>OY757238.1:28301055-30983073 GCA_963583995.1 Xylota segnis
AACAAATCCAAAACAAGAAATATTGTAACAACAGACCACAAACAAAGAAGGCTCCGCGCGTCCAAGTGTAATTACGAACGATAATCTTTGGTCATTATATTAATTACAATCATTTTGCTACTTCGGTTATTATGATAATACGCTTGTACAAGCCCACTATCGTGAAACAACACCACTGCCACTGCCACTGCCACCATCATCCGGGTAATTATTTCATATAGTATATCCATACATACGTATGTACGAAAGGAACAAAAAGAGGAGAACGATCCTAATGGGACTCCAGCGCAAAAGAAGTCTAGCCGAAGCAGCTTCTATGCTCGTAGTCGTCCCTTAATATGCCTCCGGGCAGTGAATATACGCAGCGCAAAAATTAGCAAACAAATTTAAATACGTCTGCCTAATTATGAACGCGCAGCCAACCAAACGACCAAACAACCAAACAACCGACCAACAACAACACAACGTCCTTTTGAGGGCCATCACGTCCTGGTAACACGCTTAGAATCGATCGATGCTGGCCAAAAATTATGCTAATTACCGGTTGTGAGGCTTTTCCAAAAAATCATAATCACGAGTGAAAATCGGCCAGAAAATCGCTGCTACCCTTCCGCGCTGCTGCAACTGGTAATTATGCAGGAGCGCAGCGGCAAGGTATTTTGTTGCCTTCGTCTACTGTGCAGATACCAGAATCTTCAAAAAACCAAAAAAATTATCATAATTATGATTTCTCGGGAGAGTCCGTGGCGCAATATTTTGCGCTCGCCCGAAGGAATGGACGCTCCTGCTGCATCCTAATGAATTGCAAGGCGATAAAATCCACTCGGATGCGAGTGTATCTGAAGCCATAAAATCCGAGTCATCGGAATAATAATGTGACGACGACAAATAAATATTTGCCCGCAAACTCTTGTGTCATCTGTGCTGTCTGGGAAGCTACCGCTACCGGGTTCTCCGAAGAGATTACCACCACCACTTGTCCACACTGCATCCGACGACAACGGTGGCGGCGGCGGCGAGTCCTCCTCCCTGCTGTTGTTATCTGCCAAATTGGAGTTGTAAATGTTTATGCGCCCCGATATCACGGGATGTAATGTTACGAACATGACTACAAGGAGCTGAGTGCGGTGTTGGCAACAGTTGTTGCGGAGCGCGGAACGCGGAGCAGGACAAAGGAGGCAATGAATGGAATCATTAAAAAACTGGATTGCGTGCTGATAATAACGGGCATTTTCAAGTATTATTATGGCGCACAAAAAGCTAAAACGTTCTTCCGCTGTGCTTTGCAACTGGAGAACGAGAATCTCACCCCACTCCCACCGCCAGGCAGGCAGAGACCGACCGACCGACACCTGCGGTAGCCGTGCAGCAGTAGTGAATGGAGGATGTTCCCGGAATCACCAGCCGCCGAATCACAAGTGGCCGCCGTCGTCGTGGGCAGGTTGGCCAGCAAGTTAATTCATAGTATTTAGGGATGATTAGATACGAGGTGTTAAGAAGTACTTTTTCATTGGCGTTGAGCTGATTTCACGGAATGGGCTATCAAGCTGAATTGCTGGGCGTAAAGGAGCCTCATAATCGTCAAATGAATTGCCCCTCTGAGGAAAGGGGTTATTTTGTCGGCCGGCGCTGTTGGTTGTTATGGGAATTCTTTACGAGAGATCTGCGCTATGGATTTTTGTCCTCGAGACAACGAGTTCGAAACAAGTGCAACGCATGACTTGGTATACCTTGAACAGTGTGTCATGTATTTAATGGTTTTACATTTTCATCACAAACCAATCCATGATTTATCGAAGAAGGGTATGAAGTGTAGTTCTGCTGTGAGTGAACTATTACGGACCAACAAACATTTTTTTCGACAACCCAAGCTCGGCTCAGGACTAAAAACTGTAATAGGTTCTACCTTTGATACATGAACTTTGGAGATCAAAAAATGAACAAAAAGTCAGTATCGGATTTAATAATGTTTTGGAAATATTAACAAAGTGGGTGTTGTATTGCCGAAACAGTGCGTATGTTTCGAGCTTGTGAAGAAAGTTTGGTATGCTTACCTCCAAACACAAGTTATATTCGTGTTCGAAAATATACTTGGAAGGCCCTACATGTCATACAAATTCAAATCCGTGGAGCTACAATTTGACGTCATTGTAATGTTTGCTAGTTGTCAAATAGGGCACAGAACTATCGAAAATATATGATTCATGGTAATATACCAAATATTAAGTTTGGTTGAGCGGTTGTTACCGCCCAGCAGGGACGCATTTAGACCAAAGGAAGGTCCATTGTGACACTGCATATTAAATATGCGATATATTTAATAATAAAAAAAGGGTGACCAAATAGCAAGGATACTTTTTCCAATTGTTATGTTTCAGCAGTTGTCAAAGTTACCAATGACATCCAGCCATGCCATTTGATCATACATCATTCCACGCTTGCCCAGCGTACCTACGCAAGTTATTAAAAAATTCCGGGTCAGTTGTATATGTATTTCTTATGTTTGTTAGACTTTCCCGTGAGTTGGTGAGGAATTTGTGAGATTTTTGGTGTTCGAGGCTGAAATACTTTGGCCAAAAACGAATGATATACTAACTATTAATCCCTAAGATCCCTAAGATGTATACTGTCCAAGGTCTAAAGTATAGAATGTTGATATGGCAACTTATGAAATAAAAAAATCAAGATTACTTGAGGGGAGTTTCGAAACAGGGACAAAAATTCGAATACACATGTCAGTATTCGTATGTGTCTTCTTTGGACTAAGAAGACAATGGTGTAGCAAAACCCTTTCTCGAATAATATTTATTAAACCCTTATTATCTCAGTCCTGCTTAACGGGGGCATGATCTTAGTCAAGAATGGATGAGGTTGCTCTCGGTTGTTATAGGAAGTCCCGTATCCATAGATGGAGGGTGGAGAAGAAGATACAGCATCGAGCTGTACGAGTTATATAGTGACATCGACCTAGTCTGAAGAGTTCAACATGGCTGGGTTATGTTGAGTTGTTGGGCAACAGTTCTCTGGGCCAGAGAGTCTTCGCATCCACACCGTAGGGACGGAACAGTAGAGGAAGACTTCGCCTAAGGTGGCGCGCTCAAGTGGAAAGAGCCCTCAACCAACTTGGTTGAGGCTAAAGATCAAGCTGGTTGAAATCCAAGTCTATTCCGGACTGTAGCGCCATCTAAAGTAATTAAGTAAACCAATTGAAATTTGCAATGATTCCAAACTCCAAAGATCTTGCCAGAACCTTGCACAATAAGAACACTGATCGATAGAGTATCCTTTACAAAAATATTTTTTTTTAATTGAATTTCTGATTGCTGTTTTAGATAGAAACAAGTGGCTATTGCTTATTACTACAAGAAAACAGGAAACTACAATAAAATAGCTACTTTACTTCACTACTTCCACTCAGCAATTTTCAGAATTTTTGAGAAAATTTAATAACAGATATGACACACAAAGGGTTATGTAAAGACATTGGTATGCATGTGCAGGATTATTCACAATTAAACGGACAGTCTTAAGCTTTGTGTAAGGACTGTGGGCCAGTGGGACAGTGCCAAAATTGAGTGGTTACTGCTCTGTTACTGTTAAGACCCAACCATAATGGACTTCAGTGTGATTAAAATTATGTTAAATCCAAACGAAAAGCCCACTCAAGCTCTTCCAAACGTTTTTGTTACCCATAATGAACTTAACCAAACTTCATAGTCTGTCAAATTCTTTACATTCGGGACGAAAAATGGAAAACAACAATAATCAAATCATTACATTATTAAAACTTAAATATTCCCAATATCATATTATGAATTATTTTCAGCTGCCTTTGCTATTTTATCTTATTTTATGTGTCAAATTTTTGTACTGATTTTCCAAATTCATTGAGACTTCCCGTAAGCCAACGGAAGTTAACGAAAACTTGACGAAACCCAGCATAGTCCCATCATGGTAATCTTATATCTATCGAAGCTTGGCTTTTGTCCCGCAACAGCTATTGTAAGGATATTTACGACGCCCTTAAAAAGTTAACTTCCACTTTTACTACACAAGGTTCCAGAAGATATTATTTGTTGCCCCTCAAAGTCATGAACTAGACCTGAGTTTTATTTGAAGACATGGCTAATTGTCTCTCTTGTCCCGAACAAGTCGAGACAGATACCTTACCTACAACAAATCTGAATAGTTAGAACACATTCTGAAACTTAGTGTTATTGTTTTGACGGTGAGTCTAAAGTCTGTTTCAAGCCCTCGGTAAGAAGCAAACAAACAGAATCAAACATTTATTTCCATACAAACGTTATCGAGTTCCCTATAAAAAAATAAAATTGGTGAAAGAGCGCAACCTTGCCCCAACCCAGTTGAACGTGAATTCGGATGGTTTAATTCTTTCTCTTTATTTGTAAAATGTAGTAAGTTTGTGCGCTGCTTTATCCGTCTTTCAGGCGAAAAGCAGAATCGTCATAATATATACAGTCAATCGTCGACTTACGAATCTTATAGAGCTCTTCCAGTACAGAATTCATAGCCAAAATGCGTTAGTAAATGGTTTTCAGTCTACAAACAAAATTACGTTATTTTCCCTACAGAAGTTCGTTTGCTGAAAAGTAGTTCATGAGTTCCGTCAGTTTGGGTATCGAACCTGGAAAATCCACGAAATATTGTATAGTTTTATGACGGCTCTTGACTTTTAGGATCGACTGAGTTAAGAACTGATGGTGTGTACTCTACTTTACGTAGTTCCGAGACAAAATACCTTCCGTGGTACTTGGTATTTATAACTTGTCTTGCATTCTCGGTACTAATTGGAGAGGAGTATGAATTCGTCGAAGTGTTTCACTGGCTTTTGTTTAGCTATGTTTCTACAAATGGTCCTTCTATGGCATTGTACTACAGCTTCCTCATCTTGTAAATGTTAATCCGTCTGCAAATAGGACTCCACCTCAATTAACTGCAATTTTAACATTGATCTTAGCCATTCTTTAGCCGAGAACGATTTGTTCGATACCCACAGGCTAAACACTTTATTTGTAACATGCCTACTAAACACAGAATTGTTTTTATAAGTTCTCCGACAATTTTCCCACATAGATTTAATTATAACACAAACGAATACAAAGAACTATCTGCGAATATGAATGATGTACCAGCATACGATCTCCATGAAATTTCACCTGAATGATTGCAAAGACTCACATGAATGCATCGGAAACGCATCCATGACCGCGTACAAAACAAGAAAACGCTCGCTGCAAGGAAAAAACAAAAAAAAAAATGATATAAAATTGGCAAACATAAGAAAAACCAAGCTGTACACAGGAATGCATGAAATGTCATCGCGAATTCCCATCATGCATCGTGATTCCAATAATTTCCATCAGCGCAATTCATCTGCGAACTTGTCAAAAGTTTTGATGGAAGCGATGCCAATCTACGCCGATCGCTGGGTACTTGACTGGCTATACCGCGTTCTTGCTGCCCTCGCGCCCAGCTCTCAATGACAATTATGCGCGAGACTCGGAAATTGTGAGCATATCAGCGCAGTTTTTGCGGCTCTCCGAAGGGATAACACACACAATGCGCACTACACTGATCTTGCAGATCCCTTTCCCATATATGACAGATTCTTGTCCCGATTTTTTTTCTTTTTTTTTTTTGTCGTCGATCTCCGCCTAAGGTAGACCCTCTTTCTGATTGCTTACTCGTTTGGGTTAACTTGGGGCAAAAGGAAAAAAGAAAAAGAGAAAAAAAAAACCGACTGGAACTGGTCACTTTGAGGGCAATTCCAATTCCGCATAGGAAATTTGTTTCACTCGGAACGGTTATGGGAGTGCGATAAGATAAGCCGTATAAGGTCTGCGCCAGCGTACGCGACTCGCTTGCTAAGTGGGCCGGCCTGCGAGTGCGCCTTTAATTAATTAATAATTCATAATAAGTACATGCAGTCCAGTCCGTACGGGATAACATGCTACTCATCCTAGTTCCTAGCTAAATCCAGATCGCCTATCCCGGCGCACTGGGCGCAAAAACTGACTGAAGACTGATGGAACATCAAGAAAGGGTTATCTTGATGAAGAGAGAGATATCGCACAATCGACGGACCTGCCAGCCAATCTCCAGCCGGGCGCAACACTGACTGGCCACGTATCCAGCATGGCATTCCGAATACCGATTCGATCCCCAGATGATGACGATCATCGTCATCGCAATGATGATTGCACATGGAGCGCCGGCGAGTTGGGCTGATCCAATCTGAATGTGCATCTCGCTCTCGTGTGTGCTTTCGCTGTGTTTTTGTTTATTTTTTATTTTTGTTTTTTTGCCTCAACCGCAGAAGCAGTTCAACGCTGCTTCTATGTTTGGACTGGAGCTGTCAGTTTACGGTTATGAATTTTATGATTTATGTTCGGGTAAATGGATTTTATTGTTCCTTGGTTCGGGTTTTATTTTTGTTGCATCCCCCTCGCGCGACAGAAACACCACCAGAGCCAATCAGTCAGATACGCAGGATTCACTCGGGAATCGGTCGATGTTTTGACATTCGGGTGACTCTTTTTGTCACGTTAGACTTTTTGTCGGCCCTTGATGAGTAATTTATGCTAAAAATTCATAAATCAATAAGGAATCTGCGCCCTGAAGAGGATCGACAGGATCTTCGGTTAGTATAGCATGGCGAATGTGAGATCGGTTTTTGTTGCGTGTGAATTTTCGACGATGCGGTCAGCGCGGTGCGCGCAGCGGCTCTCTGACACTTTTTAATATTTATAGATTCGAAATGAATCGAAATGAATTTATTATCCGCTAATGAGGTTTTTATTGTTATTGGCCACGGGGAGAGACAGCATTCCCGTGATGGGTATCGCAGTATGTTGGTTGTTCTTTGTTCGGGCTTTTTGCAAACATCAGCAGCCACTGGGACCGGAGTGCGGAGTGCACAGAGATGCTGTGCGGTTAATTTATGGGAGTTATAAGGTTGTTTTGCAAACTATTAAACTAAAAGTGAATCTAATCAGATGACATGCATAGATAAAGCTGCGCAATTTGAGGTACGCCCCCATGGGAAATATTTTTTGGTGAATACCTACCTATCTGGAAGGCGCAACGATTGATCACGTTTTGTGGCTGTGAGTCAGCCTGCTTAGATCGGCAGATTGGCTGTGTGCTTTGGTGTCGAAAGGCCATCGGCTTGGCTTGGCTTTGATTTTTGGTGAAAAAATTGATTCTCTCTGATAAGTTGTTTGAAATTCGAATTAAGTCTACGAACGGGGTTGGAGTCAAAAGGTGCTGTTTGAAAATAACGGCGGTAGAGTGATGTTGCAAATATGCAGATGAAGCGGACATGATTTTCATTAAAAAAAATGTAGACTCGTTTGCGTTGATTTAACTACGTTACGTTATGTACATTCACTGACATATTCTGGATGCACGAGCGAAATGTCAAACTTGATGGTTAACCTCTTCAAGTCATACTTCGGGATCAAAGCAGAAGATATTTGAATGTCCAAACGTACAATAAGCTTATAAAGACTTTAAATCGACTTTTATAAAAAGTTCAGAGGAATCGAGTGCGCAATGTCGAGAAGGATGTACTTAGAGCGTTTATGTACATACATATGTAGGTATTGGTCTATGACATGAGCTAAAGCAGCAAACAGAATGAGGATCCTAGCAGGGTCATAGTAGGACATGCTGATACCCAGTAAATGAAAATGACTATTCTACGGTTTAGGGTGTGTTAAGATCACTTGCAATTTGTCAATTTAGATAGTGTCCGATGTTGTCCTTTGAGTATCAAATAACTTTGATGTCGGAAGACAGATCATACATGCATATGTACATATACCTAACCTTAAAAATGCAGAGCTAGGTCGTAGAAAAGAGAATGCTGGCTTACTCTTCCAGCTTCCGGGTTTTAAATCAATGTCTGCAGTCAAACGTATTTTCAACTTAACCGCACTGTATCATCACTAACCTCGCTTCCACGCCACTGACAACTTAATCAACACTGAAGACATGATGAATTCTAAGACTTGACTTTATAAAGACTAGAAAGACAACTATTTGTTGCATTACTTACATACAATGTACATACATATGTTTGTAGTTAGATATTTATTTCTTTATTTGTTGATCGTAAGTATATGTTGTGACAGATACACCTGCTGACTATATTACATAGCTAGACTTATCATCGGATGCAATAGATGACTTGTTTAACATTTCCAATTCAAAAACAAGTTACGGTTGGAGGTATCCTGAAGCCATGTGGTACACATATCAAAATACAGTATTAGGAAAAATCTGATATTCGAATTATGATAATTGGCTTAGACAGTTGCTGATTTTTGGTTCGTGACTTAACTATTTACAACATTTGACACATTTGAAAGATGTTTTTCTGTCAGAAGAAGTTGTTAATCCCTGCCAATTCGACTGACATTGCGACCAAATTTCTGTTGAGAATGAATTCATATACCATATTTCTTATGAAGGCTATTAGGAATGTTCTTATACCAGAGTTTATCGACGATCAGGCCATCATGTGCTTGGATTCTGCCTCTGAGTGCAGAATATACACTAGTTCGTATGAACCCTTACGAGTTCTCTAATACTTAATAATTTCCTATTAGAACTAAGGCTTGGTTACGCTGATTTCGGTTTCACTAACCCCTTTGGAAAATTGTTCAATAAGTTAACCTAAATTGATCTCCCTGTTCGATAATGTGCCAGGCTAACTAGGAACTTATTGGGCATTATCGAAAACTTCTATATGCTTTTGCAAATGACCGTCAATGCTTGACTCAAATTACTCGGTCATCATGTTTGCAACTGTCATTTTATGTGGTTTCTTGGTTGCTTTGCTGGACGGCGAATGACGTTCATGAACATCTGACTCAAAGCAAACAGCGTTGTCGAATACTATTCTAATGGAGTACTATTCTGATGATGATTTCGAACACTTTACTTTGACAGCTTGCGTTTTCGAAAATGTTGCAAAAGCAATTTGATGCAGATGACGTTTCCGAAAATGCCAATGGGGGTTAGTGTTGCCAGTCTTTCTAAAAATGTATGCGTCGTTATGCACTTGATACCTTTATCAAAATCAAACCAAGTTTACGTGTTGTACACAGGGACGGGTTTCAAGTGATACCGACTCGGTACTATCGAGACTTTGGTATTGAAAAGTCCAGTTTTCATCTTCGGCAAAAGCAAAGAACGTTTATATTATGTTCTTGTAAGCATTTGTCGTGATCAGTATCCACAGTTTGGTACTCGACCAATGGTTGGATGTTGGTTGATTGCTGATATTACCAACATTCCTTGACACGACTTTTCAGTTTATATAGAGGGTTCATAAAACAAATGTTCTAGGGAAGCTATTTGCTATTTACAAGTGAATTTAAGTTAGTCAAGTACTTGAGTTTCATTCTTTTGAATACGACGATGCACTCGCCCTTTGTGGATAAAGATCTCAATCACACTTTAAAGGCAGAATATACTTATTAAGCTAATAAGTGAATAATCAAATAAATAAATAAATATTTTGGCGCGTTTCTCACAACCATTCGTGCTGTGCATGTTATGTTCTTTACACGAATGGAAGGGGCCTACTGTTTAATGTCGTGTCTGAAGGGCAATTTATTATTTTGAGAAGTTTTCTCATGACAGCTGTACTCTCGGATGTTTGTCAGATGCTCACGTGAAGTCAGACCGTGAAAGAAATTACGACGCTCGGCAGTCCAACCAATAGCACTGAAATAAAGAGGTCCACAAGCAGCTACTCCGTTCTAATTTCATAGACAAGCAATTATGCATGGATCTCCATTGGATTGCTTCGAATAGATTTAGATAGTTAAGGAATCTGAATCCGTTCAAAGTCAAGATATTCTTGTGGAAACAGCTTTCGGCTGTAACCTACATCTAAGCTAAGTGCATCACTTAAGCCTGTTACTGTAACCCTGCAAACTTAAAATGAAGATGCATACATTGTGAGTGAAACATTTGGATTTTTAGAAAAGACCTACTACTCTTCTACTACGATTTTTTTGGCTTATGAACGGCAATGCCTTTCTCCAAATTCATTACTCCAACTTTCTCGAAAATGTATAGAAAGTGAAGTCACACTTACCCGTCGGCATAACCCTCATAACTTCTAACACAGAATGTACTTCGAATATTTGATTCTACAAATTATTGGATTGAATATCTACCTAAGCGCGTTTTGATAATTCATAGTACTAGCCTTACTGGCGAGTTGTAATTTCAAACTGATAAGATCTGTATCACATATATTTGGTTGGACAATTATCATAATTAAATCGTTAATTCCCTGTATTCTTTCATCAATTAGGGTTATCCATGGTAGATAAGATAACACAAGCAGAGAGTGATAATTATCGCTCTATTACTCGTACATGTGCAATTGGAACTGGTAGAACTAACAACACGATAGAAATATTTATAATTTTTTTAAATTTCGCTAGGAATGCCTACAATGGAATTGGTAAGTAATTAAATACATACGTGTAGACAAGTGAGTGATACTTCAGTTTTTTTCTAATCAAACATCAAATAAATAGTTATTTAATTATCAAATAAATTAGTTTATCTGAAAACGAAAATGTACTATTGTGGTTGAAGTAGATACATCCTCTTTAAAAAAAAAAATGAAATAGATTGCAGGCTCGGAACTCATTTAATTTTGTCAAGTCACGGATTATTGTGAATGATGGAATCGATTGGATGTTTTGACTGCGTTGCGTCTAGAGAATCAGATTTAAATATGTAAAACCATTTTTTGGGTAAAACAAAATGTCAAAAATCTTCAGACGGGACTTACACATGCCTTGTTCGTTGCAGACATGTAGATAGACAGATAAGTCTAACTACCAGCTATACTTATTTTTTATTAAAATATTTCCCCAGCCCGTTCGCTTCTCAGGTCAAAATTGGTTAAAAATGTCATACCCGTGGTGAGCATTGAAACTACAGTGAAGTTGCACGAGAATTCTCGGGTCTGTCACCAAAGGCAGAACTTCGAAAGGGCCAGTTATAGTACCATAGGTTCAAACAGTGATTTTTGCTTGTGTTGAAAAACAAACGCAGTGAGGCTAATACAATGTGCTAATAATATTAAGAGTGTGTTTAAGGTTGGATTTCCGAACAACACCTACTTGTTTACTGTGCCTCCCCTTGGAAACGTCTGAAACATATCAAAGACTTTGACTACCGTGCATCCCTTCCATAAGTGTACAGAACACAACAGGACCTAGGGGTTGGGTCTACATATTTTGACGAGGATTGACATTTGAGAAAAGTTCGAACTTTACGATATGTAGGTGTCAAAAATAAGGCACATCTACAATATTTCTCCTCAGTTTTATGCAGTTTTCACGACAATTGTAGATCCTTTCGGAGGTTTGTCAGAACTCAGAGAGGTTGCGAAAACTGGGACCATACAAAAACTTGCTCAGGGCTCTCATCACGTTCGGCGGCAATTGTCTAACGATATCATTTGAACGACAGTTTTACTTCACGTACTACTATCATCTGAACGATATCTTTTTGACTATTCATGGCTTGCTTCACGTAACCCGAGAATAGTCAATTCTGAGAGACTTATTCGAACAAGTGATATGAATAATCCTGCCTCCCAATTGTTAGTAGTAGGGAACAATTAAAAGGTTTCATGTCTGGGCATAAAAGATCAAAAGTTCGAAACCCGAACTCTTTTTAAAACTATAAAGTCTGATGATCCCAACAACAATACCCAATAATTTTACGGTAAAACAAGAAGTCAGGTTATAACTCATTTAGGACCTAACCAGCTCTAATTCCAACACCAGCTGGATTATATCTGGGTGTAGACCAAGGTCGTTTATCACGATCGCTCACAATGGGGCTAACGATCCTTTTGAACAAGTTTGGTAGGAAATGTGTCCATAGTTCGATGGAGGACTTATTCATATACAAAAATCACGAAGTAGGGTACATATGTGTTATGAACATCAGTTGATCACAATTACACTAGGTACTGATCCAGAATATTAATGTCAATAAAAAAGTTGATGCATATAGAAAACTTTACATCGATTTGAAGGACCTTATAACACTTGGACCAGATATGTACTTAAATTTCTTTTCTTTACAAAACCTAACCTCAGTTTTGATGAATCCGACAAGTATTACAGATCGAGTAGGGGTAAAGTACAGGGCAGTGTTTACATTCATTGAATATAAATAAAATGAACAAAATTAAATTGATTCCATGTAGTATGGCTTTATTAATAAGAGCAAACATTCTACATGAAAAATGGCCCACCCTGTGTATTTCCAAAAAGAAGTAAATTGCCTTTATTCAGAACAAAAAGAAAATTTTATCGAAACCGTAAACAAAGCCTTTTATTTATTTATAAACTCATGACAACGATCGGTCCGAGAAGATTACATCCATTACTTCTTCATAAACTTTTATCTATCTCGCGATGTGCTTACTGTCATGACACAACTTATTGGTTAAACAGGAGTAGAAGGCACACATGTAAATGTGTCTCAGGGAACCATAAACACACACATTAACTGTACAATCGAGAAAAAAATTGCAAAATAAGGAACTGAAACAAAAAACTTGCTGACCCTGGCAACACGGGGCGGGCCTGCTATTAACAACTGTGTTAACATGGATTCTGAACTTTAAAATTGTACTGTCAGAACAATTACCGATATTAATTGTCAACAGCACTTTGATTAACATGTCGGAAAGTTAGTAAAACCTGCAAGTAGGTACGTAGGTACTTAAGTAATAGTATCACATTAAGGTTTGACATAAAATAAATAAACTTCAACTTTGACAAAACCTACAAGGCGAAGGTCATTGGTGCACTAAATCATTTTAAATTTTTTTTCTTGTAACATTGAAAGTAATGAATTTTGAGATCATTTAGGGTAGATAAGATGGTGCGTTGTACCTATTTTAATTGATATAATCATTTCCAGTAAATCGAATTTGTTTAAGCTCATGTCATCACATCAGAGATGCAAAAAGACAGTTCCCCCCGTCCATATACGAAAGGAACGTTCTGTTCTGACATTTAAATTTATTTACATTCTTGGCCTTTTAGATCAAAATTATGGATGCGTTCTGATTTACCCATCAAATGTGACATGCTCACTGACAGAATGGTTGACAGTATGCCAAACTGACAGTAATGCAATTCAGGCATCTAGCATTCAGTAGCAAATTCGGATATTCATGCTGAATTTTTCTCATACAATGAATTGATGCCTGAACAGAGAATTATCGTAGATTTATGATAACTGGTGAAACTAATCTGCATAATTAAAATATGTAAATCATAAGGTGTCAAAGTATAAATCGTTGCTTATTAAATCAGAAGATGACTCATACTATTCTTGAATCTTCCAATAGTTATCTTTATTTAATCGCAAAAATGGAAAAGAGAACATCAAGCAAAACCAACGTAAAAGCAGGCTGTAGAAGAGAAACGGCTTAGTGTAGGTACAGTGAAGAAAAAAAGTGTCGATCTTCAATAATTAAGACTGGTATTTATGTAAAAATACTTCTTTCAAACTTTGTATAAAAGTATGTATTTGCAAAAGGTTAAGGACATGGACTTTAACATGAAATTGAAGAAGTCTACTTCGATAGAAGTAAAGTCACGTACTTTGCACTTGAAGCCGGGCTTAAAAAAGAGAGCTATGTACAACGACCATAGTTATATACATAGGTACAGGATGAAAACAAATCAAATGAGCGCGAGTTTGTTATATTAAAAATGTATCTATGGATCCACATAAGTAAATGTAATAAAATAACGTTTTACCATGATGAAGTATTGTAGACTTAGCATCACTGGTAAAAAGTGAACTAGATGACACTAGAGACTGAAAATACCAAAAGATATGGGGAAAATGTTTCAATGTGTCAAAGTTTGATCTTAAGTTGTTTCTGTTTTGCCAGATGGGCCAACCATGCACAAAGTAATGTCGTGAGGAAAGGAATTGATAGTGTTTGGACAGTAGGGGATTAAGAAAGGAATTGAAGGCTTGTATGGACAAAAATAGTAATGAAAAACGTGTACAAATATTCGTTCCAAATGATGTACAAGGAATTTCTTTCTTAGACGAAAATTCTTTACAAAAAAGAAAAGATAAATAATAAATTGAATTAGCATGATGTTTTAGGTGTATAAACATATAGGTATATGAACTATTTTGCGGACTACACAAAAACCGACTCTGTGTATGTGGCCTTAGAAGGAAGCCACAAATTAACGTAGGGACTTGGATGAAGTAGTCGAAGTTGTAAAAGTCTTTTATGGAATAGAATGTATACTGGTTTACACTGACAACTTACTTGTGCTAAAAACTGTCTTGGTTTGCACAAATTTGAAGACAGTAGTTTGACGGCGGGGATTTGTTTTAAGAACATTTTTTCACAACATGTCAAACAACAAGCTAAGTTTGGCAGTGACAATTTAATTTGTGTGTTAGGTATTGGTTCACAGAATATGAACTGGTTCGCCCGGATCACTTGCGGTAGTCACAAAATGCTCTAAACGGAAATTCCACTGTAGGTTCCGATTACCCTATGGAACATTTTTGATAAAATTTGTCAAGAACTCGTTGTCAAATTAAGGTTATCTTTGAACATATCCCTTTCAAATATCCATAATAAATCATAAAAAAAGACTACGCAACATTAGACTTAACAAAACATGGGGATCTCATGTCAAAGTATTTTCGCAAAGAAGTTCGCGGACAGTAGGTTCCTATTGTAAACAGTTTTATCAAACACAGATCCCAGGTACTGGAGTACAGAAAGTAAAGGCGCCAAATTGCCCAGAAACACTGAAGGCAGGTTGCACTACCCTTTCTTTATGTCAAAATCTTGTTCATACTGCTAGTGAGTCGGATAGATGTCAACATTACTTGTGCTTACAAATTGGATTGGAAAGGTGGACAACGAATGAAGATAAGTATATGTAACAACAAGAGAAATCTTTCCTTTCGACAACAAATTTATCCGAGGGCAAATTTTTACACTTTTAATTATGCAGATACGTAACTAACAAGCAAAATAATCACCAAGATACTTTATGAAACTTTACCTGACTTGCCGACGGATATCCATATCCGAACTGCGCATATGCTGCCATTTCTGTGTGTGTAGGTGTATGTAAAAAAAATGCTATTTACACTAGCTTTGTAATCTAATAACTAAGCTCCTTGGAATCTCCTTGTGCTATCCTTAGGTGTTATAAACAAACAAATATTATTCTTCTCATTAGGTTCGCTGTCACTGGACCTGGACCACCATTGACAAAGGATTCACAACACTTTGCATGCAGCAGAGTCACTTCACTGCTCCACCGCTCTGCGAACACCACATACGGCGTCTCCTTCGTCGTCCTCAGTCGAATTTTAATAGTACACCATTGCAACACTTATAATCCTTGTCAATGTCGTTACACTTTAAACTCACAATTGGTATTGGATCAACAATTATTCAATTTCTTTTGTCACACTTTCAGAACAATTCTTGCAGTGAAATTCATTCACGAGACACCGCGTAAGATTTGTTTATTTTGATAGGTGCATGCCATCCGGTGGGAAATAAGGAAACTTTTTAACGACCGCGCCAAGGATACACTACATCCACAAGTGATGCGTTAAGAGAAAGAGAGCGCGTTTTTCGAACAAGGAAGAGAATATTTCCCAAACGACGACGACGAAGGAAAGAAACAAAAAAAAAATCGTAAAAAAGATACTCTGCACGAAGATTGTATCTACTCAAAAGCTGTGTCGCATCCTCACGTAGTAGTCCTTGCAGTGGCTGCTCGTCGTTGCGTCGATGATGATGACGGTTTTCCAGGAGGACAATTGGAACTCACACTCAAAACAAAACACACACAAAAAAAAAGAAAAAGAAATGAAACAGTATAGTATCCTTCGCGCAATGTGAAGTAGACGGGGTATAAACAAGCATAGAACACTGCGGCAAGTCGGGTACGAAAAGCCAACGAGCTTAGATTCTGCGTGTCACACGATGCGCACGTATTCGCGTTCAAGCACTAACTGGTTCGGCCGACTCTGTCAGTGGATGCAGCCCAAAACTGTTACACTCGAGTGTATCTACGGTCGGAGCAGGTTTTCCATGGGATGTGGCCTCGCACACAGTCGCAATTGTGCTGCGATTGGCCGCAGGCTAATTTAGGAATGAGATATTCCTATCTGTTGTATGAGGCTAGTCCCGCCCAGAGTAGACAAGTAGTACCACCACCACTAGCTGCGGTACCACCACCATGGAGAGCAGTTGTTGTTATTCCGGTTTCGCAGCCGGTCGACGAACACGCACAACTGGTCGTGTATCTTTTTTTAGACATGATGTATCGAATTCTCTTTCTCGCCATACAGGGTTGTTCAATAGATGTCGCTGTTGGTTGGAGAGGGCACATGCGCAGTGCGGTGATTGGTCAATGTCAGAGACTGTTTGTTGTGTTTGCTCTGCGTAGTGAGCTGTGCTTCGGGGATGACGTGAGGCGAACGTTGGCAATGGCATGCAACAGCTGACTTGATGGGTTGGCTCACCGCAGAGGGTGTGGCAAGTGATTAAGGCTACAGTTTGGAGGAATGCCACGCCCCTCCAAATGAGTGACAATCATATGCGGCTTCAGTGGGGAAATTTTAAAAATGGCTCAGGCATTACTCCACCTACGGCTTCAGCTGCTCAGTTGAGAGAAGGAAATATTTCTCTTAGAGGATGTGGCAGTGGCAGCGCACCGCACAGCAGCCATAGGGGAAGAGATTCGCATTTGACGGCTGTGAAATTCCTTTGGATCCTTTGACTAGTGTCGATTGAGCAGCAAGTTGTCCTTGCGAGATGTTTTCATCAGGAGCTTGCTTCGAATTGCTTATGAAAGCTCGTGGTTCTACGCACACACAAGAAGCCAACAGGACAAGGCAGCGTGTCCTTACGGCTGACAATTGACAAATCCTTGCAATATCCCCTATTTGACGGGGACTTAGGTTTACAGGACAGTCATTGAGAGCGCCAACAGCCGGGTGGCTTGCTTCCTGGTCACCGATAGAAAGAGTTGAAGCAGCGGTGTGAGGTGCGGTGCGGGCATGCAAGGATATACCTACGGTGATGGTGGTGTACGATGGCAGAGTTAGTGTTCCACAAAAGGGATAACAAACAGGAACATGGGCCATTCATAAGGATATATACCGAGTGGGTATGTTCGCTGGGAGAAATTGAAATGCAGGGCGAACATCGTGTAGTCCTTTTGTGATTGAGAGTGGCTGCCACTCTGTATGGCTGGGTGTGTGTGTGTATGTGTGTGCGTTAAAGGGTTGCTTACCAGAGGTGGTGGGTTGAAGTTGGATTACTTTGACTGCTCGCGCTGTGTTAGCTGATGGCGGTGACGATATGCTTCTTATTGGATCTGTGTGTAGTACTTGTATCGAAAAGTAGTTGTAGAGTCCTTTTTCTGTACTTTTTTTCCTTTATCCTTTTTTTTTTTTTTTTGTTTCTTTATTGCATTTTGTCCCGTTGTCGTGCAATTTGGCTCCGGTTTGTTGTCGTAGTCCTGAGATAGGCGTACCGCATAGGCAGTGCGGCCATCTACCTAACCTAAATACCCATCAGTGTTCTTGTTGTGTAGTCCTTTGACTACTATTCACTTCAAAATGGGTGAAGGTTTGATGTTGGTATTTGTTTGAGTGTGAGCGTTTTTTTTTTTCATTTTGTTATTTTCCTCCTTCACTCGTTCCGAATGGGAGTTCTATTTTTGTTTGTTTTGTGTTTTTGCCCTTTTTGCCGTTTTCTCAAAAATTTTATTAAGGATGTTCTTTGAGTAATATTGGGATGTTGTATTGCGGTTATCCGCTTGTGTAAATGGATATTGTCAGGTTTGTCCTTTTTTTCCTATAAAGGAGTTTGGTTATTATTGTTTTTGTTTCTCCCCCGCCATTTGTTTGATTTTTTTTTTATTGCTTGTCTTTTTTTTTTTTTGTGGACTGCTCCAAAGGAATGCTAATGAGATTAGAGTTGGTCGGACATGATTTTTTACCGGCGAACATGAAGAAGAAGAAGGAGTGTTAGAGATACGGTTTTTCATTTGCTATTTATAGGACCATTTTGTGGTAGGAATATAGAATTAATGTTGCATAAGACATCGGAAGGTGTGCAAATGGGCACTAATTAGGTAAAAATCTTCGCGAGACTGGTTTCCCTTGGCGGTTGAAGTGGATTGACTTAAGAGAAATACAAAATAAATTAATTAATGCGCAAATTTACGGCGCTACTGACTGGGGGTTTATAGGTAGTATTCCTATCTACATATGTACATATGTTATGCATTGTAAATTTAGTTTTAAATATAAGTTAGTGAAATTAATTACTGGTTACTGATGTTACGATTAATGCCTACAGCTAATAAACGTTTTAAGATATTCCGCCATTCTGTAGCACATCCGTAGGAGTTAGGCTCTTAGAAAAAAAAAAAAAATTATATAAAATGCAACTATAAGGAAATATGCACATGTTCTCGTAATTTTAGTACCGATTTAGGTCTGTTTAAGAAGATATTACATGGGGACTTTAGTTTGAAGTCCAGTTTTGCTCCACAGGGAGGAGCTTTAGGATCAGAATAAGTAAGTAGTTATGAGTGAATAACGACTGCCAGGAAGTGGTAATCATTTTTAAATCGTTACGCTAACAAATACGAGATCGTGTTTAAGTTGACTATTAACATTCATATGTATGTATGTACATATGTATGTAGTTACGTAATGGATAGGTACCCACCTACATGAAGTGTAACACAAGTCTACAACCTTACATTCGTTACACTATGCCATACACCAGTGCTGACAATAGTTGGAATTGTTGGAATGAACAGTCTTTTAAAATTATAACGGCATGAGGTGACAATATCATCTGCTTCCTGAAAGGAGTTCAGTCCATAGGTAGTACCAACAAAATTTGTTTCGACAGATTTGGAGCAGACCTGGCGTTGTGCACTCCACACTTTCTAGTAGTAAACATCGGCGTATTTACATATTTAAAGCAAAAGAGTCAGTTATAGGTATTATTTAGGTTGATAACCGTTCTGCATGCCATTCGTTTCTCCGTAACTACATACAACCTTGAAAAGCCCAATCTAAAGTCCAATCCACTCCTCTGCTTCTATGGGTGTGTGGGTAAGTTGTTATTTTAGACAAAATATCTATTTGTTTAATCGAGCGAATATCCAGCAAAGAACAGCCTCGGTTCGAGGCGAGAAAGAAGAACGAACGTCCGTTTTAAGAATCAAGCTATAGCGGACGCCAGAACACTTAGTCTGAACAAATACGAGCAGCGTTCTCACAATCGAAGAAAAGCATGGAAGGATGCCGTGTCTCAGGCGGGAATTCTGTACTTGTCCGGAGCCAGTTCAGTAAGAAATAAGTAATTATCTATTTGTCGCACTAACCTCAAAGCTACTTGACTTGTTGTATCTACTTTAAACATTGTCGAGAAAAGGGACACACAAAGAATTGAACTTAAAATACAAACTTGACCAAAATCAGTTATTATGGCCAGTTTCCACAATCAAATTTAAAAAAATGTGTACCCTAATCTAAATAAATAAAACATATTACTAATTCAACTCTGCTTTGTCAGTGATGAACAGCTGAAATTTTAAACGGCGAACGCATTTTATTTGTTAAACCCCATAGATATCCTTCATTGGAAAATGAACGAGCTGGTGAATTAGCAAGGGGGCATCTGCCTCGGACGGCTTCCTTGGCCTTGTTTTTTGACTTGACCGTCAGAAGCTCGAGAATTTACTCATGAGTTTGAACACAGGTTCAACTTACAGTAAAGAAATATTTGACGAAAGTGGCTAAAGTATAGTTTTTCTAAGAAGAAATGAGCATTTGTTGCTGAATCCACTTTCGTAGCTGAAGTAATAGTTTTAAATAAGATACAAATTGGAATAGTCTGTATAAAATGCTGACAAATTTCCTTTAAACAGAATGAAATCTGAGTCACCTCACTGTCCAGAGTCTCCAACAAATTACAACAATGACAAAATAGTTTTGTAAAAGTAGTTGTAAAATATATCAATTTTAAACGCACTCCCCCTGAACTATTTAAAAATGCTCCTGGTAAACGTTTTATAAGACTTTGCCACAAGCTTTTTTTTTTCTTCATGGTTAGGTAAACCAAAAGGTGTACAACAATAACCCCATCCATAGGGTTTCGAGTTGCAATGTACGAACTAGCGCAGGATTTTTGCCGCAAATTCACGTAGAATTTCATTAAAAGAGCTAGAGTCTTACTTATTCTATCAGAAACAGAGAACCCAAAAGCGGACTTTTTAAAGTACCTGCCTAACATGAGAAGTAAGAAAATCTTGAAAGGGACTTGTTTTTTGTTGTCGAAATAGAAAATTATGTAAATATTTGAAAATTGATGGAATACTGCCTACCTACACGGGTATATTTAGTCCGATACAGCATGTGCACATAGTCGTGATTAGTATCAATAGCGAAAACAAATGAACCTTGTCCGCGTCTGGCCATATGTAGTCCCTTTCGAACCTTAAATTTTAAACTAGAAGCATGAAATTTCTGGCCTTCTTTCTGAAAGTATCTAAAATCACGGAAATCCTCTTTCAAAAAATGTAAGAAATTATTCTAAAACACTTTTAGTTTTTAAAATATTTAAGATTTGGTACAAATACGTAATACCAAAAATTGTGCCAATAATACATTAGTAAACAAATATTTTTCTTTCTAATGACGTACATACGTGCATACTATTAAATAGGGCTACCTTGGATTTTGTTGGCGCATAAGTCAAAACAATGCTGAACAAGCATTGTAACTTTGATGGCGTACGTTGTAGGACGTACGTTTAAACAAAAATTTGCTTAAATTGTATGGAAAATTTGACATAAATGCTAAATCTTGGCGTTTACGGTAACCCAACATTAGGGCGACGATATAATAAAGAGGATAGTGTATCAATCATATTATCCGTTCTAGACGGATTCTAGATTTTATTTTATTTTTTGTGTGAAAAGCTTTTAGGTGTTCCAACTGGGATTCGAACCTCGAACCCCTTGCTCCATAGTTTAACGCACTAACCACTGAGCCACGGTCACCCTGGTTTAAATTGAATCTTTGTCAAGGAGTTTGGAAGTTTCACAAGAATCGCTCAGAAGCAAATCACGCTACCTTGCTGAGTAAGCGGTGTAGACGCGCTTGCTGAAAGAATGATAAGTAATCAAGGTCCATTAGAGTCCCATTAATGGTTTGCAATAATTTCCCTTAACAAATACGACAATTGGTTCTTTAGAACCCACATGAGTAGAAAACTGTTGGTGCCTGCAATGGATTGATGACTTGAATTATTGTATGAGTTTTGCATGCGTGAAAATCAATTGCCTCTTGTAAGACTCAACTTATAGAAATATTTCAAATGTTTAATTGAACGGTGTCGAATTAGTACTTTTGTCCTGTCAGCCACGCTTTCCTTTACTGCGATATACAAAATGTTTTACGGCCACTTGATTGCTCCTATAGTGTTGATGGATTACAGACTACCACATCAGACGGCCTTCGTTAGTTTACAGTCAAACTATTCCTCCTTACATTATACGAAGTATAATTCTTTGAATTGCGTTAAGCCACTTCAAGTTGGGTCAGCAACGCCTTTTATTTGAATTCCTCATTTGACGCTCAATAGACGTACTTTACTAAGGATGACAAATGAAATCTTCTAACATGGAACTAAACATAAAATTAGCTTCCGATTGATTCGTTCAGACTATTATACTTCAGCCTTTTACAATGAAATCAATTAAAATCTAAAACAGAAAACAATGAGCCGTGTGTCAAAGTATGACCAACCTTACCAACACTTAGCGGAGTAATGTAGCTGTGTCACCAGCTAAACCCTGGCTCCGATGCGACTTAACGATTCTCGTTAGAATTTGGACATTAATATGCCTTTAAAGGAAGAAAGCAATAATCCAAGTTATGTATGTATGTTGGAATAACGCCGGGCGTTATTTCTACTTTTTCGTAAGACGCGTTACATGCATGTATCTATGTATGTGCATAAGATAGCTGATTAAATGACCTTTAATGACGTAGTAGCATTGGCCAAAACCAGCACCGATCCAAGCGCTTGGTCCCTAGTCCGTCCTTGCGAGTATATCGCAATCTGTTAACAACTCCTTCACCGCCAACATCATGTCACTGGGGACCTAGTGGCGACGTTGCCAACATCTCAGAAGGAACCCCTGGTTAGACAAAAATTGCTGCCAAGCAAATGCAGCAAAACAACAGTCATGCAAAGCAACGCTGAAAAAACTTCATAAAGGCTGCTCCTAAACTCTACGCGCAGAAAAGAAAAGAACATCGGCTTATCCAAAGGAAGAACAAAAAAAGAACGAGAAGCGCGCGGTAAAAGGTTTTAAGAGAATACTCTAAAAATACTGAAAAAACATATATGTAAAGTCAACAAAACCCTTACAGAAGGATGTAGAGGTGAAGAAGGTGAGCTTATGTCAAAATTCACAGATTGTCTAATTTCTGAGTGTGGGGGTAAAAAACTCTCACATATAGTCAAATGTACACAAAAGTACGGGAACACATTGAGCTCAAAACTGATTACTTTTTGAACGTCAAAAACATATGTCACCCAGAAAGTATGAAGGTTGGGAAGCCTGTACACCAACTTTAAATAAATTCTGCGATTTCTCGAAAAAATATGCTCTGTTTTCAAGGATACCAGAAATCACAGATTGTCCAATTTCTAAGAGTGGGTTTAAAAAACTTTCACGGATAGCCAAATGTACACAAAAGTACGGGAACGCATTGAGCACAAAAGTGGTTACTTTTTGAACGTCAGAAACATATGTGAGAAAAAATAAAAAGTGTATGAATGAATGCATTTTTCATTCCATTTTAATTCTTAAATAAGGATTTCAAGAATGTACAAATCAAATAATAAGCATTTTGCATACTATGGACACATTTGTACATCTTTCCTACATCTTTCGTTTGAATTTACTTTTGATAACCAAGAAATAAAAAAAAGCAAACGTCAACTTCGACAGATTTCATAAATTCATAAATTTGTCCAAAGAAATTTCTTGGGCTGAAATTCACAGATAGGGGGAAATTGATTACTCTCTCGTGAGTGCTCTCTTCTGTGAAAAACTACGAAATTTTGGCGTACGGGAACAGGATTTGATCATTTTTCGTAGTTTTGAACAGTACGGTGGTAACAGACCTATTAGAGTCACAGTCGGTGCTGAGAATATGGAAAACTTCATCTGCAGACTTTATAGCTGCGACGATGAACCGATCAACCTAGGCGAGGATAAATAGACATAAAGAGTATCTTCACCTCCAATTATCTGTCTGCCCGATATTGCCTGTACAAGATCTGTGAAAGTTTGGCATCTTTTGGCTGCGAATCAATTTTATGTTCCCATGTGACATCATCTATGGAGGTGAACTATGTACATGCATACAAACATATATACACCACAGGGGTGACTGTTAAGGCTGTTAATCTCGTTCGTTTGTGCAGAATGATGATGAAAAGTAGTCGCTGCTCCAGCAACCAGCTTACTTAGGTCTTAGATTTTAAAAAATGATTTAGACAATGTATTGCGCTGTTATGTGACTTCTTGAAGATCACACATGAAAGTATTGTGGGAGGCATAACCCTATGCAACTATGTACATAGGTAATGGAGTGAATCATGGACTATATACTCGATCGTTCCCGTTTGTAGGTTTGCCTAGTATGCCCTACTTGGTTTTTGGCACTGTTTCTCTTTCGTTTGCGACATGTCAACTTCGGCAATGTATGTACCTTAAAAGGAATACCTATTCTGGCCGCATAGATCAGTGGGCGGGACTTATTGCCAAAAATTTAGTAGTTCTTGTGTTCTGCTTTTGGAGTAATTTGGCCACATTTGCCTAGATATGACACAGTTACGCACCCCCTGCCATCTACTATCAGCTTGTATATAGTGCGCAAAGATTTTGCCCTTAAGGGCGTTAACCGTTTCAGCAAGGGAGCCGTCGCAGGCAGATCATTTTCCTCGAGTTTGGTTGGAACCCAAAGGAGGCTAATTCTGAACCGGCGACCGATGAAGGATAGTTCATTTTTGCATTAAGTTGCGATAACGTGTAGTAACCGACACAATAGCCTCGATAGCCGCCTGGTCATCAATAAGGATAGCTCTGTTGTTGCTGGATGTGACGATTCGGTTAAGTATACAGCAGGTTTCCCGTACAACAAGACCCTTCGCCTGGAACCTTCACCTCAGAAAGTGAGAGAAAATCCATTTTAGAACTGTAGGTGCAAATTGTTATTTCTAACCCGGTTGATCCCATGCCTGTTTCCCACTCCACCCTAGTTGGGAATTTGGGCGTGACGTTATTTTTGAAGTTTAGTTTGGGAGTTGTATAGTCGGTAGGATTGGCTACCAGATCCCGTGGTAACCGATACAGGATGCTGCTGTGACCATACGGTTTGGTACACCAGACGATTTGAACATAATATGCAGGTCGAGGTGGTGCAACACAGCGTTTAGAGCATCTGTTGGGCATATTCTCATAACTCCGTAGCGCCTAGAGCTACGTCGTTGGACTTAGATGTTGTAGTTCTTCCTAAGCGCCGGCTTAGTGTCATATGTACATATGTATGTACGAAAAAACAGTTGTTTCGCAGCATATCATACATTTCGAGAACAAGCGTCCTTCTTGTACTATTCAGTTTCACATTCAAACCCAGTTTTCATGGAGGTTTATCATGTCTCACGAGTCAGAGAAATAAACCGATCCCGTCGGCGCAAAATTACGAAGATTGGATCTTATTATGTATGTAGAATACCTGTGTATTTACGTATCCATATATACTATTGATTTGTCAAAGGTTTTGTTGACAACCTTTTCCTTTTTTTGTTTTGTTTTTCAGCAAACTTATTATAGTGTTGGTATACCATGTAATATCATTAAATGCAAATATTTCCACGAGCATGACCACGTACCTACGCCTTTTTTGTTCTATCCTTAACCCATAAGATATTTCATCTTGATGTCAATATGAGCCCAAACACAATCACCCGGAGTTAGTGTTGCAACACATTTTGTTTCAAGGACCTCACTCATCATACCTACTCTTAGAAGTCCTTTAGACTGGCGCCACGATATACATATTTTCTGACCAAAATCTGTCCTATTTTACGCAATTTGTTCATGTCACAGAAAATCTCACCTTACACAAAGAAACCCAAGCACCCTTTGTCCGACATCCTTCAATTCCTGAGAAGCACCCACAATCGCAGGTCCTTCGTGTCATCGAGCACAATTTATGGCTCTGTGTTGTGCAGTATTTGTCCAATTTCACAAGCGGTTCAACTGCAACAATTGCATCCTAAATAGTGGAGAGCAGAAAAAAGGGATATTCCAACAAAATGCAACTTGAGGGTGGTCTCCTTTGCACTAGAACACTTTTCCGGTACACAAATTTCAATTAATAGCTGATCACACCTACTGGAATCGCGGAACTCCAAAAAGCACTAAATCTGGCAGACAGAGTGGAGTCTTCTACAATTTTTTTCTTGGACACCTCTACCTGTTCCGACTCTTATCACCAACCAAAATGTGTCATTAATTTTGTGTACGGTGTGGAGGCTTTTGAGAACCCTCCGCCGATAACAATAACAACAACAACACCTCGACCAACAACAGCCAAGGCGACTACAAAGACGATATCCCTAAACGAGGGAAAAATTATCACCGAATTCGAGCAATCAATTTAAAACAAGAAATTCCTCACTTAACCGTGATAAACTATCGCCGATGGCATAACAAACGCAACGAAGAACCAAAAAAAAAAAAAACAACAAAAAAAAATGAAACGAAAGAAAAAATGGAAATAAAACATTCAATTAAAGAAAATTTTCCTCTTGTTCGGATCGCCTCGATCCGGGTCGTCATTCTTTGTATTCTCCTCCTCCGAAAAGTAAATGAACCACACCACGGAACCCCAACACTGAATCCACAAAACACCAACATTTTGGCGGCTTGAAGAGTACAAAACAAAAAAAAAAAACAAAAAACCAACAAACCCAACCAACAAAACAGAAAAAAAAAACATTCGAAGAATTTATGCGCTTGCGGTGCCACAAGGTGCGGACAGGGGGCCAGAAAGTTTCCGCGTCCATTCCGATATCCGGACGATAGGTGCACCATACGTAAATGAGTCGAGGTCCGTCGATAGGTCTTCCTCTCACGTGCAGGGGTGGATAGTGTGGACGGACACGGCCGAACGAGAAGCATTCCGCGTTCTTCATCCGTTTTAATCGAAATTAATGAAAAGAAAAAGAGAAATCTTTCCATACATACATACTACGTATGCATATTAGACAGACCTCTCTCAGCCAAGGTAAAGTGCGCGAACGGTCTAAGAAAAACAAACAAAAAAAAAAAAGAACAGGACACCACAAACACCATGAGCGGAGCATTCAAAAGCTAAGACAAGTCCGGGGTCAGGTCAGAGTACTATGCGAACAGTCTGCGACAGTAACACAGTGAAATTAGACAGAATAAAAAAAAAGTCAAATAAATAAATAAAATGGAAGACAGCACGCCGACGACATCCACCAGAAGATACATCTGAGACCGGTGCGGCAGCGGCGGCGGCGCGGTGTGACGGGAATTCGTTTTCCCATAACTTATCAGACAGAGACTGTCCCGAGCGCTGCCTATTGATCGGAAATTAATACGCCCGACACACGACAAGTGTGTCATCTTGTTTAAATAACGATAATGGAGGTGCATGTTACAGGAAACCCTAAAGTGCATCGGTTGCATCCAAAGTGATCCTCCTAGATACTTGTTGCTTTCTGAAGACGTCTTCGGTACCTACTTCTTCATCTACATGAGGAGGACTAATTATGGCGGATCAAGTGAACGGTTATCTAACTTTGTTATTCGTTTGTCGTTGTGCTGTTTTAGACCCTCGCTGTATTTATTTGAAATTAGTTTGACAGAATGTCAGAATGTGGTTTAAATAGTGCCGGCAGGTCATGGGCTAAATGCTAAGCAAACATGTTAAGCTCGGAGCGGTGACATGTTCTTTGTTTGCTAAGATCTACATAAACTATATTCGATTGTAGGAACATGCTGGGGTAAGTGGAATGTAAAGACCTTCCGCTTCCTTTCACGCCATTCTACCTATACAACTCAAAAACTGCAAGCTATAGTTGGTGGCTACTTTCAGAAGCCATTTTTGTGGTTAAGAATAAGGCCACCGCGATAGCTTTGGTGCACCTGAGTAGGATAGCGACAAGCTCACAGTGGTCCGACTGACCTCGTCCGCATGGGGGTAGTTCTAGCCAAACCCGCCCTTTACCATGAGGGCAAACATAATAATGTCACACACCGTTAAAACAAAAGAAAAAGAGAAAACAAGGGGAAGGTTATAATGACTGCGAGTACACGTAGATAAACAGAAAACTGATAAAAAACGAGAATAGGGAACAATTAAAGCGGAAATACCCAAGAGGTTACGGTGGGCGGAACTATAATAGCGATAAAGTCTAGATTTAACCGAAACCAACACTAATACGTGAAATAAGCACTTAACTACTACATACTGCACATTTCTAAAGTCATGTTGTGGGGCAATGTTGACCGGCCCGGTTTTAGGACGAATTTTATGAAATTTGGATCTCCTACTACGAATTGAAGGCCCAGAGATCAAGTGATTTTGATGTGAAATAAAGTAAAGACAGTATTCATCAACGGATTTCCTTCAAGATTAACAAAGGAAACGATCGTTCAGATTATGACTTCTTGTATTACCCGCTTTTAACTGCTTTTAATAATGAAATACAGAAGTAAACCAACTAACTCCGTCAAGAAATACCTACTACGACAGGTTCAGACTCTAGACAGAGGAAGCACAGCTTTAGGAATGGTTAGATCATTCTCGAATGATGCCTACTTTAAAACGGCTTAAGATTCGCCACATCAATCAAAATTTGCGCAGTCTTATACCATCGTCGGCTTACAAGCCTGGAATTTAAAGACGAAGATTGAGACTACCAGTTAATTCAGTTTCTGAAGGACATGGATCATAGTTACATAAGTATGCATAAGTATATTGGTCCAATCTTGAGGCCACCACAGAGACTAAATATACCTATGTATAAAACTATAAGAGCAGTAGTAATCCAAACAAGAGCAGGAGTATGTTCGACAATACCGGAGCAAAGGTCTAAGGGTCTAGGAACTATAAGTTGTGTACACATGTATATATGTATGTTATAAAATTAGCGTGTAGATATGTACATAAATTATATTGAGGCCAATTGTAATTGCTACTTGAAGTTTTTGACAAGTTCTGACCACCTCTGCGCCACCTCTACGCCATATACAACAAAGAGCCTTCTAAATACCTATGTAAACGGCGACCAGAAAACAATAAAACTTTTTCCAATTGTTACGTTTCAGCAGCTGCCAAAGTTACCAATGACATACAGCTGTCAAAATATCTAGTAAGGTTTGCCCATGCATCGCTTCACGTTTACCGAACGTGCGGAAATTATAAAAAAAAAATTATCGAAATTCTGGCTCAGTTGAAAACACGCATAGAGAATTCCACCGTGATGTCGGTTCTCATTATGGCTTCGAAAAAGTGAGCGTGAGTACACTCTTTTGGACCTTAAGCCACCAACCAAACAGAGATTGGTGCGAAATAAAGAAAACATAGCCGACGGCGCAGATCAGCTGAGTCAACCCGGCTTATTTTACGGTTGGATTTAGACCTACTTCCATATAAGAATCGAAGCCAGACAACCATCCACAAGTGTTTGACCAAGGATCAATGCATCCACAAACATTGACTGTTAGGTGCGGTTTACGGAATGACGGCATCATTTCTGTCGAAAGGAGACACAGCTACCGTCAATGAGCTCAGATATAGAGCGATGTAAACTGATTTTCTATGGCCAGAGGTCGACAACATCGATATACCGAAGCTGTGGTTCCAACAAGACGGGGCTACATGGCAAACAACTGGCATACGACTGGGTCATCGCATTAGACACCACTTGATTAATATCTCTAGGGTTACGTCAAGTCCTTTATCTTTAGTAAAGAGCCAACTATTTTGAACGATGTCGAGACCAACATTGGTGACGATATTGCCGGCATAACGCCGCACATATTGGACTGTGGTCTTCATAAATTGGAACGACCACTTGCACAACTGCCACCAAAGCCGAAGAGGACACTTGAATGATGTGCTATTCCACATATAATGTCATGAACGTAGCTTCACAATAAAGAATCAATTTTATATCTGGGAAGTCGTTGTTGTTAATATGTCATCGTACTGGTACACGTATAGAAACAAGAAGGTGTAAGTTATTGAATCCTGTCATATTTCCCGACGTACTTAGCCACTGGTGATGTTAACTATTGAAACAATCTTATTATAGGCGATGAAGCACATTATTCTTCAAATTTTCGATGTAGAAAGAACCCGACAGCTATCAACGAAAATAAACGAACTTTGTGGCAGATTCATTGGGTGCCGTAATGTCTAATGCAATCACTTCTCAATAACACTTTGTTGAGTTGAGTTATATGTGAATATCTCTACATTAGCTCCGCTTCAGACGAATGTAAGATGGCGAATTCTTGGTACCTGCAATCAAGACAACCAGATGTGGCCAGTAGACTACGTTCTCCTAGTCAGACTATTGACAGATCATTGGTAGGTACGCCTTAAGACTTGAAATTCCACACAATAACCTCTGTCGAAGTTGTGTGGATTGAGGAAGAGAAGAGAAGAAATCACCATTGCACTTTCTCTACAGCTGTCCTGTGTGTATTATCTTCGAATAGCTTGAAGATATTCCCGGTTTAGGTATCAATAAAATTTGATAATTCGCTCATAAATCGAAATGTTTCCAAGAGTAATGGAAACGTATCGTACCTTAAACGAAAAACAGTCCCCTAACCTGAATCTAAGCCGATGTAAATGAAACAAAGTACATTTTCATGATTAAGAACTATTTCTACACAATAGATTACGATTAGAAAATTATGCGCTTTTACATCAATCAGTCAAGTCAAGTTTGTCCAACATCTTCATAGTTAGACGGACAAGACTGCTGTTGTTTTTAGTTACCGAGTCAAACTGTGAATGATCAAATGAACAGATACAACTTTTTAAACTCATTGTGTCAACCCTTCCATTTCGTCTTTTTACAAATTTAACCGACGATCACATACATATACATATGTAGATATAAACTGCGTAACATCCAGTAATTGAGGCTAAAACTGTGGTAGGACTTAGTATTTTTCTATTCAAGTACAAGTTACTAGGGCAACAGGTCCGTACGAGTCTACTGTTTTAAATGCCGTGTTTTATTTTTCTATTTGAAAACGTTTGACAGTCATGAAGTCATTGCCTAGGAGTCGAACCTCGCTCAACAATCCGAATGAATAAGAACATCACTGTCATAACAAAAAATATTTGGCTCGACAGGTCTATGCTTCTCATAACCATTCATTACACGGATGGAAGGGGCTTACTGATTAATGGCGTATCCGTAGGACAATTTGTGTTATAGAAGTTTTTTTATTACAGTTTTACTCTCGGATGTTAGTCAACCGTTGGTGGTTTTTGCCTGGGCTTAATAACAGTTGTACTCTCGAATATTTCTCAGTGCTTTGCGAGTGGTTGAAATTTTAGGTATTATCTGGGAATTGAACAACCTAAGTAGTCCAACATACCAACCACAAGGGCCACACCGCTCACACATCAATGTCATACGTCTTTAAATATTTAGGTATTTAGAATATATGCAATTCACTAGAAAATCTATTCGGACGATATTTTGCTACTTAGGGTCGAAGTCATCGCATTTCAATTCGACAGTATGCCACGCCTACTTTATTAGAGCTGATACAAAGGAAGAGGAGCAAATCATATGATCCGTTTCAGATAATTAAACAATCTCAAGGATAAAATGCAAATCTTTATACATATGTACATACATACATTCAATTCGACAGCAACAATGTTGTCCTGGTGCAGTGGCGAATATCTACATGGGGACATGCATATCGTACATGCAAAAGCATCCGTTTCAGTAATTCTTATACACCGCTGCGAATATTATATTACAACTTTCAAGGGATCTATGAAATCCACATACATACATACATATATACTAAATACATATGTACGTACCAACTTGATATCGGATTCTAATCGTAGGGAACATGAGATACTCATAGTAGCTCCCAAATAATCAATGTTATAGGCTGTGATTCGAAAGTACTCGAAAAGAACTGTCCTGTAACCAAATAAAGTAGTAACCCAACATATTTATTGCTATAATTCAATTTTAATCGACGTAATCAATGACAAGTCCCGCTGCTAATTAATGACCAAGGTGACTTCCACTTTCCGATGCATAAGCAGGCACCGTCTTGACAATTAATCAATCGTTCCAGTAATAGATTCGAGGGCAATCCGAGTCTCTGATAAGATCGCGCATAGAACTTGATACCCCGATTCCGTGCAGGTAATACACTCAAAATTGGAAGCCATGCCATTATGAGAAGTTATTGTGTTTTCGAGTCATTAATGGACTTATCACGGCTTGGATTTCAGTAACAAAAAAAAGTAAAAAAAAGACGAGATAAGGAATTTGAGCCGCGCTCCTTCCTTCGGGTAGGTAGTTTTTTTTTTTGAGGAGGATATTATTTTCGAAATTAAAAAATTACCGCGCCAGACAGAAGCTGCGCAGGCGAACAATATCAAAGTGATACCGGGATTCATTCATCAAAAGATGTCGCATAAAATTTCTTGAATGGTTTTGCATTCACGTTAGGTTTTCTTTTGGGTGCTCCTTTAAGGTGCGCCTGTCTGTCCTTTATCACGGTACGGATTTCGAATAAAACAAGGATGACATTAGTTATCTCCGTGACTAATAAAATTCGAGATAAGAGAGTGAAGAATGGTGGATACTGTAGTTTTAACTTTTATGTTTTCATAAGGGTGTTCAACTACGAGGAATGGAGGAAAAGACATTTCAATTTTGTTCTCCTAAGGTCATAATATTGGGTAACCCTTTTTTTTTCTTAAACACAAGGCTACACAAACCACATTTTTAAAAAAATTGTAAGTATCTATTTGTTATAACATTTCAAGGTAGTTAAAATGATGTCAGTAAGTCAATAGTTCGGTATGGCAGGTTATTAACTATTTGAATTCGTACCTAAAAATGCAGCACCGCAAAACAAGACCAGCAAGGGAAGAGTATCTAGCCAGAAGAAGGGAGCAGACAAAGATCCTGGGTAAAAAAAAGTTCCCACGAGTCTCGGGACATGAACAACACTCGGTTTTTGTTTTAGGAAAGCCAAGCAGCTGACAGCTGGCTTTAAGTCCGAATCACAGGCTCTTCGGAACAGTGAAGGCAACTTAGTCACCGAAGCACAGGGAATAGTAGATGTATTTAAGGAGCATTTCCAGCGGCTACTTAATTGGCATCAAGTAGAGAGAGTGATAGGGGAAGAAGAGAACCCACATCCAGTCAATGAAGAAGCCATCCCACTCCCAGTTTTGAAGAAGTTGGCTCAGCTATCAAAAGCCTGAAGAACAACAAAGCCGCGGGTTTTGATGGTCCACCAGCGGAGATTTTTAAACATGGTGTTGATGCCATGCCATGCCCGATGATTGGAGTGTCAGCCCTATACCCCATCTTCAAGAAAGATGATCCTAGATCTTGCAAGAACTACCAAGGCATATCCTTGCTAAATATAAGTTGATATCCAACGTACTGTGTGAATGTCTGAAACCTTTCTACAACACACAGAGATACAATTGATCAAATTTTCACACTAAGGCAAATCCTGGAGTTTCAAGACGAGACACCATCTCTTCATCGATTTTAAAGCCGCATATGACAGCATTCATCGTCTTGAGCTCTACAAGGAGATAGCCGAATTCTTGATCCGGGCAAAACTCATCCTACTGTGCCGCGTGACGCTGGGAAACATGCGGCGCAATGTGCAATTCAGTTCCTCTGGACTATTACAAACATACACCGGAAAATGGTATGGAGAACACATACTTAGTACTCAGGGGAGTTGTAACCATGAAAGGCATTATCTTCAATAAATCTACCCAGCTGCTAGCTGCTACGCAGTGACACAAGCGTAATGAGTTAGTCTAGACGTGAATGAGGACAAAACCAAGTATATGTTATCAAAAAACAAAGCATGCGTCCACCGCCTAGAACAAAACGTCACTGTTGGCAACAGTAACTTTGAAGTAGTTAAGTAGTTTACCTGGTTCTGACTAAATATCAACTCCACAGATCGGTGCTACTGGAAAAACAAATGGGTTAAAAAGCCCTATTTCGGAAGACGAAATATATACTCTACAAGATACTGATTCTGGTAGTTCTACTGTAAGGACCCGAGTGCTAGACGATAAGCAGGACAGCAAAGCAAACTTTGAGCACTTTCGAGAGGAAAATGCTTCGTCGAATTTTCGGTCCCGTATAGGAGGAGGGCGAATGGAAACATACAATCACTAACTGTATCAATCGTTTTCCTACCTCGAACTATAGCGTCACCTAAGTAAGAATATAGAAACCTCTTTCCACTGGTTTAAGGTACTTAATCGGTACTATTTTGAAAACAATTCCACAGTGGCTTCGAAAAGAGACAGTATTTTGATGCGATCTTGGAGAGAAGTTGCTATAACTGACTATGAAAGCACGGTAAATGTGAAACACACCAGCAAGTGCTCTAAGTGCAAATCTTAGGTAAATATCACTCTGTTGTTTTAAAACTTAAATCACTGTCACTAACCAAACATAAAAACATAAAAAAGATACTTAGTAGGTATTTAAGTTCCAATAACAATAATATATCGAACTTTGTATCAGCATTAATTCGATCGAGTAAAACGCTAAAAGTGTCACATAAATAAGATATCGATAACATACTGATCCTAGTTCATAATAGCTCTGTATCCGTACTGTACTTTGAAAACTGATCAAATCCTGATCCCGTATGCCAAAATTTCGTAGTTTTTCACAGAAGAGAGCGCTCACGAGAGAGTAAGTAATTTCTCCTAACTGTGAAATTCAGCCCAAGCAATTTCTTTAGACAAATTTGTGAAATCTGTCAAAGTTGATGTTTGTTTCTTTTTGTTGGTTATCAAGAGTAAATTCAAACAAAACGATGCGAAAAAAAATGTACAAATGTGTTCGTAGAATGCGAAATGCTTATTAATCGATTTGTACATTCTTAACATATTTTTTTACGAATTAAAATCGAATGAAAAATGCATTCATTCATGCACTTTTTATTTTTTCTCACATATGTTTCTGACGTTTAAAAAGTAGCCAGTGCGTTCCATTTGGCTCTCTGTGAAAGTTTTTTAACTCCACTCTTAGAAATTCGACAATCTACGAATTCTGGTATCCTTAAAAACAGAGCACATTTTTTCGAGAAATCGCAGAATTTATTTAAAGTTGGTGTACAGGCTTCCCAAACTACTTAATATCTGGGTGACAATAGCTTTTAAGGTCTAGTCACAGCTCAGCCACTGATATTGCAAAAAGTTGAATTTCAATTAGTTTTAGTAAAGAAAATTAACAATTAAATTAAAAATTGATCTTCCTCGAATAGGCGGATGCTTTTTGCCAACTGTCAAAGTTAACTCGCATTCCACACAATGTAAAACACAATCCACATTCCCGCGACTAAAACATTCGCGACAGTTTAACCATACAATTCGTTTGTTTTGTCGTGGATGGCAATGACAGGTAAAATTCGCGACGACAACAAAAGTGAAAAGTCAAAATTTGCGAATGTCAAAATTTACTTTCGTCAGAAGTCAGTTAAATACAATTTTATGGAAATGCATTAGTTGTTCCTTTTGCAGAATTTTACTGAGATACAGTCAGTACCCAAGGCATATGTTCAGTACCTACTCAAGAAGCTCTATATGATTTCAAAAACTCCTACTATATTGCATTTGTTTGATCTGTTCTGCGTTCAAAGACCGTGAATCAAATGGATACCCTTTCTATTAATATCTCTTCTGAAACACATTTCCATTTGCAATAGGGCTACTGGCGTGGTGTGGTGACTACATTTCGTCTTTTCAGTAATTCCCCATCGCGTTTCAAGAGAACAATTATTATTGATAAGCCTTTCAGTTGAATGTTCCCCAGCCCCAAAACATAATGATCTCATTTGTTTGCTTTGATTTTAGCAGCTCACAGCTCTTGTTCCGAATAATATCGATTTCAGAATGTCTATGTCTAATCTTATCTATCTAGAGTTCCCCTACAGAACACTCATCCATTTGTTTGGAAGAGGCAGGGTAGGGCGTTATACATTTTCCCTTCAAAACAAGAAAAAAAAATAACATCTTTTGACGGCACGCACTTTGGACGTCGGTGTGTCCCAAATTAATTTGCTCCTATTATTTGAACGAATACCACTTTATGGGTTTTGGGGAGGGGGGGAAAGCCCAAAAATCAAAAGTCTGATAGCACCGACTGACGACGACCGTCGGATGTCATTACAATCGAACTCAATAAAGGTAATAAAAGGAGGTGTCGCACTTCATACGCCCCCTCTTCCTCGGCGACAAAATTTGAACATTTATTGCCACCATTGCTGCAGTAGTAGCAGTCCTTTGTTACTGCTGCGCCAAAGCTACGGAACTAACAATGGAAAAAAGGACAACTTACGGTCTCGCACCTTTTCACACATGCATACGTTCCAGTCAGTAGTCAGTCACTCACCCACTGTGGTGGACATTTAATTAGATTTCTTTCGTGCCATGTTGTGGGAGGCGTGTATGCGATGTCGACGCCTTTATAAACAATCAAATTGTGCTTGTGTGCCGTCTGTACGAAGGGCGAAGAAACGGTACGAAGAAATTGTCCACATCCTCGATATGATGTAACAATTTAATTTTCATTCATATCCTTTCAACTTAAGGACCAGTGTCAATAGACTCACGTAATGTGAAGTGATTCCTGCTGGGCGGATTGGTTTATTGCTCGATGTGAAAGGACCACATGGACCTGATTCCATTGCTGCAGGTAAGCATATAAAAAAAGGATATAGGTACTCTGTGGACAATGAGTGAAAGTAGACCGCACACGTTTGTTTGTTTAGATACGCTTTAACGAGTCTCGGTGACAGGTAGCAGTCCTTTACGTTGTTGGGTTTTCCTGAGAAATTCTCTTTTCCTTTATCTGCATAATTACGTTAAAACAAAGGATACCATAATCGATGCTTGAAAAACAAACGAAGTCATCACTTTAATGTGAGGGGACACTGTTTAGTGCACAATTGGATTGTTTTCACATGCCCATCGATATACCTACATACTTATGTGTGTATTCGTATGTATAGCCACCAAAGTGCGGATATCACTTGTGAATCCATTCACATTATGAGAATCGCTACACATGTTTTCCAATCACACTCGACTGTTACCGAGTATAACCACCATCCCCATATCACCGCTGTCGCTTAGGAAATTATGGAAAAGGTGCCGAATACAAGTGCAGGGATAGCAGTTACTCAATGATTTATATCCTTTTAGTAAATACGAATAAATACTTCGATACATTTCTAAGTGAACAGATATGTATGTACTGTATAGTGTGTTCACAATGCGACGAGAATGGAGCGCCAACACATGCAAATCTTCCAGGAGTAAGTGCCTGACTGCTTGTATGAGTGGTTCAAGTGTACGAAACGAAGAGGGCTGCTGTCAGGCAGTGTTCCTTCTTACATTTCCACTTTGGATTCCCCCAAAAGAACAATGAGATGCTTCTAAGTGTTGTTTCGTGTCACCTGAGAAACATTTGGACAAGAGATTTCGTGCCCCACCTACGACTGTGCTCCAGATTATATCAGCAGGAATCTTAACATACGCAAATGTACACAATACATACATAGATAGGTTCATACATTTGTATGTGCATACATATTGGACAAGGATATTTGTGGGGTTATTGTTGACAACCGAGTTGATGCTTTATGCTGCTTCGGCATCTTGAGAAACTGTATTAATTTAGTTAGATTGTTTACCAACTCAAAAGAATTATACTCTTGGGTAGTGTTAGAGAACCTGATAAAATTATTGCCTGCACACATACATATTGTACATTCATACATTCTTTCTAATCGGATAGAATAGCTAAGTGCAGTTCTCGAATTAGTGTCCGGCACAGTCATTTTCTTTATTTTTATGTACTGTGACCGAGTGTAGTTCATCGCAAACTACTTAAAAACTTAATTCTGGGAGTTGTTTGTCAGACATTTACAAAAGTCGAACTTTCTGTAAATTAGAGCTTGCGATCTGCAGTACAAAAATTACAATTATGCACATATGTAGGTCAAAAGAACAAAGCAGGAAGAAGTGAAGTTTGGGCCAGTAAATGCCGAAAATTAGTAGCATTTATGAACACTGGATGATGGTAATATGGATTCATAAATAAGTAAACAAGTATCATGTGAAAAACACTTTAATAGGAAAGGCTATGGTTGCAATAATTCAAAGATCTGTGTAAATGACAGTCTCCCAAAATATTGATTTTAATGCCTTTACGCCGTCAGAACTGACATACATACAATAATTGTATCCCGAATAAAGGTGCGATCGGCAAAATAGCGATTTCTTGCAAAAAGCTAATTTGAATTTTTAGTATTAAAAGTTGACAACATTTTTTGGAGAAAATTCGGTACGTACCTCTTTAAATGAAGAAAAGCTAGTAGGTACCTACGAAATCTCTGGTCGCTTTAGTATCATCCAAGACATTCCAGCAGAATCATAAGAGTTGATTTTATTTATTGGAAACTAAAACTGTGCGGACCCGTCCTGCCCATCCTTAATAGTTACGGGCCAGGCAATTAAAACTCGTAAAAATAGCTATTGCCGATAACCATTATGTGGATTATGTGGACCACTATTTAGCGTTGTGGATTCTTCCACTTGCCTACCCATGAACCTAACCTAATTTACGTTGGACCTTGAAAGACCGCACAAAAAATTAACAATTCTCAAAAAAACAATTCAAGACTTAAGTTGGAAGCATTCCGGTCAGAATTTCTGACAACGTCAAATACTTGGGACTAGAGTATTCGAGACTCGAGATACCTGGAGACTAAGTCCCAAAATCATCCATCAACGGCAGAGTTCAAAGTTATCCCTATTATACTTCTGCTACACTCTTTGGTACAGGTATCGTCGGATAAGTGCCTAAAGGATCACCCAATCAGAGAGATGGAGGCTGATTCCAGTAGAACATACCACGATGCTACAGAAATATCTATTCAATATAACAATAGCTTTGCAAGGCCTTTAACAAGCTTCTAGTCGAGAAGAAAAGATTGAACAAATAAAGGCGTACCAAGCGCTTCATCTGCACAACTTTGCATTGACAAGAGAGGGTCCTAGGAATGACAATAGTCGGCCGTAAGACTACGATATGAGTCTTACGTTTTTATTATCTTCCTTATTGCGAAATTAAGTCTCAAGCAATCTCATAATGAGGATGATTTGAGGACACGGTTTTTGACATCATTCACAGGAGACATATACTTACATACATGGCTCAAAAATGTTATCATACCGCTGCATACGCTGCACATACTTATGCGAGTTTGGGCAAAACCAAAAAAACAATAAACGAATGAACACAGTGCTTTATCTCGATACTGACCTCAGTGAAAGAAATTGAGCATTTAGGACTATAACTGGACTGTAAAAAAAAAATACTTGACGCTACAGGTCGATGGGATCTAGGGCCTAGATTCTCACAACCATTCGTGTTGTGCGTGTTATATTCTTTACACAAATGGAAGGGGCCGTGTGTCCGAAGGGCAATTTGTTATTTGAGAAGCTTTCTCATGACAGTTGTACTCTCGGATGTTTGTCAGACGCTCGCGAGATGTGGGGCTGTGAAAAACTTTTAGGTGTTCCCCGACTGGGATTCGAACCTCGAACCCATTGCTCCATAGTCCAACGCACTAACCACTGAGCCACGGCGCCCACTGGATTGTAAGCCCATGGAAACAATTGACTTAAGGGATCTTAAGAAAGGTTTACCACGAACCAAACCTAACCTATTGCTTGAAGTTGTTTACTCACGGTTCGTCGTGTAAAGAACAGAACTGTATTTAAAGCCCTGGATCCCGTGCGGACTTATTGCTCTAATATTTGTAGGGGAGAACACAAGAAAACATTGGGTCTGTACCCACGTTTTGTCTGTCCAAATTAGCCTACACACTTTCAGTTTTGTTTTAATGGCCACACCGTCCAGAGTACTCACTAACATTCCAAAACGGTCAGTTTTCTGAAATTCTTGTGTGGTGCCATTCCCAACTCACTCTTGCTACCTATCAAATAATGAATCTTTATGTCCCTCCTTCGTGCAAATCCCATGAAAAATTTTAACTTTCATCGGACTTGACCGGTCGGTTCACTCATGTATCATTTCAAGTTACACACTATCAGTCCGGCAAAAGTGACAGCACACAACTGACAGTGCTTAATCTACTTTAGAAAAAAACGTTCGTTATGAGATCTGTCAAATCAAATTGTTCTTTTTTGATATCTCTGTGCTCCAAGTACACTTTTTGACCCAACCATTAACCTTATGTCAAAACTGAACGAAAAGTCAATTCAATTTCTTTTAAAGAACCAGTTCACACAGGATTGACGGACTTTTGACGTTTACTGGCTAGTGGGGGAAGTCAAGAATTTTACGGCAATCCAGATCTTGATTTTTCGCAATTTTCTGGATTTTTTTAGAAATTTAATCGTTGTCACTCGAAATACGACCGTAAATCAATTTTGATTTCTGTGAAAACCATTAACTTTCTTGTAAAAAGCACTTTTTATTTAAACCTAATTAATTTCATTACTAATACGTCAAAATCGCGGAAGTGTTCAGACAGAACTAGCAATCTGAAGGCTCGTATGTCAAAAAAATCCAGTCCGTCAATTTTGTGTGAACATTTGTTTTAACAACAATTGAATGGGTTGACAGGCTACGAATTTCGGTAAAAGAATTGCGAAAGCAAACCTATTGCACAATATTTTGTAATTTACAACATGTAAACATACATAAACTTTATGTACATACATATATGTATGTACATATATGTATATGTTCACACTAAATTTTAGTACAAATAAAACACAAATAATACCTTCCCAGCATCACTGTTTTGGACGGTCCTTCTTCTACGACATGATGATGAGCTCCTTTTTTCCTTCTTCTGGAATGTTCTTGCTCGTTGAACAAAAATTATTTACAGAATTGCTAGAATTCTCTTGAAGTTTTGACGTTTTGATTTTCTTGAATGCCTAGATCGAAATAAAAGTCTCTTTATAATTGAAACAACTTCTTAGCAGTAAAGGGTGTTTTTCTACACTTTCTTACTTTTCAATAAGGACAAATTCTCAAACTGAACCACGTTTCTCATTGAAGATAACATCTGGGTTCAATACAACCTGGCAAACTACCTTGGAGAGACTTTTACCACATTAAAGCCCTGCGCTGAGACCCTAAATACATATATCGATTTGATGTAATCCATAGGAAATAGGTCTACCTTCGTCCAATGAGTAGGTACATGATTCAAGAAGACGGAAGAAGATGGAAGCTTTGGAAGCCAATATTGTCCGCGATATATGAACGGCCGCAATTACTGGAAATTTAGATCTCCAGAATACATATTGTGAGATACATTAACGGTGTGATATACAATTACGGTGTGTAATATCTTTTAGTACTCAACAGTTGCATTTCTGAGTAAAATGAAATTCTACATTCATAGCAAGTAATTCCACATTTTGGGAACTAAAAAGCTTAAAAGTCAACAATGGAAATATAAAATTGAAAGGGGGATGAAACTGACGACTGAAGCAAAAAATTAAGCGCGAAAAGATTCTATGACTACCAAACTAGGCAAAAATTTGTGTAAAATTTAAATTTTTAACTTTTAACCTATTTGACCAACCCTATAGTCCACTAAATTTGAAACGTTTTTCTCATACTCTGACTTCAAAGAACTTAATGCAACTTTTAACAGCTGCTAAATTAAAAAAAAAAAACTCTAATACATGTATAATGTATGTACAGTGGAACTCGCCTATAAAAACCATTCGCTTCCGCCGTCCACTTTCCTTTCGTTATAATTTTTGCTATTTTTCCGTCAGTCCTAACGTTGTCGGATATAACGACCTTATTTTCTCGGTCCCTTCACCGTTGTTATAAGCGAATTCACTGTACCTACTGAGGTAGTGCTGATTTGCTTACTATCGTTGCACAGTCGAGCTCTGGTATTTCATACACAAATTGTTTTCATGTCCAATTTTGAAACTTCTTCTATATCAAGATATATCAAAATAATTCATGTAAGGGGATTTCAAAGTACATATGTATATACTTGAGCCTAACTGCAACCAATGCATTGTCCAACTTCTTCATTGATTCTATCCTGTGTCTTCTTGAATACGAATACGAATGGGTAGTTTTTCTTCGAGTTATCACCCTAACCCTTTCCCTCCACAGACTCACAATTGTGAGTTTCAGAATTTTGTCTGCCAAATGAAATAAAATTTATTTACTTAATTCACTCCTACACTACACAAATGTGAATATACCAAATACTTATTTCCAGATATATTGGAGTCGATTACGGCTTATATATGTATACCATTCGACATGTCAATAGCGCAATTAGCGCAATTCGCGACTGTCCCGTCCCATCATCAAACATTATTATTATAGCTCAGGAGGGAAAGGGTTAAGTTACGTAGGCTAGGGTTACTAGGGCAGCCGTTGATAACTTTAAAAAGTCGCCCAGAGGAGCAAAATTATCCCCAAAGAATATGTTTGCAAAAATAAAGCAAAACAATACAAACTTTGTCCTAAAAACGAATTCAAAAGCACGCGATACTTCTCTTCAGGCAACACTATCTATCCTTTTATTATGTCCTTACCGATTATGACATGGATTTTAGGCTAAATTGGCTATTAAGAAAGGAAAGGGCTACTATGAGTACAAACTAAAAATGTGTCCCTGTAATCACTAGTCGAGCCTCGAACCTTCGAACCATTAAACAAAGATTTACCAATAATGTACAAACAACAGGAATAACATGAGGTTTTCTTACAATAATTATAGTTCTTATTGATCTATAACGCTTTATGGTTTTTGAGCGGTTATAAAAGCACCATGAAGGATTCTTCTCGATCTTGATGCGCTCGTATTAATAAAAATTAATTAGTGAGTTCCTTTGAATCACTTATGTCACTGCCTTCCGCATGATTTAAGCGCACACTGTTGACACTAATAAAGCTTGTACACCAAGTGTACGTACAGGATGTCGCGCATACCTATGTACGTATCATACTTTTATGCACTAATATAGCAGGTGTAGTGGAATATGATCCCATAAGCAATAACTGTCACAACAGCCATGGTCTTGCCATTTATAGTTATTTATCCGAGATTTACCATTCATTTAGAGTAGACCGATAAATTTGAACAGAAGCAAGATCCTCTACATTTTTGCTGTTCACGAAAACATTTGAATTTGAATTTTAAATTACTCCAGGATGGATTGTTTATGGGTGCAAGAGCTCTCCATGCTCCAAAATCTGTCAGTGACAAAATGTCACTGACAGGTCCGCCACTGATGAATCTTTTGTCGTTTAGAGCGGGTAGGCGAGCCAATGAATTTTTAATTGTTTGGTATCCAAATTCGAGATATAATTAAAAACAGGCCATTGGTCGGGCACTCCGTCAGCTTTTGTGATACTTTATCGCTTCAGTCTATGGCTTAATGATCAAACAATGTTAATTAGATTAATCTGCATATATGAACCTGCTAAGTAGTGGCATGTATGCTTGGTAAAGCGGTGGGTGTGCAATTTGATTGATATAAATCATTCAATGGATTGTGCTAAATAACAGCTCGTAATTCTGTGCGACATCGTTTTTATGTCGATCTGTTGTTTGTTGATGTCCTAGACTGTCAATGTTAACAAATTTATTGTGGTCTACTATAAATATATATGGCACGTGCAACATACATATTAAAATCACAAGTTTCAACCTATTGATTGAGTTTTTGTTTTCCTAGAACCAGATTGAATACAGTCGACTTAAGTGAACATAACTAGCGGTGACGACAGTAATATGTTTTCTTTTTTCAACCGCTTTTGTGCTATATCACGTGCAGATTTATTTGAGTTTTTGATGTCATTCTATCTTACTTAATAATAATTAGTCAAATATAATCGTCTAACAGAATAGATGAGACAAAATTCTTGACAGCGATTGACACTCGGAGTAATAGTGATCATTTTTAGAAAAGCATTGTCATTCGGTGTCGAAATCGAAACGAAAAATTCACTTCCTTTTAATAAAAACCGACGATACGATGTAGAACGACTTCTTCATAAGGGGTGACCAGATAACGATGGTACTTTTTTCCAATAGATATGTTTCAGCTGCTGCCAAAGTTACCAATAACATCCAGCTGTCAAAATATTCAGCAAGGTTTGTCTTTTCATCGTATATCATTTCACGCTTCTCGAACGTGCGAAAAATATTAAAAAAAATATTATCAAAACTCCGGCTCAATTATACATAAGTATGTACGCAACGTGCTTTTCGTCGTGAGATCGGTCGTCATCATGGCTTCAGTGTGCAGGCAATTCGTCCAACCGTTGAAAATGTTGAACCTTTTTTGAACCTTAAGCCATCAACCAGACAGAGATTGGTGAGATTGGAATTAAGAAAACACAGCCGCCGTAGGGGCCAGCATCGAAGCAGACCCAGCTCAACCGATCAGCTGAATTGGTCATCGCCCGCCAGAGAGGCAACCCGGCTTATTTTGCAGTTGGATTTGGGCCTACATCAGTAAGATTGTACTGACGTAAGTATTGAACCCGGACGACCACAGACAACGACGTGAGTTTGCTAATATTTTAATATGAATATGTTATATTTTGTTCTAAGCTAGACTAACTGACTCTTCTCTAATTTTGACTTATGCACATATGGAAGGACCTCCCATTACTTACAGAGGCATGAAAGAAATATAGTCATACATAGTCATAACTCGCACTGTCGTTTTGAGAACTTTATGCAGCACTTATCCTGAAAGTGGAGTATAGTAGATCTCTCTCCTGAGACTGAACTAGCACTAGAAATGGATACACGGTTGGTTTCAAAACACAGCAAACACGAAACTGTAGCGATTTCCAAGCTTCACTTAAGTTTAACCAAAATATTTCTCTGAATTCGTTTCACAAAGGATGAGATCCATGATGAGATTGACAATCCAAGTTTTATGGGACAATTTTTCAAGACTTGAATCTTCATTGGGTTTTCGTTTTCTTCATGGAAGTCTCAAGTAGGTAGGTATAGGATAGTTTATCATAAGACACTAGACATCAGAGTGAGTTTATCGCGATCGGTAGATCAGCCAAGGCTTTCGTTTGATAACTATGTGTGGAATGAATTAATGGGTTTTTGCCACTAACTAGTAGAAAAGATCGGAGTTCCAACTTGTTACATTTCAGTGATAATGAAAACAACAATGCTTGTAAGTAGTGCTTGAGAGTAGATGATACTTTCGAACACTTAATTTATGTATGTTCTAAGTGCAGATTTTCTTATCCTAAAAAAAATAATTATGAAACGTTGAGTAACTGTTGGTTGGAGTTGGTTTGGTTTCCATAGGGTAATCTGAACACGAACCTAATCCTAAGGCAAATTTGGGAATTTGGTACGCAAAATATCGATTGTGGCATGGGCTGTGTGGTATGGCGCGCCATCCTGCATGAATCAGAAGTCGTTCATATCTTCAATTTCAGTAGAAAAAAAAAGTATGTTAACATGGCTCTGTAACGCCCACCGTTGACCGAAACGATGTTCCCAACCTCATTTTCGAAGAAAAATGGTGCAATGATGACACCACTCCTGTCACTCTCTGTGGCTGCATCGGCTTCTCGACAATAACGTGCGGATTTTCCGAGCCCCAGATACGGCAATTTTGTTTGTTAACGTAGCCACCGAGATGAAAATGTGCCTCGTCAGAAAAGATGATTTCTCGCCCAAAATCGTTGTTCAATTCAAGCTGCTCTAAGGCCCAAACTGCGAAGCGATAACGAAACTGATGGTCGTGCGCCTTCAATTGCTGAGTCAATTGGACCTTGTAAGCGAATAATCCGAGATCTTTGTGATCTGCTGTGTTGTGTTGTTCGATCCCCTTGTTCTGCGTATGCAGTCAGATTAATTCATACCAATCCTCCGCTGATTCGGTGATTTGTTGACTATTGCTGACCTTAGAAAATGAAGGTATGTACATAGACTTCTATTAAAAAATTCCTCATCGAAATCTATCACACACATACATAGGTTGCACAATCTTTCACAAGTCAGTGCTCTGATGATTTCTCTGAGTTTTATGGTCATAACGTGCAGCAAGTAGATGCTACCACACAAATTATAACCACGTTTTACGATATGCAAAGCTCGTCCCCCTCGCCAGAAATAAACTCGAGGTAATAAAGACTTCTATTTTGGTAAAATAACTAGCAAGTGTTTCGTTAAACTAAGCAAGCTATAGAGATGCTAGCTAAAACTGAAGACATCTAATAGCAGTGGCTGTAATGATTTGCTGAATAGGGTTCAGAAGTAATTGGTAAGCAGAACAACGCGAAGTAATTTCTGTTTAAGTCCTGCAATTGTTTCTAGTTTATTGGCGTCAACTGAACCAAAGATCAGTGACAGACCGATTTGTGGAGCATGACGATTATTTGAGTAACACTTTCACTAAAAGCGGCAATACTTTAATTTGCTCGCGTTTAACAGTGATGCCAACATTAGCTGATGCAGTAGTACGAAACATGTTTCGAACTAATTTTCGTGTTGACTTTTTCAAGAGTTCACCGAATCGTGGTATCAGTTGGCTGAATTTATGTGAATCGTATGTAGTATGTATGTTTTGGGGAATTGTATAGCATTCTATGGTTTGTATAAATTTCTGAAGAAATGCTAGTTCCCTATACTTCATAAGAGATGCACGCAAGAGATTGTTAATTAATGAATTTTCGAAAATAAATGAAAGCTGTAAAATGGAAGACTTGAGACAAAAGAGATTTCATTTGACTCTCCGGCGTTGGCAGATTAATTATAGAATCGCTGAGAGGAAAAACAATCAATCCCCTCGACACGGACACGGAATGATTAGTCAAAATAGTTACAACTCTCATCGTTGAAAGTCAAAACAAATAACTGTTTAGACTTGGCTCCCACCGAGCACACAACCACTCTCTCATTACGCTGAACAGGTTCCGCATACCTACAAACAGAAACACAGTACACGATCCGCAAAATAAACAACAACCAACAAAACAATAGAGAGATAACAGATACTTTCCTGCCCCCTGTAGTGCAACAAATTATCTTCAATTTATTGGGCCCTCTATGCGCAATGCCATGCCATGCCATGCAGCGGACATGACCGACTTGGCCTGGCCCAATCGACCGAAGTGACATGTTTCTTATTCAAAGCTACACACTTACTGCGTTGCCTCCCGGTATGTGTGCCGTGTGCCGTGTGCCCCATCATTTTGGGGGTAGAGATGAAGCAATTTCCTCGATGATCATCATTCTTGGCCGCGCAACGCTGTTGTTGGCCCGCGGAAAGTGACCAGCGCCCTACTGTCCCGTAGCTCAGTGGTGGCTGTTGCGATCAGTAAAATCGGATTAAATTTAAATAAGTACGCGCATATGATTCCGGGCTTCATCAGATTGTGGATTGTCTCCTCCGGGGACCGTCGTGGGTACGTCTGCAAATGAGATTTACTGCCCGCCAGTGCCAGTGCCAGTGCCAGTGCCATTGCGATAAGCCCAATACACCAATGTAGATGCGCTGACAATTTATGAGGCTTAAATTGTCGTAAATTATAAGTGCGCACATATGCATTGTGCCTGTGCATGGTGACTGAAGCGAAGGCAGAGGCCCACTCCTATTGAGTAGTTCGTCGTAAACAGGTTGCAACTTTCCCACCCCACGCCACTTGTTTGCCTTGAGGATGATTTGTCCCATTATTGAGTCATTAAATGTCGATCGAGCTTAGAGGTAAACCGATTAATGCGTTCCTCTGCTAAGACGTTTGTTTACAAAGTCCTCTGATCCCCCTTCAATCGGACCACTGTGACAGTCGCAATGGCGATGGTTCTTCCCCCGAGGGTTGGTTGGTCCCACCCTCATCAGCGTTATGCTTTGTTTAAGATCTCAAGTACTCTCGACACCGAAGTGTCGCTGCTAACAAAGTGGCAAATTTTACAAACAAAAGCAAAATCTCGGCTCTTTCATGTGTCAACTCCCTTGGAGGGGGTGCAAATCGCGGGTTATATGACATTTTGACATTAGCACTACCACTAGCAGTAAAAGCGTAAAAAATACCCCGAACGACATAGGGGCGGAACATCCGACTGCTGATGCATTTGTTTACTTTGACTTGGCAGAAAAATTGTCGAATATAAAGTGACAACCTTGGGGGTGAGTTTTATAGTTTGCGTTTTTTTTATAGGGTTATAAAATTGAATACATAAAACAGTTTGCACCACATCGCCTAACAGTGCAGGACATAAAATGAGGTTTTACCTTTTACACAGCTCACTAGCTCTAACACAGAGGGGCAGCAATGGCAAGAACAACGAAAAAACAAAAAACAAAAAACAAAAAAAAAAAAAATTGAACAACAAATCGACTATGGAGTGTCCTGCTGAGTCCTTAAGTGTTGACTACGTCAGGGGTTCGTCTCTAATGCGCAAAATAATCTCTGAGTATGCGGTAATTTCAGTGAATAAATCAAACTAAAGTGAATTAGCGATCCTAAGAGGGTTGCTCGGCTCACCGTGAGAGCAGCCCACCCGGTGTTCCACCATTAAATGCCACATATGGATTGAGTTTTAGTGGTCCTGTAGTCCTGTGTAGTCCTGTTGCTTTGCTTTTGGGGAGCGATGGTCAAGAAAAAAAAAAAAGGACAAACACGCTACAGTCCAACTCCAACTTCACCAGTAGTCGGTCGAGGAGATGTGCCGCCATCCAAAATGTACTCTCCGCAGCGGAACGAGAAATCTGACAGCCATTGTTCCGGTACATAATGTGTCAATTTAAATTACCCTCCCTGTTCATTACTCGAAATAATTGCAACATCTGCTGTGCGGTTTCGATTCCATTTCAAAAAGCGCAGCCAGGGGTGTAACACATACGTGTGACGTTTCTATTCACAATTGTCAATCTGGCTAGGCCTACCCCTGGCACTTCTAAAACTGGATGAATCCGATGTCAAAACATAATTTTTTTGCGGGTCACCGATGATGGATGGAGTTTTAAAGATCAGGCATAACCCTCTTGTGCTTAATTGAGCCATTTCATGCGCTTCAAAGTGCATCAAATCGAATTTAGGCATCGCAACAACCAGACTGGTTGAGTCTTCTAGGACATTTTCGTTTACCTTCGTCCATGGTGCACTGCAGCATCTGCAGTTGCCGTCGAAGTATCTTTGTATCTTTTTGTGCCTTTTTTGCGTTCGTTTGTATGCAATTGCCAAGTGCAATGAGGTTAGAACAAGGTGTTGTGGCGCCAGAATCATAACTGCAAGCACCATCAGCACAGAGAGCAGGAAGAGAGATTGATCGCACACTGGATGCTGTTTTGGGATTTTTGTTTGTTTTCCTGTTTTTGTCTTTCAGAGTTCGTTGTTTTTTTTTTTTGCTTTTGCACACTTTCCAGAGTATTTTGGTCATCCTCACAGCCAGACATCATACAGGGAGAAGATTCCAATGCCAAATGGGCAGGGTCTACTACGCTCAGCGGAGCTAGCAAACAGACGTTTGTCCAGTCGTAAATCTTTCTTTCTGAATCTTTATCCTTTTTTTTTTGTTGAGTTTTGTTTTTCGTACTGAGCTGGACTTGTATCGTTTTCTGTTTTTCTCATTCGTCTGCATCCACTTCATGTTGTTGCAGCAGCATCGGCATCAGCACCAGCAGCAGCAGCAAATTCTGGCTGCAGTGTGCACGGCCACGTCTGGAGATCCCTGAAGCATCATAGCTGGTGGTTTTTTCACACATTTTCTGTATCATTATCAGATCACATGTACAAAAGAGGCAAGTGAAAATAATAAAACCGAGAATTGTACGAGGAGACAAAAAGGACGAAAAGGAGTTGTAGTTGTTAGATAGATACGTTCATACGTATATGTATGTTCGTACGTAAGGCGGATGTGTATATAGGATATAGGTAGACGGAGAGATCGATACCTTGGTCTCGGATGGTAAAAAAAGAAAAAGTATGTCGTATCTATCTACATTATGACATGGTTGGCACTCTGTTCGCAGTTGCAGATGCAATTTTCAGGTGAACGTTGAGGAGGCTCCAGCTACTCTCTAGGTGCCTGTTTACCAACTTATTTATATGATTGTCTCGCAGAGTCGATTCTCAGGCGCACTATAGTCGTCGTCCTCTTCGTCGTCGTCGTCGTCGTCGTCGTCGTCATTTTGCGACGTATCTTATCGGGAGTGATTGGAAACGGGATGATTGGTATATTATATGCATAACTTGATGTATAGACGTACATCGGACAGCGGTCTAGCTAGGATTCTTTTTCTCAGCATTTGCTAGGTAGATGGAGATAATTCGTTTTGCCTTGCATAAGATACACGGAGAGTGAAAATTTGAGTTTACCTTCTCGGTCGCTCTAGTTATCTAAAATTGCTGAGGTTTTTGATAAGTTAGGTTAGCTGAACAGGTGTTTCTTTTCATACCATTGTATCTAGTTACTGGAAGTTAAATTCGTAGTTTAAACTCGACCAACTGTGCAAGGTTTATTCAACAACAATCTGCCTCGGATTAAAGGACTGAGATGGCTATTGTTTGGTAACTAAGTTGCAAGCAAACTCATTCTGACTAAGGCAGTACCAGGTCCTCTAAAGAATGATATTGGTTGTCCCGGTGATTGAAATCTTATAACAATTACATAACTCTTTCGAAACACAGGCAGATTTTTAAATGCGGTCCTTCATTGGCCCTTGGCCCTTTATTGCGTACCGTGACACCAAGCGATAGTTAGTATAAAGGACTCCCCGATAAGGTTGCACTTAGTCAGAAAATTGTAGTTTTTGCAATCACTAAGTAGTTGATGGTGGATTGCACTACTCTTCGCACCATTTGCTTCTAATAATAAACGCGATTAGATGAGCTGGCCGATGACGTATTCACTTAGTATGACCTTACAACTTCTGCAGAAATTATGCTGAAATATTGTCAGCTGTGTCCCATAATAATCTATTGGCAATGTATCGAAAAAATACTGCTGGCTGTTTACTGGTAAGTTTGTGCCAAAAAAGAGAATCCAACAAGAAGCTAATATTAAGTTTTGTGTTTTTTACTTGGTTTAAGTTTTACCGAAACGTTTCAATTAATAAATCAAGTTTACGGTGATGATGTGTTATCCTCTTGGTAGGGGGTGATGAGCAAAGTGTTAATTACTTAGGTGGCGTTACAGTTCGGGATGAGCCTGTGCCCCATTATGTTGAGATCACCTCAGATTCCATCAAAACTGTGCGTCCATCTACCAAAGATTATCCACACTCTTTATTGAAATTTATGGAATTGGAATTGGGGATCTAACATCAATTTATAACATTTTGGCATAATATTTGGTTTTCCGAAAAGTGTAGATATGTACATACATTCGTGGCCACCTTATGGCTAAAAATTGGATTTGACTATCAACTTTAGTCCTTTGTGAACGAAGAAGCCTTGCAGTATTGTATACCAGTCTAATCTTAGCCAATTACCGGATGATGAATTCATTATTGTATTCCAGCCATCGAGCAGATATATATATTAATGTACTCATAACCCATTTGAGTACAATGGACGTTGCGACGTCCCCGCTTCGCACGCATTGTTTGAAAATCAAACTGGAAAATAAAGGATGGAGGTTCTAAATCGGAAGTACAAAAGCGAAATGTTGCTCCTACAACTCGATTTGTATTACAAAATTGAATTACACAAAAATATTGTCAAAAATAAATATAGTTTTTGTTTTATTTATTACCTTAATGTTATTTTTTTAAAAGCCTTTATTCAACAGAGATAGGTCTCTAAAAGTTTTTCGTGCGAGGACAACAATGATTTTTGAAACATAGTCGAATGTTTTAACGCAACCCGCTTGAACACATTTATCGTGTTGTAATTGGACACTCCCGCATTCCCCGCAAATAAATGCGATGCAAAACTCGTGCCCGTACTTACGCTGGACACAGCGTTATAGAGAAAACGTCTTACCAAATTTAATATAAAGTTCAGGAAACAAGTTTTACTTTGATACGATTTGTTTTGACAGTCGTTTTACTTGTATGCGACTAAGCACCAATTGATGCAAGCTTTATAATAAAATGGTAGGAATATCTGACACGTCTGATCATTTGGATTCAATCATGTGATTATGGATGGAAGTATCTAAAACAACTCACAAAAGCCGTCGGCACCGCTGGAATCGAGCATGTTTAATAGAATCGTATTTCTCTGTGTAGATGGAACTGGCCAAAAAAGCGGTGAGATATGATTACAAGTAGTCTTTTCAAAAACTACTCGCTGCAAACGAGTCCATATTATGCTCACGAATGCAATTGGAGTTCGCTGTTTTTAGTTTCAAATCAATCTTGGTGCAATGGGGGTGCGAAATGAGATCTGCCTTTAAGCAATTTGCCACATTAGAAGTCCCGCTGGCCATTTCTATGCAAATTTGAATATGTTTAGCGGATAAGTATGCGCCGTTATTACGGTATATCTATAGCTATTTTTTGATCCGTGAACCGCCGGTTCGGTCCTTCTAAGATTCCCTTGAAGTGATGATTACCCACCTTTAAGTCTTCGTACAGCTTAGGTATAGAATAAAATTAGGATGAGATCTTCTATCGTTTTGCTTCCTTATCTCATCAAATATTTATTTAAATATTTTATATCGAGGACATTCATTATAATTCCTGATTCCAAAACTCCGGGGCATGTAGTAAACTGAAAGAATAACTATTATTGGTTTTTTTGGGTTAGGAGTTTCGAAACCAGTGATAGCCTAGCATACTTAGAAATAATGTTCATGAACTGTTCGTAGGGTGTACTTTTTGTCTTTTCAATTAGAAGTGTGCTTTTGGATATTTTATTCAATTTCATGACACATGATTGTAAATTAAGTATCTAATCAATACACTCCTGGGAGCAGGAGTAGACAATACTACATGTTACTGGATAAAGCATATGCCAAGCATAAAAAACTTCAATGCTACGTTAGGCACTGACGTAATTAGAGCTGTTAAAGGTTGCCCCCAGGGTGGTGTTTTATCCCCCATTATATGGTCCATCGTAGTCAATAAACTGCTAAATTTACTCGATACTAATCAGAGGTAACTTCTCTTTCACAAAAAGATGGAATTGAGAAAAACTGAAAAAATCCATGCTGTTTGGTGAAGTAATATATGTACATAGTTCTCAAAAGAAGTCAAATAAACTCACCTGGAACTCTCATCTTACAAAAACCAAAGACAAATCCAGGATCTCCTTATGTACCAACAGAAGTCTGATATAAGGTTTTACACGGCCATAACCAGACCAATTCTCACTTATGCACCGAAATGGTGGCAGTACAAACGGAACGTGAACAGCCCCTACTGCAGCTCTAGAAGCCATCCCATGTCCCACCTTTGCATCTTCAAATGCAGAAAGAAACCGAAATTAACGCATTTATGTTCATATCTGAAAATGTTGAAAATACCAATTAGTCCACCCAGGCACAACCGCAAAATTAAGCTCAGATGAACTACTTGAAATTACATACCTTAACTGATAACTGCGTATCAAAATTTAACTTTAGCTGAAACTTAAGGGCTACATTCCTAGACCGCCGAAATTGGGAACAGAACAAACCTACATTTGCTGATTTCTCTCATCTATGTATGGTACACAGATGGATCAGAAGCAGGAGAAACAATTGGGGCCGGTGTATACTGTGTTAACACAAAAAATATCAATTTAAACAGCTTAAATCTTTGCTATAAAAATATGTCTCAGAGAAAATACCAAAAGATCTATAACAAATAAGAGAATTTAAGGCCTACAGAATTAAATCAAAACTAGTAAGGGACAGTCTTCAAGTACTCATGCACTTCAGTACTCATTATTTGGGATACATATAGGATGACATATAGGAATTAACATTGCAGACATACTAGCCAGGAACGGATCTGCATCGATCTTTATAATGCCAAGACCATTCTGTGGAATACCCATCAGCTCTGCGATATACTGTATTAACAACTGGCTGAAAAACAAACCTTAACATTACTGGACGAACACAGAAAGTAACAGGTAAGCTTAAGTTTTTATGCCTTTTAATCTACTTCCGCCCTATATGATCGAATATTCTCTCACAGCAGGATCGGAGTTTTTCTCTATATGCTAGCAGGTGCAGCACGAATACGCTAATGTACCGCTGATGTTCCGCTTTTTTAGATACATACTTATCTAAAACTAAGCTCCTAAAGCATTTACATTAGGTACATGGATATTTCTCTCTGCTGAGGAAGTCAATACGCACTTTAGCAAAAAAAACCGGACATTTATAGATATTTTCTTAAAGCAGAGGTTAGGAGTTAAACTGTCAAAAACATTGTTACTTCCGTTGCATCCACATCCCATCACTCATCTTCTGCTACATGCAAGTCAAACTACAGATACACTTAAAATTATAGTTCCCTCTGAGGTGAATAAAGCCCCCAAGTAGTTCCATAAAAAAAACTACTAAATTTTTAATTAGGTTGTAGCAAAGTTATGAGCAAATCAATTAAAAGTTATCGCATGCAAACCAATCAAGAGCACTCCAACAAGATAAGCATTAACTCAGTTAACCTTAATTTTAATGAGGAAACTACGGTAATAATCTGGTCTGAGGAATCGTTTACTTTCAAACAATACACCCGAGTACCGTCAAATCTCTTGTGCAACAGCAACAAGGAAGCGTAAGGTTCTAAGTATGTATGTAAGTAGAGTAGGAATAGCAAGTTGTATCAAGAATCAGGATAATAAGTTCTCAAACAAGGAGTACCAGTAGTTTGCCTCGAGCTGTGGATTGTACAGCACTAAGTAGAGGGGTAACCAGAATGTAGGTACCTTTCAGGTTACCCTGCTATCTTTGCACCATGAACGAGGATATGATGTACATACATATACATAGCTTGTTTCTTTTGCTTTTCCTTTTTTTTTTTGTAAAATAACTGCATGTAGTAAAAGTTGCTTAAACAGACAAGTAGAAAAAAAATAAAGAGAAGAGAAATGGAGAAAACTCCTGCAAAAAGGGTAGTGGAGGGAGGATTGCCCGTGATATATGAATAACTTGAACCACCAACCAGAACGGCAAAGGATCCACAACCACCACCAGCGGCACTCGAAAACTCGACGGCAAATTACGTGAAATAATACCCAACAAGAGTCCTTGGAGACATGTTGCTGCAGCATAAGTGCTCACGGTGAAATCATATAAAACATTGTTCCATTTCACTAAAACATAATTGGCAAAACGGGTTGTCGTTTGCCAGCAAAAAAAACAAAAAAGTTCTTTGCAGAGCATTACCCCAACGGAAAAAAGAAATACAAAACACCCTCTTTTTTCGCCGCCTTGTATCCTTTTAAGCCGTCATGTTAATATGTTCGTTTATCTACGTTTACTTTTGTGCTTTTAATTACCACGCATTGAGGTTTTTTTTTTTCATCATAAGCCTCAAATTAAAACACGAAAGAAAAGGATACAGGACCTAGGACCGCCCTGGATTGCCTGGCCTTTCCTTCGGTTTTCGCTGTAACAACAACTGCTAATGGGTGTGGAGGGGATGGAAACAGATACGAAAAGTTTTATTAATGTATTCACACATTGCAAATGGGGCACAAATGTGAATATGTGTCTTTTATGCTAATAAAAAGGGTTACCAGGACATTAAACCGCCCGAGGATCAAAACGAACAAAAACCTAATAATGGGTGTTAGGCCCTCCCCTTCCTCCTCCTCGTACGATGCGAATAATCATAATATATAGCGGATTCACTAATTACGCCATCAGGCCTAAAAAATTCCTACTTTAGAGGTAAAGGATCCCAATATACTCTCGTACATCTGAAAGCATCCTAATTACAGCTGTATGCCACAGAGAGATAACCCCTTAGCAACAGAAAAAAAAACCCCAAATAGTTGTGAATAGTTTTCCGCCCCTCACCGCAAATAGCTTATCAATTAATTTAAATTTACTAGATAGGAGAGTTCTTCCTTGAAGAGTTGATCCTTAATTACCCACCCACTCTCTAAATGGTGTTACTTTAGTAGGGATTCCGCTTTTGCAAAGACATTTCAATTCTAATCCCAAATGCGAGCCAGGGACGTGTGTGTATATAAGTATGGTAATGTTCCATTAACATTTCGCAGAACCGTGAAGTTGCGATGCGGCACATGCACGTCTCACGATTATGCGGCTGACATCCCTATAAATCACTCAATTAATCGTCGTCGTTTTTAGTAATTATAATTGCCATGTTCCAACACACGACTTTCGCACTCCACTCTGGCTCTGGCTGGAAGTTGGAGAGCCAGCCAAAGTGAATGCAAAAATAGCGACATTTGCAGGGAGACAGGCAACGGCGCGCGCGTGGTACAACATCGAACGCATCACTGTTGGTGATTTGACATCTTCCCGCTGCTAAGACGAGCTCCGCTGGGAGTCTAAATGAGGCGAAGAATTTATAATTTGCTGAACGAGCGCAGAGACGAAGAGCCGAATGAGCAATGGTTTCGCTTTGACTAAGTGAGATATTTTCCGAGCACCTTTCTCGTGCCGACGACGACGTTGAGGTTGAAATGCTCGCTGCGAAGGTTAATAGAGTGAAGCGCTTCAATTGAATTTCTAATCAAATGGCGTTATCATTACAAAACGTGTTTCTTTTTTTGTTATTTTTGCTTGGCTTGTTTCTTTGAAAAAATAATAAAATGCACAACCGTAAGTGCAAGTGGATTCCATTCCAATTATGTCGTAGTAACAATAGTAGTATGTTTAGTCATGAAAGATAGTTTAAGATCTTCCCAAACAGCCAGGTAGTTGTGTTTATTTAACCATTCAAAGCGAAACCTGTATTTTCCTTTAATGCAACAAATTGCACAGAAAGCTGCTTTCGTAATGTTCTGATATTTATTGTTATTTTCTAACGATTCTGGTATGGTAAATGTTTTGAAAACTCTTAAAACACGACATTTTCATACTGAACTTAACTCTTTCTGTCCGGGTGGGCCCCATATGTCACGGCCAAATTATAAATAAGCCTGGTATGAGAAGGATGTTTTTGAATGAGTTTTGTAAGTCCTGTCTCATACATACTCTTTAACTAAAGGATAGAACAAATTTGTCCCATCACTCCCTACCAACAATTGGTAAATACTTTTTAATTTTAGACTAAAATATGGTGTACGTCATTAGCCTTACGGAAATCAATTGAAATTACTTCATATTTTGAAAAATGATAGTTATCACCTAAAAATGTTCGTTAAGTTGATACAGTTTTTACTCAAGTTCCGGTTAATAAAATTTCTGATTTAATTTTTCAAAAGAAAATCCATACCTTTGAACAGATTTATACATTGGTTTAATTTTAAACCGTTCATATGTTCCTACAGCCAATACTACATACTAGAAAACGAGGTGTCAGATTTCATCCAACTAACAAAGCGATAAAGCGAGACTAAACAAAAGACCACATTCCGAGAAAAACCGAATCCGGGATGAGACTAAGAAAAAATATGCCTTAAAACCTAACCGATATTGCCATCATCCAATGCTTCGACAATAAAGCCCATAGAGGTATGAATGTATTGTGAATGACCCATGGGTGCATCAGAAATAGCGACTTTCATCGGGAGCAGGGAATAACGTTTTTTAAAGTACACATGTATGGAAATTGCAGGACTAGCCATATAAACAACAAGGAGGTTAAAGGGTTAACAATTGCAGAAACATCCCAATTTTCAATTCAAATTTATACGGGAAACAGTACACGAATGATAAATGATATATGAAAACATTTTTAAACATTGATTGGAATATTACTAATAACAATACCTAAAGTGCACGACTGGGTCGTACGTACTTGTAACTTGATGCTCACGTCTTATTCTCATAGAGTGGGTGTGACATTCTTCATATTTGAAAGACTTATGGCAATTCCAAAATTTGGTACGCCATTATCTTGCATTTGTCCTCCAATCGCTGCAGAAGTAACTGAGAAATAGCAGATTTACACTATTACCGCTATATACAAAACGCGGTACGCCATCTTATAGCATGCACTCAAACTAGCCCAAATATCAAATTTTATTAAAATCATTAGAGCCGTTTTCGAGAAAATTCCTTTTACTTAAATTGGCCATACATAAGTAAAGTACTATTTATTTTATGGTTAGAATACAAATTCTGATTTCGCCTTGAGTGACCCTATAGACTCTAGATATTCAGCTTGAAGCAAATAAGTGCAGCCGTTTCGGCTGCAGTCGAGCCTGCAGACAGACAGACAGACAGAATTGGCAGAACTACTTTTTTGAGCTTCTCTATCATAGTAATGCCAAATTTGATCATATTAAATTCATTGTAATTATATTAAATTTATTTTTTGTTTTAAGTTTAAATATCAAGCTAAGAAAAGGTAACAAAAAAACCGGATAACTTCATTCAGTAAATTTAAAATAATAAAAATATAATACGAGAGCCTTTTTTTGAAGGACAATAAAATAGGGTCACAATGTTAAATAATAAAAAAATGAATAAAACTGGTTAGTAAAGATAAAAAATATTAATTTGTGCTTAGTACTTTGTCCAATGGCCCTTTTTATCTAATACAGCCTTATATCTAGAGGGCATTGAACCAAGCCGACCTGCACTTTTTGCCACAATTCTTTCTTGGTCTTTGGTTTCATTGGTCCTATTTGTTCCTTAACAATCCCCCATAAATTCTCAATTGGATTTATGTCGGGGGAATTGCGCAGGCCAAGTCATGTGATGTACACCGTTGTCGGAAAACCATTTTTGAGCATCTGCATGTCCATCGTACCCTTGATCCAAAAAACAGACCCGACTCCATACCACAGGAAGCAGCCTCACACCATTATATTACGAATATTGTTCGCGAAATCGCTCCTGAATTGGAATAGGTCAGTTAATGGGAAGAAGTGGCGTAAAATCCTGTGGTCTGACTAATCAAAGATAAATATGATTGGTAACAATGGCAGACCTTGCGTAAAGATGCCAAAAAACGCCGAGCTGAACGCTCTCTATACCACTAAGAGTATAGTCGTATGTATAATAATGAAATTTATTTTTAACAAATGTCTACTGAAAAGGTAAACTTTCATAAGACTCTTTCCATAGCTTTTCACGAGAATTTTCGGACGCAAGATGAAACACTTTGTTGAATAAATCAAGATACAGGTTTGGTACAAATTCGCATAAATTCAGTTGACTTAAGTTAGTTTACATGTTCAACAAAGCAATACCATTTTAAGTCATGAAAATGTTTTGTAGGGACATAGCAATATTTAAAAGACAAGTAAAAGTCTATTATTATTAGTTATTAAACTAAGAACTTTCTTTTCCGTATGTATATATTTAATTAAATCTTTACTTAGAAAATACCGTATAAAGAAACTCACCAGGGAAAATGATTTCTGTCCAAGCCTAGTAAAAATGTGAAAAATCGATACGACGTCACTTGTATTGTACCGCGAGTCTCGGTACACTATCACTCACAAACTTGCTGTGAAGTTACTGAGCCTTGACGCCTAGTTGGTTGCCTGTGACCCTTTACGTCTTCTCTGGTTTTCTAAACATACCACCGGCACAAATCACAAAAATCACTAATGCAGACATTTTATGTCTTCCAATAGTATCTATAACACTGAAGTCGATTCGCGGTTCATAAACTACGTTGTTATCTTCAGACAAAATAGTGGTATCCGACTCTATCCAGATGCGTGCATGTTTCGGCCAAAAAATTACCCATTGTTATTGACCTCTCAAAGAAGGGGATTCTATAACTTAAAAATAAATATTTGGCGCAACTGTTTGGGCCTGATGTTTAATTTAATTTGATATTGCTTTTAATAAGTATGTATGCCCATATATTCTATGCTGGTTAACATACTAAACTGCATATTACCAGTCCTAGAACTGCCAAATGGCTTCACTTAGAATCACATTTTAAGAATTTGATTTTAAACTTCTAAGTAGAACAACAGTCATAGTCGAATAATACCTTAACCGTCTGTTACCTCTGTTCCATCTGTTACCAAAAGTTTTCTAACCGATATCATATTTGATATCATTTTTATCCAATACTCTGAAAGCTTATATTTAATTTCGTGATCAAATGGCTTCGACTGCATCAGTCACCTTTACTACTCTTACAAAGTACACTACCATCCCCGAAGTACACTACCAGCACCAAAGTCTCGATACCAATGGGAATGTGTCTCACGGTTTTCCAGGCTAAACCACATGCCATTTAGTTCCGGTTAAACCTTAGTAAGGATAGCAAGGGTGCTAAAATCTATATCTTTTCAGATAGTCAGGAAGCTCTTAGAGCGCTGTCATCCAATCTAGTGGACTCCATAGCAGTTAAATGCTGTTACGATCCACTACAATCTCTTGCTAGACACAATAGTGTGGTACTCGAATGGTTTACGGGTCATCAGGGGATTGTAGGCAACGAATCTGCAAATGAACTAACCAGGGCTGATTCAGGATCTGCATTCATTGGGCCTGAACCTTCTATAGTGTCAACTGAGCTGCCGCCTAACCCATTGGGAAAATCTCCCGGGGTTAAGGCAGTCCAACAGATTAGTCAACCCTTATTCCTACAAAAAAATTCTTAGTTTAGACAAAAACAGTATTAGGAAGCTGGTGAGCTTTCTAACAGGTCACAGTGGCCTGAAATACCACCTCAACGGACTTAATTTACACCCAGACCCAGGCGTAGAAGATGGCGAATCATCTGAGCACATTCTCTGTGAATGCCCGGCTCTGCATTGAGGTCGAAGTGGCATTTGTCACAACTCTGCGACTAAGGCAAGGACGTGCTTTCCTTCATTAGGGAGGTGGTACGTCTCTTAGAGTAAAACCCACCCTAAGACACAATTGATCTTTTTGTGTCGCAGTATCAGTCATATGGGCTAGCGTATGGGAAAAAAATCCCGAATTGTAATTTTTTTTAAAGTTTCCTTGTAACAGGTTTACTCTCGGGCATTTGTCAGAAGTCCGTAGTAGTTTGAGTAGTGAGCTCGAACCCTAAACACGACAGAATTTGTAAGATTAATAGAAATGTATTCCTAATATTAACATCGTGGTAATAAATGGCCTTAGATGTTGTAATGAATGCAAGTTATTGCTGGAGGTAAAGGATCACAGCACCTGGTCCTAATGAACTGACGTATGTTGCTGTTGCCTATACTTGGATGTAGGTGCAGCTTGCTAACTTTGATAATTGTGACCAGAGTCCTATTCTGTATACTCAATCTAATAAGATTTTTTTTATAAAAAGCCTTCCCAGACTATTTTTACGAATTCCTCTTTTTACTAAAGACCTAAAGCGCTGCTTATAGTACTGACTGTGAGCACGTAGTAAAAATCTAAAAAGCTGGTTTTTGAAATAAAAGTAAAATTGCCATAAGAAGCAATTGCCAAGCCAAACAAGAACTCCTTTCTACAAAAAAAGTAGTCTCGATAAAATAAAAAAAAAAACCGCAGTAATGAATCAATCCAATTGTTTCAGCTAGACAATGGAAAGCACCGAAAGCACAGTTTAAACCTGTGAGTACGCGTATAATACAACAAGTGGAAACAATGGAAGGCCGCGACAGTGCAGTTTTATTTAGCATAAATTCCGCATAACCGAACGCCGTGTTTTATGTCACGAGCAAATGAATTGTTAATTACACAATTAAATGGGAAATGCCTATTTGATTGCTCATTACCCATACCCATTCCCTTTGCGTGGACTACTGGTGCATGTCACCGACGCTGAATGCCGTTAAATCAAAATCTCATTGAAAACTGTTGGCCAATGGCCAAGTGTTCTCGAGAATCATTTGGAGTTTTAAAGTCGCTACACCCATATGTACACATATTCACATATACATAGCTATGTGTGCAATTAAAGCGACCCTTAGTAAACAATTTAATACATCTATGTATGTATGTATGAATTAAATAAATTTTAATGCGTAATTAATTGTCATCGCCTTGATTTGGCCAATGAACAATGCTTTTGCATTTGCCACCTTGGTGATTGATCATCGTTGAGGTACAAAATATTCTGACAAGGAATACTTTCACGGTACGATGATGAAAAGTTGGACAATGGAAAAGTCTGCCAAGTGTTTGACGCTTTCTAGTGCCCTGACACACAACAATAGTGTTGTTAACGTGATTTTTTGTTTTATATGCGATTTTTATTTCTCATTAATTCGCTTTGAAATTAAAAGCATATTTACGCTTTTGATTAATGTGAAACGGTGGGCAATCTGAAAGTGAAGCAGACAGTTGTTGAACACAGTGTCAGTGTAATTAAATCAAATTTCTTTAATTAATCGCAAGATTTTAATTTTTGCTGTTGCTCATTAAGTATAATTTAATTTCATGCTTCGAGAGATAGCAGCGTTTAAGAACCAACGAGAAGAAAACTGTTAGCCTACACCCTTCCCCTAAGGGAAAGTTAAGTAATTACTTAAATGTGGACTCCTTGAACGAGAACCTTTTTATTCTGGTGGGACAAAGAATTTTGGTGAAAGATGTTAAGGGTTTGGTCACATGGTGTTGGATTCGGTAATATAAAATCTTGAACATTCGAAAATAAGATAGTTTTTGGGGAAAATATAGGAAGCTTTGCATAAGTCTTATACGAACATTGTGCATCCGATAATTCATCATGATGGGGTATGATTTGCATCTTTCTTGTTTGGTAACTCCAATCTTAACGAAGTGAACTCCAATCGAAAAATAATATTACCTTCTGGAACCTTTCTGAAAAATTGATTTAATGTGCACAAGAGGGGAAAGCAGCTACGGAACAATTACTAAAATTATATTAAAAGGTTAGGAAAAAAGTAGTGCTAAAGTAATGCTGACAGTCAGTAAGGTTTGCCATCCCTTGGCGTGTGGAAATGATTAAAAAATATCGAAATTCCGGCTCAGTTGTGAGGTCGGTCGTTATCAAGGATTCAGTGTGCAATCAATTCGCGGGAGGTACACTCTTTTGGACCTTAAGAAACCAGCCAGACAGAGATTAGAGCTAAGTGAAGAAAACAAAGCCGCCGCCGTAGAGACCAGTATCGAAGAAGACCCAGAAATGACGATTCGGTGCCGATCAGCTGAATTGGTCATCGCCAGAGAGCCAAACCAGCTTATTTTATAGACTTGGACCTACATACATTCGTACAAGATTGAAAATTGAAGCTGGACGACCATAGGCAACTTCGCAAGTTCGCTAATTGGACGCTAGGAATCTTGGCCGGAGATCCGGATTTTGGTCAAAAATCATTATATCGGAAAAGGACCATTTTTAGCGCAGCGGCTACATATGTCAACAAGCAGAATTGGCAAATACAATACAATGCATCCACATGCCGCATCATTGAAACTTATTTCTTTCGAAATGAGGAAGGAGACACTGTAATTATCAATGGTCTCATGCATAGAGCGATGTTAACCGACCGGCGAGAGCTGGACAACATCGATACATCCGAGATGTGGTTACAACAAGATGTCGTTACGAAGTTGTGAACTGAAGTTGCGACTTGACACCACTCGATTATTTTCTCTGGCGCTACGTCAAGTGGACACTGTGGCTCAAGTGATTAGTGCGTTAAACTACCGAGCAAGAATTTTCTGGTCTAACCCCAAGACAACACCTATTTCATTTGAGGGCCCACACCTCTCGCGAGCATCTGACGAACATCCAAGAGTACAACTGTCATGATAAGACTTCTCAAACACAAATTGCCCTGCGGACACAGCATTAAAAAGTAGATCTCTTCCACTCGTGTAAATAATATAACACGCAAAACACGAATGGTTGTGAGAAACTGGGCCCTGGGTCCCATGAGGAATCCTTAACATTGCGCACCAGCCTTAGCTATGTCGAATATACATATGACCGTTCCAACGGAAATTGATATTAGCACACATGCCGAGGTATTCCAATTAGCATTCATTGACAATGGCTGAGAGTTAAGCTTACGCTTCAGCGACACAAGACAGTGTTTGAGCATTAAATTCCACGATCGAAGAGCAGGAGCATGAGTCTGGGAACGAATATTAGAAGATGAGGGACACCGAAAAAATGTATTGACATGTAAAGGACATTCAAAGAGAGCTTTAGAATTTGTTAAGCTTCAAACATACTTTCGCGGTCAGGTAACTTTACGAAGAACAACCTAGTTTTGGGGTTGTCTTAAAACAACCCTCAGTAATTCAGAAACACTTTGATGAGGTGTTGTATTACACCTGCCTTTGGATACGAATACCTGTTATGAACCATCTCGCTAAAAAAAAAGGACAGATACACTTATCCTCTTATGAAACTAACGCGATACTGTGTTAATGTACCTGAAGGGATTTTACTTTCATCGAAAAATTGTATCGAGAAATATACCGGTGGCTTCGACTTGGTAGAAGCTATAGGTTAGGTTAAACAGAAGTGGGTCGTGGCATATATTCTTTGGCCCGCTGATGAAGTTCAGTTTATTGCTTATCTTGATATTGACAAACTTAAGATCATATGTCAGGATCAAACCTATACTTAGATTTATGTGGGTGAAGCTATGTAGCTTTAAGAGGGAAACGAAAAGGAATCATAGAAGGTTGTGCCAAATTGTTCCTTACAGTACCAAACAATAATTACAAATTAATAAACACAATTAGAAACAATGTTAGAATTAAGTTCTTCAAAAAATAATGATACTATAAGTATTGAGAATTCTTGAAGTAATTTTTAATTTTATTTAGGTCCTTAAGTGCATAAATAAACAAAAACATAAAACTGTCAAGGCATCCTGGATACGTTACAGTAATGTGTCGTTTTTGACCCGTAATTCCAAAGATTCCGTAAAATGCCAACGAATGGGATGTGGGCAACCAAAGCCCAGTATGACAGGATCAATAGTTCAATGTTTAACGAAACGCTGCCCGCATTTGTGACTAATTCGGTGCCGCAACGAAGCTTTTGTAAAAATGAAAAACCACAAATTAGTGTGGTCGCAGGTACTTTGTCTATGTAACTGGTAATTATTTAAAATTTGACGACCAATAACTCAATAAAAAGGGACGTGGACTTGTAGAGTTTTGGATGCAAATTGTTACAACAAGGAAAATCTTAAGGAAAGACTTACCACTAACGATGTCGACAGCATTATCAAAGACTATGAAAAACATTCATGCCGATGACATGAAAATCTTCAAATTCATATCTTCCACCACGGACTCTCGCTTTCTCCAAGACGACCTAAACAGACTTTTTATCTGGGGTCAAAAAAATCATCTCAAATTTTATACCAGCAAATGTCAATACATGACGTACTCTCGTAAACGCTTTCCACCACACTCTGCATCGAACCTGTCCCTTCAGTCTCATCGTTGCGCGACTTAGGTGTCATCTGCGATAGGGAGCCTAACTTCTGTTCGCATATTGACAACATTATAAGTAGAGCCAACTCTGAGCTTGGCTTTGTGAAACGTTGGTCTAAGAAATTTTCAGACCCCTACGTTACCAAATCACTCTATCACCTTTGTCCGACCCATCCTCGAATATGCCAGCCAAGTTTGGTCCCCTCATTATGCTGTCCACGTCCGACGTATTGAAGCTGTCCAACACAGGTTTATACGTTTCGCCCTCCGCGGTCTTCCCTGGGTTGATAGTTTCAATTTGCATCCCTACTCTGAACGCCTGAAACCGATCAATATCTACAGTGTCTCGAAAACCGCCGCGAAAATGCCGACCTTCTATTCCTACATCATTGTAGGACTGGTCACAACGATTCCCCGGCGCTTCGTGCATCGGTCTCATATAATACCAACTCCCGGTGCCTTAGGTTTACTCCCCTTTTCCGTCTCAGAACTCACCACACCAATTATGGATATAATGCACCTCTCCCTAGAATGCTTCGTTTGGCTAACAATATGGATAACTCCTTTGACTTTCAGTGTAGCAGAGCCACCCTTCGGAATATCCTTCATCGTCGCTCCAATTCCGCCTAACCACTGCCCACATCTCCCCTCTTCTAACCCTACCCCCTCTTTTTTCTTTTCTCTTGATAGTTTGTAAGTTTATCCATTGTTTTTAAGTTTAGATTGTTTAAGTATTGCTTGTATTAAGCTCAATAAAGTGCTGGTAGAGCCGGCATTAAATCAAATCAAATCAAACGTATAAGGAATACGAGTGAGAAGTCATCGTAATAGTGTCCCAGCAAGACAGTGCACGCCTGCTCAACCCTTATTGGTTGTATGTAATATGTAAGTAAAATAGTAAAACAATAGTGCTAAATTGCAAGAAGCTATTGATTGTCAATGAGCGGCTTCACCCACCCATTGAAGCGTCAAGATACAATATCTCTATATTAGTACTGCTGTAGGCAAGTCCTACCGTAAGTGGAAGGATAACCGCCTAACCTAAAACCTAAACTTTTAAAGGTTGTAATTAGTTTTGCATATTTCATGCATTTAAAAAATTCTTGGAAGATAAATATAAAAACATCCTTCTGGAGAACGCTCATCCACGCATGCAATGTTTTTTAGTTCCTGTAGTTCTATTAAGTTTTTTTTTTTTTTCTTTTTTTTATTAGGACCCTAGCCCATATGGCTGATACTGCGACCTAAAAGATCTATTGTATCTTAGGGTGTAGTTTTACTCTAAGAGACGTCCCACCTCCCTAATGAAGGAAAGCACGTCCTTAGTTGCAGAGGTTTTAATATCTGCCGGCGAGCATGTTACCTTGCGGAGGATGCGCCACCTCAACCAATGCAGAGCTGGACATTCACAGAGAATGTGCTCGGATGATTCGTCATCTTCTGAGCAGAACCTGCATTCTATGTCTGGGCATAGATTGAGTTTGTTGAGGTGATATCTCAGGCCGCAATGACCTGTTAGAAAGCTCACCAGCTTCCTAATATTTTCTTTGTCTAAGTTTAGAATTTCCTTATAGGAATATGGCTTGATTAACCTCTTGGATTGTCGTAACCCCGGGACATTTTCCCATTGGGTTAGGCGAAGATTATGCTCCCATGCGTTAATCAGCGCTGTGGCATAAGCCCAATTGACGCCACAGTAAGGTTCAGGTCCAAGGAACGCAGATTCTGAGCCAGCCCTAGCTAGTTGATCTGCAGATTCGTTGCCTGCAATCCCCTGATGACCTGGAACCCATCCGAGTACCACACTATTATGTCTAGCAAGAGATTGTAGTGCATCGTAGCAGCATTTAACCGTTAAGGAGTCCATTAAGTTGGACGACAGAGCTCTGAGAGCTGCCTGGCTATCTGAGAAGATGTAAATTATTGCGCCCTTGATTCTCTTACTAAGGTTTATTCTGGCGCAGATCTCAATGGCATGGAGTTCAGCCTGGAAGACCGTGGGACACATTCCCATAGGTATTGAGACTTTGGTATTGGGTCCAAACACACCAGCACCCACTCCGGAGTCCATCTTTGATCCATCTGTGAACCATATCAGACCTCTAGGGTCCAGTGTAGGAACACCATTAGACCAGTCTGCACGGTCTAATATATTAACCTCAAATAACCTACCGAAACAGTATTCACTGACCATAACGTCGGGTACAGTGCAGAGCATGTCTCTTTGTGGGATTGAGTCAAGAATTTTCAGGTGTCCCACGTGGTCACCTGCCTTAAACTTGTATTCTAGTTGCAACTTGATAGCGCATCTAGCAGCCGTCTTCCTAATAAAGATTTGTAGAGGCGTGAGCCCAACGATGGCTTCTAAGGCTGCCGTAAAGCAGGTACGCATGGCACCTGAGATACCGAGACAGGCTATTCTTTGTAGCTTCTGAAGCTTTGCAGCCGTTGTCCGTTCAAGTACTTTTGGCCACCATACGATGGCTGCGTACGTGATAATGGGCCTCACTATCATTGTATATATCCAATGAATCATTTTAGGATTGAGACCGCAAGTTCTACCATAGAGGCGTCTACAGGCCCACATGGCCCTGGTGGCGCGTTCTATTAAGTTAAGCAAACCCAGTATTCCTATTTGTTTCAGCATTGCAAGCGAAGATAGACTGTAAATAGGAAATTGGCTACTGGTCTTTGTTTCCTTTTTTTCAATGCAATCAGTCTGAGTAACCAAAAATCTGGCAGAATACACCATCTACAACAGAATCAGCAGAGTACGACACAATGTCTGGTGACTTCATCAGCCTTTTTTTGGAAATTTTTGTGACCGTCTTTGTTAACAGTAGAATTAATCTACCTATGTTACGTATATACAAAAGATCATTGATAAAACAAAGGAACGAACTGGTAATATTCTGAGTATACTCGCTGATAGTAACATTCCGAGCAGATAAGTCTTTCTTTGTTGTCGTTACCACTGTCCGACTTTTTCGATATAATCCAATGTCCAATTGACGTAAGGAATTATGTTTTAAGCAATAGATTGAATTTTCAGTTGATAAAGTTCTTCCTGAAATCAGTCTGATTTTGAAATGTAAGACCAGTTGACCATACTTAACCTTTTCAAAGTCAAAGTTTACAGAAAAGTAAATATGACACATGCCACCACAGAATACGACATGTATAGTTTCAGTGGAATGTTGTGGTGACAGGATTTGTGCACAAGAGACATGGATATTCTTTCAACATTATATTCTTTCGGGACAACCGACATTATTGTCCCGATCCCGAGTATCTACGTGAACTTTATCAATGATTTCATTGAACATCTTCTTTCAAAATTCCAGTTTGTCAACTTTGCAGTTAAAAAAGAATGGCCCGTTGCGGATTCTAGGTCTAAATTTTGAAGTAAAGCCTAGCATATGGAAGGGCAAACTGACTGAAAAGTTAGGTGTAAACAAGGCTTAACTGCAAAAAAATAGAGAATAAGGAAAACAAGGTTTTTTTATTTGTTCTAGTAATTTCTGCACCTCTTAAAACCTAAGACGTGTGCTGTAATGTTGAACAAATAATCATAGCCCTCTGGTTGAATCAAATCATAGATTACTTGACATTTCCCAAACTGGCATACAAATCCAGTCCACTGTTCTGTGAAATCAGGATCTCCCGACCAAACAGAAACGTTTGACAAACTAGTGCCTCGAACCCGGAACGTGCCCGATGTCATCGTCGGTGACTGAAGAAAAGATTATTTAAAAACATTGTGGGTCTATAAATGTCAGACGTCTGACTAGGTTCAATTTAAGATTATAGTCTCTGTTCAAAGTTACAGTTCACATTACATTACGTGGAAACAAGAGGAACTACATGAAAAGCAAAACTTTCTTTACAACACCCTTTGTTGTACAATATTTGAATAATAACAGGGATGTTATACAAAAACTTCATACATTCTTAAGCCTAAAGGGCACTATTTTGCGAGTGAAATAATACGAAATTAAGGTCTTAAATGAGTCCTGAATATGATCCAGTCTACATTTTTGTAAATTATCTAATACTTTAGAGGGATTTAGAAATTCTGACAGAACGTAAAAAAATATGTAAACGGTTTAAAATTTACCGCTGATTACTTCTCTTCTTACGTCCTGATGGAGTGCAGCTTGAGATGAGAACTTCATCAGTAAGGTATTCTGAAGCAGTACACTTTTTTGGGAGATTTTATTGAAGGCCCAGCTTTAGAAACACCTACATGAGAGCACGATTTATTTATCAAAGGCAAAATTAAATAAAAGGAAAATTTGAGCTTAAACTAAAAATTTTGGGACAAAAATCTAAGCTTAAATCCATTGTCGGGAGATCGAAAAAAATGTTACAGTAGCGAATAATTTTTTAAAATAAAGAAAATCTGGACACGAGAATATTAAAAGCAATTGTCCGGTTTGCAATAGCATTTTCTGTTTGTACAACTAATGACACATGTAAATAAAAATAGCAAAATTAAATACAAAATTTTGAAGGGAATGGCGGCTATTTGCTGGTTGACAATGACAGCTTTTCCGGGCTTGAATAAAATTATAGAAATGCAGAAAACCTTAAGACGAATGAAAGTGACCCACTGCTTTTATTTAATACCGTATCCGAAGCCCGATTTGTTATTTTGACAATCTTTTTATTGACAGTTGTAGTCTCGGATGTTTGTCAGACGCTCGCGAGAAGTAAACCCATAAAATAAATTTTAGGTATTGTCTAGGGATTGAATCTGGAACCCCCTGCTCCGTAGTTCAACCAACTAACCACTAGAGCCACGGCGGTAAATATTGAGAAAATAGTTTCACAATGTGTTTGCCAAGCCAGTGAGAATTGTAAAAACCTCATTTCGGTAATGCAAGATAAAAACACCTATGAAAGAGCTATTTATAAAATGTACTGCATTGAGTTGACAAAAAGGGCTAAGGCCAAGCCAGTATCGGTAACTATTGAAAAGAAATTATTTTCCACAATGATCGGAAAGTGTACTCTCTTGAATAAATAAAAACTAATGAATAGTTTTATTGCAATTAAAAAAAAAAAAAAGAAAAACAGCAGACTACCCTTGCTTATAGAGGGTGGGCCAAATACAAGTTTCTTTTGGGAATGCAATGAGATAAACAAGGTTAAATATTTTCCATGTACATGTACTTGAACGACGTTGTTTTCCATAATTAATAGGAATGTTTGCTCTTACTAATAAAGCGTCATAGATACAAAGTCATAAATGTTGACAAAGTCGTAAGTTTCTTAACACATCCCAAACGTTTTCGATGTATACATCACCTTGAGCAAACTACATATCGATAATTTTTTCATTTGATAACATTTGGATGCAGAGAAACCAAACCTTTTTATTTTTTAAATACTAATTATTAATTATTTTTTATTATTTCTGCTTGAGAAAACTTTGGAAACACGTGCACAAGATGCTACTTTTGAGCTGCAGATTGCGGTGTGCAACAGACTTTATCAGCAAGCTTAAAAAGTCATCAATTCTTTGACAGAGAGTGCTACAGCAAACTCTAAAGGTGAATCCTAAATTCCCATTTTCTAAGGACAAAATTTACAGAAAATTCTTAAATCTTTGATCATAAAAGGACCAAAACGCGTAATAGAACAAGTGGAGAAGCAGCAACTTAATGGGACTATATTGAAATGATCGACAAGATTACGGAGCTCGATCTCATATTGTTGTATTCAGAGATAACATCAATTTCGATAACATTGAAGGCATGTTGACCACCCACCATTGGTAGCACATTATCCGAGTTTCAAAACGCTGATGCTGAATTTCTTTAGATTTTAGATAGCCGTTGGATACGTCCGTGGGTTTTTCGATACACTTAAGGCACTCATTAGAAATTCAAAGTTTGTCATTTTAATTTTAGAAAATGTCTGGTTTCTTTAAAATGAGTTCAGAAACGTCACACTTTGTGCAAGGTAAAGTTTTTGGAATCGATTAAGGTTGCATTGCAAATAGGTATCAAAAGAGTAGAACTACCGCATTTTTTGACGTTTTGGAACACAGAAAGCGATGAGCACTGTAAGGTTCAACAAAATCCAGCGAAATGTCCGGCATATTAGAACTCAAAATCGTATTTTCATATTTCGATATTTACATGTTGTTTTCATAACTTGCAAAGTCATTTACCTCTATTAGTTATTACCTTGTATGTACATACATACATATGTACACAAAAAAAAAAATTTTATAAATAATACATTTCCACAGTCAAGGCCTAAACGAAAACAATTTTTTGCGAACTCCTAGTCTCAAATATATTAAATTTTTTAACTTTGAAACGCAAACTGTTATACACATGCCTTTACTGCTTTTACTCTATTCCTACGGCCTTTACTGAATCTGATAGGACGTTCCTCTATCCCTAAGCAAAGTCAGGCTTCAATATTTCCACGTTATACACGTTATACTGTTCAAAATGATTAAACGGCGCAATAGCAGGTATCCCGAGCATAGACCTTCAGAACTAAAGTTAAGCCATCAAAATGTAAACTGTTCACCTATTTACGCACAATAAGAGACAATATATGTAATATAGCTCCTAGCGGTATTTTCACGTCTGAGTTAAGTAGAGCGTTTACATTGATAAATGGAAGAAATTTATCTTAATTTTTAAATATTTATTATAGACAAAATGGCTTGTAACTTCCAAGCAATACACCTACTGTATCGAGTATCTATTAAAGAAATTCTAACAAAATATTAAGTACACCCATTGCATTACTTTTAAAATTAAAGTGGTTTACATTTCATAAATAAAATTTTCTGTGTACTCTCGCTTGCAGCCCACACTTTATGGATTTACAAAAGCAATGTAATGCCAGGCTTCATATGTATCTACTTGTGTTCACTGCAAATATAGACAAGCGGTTGTGATGTGAATCATATTCAATTCGTTCAGAAGTCTAAATAGCATTGTTTTTATTAGAAATGAGTACATTTTTATACATGGACATAATTTTCCTGAAATAAACTTCTAATTTCACCACATAAACCGACAAAAAAGTATCATCTTCACTCAAATCCACTAAATTCTAGGTTAACTTGAAATTGAGAAGACATTTCAGACGAATATTAGATATATTGGTTAATTTCCTTTCCATTTATTGTACCAGTATCAAATCAAAGACACCAATCTAACACACAGATATGAAAATAAAAAAAATAATCACGAACGAAACTCACCTCGTGCGGATTGAAAAACTCATCATCGCAACTATTCATTTCCGGCAAAAACGCTGACACCGGATGCTCCCAATCTTCACTCACACTATTCAAGTCCATCTTGACACCAGAATATCAAATTGTTTATTTGCTACAATTTACACAAACTCCTGCTTGTTTACAAAAATGTAACTATCAACACTGATCACATTTAACCACCATCGACTCGTACTAGAAGAATACGAACAAGGAGCGAAAAAAAAACTCGACCAGTTCGCACAGAAAAAGAAAAGAAAAAAATAAAACTTTCTTATCAGTTCGACCTCACTTAGTGACAAACAAGGACACAAGCGAAGGATAATCGAGGAGAAACCACCAGCGATTACGATACGACCTTTTATTTTCCACTCTCGAGCACTCAAACTTTTGACTTCGTACACAAACAAACGGGACAAAGTACACGACAAAACAAAAAACCGTATTGGCTAGGAGCAACTCTCCCTTCAAGTCTAATACACGATTCCTGCGACGTGCGACGTGCGGTGACTTCTGCTGTAGGACCTTTTGCGTTCTCCTACCATACATGAAATGCGGATTGCACGAATCCAGAAATTCCGTGTCGAAAGTTTCCTGAATGCTCGATAGTCAGCAGCATTGGTGCGTGCCTACGATACTTGCATGTGTGTATCTGCGTGTGTTTGTATAAGGCCCACCAATCCAGTGACGTACGAGGACAATCTATCTTAGCTTTGTGTTATTGTTCTCGATTTATGCTGCTGCTGCTGCTGCTGTGAGCTTTTGGCCGTTGAAAGTTTTAACCGAAATGCGCCGCGCTACACAACTCCGTGTGTGATTAACTCGGAAACGAATGCAAAACTCTCAATAACAGTGACGGCGCTCGGGCTCGAGCCTTCTGATAATTTTGATGGCCCACTTTCCTTGGCACCAGCACCAGCACCACCACCGCCACCCATCCGCCGACCGAGTGCTTTTTAATGGATTTTTAATTGTCCTGTTGTTCTGATTGCTAGATTATGCTGTTCACTCCCCCGCAGAAGGTGAGGGCGGCGAATTTTGAACTTTCTGCCACTCTCCTTATCACACAACACGAAATTAATTTTTCGATCGAAAAAAGTAAATAGGTAGGTGGAAGGGAAAACAACACAAGCGTTAGATACACCTCTAGGCACTTAAATTAATTGCGGATATGTACTCGGCACGTATACTCGTAGCAATGTCTCATGAGATGCCCTACGGCTACGGCGAATAAAGCTTCACTCAAAACTTTCACACACTTTGTGTCTCTTAACGCACGAGATACGCGTCGACCGGATAGATCCTTCGGATTACTGATCCGTGGCTGTGGTACGCTCCCGAGATTGTATGATAGATGCACTGTTCCGTGTGAGGTATGCATGCAGATCGTCAACTGGCGTCAACTGGAAGCAATGTAACTATGAACCCGCGGTGGTCTTGTGCGAAAATGTTTCAGGCAGAGTGCTGTCCGTCCGAATTTGTGCAAAAGAACGAATGCATGTTGTTGTCTGTGGAACGCTTGTTGCTGGACGAGCAGCAGTTAAATTGAGAGATAGGTATGTAAAAACAGAAAGAAAAAATGAGCTACCGTCACTTGTGTGGTTCGTTTGCTTGTCGGTTATTCTTTTTGGAACTAGAATTCGGCAGGTTAGACAGTGGGAACGAATTAAAAAGGAAACCATATCACACGGTCTGAAATGTTTAAGGGACGTGTGCGCGGTTGCGGATATTTCGTGCAGCAAAAGTCTCAAGTTTGGTATTGTTGGGAACACCTTACTGAGCAGGATGAAGGGAGGAGTATTCTCCTCCTTCTCCCATTTTCATCATCATCATCATCATCAGCAACATCATGATTGTGGTGGTTGTGTAGCAACACACACAGATATCAACCGACATCGATTGGCATATCCTTAACGCGCATATCTCTTTGTGTTTTACTCTCAATGGTACTGGCACAATCACATGCAGTATGGAACAACACTGGAGAGTACTTCATGTTAGTTTGATGTTTCGGATGATTCAACCGAACATTTGTATTTCAATTTTCTTTATTCTACTTGATTGTGTTCGTTAGTGGGGCGGCTGGCTGGCAGACTATTTTCGGTTGTTGCCTGCCACTTGCCAGTTCTGGATAGTTCGTTTGTATCTGTGTATTTTAGATAAGCAAATGAGGTTTTTTTTGTTTTTTTGATGGAAATCTTTTGCGGAGAAGAGTATTATCTGGTTTGTAACACTTTGCTGATCAGTTTTCTAACGAGGTTGAGTTTTTCTGTAATATTTTCATCTACATATGTATATAGTTGTCGTCCTATTACATAATAATAAGAAGCTTTTGCGTGAAAGTTATTGGTACTCTCGGATGTTTGTCGGACACTGGGACTGTGAACTTTGGACTGTTTTTTAGTTATGTATGTCCGTGAACCTTGCGCCAAATCTGCGGAGCCTTCATTTCAAGCTATTTAAACCGGCACCGATGAAGGCAAATCATCAAATGGACTCGCTTCATAATAAATAGCAGAACTAATTCCGCCAAGCACGGTCAATTCCATATCTCCATAAGGACTGTCAAAGGTTGTCCTGAAAAGAACTTCAGTCACATCTATACGGGTTTTCAATTGGGACATAGCAATTTTGTATTCTGATACAGACGTTCTCCTAAACTTATTTTACGACACGTCAATGTCAAAACGTCCTTCAAGGCTTACAGTTTTATACGAACGAGCAATGTTTGCAAATTTTTAAAAATTGACTACCGAACTTCTATGATTTATATCAATTCATTCGATACCACACCGTTAACAGGAAATGGGAAAGATTCTAAGTCCACATTGTGGTCAATTTTGCGTAAAGGTTTTGGCCTATTCCCTTACAAAATCAAATTAGGTCAAGAACTAAAGTTCTTTGATCATTTAAAGCCCGAAACTCCTCCGATTGGGCTTCGCAAAAGTTTGAAGGAAATCCTGAGTTTCACTGAAAACTTATCTTCAGTGATGAAGTTTATTTTTGGGTTAATGACTTCGGCAATACACATGTGCTTCAAGTGACTCCTATGCATCCAAGTGACCATGTAGTGTGGACCGCATGTTTTCGTCGATGAAACTAATCCCCAATTGAGTGCACTATAGTACCATATTGGAAAGCTATTTTATGGCCAGAATTAGATGGATTTGACATCAGTGATACATATGCATGTGGTTCCAACAAGATGGTGCCATACAACTGATCAAACAATTGATCTATTGACAGAGAAGTTTGGTAATCGTGTAATCTCGAGAAATGGTCCGGTCAAATGTTCAGCTCGATTATGTAAGGAGCTCAGGATAAATATCGTCATCGATCTAGCGGTGGTCATATCCATAAACAAACAAGTACATATCGGCAGTGCATAGCTTCTTAAAACAAAAAAAAATAAATACTTGGCACAACAGATCGATGGGACCCAAGGCCTAGCTTCTCACAACCATTCGTGTTGTGCGTGTTATATTCTTTACACGAATATAAGGGGCCTAATGTTTAATGCGGTATCCGAAGAGCAATTTGTTATTTGAAAAGCTTTCTCATGACAATGGTACCTGGAACTCCTTGCTTTGTAGTCCAACTCACTAAGCACTTGAGGCACGGTGCCCGGTTTGTCCTAATTCCTAATATGATGGAAAAAAGTACCCCGCTTAACCCTTCAAAAGGCGTAGTGAAAAGTAACTAAGTACACCAGCCCAAAACATTCAGCCCAGGATTCAGTAAAAATTAAATAAATAGGTATAACTACTATTTCTCAAACAAACCAAAATTACGAAACAAAATCATTGCTTACTATCAGCTGTACAAAACACAGCATGCCCGGTCGTCATTTTGGATATCCGATATTCGGTATCCGTGTTAGTTACTGACTTTATTTTCATGTCTCGAGTCACTTGAATGTGGTCGACCTCTGGGATAGGTAGTGCATTAGGTGAAATCTCCGAGGATATCGCATAAATATTTTGGCAGACAGTCAAACTGCGTCAAAGAGCTGACAACTGTTAAGCTTGTTCTCCAAAAAACCTAATATTTTTCGGAGTCTTAGGGCGCAGGGGTATTACTGGTTACGAAGGGGTATGTAAATTAGACGGTTCCGGTGCTTAATCTCTTTTATTGGCAGAACAATATTTTGTGGACTCTCCACCAATAATCTAATCGGAAAACCTGTTATACTGATATCCTCAACTTGGTCTAACATGTAAAAAAATCATCCAGTGCAATGTGTAGCGAGATCTTAGGAATGAAAAATAACAACGCAAAGGTATTGACCATGCTTCTTTGATACTAGTCGCTGGAAATGTATTTAAAAAAAATAGCGTAAGTCATCTGAGATTACAGAGCCCACGAACTCGCCTATCTTATCAAGTAAAGATGCCTTAGGTATTCCAATCGCTACATGCAAATTTATACTAACATTGGATGCTCTCGAAAGATCAAATGTTAGGTGGACACGTGATATATCGTGTCTAGCAACAAGACTCTAAGACTCTGATCAGGCTACATATAAGCAGCTACCTTTCACCTAACCTAATCTAACCTATCTGCATGTTACGAGTATGCTTGAAGTACACCGAGACTGACGAAAACATTTTGTACTCCTCCATTGCTTGCAGGAGATTTATATATTTTCTGGAATGCTTTACAAGCAGAACGGAAACTGTTTTAAAAGGAGAAGCAGTACAACATTTTTGGAATCCTTCTCTTATACTTGATATCGAAAAAAATCTTTAAAAATATTTAAGTGTTCAAATTATCTACAAGTCACCAACATATTATACACAGCCACGGCCACATTTTGGGGAAGATTTCCTTACATAACCGATTTCCATGATATTTTTCCTGTAACATGTTTGAATATTCAAAGTTATTTTAGTAATTCAACGGAAAAATATAGCCACGCCCACTCAAGTAGGACTTTTACAATGTATAGGGTATTATACGTTTCTGATGGATTCTAGCGTCTCTCAAGTAAGAAGTAAAAACAATAAGAAATCGCTTTAAGGTGACTGAAAGTCTAAATGTTGAAATTGCAAACAGAGAAAATGAGAATCGGAATTCCAGACTTTGTTAATAATTCAATCATGTACCGCTACATGCTATATATCATGTTTTACCCCGCACTACAGTGCCATAAATAATAAATTTGCCCAACAAAAAATTTATATACATATATGATTCGCAAACTAAAGCATTTTAATTGTAAAACAAAATCCCATCTGACACGTGAATCACCTCCATCTCCGTCGGTGCAAGAGCCGTCAAATTACGCACATACTCACATACATCCAATCTAATACCGCCTTTAAACTAATTACGCTGTTCTGCCCAACACATTATCGCATGGCATATTAAATGCAGAGCCTAAATAATTTATTACGCACACTATAATGAGCAGCAGCAAGGCATTAAATTAAGCACAAATCCCACGGAGCACCGTGTCTTATGATAAATGCAGGAGTCTCATAAGTCCAAGAGCACAGTGATACTCGACGAACATAGTCGTCGCCATTGCATCGTCGTAGTCGTCGTCGTCGTTGTCGTTGTGGTTGCGGTGGTATCCGTTGCTTGGTCTACCTGTCTTTCATCCAAATCTCCATGAATCCCATTAAATTAAGTAGTCTCCACATTCCGGGGTGTATACGACGACGGTCATTTGGTACCACCACCACCCCATGTGAGATCGAAGGCTCACTCCATTTGCACTTCGCTTAATTTGTAAGTGCGGATGAATCGAAAACAAGGACAATGCATCTAGGAGTCGATATTAGTTGCAGCCCATCCACAGATAGACCTGTGACTGGGGGTGGAGAGTGCAGATGCCATGGCCACAGAGGCAGGCCGGAGAAAAGACGCTCCACCGCCGCCGAATCGTACAAGCAATAGCACCAGCATCAGCATCAGCAAGTGGCGATATTTATAGCCAAATGATAAATTATCTGACACGGCTAATTGCAACGGAATTAGTGTTTAATTTAACATGCTACTCGAATGCCGGGCCAGGCTTATCGGGGCTTGGGGAAGGCGACGAGCCATCGCCCCATGCGACACCGGGAGATATTATTATTAGTTATATGGTGAAAATGCATATTAATATCCGTAGCGCATTAATTTCTGCGTAAATAGTTATGTCAACCGATGTTGCGGATGATCGCCGCACTCTAGCGTTCGCCGTTCGAGATACGGATAGAGAAGCATCGCCCGGGTGCGCACTCTGAGTCCCCGCATCGTACAGCCAAGACAACATGACACCTCCGATTCGGGCGTACCTACGAGAGAGAGAGAAATCCTGAAACAAACTGATTCCTGTTGACGACATTTTTCGAGAGAAGTGTCCCCAGATACTTGTACGAGTATACCTAAGAGTATGTAGTACGTATAGGCGACGAGAATTCTCCGGATAACTGCGAGGCGATTCACGCATTCCCAAAATGATTTACGTGGAATAAATCTAATTTTAATTTATAAAATCGAAACGGTGCCGCATGTACGCGTTGGGTGGTTTTTGGCGGGACGGCCGTGTTCGCTGCAAGTTGCGTATTTATCTCTGCCCCCGGCCCGGGAGGAAATTATTAATTATCGCGACATATGTTCAAGATTGCGGGATGCTCACCCGAATCTGCTGATGAATTACCGATAGATTGTCACTTACGGGCGTGTTCGCCCCAAAGAATCTGTCCACTTTGGTGGCGGAGGTGTCTCTGCGGGTGCGATGCGAATCCGTGTTACACGTCTTACACGAACTTTTAATCCTATAGGTACTCCTCCTCTCTGATTTTTAATTATTTCGATATTTTTGTTGATTTTATTTTGCAGTGGTTTCTTGATTTGAATGTATGCACGCCTACCCACGCGATTCAAGCTATCAGAACTGTTGCATCCTGTTGTAGCTGCAACCGGCGCGGCGGCGATTGTCAGATCGGTTTGGTAATTTATTTGTAATGAGACACTTAAGGGTTAATTACATATCAATCATGGAGGGGCTTAATGCCAATTAATTATAGTTTTATTTGCGTACGAGGTGTTGGATGGTTGAATGGTGATACTGGTGCTGCTGCCACCCAAGTGGGTATGCGCGCGGTATGTTGCCTCTAATCTGGTGGTTTATTGCAATGAATTGGCGATTATGTTTGATGTAACCGGAGGTTAAATGCATGAAATTGAGGGTCACGATGCAAATTAATCAAGGGGATTGCTTGGTAATCAGTATTTTATGAAATAGCTGCTGAGTAACTAATCATTGAAGCGGATAGTTTGAGTGCAGTAATTAAATTATGGGACACCTTTGAATTTGCTGGTCCTTTAAGTAACTTTTAAGGTTTCTATTTATTGTTTTAAGAAAAATCAAATATAGTACATACTCGTTACAAAATTGAGAAAATAAATTGATTGAACCATGGGCCCTGTCTTGTATTTCATATGTTTCGCTCTGGATGACTTACATTTCCATTAAAATGTATAAAGATCAGATGGAACTATCAAGGAGTAAACCTTATGAAACTTTTGTGAGGAGCAGACATAATTTATCAAAGGAAGTAACAAGTGACCAGCAAAAGGGATAAAAAGGATCTGCAAATGGAGCACTGTTCATGGAGGATCCTATCAGTTCTATAATAAGAAATTAAGACAATAGTCAATAGACACTGAAAACTATAGGTCAACTTCTTCGAAGAACATATGATGTATGATTATCCTCGCGACTCCAAAGTCACTAAAGGGTGATAATGATACTTTTTCCAAGTATTATGCTTCGGCAGCTGTCAAAGTTACTAATGACATCCATTTGTCAAAATATTCAGTAAGGTTTGCCATTTCCTTCCTGGAACATTCTGCTGATTTGGGCCTCGCCAGCGAACCCGGCTTATTTTGCCGTTGGATTTGGGCCTTCTTCCGTATACGATTGTGATGACGCTAGAATCGAAGCTGGACGACCACAGTTCGCTAATTGTGCACTGGAAATGTTGCCGAGATCTGGATTTTGGGTAGAAAATCATCTTCTCGGACGAAGCCCAATTTTGGCTCAGCGGCTATGTTAGACAGCATCGATATATCAGAGCTGTGGTTCCAACAAGATGGCACTAGGTATATATAACACCAGTGACGCAAAGCTCGAAGTTGTGAACGAGAAATTTGGCGACTGGATCATCTCATTGCGAGCATTCATCAATTGGCCACCGCGATCATACGATTTCTCTGTCTACCCATGTGGACGAGCTTAAGGCCGACATTCGAGATGCTTTATCTCGGTTGCTCTACATTATTGGTGCAAGAGAAGTGCATTCCAAATAATTTAATGACTCATCATCTCAACAGATATCGGGCGGATTTAGCTAGGTACGTACGGTGGTTGATTACAGAGGAAAGGCTTTACCGCATGACACTTATACCCTTGTGAGCTCATTGTAATGCCGAATCGGAGTTTGGTACTGAATTTTTACCTCATCACTTCCCTAATTATCTGTCGTTATGTCCTTAAACCTAAAAAGAGAGGTATTATAAAAAGAGACATTACACAGTTCTTGTAAGCAGTATCTATCTAGTGTTCCTCAAGTGCCTTAGGCTTGGGCAGTGACATATCTAGGCAGTGAACTCCATCTTCGTAAAGCTCGTCACTTGAACCTCTCGTTAAGAGATTATGGCTTATTAGAGATTATACTTATACTGACAGCGATTTCCTGCCGTTTTCAAGCAGTTTTTTGTAAATAAGTTCCATCCGTCATCAGCATCTGAGCCTCAATGGAACGATGAGGCTAGATAGTGGATGCTTGTTAGCACAATATAGACTCGTCTTTTATCAATTACTTGGTTATCCATTTATCTCGACTAGGAATTTCTTCTCAGATGCAGTGGTGTTTCAGTGTCGAGGCACGGTGACGTATAGTCATCGTTTACGACTTCACCTACGAGGTTCATTTGAATCTGTGTTTACCTTTGGGGTTTGAGTCCAACCATTTAATTGGCTAATCCTGAATACACTTTTGGCGGTAGACACATGGAAAACTCACGCATCGAGTCTGTTAGAGCACTCGATGTTAGTGAATGACGCCAACACATTCGTTTATTTATAATCAACAGGGTTGAGAGATATGTTGCTTTGGAGCTAAACTTGCATTGTATCTGCTTTATGACCTGTCATAGATTCATGCTAAAATATTCATGACAGTTTGTTTCCCATTTCGCAATGGGGACAAAAGCAGTCTTCGTTGGTTTATACAAAAATGTATTCGAAGCAGGAACTTCTCCGCCTGCTTGGAACTTATTCTAACGCTTTGTTAGGTGACAGGGCAAAATACCCAAGAAGTACGGTCTTGGATCTATTTAGCCATTATCTTCTGCTCACGAAATTATTTTTTTGAACTACGACCTTGGCGGATACCTTCACATGGATTTTTTTTTTGGGCTTCTCCATGGCCAAAGCGAATTGAAACCAAAAACACAGGCTATTGTGAAAAATGTTGCGAATGCCAAAGCCTACCCATAAGTACACTAATCAGATACTCCAAGAGACTTTGTTGCAGTACTCCTGTCCCTATTTCAGTGCATCTGATCGGGAATCGGATTTCAAAAGCAAAAAAAAAACTGAATTACACCTCAGAATTCATCTTGGCTTTGAGACCGCTCATGCCATCACGTAAGCAAAAGATACTCAACAACGAATATGAGAGCTTCAATCTGCATACCATTTGCATTTCATAATACAGCACCATGCCAAGCTAAGTGGAACCCCAACTCTTCTGTGTCTTCTCTTCATAATCGAATGCAAAGTAACCAGCCAACTGTTTCGGCCAAACAGCATATCTGCAGGTAGACGCTACAATGAAATCCTCTTTGCCAAACCAAAGCCACCCCCATCTTCAGTTGCGGTCCATCCGTATAGGGGACACCACTTGCCATTAGGCACTCAACCATGCGTAACACTAGGTGGTCATTTACGTAATTCGATTTCAGGTCAGACCTGACGCACAGGTGTAAGAATCAAGGGATCCAACAAAAGTTGACATCGAACGACAGCCCAGCAATCTGCGCCCGCATCAACATTAACAGGTTAAGCAATAAAACTTAAGGAAGCAACAAAAAAAAACAAAAACTACTCATGAATTTCCATGAGTTTCTGCCAACTTGAGCATTCACACGAAGCACAGTTCGCCTGCACGCCGCCCCCGTACGCTATGGTGGAGCGAATCGCCGCCGACGCCACCACCACGACCTGTGCGCTTGCGTGCATTCGATTCAATTACAAGCGCAGTAGCCGAGTTCGGGAGGCACAACGGCTTTGTGATCGAATTGATCGCCGTAGAAGAGGATCTCGAAATCTGCAATCTCTTAAACTTAAGTACCTACCACCGTCACCATAGATAGATACAGGCCGGCAGAGAGAAGCCACCACACGATATGCACTCGTATAATGAAGAAGTGATCCGATTTAAATCCCCGGCGTTATCTGTGGTCTTCATCGAGCTTCATCGAGGGATTTATCTTCATTCTGATCCTTTGCGAAATTTGCAAATGCTTATTTTATAATTTCGTTTATTTCTTCCTTTTTTCCCCCTTTCCCCGTTGGGGATCTGTTTTTTTGTTTTTTTCGTTTAATTTTGTTTCTGCGATTTTCATTCAAAATTGCGCTGCACGGTGGCGCATACTAGGCGGATGGAAGTGGATTTTAATGGCGTCTGTGGTGTAAGGCGAACCTGCAATTCGTCGTCGTCGTCTGCTTCGTCGTCGTCATCGTCGTCGTCGTCTACTGTATAGACGACAGCGGTCGTAGCTCCCCAGTCGATTGTAACGATTCACCTGTGCTGGAGATGCTGCCCGTGCACAGTGCCCTGAACACGCGGCCTGCTTTCCTCCTAGTGGACGTGACTTTTGCATAATTGTGTATAAAGCCTTAATGCTCATGTTGCACTTTGGTGGTCCACTCGTGTTTCCCATAAAGTGTTGTCATCGCGCGCACTATTACAATTCCTGAAGCTGGGCGCTTGAGTTAGAGTAGGTTAGTCTGTCCTGCGCAGTGGCTAAGAATTCAACCTGAATGTTTACCTGCTGCTCTGGTCTTTGAGGAAGATTGTCCCTTTAAACTCGGCTTTTATTCGCATCAAATCGGATAATCCAGCAGTTTCTCAAATTAAGGTTTTGTGTTCCTACACCGCGCCTCTGCGCAGTCTCATGTATATTCATTGTTGGCGCGAATACAGATTTTGGATTGCGTGTCGGAAGTTCATAGTGTGATAATGTTTGTATGAATAAGTATGATTCAACCAGTTCCACTGACTGACTGCTTTCAGTTACTGTGTCATTGTTACGTGTATGATACATAGCCTCGGGGGAAAAGCCATTCTAAGTAGGATAATGGCCTTCAAATCGCAAACTTTACATATGTATATTCAATATCAAGACTTTCACCAGATAATAGACGAAGTTAACTGCCTTAGATTGCTTTGCCACTTTTCTTCCGCTGTGTATCGCATGTACTTACACCTGAAGTATTAAGTCTGTCTATGGATACCATAGTTTCAAAAGAACCTCATCAAGCGTAAGCACCACTTTAGCAGGATCAAAGTATTGCAGGAAGAAACGCAGCATTTGAGGAGATATCCTCCACAGTAAACTGTTTTGCTTAGAGCTCGTTCTACATATACCCAAGTTATGCCTTTAGGTGATCTGACTTGTAATGACTCCGTAAAAAGGTGGACGAACGGCTTTAACTACGACAATTTTAGAGGAATACGTCGCCTGAACATTACATATAAATTTTATTTGGTTGTATGCGGAAGTAGCTGAAACCATGTGCAAACGAACCGGGTGGGAATCGCCTGAAGAATCGGCACAATCTACTCAACAGTTCCTGGTCGAAAAGGAGCACCAAACTCAATGCTGGTGTATGGTGTAGAAGCATGCACATTGTCGAATGAAAGTGCACTTGGACAGATGCTGGGTGAGAAGATGTAATCGTAAAGTACGAGTTGCAATTCAAAACTGATGTAGTCAAAAGGTTCAACTTCATCCCAAAGGACGACCCCATCTCCAATGACATCCGCAAGTGATCTCAACCAACTCAACCTACTCAACTGGAAGCAGGATCATGTTGGCTGGAGATACTTGTCTATCGAGACCCTGGTTCACCCTCGACTGTAGCACCATCATACGTAAGTAAGTAGGTACGTCATTGCCTAAGATTGCAAAGACACGTTAGTAGATTTCTCTAAAAGTAGAGTGCTGCTCTACTGTGAAGCTAAAAATAACAATACCTCCACAAGGGTGCAATAGTAACTCTACGCTAACATCTACGATAAGCAATTGATAAAGCGGTGTCGAAAAACTTAAATAAAAATTATGGAAGAAGACGAAGGTAAAGGAGGTGCTTTTTGATAGCCGAGGAGGAGTTGATATTGACTGATATTATAGCAATTTAAGTGTAGGAGAAATTCAAAGCTACCAAATGACTTCCAGTAACTCCCAAGAATAAGCTGACGCATTGGACAAGAACACAGATAGAACGGCCACACAAAATTATACCCAAAGTCGAAACATTTAATAGACGTTCTGGTAACATCCCTGTGACACAACGACAGGTCTTCGTTATGGTTCTCAGTCAGCAAAGAATGTACCATGTTCTTTAACAAGCAACGTGCTATCAAACAACTATCAGAACTCCTAGACTTTAATGATTTATCGACAGGCCAACCATGTGACTATAGTATATTGTTTTCCCATCACAACATTCACAAAGACATTATGTAAGAATGAATACAATTATGACATTGCGCATGACGGAAGTCACGCCTCTTAGAAATGGCTAATATCGAGTCAACTAACGCCATAATACAAGCAAAGAACCACGAGCCGCGAAAGCTCGTTATAATCTTCAACAAACATCCAGTCCCATAGGTCAACGAAAGACTAGCACAATTCACAGGATTCTTAAACTGAATAATGGCCAAAATCCGGTTGTAGAAAATAGAGATGAGTGAATTATTCCATCTAGACTATAATTTGACGGCCTTTCACTGGAAAGTTTGGTAGATGGAAATAATTTAGTAGACATTCATGGACCAACTTGTTTCTCTGATTTGAAAAGATGTGAGTATGCACGAAGGGTATAAGCCAACTTTTTAGAGGAATTGGTAGCAGTTAGGCAAGGATCAATACCAGATGATAAGTGGCTTCTTAATTATCCAAAAGAGTGAGCAATAAACTGAAGAGAATTTTAAACATACCTTTAAAAATGTAGACAATTTCTTAATATGTTATAACGATCCTCCGTACAGACCTTCCATCGTACAGACCTCTGCATGTTATACCCGACAAGGAAACTTCTCGAAAGGATGGTATAGCCACAAATCAGAGAGGATAACTTAGCAACTGAATTTTGGACAACCGATTAACTCCGTGTCTGAAAGAGCAACAAAGTCCACCTTACATCTTAGCAAACTCATAGCAAACACTGGGCGACCAACCATGAGAACCATCAAATATAGACAACAAATGGCCGGATTCCTATTGACCAAAAAGATGGAACTGGGAGCTAAAGTAGATACGAAAGACAAAGAGCTTATAAAGCAGGAGTGACAAAGCAGGAAAGGTAAAAAGAAAGGAATTGGACTGATTTCCAAAGTTTGCACGTGTAAATCAAATGCGCTAACAAAAAAATAAAGAAATATATTTTTTTCGGTCTCTTGCCACAAGGGTTCCTGGTCTTGAAACACCATCTTACAATGGATGGTTTTTGTGGAAAATACGGTAAAGGATTTCACTGCGGCGAAAGTCAAATTGTACCTTGTGGCGGATTCTGCAAGAAATCTTTTAACCTACAATGTTGCAAAAGTCAATAACCTGAGTTCGACATTAAGCTGCTCCAAAAAATGGTCATCTTGGTCAAAGCTGTACGGAACGCGTTATTATATCGAGAATACGATTGTCTATTTTAATCACAACAGTCTAAATATGAACAATTACTTAGTTGAAGTGCTGAATAAAAAAATTAAACACACTATCCAACCAAATGTTGGCAATGAAAAATATAATTTCATGGGCATATTAACATATTATGTAAATATGCTACAGATCCACCAAAACAAGGCTATGCGAACCATCATGAAATGAAGTTGCTATAAGAACAAATACAGACCTTAGATTGCAATGTTTTAGACATTCTAGACACAAAATATAGTAAAAGGTCTTACATTTTTCAATGAGTTGCCGAATGAAATTCAAAATGGATGCGTCCGAAGACATTTTAAAAGACACTAGGTACTTCATACAGTTCCTAAGAGAACATGGAGAACTTTAACCTCCAGATCTAGAAAAAAGGGTAAATCGGAGAGTGCAGCCTGCCCATAAGGCTAATTCATGGAAGACATCCACCATTGCTTCTTTACCTCCAGCAGATGCTCAGCAGACGGACTAGGCTGGAGATATGTAAATAGAGACGTCCTCGAGTAGTGACAATTGGAACTTCATTCATCCTACCTGGGCGGAGAAGAGAGCAGAAACAGAAATTGTTAAATGGCTGAATGCCTTATCTGCAAGATGGAATACGCCTGCACCAGATAAGAGTGAAAAGGCCGGTCCCAAGAGCCAAATGGAAACGAGACCACTCCAAAGTAATGCGAAGGCAGTTTCCGAGGAGATAGTGTCAAGTTGAGACGGGGATTAAAGGTTAGATTTTCGTCAGTGAAGTCCCACACTACCTGGAACAAGTCGCAGATGTTTGCCGTGAACCCCAGCGTTTGCCAAAGAGACTTGCCAACGTCAGTCAATATAAGATCTAAAAAGATAAAATTTAATATTCCGTTGCCACCCCATTATCCCTTATAGAAGGTGTCCAGACTAAATGTATATTGTACTCGACTGCATTTATGGACATATTTTAGAAGTTTAGTGCAGTATAGGCTATCCTACGAAAGTACCCTAAAGACTTCTTTTTAGACTTTCTTACAGATAGCCTATAGTCGGGTCATACTAAATGGATCTTACACATGTATAGATATTTATTTATGTAACTTATGTAAATAAAAAAAAAACTCACATTTTGCTTGTCCTTCAATAAATATTCTTGTCCAGTCGACTTGAAAGTTGCAATTTGTGAGCCTTGTAATTGGATTTGGGTTTTACGGAATTTGATTCGCTTCAACCGACAATTCCGAACCAAATTTATTTTGCTAATGAAAAATTATAGCTTATTGAGTTCGAGTAAATTCAAGATTACTCCGTTTTTTTTAAAAATCGGACAACTTTGGCTTCTAAATTTAGTATGAACAATTTATAGGGTTTTCCATAAGGACACAACAATTTTGTATGTGAATAAGACACAGAATAATAGAGACATTGAGCTGAAATTTTATTTCAAGTATAGTACTTATACTAAATATAATTACGGAATTCAATCTCTCTCATATAACCACCGACTGCACGTTCGCTGCGATCGATTCTTTGAAGTCAATTTCCGAGCACTCTTCCACACACATTGGGCGAAACGTTAGGAGTTTCGTGTTCGATATTGTACCTGAGCTCATCTAAAGTTGTTGGCTTACCGCCACAAACTAGTGGGTTGAAGACATCTATCGGCATTATATCGCATGAGCCAGGTTGACCATTCGACTCGAGAACCTTTCTCGAGATTACACGATTACCGAACTTCAATTCAATAAATCAATTGTTTAACCAGCTGTAAGGTGTGTGGCACCATCTTGTAGGAACCACATATCACTGATGTTAAGTCCACCCAATTCTGGCCAAAAATAGTCTTCCAACATGGATCGATAGCGAACTCTGTTGGTCGTAAAATGATGACCATTTTCATCGACGAAAAAATAGCATCCAATCACACCTCCTCCATGAAATCCACATCTAATAGTCAGTTATTGTGGATGCGATGGAGTCTCTTAAAGCACATGAAGGTTTCTTGCTGTCATATGCCAATAACGAATATTTTGCTTATTGACAGAGCCATTAAGCCTGAAAATGATTTTCGATGACATTCAGAATTTGCTTCAAATTTTTCCAAAGCCAAATCGGAGAAGTTTTGATTCTTCAAATGACCAAAAGACTTCAGTTCTTGAGTCAATTTGATCTTGTAAGGATGTAGGACACGAAAGACACTATCTTCAATAAATCTGTCCAGCTGCTGGGATACACAGACGATATCGACATCATCGGTTGCGCCCAGGGCTATAGAAGAAGAGGCGAAACGAGTTGCCCTTGAAGTGAATGAGGACAAAACTAAGTACCTGTTGTCAACAAACAAAGAAGCATCGGTCCACCGTCTAGGACAAAACGTCACTGTTGGCAATAGTAACTTTGAGCTAGTTAAGGAGTTTACCTACCTCGGAGTAAATATCAACTCCACGAACGAAACCCTAGTGGAGATTCGGCAAAGACTTACCGTAGGAAACCGCTGCTACTTCGGTTTGGCAAAACAAATGGGTTCAAAACTCCTATCTCGGAAGACGAAATGTATGCTCTACAAAGCAATGATCCTGCCAGTTCTGCTGTATGGAGCCGAGTGCTGGACGATGAGCAGGAAAGCATAGCACATTTTGGACACTTTCGAAAGAAAAACTCTTCGTTGAATTTTCGGTCCCGTATGCGAGGAGGGCGAATGGAGAAGAAGATACAACCGCGAACTCTATGAGCTGTATCAAGATGTGGATGTTGTCCAAAAAGCCAAAATACGTCGACTCACTGGCTCGGCCACATCAAGCGAATAGACAATAATGGTCCAGCAAAGAGGATCTTCGACTCACAGCCCCCAGGTTCGAGACGACAAGGAAGACCGAGCCTCCGTTTTAAAGACCAAGCTATCGCGGATGCCAGAGCGCTTGGTCTGAACAACTGGAAGCAGCGTGCTCGGGATCAAAGGGAATGAAAGGCTACCGTGTCTCAGGCAGGGACTGTTCACGGGTCGGTTAAGTATGGAAAATATGGGCTGAGAGATTCCTATGAACAACGTGGCTGCAACGGCTGCAACATTTTTGGTACTTTGACCAATCTAGTATTGCCTCATTGGTACAGGAACATTTAAATGTAAATATCTGCACTCGAATTTATCTGCTATACCACACACTGGCTGCCTGGTGGGACGGGGCGACTATTACGAACAGAATTGGGGTAAACGCTCTTAAAGTTGGGACCACCGACTCAGAAATTCGGTAGCAAGTTTTAATAACTTCTAAACATTGCTCGTTCATGTACTTCATCGTAATAAAAATGTAAACCTTGACTGAGTCTTTGACATTAACTGATCATAAAAAGAGTTTTATAATGCGGTTGTTTTGAATTACAAAACTGTTATGTGTCTATTGAAAAACCCTTTATAAAAAGAACTATGTCCCAAAATGATTGGTTATTTTCGGATCCTGGGTGGGTGACTTGGACAATCACCTGTTGTTCCTAGTTAAGAGTTAGAATGTGTCTCTTTTCTTTCTCGTCAATATTGATTGACTAAGTAGGTACTAACTCAAGGTCCTTACCAAAAGCAATCACTTCATTACCTAATCCTCAGACCATACACAGACTAGCTAGTCTACCTACTCGTAGTTGAGAGCTTAGATTTACTCAATGTGTAGTTATGTCCAGCAATTACTGAAACCGAGATGTTGAGACTGAAAAGACATTCTCTCGGCGGCGGCTAAAACCTCAAGTCACAGTCATGCCTAGTTTTGCTTTCACAAAATTAAAATTTGTACAAAATGTGTTCGACTCGAAATTAGTGTCACGTGCTGACATCAGTTCAAGTGCTAAACAATTGCTGTACGTAAGTACATAGTATATTTGCTTGAAACGCTTCATTGATTAAAATAGAAAAACATCAATCAACACACACACAAGTGCCACTCCAAAATAATTTGGGTTATCTCTCGCACCCGGACGAAAGAGGTCAATCACGACTTTGAATCGAGCTACGAGTCTTACCTGCGTCGTCGCTTGGACCCATATCATTCATCAAACCGAAACCATTTGGATATAGAATTCAAAGTCTTACCCCCACCGGATGGCACAGAGAAAATCGTGCGTTTGACCAACTTCCTTAGACCCACAGTCGTAAGTGATAAAACAAATAATTCGTTTCGCTTTAAAAGGCAACGCCGGACGACGCGCCGTACCTTGCCCCTTCATCCGCCAGCCAGCCATGCGACAGGGTACAGGTACACTTGACCTATGCCATTATATGGCCACTATTCGAGACTTAACTCAAAATCTCATTAGTCATTTCATGATGGCATTTATCAAAATCAGATATGCCACGACGCTCTCCGGCAACGGCAAGCGGCTGGACGACAACGACAACGACAACGACTCGAGCTATGTGCGCTGCCACACCTAACCAGCATTTCGGTTTGTGTAAAATGTCACTTTACAGTCCTTGGGTAATCATTCAAAATGTTGAATTTTCCCCAAAGCGACAGACCCATCGGATGCCGATTATGGTGGTGCAAGAGGCCTGTCTACTTGCTGCCGATCGTCGCACCTCTCCAGCGGTCTTGCTGATGTCGAAATGCATACTGACAGTCGATGTCAAAACCAAAACTGAAACTGAAACTTAAACCGAAGAAGGCTATTCGAGGTGATGATGGAATCAGTGAAACCTCTTTTCAAGGATATTGTTCAATCCTACATTATTCCCACTTTCCTTACGGAATCCATTAAAGGGAGCATGTGTATGCATCCCTCTCCCATGTGGAATAAATAGATTTAATTGAGAATTATTATTCGTCCTGCTGCAGTTGCAGGTTGTCATTCGTCATCGCGCCAAGATAAAGTGTCATCCTCGGGAGGAATGATAAATGGATTCTTGGACCTTCGAATGGGGATTAACACTTAAAATTTGGACTGAACAGGATACGCTGAGACATTAAAATTTGTACAATTTGTAGCCGTTTGTCAATTGCAACATTGAGCTTTCAGCTGCCAGGAACATCAACACCACACACCACACATACACACACACACAGGTTATGATGAATCAATTTATGAAGGTATCCCGTCTGCATCCGCTCTTACTTACACACTGCTGCTGAAGAGCTTGTTCGAGTGTCGTTATCATCCTTGCCTGCTGGGAATATTGGAAATAGTGTGGCTTGGGATCGTGTGTAAAGTAATTACGTATATACGGGTTCAGCTCCAGATACATAAATATATTGGAATAGCACTCGCTTCACATCTTCTCGTAACACATTTCATTGATAATTGGAATTTGCCCTTTCGGATTTGCATATGATGGGGTTTGGCCGGAGGGTGGATTCTCTGGCATTTGGGAATTCATTTAGTGTAATTCTTCGTGAAATCCAATGGACGGGGGCGAGGATGGAAATTTTGCATTTAATTTGACCTTATAGATGAGATATCTTTCATTAGTGTTTCGCATATAGTATATTGTCTTAGGAACCGTATTTGTATGGTTTATGGGAGGATGACTCCTCTTTGTATTCAATTTCTGGCTTCAGTTGTCTTGTCGAGTGGAATAGAAATTAGGATGAGGAGGAGAGGATATTTGAATTAAGCCTTTGATGGGTATGGAGACTAATCATTCTATGTTCCAAGGGATTTCATTAGAGACAGAGACTGCGTGTGTGATTAAGCCTGGTCTATGTTAATTTATGAACAGACCTTCATTTGTAAGGTGTGGACTCCATAAATGTTTGTTATTAGTCGTATGTATATGGTATAGCCCTTTATACATAAATATGTACATACTCTACGAATTGTAACTACTATCTGCATACATATATGTACATATTTAAGGGATTTGAAGTAGAAATACATTATTTTAAATGAAATATCATTTTGAAAAAATGCTGTTTTCGAACCTTTTTACCATTTTTTCAAGGTAAAAACGAATACCAGTCGGTGAAGTGGTTTATGAAAGATAATACTTTTCGTGTTGACAGTAGTCCTCCATAATATCTAAACCAGCACAGCTGACCTTCGTTATTGGTATCCTCACAGGCCAGAACCCAAGGGTGGTCCACCTCAGAAGAATGGGAATCAGCAGCACTGGCTGTGGCAACACAGAGTTAGAGGAAGACTCAACGCACCTCCTCTGCAAATGTCCAATCTCCAGCTGAACTAGAATACTTAACGACCTTAACGAACAAGCTAGCATGCCACCCAAAACCACCATAAAATGCACAACGAAAACGGGATGGTTCAGGAGAGACGGTCCTGCCATAGATTAATTTGTTGGACTAACTCTTATTCTCTACTCCCCACACCTGGGAACACAATGGATCTGTCGAAACCAGAGTGAGACTGTACGCTTTTGGCTGCAGTCACCGCTTAAACTTACCTACCTACTCGTACCTGCTCCAACACTAAATTGAAGGAATCGCACATAGAGCACTTTACTTACTTACGTAACGTCCAGGGTGGACCTGGACCTCAACCAACAAGCCTCTCCAGTTAGTGTAGTCTTTGGCTAACTGGCTCCAGTTGCGCACTCCAACTTGGTTCTTCTGTGTGGGTAACACAGGGGTTGGAATCGAAGTCTCTTCCGGCCAGAGCATTGATGTCCATTCGCTTTACATGTTCTAGCCATCTTAGACGATTGATGTATACTTTTCTGACCATCTTTGAAACGAAAACCCGTCAATGCAAATGGAACCGATAATCATCCGAAGAATTTTGCTTTCGAAGCAACCAAGGATATCATCATTTATCTTTGTATATACTCTTGTGCATTAGACCAGAACCGGAAAACTTCTGACTGAGGGACTTACTCTTGCTCCAGGCACCATCAGACGAGTTCTCTAGATGGAATCAACTGTGGCGTCTACAGTTCCAGTCAGGATGAACTAAGTATTGTTGTTATCTTTCTATGAGATGCATCTGCATATTGGAACTCCAAGTCTATAGGGATCTCCAACACCAAATCAGAAAGTTGAAAAAGAGTTGAGAGCTGTAGAGTGCTTCTAAGGCTGCCGGTTATAAAGCCGCATGATAAGTTTTGAATGTTGCACATAAGTGCGGGTCTGTCGACTGGCATCAGTTTAATCTTGTAAACAATACTGAGACACCACTCACAGCACTCACGACAAACCATGACGTCGAACTCTTTGGCTTCCAGGATACAGCGGCGTTCAAGGCAACGAACTGGCGGACGATTTAACAAGAAGGGTCAACGCCTATGTTCCATCGCCTCTAGCTCTTATTAAACAAAATATAGATAAAAACCTTCTTGAGACTGGCGAACGAGAGAACACTCTCCGATCTTATCGTGTCTCCAGAAAACAAAATATTATATCGCCAAAACCAAACAAATCCTGGCGCTTAACAGACCCAACTTAGCACTCTTTACGGGGATCATTACCGAATGGGAGTAGAATCTGATGACCTCTGCCGAGGATGTCCGTTATACCGATGCAGTAGTGTGGACTTTCCGCTTCCTCTTCCTTCCCAAGCCTATTCAGAATAAGAAAAGCGGCCCTCGGTGATTACCAATTTGGAATGCAGGGAGGCCATGTACTGACCCCAAAGCTAATAAGCAACCTTCTATTTGTTTTCTAAATAAACCCACGGCATGGGCTCACAATGAATCCACTATTGTTGGCTACACACATACCCATCCCGTTCTACCTACCTACCTAACGTTTCTGATGTCACTTTGGGAATGTCAGTGTTATAGTCGAATGTTTGAAACCAATTATTTCAACATCAGTTCTGCCTATAGTCCTTTTTGACAAATCATCATAGTCTTCATTATCCGAGATGCACTGCCAAGTGTGCCACCTTCTTCACTTCAACTGCGACTTTTCGAGAACGCAGTACACTTCTATTAACTACCGAACTACCGCCCGAGCCATTTCCGGAAAAAAGTGCTCCCATTGAATTTATGTTCAACACCATGTTCGGCGGACACCACAAAAAGGACGAGAACACCACCACTCATATGGTAAGCCGTGCGGCACGATGCCATCTGTTGATAATTGGTAAAAAATAGCCCAGTACCGAGAGCGCGAGGCGGGGGCGTGGTATCCCAGTGCCGACAGTCATATTGTGGGACAATTCATGACCCGCACAAGTGCACACACAGGCCCGTCTCCAATTTCCAGAGTTCTTTTAATTTTTATTCGCCGTCATTATTGCCCCCGTTTGTGGTTTTTTGATGCTCCCACGTGGGCCCGGCTGGGAGAAACCACAACATTTTTATTTTGAGTAAAAAGTGCAATAATTTAAAATGCCCCCACTCGATCGGGGGAAAGTTAATAAATTAATTTCATTGCGTTGCCCCCACCCAGCGGCACGGTGCGGCGCAGCACAGCGCGGCGGTTCGCAAGGATTGCTCCAAATGGAAAACAATCGTGAACAATTTTTGTGCGCCAAATGAATTATAGCGGTTGTTGTCGATTTTATTACCGTCGGTGGTTTTGTTAACGTGAATGGTCGGCAGGCTGTAGAGTCCAGCTGCTGGCCACATAAATGATATCCTTAGCCCACCGCCCACATTGTAGCCGCATACCCATGCACCCACTCAGCAGACGGAATCTCCGAAAAGGGGAAAATTTACTGCAACAGGATATTGTTCTGCATTAGTTAGCTTTTTGAGGGACACCCAGGGGGAGGTGCCCACCCCTCGGGGATTGGTTTGTTTCGGTGGGTGATTCGGTTACTGGTGTCGTGTCCGAATTTAATTGGGCATTGTACCCACAACCCATCCCGAAGCTAAGCATGCAAATTGCCTGCACACAAATTCTAAATTTTTCCATTCCGCATATTCAATTAGCCCTGCAATCCTTTCGATCACCCGCCACCCATCACCCGGCACCCGCCACCCGGTCCACTGCCACCTCGTCATTTGCATTGCATTGTAACTCAATTGATCCCGAATGAATGGCAATTTAGCTGGTCAGGCGGTTGGGGAAGTGCACTTCTACCCCCATAAGCCACGCGGAGGACCCTTCGGTGAGATTTATCCGGCAGTTTGGTGGCAACCCCTAAACATGTTTCGGGTTAATTTAAAATTGGGTACGTTTTCCCAGGACAAAACACCAAATTAATGTTTTAATTTTTCACTTTGTGCAAGGCGGTGCAGTCCGACTCGGTTGCGAAAAAGGAAACGAAAAAAAAAAAATCGAGGAGGATTGTCTGGTGCACCTTGGCTCATTTGCACATGAAAAGGATTGTTGAGTGCCGCAGGCGGAGCTGTCCTCCGGTGAAGAGGCGATGTGCAGGCTACCCTCTTGTGCTAATTTTATGAGCCGTATGGGGGCACCGCAGTTTGGAACTGCTGTGCACTCTTTCGATGGGGTGTACGTATAAGATAAACGAGTTTCGTTGTTTGCAGGACATAAACCGTTTCAGGTCGAACCAAACCAGCGATGGGTAACGAGGTTTTGTACGGCGCGGCGCGGCGCAGCGGTTAAGGACCACTTGAGGGGCACCCTCCGGCGATCTGGGGGGTGGCATTAGAGTACGAATATTTTACGAGCGTTTCTTTGGCTAGCCCCACTACCCTGTGTGGATGCATTATGGTGCAGCGAGTGCCGGCAGGTGCCTTAAGCGACGGTCGCTTGGGTTATACCCTGCAAATAGGATCATTGTGAGGTGGCTTTGTTCACTGTGGATTTGTACGGTCGGTGGCATTTAGAACATGACACTAGGACTATATTTATTTGTTTTTAGTTGCAGCTCCCCATGGCTGGGTGGCTATGGTGGCAACGGCTCTTGGCCCAAAGAATTGGCCACAATTTATGCGGGGTATATTGAAAATGACTATGCGATCGTCCTCCAAACACGTATCGATGGAACTAAGCAGAGGTGACCACTTTTGCAGATGAAAAGCACCGATTGGTTGAAAGAGGACCTCGACTAGGGATGTACCGATAGCTTGTACCTACTTGCAGATATGTACATACACACGAATGGAAAAACTTCCCAAAATCCACGTTTGAAAGTGGTGTGGGTATTGTAGTAGATGGAACGTTTTCTTTGTACATATGAGCATCCATTAAAAGTCGAAGATGGTAAGTGATTTTACTGAAGATTCCACTGCCATCGTCATCAGACATTCGTTTATCGTTTCCATTTCGTTAGTTACAATCGGTATGCCTCTCCTACACATTAGTAGTTTTTCCTTAGATTGTTGCAGGCACCATGACGGTACCGTGGCTTGTAGTACGCACAGCAACATAATTCCATCCATAAAAGTTCTCGCATACGCAGATGGTATAGTCATAATTGGCGACAGAAAAGTACGTACCCAACATCACCGAATTACTCCAATCCGCTCAGATCGTTGACCCTGCGAGTCAACGGTACACCCCTCCAAATTTGAGAAAATGAAGGTACCCGGGCTGTATACTCGACCGTAATCTGACTTGAAAAGAGAACACGACGGAAAGGATAAGGAAAAGATCCATAGGCTTCTACATACATATGCAGCAAAATCTTTGGAAAAAATAGGGGCCCAAGCTCTCACTAGATGCACACCACCTTTGCCAGACCTATTCTATCCTGTGGGTTCCTAGTCTGGTGGCCCGCAGCAGACAAGACTATGTATGTACATCCGAGTACATTGACCAAGATACAACGGCTAGCATGTATAGGGACTACAAGCGCTATAAGAAACACGCCGACCGCGCAGGCTACGAAGAGTGCCCTACGCTTCAAGCAATTTAACCGACACAGACCATCTTACCACTGCGAGGTACGCGCACTTGGGCATATGGGAGACAGATTATACGTACAATGCCATCCAATGACTTCAGCGTAACCGTCAAAGAGAGGAGTTACGGATAAATAAGACTTGAACTTTAAACGGAATCACATACAAAGTATGTAGGTATGTATCGGCCGAAGAGGTATGTATGTATGTATAAAGAACAATATCCCTTTATGTAATCATGGAACTGGAATACTATCTGGCAGTTTTGTTCATTAACAAGTGCAGAGGCGAGGTGCAGGGATTACATTGCACTCTGCCTACTGCTCACGATAGGTGATTGATTCTCTGGTGGGATCTTGTTTGGTCTTGAATTTTATGAGTTCGACTTCATGATTGACGGTTTTGTTCATTCAAAGGTACATAAAACGTAGTTCCTGATGCTCTCTCAGGCATTTATATGGTAAAGCCTTTATTGTTGGCATTGATTCTCAATGCTTCTCTTCAGAAGAGCAGAATCAAGAAACTAGACGTATGGATGTGTGTCAAACCGATTTCGCTACATATCGACTAACGTACGGTTCGTCACCAACATCAAAAAAAATCTGTCTCATTCAGTCCATGTCTCTCCTGCCACTGTGCCGTTGACTTTGTGAAATGTTCCTACTTCGTGTTTGTTATAATGTTTGGGAGCCTTGTGCCACCCGCAAGTTGTTATATTTTGGACAAGGGTCCTATTTCTTGACACCCTTATGGTGATAGGATTGGTGAATGCCAGACTCCTGGCTAAAGTAAAATGATACGCTCCAACGGACGGATGGTCTGATAACGAAAAGACGTTCCAAAATCATTTACGACCTTTCTTCAACACAAGACCAAAATAGACATATGGTAAGCGTGATGAGAGTCTTGAGTGTTGAAGTAACCGTCGCTTTAGAAGTTGTCTCCCCGACATTCGAAATCTCACTTATAGAGAGAACTTTCGCAGCTGAGAGATTTCCTGCCAAGTGGAAGAAGGAAGAACCAACCTTCCTGAACAAGGAAATTGAATGCAAGGTTACATTATTTACTTGATGTCTGCAGTAGCAAAGATAGCGTCTAAAATTATCCTGAAGAATTTGAAGATGAACAAGTAGAATTCTCTGCAACTACATACATCAACAGGCACAGGATCATCGTCGAACTGTGATTAAATATCGATCGCCACGTCATCTTTTGTTCATTGACTCTTAGAAGGCGCTAAATAGGTTCAAAAGCCTACCTTGCTCAGGAGAGATGTACTCGATAAATGAATATTACGGCTACATACGATGACTCCAAATGTCACATTATGCACAGATAAACCATCGATATGGAAACCCTGTGTAGGTATATGTATAAACCAGTGTCACCTAGGTTAAAACTAGAGATGTAACGGATAGTAATTTGGCAAAATACCGGATACCGGATATCGGCGGCCGAATATATTGTCGAGAGCAGATTACATTCATAGACACGTGTACGTCATTAATTTCTGAATTAAAGCATCGTTTCGACCTTGATAAAAGCCCTAACTACCTAGTAGCAACTCTACTGGACCCGAGATTCAAGGCAAGTTTCTTAGGACCGATTCAAATCGAGAGAGCCCGCCAGAAAATTCTGTTGCAAGTTTTGCAAATGAGCTACGACGACGATTCCACTGGCAGTAAAGGGGATTCTCACCCCAGCAAGAAAAAAAATGAAAGCGAAGTTAATATTAATATTACTGGCGATACGCATGCGGCATTTTGGGACTGTTTTGATGAAGTGGCGAATAATAAAAATGAGGTTTCCGAAAAAAATGATACTGCGACTGAGCTTGAACTTTTTTTAAAAACAGTTTGGACTGACCGGAATAGCGGCCATTACGCATGGTGGTCAGTTAATCATCAACAGTACCCAATTTCAGCAAAATTTGGAAAGGTCTATCTTTCATCACCAAGTAGCAGCGTATACAGCGAGAGACTGTTTTCTGAAGCTGGCTAGTATATGAAAATAAACGCAACCGTCAACCGGTTAATTTATAATTAATATAAGTACTAATTTTGTTACTTATTTAAGTACTGTTAATAACAAAAAAATCGCTGCACTTGTATGTTGTATTTAGTCTTCAGGTTCTGCGAACCTACCAACCATACTGCAATATGTCTCATATATTCAGTAAAGGTTAGTTTGGGATCCAAACGAATCCTTAAGAGCATAACTTGTTTGGGTAAAGTAAGCAGAGTTGTCAAAATCATAAGCTACGATATTCATTGTCAAAAATAATGTAAAATGTGTACAAATCCAAACTTCATAGAGGTATTATGGTGTTGACTTAAAGTATTAGAAGATAAGTACATATCTACATATATGTATGTATAATGTTTCTTTTTTGACCTACTTATACCAAAGTTCAACGCTATTTTATTACATTACGGTCATTATGGTCATGCTTAAGTCTCATATTAAAGGCTAGTCGCAACATATTGCTCTACAAACTGGTTTTGAAACCTTTCTGGATCCTTGAAGGAATAGAACACCGATCGTTTTTAGTTACATCCTTAGTAACTCTTTATTGCCAACTTTTTGAAAATTTGAATAATTGACCAACAACAACATGTTAATATTTTTAGTTCCAAAAGTTTATTCCGAAAAAGGTACACAAAATTTAAAACAAAACACTAAACTCCGTATCCATGCGTATTCATCTGCGAACTCCATTTCGCATGCAAAACTATAAGGCGCCGCACAATTATAATTCAATCCACGCACATAAATCCCTTCATTCAAAATAATTAATAAATAATTCAAAAGTATTTTTCCGCAAAATTTTAATTTCAAATGCTCCCGCCAACCTAAAACTCGTTTAGTACTCTTAGTACTCACATCCATATCGGTGAACACATCGATGACTTCATTTCTGACAATCCATTGTTGGTTTGTTATCAAACTGGTTCTTTGACAGTTGCTGTCAGTGAAAAGTGTAAATAATAAGAATGGAGTCGCCAAGTGAATTATCTCTTGCTGAAATTCGAAAATATATGCTTGAGAATGGCTGTAAAGTCACAAATCATGCTTTGGTCAAGCACTTCAAACGATTCCTCACAAATCCCGATACTCAAAGTAAGTAGAAACACGCTAAATTCCCCATAAATCCCAATAGCATTCTCATTCCAATTGGTTGGGAGTGATTCATCCCCACTTGTTGCACTGATGTAATCGCCAATATTTCCCAATTTCCTCCACAGACGAAGCTCGAAAACAATTCAAAACATATGTAAACATTTTGGCGACCATCAAGAATGAAAACAACCAAAAGTATTTGATCCTGCGAAAGAAATATCTCAATGAATGCCCTACTGAGGATATGACGGTGCGTGCGGAAGTGCCCAGCAGCCCTGGCGGAATGTCACTTGTTTCGGAGGGACTAGCTTCGCCCTTCAGGCAACCGCCGCCCTATAAGCCACCCCCAGAAGTCACGTCACCCGGTGCTGTTAAGCTGCCAGTGTTGCAAAGTGAAAGTGCCGAAAACTATCGCGAGTGCATAAACGAGTTCGCGGCAGCAGTGCGTCTAATAGATTCGTCGCGTCCGCGGGACGAGTCATCCTCGACAGGGGAAGACTCCAAAATGGAAGGTGTCGAAGACAGCAGTGAACAAGCTGTGGTAAAATCGTCATCGGCTGTGTCGCAGTCGTCGCGCAAAGATTTGATCGATAGTGAAAACAAAGAAAATGACGCGCGTTTTTCCTTCTCTTCGGGCACGTCGTCTATGGAGAGTGGCGACAAAACGGCTTCTGATGCTGAGAATCAAATAAGCGTAAAAGAGGCAACCAGAAAATTCAACCGAATGGCATCGGAAGAAGAAGCGAAGATTATTTCGCCGCCAGCCAAGAAAAAACCCGAAAAGGTAGGACTTATTCTTATAGCTTGAGTCATTTAAATGATAAATACATTTTATTCCGATGATGGTTACAAAAATAATATTTAGGGAAACCGTGTAAACCTACATACGATGCAACAACTTGTAAACATATTGGTCTCAGCAGTAATTTCAATTAAAAAAACTCAAGTTAAGCTTCTGATATGCATATCCTAAGGAGAATCTTGAGGTTCTACTGAATACTAACAAATCCTTATTTTTAAGGACTAAATTAATGACTTTTTAAGACTCAAGCAGAAAAACTATGAGGTTTTCAGTTGCTTTAATAGTCCAATATTTTTCGATTTTAGTGGTGGTTATATATTTTTCATCCTAGCATTGCCAGGAGACCATACCTAGACTGTTTCTTCCGAACTTTTTTTTGGCAAAACGCGCCAAGATCTTGTATGCATGAAGCCTCCTTCGTGTTTCTTTCGTTGTAAGCAGTGCACAGAATGATTAAGTTTACCACTTTGAGTAGCAAGGCCCTACTGGCATAGAACATCATCATTTGGTGGAAAACGCTGCCTGCATTTGTAATGCCTTTTTATTTTACAAAAACTTGACGTATGCCTTGAAGTTCAGCCTGTTATATGTATGTTTAATTCCAAACTAAAAATGTCGGTACTTTAGGCCTCCTAGAGCTGCACATTCTAGTCAAGTGTTGACCATGCGGACTGCTTTATCTGTAGTTGACTCTAACTTGTAAATGTGTTTAGAGATGGTATCAGTCTGGTTCTGATAATGTCCTTATTGGGAAAGTAGTTCATGACAATCTTTAGCAGGTTGATGTATATAATCTGTCCATAGACCGCCTAATGTGTGACCAGTCGAGCGTTACTACTGTACAGTGCCTTTTGAACCCATGCTACGAAGTTCTAAGACCATACTGAAGAATATCTCTGCTATATATGATACATTTTTCTGATGAGTTGTTTCCTTTGAGTAGTAACATCAGATATTGGAGTTTTCACAGTTCAGGGAAGATTCCCTTTTTAATCCCCTTTTCGCTTTAATCCCCATGTATGGGATGGATTGAAGGTCTTTTATTCCGGCTTAAATACTGGGAAGATCCACAAAGTGTAGAGTTTACTATTATGTTCAACATAACTGGACACAATATTTGTGGGGACCTAGTCTGATTTCAGCTTCTTCATTACTATTCTATATTATATATATATATATCATCCCCCCGAGAGACTGCTCAGTTAGAGAACACGAATCTTCTTGCCTTGATGGAGCTTTCAAGGTCATGTATTAACCAGCCTGAATATAACAAAACGTTCCTGGAACTCTGATCTTCATCTGTATCGCTGAAAATTACATCGCGCCTAGAATGACTTCACTCTGACCATTTTAACTTCCTCACACCACCAGTAGCAAGCTCTAACCCTTCGTCCCAGGAATTTTTCTAGGCTCTGGTGATTTCTTGGATCGATTTATCAATATTTTGAATCGTCATTGTCGAAGGATGTGTTTTTCCATTTCAAACCTGTTTGGAGCGCTTCCTGAGCTTCTCTTGGTCAACATTGAATATAATCGCCTGTTGCTGCTTTGTGCGCATATTCGTCCAGCTTTGCGAAACATGCATTTTGCCCTATTGTTTGCCAGGTTTATAGTAGAGCCTGGGAACAGTTGATGAACGAAAAGAATATCTGCAACGTCTCTACGTTTCTCGAGGGAATTCAGATGAGGTTGAGGCGGTCTCGATAGGGAGGCAAGATAAGTGGGTCGTTCAAAGAAAGACCACGAAGGGCAAAACGAAGAAAACGTCGTTGAATGTTCTCAATTCTTAATACATGCACTTGCTGATAGGGGGACCATACTGGCGTATAGAGACGAACCACGGTAATATAGAGGGATCTAGTCACGTAAGGATCAGAGAATTCCTTGGACCTTTTGACAGAGCCAAGTGATGAGTTAGCTTTAAGAATTATCTCATCAATATGGGAACGAAAGTTTAGCTCCCTATAGTACAGTATTCCAAGATCGCGGAGAGATTGAACGATGGATATAGGCTGATCGTAGATGAGATAAAGGCAGGGTGGAGTCGACCCCAAAGGTTGTATTTCTTTTGTTTGCTGCAACCAAAACCTTCCAAACCCAATCTCAAATAATAGCCAACCTTCCCCATTGGTAGACGTAAGCGATGGTATTTTCATACATATAATGCACTTGGCTACCATCCGAAGAGATCTATGTATGTAGAAGTCAAAGAAATTCATTCTCGAATTGGGAAAGAAATGAAACAATGACTTATCCCAGGCCCAACCGATTCTCAAGATCGTACGCCTTTGCACCTTGCTGTGGACACATGTGTATTTATGTATGTATTTGCATAAATTGAGACTTATATTGAGACTACTGAACCGATGAATTGGCCGCTTAGGTCTTATGAAATCACATCTCTAGACTGACGCTATGTAAAGTTCAAAGTCTAACACGGGTAGCCAATATTATTCGCGTTTTTCATCGAAATTTGTAACTTCATAATATAAATAAAAAATAAATGTCAAGAATGGTTCTTTTGTTTGATAAATGAATCACCCTTTACTATGCCAAATTTGTCCAGTACTTAACTTTATTAGACTCCCTGCCTGTCACTAATCACTTTTTGCACAAATACTTTTATCAAACCAAGAAGTTTACTTGTAGTTAGCTTCTTGTTAGGCATGCTTCTAGTTATTAATCAGTTGTCACTCTTTATGAAACAAAATTTGACTCATAAATTTACAATATATTGTGAAATAGGCCCCACAAAGACTAATCAAACTAAGTACCTAATGAGAAAAGTTGACTGGTTTACGATTCGAATTTGGTAAGGTAAAGTGTAAGTGAACAAACAAAACTTTCTTAACCAAATATGACATTGAATACGGAGACAATTTTGATAAAACATTATCTAAAACTTAATGAAACGTTTAGGATTAACTTTTCTGGTTTCTAGGAATTGTTAAGAACATCACCACAACTCGGAACTAACCGTCACTATACTCAGTCAAAATGGAACGTTAAGCCATGCCTATTACTCAATACTGGAATGCTTGGAACTTCCAAGTCAACGATTGTTATTGTTATCAACCAGAGAATGAAGAACGAAAAACAATTGTTAGATCGCTCAACTAAATGCCTGCAGTTTTTCACGAATAGTCGTATAGATGTAGTTACAAAGTTGTAGATAACTCCTTACAAATATTTATGGAACACAGTACTACCTATACAGCTCCATATTTTATTACTTACTTACTTACTTAACGGGCTCCCGACCCGTGAAGAGTCCCTGAGACACGGTAACCTTCCATTCCCTACAATCCCGGGCATGCTCCTTCCAGTTGTATATTTTATTGGCGCTTGTAACTACAAACTTACAAGTACAAGTAGTTGTATGAAATAGACGCCAGAACTTCTTTTGTTTAGCTTTGGAAATCTATTCCCTGTAATTGAAAAACCAGACTCGAAACGTCGCTTTCCATTTTCCAACATGTGTACGCCAAAGAGTTGTCAATTTCTAATAATCATTCTCTGAAAGCTGTACCTACATATGTACATCGGTATCTTCTTGCACTTTCTGTAGATAGATTTACTATGCGAAAGAGTACAAGATAATCCCTCTGCAGAGGGGTCAGACTTTCTGTATTACGACAATTCAATTGTGTAGAAATGTCACAGCAGATAACATTGAAGATCACGGAATACATAAACAACAAACAATAAAAAGCAAAACAGTCGCAAAAGTTCACAAATAAATTGAAAACAATTAAAGATCCATCATCGCTAAACGACTCATTGTCCCAGTACAAGCACTTGAGGGCATGAGGATCGCAAAGAACAGATATCAACATCCAATAAACTCATGCAAATAGCTGTTTTACCGTTGCAAGCAGCCACCAGTTAGTGGTATCATTCACAAGCTTGTGTTAGGCGCCTACCTTGTATCATTTCCCCCACATGCCTGAGGTAGCATCCATCAACTCACTCCAACCGTAAGTCTGTCCCAAAAGTTATGACAACCTACGATTTGATAGTTACTCATCTCGAATGAACGTCACAAAGCGAAACTAACTGCGCGATGCCGCAATTAAGAGCCCGTCAAATGCCAATTGTAAAACGTAGACCGTTTTGATGTCGGCCTGTAGAACGATTCCCACTGCAGCGAAATATGTAAATTTTTGTGAAAAATGATTTATAGCATCGTTTAATTGAATTCTTGTCTAGCTTTTGGCTTCAGTGAGTCGAAAAATCGCAAGACCTCTTCGCAACATCTCTGTCAGTGTTCCACAGTGCACGGATTTCGTTCAATTATCCACACACGACGGCGACGACGACGACAACGACGACGACGTCCTCAGAAACTTAGATGGAGAAATTAAGATAACAATTCCCGAGGAACTATTTTAATTGCATTCATCCACTCGGTGCATGCCCGCACAAGATACCGTCGTCATCGACGTGCTCAAGTGAGCACCAGCGCACCAGTCTCCACGCTCAGGGAGTGCAGGAGAGTGCTTCGAAGTAACGTGGTCAGGTGTAGACGCTACCCGCAATGTTGTCGTCACATTGAAGCTCCAGCGAAATTCTTCTGGGTGATACTCTGTTCGGTGTCACTGTTAAAGTCATGTAGCGGCAAGCGCGGAACTAAATAAGTCCATTAATTTTATTATGGATGATAAAACGTCCTTGTTATGGTGGTCCGATTCGCGTGTAAATAGTCAAAATAGTCCACTCGTTTGGGTGTGAACAGCACCCTGCACCTAATCATCGGGGGACGAATAAAGTAGACATCCACTTTGGTGTATCTGTGTACTTTTTCTGTTTTACACGTTGTACGTGTACGCTGCGCTCTCCATAGGCCCGTTTGAGCGGTAACCCAAAATGAATCCGAAACACTTTTACTCTCCACCACCGCCGCCGCCGTTGCCGCCTGCCCCAAGGAGGAGGTCGGCCATTTATTCCTAGAACACCAGAAACTGCAGAGTGAGTTTGACTGAGTGTCTGTGCGACTATTTGTGCCCTTGTTGAGTTTCGGCTAAAGATACATCAAACTCATGTTAGATCATAGTTGCAAACATGCTATTAAATGGGAGCGAACAAGGTTTGAACATTTATTTAGCACGGACGGACATGAGATTCTTGAGATGTTCTTTTCGCCCCTCCTCTGTGTCTCTTTTAAGTTTTTTTTTTGTTCCACTTTACATAGATAAATGTGTAAGCACTTTCGGTCTGGTCGCTGGGACGGAGTTCCTAGGTGAATCCTTCTGGAGATGTCCATTTGGGACTTGAAATTCCCCGGCACATTGAATGGCAGAGAGAGAGAGAGCGAGAAAGGGAGGGAGCGGCGGTGGTATCTACTCGTCCATGACAACGAGATGTTGAATTGATGTTGAAACTGTTTGACACTTTGTTAAATTGCTGAGAAAACATGGAAGTCCCTGTGCGTTGTTGTTGAGCACGATGTAATCTTTCCCCTGATTTTCAGTATTTTTTTTGTTGCCTTTTTGAAGTCAACTAAATCGGGATTATTACCCAGTATCCGTGTCAACAAGATGGCAATGAATTTCCATATCATTTGGCAGCCTATAAAAAAAAGGTGTCATGTTGACGAATGAAAACCCCTGATGCGTTACGAAACTAGGAGACGAATACCACTTTTCAGTTGCATCAGCACTCTGAGCTGTCAATCACCGTCAGGGCATGCAAGTTGTGTCACCCCGAAATAGAATGCACGTACAATGGACGGGGTACTTTGACGTGCAGGCATCACGTCACAACAAGAGATCTGTCATTGTTACATCAAAAAGTGTTTTGCCGACAAAGGAATTAATATTTCTGAGCGTTTTTCGAAAATTCTCACGTTTTTCATGTTTTTGTCGCAAGGATTACTGTGTCCGCGTGCCACATTGAGTTGTGTTTTGGGATTTTAACAGCTTGCTGGAACTTCAAAAGTAAGGGGACATCTGAAACAAATGGAATGCTAGTAAATGTATGAAATTAGTTATTTCGTCTCAAGATTGGAGTGGATTTGTATTTTTGAATTGAAAATCACGACCCTAGATTAACAAGACTCTTTGTGTTGTCTTTGATCTTTAGAACAACCAATTTTTACATATAGATATGGACATAGCGGACGGCACCATTCGCATCCTGGAAACCATAGTTCTTATAGCGAACGTTAAAGAGACATCTGATATGTGAATTCCAGTTCATTCTTGTTTTTATGACAATTCTCCTTCTTTGTTGTTCAATTCTAACTCTGATGATGGACTTCAACACCCTAGATGACTTGAGTCTCTACTTGCAGTAACAGACACAATTCTCTGGATAAGGAAATGAATTGTGTAATTTTCAAGAAGCCCTTACCCATCGTTCATCGAATCTTCGATCACTCTACGAATACTACTGATTGCTTTGGGCTTCAAGTGTAGTTAAGAACCATTTCTATCTTTTTGGCGAGAATGTGGAGGACACATTGGTGTGCACATATTCCAGAGTACAATGAAGGCGGTCTTACATTAGGACATTACTAAGTAGACCCACCTGACGCCAAATGAATGTGATGTACACGGACCTCGTTTCCGATTACTATAGGTCGATGGAAATATGTCCGAATAGTGTACAAATGTATTCCTTACCAACTTAGATCGAATTTTTGGCGCTATGGGACAACCTTCCTTTATTAGCTCCTCAAAACAGAAATATCGTGAACACAGTCTCAAGATCCTCGAGAGGTATGGCACTGCTCCCCAGGACAAGCTTTCCTTACCAAAAAAAAAAACGAAGCCCTCGGACGGGCAACGAAAGTTTTCGCTGAGACCCCCACTGCTCCTTAGGTCCAGGCGCCAAAGATCGGCGGAGAAATCCTCAACGAACCCAAACAAGCGACAAGGACAACAAGAGCTAACTAAATATAGCACAGCGCTATTGTTTTCTATATAGACAGTCAAGCTGCGATAAGATCTTGGAATCGCCAATAATTCGATCCAAGGTGGTAAAGCAATTCCGCGGATCTCTCAACGAGATCTCTGTCACGTGCGACGTATCCCTGTAATGAGATGAGCTCCAGGCCACAAGGATATTTCAGACAATTGCAAAGCGGACGAGCTCGCTGGGGAAGGTACAGATCGGAATGTCCCTAATAATAGAGAAAGCCATCAGCACCCATTAAATTAATAAGTTCCAACTAGATACCGCAGCCATTATAATGACAAACAGTAGGTAAAACAATATCAGCACTTGTCCTCTCTTCCAAACAAATTTGGCCAGAGATGAATTTCAGGAAAACTAGTAAACTTATCTCTGTCAATAGGATAATTCTAAGAAAAATAGTTGATGCGCTCATGGGGCACTGTATGGTAGAGAGGCATGCCAGTAGACTCGAGGAATGTAGAGACGAGGAATAGGAGGAAACCATGGCACATCTCTTGTTCTGTCCTATTGGATCTGAGAGGTCCATGGTGTTGGTAATCCGGTTTTATCCAGAGTGATATCACAATGGACCTTCCTTTGGTCTAAGTGCGTCCTTGCTAAGCGGGTGCAACGACCCAACTCAACCCAATCCAAATCTGCTTGTTGAGTGCTTTACTGTAACAGAACGAAGAACATTTTTCTTTAGATTCCATATCGTCTGGCCTTGAAAAGATTTGAGACGATTATATTGTTTCAACCATGTTTAAGCGAAGATGGCTAACTTCAAATGGACGTACTTCCATACTATTTTCAAACTCGCTCATACGACCAGACCATCTAAAACTAATCTTTCAACTACTGGCAATAATTCGCGATCAACGGTTGCAATACAGTTGTAAAAAAATGCATACAACTTCAACATCGCTTATTACATTATCGAACATTCAGGTGCGCACACAATGACAGCGCACAGAAGCCATCATGTAAGCAATTTGTTCGACATTTGTTTCAAATAAAATTTTAAATTTACACACCGCGGCGAAAGCGAAAAGTTATTATTTCGCTGATCACCAAACAAATGACCCCATGCGAGGAAAAACACATGAAAGGGCGAAAAAAAATTAATAATAACACAAAGCCGACCAAGGCGACTGTGGGAGAAAACTGGGCGGACACGTTCAAAGCGTCCCACCGACGACGCGGACGTTATTACCTGTGTAAGTCATTAGGGCGGTTAGGAACACAACTTTAAATGATGCAAAATGAGTTCTTGTTCCTTTTACTATCACGATCCACACGAGCCAGCGCAGTGCAGGGCCGGAGTACAACACATATCTAGCAACATGTTCGTCCTGATAGCGCATTATCAACATTTAGTCGCATAGGCTGTGTTCCGCCCGACCGACTTAATACATGTAATTGCGGACGAGCCTCATGTATAAAGAAACATGCACAGGAGGAACGCTGGAAACGGCGGCGGCGTGTGCATCGTTCGATCTTACGGCCATGCGAATGGCGGCCACGTCATGTGTCAGGGCCATTAAGGAGGCTATCAAAACTATTATGTTCTCATTATGGCTTTAATGATGAATTTTCTTTTGGTTGGCTCATTTTTATGCATTACATTTCGTTGGCGCACCAAAAGCGTGCAATAAACTTTGCCACAGTTTAAAACGACACAAGCTTAATGAGTTGTTCTTCACGACAGTGATGGTAAAAACTGAAAATTATTCAAATGAATGTTTTAAAATGCATTTTGGGTTGTGTTTCATAATTTATTTCGAATCTGATATCGAGCAATCCTTAAGCTGCACATGACCATATCTGATACAAAGTAACTTTTGCTTAGGTATGTACTTCCAGTAGTAAGGATAAAGAACTACTTTGCGTTTCCTCATCTCAAAGCATACGAATTAAAATAATTGGTCGAAGTAGGAGCAGATAGACTGCACTGGCTTTACTCGAATACCAAGTTCCGAGCATAAGTGGTAGCTAAGACCTTAAACGCTTGTCTGACGCTTGGGTACAATTGAAAAGACTACTAGACGGTATTCGCACTGGACTTACGGATTGGATTTTTTTTTTTACGTTTCCGTGTTCTAGACACGGAGAGACTGATTGTGACGTAGGAGCTGTTCACAACATTTTTGTCAATCTATACAGAAAAACTACAATTCATCTGCAACGAATGGTACGTTACCCTATCCTTATTCCTTTGTATTAGCCTTACTAAACTGGACATGGCATACTGCACTAACAGGTTTGAAGATACTGCTTGTAAAATATCATTGAAATTGATTTTTCATAGAAAATGCCCTTAAAAAAATGGGCGTGGCTACAAACAATGGATGGATGCAGGGTGACCAGATAAGAACGATAAGACAGCATTTTTTAATAATACAACAACGGTGTGAGATATGAAATTGATTCTGGCTTTGTTTTGAAGCTACATTCATGCTATTATGAGTGAAATGGCACATCATTCCAATAGCCGCTTCGGCTTCGCTGGCAGTGCTTCAAGCGGTCGGTCTAATTTTTGATGACTCGGTCCAATAAGTACTCGAACTCTTTCAAAGTGGTTGCCTTGTTAGCGTAGACTAAAGGCTTGACGTAGCCCCAGAGAAATCAGCTAGTCGCCAAATTTCTCCTCCCAAACTTCGAGCTGTGCGCCCGAGCTGGGATATAGAGCCGTCGTATTGGAACCACATCAGGGATATATATGTAGATGTTGTCGAGCTCTGGTTACAGAAAGTCGGTTAACTCTATGCCTCTATGCTTGAGACCATTGACGGTAACGGTGTCGCCTTCCTTATTTCGAAAGAAATAAGGTCCGATTATGCCCCTATGTCATAAACCGCACCAAACAGTCAATCTTTGTAGACGCATTGTGTTTACTTCACATAACGCAAATTCTGCTTGCTGACATATAAAGCCGCTGAGCTAAAAATGGTCCTCGTCCGTCCAAAATCCGGATCTCCGGTCAACATTTCCAGTGCTCAACTGGCGAACTCACGGCTAATGGCCTATTCCCGTCCGGGTTCAATTCTTGTGTCAGCATAATCGTATACGGAAGTACGTCCTAATCCAACCGCAAAATAAACCGGGTTGACTCTCTGTCGAAGCTCCGAATCAACATTTCCGGGTCTTCTTCGCTACTGGCCGCTACGGGGCCCTTGTTTTCTTCATTTCGTACCAATCCCTGTCTGGTTGGTGGCTTAAGGTCGAAAGAGTGTACTCACACTCAAACTTTTCCATGGTGCGACGAATTGCCTGCACACTGAAGCAATGATGTCAACCCACCTCACGTTGCGTATTTACAACTGAGCCAGAATTTCGATATTTTTTTAATTATATCAGCACCGAACAAGCGTGAACAACGATGTATGATAGAACAGCAAACCTTACAGAATATTTTGACAGCTGGATGTCATTGGTAACTTTGACAACTGTTGACACATAACAATTGGAAAACGTATCATTGATATCTGCATGAAGCTTGTACGATGGTTTTGGGACAGTGCTTACATCCAAAATACGCTTGTCGTCATATTCAGCTTTCATGCAACCTATACCTGGTCGACAGTAGGCCTTAAGGTTACGTGTATGAGGTGAACGTATACACTTCCTCCGAGAGAAGAGAAAACTGATCTCAAGCTCGTTATCCTCCTTCTTCCTGTCAAAGTCATTGGCAGATTAAGAGATCACGCTTCGGAGCACAATCGGTTCGGGTGGCTGTGGTTAAATACAATATCCCACTAAGTATCCAACTGCTTATAGGCGTTAGGTGACCCCGACATTATATTATATAGGACCTTTAGTCTCAGATTGTTTGAATGTATTTGGTGCTGATGGTGCGAAACTTTTGGTCTGTACTTTTTTGTTTTGATGTTTTGAAATTTTGTATGGATACTCAGTGGGTTTGACCTGCACTGAGCAATCTCTGTTTCGGAAGTAAAAATGTAGAGCTCAGTTCCACTCCTCACAACAAAGACAAACTGTGGATGTCGCAAAATCATCGGCTTTTTAAAAAGAATATCTACCCAACAGTTAACAACATTTTGTGCATTAAAGACGCATACACCTCAAAGTACAAAACGTATCGAATGCAACTGCCAACCGTCACCCAGGCCACAGATTTCCGTCATATCAGCAAGAAAACCACTTACACCAACGAGTAGGTACGTCAGTCAATACTCCAGTCCGTGAAATATGATGATGGATTATTCCCAGAAATATCGGATTGCGAATGCGGATTTTAATGCAACACGCCCCGAGAGTCTCGGATCGGAATCGCGAGCACCTAATTAATGGTTTTGTACTCTGCCATTCGCAATTATGAATGGGTCCGCCAGTAATTATTGCATCTTCTGCAGTTTAACATCGGCGACTTATCCGTCAACGTGTCGGGCTAAACAAATTAATTCCAGTGGCAGCCAGCCTTTTTGATATTTGATTGATTATTACGCTTGTCCGGTATTAAAGTGAACTTTGTTAACGAAGGTAAGAACAAGCGAACGAGAGAGAGAGGTGGGGTGGAGAAAAAAAGGATGAAAATGAACATGATTCGCTGTGTAGTTTGCGGTTGCTGTTGTGGTTGCGGGGGTTGGCATTGTGTGTTTTAGCGTTCCTTCATTTCGTGTAGGGAAAAGTTATAAGTGCATGCGGGTCCGTGTGTGTTTCCACAACCTTAACGTACGGACGGATACACTCTACGATACTTCTACGAGTGGCACTCGCTCTCGCCACCTATTCGAACGAACGTCCACCCACCACCCATCGGCCATCACCCACCACCTACCTACCACTGAGGGTAAGAAGGACTATAACACAATGGCTGTTTTGTTGGCAATATCCTCTTAATGAAAGCCGTAGTTGAAATGGGTGGATATAGTCGGAGAAGTGCCCTGCAGCGGCTACATTTATAACAAGTCGAAAAACCATTCAATTTATATCAAAAGGTACACAATGTTCCCCGTAGAACCGCCGCCGCCGCCTCCATCGTCTCATCGCCCAGTCAGCCAACTAACTTACCCCAGAACTGTTGTTTATACTGTTTTGTTGTTGCTGTTCGGTTGTTGTACTGTGCTTTTGAAAACTGCCCCTCGCGCGTCACCTTGTAGCAGGACTACTGGTGCAGCTCAGGAAAGGGATACCTGCCATTTTGCTTTGCCTAAATGGCATTGTTCGCAGAGGGTCCTTCGCAAATACCTCGTACGTAGCAGTGTATTGTACCCGTACTGTGTATATGTATGTTCGTCGAATGAATAGATTGGCCACCGTTCGTTCAGCACAGTGTACATGTAAGTGTTCTATGTAGGTATATAACTTTGGAAAATTTTTACAGAAAATCCCCATGTCACCGAGTGGGTTCGAGTTGGTTTTTCGATGTCGTCGACGAACGCCACTGCCACCGCCGCTGCCGCCGCCGTGCCGATCCGATCCCTTTTGTTACAGCGTCCAAGTAATGAGATACAAATTTTTGTAATTCTGTGGATATTCAAATTATAAAACATTGTTCCATTTTGTACACACATGGCCCGAGGCGAAAAAATCTAATTAAATCCCAAATTGATGCATGTTTTCGGTTAGCATTGATGTCTAAAGAGGAATTGGGAGCTCGGGTTGCCTTGGGTTCATGTTTGTCATTATTTTTCATGAACTTCATAAGCGTGTACATATGTTTTACGTGAAATTAGAAAATAATGATTCTTGGAAGGCTTCCTTGATATCAAACAATAGTCTACTTAGAACCATAACTAACCGCAAGTAGCGTGGTTTATTCTGCGGTTAAAGGGCCTCGCAAAAACATTCATAATATGACTTGAAGTAGGCACAGCAAAATGGTATTTGATCTTGCTGCATGGTTATGTATATGGAAGTCTGGTGTACCTATGTGCAAATATTTATACCCAAACAAATTGCTTTGGATTCCGATGTAGTGATGTAGGGATGTATCTTCCCAGTACTTAGGTGAGATTTGTTCCTTAGTTGCTCCTTTCGCAATACGATTCTTTTAAAACTAAATTTTAGTTTAGTTTCATGTTGGCAAGTATACTTCAGAGTATAGTGGCTTCTCTTAACCAGTTTCTCTGATTTCTGCAACAAGTCCAACAAGTGCTTTTGCTGGTCGGTGTCTCATAATAATGAGCTACCAAGCTTCGCAGGATTTATTGGAGAGTTTGCCAATACCTTTGCATCAAGGATCTAAGTTTGTCGAGTATTTTATTAGGCTACAGTGTCTCGGTAGGACGCTAGGCGCATATCTACCATAAAAGTATAGGTAAACCTTTCTGAAGATCTCTTCAGTCAATTGTTTCCATGGGTTTACAATCTAGTTATACGAGTACTCCGAGATGCTCAACTTTTTTCACTGAGGTGTGCATCGGGATGAAGCACTATCTCCGTTTCAGTATTATTGTTTTTTTTTTTTTGTTTTATCTAGACTCACATATGTATGTATGTATGTATGTATGTCTCCTGTGGATAATGTCACATAACATGTCTTTAAATCATACTCTATGAGCCGCAAAGAGTTAATTTAAAACCTAACTTTGTTATGAAAGAAATAGAAATAAGGGAAGTCCTTATGCTTTGCACCAGGAATAGATATTTTCGATAAAAATGTGATATTCTCTCTTGATATTGCTCGTAGTCTTACGGTCAGCTATTTTCACTGCGACGACCCTCTCTTGGACCAATGAATAGAAAGTTATGCAGATGAAGCGCTAGTATTCCTCTATTTGTTTAATCTTTTCTACTCGAATAGAAGCTTGTTAAAGGCCTTGCAAAGTTATTGTTACTTTGAATAGATATTCCTGTAGGATCGCGGTATATTCTACCTGGTTCAACTTCCAAGCGTGTGATTAGCTGATTCTTAGGGCCCATATCCAACAATATTTGCATAAAAGGGATCAGCGGAAGTAAATTGATAGCTTCGAGTCCTGCCGTTGGTGTTGCTCAACCCTTACTGCCGGGTTTGGGATTCCTTGTCTTACTGGTGGCATGCCACAAATCTAGTCTGCTGCAGATAATTAGAGGTCTAGGTATACATGATAATAGATTAATTTAGGACTTAGTCCCCAAATGTTTTCGAACACTCCACTGTCTCAGTTCAAGGTTATCTTAGCTTACATAATCCTTTCATTGACATTCTTCCTCCAATTTATATTCAACTTTGAACTCATATGCATGTTCAATTGTTAGTGAACTACGTTGATAGCAATAGCTTCAACACCGTACGTGTTAGGTCCATATTAATGCGCTTTTGACTCCGGATAAGTCTTTGGTTGCCTTTCAGTCTTGTCGATAGCGAGTCTCCATTCACTGTCGAATGATCCTTAGAGTTGACATTGGGTATTTCAAGTCATTTAGAACCAAGAACAGGATTGAAAGACCTTTTATAACCGCGCATACTGAACCTAATACAAGTTGGGATTTCTGCAATGCGCTTGCCTCCAGTTCTTTTCCAAAGAAGTCGGTTTCTCTCCAACTGTTTTGTGCCACGTATCCCGCTGTTCTGCCTACTTGAGTGAGCGGATTCTAGTGTATGACCACTGTGTTCAATGCCACGTTCACCTCCATATAGCTATGTCTATGGGTTATTCTCGATAAAGTTGTTCGTTTGAGATACGACTAGACGAAAAAATCCTCAAGATGATTTTTAGACATTTGTTTACGAAGGTTTGCACCTTGTGTGTGGTAGTGGTGTCCACCTTCCAAGTACTGCATCCATAGAGTAGTACTGATTCTACATTGGATCGAAAAAGTCACATATTGGTCCTTAAGCTGAATTCCTTACGCAGCTTTAGATTACCCGAATCTAGACCACACTTCCTAGATATAGAAGTCGTTTACTTTCTTTAGCACCTGTCCGGCAACGTTGAATTGACCACCGGTGTTTAAAATCCTCAGGGCTGTCCTCTTACTTGTGTTTATTTTAAGGTTCACTTTGCTTGCCTTAGGTTCTAGATTGGTGGGTATCAGATGAATGTTCATTACCCGATATAAAAGTAGACAAACATCGTCGGCGCAGTGAAGGTGTTTAAGGTAAATTATCATGGTGGAACGAATTCCGTAGTTACATACCTTCCGTCAATAGTGCACGGAGTATGCATACGCACCCCTGACGTATTCTACTTTGAACTTCAAAAGCCTCAGATATTTTACCATTGTGTTAAATGATAATATCTGCCCAAGGCCAAATGGATTTCCGATTCAGGATGTCCAAAGCCTTCTCGAAGTCGATAAACAGTGTATACATAGGTATAGTGGAAGGTATACCTACTTAAGAATTTCTATTTCATCTTTTCATTTCATCGTTTACACTTTTTGCAGCATCCATCCAAGGTTGTCATTATTTTATTTTAAGTGGAGAAAAGCCTTCAGGTTCTCTATAGCTAGAATATCTCGATTCTACAAACGAAGACACTTGAACCTCAATCTATTATATGTACATTACACTTTTGTTATCACTGGTTTCGTCCTTTGGGTCAAGTGTACCTTGTAAGGAGGAGTGAAAATCTCCACCAAAATTATTTCGAGATTTACCTTACTTTGAAATAACGTTTGACTACAGTTTCAGCAAACGGTCATCATATGGTGTGCTTTGGTGGTATCTTCTATCATTTCAAACTCAATCTTTATTTCATCTAATTGCTTCTGGTATTCCCTCCCGTCTTCTATTTTTGACTGACATTTATTTTTCTGTAATTTTCCAAAAAGCCAGCATTTCACTGCACAATAATAAGGAATAACAACAATCTCAGGCAATGTCCCGAATAGACCAATGGATACATTGTGCAAAAGATACACCCAAACCTCCTCGCTCGTATAAAGTAAACCGTCCCTGTGTGCATCGAGTTTCCCCGGGATAAGGATGAGTGTAGAACGATATTTTGTATGGGTTTGTCGGGTATTTTGGCTACCACTGTCCATGGTCCATAGGCCCAGGGTGGATGTTTTCCGTGAAAACAGGTAGAAAATACAGAGACAGAGCTGAAGTGCACCGAATAGCGATGAAATACACTTCTGGCCTGTTGTACCCCCCAATTGGGTGGGAAGACTTCATCGCAAATGAACGGACCATGGCTAAATTGTTCTGCTCCGGTGGAGTGATGTAGTATTGCGGATATTTTCTAGCGATCTCAGTTGCATACAATACTTTGGATAGTACAGCGTCCAGTGCACTTAAAACGAACGACATTGTTCGGGTATAAATGACAACGTTATACTCTTCGGCATAATTTAGCCGTCCCCGGGTGTGGTGTTGGGAATAGCTGATACATCTCAGCGTGTTGCCAAGTACAACAGAATGCATCATCAGGTGCACTTCGCGGAGAGAAACCTACAACGATGCGACAAAGGTGCATCAATCTCGTACAAGTCATACATTGTGTGTCAGACCGCGATAGAGAGGCCGGCGCTGTACCCCGTGTTGTCTCTTCGTAGTCCATTGCAAGTTTCCTTAACTATTTCCATAAAACATTTCAGTTGCGATGCATCTAGATGCTCTAGCCATCAATCAATATATGTACGAGTACGTAGTTTGTCAGATACATTCTGCCGAGTCATGGTAAGCGATTGGGTTAATTTCAATTTATTTGGGGATCGTTTGATGTGATGTGGCGCCTAATTCCGTTATATTATGATTTGATGAATTGGAAGTTCTTTGTTGGCCGTGTGTCTTTGATTGAAACTTTTTTTTTTATTGTCTATGCCGGGAATGATGTAGCACCTTCAACTGTTGACGGAGATGAAAAAGGTATTCTTTCATGTGGCGACGTATCGACCGTGAGTTGGGATTTTTCTTTCGTTTTTTTGTAGATATGAATTTCTTTCTAATTTGAATCCTTCAGGGGTGTGCCGATTTGCTGTAAAACAATTTGTTTTATATCATAAATCATCGGAGATTTTTGTTCGATAGATTAATTAAAAACAGTGTTAGGGCGTTCCGCGCAAGGGGCTTCGTTTATGATGAGAATCATGTACATACCTAAGTACATATTTATGAAATGTTTGTTTTAATAGAACGGGTGTGTTTGTATTGCAATCGTTCAAGGACGAAAAGCACCTCTGCCTGCTGGGCGGTTAGTCTTGAAAGTGCACAACTATTAAACTCTTGCTTTTATTTCAGCTTACCATTTCATTAAAAACTATTTTACAGTCGCTTATATGGCACGTAGTGCCCTCTTGTAAGAACCACAGCTCGGATATATCCATGTTGTCCAGTTCTGCCCACAAAAAGTCGGTAAACATCGCTCTATATCTGAGACCATTGCCGTTAAAGGTGTCTCTTTCCTCATTTCGAAAGTAATAAGGCGATGATGCCGCCATGCCATAAATGGTTGATGGTTGATCGAACACTTGTGGATTGTGTTCGCTCCAATCCCAGAACTTCTGCCGGTTGACATAGCCAAAAATAGGCATCGTCCGAGAGATCCCGATCTCGGGCCAACATTTCCAGCGCTCAATCTTATACGGCTGTAGGGCCAAATCCAACCAAAAAATAACCCGGCCTTACTCTCTGGCGATGCGTAAAACGATGCATAATGGAATAGCAGTACTTTGTCAGCTGGATGTCATTGGTAACTTTGACAGCTGCTGAACCATAATAATTGGAAAAGTATCAATGCATTCTGGTCAGCCTTCATTCAAAGAACTCCATTTTTTTAATTTTTTTTTTTTTTAATTTAAAACATGTAGCAATGTTTTCTCTGTTGATACAACTCTAATTTATTTTTACGCAGAGCGCTATCTGTTGACTTATTTCTTGCCAGCAGCATAAAGCATTAGTTCACCTCAAGTGCTATCAGCAATTTCAAATTTTGTGTTTCAAATGTAATTTATTGTTCGGATGCGTTGAAAATGTTGAAGAAATCTTACGACGACTCTGTAATATCGAGCATTTGAGTGGCATCAAACGCTCAAAGAGGGCGCTGACGTAGTTGACTTCCTTCATCCGACACAGCCTGCAACGACAGCTACTGAAGAAAACATTAATTGAATGAAGGGAAATGTTGCTCAAAAATCGTCACTGAGAGTGATTTCACAACAACTATCCATCTCTCACGAATTACATAGTTTTCCAGATTTTAAATTATGTTCTGTGCATGATACGTCCTATAGCAGTGATCTTCCAAAAGACCTGAATTGTCATCTCACTAATCCATTCTTGTAGGCAAATGGAAAATAGAAAAACGCCTTCCAATAAGATCGAAAAAGCACCGAGCAACAGCAAAAGAAGCATCGGAAGACTTCGCAGTGATCGTTCCGATGAGAATATTGCCGCTTAGGCGGGACGTCGTGGATAGCACTGTTACTGTGCCTAGTTAGCGATACAGAACCATGATCAACGAGTTTTTATTGCCGCGAATTGATGAATTGGGACTGAAAGACATGTTGTCGTTTTGAAGGACGCGTTTCCGAACAGTCTACTGATTTTTGAAGTCACGAGTTTCTGAGAACAAGCCACCCAGATTATTCCAAATACCCTGGTGGTTGTCAAAACGGCACTTGCCAAATGCCTTACGTTTTTTTTGTTGGTTTTTGAAATGAATATTCTTTCCTAAGAATATTTCCACTGTGTAATGTTTATATCTTTTTTTTTCTGTACTATCTTAGTCATTTTTGGGGCACTTACTGGTAAATCAGATTTTTTTTCTAACAAAGGTTTTCCAAAACTTTACCAAAAGTTTACTGTAACTTTTCGACTATCTAAAAAAATTATGAATTCATAGTTAAAATACTCAAAAATGAATTTAAACGAAATTTATTATTAAAAAACGCTGCACGCAGGTTGGTTGTATTTCAATGTTAGTTGTGTGACTGGTTAAATTGTGCCAATGATAGTGTAAGAACAGATAAGAGTTATGTATGTATGTATATATTTTTGTGTTTCCGAAAGTAAATTAAATTAAAACAAATTTATGATTCAGATTTCAATGATGCCATTATGAATGGAATATGACATCATTCAAGCGTCCCCCACGAGAGTTCTTGCAGGACTTGATTATGACGAGGTAAGTTCCGATGACTTTTCCACACATATCGGACAATAACTTGAGGAATATTCAGTTTCAAAGAGATATTTTGCATAGTCCCACAATTCAACGGCGACAAATCACACGATCTTCGTGGCCAGTTCACATCACCACAAGTCGAAATAACTCTCCAGTTTTCTTGCTGCAATAAAGCTAAAACGGATTGCGTGTGTGAAATGTGGCATCGTCTTGTTGAAACCACATGTTTTATACATCCATATCTTCGATTTGAGACAAAACAAATCGACTACCATTTGGTTATAGCGATGAGAATTGACTTTGACGGTTATGGCCTCTTCATTTTCAAAGGAATATGGATCAATGACCCTGCCAGACCAAATTGTAAACCATACAGTGACCTTTTGTGGATTTACTTTCCCATATGTGACAATCTTCTTTGTTAACGTATGCAGCCAGTGAAAAGAAAACGTTGTATGAAAATTAGTCATCCAAACGCTAATGTTCAAGCACCCAATCGGGATTTGCTTTACGCTTTTCCCGGTTAGCTGGGTTCATCTCTTTTCTAGATGCAAACTACGCCACATGTGCCGAAAGACTTGCCCGAATGTTATGCTCGCCTTGAATTCGATAAATTTAGCTCTTCGTCAGTATTTTCACTAAAGGCAGCCATATTTTCTGCAGAGCGGGCATTTCGATAAGGGAAAGCCCTTAAGAAGTCTATAACATAACCAGTACGATGAAATGAACGGTTATGTCACCCATATACTCGTATGTATGTACATATGTATTGAGTTTGATATTTCTGATCAGTATCGATAGCGAAAACGAATGAGCCATGTCCGTCCTTCCGTCTGTCCGTCTGTCATCACTTTTTGGATCTTAAATTTTGGACTAGGAGGATGAAATTTCATGTCTGGGCTTCTAAGAAATAGAAGCAGTACGTGTGGCCACGCTTACTTCACAAGGGCTTCATAATAGGTGGGATAGGTCATCATACGAATCGTTCGTTCATCATACATACGGATTGTTGCTTCTCTATTTGTTTGAAATGCAGAGTCGTCCAATTCGTGGTCCAGAGTTGACATCGCATACTTATGTACGTCAAACCAAATTGCAATAAGTGTAATTAATATGCAACATTCCATCTCTCCATCTGGATTCTGGAAACCTAAATGACTTGGTTTGCTGATACCTTTATAATTGCGTCGAAGGATATCCTTTCGATTCAGTAACGAAACTTTCTATTGAATATTATATGCACGTTCAAGAATCCTCTCCACTGTATCAAACTATAGATTAGACAATAAGATGATGATACTTTTCTTTTGGAAGCACCACGGTTCCTTGCATGATTGACTTGTAATCGACTTGTGAAGGACTAAGGCTGTAGTTACTAGTTTTGCTTCTTTTGTCGATTCCAGTTTGGATGGGTAACAACTGTCAGGGATTTGTTTTCGGAAACTTTTCGGTAACCCGAACTATGCGTCAATATTTACAAGCAGACTTTACACCATCTCTTGACTAATGCAAGCGCGTGTCAATGAACCATTGTACTCATGGACCACAACGACCAAAACAAATTCAACCCAATTTGGTTGCAGAAAACGATACACAACAGTGTATAACCCTACCGCCACATTAATATTAGTCCCTCGGGACATTCACTTATCCAGAAAATGTTACTACCAAATAATGAGCTCACCTATTACGGCACAGGACATCTAATTAGTTTAGCGAAATTATCTGGTAATAACTCGAAAAAAGATGCTCAAAAGTCAAGTACCGTAAATATTCCACACGTGGCATATTAGCGACGACACAAGGAGCAACTTCCACACAATGCGGTACTTCAGGCAGTCCCCCCCAACCCTGCGTTATGTCCAAAAAAGGATACAAAAAACCGAGAACTCTTAAAATTCCCATTGCTTTTCGCAACGGCAGCAGTCACCAGGCGCACCCCGGCGAATCCTCGACAGCGAAAACTTTTCACGTGTGCCAACACGGTAATAGGTAGAACTTTGATAATTAGCTCTAAAAATGCCCATAAATAATAACCACACATGTTTAACTCCTTTATGGATTTTTACAAGAGCGCTCTCTGGGAACATTTGCCGGCTCCCAAGGAGCATGTACGCACTGTGCGGCTGAGGCGCATATAAATCTCGATTCCGGCTCTCGTAAGGGGATGATAATGCAACATTAAAACGAATACACATAATTAGCCCTTTAATTACGGCATTAAATTCGAGCATCAGCAGGGGGTTAAGATATATGACCCATATTCGGAATATGTTCTACAAATGGCAATATGCACATAAATATAATTACGCTTGGCAGGTAGTATGCCATCGAGGCCTATTGTGTAGGAACTACGGGCAAGGTCTGGGCGAATAAATCAAACAGGGCAACCTATAGGATTATAGTTGATTTGGGTACCTGACACCGGAATGGTGTCCGGCAACTTGGACAGTGTTAGGAGATTAGCATGACCGACGAATGTTGTTTGTTTAATATTCTGTCCAGGCAATCGATCAACTGTTGACAAATGGCATTTGTGTGAGCATTCTGATCAGTAACTTGTTTTACTTGTCCACGTATCCACAGCTGAATGCTTTGTTTTGAAATAATACTGTCGTTAGGGCATCTATCTTACTGTGAGTGAATATGACATTTTTTTTTAACTGTCACGTCTGGTAACATTGAGAAAATATTTAGGTGCACTATTACTTCATCCACGGACGTCTTAGTCGATCTCCATCTAGAAAAGTAATACCGCAGACCTCATGTTCAGAGTAAACCTGGATCATCAATGGAAACTCCCTTGAGTTTTGCCAATTTCATTGAAGGAGTGATTTGCCTCAACTCATGACTAAGACAAGACTCAGTGCAGTGAGTTCAAGTTTGACGTCAAGCTTGTTGGAAAAGTATCTCTTAAGACCTCGGATTTTAACTTTTTCTAGTTGGTAACAGTGTTATAACAGTGTCCTAATTCAGTCCATGTATCCATCAGAACAACATTAGAAAATGGAATGGACTGCTAGGAAAAGCAGAGGAAATGGAGAATCGCAGAGCACGTAGGCGCACAGACCCCTATGATACAGGTGGAATAGCTTTAGAAGAAGTCTATAATAAGCTTTAGATGAAGTTTTTTGGAGTTTTCACGATGCCAAGCAACAGCTGACACTTGAATTCCAGGTCAGTAGTCTAATGCACTAACTACTGAGATGTGATTACGTAGGTACAGGACTCACGGTGTAGTTTTTGACAATCTTTCAATCCTTACACGATAGAAGGAACCTGCAGTTCAAACCCCTGTCAAAGGGCAATTTTTTTTGGTAAACGTTCGCTAAAAAAGGGACCTTGAGTAAGACTTTGATGTTTCCAGAGGCAACTTAAGTAGTACAACTACTACCTCGCGATCAGTAGTTCAATACAATAATCAACGAGTTGCATACGTCACGCTCTCAGCACGCTCTATAGACATCAGATAGAAACAGTGGTAGGTCAAATCAACCCGGTCAACATCGGTGACTCCTACGTCAAAAATGTGATTAAGATTAAGTAAGAGGATATACACCTTTTTCTTTCATTTAGGATATGATAAACTGTTTTAACAACAATTTTAAAAGAATTCGGCTTTTAGCGTATGGTAGAGAGGTAGAACTGGTGGTCCTGTTAACACAATCCATTTAGCGCAGTTGTCGTTTTGAAACGTTTCATGTATCCTGGATGTTGGTGTGTGTTGTGAGGAGAATATAGAGCATCCCTATGGAGTTCAAGTTCACTAATGTTCTTATTCGAGATCTCCCCAAGTGAATTGAAGATGAAGTTACCTAATGCTGGTTGTCTAACCCTGGCTAGTACTAGGCATGTGCGCTACCAATATTGCAATTACGTGAAAGTTATATTATATGAAAGTTATATAACCTTGTTTGACTGCGTGATACCCTATCGGACAGTGTCCTATGGTTATACCGGTAATAAATCAGTTGTTTTAATCTTGTTATAGCCGGGCCACATCTTTTTGAACATGATTCAGCTCGTTAATGTTTGCCATAATTGGCCCGAGTGGGTGTGTTATGTTTTTTTTTTATTCTTTTAATTTTTATTGTACATACATATGTGTTATGTGTATGTCGGTTGAGCCAGACGTCCTGCATTCGTCTGGGAATCTACTAGAATCTACTTCCCAGCATCAGTGCTCTCGCTCGGAGATGGTTGGGTATGGTATTCACTTGGCTATTCCGCTTTCTTCTATTCCTTTAGCAATACCTAGAGATGGATACTTTTCTGATGTCGTTACATAATAAGTCCAAGAGTGAATCCTGTAATAGAGCATACAATTTTCACCTCTGACTATTATATCGACCATTGTTGTCAACATAGACATGCACAGGCTTTATAGACGCCAACCTTGTCAACTACTCGTATACTCACATGTTGATTTCACAAGATGACGTTGCTTCTTTGTTCGCTTGTGTATTGACTTCGCTTGCCTTTGAGGATAATATTGTTGTTCCAGGTTATTTCCATTTATTTGTTTTTTCAAACACTGTCCAAAATCAGGTCGTTGACAGTTCCTTAATCCTCAGACCCATTTTTATATCCTTGCTGTTATTATTTCATTCATACTGAGATTGAAAAGGATGGGGCACAGACTGTCCTTTGTTTGAATCCAAAAGCCACAAGGAATTTGATGGATATTATTTTCTTTATTTTCATGACTGTGCGATTATTAGTTTTATGTTTTCAAAGTATACTAATACTCAATGGCTTTTGAAGTGATCTGCGATATTAGCATCCTCATCTGTAATACCTGTAAATACAAGGATTGTTGGGATGATTTTTGATTCCTCTGTAAATGTGGAGAACTACCCTTCTGGACATAGCTATGCTGTCTTTCCAGGCTGATGGCGCTGTTTAGAAGTGTAAGCTCATTTTGTTTTTGATCTGATCTGAACCTCATGACTGCTATTAAGCTTGCGTGCATTGTACAGTTTCTGGATAGAAGGCATACACCGGGTAAGTGTGGTGAGTAGCACGTGAAGCTGACATTTTCCTATACAGGTTTTTTAAAGACTTGTTAATGTTCCTTAGCATGTCACACACTTTTTTTCTTCCTTATTTCGGACTTAAGGTTTGGCCAGTTTGTGACTAACTTCATACTATAACTTGTTAAAAAAACTATGGTTTGTGTGTCCCAGGTTTTCAGTTTGTTTTTATTATTCATTTACTACATTTACTTATAAACTCAAATGCTGTTTTAGTACGTTAGCTTTCAGCTTCATCTACGCCTGGTTGACAACTTAAGGTTATGAAATATTCAAGTTCCTAGAGACTCAAACAGTGGCACCAAGCTGAAATAATGTTGGAAGTAGGCTATTAAGTAGCTCAGGTTGAATATCAATATCCCTTTTTACTTTCCACACTGACTGTCAAGGAATTGAAGATGTCGACAGAGTTCACCGTCAGGCATCTGTGGAATCTATGCAAAAATTCTCTTTCACATCAAGGATTCTTCTAGATTATCACACGTCAATTTGGTTGAACGATTTAGTATTCATCTGTGCTAGAAGCCAGATATAGGAGACTCTAGGAAAAACAATCCTTAAACTCTTGTCACGACAAACAAACAATTACATAAAGTTACAGCAATGAACTTGATAGGTAAAAACATGGCTTCAAGTGTCTAGGTTATAAAACAATGTATAGTTTTGTTTTTTTTTTTAGTTTTAAATGATTATTGCTGCAACTATGATGAACTTTACCATTATATTACCTACAACCAATTGTTCATGCAGAATCTACTTTTTATTCCAACAGGTTATCGAAGAGAAGATGACACCAGAAGTTACTCTGTCCCATCCAAAAGGCAAGGAATGGGTAGTGTCCTCCGCAAAGGCCAACTACCAGGAACTGGCAAAACTAGCATCGGAATATCCCGAACTAGTTAAATTGCAGGTATGTTTTTCCCAACTCTCAAACATGTGTTTCTCGTATTGTCACTACATAACAAATGACCCTCCGCCATCGTCCTTGTAAGATGACACTGTGTCTGCTTCAAGAAAACCACCCCGGCGCCAACTAAACTACATGTGTCCAAGAGTGTTTCCCTAAATTGGTACTCACAACAGCCAAATGCACTGCTCTGCTTCCCAGAAATGCGTGACCACTTGAGAAGTGATCATTATTGGAGTATAATGTGATACGAGCATTAGCAGTTCCATTATGTGAGTATGTATTCCCAGTGCGAGTGTCTTCTATCCTCGTTTTTGTCGGTAGCACAATCACTTCTGTTCGACATGGGTTTTTTGACACATCTAGGTACATAAAACGCTCAATCGTTTGTGTCGAATCGATGTCGGGCTTTTCAAAAATATACAAATTGCAACCGGGTCCAGCTAAATCTATCCACATACCGACCTCGGAGCAGCCCAAACCGTTAATCATTCGGCGAATAATAGTATTTAACAGTTTTAATGCTCCCCACGACACGAAACCATCTCTGACATGGATCACCCAACCCTTCATGTGTCACTGGAAATTATGAACCCAAATATTTTATCTCGAACATGGAACCGGGGCCATGTTTTGGTTCACTACAAAGTGCTCTTAATTGCGGTTAATCGCGCCTTAAACTAAAATGTGTGTTCTATATCGGAGTGCAGGAGTGCAGAGTGCGCTCTTATCGCCGTCGAGAGATTTCTTCGCGGCCAATTATATGTCAGTCGACACCTAGGCACCCATGATCCGTGAATCTCAGGGACGCACCGATGCAATAAACTGGAAAACTAATGTGACACTCGGAAAGTTATGGTATTGTTGCCACATGATAACTCAGAGACACAGTATTCGAGGTTCGGTGTTCGGTGTAGTTCTGTTTTTTATTAATTAATTAGAAGCGGCTTTGGAAAATTGTCGTAAATTCTACTTATTGCCTTGCGATGATCTTTTCTCGGAAAGAGATCTCCAAAATAGATCTGAGGTGTCGCTTCCGCAGAAGCTCTATGCGGCTAATTAAGGTGCTAATTCTCTTGAATTGTCCTCTGGGCAAGCTTGCTGGCGACGACGTCGGCGGCGGTAGCCATATGGAAATTATAATAAAGACCACTGGTTGTCACGTAATAAAATAATTGGTTGACATTACGAATATATTTTTATTTTATGTATGTAGGCATAGAGACGCGTAATTAATTTTCGGGTTTTATTCCGAAGAAGATGATCTTGATTTGTAGATGTAAGATAGATTTACATATCACTGTTGGTTCTGGCAGACCATTGAATTTGGTTGTTGTGGCTTTTGATACCTGGAAGAACATTGTTTATGTTGTTGTTGAACCTAATCTAGTTTAGTTTATAACAAATCAGTTCGGAGTAAAAGTTTGTCTCTTTAAATGAAGCGAGTATGTGAACATATGTAAGGACGGGGAAATGTGTTAAAACAACTCATGGTCGTATCTACTTCTCCACTCATCGTCCATGCCAACGAGGGTGTAAATTATTCGAAGTATTTGTCTCTTAAAGGACCCTAGGGCGACCATCTTAACAGCAATGAACAGTATGTTAGGTAGAACGGGATGGCTACAATTGTAGAAACGAATTTAAAGTTTGGCTTTCAGCCTTGGGGCAAGTGCAGGGCTTCCCTAACCACCTCGAGGTTGTTATAAATTTCAGGATGGTTGATGGTGGCCCAGGTCTTCTAATTGGTATTCACCGAGGGCCGTTTATCTAGTTCTGCATAGGCTTGGGTATTCGGAAATTCGACTAAGGTGGCCATGTGGTTGTGGCCACTAATGACCGCCATGAAAACTGCTAAGTTGGGTCTGTTAAGCGGCAGGATATGTTTGGTGTTGGTGATATTATATTTTTCCTCATCTCCTGTGGCCAGTCTCGCGAAGGTTTTCTCTATATTGTGTTTAACCAGAACTAGGATTGGTAGTCCTTCCGTCTTAGTACTTCCGCTTGGAACACACTACCGTGGTTTGGCAGTCTTGCAGACTACCCGTTTGTGCCTAAGTGCCTAAGTGTGCACTTTTCGCAGCGGTTCTCTCCATTATGACAACATCATCCTGTGATATGTTCACGACCAGTAGGTATAGAGGGGATAAAAACCCACCTCGGGGGTACCTCTAGAGGCCAGTGCATGAACTTGGCAAACACCTAGTTCTCAGTTCACGTCTCGTCTTGACCATACATTCAGCCCAGTCTGAGATTATTGGATCTATGTTCTGCTGCTCCAATGCTATCGATTCCATCTTCACATGTATGAAGACTCCTTCTAACAAGTTTTTCACGGCCCCACCTCTCGCGAGCGTCTGACAAACATCCGAGAGTACAGTTGTCCTGAGAAAGCTTCTCAAATATTTTTTTGTACTAGGGCTTAGTCTAGAGCGAATAAGTAGATCCATTGATATAAAAGAGGCACGAGTAAGACTGATGGGCTTAAAGTTTTTTGGGCTAGTACATATGTGAGAGTGTACCTGCTTTGGGTATGAACATCACTTTGATTTCTCGCCAGGCTCGAGGAATATACTTAGAAGTAGTATCCACGAAAAATATTTGCTAGCCACGTTTCGAGCCAAGAGCCCAGTTGATCTTCCTTATGTCAACGATTTGGTTGGCCAGAGGGTGACTTGTGCTGGCCATTCTATTACAAGACCTTGCTGCAGTGTTCGGAGTTTTGTCCTTAGGAGAAGCTTCAGGGTCTCGGTGCGTGAGTCTCTCCAGGATCCGTCTGGTTTCTTTTTGAAACCTGGAACTGTAGGATATTGGCTACCAGCATAGGGTAATGGTTTTAAGTAAATTGAAGTCTTTGTAAAATGGTTGATTGTTTGGTTGATTACCTGATCTATGTATGTGAACAGTTCATAATATAGCATATCACTGTCAGTGAATCAGTTCGCAGAAATGGATTTCAATGATTGCGTTCCTTCCCTCCGTACGTGAACATCCCCAAATATTAGTTTCACACTCCTACCCGACGAAATAATTATACAGGCTTATTTGCACATATGGACATATGTTCATATGTATGTATCTACAGTACTATATGACTCTAGAGATCGAACAAGTTCTTTTATTTTTTGAAAATCATCAAAACGATCTATTTTGAGTTAAGGACGTCAGCAATATGTTCTTCCTTCTTGTACTTGTTCTCACTGTATGTACTTGTTCTAATGGTATTGTAATGTAGATTTCTTTGCTCAACTACCGCAAAGTTAACAGAACAAGTCCATGTACATATTCATGTAATTCAGATACGGAAATCGAGTTTATAGTACAATGTGTTCCTTCATAGCAATTCATAAAGTTTTCTTTGACTATTACTGGAACATGCACTTTTAGATGCTGTGTTTTGAACACATCGATCCAGAGAGAATTTCCTTTACATACTTTTACATGGATCTTGATGTTTTAGGCATCTATTTCAAAATATAAGGCCATTTCTGGTGATGTCATAGGTACGTACAATTCTATTGGCGGGATTAACTATAATGATTTGGCTTAACTAGCAGTAACAACCGATTGTTTTAATGTCTTTTTAATAAAATATGTATGTAACATCAAAGCTTCTCATAGTTCAAAACCTTTGAATTTACTAACAGCCAGCTACAATTGGGGCTACATCCCTACCACCTGAAGATAGGTAAATGTAATTTCCATCCTCAAACCAAGCAACAGGCCAAGTGAGTCCTAACATCACTTGTTCTCAAAACTATGGAGAAATTCATTGACGTTCATGTTAGATCCAGGCCGGTTCGAATACTCTGTATTTGTCCACAGAACTTGCTCTCCGTGTTCCAAGAACTCTGTGTACCTTTCTTGACATTGAGGGCGTTTCGATAACGCTAGCTACGGATTAATAGAAAGAACGATTTGTAGCAGAGGTATCAGGGATTTGACCAACCTCCTATGAATAAAAAACATGCTGCAAAGAGCGAATTATTAGTTCCTTTTCTGTGACGGCGGTGAAGGGTGGTTGCCAAGGAGGACTCTTTTCTTCCCTTTTGTGGTCACTAGTCACAAACAATCTTCCAGTTGATCTACAGAGATCAGGCTAGAAAGAACTGCCTATCTCGGTATAACTAGTGCTAAGCGTCTTCGGGCTTTAACCCCTTAAAATCTTTATTCTTCATTCCGAAAAGGGACATGTCAGTATGTAGAGATACTGAACAGTGCAAACAGTGCAGAGGTATAATGAAGATTCGCAACTTACACCTAAGAGGTCTGGTCTTGTTTACAGACAGATCGAAGATGCAATCTGGAGTTGAAGCTGGTCTTTGGACCCTATACCGAAATCTCTTTACCTTTGTAAAGGTTTTCCTCGGTATTCCAAGCTAAACACCATGCCACTGAGATCTGCGCTGGTTTAAACCTTAATACAGGTATTGGATATAATGGATTCGCTATAAAGTAAATGCTGCTTCGATGCAATACAATTTTTTGCCGAACATAATAAGATTGAACTTGGATGGGTTCCTGGTTATTAAGGAATTTCTGGCAACGACTCTGGGTCAAGCTGGGTTAAAATCTGCGTTCATAATACCTAAAACTGTTGAACTAGTGAAATTGGTGTGAATTGGGCGGCTATCGCCACTGCTTTGCTTATTGATCAGGAATACAAATTTCGCTGGGCTACTGGGAGCTAAAACAATCCAAAAGATTAATCAAGCGTTATTCATACAAGGAATTCCTTACTTAAGAAAAGGCGAGCTTTAGAAACCTTTCTCACACCCCACTGCGGTTTGAGGGATCACCTTAACAAACTTGATGTTTCATCAGATCCTGTATAATCCGAACACATTCTCTGTGAATATACAGTGAAACTGAAAGGTAGATAGGTAGGTAGAACCGGGTGGCCAAATGTACCTATAATCAACACTCGGATCCATTGTGAGCCTCTAACGTGGGTTTGAATACAAATGCAATGTTTCTTATTAGCTTTGAAGTAGCTACATCCCACCCTGAAGTTGTTATAAATTGCATGATGGTTGATGCTGGTGTTCCTGACAGGTCGCCCAGGTCTTCAATTTGATATTTACCGAGGGCCGTTTTTCTAGTTTTTTTTTCAAAATCAGGCTTGGGCATTCGCAGTTGAAGTGAAAAGTACTTCACCTGGCAACACAGGCCTCTGCAGAAGTCTCTCCAGAAGAATCAGTTTCTACTACAATCGGTCGCCATGAGTTTGTAAACGGTGATGATCCCCATGAGTTGGGTCTGTTAAGAGCCAGCGTTTGTTTGGTTTTAGCAATATCATACTTTAAGTTTTCTGGAGACACAACAAGATAGGCATCTTTCTTTAGCCAGTTCCACGAAGGTTTTCTCTATATATTGTTTGACAAGGTCCACCAGGTTCTATTTGGACCCCTTTCTTACTAATTCGTCAGCCAGTTCGTTCCATCCAATGTCACTGTGTCCTGGAACCCAAAGAAGTGCCGTGAGTGCTGTGAGTTCTTGTCGGAACTGAAAACTCCTCTGCTATGGACAAACAATCCTTCATTACATCTGGTACTGGTAGACTGGTGATACAATAGATCTTAAGATTCGCAGTATCAGCCATTTGGGTCAGGGTCAACTCAAAAGAAGAATAGGTAGGGGGTTGCGGAATGTCAGATGACAAGACTGATTATTTTTCTAGACATGTATGTATGTAGCTTGCGAGATCAAAGTTATATTACAATACAAATGGAACAAGTGTGTTATGCAGACTGACATCTTAAATCTAAAATAGATCTCTTTGATGATTGACGGAAACATCGAGCATTTGTTACGGCACGATGTAGTAAAATCAGGAAAACATTAGTTCATTGGCCATGCTAACATTTTAGTACAATGTGCTAACATATGTGCCTGGCGGATTTATTAATCAAGCTGAGTAAGCATTCTACCAAGACGCGATCAATTTGTTTTAATGTTCTTCCCATTAAAACTGATTTATTATACAATACAAATAAATTGTATGTATTTTTTTTTTTCCTTCAAAAATCCGTAACACTCTGTCTGTTCATACAGCCAAATCGCTGAGTTGTGAGGTCCGTGCTGACTTTTGATATCCGTAATTTATGCGCTTTTATTTGTTTCTTTGGAGAACAATAAAAGAATTCGAGGTAATTACTACAAATTATGACAGAAAAACAATAATTATTGTTGTTTGTCTGCGTTATCTGGCATTTGGTTGCCAATATGCGGCTACAATGTCGGCGATTAATTCAAAAATATAAATGCAGTAGGCGGATGAGCCGCACAGCGAACAGGAAGATTTATTGAACGCGCTGTGATCTGGAAACGAAAATACGACAACGAAAACAGACAAAAAATTAGGTTGTGGCATGTTCTGTGACAGTTCCACTGTCGTCAATATCGTACGCGAAATACCTCGCAACGAATGACCATAAATTTAAGCGAAGTGACTTAAAGATGTGTAGTTACATTCTTGAGACTTATGTTAATAGATGTATGGCTGGCAGACGTATCGCATTTGGGAATCCACGACCAAGATCACGCCCCTCAGCTGGATAAGTGGGTAACGATATTCGAGAACGTCTCACATTTCTACTGAAAAACGAATGCGACCACTTAGGCTGCAATGTGTTTGTTTGGTGTAATTCGAGAGAGATGTAACTAGAGGTGATTCGAAATGATTTTCTTGAAATGCAATCCGAGGCGACGCACGATACGAATGTATCAAACGGAGTTCTGGATAAGGAGAGTGATGTTCGGAGTATGAAATACTTATATTTTCCTGTTTCAACTAGTGTCACATTGTTATCAAAATACCGAGCTTTTCAAGAGAGATACTGATCCATGTATGTAAACCAAGTGAGTTTAGTAAACTAATGTCTTTGGTTTAGTTCAGTACTTGAATAGTTCATTTAGTTTACTAGTTTTGTAGTACAGTAACATCTCATGTTCCCAGTAGCAAGGACGGAAATCTTCCTCTGTGTATTTCTGGACATCTCCGGAGCCTTTGACAATACGTCTTTTCAATCCATCAGAACTGCTGCTGATGCCAAAGGCATTGACTCACAAACAACCAGATGGATGTGCTTCATGTTCAATGGTATACTCGTTTCTGCAATCTTGGACAATTTTCGATGTCTGTTAAAACCACTAACGGTTGTCCTCAAGGTGCAGTTCTGCCCCCCCTACTATAGTCCATCGTAAGCAAATCTGGATTTCTAACTCAAGGCTATGCAGATGACCTAGTCATAATCGTAAGGGGCAAAAAAGAAGCTACAATTATTGCACTAATGCAAAATGCTCTAAACAAAGTTAATGACTGGTGCCAATCAGAAGGGCTACAAGTTAATCCAACTAAAACAGTCGGCAAACCATTCACCAAGAGGAGAAACTTCTACCTCCCGAAACTAACTCTAAAGGTGTACTACTCGTTTTTTCAAAAGAAACAAATTATCTCGGGGTAACTCTAAACCACAAACTTAGTTGGGAACGTCATCTAGGCTTTTCGGGAAAAAATGGGGACTCAAACCCCAATAATAAGCTATGCATTGCTCGTATGGTGGGAAATGGCCATTCAAGCTTTCTTTCGTTCCGCCCTATAAAAAGTGCAAAGACTGGTGTGTATAGGTATTACGGGTGCAACGCGTACCTGTCTGACAGCTTTTAGACCTATACCTCTATATACATATGTATAAGTGTTATACAACTTAGTCGGACATATGATGATTTTTGACAAAATTTCGGTGCTATCCTCTCCAGCAGTATACCTCACGGACTTCATGCCGAAAAGAAGCCATCTCTACCGCCCCTTTAAAGTTGTCATTCCGAACTGCATTTATCGGGATAATCCTGATATCCCTGCACTGATTTCTCATGCTAATTAATATACTAATGGTTCTAAAATGTAGAATGGGGTAGCAGTCGGAATCGTCGATTCAAACTGTTTTCGTTTTCGAGTTCTGTACTAAAGAGTATATTGAAAGAAACCTTCGAAGAACAGATATAAATACTCAACCGAACAGCCAAACAGTTCTAAAAGCTTTCATATCTTTTGACTTTGAGTCTAAGCTGTTCTGGAACTTAAGAAAATCGAACATGTGTCGACTATAGCTCGAGGACACTGAAATCGCCGAATATATTCTATGTGAATATCCGGCCATTGCTCAAATACTTCCACAAAGGCTTTACCTCGTCTTCCGATATCACTTTCTCCTCGACTCAAACAATCTTAAGCTTTAGGCTAGGTTTTGTAATCGTAATTTCGAACTCAAACTTGGCATTACTATCTTGGTCTGTCTGCATGTTCGAGTGCAGTTTAAACCGCCACCGGACGGATTTGCTTCAAAATTCATATCTAGGGTCTATTGTGACCCGTAAATGTAGTGCTAGTTCACTTAAGACCCTTTTCAATTGGATTAATTTAGATATTTGCGATCAGATGGGATATAACGTTTTTCGCAAAAAATGTATAATATTGAAAATTATCTACTTCTCAGTCCTCCAAGCTTACTAATTTTGTCTGAGGCTGGGTGATCTACACATAGATAGATCGGCTCCTTGAGGTTTTGGAGGGATCGTAGTACACAAATAAAGCTCGAGCTCTTATTTGAAAGTGTGCACTTCCTCCACCACCACTACTAGAAATATTACAAAAATTGCAAGGCGAAATGCATCATTTGTTCATTGATGCATACAGTAGTGCTCGAACCTTGCAAACCTCAGTAGTTAAATGGAATAAGTACTGGTGAAACTACTGGACTTGAAACTCACTCTTATCACAAGAAAAAAAACTAATCCTTCACAGGAAGTTTATCATGCAAGTTTTATTGTGCCGTCACAGAAGCTTGGTGGTGCTCACGTTGAACTCTTGGAACGAGCTAAGACGCATGTCGTGATGACAGAACATTTTCTCATCAGTGAACAGATTTCGTCTGTGACCGTTCTTCGCGTACTGGCGAAGCAAGGTTTTCGATCTTGTCTTACGTTTCTCTTTCAATGCTATCCTTGCTAATATCCGTCTTCCGAGACATAATTTTCGTTGAATTCGATTATACACGGCTTTGATGACTTGTGGTGTTCCAACAGTACGCGGACGGACGGATTTCGCACGGTCCACTATTCCACCAGTATCCTAAAATAACTTCACGGTACGGTACACAGATTTCCGCGTTATTTTCAGTGGTCGCAACATCCGAAAAGTTCCGCCTTTCTCGTAGCCGCATCTTTGTAAACCAATTACACAATTTTCAAGCGAACCCCAGTCCATGATTGAAAACAGCTGACATTAAAAGCTTTTAACGCGGGAACTTTGTCTAAATGTCCTTTGTTAAATAGCCGCAGAATTGGAGTGGATGCGTTCATTGGTTCTTGAGATATAATATGTACATTTCATGTACCAAATCATATCTATTACTAGGTGTAAAGGTTGAACAACAACGATGGATCGATAAGGTCTTATGGAAAGACCAATCTCTATTATTCCTTAATTATTTAAATAATTATATTATAATTAAATAATAACTACTGAATGATTCGAAGTTTGCTTCCTATACAACAACAAACGACTTCAGGTCAACTGAACGGCTGATAAACATTCGAGGGTATAACTGTCATGGAAAAAACTTCTCAAAGACAAATTACCTTAGGATACGACATCTAAAGGTACATATTTTAAAACCTGATCTTAGATGCCCTGCAACAACTCCTACATACTTGACTTTCGATTGAACCTACTAACTTATGTTTGCTAGAGTATCTGTTTTCTAAAGTATCTGTTCTTCGGAGAAATTACGTCAATATGAAAGAGCTTCACTGAGCTTTCTCTAATTTCATGTGATTTCATGTCATTTGATATCCAAAGTATGACTTTAAAAAAGTTTTCAAATAAGCGCACAAATTTTCTATTGAATTTCATCTCCGGCCAATATTTGCTTGTGTACCATCGGTAAGGTGCATACAGAGCAGTTGTAAGGACAAGAAAAAAGTACACTACTTTTCCCGCTTTTCTTAATCCAAAGGAAGACTCTTATGACTCTTATTGGGGCTTTGAAATTCAAATAATGTCCTCAATACGACAATTATAAATGGTGTAGCTTTCTACCGGATTTTGCATGTGGGTTTGGAGGAAGGACATCAAATCCGAATGAAATAAAAAAATAATAATAAAATGCAATAAAAAATTCATTTGTACCTAATGTCTACACAAAAAAATGACACATTTTACGATTTCATGTTCCAGCTGTAAATGGCCAATCTATCAAACAAGGGAGAGCCAGCAGCCCATATAGCATCGCAGTCTTCAGCATTTGGATTCATATTAAATGTCTCTGGCGAACTGTTCTTCTAAAAGCAGACGCAGAGTTACGCAAAGATATATAATTCTACATCTCGGCATCTCAGCACAAAGAAAAACAACAAAAATGAGATTAAAAATTGTGTATATTTGAAACGTGCAGTTGTTGGGAATCCTTCAAAGTCCATCAAACTGACAGCCCAGAATTGCTGCAATAAATGTGATTTGTCAGCGACACTTAGCATTTTCTTGATACCATCCACGAAAGATTTAAATCGTGTTCCCTGTCCTAGGACATGTAAGTAGGTAGGCAGTCGGCAGATAGATAGATAGGTGGGTCATGGCTGATGGTGGTGCTGGTGGAAGGGAGAATGCTGTGCTCCACGTATGTGGCCGTGGTTTTCTTCATTTAAATCTCCTTCACTGATGTGGGCCGTGCCATGGCACACACATACCACACGATGTGTGTCTTATGGACTGTTTTTGTTCGAATTGCGTCCGATGATGTTGAATGCAACTAAGTGATTTTTCTTTCGTTGATGCTGGTGCTTTCCGTTCTGTCCTTTTCCTTGATTCAACTGGATTTAAATGGCTGAAAGAGTGGCCGAGAAGTGACTGCAAATAAATCCCGCCTTTAAGTTGGATTTAAGAGGGCGTTACCCCATGGATCATGAATGCCGTCGATTTATACATTTTATAAATTATTTTATTTCTGAAGATCGACTGTTTCAACTGACAGTACTTTGAGACTCGAGTTGATGATTTAATAAAGATGTTGGATAGTTGCTCAGTTATGGCCCATTTGGTGTTAATACATGTCTTCGACACAGGAGGATCCAAAATGCAAGTCAACATGCTGCAAGTTGTTTGAAATCCATTACAAGTTGTGCTTAACATCATAACTCTTGGCTGCGTTGTCTATCAACTGATACCCATTGGCTGTGGTAAGATTTGTGTTTAAGCATGATCCTAGCTATGCCAAGGCGATTGATATTGCTTACCATGTTGACAAAGCAACATTTGCTATAGTTGCCTTCCTTTAAATTTAGTCCTCCTTTCTGAGAAAACTTTATGCTAACTGTCAGTTTCTCGAATCTTACTTTGTTGTTCTCAAAGCTGAGGAATTCGATTCGAGATGGGATCAATATTCGACAAGGGTGGTGCAATCAACATTGCCAGTTAGGCAGTGCTAAAGGTGCTGTAGGATCGCGATAACGAGTTTGAGTGAACCAAATTCTTGGGATATTCAGGTAGTGTAGGTTTAATAGCATGAAGGTTTCCAAGGCTTCATCTTTTTTTGTAAAAGAAAATGCAAAGTCCTTAAACCACTTAGAAACAGATTCCTTTAATTAGTGCAGTTGTTCGAGAAACTTTGATTTGATTTGTTTCACTCCGAAGCTTTTGTCGCTGTTTTTGCTGTTCACCGGCGGGACTTAAACCTGCACAGTTGGGGTCGCAAGCAAACACACTATCCACGACACCATTGCTACCTTTGAGTATTATTATGATAACCCTATAATCATACTAAAGATTAATCATGTTTGCTTTAGTTGAAGTGGCTGCCAGTAAGTTACATGCACCAGCCCACTTAGATCAAAAGAAGGTCGGTTGTGGTACCACGCGGATGGAAGGTCCTTTTCACCTACTCGTTGGAATCAATTTGAACTTCTAAGGAAGCGTAGGAGACCATTTGTGTCTGAACTCACCAATTCTCGGTCATCTCGACGCTTCTTCGAAACAAATTTTTAGTTAGTTGGGAACCACCCATGAAGATTCTCTGACATGGTAGCCTTTCACGTTCTTCGATTTCGGACACCCCGCTTCCAGTTATTCAGACCAATCGCGTGGCATACGCCATAGTTTGATCGTTAAAATGAAAATTTGATCTTCCTTGTGGTCTGTGATTCGAATATCCGCTTTGCTGAAGCCAAGCCAGTTTAATCGACTTATTTTGGCTTTTGGACTACATCCAAATCTTATAGAAACCGCGGTTGTATGTATCTTCTTCTCACCCTCCTCGCTTACGGGACCGAAAATTCAACGAAGAGTTCTTCTCTCGAAAGGGCTCAAAAGTGCTCTTCCTTCCTCATCATTCAGCCCTTGGTTCCATATAAAAGAACTACCAGGATCAATGTGTTGTAAAGCATGAATTTCGTCTTCTGAGTTAGGAGTCTTGCACTCATATGTTTCCCCAAATCCAAGGGTAATCCTGGGGTAAGTTTTTGCTGAATCTGCACTTAGGTGTCATTCGTGGAGCTGATATTTACTCCGAGGTAGCGAAACTCCTAAACCACGAAGTTACTGTTGACAACAGTGACATTTTGTCGTAGGCGGTAGATTGCGTATCCCAGGATCTGGACAGATTTGTTGAAGTCAGTGGCTTTCGTATTTAAGCCTGCCCTGCGCACTATCGGTATCAGAACAAGATGTATCTTCTTGCCGAAATCCGATGCAAGTTTGGAATAGTTCAGAGGAACTGTTCTCGAATTGCACATTGCACCTGGTGTTTTCCAGAGTCACACGACTGGATCAGTTTGAATCCTGGATCCCGAATTCGTCCATCGCCTTGCGGAGCTCAAAACGATGACCACTGTGGCATTTAAAACAATAAAGAGATGATAGGTCTCGAAATTCGTTGGTCTTTTCCAGAATTTCTTCTTGTGTGTCCGTTATACGTTGAATAGGATTTTATTTGTGACATTAAGCAGGGATATGCCTCGATAGTTCTTGCAAGACATAGAATCACCTTGCTGGAAGGTGTGCCTAATACGAATATGTCTTTATTCACCCAAAGCATCACCAGCATGTTTTAAAAGCTCTGCTGGTAGGCCATCAGAGTCGGTGGCTTTGTTGTTCGTCAGCTTTTGTACAGCCGACCCAACATCTTCAAATCTTTGCTGGCTCCTTTATTGACTGGATGCGGGTTCTTTTCTTGTCATATCACTCGCTCAACTTGATACCAATTGAGTACCTAAAAATTCTTGTTACGAAACTACTTTCGGGTGTTGTTCCTATCCTTGACATGGAAAAGTGCTTCAAAATAGAGCGGATTGGTTCTCTCTTTCATCTTTACTTTAGCATATGAGTTCTTTTCTTTCAATTTGAAGTAATCTGTCGTTTTGGGGTCCTCTACTCCTAGAATTATCACATTATAGATACAAATCATAGTTCGTTGATAGAAGCTAGGACATACTAAAGTGTGATTTTATCCTCTCTAACTAAGTTTCTTGGCAGTTTTCATATTCAAAATCTACCTAAACGTAAATTTTAGGATTTATGCATTCATATGACCACTAAGTAGGTAAAACAAGTCCTGTTTGTGTACGCATGGAGCCTGCACTTAACAGCGACAAAGACGAGGTTGTCCATATCAAACAGAAATGTGGTCAGTTTTCTAGGACATATAGGACAGTTATTTGGACATCCGAAAACTTCTCAGCAGTCTCGACACCGTGTGATTGGCAATCAGAAGTCAATCAAGGGGTTTTCCTATGCTTAAGCAAAAGGAAGCTCAACGGTCTTTCTGCTCTCTTAGCCTATTCATCTCGTCGCACCAATAAAGTCCCTTCACTCCAGACGTACACCATAAAGATGTTCGCAGCACATTACAGTACTCTTCCGATGCAAAACACATATAATTGACTGCCTGTCTCCAAAGCGAGTCCTGGTGCAAATAAACGTTCCCATATCGCTTACGGATCTGCCTGCAAGAGACAGAGCGGGCGGTCGTGAACTGCCAACGTGCAATTAATAATATTTCACAAGAATGAAATTCCATGGAAATATGAGTTAATAATTACCCTACATCGGATTTGATTTATTGGCGTTTCCGTCTCGCTGCATCCACAGTCACACACAGTTCAATGTGCGCACAGTGCGCCACTTTATTAACATCATTCTTCCCCCAAAGTAACAGAGATGTCCTGCCGTTGAGATGCGCTTCCCCTTTGCATTTGCTCCGTTTTTTACTTACCCAGAATTGAAGTCGTCTTATTTTAATTAACAGCCTCGTTATAAATTATTTATTAATCCGAAGCCACATGCGCACTCGCGCAGTTCATTCGCCACACCAATAGTGCGTCTGTGTGCAAGTACTTCGGTGTCCCGATCATATCCCGCTCCGGGAATTTTTTTCTTTTTTTTTTCCTTATATTTCCGGGAATGACAGATTTGTTGCCCAATTAGTAGGACTCATTCAAATATACTTCTGAATTCTATTCTGCGCTGATGGCAAGAAGGATCGAGGGCTCCCCATATAAATCACTTGCCAGTGATAGACTGGCAGGCAGGACAAACAAAACTGAATGAGCGAAAAAGCGCGTTACCAACCACCACCAGCTTCAGCTTCATTGAGGCGAGGAACAAATCGTAAAATTCAAATCAAGAACACGCGGTTTTAGCGACACAGTCCCGCGCTCTCTGTACTGCCTTGGTGTCTTGAATGGGTTGGTGTTGCCCCCCACGTCCCACCGTTGGGCTGCCAGTGTGGGATTTATGGGAATTTTCAAGAATGTGACATAGGATTTGATGAAGGTAACTAACTAGCTGCAGCAACTACAACAACAACAAACCCGCAACAGCGACAACAGCATCACTTTCCTTCCAACTGGCGATGAAGAGGCAAAACAAAAACACAAACAAAAAAACCAAAAAAACAATTCCAAAAGAAACCACGGAATATTGATTAATTTATAGTTTTAAAAATTCTTCTAATTGGATTCCAGTTTTGTTTTCGTTCTGGGCGCACACCAGGCGGGAAAAGGTATTCCTGCTAATTAATAAAAAATCGCCCGAAAGCGTCGTCCTCTCTCTCTCTCTCTCGCTCTCTTAATTATTTTTGTAACCTATAAAAGTGCCGTTTGTCTGGTGAGGTCTATATAATTCGAACATCACCGCAGGGTGGTTGATTTTAGGTTTGGGGTGAGAGTTGGTACTTGATACTTGTTGCAATATACAATCATTAGGGACAATTGTCGATATATAGCAAGGAGACAACTATTTATCCCTATTAACAATACCAGATGTATGCATGCAGGACATTGGTTTGGAGTTCGGTGTCACCATATCAATAAAAACGCGAATTGCATCTCGTCTTCGCAAGCAAAATGGGTTAATTGCGCAGTTCATCATCATCATCAGGGATCAGGGATGTACTCGTAAAACTTCACTCGAAAAGATCGTGAAATCACCAAGTTCCAGGTGATCCTCCAAGGACTGCAGTGGATGCCACTGGATCTTGCCAGTTCTACTATATCGAACCGAGTGGTGGACAATAAGCAGGGAAGCAGAGAAAATTTCGGACTCTTTCGAGAGAAAAATTCTTCGTCAAATTTTCGGTCCCGTAAGAGAATGGAGGGCGAATGGAGGAGAAGATACAATCGCTAACTCTATGAACTGTACCAAGAGGTGGATGTAGTCTAAGAAGCCAAAACACGTCGACTACACTGGCTTGGCCACATCGAACAAATGGACAATAATGCTTCAGCAATAAGTGCCTTCCAGTCCCAGACGAGTCGAGACGAAAAGAAAGACCGAACTTCCGCTTTAAGGATCAAGCGGATGCGGATCGAAAAAGAGTCTTCGCGGGTTGGGAGCCCGTTTAGTGACTAAGGAAGTAGTGGATGCTTCTCATGCTAGTTGGTACTCTGACGGTTCTACATATATTCGGTCCCAGGTACAACCGTGGACATATGTTTATATATGTAGGTAGGGAATGAGTCCCTGATCCCTTTTCAAGTCTACCTGTCAGCCCGATAAAGATACAGCTAAATCAGTGGGAACAAAACAAAAAACTCTCTTACTGGAATTCACTACATGAGACATGCCAAGAAATTCATTTCTCAAAAAAAAAAACGAGTGAAAGAGGCTCCAACGCTAAGATCCTGACGGACTTCCTATGTGATCACTGTTTTCTAAACTATCACCTCAAGGAAATTGGTATCAACCAATCGGACACAAGCCGACTATGCCTCGAGGACACTAACGCCGCCGAACATATTTTATGCGAATGCCCCGCTAGTCCAAGTAACTAGGCTCAAACACTTCCACAGAGGTTTTACCTCGGCTTCTTGACTTCAGCTAGAAGGCTTATTCAATCAGCTCCTTTTAGGGAGTAGCACCAAATAGCTATGGGATCACGGTGCTCTTTGAGGCTCTCTTAAGCCCATCAGGCCAATTATCCTTTACAAAAAAGTAGTGGAAGCCACTTCAGTGAACATCTCGAAGTGTCCATAGGAGGGCGAACGGTTAGGCGACGACTAAGAAACTCTGGTATATAAAACGTCCAGCAAAAAACTAAACATCAGTGCTTTCAACAAGAAGAAAGCACGAAATATCAAGTGTTGGGCCGATGAGTGCTCAAATGTCTTAAAGCAGCTTATTCCAGCATGACAACGACGCCAAATAAACTTGTCAATTGGTCCAAACCTTCTTAGAAAGAGAAAGTCCTGGACGGATCTACCTTATTATTTAATTTCAATACCAAATGGGATTTTGTAGAACGAAAAGTAAGAAACTCCAACTGTTCAAACTGTACAATGCTGATGGGAATCATATGACAGAAGAGGCATGAGCGATGTAAAACCATGTTTAATGAGGTCTTGTTACCGCTTATTGATGACTGGAGGACATGTAGTTCCATCAGGATGAAACTGCACATACAACTCGCACGACAATGCACATATTTAATGATGCATTTCCGGGTCTTTTATTGTTTTGCCATAACTAGAAATTATTCCAGGTCCTAATCATTATTCCAGGTTCTAGCCTTGTTTTCCCCTTTCTAGTTACTGAATCTCTCTTTTTGCCAGGGAATCCGCCATTTCATTACCCTCTTTCCCATATGGCGAAATGTCCAGCAGAGGGTCACCTTGTTTCTTCTATCCAGTTCATTAAAATTTTGGAAGCAAAATTCGGCACAATTTATCACAACTGCCAATTGGATTCTGTTGAAATCGATTGATTTTAACACATCTCCGTTGTTATTGTTGCCCCACGATTCAAAGTATTTGGTTCTGGGCCAGGAGATCTCTCTTCTTCTCTCTTCTTCTCTCTTTATATTCCTAGAATCCTTTGGCACATCCCCTAACCAAAAAATGCAAAGAATTTTCCAGTTGTACCTTCATGGATGCAGTAAGGTGGGTTCTCATGACCTCTGTAATACAGTAGCATCCGCATGTCAGTCTTTGTATCTAATTGAGTGTCTCCCTGACGGGGGCCAGATTGGTTTTTTATGCCCCCATGCAATTGCTCAGTTTGTGATCATTGGTCTCATTGGTAGCAATATACATTTATCTAACCATACTTGCACTACATCCTCAGGATTTCCTAGTTAGGCTTCCCCGAATTATTACAGCTCGTGTAGATTACTTCGTTATATTGTCAAAAAAGAAATGTGTGGATGGCTGAACCGGTCTATATATCTCAGAACATGTTCTCAGATCTGTCGTTGAGAGCAATCCAAAAGTTCGCAAAAAGGACTACTCCTTAAAGTTATCCACCCAAATACTTAACTTAATTAAGCTAAGGAATATTTGTCGACGTAATTGGCAAAGGTATCGCCTACCCTTATTTCGGCACCAAATGGCATTCTTGAATAAACAAATAGGCTTACAGATTTTTGAGTTCCGTAACATAGAGTGGAACAATAAACTCAATATGCTGGACAAAAATGGAAAACCTTTCTGGAACATCGTCAAATTAGTAAAGAACAAAAGCAGACAATTATCCTTTCTAAAAAATGCGTCGGGCACATACTTTACCGATGTCGAAAAAGTCAATGTTCTTGCCGTTAACTTTTCCAACAATCATGTTATCTCGCAAAATTTAGGTGATGCACACACCAACACACTTGTCAGTAACACCATTCAAGACTTTTTTGAAGAAAGGTCAAATCATTCTTATTCTCCTAATTTTGTTACCGAAGAAGATATACAGTTCATATTAAACGACCTACAGCCTAGAAAAACAGGAGGACTTGATATGTTAAGAAACATTTATTTAAAGCAATTGCCCAAAGCAGGTATAAAATACATAGCATTCATTATAAACGCATGTCTAAAAATGCAATACTTTCCTGATATATGGAAACATGCAAAAGTTGTACCAATATTAAAAGCTGGTAAACTTCCAGAAAGTCCAGAAAGTTATAGACCTATCAGCCTACTAAGCAATCTTAGTAAGGTATACGAAAAGGTACTAAAGGAGCAAATCTTAAAGTTCACAGATGTTCATAAAATTTTTCCCAAAGAACAGTTTGGTTTTAGGCGTCACCACAGTACATCCCATCAGGTACTGAGAATATGCAACTCTATTAAAAGAAATAGGTCCGAAGGAAAATCTACTGGCATGGTTTTACTAGACATTGAAAAGGCATTTGACTCTGTTTGGCTTGATATATAAAATGATAAATTTAAACTTCCCTCCTTATCTTTGTAAAATAGTCCAAAGTTTCCTGTCCAGTCGTCGTTTCAACGTCCATGTTAATAGTAGTGTCTCCGACTTAATATATTTTCAATCAGGTTTACCACAAGGCTCAGTTCTTGGCCCAATTCTATATAACATTTACACATCTGATGTACCAAAGTTACCGCACTGTGATATAGCCATATTTGCAGATGACACCGCAATATTTTCGTCTCATGAATTCGCTCTCAATATTGAGAGGAATCTTAAAAATGGAATGGAAATATTAACAAAATACTACCACAAATGGAAAATTAAACTTAATGAAGGGAAAACGCAGGCTATTTTTTTCACTCGGAAAAGAAAGTCTTGTTTTCTTCCCAGCTCCCAGCTTCAACTTAATGGAAGCTATATAAATTTAGAGCCCTCCGTCAGATATCTAGGTATTTATTTGGATACCAAGCTTACATTTAAGGACCATATAGGTAAAACGATAAAGAAAATAGGAATAGCAATAAAGATGCTGTACCCATTTATTAATAGAAAATCACTACTTTCCACAAACAACAAAATTATATTGAACAAAGTAATCTTTCAGGCCATTCTGCTATATGGATGCCAAGTATGGGGCGACGCTGCAGCTTGCCACATAAATAAATTGCAAGTCTCACAAAATAAACTCTTAAAAATGATGCTAGATTTACCTTGGCATCACTCAACTCGTGATACTCATGTAAGAGCGAATGTTGAATTGATTGTTAACAGAATCCTTAAACTTAATGATACGTTCAAAAGAAGATGTTGTTTTGCTGATAATCCGCTTGTAAATGAATTATGATTGATAAATGTCAAGTATACATTTTTTGTAAATTTTTAATCTAGTCATTTTTGTTTTTTTTGTATTAATTACTTATTTATTTATTTATTTATTTATTATTTATTATTTATTTACTGTTCATTTATCATCTACTTATTATTTTCTCATACGTGTTCTGTTTATTTATTCACACATATATATGTGTTTCATCTATATGTATATACATACATATGTATACATAAGTTTATTTCTACATGTATATACATATGCATGTATACATACCTTTTTTATTTATTTATTTTTTTTTTTTTTTTTCTCTTAAATTGAAGGTTTTTTTTTTTTCGTTTTTCCTTCAAATATTGTCTTGTTTTTTTTCCCACAAATTGTTAATAGAATTAAAAATAATGTTTCAGTAGAAAGATAAAATACCAAACTATCAAATCTCTGTAAAATGTGCAATAACAAAAATTTTTGTAAAAGACTTGTGTACGAAATAAAAATATCTATCTATCTATCGGTCTATATATGTATGTTCATATGTAAATCATACACTTTCTGTGTAATGGTTGCATGCTATGGTTGCAGTCACACTATCAGCTGTAGCTCGAGTACAATCCACAGAGCTACATTCTGGGCAAACATGAAGTTGTTGTTAGATTCATGAACTCTCCTCCTTGTTCAAAAGTAATGTTAGAAACAGTAAAACTATTTGAAAAATTAATGAAAATATCTTCCTCCCGAGAGTAGTCACTCTTCATAAGATTTATCACCAAAGTATCATTGTAAATGAGTAAAAGATGCCTTAAAGACCGATTAATATAAATACCGACCGCAAATTCCACAAATCCCACATAAGTATCGTAATAATTTTTCGGTCTTCCAATAAAACCCAAAACATTATGACGAACATTAATATGCAGGAAACCACGGCCGGTCCTTTGAATCGAACCAAAGATTACATTGCCCCCCATAACGACCAACAGATGCTGGATGCTGAGAAAGGATACTACCCCCAGCCCTTGGGCACTACGTTCGCACTACGACGAGCATATCCTTGTGAACAAATGAACATCTGACCATTCTTAAACCGCAAAACACAGAATTTTGAAATTTATTTTAATTAATGAAAACACCACACAATCGATACACAGGGTGAGCTGGGGGTATCAGCAAGGACAGGTCAAATTTGTGTACGTCATCAGTTGGAAAAGTTCATGACCGAACGCTTCTGTCTTGTCGAATTCCATAGCCCCAGGCAATTTAGTGACCATCACAGGTGTGGTGGTCAAGTCTCTGGGGGCTGTATGCATATTAGCAACTTTCCGCTCCGTGAATTTGTTATTCTAATCAAAGGATGTAGCGGGATGAAAATATGTTCCACCTACATCGCATTCGTGTTGTACACTAGACAATCCTTTTTTCTGCAGTAGCCTCTCCAAAGTCGCAGGTACTGTGTGTGCCCCAGTACCGCCCCGTTACTGTACACCTACAATATACATTTTATGCTAAAAAAAAACCACTCAAAGCATAAAATCAGAAATTATGGCGAAAGGGATCCACTGCAGTGCAACTTCTAGCACTACTGCGGTGCGCTGTTGTTATCTCCCAGCCGAAGGATCCACACTCTGTTTCAGTACATTCGCTCAGCGATTCTGTTTCTAAACTTAATGCTCGACCAGGGATGTGTACGGTCGACTAATCAACGAGTACAACATGCTGATGACTTTTTATGTGAGCACACAGCGAATATAAAGTTTTTGTCACCCTTGCTACTCGTTTTGCGAGGGCTTACACAGGAACACCTCCATGATGGTCATAAATGCGGCCATATACGGACATTCAAGATGAATATGTCGCCGGGGATTAAACATGGCTTTTATTGCCTGCTAACTCGAATATTAAAAAACTGAAATAAAAGTCCGGGCAAAAACATTGTTGATTTAACAACATAACACAAAAACTCGGATACACAATATTTTTAGTAAATTCCATCTTTTTTCTTTTTTCCTTTTTTTTTTCTGTCCACTCTTTGAGAATTAAGTTGCAGAAGAGCTACTCACCTGCAAAGCGGTACATGATTGAATATTGAATGTTATTATTTTTTGTCTATTGCAGGGATGTTGATTTGTTTTTCAAACTTTTGTGAATGTGAGTTGTGAGGACTGGCGTTGGGAAAAATTTTTAGATACAGATGTAACTATTTTCGTGACAAAGGTGCATTGCAGGGATTGGAAAAGAGTTAAAAATAACACGACGTGGGTGGGCTGTAGGTGTCTCTTTTTTTTCTACCAACTTTTTTGTATCTAGAACGTACATCGTTTAGGTGGGAATGATTCACATTTTCGAGTGTGCTGACCCAGACTCTTCCTAACGAGATGTGTAAGTATCGAAAGGAAGTTGTAACAGAACTCACAGATTCAATACGATATTTGGCGAATTATGGATATTTATTCCAGAATAAGTAAATGAAGACTAATAGTATCTACGTACTCACTTTTGCACGTTATCTACCGTCTGTTCAAAAGCACTATTGTCCAAGTGGTCGGTAACTAATTTGGTCAAGGGTCAAGATATTTAAAAAGGAACCTAATTACGTTCATGGAAATCATCAGCATAATTTCTTGACTTTAGCAGAGTCTACATGTGCAGCCAACACATGGATTACTAGTAGATCCATTGTAAACTCCTGTCGGGGGCTTACTTAAAAGGCCAAATCCAACATCATTGCAGAAAGAGTGAATGTTTACCAACACTCTGCACTTTTAGTGAAAACGAGAGGAAATATGACAAATGTTCGAATGCCGACCAAAATCTGCAAAATGTCAATGACTGGACCACTAGAAGAGTATTGGGCAGGATTGGTTTGGAATCAACTTACATAGTTATTTAATGAGCTCCCGATTCGTGAAGAGACTTCCGCTCCCTTCGTTCCCGGACACGCTGCTCTCAGTTGTCTAGACCAAGTGCTCTGGCATCCGAGATAACTTCATCCTTAATTTGGAGGATCGGTCGTCATTGTCGTCTCGAACCTGAACCTGGTTGTGATTCTCTTTACTAAAACTTTTTTTAATTCCCTCGATGTGCCTCGAGCCAGTGTATTCAACGTGCTTTGGATCTATGTACTACATCTACCTCCTTGTATAGTTCATAGTGTTCGCGGTTATATCGTCTCCATCACGAAGCATTTGCCTCTCGAAAGTGCTCAAAGTCCGTTTTGCATTTCCCCTTCCGAGTTAGGAATTTTGAACGCATTAGTTCTGCCAAAGTGAAGATGCAGTGATTTCCTAGGGTGTCATGTGAGAAGTTGATATTTACCTCGAGGTAGGGAAACTTCTTAAACACATCGAAGTTAATGTTGGGCGGTGGACCGATGCTTCTTTGTTTCTTGACAACAGGTACTTGGTTACATACAGATTTGTTAAAGACAGTACCTTCTTTGTGGAGAAATCATACTACAGCGCATCTCTTTGCTGAAATCTAGTGCATGTTTCCACTAGTTCAGAGGAACTGTTCCCAAGCACATTGCACGGCTTTTAACATGGTAACATGGTACATCTAGATCAGTTTTGGTGGGATCTCGGCATTGGCCATCGCCTTGAATAGCTGAATACGATGAAGAGATGATGAGTCTCGAAAAAATGTCATTGAAAACAAAGGTTTATGGACGAATTTTTAAAAAAACTTTTAAAAACGTGTCACAAGACAAAACCGTAGAAATGTGAATGTGTGTAGGTCATAATGTGAATGTGCCTTAATTTTTGGAAATGGCATCAAATGTCATCGTGTTTTGATATTTATGTTGTAGGCAGACAGAATATTAGTTGAAAGCAATCAATGGAGCGGTACTCACCTAAAGAACGTTCGACAGAGTCCACAAACATCGACAAGTTGATCTCCGTTGCGTCGGATTTTAGTGAAAGACCCAAAGATATGCCCTTATACAGTGCAAACCGTTCACCAATTGCTGCCTGCTGACCCTCAAGTGAGGTTAATTTACTCTCATGGTCATTGCATCCCCTCAAAGGGATTTTTGGTGCAACATTTGCGCTGAAAAAGTTATGGTATGCGGTATTGACCCTTATATTTAAACCATACCTGATGAGCGCTACAGACAGATTTCAATCGAGTTTTTCTTTGCCGCAAGTTACTGCCTGGAGGCTGAAGGATTTTTGGTTCCACCAGAATGGATTAAAACAGCTCCACAGAATCTTCAATATTCGTTCAGTGCAGCAAAATCTCACTGTGGCAGACTTCTTCCTTTGGGTCTTAATGAAATAACGCGTTTACACAGCAAACTTTGCAAATCTTGAAACCCAACATTGAAGAAGAAATCACCAATTTGAGCACAAATCTGAATCTCCTCATGAGGTGGTCAATTGTCATCAACGTTACACCTTTAAATAAACTTTTCGTGCCTCTCTATTTCAATGTTTTTTAATATACATATGTACATACATGTCACTTCAACCCAAACTCAGAAACCTGAGCTCCAATGAGTTCCAATGTATTTTAGGAAACAAAGCAGTGAATTAAACAAGAGTTGCTCAATGGGGTTCAGGTCTGGAGATTGTGATGGTCACTCCGTGAGCATGTATTGTGGATTGAATTCTTGTGGAGTCTGTCTGCCAGCACTTCCAAAAAAGTTTATTTTTGTTTCATCAGTTCATAGCACATTCCTTCATCTTTTACTTCCTTCTGGCCAAGTTGGATGGTCTTTTGCAAATCTTAGACGAAGCTTAATGTTATGCTATCGTAGTAATGGCACCGATCCTGCAACTCTACTATTTGAAATATTTTGTACAAGCCTTCTGCCAATTGTTCTTGATGAAATATTCAACTCGAGTTCTGATTTAATGTCGTTGGAAGTCTTGAAAGGATTGGATTTTGAGGCACGAACGATTTTGGGATTTTTTCTCCATTTCTTCTTTTTCTCTGGCGTGCAGTGTTTTTCACGACCAATCTTTTGCCAACGTATTACTTAAGAATGCCAGTATTGAAAAATTTATTAAATTGTTGTCTCTATTTTAATGACACAATTGAAGTAAATTCCAGGAAAATACTAAATCGCAAAAGTAAGGAAAAGGTATCAGTTTTCTAAAAAAATAGTTGCCTGCATTCAAAAAATATTCGAATTTTGACTTAAACTTATACTGTCCAAAACAACATCGATATATGTATGTACATAGTTTGGAATGAATCTGGCCCTCAACCAACATGCCTCTCCCCGATCCTTAGCTGCCTCCAGTTCCACACTCCAAGTCTCGGTTAAGGTTCCCTTCTACTTGTGCCCGCCACCTAAGGCGGTCTTCCTCTGCTGCGTTGTCACTACGGATTTCGAAGACTCTACGGGCCGGTGTCCATTTGCTCTACAGGTTCTAGCCATCTCAAACAACTGTCCTCCTCTAAAGCCCGTCTGTGCAAACGCGATCGAAAACTGTACGAAGAATTTTTCTGTCGAAACGACTGAGGATTTCATCTGCTTTGGACAGAGTTCAGTGCCATAAAGCAGGAGTGGGATGATCAAGGTCCTTAATATATATAGTCTCCTTTGTTCTACCACCAGAGCCGAAGTTGTAGCTGTCGATTACGACGTTCTGTTCAATTCGTCGATGTTGTGTGTCCACTCTTGTTGACATCATATACTTCGTCTTGGCAATTTTGGCAGCTTCCGTTTCAATGCTAGTGAACGCTCTAGTGACAGCCCACTAAGTTCTGCCAATAATATCAATCTCGTCGGGGTTCGCTAGTAGTTGCACAGACTTTTAAAAGATTGTTCCTCTGCTGTTGGCTTGTCATTTTCGCACAATACTTTGAAGTATGATATTGAAAAAATTACATGACAGCGCGTCCCCTTGTCTAAATCCTTTTTTGACATCAAAGGTCTCTGTGAGATCGTTACCGACTCTGAATAAGGAATTCTCCATCGTCATTCTGCACAACCTGACGAGTTTGGCAGGGATGCCAAAACTATGCATGGCTCTGTCTAGCTCGTCTCTATATGATGTCATATGCGGCCTTCAAGTCAATAAAAAAGATGGTGGATATTGACTTGGACTTCTTGGGTTTCCTCCAAGGTCTTCCTAAGTGTGAAGATTTGGTCGTTTGTGGACTTTCCTGGTCTGAAACAACACTGATGTGTCTCTATTTTAATGTCCATGACTTTATGCTTGTAACCGAAGTTCCTTTACTTTTTACGAATTTTACTGCAGTGAACGTGGTGAATAATTAAAAAAAAATCCAAGCTTGTTTTGATCACAATTCAGAGACAAGGTCGTCCGGTACCAGCACAGTTCCTAGTATCCACAAAGACTTGACTAAAATTGCAAGTTTTTACTTTGAAAATAATAACTAATTGTCTGTCAATTTGATCGATTGCTTTCTACTTTTGTACGACAATTGTCTCGTCTGTCCATAATTGATAGCACTCCTCCACAATTAAAGAACCACCTCGCGTACCCAGTAAATCTTTCAGTTTCGGCGCACTCTTTAGCGCTCCTCCAAACCGCAGCCAACAAACCTCTCATTGCGCCATGAATTAACTACAACCATGTACACAGATACTTTCCTATTTAAAAAAAACAGAAGAAAAAAGAAAAAAAGAAAAACGCCCGAAACAAATCCGGCGAACAAAAAGTGCCAATAAAAATATTAATCACTTATCCCAGTGCTCGAGCAGCAGAACAACCCCATAGTATGCGATCAACTCCACCATAAACTTGAACCCACAATGAACAACTCTCATAAATCTTATTCCGATGAACAAATTGAAAAAAAAAAGATACGAAATACCCGGGGTTGCGGGGGTGGAGGGGCACACTACAACATCAGCCATCAAATGAGGGAGAAAGAAAAAAATCGGGTTTTTTTTGTGCGTTAAGCCAAATGTACTAAATTTATCTGCAACCCAGATGAGTTGTGGGAGTGAATCAAAATCGAAATCGAAGCGCCGCTGCGCCTCCCATTTGCACAGAGCCCAGGGAGTCCACAGAAATGGAAATATATCGCCTCGCGAATGGGAGCGCCAAACTTTGCACACAGACCATTAAAATCAATTACCACAAAAACGAAACCATTTAATTTAAAAACATTAAAATTTATTTCATCCACACAATCACTTGACACGCGCTCGAGCCCAATCCTCCCCTCCCCGGAGACTGAGCGAGGGGCTGGAGGTCGCCTAGAGCCACCACCACACCAACAGGCACAACGCTGCACCGTGGCCACGACAAGGGGAAAATTAATTATAAAAGCGAATTTTTCTTTTGGCCTTTCATTATTTACATGGCTGCTGGTCCGGGGTCCGCCGCCGCCGGGCCATTTCCATGTGCATTTCCGTGCGGACTTCCACCTCTGTCGGCGGGGCGGTTCAATGGGTGGGAAATTCAATACAGGAAATAATTATATATTGGATTTATGGTCCACAACAGTATCTGTGTGGTAATATCGACGCGTCCGTATCGATTGCTCATTTCCAGCCTAGCAGCCGAGCAGCCTGGCAGAGAATTGAGTGCACAACCGTACCGTTGCGCTGCGTTGTGGGGATGCCATTTAAACGCCAGGATAAACAAAACGATTCACACCGGCCGACAGCGAAATCCATCCTCGATGGAGCGCAATTAATTTCCATTTTATTTCTTTTTAAAATCCACAACAATGGCAACTCCCACTGTTCTTGTGTGGCTCTTCCTCATCAAACCGATGATTTATTTTTATTAATTTATATTTACTCCAGCACGAGGGCCTTCTTCTTCTTGATCATCGTCGTCGTCGTCGTCGTCTTCTGATGGTGGTGGACTTTAACAAGCATGACAAATTGCAAATCCGCCCTTAAGCCACCATCCGCCAGGCCATACTCCTCTCCGCTCCTCTCCTCTCGTATCTATACAAACAAACAGCCGAGACAGTCCGAGAAGACAAATGAGAACAAACAGACAAAGAATGAAACGCAGGGACCACCACACCATTCATAAATCGAACCAAATTCTGTTCACGGGATTGACGCCGACTTTCGGTAGCTGCAACTGGTGGCAGGTTTAACAAGGAAATTGATTTTGAGCATGGTCCCAGTTCCAGTCTCAGTCTCAGCCTTAGTCCCAGTGCCAGTGTCAGTGCCAGTTGGAGGGAACAAATCATGTCATAAGTAAATTAAGCCAAATGGTTGAGGAGAGCGCTCGCGCGATATTGAAGAATCGAGTTTGGTTTGGGTTCAAGTTTTATTTCTCCACGTCTGCGTCCTATCACGGAGCGTAATCAGAGAAGCACGAATAAATTGCTGGACAATATCTTGGGGCAAAATTTTGTAGTAGCATCGAAGACGACGACGACGACGCGCGTAACGGCATTCGAAACCACTCTCGAGAGATGAATCTTTGGCTGCTCAATGGACAAATCTGCATATTGCTCTGTAGCAGATTACCACGCTGGATAACCAATACGGTGGGTTCTGGGAAGGTAATCTCCATCGGGGAGCTGGAGAGCTCGGCCTCGGCCTAATCGACTTGTGCTGCTGTTTGTGTTGCGTAGCTCTCTGCAACAGGATTCCATGTGTGGTGGCTAACAAACAAATTTATTGACTTGTCGACAAGTGATATGATTTATGATTATTTAGCACGATGGTGCAGCATTCCCGCCAGTTGTTCATGGCCGACTCTCGACTGACTGGTTATGCTGCTTGATGATACCCCTATTGTCCAGATCCTGGACTTATGATTCTTCCATCGTCGTCGTCTTGGTCGTCTTGGTCGTCGTCTTGAAGTTATTAATCGACTTTCGACCTGGGTGGAACGAGGTGCACACATAAATTACCAGACGATTTAGTAGCAAATGAAATTGTGTTTTAAGTAATTTCCACATGAGCGATGCAGTCGGAATGGACCTCCGGAAGGAACGGGATTTTAATCATTTTTCCGTCGCCCGGGAATAAGCCGCCTTTATTTACTAGGATCTTGTAATTATGAAAAACGTCCGAAGTGACAGGTACAAGTTAGAAGAACAAACTTCGATGTTACCTCATAGGATTATGTTGGGTTCTGATTGCAATGGAGATGCATACAGTATGTAGCTTCGGAGAGGAGGTAGCTGGTTTATACTTGTTGCTGATACCCGGGCTTAAGAAGATGCCAACGAAACACTTGTTGGTCTGGCTGGCTGGCTGGATTTTAAAGACTGATTTGAATAGCTGCGTAATTGGTCGGTAACGTTTAGACATTTGGGCGTACAGCCAACTAATAGAAACGGTTTCGCTTGATTCCGTTCTGGAGCTAGACGCGATTGCTTACGACCTACTATTTAGTGTGTCATAGAAATGTCCATTTCCTTTTGTAGTCCTTCACCTTGACTGATATTTTTCACCAGCCTACCGACCTTTTCTTTATCGCCCACTTCAATGTTGAAGAGCAATTTATTTGAATTGAATATATCCAAGCCATCCAACGAAGCCAGGTCAAATCCAGGATACTTTCTATCGTCTTGATGACTTCTTGATTGCTTCTTAAAATTGAACACCCCAGACAGGATGTGTATTTTAGTGATCTGAGAGAAATGTCTCAAGCGTCAGGGGTCCACCTCAAGGAAAGTTTCTGCATGATATAGAAACATTGCTCCGTTATTTGTTTTCACAGAAAACTCCTACTCAGATGGCTATGACCATATAGCCTTAGGAAAGAAGGGACATGGATCCGCCATTCGTTTAGAATTGATTAGTTTTGCACCAGCTTGATTTTAATCTCAAATTTTCCAGAGAACACAATGACTATCTCTTAACTTGAAGAATAAGCAGAGTAAAACTATGGAATCCACATGGCTTCGTCGTAAATCTTTAGCAGACTAAGCACATTGAGAATCGTTATTTGACATCAATGCTCACTTCCAAGAATCCCGCCTTGGACCTTGGAAAACAAAGAAAGGTGGAACTCATTCCCGTTGAAAATAAAAGTTCCCACGTATATAGTACATATGATCAAGAGGAAGGTCGATATAGTAGCTATACCAATGTGAGTAATCGACCCCTTTATCAAGGCTAAGCGGAAGACAATTTCTAACATAGCAGCCATATATTCCCCCATGCTCGTCATTGTCTATGATTTAAATTCATTGTACTATAGGCGATGCAAGATAACGAGAAGACATATCCACCCACCTAGGACAGACATTTCCTTCGCGTCTATTTGTTCTTGCAAGGTATAGCCTACTTTTAGTGGAGGCCTATTAGCAGAAGCCTAAATTCGTTCTGTATATATTCAACTTCCTTTCCAAAGAGCAGCGATAATTTTTTGGTTGTTCTTCCTAAATTTGTCGTGTTATGCCATTGGATGTTTGTCAGACGTTGGTGAGAAGTAAGACTATATCGACTAATATGGGTCTCAAGTCCGAAAACCGATCCGTGAGCTCCCGCATAGTAATGCAATGCACTTGTATTCTATCGAATGACGATGGCATGGGAGTTTAATCAGGACTTTGGCAGTTTTTGCAGTCCTTTCTACATATTTCAATGGTACCGCCCTCTTCTCTGCCTGTTCATTCGCCGGCCGCTTCGTTCCCTGATATACTGGCAGTGACCCAAATTAGGTAGACTTACGAGGAGGTTGCAAAGATGTTGAGTTTTTCCTTGCATTCCTTCACCATTATCGAGTTGGCTCTTGGGTCTGCACGAGCATATGTAAATGCATTTGTCTTGGGTACCTGTTACCTTGGCACTGAGTGCCCTTAGTATAGCAAAAATCTCTGCCTGGAAGACTCGAATTGTTCTAGATGAGCTGTTGCGTGATTGAGGGCTGGCGTTTGGTAATGGATCCCCGCCCGATGAATGTGGGACCTATTCGTATATATTTCTATTCCTTCCTTATTTGGAATGATTTGGAATGCTGCCATTCTTCGCGTTTAAGGAACCGAACTGTATACCTTGCATTGAAGCTATATTCTTTGCTTAAAAAGTCATCCGAACGCCTTACGAGTGAAGAGCCTGCCTGTACTTCCCTCCTGATAGCCCTGTGTCCGAGTTCGAGGGATCTTTTCACTTCTAGTCCCACAGGGATTAAGAGTGTGTCCATGGTTGCTGTGAGGGTACTGGATTTTGGTGCAGTCATTTTCAGCCAAGTCATACATTGGGTGGTATTCGATTGGAATGAGAGAACGTATTCTTCTCTATTATTAGGTTGGGTCTAACGATGCAATTTTAAATTCAGAATAGTTGCCTCCGCATATCTAGGACGCCCTTATGAATTTCGAAATTCTGTTAAATAGTCGCTAAAGTAATGCGAGAAAAACTGCTACTTTTCAATTTTCCACATTCCTTCAATTTTCTGAAATCCTACAAACCGTTACATAATAAAAAAAAAAACTAAGGAGCACCTTTTCTCGACAGACTTGTGATAGTTTCTTTAAATCAAAGAGTAATTTGTACAAAATCAGTTCAGATACAGATTTCGTGGCAAAGATGTAACCACATTCAAAATGCATTACCAAACTATTTAGCCATACATGACACTCTAATTGCGAGTCAACTAATTTTAGACACAGATCCCGACACTTCAATTTATCTCAGGTCCCCCAGAAACTCATGACCTCAGCGGCCAGAAGCAAAAAATATTATTAATTGTTCCTTTTTATTTGAAGCAAAATAAATGACTCAATCTCGCACCCACCTACAATGCGCACGCAACAGTTGTTCCCTGATCGAAAACTGTCGCTCCAATTTGTACACTTCCATCCGAAGCACAATATTAATGGAACACTCATCACGAGTAGCGAAACATTCGTCTTTGATTAAACGTATACAACGCGGACAACAAAAACGTACTAAGTGTCTGTCAGAGTCGTTTGTTTTCTTAACAGCGCCGCATTCTAGATAGATTTTTCTCCTTTGTTACGGATACTTAAAAATAACATATTTTGTCAATTCAGTGGCTTGAATGTAATTTCTGTTGGTGGCTGGGATGGAATCGATTTACTCGCCTGTCAAATGGTCTAACAGAAATCAACCAAACGGATGATAGGATTTCCAATTAACACGAATTCGTTACGATTGCTAAGCCACGAGTTAGATGGACATTGTTGGACAAAGGATGGCATGGTGTGCGATTGACAATCGAGAATTTCTTCATAATCCACATTTTCATTTAGATTGGAATGAAGAAGGGCTTACCTCTGGGTACACCGCATAACTTTCGGGATTACAAAGTAATTTGGAACGAACAGGGAAATCCATGAAATTCAATTAATGTCTGCCGGTGGTAGACAGTTTCAGTTTGGAATACCTACAACTACTACTAGATACATGCTGTCGAAGGTGGGTAACATTGTTTTTGTTAGAAGCACAGGAGGTCAGATGCGCTTCGAAATGTTATCGCTTTAGTAATGCGCTGCATGTACTAATATATTTTTTATTTTACTGTTTAATAAAATAAGAAGAAAGGGTTTTTAAACTTTATGCTGAACAGGACAGAATTTATTATTAATAAACTACACAAGGGTTGTATAGTTCACTAATGAACTAGTTCCAAAAAAAGGTTCTGGCAAGTCATAGGGTGACCAAATAAGAACGATAGGAAAACAAAATCTAAATAGATTCACAACCTTCTGAGCTATAAAATTTGGCATGATTTTGGTTTTATTTTGAATCTACGTTCATGCCATTATATGTGGAACTCGGTCCAATATGTGCGGCATTATTCCTGCAATAGCGTCTCGAATGTTGGCATCTAGTTCGTCCAAAGTGTAGACTAAGGACTTGACGTAGCCCCAGAGAAAATAATTGAGCGGTGTCAAGTCGCCACATAAACGCTCACCGTGAGCAGTGGCTGGTCCAAAATGGGCCTCGACCGAGAATCGGATCTCCAGCCAACATTTCCAGCCTCGATTAGCGAACTCACGGGGCTTTCTATAGTTGTCCGGCTTCAATTTTTGCGCCAGCACAATCTTATACGAATGTAGGCTCAAATCCAATCGGAAAATAAACCGGGTTGACTCTCTGGCAATGTCCAATTCAGCGGATCGGCGTCTTCTTTGATACTGACGGCTACGGCGACTGTTTTTTTCATTTCAAACCAATCTCTGTCTGGTTGGTGACTTGAGGTCCAACAGAGTGTACACACGCTTTTCAACGGTGCCACGAATAGCCTGCACAATGAAGCCTGATGATCGACCTGACAACGAAATGCACGTTTCGTATTTACAACTGAGTTGGAATTTCGATATTTTTTGATAATTTTCTCACTTTTGGCAAGCATGAAACAATACATGATAGAATGGTACACCTTACTGAATATTTTGACAGCTGGACGTCATTGGCAGCTTTGACAGCTGGACGTCATTGGCAGCTTTGACAGCTGCTGCAACATTACAATTAGAAAATGTATCATTACTATCCGGTCACCCTTCAGTACTTGACGCAACTTTAGTATCACATTAGAAGGGATTGAAGAGCTTCTAACTTCTTACTCCTGATGTCGGAATCTATTACATTGTTCCTAAATAGAAGGTGCATAGATTCTTATACCAAATAAGTTCGTTAAATGAATAGATTGCCACACTCAATGCTGAGGCCGCAGGTTGTCGGGACATCGCTACATATTCACATTTATTTCAGAAATATAAATAGCCTACCTAGTAGATCATGAATCCGACTCCGATGTAGCTCGCGGAGAAGACATACACACACACACACACGGACGAAAAAAGGAAATATGAACGCTCTGAAATTTAAATCTTAAAAAGGAGGGAATGTCTGCCCTCAGAGGCGGCGCCATCCGGCCGGTGAGTGAGGATTCCTATTCAACAATCATACATGTGGACATTTATTGCCTAATTAGGGATTGTTCCCTGCACCTCGCTTGCATACTACGTTTTATTTTAAAGCTGTGATTTATAGCTCCGGCTTTTAATAGTTACACTGACGTCAGTTGTTGGCCAACAGTGTACGTCTTCTTTTTGTATTTTAATTGCGAACGTTCACTTCATTTTGTATGTCATCCGAGGAACTTTCTAATCCCTATTAGTTCAAAGTGACCACCGAGTAGCCTTGTGCTCGCCGCCAGGCAAGTTCCCGTTTAAGTCGATTCCTTCTCGCCACCCAGCCTCTTTTATAGGTCCTTATAAAAGTTTTAATACGAATTTTATTGCCACGACCATCACCTCGTAATTGGTGGCTGTGAACACGTCCTCCACCTATTCCTCTGTCAGCGGACGCATCACAATGACTTTATTACGATGTGACATCAAAGGAACTGTGAGAAAGAGTTCCTTTTTAATTGCAGTGTTACGCAGTGGTGCGGCAATTGCTGCTGCTGCTGCAACAGTTCCATTTTGGAATGAAACCTCTTGAGGGTATCGCTTAATTTTATCATCGGTACCACCTTCCAGATTCAAAGGATTTTTGTTTTTCCTTTCGGTGCTCCGGTTTTGTTGATTGAAATGTTTTGGGAAGAAGTCACAGCCCTTAAGAGGAAGCACCGACAATGATAATGATCCATGCCGAAAGACACCCATCTAGATATTTTAATTGCTTGATGAAAGATTTGTGGTAATGACTGTGAAGAGTGCTCCCGGCAGCGGTCACATCGTGTTCGTCTTCTTCGTGGTAACGCAGGGAATACTGATGGGACTGTTGGTGGGTAGGCTTGCTGATATGAATTTGATTTAATGGCAACGGCATCCAATAAAGAAAAATGATAAATGGCATAATTTTTCGGTTTGTTGGCGCGCTTCATATGCATGGATGCGGTTTGCCCACCGGACCTCAAAGGGTGCACTGCTCAGTGAATTATTGTATCGCTTAAGCTGTTTAATTAAATAAATAATTGAGTTATTTATGTGGATTTTATTTTGATAGCTGCGGGCGGGATTTGTTTTATCGCCATTCGTAGCGATATGGCGAGTATTAATCGACCAAGAAGTGATTCATGGTGAGAACTAGTGTGAACTTTGTTATCTTTGATTGGAATGCGCTGTAAGAAATACATTTTGGGAATTTCGAAATCATCAGGAAGTGTGTTCACTTCCTTTTGGGTGAAGAGGTCATATTCAACTAAGCGGACTTGAATCTGTTCATCTTTTCCGTTTCCTGTAAGCTAGGAATTGTTTGCTTTTACTACCAATTTTCAAACGACTTGTCTTGGCTACTTAAGAGCTGTTCCGTGTACGCCTGTCTTCATTCTACGTGCATAGTTGGCTCTTGTATAATTTGCTCAGATTTAAAGCCCTTCAATTCGGGACTATAGCAAGAACCTAAGCCAGAATCTTGAAAAGTATTTATATATGTACTTACTAACTAAGGTGACACTGCAGTCCGATGTGGACCCAGGCCTCAACCAACAAGCCTCTCCACTTATTATGGCCTTCGGGTAACTGCTTCCAGTTGTGCACTCCAAATTGGTTAAGGTCTTCTTGCACCTGTATACTCAGCTACTGCCTTGTCCCTCCGGGTGTGAATCGAAAACCCTTCGGGTCGCAGTGTTTCTCTCCATTCGCTATACATGTCAAAGCCATCTTAAATGAGCGATCCGTACTTTTTGTTGATCAGATACATGTCGCTGTATCATGCCCGTCAATGCACAGAGGATCGAAAATTATGCGAACAACCAAGGACAACCATCTTTTGCCCCATGAAGCAGAGCTGTGAGGATGAGGGTCTCCTTGGGGTGTCATGACAAGTCCTTATTACTCATTTGCCTTCTTAGGACAACAGCGATTGGCAAGAGTAACTCTAAAGTTATGTTGTTTTCAGAGTTTATAGCGGATCCGAGGTCGACAAAGTCGCTCAAAGTCATGCCTGTCTATTGTGACGTTCCGTCCAATTCGTCGATGTTGTGTGTTTCTTCCTGTTGCCAGCATATGCTTCGTCTTGCTCTCATTCACAGGTAAACCCGTTTTACCCGCTTCTATTTCAATATTTGCAAACGTATCAGTTCGCTGTGCCATGTCGATGTCAGTCAGCCTATGAAAGTAATTCCACAGACTTGTGGAAATTTGTTCCTCTGGTGTTTGTTTGTGGGTATGGCACATCATCATCACCTTGTCTGAGTCCTTTTTCGACATCCCAGTAAAATTGTTTCCCCCCGTTATGGACCAGCGAACGTTGGGTATCGTCAACCTCCATAATCGGACGAGTTTGTCAGGGATTTCAAAACCAGATATGGCTCTATGAAGCTCGTCTCTATAAATGCTGTCGTATGCTACCCATGAATCGATAAAGACCGTTAGCCGGTCTGCAACCGCACTGATAGGGCCCAATCCTTTACTATCTTAAGGAGACTTTGTCTGTATAGTTGGCGCAATTTAGAGGGTTTAATTTTTGTGAATTGGGCAAACTACATATACAGAGCATTAGACATACTGTCCTCCAATTAGATCTTGGAAATGAGTTGGTGAGTTCTCCACCAAGTCATCTCCGGCTGCTTTAAAAATTTCAGCCATTAGACAGTCCGGTCCAGCAGTTTTGTTGGACTTAAGTTTGGATATTGCTGTCCTGACATCAGTCGGGTCGGGTGAATGGAAGTCTGGGTTTTCGGCGTCCAGGTTGGTTCCCAAAATCAGTGTTTCATAAAAAATGCCTACAGAGTCAATATACATACATATGTATGTTCAGTAATGAGGCTCATTTCTTGGAAATGGTTTGGTGTACGGGTATGGTCACTTCGGTCTTGTCTGGGTTTTTCCCGTCCAAGTTCAATGGGTAATTCTGCTTGGCAGCGGAATTCGGGTTTAACAGCCTGCAGAAGTGGTTTATCCATATCCTCAACACCGACTGTGACTCAACTACGAGGTTTCCTCGTTCACCTTTACAGGTCTCTGTTCGTGTTTTGTTGCCTTTACTTAAACTTTCGAATATTGCTCTTAAAGTACTAGCCGATGTTCTTCCCTTCTCTTTTCTTCATAGAAATTAATGTATATGCGATCGGCAAAGGTCCTTGTGGTTTGCAGGTGATTAACGTTACATCTGCCCATAGTATTACTCCGTTTTGAGGTAAATATAGAAGCACCTTAGTTGCAACGAAATAAAGGTCTAAATTGGCCGCTCTTCACGTTCGGACATCCAGTATACTAGAGGAGTCCTTTACATCGGTCACAACATGCGACTGCCGTGTGCTTGGTATAATGACAGTAACTAATTAATTATTCCAGTCGGTAGTCTTGGGTGATCTTAGTGACCTTTGGAAACCAAATTGTATTAGCGGAACACAATTGCACACATCTGCCATGTTTTTATTTAACACTCCAGTTTTAGAAACCTCTGAAAGCTGACTCTGCTTCAAAACATTCAGAAGTTCATGAACTCTGTCTTAGTTATGTAACGTAGGTCTTAAGGCAGGGAACGAATTTCATAGATATCTGCCTTAATAGACTGAGTGATGATCATCATGTTCAAATTATGTTCTGTTTCCTAGTCATACTATGACCCAATAGTCCTGGTGCTCCAGTGAATTATCCTCTATCCCCACAAAGCAAACAAGAGAATAACTTGTTCCTTTTGGAGAAAAGCCAGCCTTCAATCAAGGTTCTAGAGTAACTTCTTATTACGCAAATTCGATTGTTGTCTTGAGAGCTACATATGTACATATGTATCTTTGGAATGCCAATGTGTTCAGTTGGTTTTTTCTAAGATCAGTTCATCCAACGAAGAGCTAAGAAAATGAGTGGCTTGCACCTTCTAAATTTTTTTGGAATAACTCGCTAGTCGGCCCTACATTAAGGATTTGGCTGGCCTCATTCTATCTGCCATATTTGGCATTGTTATTCCATCCTGTCACTTTATGACCTGTACCGCTTCACTGCTTTCTGGTTCTGTCAATATTGGGTCCTTAGAGTAGATATGTAGAAGGCAATAGCACTTCATAAGAACGATCTCATTTCCTGCGTTAGTATGTCCTCCTGTTCTTTGGAAAGACAAAGTTCACGGAGGACTGTCTGAGATGAGTTTCTCTTCGCTTTTCTTCACACAGAACTGGCAGAATATCATTGCGTTACTTGAGCTGTATGAATCTCCATTTCAGATCACAAGAACTCTATTTAAACAGGGAATTCAAACTTGGACGGTAGATATGTCCATTTACAGAGGTATGTATAGTGTGTTTGGTTTTGCTGTAAGGCCAGAGTGCCTCCTATCACCCCCATTGTTCCCTGTAATGAACAATGATGTTCTTTATCCTTTATTGCTGGGAATAAAAGTACAAAATTGCCTGAGACGTGGAGATGTTGCACCTTATGAAGCTTAAGCTCCCTACATACACATTTTATTGAATTTGTAGAGAGGTGACATTATTTCACGTTGAGAAGCTGTAGTATCTTCCAGCACAACCTCCTATGTTCTCAGCCTCAGCTCACACCAAAATAGAATTATTAAGATCAAGAAGCCATAAATTCGTCAGGCGGAACTTTTAAAAGCATGACCGCCTAAGAAATTTCCCCAATTTAGAGTCTAAAAAGTATATTACTGTGTAAATCTCGAATTCAAGCCTTCCGCGACATTCTCACCAGCACACTGCACCACAGCATCAATCTTCATTTGTGGCGAGACGCAAGATGCTCGACTTGTCGAAAATTTAACATAATTCAGGCATACGTATTCAGAACCGTAGCCCTATTTTCATGGGAACACGGTCTCACAAGTTCGAAACTGGTCGGGACGGTACACCTTTCATGTACCCTGACTTCAATAAAAGAAGCACACTAACTTCGCCGACATTGTATCTACTTGGTCGAACAATCTATTTTGTCGTAACACAAGACATTTTCCCGAAGATGTCACAAGATGTACCCTCATTTAGAAACGCATAAAAACAAAAGATGAACCCAGTTCCGAGTCGACACAGTGTAGTCGTTCGGTCTACATGCCGGCGGCCGTGGACCTCTATTGAATTTCAAGCGGGATAGCCTTTTAAATTAGTGCAGCGTCAGAGCGTCTGGGACAACGCGACCATTCTTAATTTAATTCAACATATTAGATAACCGCTAAGGACCCATCACGTCGGACAATTAATGTCGATGAGGTTTTGGTCTGCCATAAAATCCAGATTTAATCGAATTGAGAAACAATAAATAAATTTCCATTTCAATGAACGGCCGGACAGCTTAGACTTTGAGGAGCCCGTATTCGTCGCCCGACACTCAGGGGAAAAGGTAAATTCGAGCTGGAGTGTGGTCCCGAAGTTGCATTCCCTTTTCCGAGGAAAGGCAAACTCCCAAATACCTACTTTCTTATCAGCGTCGAAAATTAATAGATGCTCGTTCTCCGACAGGTTTCCCCTGATAAGGAACCCATCAACGCGGACCTGGCGTAAGTGTTTTCGAGCAGCAACGAACAAGTGGTCAAAAGGGAACCGGGAAACAAAGCAGCCGTGGATATATTATGCGTTTTGGTGGTGTACCTGGCCGCAGATGAATCTCCATAGTAAACCGGACCGGCATTCGCAGAGTCAAGCGGCACTGTGAGGCCCGGTCCAGGTGGTATCCACTTAAATGTGTGTGCCTTCGGACAGCTCTGAAAGAGACGAATCACTCTTATCAAGAGTCGTAATTTTTCATTAGATATCACGAGATAAGGTGTCGTGGGGTACGAGAACGTTGGGGACCTGGGACTTAGGTGCCAGTGCCAGTGCTGGTGCTGGTGCTAGTGCTGGTGCCGGTGCCGGTGCCTCTCCTCGTGTCCAATGATTAACCATCTGCATTTACAATGACAAATTTTGGGAAAGCAGCGACCGAAGATTATTAGTTGGCATCATTGTCGCTGGCCACTATCGGTACGACAAATGGATTATGACGGAGTGAGAATAGCGAAGAACAAATTTAATGGTAGCGTTTAGCATTATCTTTGGGACCTTAATTGTTGGACATTAGACATGAGATTTGTTGCTGGGCTCGGTGGGATAGCCCCCGAGCTGCATTGGGATTGTAAGGAATGTAATTTGTTAATGTCGCCAAAAGAGTTGCTTCCGAAGTTGTGGATGAGTAAGTGGGTACCCTGTTGTTTGAGGAGGGCATGTTGTGATCTATTTTGTGTCAGATGCATTGGGTTAGGTTAGGGTTACTTAAAGAAAGCCGATTCATAACATGTGTTTTCACAACTTCCCTGTATTGGGATACGACATTGAAGATGTACATCCAGATTTAGAGGACATATCTGAATAATTTCTTCACTACATGGCATGGTGTTTCGCAGGGTAGTAGTACCAGTCCTTTTCATTTTTAAGCAATGGCATGTGGAAGTTGCGGAACTATTTACTTGACAAACAAGTCGGTTCAATTAGACATGCAATGACATTGACAATTGTGTGTAGGATGGTCCTCCATGCTCCCGAACGTCTGCAAGAAATCAGCGATATTCTTGACTGTAGATAACTTATGGCGTTCTTGTATGATACTTTCCTTTTGCTAAGCATATTAGTGTGCTAGGCTTAGGAGACATCTCTTTTTGCGACGCATGTGGAGAAGGCGACTAAACTCTGGATCATTCGGTATTGTCCTGCTTTTGCTCGGATCAAATCCGAATCGGGAATATCTTCAAGTTCCTCTAAGAAGTATGCCTCCAGAACCTGCTTTCTTGATAAAGGTAATGCAGGACATGCAGGGTACAGAAGATGAAATGGTGATAGTTCCTCATCATCCATACAGTCACGACAGAAGTCTTTGGGTCGAATTCCAAGCCTAATGGCTAACCTAACGTGACGTGCGTTTGTACAACTGTGGCCACATCTGTCTGGCGTGATTCCACGTATCAAGATTACGCCATCTTGCATTTGCCTAATGCAGAGCTAATGTATGTAGATATTGTACTTAGCCGTTTCAATAGGTAGATGAAACCCCCTTTGCAGTCGATAGGGCTGACCAGGATCTCAGCACAGAGTGTGATAACAATTGTTCGATATCTCATTCAATGATGCCCGACCTCGTTTTACTAACTTAGATCTGACTATCGAGTGCTTTGATAGCTACTTGTCGGTGAGACAGGAGGAGAGTCTGAAAGGACTTCTTTCAGCTCCTACGGCTTTGGCTGTCTTAGACCCATAAGTGTTGATCTCAAGTGCAGAAGTACTAATAACTAATTGGATGGGAATACGAGCATGGTATTGAATGATGACGTCGAGGAATGGGCTAATGGAGTCCATGGTTATTATTATTATAAACGCTTGGTTAAGGATGGTGGCGTGCCCCTGGTTAGCTGGAGCACCATAGCGATGGCTCCCTCACTTGCAACACTGATTTCACTGCGATCTCTTTCCCATAAATATCCAGAAGGCGGATATCGTTCTAGCGCTGCCGTAGAAGTTATAGGGGTGGTGCTGTAGCGGAAATGGGTCCTACTATAAGTAGAGAGAGATGTTTGGCTTTAATTTTTAGTTACTAAGCAAAAATAAGTCCTCGGATACAGATGACCCTACGGTTGAATATTTTTCACAGAAGATGAAATGCTGTCTGGATGAAGAAGATCCATTGGTCTGTTTTTAGGTTCTGATAAAAATTTACTAAATGTGAAGTAAGTCCCCATCATTACTTTTTCATTCTGTGCCTGTAAAGGCATGTTGCCCATAGCTAACTCCAATCTTACCAATTCGCTTGGTATCTTGATGTTTTCTGTATTATTATCATTCTTGCGTTGTATAATGGATTTTAGTACAATTTCTTGACCGTTTTTGATTCTGTTTTACTCTATCCAATGAATTTTCGAGTCACCTGTTGACGTTTGTTTAATTTGAATTCTGATACAATGTGGTTGGTTGGTTATAGAGATTTTGTCTTTCTCTAAAGGAAAGACGTTAACAGTTTAAATATTTTTGTATTTCTAGTAATTTTGAGTACAATGTACAATGATACATGTATCAATCTCCAAGGATCTTCTAAGATAAATTTGAATAAATACTCCTCGAAGACATGTAAAGTGTTTTTCAATACGGACATAACAATATTGTATTTAAATAAAGCACAGAATATTTGAGGTATCGGGCTGAAATTCATTGCAGGTCCAGTACACACTTTAAATTTAAGTATAGAATTCGATCTTGTTCATATAACCACCGCAAGTACGTTTTTAGTGATTGATTCCTTGGAGCCAATTTTCCAACACTCGTCCACACATATCGCCCATAATCTTGGTCATTTCACGTCGATTTTGTATCATATGACCTTATGTTGTTTTCTTGTTATCATAAACACCAACGACTTAACATAACCACATAAAAATAAATCCAAGGTCGTTTACTCGCGTAGGGACATTCAAACGGATCACTTCCTCTTCATGGCATGTGGCACCATCTTATTGAACTCTCATATTACTGGTGTCAAGTTCATCCAATTCTGGGCAAAAATAGTCTTCCAATATGGGGCGATAGTGAACTCTATTGACTCTTCCGGCATAAAATCCAGAGCACATGGTAACCTTTTGTGGATACAATGGAGTTTCTTGAAGATGATGAATTCAAACATCAAACTTGAGCAGAGCAAACTCTGAAAACCTTCAGTGATTCAAATGCATTTGATCTGTAAGTACGAAGACCAAGATCTTTACGCAAAATTCTACACAATGTGGACTGGAAATCTCTCCCAATTCCTGTTAACGGCATGGGATCCACAGATTTGGCTCACTATCTAAGCGTTCGGTCCACAGCAGAATATTTTGAGGCCTGGTAACTTTGACATTTGCTGAAACATAACAATTGAAAGAAACATCATTATCTGGTCACCCTTTGGATAGCTACGCTTCTGCATTTTAATGGCTAAGTTAGGCAAAGCTTACCAGTAAATCAGATAGCTAAAAACCTTGCAGACTGCAGCCATGTCGCACCCTATAAAAGGTTGTATAATGTGTGAATCCTATGTACATCCTGGATTGATGGCCTCATTGACACATTTGTTTTCTTTTCATGAAATCATGTTAAAAGACAATTCGAATCAGTTCACGTGAACAACTAAATACGCTTAATCGCAACTAATCCGTGCCAAGACAGGCTTGTAATGTGTGTGGCGATGAGTTTCTCGAGGAACGCACAGGTTCGAACGGCTGCGCTAGCCAGGCTATTCATCTTCTTTAAATAAAATATACTTTCAGTAAGTAGTTTCTAGCAATTGCAATTATTGTATACATGAATACTGATGCGTTCAGTGGCAGCACGCTATGCAATATATCTTTTGGTTGTATTTAGAGCCGTTTCACTTACAAAATATATTCAATGTAAGTAAACATTTCAGTATTATTACTTTGCGACTTTTACCGGAAATAAAATGCGCTGGGGGCTTTTAACTCGTAAATAAATCTGTTAGCCACAATTGCACGTCAAGTCAGATAGAAAATGCAATCAGAGAGAGTTATTTATACATCCACAGTGGCTCCATAGACCCGTTTAGATTGGTCAAAATAAATAGTGTAGGGGGGCTTTGACACTTACCAAGACAATACTGATGACAACTTCAGATGTAATTACCCTAATTGAAGAGTCATTATCTCAGTGTGACTGTCATTCATCATAACATGTCCTCACATCCATCAAATCCAAAAGGAAAAGGGAAGCGATTATCCGGTCACATATACCCTTATGCATTGTACAGACCCTTCCTTAATTATCGTCTCAGTTATGTCTAAGTATTGTTCCGTGATTGTTCACCCGATGATCGCCTAGCGCGATCACTGTTGACACTTGGATGCATTTCGTCACTTAACCAAACACTGATACGCATCAGAAGTACAAATCTCACAACAGCTGCAGTGTGCGGCGCAGCGTCTTATTTTGGCACGACGAACACGACGAACACGACGACGACGACGACATGTCATTGATGTTGAAGGAGTACTCTGTTTGAATATTTCTCTTCACCGACATACGCACCCAATTTGAAAACAGAAAAGTCTCTTCGATACCATCATCAGCTGTATGGTTCGTAGAGTTCCAGACGACTGAACGGATCCCTTGTAATTACAGCTGCCAGATCAGTGTCTGAAGGAGATTGTCGCTACCAGCGAGTGTCAGAAGTATCTACGACGCACAACAAGAATTACGATGGGAATACTCCATTTAGACATCCCATAAATATGATCGCCGAGTAAGGAATTTCGTTCATTTGGGGGACGCTGCATCTATGAATGTCAAACACTGTCAGATAAATGGGATCTTTTAGTCAATAAAGTTCAACAAACACAGAAATTTTAATTTATCGCTGGTGTTGCGGCTTTATGAGCGTGTGAGTTGAATTTGTTGTAAGCGGTGTAATATTTATGTTTACAGGAGTTCCATTATTTGTGACCAAGTCCTCACTTTGTACACAGAATTAGTTCTATTTTGGTTGATTATGAATGCAAGGAATGGGGTTATGATTAACTTATACTCTGTTTTGGGGATTTTGACGTTTTTATGTATTCAAAGCTACAAGCGGTTTGAAAGAGTTTAGATCATATTTATGTTGACATGTTTAAGATGTGATTCTGTCTCTTTTGTTGTTTCTTTTATAAACCTCTGCTTTAGAAATAGAGAAAGACCACTTTAAACTTAGAAACTGAATAGCCTTGGTAATTAAAAAGCCTATTTTCCATCGATATGAAAGTCGTTCAACATAGCTTTGTTTAACACAAGCCGTTAAGTTGACAGAAAACATTTGATCGCTAAAAGACAATTTAAACTGACTAGTCCCCAAAACGTTCGGAAAAATGCAACAACATTCTGAATGTATGTATGTACATATGTACCACTATCACCCACTTTCTCGCCACACTATTTCTAGCCACCACGAAGTAAGAATTGTTTTAGGACATCAAAAATCCTTAAAACGTCTTCGACGTTAAACTGTCCATACTTAGCTTACAAAATATCCTACACTTCTTTGTGGCCAGATACCCAGATTACATCCAAGTTGAACAGCTAAGGCATCTTGTAAAATTGCTTCACTGCCGAACAAATGTCCTAGATCGGGATTTCAAGTAACGGGACGATTTACTAGGAGCACCTCACCCAACCGTAGTGCTATTTATTTCCTAAATTTATGACTCCTACCAGTTTGACTAGTTTGGACGCTTCAGAAAAATGGGTCCGAGTCAAATGTACTCAAGTAGAGCCGTAAATCTCTGGGTTTACCAAGTCAGTCTATTGACTAAGAATTAATAAGAATATTAGGCGAGACCATTGCTTACAGATTTATAAATGACTAGCGATTTCCTCGCAGACAGTATTGGTCTAACTATTATGTAAGTCGTGATTCCCGTATGTTATTCGTATATGTATATGTATGTATCTTCGAAAAAGATGCCGTCGATTTCTACATGAACAGATCTAGAAGAAGCTGCTTAATACTCGTAGGATCCAATTTGGCAAAGCAATTTCTATCATTTGAATTACATCAAGTTCGTCGTTGTCGCCTAAAGTTATGGGTTCTTGGCGCGCAACACATTGTAAGACTCATGCTGAATTCCAGGACACAAGGCAGTTGGGAAGAATGATAAAATGAGCTGGAAGTCAAAAGATGTACCGTCAAACTAAACCAGGTAGATACCACTGGTATAGAGAAGAAAATACTAGTAAAAGGTAGTGTTCTAACCAAAAAATTGTAGGCATCTTACACAAACAAAAAATCGTGAAAATTTTATTTATTGTCTCTTGAACTAACTTCAAGTTTGGTAAAACTATTTTCTGTAATAGACTTAATCTCAGTCTCTCCCTTTCGTCTTCCTAATCATTGTAGCGTATTCCAGGCCGAATTATTAGATTAAAGAGGTCCTATCTCGGCTAAAGAAAAACGTGATATCCACTAGCTATGTATGTATGTATATCCACATCTTTTTAGATACCCAGGCAGATATCAAATCCTTGGAATCCTCCTCTGAATTCTAAACTTGCTCTAGACTCCCATTCGTCTTTCTTAGAGATGGCAGAACGATTTAATATTCAACCTTTGTTGGTTGTCTGCTGTCCAATCGCTACATGCAAATCTCAGGTGAACAAGTAACATAACACATTTGGCTTAAGTTAAGTTTCTCTTAGAAGATTGCGTATCAGCACTGTAATAAGTGTCAATGCAGTGAACATGGTCTAATAGGAAAGAACGGAACTAGGCACAGAATAAGAGGAATCTATTCTCCAGCTTTTCTGCACCTGCCATCTTCTTTCTCACTAAATGATCTTGGTACTTGGTACTACTACGCTTCATTAGAAGCTCGAATTGCTTTCACTAGTGAGTATGGGGAACTTACGATTCAACAACAACGGACCTATTATTAGTGTGCTGACGGTAGCTAGCAGCCTCTTTAAACGTTTTTCCATTTATTGGATCACTTAATGGCTACAAGTTGTAGGACAACTTATTTTAAATGGCCCCTATGCCTTCCGGTAACGACGAAGCCGGTTTCTAGTCTAGTGTAGTACGTACTTGGATGTCGAGTAGTGTAAGCCATAGTCTCCATGAATTTGATTCTTTGATGACTAGTGGCGTACGGACGGTTCACTATTCCACCATTATCCTCAAATAACTTGACGGAACGATACACAAAGTTTCGCGTTATTTTCAGTGGTCGCAACATACGAAAGATTCCACCTTTCTCGTAGCCGCATCTTTGTAGACGAATTACACAATTTTCAAGCGAACCCCATTCCATGATTGCAAACAGGTGACGGCAAGAACTTTATACAACTTTGTCTCAATGTCACTCGTCTAATAGCCGCCAAGTTGGAGTGGATGCGTCCATTGGTTCTTGAGAAAGAATGTGTTCTTTTCGTGTACCAAAACATTTGCTAGTACTAGATAGTCGATGCCTTGAAAACCGATAGTTTGTTCATGATACGGAGTTATTTATCCCTAGGCTACCATAATGGTCCTAGAGTGATCTAAACATGGCAGGTACAATACTTTTGTCCGTCAATCGATTAACCTAAAACCTGCCACGATGTCTCTCTAGCTCATTGTTTTTAAACTCTCTTGAAATGCAGGTTAAAAATAGATTTTCAGAACATTTTGAGACCCCTGACATGAGTGTTTTCCAGGTGCTGACCTGACCCCCACATTTATGAGTCTGACACGAAAACTGCATCCTCAACCAATCTAGGTGACATGGCAGAGTTACTAGCACAGTTTGTCTAACACAAGGGTTTAAACAATGATCTTCCCAAGTTCAGTCTGATGCGATACCCATCCGACCGCGAATAATCTTTTGCTGACAAACTGACCGAACTCAATTAGAATAACGTATTTTTAACTGAAAACTGTCAATCTTTTCGCTCTACCTACACAATCAGTTACAGACGGAGTTGTCTTAAGTTCCTGTTTACTTTTTTCCCTGGAACTTGCTGGTATTTGTAAAAATTTGTGAGTTCTTTGATTCAAGTCCGTACCTTGTTAACAACGTTCGAGTGTATGGTATATCAAAGAAATATATCAGTTAACATGATCTTATGAGACAGTGCCGCCACAATGCATCCGTTGAACCGCGTCTGTGCAATCTAGAATGCCGCCTTGTATCTCCGCCGCTCGATCAACAACGATTTCTTTCGCAAACTTGACAAAAACTTCCCGTTCAGGATATGAATCCATTAATATTTATCATGAGAATATTTCTTACAATAAACATTGACGTACAGAGATATACATCTCAAAATTATCGAACCATTCAGATACATGTGTAGCTTGTGGGATTGCTTGATAAATCTGAAGTTTAATAAAATATCATAGTTTTGCATTAAATTAAAATGATGACCGTACATGCCTGTGGATCACATGACTAGACTACGCTTGATAGATGCTTCCGGTGTGATCATTCAACTTCAGTTGGAACCGAAAATATTTTTTTATAAATCATTCATAGGTCACGTGATCTTCTCTCAGACAAGTATTCATTGAAATACTTGCGGTCATCTGATGCTCCCGGTGATGTGTCAGACAGAAAAACAAGGGTCTGTCAGGCGAAACCGATTTTTTGATTTGGTTTTCAATCATTTTTCTCCTCTTTGGAGATGGATCACATTCCTGCCCGTATTGTTTTATCCCCGGCAGAGTATGTGCATGTAATTAGAGAGTCTCACGCATTTAGATACATATTGAAATGAACGTTGATTTAGGAACAAGAACTGAGCGAAATAAGACTCGTGTCGATTGGTCAGTTGGGACATTTGTGCGTAAAGATGTGCTCCAGCCTTAAATGCTCGACTCGTTTGTAATAACAATTCTATACTGAATTTGATTATCAGTCCTGACGGCGCTATTTTATCTGCACAATGTCGTTCAGTTACGGCCTCATCATTAGTTTACCAATGTTGTCCTATACTGCGGCAAATACCTACAACAATATAATTTTTCACTACTCCCGAATTTTTATGAATAGGCCCTTTTCCCCGAGAGAAGTTTGTTACTCACTCACCCTACTGTCCCAGTAATTCAATAAGCAAAACAGAGTCTTCTGATGCTTAGTACCTAGACAACCGAAACCTCGATTAATTCTACTTTACAGCTCTTACATATATAATTAAACATTATCTGCATATAGACGGATAGTATAATCTTTCCAGTTGACGTAAAGATTTTGAATAAGAGGGGACCCAAAATGGATCCTTGAGGTACACATCAAGAGATATCAATTTAATTCGAGGTCTTATTTTGTAGGACCACTACCTGCCACCGATCAGATAGATAAGATTTTGTAAGTCGTAGAGCCACAAGTTGGAAGTGACTTACAGTGTCAAATGCTCAACAGAGTTAAGCGAGTTATCATCTTGTTATCCAGCCCAATTCTTATGTCATCTGTTTTTTAATCTGACTGATTTGAGAACAGCAGAAAGTCGGATTCATGATGGTGGATGAGTTCCTCCATACATACTCGTATGTGCATATATAGGAAAGGAAGGATCGATATGGGCATGTGTTCGGCTGGAGAATGGGCTGTTTCTTGCTTTTTTAACGCAGGAAACGTCTTAGCAACTTTCCAGATACTGAAGACGTCATTAAAATTGTTTTAGACACACGAATTAGAGCGGGAAGTATCTAGAGTAGGTTAATTTTCACAAAACAAGGATGTATCTGAGAATGTCTGAGCATTAACGAACTTCTTATTCAATTTGTCAGGGTCAAGGTTTTCAAGATTGTCGTGAGTATTCTTACTCCTATTTCACGTAAATGTTTCCATACTACTTGTGGTGGTAAATGAGCATTAAAACGAGGAGAAAATAAAAATTACGTTTGTTTTGAAGAAGGCGATGTATCAACCAAATCCAAGCAAAGGCACATAATAAATGAAGAGCAGTGGATCTGGCAAGTTCGTCAGCAGTTTAAGTGCGTTAAACTTGACAGGACTAGAGAGGACAGTTTCAAATCTTTTTAGACTCAAAGGGCATGAGAACTTTTACAGCTTTTTGTAATACAAATAATATACTAATACTAATACAGCTTCTCTAATACAATGTTTGTGCAATCTTCGGTATTTTCTCCTCATGCACTCTTTGACAACATATAGTGGCGACCGAAAATTCCTCCTCCTACCTTAATTAGTATGTTTGAACCATTAAAAGGTATCAGTGGAGGATTTGAAGAATATCCCTATAAGTCTAGAACTGGTGTAGACGGCTTTATTCGCGTTTTGAGTGATTACCTTTAAATGAGATTTCCAATTAAGTTTGTGATCCAAAGTTATCTCAATATTTGAAATATTGTTTCGAAATATCGTCGCTCTCTCCACATATAGTAGAGCGGCTTAAACCAACCACAATAAGTGCAAAGGATACTGTCCCGTACAAACGTACCTATACAAGTTGTTTTCAAGCTTTTTTGGCTCAAAGTATTCGTACAGTCTGATCTACCGTGCTGCACCATTCAGTTCATAGGAAACCCAATTGTGAAGAACCAACGCAATTGTCCTTAAAAATCACCCCATAAATTGAGTAGAGCACCTAGATCAAAGCAAGCCCTACACTCGAGACAGGCCATTCTTTAGAATTTCCCAAAATTTAGAAAAAGTCCCAAAGTCACCAACCAATCGAGCCATAAGCTTTGTAGGTGATAATCCCCATATCTTCCGAAAAGGACCTTTACGCTGTCGTCCACTTTACACTTATCAATGGGTGAGTCAGGACTTCCTTGTGGTTTTCAAAGGATTGACTATATGTGCTTCGATGCCTCGTTTTATCCATTTTGCTGAACACGAATGATTCATTCCGTTCACACATTTTAAGTCGCTTAGTCACCAAATGAAATCTGTTGACTGGTGCAATTAGCTCACATGCACTCCACAACTTCGTATGTAGCCAGGTTTTAAGCGAATATCCCAATAAATAACCATTTCATGGTCTTAGACTTATTCGTGACAACTGTCCTAAGGTCAAGAGCTACCTGCAAACGAATCGCAGTTGATTAGAGACCCCAAGAAATCACCCTCTGCGCCGATACCTGATACACACGAACCATTGAATTGAAGAGAAGTGTCGTCCCGTAGAGGGCTCCTTCTGCAACACTCATCGGGTGGCGCTATTGGCGCCAACAGGTTGCACGTTCCACGATTTTATAGTTCTCCCGTGACTACATCAACCACCGGAATTTCTCCGACAGTCATTATTCTTGACATTTATTTAAACGTGCGCAAATTGCGTAGCACAAGATCCATCCAACGGACGAGTGGTGCTCCTCTCAACAACGTCCACCTCCCGAAGAGTCTCGTTAAATGTTTTATCGACGAGAGACAGTTTCCCGAGTTTCTGCATTTCAAATAGGCTCCATTGCCTGTGACTGACAAACGAAAGACCAACCAACCAACCAAGCAACGAACCAACGAAATGATAGCCTGTGCTGATTCTGTAGGCAAAAGGATACCCTAAACCCTGAACAACCGCTATGGTACGCACTTCATCACGCTGCAGCAGCAGCAGCAGAAGCAATCCGAAGAAGACGAAGACGAAGAAGGTACGGTGTCTCATCTTCGTCACTCGAATGCACAGCGGAGGTCAAGTGATTTATTCACATGTCCGATTGAATTGTTTGGCGCGCCCAAAAGGAATTCCCAGTGCTGTGTGTTTGCTGCTGCTGCTGCTGCTGCTCCGCGAATCTTTCACGATGAGTGCTCACATATTTGACGACCGCTTGATTGATGTCCCATGACCGAAATTGACGTCCACTTTTGCGCCGAAACGAAGGCGCCATGTAGGAACGATGGGCATCATCGTCGATCTTGTCAACGAATCATTCAACTCTGTGGCAGATCATCGGGTAGAGTTGATTGTCGTCATGGTTGAGGATGCTGTGCGGATTGAACGGATTGAGCTTGATCTACTTTGAGATTCGAGTAGCCGATGGTGGCTATGATGGTGAACAATTGAAATGAGGTGGTTTTTGTGCACAGATGGTGGAGAAGACTGGCTCCTGCTTTGGGTACATCTTCAAAAGTGACAAGTTTTTGTTGCCTTAATTCAATCTGGAGAGGATGATGATGGCTGGGCCGAAGATCGTTGGTATATGGAGCCTTATTTATGGAGGAAATGTGAGGACGTAAACGAGAAATGGAATTTCGCTTTGATGTATGCCACAATGGAGAAGGCTCGTACATCGTACATGCCCCATGGATCGGTGTCTGTCGTTTGCTCTGTTTTCATCGAAATTTTTCGCTGGTGTTTTGTATTTACGAGGAGCTTATGTGGTATCTCCAGAATGGGATTAGGAAATTCATTCAGCGCTTTAATGGGCCGAACGTGCACATTCGTCGCACAAGGATCGGTAACAAGCGCAAGAGCTTCGACAAATTAATGCAATTGAGAATGATGAATGACACGGGAACCTCTATAGATAGTTGTTTAAAGGAAAGTAACTAATGGGATGGTTGGTTATTCTAATGCTTGAGTGGTAATTGGCTTAGAGTACACCTTGAAGTCTTTCGGAAACTTTACTTTAAGCTTGCGGATGATTAGATTGAGTAAATGATACTCTTCGTCAAACCCTCGTTTTAAACCCATGCCCTGCTGCTGTTATAACTTCGAAATCAACGTTTAATTGGAACGTTTTAATTGGAAATACATATATGTATTAGAAATCAGGGATCCGGCGGAATGATCCAGAAGTTATAAATACATGTTAACACTTAGCCTGTCGGCGGAAACCGAGGTAACCATTTGATGCTATAAATCGTCATTTGAAAAAATTGCTCTCTCTTGTGGGTAGTACCTCCAATTTTTCTAATTTTCTTTCCAATCTTTTTGTATCCGCATATGTATATAAGTATCTTTTAGATCTCAGGAAATTCTAAAATATATTCTTGTTTCTTTGCAGGTATGTTACATCTTTAGTGTGTGAACTACTTATTCTTTACGTGCATGTTCAGTGAGTATAAATATACATACTTACACAGCATAAGCTGACTCAAATATGGAAAATCATAGTTCAAAGTTTAAATCCCAAAAACTGGTAGAATACGTTTCAATATGTGCGGCGTCATTCCAGCAATAGCGTTTCGAATGTTGGCCTCGAGCTCGTTGGCTTGTTAGCGTAGCCTAAGGTCTTGACCAAGAGTAGTCCCAAGTCGCATGATCGCGGGGACCAAACGTTGAACGCCAATTGATGAACATGACCCAGTCGCCAAATTTCTCCTTCACAAGAGTTTTGTCGCTTGTATGACATGTAGCATCTTGCAAACACATCTTGGAAATATCGATGTTGTTGAGCTATGGCAACGGAAAGCCGGTTAACATCGCTCTTTACATAAAACCTTTGACGTGAAAGGTGTCTCCTTCCTCATTTCGAACGAAATAAGGTCCGATGATGCCGCCATGCTATAAACCGCACCAGACAGTCAATTTTTGTGGATTGTGTTCGCTCCAATGACGACAACTCTGCTTGTTGACATAGCCGCTGAGCCGAAAACGGGCAACATCCGAGAAGATAATTTTTTCGCCAAATCCGCCCAACATTTCCAGCGACCTCACGGCTGTTACCTCAAGAATGGAACGATGTATGATGTAATGGCAAACCTTACTGAATATTTTGATAGCTGGATGTCATTGGTTACTTTGACAGCTGCTGAAACATAGCATTGGGAAAAAGGATCATTGATATCTAGTCATACTATAGGGTCCACCTCGATTGTTTCTTTATGTATCAAACTTAATAAACCCTTAGGATAGGGAATAAAATATATTGTATCTCCTAGTATTGTATGCATTAAACATTACACTTTAAACTTTCAACTGGCTGGGTCTGGGTAAGACTGTCATTATTTCAAAAAACCTTTTAGTTCCACTCTTTTTGTGATGCCAAGTTTCATAAGCAGTTGCTAGCAGTCTCAAACTAAGTTTGACTGTAGCAATACAGCTCTCTTCGATTATATAAATGTGTTCTTATCCGTTAAACAAAGATCTGTTTTTATTACTTCGTTCACTTGCCTTTTTAACCAAATGTTTCGTCATATGTATATCCGTAATTTTCGGTGAATATTTTCAAGTTTGGCAATAATACCAATTGTGTTGCCACATGAGATTGCAAAGCAGTGGACCTATAACGATTCCCTATGGCACACCACCAGTAACTTCATATATTTACATACATAGGTACACACATATCGGACTATTCAGTAGCTAAAGTATTGTAGTAGTAGGTAGGTCCCTTCCATTCGTGTAAAGAATATAACATGCACAACACGAATGGTGGAGAGAAGCGAGGCCCTGGGTCCCATCGACCTGTTGCGCCAAGTATTTATGATTTTTAAATGGTTAAACACATTATAGAGAAAACCTTCGTGAGGCTGGCTAGCGAGAGATGGAACTCCCATCTTGTCGTGTCTCCAGAAAAACAAATCCTATCGCTTAACAGACCCAACTTAGCACTCTTCACGGCGGTCATTACCAGCCACAATCTCATGGCGGCCCACCATAGTCGAATGCGAGTAGCCAAGGCTGTTGCAACACGGATGCAGTACAGTGGACTTTTCACTTCCTTTACGAATGCCCAAGCCTATACAGGCCCTCGGCGAATACAAATTCGACGACTAGTCGCATCTGTGAGGATAGCCACCATCAACCCTTCTGAAATTTATAACAACTTCAGGATGATTCAGGGAAGTCATGTAGCTACCCTAAAGCTATCCTAAGCACCCCGTTCTACCCACTTATGGTTCCAATAGTTATTTTTTAAACTCTTTTTGGATAGTTTCGATCCGATGTCGGAGTTCGTATAAAACAATCGTTGGTCATTGGTTCATATGTAGCTTTGTTACACAACCTGCATGACTCGTTTCACAAGTCGACTATTGTTGTTGTTATGTCCTGTATCCTCTTATGTGTCCTAGGGCTTCGACAAGCGCCATTGTGTGCGATTTCTGGAAATGTGCCTCAGCTCTCTCCAACTCTTTCCCAGTTGCCGTGCTTCCTTCTCAACTGGTCTGCGCCATGTAATCCTATGACCGTCGCGTATCCTGCCATCCTGAGTAAGCGGACCTGTCACCCTTTTGGACAGTACGTCTAATTCACTGCCACTTTCGTAGTCGTGCGGTTGTGCCTATAGGTTCATGGCCCGTTCTCTGATAAAGTTGTTCGTTAGAGACACGGTTTGGCCAGAAAATCCTAAAGACACCTTCCTCGTGATAGTCGCGGTCACCCTCCAGGTACCACATCCATATAGCAGCACGGATTCAACGTTGGAATGGAACTGTAGACTGGTGATTGGTGATTCGATGATGCGTTACAAGAGGGTGTGTTGGTTTATCCACATTTTCCCACTTTAGAATGTGCATCAGATTCAAAGACGGAAACAACGTTTTTACAGCCTCACCTTTATAGGTGTTTCTGTGATAGTCAAAAATCGAAAATAGGAGTACCTTATGAATATATGTATGTATACCAGTTGTCTGTTTACCGCTAGGAACGTTAGCCTAACTATCGTTTGATGTACGTACAAGCAATTAGACCCAACCCCACAGAAGCAATCGTGGATCCCTTTTATGTTCTCTGATAAAATTCCGATCAATTTGCATAATTAGCAATTAAGGTAAACTCTTGTAGGTGTCTAAATGATAAACCCTAGCACGGGTATAAATATAAATGATAAGTTTCTACAACCAATAAGCACAGACCCCCTTTATCGGGTTACGAAATCATTCCTAAAAGTAAAATGAAAACCTAATCATAAATATACCTACCAATTGAAACCAATAAACAGATAACTCTCCGAACAACTGATAAAAACCCAACTAAACGCAGCATTTATAAACACCTTATATGGCACGACGCACGCCGCGCCACACACATCACGGCTGGCTTATCGGAGGAAATTGGACGCGGATCTGCCATTGCTGCTGGACCTATCACATAAATTCGAAAATATCAATTGGAAACACTTACACTGCCTGATAGCCAAATGGGCACACCTATCGCCTCCCTAATCGCCGAACAAAACAAATACCCATGTCTACGTCTATTCCAGCGATAAACCCAAACTCCTCCTATTACCAGACTGACAGGTAGAACCACCTTTTGGATTTAATCGTTCGACACACACAGCATTCTGAGGCCATGCCCCTCGACTTCCCCATCAGAGTGGAGTGGTCGTAATCTACTGCGTCGTCGCCGTCATCATCATTGAGTCGCGCAGCGAACAGCGATTTCTCGCAGTCATATATTGCGCCGAACCGTTTAGCTTCTAGGATTTCATGTTTGCGTGACTTCATGGCTTCTGGAAAAGCGGCGCAATGCAATTCCTGTGCAAGGGTATGGGTGAGCGCGATCGGTGGCTCGACAACAAAAATGGAAATTGCAAGAATCCATCATACCAACCAGGTGAATTCATGACGAGAGAAGGAATAGCTCCTCGATTGAGCGAATGGGATCATAAGCAGTCGTATGGCTCGTTTTGGCTCCGAGATCCTTGAAGATTTAACTTTTTGTTTTTTTTTTTTGTTTTGCCTCATTTAGATCATCTCAAATGAAGAAAAATATGCTTCCTCGGCTTGATGAGTGCTTCTGCGGCCGGATGCTACGTGGTTGCGGCGACGGCAGACCCACCATGGCAATGCCTGTAATGGCCGACTACTCTTTATTTTTGCATCACGACTTTGTAATGTATTGCCGAGTTTACAATTCAGTTCGATTGTCTTTATTTATTTCATTGCTGGTATAAATTTTCAGATCATGACGCCGGTAAAAGTTTTGTGGAGCACGGCGGCGGCGGCGACGCGGCGTGGCTATTCTGTTCGCCTGCAAGGTAAACAAATGAACCGCTGTTTTCAGTCCGCCAACAGCCAACCGCCAACCGGCAACCGCCAGCCATGCCGAGACACGACGCAGACAGACAGATTTGTAACCAATAGAACCGAAACTCTGTTCCCAATTTGTATGTGAACTCTGTAATTCATTCAAATTTTTCACTGCTGTGGCTTTTGGCCGTTTTGGCTGGGAGAGCGTTTGAATCGCTAAAATTTTTGGATTCTGTAACAGCAAAACGAACAAAGTCAACGAATGTCGTGATTTTACTAAAACCGCAGCCGAGGAGGTACCTGTACAGCGATTGCTGGCGAATTTGTCGTGATTTAATTGAAATACAATTGCGATTGCTGGCAACGATGATAGGTAATACATAAATTATTATGGCATTGTTTACGGGCCTCGAGACTGAACGAAGTCGTTGTTTTAATGTGAACCTTTGCTCTTACCACTGCGGAGACAAATTTGCCATTAATTTATTATAAATTTGTTATGACGGAGTTTTTGGTACTAGACTTGTCTATTGTGTGTTGCCTTTTTGGGAACTAATTGGAGAATTCACCTTCCCCTTCTGTTAATGCATATGGTCTCATACATCCACTAAGAGAAGAGCCTACGTTTTGACGTTAAGATGGGTTGCCATGCTGTGATTTTGGGAACTAGTTCATTTAGCTCACTTCTTGAAGCACTTTTGGAACTAGTTCATTCTTGAACTACGCAAGCCTAATCAACATACTGACAGCGTAGTCATATTCCGCAACGCAACTATTAACACACAACACCTATAGAAAATCTTGTACAGGCGTAGATCCGATGTTAAGACATCGAAGTCGCTGATAAAAAATTTGTAAAAGGAACATTTCGACAATAAGACCTAAAATCTAAAGCCAATTCTTGTAGATCAACATAATGTTATCAAACTTGTATGATTTACTTAAAAAGGACTTAGACCGGCCCTGGGTGAGGATGCGAATAAACCAGAGAAGGTTCATTGTACAGCCATTGTGTAAGGTGGGTGGATCACTTTTGCACTAGGAACCATCCGCTCCTTTGTATGAAGGAGCTAATCTTAGCCGTGCAGACAGTGCTCATATCTTTGAAAATGTATTCACCTAATGTAGCCTTTCTGATGTTGGGCAATGCAGGGCATGTGCATAGGAGGTGACTAATGGTATCCTATTCCTCTTCGTCCCTACAACTTCTGCAAAAGTCGGTGTAAGGGATGCCCAGTTAGTGATCTTGGAGAAAGTTCCTCTCTTGTATTCGGTGGTCCTGTATTCGTTTAAGGTCGGCTGGAGGAGCCTAGCGGCGTTGCATTGGCCAAGCTGATGCCATCGATGATTGGTTACCCTTACCTCGATATCAGTGACATTTGTGCTATCTGAAAAGCATTTTCTTATACCTATTGCGAAAGCAGACTACTTGATTGCTTACAGGTAGGTTGGGGGTGACTACAACCACGAAGTGCAGTCTCACTTGAATCTCACCGGATCTATTGTCCTCTCCGATGTGGGATACTTGAAATTGAAGAAGAAGTTAGTCCAACTATTAGTCTTTGGTGGGAGCGGACTAGCTGAACCAATCCGTTTTTATGATGATTTTTAGGGTGGTTTTCGGTGGTCATTAAAAGATACTTTTCCAAGGTTGTATTTCCACGGTTTTAGTTATGTTGACACTTGGGCATTCCCACCAACCCCTAGATAGGTCTGCGGTGCTGATTCATATTCGTATGGGCGGCAGCTGTATTCTACAAGTTTTTGTTTTAGTGGGCGCAACGTATTCTCGAAATGCGGCATGAGGCAAATAAACTCTACCTTGCTTTGGCCATGTTGTGAAAATCTGAAGTGATTTTGAACTTGAGGAGACTGATGGAAGCGAGTAATCTGTTAGTAAATCGTTTAATTCCGAGCCTTTTCTAGCTAGTTCATCGGTCATTTCATTCCCTTGAAAGCCCATATGTCCCGGAGTCCAGCAGTTTGATCATGGATAAATCCATAGAGGCCTCTATGCTACCATATGTGTATGTATGTATTTCTAGTCGGCATACACTTGCGTGGTTGTATGGACCTATCGGGTCTAAAGCTTCCCCAACTCTATCTACAAGAAATTTGAAGTTAAGGAGTTAACGTTCAGGTTAAACATGGGACTTAATATGATGAAGAGGAATCCCATGTCCGATCTCGTGTTAAAAGTACAGTTAAATCTACAGTCTGCGCATTTTTTCAAAGATCAAAATTTTGTAAAATTGAATACCTACTGGATTTGATAAGAAGATCGATCTGGAATATAGAGACCATAGATAAGTCTGACAAAGTGTCTCTGCATTGCATCGTCTTCTTTTTTTGTTCTTTAACTTCTTCTCCTCTAAACGTCTCATCAAAGCTTACCCCTTTATTCACTGTATCCATGTGCTTGTCCTTGCTACATATATCGCAGACTTGTTTAACAATTCACTTTTCATATAGAGTAGGTAGATCCAAAGGGCATATTAAGTTTGATGCATAGTTTGTAATATAGAGATAATCGAAATAGACCGTATAAAATGCATACATTGTATAAAGCCACGCCCACTTCTTGGTGAGATTTTCATGAATTATTATTGCAATATTTACATAATTTCAACCCAAAAATTCAATACGCATATAATACGCGAGGACCATTTTATTAGGGCTAATGGAAATGAATCCAATTCAGACGGATTGCAGCTTTTCTACGTGATATTTGAATGTCCTTCATAAAACTCCCCATCCACTAAATTTTAACATTTCTACAATCCTGTCTCCAAGTTGATTCCTATTGCATGGGCTTTTGAACTTTTTGAAAACCCACTTAATGGATTTAAGCATAACAAGACGGTCCAAACGAGGATCCTTCTCATCCAACTAGCTTTCCTTGAACTCTTTTCCATTCTAAAATGAATTGGTATTTTGTATGATTTGCGTATTGGATATAAATACTTCCAAGTCACAACCAAACATTTCCTAAAGTCAGATACCCAAAACAAATACCAAGCTTCACTAAAATTACTTAAAGAATTCGTTTAAACGGACAGTGTTGCTATTTGGCTTGAGGATGACGAAGGACGATGGCACTAAGCCATGAGATTTAAGACATTTGATTTACTGTTTAATCTGTTTAATTAACGAATACATTGTATAATACAACTTATATAATATGTCGAACGAAGCCACGTTCCAACGTACAATAGGCAATTGAGTCACCGATTAATAGGAGACAATCTAATGTTGGTTAGATACATTTATGTCTTTCTTCGGACGATAGAACAAATTCCTGTGTTAGATCTATGTGGATCTCCATAAATCGCAGGTTTATAATTGCGTAGGATTTGTGTGTGGACATTTGGCCACCTCACTTTAGATAGTCAAAAAAAAAAACACAAAATATAACGATAACAAGAAACCTTTCGAATGAATATCCGAAAAAGCAGATGTACTTGACAAGCGCTTTCGAAATACAAAATGCCAAATGTTCGAAAAAGAGTTGGTATCACTTTTACTTTCTGAATACATTTGGTATTAAAACGGAAGACGAAATAAGGCCCCTGGTTACAGTCAAAAGCTCAAATCTGTTCAAAAATTGTTTGTTGGCTTGGTTTTCCTTGTTTGTATAAAGTATTTCTCCTAGAATAGGTGATTCTTAACAAAAACCTTTCTTATATCTAAGAATCAATTAGCATTTGTAAATGAGTATCTACACCCAAGGACGTGTTTTTATAAAACCAACATCGAATTGCGAATTTTGGAGGAAAAAAAAGATCATTTACAACAATTGTGCGTGCAATCGAAAATACATCTTGAAACATGCCAATGGGAGCAGCAACGACTACCTGAATGATGCCAGTGAAAACATGGCAAACAGCGAAAACTTCTCCCGTCCCCCGCCCCGTCTCGACGAGTCGAAACGCACGTTTCGAACTGGCGGGCGTCTCGATTTTCCCCACTGCACAAAATGCCGTGATTCGGTGCCATATCAATAATTTCATTGATTTATGGCGATTATAAAGCGTGAACGCCAACATTAATAATTCCCCCTCAATTTTATTGTGCATAAATTTTATTAATTTATAATTTTGTTGATATTTGTTGTGTGGTTACCTTTATGGCTGTGGCTCAGAGCGGGCCTCTTCACTTTTTGAGCCGCACTGTGCATGCGTTTAGGCCTGTGAAACAAAAAATCGAGAACCAAAACCAACCACGAATAGATGCTGAGCTGCGGATAAGTAAATTATTACCATGCTTGTTGTTAGCCATGGCTGGGGAAGAAACTAGCGGCTCATTTTCTTGGGAAATGAGCTGAGATATACGTTATGTAGATGCTTTTTGTAGTTTTAATCGTTGCAGGCATAACCGTGGTGCAGTTTGGCTTTTGGTTTTTACTCTTGGTGTGCGCAGGTAATTATGAGCTCCTGCAGATTTTGTTTTGATGTAGATTACATGATTTATGCAGAGACGGAATACATGACGGTTGGTAGGAATGCGCCTATGGTTTTGGGATCACTACGACTATATGGCCAGTATGGGTACAGACAATTGGAGGGACTGTGAACAGATGAACTACCTTGGTATTGTGGTGCATACGAGTATAAGTTCATCGTTAGATATGAACTGACAAATTACGGTCTTTTGCGAGTTTTTCTAATGCCCCTCGCAATATTTAACGTAATATTGGTATCGACACTAAATTACTCCACGACTTATCGTTTTTCTAACACCTCACGAATACAAGAATACAAAAAAACTAAACTAAGACTGATTGGTCCTAGTTGAGGTTTTAATGAAGATTCAGAAAATCTCTTCAAATTAGTTTTGTAAGGTGCAAGGGGGTTATGTATGTCCCGTACTGTTTGACTACAAACATTAAAACGACTTTAAATGGCCGCCAACATCACTCGTAAAGTTCAAAAGAGAAAAAAATACAACGAAACTGCTGAACTAAGGAGGAAATCCATCAACAGTGTGCAACTATAGAAAAGCAAACAATGTTGCGGTATGCAATGGTTCAAAATTGGCAGCGTTCCGATTTCTAGGCACTACGTAGTAAACCTTTCTGACGAGATTCAAATTTGACTTAAAAGTAAGGCAATTTTTTTTTGGGGTAGTGGACTGGACTCTAAGGCAAGAAAATTCTACCCATCTTATGCACTTTAGATACATATACAGCTGTTGCCAACTAATTAGAAACGCCTATGTGATTATTGTTTTTTCGATTTATTTCAAACACTTTGAATTTGTATTTTATAAATAGTATTATATTTATGTCTAATGCAAAAATAAGATTTATTATCATGTTTTTTTTTTTCTTCAAGTTTAACAGGTGATTTAATTAAAAAGCACTGAAACAAGTTGGGACACCTAATTAGAAACGGTAGAAAAAATGTTATTAAATATTAGTTCAGCTAGTTTTTGAGTTATGTTACCATTAATATTTGGTAGCAAAATCTTTCAATACTGCCTGACATCTTTTTGGCATGGAACTGATTAGATTTTGGCATCTCTCGACTGGAGTGGATTCCCATGCTGCCTTTACCTTCTCGAATAGCTCATTGAAGTTGGCAATATTTTGGGCGTTAACAGCCTTCTTAACATCACCCCACAAATGCTCGATCGGGTTTAAATCTGCACTACAGGATGGCCAATCAAGAACTGTCAATGTGTTGTCTTCGAAGAACTTTTTGGACAGCTTCGCGGTATGTTTGGAGTCATTGTCTTGCGGAAACCTCCAAACTACCGGTAAGTAGCATCACATTTTCCAGAATCCCTACGTACTTTTCCTTGGTCAGTATACCATTAATTCGGTGAATTGGCCCGGCTCCTCTCCAGGAAAAGCATTCTCACACGTTTATTGACCCTACACCGTGCTTGACAACTGGCGAAACGTGCTTGGGTCAATAGCAGCATTTTTTGGACGCCGTACATACTTTCTACCATCCATACTATTGATCTTAGTTTCGTCGGTCCAAAGTATGTTTTTCCAATTATTTGTGGTTCAGGAGGCTTTGGCAAATTCTACCCGTCGTTTCCTTTGCTTTTTGGTCATCAAACGCTTTTTGCGCGAAATGCGTCCATGAAGTCTAGCTTCCACTAAACGACGTGCAATGGTGCATTTGGTGCACTTTTTCTGGGATCTGCTTTTGCAAACCGAACGATCTTACGGTCCATTTGTGGGAATGTTTTCCGAGGCCGTTTCTTGTGTAGGATGTTGTTCTTAGAGCACTCCAATTGCATTCCTATCTTTTTATATGAAAGACCTGCTGAATGCAATTCTACAAAAGCTTTTCGCATGGCTGGAGTACGATTTTTTGCTTCACCCATAGTTTAAGAGTAAACAAGACAGCTGCAATCCCTTCAAATGCGAACTTACCAACAAAAAGCACAGAAAATATAAAATATAATTAATTTTTACTAAAATTGTCACCGTTTCTAATTAGCTGTCCCAACTAGTCAAGAACTAACCACAGCTGTGTACGAATTCCGAATGAAAAATTTAAACTATGTATATTACTTCTATATTATCTTATGCGAAACAATGATAAAAGGAGAAGATAAAACAGTTTCCTAATAGGTAAAACACTGTTTTAGGTATCTGCCGTAATCCTTAGTGTCTCAGAGGTATATTAACATTAATGATATTTTGCAATTAACAAATATTTGTTTTGCCGACCCCTTGGTCGGCCATCAGTGGATAAGTTTTTAAAGAGAAATGTGCAGTGTTTTGCAGCTTGCAGATCTGAAAAGTCTATCAAAAACTATTTCAGAAAACTTAGTGCTGAATTGGACTCTGAAAAAAAGTGCATCCTTAAAGGTCACGGAAGTATGTAGTTGACACAAGGATTGTTCTGGTCTTTACCGAAAGTAGAAACTGAAATAAGGACTGTTCGAGAAAAAATCCGGAAAGAGAAACTAGACCTGAGAATGTTTAATGTTAAAAGAAACAAGTTATGTTTTATATTTTTTTAAACTAGCATTTTTAAAGTTTATTTAAGATCAAATAGTTTATAATTTTTTTTTTTTTTAAATAAAATTTTTTAACATTTTTTGTAATGCCTCCCATTAGCTTTTGTACCGTCATATCGTCGATGGTTTTAGATACTTCATTCCATTTTTACTTGCACCTATACCTATAGGGCAAGTATTGTATTCGTGCAAAATTTGGAACTCGAGATTTTAATCAAACTTGACATTACTATAATGGAGAAGTCCAAAAAAGTAGGTCCGCCAATGCCGTCTGTCTGTCTGTCTGTCTGTCTGTCTGTCTGTCTGTCTGTCTGTCTGTCTGTCTGTCTGTCGGTCTGTCTGTCTGTCTGTCTGTCTGTCTGTCTGTCTGTCTGTCTGTCTGTCTGTCTGTCTGTCTGTCTGTCAGTCTGTCTGTCTGTCTGTATATTCGACTGCAGCCTAAACGGCTGGACGGATTTGCTTCAAACTTCATATATAGGGTCTGTGGGATATTCCCTAGAGGCGAAATTTGAATTTTCATTCTAACCTCAAAATGAAGGGTAGTTTACTTAAGGCCGATTTCAGTTAAAATGGATTTTCTCGAAAACGGCTCTAACGATTTCGATAAAATTTGATGTGTGGGTTAGTTTGGGCATATGCTATGAGGTGGCATACCACGTTTTTCACGAAAAATTCGAATAACGGTAATATTGAAAATCAGCTATTTCTCGGGTATTTGTTCGGCGATTGGGCTAAAAATTATTATTTGTAGGTTATAAGACAAGTGCAAAATAATGGCATACCAAATTTTGCAATGCCACGCCCACTTTTATAAAACTTATTTTTTTTCAAAATTTTTACTAGAAATTGAGAAAAAATTATTTAAGCAAAGTAATAGGCCTAAAAATTCTATATAATTCACTCAAACATCTTATCTGGCCACGCCCACTTTTTAAAGGTATTTTTAAAAAAAAAAACATTGAGTAAACTACAATGTTATGACTATTATTCCATCGAAACGCGGAATGCCACGCCTACTTTACTGGGATAAGCAAGACTTGGACTTTAATCCTGATAAAATTATGCACTTATAGCATTACGGTGCAAGTACGTACGACCCAGTCGTGCACTTTATTTTAGCTCACGTTTCACAAGGGCCCAATATCGCTCAATAGGTCTTAGCATGGGAGTGTTTGGGGGATTGCAGTCCTTGGGAACAAATTGGACACCATTTTCCTCAAACCACTTTATAGTCTGTCCTGCGTAATGGGATGTGGCCAAGTCTGCCCAGAACAATACTGATCCTCTATGGCGTCTAATAAACGGCAAAGTTCGTTTCTGAAAGCATTCTTTGATGTAGACGGTAGCGTTGATTGATCCTTTCGTTATAAAAGTATCCGTTTTCAATCCACATGAACATATTGCTTGCCATACCATATATTTTGCTGGAAATTTTTCGGACTTTACTTCTTTAAATTTTTCTTTAACATTTCCTTTCTTGAATGCGATGTAAATTTTTTTGCCGGGAAGTTGTTTGAAATCCACATTGCAGTATGTTTCGTCATCCATCAAAATGCAATCATAATATGGCAAACAATGCTGGTACAATTTCCCCGCTTTCGTTATTGCTACACTTTCTTGCTTATCAGACATCTTCGGAACTTTCTGGGCCACAAAAGTCTTCAGGACTGCATCGGTTTTGTATTTCTGGACAGTCGATGGTGAAACTCCAAACTTAACCGCTATGTCTCTCATTGAGGAGTTAGGGTGTTTCTTAAACACCCTTAGGATGCTCCTTCAAATTTCTAGGAATTGGGGGGCTCTTGGACGACCAGATCCTGCTGCCCGTTCGACGCTTAAACGTTGTTCACATTTATTTATGACATCATAAACAGTTGATTTTGGCATCTTCAATTGTTTTGCCACTTGATTCCGCGTTAAATGCTTATTTTTCTTGTAAAAAGACAAAATAACTTACCTATTACCCAATTCAGGTCCATTCATTTTCAATAATCACAACACTACCGATCATGTGCGACTTTAACATAAATGTGATGACTGTAAGAATATGTGGTCAAAAGATAACGGTACTGCGATGTAATATTTCGATATAGCCAGACCTCAAATGTTTCCGGATTTTTTCTCGAACAGTCCTTATAACGACAAAATCTATCCTCATTTTTTCTCTTTCTCTACCCGAAAATAGTGTATAGACGTAAGTTAGAATTGACTATCTTGACTGATTCTTAACACTATAAAACTCTTCATGAACTGTTCAGCGCCCCTGTAGATTATAAAATAAACTGCACGACTGGGTCATACGTACTTGAACCATTCTATTCTATTGTTTCTGGTTGAGACCATTGCAAAACGGAAATTCATCAAAATAAGTTACGAAATATTAATGTTTACTATGGTTCTTTCCGAGAACAGTTCTATATGAAAAAAAAAAGAACTAGAATGCTTTTTATCAAGAAATCCAAATTTACTTCAAATTCAGAATTCAAAATTACGTCAAAAATGTATGTATACCTTAAACTTTATATTATTGATATAAAAATCGTCAAATTTCTTAATTAATTTTTATTACACTTTTACATACATTCATATGTACAATGTACAAGTAGCATATTTTTGTATAAGTAGTAGAATAGCCACATATATAATATTTAAGTTTCAGACGTTCACGTCGTAATGGTAACTAACACCCAGCAAAACTCTACGGTTGGAAGAATCGTCTTCTGATTCAATACCCTCATCACAAGCTCATTATTTTTATTAAAAGGAAATTTTTATAAGCCATAAAATACTTGGTCACTTAAAGCTGTGTTGTTAACATTAGATTATGTACTTTGTTGGTACGAGAGACGTGGGTAATTTTAAAAAAGTTTGATTTTGCAAGAGAAAATTTGCCTAATCACCTAAATTATTCCTGATAAATTGAGCCCAAAAAGATTGAAACCTATTTAAAATTTTTATTGTTTATATCCTACAAGATACAAAAAAAGTTATAAGTGACGAGTAACAAGCAGCTATTCTTTGGAAACCTCGTTTTGATGCAAGAACTATAGTAACAATGTAAAGAATTCATATGTATATCCAAGTAAATTAATTCTACGGAAAGAAAAACAAACAGACTAGGAAAAATGTCTACAAATAGAAGATACTTATGTATGTATGTATAAAAGAAAAAAAAAATTTTATGTTTTGATATCAGATTCCTGACCCGAAGCTGCGTTTCAACGAAAAACTAATGTGCATCAAGTTACACAACATTTGCAATATTTTGTTCTCGATATATCGTTAATGAATAGCAATAAACAGAAATGGCCCAAGTATCCAACCTTGAGGGACACCGATAATAATTAAAAAATAGGAAGACAATTTGAAATCCACCGATACGGCTTGGACCAGATTAGGTTAATAAAACAGTTTTAGTTTACAAGATTAGCTGGAAAGTATTGAATGGACCTGAAGACTAAATAGTGATCCACAAAATCAGAAGAAGTTCAGAGTCATAAGTAGCATTTTATAATATTGTTTGCGCTAAAATTGGTTCGACTTAAAGTGCGGAGACACTGTGCGAGCCGAAGTTGTTGACTTACGACACGGTGCAAAGTCAGAATTGAATTAAATTTGTATGCAAATTTGCAAAACTCAGCTGACATTAAGATTTCAAAATTTTCTCCATGGGCGCTTGGTTGCACTACGCGGGGAGTTGTTGCAAATTTATACATTCGTTTTAATTCAGAGGATATTATAGAAAAAATTCACGGGCGTGACATTATTACTGCAAATATTTGAAGGGTATAGCTGGGGTTTGAACGCGCAACCTTTCATTCTATAGATGAACGCATTACCACGACACCATGGTCACTCATTTTTGGTTTTCGTTAAGGCTTCCGGAATATCATATGAATTTTTTTGGTATTCAGTATCAATTCGAAAACAGTTCCATTTATATATCCATTCTAGTAAGCCATCGGATCGCTCTCTGAGTAGATGAAACTTATATGGGCAGTACCTATCGAGAGTTAAATGAAAAACCTTGAAAGTAGTCAATACTTTTAATCGTTCTTAATAATTTTGCATATCTCTGATAAATATTCGTTTTCAAAGCGGGAAAGTATCTCTTTCTCTTCAATTTATAGCTTCTTTGATATGGTTTTTGAAAATTCGTTTTAAGCGGGCCGTAAACACTCGAACATGTAAACTTGGTACGCTAACCATGTTCGAGTTGATTTTCCATGTCTGCGGGCTTGTTCGAGTACCAATTTGGTGGTTCGAGTCAACCATAAATTTGGTGTCACCAAAATCAAAAGTACTTTGATAATTTTTAATGTTCGAGGGAGGAGCTACGTATTCGTCGAACCAAATTCGAGTGTCTACGGAGTAGTTTACACGTTTATTTTCTCGACCACTTCATTTTTTTTGCATTTGAACCTTTGTGCAGTCTGACGTGCAGTCGAAACAATATAGAAAAAAATTGAACTTTGCACTTTCACGAATCAAGTAGCAATAATAATGAGTTATGATGGTGATGAGTGCATAACGTGAAGGCGCAAGGTAAAATGAAGTTCTAGTAAATTGGTCTCTCTGTCTGCGGGGTTTTCTCGAACCAAGTTTACTCGCACAATGCTTGAGTGTCTACGGCCGGCTTTAGTCTCGTTTGTATTCGAACACCGCACTCCTCTTCAATTATTCTGCTGCTTAAGCACTGCTACAACAGTATGCCGAATGCGGCCTTATTAAAAAATGTACGTATACATACGAAAAACACCAATGTCACCCACATGATAAAATTTCACAATTTTCTTAATTCTCTGTCCCGGAATCAACTGGGTACACTATTACTTTTTAGTTGTTTCAATAAAAATACAAAAAAACAAACTTAATTTCATGGTGATTGTACTATGTCCTGAGGACAGAACTAACATTTACGGTTCAATTTTATTACACAACCATATCGATCTTGTTGATCAAAAAATCAGTAAACTTGGGTTAATTCGAAACAAATTTGTGCGTAGTGTTATCTTTGACATTCGTATCGGTGTAACCAATAAAAAAGATAAAATATTCAAAATACATTTAGTTAAAATGAAACGGAATTTTATGGCGGCCTTTTTTATTGCCGTCAAGAAAGGCCATTTTGTTGTTATTCATCAGATATATTTTTTTATTTGTTTTTCACGATTCTACAATGGTGGACAACATTTTTCTATTTTTGTTTTCTTTCTGTAAAGACATCGGTTAGCAATAAAAAAACAAAACCTGAATACCAATCAAAGAAGAAAATGCATAAATATGACAAATGTCGCTGACTCGAGGCATCGGTATGCGCGATAAAGAGTGAAATAGCGACATTTTTGCTGTCAGTCAGTGGCAAATATTTAGTTTATCAGATGTCAAATTTACAAGCTGTTAGTTAGTGTTTTACTTAGAAATCGATAGAGATCTCTTAAATAAATTATCACCAAATTGATTAAAGAAAAAAAGCTTGATTCATTGTTTTTCTGTGGTTTGAAAGGCGGAAGTAAATGCTACTCAAAGGAAAACTACTTTTATGACGGGTTTGAGTAAGCGAGGTCTTATTTTCAGAAATGCCAGCTGCAGTTGATGTACCCAATGACCAATGACCATAATTATAAAGAAGTGGTCCTGAATAGAAAATTAACTTGACATAAGCACGTTGGGCTTAAATTGAAGTCATATTCCGTCTCACTATTCCCAACGTAGTGATGTATAACAATTGTGGAAGTCAATGTTGAAGTTCCATGCGCGGGGTACTTCTCGACCTAGTCGCACAACTGCATATGTATAATACTACTTGGTCCCAAGGCTGGGTCTTTATATGATACATTCAGCAGCGTCTTCTAGTCCCGTAAAAATAAAATATATACAAATTTTGACTCTACATCTATGAGGCTTCAGTGGCAGGTATTGCTTCGAATAATGTTGGGTATTTGATCCACAAAAGTTCGACAAGGTGCTCTTCCTTGTAAAGTTTTGTCAGTCACGATTTTAGAACTACATAACATTGAAGTGTATCACAGAATATCTTCGAGGTAACTAATTTCCGATACTAAGACCGATATTTCTATCAAATTTGTTTGGTCTACAATATTTGTTAGAATTTCCAGGGAAAGTCGTACGGTGTTATGAGCTGTGTTATACTTAATAGAAAATCAGTGGGACCACTAAAATGTAGTTGATCGGCAGGAATATTAATGGATTTCTTTTTCCAATGAAGAGATCTTTTGATAGCCTGATAATTGGAACAATGTCAGAAGGCAGTTCGATCACGGGACATCCAATTTCGAACACATTTTCCTCTCCAATGAGATTTCCTAATTAATCAACGCTTATAGTACATACCATTCCATCATCCAAATCGTCTTCATTGCTTTCTAAGGCATTTTGACTGTTGCGTTTAAAATCGAAAACCTACAAGTCCATACATCAGCTTAGGCCTCGCCCACTTTTAATGGTCGTCTCTATCCAAAACCCAATTTTGATGAAATTTAGCACGCAACATCAACAAACATTCGAAGATATCGTTGTGCAGCCCCGCCCACTTCATGAGGGCTACGTAGTAAACTGGATAGGGTATCCTATATATTATTATAATAATATTTGGTGCGACATGTCTATGGGATCCTATTACATGCATTCGTGTTGTGCGTATTACACTCTTTTACACGTTTGGAACGGGCGTACTGTGTAAAGATGTATCCGAAGGGCCAAATTGTTATTTGACAAGCTTTTTCATGACTATCATACTCTCGATTGTTTGTCAGACGCACGTGAGAGATAGGACCGTAAAAGGAATGCTTAGGTGTTGTCTAGGGATTGTGTGTGTGAGCCAAGAATGCCTGGGTTTTAAATAGAGAACGATATGTCAGCTTCTTCGAAAGCAACTTCTATTGGAAGAAAACTGATAATAAAATTTTGTTTGGCTACTATGATGTAAATTTCGCATTAAGAAATGCATTTGCTTACTTTATCACGTATTCCTTGGGAATAGTAGAGCTTATCTTTCCTTTTGCGGATTAGGAATCAGGGCATTATTGTATATGTCCAACCGCTTCGGGTCATACATCCAAAATTTTGGAAAAAACAAAATGTAACATAGCTGTGGTTTTAAGGACACATTTTGTATACGTGGTCTACCAAACTTTGCAACTCTGCGAGGAGTAGGTGCTTGTACGTAGGCAAGCATATTGAAACATATATAATTAACACTAAAGCACCATCTTAATACCCCGACTATCGTGACCTATCAACTGCAGAATGGTTTTAACTAATCGTTTATTAATGAAATTTAAAATTTAGAAAACTGGTAGGTCAATCCTCATGCCTTTAACTCTGTCAAGAAAGAGCTGTCTACCCCTGCCTAGGGCATTAAACGAAATGTCAATTCTAGCCGCATGTACCTCGAGTGTCCACTGCACACGATCTAGCAATGTCTGCCCGGTTTCTCGTTGTTGTGTTCTATTCCAGTAATACTTAGGCTAAAACTGCCTCTGCAATCTATTATCTATAGATTGATTCTACCCTTAAGGGCCCCTTGTGGGACGTTCACCGCTTCAGTAATGCCATCAAGGCCAGATCCCCACCGCCCTAATACATCTCTTTGTTCGTTTCCCTCGATATTACTATGGCCAGGAAGACTGATTCTAAATCTGAGATCCTGGGAGGAAAATTCTTCTTTTTGCTCTATTACTAGTTTCGACGATGTAGAGACCGACGAAATAGTCTGGACAGCTGTCTGACTGTCTATGAGAATGGGTATGGGGTTAAAAGTTGTGGTGATTCGCTTGACTATACGGCAGACTTCCCATACAGCAACAACCTCCGCTTGGAAGACGCTGAGTGAAGTAGGAAGTCGGTAAGACATTTGAACTCATTTGTCACACTGCTTTTTCCTCACTTCCCCTGATTGATATTCCAAACCCTTATTTTAAAGTAGTGAATGGAAAAGCATTATCTATTTGAATACACATCTCACATGCAGATGTCCAAAGAAATTAACTTTTTTCTCAAGACCTACAATGAAAAATCTCTCAAAAAACCTAAAATAAGTCTGTAATCAAACATACGTTCATATACCTATGTATATACCTAGACTTAGCATTTAGTGTTGATTGCTCAGTCAATGTTTGAGTGTTGTGTGAAAGAATACGTTCTATTCTAACAAGACGGTGTACACTTTTTACGTATGGTTTAACAATAACATTAGAGTTCTCGATTCTGGAAAGTAACCATATGCATCTCACTAGAATGTTTCTATATTGCACAGAGCTACGCTGCACCAAGGATACAAATTCAATTAACGATTGCTTGAAATGATTCCCCACAAGACTCAAACTATCGTAGTTCATCATGGAAGGGTTGGGAACATCAGCTAGTTCCTCGACTAATGCTGAAAAATATAAAGGCCTTTGCTCTACAGAATTTGAAATAGGGCCTTGAATCATAGATCTTCACATTAGATCTGATAGAACAGAAACGGATCTTAATGGAGATAAATAGGGTTTTTGTCTTTTGTACACGTTACTGTATATGGACTCTTACTATACAACCTTCTTAGCTCGACCATTCAAACTCGTTGCTTGTAGGTGTTCCTCGTTTCGTCTCCAATTTCGAATCTTATTTATTTTCAACTTCGATTCTAAGTAGATGTCACATTTATTTCATTTAATGTTCTGGACTTCAGAATACAATACCTGTGCCTTGAGGGGATACCTTTAAAAAAAATATTATAAATACTTGGCGCAACAGGTCGATGGGACCCAGGGCCTAGCTTCTCAAAACCATTCGTGTTGTGCGTGTTATACTCTTTACACGAATAGAAGGGGTCTACTGTTTAATGCCGTGTCCGAAGGGCAATTTGTTATTTGAGAAGCTTTCTCAGGACAGTTGTACTCTCGGATGTTTGTCAGACGCTCACGAGAGGTGGGACCGTAAAAAACTTTTTAGGTGTTCCCCGACTGGGATTCGATCTCGAACCTCTTGCTCCATAGTCCAACGCACTAACCACTGAGGGGATACCTTTGATGACACTAAATATCGGAGTTGCCTTGCGTTGTTTTTGTCAATTTCTTCATTTGTCACCAATCCATAATTTAAGCTATGGACTAGTGGGTCCACCCATCGCGTCGGCCTTTGTTGAGAATGGGACAAAACTTCACAGTATTTGCAAAACATAACCAAGAAAAATATCGTCACCGCTGACCCATAATGATCCTCATACGAATTTGGAAGACGGGTTTGGTAGGTTAGATGGAACATTGATTTATGCACAAGGGCGCGAGGTTTGTCAGTTCGAAGCCTGACTCTAGTCACAATGCAGCGTTTCATCCAAGAGTTTTGCAAAACCAGCGACTAAAACGCGTAGAAGGTTCTGCAATAAATGATGCCCCAAGCATACCTTCACTCGAAAACGTGGAGAATGTTAGAAACCCACTCTGTTCAGATCTATATCAAATGAAGTTAGGTTAGGATGGTTTGCTCATAATCTACAACTTCTGACAGATAAGACCATGCAAAAATGGTTATAGCAATCCTAACTGGAGACATTATTTAAAGCCAATTTAAACGTCACGCTTGACATTTGCGTCATGCTTCTGTGTATACAATTAGCATTTATTTGACTACCTACGCGAGTAAATAGACTCAGTGGGTACGAGTGCACCCTTCAAATGAAGAAACTCTTTTGTGTAATATTACTCATCGTCACAACGAGTATGAGTGACTCTCTCGCTGTGAAATCTACTTCTCGGAATTAATTTCACGTTATCAGTTTACACGCGAATCCTCCCAAGAGAAGAGGTAGCACTTATCACGTACTTCTGGTAGCAACTGACAGTGGCAATTAATATCAAGCCATCATCCCATTAGGGGAACTCTATAAGTGGTTCCAAACACCACACACAAGCGTACACAGGGGTCAGCGGTGATATTCTCCAGAATAACCTACTCGCGCGAGCATCATTCCTAGGAAGTTACCTGTTGTGAATGCTGGGACAAATAACGCAGCTCCGGTCCACATTATTAATGATAATCTGTTGCATTACAATCGCCGTGTGTGGTCTGCGGCTTACCTCTCCGGGGAGCTTGGAAAATATTAACAGAGTGTCAATGGTAATGAGTTATACGTGGCAATGTATTACGGGTCCAGCAACAGAAGCTAATCTGATAATGAGCTCTTCAAAGAATACGGAGACAGATTTTAATCGTACACAAAACATGACACATCTCCCATGGAGAAGTAGCCATCTACTAGTTGGCTTTTAATTGATCCATACTAATAGGAGGCGAATCGCAGATAACCATCTCCGCATCGATGGGAAATTCCCGATCTGGGTAATCGGTTGACACCAGCCAACAATGGAAGCGTATCACTCGCTATCCTATCCATCGTGCCCCCCGTACCAGCGATAGTATGACATCATGTGTTGTCAGCACGAATATTGCCGTCGCCGTGGCGTGCGAAACTGCCATCCTCGGCTGAGGAACTACCCGTCCAGGAGACTACTGGAATCATAATGTTAAAGTGTATCTCTCCCCCACACTGAATTTTGCGAATATTTATCCTCAAATGCAACTTTAACGCTACCAACTTAGATTAACAACCGTCGATTACCGATTACTCGCCGTGTGCCCCTCTGATCTTGTCTGCGCATGGTAATCATGAAACCGAACTGATCTCCTCTTCGGCTGCCGTGAGTCAAATTAGATACAAGGCAACCAGTCAGCCCAGCCACAGAATGCCAGAGCAGGAGACATGGCCAGACAAACCAAAAAAAAACAAAAAAAAAAAACGGCAAGCGACATCCTTAGTACGTGCAGTCTGAGTGGATCTGTTTGTATGCACATTTCAGCACCATGCGCGATATCTGCAAGCGCATGTTTTAAATTTCCCTGTAATAATTAAGAATCTCGGATGAGATTGTTATTTGGTTCCTTTTTTTCTGCATTCGTTCGAGCTTCGGAATTGCACCTTCGGAGCAATTTTCCTGATTTTGAAAATCGGTTTTTGTCGCTTTTTGGTTCGTTATTTGCATGCGTGATTCGACACAAGTGTACAGTGTGTGTTTCAGTGCATGACAGACGCTTGTTAATTTACTAATTAATTATTTTGTTTTAGATAACGACAACGGAATAATTGTTCTTGGGCCGTTTAGGAAAATGGCATTCCCGGTCCTTGAATGTTTTGCTTTTGTTTAACATTCAAAATGGAAGTCACATCTAGGCGAACGATGTGAGTGATCTATCGCCACTTTCTTAGTCGAATAGCACTAAATGTCTCATATATGAAACTGTGTCAAGTCGCATGATCGCGGCGGACAATTGATAAACGGTTCCGCTGAAATGACCCAGTCGGCAAAATTGCATTGTTGAAACCACACCTCGGATATATGTATGTATCAATGTTGTCGATGCTGTATGGCCACATAAAATTGTTTAACATAGCTTTACACCTGAGACCTTCCTCATTTTGAAAAAAAAAAAGTTCCGATGATGCCGCCATAAACCGCACCAAACAGTCAATCTTTGTGGATCCATTGATGCTTAGTCGAACACGTACGGATTGTGTTCATTCCAATAACGATAACTCTGCCTTTTGACATAGTGGCTGAGCCAAAAATGGGCCTTGTGCGAGAAGATGATTTTTTTGGTCAAAATCCGGATCTATGACCAACAATTGGAGAACTCTTGGCGTTGTCTATGGCTTCAATGTTGGCTCTAATAATGGCAATCCTGCTTGTTGACATAGCCGCTGAGCGAGAAATGTGCCTCGTCCTCGTCCTCTCAACGCGAACTCACGGCTAATGGTATATGGCCGTCCGGGTTCAATTCTTGCGTCAGCACTGTCTTATACGTATGTAGGCCCAAATCTAGCTGCAAAATAAGCTTGGTTGTCTCTCTGGCGATGCCCAATTCTGCTGATCGGTGTCGAATCGATATTTCTGGATCTTCTTCGACACAGCCTTTACGGCTGCTATGTTTTCTTCACTTTGCAACAATCTCTGTTTGATTGGTAGCTAAAGGTCCAAAAGAGTGTACTCACTGAAATTCACGTTGCGTACCTATTTACATCTGAGCCGCAATTTCGATTTTTTAATAATTTTTGCACGTTCGGCAAGTGTGAAACGATGTATGGCAAACCCTAATGAATATTTTGACACCTGGATGTCATTGGTAACTTTGACAGCTGCTGAATCATAACAATTGAGAAAGGCATCATTGCTATCTAGTCACCTTTTATTTCTATACCTTGTTCAGCAGAAGAAATTCCGGGACTGACTTCTCCTTGGCAATTCATTCGCCTTGCCGTTTTGTACGGTCCTCCCGTGGCCTCGTTAAGGTAACCAATTCGTTAAGGTCACTAAATTGGCTCAAAATGCCGCTCACGAGCCTTTATCTGATTGTGGTAGTGTCTAGCACTTTGGGGAGGGTGTCATGACAATGCAATAACTACCCTTCCGAATAGGTATATTACGTTCGTTTAGATATCTTGAAATGAGGAGCTCGAGCCCATTGATATTTAGGGGCTTGAACTCTAAAAGGGAGCTTTTCTCAGTGAAAAGGACGATTTCTGTCTTTGACTAGTTTACTCTTTCTCCATGGCCGCCGAACCGATTGTGTAACTTCCATTTGTACACTTAGAACTGAATGGTGTTCACCTAATTGGTGATACACAAAATCTTCGAAACGAACTAATGGGACATATTGATACCCAACATTGACTCATTAGACCACTTTTAGCTTTCAATCAAAATTTTTCTTATAAATTTCGTGCTTGGATCTCAATGCTACTCTGCAGTATGCAGTTGCTTCAGTTCAGAAATATGGATTACAATTCAATTCAAGGGTCTCACTGTTAGTATCTTACTGTTAGCGCTGCTACCGCGTTGTACTCTGATAGTCAATATTCTACTAATCTACTTAGCTCCTTACCAGGAGTGTTCAGTAGTAGAGTATCAATGGTCGGAAAGAACTCCTGTACACAGATCTTTGTTCAGACCATTTGACATTGTTGAATGATCCTTCAGTAAGATTCCCGCATTGAGTTCCACTGGCGAAACTGCCCTAGTTTTGACCGACTTTGTACTTTTCAGTTGTGCATTCAAATGGGTTCCAACGGATAACAATACACCTTTTTTCTGAAGTGTATTTAAAGTGTATCAGGCGTCAAAGAAAAGGACACATCTCTAACTACCATTCAGTTTAGGGAAAGTTATGACGGAAGTCACTTCAAAAACTGCTTGCCTATTGTTGCCTATAGGATCTGAAGCCCTATTGCATGCAGCTAGGTCGATCATAAGTGTCAAGTCTTGACTGATTACTCTGCATACAGTGGCTTAGACTTAGTTCATCATAGGCCATAGCAATGCTTGGCGCACAAATGTACTCGTAATGTGATTTCAAGGTTTGAAGTTTATTCTGAAGAGGTAAAGTTGCACATCTCTGGTAGGTCTTCTTCGTGTGGGATATAACTAAACTTTAGAAACTCTGTCCGCAACGTATGTATTGTCTGTATTTCCGATACCATGTATTCATAGCCAAAGCAATTATTTTCCTGTAGGTTATGGCTTAAGCGGTTGTAGATCATTCTACGCAGTGATCCCGAAGCTTGCTGTTAATGTATTGACCGTGTCTTTTCATTCGTACTTGTGATAAGTTAATGCATATGGGGGGGTTTTTAGTTTTCGCTATTACTCAGATCCAAGTGGCCGCAACACCCCTCAGGGAGCTCCTACCTGTCTTCCTATATCACCCTGTCCTAAATTGTATTGCTTGTAGAACTAATTTTTTCGGCGGGCTGGCATATTTAAAACTTTCAGAACATATTTCATATTTCATGTAATTTGGATTGTTGAGTGGTAGGCAGAATTCTCTCTTTACGAAGTACAGCGTAGTCCCATATATCTTTAGTCTCCAAACTTGTGTAGCATAGGTCATGAAAGATACACACTAGTATTCTTCGGAATTAGCCCGCTGACTATAATATACATCATGGTTGGGCAGGTCTGTGCAGTCGTAGTGCCACATTTATAGTTGTCTTTACTATCTTATAGGTGCTTCCCCGAAGGTTATGTTGGAGGTCTTCTCTTAGTTTTTTGGAAAGATTCGGTTTTACTCTTCCTTTTCTTTCTTTTCCTTAAGAATTCATTTCATAGGCAATTGGACTCTTTTCTGTGTCTGTCTTGCTCGCTGCTGTCGTCTTCGCATTTTAAGACAGTCAGTACACCGGATGCACCACTTCCTCGGGTGAAGAAGACTGTCACCTGTTTGGCTTGTTCTTCAGCTGTGCTCCTAGGGTACTTGTGATGATTGCTTTGCTCTGAAGCATCCCAAGAACATTTGATAACGTATTTCGACATCTAGACCGCGTGAAGCCCTAAAAGACGAACGTCTATACAGTATTTTGTGTTCAAGTCTACGATATTTGCACGAGCTTATGCCTTGTAATCCCAAAAAGCTCAAGTCAAAAAATCTGGAAAAAAAATTTGAAGTCTAAAGCAGTATCACGCCAAATACCGTGCATCTTGTCCTTCTCGCGATCGGGTTCAATAGGTTACTTAAAATGGTATGTGATGTTCAGCATTTTCCATTATTACAAGGGCCCTTTCTCTGTTGGCCTGCTTAAGATCGACCGTCGGTCGTCGGATGAAAATTTATTTGTGCGCGACTTGTAGCAGCTTATGAGGAATGAAATAAACATGCAAAGACCGAGGTGTATATTGGCAGATGCACAGCACTGAAGAACCATTCCGCAGGCCATTACCTGCATTTGGAATCGACACTCCACTCCAAGTGGAATGCACCTATGGCTTATGACGAGAAGGAACAACAAATGTTTCCGCCGCTGAAGCAGAAGAATGTTTTGGATCTCTATTATGTCGGATGCTTGAGTTGCACCCATATGAAACGAAACGGTGGTGTTCGCTGTGACGAAGGTCCACCTTACAAGCAAATGCACTCAAGAGGAACCACTACGGGCACCGGCCAGTGTTTTGGTTCACAACGGCTTTTAATTTATTTGTGTTCCCAAACTTGTTTGACTCTCTTTCTCGCTCTCGCTCTCACTCTGTCGAATTTATTTTTAGTCCCTAATTTGAATTCAAAGTATGAAAGGCTTTGCAAAATTTCAAAAATTCATTTCCTTTTTTTTTGTTTTTTTTTTTTTTTTGTTTTTAGTTTACTCTCAGCGCCCATAGTAAATATTGTTGGATCGAAGCATCTGTAGTTGGGGTATTCTCTAGGTTGTGCACTAACTGAATACTATTTCCGAGTGGCATGGAGTAGTGCTTGGTAAAATTAACTATAAGCAGGCTTTGCGGAAGTTTTGATGTAAATTCCTGTTTCGAAGGATGAATATTCTAATTCTCGTCTCTTGTTAGAGATGGGGTTTCTAATTAAAAATTCTGTAGTGTACACCTGTTGTTAAAAGTTTCTAATCAATTGCTGGCGCACATTTGCATATTATCTCTTCGGAGTTTTGGCGTAACATTGTTACGAAAGAACGACCGAAGTACATACATATATATATATATATATGTATGCTGAAGTTTTAGGTGAAGGGTGGGTGTACTCTTTGTTTAGTTTCGAAACAATCGAACTTTTTTTTAAATGTTTTCTACAAATGCTGTGCTTTTTTGGAAGATGTATCTCGTAAGTGGTATAATTTGATATTCAGAGACGAATTCAGGTCATGAGCAAATCACTTGAACAGAGTTCCGAATGAAGAAGGGTTGTTTGTTGCTCTTCTAATGCTCAAGTAATGGAGTTTAATTAAAATTGTCTTTCAGGTGATACATATATTTTACCCCAGACAACCGCACAATCCAAGAGAGGGCATCAGTAAGCCAGTTGTTCCCAGTCTTTTTGGGCACTTTAGTTCAACTAGAATACAATTATAGGTTAACCCTCGTACTGTGCTTGAATCTAAATCATTTTCTTCAAAGTAATGTACAAAGTGTTCCTCAAAGTAAAAACGGCTTTTTAGAAATGGGTAGGTATACATATGTGTCTAATGAGGCCACCTATTGGCAATGATGTACTGTCAAACTTGCATGATATTTAGACGAACAAAAACGAAGATATTGTGTCTGAAGTGTTCGTGTATTTGTACAGAAATCAGGATCGAACAAAGAACTAATATAAATTTTTGTTTTAAACTGATATAATTTATGATGAGCAACATGTTGGCCAACCGAAATCCGTGATCACCGCAGATTCCATCCAAACTGTGGGTGAATTTATCGACAATAAGTCAATACATATCTTTATTGATTCATGGAAATGAAACTGAACATCTAAAAAAGATCCAAGGCAAGATCAATTTATTGCATTTCGACCGAATATTAGGGGTTAATCCAAAGTTTGTTCCAAAGTAATTAGGACTTTTTAAAAGTAGATGTTACTAGTGAGGCCATCTTTTAAATAAAAATCGCAATTTAACTACCAACCACTGTATCAACCCTGTATTCCATTCTATAACTAACATGCGACTTAAACCTTTTTGAATAAAATACGTTTGCCATGAAATGGAAAAGTTTTCTGAACGTAGAAGCGATCTAAAACACGGAGATCTGAACACTCATTCGACATGCTTTTAGACCGTACCCATCGCTGTATTGAGTCCAAAGACTTCTTTAACTATTTTGAACAAATTAAATTGATTTTCGGAATTTTTTTCTTAAAAAGTACTGTTTTCTGGAGGGTAACTTGTATATGTAGAAAAACAGCGTATCCACTTTGCTTTGGCCCATATTGTTCCATTTTTCACAAAGTAAACAAAGAAAATATAGCTTACTAAAATTGGCGTAGCACTCAGAATTTTCTTATTGAATTACTGTGTAATAACTTGGATCGTTTGAGGGTCTTACAAACAGAATATACTCAAAATGGTTTTTATAGCCTAAGGGGAAGTATATTTAGTTTGAACATAGTTTGTAACATAGAGAAACAATCGATATGTAGAAAATGTTCGTCGGTCAGTGTGTAGGCAGTTTTTGGGCCATGATATCTGGGCTTCTGAGAAATAAAAACAGTACAAGTGTAAAAAGTTTTGAAAACCGCCCGCTGCACTTTCTCATAACTTCGCTATTAAGACAAAATATTTAGATATTCGTATTCCCTACAATTTGTCAGTACATCAATTTTAGCCACTCCCACTTTTTCGACCTTTTCATCAAACAATCGATTTCGATGAAATTTTCTCAAACAAAAAAATGACGTGCTACCACGCCCACTTCATAAGAGCTGCGTATGAAAGAAGATTAGGTACCAAACGGGATTGTTGCTTTTCTATATGTTTTTTTTTCGATTTCAAGTAACATAGTTAAGTTATTGTTTACACTATTAATAAACCTATTTCACAAAAGCTCAAATATGAAATTTTATTATCCCAGCTGAAAGATTATATACCGGAATGACTTATTTTAGACCGCCAGTGTATTTATTTGTTACCCATAGAATATTTTCTATCAAATCTTACAACATTTGCAGAAGATGTGATGTTTATAATGCATGCAAGCCAATTCATCACAATGATTTACGCAACCTTTCTCGAATTAAACCAGTTAATGTACTAAAAAAAATCAACATTGGAATTTTGGTAGTCAGGAAAGAATTAGGAAATAAAAACTTTTCCTAATAGTCTAACATGGTGGATACCTTGGCTCAGTGGTTAGTGCGTTGGACTATGGAGCAAGGGGTTCGAGGTTCGAATCTCAGTCGAAAAACCTAAAAGTATTTCACGACCCCACCTCTTGCGAGCGTCTGACAAACATCCGAGAGTACAACTGTCCTGAGAAAGCTTCTCAAATAACAAACTGCCCTTCGGACACGGCATTAAACAGCATTTACATTCCATTCGTGTAAAGAATATAACACGCAGAATGGTTGTAAGAAGCTAGGCAAGTATTTATATATTTAATAGCCTAACGTAGAGTACTCAAGGCCTTTTGGCCAGACAACTACTGTTAGACGCGAATGTACATTATGTAGATACTACAATAACTCGCTCTCAAATGGCTTATAAGAGATGAGTTGTGTCAACAACACCAGTTTATCTAAATTTTGTAAAAAAAAAAAAGAAAAAAATGTTCAGATTTGTGTGGCTTGCAAATATGTGCGTTTTCCAGGGTTCTTAGCAATTTGTGCTAACCTTGCTTCAAACCGTGCTTTGAAGTACGTGAGGGGTAACTGGCTCCACTTGTGCAATCCAAATCTTTATAGGTCTCTCTCTACTCTCTACTCTCTACTTAGCGCAGAGTGGGGTATCCACTTACTATGTACTTGGATATTAGTTTTTTTAAATGTTTATTTTTGACAGTCCTAATGTCCAACATTTGCACTACGAATAGTAGTTTATCCTTTCAAATGTGAGTCATTATTCGTCTTCCTTTCCTGCATAATCCAAGCTAAATGGTAACCTGTGCTTAAATCTTTAGAGGCTACTGCACATAATATTGGTATTCGACAAGAATATGCCTGACTAAGGATGATTGATTATAGGAATGCAAAGAATATCTTAACGTATGAAAGCTAGGAAAATCCTTAAGCCCTAGAAGTGCGCACTTCAAATATGTCTAATAGTGCAAGCCATAGTCTCCAGAACGGACCGTAGTTTGTACCCGTATGGATTGAAGCCTAGGCTACCAGATGGTCGATCATCCGTGGAAATGAGGTCCCGGACGTGGTTTTTGAGCCATGTTTGAGTTGCTTTTGCGTTTGGAGCTGGTGATCCCATCGTCGAGCGGAGTCTTGTTGAAAGGTCCACGGTTTATTTGCGAGTAGTGTTCTGTTGAGGGGCTCCACAACGTCGTCCAAAACGTCCGTTTGATACACTTTCGCTTAAGTTTTGACACCTTTCTTGCACAAATAGAGGCTGGTGACGCCATCGTAGGCGGCTTCCTACCGAACCATCACAGGAGCTAGGTGGTGGCCACGCTTAATTCTCGTGATGACAGAGCGTAGTCTTTTCAACGGTGAAAACTTTCTCATCAGTAAACAGAATTCGTCTGTGACCGTTCTTCGCGTACTGGCTAAGCAAGGCTTTCGATTTTGCCTTACGTTTCTGTCTCAATGCTTCTGTGAGTAAGTGGTCGGTGTGTTCGGAACTTCGCTTTGAACAAGTAGCTACTTAGCTAGGTACTGAGTGATGCTTGATAATAACACACCCGTCCAACTGATGGATGGTTCCAATGCAGCTTATGACACCCATACTTGCATATTACTGCTCTAAATCGTCACCCTTCAGCGTAGAAATTCACGCAAACCTAAACTAACCCCTCTACGAGTATGTCATCAGCTAGCTGTGAAAAAAAAAATTAATCATTGTACCTGTCTCTCCACTTCTCAATTAGCACTGACACTGTAAAAAGTACTAAATTATTCGTGCAAACAGCGCAGAGCGACACAAAACAATTAATTACTACATCAATCCGAACAGATATCCAGCCGAGAGTAGGATTTTAGAAAATATAGCTATTTGCCGCTCCAGAGTTTTAATTACCCCTCCAGTGCTCCCTGTTTAATTTTTACTTTTTTTTTTCTTTACACATGCTTAGACATGTTAAGACATTTGTCCTTCACGGTGTCCGTACTCATACTCACACGCCTACTGTCACATTGTCTGTAATCCCATTATGAGCCTAGGCCTGCAAACGTAAACAGGTTTTAATGGAATTCATTATATGCACTCATTTTGCAAGCAAACATTAAAAACAAGACCATAACACAAAAGACAAGAAAAAAGGTAAAAAAGCCAGCAAAGCAAAAGCAGCTCTCTTTCGGATGTCAAGCCCCGCGCGCTCAGCCCCAGCCGATCCGTGATAAAGAACAAAATCGCTTTTGCTATGTTGTATGCGAAAAACACAATGTCCGACATGTTTTAATTATTTTATAGAAATTTAAATTATTTTCTCATAAAATGTGCATTCATTCACCCCTCTGGCTACGGGAGGTATTTTGTAAAAAGGTGAAGGCAGCCAAAGAAACAAAAACGCAGCAGAAGAGCGCTGTCTATCGGTGTTTGCGCGAAGAGGGTACCAAGTTCCGAGTACCGCATGCATATGGGGTTGCATCATCGCGCGAAGGGTTAATTGTATTCAGCAGTTGTGTGCTGCTACCGTACTTCTTGCAGATAGGTACTTCTTTGGGTGCTGTTGTCGTCCCCCTGGACTCAAGTTTGCGTGCAGTGGCATCAATTTGTGGCATTCAACGAAAATTCATAATTTTAATGGTTAATGACTTTGGTGTAATTCGCCGTGTGTACGGCGGTGTGGGTATGTTGCGAACGATGGTGCTAATGGCGAATTAAGTTGTTCCGTGTGTGGATACTGCGATTTTCAACTGCAGTGTGCACAACAACTGTGCCGCTAAGTAATTTAATTTTGTTTTTTTTGTCTAAATTTATAGCTGGTTACAGATTTAATTGGGTTTGGGTCACCCCTTTCGACAAGGGCGCAGATTGGTAACAATTACTGTCAGCTGTTGAACGGCAGTTCTGTAGCTGATTCGGCATTCCTGTGCCTTTTTCAATATTTTTTGTATCGATGGAGCAGATTATGATAGAAATTAAGAAAATTAACTCAAATCCCTGTTTTACCTGCATATTTTCCAAATAGCATCTGTCTTAAGGGTGACCAGGTAGCAATGATACTTTTTCCACTTGTTACGTTTCAGCAGCTGTCAAAGTTACCAACTTCATCCAGCTGTCAAAATATTCAATAAGGTTTGCCATCATGCATCGTTTCACGTTTCATTAAAAAATATTATCGAAACTCCGGCTCAGTATTAAATACGGAAAAATGAGATATTTAATAGAGCTGTCACAAAAAATTGCACTTACGGATACTTTGGGGAAAATACACAGACTACACTTAAGGATAATTGACTTTAAGCCGATCTACGATCGCCTGGCTGTGATCCGCATCACAGAAGGACATCAGCATAATATGTGCGAACACACCTACGGAAGAGGCCTGTCTGTCAAAGCCGAAATTGGTAGAAAAACATCTTCAACAGATTACTCGGAAAGTGTGGCAATCACGATACGATAACTGCAAGTAGCTCTTAATTCGGTCAGTAGCACTACGTTTCCAAGACTACAAACGAACGCAGCAACCTAGCTCTCTCCAAATAGTCGAACCGCCAACCAAATCGACCTCGTCATAATAGATGCGAGCATTCTGAAGGACAAATGTTGACTCTGAACATTTTGTTGTTGTAGCCAAACTCAGACGTCGACTCTCCAACGAGAAGAAAATGCGAACTGCTTTAGCACGACTGGAGTAGACAAATTCTACAGAGAGCGTCTGAGTGTGAGACTCTCTGAGGCCATCCACCAACTCGAACAACCTGTGGACCCAGTATAGCGAAGTCATCAAGGTTACCAACCACCTCCTCCATAAGACGGGCCCTTAGTATTATGAAGAATGGAAGCAAAACGAAGGGAGGCGAAGAAGAAAAGAAAAGGGTGCACGCAGTCTCCCAGCTTAAGGATATCGAAGATTACCGGGATAGAAACAACGCTCGGATGTGTTTTAGGAACGCCAAGTAGGTGGCAGGTAGGCGCCGTGGCTCAGTGGTTAATGCGTTGGACTATGGAGCAAGGGGTTCGAGGTTCGAATCCCAGTAAGAACACCTAAAAGATTTTTACGGCCCCACCTCTCGCGAGCGTTTGACAAACATCCGAGAGTACATCTGTTCTGAGAAAGGTTCTCAAATAACAAATTGCATATATCACGCATAACACGAATGGTTGTGAGAAGCTAGGCCCTGGGTCCCATTGACCTGTTGCGCCAAATATTTTTTAAGTAGGTTGCAGTTGTTTTAAGCTCGGAATGCAGGCTCTTCGAAACAGTGTAGGGAACTTGTCACCGAAACGCAGGGAATAGAAGATGTATTTAAGGGTCATTTGTACTTTCTACGCTACTACTTGATCAAGAAGAGAACCCGCATTTAGTCAATTAACAAGCCATCTCTTCCAGTTTTAAGAAGGTGGGTCGTCTTTCAAGAAGCCGAAAAACAACAAAACCGCCGCCTTTTCAAACATTTTTTTAAACAGCTTTTTAAAATCATCAACCATTGGTCTGCAAAAACTCGTTCAATAAAACACTTGCTATACAGTTCCGCAAATAGTTCTGTGTTTATTTTGATGGCTAACTCAAGAGCCTTATTAGGTATGCCATCTAATCCTGGTGACTTTTAATTGCCGGGCCAGGATTTCCATTTAGGTGACAGGCAGGACCTCATGTATTTCTTGAGGTGGTTCTATACACGGTGCTTCCGTTAGGGAGAGCCATGAGGGTGAAGGGTTCCTAGTGCCCTAAAGTTTTGTCACGATGTTCCTGCTGGCGGTACCCAAAGGATTTACGTATGCTTGTTGGCAGAAAAGCTATCCTTGCGCCTATCGCTGGAATAATCTTCTACCTCTATTGCATTTGCTGATCTCTCTTGGTTCCACCAGTATACTGGTGCCATGGATGCATCGCAAGGCCTAGATACGTATTTACTGCCCCGAAAATCAGGACGAAAGTGTCTTCGTCGAGTGTTTTTATTTTCCATCCTATTCGTTCTCCCTTCTCTGGGAGGCGGTCCTCGATTGTACTTCAATTAGGATGATCACTATGAGTGTATTCATTACTATCTCTCCATCTTGTTCCTCTCGCTAGGGAGTAGTTACAAAGGTTAAATCAACTATGGAGCCCACGTCATTTCTGCTACAAGTGTGCTTGTTTCTCATATTAGCTGTCTGCTCTTCTTGCATTGATTCACCGCCGAAGCACAAAACTCATGCAGAATGGAACATTTCTCGCTTTAGTTTAAAGAACGAGGTGCGATAGTACTAGTTCCTCTGGGGGTCAATAGATTTCTTGATGGAGACGTTGTGACTATCATCATATGTATGTAGCAGGAGACCCCCACCTCCAGATGCCCTTACAGTCTGCTAAAAGTCTACGCAAGTTTAGTTGCAAAAGGCGTTTAAAAAGCGATAAAGGAGATATGAGGACATATGAGGACACAGCATGTATTAAAATGTAAAATATTTCTAATAAAATGCAAATGCCTCTGACGCCGTTAAATATAACTGAACTTAGTAAATATAACGTCCATTAAAATAAATGCCTTTGACTGGACATAGTTTCTCCGTTTCCGATCTAAGTATCTGTAAAAGCCATCGCCTTGGTTACCCACCAGCAAAGGGTGGCAATGCATGCAACATGCCAGGATATTAAAACGTCTTGTCCGCTTGTTTGCCAATAAAAAGAAGGACTTCGCAGTTAACGATTGAAATGTGCGATAACTGCCAACAAAGAACGACCATAAACGTGACAACAATTTTAATTCCCACACAGTAGGCCATAGGCATACATGGTGGTGGTTTCCATTGTGAAACATATAAGCCAACGAAAATTAACATCAAGTGAGTAATTTTCTTAAATTAATTTAATTTCCCCTTTCGGTTTAAAGGATACAAAGAGAACAAATTAAATCCCGTCATCGAGTTTCCCACACGAAGAGCAAATAATCTTGCACACGCCCCTTCCAATTAGGGAATTTCTCACTATCCCCCCGGATGAATATAATAAATTTTCCCAATTCCTAGTTGCTGCGATGATGAGATGGGCTGGTTTCGTATACTCAGCCATGCTCTACTACCAAAAGTGGGACGAGCTGGAGCTCTCGAGTCGATGGTGCGGAGGTTGAGTGCATTCGAAGCAGTTGAAATCGTATAAATTACTTAGTTGTCATGTACCGAAAATCCTTGTGTCAGCTGAAATGCCTAAGAATGGCAGAGACACATTGTCTCTATCCTTAACAAGGCAACAGCTCTCCAATATCAGTACGCAGTCTGCAAAAGACGAAGAAGAAGAAAATGTGAGAGGCAGAGCAGTGCGCCGCAAGAGCCGAAACCAATCCGTACCAACAGGAGCATCAGAAGCATCAGAAGCAGCAGCAGCAGGGCACATAGATACATTTAACTAACAACAATTAATACCAAAAGATACGTACACAATGATAACATGTCAAATGGATATAAGCGATGAGCAGCCCCACTGTCTTCCTCAGCATAGAGCAACAATTCACAGCCAGCCAAGGAGCATGAAACCGACACTACCACTACCACTTCCACTACTACCCCCATGCAGTCGATGACGACAACGACAACGGCGACAGTCATGTGAGAATTTCTTATTTGCAATCAAGGATGTATCCTTAAGTGAGTAATTTATATTGTGGAAGCGAAAGACAATCTATCCAACCAGAATAAGAAGGCTCCCGAGTAAACTGGCAGGAACAAGAATTTGCGAACATCACTGCAAATTGTGTCTCAATCTGCAGTCCTTTTTCGTTCGGCTCTCCTACCATACAATGTGATGTCTTCGTTGTCGTCGTTGGTGGTGGTGCAATGGAAATGGAAATGGAAATGGAATTGCACAAGCGGATCACTATTTCCTTTCCAAAGGAAGTGTTCCATCCAAATGTACGAATGCGTACGAATCTGCAGGAATGAATCAAAAGGATAAGTTAATTAAAAACGGAACAACTAATTAGAAACTGCGCCACTTTGATCGGCGGTGTTTGTTGGTTGGTAAATACATAACAAGGGAACCAACAAATCTTAATAAAAGGACTCTTGCGGACTCGTTGTCATGTGTCCTTGAGCAATGTATTCGGGTGGAGGGTGAAATTCCCTGTCAATGAGAAAAAAATTAACCAATTAGTGAAACATCCTAGAGGCTCTGGTGGATAATTAAATGAAACGAAAGTTCTTGCTACTTTCAGAGAGGGGCGTTCCCAGTAAAGGTAACTGGAGCTCTGCCTTTAGGATGGTCGCCTTTCTATTTATAAAATGATTAAGTGAAACGAAAAAAAGAATATCCTTAGCATTAGTATAAGGAATTTCCTCGACCACAAGAATGTGTGGTCGCATGTCTGCCAAGTCCCACCTGCAACTCAATATGTATTGCAAACTCGAAAATATTCACCGAAAAACATTCAGCTTTTTGTATAGGTTTGACAGGTATGTATACATACATACTTATATATAGATATCCATGGCTAGGACATTGACTGTTTAAATCATTTGCATCACTTACGTTAATTAGAACTTCTCCCATCCCTGAGACCTGAGGATGTTTGTGTAGGTAACATGCATAGTCAGCAACTTGTCGTAAATAAACATATCCTTCCTGAATACCCTATGACTCACTATCTGGGAATCGGTTTGCTGTTTAATCTCTGGTTTCGTTTTTGTAATTTGTGAACCTTAAACATTGTGCAAAGATTGTCTTTTGCGATGTCACTGTGGACAGTTTGGATAACGACCCCAGTTTTTAGTTTTCTTACAGAGTAAAATTTAGCAGAATATTGCAAGCTTGCAGACGCAAGGCGTTAGCTCCATGGTAGCATTAGACATCTGATTTCTTGGTAGTAAAGTTCTTGGCGCATCGACACTCTTCATTCAGTTTATTCAGATCTGAAGGTTTTCTTCACACAAAATGGTCAAAACACCCAAAAGTTATAATTTACACATGCTAGCTCTGGTAACGATGTTGCGAGGTTTCATATCTTTTGCAGCTTTACTTCTGTTATCAAAGAAGTATTTAACTTTGTGTGTTTAAACAATCGTTAAGTTTAATCCAGTTGGAAGTACTATTTCTCTACATCAGTCCTTTCTACGACCTTCACAATAACCTTTTCTGGATACAGGCTTGAATTTGACATGTGTCAGAACAGATTGCCTTTAGTTCTGACGAGCAAGTAAGTGCTTTGGACAGATACTGTAAAACCTATTGGTAAAGTTTATCACTTCATCAATCGATTGGAAGTGTCGAAAACTGGGTTTTAGCTTCTTCAAAACTTTGTAGGGTATCAGATGTCAAAGTTAAATATATTTTTTGGATCTTGCTAGTATGAATGGAATATAAATTCATTCAAATGTCTCCCACGAGAGTTCTTGCAGGACTGCATTATGACAACCTAATTTCGAGTTACTTTTCGACACATATCGACCAATAACTCCCCCATCACTTGACAAGTAATCATTTTCAAAAGTTCTCGAGTCTACGGATTGTGTGCATAAGCACGTTTTTTGTTACATAGTCTCACAAAAAGAAAATCACACGATCTTGTTGGCCAGTTCACATCACCAAAACGCGAAATAACTCGTCCAGGATTTTGCCAAAACGGATCGCGTTGTGTGAGATGTGCCACCGTCTTTTTGAAACCACATGTATTCCACATTCATATCTTCCATTGGCAGCAAAATTCAGCCAACATTTATCTATAGTAATGAGAATTGATGGTGAAAGCTACGCTTTTCTCATTTTTAAAGAACTCACCAAATTGCGCACCATACAGTGACTTTTTGTAGATGCAATGGGTTTTCGACATTCTCACTTCTAGATTCTCACAGCACCGTATGCGGCAATTTTGTTTGTAAGCGTTTTCACCGAGTGTAAAACGAGCATCGTGGCTGAAGAAAATGTTGAGTGAAAATTGGTCATTCAAACACTGATGTTCAAGCACCAAATCGGCATACATACATACATATGTCCTACGCATTCTTGAGTGAATTGAACTTTATAAGGGCGTAGATGCAGACATGACGAAAGTTCGATTTGGTGTATCCGATGGAAACGGGGATATCAAATCCGGACGAATTAGGGTCATCTAATTATTTTAATTAAATAATAATGACAGTTCCTGGCATGTAAATAGACGTATGTCGGTATGTGAATATTGAATAACTTTAAAAAAAAAACAAGCCATTTCCAAATATGATGTATTTTCATTGAATTTCGTCCTTTACAATTTATTTGGACTAGTTTTTGAATACAACATCAAGCAAGTGGCTGCCTCTATTGACCAAAGCGAAGTTTGCCCTTTTTGCTGCGTTTTCATCACTTTTTCGAGCATCTCGGGCGGTATAGCGATGATTTTGGCATGAATGTTTGCCTAGAGCTCGTCAAGAAGTCCGGAGGAGTCAAATCTGGAGATCTGGGTGGCGAATGAATGGCTCCATTTTTTAAAGCACACGTCCAGGGAATTTTCGTTGCAGAAACTGCATTGTTTGATTTGCACCGTCTTGTTGAAACCAGTAACCCTCCAAACCTTTTTGACATATTTTTGGGCAGACATAATGAGCCAATATCCTCCAATATCGACTGTTTGGCCCAAAGATGGCTCTGGCGTAAACCACCTGCGTCGTCACTTGCATTTTGGTCATGTAATAGTGTTTCATGGATCTCGTTTGGATTCTCCGTTCCATAAATGCGGCAATTTTGCTTGTTAATGGCGCCAGACAGTTTGAAATAGGCCTAATCGGCCATCAAAATTTTCTTCAACAAATCAGGTTCAGGTGTACGATCTGTCGGCAATATTATTGTCAGACGGTACTTGTTGACGGATATTTTCGACGATATGCACGTTGAGTTAACACAACTGAAGGACTATTTTCAATGTCCATCGTCACTATTTCGGCTCTACTACTACTCAAGCCAATCGGTTGATAACTGTCAAAGTTATTCAATCTTTACATTCCGATATAAGATATAAGATGGCGCACCCTGTCTGCATATTGTTAAGTGTTCTGGAACTGTCTTACTGACTTGTGATCCACGTAAGTGACAAGTGTCAACAGTCTTTTCACTGGGACTGGCTTATAACCAATGACGATCGAATACTATGACTTCGCTAGGACATGCATTGCGTCTCTTGCTTAGACTACAAGCTCTGTCTCCTTACAGTTTGCAAGCAACATCTGAACTTAGTTGGTTTTACTACATATTAGTGCAAAAGGTGCTGGACTGCCACTTAATATCTCACCGCGTCTCTATCTATTACATACATATGTATACTAAATCCCCTCATCATATTCACCCCTATATACTTTTTTATCCGCCTTCCGTTCCTATTAATGAATCTCATCGTACGGCAGCTTGTTGATTGACCATAGAGACTCAACAGAATGTCAATGGCACACACTTCTGCTCTTTCAATGCCTCAGACTTAATTACCTCGAGACTGGTGCCAAGAAATGCCCACTAAAACATAAATCAAAGTTTCACTCAGAGATACAAGTATCTCCACAGCAGGGTGGTTTCCTGCGGGTGGTTTCGCATGACATCGATCACGAATTGAATTTCAAATCCCAAATCCAAACAGCAACAGCAACAACAACAAACGGAGATGTCTCTAAATAAGTCCAACTTAATTGCTTAACTAATTGAGAGATTTCCAACTTTTTACTGAATCTTAATGGCCATTGCTGCCACCTCCCAACGAGCAATACGAGAAAATGAGTCCAGGGCTTTTCGTGCAAAGTCAGCGCAGATGATTTAACATAAAATGCACGAGATGAGGAGAAGAAACACTCGGCGTCAGTGTACCAGCAGAAGCCCCGTCCGCGCACAGATCGGGATAGTACGAAAAACTTTGGAATTAATTAGGCAGGCAAACCTCACAAGAAGTCCCCGATTGTTTGTCATTATAAGGCGAGGACACACACACAGCATCGCAGGTCGATAAAAGTTGAGTACCTGAGAAGGGAATACAAAAACAACAACAACAAAAAAGTCAACCACGGCAGGCAAAAAGGAAGGATTTCGTTAAATGAGTTGGTAATTCATTGACCAGAGAAAACCGCAGCGATCATCATCGTGGACAGCGAAAATAGGCCAAGAAAAAACAAAGGAAAACAAAAGACAAAACCAGGAGCTCGAAGACTGTGCCTGTTCCACTCTATCTTAGCCAGAATTATATAACGCCGTCCCCAATTTAAAACGGCCCGAGTACTATCTGTAACCAGGATCCTGGCAATTAATTAATTAAGGAAGATCGTTTAGTCAGTTGTAGTTGCTGCTGCTTCTTGGCCTAATGATGAGCCCATTCGAGCCATTGTCCATTCATCTTCGCAAAGCGACGTGGCAGGGGTATCTGTCTGGCATGTGCGATAGTGCGCTCCAACCATCGTCCGTCCATACACAAAGGAACTGGGAAGCGAATCTTTAGGTAGCATTTAAGTGACACGCAACAACACCGGATTCCTCAGCTTTCAAGGTTGGTCGCTGAGTTATTCTGATTAGTTGATTGTGAAAGATTGTCTCTTCTCGGTGATGGTATGGTTTTGGAGTAATTTGCGCAGTCGATTCTGCTGGCTGGCAGTCTGCGCGCTACACCCATGGGAATTAGTCTTGATTAATTTATTTATGGATGTGCATTGCCATTCCAAGGATTACTGATTGAAATTGCTTCATTGGGCCGGCCGTGCTATTTGCAAGAAGCATTCTTGCCTTTACAAAGCATCAAATGAAGTGCTGACAGATCTGGAGAAGAAGCCAGATTTCACTGCAATTTGGATGCCGTAAAACATGCAGAAAACGACTGTTTAACTTTGTAACGATCGGGATCGAATTAGCCCGGCTAATTCTCAAGTGCTCTCTGCTGCGTTTGCAACTTCCTTCGCAAAGGGTCGTTCCAATTTAAAATTCATTAAATCGAACACTTTGTCGATGGGGGGGCTCCAGAAATATAATATCGCCGCTATTACATTCCATATAATTTGTCTGATGTTCCATTTAATTTTGGTTAAATTGGATAGTCATTCGGCACGTACGCGAAATGGACCTCACTTCCTTGAGACGAAAATACAAATTACACTAAATTGCTGATGAGATGGAGGCAGGCAGGGATCAAGTAGTCGGTTGGTGTTTATTATTGTTAAAAAGTTTTTCCTTACGAAATGTGGTCGTCTTTGAGAGTTGCACAGGTGTATGTTGCAACTAAGTGGCATATCCCAAGCTTGATAGCGATATACAGAGCAGCAACTGAGTCGCACCTGAAGTAATGGAAGATCCACTGTAATACATATGTATGTACCTCCGAATATTCGCCTTGCATCTGCCTGTTCGAAGCATCAGTCTGAGTACTAGGTAAAGTTAATAAATTATTTCAATGCGTACCTACAAGAGGTGGAAACAGTAGGGCATATGACGTTCCAATGTGGTGACGCACCGGCATACGACACGTTCCATTCTCAAAAACCTACTTGAAACCAAAAATTAGAAGGCAACCATAGAGTCAATCTCAAGCTTTTTGAACTCATTAGTCGTATGGAGGCTCCGAGAAGACAGGGATTGGAGGTTGTTTTTTAAAAATATTACTATTCCCGCAGACATTCTCCTCAATTTATATCATTTTCGTCGTGCAAACACCAATCAGTAGCTGTTCTTTTTTTCATGGTGTATTATAGGTTGACCAAATAGGATTCTGGTTTTATTTTGAAGCTACATTCATGCCAAATATGTCTGGAGTAGTACATCATTAAAAATTCCAACATGCGCGGCGTTATTCCGGCAATAGCGTCTTGAATGTTGGCCTTGAATTCATCCAACCAGGATACTGGTTGGCTTGTTAGCGTAGACTAAGGATTTGATGAGGACTTGTCGCCAAATTTCTCCTTCACGACTGCGAGCGTTTCATCGCTTGCATGGCATGTAGTGCCGTTTTGTTGGAACCACAGCTCGGAGGTATTAATGTTTTTAAGCTCTGGCCATAGAAAGCCCGTTAACATGACTCTAACACCACACACCGCAAACAGTCAATATTTGTGAATGCATTGATGCTTGGTCGAACAGTGTTCGCTCCAAAAACGGCAAGTCTGCTTGCTGACAAAGCCGCTGAGCCAAAAATGGGCCTCGTTCTGAAAGATGAGTTTTTGTGCAAAAACCAGATCTCCGGCAACATTTCCAGCACCCAATTAGCGAACACACGGCGTTGTCTATGGTCGCCCGGCTTCAATTCTGGCGTCATCACAATCTTATACGGATATAGGTCCAAATCCAACCGCTAAAAAAACCTGGTTTAACTAATCGGCGCTGAATCAACATTTCGGGGTCTTTCTCGATAGGTACTGGTTGCTTCGGCGAGTGTATTTTCTTCATTTCGACCCAATCTCTTTCAGGTGGGTCAAGGTACTCAGTGTACTCAAGCTCAAACCGACCTCCCGACGAAATTCACGCTGCGTATGTACAACTGAGCCGGAATTTTATTTAGACAGCTGGTTGTCACTGGTAACTTTGACAGCTGCTGAAACATACTTACTTACTTAGGTGGCGCTACAGTTGGGGGTGAACCTGGGTCTCAACGAACAAGCCTCTCCAGTTACCCCGGTCCTTAGCTAATTGCATCCAACTGTGCACTCCAAATCGGTTGAGGTCCCCTTCTACTTGTGCGCGCCACCTAAGGCGAGGTTTTCCTCTACTGTGTTGTCCCTCCGGATTCGATTCCAAAACTCTACGGGCTGGAGCATTTGTGTCCATTAGTTTTACATGTCCTAGCCATCTTAAACGATGCGCATTTTTCTGACTAGGTCAATGTCGCTGTACGCTGTCGCTGTATAGTTCGTCATTGAATCTTCTCCTCCAAGGCCCGTCAACGCAAACGGGACCGAAAATTAAATGAATAATCTTTCTCTCGAAGCCACTGAGGATCTCTTCATCCGCTTTAGACCGAGTCCAAGCTTCAAGCTGCTGAAACATAGCAATTGGAAAAAGTATCGTTGTTATCTGGTCACCCTTTATATTAAGTGGAATTTCACAACGAATTTAGTTAATCGAGTTATTGATGTCAACCGTACTTTTAATTGTGCAGTTACTGCAGTTGCAATTTTGCAAACATGCAAAAATTTGCAGACATTCTCCTTAAACCATATTATTTTCATCGTGCAAAACGTCCAAATCCACACCAATCAGTACCTGTTCCTTCTTTTCACTTTCAAACCTGTGTTGTAATAAATCAGTTGATTCTATTGAATGAGAATTAAATAGTAGAGTTTAACTCACATAAATCGAATAGAGAAGTTTTAAGTAAGACCGTTTTTAACACCATCAGTATGGTTCTTAATACATCTGAACATTATTATATCGTCAACATATTATCATGGTCCTAGTTGACTCCCCTGTGGAACACCAGAATGGACTGTAAATGATTACGATTATAATTTGTGACATTTTTGAAATGTCAAAGTGACTAAACGGACCTCCGAAGACGATATCGGAATTTTCATTCGATTCGGGATTTTTATACAATTTTATATTTAATTTAGTTGGCCAAACTAACTTTTAGATAGCTACTCGTACATATGTCTCTTCAGCGATGGTCCTTGAAATAAATGCATGAGGAAAATAAAGCATATGCGAAGATATGGTGTACCAAAACCGTCTAGTTTTCAAACTTTCTAAAATGTTTATACTTTCACTTGAAATTTTTAAGTTTCAATAATTCGCTCATACATTAGGTTTATCTCTATTCTTTGGAAACCTTTCTTGTTCTTCCAAGCTCTCTTTGATTTGCTTGGTAAGCTCTTTCATATACCGGGCATGATAATGGTTAGCTTTTTCGGTACATTTTAAAGGAATTTATCTCCTCATTTGATTTTGATATTGGCAAAACTGGATCCACGCATTTCATCGGAAAGTATCTCTAAATTTGATTTCCAAAGGTCAAGAGTGTATGAGCTGTCTCACGAGTTAATTTCATCATGCATATGACAATTTAGGGAATCCTGAAAAATTATGCATTTTAGTTGCTGTAGGTATAAGTCAAGGCATTCTTAAAGAAGGTAGGATTCATTTTTTAAGGTTACCCAAATTCAAATTCCCTTCCAAAAGGCTGGTGTCACCAAAATAGGATACATGAACAGTGAAAGCTACAACAATTTTTCCAATTCTACTGCTTCTTTACAAAAGGTGAGTCGTCTTCGGTGTTTTTACTGATCAAGAATATAGTACACATTTCTTGGTTTGGTTTGGTTAGCCAGCACACTTAGACCAAAAGAAAGTCCGTTATGATACCACGCAGATGGAAGGTCCTCTTTACATACTCGTTAACACCATTCTAAACTTCTAATGAAGCTGTTGGGAGACTATTTCTGTCTTTGTTAGTTAGATCACTGAGATCATGGAAAAATAATGCTCCTAAGTGAGTGAGTGATGCCGCAAAAGAGCTGGGCAGGAACAAAGAAGGTGGGGAATCGTTTCCTCCTCTTCTTTATTCATACAGCTTGCTCGAAAATCATTTTTTAAAAGGCCTAGCCTAATAGCGTGCTTGCCTATGAGGCAGTATCCGCTTATGACACCTATTGCGATACCTATTGCGATACCATACAATACCTACTGAGAGAGACTACATTTTTAGAGAATTTTCAAACTGATGCACCTGATGATTGGTATCCCTAAGTTTCCCTAGTCCGGCAAGATGGAAAGAGTTGTTCCTAATTTGGCAAGTTCATCAGCGTTACAGTTCCCTGGAATGTTACTATTATGTACCCAACACAGGTGAATGTTGAATTGCTCCGCCCTCTCCATAATTGACGAACAACAGTTTACCTTTCCTTTTCCTTAAGACAAGATAAGACTACTTGCATTACCATTATTTTCACATGAAACACCCTAAACTGATTTGGAAGACGTTAAAAGAACCTAAGATTAAGACTGTCAGAGAATACACCACCCTGAACCCCGTCCTTGGTTTTTGAGTATAGAAGTGAATGATGACAGTAAAATCCTTACCAAAATTAGGGAATTAATGAAGTAGTCCGTCTAGCACTACCTGTAGCAAACTATCGAATACCGCGGAGGGAGTTGTGCGCAAAACCCTGCCTATGTATAGGCTCGCTGTGCGTTGGACCTTGCTCAGATAGTCACGGTTAGTGGCTTTATCCAAGGCAGTCCACCAAGGTTAGGTTAGGTATCACATCGCCACACTTAGGTCAATACAGACCCATTGTGATACCCATAGGGGAAAAAGTCCCTTGCCAATTGGTAAACCCACCATCCTCTGGATTTGATGAATTTAAAGATTTCACTGATTGGTCTATTTGATAATCACAGAAAAAGTGTCGCTCTAGAAATTTAAATCTAAGGTGGATAAGCTCAGCGCAGTGAAAGAGAAAGTAGGTTGTATCCTCATTAGCTTTTTCGTCTCCCCATCCCCGACATAAATCTTCATCCGTGAGTCTTAGCTTTCTCATGTGGTTCCGAAGAGAGTAATGCCCCGTGATAATTCCTATAAGGACAGAAATGGACTTCTTATATTTTAGCATAATTCGGTCGGTCCTATTCTTGTCAAAGCAAGGCCATAGGCTTCTGGTGATCACACAGGTGTCCAGGGAGGTCCATCTACTATTGGCCTCACTTCTGGCCCTAATCCATGTCTTTTGCTTCAATGTGCAAGGCGGGATGAACACCGCCTTTGGTGTCTACATGTTGCGATGTAGATTCAGAGCCTCTTCTTGCCAATTCGTCTGCCTTCTCATTACCTGGAATACCTTCGTGTCCATGGACCCAGCAGAGGGTAACCTTGTGTCTTCGCGACAGCACTTCACAAGCTTGGATTTTATTTCGATAGTAGTAATCGCTTTTATTGCCGCCTGGCTGTCGATGAAAAAGGTGATACCTTCCGGTGGTATTGCCCTCATCGCAGTCTCACGGGCAACTATTGTCACTGCCAGGACCTCCGCTTGGAAAACACTGCTATGGTTCGGGAGGCGGACTGATCTAGATATCCCTAGCGGTTCAGAAAAAATGCCAGACCCTACGCCTACATCCATCTTAGATTCATCTGTATAGATAGAGATGGAACGTGTGTTGGCAGGCTGACCATCCTTCCATTCTTCCCTGCTTGGGAACGAGCTAGTAAACGGTCTATGAAAATCTAGGAACGGAGTGAGGTAATCCGCAGTATAGACTTTTCCTAAATATTTCTCCAGGATCATGGAATGACCTGTTGCATTATGATTTCAGCTATCTGACTGACTTATTCTTAGGGCACTTATAGCTGCCGAGGTTTTAACAAAAATGTCCAGCGGTAGAAGATTGAGGGTAGCCTCTAGTTCTGCAGTAGGTGTTGTTCTCATGGCACTTGTGGTGCCAATGCAGGCCAATCTCTGGATCCTCGTGAGGGGCGCTAAGTTGGTGGACTTGCTGGCGGACAGCCACCATACAAGACAACCATACGTCAGAATAGGTCTTACTATCGCCGTATACATCCATAGAATAATTTTAAGTTTAGAACCCCAGTTCTTCCCAAATATTCTACCACAAGTATAGAAGGATAAAGTTGCTTACTTAATTCTTTCATTGATATTAGGTCTCCAGTTCAGTTTTTTTTTGTCAAAAACGAGTCCTATGTATCTTGCGCTATCCGAGATTTTAAGGGGAGTACCCCCAAAGGCAGTCCACCAAACTATTACCCCGTATGTGAGTATGGATCTATAGCCCAGATGTAAACCCCGTGCATTATTCGAGGTTGTATACCCGAGCTATTTCTAGCTTTTTACTTGCACCTATACCTATAGGGCAAGTATTGTATTCGTGCAAAATTTGGAACTCGAGATTTTAATCAAACTTGACATTACTATAATGGAGAAGTCCAAAAAAGTAGGTCCTCCAATGCCGTCTGTCTGTCAGTCTGTCTGTCTGTCTGTATATTCGACTGCAGCCTAAACGGCTGGACGGATTTGCTTCAAACTTCATATATAGGGTCTGTGGGATATTCCCTAGAGGCGAAATTTGAATTTTCATTCTAACCTCAAAATTAAGGGTAGTTTACTTAAGGCCGATTTCAGTTAAAATGGATTTTCTCGAAAACGGCTCTAACGATTTCAATAAAATTTGATGTGTGCGTTAGTTTGGGCATATGCTATGAGGTGGCATACCACGTTTTTCACGAAAAATTCGAATAACGGTAATATTGAAAATCAGCTGTTTCTCGGGTATTTGTTCGGCAATTGGGCTAAAAATTAATATTTCTAGGTTATAAGGCAAAGGGAAAAAAATGGCGTACCAAATTTTGAAATTGCCACGCCCACTTTTAAAAATATTTTTTTTTTCAACATTTTCATTAGAAATTGAGAAAAAAATATTTAAGCAAAGTAATAGGCGCTCAAATTTTCTATAATTCACTCAAAAACCTTATCTGGCTACGCCCACTTTTTAAATGTGTTTTTTTAAAAACAAAACATTGAGTAAACTCCTACAATGTTATGACTATTATTCCATCGAAACGCGGATTGCCACGCCTACTTTACTGGGAAAAGCAAGACTTGAATTTTAATCCTGATAAGATTGCACACTTATAGCATTAAGGTGCAAGTACGTACGACCCAGTCGTGCACTTTATTTATAGAAATATACCAATGTGGCTTTCTTAACTCTTTCTTAAATCTTAGGTTTCCAACTTATTTTCCTATTCAAAATGACCCCGGATATTTTACTTTATCAGAGGATCCTAAACTGACACCATTGAGAGAAGGACGTTCGACTATCGGAATTTTATTGTCCTTGAGAAGAGAAATAGTTCAGTTTTGTAGGGTTTTATATCCAACCCAGTGTTAGTTCGTTTATTTGGATCATTTTGGAAAACTTCAATGTCACCTGCATAGCAATCACTGTGCATCCCTCGTCTTCCATGATTGTCAATAGTTCGTTAACCACCAAATTTCACAGAAGAGGGGTTAGTATACCACCTTGCGGAGTGCCTCTACCAACAGATCTTCTGGTGGACATCCTACACTTCAATTCACAAAGTGAGCTGCAACTATTACACATTTCTTAGTCTCTCTATTATTCCTCTATGTTACTTTATCAATACAAGCTTAGGGAGAATAGGGAGTACAAAGTACAGGAAAACCTCGTAAAACATCCGAGCTATGGCATGCAGTGGTAGCCAGGCACTTCCAACCTAAGCAAAGAGCTTTCTACAGATAGATCACAGTAACTATGCAGGTGCAGCCCTCAAATCACTCAATACCTCTCTTTTCCCAAACACAAGAGGGATTGTATTCACAAAACTAAGACAAAACTAACTAAGTTTGTAATGTGTACTCGAAGTACTGATGCTGATGTTCTTTGCTACTAAAGTTTTGTTGTAAATGAATATCCATTAAAGGATAACGTCGTTGACTGGCTCATTAGGCTGCTCGTGCACTGATAGTTTCTCACGTCATAATAATTGCATTGCACAGGTACAGTAAAACAACGAGAGCCATAAACAGCCGACCTCATAATCATGTCGAACATGGAATTATAAACCTGCTAAAGGACGCCCCACTGTCGACGTCTGCTCTCTATTAATTTACCTCCTCAAGGAGGAAACAATAACGATGCGGGCCGAAGGAGGGCACCTCTCCGTTGTTGTTCCTTCTCCGATTTGACTAATTGGATTTTATTTTATGGCAGATTTTTGTATTTGACTGTCATAAAGTTGCTTGTTTACTCTGCGCTCCCTGTCAGAGTGACCCCCCAAAATCTTGGTCCTCCCTCCCTCGCCGTTTATGGCCAATTTGCCCTCTTAATTTTCATATAAGGATAATTTTTATGGTGTATTTTACTGCGCGAGCGCACACAACAACAAGAATAAGGATTACGGATCGCTCTGTCGATCGACGATGGCTCCCGTCCGTCCGTCTTACGAGAGCAGTGTACTCGTATGCACTGTGCACACACTAGAGCTGGTGCAAAGCGATCGCGCAATGCCTTCATCCTCCAGCTGATTACCTGTCCGGCAGAAGCATCTACTTGTAGCATTTAACGGCGCTTGGACACTCATTCCAGTCGCCGACTGTGTGCGCGGAGTGCCCCAGCCGGGCCATTGTGTGCCCGATGGGAGCTGCGACTAAGTGATGTTACTTCACCTACATAAACGGCCGACCGCAGGAATGAATAAATATTTAAAATGATTAATTTACTTTTTATTATTATTTTCGTTGGTTTATTGATTTATTGTTGAGACTCGGTTAGGGAATGTTTATGGCAATTTATGGTCATCTTAAGTGGTGATTAAGAGAGCACTGTCTGGGCCAGAGTGCAGGGCGCTTAGTTTAGCTTAGCGGAGCTGGTCTGAGCACCACTTGGTGGTGGCTGGTGGACTTATGCGCCGTGCACTGCAGACCAACTGATTCATTAATGAAATTGTCTTCTGGTTGGGGGGTTTACGGCCGTCAACGGACGTCGTCGTTTGGCTCATTCTTTTAATTCATTGATTTGAATCGTAAATTACCGGGTGACGTTCTTCGAAGATATATTGATGGGGCCTCGCAGGCAGGAGGTAGGCGACAAAGCCAAATCAAATCGACAGGATTTGATTTAGAACCGTTTTTGTGCTGTGGTGTTTCCTTTCTGATTTATATCGTGTTATCCTCTCTATCTCATGAGGGATGATTCTGCCTTTTTTTGTTTTGCATTTTTATTTATATCTGCGTTAACGAATGTCTTTTTCTTGTCTCTTTGCAGGATCCTACTACGGTAAGCTAAGGAGATGTAATTAAGGAGGGATGGCTGCTGCCCACCTTTGGTGCAATTTTAATTTAATTGAATTTAATAAATACGTATTCGTCGTTTACACTGCAGGTGGTCTGCGCCTAAACGGAATGCAAGGACGATGCTTCCAGAGTATAATTTGACTGATAGGCGGAGAAAAGTACAATTACATTTCAATACGTTCAATTAGATACTGTGAAGTAGAGTCGAGGGGTATATTCAGTATATCTACTAGGTATTTAGTTACTAAAAATGATAACCTACCTCTTTTTGTAATACGTTTGCCCATTAATATTGAAAAAAATATAGTATAGCCATCGGCTAGAGTAATAGTTAAACTACTTCCGTCAAGATGCAACATTATTCCCATCCTGGGAAGGAGTGAGTTTATGCACTCCAAGTCCAAAAAGATTACACAGAATTCTATTCTATATAAATAAAGTTGACAAGAGGAGTTCTTGTTTATACAAGACTAGTAATTCTTCTTCCCAACAATTTTACTGAAGAAAATAAAGTAAAGGCAATCATTATAAAAGTCAGACTGAGCAGATAAATTGCGATCTGTGATCATCTCTTCGGGAAGAGCCTTGACTGAAGACCATAAGACAAATGCGAAAGCTAAATTAGAATGCACCATTCAACACATTGACAAGTACAATCTATTTTGAGATAAAATTGTAAGTAAATTCAACAATTTCTTGTCAGATGGTCAGTCCTTTAGTATCGAGAAATGAACACCAACATCTTTATACTCACCGTTAAGCATAGCAACAATCCTGTGAGAGAATCTTACCTCGATTGAAAATAAATTGGGTCTGATAGCTTTTTGTTCGTCTAAGACAACGATCGCAAACAAACCAAATGGTTGCTCTACACTGCTCCATGCCAAATATCTCCCTGTCAGTTTACTCCATAAAAACTGACTTAAAGAAGTTATTACCAATAAGAAATGACCAACCATCTACGGAGACATTTTTGTTGATTATTTTTGTAGAGTTACAGTCTTATTTTAACAAAATTCTTTATTTTGTATGTCATCTATTCCAAACCTTCCACATACGCGTTCTCAAAATACACAAATTATCTTATACGTACGCTTCGTCAAAAGAAAAATATCGAAATTCCAGATGGTCCTAACGCAGTCTTTGGTAGTTTTGGCGTACGTTCAACACTGCGGATGTAATAAAAACCATCCAACCATCCTGGTTTGACATAAAAAATAAAATTCAAAACTGGGTCGTACGTACTTGCGTCCTAAGTGGACATGGCAGTTTCACACTTGGTACGCCATTACTTTGCATTTACCTTTTAAACCGGGAAATATTATATTAACTTTGAAACCAATTGCCGGTAAAATAAGTGACAATTATTCGGCTTCCAAAGTTATCCTTTTCCAGAAAATCATTTTTAACTTAATTTTAAGTTTAAAATAAAAAAAAACTCGATCTCGTCTAGAATTATGATTCCGCAGACTCCAGATATGAAATTTAAAGAAAATCCATCAAGCGCTTGGCCGCAGTCGAACGTATAGGCAGACAGACAGAATTGGCGAACACACTTTTTTGAACTTCTCCCTCATAGTAGTGTCAAGTTTAATTAAAGTCTCGAGTTCGAAATTTTTCAGGAAACCATTACTTGCCCTTTAGGGATAGGTGCACGTTAAAATAAGATAAATGTAATTTAGAAACCATTAGGGCCTGTGGTTGTAGAGGACCAAAGTTACATGAAACTCAGAAAATTTGTCTATATTTGGATGAGGTATGGGTGTGGACAGGTTTTAAAATGGAGGGTTAAGTGACGAAAAGCTTTCAGTCAAGAAACTCGTAATATACGCAAATTCTATTTACACGTTGTTTATGCATCCTTCGCATATAATGAAGCAGTTTTGACTGATTTTTTTTTGTTATAGCAATCATTTATTAAAATTTTAATGGAAGTACTAAATCCTGGCAGGGGGATACATTTCAGCAACTAAATAAAAACGAACTCCTAAATCAGTTTTCAAAACATACTTAACTGGCGCTCCAGTTCAACAGGGTCAACCTGGGCCTCCACTAACACGTTTCTTTGTATCGATGGATGATGCTTTAGATAGAGTCCAAGCTTTAGTGCTGTAAAACAAAACTTATTCAGAATCTCCTTACTTGTTCGGCATATGACTCTATGTTATACTCAAGGACCTTCTTAGTACAAAGAAACAAAGGGCCAACTCCAATCAATTTGGGGAAACATAAGCTAATGTCATAGCTCAACAAAATGCTCCCTTGTAGTTGTATACCTAAATGGGTCTGGACTTGTTATACCAGTGATGTACTTACTGTAGCCGCTTGAGCAAGCGTGTAAACTATTTTGTTAATATATTTTCATGAAACAAGACCATCGTCGATTCTCTTCAAAATTCTCAAAGTTCGTTGTTTTCTTAGTGCCTTGTTTCCTTCATGAGGACAGTTTCAATAAAACACAGCACCATATGATAGTACCTTCAAATGTGAATATTCATATAAATTGAAACGCTGTTGCAATACTTTTACCGTGCCATTATGATCAAAAGCAATTCCACTCTAGGTCGCACCTTAGTTAGGGAACTACATGTTTGTAGTTGAGAATATTAAGTCTTTTGTAAGCCTAATAACAATTCTTTGTTCTATACTTATGGGTATCTACATAAACATAATAGAATAGAAGCTATTTGAAGGGTCTTGAATCTTCAGACAAGAGTTCTTTAAAGTTGTTAATCTCGATATCTTGCGGGAAAGCGCTTCTTATACTTAGGACACAATAAAAGGCAAAACAGATTTTCTTTTTTAATTGAGTAACGAAGGGTCAAAGGACCAATTCTTAGTAAAAGAGTGTAGAATATAACCATTTTGTGAAGTGGTTTTAAGTAAATCGGTTAAGTAAAGTCTGCGTGTTATGTTTGCTTCGTGAACATCGTTACACCTTCAACAATATATCATTTAGATACGCATGCTGCTTGCTTATCCACCCATCAATACCCCGTCAGGTTACCATTTAAAATTTATTTACCATTATTTTGCTAAGCTGTTTTAACCCACCAACCAGACAGATATTAGCTATTGCCGATATAACGCCGCACATATTGAACCGAGTCATCAAAAATTGGACCGACCGCTTGAAGCACTGCCAACGAAGATGAGGTGGTCATTCGAATGATGTGCTATTACACACATAATGGCTTCAAAATAAACCCGAAACCAATTTTACACTGACAGCTGTTTTTCGCTCGAAATCTTGACAGAAAGTCAGTATCATATCATATCATATCTAAAGTAAGTGCTATGTAGCCCAAACAGTGCTTTAGTTTTGGCCGAAATGAAGCACCCACTGCGCCTGCTGTACCCAAGTTTGTGCAAAAAGTTCGTAAGACTGGTATCCTAGTGGACATCACACTGTAGCCGAAAGTGTGAGACTCAAGTCACGAACATCAACTCGCCATCGATCTCAACAGCTCAACATTTCACGCACTAGCCTGAAAAGTACATAGTATGTACCTAGTTATGAGTATAATGTTATAACTATTATTGCATAGAAACGCGGAATGCCACGCCTTCTTTACTGGGAAGAGCAAGATTTGCATTTCAATCCTGATAAGATTGCACACTTATAGCATTAAGGTGCAAGTACGTACGACCCAGTCCTGCACTTTATTTCCCTTCGTTCTTATCTGGTTATCCTTTGCAAGCATCTCACTAACTCTCAATTAGCTTTCTCGGCAGCTGATACGTTATTGTGTACTTTTGATACTACCTACAGCAACTTCTTGTACCAAAAATTTAGTATTTGTGTATACATAGGTACATTGATACTTTTATTTGTTTAAGGTAATGTTACCCTATTTCCGTCTCATAAATATAGCACCATACCTTCACACTGCTTTGCCGACCCAAGACGTTGACTGGAGCTGTCAAAAAGAGCAGAATACCGCCTGTCAAAGAGAACGTTTGACACATTTTTTTCGAATCTAATTTCTCGTTTTCGAGCATAAATATAATTTTTGAATCAAAAATTGTAAAAATCGTAGTCATAAGTATAACAGTGCGAATGAGATTTCTATATTTATCCACAGTCCAAAGACGGTTGATTTAAACAAAATAAAAATAAATAAATACTTGGCGCTACAGGTCGATGGGACCCAGGGCCTAGCTTCTCACAACCATTCGTGTTGTGCATGTTACATTCTTTACACGAATGGAAGGGGCCTACTGTTTAATGCCGTGTCCGAAGGGCAATTTGTTATTTGAGAAGCTTTCTCGAGACAGTTGTACTCTCGGATGTTTGTCAGACGCTCGCGAGAGGTGGGGCCGTGAAAAACTTTTAGGTGTTCCCCGACTGGGATTCGATCTCGAACCCCTTGCTCCGTAGTCCAACGCACTAACCACTAAGCCACGGCGCCCACTTAAAGACGGTTGATTTACCTAACAAAAAACCATAATCTTGCATTTTGTGTGTATCAGTGCCAATTTTCTTATTCAATTGGCTTCTCATGATATTTTTAGAGACACAAATTGCAGGTCTAGTCATAACCTTCAACATTAAGTGTAATTGCTACCGCCACACGTGACGATTCAATTGCGGAATATTACCCGCCAAAACACTTTCTTAGTCAATACACAGCAGTGAGACGTTCACGAACTGACACTTACAATTACTGTCCAAACTGACGTAATGAATGAGCCCTGAAAAATTGCACTGAATCACTCTTTGTCTCCCTGTTTGGCCGTCGATATCGAGTACAATTTTTCTTTTACGTTTTCTGCCGACTATGTGTCGGCATTTATGTCAGACTCCTTTCAAAACGTCCATTGAAAGGATGATACACATTTCGACAGGTGTATGCATTTTAAGCGTGGACGAGTTGATGAGGGTTGCATACCATTGAGAGGTAATACTGATACGAGAGAACAGGTGATTCAGATGGATTATTATTATTAAGTTATTAACGAGGATAGCACTCTCGTGTCTGTGTCAGTTTTACATCCACTTAAGTGAGCATGTAACAAGGGCGTAGTCACTCTGGCCAATTTTCTGTTAATCTGATGAATAGCTCAGGAACTAGTCTCATTTGTATCATCTTCATCTCCGATGTTCGAGATAAGTAATTACCGTACGCATGCACATAACATTTCATGTGGATTTGGTACTGCTTCGGATCACATCTCTGGTTATATACAGCAAAGGTTTTTTGCCAAATTAATCCTGAAAGTTTAATAGAAGTCCAATACCTCTTCAGGGACTAGTGGTGTAACTTAAAGCTAATCTATAGTTGCAAATGTGCAGTTTCCTGTAAGAAAGTAAGAAGACTGCAACATTTTTTGCCAACAGAATAACAAAACATGTTGTAAGTATGAAAACCGGTTCATTAATGTAAATTAAAGTCCTGATCATGTCGACAGGAAGACGCAAACTCCATTCATCTCCTATGTACATATGTTGCAATCGAAATTCTGATGTCGCTAGTCCAGATGGGATATGTTTCAGAGAAGAGTTGTAAGAAATCTATCGGGTATGGCTTTTAAAAAACCAGTGCAGTTAACTTCGCATCTAAGACAGATGATGTTTTCCGTCCTCTGCTCATGGTATCTTCATCGAAAGAAATTAGACTCAACAACGCGTCAAGCGCAGAGTTTGATGACCGTCGATGATAACATGTCGTGTCAAACGCAGTCGTACTCCAATAAGTATCCAGAACTGACTGGTTTGTGAGATGGTTTGACCAAGCCACGCTGCACAATTCCCAGTTTCAAAGTCGCTTCAACTGACAAAAGCAATACAAAGATCACGATTCCCAGCCAGTTAAATTTAATAAGAAGTATATTCTCTCCTAAGCTGAGATTACTCCCAATCTATTAAAACCCTTAAGTACTCTCCAAGGCACAGCCAAGAAGCATTCCAAGAACATTCCAACCCGAATCTACTGAAAGTTGAATGAAGACGGAACGAAGTCAACTTCAGAATACTTAAGACTAAACTTTTTATAAATGAAGGATAGCCAGCTCTGCTTTTGGAAGACTACACCATCCGATTTCACCGATGACATCATTTCCTGGCTATGAACAAATATCCCAGCCTGAACTGCATTTAACACATTTTAGGCTGCAGCCTAAATGACTCACTCATGCTCTTGGAGTATTCTTCATTCCAAAGGCGGATAGACACGACCATGAATAGGCAAAGGAATGTTGGGCAAATCATTTTTTCAGTCACCCATACTCTGGAAAGAATAAATCTTAGTCTCCGACCCAGGATTGTACATTGGATATACACGGCAGTCATTGGATCTAAGAATCATTATGCGCAGAGTTCTAGTCTGGTGCGCGGCACTGGATTTAGAGGCTATCCTGCGTCTGCATAAGACGAGCTCTTAGAACCACTCCCACAGCTACACATGGACGCAAAGACAGCGTTCGGAACAAGTGCGAGAGTTTACTCCAAGCCAAACAAATTTGGCCAGAGCTGAATTTCAGGAATACTAGTAGACTTATCTCTGTCAATAGGAGAACTCTAGGAAAGATAGTTGGGGCTCTCATGGGGCACTGTATGGTAGACTGATATGTCAGTAGACTCGGTTGCCCTTTTAACTATTTCTGTAGAAGCTGTAGAGACGAGGAAGAAAAGAACATAATGGCACATTTCCTGTGCACCTGTCCAGTTCTATCGGTTCTGAGAAGGAAAACCCTAGGCAAGTACTTCTTCGCAGATCTGAACGAGTTAGCTACACTAGACTTAAGCAAACTAAAATGCTTAATCAGTGACACGTACATCTTCGGTATGGGTTTATACCGAAACCGGTTACCCTGCCTTTTTATCCCACGTAAAGAGTCCGTATGTAGTGCTGGTAATCGGGTTATTTTCCCATAGTAGTATCAGATTGGACTTTCCCCTGATCTAAGTGTGTCCTTTCTGAGCGGGGACAACCCTAACAGCCTTAATACTCATCCTGTATACAAATCTTAACGGAGAACTAAATGGATCACGGGGTAAGGAAACCATACTCTGATGGACGTCTTCAATCAATTAACCCTCTCCATAGCTACACCAAGTACACTGACAGTGAACAGTGCTGAGTAAAGGGTACCACATAATCAATTTGTTGTATAGGTAAGGTACATATGTAGGAATAGGCACCATAGGTACTGTATTTCTTATTCTTATTCTTATTCTATTTCTTATTTTACACATTAACATCACAGCATTATGAGTACTCGACTTCGAAATCCTATGGTCCATCGGGAGTGATTTCTTTCAATAGAAAGAACAGATCGGAAGCTGCCAACCTCTCAAAGTTCGACAGACAGAAGCTTGTAACCACCAACGTAATCATCTTCACTGATACCCAACCCGCTATCAAACCCATTGTTCACCTCATCCCCAAAGCTAGTCTCATCCTTTACAGATAGTCCATTTGACGGTGGGTCCTCCGAGGATGTGTCTTCACATTTTTTGACGCATCTGATGATGTCGCAGTACTGCATACTTTCCCTTTTCAATCGACTTCCCTTGCTTTCCCTTTCGTGGTACTGACGCCTTAATTGTGGAGCGGTCTATCGGTACGGTATGAAAGTACTTTTTAGCTTGTCGATAAAATTATGACAACTGACAGCATCCAACTGCATAAACTCCATCCACCGCAGACTTAGATGGACAATACCCACTACAAGTACATCATCCGAATAAGCCTAATTATTTACTTCTGCATGGTCTCTACTCTCCACCATTAGTGCTGAGCATGAGAACCATTCGTGAGAGTAGGGGCTTTGTTCACATTCCCCTCGACTACAGCTCTATTAAGTATTCCGCCTGTGGGACCGATACGCGGAAATACCCGATAAACATTCCCTTCCCACTAGACAAGCAGCAGTGTTCATAATTAGGATCAACAATAAGAATGGCTTGCCACGTACTCGTATTTGCGTAAAAACTCATCCGTCGCCGGTGCATGCTTTCCCATTGTGCCGATGCTGACATCCACTAAACAAGTTATAATTTGAAGCCTCTAGCCCGAAGCCCTTACACAAGGCTTACAAGTTACTTCCAAGAGATATTACACAAGCAAATTTCGCCCGAAGACAGCAGATTTCCCCTTCATCGCTGGCCATATTCATACGCAACCTTGTTATCCTCTCTAATTAGGATGAATGGGAGTAGCTCGCACATTTCCACCTGCGTACGTTTCCATCATTTGTCGCCCATCGAAAAGTCAACAAGCACAACTCAAAACGAAACTAAGGAGGAAAGCAAAAAGCAAAAAAGAACAGAAAAACGTCCACAAAACAAACAATGTCATTGTTTTCCTTCGTCGTCATCGTTTAAGTACTCATTCGAGGGTGGGTGCAAACCCTTAACGGGCCACTTAAATTAATAATCCGCGTAATTTGGGGTTTCAACAGTTCCTCGGAACCAGCCCAACGGCACTGCTGCGCGGCTCCTGTGTATTTATGTCATTAAGATTGTTTGCGTTTGATAAACAGTTTGATTGCGGCGACCCTCCCCGGCAACCGTCTGTCTCTGATTGCTTAGCGAGGATAAAGAGCCGATTTTCAGTGACTCTCGACCACAAGTGGACACAAATGGTAATCAATGTCCTTTCTTTCTAATTCATCGTAATTATGTCGATAACATGTCCTGGAAATGGGATCATATATGCGTCAATTAGAGTATCATATGAATAGCAGCGGGTCCGGTGATTATCTGGGATCTTTTAATTGATTTCAGATCTACATACATATGTGGCCCCCCACACAGCACGATTGTGAACAGCGACAGTTGGTTTTGTCCCATTGTCCTGCCGCGCATACACACACATAATTACCATACTTCCACTAATCATACGTTTTCTTTTCTCTTTCTCTTTTCATGCACCTCGGGCTCACCAAATACCTGTCACTCACGGCATCGCTGACGAAAACGCCAATTATTGGATTCCATCGTGGCCGGACAAACCGAACTGAACTGGCACTGCACTGCACACTCGGTGCTTCCCATAATTGCAACATCACCGCCACCACCATCACAACTCGGGACCCGTCCATCATTAATAACGACGCCACGCACCGTGTCTTCGCTGGGTGCTGTCCGTTGACTGACAACTGCCGCTGATCATCGTGGTGCTGCGGCCGTCACCGACACCGTCAACACATCCTCACTCATCATAATCATATCGTGGCCAATGACAAATGGTAACCGGCTGCATCTCGGAATCGAACTGGAAATTAAAACTGACCCCTCGTCCCGCGCACTGGACACATTTAATTAAAACGGGAACAAAAAATGTGATAATGGGTTGCGGCGCACAACACGATCCCGGCACACATACAGGGTGTAAGTATGCACTTGTTTAAATGGGTGGGTGTTTCGTGCGTCTAGGAACTGTCATTGTGATCATTAGCAAAACCAACACCACCAACACAGGGGGCGGGCGTGCTCATGTGTCAGTGCCGGTGATTGATGGGAGCGGCGGTGATAATTAGACCCGAGCATAGGGCACTTCCTCCCCATCATAGATCTTCATCTAGGCAGCTCAGCGGACCGTTTCATTGTTGTCGATTGAGTCAAGTTCTCATTTTGGTACATAAATTCCGTCCAACTAATTTGAGGCTAATATCAGTTTGACAATTTAGGGACTCTGATCATTAACTGAATCAGAATGCACACGGCTATCGGGTATGGGTACACCTTTCCAATCTACGGCTGATCAGCGATAGAAGATCCCAGCCGAAGGAAAGGGTTCAAAAGGAAACTGGGAAACCCAAACAAAGCCAGTCCATCGTGCTGCAGGTATTGTACGCTGGTGTAGCGAAGACCACTTGTCCGATGGTACTTCGAGATTAAGTCTGGAAATTGGGTATTCTCATTTGTTTCAAATATGGCCACAAATAAATTGGCCTTCAATCGATTACGGCTTCGCGTCCGTTGCAGGTCCGATGGTTGTCGACGATGCGAACCGATCATTTGGGAGTTGGGTCGTAACTCTGGCCGCTCTGTGGGTTCAGGTGGCGAAGGGAATTCTCTTTGGGATGCTATTGTTCGGTCGTGGAAATCAGTTAAATCAGTTAGGGTTAATTTAGGACGGAATTGAGATGTCTCTTCGGCGTAAGTTATTGTGGTCAGTTGGTCGGGATCGGCTCGCTGGAAGGAATTTTAAATAGTAAGTTGTACAGCTGGTAATGGCTAAATATGGAGGCGTAATTTGTGTTCGATCGACAGCGATCTGTTTGAGTTTTCTCCGAGAGAATTATTTAACTGTGTGGTTCACAAAGAAGGCGAAGAGTGGTGTCATCAGGAATCAGGCTGAGAGAATTGCATACATTTTTTCGAAGTGAAGCTGTTGTTCTTTACAAATTTGGTTCTGAAGTTGACGTTTGAATGTTAAGAACAAAAATAAATATTTGGCGCAACATGTCTATGGGAGCCAGGGCCTAGCTTCTCAAAACCGCTCGTGCAATTGTTATTTGAGAAGCTTTCTCAGGACAGTTGTCGGATGTTTGTCAGACTGGAATACATTGGAAATATATTGATGCGTAGTCCAATGCACTAACCTTAAGCCATGTTTAAATGTTAGTGTCGGCTATGTTTTCTTCGTCAGTGAGACCCAATTGCTTGGGATGAGGTTAGAGCATGATCTACTACTATGATCTCTTTATCCTTCAGCGGAAATTATCTAGGAGTTGTAATTCAAGAATTAACTTAGTGTAGCGATTTTACGCTCTAGCTTTTTACGCTTTGGTCTTATGAATGGATACGGCATGTCCTCTCGTCCTGGTCATCTGTTTGGTGCCCTGTGTTGAGGACAAACTACGACATCAGCGCGGTGTGTTCTGAAATCTCTGATATCTGAGTCATACCGGCGTCCAGATTCGTTTAGTCTATTCCAAATGAAGTACCCTGGGCATGATGGACATACCCGAAGAATGTGCATATTCCATTCGATTGTCAAGAGGTTGTCACGCTGTTTATCAGAGGCTAACATCCTGTGGCAGAGGTTGTGAAATTGTGTCACATCAAGACAAATATGACTCAACTACAATAATTTAGGACACAAGATCTGCACAACAGGAATCGCAGAGACATTGCAATAATCGTCATATACTAGACACAGGTCTATAGCAACACAAGCTTACAGTGAGGGAATCCCTTTCACTGACAATGACAGCGAAAAAGAAATAGTATTTCGTTTCGTCTGTAAAGGTCTGACGCTAGATTCGATCAAACATTGACGAAATCTCGTAGAAAGCTTAAAGAATTAATTAGCTTCTTATATGCTACAGGATAGATGTAGGGACTTCGGGGATTCACTATCAACGAATATCGAAGAAATCAGTGAGCAACACCTCGATTTTTATTCGACTTTGACGTCTTTTTTACTTGCACCTATACCTATAGGGCAAGTATTGTATTCGTGCAAAATTTGGAACTCGAGATTTTAATCAAACTTGACATTACTATAATGGAGAAGTCCAAAAAAGTAGGTCCGCCAATGCCGTCTGTCTGTCTGTCTGTCTGTCTGCCTGTCAGTCTGTCTGTCTGTCTGTATATTCGACTACAGCCTAAACGGCTGGGCGGATTTACTTCAAACTTCATATATAGGGTCTGTGGGATATTCCCTAGAGGCGAAATTTGAATTTTCATTCTAACCTCAAAATGAAGGGTAGTTTACTTAAGGCCGATTTCAGTTAAAATGGATTTTCTCGAAAACGGCTCCAACGATTTCGATAAAATTTGATGTGTGGGTTAGTTTGGGTATATGCTATGAGGTGGCATACCACGTTTTTCACGAAAAATTCGAATAACGGTAGTATTGAAAATCAGCTGTTTCTCGGGTATTTGTGTAGCGATTGGGCTAAAAATTGTTATTTGTAGGTTATAAGACAAGACAAGACAAAAATACCAAATTTTGGAATGCCACGCCCACTTTTATAAAACTTATTTTTTTCAAAATTTTTACTAGAAATTGAGAAAAAATTATTTAAGCAAAGTAATAGGCCTTAAAATTCTCTATAATTCACTCAAACACCCTATCTGGCCACGCCCACTTTTTATGGGCATTTTTATAAAAACAAAACATTGAGTAAACTCCAACAATGTTATGACTATTATTCCATCGAAACGCGGAATGCCACGCCTACTTTACTGGGAAGAGCAAGACTTGGACTTTAATTCTGATAAAATTATACACTTATAGCATTACGGTGCAAGTACGTACGACCCAGTCGTGCACTTTATTTTGGCTTTGGTTCATTTGAGTAACCCCTTTTCTATGCCTGTTGGCTTGTTTGCATGTCATACTTATGAACCCAAGTCTCGTCACGTGGAATATACTTGTTCTCACATGTCTGCCAGCAACTGTTTAGCGACCAATATTTAAAGAACTGAAGAGCTCTTGTGAAAGTTGTCTCAAACTATAGTAATGACTTTCGAGCACAATTTCCTCCACTAAGTCGAAGTTTTCTTCAGTAACTGGCATTGCAGGCTGTCTTCACGGCTCTCTTTGAACGGCCAACTATGTTACGGCGGCTATGTTATCTTCATTTCCCACCAATCTCTGTCTGGTTGGTGGCTTAAGGTCCAAACAAGAGGACTCACGCTCAAACTTTTCCACTGTGCGACGAATTCCCTGCACCCTGAAACGCACGCTCGACAAGCGTGAAACGATATATAATCAAATGGCAAACCTTGTTGAATATTTTGACAGTTGGATGTCATTGGTAACTTTGACAGCTGGTGACACATAGCTATTGGACAAAATAAGTATCTGGTCACCTAAATAACCATGTGTTTCCGACACACATGACACAGCAGGTTCACCTTAAGATGATTTAGAATTTTTGATTGTCGGACTAGTAAAAACTCTTTTTCTAAAGTGAACTTGTTTGTATACCTATGTGTCTCCCGGAAGTCCGATGTCTTCGTTTTCGCAGAACCAGTAAAGTCAATAATTATTGGAATCCACTCTATGTTCACCTCCCAACCGTTTATCGTCATTTCTCAATGATATATCTATCTACCTACCAATCAGTTCTTGTCCAGAACCCACTTTCAGCACCCACTGTGCCCGAATAATTCTAATTTAAATTATCGATGCTGTTCCCACAATTCCCGAGCGACTCCCATCATTTCCGTCAAAAACAAAACTACTAGAACGCACAACCCAAGAACAGAGAACATTGTAAAATATGTACGTGTTAAGAGATCTCAACTTCAATCACCTTAATCATAAATTTCCATCGCGAGACACCGCAACATGAACTTCTTTAAGTCCTTTATGAATCGAAGGCATCATTAATAATCGCATAATCAGACAAGTCATACGCAAAACACCACAACAGACAGCCCGGATGACCCGCAAGTATGTTGGCATATGCTACATCTAGTCGCAGCCGCATGCCAAAAGGAAGGGTTCATTATGCACAGGATGTGAGCATTAATTCACTTCCAGGGCTCCATTCGCCCAAACGGATATCTCTGCAAAAGCATATAGACACCATCGCGCGCGCACACACACCACACACCACACAGCCCTCGGGATGCCATGTCCTAAACTCCAGCTTGAAGGAGACGCTTCTTCTTCGTCACCACACACACGAGACAGTCAGATCAACGATTTCATCCTTCCTTTACATACAAGAGAGAGAGCCCCATTCACTGTACAGAGACGTGTACTACTGCTACGCGCATCTGCCCAGCCACCACGAGAAACAACCGCCGCCACCTCAAGCAGCCGAATCAGCAGCGATACCCAGGCACACAAGACAAGCCCCAACCATTTAAAATCTATAAATCCTAATGTGGAGAGGTGGGCGTATAGAGCTGTACGCCATAATTAAAAATTTAAATCAAATGGACTTGTCATTTGTTTTTACCTCGTCTCCGCCTGGGCAGCCTTATCATGACCACCGCTGGTGCGCTGGTGCGCTTACCAGGGCTCAACGGTGAGCGCTCGTATCCGAACCGGACGAACACAGAACCGAATAAATGTTCCACAAATGACCACGATGGTCTCTGGCTACAGTGCGCGCGATTGACTCCAGAGATTTGCATGATGTTGTTCTAGAGCTGTGCGTCTCTGCATCTGCACACACAGATTCCAGGCAAGTTGCAGTCATCGCGGGGTACTATCGTGCCAACGCGCCCCATGGTGGCTCCAAAATGGAACCCCGCCACGATTATGACTACGTATAAGTCAAATTAATTTCGCCGATTTATTTCAATAAAAACGTATTCCCCTGGGATTTCCATGGAAAACCCATCGCAGCACTAATTCAAGTGCTCACGAACGCGAATTAGGTGTTGAAAATAATATTACGTGTATGAGTGGTGTTTGTTCCTTCATATGAGGCGAACGCACATCGAAGAGGCGCGTGTGTCATGGCCATGAGTGGTGAGATTTACGCCAGAACGGTTGTGGCGCAATTAAGGGGGTCGGTGCTGTGGATATTTGTCTAAGGCATGCATAGCGCCGAGTGGCCACAATGTATCATTGTTTCCGTGATTGAGTGAAGTTATACTAACGCGTGACTGGTTCGCGGGTTACGTTAAGTTCTTGCCAATAGGGAGGAAGGAGCACAGCTTAATTCAGTTTTGAAATTAGCTATTCCTTTTAATGAATAATTAATTAATGCGTCTATTGACGCCTCGAACTCCAGAAGCAGGAGAGATTGCGATATTTAAAGAGATTCCCATCTTCTACTGGTAGAGGTTGTGTTGAAAAAGCAGCTTAAGGATATAGACAAAATGAAATTTGTAGAGGAAGCGACATTTGATGTCCTCGCTTACTTATACTCGTAATATCCGTGAAGAGTCTCTCCCTGAGACACTGCAGCCTTCCCTCTCCCTTCGATCCCGAGCTGGATCCAGTTCTCAAGACTAACCTCGATAGCTTGTCGAACGGGGTAGGAGCCGGAATATTCGGTCACAGCTACAAACTGTCTGGTCTGCTGGGTTAGGACACTTTACTCTCCTCTATCTTCCAAGCAAAGGTTTTTTACACATATATCCTACTGGAGTTCACTAACTGGCTTGAGACAGATTCTATCAAAGACCAAATATATTACGGACTTCCCTTCTAGTCACTGCTCTCTTAACTATCACCACGAAAAAATTGGTATTAGCCAATCGGACACGTACTGACTATACCTCGAGGACACTTATACCGCCGAGCATATTTTATACAAATGTCGAATATTGCTCGGACTAGGCTCAAGTACTTCCACAAAGGCTTTATCTCGCCTTCAGATATCACCTAAGATTCATCAATGAATTCGATTTCAGCTAGAAGGCAACTCAACTCCACATTTGCTAGGGGATAGTACAAAAGACCTCCACGAAGTTGCGGTGCTTCTTGAGGCTATCCTAACCCCATCACCCCAATTATCCTTTAAAAAAACACGATTGCTTGATCCTCAAAACGGATGTTCGGTCTTTCTTGTCATCTCGAACCTGGGGACTTTGATTCGAGCTTTGTAGACGACGTGTTTTGGCTTCCTGGACTTCATTCATATCTTGGTACACGTGATATAGTTCTCTGTTGTATTTTCTCCTCCATTCACCTCTCATACCTACCAAAAATTCACGAAGAATTTTTCTATCGAAAGGGCTCAGATGTTTCCTGCTTATCATCCAGCCCTTAGTTCCATATAGAAGAACTGCCAGGATCAATGTTTTGAGAGTTAGGAGCCAACTTTCCTCTTAGATGTCATTCGTGGAGTTGATATTTACTCCGAGGTAGGTAAACTTCTTGACCAATTCAAAGTTACTATTGGGAACAGTGACCATATATTCTAGGCAGTGGAATGATGCTTCTTTGTTTATTGATAACAGGTACGTTGGATAGAAACAAATTGAAACACTGCAGTTGCAGGAGAATCCTCCCCGAACTCATCTCAAATAAAAGCAAATAAGACATTTCTACAAATAACAATTAGGAAAGAATTAGTTCGCCCAGAAACCCTTAGAGATGAAGAAGGATACACTTTAAGCACCAACGGAATAGCAGGACAGTAAAATTTGAACTAACTAATCAAAATAACTGCAAGTAACTAACTTCTAAGACTTCTCTGCTTGGCCGTGTTCTAACATTATGGTGTTACTAAGCACTTTCTTTCCCTTTAAGAATGTTTGTTGACATCTTGACAGTCCACCAGAGCATGTTCGGAGCTATGCTTTGACAGTACGATTGTAATGGATCATCCAAGTCTTCGGACTTATTTGTAGAGGCAACTTCCAAATGTATCCAAGCCTTGCACTTCTCTGTGTTCAGGACTAGTTCATGTTTCAATCTTGTATTCCACCTGCGTTCACATTCTATAAGTTCATCCCTTAGATATTGTATATAATCTGTTGGCAAAGTTAGTTGCATGTTAAGAGTTCGACAATGGCGCAACAATCAAAATAACACCTCCTGTTGAATGACCCATTATGTAACTCAATGGTAGCTCCGCGTCTGTCAGTGAGGTACTTCGTGACTTTTTGGCATGATATCTCTTCTTCGAGAACTCTAGCTCTGTTCGTTGCCAGACGTTGTCAGCGTCTTCATCAAAACCCTTAATAAAAAAAAAATATAGCAACAACATACTTAGATTCCACTCTACTTGGCTAGATGGAAGACCCCTACGCAAACAAGCCAAGTAACCACCTGCCCGCTTTAAACAGGAGACTTACAGCAGCTACTGATTAAACATTTGACAAAGAGAGAGAGAGGATCTCACACCCAGTTGATGAAGTACGTAACCCTCCCAGTTTAAAGAAGGGTTGCATTTCTCCTATGATATAGACTCCCATAGATGGAAGAACAAAAACATGGCCGATGCCTGGAGTGTCAGCTCTATATCTCCTATTATGCGTATACCTGGTAAATGTTGTGGCTTTAACTATAGACTAAATCTTCAGGCTAAGGAAACTTCTGAAAAGACCAATGAATTTCGAATAGAAACACTTTATCTGCCTTTAGGGCAGAAAATATTCATTATTTGCAGCTTCACAAGGTGATGCCAGAGTGCGGAATCCAAAAAACCGAATTCAATATGCTGCGTAACACTGAACAAATTTTAACTTTATGATGTCAATAAGCAAGGAAGTCTAACTCGTCCCTCATGAGCTGCACGCCATAATGTGAATATAGTACGGAAGGCCGAAATACGTCGGCTACTTTGGCTTGGCTACATAGAGCGAATGGTCCATACCCAAGAGAGATTTCCCCGCTCTCAGGTTCGAGGCGAAAAAGACTATAAAAGTATAAGGATAAAGCAATCGCCAATGCCGGAAGGCTTGATTTGACGAATTAGCAGCAGCGTTCTCAGAACCGAAGGTGGTGAATGGCACCAGTTTATCAGGTAAAGAGTATTCACGAACACTGTAGAACTAGACATCGCTCGGAGTGGCCAGCTAACTCGTTTCGTATTACTTCGCGGGACTGGTTAGTAACTTACATATGTTTGCCGTGTCGGTTCTTTCGAGTCTTTTTTTAGCTCGTTCTGCACGCACGTTACAAAAGAGCCTCTAATCAGTCTTCCCCAGACCTTGCCATATGGTTTACTTGAAACTTCAGGGTTGATAGGACGACTATAACCTCTGCAAAGCATCGGCAGTAAAACATTTGACAGAAATCTGGACCTTTTTGACAGAAAGACGAGCTACGTATGTCCAAGTCGGTGAAGGTAATTTCGATAGCCACCATGGCCGGGTAAGGTTATAGTGCTAGTCCTCGTGTGCTCTCTTTCTCCGGACCTCTATTGTGGGAATCAGCTAGTTGGTTTATCTCCCTACTGCCGTGCTATGTCACCTAGTTTACCACAAATCTGCAGCAGTCACCCTTTCTTCTGTTTTTACCCTCCTGACAACCCTGCCATCTACTAGGTTCGCGGTTCGTCTACTGTAAATTGTCGATTGTCGATAGGGACCATTCCTCCAATTCAGGCTACTTCGTCCGAGATTGTTCGGAAGCCGCATATTGATCTTATTATGCTGAGGCTGTGTACAGACGAGACCTTCTTTTTTATGTATCTCCTTCGTTATTAGAGCTCCTTCCCAAACCTAATGAATGTCTATAGAGCCCCAACAGCCACCGGGAACCCGATCTCTTGAAGAGTTAATTCATAAGTGCTACTTAACTGAAAGAAGTATAAACAGCGTGAACAACTACTTGCTGATATCCTTCACGGTCAAGCTGAAGGATTATTACTTGTTGAAACTGATACAAGCTTGTAGGTCAATTGCATCTACACTAAGTGAGTCCTGCTGCTCGCTGCGTTTAACACCTGACCAAACTGCCCCATAAGACTCCTTCCTCTCGAATGCGATTCCTCTTTCAACTGGCATGTCCTCGATATTTCATTCACATTAACCAAACATTTAATATAAAATAAATTGCTTTAATGATGCCAATAACGATAATGAGGGACATATGAGAAGACGTGCTCCTTATTTATGCGTACGATGACCAGGCTGTCCGAGACCAGGACAGGCGGCCACTGCGCATACCCTCGAGTGCTTTTATTTAGATTGAAACTTGATATTTTAGTGATAAGCCGGCATAGTATGGATTATTTTGCCACCTTTCCACCTCTTGCGCTCGCCTGATGGAGGAGTTGATCGATAGTCTTCACATAGTAAACTCCTTGTCAAACATGCATTTTGTAAAACATACAAAAGTGTTGCACAGGTCCTTGTGGTATGGTGCGTCTGACATTCGCAGCAACAACGGCACGAGATTACTATCGAAAAGCTGCACAATTGATGGCTGGCAACATGATATTTCGGTGCTCATACGTACAGCATTGACCGCACTGCGGTGCCACAGGGTCTCGGAGTGTGAAAACATAACCACTTCCATATCAGGATGTTGTTATAGAGCGCAACGTGGGCAGAGAATTGAGCGATGTCTGGTAACTTGACGTATTAAATAATTTCCCTTGACAGAGGTCACAAGAAGTGTTCCACTTGTTCACGTCAGCAATGTAACACCTGCCTGTTGGATGCTCCTTTGGCGATTCGCAGGACGATTTCAGCGCTCGTCGTTTCGGGAATGGCAGTGCCTTGCCAGCCGCCTTAAGTAAATGCGGCGACAAAAATTAATTACTCTTCTCGTGCCAAACAAAATTAAAATATTTTTATTATTCCCGTCAACTAATTTCGTCTCCTTTTTGTGTTTCCTTTCATTTCATGTCACCGGAATTAATGGCCTGGTTCAACACGATGGCTGCGTTCACTGCATCTGCATCTGGTCACAGTACGTAAGTATAAGTAGAGTACGCAACACATGTACACGTAGGATTGTAAATTAAGTTTTGTGTCTAATTATATGGTATCCGCACAGCATGAGCTTTGCAATGGAAAGATACTTCATTTTTGGAGGGAGATTTGTTTATTCGGAAGGTCACTCGATATCCAAGCGAGTCTCTCACAGGGATTCTAAAAGTGAATGCCCAGACCAATAAATTCCTGTCAGCGAACAAATATTTTCGAGCACACGTCCATTGTTCGAAATCCATGGGAGCTCCGCGCTCACTCATTGTTGTGGTGCTTTGCGCTGGGGATTTCGAAGACGACTCATTCGATTTGGGTAGAGAGTCAGAGATTCCTTCCTGCTTGGGAAGGCCATGACTATGACTGCACCCCCCCCGGCTGCACATTGTCTGGAGCCTTCTCGTATCGAATCATATAAGTCAGAGGTGTTCCTGCTTCTTCGTGCAGAATATCGTTTGGATATTCGTAGTCGGTCGTCGTCAGCGGCGAGCATGAAAAAGATTTCCAACTCGGTAGTAATCAGATTAGATACAAAACTATCTTGTATTTATGCTTTGTGGTCGCACTAGCGTATTTAGTTGCTTCATTCTGGGACGCCGATGCTCTGCTTTTCAGAATACACCACCACCACCACCACTACCATCACCACTACTACGTTCTCCGATGGAAAGGACAATAGGATCAGATTAAGTCCCGGTAACAAAAGATCAAAAGATACAGGTGCCAGGCTGCGTACTCCTCGGCTGGAAAGTGGATGCCGACAGTGAGGCTGCCGCCAGTTGGGAGTGCAGGAATATGTGTCGTCCCTCCGAGGAGGAATGAGCGTGTTTGCTGCCAGCAGTCGTAGCATCGACATCGGGAATATTTATACTGTGGGAAGCGAGTCGATTATGTTTCACTAAATTATTATGTTAACATGGAAATAATTGAAACAAGAATTCACTTATATGAAACAATTTATTTATTTTTGCTACTTGCGGTACAGATACGATACAGATAGGGATGTGTGTGCACACAGCCATCCGTGGCTGAGTCTTAAAGAGAGGAGAACCTGGGGCGGGGGCAAGGATTTATTTCCAGATGGTTGGCAACGAAGGACTTTGCCTTTGGGGCCCGTTCGGTTCCGGAGAGCATTTTCCGATTTGGAATAATAAAAATGTCAACAGTTGGACAAATAATACCAACAGCTTGGATTTTTCTTCTTTTTCATTTCATCTGGGGCCTGGTAGTGGTGTTAGTTGTTGTCTGAATGCGTTCTCTGCCTCACACGGTCTCCGTGGGCATGCCTTATTCGATTTGTTATTACCGCATGTAAACACAGACGAATCTATTATTCACACCTAGCAGACGTTTATAGACCGTTAAAGTGTGTATTTTATTGTCCATTGAATTGGATGATAAACTTATATACATAAATGTGTGACATTTGACTTAGAATAGTTGAGGCATAAAAGAGCGGCGTATTTGTATTAATGTGCTTGTGCTGCATGACGGCAATTTATACCATACCCTACAGGTTCCGGCATTAGAACGTCTATATTTCTCGTCGTTAATGATTGACAAGAAAAGCAGTTAAAAATTGCAACATTAATTGCCTGAACCGATACATAGTCTACGTCTACGTCATCAGCTGATTGAATTGAACTAAGTTTTCCATTTGCTGAACAGTTGGCTCTCAAACATGTCAAGTTGACAGAAGAGTGTCGTTTTTATTGACATTTGTTGAATTCCTTAACATTTAGCCTAAAAACACGAACATCTAGGTCATTGTGGCATTTTGTATGACAGTCGATTCGTCTCATTGCATTGAACTGTGCATTTGAGCTGTAGTTCTACAAAGAATTATGGATTTTGTGGAATAAGCGGGAGACCCCGCGAAACTGGCTATTTTATTATACCTCATCTATGTGCCCATTCGAAACTGTGTTTATGCCCAAACGTATTCGCGGCGCTCGACGTGATGCGATTCACTGCTAGCGATCAATTACATGCATACGTATGAAGGTGTTCATGGTGTAGCGATTTAGCGAAAAGCGAATTGTACGACTTTAAACGATTGCGAGCGACAAGAACGATTGTCAAAACATGAACAAAACTAGGTTACATTGCTTTGTCATAAACACTTAATAGTTTGCGATTTCACTGGTGGGAATGTAACGGTATCTCCATCGATTATGTGTAAAATAGAACATAGTTCAAATGACAGCCTCGACTTCGCTGACAGTGTCAAAATTTTATGACTCGATTCAATATATGCCGCGTTATTCCGCCAATAGCATCTCGAATGTGGGAGTCGAGCTCGTTTAAAGTAGTTGTCTTATTAACGTAGACCGAGGACTTGACGTAACCCCAAAGAAAATAATCGAGTGGTGTCAAGTCGCATGATCCTGGGGACCAATGGATGAACGCTCGCCGTGAGATGACCCAGTCGTCAAATTTCTCCCTCACAACTTCTAGCGTTGCGTCGCTTGTATGGCATGTAGTACCGTCTTGTTGGAAACACAACCCGGATATATCGATGTTGTCGACCTTTAGCCACAGAAAGAGCTGAAACCATTAACGGTAAGGGTGTCTCCTTCCTCTTTTCGAAAAAAAAGTCCGATGATTCCGCCATGCCGTAAGCCGCAGCAAACAGTCAATCTTTGTGGATGCATTAATGCTTTGATGCTCAAATACTTATGGATTTAAATTTTACTGCAAACTCTCTGGCGATGCCTACATTTCTGGGTCTTTTTCGATACTGGCCCCATACGACGGCTATATTTTCTTCACTTCGCAGCGATCTCTGTCTGAAAAATGGCTTAAGGTCCAAAAGAGTGTCCTCACACTCAAACTCTTCCACGGTGCCACGAATTCCCTGCACCCTGAAGCCATGATATCGAACGAGCTGGAATTTAGATATTTTTTTTAATAATTTCTGCACGTGAAACGATGCATTATGGAATGGCAATATGGAGTATTTTGACAACTGGATGTCATTGGCAACTTTGATAGCTGCTGAAACGTAAGAATTAGAAGAAGTATCATTGCTATCTGGTCACCCTGTACTATGCTTGCCTTTCAAGCTTTCAAAGGGGTGCCTCTTCTTTTGAGTTATTAACGCTGTGGGCTGTGGTTGATATTACAAATAATAAAAAAAATAAAATAAACAGGAGAAATAAATAAAACGCACGGGAGTTCGCTGTCTACCCAGCAAAGGGTATTTTATCTAGCACTCTCAATCGCAGTCCAGCGCTTCTTGTTCTACATGACATCTATGCTAATGTAAACATGATTAAGTGGGGAAGCTGACGGACACTTTTCTTTTATAAATGTGAACCACCACAAGCGCCTACTATGCCTAAGAAAGCATTGACTGGAAACTCCTTACAGTGCAGATTCATTTCAAACTTAGCTACCGTTTACTTGGGTAACCCCACCTACGTTCACTTCGAACAAATGTGTGCCAAAAATGGCTTAACCTTTACAAAGTATCTTAGGCTCGATCTCACCACTAGAACTACAGCCCACCTGCAATTATTTGCTAATTACTGAACATAATTTGCGAAAACCTTTGCATTCTAATTTGTTTAACCTGCATATACACTGTATTTGTGGTTGAGGTGCCGAAGCAACCTCGCTACTTAGCATTTGGCAACAATATTATTAACTTGTTAATCCTATTTCTCACGCAATTGGAAAAGTAAAACAAAGTAACAAACCATGTCAATCTTTTCAATTTCGAAATCATTAACATTTAAGCTGTAAATGCCTATAGGAAGCTCTGAAATAATCTACATTCACGAGCACGCCATTCGTACAGATTTCGTGATCTTAGCTAAAGTTGCCAAATGATAGCGCTTGTCGGAAACGGATAGCGTCCATAACATCTTGTTTTGTTTGCGCAGTCAGATGCCAATCCGTAAGACAAAAGCATATAATTCATTTGTGCGTATAAAAAACAAACAGCGGTCAGCGATTTGTTTAACATTTTTATATGCGATATATATATGTTTTCCTTTTTTTTATTTCATACAAATTGCACTCTCATGCAGTTGATGTGGTTTTTTTTCCCCGCTCTAGTAAAGAAGAGCATTATTCGCGTGTTAACAATGAATGCCAAGAACTAGGCTCCCCTCCGTATTACTTCCATCAGTTTTGGTTTTACCTGGCAATTACTGTTTACGGCTCCGACGAGCATGGAGCGAGGGGCAGAGTCACTGCTCTGACTGCTGGATAGTAATAACAGGCCCTGGGAGTTGTTAATTGCTAGTTGGCCAACTATAAAAGCGCATTTCATTTCGTTAAACTGATCAAATTTACACACGAATCGGTGTAGCTGGCTGACAGTAGAGGGTTCTGAAATCAGTCATTTGATCCTAGTACACGCCTAATGTTGTGATGCACAGGTGTGCTGGAGGTGTAGGTGAAGATGAGTTAACAAGAATTTTGTCGCGACCGACCGCTGTCTTGTTATTATAATAGTTGCAACTTGACGGAAGAGTTAAACGCATATAATGCCTTTTTAATGGAAGTTCTTTCATGAAAACCAAACTGGTAGCCCAATTTTGATTTATGGTAAAATAGATGCAACATAATTGCGGTTTTAAGATCTTTTAGTAGGTTGGTTGGTAAGTTGGTTTAGACCGGCCCTGGGTGAGGATGCACGTAGACCACCCAAGGTCCATTGTACTGTCATTTTGTAAGGTAGAGCAGCCTCCTACTCTAGAAACCATTCGCTCCTTTGTGTGAAAGAACTAATCTTAGCCGTCCAGGCGGTGCTCAGATCGTTAAGATCGCTGAAAAGGTACTTACCTAGTATAGCCTTTTTAATGATGGCAAGTGCATAGGAGGTGACTAATGGTCTCCTCTTTCTCTTCATCCTTACAGATTCTGCAGAAGTCATTGTAAGGGGATGCCCGCCCAGTCTTTGAGCATGTCTTCCTATAGCACAGTGGCCAGTTAATGTGTTAACTATGTCGGAGGAAGTTTCTCGCTTGTGTTAGGATTTCGATGGTCCTGTTTTTGTTAAGTTTAGCCAGGGCAGCCTAGCAGTGTTGCATTGGTCAAGCTGATGCTATGGATAATTGTCCACTCTTGCTTCGTCGGCGTTGATGGGTTTTTTAGCATAAGACGTTGGTGCTTCGATGTCGGTGACGTTTAACAGAAAAGCCTCTTTTAGTCAGTGCCTCAGCTGCGCATTCCACAGTGTATTACAGTGACTTGGTACCCAGCAAAGGGTGAGGTTGTACTGTTCAACTATCTCGTTAAAAGATACACGGCAATCTTTTTCTACCTTAGATAGTGCTGGATGCGACAGATTTGATGACTGACTGAGTGTCAATGTAAATGATGAATTGCGATGCTGATACTGCATTAACCGCCACTCAATCAGCTGCTTGACGAATGGCTTTGATTTCGACTTGAAAAACGTTACTATAGTGTGGAAGGCTAGGAAGGGAGAGTTGGATGTCTAGGTCTTCCAAGAAGACTCCGGCACCGAGTCCGTCCTCAGTAGGTTAAAGCTATGTATTATAAGTTTATATTTTTTAAAATCATTTCATGGACTAAATAGCTCCATGCCAAGACCAAAATGAAAGACATCAACCGTTCTATTCGAATGACAACGTTGGCAGTGAAAACTGTGAGCAGAATATAATCGTTCTCATAGTGTAGAAGAGCAAGTTACAAAATCCAATAAATCTGCAATGATTAAGGACAACATGCAGTTGTTCTACTTGAATCAATGTAATGATGGTAAAGCCCTGGTTTATATATTATGAGGTTATGCCAAAAAATATGCAGAAAAGGTACAGTTGGGGCGGAAGAAATGTAATGTGAATGTGTCATAATTTTTGCAAATGGCGTCAATTGTCATTGTGATTTGACAAAGCAATGACATTTATGTTGTAGACAGTATTAGTTCCCAACAGAAATCATTGAGTAAAGAGATATTAAACTTTCGTCCCTCTTGCCTGCAAAAACCCTTTTGTTTACATTGTTTTTGTTGTAATTTGCTTCTCGTCTGTGAATACGTGTGAGCATTGGCAAAAACCTTTGGGGCTTGTCTCAACTACTCTCAATAGATGTCAGCACTCAAAAATGAATTTGGCTGAATGTAACCCCTTATAAGCTATGGTGAAACAATAAATTTTGATAACTTTTTGACAAAAATTGTTACTGTCAATGCTTGGCAACAACACTTTGTTAGTGGTGAAGCGAGTACGTTTACGGATGTGCTCACATAAAACGGAAGCATTCAACTTAAATTTACTAGAAATATTTTTCATTGGAAAGAATTCTGGAAAATCAATGAAAATAATCAATGAAAAAAAAAATATCAGCATTTCAATGATAGTTTTTTTTTTTTTTGAAGTAAGCAATATGATAAAGGTAGAAGATTTCAATAAACGTACGAAAATTTAGCTCGTAGGTTCAGCTTTGTACGTTGTTTGTGTTATGGGTGTTGTATGGTCTTATGGTTTTTTTTACGATCCATGTTTCATGGCTATTCCTTCGACCTGATTCTAGTCCTGTGTTCTTTTTTAGACACTAATTTTGGTAAGGTAGGTACATAACGTACTGAGTTCATTGATTTGGTCTGTTCCCTTAAGTTCTGCACTAAAAATTGTAAATTCTCAAAGAGAGAAGTAAAAATACGAACCTTTGACACAACGAATGCCAACTTTTCTAAAACGTCTGCAGCGTCTACCCCGTTTTGTTCTCTCCCTTTTATGACTTTCTTGTGTAAGTAATTTAATTTGCGCATACATTAGAGATCTTATATAAGGTAAACTAAGCTATGTACTCAACAGCTGATACATTAGTCGATTAAACCATACCGGATGCTGCCCTGATAATCGCACTATCTTTAGGTGGTAACATACATATTATAAAAATTAATTGTTTAAACACACTACTTGAATGGCGATATAAACGCAGACACTTAAAGTCGATAAAAAAGAATATTCATCAGAGAAATGTACATATATGCCGAAATATAACAACTATTGTGTTTCTATAATCAGATAAAAGGTATGTACATATGTATATGGCCTTTGTTTTTCGGAAATGTAGTTAAACATCAATGCAAATTTTAAAAGGGAGAAAGATATACTTCTTACCCAGTTAAAGAGCCTATTATTATAATTCATCCACAATCTTTGGCAACTGTTGTTTGCGAAATTTCTATATATTGAAGCAATTATACGTTTTTCAAAAAAATTTAAGAATTTTATATTTTAATTCGCCATAACAACTGTTTCAACCTATTCGCAATTGGCTGAATAGCATTGTAGTAATCTTTCTGTTTTTGTGTACATTATTTTTTAAAAGAATAAACTATCTGAAAACATATATTTTGATTTTTACATTTTCGGTCAACCGACGAAATTCAAATTGTTCTCGTCTTTTACTAAAGAATACGAATTTAAATATTTGTAATATCTAGTGAACGCCCCCAAAATACTTTCCAGCTCCTTCCATAAATTCAAAAATCGGTTGTCATCGCCCGTCAAATTACTAGTTGTTGTTGTGATTTAAGGTGAAATTGACCGATTTGTTGTTGTGATTTAGGGGTGAATTCACCAAGTCGGGGTGAATTCACCAAGTCAAACAAATGTGCGTTAAAATGTAATAATATGCGTGAAAATAGCTTGTAGGCAACTGGAAAGTGCCGGGAAAGTTTAATATCTCGTTGTTCAATGATTTCTGGTTCCCAACAAGTAATGGTGCGATACACACCTGAAGAACGCTGAAATATTGTTATTGTTTATTTGACCAATTTTCGGACTGGCAATTTCCTCGTCGTTATGTTCGTAACGTATGTTGCGGTTCATTCACAATTTATTCATTCATTTCATCAAACAGAGTTACATTAACATGTCCTCTAAATATTACTTGATACAAATATAAATATGTCCACCAAAATCAATTTCAATAATATCTATTTAGTTCAAAATTGTTGAGTTTACAAACAGTGTTAGCCTCTCTTAAGCCCCTAGACATAGCTTCGTTAAAAGCATAATTTACTCTATGGTAAGAATCATAAAGACCAATTTTTAAGGATCTCGTGGGAGCAGAGAACCCAACTAGCGACAAAAGATAGGGGCAATCGATATGATCATTAATTTAGTCTCTAAGTAACATAGTAAAAAACGACCTCCCACGAGTGTACAGAGGTAAGATTCCAAGTAATTTGCATCTCGTTTCATAGAAGGGGATAGCTACGTTCCACCGGAGTATACCCAGACAGCAACTCTAGTCAAACGTTCTTGGATTTGTTTAATTCTAAAAGAATGAACCGCATAAAATGGATTCCAAGCAATACTGCAGTACTCAAGAGTATACGAGTATATACTTACTGGGGCTTTGATCCAGGGTGGACCTGGGTCTCAACCAACAAGCCTCTCCAGCCAGCTGCCTCCAGTTTAGAACGCGAAGTTGGTTAAGGTCCCTTTCTACTTGAGCGCGCCACCATAGGCAAGGTCTTCCTTTACCAAGCCGTCCCTCTTGGAGTGACGTTGTCCATCCACTCAACATGACCCGGTCATCTCAAGATTATTAAACACAAATGCCAATAAAAAAGTATTTCAAATTTCGTAAAATAATGCCCACCATCGAGTTATGTATCTTTAGCAATAGAAATATCCACGTAACCTAAAAGTTAAATTTTTGTTCACAAATGGTCTTAGAAAAGTTGGTATAAATGACATCATATTGCAACTCATTTTTCATACTAAGCCCGTAGATTTTCCAGCAAGAAAACCGTGCTGGTAAGATGAAAAAACTTTACAGTACTAATCTGTCGTAAATTAATTTTTCAAATAGCTTGGGAATTGTTGAAATTTTATAGATTGGACAATTGGGACATAATTAAATACTATTGGATTTGGATCTAATCACATTCCAACATGTGAGCAGCAGATGGGCCGCTCATTGCCCTAATTGCTTACCCTTTCCTAATAGTTCTTCTTACCCCTTGTTACACTCTTAAAGGGTTTTTTGACCATCTTTATCGTTTTATACTTGAGGCAGATGATCCATCGTATATAATACTTGTGAAGAACTAAGATCAGAATCTTAGTACAGGATCGGTTGAGGGTATGGTATACACATAGTAGTTTACTTCATCTCATGTTACTTCTGATTTAAGTACCTAGCTGTGCAAAGCAAACCTATAAGCCATGTCTGGTCGATTCGAGTTATACTCGTACTTATTTCACGTATATATGTGAACCCAGGTTCAAGCCGATTGTTAAATTTTTAATCATTACAGCAGGACAAGTCTTGTAGCACCCTCAGCTATCGGACAGACAAAGTCTATCTAGTGAGGCGTTAACAGTTAAGTTCTCGACGAAATTAGAGCTAAGTCCCCATCAGTGTCTTGTCAATTTCATGTGGGAGATGATGAGCCCTACCTTCCAGGAAAAATATCCAAATATCCAGCTAATGACCCATCCTCACAGGCTCAGTGGGTTCTTGACTAACTCCTCCAAGAGGTCCAGACATATCCTTAAATCTAATAAACTCCGATAGTATGTCGAACAATCCTGTCCATAAAATCAAAGCACGATGTGCCTAACTCCAACCCCTTCATAAACAATTTATTACAAATGAAGTCCATTGATAGAAATTAAGAAACTCATCCGAAGGACTAAAACATTCCGTTGCAAGCAAAATTATCTGCAAACATTTCTGCATAGGTACCCCAAATATTTCCCAATAAATCTGCCTGCCAATTCTGGGACACTCTAAATTCCAAGCTGTGAATTAACAAAAATGTTCCATTATGGCCAGCGGCAGCAACACCGGCATCATCTATTGCAGCCTCGACAGAGCGCTAAAGTAGTCAACACCATTTTATGCAAATAACCATGACCATTTGGTCACAATTTGGGGGCATTCCGTCGTCGTCGTCGACTATGCTCCGCCGGTGTATAACCTGCTGCTGCAATTTGAAATCCTTCCACCCAAGAGTACATTGCTGCTGCTGCAGCTCGTAGCTCGTTTCCAACTTCGGGAGACTTTATTTGGTCACGGATTTCGAGTTGCGGAATTTTCACAAGGTGCCAGTTAGTATGATTATTTTCGTTGGACGTTGGTTTTTTTTTTTTTTGTTTTTCACGGTCCTTCACGGGGTACTTCTGCCAGAGTTCCTGAAGATGTTTATATCTCTTTTCAGGCAGCAGAGTTTGAATTCCATTTCATGGTCAGAAAGTGAAATGTTTTTTGTTCGTCTCCAGCTCGGAGTGGTTGCAGGAATTGTGTGTATTTCGTTGAAAGAATTTATGGCATCCAGCTTCCAGAAGACACCACACATTTTTTGTCTTCCTCCTCCACGTCTGTGTGCCCCGTCGATGGAGGGACACATAAATTTCACTGTCTCCAACGTGTTTAGTTTAAGCTTTGGTCACCTTGCGTTATTCCCATTATCCGTTGTTTCGGTCGTGGTTTTCCCATGCCAATAGCGAAGAGTAACGCACTTACTTCTTTGTTTGCATTGGCAACTACCTATGCTGCTGGGTGTAATGTTTCTAATGTGAGATGTGGCCCATCTGTGGCGAGCCAGAATAGGATTTTTATTCGGCAATTTACGTGATTAGAATAAGATCGGCATATTACGCCGCCTGTTGATTGTTCTTTATCAGCATTCAGGACGGCGTATCAAGGAGCACGAGTTTCATGTCCATCAGACCCCACACAAATCTCCCGACTCAGTGGAGACATGAATGAGCTGCCATGCCCGTTTGACTATTAACGATTTTAGTAAGGTTGTTCCATGGCATGATTTGCATATTGAAGTTGGAAGCGAATCACGAACATAGGGTGCGTGTGGGTTGAATAATACGAAAGGACCGCTTTGATCGTTCTTTTCTTGATTCTCTAATACGCTATTTATTTTTTTTTTTGTTTAGAGCTGGGATGGGTACGTGTTTGATTGAATCTATTATGTATTTATTGGTCAGTAGATTACCTAACGGATGTAAGGGGTGGTAGGGTCGTCATTGAATGTTCGACTTCGGAATGCTTTGATAGTTCATGAGGAGAGATAATTTAGTGATTCAATGGCGACATCGTTTTGGATAGAATCTTGGCACACGACTGATTTTCCAAATCTGTGTTTTTTGGCTGCTTTTCTGAATAGTCATGGACACGTATTTCTGACTTTGTATCTTATGTTAATAGCCACACATTGACGTGAGAAATCATGTTCAGCTCATAAGTAGCGATTGGGAATATTGTATTGTTTAGTCTAGACTGTACGGAAGAGACGGAGAAAACTTAAGCTTCTCCAAAAGAATTAAAGAAAAACACCAGAAGCGAGAGATCAAAGGTGTTGGGAGACGACTTTAGGAACAAAGTGCGGAACGAAGAGAGTATAGCAGTATCTAAGCTTACTTACCTGTGTGAACCTGGACCTCAACCAACAAGCCTCTCCAGTTAGCCCGGTCCTTAGCTAACTGCATCCAGCTACGCACTCCAAGTCGGTTGAGGTCGCCATCTACTTGTGCGCGCCACCTCTACTGCGTTGTCCCTCCGGGTTTGATTCGAAGACTCTATGGACCGGAGCATTGGTGTCCATGTTCATCTAATGTTAGATCCAAATCTGACAGCTGATAGGTATACCTCATAGAGAACATATGTACATACATCAATTCCTTTAGTAATCAAATGCCTGATGGATGATTGGAAGATGTCCTGCTCAATTACGCCATTTTCAGAGGCATCAGTCCCCTCAACATTGTGAACGTCTGAAACCCTTTGTTAACTACAGCAGCCCCCAGAAGGGCCATGATTGAAAGTCGGATCATTGTTTCTCCTCTGCAGGAGTGTCCGTATCTGTGACTGAAATTGAAGGTTGCTCCCAGTGAGGGATCCTTTCTCCCCTTCTGTTGTCACTTATTATTGACAGTCTTCTAGCCGACCTACATCGCCATCGGTTATGCGGATGATTTGGGGATTTTTGTTAATGGTAAACACAGCACGACCATTTCCAGCTTTACTGCATGTAAAACCATTATAGTGTATACCATTGTAATGAATCCGACAGTTTTTCAGGCTAAACTCCATGCCATCGAGATCTGCGCTAGGCTGAACCTTAGCCTATTTAAATCTTTTCAGATAGTCAGTCAGCACTGTCGTTTAATTCAGTGGGCTCTACATGAGTTATGTATATGCTGCTACGATCCACTCTCTTGCTAAACTCAACTGAGTGCTACCCGTATGGGTCCTATGTACGTCATCAAAGAATTGTAGGCAACGAATCTGCAGATGAACTAGCTAGGGCTGGCTCAGGACCTACGCTCATAGGAGCTGAACCCTATGGTGGTGTCAACTAGACTGCCGCCACAGAGTTGATTAATTACTAGGAACACAAACACTGACCCACTAGAAAACTGTCCCGGGGTTAAGGGCAATCCAAGAGGTTAGTCAAGCAAGGGAATTCTTAACTTAAATAAGGATACTATTAGGGATCTGGTGAAATTTCTCAGACAACATTATGGCCTTAAGAATAAGATTAACAAACTCAATCTGTGCCCAGACATAGAATGTAGATTCTACTCTGAAGATGACGATTGCCCGGTTAAAAGGAAAACCTGTTCGTCAGCGGATATTTAAAGATCTAGGGCTAAGGACGTACTTTCCTTCATAAGGTAACATAAGAAAACAACTTTTTAATTGCGATTAACAAAAGTTGTAGTAAAAGATATTTGTCAAAACAATTAACATTAAATAAACAGTTTTTCAGTTTTTTGATGAAATCACCTCCTTAAATTGGGCGTGGCCACGTATGAACGAATTGTAAAGAATTCGAATATCTAAATATTTTATCTTAATGCAGTAGAAGCTCGGAAAAGTTGATCGAAATGTCCCAGATCTTGTCAACTTTTCTGGACAGTTTTCAACATCTGTAGAAAAATTAATGTTTTATTCATAACGAATCATTGTCAAGTTTCGTTAACATTTCTTTTTTTTTGTTTTAAATGTAATCGAACTTGTTTTCGTTTTGTTTGCCATTTTTTTTGCCAAAATTTAGTTAATTACCAGCCAGCAAGTAAAATTAAATGTGCGAATGAACAATACACATAAGAAAAAGTCAGTAATAATCTAAAACAACTGTATCTGGCACGCAGCTACCATGGAAACATACATTTCTTCGGAATGCTTATCTGCTGTGTTATGTATTTTACATCGCTTATTTAAATTTGATATATAAAAAACGGAATGCAAGTAAAAAAGAGGTACGCTCTAAAGAGTTGACCAAAAGTCAACTTTTTAAGATAACGTATGGCAGCTAAAATTTGGTCAACTTTTCTGAGAGTCAACTTTTCCCAACTTCTACTGTAACACTTTTCGATTTCATGCAAAATAGTGAAGTTAAGATAAAGTGGGAGAATTTTCATTTCTCAAGACCCCAGGTATCAAATTTCCTCCTAGTTCAAAATTTAAGGCTCAAAATCTGGTAACATACGGACGGATACGTACCACTCGCTTTTGGTATTCCTGATCACAAATATACATACATATGGTTAGTTTACAAACTTTTAAAAAAACAAATTTTCTTTAAGTTTAATTTAAAGTATAATAACGAACATAGATAAATAATTATTTATTAAGGTAGGTTACGACGAAAGACATAGAATAAGGATTAAGTTTAGGTGTATCTAGATTATGTCTCTATGTATCAGTCTTAGTATAGCCTTAGGATAGGGTACAAACAGTCTATAATACAGCAAGTGGGACTTGTTTTTAGATACAAGATATTTAGATACAAAAATCCAATTGTAAATCAGATTTATTTGCTTTTATTATGTATGCATCATGCATTTGCCAAAAGGTTAATTTTAAAAAAAAAAAACTCTTTTTCTGATTGCAATGCGTTGATGGTTGAAAGAACTTGTAATTTGTTTTACTTCAATACACAAAAGCATTAATTAATGTCCTTCAAAATGAATACAACGATAAATTTAAATAATGTAAACTACATGACTTAATTTGATAGGAAAGTAGAGGACCATAGTGAATTTCGTGTCATCAAACCATTAGCCATGGTGCAGTTACTCCTACCAACCGTTTGCAATCTCGCAGGAATACTTGTTGTTCCTGTCAATAGAGTGTGTGACAAAAATGCATTTGCGTCCTTAATATTTACCTGATTACACTGTAATGACGTGAAATTAGAGACAAAAATGTGGTAATAACAACACGAAAAATAAGTTAACAACGGATAAATGTAAATACAAATTAAATGCCAGTGCTGTTGTTTCGTTCACCAGTCATTAAATAACAATTTTTTCTTCTCCCTCTCTCTCTCTGGCTCTCTCTTTCTCGTTACTAGAACCATAATTATATTTCCATGTTGACACGTTTTCACATTTTTCCTTCCTTTTCATAGCTGCCATATTTGTAGTTTGGAAAAAAACGAGAAATGGCTCGAAACTATCGCAGAGGTGACAATCGCCATCGTTAATGTACTTTTTTACATAAAAAACTTTTCTAATTAATAGAAATAATACTCGTACGAGGTGCATAAACGTATCGTTTGGAATAGTGGAAAACTCCGAAATGGCTAGTAAATTGAAAAAGTTTATTCAGCAGTTTTTGCTTTGTAATATTGCGTGTTGTGCTTCGTGTAATTTGATTATAATTAGAGAGATAGTGCTGGCTGGTGCTATTAAAATGAGACAAAGTAAAAAAAAATGTCATCACTGTTATTGGAATTAAGTGCGAAGCTCCATTTGCATCGAAGACTGACGCTCTGAATCGTTGTAATTGAACGATTTGCAGTTTTGCAGTCTCTACTCACTGTCAATTCAGGTGAACCTGAGTCTCCATTAACAAGCCTCTCCAGTTTGTGCGGTCTAAGTAGGTGGAATCCCTTAAACTTGTGCGCGCTACCTAAGACTGAATCTTCCTCTACAGCGTTGGCCCTCAGGATTGGATTCGAAGATTTTACGAGCCGAGACATTTGTCTCCCTAGCCATCCCAATCGACTGATGCGCAATTCTTTGACTACGTCGATGTCGCTCTACAGCTCGTATAGTTTGTCATTGAATCTCCTCCTCCAAAGACCCGTCAACACAATCGAGGCCGAGAATATTACGAAGAATGTTTCTCTCGAAGCACTGCTAAGCATAGAGTCCAAGCTTAACCACCATAAAACAGGACTGAGATGATCAAAGTTAATAGGTCTTTGCTGCTGAACTGCCCTCTTCCATTCAAAGCTTCCATTCAGCAGAGCCGATCTAAACAAAATCCCGATATTGACGTTCTGTCCAATTCGCCGATGTAGTGTGTCCTTTCTTGTTGAAAGTATATACTTAATTTTGCCCTCATTTAATTAGTTCATGGAATCCAGCTTCTGTGTCAATACTAACAAACACACCAGTGATAGCCAGCTGCCAATCCTTTCAAGTACGATGTTGAAAAACTTACAGGACAGCGCTTCATTTTGTCATAACTCCTTTTTATCATCAAAGTCCTTGCTGAGATCGTTACCAATCTTGATGGAGCTGCATAGGCGAAAGAATGTGAAAGTCAAAGCTTGACATGACTCTGTACAACTCGTCTCTATAGATGCTGTCATACACCCATTTGGGTCCCAGGCCACAGTAGTTATGAGAGTAATGAGCATACTGCCATTAAAGACAATATACATCTTCACTTCTTCCAGCTTGTCAATCATGGGTGGAACAGCCTGACAAATCAAACCAAATATTCCCAGAAAGGTGAGCATTTCACAGGCCACTGGCCAATCGGGTATCATGCGGCCAAGCTTGGTCACAACATCTTTTGCAGAAGCTACAAGGAGACTAATGAGAAAGAATATCTACTTATAGGTACATCAGTTCCTTTAAAGAGGTCCGGCTGTAGTGAGCACCATGCTACACACCCTAGGAAAACCCTTTTTCGTGGAGCTTATGACATGTTGCACTCTCTTCTATTGCATAAACTTTCCTTAGAATATTGAGGTTGGGTTCAAATATACCAGCATCAACTTTATGTGTACGATTTGGAGCCATTTGTAAACCAAATTGATTAAAAGGTAAAACCCGTTTCAGGGATGACTGAGATTAAAGGCTCTTGTCATGAAAAACAGTGTTAGATCTACTGACTTGGATTTACAAATAAGGTTGGGTTTTGGCAAGTCTTTTGTCTGGATGAGGGTTCCAAAATGTACCCTCTTTGAAAGGAAAATTGTTCTTCTTTTTTCATTAGATTTTCTTATTTGTAGAGGAAACAATGATTATTTGGTTTGGGTTGGATTTTGAGTTGGCATCAGTCTCAGGCTCTGCTTGGAGCATATTCCGATGATGAAATGGGACACGAATCCAAGTAAGTTTTGTTAAGTGTCTTCCTAGTCCTAGAGCGCGTTTTATATAATATTGCCTATTGCTATAGTCGGGCAATTAATGGGAAAGTATTTAAGGAAAACTGAAATTCACATATCACGTTCAGGGCAATAAGCGCCTGAACCGCACAATTTGCAGTCTCTGCCGGAAAATGACAGTGAGCTAATTAGCTTGTTAATGGAGGTCCAGGTTCACCCCGAGCCACCTAAGTAAGTAAGTAAATATTAAAAGTACTTATATTTTCAAATAGTCAGGCAACGATCATATGACTAATGTCAGTGGACAAGTCAAGTGCTCCTACGATCCTTTACTTTAAGTAGGCAAGGCGGTTCAGTTATCAATTGGGTTACCGTCACAACCCTCATTAATGGTTGATAAGTTGGATTCATTCGGGTCAGTAAATCCTCTTGGAGCTTGTTTCCCCGATCCTTTCCGGTGTAAAACTTGTGTATTGATGTACATATGTATGTATATATGTAGTATCCTATTTTCCTTCTCATTCTTACTTGGATTGTTAATCATATCAGGTGCTTTGCTGACAGAAGCTTAAGGGGAACACTTATCAGAAAAGTTTCTCGTGATCTCGTGGAGTAGCTGTTTGACGTTAAAAGTATTTTGTAAATCGAGTCAGTGTCACTTTGTTGACTGATGGACTGGATTTTTTTGACGTTTGCCGGCGAGACGGGAAGCGGAAAGATAACATGTTACCGCAATCCAGAATATCTGATTTTTTTGTTTGACGTTTGGGAGTGTCAATTTTTTTACTTGGCAACGAAGTAGAAAAAAACTGAAACAGAAATTTATGAAGTAAACTATGGAAATATGAATGTAAAGCAATTTAATTGTAAAAAGCATATACTTTGCTGTAAAAAGACATTTGTTGTTGAAAAGCAAACCAATTCTGTTGGTGCCAACAACAAACACGAAAGTTGTCATACAGGACTTTTAGTTTGAACACGGGCAATGTCAACAAAAAATTCAGTCCGTCAGCCCTGTGTGAACAGGGTCTTAGAATGTACTTCATGGTTAGAAAAGCGTTAAAGTTAGTCCTTCATGTATGTATGCCTTTTCAAGCGAGACGTAAAGCTTCTGGCCTAATTCGAAGTCTCACCTTTTTTTCCCATTTCTTGTATAGCAGTCTATAGGACCAATCTTAAAAACCAGTATTTGTAACCACTTCCAACGCATAGTACATCAAAGTAGCGCTTCATCTGACGTTGCATTAGGCAAAGATTTTCGGTAAGGTTGAGCTTCGTTTTAACCCATGTTGAAGTGAAATTATTTTTGTAACAAATTATCAGGAACTACCGCGAAGTAGTAGGCTAAAAATTGGACAAACGAAATCATTTATTTTCTGCTTACAAGCAGATATGCATGTGCCTCGTTCCATAAGAACTTGTAAAACATCGCCCAGGACAAATGTGAGAGAATTTATGAAAAAAACATAAGTTGCTCCCAATGCCATCATTCGCGAATTGTTCAACTTTCACGCTCATCCCGGTTCCCCTATCATAACAAGATCAAAAGCACAATGAATTTCAAATGTAATAAATCAAACTTCCCGTAAGCAGAGCGTCGGGGTGTCGAAGATTATTTTCTGGGCCACAGTAGTAGCAGTAGGTGCAACGATAAATACATCAGCGTCGACTGGCGACTGGATGGTGTTCATCTGGAAGCCGCACTAAATATAACTCCGCGGCACTGATTGACGAGTTGTAGATTGTAGTTGGCGTGCCTTTTGTTCAGCGGGAGTGAGTGTTAGATAGAATTGGCAACACATTGGTGTCCGTGGCGGCGCCAAGTCGAATGTTTCGCATGTGTCTTATCACATCTGCTCATTAAGGAAGCATGTTAATTAAGAGCGCAACTGGTTGCCAGCTTCGTTATTACACTCTTAGGAATCTGTGCATTGTGTTCCTTGGCGGCATATCACTCATTATTACTTGATCAGGTTTTTTTTTTGCCTCGGACAGAAGCTGATTTGAAAACACATGAAAACGATGAGCTTCAGGAAATGTACTTCTGTAGAGCGCCGTATCCTTGGTCCGCAAAAACATGTACATCTTGCGAACATTGTTGTTCCTTTAGATGTTAATGGAGTCTAGAAGCCTTTGAAATTTATTAGTACGTGTGTTTATCTACTTGGTCGAGTGATTTTGAAATTACAGATGATCACCACATTGAGTCTTCAACTAGTACGATACAAGGGGATACACCAATATCCTTGTAATTCGTACTTATTAACATGTGGTATAAGGCGATACGGCATTCATGTTAAGAATCCTTTTCCAGCTTTGTCTTTCTTTCTTTGCTCATGTATTCATACTTCAAAGCGCGCGCGGGATATGTATTTCGAAGTGCGATAGGGAATTTCCTCGGCTATTCCGATCTTTGTTTGTCAGAAATGCGGGTCAATGGCCAAATGACTGCAGGTTCTGAGTGAGGATGAAGACTTGTTCCAGGTTCTTCTGATTGGGAGAAACTCGGACATTTAAATATTTCCAGTTGTGCTGCAATTGCAATAATAGTACATCAAGCAGGTATCTAGATTCTAGATTCATTCAGGATGGTAGACATCGAATAACAAATCTGTACTCTGTTTCTTGTTCAAGGATTATTATACCTTTACACTGATTCTTTTCGTTTTCTGGTATAGGTACTGTGTTCATCGCTGTGAACTCGCTGAAAAGGGGACAAGGCTTGACTAACATGCTCAACGCGTGGGTCAACGAATCCAGTGTAGAGTGATTTGGTGACGTAAAGGTTAGAGAATTCTTTGGACCTTCGTTTGACAAATCAAGTGATAGTTCATTGTACTATTTCATCAATGTGCCTGTCGTACAGAAACCCAAGGTCGCTAAGAGAATGAACTGTGGGTATCGGTTGGGCGTGGAAAAGAAAGAGATCAGCATTGAGCGATATGGAGCTCTATAATGTTTTTAAGCCACCAGACCGAAAAACCATGTCGAGGCTAGAGTCTTGGGAAGAAGAAATGAATTTGAAAAACGATGTGTCATCTGCGTAAAGGGTAATAACTCTTTCAAGATCAGTAAAAGCTAGAGTAAACAGAAGGAAACTTAGATGACTTCCTTGAGGGACACGGCTTACCAAGGAGGAATTTCAACACTATGGGTTCAAAGCCGTGGGCAGACAGTTTAAAAAGGATTAATGGATGAATAATATCGACTTTGTTGCCAAGTTGGAAATTACACAAATTTGACGAGAAGAAGCCATGTTAAATAGGGAAAATAGAGGACTGCCACTGAAAGCTGAGGGTTTCGTATACTTACTTACTTATGTAGGTGGCGCTACAGTGCGGGATGAACCTGGGCCTCAACCAACTGCTTCCAGCTGCGCACTCCAAGTCGGTTGAGGTCCCCATCTAGTTGTGCGCGCCACCTAAGGCGAGGCCTTCCTCTACTGCGTTGTCCCTCCGGATTCGATTAGAAGACTCTACGGGCCGGAGCATTGGTGTCCATTCGCTCTACATGTCCTAGCCATCTTAAACGACTGATGCGCATTTTTCTGGCCAGGTCAATGTCGCTGTACAGCGCGCATAGTTCGTCGTTGAATCTTTCATCTCCAAAGCCCGTCAACGCAAACGGGCAACGCAAAATTAGACGAAGAATCTTTCTTTCGAAGCGACTGAGGATCTTTTCATCCGCTTTAGACAGACTCCATGCTTCAGCGCCGTAAAGCAGGACTGGGATGATCAGGGTCTTATAAAGAGTCTCCTTAGTTCTTGGGGATAGGGCTCTGCTACTCAATTGCCTTCTTATTTAGCCCAAAGAAACAGCGATTGGCAAGAGTTATTTTTCGTTTTATTTCTGCTGAGGTGTTGTTTTCGGAAATTACAGCAGAGCCCTTACTTCCTCAAAGTTGTAGCTGTCGATTGTGACGTTCTGTCCAATTCGTCGGGTTTCGTATAGAATACGTTAAACGTGCTTCATTCTTCGATACCTGTCGGTTTTATAAAAGACGTCTTTGAGGAATATGACGGAGATACCTTCAGGACCGGAAAAGAATTCATCATTGAGAGTCTTTAACTTAGTATCCATAGAAATAGGGGACAAGTGGGCCAGTGAAAAAGTTACATATGTAGGTAAATAATAATAGATGGGTCCAGTACAAAGAAATTGCTTAAAAAAGGTGACAAAAAATTGACATCGACAGATGAATTGTTGTTGAAAAACGAAGAAGGGGCATAACCGTCGAATTTGTTTTCTCTAGTGCCCAGGTTGGAAGAGTTGTTTATGAGCTTGTCTTGGGTGTCATTTAAGTAGAGAACGTAAACCCTAGGAGTACCCTGTGAATTTCTGAAGAGATAGGTTAATATATCAGCTTTTACCTAAAATATAACCATGAAACAATTTCTTTTCTTTCTTTCCTTTCTGACTTAGAGGAGGAGACTTCTGAATGAGTGTTTGAGGTTGTAATTCCAGACGTCTGAAAGCGTCTAACAGAATGTCAAAGAAAGCATAACAAAAGTAAACAAAAATAGCTCTTCGGGCACTGTATTGCAAAGTATCTCCATTCGTAATAAGAATACAACACCAGCTTGTATTGAACCTGTTCTTTATGTTACTCTTGACGAAATAAGCAGTCCTGAACTAAATCATACATATTACTCATAACAGATACGTTGAACTATTTTTGCCTATCCTCTCCCATACTAAATCAATCCACTGGATTCCTCCGTGCTGTGCCACTCTTGTTTTGTGTTCGATAAAATCCTTACACTGTGATCCTTATGCAAACATGTGTTAGTATAATTTGAATAAATTGATCTACCCGTGACTTTTCGCGCCATTGTTTGCGATCTGTCCCAGTCGTTTGCACGAGACAATAACATAATGGAAGCCGATCAGCCCGTGGACAGAGAACAAAGCCAAGAAATTGGTTAAACAAATTTCTCGCCTCGTTGGTGGATCATTGGAGAGCAACCCAAACAGCCAAACAGCGAAAAATTGCACATAAACTCCGAACAAAACATTGTGTTTATTTTCATGGGGAGGATGGGAAAGTGCCGACTCCGGGCCAACATTACCATCACCACTTAGCCGGGGCGGTAATGGGTAATGGCGGTTACACATTCACGTGTGGGGACAAATGTCCAACGGAGAGAAGAGCAACGCAAACCGAAACCACTAAACAGCCGGAAAAAAGAATGTACATACATGAAAAGACATTGTAAATGTGACAAGAAACCAAATAACGTGCTGATTTAGTGTTCCGCGGATGTCCTCCGCACTTTTGTTGTCGTTCCGATGTACGGAAAACACGCGTCCTCATAAACGGGAACACATGTATCTTGGTTGTTTAAATTTCTCAGTCTCTGGGGAGGTTGTGTTTTGCCAGAGAGCAAGCGTTTTCGCGGAATTGTATGTCCGCGACTCGACTCGATTATGGATCTAGGACCTGAGTTCAATTAATCGAACGTAGATTTATTCCTGCAGAGCAAGCATTTGAATGAGAGTGACAGTGAAATTCTTCTCTCTTTTTTTGCAGACTGCTCTGCATTGGGCCGCCAAACACGGAAACGAGGATGTTGTCAAACTCATTGCCGGCACATACAAAGCGGACGTTAATGCCAGGACGGTAAGTGAGATGCATTAATCTTTATTTATTTTCTACAAATTTATTCCTTTTTTCCTCTCTTTTATTGCTTTCGATGGAATACTTGATGCTTATGGGCAAAAAATGGAAAATATAATAACCCTACAGAATGGAGTAAGTTTTATTTTTATTTGTTATTTTAAATTAAAACAGCTTTTCACAACTTTTGTAGTATCAAATACAATAGACCTGCAATGTCTATTGTATGAAGTATACTAAAATTTCAAGATATATTTCACTTTTCAACTTGAGTTACGCATACAGGTAATGAAAGGATTTTTTTTTAAGTCGGAAACCTTTAAATGCGCAGCACTGTTTGTTGCGACAGCCGATTTGGCAGTTCTTTGAGGTTAGTTTGGTTTGGCAATAGACCTCTTCGCCTGCTTATCAAAATCGTGACGTGTAAGCTGTCACAGACTTTTGGTGGCCAAACAAAGAGTGACTGAGGTGGAAATTGTTGAACCTTGTGCTAAAATCAAAGTATGCAAATAAGTAGTAAAAAACATGAAGAAATAATAAAAATAAAAAAATATGTGTGTCTGGAGTTAAATTCGAGAGGGATTAATTCGAGGAACTATGGGTCGTTTTCGTAACACGTTTACTTTTAACGATAATAACCATCGTTACCATTTTTGCGTAAAGATCATAACTTAGCTCACAAGATTCAACTTGTACAGGAAGCGAAGCCAAACGATCATCGGTCCAACCGTAGATTTGGTGAATTGGCCGAAGGAAACATAGCTATTGATCCATAATTTGATTTGAGAATTTTACTCAGTGATGGAACACACTTTTGGTTAAATGGCTATGCGTATAAACAGAATTGCCGCATTTGATGATAATCAACAAGCTATTGTCGAGACACCTTTACATCCGGAAAAAAATCGCCGTTTGGTGAGCTTCATGAACTGCTGGAATCATTGGTCTACATGTCTTCAAAAATGATAATGGTCAACGGTGAACGGTACTAAGACATGGTTACTAACTTTTTCAGGTCTCAATTGGAAAGCATTGATAATGCACGCATGTGGTTTCAGCAGAACTGTCCCACATGCCACACACAGCATCATCTCTGTTGGCATTTCCATAAACTATCCGTCCTAGGTAGGTTCTGACTTCTGATTGGTTTCTACAGCATTGGTCCATATTTGGGACCCATACAACATTATTGACGATGCGGCCAACCCATGCGGCCAACCCATGCGGCCACTTGTCGGATACCTACAGTATTTTGGTTGAAGCTAACCTATGCATGCACTACACTTACGTACCTTAATTCTGGCTTGGGAATAAGTACGGCGCACGGTTACGTTTATAGTCACCATAACTTTTGTCCTTTCAATTCCCACACTCGTCTCGTGTTCTACCACAAGTTTTAGACCCATACTTGTTAACTAGTCCTGAACGGTCCTTATAGCTTCAATGCAGTCATGTGCCACTTGTTCTATGAATCTTGCTTCTACAACATGCTATGCTATGCTCTCAGTACAGTCAATTATTTCAGATGATCTTGGGATTTGCATAATAGATTGGGATAGTGGATCCTATACAGTGCTTTAAGAAACGCCATTTGTTGCATTTTCGGTGTCGTAAAACGATCGAAAATGGCTTTCTCGTTGGTCTTGAAACAAAACCAGTACAGTCATCAAATTATTGCAAATACAAAAGTCTACTTTTTGCCGAAAACAAACTACCGAAACAGTCAAACATCCGCCTTGTGCCCATAGTTTTGCTGATACTCAAAAACATACGAATATTTGGCGCACAGGTCCATGGGACCGAGGGCCTACCTTGTCACAACCATTCATGTTGTGCGGGTTATAATATTTACACAAATGGAAAGGTCCTACTGTAAGTTTTATTTGATAAGCTTTATACTCTCGGATGTATGCCAGACGCTCGCGAAAGGGTGGGGTCATAAAAGAACTTGTAGATGTTGTCTGGGGATCGAACTCGCTCGGTAGTCCAAGGCACTAACCACTTAAGCCACGGCGCCTATAGTACACATTAATATCAAAACAAATCTGTCAGTACTATTTTGACCAGCACTGTTGGGATTTTCTTAAGCCGACTCTATTCAAAGACGACAATATCAATGGCATGTTAGTCATTCATGGAAAAACATTCCCCGGGGTATGGATCCTCATTTATACCTGTCACACAGACTCCCATCAAATATTTAAATTTCTATAAATTAGTTAAATTAATAGAAATGCATTTGTCAACATATACGTGCCGTGTCGCGCAGAGCCAGCATCCCGGTAGGGATGATCTCAAATCTGATGCTATGATCGTAGATAAGAGAATAATGTTCGTTGTTCCTCACCTTTATCCATTCCTTGTTATTATTTCATTTTTTATTGGTTTCTTTTGTCTTATTGTCAAGCAAAGACCTCTCTTGGTCACCTACCTAGGCGGTGTATGGCACTATCCCCTTTTTGTGGATTACCCACATTAATATTGTCCCTAGGCTTGATTCGTTGAAATGACATTGGTATTCGGAAGATCACAGCTCAGACAAGAATCGAGATTATTAATGACAGCAATTTCTTGAATGGTCATCAGGAGCAGCAAAGGGTCTTCAATGGTATTTTTCGTTTTGGAGGAAAAGAAAAACAAAAAAAAAACGATCCTCTTGAATTACCGACCGACCATGAGATCCCTCGGCAAAGATCGGCAGCCACATTAGTGTGATTGTGACGTGAATTTGAAACTTTTTTTAAGGGAGGACGCAGTGTGTTTCTCCAGAGGAGGTGCATACTTACGACCATTGTTAGTGCCACTGGTTATGGTTTGGCCATCACGTCATACCACCACGGAGTCTGGTGCAGTCTTTTCACTTTTCTCTTCTGCTCATTTCTGGGTTATTCCTCGAAACTGAAAAAGATTCCCAGACACTCTGTGTAGAGGTTCTGACTTTTTTTTGTGTGAATTAAAATATGAGTTGTAATTTTTCATCTGTCATATGCAACTGCTACTGGTTTTCCAGAGAAATCTGTGGAACGCCGCACGGCGTTCATGATATGAAGAAGAGGAGGGATAAGTGCGACATGAGAAGTCGGGATCTATTTTTGTACAAGTGTTTGCTTGAGTGGACTTTGTTTTTGTTTACCTAAAGAACATTTCTTTATTTGTTGAGCGATTAAAGTAGGGTATTAATATTAAGTGGAGTCTTCATATCAATGGGAGTTAAATTGGATTAAACTAGAGGGTCCGACATGGTCTCAGTTTCAGGGATTTTCTGGTGAAAAAAGGTGTTGTTTGATGTTCAGACTTCAAACTGTCGTAGGCCATTAACTTTGTTTGCGAAGCTGAAGAGTTTGTGACCTTTATGAACTATGTAGACACCGACAATCCGTTCAATTAAATTTGGAACGTGTCCCAAATATTTTTTGGTTTCATATGTTTGTGTTTCTTAGGTGTGCATCTACATACTACTGTGATCAAAAAATAAGGTGGTCCGGGACAACCCCGGGCATTTATTAAAGCTCAGTACGAGCTCAAACTTAAATTCTAGACTTTACACTAAAAATGTTCCTTAAAAGCAACAAGGTTTCTTAAGACTCTAATTAGAAAATAAGAAAATGGGTGAGAGGTGTAGACGGAATAGGGTTAAGGACAGGAGGTCCGGAGGTCCGCGGATTAGTGCTAAGCGAGATACTCTGGAGTAGAGAGGGTCTATTAATGCTACCAACTAAAAGTTGATGAACAAAAAGAATGTGAACAAAAATTATGTAGAGGGACCAGCGCTTGATAAAGTGATTGATACATATGTATGTGAACGGAAGTTGAGTTCTCAGTCACAATTAACACCCCGATTGCGCATTTTCGTTATTACTGCAACGGGTTCATTAAGTATCGAGAGTAAGTTATTGCTTGCTGACTTTAAGCTCAAGCAAATTGCTGAGGCACCAAGTAGAGAATCTATCCAAGTAGTCCTGTAATAGAAGACAGTCAGAGGAAGACGGTATATGCCTGAATATCTTCATATCATCTGGGTAAACAGGTAGCTCTAAATTTACAATGACTTTAATTAATCGGCAAAATAAATAACAAGGGACCAAGATGGCTGCCTTGTGGTACTTCAGAGGATGCTTGATGGATACATTAACAACCAAAATTGTCGCACAAGGGAAAGTGAAAATCTAAATAATACAATACATTGAAATTTGATCAAAATCTAAATCATAAATGTGTCTTTTTTAAATTTACTTTCGGAACCATGAAATGGATTACCCTACATAACGTATGGGAGAATTTGAACAGGTTCCAAAATATCTGGTCTTCAAAAGTAAGTGTTGATTTTCAGTCTTCTTCAGTTTTGAAGTTTTGACAGTTACTCCGTCTGTCAAAAATTCGATTTGTTCGAATTTGAAATGTAAAGTTCAGTTTCTACTTTTTGATTCTCATTTTACCTATCTATCCAAAATACACTAGCTTTTTGGTCCTTCTGAAGACTTACACCGGTTATGTACAATGAATCTTGTAAATATTTATTTTGTGTAGAAATTGCTTGCTTAACTTAGGTTTGCATCCATCAGACACCGTGGATTCCTTCTTTTTTATGATTATCCTTACAAAACTAGCTGCAGATATAAGTTCAAAAGCCGAACGGACTAAAAGGAATGGGACATGTGGTGTCCTGTTGCCTAGATATATTGAAGTGTTGACGTTTACCAAGGACGTTTCAAATATTTATGCAATCAAACAGTCTGCATCAGGTAAAAGTGTGGACTATATGAACTAAGGAATACTTCTCCAAGATGTCCAAAAATGACACACCGAGTCAAGCCTTCCTATATGTGGTATCCTTTTGGAAGTATCTCAGTTAAGTGCTTCAAGGTTTCATTCAAGTCACACATTGATGTGGTACACCCACTGACGACAGATTCATTCATTGTGGCCAGCTTGCCACATTCCTAGCTATGAGGGCAAAATGGAGAAGAACATTTCAAAACAAGGAGGCTATCTTCAAATTGAAAGGGACATAAAGACGAAATTACCCTTCATCATCCACCCCAAATCTGGATGCGTTTGGTTCGTTCCGAAAAATTTGTCTCAAACTGCATGCGTTTGAAGTCGAAGCCATTATTTATTCACGCTCGCTAATGGAACGTTTGACCATAGAGATCTATTGTCGAGGAGCGGTTATTTGCAAATCGTCAAATCATTTAATGGATGCCATTTATTTGCATTCCACTTTTGAGTAAGTACTATAAAATCGAACAACATACATATTGACAGATGCGACAAAATTAAATTCTACAACACTCTCAAGCGAAGACATTTTAAACTCCACTCAAAGGGGTATTCCATATCTGACATGTTCCTAAATTGCTCTTTCGGAAGCAGCACTGCCGTATTCAATTTTGACACTTTACACTTGTCTCAGTGTCTTCTACACGTTCGAAATTGCCTTCGCCTCCTGGTGGTGAATTGTTTGACAATATGGCGAGTTCATAGCCGATCCGTGTGTGCCCTGTGTCACCCATGTTTGACAACTTCATATTAAAAATTGAGAAAGTGAAAGGTTGCGCCGAAGTGAGCAATATCGATTGGGATTTGTAAAGGAAAACACTTTTCAGCAAATTAATAATTTAAGTTTTAGTTATGTATGTCGTTCACGAACCCCTTTCGATTCACGATGGTTGTCAGCTCTTTAACAGGCGACAAAACCAGAACCGGAAAGGGGAATTCTTTGATAACCATATCGAATGGGAAGGTTTGAGAGGCCTGCCACAACGTGAGCGTTTATAAAGGAATTTAAATAATTTTAAAATTCGATTTGCCAGTGATTTTCTACCCCTTTGAGAATTTGGCATCGTGAATGATTGACACATTGAAAAGACGTCTGTTGTTGTTACACGAGTACTTTTTATTAGCGACTGTTTCACGTCACATGGGTATGAAACTAATGTGTTATGGTTGATTGAATTGTTTCAGAGAGGACTTAAAATTTGAAATGCAGAAACACGTGTAGTGCATTACTAAAATGTCGAAAATAAATCGTAAGTGGAATGATGCCAAATTGAGGTGAAAAGTGTTGGGTGGATTTGTTAGGGACTATGGAGTATCTAGTGAGCCATCTATGTCTGATCATAGGATCATAACCACGAATAAACCTGTTAGAAACACCTTTGAATCGTCTCTTGAAAGCAATCTAAAGCATATTAACATTGGAAGTCCTTCGGCCCATTGACCAGAATTAGAACAGGCTGTAGAGGGCATAACAAAACCCATCACAGCTGCATTTGAAACTAGCTGGCCAATAAGGAGAAGTGTATGCGGTATATGGTGGAGCAAAATCCTGTCAACTCTCCGAACCAAAACGGGTAAGCTGTTTAGCCCAGCGAAGCATACAGGAGACTGACAGAGCTACAGAATGATTTGTAAGACGATCACGAATACTCTTTCTCCAGCCTTAAAAAAGGCTTCCCTTACTGAAAAGTGGTGTCGAGTGGTGTCAAGTCGCATGATCGCGGCGGGCAATTGATGTACGCTCGCCGTGAGAAGACCCAGTCATCATATTTCTCCTTCAGAATTTCGAGCATTGCGTCGCTTATACGGCATATAGCGCCGTCTTGATGAAACAGCAACTTGGATACATCGATGTTCTCGACCTCTGGCCACAGAAAGTCGGTTAACATCGCTTTATACCTGAGACCATTGGCGGCAACGGCAATTAGTGAACTCACAGCGTTGTCTATGGTCGTCCGAAATCAATTCTTGCGTCATCCTTAATTCAACCGCAAAACTAAGCCGAATTGCCTCTCGGGCGATACCCGATTCTAATCGGCTCTGAATCAACATTTCTGCGTCTTACTCGATGCTGACCGCCGCGGCGTCTATATTTTCTTCATTTCGCCCAGTCACTGTCTGGTTGGTGGTTTAAGTTCCAAAAGAGTGTACAAACTGAGCCGGAATTTCGATATTTTTTAGTAATATCCGTTCGGCAAGCGGAAGCGATCCGTAATTGACAGCTTGATGCCATTGGTAACTTTGACAGCTGCTGACACATAGCAATTGGAAAAAGTATCACAGCTGTCAGGTCACCCTTTACATATGGCCATGCTCTTTTGTCTTGAAAATATTGTTGTGAAATCTCAATTCCATCAAAAATACTACATACCACACCCACTTTCTTAGGTCTCATGTGTAAGAGGAACAAGTCTTGAATTTTAATTCCTGTAAGAATAGGCTTATGGCAGCAGTGAGGTGCCAGTACCTACGACCCTGTCGTACACTTTATTATGAGAAGTTTGAGCTGGGAGTATCCTAAACCGCACATTTTTTCAATTGTTCTACATCCCTCAATGTCCTAAACCAGTTCCTAAAGTCATTAATTTCTAGAATATCCCTTCTTTTTCAAGTCAAACAAAATAAAAATCAAGAGAACATGAATACACTCAAGATGACATCTCCTTCTGTCAGAAGAAGCAATCAAATCCGCACAAAGATAAATCGTAGCACAAATTAGGGACAATAATTGCCTTCCTCAATGGACGACCTATCGTCAGAGTAAGATCTAAAACGGAAACAACCACCTTTGACCGACGTTGTCTGGCTGGCGCAACATTAACATCCAGCAAAGGCAGGCAATCTGCTGATACACTGAGGTAGGTCGTTGTGGTTGTCCTCGTCGCCAGCGGTTTTCTGGTTATCTCGACCGATTTACTGGACAAAATGGCATTAAACCGTGTTTACTTCATGTTGTGGTCGTTGATAATGTCGCGCATCCGTCGTGTCGTCTTTTTGACTTCTCCACTTGATTGGTGGCTCAGGGAGCTGCCAATTGGCATGGCTAATGTTTGTTCAACCTTGTTTGTCGACAACTTTGTCAACGACGACAACGATGCGCTTGGAATCCATTTCCATCTATTGTTAAGCTTAGCATGCTGGGATGGGAAGCGCCGGCCGCCGCCATTATACATTTGTTCGACTTTCATCTTTGCATCCTCTGTGACAGTTTAGTGGCTTTGCTAAAACCAGTAATACGACTACCGGAGCGAAGCATGCTCGCACGTGTATTCATTTATGAGTAGACTTCGCTTTTGTTTGTCTTAAAACTTTCAGAATGTCACTCAAGGCAAGCTCAGGTCAATGGGTTGACAACGTTGCTCTGGAAATGCGGTCTTAATTTGCAGCAATAAAACCTCTATTAGGAATGGCGTATGGCGAATGACAGTGCAGTGATCCGAGGCAGGCAATTAATGCAGAAGCGCTTGACTGCAATTGTCGATGTGTGGCTCAGTTACCTGTTTGGGAAGTTTCTGGTGAAGTGACGATTAATCTGTTTCGAAAGTTTCGTGCTTGTACTTAAAAATGATTTATTGCATAGAGCAGGGAAAACAAAACGCTTTCGACAAGTTTTGCATCGGACTTAATGAGCGCCGGGTCATCAAAGTGCAAACAAGTGCATATGACTAATTGCAGATTTAATCACCGAAATGTCAGCTATGTGGTGTGACGAACTAGATGCACAAATTAATGTCTGTTTGTGGGTCAGGACAGGAGCAAGTAGTTCATGTCTTTTGGATTTATATCTTTTTTTTTTCAACCTAAATAAGTACGTATATATGTCCCTACATGTGTGAATAATTTAATAATGCACTTACATACATTCTTCCGGCGTGCTTCAAAATGCATTTCTATCTAAACTGTAAAGTACCAAGATGGAACTTTCGCATAAGGTTAGCTCAAAAATGTTATTGAGACAACATCTACATTTTATCTATTTAATATTTTCTATTGCTAGTTTGAAGATCTCTTTATCCAGTGCTGCTCGCCTTCTGTATTAAGCAGTAATGCGTCTATTCACGAAAGGGCTTGTAGCAGAGCCTTACCTCTTACATGAGTTGCACCTGCATTAAAATTAAAGTCTCTAATAGAGACGAACGGCAGTCCAGAGCAATGATTTGATAGCTACTTGATTATCTGAAAAGATCCGGATATCTGTAGTAGATATCACGTTTCACCTTGGCCAAGATAGGACAAGAACACGGTACAATCATTAGGAAGACGAAAGAAGAGACTGACATTAAGTCTATCAGAGAAAACACCTCCACCTACCCCGTCTTTAATTTTAGGGTCATATCGTGTAGGAACACATGTTCCTCCCAGAATGTCCTACAAAGAATGGTTACCCGGAAGCTTTTGTCATAGCATAAGTCTAAAGAGATCTGTACACGTGTTCAATTTCAATATTTTCCTCGTGAAGCTCTCTATATTTTATCATGTTTTTGTTTCTAACCTGTCCTGAAGAGTTAAAAAAACACAGAACCAGTGAACATAATGACAGATCTTTCACAAAGGGTTTTCATTTTGCAAAGAACCTAGATCCTACACGGAAGTCCCAAACAGAGTAGTTGACTGTCCCTTTCTAACTAAAAGCGGAAAAAAAGTCTCATACTCGCTTTACATACATATTTATAATAATTCATCTAACGAAAAACTCGTTTTTTACTTTCTTTTCAGGGATATACTCCTTTACATCTTGCCATGCAGTTTGGGAGAGAACATATTTTTGAATTACTCTGCAATGTTTACAGTAAGTATTTTTGGTTTGTTGCTACATACATATATAGTGAAAAACCAATTCATACATATAATACAATTTTATATTATACACCAATTCGAGCTGGAACTGGAACGTTTGTGATTCCATAGTCCCAGCCATTAGGCCTTTTTCTTTTTTAGTTCGGAGCAGTGCTCTGAACAGTGCCTGAACCCACTGACCTCTCTCAGTTCAGAGTGTGCTCCGACCGCTCAGATTTATTTAAGAAACACGAAATATGAATTTTTACGAATATTTAATTAAAACAAGACATTGGGCGCGATTTCAATTGTTTTCGTTTTTGTTTTTTAATTTTTTTTTCTCCTATCTAACGTGAAAATCATTGTGCTCTATTTTTGCACAGGATACTCAGTCAATTCATATTGAGCTACATAATAGAACGTGATCTGAGCACTCTCTGAGGAAAAAAAAGAAACACGCATAAAGCGCTCTGAGCACTCTGAACCGAAAAATACGAACATTTTTTTAACATCTTAAGCTCTACTCCGAACTAAAAAAGAAAAACGCCTAATACCGACAAACAATAGGTCTGTTCGCGAACTTTCTGCACCAAAATTCGTAGATTGTCAAATTTTAGGAGTGGGGGTAAAATTCTCTCAGAGAGTGGTAAAATCACAAAAAAGTAAACGAACGCGAAAGCTACGAAAATCGCCCACATTTTAAACGTCAAAAGCAAGTGTATGCAAATACACAAACAACAAAAAATGTCTTACAAGTATGTGACAAATTTGACAGATCTCATAAATCAGTGCACAGAAAATTCCTTCACTAAATTCTTAGCATGCGGAAATTTTTTACTCTTATTGAGTGAAGAAGAACCTGCAAAGGTGGCGACCGAGAATGACAGTAGCCTTATCGATACGATCTTATATTTTTTGAAAAAATAGAACTTCCACAAAGTGGTGCTACCCATGAAGTCTCTTGCATTAATTTGAATCAACTTCAACTTACTCGCACATAGACAAGTGACAGTTTTGGAGCAGAGGAAAAATACATTCACATTTTGTTCAGAAACTTGAAGTGTTCTCCTAATATTTACACAGTGTGCGGTACCCAATTTGGTACACTTTTCATACTTTTTCGGCACTTTGTTATTGGATACTTTTTCATTTATGTAAACGCACCCTCAGACCCTTATTTGCGATTGACTCTTTGAAATGCAATTCATAAAAAACACAACAAAATGCCTGAGTTCTGATCATATTGTGATCTAAGACTACCGCTATTTGAGGTACCTTATCACCTGTCAATCAAAAACTCATCAGTATCGTCTCATGCATTCAGTAAACAAAATGTTTCGAGTGGGTGCTTATTTGGTCAAAGATTAGTGACGTTTGTTGACACCTATGTATTTCGTTGAATACGATTTCGTTCCTTCATTCCATTGATCGGTATCATTTTGAAAGACTCTTCGATTTTTGACGTACGTAATTGCCTAATTGACATTTACCTACAGAGATACATTTTTATGATTAATTTGCTTTATTTACACGTTAAGCGGCGATAGTGTGGCGGCAAATTTGCTTTCAAGAAGCAAATCGAAGTAAGTCAATCATATGATAACGTCAATATTTGTTATGTTTGCAATAAAATTGTTGATAATGACTTATGAGCTTAAGCAAATAGAATTTCGTAGGCCAATGCACATCTGTGACAATTTTATGAACTATAGCAGAGGAGATCATCAAAGATCTGTGCAATGTTCTTAAACTTGCATACATGTCAAACTTATTTGACATAGCCAATGATGCCAAATTTTGTTCGTCAATTTCTTAGGCCACATGGTTAAAACCATAGCGGTGACAAAAGCAATACTCTTCGACCAACTACACAACTAAAAAGTAGAATTCTCGAAATAGTGTATTTAATATGATTTTATATTTTTTTTAAATAGAAGCCAATCGCGACCTTATGGACTGGAGCGGCAACAAACCACTGGACTATCACAAACAGCGAACTAGTGTCTCGGCTTCAACTTACAGCAGTGAGTATGACAAGTATATTGTTGAACTTCCGGAGAAATTCCGCAACCTTACTGCTGGCGGATCATTAGGTTTTTCACGCAAAAAACGCTCGCAACCACGATACGCAACAATAACTGGAAGTTCCCTAATGCGCACACAGTCTCTGATGATAAGTAAAAAACGAAAGACCCTCCAAGCGATGTTAAATGACGAAGCACTACTCGTGCCATGCACCTCGCCCATCAGGCCATTCCAGGGCAATAGCTCAAGTGATGCCCAAAGTCCCAGCCTAGGTTCGGCCAATTCATCAAAGGAATACTACGGCACCATTCCAAGTCGACGAAAGGAGAGTTTTTTGCGCAAGACATTTCGAGCCGCCAGCAATAAGCCTGAAATCGTTACTAACAACCAAAATAATTCAGAGTAGCTTAACCCCACTATCTACTATCAATTGGCACTTTCAGTACTAATCCGAATGCCATTCAAATTGTATCTGCTTGTAACTAATGCTATTAATTATTTTCATTTGTTAAATTTTCACTTTTGAAATATTGTTTGCACCAATTTTATTGGACAATCTATTGTTTATGTATAATATGTAATCTTTATATGGTATTTAATGCATGCTGTAAGTCTTATCCAAAAATTAAAGTAATTATATTCTTAAATAACTTAATTGGTTTGTTTCTATTACTTACTGAACCTTCAATAGTTTTTTAATTGTTGATTTCTCTTTTTTTGTTAATTCCATGCTGCTATGGAATTTTACGAAACCAACAGAAATCCAAGCAATGCGTTTGCAATTTCTGAACAGCGGATACTCTTCGTGGAGGCAAGTGGAAGAACCAACTTATTAAATATGTTTTCATGGATAACAATGAGTTTTTTTTTATTTTGCTAAATGCTAACCATCTGAAACAAATAGCATTGCCGTCATCTATATTAATTTTTATTTGATTTCAAAATAGGTTTGAAAATCATGCATTTGGTTCATACATTCTGGAATCTAAAAGTTCGAAAAGTGTCATCAAACTAATTGAATTACACACTTTCACCTATAAACTTCCATCTTGTATTAAACTGATAACCATACTAAACAATTTTGGTTTATTGTTTATTGACTCCTTACATTTACCAAACACTGAATCACCTCGACGAGACCTAATTGTGTCGGGCTTTGTGTTAGAATTTTTAGAATTTTTTTTATTAGGTGGCCAAAACAAAACAAAGACTATTTCTTGCCTTAAGAGCTTGAAAATTACAAAAAAAAATCGAAGAGAAAGGAAGTCCTTATTTTTGGAATGAATACTGTGGTAAAAATCGGTAATTAGACGTGTATGTAGGACCCCGTTCACACAGGACTGACGGAGTTAATTTTTTGTTTGACAAGTTTGTTGAATTTGGTTAACTTTTCAAGAACAAATCCTTTTTACAATTAAACTAATGCTTTTCGCAATATTTTAATTGGTTTACTTTCGTACTTCTATTTTTCTTTTCGTGAAGTTATCATTTTTTTTTAAATTTGTTTCCACCCTTTTGGCAATTTAGCGTCAAGAAAATTCCCAGAAATTTAAAAAACAAAATCGATTTGCCGTAACAACTGAACCTTTCGTGACTATAAAGGCTTATATCTTTGAAACCCAGAAAGTCCTACCTTTGATTTATACATATGTATATAGAAATCCTTAAAAAATAGCCTTCTATACATCACACATCAAAATCAAAGTTGGATGCCTCTTTCTGAATAATTACCCATCATTTATTCATGGCTGCAGTTTGTGGTTGACCCTTACCTGTTTTGCACCTCAAGTCTTGTATTACCATTAGTCCATCCGTCAGTCGCCCCTCTTATTTCTAAACTAATTAACTAAGAAATATATAATAAATATTTCGTAATAGAGCATCACCACCGAGATAATGGCTATTTTGTGAGATATAGCGTTAAACATCCTTACAAGTGGTTTTCAACTTTTCTCAAAAACAGAACGACTGTTTGCATTGAGATCTGCTAAACAAAATAAAGTGCACGACTAAGTCGTACATGCTTGCACCTTGATGATAGAAAAGCATTGAAATTCAAGACTTGTTCTAAGAAAGTGGGCGTGGCAATCTTAATTTTTACTTGCATGCTTCAATGAAGGATACCGTGGCTCGTGACAGAGGCTCGTTAGTCCTGTGCATTTCAAGAAGAAGAAAATTTCTCCTTCGAAGCGTTTTAAATGAGGCATAAATGTATATCAATGCAATTAAAATTTGACACCTTATATGGAAGTTTAATAAATGCATTCATCACACATAGCTCATCTAGAATCCAGAGATTTTATTCGAAGTAGTTGGCATCTGGCTAAATAATCTGGATAACAATTTCAGCGCATTTTACTAAAGACATACTTGGCAAAACGTCTTTTTACCCTTTCGCTTCAATATGAATAAGATACACGGTATTCGAAGACGACAGTCTGCTCTGCAGAAAATTGACAATAGACGATGGCCCAAGTGGCTGCCTTGGGGAACTCTAGATGTGCACTTAAAGAACGTTTATCTGTACCATTCGCGTTCTGCCAATTAGAAATAAAAAGATCCAGCTCAGCATCTCAGAATGAAAACCCAATAATTCAAGGTTCCTTGGTAAAATTTCCTTATTTACGGAATCGAATGCTTTGTTACCTATACAGTATAAACCTAGAATTTATTTTTCAGGGCATTAATGACAAATTGAAAAAAAATATGCCAAATTAGTAAAAACAAAGAAAGATTAAAAATAGTGTGCCTACCTACAATACAAGAACAGACTTCCCTACAACACTCACCGCATTCTAGATAAGAAGTTACACACCTTTCAGATTGTAAATTATACATTAAAAACTAGAGCTTTACGTTCCACCTGTTCAACATCGAAGCCGGAGTCCTTTAAAGGAGGATCGTTTTTGTACATAATTTACACTTGTAAATGCAACCTCAACACATTAAATTATATACATATGTATACCCTGCGAGTGGAAATTGCATCAATATCTAAATCAACCTTCTTACCATTTTACAACACTCGAACTCTGCCTGCCCAGAAAATTGGTCTGTCAAGCCAATTTGGTTATGGTACCTGTACAAAAAGAAATTCCAAGAACTGCTATTAAATATGTATTTAATTATAAACATATTAGAAGCCAATCCCAAGCCCGCCACAACAAAACTTTTATTTACAAATAACCGTCTAAAGACTACCAGACGTTGATCTGGTAAAGAACATTATTTTAATTTTAGTTTTTAAGATTTCATAGATAAGTTATACGTATTCAATTAATAACAAAAAACATAGGCAAGCGCGAAACATTATTTTCAAAAAAGCATCTAAAGGCACTTTAGATTATAAATACACGATCACGAAATATATGTAGAAATCAAGCGACTTTTACACCTTTTTATTCAGGCCAGTAGCAATGCTTTCTTCATTCTGTAAGCGCTGTAGTCGTTTCCTTTTTCGCATTTTTAAATTTGTTATCATTCTGACAGTGCAGAAGTACACCAGCTCTACGATACTCAAGGTCGACATTCCCATCAAAAGGCCCAATAAGCCGCCACAATTCGCAAGGAAATCCGTAGTACTAAACAACTCAGCGCGCTTTGTTGTTAGAAACACTCCCTCCTTGAAGAAGATCGACAACCTGGACTCTCTGAACCTAAAACAACAAATGTTGACCTTCAGTCGGCCTTATGATGATTCCTACTTTCTTATGTAGGTACACGATATCCCTCATATTTTTTTTTATACCATTTAATATCGAATTTTGATTGTGATACCTCCGCATTATAGTTAATCGAAGTACACGTTGGCAAACAATTGCAATGGTCCTCAGTATTGAACTCCTTTTTATCAGTCTTCAGGTTGCTTCTGAATTCTTTACGAGGAAGGAGGTCAGCGGCTTCATTCATACAATTGATTTTTCCTGCTCCGCATACAGCTGAATCGACCGTTCCTGCAAACATTTAAAAAATTTTAAGGTTGGAAACCGACACACAAAGTGTTACACTCACTTGGCATAGAAAACTTAACACATTCACAATGTTTCAATGTGAAGTTCGAAAGACACTCCAATTTACAGTTACTCTGCGTATACAACTTGAAGTACCGCAATCTATCTTTCATTTTGAAAGTAACAATTCCGACTGTAAAACAAAAAGATCAGTTATCGCACCTTTCGGACAAAAAAATGCCAAGTCTATCCCACCTTGTGGGAGCGTAGTGTCTTAAACCTTCAGATGTTGTAATGATCTCTGGCTTAATCGATATGATAAACGTCTGACCCAAAGGTATGGGAATACATTTTTTAGAAACGCGTGGTATTTCTCCTGGCGTCGAAAGCACGATTTTAAATCCTTCCGCTCCCATGCGACAAAGCAAATCCTTTCTTTGTCGATCAAGTTCAAGTGTCATTTCTACTCCAGCCTTATTGCCACTTGTAAATACACGATATGGAAAAGTGTCTTCCTTGGCATTTAAGTTGTAACCATTTTCCAAATCCCATTCAGCCTTCTTATACTTGTTGTAGTCATCATAATTATTATTAAACATGTTAGAACTAAACATGTTTTTTAGCAAGGAAATTGTGGTACTGACAATGCAGTGGTCCCAATAGTTTGAATAGTCATCCCGATCTATTTGTAACTCGACAAATCTGAAATTCACTTCTCCTAAATCTCTCAGAACCTTGTCTGATTAGAAAGTGCTCTTTTGACAGCATATTTGAAAGGTAATTTTTAAGCAATACGTCTATGGTCCAATGGTCCGAAGGACAATTTGTTATTTAAGAAGCTTTTTCATGACCGTACTGTCGGATGTTTGTCAGACGCTCGCGAGAAGTGAGGCCGTAAAAAAAAAGTTAGATGTTTCGAACCTTTTGACCCGTTGGACGCATTAACCACTTGAGTCGCGGCACCCTCTAGCGCAGGGTTACTATCTTCGTAAAATAAGAAAGAAGAGACCTTCACTTCTTTGAACTAAGTATCTGGGTATATAGAAAACTTTCCGCACTTTTCATAAAAAAATGTATTAGCAAGAGAACATTTTGAGCGAGGACTTCTGAATTTGTAGAGGAAATATCTACGCTAAATCCAAAGGAAGGATCTGTAAAATGATACTTTATGTTAAGTGGTTGTGTTGATAGAGTGGAACTTTAGGGAAGCCGAGGAAAGTCCTGAAAATACTTTTCGGTTTTTTTTCAGTATTTGCGCACAACTATAATTGGCCACTGCTTGCCTCTGATCTTGGTTGCAGAACTTAAGAACATGAGTAGCTTTGTGAAAAGCGTGGAAGAGACGGGTTTTTGCTTAACAATATACGCAGTTATTTATTTCATTCCTATTTTCAATTTTTATATACAAAAGATTTCCCTTAAAAATCAGTGTGATGCTATAGAACATGGAGTGAAATTTTTTCTTTGACATCACAATGTTTTCTATTTTATTTTTTGAAAAAGTGGGCGTGGCCATATACATACATATGTATATGTTGCTCAGGTTAATTAAACTGCCAATAAACTTTTTCTTCGAATTATAGTGCAACGTGGACGTTCCAAATACGCCATATCATTGCATTTGTCCTCCCAATTTCTAAAAACAAAATAAAATAGAAATAGCCAGTTTTCACAAGCAGCATTATACGTCTTTTTACATAAAAACAGGGGTATCCCTGTTAACATATATCCCAACTAATCCAAATACAAAATTTGAACAGAATCGTTAGAATCGTTTTCGAGAAAATCCATCTTTACTAAAATCGGTCCTTCACAAGGAACGCTCAAGTTTGAGGTTGAACTGAAAAGTCCAATTTCGGACGTGGACGTGATCTTACAGGCCTCACATATATATGTATGTATGTATATAGTTTGAACAAAATCCAGACAGTTTTGGAACTTTTCTTAGTAATGTCAAGTTTGATTAAAATCTCGAGTTCGAAATTTTTCAGGAAACTAATACTTGCCCTAGTGTATGTAACTATTGCTGATAAATCTATATTAGTTAATAAATCATGGAAATATGCAAATTTTGAATTAAAATTCTTACGGAATACATGACGATAGAACTATTAAACATTAAGTAAAGTAAATAATAAAGAAAACAAAAATCTTGTTTAATAGCTGTACTAGGGTTTGAAAAGTCAGGCTGGAAATGTAAATGACTGCACTGTATTTAGTACAAAACTATGTGTAGTGTTATATGATATTAAAAAATTCTTAAATTTAAAAACAAAATCAATCCATTCAATAATATGCTTATTAAAATGTCAACTATGTAAATATGCTTTTATAAAGCAATCAACTTTAGTGGTTTTATATGTGACTTTAAAAAAAAATCGTTATTCCACGATATTTCAACTGAACTCCTTACTTACACTTCATCCCGATAGATGTCTGACGGTCTGACATCATTAAGGCTGTAACTGATTCCCTCTTCGGTTAGAATAGGGTGAAATGAATAGCAGCACGATTCATTGGTTCGCCATTCGCATTCAGAACAAACCGCCTCCAAATAAGGTCCTGCCTGTTTCAGAGCTCTAGCTAAATCAAAAACATTTCCGATTGGCTTTCCATATTTATGAAAAGTCGAGATATCATCATTGACGCAGGTCTGTGCTATCGCCTCCATACAAAAATGTCTAAAATACAAAACCATTTTTAAGGTTAGCCACTAAGAAATTAAATTGAAATCTTACTCCTCTTGAGTAACATTATGTGTATTATGTATATCGTATTTTATCAAAAACATCGGAGTAATGGAAAACACTTGCTAGGGCTTTGGTCTCCATACAAATTGTCATCGTTGGAAATGGTATCCGGTAAACGGGAGTTGTTTTTTCATCGAAAATGTGAATAACTGGATTGTTGTTCCATTTGTTCCAAACATTCATCATTAAGTCACTGCAGATGTACAGCGACAGGAGGAAGACGCAAATCCAAAAAATCCTGAAAAATTATTTTAGAAGTATCAATAAAATTAATATGCAGCATCGAGATAAAAATATTATTTCGTAGAATCGCTTATATGTAGAAAAATAAATAATAAACCGAATAGTCTTTCGAGTCTAGGAATCTAGGAATCCATGCTTCCATCCTTGTAAACTGTGAAATCATTTCTATTGCGACGTTTTTACATCAATCCATTTTTATACTCTATCGTAAGGGTATATAAAGTTTGGAACATAGAGATATTGAGATAGCATCAATAGAGAAAACAAGTGTACAAGTGTAAACATTTTTGAGATCCGCCCCCTACCACACCCACTTTTTCATAACTTCAATATTTTGTATGAAATTGAAAAATTCTACAAAATTGATTTTACACATCAACAAACATTTGAAGATATCACTGTAATTTGACAAAGAAGAATGCCATGCGGCCACGCCCACTTCATAAGGGAAAGAAAAAAGAGAACCATACGAGCCGTTCCAAACTAATTGTAGCTTTTCTATATGTTTCTTTAATTGTTTTATTACTCACAGTCACAATGGAATAAAATTGGTGAGAAAGATTGGTAGTCAGTCCCCAAAACGTATTCAATTTCTGTACAATAGATGATCAATTTACCTCCCGAAACGCATGAAATAAACAGAAGTTTTGAAGTATTGAATCATAAATTCCATATAACCAGGCAATAGCCGATTGAATATCACCCAGCCACCCAGGAATTGTTTCAATATCCTTATCTTTACCGAATCCTAATCAAGTTGGGGCGTATGTTTAGGCTGTGCTTCTTCCCAATTAGACCCAAGTTTTCGGCCCGGATTATCGAGTTAGAGTACCGGGATTTAACAGGAATGGGTAAAATGCCTTGTACACATACCTAGATTAGCGAAAAACACGGATAAACGAGGTTCTATGTATGTAATACTCTTATGTACATAAAAATAAAAGAAAGCCACTCTTACATACCTTTCCAGAATCGGACGCTTTTGTTCACCTAAATATCTGATTCCATGAATCGTGCTGTTATCGCAATACTCCGAGAAAATTCCCCATGCGGCCTGGTACGTTGATCCATATTTGATTTGCTTCTTGGTATCAACATCGGAACCAATTTCACTTCCAATCAATGTTTTGTCCTGAATTTTTGTCAAAAATTTCTGCTGAGGCGCTGATTGCTTGCTGTTTTTTTTTTTTATTTATTAATATTTTTAATAAATAATATCCGTTGGAATCTCACCATTTGATACACTCACATGGTGTACAAATATTTTGCGAATCCATCGCTTGCCATCTGTCTGGTTGAACTGATAATCGCGGACTGTCCGCACATATCCAACAAACTTTCTAGCCACGAAGTTTCTGTGACTAAGCAGGGTGTACATGTCACTATCCTATTCCCACATTATGCAACATGAAATCAGACGAAGGATAATGTCCGTCTAGAAATCAATCCACAGGAGATTACTTAATACCTTTAAAATTGGTTTATGCACAGTGCTAGGAAACTATCACTCAAGTCAATTACTTAATACTAGATAATGAGTTCTTATTTGTACGCCAAAAATGTTTTCATTTAGTCAGAATTATGTATCAGGGACAAGGAGGCACAGAGGCAAGAAGTAGGTTAGTCTTAGAAAGTACAGACTTTTTACTCCTGCCTTATGATGGAACTAATGACGAATGTACTTTACTCCAGAGACCCATAACATTCTTTTTATAAGTCTCTTACTCGTATAAAGTTCAAATTTCGTCGTGATATCATTAGGAAGGATACAATTTACCAATGAAATTCATAAAACAAACTTTGAAAGTTGATCTTTGCTCCTAAATAAACACTTGAGGGTAAAGCTTACTTATCTTTGCGACTGGTCAATTTCTGGACAAGAGCTTTGACTTGTGGCTAACCTTAACCATCCTACTGGCTCTTGTTTTCAATGATTTCTTCAGTTACTTTGCAATTGGTCTGTATTAATTCTATCCATATCATCTTTAAGTTAAGTCACGTCAGACGTATCCGATTTTTACTCTTTAGGCGTACACATTACCGGCACCTTTGCCTCTATATTTGAAACAGTTGTATCGCTACTTACAGTCGTAAGTAGGTGGATATACGATTATATCTCTTCTTGAAGGCTTGCTATATCATTTTATATACTACCTATCCTTAACCGAAGAGTTGTCTTCCGATCTTTTCCGGAAAAATCATGTTCCTTTCTAGTTAAGGTTCCTAGGCTTGAACATAGGCTTTATAAGAAGCTTTCGTGATTGTAGACGACTTTCAGGACGTGAACTTGCCGCAACTGCGAAAGATAAGATACTGCAACATTATAATGGAATTAGCGAATACTCTTAACCGGAGAGTTATTTTCCATTCACACAATGTGACCAAGATATTCTGTTCGACTCATCCGCTCCCGTTGCACAAAGGATCAAATATTTGACAAAGAATATTAGATGACGGTACAGTTCGGTGTGAACCTGGACTGAACTAGGTTCTCCAATTAGCCAGGTCCTTAGCCAGTTGCCTTCAGTTGCGCACTCCAAGTCGATTAACGTCTTGAGGTGAGGTCTTCCTCCACTGCGTTGTTCCTCCTGGTTGGATTCGAAAACTCTACGACCCGGAGCATTTGCATCCATCTGTTCTACATGTCCAAGTTACCTTAAACGAGGGATGCGCAACGTCGCTCGCGAACAGCTCGCTTAGTTCATCGTTGCATATCCCTCTCCAAAACACGGCAATCCAAACTGGGCCAACAATATGTTTTTCTTTTAACCGTCAATACGAAATTATATAGTGCAGGACTGGGATCATCAGGGTCTCATACAAAGTCTCCTTAGTTGCTCAAGTTGGCGCTCTACTACTCAACTGCCTTCTCAGCCCAAAGAAACAGCAATGAGCAAGAGTTATTCTTTGATTATGACTCGATAATTTGGAGCCAAACACTTTAGGATGTGTTCACGGTCAACTATGGCTTTTCGCGCGATTTCAAGCGATGTCGCTACTATCTATACTATATTGAGTGTTTCTAATAGAGCGGTTTCGCCTGGTTTTATTCGTATTTTGACAGTCCCTTGAAGTCGCTCGTAGAAGCTCAATTCGCGTTTCGCCAAATCGCTGCGCCATGTGCTAATGTATATTGGTCTTTGTTTTTACTAATTGGTGGCGATTGTGTTTTTTACGCTTTTTATAGTTTTCCAGTGCGATTTTCGATGATTCGATGCGACATGGTATTGCAAAGTGCTTTTAAGAAATCCAAGAAACGTTTTCTACAGACAGATTCTCTATCTTCAAACTGATAGCCAGAGTCGTAGACTTTTCGAACTAACCATCTCGTACACTGAAACAATCCCACACTTTGATGCCTTATCTAATTTTTAACTCTCCACACCACCGTATGCATAGGTTCTTTGTCCCGCTGGAAAGTCTAAGGGAATATCACAAAATTTAGGAAAATTCGGTTCAATATTTCTTTTTAAGTCTTTGCTGTCATTTTTGCTGTTTGGAACTTAAGTTCTATATTTCCATAAATAGCTAACCGCTCACCTATTCGACTACTCATGTCGTGGAAGCAATAAATTAAACTCATCAGGTTAATCAAAATCGATCTTTTTTCATCTGCGAAATACTTTCGGTGCTGGACCTTACCATTCGATTTAAGAATATAAGAGAAGAATGCCCATATAGAAGCCTGTAAAGATGGAGACTGAAACCTCATTCAAGTCACAATCAGTTGTTGGAATAGACCACTATCAGGCTCCTGAATTAGAGGGCATAATCAAACTTCTAAGATTTCAAATCTCAGCATCGTTTAGCGGAGTTGGACTGCTGTTAAAACCTACAGCACGCAGAGGCCAAATTTCCTGGCAGCCGCTCGGTGATAGGATTTAAACGGCCAGATTCCGGACGAGAGTACGTCGCACCAACATTATACAGTGTTACGCCCCCACAGAGGGTTCGTCTGACGAAGAAAAGAAGACCTTCTACAACCAGTTGGCAACTGTTTATAATGCAACACCCAACGGAGACATTGTCATTGTGATGGGGGACCTAAATGCCAAGGAAGGCAGCGACAACGAAGGACTCAAACATGTGATGGGACAACGGCACGGACTAGGCAACCGCAATGACAACGGCGAAAGATTTTTTGACTTTTGCAACGCAAATCGTCTTGTCATAGGTGGCACCAGGTTTGAGCACAAAGCCTGCCACAAAATCAGCTGGGTGCCAAGAACTAAGGGACCATCTCTCACGTGGAGATCATTGGTATGCTGTGAAAACTGTTTCCACATCAGGTGCTGAAAGGATTGTCGGTCGATCGCAGGGAAGCCATAGGGCGCGGCTTTCTGAGGATACCTGGAGAAGGATCAACGAACGCAACGAATTGCAGCAGGAAGGAACGAGGTAGAGTCCCTATATCGCATGAAGATGAGAAAAGTGCAGCGTAGCGTGCGTCTTGACAAGCGCAACTACTTACATCAAAGCGCTGGCTACAGAAGCAGAAGAAGCAGCAGCACCAAGTGAAAGGTTTAGACGGTTCGTTGCTCATATCGGATGAGGACCAACTCAAGAGATCGAAGTAGCATTTTGCTTCGGTTCTGAACCGAGTCCGTAGGAAGAAATTTTCGAATCCGCACCACAACCCCCAATAAGGATGAGATTATTACCCCGATCAGAGCACTGAAAACTAATAAGGCGGTAGGACTTGACGGCATACCCGCGGAGCTTTTACGAGCTGCGCGAACTGCATCAGCAGAGTTACTGTGTGCATAAGTGGAAGAAAGGAATGATCGCCAAGCTCCCTAAAAAAGCCAATCTAATGCAGTGCGAAAACTGGAGGGGTATCTGCGTGCTACCTGCTGTGGCTAAGACAATTGCTAGAATCATCTTGGAGCCAATGAAAATACACCTTGAAGACTCACTCGACGCCGAACAAGCAGGTTTCCGCCCTGGATCCTCCTGTGTCGACCACATCAACAACCTGCGGATCATTATCGAGCAATGTGTTGAATATCGATCGCCACTTCACCTGCTGTTCATCGATTTTGAAAAGCCGTTTGATAGTGCCAAAGGCTACATATGATGGGTCCACATGTCACGTTTGCGCAGAGGAAGGCTGTCAGAGGAATTCGAAGTCCAAAGTGGGGTTCGGCAAGGCTGCATACTTTCACCAATACTATTTTTATTAGTGATTAGCGACGTGCTAAATGCGGCCTTATCAACAGAAAACGGAGGAATTCGATGGACATCGAATCTGAACTCAAACACCTCGTCAGGAAACGTGGAGAGGGAAGCAGACGTCGTTGGGCTGAAAATTAACTCGGCAAAAACAAAAATGATTTACCCTAGGACCGAACTCAATCATGTATGCATTGCTGGACACACGGTTGAGAGAGTAGAGAGTTTTCAATACCGAACTGGATGTTTGGGATGCTATCCACAGTTTGTCGTAGCAATGCGATTAGCTTAACCACCAAGCTACTCTGTTCCGTTTCAACGTTGAATTCGCCACTATCACGAGGAAGCTGCAAACATTCGTCAATAGGTGCCTACGATACTATCTCTAGGATTTTCTGGCCAAACCGTATCTCTAACGAACAACTCTATCAGAGAATGGGCCATGAACCTATAGGCACAACAATACGACGACGAAAGTGGCAGTGGATTGGACATACTCTCCGAAAGAGTGACAGGGCATTGTCGAGGCCCTAGGACCCACAAGGGGATACAGGACTTAAGTAAGTAAGTAAGTATCTATTAGTACCTACATATCTGTTATGTCTGAAATCGTTAACAATCCAATTGGGCCCTATCAGTGTGATTTAAAGGCAGGAAAGTTTCATCGATTTTAAGGACCCGTATCACAATATTTACAGACTACAGGACTACGTGTAGTTTTAGCATCCCTGTTCAACTCGTCCACTTGTACAGATCTGAGTTAATTGTGTAAATCGTATGCCGAACAAGTAAAAATTGTGTAAAATTATTTGTACTAAGAAATAAAGTAAAGACTGGGCAATTAAGCCTACGTACACCAGAAATGCAGTGAGGCAGAGTGTTGCCGATTTATGTATGTTCGGGTACAAGAATTGGTAATGTCTGCATTTTGTTGACTCCTTTTTTCCTTTGACGGTACTTCAAGCACAAAGCATACACCAATAAACAAACAAACTCCTTGATCCTTAAGGATGACTTTCTTTATTAAATTGCTGAAAAAACACCATACAACAAAATGTGCCTTAAAGAGCCTGCCTGTGCCCGAGATCATATTCCATACACAATGTTAAAGACCATACATATATGTACGTTCGATCAATAGAATATAACGTAAAAAATGGTATTTCATTCAAAAGTTATTAACAACAACGTACACCTGGAACATAAAAAGGACCCTGTAGTTATTGTACTCGTATAAACATATAAAAAAAAAATCTAGGCGTAGGACAAGCATTATTTTAAATAAGTATCCGAAGACATTTTAGCGATATAAAATAAGATAGGAATTTCATAGCAAAAGCCAACTTTTAGGACTCTGCATCGGCTTCACCCAGTTTCGTTGGAAAATGTTCTTCATGTACCAAACGCTGTAGTCGTTTTCGTCTTCGCATTCTTAAGTTTGATATCATCCTAACAGTGCAGAAGTATCCGAGTTCTACGATACTCAAGGTCGATACTCCCATCAAAAGACCCATTAAGCCACCACAATTCGCAAGGAAATCCGTGGTACTATATAACTCGGAGCGTTTTGTTGTTAGAAACTCTCCCTGCTTGAAGAAAATCGACAATCTAGACTTTCGATAGGAGATCGAATCAGATCCTTTAATTGCAACATTTCTTTGAGAGACCTCGGCATTATACGTAATCGAAGTACACGTTGGCAAACAATTGCAAATATTTTCGTCGTTCAACACCTCTTCGCCAGTTTCCAGACTTCTTTTGAACTCTGTGCCAGCAAGGCGGTCAGCGGCATCATTCATACATTCAATTTTACGGGCCCCACATACCTTAGTATCAACAGTTCCTACAAATATTTGAACAGCTCAGATCTGGATTCAACATACCCAAAATGTTACACTCACTCGGCATAGAAAACTTAACGCATTTACATTGTTTCAATGTGAAGTTCGAAAGGCATTCCAATTGACAGTTACTCTGCGTATACAGCTTGAAGTACCGCAAATATCGTTCATTTTGAAAGTAACAATTCCGGCTGCAAAACGATAATATTAGTTATTGCTTCTTTCCAACAAAAACAAATAATATATCACCTTGTGAAGGGATATTGCTTTAATCCTTCGGACGTCTTAATGATATCCGGTTTAATCGATACAATGACCGTCTGACCCCCAGATATTGGAATGAATTGCTCAGAAACTCGTGGTATATCTCCTGGAGTCGTAAGCACAATTGTAATACCATCTGACATTCGACAATCGTACTCATTTTCTTCTTCTGTTAATGCAAATAGTACTTCAACACCAGCCCTATTTCCACTTTTAAGCAGACGGTACGGAAAAGCAGCCTGCGTTGCATTTAAGTTGTAACCATTTTCCAAATCCCATTCAACCATTGAATTATACGAGTTCTTGTCTTTAGTATCCTCACTACTGTCATAATCATAATAATCATAATCAGATTTCTCAATTGTATTCCCTTGAGTTGTTTCCGAATAATCATAATCAGATTTCTCAATTGTATTCCCTTGAGTTGTTTCCGAATAATCATAATCAGATTTCTCAATTATATTCTCATGAGTACTTTTCGGATCAAAATGATCATCCATACGTAAATCGTATGTTACACTACAACAAAAACTCCTATGTCAACATACATATGTATGTGTTTAAACTGAACTCGTTACTTACACTTCATCCCGATATATGTGTGATGGACTCAAATCATTAAAGTTGTAACAGATTCCCTCTTCAGTTACGACAGGACGAAAAAAATCATGACAGTATCTACCGCCTCGCCATTTGCACTCACTAATAATGTCATCAAAGTCAGGACCGGCAATTTTCAGAGCTTCGAAAATAGCTGTTGCATTGGCAAACTCATTTCCAAAACTATAATGTCTATAGTAAGTACCATCTATACAGGTCTGCATTATCGCCTCCATGTACAACTTTCTAAAAATCAACAAAAAAATTGGTCTGTAGGAAATTGTATTAAAATCTTACTCCTGTTCAGTTACGTTATGTCCATAACCAACTATTTTATCTAAAACACCGGAGTAATTAAAAACATTTACTAGGGCCTTGGTCTCCATGCAAATTGTCATCGTCGGAAATGGTATCTGGTAAACGGAAGTTGTTTTTTAATCGAAAATGTGAATCACTGGATTATTGTTCCATTTGTTCCAAACATTCATTATTAGGACACTGCAGATGTACAGCGACAGAAGGAAGACGCAAATCCAAAAAATCCTGAAAAATTATTTTAGAAGTATCAATCAAATTAATATGCAGCATCGAGATAGAAATATTTCGTAGAATCGCTTGCATGTAGAAAAATCAATCAAATAAAAATAAATAATAAACCGTATAGTCTTTCGAGTCTAGGAATCTAGGAATGCATGCACATCCTTGTAAATTGTGAAATCATTTATATTGCAACGTTTTTACATCAACCCATTTTTATACTCTATCCTAAGGATATATTTAGTTTGTAACATAGAAATATTGAGAGAGACCCTATAAAGTATATTCGTGATCAGCATCAATAGAGAAAACCATAAAGCCTTGTCCGTTCGTATGTCACTAGTTTTTGAGTTAAGAGGATAAAATTCGATATCTGTGCTTTTCAGAAATAGAAACCGTACAAATGTAAACATTTTTGAAATCAGCCCCCTACCACACCCTCTTTTTCATAACTTCAATATTTTGTATGGAATTTAAAAATTCTATTAAAAATATTTCTACAAAATTGATTTTGATGAAATTTTGCATTACACATCAACAAACATTTGAAGATATCACTGTAGTTTGACAAAGAAGAATGCCATGCGGCCACGCCCACTTCATAAGGGAAAGAAAAAAGAGAACCATACGAGCCGTTCCAAACTAATTGTAGCTTTTCTATATGTTTCTTTAATTGTTTTATTACTCACAGTCACAATGGAATAAAATTGGTGAGAAAGATTGGTAGTCATTACCCAAAACGTATTCAATTTCTGTAGAATAGATGACAAATGTACCTCCCGAAACGCATGAGTTAAACAGAAGTTTTGAAGTATTGATTCATAAATTCTATCTAACCACGCAATAGCCGATTGAATATCACCCAGACACCCAAGAATTGTGTCAATATCCTTATCTTTGTCGAATCCTAATCAAGTTGAGGAAATGTTGAGGCTGTGCTTCTTCCCAATTCGGCCCGGATAATCGAGTTAGAGTACCGGGATTTAACAGGAATGGGTAAAATGCCTTGTACACATAGATTAGCGAAAGCACTCTTATGTACATAAAAATAAAAGAAAGCCACTCTTACATACCTTTCCAGAATCGGACGCTTTTGTTCACCTAAATATCTGATTCCATGAATCGTGCTGTTATCGCAATACTCCGAGAAAATTCCCCATGCGGCCTGGTACGTTGATCCATATTTGATTTGCTTCTTGGTATCAACATCGGAACCAATTTCACTTCCAATCAAAGTTTTGTCCTGAATTTTTGTCAAAAATTTCTGCTGAGGCGCTGATTGCTTGCTGTTTTTTTTTTTTTATTTATTAATATTTTTAATAAATAATATCCGTTGGAATCTCACCATTTGATACACTCACATGGTGTACAAATATTTTGCGAATCCATCGCTTGCCATCTGTCTGGTTGAACTGATAATCGCGGAATGTCCGCACATATCCAACAAACTTTCTTGCCACGAAGTTTCTGTGACTAAGCAGGGTGTAAATGTCACTATCCTATTCCCACATTATGCAATATGACATCCAACAAAGTTTCTAGCCACGAAGTTACTGTGACTAAGCAGGGTGTTCATGTCACTATCCTATTCCCACATTATGCAATATGAAATCGGACGAAGGATAATGTCCGTCTAGAGATCAATCCTCAGGAGGCTACTTAATACCTTACACATTGGTTCATCCACAGTGCTAGTAGGCTATCACTTAAGTCAATTACTTATTATTAGATAGTGAGTCCTTATTTGTATGCCAAAAATGTTTTGATTTAGTCAAAATGTATTAGTAAACATATAGAAAAACTACACTTAGTCTGAAATGGACGAATATAATGTATATACATACGTGGCGAAAATATTACATTCATACGGATGAACGAATTGTAGAGAATTCCAATATTCAAAATCGTTTGGAAAATGGGCGTGGCACCAGGCAAAGAGTTTTGCACTTGTAATGCTTATATCTCATACAAGCCGAGTCAAATTTCATCCTCCTGTTAGAAAATTAAGGCCCAAAAGGTGGTGACATACGGTCAAATGAATACAGGTGGATTTATGTATGTATAAGTATGTACCTTAAGACATTATATGTCGATTATTTATCTATGTATGTTACAAACCTTGTACCAAACTTAACACTCCCTTAGGAATGGATATGTACTATGCATACATGTAAAATTGACACAAATGTAAATAAAGTACCGGTGTAATAATATGTCTCCACCAAAAACGAGATCCCGGATGAAGCGAAAAGAGATTTAGATTTACGAAGGGTGTCTCCACCGGGATTTAGGATTTATATTGACGTTTGCTATCAAACAGATTGTCACTGGTGGTAATATTTCTATAATTTCCAGAAGTGGATAGAATGCATACTGCTGTCTTGGTTGGGTGAATGGTTGTCTCCGCTCAGCAGGGATGCACTTAGACCAGAAGTAGGTCCATTGTTGTAGCCGATTAGTTATCATTTTCAAGTGAGGGGCTTGAACTTGGGGGATTTAGCCCTAAACTCCCCGGCGGTTGCTCTCAACTCAATGAAAAACCTTTTTTTAGCCAAAAGACCGGACACGTAAAAAGGGTTTTCCCCCAATAGCCCCCGATAAATTAAAGCAGATTGACTTTTGATTTTGCCACTTTGCTCAACAGAGAAATACAGAGGGGCCCATTATACCCCGAGTGCCTTTTATGCTCGGGTTCCCCTTGCATAACATTTTTTACCTAAAACAGGGTGCGCCATCTTATTGCACCCTATAGCCGAAATATGAAATTTAAACGAAGTCGTCGGAGCCGTGGTCTCCCAAGTTGGCTATGCTTAATTGGGTCATTGTTACCAATTTTGTAACTCATCACCGGGTATCAGCGATTGCATAAACTAACACAAATATAAAAGTTAATAAAAATCGTTGAGCTGTTTTCGGAAAACCAGTCTTTCTAACACTGACCTTTAGTAGGGTACCTTTAATATTAGAGCTTAAGCAAACGTTTCAATTTTTCCTCTAGAAACCATCCAACAGACCCTAGATATGAAATTTCATCCAAATCCGTCCCCCCGTTCAAATTGTGATTTCATGCCACATGTTGTATATGCATGACCACGCTGCGATTTTAATTTCGCAATTAAGCAATAATTGCTTGTCAACTTGTCAAATAATTGCATTTGTTCCAAAGATGCCCAGATTAGTGAAAAGAAAAGACATTTGAACGTTTTGAAACCTTTACAACTTTTGCATATCAGCATATCATTTTGTTGTCGCCAGCTTTATTACCACGATACGGAACAGTATGTTCCGTGGCATTGAAGTTTCTTAAAATGTCATAGTTCAATTGTTGAATTCGTTACACTTCATCCCGATAGATGTCTGATGGATCGAAATTATTCAGACCTCTTCGATCTGAATAGGGCGAAATGAATCGCACCACAATTTATCAGTTCGCCAATCGCAGACGTTTCAAATCATGTCAAAATCAGGTTCTGCCTGTTTCAAAGTTTAGTTCTCTTTCTGCACCAAAATTCGTAGATTATGAAATTTCAAAGGGTGGAGGTAAAATTCTCCCAGAGAGTGGTAAAATCACTAAAAAGTAAACGAACGCGAAAGCTACAAATGCAAATGTATGCAAATACATAAAAAACAAAAAATTTCCTACCAGTATTTAACAGATTTGACAGATTTCGTAAATCAGTGTAAACAAATTTCGTGCACTAAAATTCGTTGCAAGGGGAAATTTTTTACTCTCTCGTGACCCCTCTCTTCTACGAAAAACTACGAAACATTTGCGTACTCGAACAGGATTTGGTGACTTTTCGTAGATTTTCTTGAAAATTCGTTGTTTTGAGAGAGTACGCGAATTACTCATTTTGGAGCGCTTGAAAGGTATCCATATGTCAGGCACAAGGTAATTTTCACACTACGTCAGATCTTGGAAAAAAAACCCGGGCATTTCAAATTACTCACCACCTGTTTATTGATGTTAATGCTGCCTATGACAGGAACTTCGGAGAATAGCGATGTAGAGCTATGTTTAGTTTCCATCCACGCTGCTCCATCATGATCGAGAAAAACCTCACCGAGACCTTTAATGTCAAAAAAGAATATTGACAAGGCTACGCGCTGTTATGCGATTTCCTTAACATCGTTCTTTAAAGAATTGTGCAAAACTCACGTGCTATCGCCCAGCATATGCTGATGATATTTACATAATTGAGAGAACAAGCGTGATCTTAGTAATGTGTTTGTGACCATTGAAACGGAAGCAGATAAAATGGCTTATCACTTAATGAGATCAAACGAAATAAATGTATATACTGTCGACTAAAAAAGACACCCAACATCGTCGTATTGGACAAATGTCACATATTGGTTGGTTGAAGCCCAGGTCCACTGCGGACTGCAGCGCTTCCTAAAGTAAGTACAAATTATCAGAATCGGTCAATTAGTTTTATGAGTTATTTGAGGCTTGCAACTTAAAACAAGATGTAGTTCACTACGACCTGGTAGCCATGAATAAATTGATCATTGTTCCATCAATACAAAGAGCTCTAACAGCTTTCAGCAGCCAGAAGTTTCAGCTATAACTAATGTGAACTTGAAGGTACCAGAATTATCCAAAGATGTACCTTTACAAGTGAACCCAAGTCGCATATGTACTCTCAAAATTGATTACGCTTTTTCTTTAAAAATGCAGTATGCACCTAAATGACTTGAAGATAGCTGCGTTTTACTTGTATTGTATAATGTTATTTCACTTAAAGTTTCTCCTAACGGTTTATGAAGATTTTTTGTTTCTTCAGGCAGTTGGAGTGGCATCGTGATCAATTTTGTGACTTTGAAAAGGAAAACGAATTTTTCTTTTTTTTTCGCGTTGTAAATAATAAAACATAAAAAATAAAAACAAAAAGGCACAAGGTAACAAGGTGGAAACATAACTTGTTTTATTTTGTGGGTAAATAAAATTGAAATCCTATTTTTTTTTTATATTAAGCTTTTGAATAATGGGATTGAATAATAAACCACTAAAATCGGCACAAAAGAAGCAAATTGAGGACCTTCTAAGAAAACGTGTGACCCATCGTTTTAGCAAATTTCGCCAGACTCTTGAAAATGTTCCATGTAGAAACCAAACTGGACGTAAAAAAATCTTGTCTGCAGTTCAAGACCGCAGGATTGTGCGTCACTTGAGGATGGAAAAATATGAAAATGCAGTTCAAATCAAGAATGCACTGAAACAGGAGCAGAACATTACCATTTCAGCGGAAACTGTTCGCAGGACTCTAAGAGCAGCTGGTTTAAAAGGTAGAGCAAAAGTAAAAAAGCCTATGCTTACAAAACGGCACCAAGATTTAAGGCTTAAATTTGCAAGGAGATATTCGACTTGGACACCTGAGGATTGGGCAAAAGTGATTTGGTCAGATGAAAGCAAAATTAACCGTTTGGGCTCAGATGGGCGAGAATGGGTATGGAAAACTCCTGGAGAAAAATTACAACCACGTCATGTTAAGCCTACTTTGAAATTCGGTGGGGGATTAATTATGATCTGGGGTGGTACGAGGGCACAAGGAGTGGGAAACATCCACAGGATACAAGGACACATGGCTTCATCATCGTACATAGAGATCTTGAGCAGTCATTTAATGGAATCCCTGGAAAAATTTGGTGTGGGAGCTTCGGACATTGTCTTCCAGAAGACAATGATCCGAAACACACAATAAAAATAACTCAAAAATGGTTAAATGACAACAACTTCACAGTGTTATCATGGCCACCGCAATCCCCGGATCTGAACCCCATTGAACATCTATGGGGGGCCTTGAAGAGATTCATTGTAGGCGAAATAGGAAATTTAGACGAACTCTGGGCCAAAGTCAGGACCGCGTGGGAAAACATTTCGCCAGAGACTTGTAAGAACTTGGTCGATAGCATACCCCATCGGATTCAAGCGGTTATTAATGCTCGTGGTGGATACACCCAATATTGAGCTTTGGAAAGGCTTATTTTACCAAACTCACAAAATTGATCGAGCTTGGTGAACTTTGTTTTCATTATTTATTTTTTCTACAGTGAAGCGAAATATTGTCAACTTTTATAAAATGAATTCAAATTGTTGAAATAAAATATTAAAAAGAGAAACCGAATTATTTTTATCCCTAGTTATTTTTTAAACCATATCTTTTAATATTTTAGAACAAAGCGTGATCAATTCTGTGAGTTACGTATATATTTTAAGTCACCTAATCAGTTTTCATATTACTGAGTTTATTATTGAACTAAATCAGCTATACAATAAGTTTTTATACAATAAATTTTTATCGCAGGTGTACTATGGCGGCTTTCTTTACTCATGCTTTCAGTTTTAAATTTCTAGTTGCATTCTTTACAGCAGGAAAACAAATTAGATTGTTTTACAGAATAGGAACACGTTCTTATAAGACGCCTCTTATCATACATTTTCCTGTAGTTTAGAGAAGCTTTTTCATGACCGTTAAACGCTCTAACGTTTGTCAAGTCCTCGCGAGATGTGCGTCCGTAAAAAAACTTTTAGATATTATCTAGAGATTGAACCTGGAACCTCTTGCTCCTTAGTCCAACCCACCAACCACTCGAGCGCTAGTTTTTTAAGGAGTCAGATCAGATAGAATGTATCATCGTATCCTGCAGGATTTCTTTTTCTCTTTATATACCAATGAAATTGGTTTCTCTTTCAAAAGTATGTCTATAGTAAGCATATACAAAATGTGTAAACAACTTTATTTAAAATAATTGCAACAAATGAGATCTGAGATCACCACCGCACACCTTTATACACAACGTAGCTATGTACAAACTTTCTAGCCTATTTGCATGCCTAGAATAAGGGTTGGTTTTTAAGCGTGATGGATACATATGTACATATATACATTGATTATAACTCATCCAGCATATAAAATTTCTTAATTGATATTACAGAAATCAAGGCAAGGAGAAAACATACAGGTTAGTGTGAACTAAATAATATCTCTTTGTTTAAAGTGAATAATCTTGGATTTGTTTGTAGAAAAAGATTTGGGATTCCTGCGGATTGGTTCTTTGAATGTGAGAGTGAAGAAGACAACCGAAGCATTCAGCAACTTCTTGGGAGTGGGCAATGGCAACGCGAATACGAACATCAACGCAACGGTTCCAGTAAGTCACCAACACCATCCCCATCACCGACACCATCAACATGCTGGTATGACAGCAGCGAATCCGATGATGCGGACGATCACACCCTTAGGGATGTCGACTCAATTGGGCTCCCGAGCGAGTGTGCCCATCAATATGACGAATAAATTTGACAAAATCCATAAAACTTGGGGTTCGGCAGACAATCTGCCACGAAACGGTGGTAATGGAGAAGGTAAGGATATGCCCCCACCCAAAGGTGGCGACTCGCTGAAGAAAAGAAAATCCAAACGAAACAACAATGCTGACTCTGACACAACATCGCTGGGATATAGTAGCATGCCAACTACTCCTAATCAACTAAGAGCCCCTATTGGTAATCTTTGTGAACAGGCTAGCAACATGGGTGATTCTGATTCAGATTTAGCTTGTGGTTTTGGATCAAATTGGTCAGTGGGTCGCAGTAGTCTAAGTAGTGGCGCTCCCTCCAATGCTCCTGCCCCAAAATACGTGTAAAGCGTATTGTTTTAATATTTTTGCTTTATTAACTTGTATGACTATTAAATGTCGTCATAAATATGTCTCGAATATTTTTATTGTTTAATAAGTAAGCATTACATGTTTAATCTGTAAGCATTTTATTTTTATTTTCGGAGATTTTGTTCCACTGGGAGTGGATTTCTTAGTTTCTAATACGAATAAAATGAAACAAGTAAATAAATACAGGCAGGTGCATTAACATAGTGTCCACTTTTACGGTCAATGATTATAGTTACCCGCTGTACTGCATACCTATTGATAAGTAGCTAAACGCGTGTACTTTGTACCATTAGCTATGTAGATGAAGAACTTCGCTGTACTACTTGCAGAATTAAACAAAATTGAAATTTTAATTTTTTTTAAATTTTTTTTAGTACAAATTACTAAAACTTCGTTTTTTATTACTGCTGCACATCTCTTTGGTATACAGCCTACTAACTTTTGACACAAGGTCAACAGAATAGACTCCCACGCTGCCTTTAAATTCGGTTCTATTTCTAGGTTACACCCTCCTTCACTTGTTTCCACAAGTTTCCACAAGGCCACGGAAAAACTCCTATTCATTTTGAAGTAATCCATGTTTTTAAAGCTTTAGCTGCATGTTTTGGATCATTATCTGCCTGTAATGTTCAAATTGGGGACAAATTTTCTTCTGCATATAGAAGAAGAACGTTATCCAATATGTTTATGTTATTAACATAACGTTATCCCTCTATTAAACGAATGGGACCGACAACATACCAGAAAAATCCTTTCTAAACCATTATGTTCCCGCCGCCGTGTTTCACTGTCTTTTTCGGGTAGCGGGGATCAGATGTAGAATTGTGTGGACGTCTTACAAATCGTCTACCATAGACCTAGACAAATTGATTTTGCACTGGGCAGTCCAAAATATATTTCTCCATTTTTTTTTTGCCCTCAACACTAGACCAATTTTGGTGCTGAATAGCGAAATCCGTTGTGTTTCTCAAGTGTATCTTGTTGTGGAGTGGTACCTTTCTTGGCGATTTGGCTGATACATTGCATTCGACCAATCTTCTCCTTATTGTCCTTATTAATGATACATTTGGATTTAGCTTTTCCAAAATGGCGCCTGTTGAGACAAATGGATTCTTCCTGGCTTTAGAGGCAATCCTTCGGTAAATTTGTTTGGTCGTTTTTCGAGGTCTTCCCCTTTTTTCTTCAGTTTTTTTTATTTTTAAATGCATTCTGTACTCTACCCAAGGAACAGCCAACGGTTTAGCAGTTTTTTAATTTTTTTAATTTCTCCTTCCTCAAAGGTGCAATGCTTCTCATGACCCATTTTTTGCATTAAAATTGAAGCTTTGTTTAGAATATTGGAAAAAAGATCACTATTATTTATTACTTAATCAACTTCACTTCAATTCGGATTGGAAAAAGTGACTAACTTTATTTATGGTATCGAAAAGTTGAATGCATTTATTTTTTTGGCCACACGAAATGCACTATTCGTGACAGTTTGTTAAATTTCAAAATAAATACAGCGAACTTATTCATCTGAGTAACGGTACAATATACACGTCCCTAACTAGTTATCAGTGGGTATGCAATACATGGACTAAATACAGTCATGTTAAATGTTAAGATACCTTTCTGTATTTATTTTTTGGTCCATAAGTGTATGTATGTCGGTTTAACATAAAATTAAAAGAAGATACCCCAATTAGATCGGATGGATCTATCTATATTTTCGAGAAAATCTTCTTTGCCTTAAGTAAATTACCACTAATATTAGGGCTACAAAAATCTCGATTTCGCCTCTAGTGATTATTCCATTGTACATTGAGGCTGTAGCCACGTGCACAGACAGAGGGACAGACAGACGGCAGACCCACTTGTTTAAACTTCTCCGTCATAGTCTTGTCAAGTTTTGTAAAAATCTCGAGTTCGAAATTTTTCACGAATACAATACTTGCCCTTTGGGGGTTGTTGTAGGACAAATATACTTGAGCAACGACGCCTCTCTGATTCTAATTCTTTCAAACGAAAAAAATGCTGTACTTGATACCATTGCTGTTCACAACCTTCTAACAACTAATATCGAACCAATACCAACTACATTTGTACTAACTGCTTGAACACAATGGCACAATTCAACTAATAACTCCAACAACAACATCCTGTTAAGTTCATTATTCCACGAAGTATTTATTCTAGTCAGTGTCATAATGAGGTTTCAGTAAAAATCTATCTTTTACCAACCTGAGTTGCATCATGCTGTGATGGCTGTCGGCTATTGAAAAAAGCTTTGGGTTACCACAACATGTCCTAAGTGATTATAAGGCATGACACTTAGAATATCCGCTTACAGACTGGTAAAGAAGTAGATTGACAAAGAAATTCCAATTTATACCAACAGTCCGGAATTGGATTGTGGGGTCTATGAAGGAACTATTGGAAAAACAGTAAGTACGGGGAAATCCAAGTTATAGGCGCCTGCCTGGCAATTGTTGACATACCCTTAGCGGAACGATGAAGTCGCATGAGCGGCTAAGATCTGCGGAGAAAAGGATGAAGTGAGCCACCTACTTCATATTTTCGATGCCTAATGGAAATGCCCAATTTTTAGTTTTAATAGATATTAACTCTGCGAAAATTTGGGATTTATGTCCCATTTTCGGCAAAAAAACTTTTGGACTTATCTACCGATGGTGTGAGACATAAGTCCCTGGTTTAATTTGGGTTTGTTGTCCCAATTAAGTGGAACATAAGTCCCAAAATAAAATAAGATAATTCCTCATCTTCTGAGCAGAACCTGCATTCTATGTCTGGGCATAGATTGAGTTTGTTAAGGTGATACCTCATACCACAGTGAGCTGCTAGAAAACTCACCAGCTTTCTAATATTTTCTTTGTCTAAACTCAGAATTTCCTTGTAGTAATATGGCTTGATTAACCTTTTGGACGAAGTTTATGCTTCGTTAATCAAACATACGTTAATCAGCACTGTGGCAGCAGCCCAGTCGACGCCACAGTAAGGCTCAGGTCCAATAAACGCAGATCCTGAGTTAGCCCTGGCTAGTTCATCTGCAGATTCGTTGCCTGCAATCCCCTGATGACCTGGAACCCATCCGAGTACCACACTATTATGTCTAGCAAGAGATTGTAGTGCCTCATAACATTATTTAACTGCTATGGAGTCCACTAAGTTGGACGACAGCGCTCTGAGAGCTGCCTGGCTATCTGAGAAGATATACATTTTTGCGCCCTTGATTCCCTTATAAAGGTTTAACCTGGCGCAGATCTTAATGGCATGGAGTTCAGCCTGGAAAACCGTGGGACACATTCCCATAGGTATTGGGTCGAAAGACACTAGCACCCACTCCAGAATCTTTGATCTGTCTGTGAACCATGTCAGACCTCTAGAGTCCAGTGACCAGACTGCCATTAGACCAGACTGCACGGTCTCATATGTTAACCTCAAATAACCTACCGAAACAGTATTCCCTGACCATAACGTCGGGGACAGTACGTGGGATTGAGTCAAGAATTTTCAGGTGTCTCACGTGTTCACCTGCCTTACACTTGTATTCTAGTTGCAACTTGATAGCGCATCTAGCAGCCGTCTTCCTAATGAAGATTTGTAGAGGCGTGAGCCCAAAGATGGCTTCTAAAGCTACCGTAGGGCAGGTACGCATGCCACCTGAGATACGCCGACAGGCTATTCCGTGTAGCTTCTGAAGCTTTGCTGCCGTTGTCCGTTCAAATACTTTTGGCCACCATACGATGGTACGTGATAATGGGCCTCACCAACATTGTATATATCCAATGAATCATTTTTGGATTGAGACCCCAAGTACTGCCATAAAGGCGTCTACTGGCCCGGATGGCGCGTTCTATGGCGGACTTGATATGAGAATTCCAGTTAAGCCTTTTGTCAAGGATGACACCGAGATATTTGACTTCGCTGAAGTAAGCTGTGGTGCCTTTTATGGTGATAGGTCCCAGATTGACCAATCTTCTGTGAGTAAAAGGCACTAGAATGGTTCTGCTAGGGTTAATGGAAAGACCCTCGCTATTACACCATTCTAAAACGTGTAGTAAAGCACCCTGCATGCCGCTAGAAATAGTCGCTGTGTTTACCACTAACGAGGATCGCCAGGTCATCTGCATAACCAATGGCGACACTCCTCCGGAGGAGGAAGTACTGACCATTTGCTTGGTTGAATCTTCGATACCTCTGCTATTAATAGCTCTTGCTATTGAATCGTAGCCAGTGTTATCGAAAGCACCCTCAATATCCAATAATGCACATACTTGGAACCTAAGGTTCCTTCTATCTTCTTGACAAGATAATGAAGAGCGCCTTCGGTTGATTTACCTTTTCTGTATGCAAATTGGCTTGAGTGTATTTACTTACATATGTTAAGAGAGCTACGTATATATATATACTATAGTATATATGTATATATATAGTATATATGTACTATGTCGACATTTAATATGTCGAATTCTGAAAACACTAGAGATTGTGGTGAGCGTTGAAGTCGCCTTAGATCAATCTAGTGTTGTATTAGTATCCTATAACTCTAAGTTGTATGTATACGTTTACAATATGGGCCATCACCAGAACGTTTGTTAAAATAACCGCAGTACCAACTCAGTTCTGGACATGATTTCATTCCAAATCACCAATGGGTTCGACGGAAAGGAGTCATATCATAAGACTGTCCCCGATTCCCTGCAATTATGCAAAGCATTTAATACGATGGATCTTCCTCCACTACATGATATTCGGGAATCGTGAAATGGTGATTTGCAACTACCTTTGTGCCCTCCAATCATTTGTAGTATTATAAAAGGACATCGGACATCTCGACATCGGAAGTCTCGTCCCGTGGTTTTAACCTTTACATTTCTAAGCTGTTTCTCTCAGACCAAATCAATATTTCGTTTTGAGCGGTAACGCTACCGTTGAATTCATCCCAAGAGTTCGTTTTCTGTCGAATGTATAGTGCTGCAATTTGGCTCTTGTTCGACACTTACAGTTATAAGTTCAGCAAGTTGCGTCCGGAGGTAACATACTCGTAAGCACAATTGTCGGCACCGGCGTAGGCACCGACTATACAATTGTGTATAGTCGGTGCCTACGCTATTCCTACACCGTTCAAACAAGTAAGTATACATAATTATGTGTTAAACAAAAAATACTGAAATTTGGACGATAACATTCGGTTTTAAAATATTTGGTTATTGGAACATACCTACTATGAATAAGTCTTCATTATATAATCAGGTACTTAAAGTCCTTTGTAGAATAGTTAATGCACCTTGGATTATTAGAAACAGGGACATTCATCGTGATTTGCAAACCAGTTATCAAAACCAGCGTTTACAGAAGACTTGTCAATTGATTGGTCCGGACCCAATACTTTACGTTTCAAGTCCCTTCTGCCCAGACCCACAGTGCAACTTTAACAATATTTCGGTTTCACATTACTTGTTTAAGCTTAAGGTGGACTTTAGCTCGCCATTTAGGTTAAACGACGGCGTTCTTTCGTTTAAAATTGAGGGAACCATTTTCAGGTATTTTTTGACAGTTGTCGCTTCATATGAAATTTATTTTCTATATAGTTTTCTATAATTTCGTGCACAGGGAACGAAGTTTTTAGAGACTTTTAGGAGTTTACACGCATATTTTTTTACACGCCTCCTTGCGACGTCCTGTGCTGCTATATGAACCCGTTTAGCCTAAAACTATGCAAACACATCTGTTCGAATGGAAATAATGCTTCCAACACTAAGTTCCTTCCACAACTACGTTTAATAAACTAGATGCTTCGTTTTAACTGTTAAACTAGATGAGTTGAATCAAAACTATAAACGCTTATTCAAGTTTAGTTAAACTTAAGTATGAACTCGTTTTGTAAAACTGGCCATCAGTATATTTCGAGAAAAAATTAGAGTCTTTTCATATAGTTTTGTTTGTAGTTCGTAACATCTTTGTCCGAACTGTACAGAAATACTTGTTGAGTGACAATTCATCTGTTCTCCTACACCACAGACTCTCTAACGAAGTGAATAAGTGTGCACGCCGGCATTTTGACATTTCATATGCCAAACACATTTCTTGCGAAGGCAGAGTATAATACGGCGCGGCGTTTGATTTTTATTTAATATCTTGTTAGTAGTGTGCTATTCATAGCTAAAATGGGTAAGAATGATAAAAATAAGAAGAAGGGCAAAGGGGCCGAGAAGACCGCCATGAAAACAGATAAAAAAATGGCAGCAAAACAAAAGAAGCTTCTCGAGAAAATTGGTGAAGTATGCATCCACATAAATCGACTAAACCAGAAGGCAATAAACAAACATGCTTTATCCCCTATAGGCTGACATTGCTGAAATCGTTGGACGTCTAGAAGACGAAGAAACTCGCCGTAAAACAGTGTCGGAAGCAATCTGTCCACCTCCATCATCAAGGTCGAACTTTTCCATTGTAGCTCACCCTGAAAAGGAAGAACTAATTTTATTTGGTGGCGAATTTTTCAATGGCCAAAGAGTCTGCGTTTACAACGACTTATTCTTTTATAATATCGCAAAAAATGAATGGAAAAAGGTACAGTCTCCTGGTGGACCAGGTCCTAGGAGTGGGCATCAGATGGCGGCAGTTGCAAGCGACGGCGGACAATTGTGGGTAAATACGTTAAAAAGCTATTAAATTTTATAACACAGCTTTTAAATGGAATACTAAATTGCAGTTATTTGGAGGAGAACATGCTAGCCCAACTCAACTACAGTTCTACCACTACAGAGATTTATGGCTGATGCGATTAAAAACTAAAACTTGGGAGAAGATAAACGCGCCTAATGGTCCTAGCCCTCGAAGTGGTCACCGGATGGTAGCATCGAAAAAGAAATTGTTTGTTTTCGGTGGTTTTAACGATAACAATCATTCCTACAAATATCACAATGATGTGCATATCTTTTCTTTGGAATCGTATACATGGTTGAAGATCGAAGTTGCAGGAGCAATTGTTCCTCCTCCACGGTCAGGATGCTGCATGGCTGCCTGCCTCGATGGTAAAATACTTGTTTGGGGCGGGTACTCAAAGACGCAAGTGCGGAAGGACGTTGACCGAGGAATAACACATACTGATATGTTTTTGTTGAATCCCGATAGTAAGTATGTTGTAAAATATACTATAGTGTGAGCTAAAAAATATTCCCTGTAAGCTACAACAAAAGACGATATACATACATACATTCATATGTGCATAGCAACAAGACAGGGCACGCCATCAAAAAGAAAATTCTGGAAATTTGTCTATAAGCGGTCCTATAACACGAGCCCCAAGCTTTTCAGAAATGTTTTCCTCTCAAAAGTTCATTCGCTTTCAGAGCTTTCAAGTATTTGTTGTGTTTTTCGTAAAAGAGATCGACAAAAGTAGTTTTTGTATTTCCTTGTGTGCGGTTAGATTATGTAAGTACAGAGGTACATATTCATGCACACATACCTTTTAAGATTTAATTTTCAGTGATGTTGGAGTATCTTTTGTTGTTCTCCACACAGGTACTTGTGTATTTTTAGCCCAGTCGGTTAATATTTGAACTTTTTCACTACACTTACGTTTAGTAACAGTAGTAGTAGTCGCACATATGCATATAATAATTTCACTGACTAATCCTTGCATCTTTTTTTAAACCAAAGGGTGTTGGCCTAAATATCATTTTCCCACCATACCAACGATGCACAGGTTATTACTGAGGCGATGATAGTTAGTTTATGGTTTGCTGGGCATTCGCAAAGGAATTGTTTTTGGGGGCTCCTCTACATCTGAGTCATCACAGCCTCTGCATAGATCTATGTATTGTCTATCTACATAACTTATGAGTTCCTCTTTCCATCTCTTAGCCAGTTTTGATTTGCTTGTGATTGAAGTGATGACTGATGAACTATCTATGCATGTGTGTGTCCATATATTTTCTATTGTTCAGAGTGGATAGGTCCCACTCCATGCAGGATGGAACTCTTCAGCAGTTATGAACGGTCTAAGTAGAGCGATGACTTCGCATTTTTACCATTCTGGTTTCTTTAACTGAAAACCTACTTTGCTTTACATTGCTGCAATTCTATACTTCTTTCTTCACATAATATTAGAACTCTGGTCAAGTTCCCAAGACTGCTGCAATTCAAAGTTTTAGTAAACTAAATACGTATATACATATATACATTCTTCAATCCATTTCCCAACAATAGCAAATGAATGTGATGTTTCTGCCTTGTATAACAAAACTTTTTTCGAGATTGAAACGAATCGAACTTAAAAAAAAATAAATTTTTAAAAGCTGCTGCCTCAAGATTGCACAGAACTGTTTTTGTTGGAAAAATTATCATAACAATACATTTAAGGTTTTGTTTAAAAAACCCATTGTATGTATAGTTTATGCCTTTTTTTAACAACCCAACCAAAACTGTCTTTACGACATTCGTGCTGTTTTCTTGTCAATTCGATTTATGAAACTATAACAGTATGTTAATTTTATATCCTTTACGTTTTTATTTAAAACCGCCATTGTATGTATGTTTATACCTTTTTTTAACAACCCAACCAAAATGATCTTTACGTGGTTCGTGCTGTTTTCCTGTCAATTTGCTTTGAAATTAAACCAGCATCCCTGACCAGTTTGTAACATAAATAAATATGAGAGTATGGTCTACATACTCTTCGTTAGTAGATATTTCATACTGTTGACATTCTCGATTTAGCTTCCATTTATTTGAATATTTGTGTCGTTGTTTATATCCGAGAGTATAACTGCCATAAAAAACCTTCTTAAATAACGAATGGATTTCGGATACATCATTAAACAGTAGGACCTTCCATTCGTATGGAGAATATAACACGCGCAATTCGAATAGTTGTGATGAGCTAGGCCCTGGACCTGTTGCGCCAAACATTTGTATTTCGAATATCATCCGATACCTTACTCTTACATTTGTTTTCGCAGATTCCCTTGGGATTTATATAAATTATATAAGAATTGCACCTAATATAGATCTCTGTAGTATACCAAAGTCTACTTCGATATTATCTGATATTTTATCTCCAATATTAGTTCTCTGTGACCTATTTTTGAGAAAGGTGAAGAATAATTCCAGCTCTAGAGAACACGTGAAATGTAAAATGTCTTTCCTATTCTTCCTTTCGTTTATTGTATGGTTGACTCCATCTTTACATGAATAATTATTTCTAAACACAGTTCCACAATTTGTGAGAGTTTATTGGTCCAAATTCTTCACATTTTGTCGAATTGTGCGACTTTTTTTTACTGGTGTTTTCAAACAATCTCTCCACAATTGTTTGAACTCCACCGTCTACAGCGGTTTGTTTATTAATTCTAGTAAAGTTTTGTCCAGTTGTTAATTAGGATTCATAGACTTATTTTATCGAAATACATTTTATTTGTCATGTTTAATTGACGAAATTTTGTTACTGGATTTATATTGCTTATATATTGCAAACGTTCAATCGATTCCTCTATGTGTCTTTTAAGTGCATTAGAAGTCCTTACTACTCGTATATTCTGTGGCGTCAAAAACTAGTCTTAAATTTATGTTTGTCCTCTAAGAATTTAACATCATATTGTTTTCCCTAACTAATTTAATATTGATTTTATTGTAGAAATCACTCCGAATGACAAATTTAAGTGGACTACTGTAAAAGCAGGTGGCATTAAGCCATTACCACGTAGCAGTGTCGGTTGCGCTATTGCAGCAACCAATAAGGCGTATTGTTTCGGCGGAGTAATGGACACAGAGGAAGATGAAGAAGATCTACGAGGACAGTTCGGAGAAGATCTATACTGCTTAGAACTAGCCTCACCTTCTTGGAGACTAATGGAAATCGCCAAAAACAATAAACAAAAAAAAGAGGATGATGTCAAAAGTGAAAGTACTGCAAGTACTACTGCTCAAACGTCCACAGATGGTATATTTACCATCACAGTTGGTGGATCTTCTTCCTCAACTACGGCATCAACCACTGCGCTGCAACGTAAACCTACGTCAGGTCCCTCGCCAAGAATGAACCCAGGCCTTTGTGTTCACAAGGGAACATTGTATTTGTTCGGAGGAATCTTTGAAGAGGACAACAGACAGTATACGTACAATGATTTTTATTCGCTCGATTTGCACAAAATGGATGAGTGGAAAACGCTTATCGCCAATAACGCTAATCCGCATGATTGGATCGATTCCGAAAGTGAAGAAAGCTCAATGAGCAGTGATGATGACACGAGTGATGATTCAGACTCAGATTCTGATATGGACACTGATTGACAAAAAATAACTATTTAATTCTGTTCTTAACATTTTATTTTTATAAATTCAATAAAATAAAAAGAGAATTTACATTTATACGAATTAGTTTCTAATTTTTGGTATAATTATAAGTCAAATAATTCCGTTAGGATTCTTTTCGTATCATTAGGAGTTTCAACTTTGTGCTCAATCGTACGTGGATCAACAAATATTTCATAATCATTACCACCGGGCTCCGTTTTGTCACCAAAGAAATGAATTTCCTGGAAATTATGGAACTTTTCTATATGGCGAAGGCAGTAAGTTTTATCCCAACCATGGGGAAAAACATCGAAACTTATTTGGCCACCAATGCTGTAGGTCAAATCTACATCGCTAAATTCAATTTTCAGTGCATTTATCATTGCCTTTCGAATTCCATGTTGTTTCTCATACTCAACAAACATGTTACGTTCCTCTCTAGTACACTGACGGCCCATGGGACAAATATTCATCATTCCATTGCGAAATTCGATAAATGTTCCTCTTTTAATGGGTAGTTCCAGTTCAGACAAGTACTTAAGGACATAATTGATGAACCTCTTAAGGGTTTTTTCTCCTAAATGCTCCTGAATTGACTGCTTGCCAACCTCTTTTCCATTCTCGATCTGCACGAGACCATTTTCGGGAAAAATGAAATCGAATTTGTCCAAAATCTTCTTGCCATTCAGTTGTTCGAACATCTTTTCCAAGTCAGAGCCCCCGACTATCCCTATGGTTGCTCTTGGTTTTACTTTGGTGTAGAAAAATTCTTCGAATTCTGGCTTTATCACAGTTCGGGGGAATGTCAGTGTTCCATCCACATCGAATAAAAGTAAAATTTCATTACGTTGTAATTTAGACATTGTCGAAATCAAAATTGGTTTGGAATGTTGTTTACAAATTAAAAGAATGGACTGCAGAAACTGCATTCCACGTCGACCGACTGACAGATGGTTGACGTATGTCATGTGGCTAAAAAAAAGTTCCAAATTGGCACTTTGCTTTCAAATTACAGTAGTCAGTAAAAGTGCATATATACTTACTGGACATGGGGTACGTAAAAAAAAGTAAGAAAGCAAGACGGATTTGGCGAAATGAGATTCAGATTTGTGTGAGGTGTGTCCACTGGGATTTTGTGATTTGGGATTTATATTGACGTCTCCTGTAACACAGCTGCTTATATTTTTATAATTTACAGCAGTGGAAAGGATTTTTATTGCTGTCTATAGTTAATAAAAAGCTTGAATTACAAAAATAATGTCAATGTTGTTTTTGTTTTTATTTACTTTTTTTTTCTTTGTCAGCACACAAAAATGACATTTGTTGATTATTGTTTGATTCGTATCGCAAGAATCCAATCCGTCAATATGAACAGGCTTGTGGGACATAGACGTCAAATCGCCTGGGAAATCCTCGGATTTAGTGAAGATTTAGGTGGATTCTGCTAAGTCCCGGAATTGGAAAATGAAATATTATCTATTGGCCAGCATACTCGATGTTGAGAACAAATTTCAAATTTCTTGGCTATCAAATAGAAATGTTAATGAACATTTTTTCACTTGGCGCCATCGCTACCATAATTGACAGCCATAGCAATCAATGTGTGGATAAACTAGCTAGTCCAATTGGTTTCAATCTTCGTAATCTCCTAGTCAGATTGTGAGTATTTAGTAGCTGTGTCCGGATTATGTTTTGGTTCAGACATAGCATCAGTTATTTTATTTTAATAACGCATAAGCCACCACAATCTTTACATCATTTAAATAACAACTAGTTTCTAAACTAGTTCCTCTAGGAGTGAATTTTGAATGGATTTTAAAAATGTTAGTGCATACTGCATCTTTTTCTCAATGGCGAATAGCCCACCTTCACTATTGATCGATTATTTCTTTACACAAAAAATTTTGACACCTACCTTTATCAAAAATAAAAGTCGAAAGCTAAAATGTCTGATAAAAGATAATTCTTGATTTAAATATTTTTACAGAACAGATTCCACAATATTTATTTAAGGAGACAGAACTTTTGGAAATCGAATGAAATAAAACACTGTCAATGTCAAAATCCTCAAAATCTAGTACCTTCACTGAAAGGTTTGTGTGTTATTCGTTATTCGGTTTGGGCGTGTCAATTAAAAAAGATTATGTTCTGTTGAAACAATAATTTTTGTACCTTTTATTATACTTTTTATTAGTGCCTTGGTTTAAAACAATATGTTTAAAGTATTAATTATATGTTCCGCGTTATTCGTAATCCCCCACATATATGGTTAGTCCCGAAAAAAAGTAAAGGGTGCATGATGCTTTCGAAAGCTGGGACTGTAGCGTAGTACTCATGAGAAAAATGAATCATAATCTTGACTTATTACTGTTAATTCAACAACCATTTCTAATAATATAATAATTTAAGTCGTTCTGGTCTCGATAATTAGTTAATATTGCGATCTTATGTGCATAAGGTGTCAATTTGTTTCTTATTCATTCTGTACAACAGGTGTCATGGATACAGGCAGTACAACGTTTGTTACAAAACAAAACAAAACAAGTGTCCTAAAAATGTTTTTTTTTTGTATTTACTGTGTTGCAAATAATTAGAAAAAATTATATAAAAATTATATTAAAAGGATGAAGGATGAAAGAAAACAATTAGTCTTTTGTAATATCTTCATTAATGTACACCCAAAGATCTGCCACTGGTTACGATCTGAATATGCGTATACCATAAACCTCAATAAATTGCCCAACGTAGTGCTCTAATAACATGGGCGTCGACATTTATGAATTGCCAAGAGTAACAATCACATATATTATGTATGTACATATGTATGTACCTCTTTTAAATGTATATACATATATCCAATTGACCAATAATTATACATGTTTTAAGTGTACATATTTATGTTTTAAAACATGGATATACAAGTGTGAAAGCATATGCCTCAAGGGATCGGAGTTCGATCCTCACATAAAAAAAAAAAAAAATTAAATACTTGGCGCAACAGGTCGATGGGACCCAAGGCCTAGCTTCTCACAACCATTCGTGTTGTGCTTGTTGTATTCTTTACAGGAATGGAAGGGGCCAACTGTTTAATGCCGTGTCCGAATGGCAATTTGCTATTTGAGAAGCTTTCTCAGGACAATTGTACTCTCGGATGTTTGTCAGACGCTCGCGAGAGGTGGGGCCGTGAAAACTTTTAGGTGTTCCGGCTGGGATTCGAACCTTGAACCCCTTGCTCCATAGTCCAACGCACTAACCACTGAGCCACGGCGCCCACATAACACCTAAAAATGTTGTTATCCTACGCGGAAGTCTGACAAACATCCGATTGTACAGCTGTCATGAAAATGATTCTCAAATAACAAATTTCCCTTAGCCCTTAGGACACGGCATTAATAAGAAGGCCCTTCCATTTATATGTAACGCATAACAGGAATAGCTGTGAGAACAACAGCCCTGGGTCACATGGACCTGTTGCGCCAAATACTTGCACTTTTTTTGTCTTCCCGCTAACTTTCAGACTGCATTCATCATTTGCTGCAAGCATTTCTTCATTTCGAAGAAAAAAACTTAAAAATTATCTTTCTTAACTGCTCAGAACGGCGAATGATTTATCTCTTTAGTAAGTTACTAGCTAAAAGATCAACCTGCTCGTCGCACCCCTCTAAGAGTAACACGTCATGAGTCAACTATGAACATGTATTATTAAGAAATGTAATACTGTATCTTTTTTCATTTCCTTAATGATATGCTGGCTGCATTATATGTATTAATAGTCAAATCTCTTCTTTTATATTTTCGTTAGCACAATATGGATTTTCTGAACACAAAGTCAGTAATTTGGTGTGGTGTACAAAAAGTTTAGAAGAGCAATACAAATGCACAAACTTAACGGCAGCGATTGAACGTGATCGGGCGCTTTTTGATGATTTGCTCCTAAACCTTACATGCTTTAGGGCTTACAGTCCTGATGAATGCATTAATCACATTGATAGAGAGCACGCTCACATAACAACTCTTGATGCTGGTGATGTATTTATGGCTGGAAGGTATCACTCACTGATACCACTAATGCAAGAAAAGTTCGGAGGAGGCTTTACAAATTATTATTCTGTAGCTGTAGTAAAAAAGAACGATATGCCTGAAGTCACTAGCCTTCGTGATCTACGTAACAAGAAGGCTTGTTTCCCTTGGGTTGGCAGTTTAGCTGGATGGATAATTCCAATTTACACGGTTTTTACACTCTCTTGCATAAACATATATGTATACATATAACTTTAAAATATATTTTTTAGTTACAACATGAAGGTGGCATGGAAGTTATTGATTGCAATAATCAAGTGAAAACAGCTGCAAATTACTTCAATGATTCCTGTGCAGTTTATTCTCTAATTGACAAGTACAATCCGATCGGCGATAATTCTGATAAGTACGTGGGTTCATTTCCTATTACACACAGTATTATATAATAAACTCTAATTCATCTCAAGGCTTTGCAATTTATGTACCGGAAAAGTTCAAGGAGGTCGATGTACACCAAAGGATCCATACTTTGGGTACTCTGGTGCTTTTAGGTGTTTACTAGAAGCCGGTAATGTGGCATTTCTTCGACACAGCACCGTTGGAGAAATGATTGCAAGTCCCGAATACAGTGAGTGAAATCCTATTTCTCTTTATTTCGTTTCGTTTTTTTTTTTTAATTAATTATTTACCATAGAAACGGTTTCTGCGGATCGATTTGAGTTGCTTTGCAAAGATGGGCGGCGTGTTCCCTTACAAGAATACATGCAATGTAATTGGGGCTTGGTTCCATCCGATGCAGTAGTAACATCTTCGGCCCGTTCTTTAGTTGAACGTAAAAAATACCAACTGTTCTTGAAGCGAGTTATTGAATTATATTCAGATAATTCACAAAACGAAACAACAACTCACAACCAAAACGACTACTCAAATCGAAATTATTTTACCGATCAACAGAGAAGTAACTCGAATTTCAATAACCAAAATAACGACCTAAGAGGAAGCAATAGAAACATTTACAATCAGAATAACGACCCTTATTCACGAAATCAGTACAACCAATATGAAAGTATTAATAGGCGCACAAGACAAATCGATTCAAGTTTCCGAACGTCGACTGATCGCAATTTTCTGGATAACGCAAATCACACATTAATAGAAAAATTCAACATTTTTGAATCAAAAAGATACGGAAAGACAAATCTTTTATTACAGGTTTTTAAATTAATTGGTGCTTTTACAAAGTTTAGTAATAAAATATCGATTTTAGGATGCTGCAAGGTCGCTAATACCTATCAAAGAAGAAGATCAATCGTTTAGTAAATATCTAACTAGTGCAATGCAATACATATATGGTATTCGAGAATGTCCAATTGGTAGAATGACACTATGTGTAACCTCAGATCCTGAGCTAGAAAAGTGCATCAAAATGCGAGTAAGTAAACCATATACACACAATGGGTTATAGTTCCTGCGGTATCGATAACTTAAATCGACTTATAGTGTTTTTCCTTGATGCCACAGATATTTATAGTATTGCATGAGTAAAAATTCAAATAGTCAATTAGAACAGCAATTGATTTATTAATATATTGCATTATTCTTTAATTTTTCTTGTAGACTGCTCTCAAGGCCCAAATCTTGAAACCGGAACTACTTTGTTATAAAGCCCATTCGCACATAACTTGCATGCAGTCCATACAAACCGGTCGGGCAGATGTTGCTGTACTTGATGCAGGAGATGTATACACCGCAGGTTTGAACTATGGGTTGATTCCATTTATGTCTGAAGTATACAACCTTGGGGAACCAGAGTACTACGTAGTTGCTGTGGGAAAAGAGGAAGATCCCGATACAGAGCTCACATATCTAAAGGGCAAATACACTTGTCACACAGGTATTAATATGGCAGCTGGGTGGACCTACCCAATGGCTTATTTCATATCAAACGGATGGATCAGGCCCTACGGATGTGATAGCGTCCGAGCAGCTGCAGAATATTTTACAAAATCTTGTGTTCCTGGTGCGATTAGTAGTGAATACAACACTGGCGTTCCATATGACAGTATGTGCGATTTATGTCATGGTACTAGCTATAGATATTGTCGCCGCGATGCTTCTGAAGACTATTATGGACACACTGGTGCATTTAGATGCTTGGTGGAGGGGGGAGGGCATGTAGCGTTTATGAAGCATACTACAGTCATGGAGAGTACGGGTGGAAAACGCAGTGAGTGGTGGGCCCGCAACACTCTAAATGATGACTTTGAACTTCTCTGTACTGATGGTAAGTTTCCATCAAATCAAAAGGCGTAACAACTTAAATAGCAATTTATTATCAATTTGCAGGAACACGCGCCGAACTAAACGAATATGAACGATGTAATTTGGGAAAAGTGAAAGCCAATGCCATCGTAGGTAGGGGAGGAAATGAAACTGAACTCAACGCATTTATCAACCTATTCACTTATGCCCAACAACTATACGGCCGGAAGGATGTAGATGCATTTAGCTTCAGTATGTTTTCATCACCTGCACCATTTTACGATTTGATCTTCCAAGACGCAACACGACAATTGCAAATAATCAAACCGAATAAACGTAGTTATGATCTATATCTGGGCAACAATTACATGCGAGCGCGGCGCATTACAGACTGCTATTCCGGAGCCAGTCAAGTCAATATATCTATTTACTTAATGTCACTGATATTGAGTGCCTTACTTAGTTTATATTAAGCGTGAGAAGTTAATTGATTTATTGTGTAATTAGTACAAGTACCTAAGGTAAATAACTACTCTCGAATATTTTGATAAGATAATAAGAAATCACAACCGTCCATATCATTCTGCTTCACCTAAGAATGATGCTTTGCACATAGAATCTCGTTTTTTTTTAACGTAAAACAAATTTAGTTTAAGATACAATATTTTTTATTTGTTTCGAATTATCCGTCCAGTTTACATTTCTTACGCCAAATGACAAATAAACTTATATTTTTCATGAAACAAAAGACTTATTTTTCTTCCAGTTAACCTTACTTCGTTTTAGAACTTATTCAAAGAGTAGAGACAACGAAAGGGAAAGACATAAAAGTTTCTCAGTTGCAAATTTTCAAAAACTAAACGACAATCGAAGATTAATGCTTGTTGTGAATTTAAGAGACCTGTTTATCTTGTATTATACCAAGTATTTGTAAATATTTTTGGTTGGTTAATTGAGAGACCCTTCTCGCCCTTAACTTTAATGTGTTTTAATTCTCTATGAATTCGTATCTGTTTTATAAAATAGATATCAGACGAAATAACAAGTCACAGTAACAGTTTGAAGTTTCCATGTAACTAACATGGGGCTTGATATAAAGCATTGATAAGTTCGAGAATAAATAAATTTTTTCCTGTTATGGAATTATATAGTATTAGTATTCCTCTCTTATGTTTCAATGCAAAGAAACAGCATACAACCACCATCGGGAATTCTTGAATTTCTTTGAGAGTTGGTAATAATTTTAACATTGTCGGTTAATCTGAACAAATTGATAATGAAAATTCGTTACGAAGGAAAAAGAGGTATAAACAAATGTTAATAGTCGACTTAGGCAGCCGGAAAAAGTTCCATGAATATTACGAAGTGTCCGTTTTCGTTCAAAAATTTTCAGGGAAATTTTATTGGATCGGCTATCATTAATAAATCACTTTTATTATTTCTATATACATATGTAACATATGTAATTGAAGTTAAAATTATAAAAATTATAAGTCGCCTTTTTTAAAGCCAAGAAATATTTTAAATTTGATGAACTATGCCAAATCAGTCGGCACCTACCCTACAAACACTATTTTCTATCTTCCGCATTGAAGCAGGACGGCACTATGGAGTTCTCCAGCAGAAAAAGTATGTCGACACGATATCAAATATATCTCATGAATGAAGGCAAACCGGCTGCTAGGCTATGAAATGTGCAAAGTAAAATGTCAAAAATAGGTTAGGCGCTACACTGAGGTTCTCGCCCCTCGTTCATAAATTGGTCAATCGTTGTTCGATTGCTGGTACTTGAGGGTGGTGTCGCGTTATTTAGTGATTCATCGGTCGTTTGCACAGTGCACTACTCTCTTTCGAAGGACTTTTCCAGTGTTTAGTACTTTTAAATTAGTTTATTGTCTTATAAATTGTGAAAAGAAGTGTTAAGTGTTCGTCTGCCATTGAAAATGTCGATAAACCTACGTACCATTTATGCATTTGCACGGGAAATGTATCCGAAAAGAAGCACGGAGAAAATTCAGTACGGAACCGCTGGATTTCGTGGAAAGTATGTGAGAGTGCATTTATTTTTAGAAATATTGCAGGTATTTTTATAAGATTGTACGCCTGTATGCGCCCATGCCCATTTTAAATTGTTCAAGAAAGTGAAACGTCATCAGTGAGTAAGCTCCTACCTACGTTCCATTCTTGTGTGCTATGTCTTGAATACCAAGATTAGTGTCTATTTCACCTTGAGGTTCTTGCAGAACAGAACCTAAAGAGGCGCTGCTGTGGGGGACGTTCTGACACTTTTATTTCATAGGTTAGCACGGTGGATTCGTTGATTATTATTTGTATTGCATGAGAGAATTACTAATGACAGGAGAAAATTTATGCTATTTTCATTTTTCTTTAGTGAAAGTAAGACGGAGAGAGAGTTAGAGAGAGAAAGAAACGAGACAATTGTTTCCCCTGGAGTAGTAATTTAAATATTTTGCTATCCATACAGTAGCAGTGATAAAAAGTGGTTCTCATTAGTTTAAGTAAAAGACATGCAATTTAAAATAATTTGAACCTAACCATGTCATGTAAATAAGATGAATTAAATAATAATAAATTTTCGAAATTAGAAATCCGCCCCATAAAAACTTTGGGCTAGATTTTACTCTATGAAAAACCACTTCATAAACAGAGATTAAATAAAATAATATTGATATAGAAGGTAGACATACGAACGTAGCTATCGATTTGTTACTAGCCAGTCTGTCTAGATATACAAAGATATGTATGCATAAGTTCGCACAAATATTGGCACATTCAAGTTTATAAGTCAAACGAAATAATAGGTCATTCAAGTGACCGGTCATGAACTACATAAGACTACTTGGAAACCTATTAATATGTGCGAATTTAGCAATAAATAACAGTAGATGTGATTTTTATTTGATTGTATGAAAGTTCACTTACCTACTTAAAAACAGCACCTTAAATAGACTAACTGACTCCTCTAAATACCTGTTCTTTCCATGAAAAATACTTCATAAGTTATAAGAGTTATCCATTTATATGCCACACTCTTCGCACTGAGCACTCAGGTACGTAAATATGTTCGTACGTATGTATGTATGTATTTTAGTACAGTAGATTTAGTTCGATACTGTTACCCTCAGGAAGTTGTGATTTTTTCTTATTTTGTTTAAAACAGATGGATTACTTTTGTTTCTTTATACATTCTTGCTAAGGGAATCCATCTGCAAAAACTCACAAATATAGAGTACTCCACGAACTGTATAAACAATTGTTTATATTAAGTTATCAGTGAGAATTAAATGGAAAAATCAATTCGAACGACATTATTCTATCTAGGGTAGAAACATATTCCCTCTTGAACATGTGCCCTTTTTAATTAACACGCAAAGAAACAATATGAAACCACTCCCTTGTATGCTAAATTCTCTACTCCATGCAGGTAAATTGATTAGAGTGTAAGAACTAAGCGCACCTAAAACCTCAGAATACCCTGATTATTTGTAGGCAAATAGAAGGTGCAGAATTAAGCTGAGAATTTAAGGCGGCCCACTAAGTGATTTCATGCAGACAGACGGATGGAGTTGAAAGATATACTTCAATCGATTTCACTATTGATACTGATACATAAACATGTGACCACATGGACTATATCGATTATTTATCTACGAGTATGCAGAAAAGTTAAAATCTGCCTGACACGGACCATATACTACCAATACTCCGCATTGGAAATTGAGTAACCATGGCAAGAAGTACACATTTCTGCATTCTCCACAAAGTTTGCGTAGTTCTAGCAGATGACACCTTATCCAGGTTTCGATGATAAAGATAGGGCGATATTATTTACTAATAAAACTATTGTACTCCAGATGCTTCCTAAAAGAGAGCTTCGATTCAATCGTAACACCAAGGCATTGGATGACCTATCTCATGCGTACCTGACACAAGTGTAATGGCTTCTTCTTTCTTTTAATCTAGAGTATGAGTCGATAAATGTTCCATAGTGTAAAATCATTTTAGCCCGCGAAACATGCCACCCAAACACTGCTAAGATATAGGCACCTGTTAGACAACAATAACCCTAAACAGTAGGGCGGCCCCACAGTCATTTATTACCCTTACATAGTGGTAGGTGGAAACTTTTTTACTCGTATATACAAATCGTGTGGAGGTTCCTTTCCAAAACTCTGTGTTACCCGTAGCCTTGTTAACTAAGCCCCTACCAAGAAACTACATCCATGACTAACATTTTAGTTTTGTTTGTTTCCAGGGCTGAAGATCTGGACAACGTCATGTTTCGCATGGGAGTCTTAGCCACATTACGATCTCGTTTAATGAACGGTGCAGTAATTGGTGTCATGATTACTGCATCCCATAATCCTGAACCAGACAATGGTGTTAAATTAATTGATCCCAAAGGAGATATGCTTGAACAGAGTTGGGAAAAAATTGCAACGGATTTGGTCAATGTAACTGATCAAGAACTTGAAGTAGAGGTCGGAAAGATCATAAAAGAAAATAATATCGATGTGTGTTCTTCTTCACACGTGTATGTTGGCATGGACAATCGTTACCATAGTCCCAGACTTCTGAAGGCTGTAGCCGATGGAGTAATTGCTGTAAAGGGAAACGTTAAAGAATTCGGAATAGTAACAACTCCCATGATGCATTATTTAGTTGTTTGTGCAAACACTAAGGGAGCGTATGGTGTGCCAAGCGAAGAAGGCTATTATAATAAGATCATCAAAGCATTTGAAGTCATCAGAGGGAATAAATTAGAAAATGGTAATTACAAAAATAAGCTTGCTTTCGACGGTGCCAACGGTGTGGGTGCGCGTAAAATGCTTCAATTTTTGAAACGCATGAAGAACTCTCTGAACGTAGAAGTATTTAATAGTGGAGGTGGTAAAATCAACCATGAATGTGGAGCTGATCACGTAAAGGTTAAGCAATGTTGTCCTATAGGAATGCCCATTCTAGAACCGAACACAAGATGCGTAAGCGTGGATGGCGACGCCGACCGCATTGTATACTTCTTTACAGACGAAAATGGTCACTTCAACTTGTTGGATGGAGACCGAATTGCGACTCTTGTAGCTGACTTCTTAATAGATTTAGTAAAAAAATGTGGCCTTGAACTGGCCATGGGTCTTGTTCAGACAGCTTATGCAAATGGTGCCTCCACTGATTACATTAAGAATGAACTTAAAGTACCTGTAGCCTGCGTGCCAACTGGTGTAAAGCATTTGCACCACAAAGCCCTAGAATACGACATTGGTGTGTACTTTGAGGCCAATGGCCATGGAACGATTGTCTTCAGTGACAAAGCTAAGGAAACGATAAAAAAAGCAGTAACAGAAAATAACGACAACGAAAATGCCAAGACATTATTGAATGTTATTGATCTCATTAACGAAACTGTCGGTGATGCTATTTCAGATATGTTGTTAGTTGAAACTATCCTTCACACTAAAGGCTGGGATGTCACCGATTGGCTACGTACTTATACTGATCTTCCAAACTTGCAGCTTAAGATAAAAGTCCAAGACCGAAACATAATCACAACTACTGACGCAGAAAGAGTCTGTGCTACTCCCATCGGTCTACAAGAGGAAATAAATAAGGTCGTTTCAAATTATAAGCGAGCACGAGCATTTGTTCGTCCCTCAGGTACCGAGGACGTGGTGAGGGTATATGCTGAGGCAGTTACTAAAGAGGTTTGTTTATGGTTAAATCAAATCAAATATTAAATGTCTACAGTTTGTTTCCAATGGTTTTTATATTTCAGGATGTAGATAATTTGGCGTATCAAGTTGGTGCTCTAGTCTACAAGATGGCGGGTGGTGTAGGTGCTGAACCATTGGCTCCAGCTGAAAAAATCAACTCTCACATTTAATTTACTTATAAGTTTGCTCGTCTTCGAATATTACTAAATATAATTGATGTTTTGAATCACATAGAGAATTTATTTTATACCGTATTTATACTAAGTCTTGTAGTGCTTGCTGGATATGAAGCACATTTACTTATTTGCTACATTCCACTGCCGTTACCGAGAGTGTTTAAAGTGTAGTGTACAATGTAGCACTTGCTGTTAAAGTTACAATATATTTAACGAAGAGTAAATAAAACGAAGCCCCTATACATATAAAAACGAAATGTACTTATTTGTTTCTTTTTCCAAGCCCTACATATGTATAAGTTATATTGATTGCTTTTGTTGTCAAAATGATGTATATTCTAAAAACTTTTTAGGTTTTGAAGATATAAGCTTACAAAATGCACATTACTGAAGTTACAGTATTGCCCGCAAGTATGCAACTGTTTTAAATAAAAAAAAAGGTTTGTTGTAGTGACTGCAAACTACGTTCTTTAACGTCTAACAGTATGCAATGATTGCAACTCTCAGAATGTGAAAAACTGTGAGGGTGGCGTAAATCTGAAATAGACTGGACTTGGTTATAGGCGCCTGCCTCGCAGTTGGTACCATCCCCTTAGCGGAGCAACGAAGTCGCAAAAGCGGCCAAGCGCTGTTAAGAAAAGGCGAAAATCCTGTTCCATTTTATCTTAGAAGAAACGAACAACAATAATGTTTACAGTTTATCTGTTCCTCCTTTCATGTATGCATGAATGTATTTATGTTAAACATAAGTTACGAACGTTCAGAGAGTTTCAATCTTTGCACAGTCAATACAACAATTGTTTGTTTACATAAATCATTGTTGCATACTTCCAGGCAAAACTGTAACTTCTCCAAAGTGCGCTTTGAATGTTTGGAATGATATTCGTAATATTCTTGTTTCATTTTGGACACGACAACGTACTGGTCGTCACATGTTCTTCAAATTCTTTCATGATGTATATCTCTTCCACGAATAAGAAATAACAATAAACGTAACAAACCAATTCAATACAAACAGCCAGATATGAGTTGAGAATTGAGTGATTGGGTGTACTAGTGGATAGATACGTCATCCCTGGATCGTGAATCAACGATTGAATGCTTGAAATGAACGAGTTGACAAATGAATTGAATCGTGTTTACATTAGGCTTACCTATATACGTAATTATTTGACTTGGCAGCATTGGGAATATATCAGTGTATTCTATTACCCCGTATATGTGCAGAGTCGAACCCAAGTTGAAATCGGATCAATACATGTATGTACTGGGCGAGTTCAACTGGGCAAAAAAGGAAGCGAACTCAAAAATATAATAAATGATCTAACCACCTTTCGTGCGACAATCAGGTAGAAATACAACAACAACTACCACCTGTCAGTTCAACTCCTCGCCACAAGTAGTTACGCATTTTTTCGACTCGATTGGACTAAAATAGTGGAGTAACTCGCCCTGCTTTTACTTATATACATTTCGATCCGTGTGCTACATGTACTATATGAGTATACGAGCTTCATGTTTCAATTCAATTTCGACAAGGCGTGTGCAACTATCCTAATCGAAACCTGAACTCAGTTTCGACTCAAAGTTTCAATCCTGCATGTATACGGGGTACATTACTGTTGAACTATTACATTTGGTCGTAACAAAACTCTTACATTTTTCGGTTGTCAATTCATTTAAAAGCATCGACCTGCCTTGTCACCACAAATCGTTCTTTTATAAAGTTTTCTGATGCAATTCGTTCTATCGCTATAAAATATTTAAAACAATTTCACGAGTTTTCAGTTAATTTACAACAGCAAATAATAATTAATCATTATGGACGTAGACGAAGGGGTAAGTGGAGTAATGAACTGACTTGTAAACTAAAATATGTGGCAGCCACATTTAATCGACTAGAAAGAATTAGGTTATGAAATTAAAACTAATAAAGAACCACTCGCAGAATTTCGATACAACTTTGCTAAAAAAGAAAAAGAAGAAGAAGGCTTTTGATTTGGATGCAGCTCTGGGTATTGACGATGGTACCAAGAAAACAAGCGATGGAACAGCTGAAGAGGAAGCGGGAGAAGCGCTTCCTAATGACGCAGAGGACATCCTAGATTTAGAGAATTTCGGCAAAAAGAAAAAGAAGAAGAAGAAGCCTTTCAATCTCGAAGAACTGGATGTAGCCCTACCAGCTAAAGGAAATGAACCAGAACCAATTGAAGCTCAAAGTGAAGAAATGAATCAAGAGGAAGACGTTGACCTGGATATGGACTTTTCCAAAACTAAAAAGAAGAAGAAGAAGAAGGTCGATCTAGATGAATTGGTTGCTGAAAAACAAAGCGAGGATAAGGGAGACGACAAAGAAAATGGTATGCTTTATCAATGCTTTGTTTATTTTTTGTAAGGAAGTGATTAACTTATAATTAACTATTATCCATAACATGCCTTACCGATGCGGATTTGAGCTTCAGCGAGTCTGGTACTTTATATACATAAGCAATTATTTAAATTCGTTTTTATTCAGTTTTTGTTTAGTTATTTGTATACACTCACCGATATTGAATGTGACCCAACTAAACCTCATGCAGGTTTTAGTTTCAAGGAAATTTGAAAGACAATTTTATTTAACAATTCTTATAGAATGATGATATTGTGGCCAATATTGCAGTTTTCCGGTTATAAATGAATTCTTCAGGCCAACAAGAACTGAAGATATAATCAATTAAATGTGAATGCAATTTGAATGCAATTTGGGAAAACAAAACTACTAACGCCGACTTGGTGGTTAAAATTAATATCGCAATTAAAAAAACATGGCTTCATGTTTTCTTTTTTTTTACAATATGTACAAATATGTAATAGAATTGGTAAAATTAAGTATTTGGTTCAAACTGCACTGAAACTTAAAGTTTGGGCCACATTCGGTGAGTGTATTTCGGGGTCATATAAGTTTTCCCGTTCTAAGGTGCACATATTTACTTATTGCACCTATTGTTAGTTTATTGTCAGTATATGTACAGTGTATGTAGGTGTACACAATCACATTCATTTGCAGATGGAAATGTACCTTAACACAAAAATTAGGCACTATGCCTAAAGAGTTAACTTAACTTTTACTTTTGGCGTTTGCGCCCCTTTTTTTTCTTAGAACGGCAATCATCATCATGTAACCAGTCTTATCCAAAGTTAGAAGTATGCCCTCTTCTGAATATTCCCACTTTGTCCTGTCATCTGCTGTAGGAATTCAATTAACTGCTGTTACTCGTTTTATGTCGTCCCTCCACTGGTCTCTTTCATTTCCTCCCTTGGTCTCCCCTTGGTCTCCATTCTATCAGTATCTTTGTAACCCTGTTGTCTGATAAATCCACTTTGCCTTCGCGATTTGAGTGGTTATATCGGAAACACCAGTTTTTCTTCGAACTTCTTCGATGCTTAACCGGTTCCTCCTCCTTCTAATAGTAGATCGGTCACATACCCTTCTTTTCAACCGCAGGCTTCTCTTTATGATTTTATTTCATTTTTCAAAAGGCTGCCTAAACCGATAGGACATTGGATTTCCCTGTTTAGTTCTTCCCAGGGTTAGTTCCCCGGTTAGTTATTTTCACCTTATGACCGGGGTATTTGTTTTCGAACACCTGGTCGATTTTCATTCCGCCTGCTGTTTTCAGATTCCCACTGGAGACCAAGTTAGTCATGGCTTTTCTTTTCCCGAAGTTGATATCTAGGCCGACTTGTTTGGACGCTGCTCCGAGTTCTTCCAGCATATGTTTAGTATTTCCCTGTCGAATTTCTCTTCCGACTCGATTTTTGTTGGTTGTTTAACGAACATAGCATAACGCATCCGCTGGCATTATCGTACGTGTGTTGAATGAGTCGGAGATATCTTCCGTCTATCACTCATTGCTTTAATGATTCCATAATGCTATGTATTTCAACAATGCCAAAGGGTTTTTGGATGTCCACCAAAGTTAGGATAATATTAATTATAGGGGCCATTCTGCCTGACACTGGGACGTTGGGCTTCGTCGATATTCTCAGCTCCGACTGTGACTCTAATACGAGATTACTTCTTTCATCTTGCTTTAATATGTTCGTTTTACCATGGGACCCACTGCCTAGTTTTTTACAACTATTGGTGTTGTGCGTGTTATACGAATTACACGAATTGTTATTTGAAAAGCTTTTTCATTAAACTTTTCCCAGACGCTCGCAAGTGGTGGGGCCGCCATAAAACTTTTAGTTATTCCAGTGTCCCACACATTAACCAATTGAAACACGGCGCCCATTTTTAGTTTATTCATAAAAAATAGCCGGAAAATGAGTCATACACTCAATCGTATTTAATAAATAAATCAGAAAACTCCAAACACGTTCTGAGCTCTGCTCTGAATAAAAAAAAAGGAGAATCGCGTATTGTTAGTCATTTGCAAATGCGAACGAGCGAATATTCGGGTATTTTGACTTTTCGTTCACAGCTACTTTTCAGAAATCTGCAAATTTTACTTGTCATCACCGACCATGAATGTGGATTGCTTCCTATATGTGAGGAATGTCTCCAGAAAATCAGGGTATTGGTAATTTCTTCACAAAAACTCACATAGTTTGTAACTTAGAGAAATTATCGAGAAAGATCATATGCATTCGTGATCAGTTCCATTAGCAAAGACTCCACCAAGAGTAAGGCTTTAACTTTTAACCTAAGAGGATGAGATTTCGTATTTTTGTATTTTCTTTGAAATGCGTCCACTACCAGGCTCATTTTTTCAAAAACTTTACTACGTTCCTTAAATTAAAATATATTAAGAACTAATGCAAGATATTTCACCATCTACAATCCACCAACCTTCGAAATTATATTAATTATTGATTAGAAAGCAAAATAAGGTATTACATACATATATAATCCGGATTGTAGCTTTCTGTATGTGTTTTTATTTGAACGAGTCACCATAAGAATAACTCCCTTTTCTATTACTTACACGTTTGATTAGATTTTCTTGTGTTTACCATTACTTTTATGTAAATGTAACTTTTTATTTTCCTTGTTATTTGCCAACATATTCCATTAAGATAATTTTTTTCTTTTCCACATAGTCGATGAGAATAGCACATCATGGGCCGGATCCGATCGTGACTACACGTACGATGAATTGCTGAAACGAGTTTTTGAAATTATCCTCGATAAGAATCCCGATATGGCCGCTGGGCGTAAACCAAAATTCGTCATGCGACCACCACAAGTTCTTCGTGTAGGCACCAAAAAAACGTCATTTGCAAACTTTTTGGACATCAGTAAGACCCTGCACAGACAACCGAAGCATTTACTTGACTTTTTGCTGGCGGAATTGGGTACTAGCGGTTCTATGGACGGCAACCAACAGCTCATTATAAAAGGTCGCTTCCAACCGAAACAAATCGAAAATGTACTCCGTCGATACATAAAGGAATATGTGACGTGCCACACCTGTCGTTCAGCTGAAACAATTCTGCAAAAGGACACCCGGCTCTTCTTCCTTCAGTGCGAATCCTGCGGATCCAGATGTTCTGTGGCCAGCATTAAGTCTGGTTTCCAGGCTGTCACTGGAAAGCGTGCTGCGATCAGAGCGAAAACCACTTAAAGTCCTTCTTTCTATGTGAAATGCAATTGTTTCGACAGTTAACTATATATTTTAAAATACAATTTATGTAAATTTTCACCAGGATTTACAAATTTTAAAAAAAATGAATGCTACATATATGTATGAACAAAAACAATTGGAGTTTGTGGATTTTTTTTTATTTACAGTGATGTGTTGTAACATTTAAATAAAAAACATGCGATTGGTAGAATAAGTTTATATTTCTGTACGCAGTGGAGGATCCTTTAGCTGGTGCCCTGTATACTGATTGGTATACCAATCGATTATAAAGTTTTTCACAGAGATTTCGAAGTCATTGCTCACAGCAGTGTCTATTATCATTTCAAAAACGCTGAAGACGGCTTCCTCGTATAATTTGTGTGGGCGACCAATGAGGAGAGCCTTTGTTCCGTACGGAATTGCACCTACATCTAACAACTGTTTGCGACTTGTTTGCAAGATGTTTTGCACACTTTTGTATAACTCTTTGTTAGCACCGAAGATTCGGAAACATTGCAGATCCAATTTGCCAATATTCTTAAGGGAGTTTAGTCTCAATAGTCGTACTTGGATGACTCCAGTGCCATCATCGAGGCAATACCGAACTTTTCCATTAGCTCCTGCTCCAGTAGTTGATATGCGTCCGTATATTAAAGCGGACGCAAATGGGAATCCGTAGGCGGTTATCCTTTCTGAGAAGCTCCTGTCAGGTAGCGTTAGTAGATGAATATCTTTTATAAGAAGTGGAATGAGATCTATTTCGGTTTTGTAGTTTCTTGTAGTGGAAAGTTTGTGGTCAGTTCGCGGTTTTTCAGAGCGCACTATAAACCGCACGAGTTCCTCTTCGACATCAAGATCATCAGCGAGCACAGATTCTGTAGATGCTGTTTGAGTTGCCTCCATTCCATTTATAAAGTAGTAAAAAGACACTGGAGCACCAGTCAGCTATATTTTGTCAGCTTAGTCGATCAGATGACAGCTACATTTGTTTACTTTCTTACTTCTGTCATATACAGGTGTCTGTTCACAATAGCTTCATAGCTGATGGTTGTGTTCAGCAATTACAAACTGTTTTCTTTTAGAACAATAAATAAATGTAAAATGCACTACTGGGTCTCACATACCTGCACATTAATGCAATAGTTTAAAAAAAAACAACGTTTTGTTGTATTTGACATTGTATAATTATAAATGTGGATTTTTCTACACGCACTTTTACTATTTGTATTTAAGCTGAGTTAAATCAAAATTATCAATAAAAAAAACCTTGTCGGAAATAAAATTATGCAGAAACTCGTCAATGCTAGTTTTCATGAATAACAAATTCAATTTATTTCCAGAAAGTAAGCTAAATGACAACAACAGCTGGCAAAATCTTTCAACTCTACGTTGCACTTTTATACTCCTCGTTACAATAGGATCGAAGCATATTAGGCTAAAGTGTAAGAGTGTAAGAAAATGACAGCCAGTATATTTTTTTTTTGCTTTAAGGTAAGAGAGTAACTTGTGGAATATAATTTATTATTTTGTGTAAAAAAAAAAACATTTTTGGAATAGAAAAATTTTAGTTGGCACGTTTAAAATTTAATAAAAATTAATTTTTGGTTAGTAAAATTTATAACGACCTAATGGCTTTGGTTTTTGTGTTAAGTTCGTGAAAAAATTAAACTAGAAAATGGTAAAGCCTACAAAAGTAAAGCATTTAAGTTCGCTCAGATATCCATCTGAAACAATGTTTATGGCGTTTTTTGGAAATCCATATCCATTATATATAATTTATGTTATGTATGTATATAATGGTTCCTAAATACGCCTGCTTTATTGAGATAAAAATTGTATTTTCGTTAAATTTAGCTATACTTCAGATTATTTGAAACAACGAACGGTGGGATTTGGCAGCACTGATTTATCATCACATACAGTTTAAGAGCGCCTGATCACACTAATCCCTTTCCACTTTGGGCCTGGCATCACTTTGTTCGCAACGACATATTCGTTGCAGAAAAATTTCGGGGAACAGTTGTGTTTTTTTATGATACGCTTGATAAACTTTTTAAATTTTTTTTATTTTCATTTCCTAATGGTGCAAACAGGATGAATGGATTACTAATTTGTGAATAACTCTAGCCTACCAAAATTATTTATAAACAATAACTTTTGTTTAGTGGTTCTCATCGGTAAGTTGGAGAATTCAGGGTTCGGCATGGTGATTTTTGTCGCACCATTTTTCTTTTTTTTTTTTTCTTCGAATCGGCTCTTGAAAAATTGGAGCATTTTCAATTTCAGATAATAAATGCAAAATAGTCATACAGAATGGAAGTTTATTGTGTTTGTGTTGTAATAAAAACTGATGTAGTTAGAAATATTTTTAAAGAAAAACCACGTAAAGAAAGTTCCGTGTGTGTAAAATGTAGGCATACATATGGTATATACTTACATATATAAATATAGTATAATTAATGGTTGGTGCAGTTGGCTTAGTAAACATATACTATGTGTACAACTATGAATGTAATATCGGTCTAAAGTTAATTGTTTTGCTCAGTTTACCTTGATGGCAATGAAATTTTCTGAAATGTGAATAAATTTCTTTTAGTAATTGAGCCAATATTGTATTAAATTGAGTGGGTTTCGTGTTTGCAGTTGTGGTATAAGACGAATAAAATAGTCCATAACTTTTATTTTAAGACATAATCGTCAACAAATGTGTGTATGCATATATGTATGTATATTTGTTTTCAATAATGCAGACCACATAATCACCCCTACCGGGAGTTTTATTTCCCCCTTTTTTGAAATTAGGTATTGTGACAAATTGCGTTGAAAAAATAGGTATCGCGATGGAAATATCGCAATTTCCCCGGAATATTGCCCTGATATTTTGTTTGGGAACTTCAGTTTAAGAGTTGCAATATAAGTGTTTTTCTGTCTGATTTTTGTAAAATCGGTTTTAATAAAGGTCAGACGTAACAAATACCAAACAACTACAAATAATTGTAAATTAAATGGAAAAATATCCGGACACAGCAAATGGATTTACACAAAGAAAAAAGGACACATTTGGAGAACCTAGGAGAAAGGAGTAAACATTGCAGCATCACATTATTATTTCTGGCAAATTACGCTTTTCGTAGAAATAACGATTTACCCTTCTTTTCCCTTCCTTCATCCAAATTGGATAATCTCAAATTATCTTTCGGGAAAACTCCAAGTGATGTTTTGGTTGGAGACCTACCAATGCTTCTGGTAGATTTAAACGATTAGATGCATCTTATTGATCTTTGTCGAGTCCTCCATTTTTTCATATTACTCTGTCGCTAAGGTGAAATTCGTACTTCTAAACATCTTTTTCTTTCACTATCATTCGAAAACCTGGGCGATCTGTCAGGAAAGTCACCATCGACCATCATAAATTTTATAACAACCTCGGAGTGGTTCAGGGACTCCAAGTAGCAACTCCAATTCTTTGTATTTGTTTTTCATGTAAACCCACGACAGGATATCACAATGGATCTGCTAGTAATCCGAGTGTTGACTGCACATGTGCCCACTCCGTTCTACCTACCTACCAGTGGCGTGCGGTGAAATTTGAAGAGAGGAAAGCCGAGTAGATTTTGTTATTCAAGGCTTCCACCACAGGTGTTTTTATACGCTGTTAAATATTCAAAGACTTAGCAATTACAATTACTTTCTATTTGTATTTCCTTGTACATCGTTCAACAACAAACATATTCTATTCAAAAGAGTTCAGCAAACATTTTTTTTTTTAAATTCTAGTTTCGTAAATTTCTGTATGAAGGGGTATTTCAATGGATAGAAGTGTCCGGTCTGAGAGTTCTTATGCCAATTTCATGCATATTGCAATAAAACAGCTTTCTGTGTTTTATTTTAATTTAAAGTTCCCCATCTCTATAAATAAAACGTCTTTTACTCGTATTAAACTTTTGTCACACAAAGTGTTATTAGCTGTCATAATAGCATCCTAATGCTGAAAAAAACGGCAATATACCTGGAAATTAAGTACAAATTGTTGCATACTAATAATCCTCTACATCACCCAATAACTCGATTTTCTCCGGCTTATTTTGTTGCCTCCATACACTAAAAAAAAAAACCTCTTTCGAACGAAAACATGCTTCCTTCAACTCCACCACTTCCACTCCAATCACCAAAAACCCCTTCTCCAGACGATTGTTCGCAGCTAAATTCTGTCTACTCATCGAAAGTTCACCCAAAAAAGCCGAGTTATTTTTCTCATAAGCGAATGGATGTTAGACAAAGAAACTACAAAGAAAATTCTGCTCAATGTCAGAGAGGGATAGACTAAAAATTCGCATTATGAAGAAATGAACTCGTAAGCCGAAAAATGATCGGCTTTTCTAATAATTCATTTCATGCTTGTTTATCGTCGATGAATTGGTCGGATCTCGTTAGCAGAGATCATACTTGTTTGTTCCTCGGCTATGTGTGGCTATGCCAAAATTTTCGTCATAAATATTTTGGTATTGAGCATGTATGAAATGAGGAGAATAAAAAGGTTTGATGAAGAAATTTTACAGATGGATACGACGTAAGTAAGATATATTTGATATTTGAAAAGGGAAACCGAAAGGAATCGGCTTGTATGGACCACACGCCACTGCTACCTACATACCTATTGTTTCTCTAATTTTTAATTAAAAATTTTATATTTATTTTCAATTCAGTGCGCTGAAAAAACATTCGAACTTATCACTTTCCTCATTCAGTGAAACAGATTCTGGGGAATAAAATTCACGGTGAATAGATTTAGTTCCCGGGTTTCCCGATAGGGGTGAAGGTTACTGTGAACTTGTGTTCCGCCTATATGCATATGAAAATAATTTGTCCCGCCTATAAAATTGGACTGTAAATTATGGTAGTCCGAGTTATTGTACTCTGCCACGATCTCATATCTCCTATCTGTATTTATGTATGAAGCTACTCTCTGAATTCGTATCATGTTAACGAATGCAGTAATATTGCATGTCCGTTTTGCTATCAATAAATTCACTTTTATGATACTTTGAAATACCCTAGCCTTCGTATAATATTGTGGCTTAAAGTTGCTTCCATTTAATACCTGTGTTCAAACATTAAGCTGACTTCGTCTTAGATGTAAATAAAGTTATCAAGATTCCATGTTCGACAACTTAACGTCACAAGTAAATTCTTTTTTTTTTTAGTACTTTATGTTTCTAAGTGATTGATTTTCAATAATGCCTTTCATCCATTCACATATTTAAAAGACATTCACATATTGTCTTCTTGAACATGATTTATGTAGGTATGTACGAACATGTATATGTAGTGCTGAAAAAATAATATAAACAAGATTGTGCCACGTCCTTTATTGGAGAAAAACTTCTAAGTGTTTTGGCTGGGATTCGAACCTGGTACCCCTTGCTTCGTAGTCCAACCCACTAACCACTTGATCTAGATATTTACCATCCTTGCTTATGATTTTTACATGTTGTGTTTTATTTAGTTGGTTGGGGGATGGTGTGTTTTTTTATTTATTTTGTAATTTTTGCGTCGACAAACTTTCTGCTAGGCTTAGTAACTTAAGTTTTTTAATTAGACAAAGGTTTTATTGCGTTTAAGTTAGATGTATAGCTTCCGTTCTCCAGTTAAACGTCAATCTTCAGTGCATATCAGTAAGGCACTTTTAGAACAGTGCACTGCACATACTCTTTGATCTTATTTAAATGCATTGCCTAGAAACGGTTTGTACACTTTCTGGACATCGATAGTACTTGAATTTTTATGGAAGGTTTTTTCGTCATAAACTATGTCAGCTTGTCGAAATGGAAATTGTGATTGGAAGATAATGAAAATATAACCAAAACACGATTGCTTTATGTGTAAATTAAGTTTTATATACCCACGTATGTATGTAGAAATGTACAAAATGGCAGCAACGAAAATATAAAGTGGACTTAAGTATTGGATGTGACTGCGTGTCTGTTCAAAATAAGTCGATTTCGTTTAGTTTAATATTGATGTCAGGTAGAGAAGTTCTTAAAAGAAACCCACTTTCTGAAACAGAAAAAAAATTAAGGTTTCAGACTGTTCAGACTGATGTCTAATTCCATTTGAAGATGAATTAGAAGTATGTGCGACGAGCTGCAAAACGCAGAAAAAATTTAAGAGTTCAATCAAATTCTCTAAACATGGATAACAACATCGTATAACGTATAAGGAGACTGAATTTTCGGGCATTATCGGTTGCATCGATGGAACGAACCATTAGACTTTAATTTAAAAAAAAAAACCTTTAGATGCTGAAGCTAAGAGGGTTTGAAAGACCTTCTTTGAATACCACAATTATAATTTGTTTATTGAGATTCTGTGTTCAGGGAGTAACCAAAACGTTATTGGTATGGCTACAATATTTCTCTTGGCCAATCAAGAGTATCATATTTGTCCTAAGTGGACAAAAAGGAGACCAAGCGGGAAAAAAAGGAGGCCAAAGTAATTATTTACGAAAAGACTGGGAGTTGAATCAATTAAATGAATATATATGTAGATAAGCCCAATTGCCAAGAAGCTACAATATCTTGAAAAGGTTCAATACCATAAATATAGAGATTGTTAGTATCATCTCATCTTAATTTGGTAGTATGTAATCACATAATTATAGCTCAATTCATGGAATGATATAAGCTGAACTCTGTTGCAGAAGTAATTAAAAACATATGTATGTATGTATTGCATTAAAGATAGAATATAATTTTCTAGTGAATAGTGAAATATGGATACAATAGAGACTCGCAATAATAGGCCTCAATTCTATTTGAATAAGCTTAAAGAACTTCGAATCCAGCCATGTGTAATTCAAACATTGAATGTGTGGTGCAGGAAGTAAGATTGAAATTGCAAAAAGATGTAAGGACATCGAGACCGGAATGAAACAACATATAGCACATAACGTTCAGGCTATTTGATATGGACCGTTACTGGTACAGAAATTTTAGAGAACTTGGAAACTGCCGAAATGTAAGAGAAAAACATTAACAGTGCTTGATATGGTAAAAAAGCAAATATCATGAATTGGATAGTCTTATATCACATTTGGGATCCGAGATACGCTTTGCAAGCTTAACCCATTTACAAATACAGCACCTGATATGTTTTGCTTTGTTGCTTTCGGATAAAAGTACAGAGTAATTAAATGAATACTTAATCCTACGTTTCGCGGACTGGTCGATATTAACGCCGTCGCTCATAAGAACATGTATTTATATGTATAATTTCAGTGTGTCCTAACCGGTAACTGCAATTTACTTCAGGTTGCGAATTTATTTTCCGATATTTCAATGTTTGTCTTTTCAAAGTACTGAGATAGTACAGTCTTAAGTCGCCAATAGTTGATATTCGTATATTTGAAATATCGCTGTTTGTAAATTAATTTTGTGATTTAGATACATAATATGTAAATCGTTTCAAATAATGGGGTGTAAATAGAAGATTAGAAAATTTAATTTTATCTGATACATACATTTACATCTGTTAGAACCATAGCATTTACCAATGGTACATAAACTGAATTTCCAGATTTTGTTAAATTTTGGAAATGTAGGAAATTGATATGTATGTTGTGTTCGGAATACCGGACAGAAACTTTTAATTGGTCCATGTATAATAGAATAAAGACTACGTTTACAGGTCGATATGCTTGGAGTTAATTGCGGTGGATTGAAAGTTTGGTACTTATAAAATACAGTTCCGAGTAAGTAATTGAGATTTAGTTTTTTTAGGAATAAGGAGATACAATAACTGCAAACGTAACATAAGTGAGACAGCATTATATATTTAAAAAATTGAATGCACATTCTTATTCGCATTTTGTTTTACATTTAGGAATTCAGCCGCAGTTTAGTTATGTACATTAATATACTTATGTGCGTATACAATCCAATATTGTTTGATTTTAAGCGCCCGGCTTTTAAGTCCTTAAAAATAACTATGTTGGAACATTAAAATCCAATGTTTACGTCATCACAAGGGCGTCACAGCGCATATTTTGAGAATCACAGTAGATAGTTAAACCCTTGACACGACAAATAGAATGAGAAGCTTTCTGATACAGTTACATATATTCTCAAAATTATTTTATATTACGCGGAAGTATTGGAAACACACTGAACTTTCAGCGGCTACCTGCTCCTATTGTATTGTGCTTTTCTAAATACAAATAAGACTATAGAATAGGTGGATTGTGATCGACTTGCAGGCAAATAAGTACATTTGAACACATGAAACGCACGCAATGTGGTTTGGGGGTCGGAGTTATGGTTTCAACTACAATACTTCTGTTAGTTATTGAGTTGTCACCCGCTTTAGCCATGAAATGGTTAGTAAAAATGAAAATAAGCAATTCAAAATATAAAGTTTTATTCAATAGTATAAGGAGCTTATTAATTAATATACACTATATTCTGTCGTGATATCTGCTGAGTAAGTGTAATTATAAAGAACTTAAGAAACAACATTGTAATTTTAATATCGCAGCCCTCTGGAACGGGGCATATTTGGTCTATAACCGCTAAAACCATTTGGTCTAATATTCGTTGGAATGTTTCTATAAAGAGTAATAGCTGGTTGTTGTCTAGTATTTGTTGCATTGGAGAGGCAATTGACACTACTTGCCGCACCGGTTTGATTCAGTTGTACTTCATAAGATTTACGCACATTTGGTGCAATATAAGGACGTTGAGAACTCGTGACAATTTGCTGACCGGGAGGTGAGTTCGGAATTCTTCGAAAATTTGGTGCAATGTAAGGAGGAATGTCGGTCACGTTTCCAACTGGAACGTCAAAGTTCCTTCCAGATGGTGTCGATACGCTGACACTTCCCCGGCCTGGTTGTGTTTGTGGAGTGTAACTGCTGTCGGATGGAAATGCATTTGGGATACTAGGACGACCAGGTTGCGAATAGTAGTATGGATCTGAAGCCGATTGAATATACTTTTCGTGCTTTTTGCCGCTCAAATTTCGAACGGTATGTTGCGGAGTTGAATGGTTAACATCGAACATTGTTTCTTGAACACTGTACTTGCCCAAATCTAAGGACTGTGATTTGACTTTTCCTGGTTTACCTCCAGGCTGAATAAGTTCTGCATCACCTAAGATCTTCTCGACCTTCTCTTCCTTGGATTCATCAAGGACTTCTTCCACGGGAGCAGACGTTACGGCTATTGTTGCATCATCTTCATCTTTGGACTCTACATCACTTTCATCTTTATTCTCATCCACTTCGCCGTTTTTTTCGGTTGAGGGATTATCTTTTTCTTTAGGCTTTTTATCCTCCTTTTTGTTAACGAATTCAAAAAGATCATCAATATCAGGAACGTCAGGAATTACTCCATAAGCGTTAAAGTTATCACGAAAGTGAGATCCCCAGTTCTCGTTCTTATGCAATTTGGGATCAATTTTAAGAAGTTTGTCTTTTTTCCCAGCGACATTCTTAATAACTGTTATTGTCTTAACACGTGTGCCCTCCTTGGAACCAATGTCTGTAGCTGCGTAGCTAAGGCTTAAGTCTCGTTTTGTCTGACTGCTATCTGCGAGATCTGGTTTCAAGACTTCATTGGTGGGTAATGATGAAGATATGGATAAATATCCAAACATTAGGGAAATCTGTAAATAGAATAATTCTTTTGTGTAACAAATATGAATTGATTCTTTACGACATATTGAATCATAAGTAATAAGTTGTATGAATGGTAAGTTGAAATATTGCCCAGTTGTGAAACGTCCAAATCTTTATAACACAATTTTTCATAACTTATGTACATACATATTTAAATGGATATAAAACGGTAGAAAACTGCATTAGTGTTGTTCATTTGCGATACTGATGTCTGGTCCAGATATCATACTTATAGAAGTTTTATTTATGTTTCAGAACTAAAGCTACTTACATTTTCTTTGCTATAATTTAAAAAAAATGCAATGAATCAAAATTTGTTTCGCTTTTTCTTACTCTAACTTCAGTTCTACTTTACGATAGACATCATAAACTTTTTATTTCAACTTGTATATCAATGCTGAAGTTAATGAAATACTTAAGTATGTAGGACATAATTATGACATAATGAAAATTTTCAATACGTTTTCAATATTCAATTTAGTCTTCATACCGAAATGGTTATCTATCTATCCTTTTAAAACTTTACCTAATTTTTCGCGAATCTCTTTTCAGAAAAATCTTAGGTAAGACTGTAGAGAATTAAGTGAAACATTTTTTGATTACCTTTACATCACTCGATTTTTAGCCTTTTTCTCTTTAAGAAAACCGACAAATTTACATTTTTAGGTTTTGATAAAATCATTTCGACATTTTTTTCTAAGAACATAGAAAGAAACAAAATGAGCAGGATCTTTTGTATTTTTTATTGAAACGGGGCAAATGACATACATACGTACTTTTGGCTGATAGTTATCGATTACAATATATGTACATACATACAGACATACTAGATACGCGCATATGTGAATAAGGAAGTTTCGGGATGGAAGTTCCGATTTTTAAAAAAACGAAAGTTGTTCAAATTGGAAATACAGTCTAAATGAAGTCAATCTCTGAACAATACCAAATTTGTTGAGAAATAAGACATGGTGCAAATGTTTGCTTATTTGCTTACAGTTTTTTGCACAAAAGATTTTATCTACGTAAAGTCGGAGCGGAACAACTTATCCCTTTCAATTCATTACCGGTGCACAAAATAATGCAATTTTTTTAAGGGAAAGACTAGTTTGAGTGAGTGGTGTATTCATTCAATCAAGTTATAAAACACGTTTATAAAAAAAAATCAATTTAAACTTTCTTCTCGTGTTAATTAAAATGAAAAATGAAAGAATGAAAAAAACTTTAAAAGACTATTATGTGCTCTGAATGTTATAGGACCCATTTGTTAGCAGTCACAAAAGAGAAAGCAAAGCCTTCGTCTTTGATTACAAGTGTTGGAATCGAATGGGCATATTCCAACTTTGTTAAAAGCAGATTTCAGAGTCTGCTATTTCGTTTCACACTCAAATTCTGTAATAGCCCTTAAAAACGCCACGAGGAATAAGGTTAATTGATATATTTACAATATAATATTTGCTCAAGCGATATAAAATATCTTCCTTTATACACCTACTACTAAACGCCGGTAAGAGTGTGCACTCATCGGAACAACCTGTTTATGTTTAAAACTTAACAATGCCTCCTTCGGCAGATATTTTACAACACATTCAAAAAAATCTGTTGCCAGCTTGATATAGTTTTCTTTTTATCTAGTTTCTGTGTATAATTCGCAGTTTAAGTAGGACTTAATGTCTTTTTGTATAGCTAAAATTAAATCCGATGTGGTTGGACATTTTTATTATTATATTTGTTTTAACTTGTCTAGCTGAACTATTTATCGGTAATTATTGGTTGGTTGCTAGAAATTGCATTATCGAAAAAATTTTACGTTAGTTATGTTTAGTAATTAACGAATAAACGTTTATTTGTGATCCTTCAAGCTCGACAAAGTGCACTTCCAAGTCTAATTTGTTTAAAGTAACGGTTACAGTCATTTAGGTCCTTAAATTCCGGTTGTTATTTAATTCAATATTCTTTTAGAGGATAAAGTCCCAAACACGTTTTTAAGATAGCACACTCATTAATTTATTTATTAACTTCACTTTATAAAACATTTTATCCTTTTTGTTATCACTGTCACGTCCTTTGGATTTGTCTTCGTGTCCTTTTAAAAAAAATATCACATTGCACTTACTATCGGTACGTTCATTATGAAGTTTTTCGTTGTATCCTCCGTGAGTGGTGGTACATTTAATCCAAAAATTATCTACGAGTGGCGTTTTCTTTTATGCAAGGTCTTTTATATGACTGTCATGCTTTTCCTACTCTCATTCATCGTAGTAGCTACTTATAACAGTTTTCTTTCATTATGTATTCCATCTAATTAAAACTAAGACTTATGTGAGCAGCGACAAATGTCGAACCTGTATGTTTTAATGGAAAACTTGTCGAAACGGCACTATTGTGTGTTTAACAAGGAAATGAGGAAAAAGAAAGAAAAAACCATACAAGGTACAAGCGAAAACTTTTTGTGGCGGATGATCAGAGTATGTGATTTCGCTGCAAGTCTCAGAATGTCAACATCCTCAACATTGAGGATCGGATAAAAAATGTAAGGTAGGGGGAGAGCACACAATGGTTCAAGAGTGCGGTTTGGAATTCAAACGTCGTTAGTGTAAACAAGTTTAGTCCTCAGTCTTCGTGCTCGTGAACAGGTAGTAATTTCCTTTTTTGCAGTGCACGCGCATAGTTTTATTATTATTCAATTGCATTCGATTAGATAGTATTTCGCACATAATGGTGTCCTCCACAAATAGGATTGCATACGGGAAGCAACGAGTTGACACATTTAACCGATTTAATGAGTTGTGTCCCACGATAATGAGTCTGAAGGGGAACATTTTGTTAATTGGTGGACACATACAATGTTTGGTATTATATGCGTATTAGTGAAAATAGTGATTCGGTTTTATTACATGCATATACCCACTTTTTTGTGTTATACACATAAGTGAAGAAGATAAATCATCAGGTGTTTATTCGAATAATTTTTCTCCAAGCAAAATATTATTTAGAGCTGTTTGGGAGTTGAGAATAGTACAGCGAAATTGTGACAGAATAGCATGCAATATGTACATACTTATTAGATGACGATTTTTCGCGAAACTGTCGTTACTTTGTAAGTAGAGTTAGGGGTAAATCGTGGGGATACTTTTATACCCATGAACCAATAGCCATCTAATCAGGGTGTATCAATATGTCCATAAATGTATAATCAAAGACTTATTCTGTTAGTAATGGATTAAAAGATTAACAGTAAACTACATCAGATTCTAAAAAATTAGATTTTACGAAAATTAAGATAAGAGATCACAACCCTTTGGATGAACTATGTATAAGTAAGATCTTGGGGTTGTATAAGTATTATGTATCATGAGTAAATTGTTAAAAGTTGACTAGTTGCAGATGGTGGAAGCTAGTGTGGTGGCTTTTGACCTAAATGGTGCACGTTGAAGCACGGGGACCACTATATCAAAAAATAAAATGTGGGGTCGAAGTGATCTGGGATTTGGATTTTTGTTTTTTGTTTTTAAGTACATAAGTAAGTGACAACTTTATAAGGGTTAACAAAGAAACAAGGACATTTGCTTTGTGACGCATAGCAAGATTCATTCGTATTTAGTTTTAAATATACCCCGAGACTCGTATAATCACCATTGTAATCTTTCTTTTATAAAAGTAAGCTTATTACGCAATCAATCTACGCTATGTAAAAACTTCCCCTTTAAATCCTATCTTTCCGATAATTTTAAGTCAAGTGATTTTTATATTTCCTTTTGTCAACGTTTCTTTTTATTTTGTTTTGTAGGAAAATACATATCTTTCCCAGGTGAAGTACAGCCACAATAAACTTACATAGCAGTGCAAATCGAGGTCCAGATCATCATCCTCATTCGTGTTAATGTTGTGTGCAAATAAAAATACGAATAAAGAATAAGATAACTCAAAATGAGCGTTATAATTCGATTACAAAATTTGCCATGGTCGGCAAATGCCTTGGATATTCGCGGTTTCTTCAGAGGACTATCCATACCCGATGGAGGAGTACACATTGTTGGTGGCGAAATGGGAGACGCGTTTATTGCTTTCAGGTATCTATATGCCACTATTACTAGTTTTTGTTTTATAATATTTATTAAGTTGAGATAAAGATCATGCTTCCTATTGATAACCATGCGAAAGGTATGACGGTTATGCAAACTTTTCATTGCGAGAAGAATTGTAGCCATGCCTGTTTGAAAATAATGCAAATAATGAATAAAAGTGAAATTAAAATAATTTATGCGGACACTAAACCAGGAAAACAAATTTATGTAGGAAGAGGTAAGCAACTGCATTTATGGATACTTGTTAAACTCAATTGCAAGGATGTTGTTTTTGTTTGCCCTTTAATAACTTCGATAACCGAAACCGTTCACAATGTTTTATGCAAAGGAAAAAATTTAGGTTCCTAGAAGGATTGTGTAAATTATAACTTAACGGCAGTAAAAACAAAAATTAGCAAACGTTGTTTTCTTTGTACTTACAAGTGGGACTTAAGGATAACGATAATGTTTAGTATCAAAGGGCTACATATGCACATAAATATGTATGTACGTTTGTGGGATATATGGGACAATTCATAGAAAAGATGTGAGTTGGGAGTCATGCAGGACAAATACTGTCTTCTCAAACTTTTCTTTGTTGGTTCTTAATTGTTTCAATATTTAGTACATTAGTTTGTGCTTGGACTTTTGAAAAAAGAGAAGGCTTAGTGTATACATAGGCGACATTTTGTGAAACTGTTTATTATATACATATATTTACACAAGTAAATTTATTGGTCACGTAATTTTGCATCTGACCTATTGAAGTAAATAGCTTAACTGAATATTAGTTAACAAAGAATTACATTAACAGTGTGATAAATAAAATTGGTAAGGGCCTAGACGCTATTGGGGAGCATCAGTTGTAACAATTACCTACGTACATACATATGTACATATTTGCAAAAGTTTGTATACAGCATATGTATAGTAGGTATGTCGAAGAATATTTGCTTTACTGATTGATGATTATTATGTCATTGGCAAAGTTTTCGAGAGGATTGTATGTATAAGTACATGTGTAGATCTTGACTCCAAACATGATCCAAGAACACCCTTTATCGAGTCTTTGGAATTCACACCTTAACTGAGTTTTCCCGTTTTAGATATCTTCTTCAACAGCAGAGTCAGTACAGGCACATGGAAATCATATTACAATTCGGTTTGTTGGTTGTTCGACGTGTGTAATTTAAGTGAATTGTTGAATGATATAAGTTATTCACCCAACAAATTTCAAAATTCATGTTTGCAATTTCTCAGCCTTGATAATTAAATCCAAGGCAATCGACTGGAATACAAGCTCGATTATACATATCATCCTGTAAGCATATAAGCATTAAATCAGATCAGATGGTCAGTAATATATATATGTACTTCTCGTCGCATGTAAGATTCATGTACTATATTTAAATAACAGTACATGCGGATAAGGTCAAGGCAACATTTGGACCAATTTAGCTCACAAAGCTTATATAAGCAACAATACAATTGTTTACATCTTCTCTATCTCGATCGGAGTGACCATAAAGTCTTGAAAAGATATCCAACACTGATAAATACTAAACTTGACATGCTTAACAAAAATAACAAAGCTTGTATATCGGATGTTTAATATACGGAAAGCGAATGGAACAAAACATTTATGTACCTACCAGTAAATGCTTTTTACTGCAAGAGGTGGATTAAGATTCAGTGAATACTAAAGTGAATAATAGATATCAACTAAAGAGCCAGCTACTGTCTAGCAGAAGTCTTCTCAAGCTGGAGTACCAAAATTGCGTCGTGAATGTGAGAAAGCTTGGATTTACGGAGCAGGTGCTGTACGGTACGAAGTAAAAAAGCTGGGTTTGGTAAACTTTCTATGGTATTTAGAGGCAATGGTTATTAAGAGCCAATCACGGAGGCAAAGCAGATAAGCTGAGAACTGTAATGGTTCAGTGTCTAAAAAAGGTTTTGAATGTGGACTGCTGTTTTTGTTTATCTCAAATGAACAGCAGCATTTACCCTTAAAGGAGTAGTTGAGGGAGAAACCTGAATCAAATGTTGAATAGTGAGAAATAAGGAAGAATGCATTTTACAACGTGGGAGTGGCAAGCTGATATAGGCGATCTAGAGGCTTACTTAGAATAAGATGAAGAAGAGCGAAGTTGAAAATGGAACCATCAAGATTGTTCAAAGTGTGTAATGGAATGTGGTGAAAATGTGGAGAAGTCTGATATGTCAAGAGAGGTAACAAGAGAATTCTTGTTTTTACGACGAAATTTTTTTGGCCTTTTACAACTGTCGATCAAAAATAATAGTCGATCGATTATTCTTTACATTGTATCATCAGTATGATAGAAGGTTTTATTCAGAGAAACTAATTCATTGTACACAACTCGATCGCTGATCTACAACCCCAAATTCATATTTTATTTTGCCTTGTGTTCGAATGTATGATAAAATAAACTTAATTCGAACTGAATTCAAGTAATGAACGTGGTCCTACTACCAGCTTCGATTTATAATATTTTTTTATTTCTTGTTCCTCGCACGTCTGTCCGCTTGTAGGTGCGACAAACGTGGCAAACGCTTGTTGCTAGTCTCTATTAAAAGCTTTTGGCAAACTATTCCCAATGACTTAGAGTATGCCAATTTTTTGGAACAATCCTAAGGAAATTTGTTGACCTGAAATTCTCAGACAAAGAAGTTTTTTGAGTATGAGCTCATCACGATGATACTACGAAGCTTATAATAAAGGAACAGGATTAGGTAAATTTTTTTCAAGTTTGATAGAAATTTACAGTTTGATGTGACGTGTATATGTTATAAAAACTTTTAGGAGGCTTTTTCAATGTATGTATTTGGATTAAAAGCTGTGGAATACATTCAAACAGGAATGTGGGAAGGAGACCCCACCGGGGAACTAGTTTCAGTCAACACAGGCTCCAAAACTGGGAGGAAAACTGTATAGCTGACAATACAGGAACATGAGCAACGATAAATGAATATTCATATGTTCTTGAGCTGACAATACTATTTGGAACTAACATATGAATGAAGGTTCCCTTACTTGAAACGAAAAATTTTGCAGCGACATTGGAGAGAAGTGCAAAACGGGGAAAAGGTGGTAATTTTACTAATTTCGGACAAGAAACTAAAAGAATGCAGAATGCAGTGGACGTCGAGACGTCGAAACGGAGTTCGATGTATGAACAAGATTGAACGGTTACAGATCATAAGAAGAAACGCTGTCATATTGGATTTGCTTAATGGGCTGATTAAATGGATTATGGACATTGCCACAATTTACAATTGGTGCCCGAGTCAGTATTCAGTTTCGTCAATAACTACACCTTTCACAAACTTCATAACTTTCATAACTAAATATCAATTCTGATTTCTGTGCACCAAAAAACAAAAAAACTTTCAACATATCAACCACAGAGATTCTATTCAGCAAAAATGATTGCCGTCGGCTTTTTAGCATTATGAATTTGGGTCCGCCCGAAAAAAAACATTTAACGTTAAAAATAAAAAAACGGAACTAAATGCTGTTAAAGCAATAATCTACTTACAGACCTTAGTAGCCCATCCAGTCATTGTTGGTAAGCTCTGTCGCCGTTTCTTGCACTACTCTGGAGATTAGAACTTTGTATTCTGTGCTATTCATGCTAAAATTCCCAGCACGAGGGTATTTTTTATTCTTTATTTTGTGAAAATTCGTTGTTTAGGGAGCGTACGCGAACAGATCTACTAACTTCTCCCTTCAAGTTGGGTACGAAATGTCTATCTGTCATCTAGGTAACAGTTGATTACAACTCCACTTGTACACTTTACCTTCAAAATGAAGATAATTCTATTAAAAATGTACACAATTAATGCGTTGATCGTTTGAATTTCTTGGAACCCGATTATCAGCTTGTTGAAACAACAGGGATGGCATAGGTAAATCTTAGTAACAGCTATCGTGGACTGAAATTTTCGATTGTCGATTAATATTTTTAAGATCACATTTGTAGCTTACTTACAACCTTAACCTCCTCCAAATGGCTCGGAATCAATTTCGTAATACATACGCTGTTGTTATTTTTTTCAATAAATTCGAGGAAGCTGGGAAAAAAAGAAAACTTCACAACTTGAAAACACTAGAAAAACAAATGGTACTTTGACAGCACTATGTGGTCAGTCGGAAAATAAAGTAAAACCTAAATTAAGAACCTCTTACTTGTTATGGGACCAAAGACCTAGCTTCTCATACGCGTGTTATATTCTTTACACGAGTGGAGGCAGTCTACTGTTTTATCCGAAGGGCAATTTGTTATTTGAGAAGTTTTCTCATGACTGTGCTCTCGGATGTTTATCATATGCTCGCGACAGGTAGCTATGAAAGACATTTTTTAGGTGTTGTCTAGGGATTGACCCGGGAACCCCTTGCTCCGTAGTCCAACGCACTCACCACTTTAACCATGACGCTGACAGTAAACTATAATCATGTACACAAATATCTATAAACAAGTTCTAAAATACTATCATAATTTATAGTGATTATAAAAATGTTGTTATTAGAAAATAAATTTCCTCAAAATATGCAATCCACAAGCCAAAAGAATGCCCTATTAACCAGCGTGAAAGTGTGGATTCGTAACATAAACAAGACCATGCAATACTACAGATACAAATGACGGAGAAATATAAAATATTGTATGGATACATCTTCAAGTTTCTGCTAAAGAGATGCAACTGCAAATGGATTTTGACTCTGACTTTGGATTCGGACTCATACGGGTTGAAGTTGAGCCTAATTTAAACTTGCATAGATCGGATGGGAGGCAAAGGCAGCTCGTAAGGAGACCAAAGGGCGAGCGACTAAATACACAATACACCAAAGAAATCGCCAAAGTAGTAGTTTCAACATCAATGCCAACATTTTCCAAAAGCTTTAATTGATACTTAAGTTGCGTCCATTCCTAAAGTAAAAAAAGTAGTATGATTTTTGTATAGTTTTGTATATATGTATGTATGTCACAGGAGTTGCAAATGTTCCTTTTTGATTGTTTTCGTATATGTATGTACATATATACTTTTTTTGATTTTTCTTATTAAATTATAGTATTTTAAAGCTTTTAAATTGATATGATTTTTTCTAATATTTGGTTTTGTAAAACCATTCCTTTCTATCAAGCAAATGTTTTGCACAACACCTCATTTTTGCATGATTTCCTTGTATTTTTGTAATTCCTGGTATTTCCTTTAAACCATATGTGTTCTTTAGAATGCTCGTAGAGCCAAGAAAACACTTTCAGAAGAGAAAAGAAGTTTTCTCTTTGTTGTATAAGTTCAACAAGACCTCTCCTGTTCCAAACCATACTCAATTTACTCTTACATGTTTTTGGTTCTCGATAGTTTCCAAATTCAGTTACTCGAATCCACAACGACTAAAGGAGAAGCAGAATGTATGAAACAACAAAGTCTTTATGGAAAATCACAACTTACTTAAATCGTTTAAGTACATAATGCCGAAGACACCGAACTTATCATTTACAACTGTGGATTAGTGTTTTTGTTTTTTGGCGGATGGTAGAACCATGGTGTTTATGCTATTTTAAACAAATCGCCAGAGATGGTATTGCAAAGTATACAGATAGTCAAATCTGTAACAGGAAATTATGTAAAATTTTGAATAGTATTGATCTCTTAACGTGAGCTAAACAGGTTAGTACAGGCTTATAAATTAGCAAGACAATATTCTTAAAGTGTCAAATTTCTGTGATCGTTTAGAGGAACAAAGGAAATGAAGAGTATCACAAAATAAGAGGAAAGTTATCCATAATACATATAAATATCCTGTGTGCCTTGAAACAATGCAAATGGGCACAAATCTTACCTACCCCGCGTAAGTCAAGTCATTTTTGTCGTTGGCTTTACTCTTTGACTTAAAAGGTAAAATATGGGTTGGATTTTACGAACCAAAATAAAACTGGTGAATTTAATAAAATTACTAAATATGCTTCGAGTCCACCATTGTACCGCTGAAATGAGGAACCAATTAAATATGGTTGGCCAAGTTGTTAGGTGTTCAAAATAAGGTTGAAAATGCAATCTAAAGCAGAATCAAGTGAAACAAAACTGAGAATGTTTCGCTTAATACTAAACAAGATATTTCGCTATGTACGCCTCTTATACGAAAGAGGATGTAGAAAACTAGTAAAAACAATTACAAAGAAAGTTTCGCTGGAGTTAAAGAAAAATGTTGCTAAAAGGTTGTATTTTTGGAGAGGATCATGAAGCTGAACTGAATCAGAAGGGCCCAATATCCTTTTGGGTTGATGCGACTAAGATCAATTTATTTAACTCTAACCACTATTGCTCAATAGAGACCCCCTAATACAGTGCATTGGAATACCCCATCAAGATGGTGGACGATGGTGAGGGTTGCATGGTATGAGAATATTGTCCTAACTGTCCCTATTATTTTGCGCATCACTGTACACACATGTGTATGTAAGATTGAGATAAAGGATAAATTCGGGATCACTAATCTTCTAAAGCATAGTATGTACATGACGTTTAAAAAATGCCCTCTTGACTTGATTGACAAGGTACAGAAATGGGCGCGTTCCGATTTCTAGGCACTACATTTGCAGGTAAGGCCTAACTAATGGGACGGCAAACTGACTGAAAATGTAGGTGACATTTCAAGCGTCACACCTCGCATCCTCATTTCCAGGTTTTACTTTGGACAAAGTGTGACTGTGCTTGTCAAGGGATCTTACTGATAAATATATTTATATGAAATTGGAACCTGTAAAGAAGGCTTAATTGAAAAAAGAGCCGATAATAAAAACAATGCCCCTTAACTTTTTCTAAAAATTTCTGCTTCTGTGTTTTAATGAAAACACAGCGCATATTGATCAAATAATCATATCTTCTTATTGTATCAATCACTTCCCTTCAATTTATTTGGAAAGTAATTTGTTTATTTATTGCACATAATCCATTCAAATTATAAAGCACAGCTGAACAATACATAAAATATTGCCGATCAGCTGATTCTTGACACTTCAAAAACTGACTGAAAAGTAAGGGAGAATTTTTTTGCCTTCGAATCCAGTCCACTACCTCAAAAAAAAATTGCCTTACTTTTCAGTCAAATTTGATTCTACACCAATCAGAAACGTTTGACTACATAGTGCCTAGAAATCGGAACGCGGCCAATGTTTTGTTCATAAAAAAGGAATAGAGAAAAAATGTTTGCATCAATAATGTACATCTAGTATAAAACGGCCTGACTGTCTGGGACATAAGAGAGATCTTTTTGTTTCGAATAATTTAAACAATCGCTGCGACTTTTAAGTTCATTATGAATCCTTTTGGTGACTAATGGAACAAATTGCACTGAAATTGCATATTCGCGCCTAGCCTTAGGAGTCGTTGTGCCTACCAAAATCGATTGCTGCATGAACAATGTTAAGCTTAACAAGTTCTTCCTAAATGCGGACACTACCCTATATGGTAAATTCTGAAACATAACGACATTTGAGCTTCACTTTACCACAAAAACGTATCCTTTCGTTAGATGATGGAGATCCCAAATCACTAATTCTGCTACAAATGATTCCTATTTTCATGTGATATTTGTGTATTGATATTGTGAAAGTTCTAAAAATTTATATCAACCACAGAAATTTCATCATTACCTTGTATTGACATTTTCAACCACTTCGCCAACTTTTTTACTGACACATGACGTTTTATGTGTCGTTGTTCTTCAAAGTATATATTTTAGTGATAATTTTATGTGTATGGTTTAAGTGCGAAAAATGATCAATTAATTTACTTTTTGGAACAATTGGAACTCCATTTTTGTGCACTTTAAATTTGCGATTTAAAGTTAAAAAAATAAAGCATTTCACGCATAGAAAAATTAATCATATCCTCTGGTGGATCACTACAGCGTAATTCACTTGGAGTTTCAATATTACCGAAGGTAAACCATTTCATTTATAAAGAATAGCGGAAGTGTTAATGGAATGACCTCTTTTTGACATTTCGCAAACAGATTTAAAATGGAGGAAGAATTTTCTAACCTACAAATCCACTACACCTACCTGGAAAAAACGCTTTACTTTTCTATCAAAGTTGGATATCTCCACCAAAAGGAAACCTTTGGGTACCTAGAACCTAGAATACGAATCCTGCCCATTACCTTTAATGTTAACGCGGAAGTCAACAACAAATTAAAAGGACAATAGTTTTTAGAAAAGATGATCAGATAAATCGCAGATGATACCTCCATTTCCTAAATTTCTTGTCTAATCAATATATTGAATAGGCAGCCCTATCACAGTATCCGATCGCCTAAATATAAGCACATCTGATGTGAGTACCCTTAATCTATTCATATAATGGATTAATTTTGACACTGACAACTATAATAATGCAATGCAGATGCGATGTCTATGTACCACTCATTCCTCCAACGAGAACAAATGATAATGTTTTTACGTATATACATTCGTGTCGCACCTACTCCGGAAAACATTGGAAATCTTACTGAACACTTCAAACAGTCTGGAACCATACGAGATTGGGGTTGTCTCATGCCTTTTAACGAATTGAAATACAGGTGAGGCAACAACTTTTGCCAGAAGACTTCTGAACTCGATTGGACTACTATAAACTTTTTATAGCTATGGAACGAAATTAATGTGAATAGATCCGCTTCAACTTGTCTGTTCATGTGGACAAAAGGATTCTCATAAGTGGAAGGCAACGAATTCTAAAGTCATTCACCAGACATCTTTTCCGAAAAAGTAACCGTTGAGTGCGACCTAGTATCGGAATTCTAGCTTAAAGCATTTTGTGCTATAGTCTGGATTTACCTGACACATTTTTTACTTCTTGCTATTTAAGACAATAGTTTTGGTAAATAAGTTGTTGACTACATTAACGATCTCAAAATGCTCGGGAGTACCGTGTGAAGTAAGCACCTAACTTACTCAACGTGATAGTCAACACTTGCTGGTATTGGAATCGTGTAACAAATGGATTTTACCTAGTTTTTCCACTGCAACGGTTATCCGTGGTGGTATTTACATAAATACATATGTATATCCTTCAAATGGGTGTGTTCAGTGTAACAATAAACAGTAGAATGCGACTTGAGTTATACGTTAATTGCAAAGAGATAGACATTTTCGTAGGACCATTAACTTCTTCTAAATTGCTGTCACCCAAAACCATCACAAAAATATGAGGATCATACTGTTGGTCACCTTATAGAGAGGGAAAGGGATGATTGTGTCCGTCAACAATCATCTTAGAAGATTCCACTCCATAACTTGTACACCCAAGTACCAAAACCTATTTAAAAAAGTTGGCCAAAGGTCCAAACTACTATAAATGGGTTTATGGACAAAGGTAGGTAAACAAAACAAAGATCTGAGAGACCCTCGAAGGTTAGGGATATGCAGATGATCAGCCTGGTTATGGGCCACAAGTCATGCATTAGCTTTGAAATGTTCGGATCTAGGAATGCACCCTTGTACATCCAGGAACAGAAAGAATAGTCACCGTCGACATTGTGCACATCTAGAAAAACACTTTGTCAACAAATTGAACAAACAAAAACACATTCGCAAAAGAGTATGTTAGCAAATCTCCAAACATTTTGGGTAAGATTCTATTCTGGGATGAGATGACAGCGTACATGACTGGTCGAAGGTCAGGCCAAGCCATTGAGGGACGGTACGAAATGTGCGAATGTCCTTAAATGTTGCTAACGTCACAGGAACGCAAGACCTGAATGCAAGGAATACGAAATAAGGGATAAATTCGGAAACGTTTGAACTGATTGCGCATGGATGCGGCATCACTACTTATTTGCGATGGCGATGTAATGCACAATGTAATGATCCAAAAGCTAAACTGATGCAATTTTTGTTTGCGGCTTAGAACCTTTCAGAAATACGTTTACAAATAAAACTTAATTCCTGAAATGGAAATAGTGTTTGGGAGTCCCCTGGATGCTTGCGTGTAACACTGCAAGTTCCTCATCGTCATCTCCTTATGTTCCTGCTAATGCTTTGCTGGTTTGTTGATCAGAATATACATATGTATCTACAATCCACTCTAGACGTGTCTCGAGAAATTTGTTAAATAGACGGCCATAAAAAAACCACAGTGAAAGAGGAATAAAAGATCAGGAAAATGTGTTTCCTTACACACACAAGTGATAAGAATTCTTTTGGGCCCACTGGCAGAAGGGAATAGCTATTACTTTGGTTATATGGGTATACTCTGGTTTTGATTGTATTCGCTTCAGTACTGGTTGTGAACCCAATCAGCATACATTAATGATGATCGTAAATTTATCAGATCAGGGAGAGGCTCAATTGAATGCTTCACGCCATAGATTTGGTCAAAATCTTCGAAAAACTCCCAATATGTTGCCTCCCTTACAGTGCCTTATTCCTCATTTTAATCCTTTTGTATGTTTGACTAAGTTAAGGGAACTTACGATCAATTTGATCTCTTGAAAAATTTAAGGTCGGGCCTCACTTTTCTTTTTATGGAATACCTTTCTCCATAGAAATTACATCTTTTTTTTCTAGAAATGAAATCGTTTTCGTATGTCAAACGCGTCGAAATTTGATTTGGCATTTACTCATCGCAACAGCATCAACAAATTTAATGATGCTTTTTTTTTAATGACATTTGCACATCAGATGTGTCAAGTTTACGCACGTGAAGTCTATTCCGTGATACCAAGTTTTGCGTTTTAGATCCTGATGCAAAACAAATGTTGCATAACTACTGCATTCTGTCAGAATGAAGACATATGCAAGTCCAAGTATAAAATGCAAATTGTTTGGAAAGAAAAGCTACAAACTTCTGCTTGAGGTTTGATCCAAGTTTGTTTTATTGGCTGAAGGTAAAACAATGCAAAAAACGGCGTACAGCGTCGTTAATCGAATTTTTGAGAAAAACAAAGCAAAGGAAAAGTAAATGTAAGACAAAACCTATTTAAACACGAACATCTCTTGAAATGAAAATTCAATGTAAATCGAGTGAACGATAGCAGTTAAATTGTGTAACAACTAAAGAGAACTAAAGACCCTGATCAAACTCAGGATCTCTATATGTATACGTATCACAAAACCAAACATGATTTTCAGCTAATATGCATACATATGTATGTACATACGTGATCACACGAGTGTGTTCTTTCACGACCTCACCTCTGGAGCGTTATGACTAACAAACATCCGCGAGTCAACTATGATATTCAACGCCTACTGTTTCCAATTGTGTAAATAATATAACAGGCACAAGAAGCTAGGCCCGGGGTCCTATCGAAAATATTTTTCAAAGGAACTTGCTTACAAAGTGGCATGCAGCTACGTCACAGCTAATACAAAAAATGGGTCTGTTCGCGTACTTTCTGCACCAAAATTCGTAGGTTATGAAATTTCAAGGAGTGAAAGTAATATTCTCTCAGAGTGTAAAATGAGGTAAAATGATAAAAAAGTAAACGAACGCGAAAGCTACGAAATTCGCTCGCTTTTTAGACATCAAAAAAAGCAAATGTGTGCAAACACACAAACAACAAAAAACTACGTACAGGGATTTGACAGCTTTCGTAAATCAGTGCAAAGAAATTTCTGCACTAAAATTCGTTGCATGGGGAAATTTTATACTCTTTCGTGAACGTTCTCTTTTACGAATATTTACGAAGCTTTTGCGTACTTGAACAGGGTTTGGTGACTTTTCGTGAAATTTCGTTGGTTTGGGCGAATAGTCCTAATAATAATTTAACCGACAGGGCTAAGGATCGGTTTGTATATCTGTCAAAGCAAGCAAATCAAAAACCAAAAACAATTTGGTTGCATGTTTAAATGAACTTTGCCGTGAGAGTTGTTCCGATTGCGAAGTACCATGTAGACCAGAAATTACAAAAGAATTTAGTTTGAGAAGTATGTATTGGAATTATGTACAAAAACGATTATATACTGCATTGCACTATAGGTGGTAGCTGTAGTGTGATGCTATATCTCGTACCTTTTGGGAAACATGTGTTGGAACCATATCTCCGATAAGGTGTAACCGAATCATAGATGGAGCCGGATATTGTAGATTCATTTTTTATTTTCTTCGACTAGGAAGTTAGTCCCTGTGTGATAACCAAAAGGCAAGATGCAAGTTCGAAAAGATGAAGTAAACTGTTCTCTATCTCCCTTCTACTTGTTCGGTTCTGTAATAAAAAAGACTGAAAACCTATGTAGGAACGGAGTTTTCTTTGCAATGTGCATGAGACACATTATGTTACTTCGGGTGTATTCTGGAACTTAATGCTTAGGTATCACTGTTTATTTCTGATGCCGATGCACAACACAAATTCATGAGATTTGTGCATCAGATATGAGAGCATTGCGAAAATGCACTTTCTGGATACAAAGTGATACAAAATTCTGCATTTTAGAAAGTGATTCAAAGCATCACCATTGCACTGAGGCGTTTCCGAATGACCCTTCGTAATGCGATAAAGCTAGGAAATTAAATAATAGATATCAAGAATTCCAAAAATAGAGTAACCGTTAATGTAGGCGGATTGATTCGACTATGGAAACACAGGAAGCCAAATGTATAGGAAGATTCAATCCGTGCGTTTTCGATGATATAGTGAATCTTGTGGGCGTGGGCGCCGTGGCTCAGTGGTTAGTGCGTTGGACTATGGAGTAAAGGGTTCGAGATCGAATCCCAGTCGGGGAACACCTAAAAGTTTTTCACGGCCCCACCTCTCGCGAGCGTCTGACAAACATCCGAGAGTACGAGAGAAAGCTTCTCAAATAACAAATTGCCATTCGGACACGGTATTAAACAGTAGGCCCCTTCCATTCGTGTAAAGAATATATATAACACGCACAACAGGAATGGTTCTGAGAAGCTAGGCCCTGAGTCCCATCGACCTGTAGCGCGACGTATTTATTTTTTTTTAGTGAATCTTGTTTACATTGTCGACATGTGAATAGTTCACTTTAGGAGATTGCACAATGCAAAGTTTCAGAGATTATTCAAAAACCTAGAAAAGAATAAATGTTAGCGCCGCGTTGGGCGCCAATATCGAAATTAGAGGTTAAATAATTCGAGTAGGCTCAAAGCACGACTGTAACGTCTCTGAATTCGAGGCATGCCTCCAATCAATTGATGGAAGAATAAATTTTAACTGATATACTGGAGATCATATTCTCGTAAAGTAACTGGTATGTAATGGTGGCACATTTTGGAAGGAACGCGACATCATTAGAGCAGCAATGCTGTACCAGTAATGGGTAGCCGCTGTCGGAACATGTTGGCAGTTACTCTGGTAGTAAATTAAACGAATATTATACATATAATCATAGGAAGCGTGATCGTAGCAATAGTAGAAATAAATATTTTGTATGGTTTTTAAATGGAAATATTTTTGTCTATATTAAACAGTACAGATGAAGATGCCCGTCAAGCAATGATGCAGGATCGTGGAAAAATCAATGAGGTTCAAATTAGATTGTTGTTATCATCACGAGCTGAAATGCAAAAAGTGATTGAAACAGCGCGACAACAATCTCTCGCTATGCAGTTGCAAATGTCTGCGCCGGCAGCTGGACTAGCACCAAAAACACAACCATCCTTACCAACTCCACAACCGCCAGTTATAACTTCAAATTCATTGCATAGCATCCTTTCCAGTCAGACCTTGCAAACGAACGCCACGAATATTGGATTTGACTCCAGTCGTTCGTATACATCGGTTTCGCAACAACAAAAAGGTAATTATAGTGCAGCTATTGAATCCTCTAGATCAAGTCGTGAAACATCGCACGATCGTCGTCGCTCAGGTTCCAGAGATCGCAGGCGTTCTCGTTCGAATGATCGTAGCGGAAGTAGTCGCCGACGACGAGAACGTAGTCGTAGTCGCAGTCGTGACCGAAAGTTTAGAAGATCATCGAGACGGTCACGAAGTCGTGATCGAAGCCACGAACGCAGCCGCGATCGTAGTCGTGATCGAAGCCGTGATAGAACAAACAGGGATAGAGATCGTATTGGCGCAAGAGGATCACGCAAAAATAGCAAAGACATCGATAATGTCTTTTACGCCCAAGATCGTGTCGGTGATAGACGAAATGCGACTGAGAAATCGGTTGAGAAAGAAGCTCCCAAAACTAACCCTGCCGTAAGCGTATGGGAGGTTCTTCCTAAAAACGCGTACACAACAGGCACGTTTGCCGCCAACTATGCTGTTCAAGCTTTCCAAAGTGCTGCATCTGCCGGAGCTATAACCCCCGGTTTGAATTCGCCTCTGTCAAATTCGGCATCAAATACAGTAAAATCAGACTTAAATTCTCCAACGTCATCATCATCAACGAAACCAGCTCAAGATGTATCCAGTTTATCCTTTTTCAACGCAAGTCAACTTGAAAATAAGCCCACATTTGCCTTTCAAAACCCATACACACAAGCCACTTTACAGTCGAACATGACTACAGATTCGCGTGACTCATCACAATCTTCATTGGTCACCTCAGTAAAGGATCAGAAACTAGATGACGTGCCGAAGAATACATTCAATGCGTATAATACCAACAGATTCCAGCAATCTAATCAATCGAGCGATGGAGCCACTAAAGGGGTTGAACAAGAAAGTGCTAGATGGCCTGTTTCTGGAAAATTGGCTGACTCGTTCGGAAACCAAACGGATGCTTTTGGAAGAAATCTTCCGAAAATGGACAATTCTACAAATAGATACGAATCTACAAACTCGCCTAGATTTGAATTTTCCCACAAAAATGAGTCTTCAACTAGAAAGGAGTCAGATGATGAAAAGAGTTGCGTTAAAATTACCAACATGTGCCCCAGCACGAGCTATAGTGACATCAGAAGGTTCTTCTCCGGACTATACATACCCAACAACGGAATCAAGATGATAAATGATCAGCACGGTTTGCGTGTGGGAACGGCGTACATTCGCTTTGTGCGTGCCTTAAATGTTCCAAAAGCCTTAGTTCGTGATGGAACCCAATTCAAAGCTAAGAAAATTTCGCTCGAACCTGTCAGTGATGCGGAATTTGATTCAATGGTTGATTCGTTTAAGCCTTCACGTAACCAACGGTTTTCACATAATGATAGCAAACCGAATTATGAGTCGTCACGAAACTTGGACAACAAGAGGGATGAAGATTCCTTCAGAGATTTGAAATCCGTTGACAAAGCTCCAGAAAAATCATTTTCGATATTATTTGTGAAAGACATACCTCCATACTCTACTCAGCAGGACGTGATGAAGATGTTTTCGTCTTACACCATATTCGACATTCTTCTGACTCACAGACCAGAGAATCGCAGAGAAATAATTGCTTACGTCAAGTTCCATCGAACTGAAGATGCACAGGCTGCTTATGCGGAACAGTCCAATCACAGAATTAATCAGAGACCAGTTCGAGTGACTATAGCCGCAGAAGAGGATTATGAGAGAGCAAAAGAAGAGCTCCGAGTGGCCACTGAAAAACAACTTAAAGAGCAGCAAGAGCTGGAGGAGATCGAAAAACGAAAACAGGCAGAAGCGGAAGCAGAAGCTGAAGCGGCGGCAGCAGAAGCCGCAGCAGCTGCTGCAGCACAGGAAGGAGAGACTAATCAGCAAGAGCACGATGAAGAAGAGGGACCGAGCGAGGATGTCATGGAATGTGATCCTCCACAGTACGTTATATCGGATCAGAACAAGGACTTCGACCAACGTGACGAAAGTATTGATGTTTTTAACAATGAGAGAAGAGACTTTTCAAAAGTCTCGCAGCAAGCGCAATCGAAAACTTCAAACCCTTTCAGTGGTATACCAAGTCTATTGGACATTCCACCACCGGTCAGCCTAATTGAGCAAGAGAAGAATACTGATCCAAGGCTGAGGCACGGTCGACCTTCTCGGTTCGATAATCCTGAAAACGATGCCTTAGTTAAGCAGCCAAAGAGCAATTTTGTCATTGTAAAAAATTGCGAGTATAAGACTTCAATTCAGACAATTGGAGAATATTTCGTGTCCCACGATCTAATGCCAAGTCATGTGGAGTTGCTTCGAAACCATCGAAATCAGCCATGTGGTGAGTTTATTATTGAATTCCATAACAACCAAGACGCCGAACAGGCGATTCGCCATAATAACAATCGTCTGAATAGCCGCCCCATTCGGGTGACTTCAATAGTTCCTCAACAAATTGCCGACAGGTTAAATAAGCCATTCATGAACTGTTTTCCTTCGGGTGGCAATCAACAATCCAATAATCTAATAAACAATCAGGGTATGAGACAGAATTTCAACAATATGGGAGGCAACATCAACAACCGGAATGGCAATGCAAAGGATCGAAACGACTTCTCTCCTGATAATCAGCCTCGAAACCAAAATCAAATAACAAATTCTTACAGAGGAGCCAAGAACAACAATAATATGGGACCACGCATGGGTGGAGCATCGAACATATCAAACAAGAGAACTAGGACCCGTTTTGGTAACCCATTCAGTGACGTTAATGAGGATATGGAACTAGAATCTCCACCGCTTAAACTGGATGAAGATAATGGTGGAGTAGGCGGTGATAATGGTGACGGAGACGGTGGAATGCCAGAAAAGTTCAAGCGACCTGGATGTGTTGTGGAGATGGAAAATGTACCTTACCGCGCTGATTTAAGGGACATCATTGACTTCTTTGACGGCTATAATGTGTGCGCAGAAGATATCATACGTCGTTACAACGATGACGGAACACCGACAGGTGATGCTCGTGTCGCGTTTAGCTCAGCAGCGGACGCCAAAGCCGCATTCGAAGCAAAAAGACAAAAGTCCATATTTAACAGGACTATTTTTTTAAATGTGCTATAGATAGGGACAATGGATTGAAAAAATCGATTTATTTTTTTTTTCATCTTGTAAATATGTATAACTTAATTTCTGTAATATTATTAATGTATGTAATTAGTTAAGCTATTTCTTAAAACTTGAATTTAATTGAATACATCCATTTCTGTAAGTAGTACGTACATGCATATGTACGTAGAAATGTATTAGGCCTTTAGAGGTACATTTACTTGTGTACCTAAACTTGCGGAGTGTCCCATTATAATGTGTGACTAATTATTAATAAATTCTGAAGGAGACTTTTATAAATAAATAGAAGAGTTGTTTTATTGTATCATAAATACATGGCTGGCTCAGTTCGTCGAACAGGATGGTTCTTGGTAAGCTCCACCATTCGCCAACTACTCGACTATCATAGATCATCCTATTTACTGCCAAGGACTAATAGGAATGAAGCGAAGAAAAGATAACGTAAGTTAAAACCAAAATCTTAAAATGAGCCGTATATATGTATTATTCCCTTTTCCCGTGTCTCTCCGCGTAACTGCTGGAACACAATAGCAGTGTTTTTTTTAAACATCCGCCACAACCAGTAGTTTATTGGGACAGCCCGCAGCAGGCTATCGCCAGGTAATTTTTTATACCCCCAAGTGGGTACATGTGATTTTGGTGTTATGACATTAGCTGTCAACAAAAGGATTCAAAACGGAAGCTAACATGTTCGTGGGTTTTTATGTTTTTTGTCAAGATCCTTTTTTTCCTTCAGATTCCTCAAATGTACACCGATATGGATGATTCTTCTTTCAAAAAAAACAAAAAATTGTTGAAGGTTTAAGATATTGGACTCAGTTTCTTAAACACTTAAAGAGAATAACTTAAAGTTAATGTGTGACCCAATACACCATTGAAATCTAGTTTTCTTAAAAAAGCTATTGTTTTTCACATGAATATTCATTATCTTAAATTTCTGAAACAAAATGGATGATAATCATAATTCCACAATTGACCCCTATTGATTTTCCGACCAATCAGAAACATTGTACAAGGGGACTTATAATTGGGTCATCGCTACGAACACTCCCTACTGAACCGAACCACTTTCGCAGTGACACCAACGTCTGTAGATAAAAATCATTGGTTTCACACACCTTGTTGCTGAATTCCTAAGCAGCATCTTTCCTTCTGCGAATGAAATCAAGAGTGTAGGCAGCAGGTTGTTTTTGTTCTACGTGTAAAATTTGCGGATGTTTAAAAAAAACACGGCTAATGATGTCGCTCTTACTTGAGGTTGCGTACCCAAGTCACTGGGAGCGTTCCGATTTATAGGCACTACATTTGCAGGTAAGGCCTAACAAATGGAACGGCAAACTGACTGAAAATGTAGGTGACAAGTGTCACACCTCGCATCCTTATTTCCAGGTTTTACTTTAGACAAAGTGTGGACTGTGCTTGTCAAGGGATCTTACTAATAAATATATTTATATGAAATAGGAACCTGTAAAGAAGGCTTAATTGAAAAAAGTAGCCGATAATAAACACAGGATCCCTGTATTTTTCTAAAAATTTCTGCTTCACTTACAACCTTGGACGGTTATTTAAATATAATATTTTAATGAAAACACAGCGCATATTGATCAAATAATCATATCCTCTTATGTATCAATTCGATGATCACTTCCCTGCAATTTATTTGGAAGGAATTTGTTTATTTATTGTACATAATCCATTCAAATTATAAAGCATAGCCGAACAATACATAAAATATTGCCGATCAGCTGATTCTTGACACTTCAAAAACTGACTTAAAAGTAAGGGAGAATTTTGTTGCCTTCGAATCCAGTCCACTACCTCAAAAAAAAAATTGCCTTACTTTTCTGTCAAATTTGAGTCTCTACACCAATCAGAAACGTTTGGCTACGTAGTACCTAGAAATCGGAAGGCGGCCACTCACACCAAGACTTTTTAAGACTCTATTCTTAAAGGATTGACGGACTGGTTTTTTACGTTTACATGCTAGGGGGAAAGTGGAGAGATGACATGTTAAAGTAATCTGGATTTTCAGATTTCCTGAAATTTTGTCGATTTTTTTTGACGTTTAGAAATGTTATGTTGTCATTCGATAAAAGGATGAAAACAATAGAAATACAAATTATTTCGCCCCAACCACTAATACGTCAAAAATATCCGCGGAAGTGTTTCAGATAAGACTAACAATCTGAACAAGAGAATATCAAAAAAATCCATTCCGGCAATCCTGTGCGAACAGGATCTAAGAAATCGTCCACAATGAAGTCGTATACTTACGTCAACTAGATTGAAAATATATTTATTAAATTCAAATAAATTTAATTGAAGGATGCCAAATGGATGTGGCAAATTTCACAACAATGTATATGTTTTCGCTGCATCTACACATTTTTCTATTTACTGGTACTTCATTGTTTCATCCTTGTTGCGCGACAAATATTGAATATTGCCAACTCATACGACTACGCTACGACAGCGACAAAGTGTTTACTTTTCTTCTTTTGCATGTATGACGTATGTAAGACGTACATACATACGTACGACAGCGACATTATTGGGTTCCAGCAGTAAAGGTTTGTGAAGAATTTGAGGTACGGCTAATGTTATTATGTTCTTCATGTCTTACAACTCAAACCAAATGTTATCACTTTGGCTGGTTCTTACAATTGAAATTATCATATCAGTATGTCTGTCAAGATCGTCAGTAATTGTACAGTAATTGTACTTAATGCCAACATACCGTTTGCATGCAGTAAATATCGAAAGTATTTTGGTAAGTGGTCAGTAATGTTATTCATCCAAACATACTGACGAAATCCCCAAGTCGTTATAAATGATAATGCAGATATGTATGTATGTATGTATGCTTTTCTAAATTTTTGTATTGGCATGCGATAACCCCAAAACTTATCTCATTTTGAAAACAAAATAAAATCAGAAGACGACAGAAGGACGTAAGAAAGTATGCAAAAGAAGAACAAGATGAGCAAATAGAAGAAATTAGAACTAGCGCTGATGAACAGATCGAAACGATTGAGAAGTCAATTAATTTAATCCGGGATAGGAAATTATACTACAGCCAATATACATACATACGTACATATTATTTCATAGCGGAAGAATGATTTGGTGCAACATCTAGTTACTTTCCAAATGCGATTGGTGATGTTATTAGAAGTCATTCATTTTCATTTTCACAAGAAATAAACTTGTTTTAATCAATCTCTTCGATCTTCAACGCCACCTCCTTATGTCAATCATTATGTAACAAATCTAGGCTTATTACACATTTCCAGTTCCTGCTTAATGCATAATTGGTTGGCTGAGTGTTTCGCTAAAGAAAGCGAGCATGCACATTTATTTTTAATTATTATTTTCTTTGAAGCAGCCAGATAATTGTGGGGCTAATTATTATGATAACCCATGGTTAAGTCTTTGACTTTATACTCTTCTCGCTGATTATAATCGTGTTGATGGACAATGTTTCATGTTTACGTAGGTTTGGATCGTAAGGAAGAAACAATTTCGAAAAGTTTTAATTAGGACAAGTTCATATGGCTTGGTATGGAAGCGCCACAAGTTTATATTGATGCATACGAGTATGTACATACATAAATACATACATCAGAGTGTAAGGAAATTTCTTTAATATGATCTTAAACCTAGGCTGGGTAGAAATTAATACGTTTTCTACAATATACATATTATGTATGAATAAATGGAGCAAGCAAGGTAGTAACGTGTACCGATTGCTTAGTCGATATCATGTGAATACTGCAATAACCAAAGTTGACGTAAAGCATGAACCATGTAATGATCTTTTTTTGGTGTTGACAGGTGTGATGTTTGAAATAAAAATCGCTAACTCCATTTTTTCCGTGAAATAAAATTAAGCCACGTTTATTGCTAAAACCCGAGAAGAATTCTTAGATATTTTTGACAACAGCTGTCTAAAACTTGAAAGGTGATGGTGGAGCATTAATTTCTTGACGAGCGAAACCTTTAATTTTCCATTAATGATCCCATGGGCCAGGTAGCTGTTTGAAATCTTCGTGAAACCCACTGGTTTGAATGCATGGAAACTTTTAAAGAAGTTAGGTATCCAGGATCTTCTTAGGAAATCCCACTTCAATCGCCAAGAATGTAAAGTTGAGGGCTAAGCAACGAAAATACAGAAACTACCTTGGGAGAGATGGATATTCTATTACGTTTACAATTGGTTATGACGTACACATGTACAATTACAAGCAAGCAGACACAAAGGTACGCAGTCAATCGGTCACAATGCAATCAAAGAAAATTAGCGTCGTCTAGCTTAATCGACATCTCCGATGATGCGAATAATTCAGATAAACCCCAATCAAATTAACGTTGCATATGTCAACCTAGTTCTCCACTTAAAAGAAAGGGGAACGACAAGGTACTTATGTATGTATGTGGAAACCATGGACTACCAATAATCAACCGCCAATTTAACCAATAGCCCAACGCCGATATCGCACTAATTTTCTTATCTTGTATTCGTCAGGTGATCAGGACTACGGAAAGGAAAAGCAAAATAACGCACAATCTAGGGCAGGAGTGGGATTCATAAAACAGGTAATAGGCCTAATGCTTTTTTTATAATTCACTCGCGCACTCGGGTTTATTGCTACCCTTTTAATGTGAAGACACAGCGCGGGCGTTAGGGAAATTAGGAAGAGCAGATAGGAGATACCGATGGATGTTGGTTTTAAATGTTTGCGGATTATAATGTGAGGGAAAAATAGAGCTTGGCAGAGCATTCCACATTCGTGTAGTACGGTTTAGGAAAGAATCTCTATATTTGACGGTACGACCGAAGATAGGCTTAAGGGTATACTGAATGCAACTGGCTAACGAATGCTAACGTCCCATCTTGGTGAATAGTTATTATTCTCTTAAGAGCCGTATCATTCTGAGCACTGTTATCCATTAGCTGGATATCAGTTAAAATTGGTATATCGATTAAAAGATTTAAATTTTCAAAAACACTGAAAAATACTCCGATTTTTAACTAATTTATAGTTGATGCAAACATGACGGGCATTTGCGAAAGCATATATGTAACTTTTTTTGACGTTTTGAAAAATGTCCTTCGACTCATCTGATTGCAGCACGAAAGTAATACCAATTTTTAGCAACTCTGGTTAGTGTTCATCACTAGTTCCATATTATTGCAAAAACTACTAAATTGTTGGACACTCTAGTTTAATGAGGTATTGAGGCCACGGCTCCCCATTAGACACGAAGTCCTGGGATGTACATACATATGTTCTAAGACCGCTTCATTCGCGAGTGAGTTTATTGTTTAATCAGATTAGGGTGTGTACACTGGGGGTTTCCCTGAAAGTTGAAAGTATAAAATCAACTAGAACTTCTCAAGCATTTTACACATGCCACCGTCTCGTCGTACGAAAAGTGGTATTAAGTTTTAATGAAGAGCTTCATGGTTTATAAGTACATATACATATGTAAGTTACTTTTAGTCTTTTTATGATAAGTCACTTTTTTGTCATTTTTCCAAAGCAAAGTCTACCTAGTTGGTTTATTGATAAACTTCCAGTTTAAACCTTATGGCTTCATTTCCACAAAAACTAAAACTAAATTCAACTGAATCTTTACTAAATCTCAAAGATTTACCGTTCGATTTGATGTTCATAAATCCCATAAAAATCAGAGATTTATAATAAATCACACTTAAACCCTCATCAAATACGAAATAAAAATAAATATGTATTAAAATGTCAAATAAACTGAAAATTCATTGAGCAATTTGGTTTAGTTTGGCGAAAGCAGACATAAAAAGTTTTAAGATTTGCTGCAAACTCTCATTCCTATTCGGTTGTTATGAAAGGAACCGGCGATTCTATCATACTGGCATCTGCCGGATGATAGTCACAAGTCGTCACTTTGGTGCCCTTGTGCACAACTAATTTTTATTGCAATTGTCAGAAAGAGAAAAATATATTAACTGCAGCGCTTACCCTTCAGGAAGAACAAAATAAGTCAAACTACTCAGAAGAAGTATGGCGCTGTTTGTTTGGACAACTACTGCCTGACTAAAGCGTTCTGTCATTTTATTTCCTTTTTTTCTTTTTTTGTGCTAAGAAAAAAAAATCCAAATAATTAGTTGAAAAGTTTACAGAACAAAGGATAAAGTGCCGGTATTTGTAGTGTTTTAGTATATATTTTGCATTGAGTTCTTCGGTAGACAGTGCATAAAGACCGAACAATTGTTTCGCACGAAGGAGACAACTGTAAAAGAAACAAGAGAGAAAATTCACATTCGCCTGTTTCTACTGCACTGTCACCACCACCACATCTATGGCCAAAGGAGCTCCTAAATGGTGTCCCTCCTGCCATTAGATTTGCTACGAATAGTGGCACTGGTGTTGGCTGCGGTGGTGGAGTAGTATTTTTGTGCAGTTTACGTAAGTGTGCAATTCTGCTGGTCTGATGTGTACGAAGTCTTTGTGTGTTGTTCTGTCGTGAAAAAAAAAGTTAATTTTTGTATTCTTTTTTCTTCTGTTTATGTTTTGTTTCATTGCCGTCCCCTTTGTTTTGATGTACTCTTCTACATTGTCTAATTACCAACAAATTAACGCGTGCAGAGTGCATTTGTGGGGACAAGAGAACAAAATTCGCAATCGAAATAACTACAGTTACAGTAGCGCTCGGTAATAAGCAGCGTGTTTGGTGGATTTTGTTATCATTTTCTTCAATCTAAACAGCCTTGTTCCGTGTCTCAGGTGAGAAATTCAGTCTCTTGGATAAATTCATCCCTAATGTGATCTTTTTTTTATATCTTCTGCTTATTCAATAGTGCCTTCGGTTGAACATTTTGCCGTTGCGAAATACATACATACCAAGGAAACCCTAATTTATTGCAAAATGGTCGGAAACTAGGCAGGAAGTTTGTTTCAAATATTTAAGTCGAAGGAATACCACGAAGTGCAAGGTAAGTACTGAAGAAATTGCTGTAACTCGGCAAATTTGTTCAAACTCCAAGCAATCATGTAGATATGTGGAACGTACATAGTTCCGTATGTAAATATGTACATACATACGTAGGTATATTTTGGTTATATGCAATTGTCCTATTTTATACTTTATCAACTGGAGTACATGTTATGTGCTGTTTAACTTGTTTCGGATATAAATGTAAAGTAATATACTCGCATGTACATACGTACCTACATACATATACATGTATGCAGGTGTTGCTAAGTTGTTAGACATTTCTCTATATTTTAGACATCGCGACTATAAGTTTAATAATTTTCGGTTGAATGCAAGTGATGATAAATAACAAAGTGATAAGTAGACTTTTGTGTATCTACATAGTACGTGCATATTTATATATGTACATACATATGTACACACATTTAAAGGCAGTACTTATGTAAATAGTAAAAGGATATTTAATTTAGGTAATTTATTAGTTAAGGGTGGATGCTTGTGATCAACTCTCAAAGTCCAATTCAAAACTTTTTCGCTGAGAAACTCTAAGTACCTATGACACAAGACTGCAAATCTACAAACCTACATTTCCATAGAAATCTGTGGAAATCTTGTATGAAATATAAGTATATATGACACACATATATATGTACACACATATGTGCATACATACATATTTATATATATACATATTACATATGTATGTATGTAGACAACACCAATAATAATTTGTGTTAAAAGCCATTCACTATGCTGTATGGTAAGATCAATTTCAAGTGATATGGAAACTATCACTGATCGAAACAAATTTCATATGCGGAACCTCGCTGAAAAGATTCCTGATATCCGCTAAGTCAAATTCACAAACTCAAAATAGTTTTTCTAGACAATATGTGTATGTAGTACATACATATGTATGTATATGTTTTATAGATACTTACTTACATAGGTGGCGCTACAGTTCGGGGTGAACCTGGGCCTCAACCAACAAACCTCTCCTGTTAGCCCGGTCCTTAGCTAACTGCCTCCAGTTGCGCACTCCAAGTCGGTTGAGGTCCCCTTCTACTTGTACGCGCCACCTAAGGCGAGGTCTTACTCTACTGCGTTGTCCCTCCGGGTTTGATTCGAAGACTACGGGCCGGAGCATTGGTGTCTATTCGCTCTACATGTCCTAGCCATCTTAAACGACTGATGCGGATTTTACTGACCAGGGCGATGTCGCTGTACAGCTCTTATAGTTCGTCGTTGAATATTCTCCAAAGCCCATCAACGTAAACGGGACCGCAAATTAGACGAAGAATCTTTCTCCCGAAGCGACTGAGGATCTCTTCATCCGCTTTAGATAGAGTCCATGATAGGGCTTTGCTACTCAATTGCCCTCTTAGCCCAAAGAAACAGCGATTGGCAAGAGTTATTCTTCGTCTTATTTCTGCTGAGGTGTTATTTTCAGAGGTTATAGCAGTGCGGAGGTAGACGAAGTCCCTTACTACCTCAAAGTTGTAGCTGTCGATTGTGACGTTCTGTCCAATTCGTCGATGCTGTGTGTCCCGTTTCAATACTAGTGAACGCTCCAGTGACAGCCCGCTGAGTTCTTCCAATAATGTCAATGTCATCGGCGTACGCTAGATTGTGCCTCTGGTGTTGGCTTGTGAGTTTCGCACAATTCTTTCAAGTACAATGTTGAAAAAATCACATGACAGCGCGTCACCTTGCCTAAATCCTTTTTTGACATCAAAGGTGTCGGTGAGATCGTTACCGACCTTGATGGAGCAGCGAGAATTCTCCATCTTCATTCTGCACAATCTGACGAGTTTGGCAGGGATGCCAAAACTAGACATGGCTCTGTATAGCTCGTCTCTATAGATACTGTCATATGCTGCCTTAAAGTCGATAAAAAGATGGTGGGTATCGACTTGGACTTTTTGGGTTTTTTTCCAAGATCTGCCTTAGTGTGAAGATTTAGTCGATTGTGGACTGATAGGGACCAATCAGGTTGTTGACGAAGGGTTTCAGACGATCACACAGAATGGCACATAAGATCTTATACGCGATGTTGATGAGACTGATAGCACTGTAATTGGCGCAGTTGAGGGGGTCTCCTTTCTTATGGATCGGGCAAACGGTGCTGAGGTTCCATTCATCAAGCATACACTCATCTGAGCAAATCTTAGAAATGAGTTGGTGTATGCTCTCTACCAAGTCCTTTCCAGCCGCCTTGAACAGTTCGGCTGGTAAGCCGTCAGGTCCAGCAACCTTGTTAGCTTTCAGTTTGGATATTGCTATCCTCACTTCATTTTGATCAGGTGGACGGAAGTTTTGGCTGTCATCGTCTAGGTTGAATGGTTCATTCTGCCTGACAGCGGAATGTTGATCTTCGTCGCCATTATACAGTCTGCAGAAATAGTGGTGTTTCCATATACTCAGCACGTGACTCAATTACGAGGTTTCCATCTTCATCTCTACAGCCTTCTGTACGGGTCTTGTTGCCCTGACACGTTCTTTTTACCTGTTGGTAAAACTTCCGTACATTATTCCTGGAGCATAATATCTCAATATCCTCGATCGCGCGCTTCTCATGCTCTTTCTTTTTTCTCCGGAGAAGCCGATGTTCTTCCCGTCTCTTCTGCTCGTAGAGCTCACGAGCAGCCCTCGTCCTTCTTTGCAGCGCCGCTTTGTATGCCTCTTTTTTAGCTGCATGTGCGTGCCGGTATTCGTCGTCAAACCTGGGGTTTCTTGGTGGTGGTCGGTTGAAACCCAGCACATCAGTTGCGGCACTTCTGATGGCATGTTGGCATAGGACTCGTTAGGAGATTTCGGGAAACGCGATCGGCAAAGGTTCTGGCGGTCTCTTGCTATTGCAGCTTTTCGACGTTAAATCTTCTCACAGTAATTCTTCTCTGTTGTGGTGTTTGGGATATCCGCATTCGTACCTTAGCTGCAACAAGGTAATGATCCGAGTCGATGTTAGCTGCTCGGAAGGTTCGGACATCCAGAATACTGGAGGGATGCCTTGCGTCGATCGCAATATGATCAATCTGGTTAACCGTTTCATGATCAGGAGATCGCCATGTCCCCTTATGAATATTGAGATGAGGAAACCGTGTGCTTGCTATTGTGACATTACGCCCCGCCGTAAAGTCAATAAGCCTAAGTCCGTTGCCAGACGTGGTGTCGTGTAGGCTATACTTTCCGACTGTCCTACCAAAGATGTCCTCCTTCCCTATCTTAGCGATAAAATCGCCCATGACGATTTTTAACGTCGTACTTAGGGCAATGCTCGTAGGTTTGGTTGAGGAGCTCGTAGAAACATTCTATGGTGGTGTCGTCCTTGTCCTCTGTGGGGTCATGAGCGCATATTAGGCTTATGTTGGCGAATTTAGCCTTGAGGCGGATTGTCATAAGACGCTCACTTAGGTGTCGAAAGCTCAAGACTTCTTGCCTAAGTCTGTCGCTTACAACAAATCGGCATCTAAATATGCGCTGTTTCTGTTCTCTAAAGCAGTCACCGAAATATATATCACAGTTTTTCATCCTCTTTTTGCCCGGCCCATCCCATCGCACTTCTTGGATGGCGGTAATATCTGCTTTATTGTTCGGCCTCTGCTAATTGTTCGGCTGCACGTTCGATCTAACTGGAACTGGTAGACGCCACCATTGATTCCATCTAGGGAGTTCGTCCGCTGCCGCCTGTATTAAGAGGAAGTGCTCCAGTGAGAAAGCATTCCTCCCCTCTCTCTCGTTTGCTACCACCAACGACCTTCCAAAGGGGTTGGTTACCCAATCTCCAGTCGAGGTACTAGGTACCCAGCAGCCACCACGTGGAGGTGTAGAGTAGAAGTTGATAGTGAAAGGCTTCGTGTTAGCGCTTGTTCACTTAAATGTAGAACGTCGTGGACTAAGTTAGACATACATACATACAATTATTCACATGGCGAAAGATAGACTTTAAAATTCAATTACTTACTGAAATCAAAGTCGGTCTTTAACTGTTTCTTTTACTGTGATTGCTTTAAAACAATTCTAGGAATTGGTTCAATTCTAGGTTGGCGGAACGATCAGCGAATTACTTTAAAGCGTTTTATTTGGAACCAATATCAATACTTTGAGCTTAGAGAGCACCCTTAGCAGGTCGAACTCGATATTTAGAAAAACAAATTATAGGAAGGAAAAATCTTGAATGACGCTACAGTTCTCTTTTATATAAAACATCCGAGAGTAAACCTGTTATGGAAAAGCTTCTCAAATAACAAATTGCCCTTCGGACACGGCATTAAACAGTAGGCGCCTACAATTCGTGTAAAGAATATAACACGCAAACACGAATGGTTGTGAGAAGCTAGGCCCTGGGTCCCATAGTTGCGCCAAAAATTTGTATTTGTATTTAGTTGAATAGTTCTTGTTTTTGATTACAACTAGTTCAGTTAGTAGTAGTTTTTAGCTAATAATACCACGAAGTTTTCACGGATACGCAGAAATCTTTGCTATTTGATGGTTTACACCCATTAATGGTATTTAAACATTTTGCCAAAGGTGTTCAGTGGGATCTAAGTTAGACGATTAAGAAGAGCACCTTAAAATATTGACATCGTTTTTCGAGACCTTGTTTTTGCACGCTTTGATGAGTGTTTAGGATTATTATCCTGTTGCAACATCAATTGAAGTGCTATACTGTCTTTGGTGTAGGATTTAAGATATTGTTGTAGGACGCTTCTGTCATACTGACCTCAATTCGATAAATGAGCTGTAGCTGGTTAAGTGAATAAATTTAAATTTCAGCAGACCAAAGGATATTGCGCCATAGCTGCTATACTCCTCTGCGAAAAGGGACCTTTGAACAACATTGTTCTTCGACAGAAGCGTAACCATCGGTGCATTTTGGTTTTTTAGCAGTTTTCTATAAGAATGTTATACACAGAAAAGCTGTCCACGTCGAGATTTAATTCCTTTTTAAATGTGTTGGATGAAGTAAAAGATTTCTTTATTACACAGGGCAACATCCTTTTTGAGATAACCAGACATTTCGGTTTTCTTCTACGGAGAAAGCTTTACTTTGTCACTTGATTTTCAACCTAATATTCAATATTTCTGTTACAAAAACCGTTATAACTGCTTCCTCGTTTTAGAGCTTTTTTTGCTGAATGAATAAATTAATAGGTTTTATGTCCCACCGAACTGGGATTTATGACATGTCTCTTTTAGCTTTAATACACTTTGATTTGATTGACTGACTCGGTATAAGGTAACTGTGTGGGATTTTGACTGTGTGAGACTGGTTTTCACACTATGGAGATCTATTCGACCCGACGATCTTCGGCCTTACATGCAGGTTTTTAGAACTTGTAGTCATACATATATTGAAACATAAGTATGTACATATATCTGGGAAGAAAATCTCTGAGTACACTTATTTATGAATTCACAACGAAAATAAATATGTTTATGTTAAATTTTTATATTCAGTTAAAATATGAGCTGAACTGAGTCATTCAAAAGCCCGGCATTAATGATGTCTTTAAAAAATTTATATTTTGATTCATCTATCATCTACTTTGACGCTGTGATCAGCGTGATCTGCTGACTAGTTTGTTGATAGCAGCCAAAAACATTAGTTTACCTCAAGTGCTGTCAACGAGTTTTACTATGGAAAAAAAAATATAATATATCACAAATCAGTTCGCAAGATTTTAAGTGATGTTTGGCTCAGGAGACGGTTGGATGGCTGGATTGATCGTTGGAAAAAATGTACCGCTTCAAATGGAACCTACATATTTTGAAGGAAACGAAATAAAGTTTGTTTAATTGATTTGTCTTGTTTTTATTGATTCAGTCAATATCCATTGAATGTTTCTATTGTTGAAAACAAACTGGTATCCATTTGTTAACTCGTAAAAAGATGAAACTGAGCCTATTCAATTATTAAATTATAGAACAAAAATGGAGACGCGAGTCGTTTATTCTCCTTCAAACTTTACATTTAAGTGATCAGATCAAGGGTAAATCCTTGCTGAACGAAACATTAAAAACATATCAATAGTGGCAATGTTAAATATGTAATGAAGTAATTTTTAATTAATATTATTGCATTGTTTAAAAATACTTTTTGTGCATCATACAAATTTCTAAAAATGTGGAACAATTGTGGTATAAATTCAGTACCTGAGGTTGTGCATCCATATTTGTCGTGGTCTACAAGTCGCTCAACCAACCTGGAATAGCCATATTTCGAAGCCTTCCATTCTTTTCATCGCGATTCAGGATCCATATTACAATTCAGTAGTGTGAACTAGAAATAACACATTATCAGTTGTATTTTGGGCGATATCTGTGTACCGGCCATATTTCGAAGCCTTCTATTCTTTTCATCGCGATTCAGGATCCATATTACAATTCAGTAGTGTGAACTAGAAATAACACATTATCAGTTGTATTTTGGGCGATATCTGTGTACCGCTGTCACATACCACCGTTCTTCCCGTGCAGAGATACATATGCTCGAGTCTGTTCAATTTTGCATTTTATTTCAACGTTGCGATTTCAATTATTCATATGGGACTTCTTCGTTAAGATAAATTCGATTGAAGACATCGGTAATTAGTTGTACATATGTATAGTGTTTTTTTTCACTCAGCTTAATAAGTTCATTTGGAATTACCTTTCGACTTCGTCTGGTAATATCTCCAGTTCAAAATAACTCGGTTATCAAATGTTACCCATTTTTTTCATAACGGAGAGAATTTTAATGTAGTTTACCCATATCGTTAGCTTCTCCTTTGTACCAATTAAAGAAGTTTTTACAAAACAATATGTGCACATCCAATGCCAGTTAATTGTTTAAATTGATTGTGTTGAAGACTTCTGGAAGTTTTTATTTCCCTGCATTGATTCGTCCAGAAGTTGCCTTAGTTTTTTGTATCTATCGTTGTTTCCTTTCTAACATTTTTTTTTCTATCAGAATTTCATTGGTCATCCAGAATCTTTTTTATTCGTAATTTTAAATATTTTCTTTAGTTTTATTTCCACTATTCCAAATACGGGATTATGATGTGAGTGGGCATGGGCACCTGTCCCGGGATATCCTTTGACTGGCTTCGTTCCGTTCTTGAATATTTTATTGATGATGAAGTAAAAAATTCTTACTATTTTATCTCTGGTATGTTGACAGTACGATTTTGACCTCTCTCGTTACCAAGGAAGTTTTGCAGTGGAAATTTGAATCTGCTTAATGTGGAAAATAAGGTCGATCCACCATTTTTTCCAATTACGAAGGGAATAACCCTTCGATTAACCAAACTTGGCAGTTTCTGCACTCTAGCTGGTGACAGTAGAGTTCTATGGTGATAGTCTGATTATGATCGCGAGTTCCTTTACCGTAACAGTGGGATTTATTTCTAAGATGGACTTCATCGTTTAACTCTTTTGGGCTAGACGAACGAGGTTCATTCTTTAGGCCAAGATTGCCATTTCTTAACTTTGCCAATTAACGCCGATACTTGGAGCCGTTGATAACACACTCTTACTAAACGTTTTGGTTTCTCTAGTGGGTGCACTTCCATTCTGTTTTTTTCGAAACAAAAACTAGAAAATATGCCGAATATGCTATTCCAACACATTCATTTTAAAATTCATTTAAAAATGCTTACAATTATGGTAAAACAATAAAACTCATTCAGTCTAAGTAATATATCTCAAATACAAATTTCAATAACGGTTTCAGCATTATATTATGTTTTTGTGCAATTCGTTGCGGAAAATAACTCTCAAACAAAGACTCGCAATACGTATGCTAGATGATAGTTGAAATCTTCGAGGAAGCACTCTTTTAATCGATACGATACAGCCTTTCTCGACTAGTTTCTACAGAAATCGTTGAATTGAGCACCAAGGTTCCATGACTGCCAATCAGACTGTGCCACTTGGTTCCTACTTAAGCCGTCCGTATCGCTAATTCGTTTCAGCACAGAGATTCCTCGCACCTGATAAAGATCTCGTTAAGAGATCTAAAGTATTGCCTTATAAATTCGAATTATTGGCGATTTCAAAGTTTTTATCGCTGCTTGACTATCTATGTGAAAAACATTACCGTTCTCTCTATCAAGCTAATCGAAAGCCAGGTCCTGGCTTCACGAACTGCTGTAAGTTTTCGCTTAAATACAGCGGTCTGGTTGTCGTGTGGTAGTACAGATATCCAGTGTATAGGAGTAAATTACCGCATTTGTTCCAGACGCTACCTTCGATCCGTCTATATAAATGCCTTTCAAACATTTCTTTAAAATTTCTTCCGATTCCCAAGCACTTCTGCTAGGAATCCTAGTTTTAAACTTAATGTAAAGTCTAGATAGAGGACAACACAGTCTGAATTACTAGGAATAATTTTATTAATATCGAGTCAGTTGTAAGGATTACAATCGATAATAGTCATCACTTTTTCAAAGATATCAACGGCAACATGAAGGAACATAGTTTCCACTTGAACCTTGTTTGTGTTGCAGTGTTTGCTTTTCTTTTCCAGAGGGGTCTGGCGACTGTCGCGTATCTTCAGTGAAGAATCGGGGGTCTATAGAGGGTAATCAAGGTTTTTCTCGAGAGAGAATAACACGAAAGTTTCTGTCTAGTTCAGTTTTGGACAGATTAACATAAGGTTTTAAGCTGTAAGAAAGAACTACACTGAGATCTCCACAGCAATGTCTAGATTCAAGTAAAAATCAAAATCTATAGATAATCCGAACAAGCAAATCATTATAACATTTTCGAACATCATATAAAGTGAGTGTCACACATACATACATATGTAGAGTGATGTCGGACTATAATTGTGAGAGCTGACATAATGGAGAAGGCGGCGGTTTGTTCCCCTACTAGAACCATTGATCTTGAAATGAATGAAACTTTGACGTCGGCAAAAAGTCTTGGACTTATGTGCGCACACAGTATCCATAGTCGCCTCCTATCCTTCACTTGTTTTCGTTGTGGGTTAAACGATCGTTTCCCGGGAACATTAATGATTTGGCAGATATCCCAAAAATAAAACGAAATTTTTGTTGTTTACATCTCTGCTCCAATAGTGGTAGTGGTGCGGTAGTCACAGTGAAGAATGTTGTGCTTTGTGTTTTCACAGATTCTAAAATTAAAATCACCACCACTTTGAGTCAGTTGTTCTTGTTTATAATGCTTTATCGAAAATATTTTGCCTTTCTATTTCTTATTTTGTTTTTTTCAAAGCTTCAGTTTTGAATATTTCTATCCTTTTTAGCTTTTAACCTAGACAAATTAGATAAGTTGTTCGCCACGAACTGGAGTGAGTAATTTGTTAACAATTATCAAACGGGCACTTAAGGCGGACTGTGGAATTCTCATGAAAAGAGACTCCTGTGTAGTGGGTGGCGATGTGGAGGAAGAGGTTTAATTATTAAATAGTATTGTGAGAAATCAGGCCGCACGTGTGTTTGCAGTGTCTGGTGTGTTTATTTATTCTCCCTTCGGTGGTGTATGAGGGAAATGAATGAAAGATGTCTTTGAAAACATGGTCTTTTGTAGGCATAAAGTTGTTATATTTCTCTTAGGGTGCCGCTTATCCACTTATCTCAAAAGGATTGTGGCCTTGACTTTGATGAATGTAGGTTTTTCCGTGTACATAATGCCAAATCAATGCATATTCATTGTGTGGAGTTAATTTTTATGTGGTAATTCGAATTTCATTACAAATTTGAGGTGCAATTAGTGGTGATTGAAAATGAGTCACGCGACGAACTACTTGGGTATTTTAATTGCATAAGGTCAACTATGTAGCACGGGGTTTCTTGAAAACAGCTAGCACAAATATCAAATTGAACGTTTTCGCTTGAGCAGTTTTTACTTACACCTTGCACAATAGGATCCTTTTTGTTTGATAACTTTCCTTGATCTCTAGATATCTAAGGCATTGTTTGTACAATTTTTTCGTGTAGCAAGCTGTAAAATTTTGAACTTTTTTTATCTGTTCTTTGTTAAACACAGTAAGCTTTTTGACGTGAGTTTACAAGTTCGTCCCGTGGTTGTTAAATAAGTTCAAGGTTTGGTGGGTGTGGATGATATAGAAGAGCGTGTTAATAAGATTTGCACCTGTCGACACCATTAACTACAAAATAAACTGATCTGTTTCGCACAAAAGCTTTCCATCCACCTGCGTATTTATCCATGTCATTCCACGTATTGCAACGAAATGATGTTTTCTATGACCTAAGAAAGCTTAAACTGTGTTCTAATGGAATGATAATTTTGGGGCATTATTTTTATTTTGTTGGTATTGGGTGGGACTGAGTAATTTTCCAAGACAATGAAAAAGGATGAACAAACAAATGTACAAGGAACAAGTTGTACGGAAACATCTTCAAGTTGTTCACCAATATTCTGTCTGTCTTCATGTCGTGAGCATTAGATGCCAAACCCCTGATCAGTGGTCTGATTCATGTTTGAGATTCATCAGGTGATATTCTTGACCGAATGACTACTCCGGGTATTGTCACGTTTGCTAAACTAGTCTTCTCCAGCCGAGTGGAAATTCGATATAGAAACGAAAAGGAAATTGATGACAATATTCACGTCGTTTTCGCCAGCTTGTGCCTATCCCTCGTTGAGACAAATATGATCAGATTTGAAGATCAGAAAGATTAACAGGTCAAATTAAATTAGTAGGAAAAACAATCAAAACTCTGACGGAGCAATAATTTCTGTAAAGACTGTGGAGATGAAGACACTTTAACAAACTTTGTAAAAAATTGTTCTTGCAATATTTATTCAATGATTTACGGAAGCTATCACAGGATTCAACATTAGGTTTTATTTCCTTATCAAATTGGAACACACTGTATAATATTTCGATTGCGTAACTTTTTTTTTGCGTAATTATGACATATACCCTTAGAATAGGTTACAAACATAAAGGGTGGCCAATTGTTTATGATTCGGCAGCTGTCAAAGTTACCAAGTTAGGTTCAGTTAGGTCTGCTATTTCATTTCACGCTGCTCGCACATGCGGAAATTATAAAAAAAATATTATTGAAACTCCGGGTCAGTTGTAAATACACAACGTGAATTTCGTCGTGAGGTCGGTCGAAATCGGTTTGCAAACCATTTGTCGCACCGTGGAAAAGTTTGAGGGGCGAGTACACTTTTTGGACCTTAAGCGCCCAACCAGACAGAGATTTATGCGAAATGAAGAAAATAAAGACGCCGTAGCAGAAATGTCGATTTATCGCCCAGTTGAATTAGGCATCGCCAAAGAGTTAACGCGACTTATTTTTTGGTTGGATTTGGGCCTGCTTACGCAAGAATTGAAGCCGGACGATGATAGGGAACGCCATGAGTTCGCTGAACGAGCGCTGGATCCTGATTTCGCCCAAAAAATCATCTTCTTGGACGAGTCCAATTTTTAGCTTAGCAGCTATGTTAACAACCGAAATGCCAATATTGGAGCAAACACAATCCACACGTGTTCGATTAAGCATCAATGTTTCGTGCGGTTTTTGGCATGGCGGTATCATCGGACCTTATTTTTTTCGAAATGAGGAAGAAGACACCGTAATCGTCAATGGTCAAGGTATAGAACGATGTTTACTGTCTGTGGTCATACCTCGACAACATCAATATATTCGAGATTTCCAACAAGACGGTGGTACATATACAGTACAAGACATTCGTATTCGTACATCGGTGTTATGTTGATAAAAGTCAACTGTACTAACATTTTCCTTTCGTAAAATCGGTTGTTTCCGTAATTGATCATTCACTACTGTAAGTAGATTGATATACAACAAAAAGAAATCACTTTGCGATAGTATGTCAGATAGGGGCAAACAAAAACAAATCATTCTCCTTAATCGCAACAGACACTCGTATTCGTACACAAGAATCAAACTGTTAATTCTTGCTATTAATCCAATAGAGAATTTATGGGCCCATCTTAAGAGACAAGTACTTAAACACAAAATCAGCAATGTTAAGGACCTGAAACATGTTTTGAAGACAGAATGGGAAAATATATCTCCAGATGTTACCAAAAAGTTGGTAGAATCTATGCCCAGGCAATTACGAGAAGTTATACGACATAAAGGATTTCCTACAAAGTATTAATCCTCGGTTTTAAGCCTAGTTTGTAGATGTACGAATTTTTGTTTTTTGCATTTTTTCATTACATACATATGTTTTTTATATGGATATCTTTTCTTTTAAATAAAATCATTGATGTTTTGTCAAATCGACTCTGTTTAAAAAAATGGTTTGTTAACTCATTATTTTCATTTTTTGCCGATTTCTTTTATAACTTGTTGCTGTACGAATATGGGTGTCAGATACTGTACATATATGTACATATGCCATACAAGCGACGGGGTCAACTCAAGCTGCTGCGATCATGCGACTTGATCCCACTCGATTTTTTTTCTCTGGAGGAACGTCAAGTTTTTAGTCTGCGCCAACCACTTTGGAGCTCGTGGCCAACATTCGAGACGCTATTGATGCACCGATGCACCGAGTCATCAATGATTGGACCGACCACTTTAAGCACTGCCAGTGAATGATGTGCTGCCATCAAACTGATATCTGCGATATGACGTTGTGCAAACGGCTTCTTGGAATGCGCATTCATTTTCGAGAATTGTCTTTTTGATTTAAACAAGAGATGGGCTCACCATATCAACAAGCATGTTTTCTACGTAAATGTTTTGAACAATTTAATGTTTTATAAGGCTTAAGGGCGACACACGAGCAAAGTATTAGTTAAGGCGAATTTATTGCGAAAAACCAATAGGCTATGTATGTACATACACGACACATGTATCATATTTAGAATACATAAATGCTGGGCTACATTTCGTTGATATACCTGAGCATCAGGACCACCACACACACCATCATGGAAAATACATTTAGCTGGTGCTGCTGTGAGTTCGTTTGTGAAAATGAGAACTTTGAAAATCAATAAAAACATTGCCTTGACTGATTAAAGTGTCGTCGGGCAAATCACGGTCTTTATACATCAATAAACAACCGAATGTGCGTGTGATGTTTTCCAGCTTTTGGTAAACCTGAACATTTTTTTTTATTATTCATCCTGCGAAGCATTTAACCACTGCACTCTCTTCTTAGTAATATACCTTCAACGGTGTGCATGTGAAACATTCTGAACAAAGAATAAATAAAATTGAAAATAGTAAGGACTTCGGCATATGTAAGTACATTATATGTCAACATAGATGAGGAAGAGGATGAGAGAAGGGCTATAGCAATGATGTCCTCTCCCAAGACGCGCAGCAAGTTTCACTCGTGACCTAAATAAAATTGTCCGATACGTGCTGCTTCTCCTCGACTGCTGCTGTTCCATTGTATTTTCGATGTGTTTTCATTATATAGGATATGCTGCTTTCACTTATACATCTGTGCATAGTACCTATAGGTAAGAAGGTGTAGTTTTTCAATCTGGGACATAGAAGACTTTCCAGAGAATTATATTTCATCATAAGCTTTTACCTCAGGCACTAATTTCACAATTTCTCTTCGATGCCCTCTCTTAATTTGAGTGAACTTCTCTTCTCAAAGAAAATGATAGCAATGTTTGCTTGTGGAATGGCAACAGCGCACTAGTGCTAGAGTATCCGGGAGCTTTTCCCGAACGAGGCAAAAGCAACCCAGGAATCACTTAGCCCAGTATCAATTCGTACGGTCTCCCATGTATACCCACTTGGTAGTGAAGCACGGACAATTGTATACACACAATAATGGAAGTCGGGTAGAATTTGTATTCTAGAGAAAAAAACTTTTTAACAATTTTTTTAAACTTAAATTCGTATGAAACAAGTAAAAATTAATTTTAAAAAGTGTCGTCAGTTTAAATCCGAAATATAGAATATACAAATGGGAAGTTGACGAAAAGTGATCGAAAAAAAAAGCCAGAGACGGAAAAAAAGAAATTAATGAAAAAGCTGAAAATGCGAATGTGCTATGCAAAAGTGAGTGAATAAAAAGAAAAGGAAAAAGAAAAAAAAACGTCGAATTTTCGTTAAGCGGATTGGGTTTTAGTGTGAATCTATTTAAATCCAACAAAGATATATATCATTCGATTGCGTTCGCAGGAAGTATTTATCTTGTATTGCATTCCACGCAATTTAGTGCATAGACGAGAGTGGACGAATAGATAGATAGATGGATGTTTGTGTTCGAATTTTCCTCAATTATCGATTGTGCAGCTTTTGTGCGATGGCCCAAATTTTCGAACTTCGCCTTTCTGGTATTCCAACAATGTACATATTAAGTGGACATATCCACACAGACATGAGGACATTACGCAGCAACCTACCCCGATCTGTGTGGTATAGTACTTGGCTTTAACGGATTGGGTTTTTCCTTTTGTAATCATACTTTTTTTCGTAGCATGAATTATACACTCGACGAGAAAATGAATCAAATATGAATTTATAAACAATTTCCAGTTTTTCGCGGATGTATTTTAATGTCCATGTTGTGTGTATGATTACGTGAAACTCACACCACAGACATGAAAAGAAAGCAAATCCATAGCAAGCAACTACTACTATCAGATATTTGGTGATGATATAAAATTCGCAGTGCGCACGTGTCGCACATGCTTTTTTTTTTGTGCAATACACATAAATATTCAAGGGAATTGATCCTTGTTCTGTGTGAGCAAAGGAAAGAGCGACATAAAGTATATAACTTTTTTTATCTACTATCCCCGAGAGCACCACTAGGCCTATTTCTTTTTCTATCTAATAGCAATACACTTATTTGGTTTTGTTGTATTTTTTTTTCTCTTCTCTTCTCTTGTTTCTATTCATCTAGTTCCTGTTTAGAAAACCTTGAAATTGCCTTACGCCTGAGAGATCCTTTGATTTTATACTCCTTTGTTTTTTTTTTGCTGTTGGTTTTGCAATTTCCCTCATTTTGCATGAGTACAAGAAATACAAAAAGTATATGGAAATACTAGAAGAGAACATAGGTTGACAGGTTTACGTTCCTGCGACAACAACTGATTCTCCCCCTGCAGTCTGTTGATATTATGTATAAGTTGATTGGATGGGTATGCGTTGCAGTCTCAGGCAGGAAGGCAAATTTTGTCCTGATTTGCATTCTTCTAGATAACGCTTTTTCATGGTGAGGATATCATGTGTTGGTTTTGTCAGGAATTGCCAGGAATAATCTGAATTTAACAACAATCTATTAAAGTTATTTGTATTTATAGTATGTGCATACATTCTTGTTTTGTAAGACATAGTGTGTTTTGCAAAATGATTTCAAAACAAACAATTTTCAAAGCGGCAAACTGTTTCAATACAAAATTTAAATTGTATTGTGATATCATCAAACGAATTCATTAAAATTTTTGCAAAGGAACATGAAATTAAATAAGTTTTCAAACTTTAAATAATGTCTAAGGCTAGTCACTTTACTTCTGCAATTGTCAGTATCGACAAACTTCAAATAATTTTATAACTGATTCCGAAACATGAAGATGCACCAATATATAACTTTAACTTAACAGTATAATAACCTTTCAGTGGTCTATTTCAAAACAACCGGTCTAAAAATCCTTTTAATTAGAATCTACATGCAAGCAAAAATCTCTTTAATCCCTTTGATTTCCTTATATGCGATTCATAAAAAAATTGTGTTTACAATATTTTTCTGTGTTTCAATGCTCACTAAGTATTTTGACCTCAAAAACGCAATATCACTAAAGTTTATTAAAATTTATCTACATATACGCCAACCTTTTCTTCACGATGTTAGAAGCTTCAGATGCACTTAACGAACTCTGATAGTTTAAAATGAAGTATATAAAATAACAAATTCGCTGTTTTTGGATCGTATCCCAAAATTTGTATACATACTATATTCTCTGGTCTCGAAATAAATTTGTCGTAATTTTTTGTTTTTAGAACCCATTATCCACGTATGTATGTGATTTGTAGACGTCCTGTAGAACCACAACATTACGGGCTAGGCATTCTTGATTTGTCTTTTTTTTTTTCTTAAATTGAGATTCTTTATTTGTATATCATCGAACTTGTCGCTTTTCTAAATTCTACCCATTATTGACAAATGTTGAAAAAATGTCAGTAGAAAGCTTCTTAATTCAGACGTCATGACCGTTTTGCGCCACAAACTACATAATTGGTACATCGTCACTGTAATTGTCATATTATATGTATATGTTCTTGTTTAAGGACTCAAAATGTCCTTTAATAACTTTGATTATGCCTTAATATTTATATTGCTCCTGTAATCCATAAATTAGTATTTCGATTTTTGTAAATTGCCGACGCAGCACTATTTCATTGAAAGTTGTTCAACATAATAATTTGAAACTGAAAAATCCTGAAGTATATGAGTATTCATAAATATTTAGATTTTCCTGCACACGTTGATTTTCGCTCGAAAAATTGTCAAGGGTTTAGATCTTTTTCGTTACTATTAAATTTCTGTTGAATATGTATTTATCTTTTTTTACTACACTTGACTAAGATACATAGTCTATAGAATATCTAACTTGAAAAATTTCGCTTAGTATTATCTTTTCAACATGGCAATGCTCTCTTCCTTGCTCTGGAAATATCGGTTTCATCATCGGGGGGAAGAATAAATGCACCCTTACCCCAGTTATTTAACAGTCTTCATCCCTTTCTTCTCTCAATACCAATGTCAACAACCACCACCACCATCATCATGGTCGCAGTGGTTGTTGTTGGCTTAAATTGTATCGCACTACGTAGTAAATTCTTCTCAGTCTATTCCGCTTTTCATGTATTCGCTTAAGTATCCTCGACGGGTTGTGGTTCATGTTATCTCCGTTTACTTCTGTCTTCTCATATGATATTTCGAAAACTTGTTCTACCGCTACGAAGAAAGGAGGATATATGTATATATGTTTTTTTTTTGGGCCAACGCACAAAAGATTGTGAACGGGAATGAAAAATCGATAGCGAAAACTAATTAAACCTTTTTCGTGCTTGTGTGTTCGTTTCAGTCTTCTGATGTAAATAGTTTGTAAATTTCACAGTGCATTATTTTAAGATGACACCCTGCCTCCAAAGCTCTAATAAGTTATTAATCTTAAAAAAAACTGCCCAATAAATGGGAAATCTAAAAAGTGCAGACAATATATAAACGAATTTGACCTTGCGGTGGTTAAAATAATTGAAAAAATAAAATTACAAAAGTAATCAATCCACGAAAATAGCTTTAAACAAATGTGTTATGACTAAAAATAAATATCAAACAATTTCTAACTTGAATAAATATAATAAATAGTGTTAAACAAATAAATGAATAATATATCTTCTAAAATATAAGAATATACAGTGATAGTGATGTGTTATGTGATAGGAACCTTCTATACAAGAAAAATATTTTCTATATTATATTGTTAATTATTATGATTATATTAATTTTTTACAAACCAATGAACATATACTTTGCTTGTGATTTACCATGGGGGGAGAACCAAAAAACAAACAAATTAATTTCAAATCAAATAAGTCAATAAATCCCACTTGGAACCATTAGTGAGTGTTTTAAGCAAAAAAAGGACATTACATAGTTCACTCGTAAGTTCTGCCGTTTTACATCAACAAGATATATACATATATATATATATATATACATATATAAAACAATTCTAAGTAAGTTGCACTGCCAAAACATAATGAGTGAAAATCCAAGAATCTACGAACTAATAAAATAAAATTTCTTCGAAAAAGTTTCATTCATTCAAACCTGATTGTTTTAAAGCGCACAGATTAAGTACTAACCGTACGACAACAACTGCTAAAATATGCGGATAGTTAAAGTAAGCAAAGGTAAGAAATTTTGCTCAAGTGGAAATACCACAACCGCGTCATGTTGATCTCTGAGAGAGTAACATCCCACTTAGGGGCCAAAAATGAAAATACAAATACAGAAAAATGTTTGCTTTTAGAATTTTTTTCAATATAGTTGCTGGCATAGGTCCAGTATTTTCAATTTTGTGTGAACTAAATATTGTATTTTATTTTTATATCAAATTATAATGTAAAAGAAATCATTGCCCTCCTATGAGTTGTCTAGTTTCTCGTTTTTTTCCTCTCTCTTTTGTTTACGATTTACGGAATAGGAAGAAAGAAGAAAACAGTTTTAGAATTTATTTCAAAAGCTTTTAGGTTTACTAAGTTTTTTTTTCGTGATAAGTTTGATCACTGTAATAGTTAATCATTTTGGTTGTTTTTCTTCTCCTACAACAATACTGTTGTTCGCAAATCATAAATTGTAGTTAATCAATAGAATAAACGTATAAATGTATTTCCTTGCGAAATCATAGATTCACCTGATTGCCGACACTTTGTACTTCCACATACATTCATACATTTACATATGAATGTACATATGTATACCGATGCAAGTGTTGGCTTTGTGGAATATTTCGAACTCGAAATATTTACGAAAGTTTTAATAAAACTTGACATTACTATCGCGTTGAATTCCAAAAAAAGTAGATCGGACGATTTCGTGTGCTTGTCCCGTCTTTCAGTTTACAAGACAGAGGTCTGTCGATCTATTTGTAGGGTCGAGCTCAATCTTAACCGGTGAATGGAGACTTAATATTTAGAGACTGTGCGTTCACTTCTCGAAAAGATTATTATTTCATTATTAAATACCGATTTCAATATATAAATGGATTGAAAAGGTCTTTAACCATTTTGATAAAGTTTGATATATTATGTAGATTGTACATATGTCATCAGATGGGCATATAACTCTCGGTGTATAACGGTAATTTCGAACGTGTCTATATATACAAAGCTCCCCGAATTGTTGCCTTAAGAAATTTTTGATTTATTTAAGCACTCTTACCCGCTTACGTGGAGGGAAATTTTTGAAGTAAAAATATTTTGTTTAGCAATGCGGGTTACGCAGCTGAGCTACAGCACACAAAAGAGAGAAGTAATGTCATACCATATTTTGATTATGTCACGCTCACTTTTACAAAATTTGTGAAACCTCCTAGACAGAGCACAATGTTTTCATTATATTGTCCATCAAATGCAGATTGCCAAGCCCATTTTATCAGGCCTCATGTATAAGCAGGACAGGACTTGTAAACTTATAGCATAATGGTGCAAATACTTTATTTTGTTTGAAATAATATAGGTGCCGATTACTCTTTTTATTATATTGAAAGTAGCTTTTACGTTAGTCTTAACCATTTCGTAAGTTTTTAGAAGAAGGAAAAATGGACACACGCTCGGTAGTTAGTTCTGGAGGCTCTAGGTCTAAGTGCCAGATAAAAACAAAAGGTTTTTTTCACAGGTTTAATTTTCTCGAGTGTCTGACAAATATCGGAGAGTATAACTGTCATAAAAAAGCTTCTCACAAATTGCCCTTAGGACAAGGCGTTACAAAGTACCGTTGTGTTGTGTGAAAATGTACCACGGACGACGAGAATGCTTGTGATAAGCTAGAGCCAGCTCCAAATATTTATCTTTGTGAGGAAAAAAAAATTAATTACCGATTTGGGTTCATCTGGTTCATCAATTCTTCTTTGGTAACTTGATTCACAACTTGGTGAATAGTAGGGATGATAGGTCTTTTATTAATCTTCTTTCTTTCACCAAAATTTACTCGTTTTGTAACAAAAGTTCCGTCATATTTTGAACTTCAAGTTTTATAGATAGCCGCCAGGCAACATCAGACTTATCTACTACTTTCAGTTGTTAGCTGTAGTACTATCCCTTTTACAAAATAGCTATACGAATTATACATTTAATAACTATATTGCACCGCTCATTTACTTGAAGACTGTGATAACTTAACTTTTTGCAAAAAATTCGTTTAAAGTTTTCAATTAACTATCACCTTGCAGAAAAAAGAAGAAAATATTTACGTCGATTATTGAATTCAGTTTTTCTGTGTGATCGCATTATTGAAACCGGCGGATGAACTGCGTTATAGATCCGCAGCAATTTCGGTGCGAATTGAAAACATCAGGCTTTGTATGGAATGCGAAGGGTTTGAGCTACATTCTTTCACTTCCTTGCCAACATTCGTTCACTTGCTAGCTGAAGTTTTCGATGAAGGGTAAAAACCAACTGCTACTCCCTCTCTTCGTAATCAATCTGTCGGATTCGATTTTAGATCCTAACGAGGAGAGTATACAAAATATTAATTTAAAACTATAACGCAATATAAACCAAAATAAAGCGTTTTCATTCAAGTATTCAGGAACATATGTATGTAGACACATATATGTATCAAGCAATTCAGTTTTTTTTTTTTTAAACTTAAAAATAAATTATTAAAAGTTATTTGCTTAACTCAAGATATTAAAAAGTTTAATTCTTTGCTGATAATTATGTAAATTGTAGTTTTTACCTTTCTGTATTTATGTATACAAGTCTTATATGTTTTTCTTAACTACACTTTTTATATTTATAGAATTCTCAACGGGTGTGTGATTATGAGTTCGGCGCAAACGCAAATCGCTGTGGCTCCAAACGTCCATAACTTGGCAGCATCTCAACTACAAAAAGACTACAGCGAAGACTCGTTAAACAGACAAAACAGTTTAAGCAATAACAGAACTAGAGTAAGTAGTGGATAAATTCTCCTTTAGTTTGCGTTATGTACATATATACATACATATATGGATGTGTAGCTAATGGTCTAGCTTGTCCCATATGAGTAGAAAACACTATTCATTGTCTTTTTGATTATCGATACACACGCCAATAATTTCTTTGACTGAAAATCGATAAACCCAACCAGTATAGGGACTGGTTAAACACTAATGGGAAATTCCCATAAGTTAACAAATTTTCAAACCCATTCCAATATGGATTAAACTAATAATTACACCTACGACATTTCCATCTCAGGTTCAAGGCATGCAAAACTATACCATGACTTTCTTCTGTGGTTTTACTGGTGCTGCAATGGAATAACATAGTACCAAGGTCATGTTATTGATTTCTTTTTCCCGAGAAGCCAAACAAAGAATAAAACAAATTGAACATTTCTGTTAGAATCTCATCCGCAATTGGCACGCAAGGATCTAGCCCGTACCACTTAGCTTTTTGTTCCACACCACCACCACCCTAAAGAACGAAACGAGCCATCGATATTATTCATCGTGTTACAGAGTAATTTTCATAAACGAATAAATGTCAATCACGATCTGATAAAATCACGTGTGCCTTGTCCTGCGCTCGCTCACACCGTTTGTGGCTTACCTACTATATGCCGGAGCAATTTTCTGAGAGCGGATAGAGGAACGATTACTGTTTGCTTGTCTGGCCGCATGTTCTGAAATGTAGATTTCGTGTAGATGGGTGGATTTGCCTGACGCAGTGTTGGGTTGTTTAGTCAAATCCCTAAATTGGTTAGTGATGTCACAGAGCTCTGAAATCAATGAAAGCAAAAGTGAAAGGTCGTAAATTGGTGGTGTAAGAAAGAGAGTTTGCCTTGCAGAGTAGTAATTAATCAGCAGTTAAGGTTAGTTATTAGGTTTTGTTTGAAGGTCGCACTGGTGTTTTCCAATTGGAGGAATTATTATCATCGTGTTAGGTAGGTTTGCTTTGTGTTAGTTATATATGGACATACTTATGTATTTACGTCACCCTTTCATGAATGATGTTAGGCGGAAATTTTTGAAACAGATCATGGTGCTGTATAACGTGTTGTTGTGCGGATATTTTAATTTTAACCAAAGTTCACGGTTCACGGTCCCATCGCTACCGAGCGTTTGATATATGTACGTAAATATATACATATATGCATATATCTTAGAAAGCTTCTCTTCCTTTGGACGCTGTAGGTCATTTTCATTTGTATGAATGCAATACGCACAGCAAAATGATTCATCTATGTTGTAAAGTTGGACCCTTTCATTCGTGTGAAGAATATAATACGTATGTATAACACGAATGGTTGTGAGAAGCTAGGCCCTGGGTCCCATCGAACTACTGTTTAATGCCGTGTCCGAAAGGCAATTTGCTAGTTGAGCTTTTACATGACCGGTACACTCTTGCATGTTTGTCAGACGCTCGCAAGAGGCGGAGCCGTGAAAAAATTAAGTGTGTTTTAGCTGTAACTTGAACCTCGTAGTCCAACTCACTAACCAAAATAAAATATTATTAGACCCAAGTAAGAAAATGTAACGCTTTGCCTTGAAAGGTGTATTTCTTTAAATTCGTATAAAAATGTATTGGAGTACAGAATTTTTTTCAGTATTTTGTATGTTCACCTTTAACTACGATAAGTGCCTTCACTCTTCGAGACATACTCTTTATACATGATTGAATGGTGTGCTGGAGGTGCTTAATATAATTCCAGTCAAATATGATTCTTTCTATGAGCCCCTTTTCAGTGGTAAAAGTTGTTTTAGCCACGGCCACGATTTAAATTTTATGGTTCGTCTGTTAGCCTCGTCGCATGACGACAGCAAAGGCGTCAAGTATAGAGATCCCTGATTTTTTTCAATCGCCCCTCAATGGTTTTACATTAAAACGTTTCTGGATCCCTTGAGTGCGCGTAAATCATGAAAAAGCTGATGAGCCTTTTTTTTGGGAAGACTGAGTTTTCTTTCTATGAAGTCAGTGCGAAACAATAGCTTGGTCATCGAAGCAGAAGCTAGCGGTTTCCTGGCTATGTGTGTATATATATAGTTTGGTTTGACATTTCAACTTTTCTGTGTTGGCTATATGTATAATCATGGAAAGTGCAATGAATCACAAATCTTAAGAACTTTGACACATGCCATACAGTTGGGAAGACAATGGAGTTGTAGACGTAACCATTGTGTGCTGTCTCCAAAAATGGATCAGTGGCTCCGGAATAACATATTAAAAAAAAAAAAGGCTGCTCTTAATAAAAATTCGTTTATAGGGGTTTATCCTTTACTCTTTTTAGGGTTTGTACCTTAAATATACCGTTTTCTGATGATATGTTGTGAATATGGCTAAAGTATAGGTTTTAAGACTTGATTGTCTGTTGTACCATAAAGAGCGTTTATTATACAATGCCAGATATCTATGTAAAAAAAAGAAAAGATATCTACATATGTACATATCTACATACATATGTACAAATGCAATTCATACGAAATGCTTTCTTACAGGACTAAAAAAGACAAAACCTTTAAGTAAACAAGTTAAGAAGTTATAACCATGTACATTCAACCTCCATATACACTTTTATTGAAATTTTTATTTATTTTTTATTTAATTAGGGCAACATGAAAGGCAAACATTTAACACGAAGTCATGCAATGCGTGAATCAACATCACCGCCACGTACACCAACTCCACGTACAGATCAACAATTAGCGTCATCAAATTGTGGGCTGTTATCTTCGTCGTCGTCTTCTTCGTCATCGTCTTCATCATCGACACACAGTCCATCACAGGAAACAAACGATTGCAAAATGCACGTACAATCATCTTCCTTGTTGTCCCCGTCCCCGTTGTTAGAAACTCCCTCGGTAATTGTTACTAGTCAACACTCCCAACAGCAGCAACAACAAAGCGTTATCTGCAATGAAGCGGACTTTCCCAAGTTATCTCCTCCCAAATCATCGAAAAGTCCTCGCAACTCACAATCGAATAACGTAAATTCTAATTCCAACAATAATAACAATAGCCATAATAATAATAATAACCGCGATTCAATGGAAAAGTTTAATAGCACCCATCAACAGTGTGGTGGAACGCCAACTAGCGGTGGTGAGCAGAACAACAAAATTGAGTTTGGCAATGGAAATGGGAAGAAGGTTGTTCTAGAAATAACAAAATCAATGGACAGTGGAGGTGGTGGTTGCATCCCGTCAAATTCATCTTCCGTAGTTAACTCTAATAACCAACCGGAAAACAACGGTAATGGATTGCATTTTATGCATCCGGATACACATTCGATGAATCAGGACAGTGTGATGTCTATGTACGACAAAGAAAATCGTTGCCCACGTAATGACAGTCAGAACAGCAACAATTCTCTTTCACCCGATGAGAATCAAAACAGTCTAACCGACAGTCCCGGTGATGTTGGTAAGCACGAGCGTATGGGTAAGAAACACAGGACAAATTCAAACTCAAAAAGCTCAAAACCTCGTCTAAAAAATATGGGCTCTTCGTCCAGCATGGATGGTGGTAACAGCAACAGTACATCTGGCTTTATATCGAGAGGTATATTTTACTAGTTCTTATAGATCTGGGCCAAGAAATACATACATTACCCCCTTTTATATGCACTTTTAGATAGCTCTATGGAGCAATTTACCGATCAAAGCGGCGTCGATCTGGTGCATTTCTTTAAAGAGACCCTAAATAAGAATCCCAAAGATAGAAATACTTTAATGAAAATTGAAAAGGATCTCATGGAGTTGGCTCAAGATAAAACGTAAGTACATTTTATGTGAGAATTTGGAGAATTGTTATTATCTCTATTTTGCCAATAGTCGACATGAGATGAGATTTCCAGCTGCATCATCGTACAATAGAATGCTGATTCATCGGACAGCTGCATTCTTTGGAATGGAACACAATGTGGACACGGCTACGCAACAGTGCGTAATAGTAGCAACAACGAAAGGCACTCGTCTCCCAGATGTAAGTTTTGTAATATCATCTAACGTTTTGTTTTAGTGTTTGGGTAAGATAAAACAGTTTAATCAAATGCGATGTTGCTTAACAACGAGCTATAGGAGGATTTTTGGTTGATTTATTATCTTTAGTCCGCCACGCCAGCTTGATGAAACAATAGACATTTATTGGATTTCCAGAAGATTTACTACATACATACTTTCTGATCGACCTTTTTTATTAGAAATATAGCTTGGCCATAAGTTATTTTCCAACACACCTTTGGCTTATTACTTCAATATCTATAACTACGATACTTTAAAGAAAGCGAAATTCTTTTGATAGCTGGTAGTGGGCTTTTAAAACAAAAAAAGCTCTTTTTCAGGCAAAAGAAAGCACGGTCCAGAGACTTAGTGGTTTTGAGAAAGACTAATTTGTTTCTGTCAAATAGAACTGACCCTTAAAGGGAGTTGGCTTACTGACATCTCAGAGAACTTTTGCATAATTTTTTCACAGTCTCATCTGTAATGAACATTTAACAATTAATCAAGAATACATATGTGAACATCATGTATGTGTTTGCGATGAGAATGCCACACAGTACGTGACACTGTTTTAATCAAGGATAGTTAATGCAGTGTGTTAAATGCTCCTAAATAAAAGTTTGGCTGATGATAAATCTAAGACGACATTCATGACCGTACGGTTCAGGTTCTTCTTGGATCATTTGAGGATGTCTAGACATTTCGCAGCATTCTTATCAACTTCGAATATATGGTCGTTCTATTAAAAATTGAAGGTTTATCGGTTTTGGGGATGCAAGTGCCATTCATTAATAATGGCAGGTGGTTTAGGTTACGTCTTAGCGAAGAAAGAGCATTGGGTTTTTGAGGGATTAAATTCTATTGTCTATATCCCCTTTTATTACGCTGTCAAGATTGGAATTTAATTAGCTTAACACGCACTGCCGCTTCAGTTCCACGGGCGAAGAGAAGGGATATGAGGATTGCGAATATGAGAAGCTGAGGGTATTGGGTATTATCATCGAATGAATGTATTGCGTTAGAAGTAGCAGACAAGAGATTATTTATGTGAAAATAAGAAAAAGAGTCGTAGACAAAACGTCTTCTTTGTACTTAGTTTGTGGCTGGCAGGCTTCGTCCAAACATTTCAAATTGAACGTTCTGAAAGGTAGTTTATAATCCATTTAAGAAGACATTCATTTTCGTCTAATGTACGCGTTTTCGTCAATAGATCTTGATACCAACCTCTGTCAAGTGCTTTGGAAACACATATGAAGCGTAACACTCCTAAATATGTACAGTGGCGACAAAATAAATAGCACACTTTGATCTCATTTTTTCAAACTTAAAATTTTTGTATCTATCTACAGTAAAAAAAGATACTACTTATGTATGTAATAAAATAAAATTAGGGACAGTTCATTTAAAAAAATAAAAACCTGAAACATTTCATTCATATTTTTAAAAAAAAAGCTAAAAAGTATTCTTCGTTCTAACTTCTTGCAGTCAAAATAAATAGCACACTTTCCGAAATTCATTAAATTTAATAGAACAGTGAAGAAAAGAAAAAAAGTAAATATGGAGATCTCATCAGTATTTAGTCGGGTAGTATTTACTTTTATAACTTTAGTACATCGACAGCACATTGATGATACCAGGACCTTACACCTCTCTCCAACGTATGGCACTCCAAGCACGTAGAATCTCTACACAAAGTTGATCTAAATTTGTGGCCGTCGTTCTGTCTATTGATGTGTTGACATCCCTCCACAAGTTCTCAATTGGATTTAGATCAGGGGACTGAGCTGGCCAACAAGAACATTGCTTCAACCGTGCTTTACTATTTTTATGACGTATTTAGGGTTGAATTCTTGGTTGATCCCGCGTCTTACATATTGTTTCCCGTCTTATAATGGTCCACATAATATTCTCGCGCCAATTTCGATTTTTATTAATATGGTTACGGTCAAACTCCAAATGACGTGACTTATTCCGATTTTATACCAATGGTTTCTGTCTGGCAATCCATCCGAACAATTTTTTTTCTCGGAGGCGATTTTTATTTGTGCTAACAGAAACATCCACGTTCACCTCCCTTTCAATTTTTAATTTTATTTTAGGAGCTGACAAAAATGGATCGAGTTTGCTCAAACAAACAATGGTCGAGTCGGTCCTAGAGGTGGTCTTACGCGACCGATCCTTATGCAGTTTGTTTTGGATCGAGCCCATTTCTTGGTAATGTTGAAGGGTATTAATTACCTTTTTTCGTGACCACTTCAATTTTCGCGCTACGTCCGAATTCGAGCTTTCTTTATTCTTATAGGCAAGAACACACCGTCTGAAATCCTCCGTGGAATGAATTCCTCGTCCCATACTGTTGTTGATATACCAAATTCTTTAAATCTTTAAATTTCTTGCAAAAGAAACTCTTTATTATTACTTACCTTAATAATATCAAGAATTAGATTTAAAAGTGACAAATTAATTGTAGTAAACAAAAGGTGTGCTATTTAAATTGTCCGCACTATATCAACCAGCCTTTACAAAATGTTATTTAATTTCAAAAGCCAAGGATGATTTAAGAAGTAACATGTACCGTTAGTTAATAGGGAAGTTACACTTTATATAAACTAAAACTATTTTATGGTTAATCGATTAAGCTGCAGATTTAAACCATAATTATTAGTTACCCTGCAACTGTGCTATTTATTTTGTCGCCACTGTATATCAGAATGCTGCAGTGAATGGATGGTTTAACTTTTTTTTTTTGCTACGAAAATCGTATTACCGGCCTTTGAGGTGTTTTCATAATTCAAGATATTTCACAAGCTGACAATTTATTAGCATTTCATGACCTCGGAAAGAAAGGACGTTAGTCCAATGGGTCGTTAGTTGGAGGCAGAAGAAGATTCGCATTTTTTAGGGACGGGCGGAAGAAATGCTGTTACTATACGAGTGCGAAAGTGGATATGTCCCATAGAATATTATACGCATTTCGGTATAAAGGGAGACAAAGCACAATCTGAAGCGTAGAGTTCGCAGTGTTATTTAGATTTAGGCTGCTCAAAACTTTGTTTTTGTGCCAAATCAAATAATTTATACTGAAAATCGGTTTTAATTATATTTTAACATGATTTGTTTTTATTTCTAGATTCGCTTTAAATCTTTGTTCCGTGATCGCATGTCAGATGAGCCAAGGAAGTCGATTCTAAAGAGAGATACGCACAGCTTCGATGACGCTCGCCAAAGCTATTTGTGTCCAGATCGAGGTGTTCTCGATCGGAAAGCAAAAAGTTTTGAAGAACGAGAAGAGGAATATGAAAAAGTACGAAGGCGAATATTTCGAAACCGAGAAAATGGTGAAATGATGGAAGAATCCTATTGGAATTGGTCGGAGAACCCTGAGCAGGTCTCAAGAATGCGCCAAAGTAATAAAATGCTTAAAGTTCAATCGGCAGTAAGTATAATTTTTTTTTAAGGTTGCAAAATAAATAAACATAAAATAATCGAAGTGAGCCTTTATACAACAAGAGGTGTCCTTTTAAATCAATAGGGTAATAGACATGGTGGTTTGTCTTATTCCAAGACAATACACATTACCCGCACTTGTTTGGTACGAGTTGCAGAGTGGCAGGAAGTCTTGTGTTTGGAATTGAAGTGTTTCGTATGTACATTTGCGTTTCACTAAATGGTTTTTGAGAAACGTCGAAAATATTTCAAAAACCTGTAAGGGCAAATCATACATTAGAGGCACTTTTCTCGATAAACTATACCAACATCTCTTAATTTTCCCTTTTTCTGGGTATTTCTGAAACTTAATCATTATAATTTTTAGTTTTTAAATCGCTAAATCATAACTCAATTGAACTCATTTTTCAAAATTACTTTTACAACTGCCACAGTATGATTTATTCACAATATTCAAGTTAAGTTACACAGTATCATACCTAAAATCCATTAACTATTGTCGTGACGATTGCTGGTCGACAATCGAAATAGAGAGCTTTGATGTCTCCTATTATAAGCACTATGTTGTCACACTCCCCTAAGCTCCGAATGGCTTACTAAAGTTAAGGTGACACCAGATGTATGTACTTAAATTATTTACAATCTATACTATTCCCCAGCATCTATATGTATGTATATGTGTATATTCTAAAAAAAAACTCTCTGTAAATTGAAATTTAGTATTTACCAAAGTTTTAATAATTTTTATTTCATTTCAGCAATCAAATGATTCGAGAAACGACGGTCGCCCAAGTGTATCGAAGTCTCACAGCTTCGGTGGTTACGGTGGTCCTCCTCCGAATGTCAGTGGCAACAGTGGTGTTCCACTTCTTCGTGGCGATTCTGTGAATTCTACGAAAAGTGCTGGACCACGGCTTTTTTCAAAGCAAGATTCAATTGGTAGCACGAGCACACCCTGGCGTCTTTCGCCATCCAGTAGCGGGTAAGTACCCAAAGGGAAAAGGAATAGTTCTAGATGTTTCTTTTTATAAATATTAGGATTGCATTTATTCGCTGTGTAATTGAATTTTGTACATGCAATACATTAGTAAAAGTTTGAATCTGACATTGAGAAAGTGTCCATACAAAGAGAAAAAAAAAATCAAAATTAGAATATGATGAATATTGAAAAAAGATCTCTCTTTCTCACTGATTTTATGTGTTCTCCCATTTTTTTTTTAATAAATAGATATAAAACACAAACACAATCCCTGCGGTCTGATTCGGTAACTCCCTCTCCGACTGGATATGGGAGTGATGAGCACACGCCAGAACCGTCGGTTATCCACTCGCCGCCACCCACTCCATGTGGGCTCGTATGGGCCGTCACTGACATAGCCAGTGTGCCGAGAGGCAGTGTCCTCATAAATCCGCAAACGTTGCAACCAATAGTTAATCAAGACGGGTAATTTACGAAAAAAAAATGCAAATATCTAAACAATATCTAAACTTAAAAATTCTAATAACACAACAGAGTTTCCTTTCTTTTTGTTGATTAAAAAAAAGTTCACGAAATATTGATAAAATATGCATATCTATGTTGATATTATTCTTTTGAAGACAATTTCCGATAGTTATAAAAACAAAAGTTTGCAAAACGTTTGAGTTATTTATATTATTTATGATATTATGTTTGTCTTTGTTACGTTGTCTCATATTACATACATATGTCAATTTAGGTTTGAGTTTTTCCGTTGTTTTTTCTTTTTCTTTAATTGCTCTCGTTTCCTTTTTCCCTAGTTATAAATTAAATTTTATAATCATACCAATTAAGGATTTTCGTTTTGATTTTACTAATAAAGCACAAACAATTAATATCATTTGCTTTTTAGCAGCTACAACTACAAGTTGTTATTTACTCTGGCCTCATGTTGCTGTGTTCCTGTTTTGTACATTCGAAATGGTTTTCTTTTCGGCACGTTTGCTTGCTTATCTTTGCTGTTATTTTCCCGCTTTTCAATGACATAAGTATGTATGTACGTATATACTGTATAAATGTGTACAACCCTTCCGATTCGATTTGGATGTTTTTCTCTAAAACCCCAATAGTTTAACGCTGGATGTAAGATGGTTACCAGATTTTTATATATGTAATTTGCTGGTTTCTCATTAAAAAAATACTTATTAATGATTTTAAAACTGAGTCCAATAATAATGAGTTTTTATTAACTACATTTCAATTCGATCTACACCATGTGATTGAGATCAGTGGCAAACATTAATAAATAAATAAAACTAATAAAAAAAATCCGTTGTTGGGTCCGAAATGAACCTGTTGTCTACAGCACAGTAAATAAAAAAAACAGAAGATTGTAGCTTCTATTCTGGATTGTGATCAAAATTCTCCTACATCTTGCCATCTTCTAAATATGAACACATGTAAAACTTATAAACTTATACTTATACATATGTAGAGTAAGTTAACGATCTTGTAGAGTAAGTTAACAGATACCTACCTATTTCTTGTAACACAAGATGTTGTGCACGAACAACATGAGGCGAAAAGAACTAGGAGGAATTAATGGCTCCTCAAAATAGCTTTCTTTTCTCTAAATAGCTATATCCAATTTGTAGAGGTTTATTGCACAAACGAAAAGCTACCAATGTTTTAGACTTAAATAAATAAGCTACTCTCTGAGTTACCTGTAAAAGCAATAAGAAATAGTTTGTTATAATAAATCGGGGAGTTTTCGGTTCATACGTAATAAGAAAAGTAAGAAACCAACAAACTTTACGTCTACCGTCAGCTCGGCTCATATTCGGTTGTCATGTACTAAAGTTTGTCAAAAAAAAAAAATGAACAATTACTTTTTTTACTATTTCTTTACACATATTTGTCTAATTTTAAGCTTAAGAAAGTCAAGAGTTATATGTCCCTCCATTTACACCGAACACTCCTTTGCGTCATGCTTTCTATACCTTTGATGTTGTTTTTGTGTTGCAATACATCAAATCTTTCTACAATATTCGATAACTAATGAATATTTCTTTCTGAAATATTAACTTTTTCTTTATTAATTGGTTTAATAGTATGACCACCCACTGTGTTATCGTTTCATAGTACAGAAGACATCAACATTAATTTTTGTTGTAACGACGTTAATTTTGGCCCTACCTGAACCTGTTGAACAAACAAATTTTTTAACTTAAGCTATGTTCAGACGATGGCTGGATCAGCAAATATTGTCAAAATTGCAAATGAGCTGACAATGATAAAATAATTTATAGCAAAAAATTTTCAGTTGACACAGTTATTAGATTTTGTCCCAGCTCTTGTAAACTAGTTATTGCTTATTACTACAAAATTTGGAAACAAAAATTATTAGTTTACACGATTATCAGCTATTTGGAACAAATTTTCATTTGCAGGTCTGGCAAACGTCTGAACATACATAACATAGGTTTAGGAATCATCTACAAACTTCAATTTTCAATATAATAACGATTACAAGAAAATGATGAAGTTGATGAATTCTTACTGTTTTCGTTCTCAACATATTCTTAAAACGATCCTTACCATTATAGAAGAAAATCATAACGATAAATAGAAAATAGTATTATATTAATTTTTTTAGATCATAAAATACACATGTCAAGTTTATGATTTTTTTTTTGATACGCTGCATACAGAATATATCGATATTAATATTCATACATATGTACATATGCTATCCACATCCATTAAAATTTAATGAGCACAAGTCTATTCATCAAGTTAACCATATATTTGTTCTTATTTTGAAATATATGTAGCAACATGATTGGCCGATAATATTCATCATAAACTTATGATGTATTTGTAATAAATGTTTACATAAATCTTTCCAGCAGTAATGATACAATTTGTTCCTTTTGTAGATGTCCGACAACGACCATTTTATTTGTACCCCCTATTTACCCGTGAAACATTTTGCAAACTCGAAAAACAAAAGACAAAAACAAAAAAAAAAAAAAAAACAATTTAACGTAAAAAAGTTGTGTTTAGTAAATTATCTGGTAAGGAGAATGCTTTACTTATCCATTTTAACGAATAAGTAACCCAATTACGTTTCAGTACAATAATTTCTCTCGGTCGGTTAGGGTTTCGCAAGCAACTCGTAAGGAGAATATGCAAATAGTAACAGTGTCTCATTGGCATCTTTTACATTTACACCACTGCAGGCGAAAATTTACCTTTGATGTTATGTGTTTTTTTAACCCTGGATTTTTGTAAATAGAATTGATATATGACGTTTTATTTGAATATACTCTGTGTTATTATTTATTTCTGTTGGTTTCTTTATACGGATATGTTCTTCATGTGTTCCTCTCTTCTTTTGCTTTTGTGTGTTTTATTTTGTTGTTCAGAATTGATATACGAAATGACTGCATAAATTAATCTGTTTTGGCTTGTTCTTCTGTATGGCTTTTCATTTCGAAACACACCACCACCACAACCAACATTTTTTTACAATTCACTTTATTCCACAAACAATACATATCGATCTAGTTGTGTAAACAGCTTGTAAATTGCTAGTAAACGAGATCATTTTGAAATATTTAAGTACTGTAAAATGTTTTTATTTGTTTCTACTTTTTTTTTAGTTCAATTTATCATTTTGACCCGTCCAATTTGCCACCTAGTCAGGCTATGGCTTCTGGAATGTACAGTAAATCACCGTTAGGCACAAATATAAAAAAGAAACAGGAAAAACATAAACTTTGCAGTAAAATGGATCATTCCGCGGGTAATGATGCGATTACATCTTCGTCAAATGGAGGAGAAACAGCAAACAATAATACCGCTGAAAGTTCCACAGAGACTGTGTCAGAATCATCGACCCAGACCGTGGTGCTGGCAGCCATGGATAGGAATGATGATATAGATTCCAAAGATAGTATTACAAAGCGTGAAATGGATGACATACAAGAGGGTAAGAGAGTTAACGATTGTTGTTTAAAATGTGTGAAAAAACTTCATTTGATATTTTCTTTTACAATTATTTTTTAAAAGTAGAAACCATTGGAAACTCTGGGGAAGACTGTGAAAAACCCATTTTAGCGGGTACAGGTAAGTCGTTTGATCGAATAGAAGTGCAGAAATTCAAAAACCAAGCAACAAGCCCGAACATACCCACTCCTGAAGCTGATGAGCCACATCAGTCTAAGGAAGTAAGTTTCCTTATAAATTATTTACTAAAATATAAAATTAATTTTGATTTTATTCAGATTCTCCCTCAGACCGAACCGAAAATTGAAATAAGAAGTCAGTCGCATCAGCCACAAACTGAACCTTCAAATTCGAGCAGCTCTACACCAGCCAGCTCAAATGAGAGCAAGAAAGACGAACCAAAGAATTGGAGCTACACGCCGAGCTATCAGGCTATAGACGGGTCGACTGTGTTTCAGGCAGCCAGTGGCAATCCATATTCCACAACGACATATCAGCAAGGGGTAAGTACAATTGATAAGCAGTTTATTATACTTGGCGCAACAGGTCGATGGGACCCAAGGCCTAGCTTCTCACAACCATTCGTGTTGTGCGTGTTATATTCTTTACACGAATGGAGGGGGCCTACTGTTTAATGCCGTGTCCGAAGGGCAATTTGTTTTTTGAGAAGCTTTCTCGAGACAGTTATACTCTCGGATGTTTGTCAGACGCTCGCGAGAGGTGGGGCCATGAAAAACTTTTAGGTGTTCCCCGACTGGGATTCGAACTTCGAACCTCTTGCTCCATAGTCCAACGCACTAACCACTGAGCCACGGCGCCCATAAGCAGTTTATCCATTTAAATTCCATTGAAAACTATTTATCCATGGTTTGGTTGAAGTGGCTGTCAGTAAGTTGTGGTACCATGTAGATGGAAGGTCCTCTCTACTTCTCGTTAAAACCATTTGGAACTTCGTCAGATAAGTCAGATCATTAACGAAGAACGCTCGTAGGTGAAGCCTTCGGATGCGGGAGAGAGCTAGGCAGAAGTAAAGAAGGAGGGAATTAGTTTTCTCCTCTTCCTTCTGCATGTAACTTTTTCAAAAACCATTAAAAAAGGATTCTCGGTTCTTTTGCACCCCGGTATATTGCCAAAGTGCTTCAGAATACGTGTACGATCCATAGTTGCTTTTCTTTTTGTCCCAATGTTAAGTAAACGACTTTTGGTTCATTAAACCTCTTTTGAGTGGTTGGGTCGTTTATAACATCTACTCTCTTTTGCCAGAATAGTGTATTTGATTAGATATATTAATATTATCGCAAAGAAGAGTTTGTTGAAGATCAACGCCTGAATCTGACATAAATATGCAATCACGTGCAAAGTGAAATAGGCACCTTTTTTTACCTCGAAGATTTTCGATTCCGTACTAAGGCCTAATAATAACAGATGTTGCTGGATATTATTCTTAAATAATTAAGGTTGAGATATGGTCAGCATGGTTACTTAAGATACCATCTGTTCTATCATCAGCTTGCACATTAAAACAAAAGGCATGGATCTTGGCCAGAAGTGAGGCCAATAGTAGATGGACCTCCCTGGATACCTGTGTGATCACCAGAAGCCTATGGCCTTGCTTTGACAAGAGTAGGACCGACCGAATTATGCTAAAGGATAGGAAGTCCCTTTCTGTCCTTATTGGATTTATTACGAGGCATAACTCTCTTCGGTACCATATGAGAAAGTTAAGACTCACGGATGGAGATTTATGTCGGGGATGTGGAGACGAGGAAGCTAATGAGGATACAACCCACTTTCTCTGTCACTGCCCTGGGCTTATCCACCTTAGATTCAAATTTCTAGGGCGACACTTTTTCTGTGACCTTGAAGAATTAGCAAACAGACCAATCAATGTAATTTTTAGGTTCATCAAATCAACAGGATGGTTTGGTGATCCACAAGATGTGAATAAATACGAGGGTTTACCAATGGGCAAGGGACTTTTTCCCCTTTGGGTATCACAAAGGGTCTGTATTGACCTGAGTGTGGCGACGTAATATTTATCTAGTCGCCTACCCACATACCTAACCTAACCTAGATAATTAATCGAATGTTTTTGATCAATTACAATACTTGTCTTTTATGGTCAGAAATCTACTTACGTAGAAGTTGTCACAATTTATCATGTACTGACAACAAACTTTGTTTGACTTCATTAGTGTTTTAACACTTTTTTATATATGTATATGTATATATTTATATTTCAGCCTGATGGAAGTGTCTACGCTGTTCCCCAAGGAATGGTGTATGCGTATCCTCCGCCAATGGTAATTCTTGATTTCAAATTTTATTGTCTATGCATGAACATATATGTATTCGTTTTTAAATTAAGGAGAGCGAAATGCAGGGATATTTCATGCCCGTATTCGACCCGTCTCAACAACGTGATCCTAACGGTTTGATACCAGCTGGATCGCAGGCCATATATCAACCAACAGGCGCAGCTGCAATGGTTCCTGTTGCAGCATACCCAGCTACACAATTTGCCGGAGCACCTATTTATCCAGGACAAGTAGTTTACTCTAGCGATCAATTCGCTTCAGGAGGAGCAGCTGTTGCTGCAGCCGCTAATGGACAAATGCAACAATACCCAATGACAACGTATCCGATAGGATACCCGTATCCTTATAATGGTAAGATGAAAGAAAAGCTTGAAATGACGTTTAATTAACTAAATTTTCCATTCCGCAGGTTATTGGGGCCAAACCATGACATATTATGTGCCTCAGCAATCTATTGCAAACGCGGTTCCTTCCACAATAATTCCTCCACCAACCGCACCATTACCACCGCCAAACGGTGTAACCACAAGCATTGCAACGACTGTGAGTCAAATCAATGCAAATAGTCATACAAGTGCCCCAAGTAATAGCAACAACCACACAATAAGTGGCGGCGGAGGTGGTCGCGGCAAACGTGCAACGCCACCACATCATCAACAGAATAGCGTGCAAGGCAACAATCATTCTGTCACATCGGGTAACACGACGTACCAGCTAGGACCGGGTATGCCATTGGCGCTTGCATCCGAACTCAATGGGCCAACAATGTATGCCATTCCGCAGCACGCTGTCTTTTCCTCAAATATGCTTCCATATACTCACCAAAGTACAACGACGCCCGCGAATGCAGCGGCCGCGGCTGGTGTGCTCACTCCACTCCCTCATCAACCAAACGCTGTGATCAGTTCCCTATTCAATCATCCTCCCTTGACAACGAGCAACGGGCCGGTCCCATTGGAACCACCGCAGCCGACTAGTTATGCTGTGCATACAAACGGTAGCTCAAACCATACGATCCCTAATAGCGGGACGGCGCAGTCGGCTCCGAGTACTCCACACTCATTGACACATCACAATCAGCGGAATCCTCCATTGTTTGCTACTCCTCCTATTCTGTCGAGCAACTTTAATTCTCCTATACAGACCCACTATCAGAGCTTTACAGACACACCGCATATAGGTGGAGGTTCATCACATTCTTACGACAAACGGAACACCAATGGAAGCGGAATAAATAAGAACAAGTCATCAAACAGTGCTAGTGGTGGATACTCATCAAATGCCCGACAAAATTCGTCATCAAATTCGCTGTATGGAACACCAAACAGCGGCATCAACAGCAAGCCTCCCACATCATCAGCGGACATCTCTAACCAGTCGTCGTTGTTGTCTTCGAATGGCTTACAGGGACAACGACCAATGCACTTGAGCCAACCAAAACGCATGAATGGGAACGATAAACCACAAAATTCTCTTTTGAATGGTCCTCATATAGGAATTAATGGGGGACGAACAGATACAAGTAATAATGGGTGCGGTAATAGCAACCAGAGCACTCAAAATGGCTCTGACAACAAACCACGCGTTTCCTCTGGATACCGACAGAAACCAGGCAATCTTGAGTTTCGACGCAGCGTTAGTCAGCGCAACTCGCCGAGTGCTAACTCCAATGAGAGCAATAACAATTCTCCAAACAGTATTGTGTCTAACTACACAGGCGGTGGAGGAATTCCGTCGTACGTCGCTACGGCTGGCGACAATCAGCAATCATCGCCGGTATACATTACTCGAGGAACGCACATTCCACCGATGCATGCCGCTGCGCAAAGTGCACAAGCTGCGGCCGTAGTGGCAGCAGCGGCGGCCGCCAACGAGGCGACTGCTGGTTGTCCTCAACCGCTTATTGGAGCATATAACCATCCTGGTGCCCCGGCAGGTGTATACTTCAAATATGGACAAACATATTTTGCACATGTACATAAGTTGTAACTGAAATATCTTGGAGAAGAATCTGATAAAATTTTTATTTTAGCCAACTGTCGCTCTGCCAAACAACCGTCGGTCTCCGCCAGGTGATCTGAGACCTCAAATGGCACCCATCACAGGGATGTATCCGGCAGTGAATATGATGATATCAGGTAAATCGTATGAGTAATATTATTTTCCAAACTAAACGCGATCAGGTTATGACCTCTCCAATTAGTGAGGTCTTTGGCTAACTGTCTTGGTTGAGGTTCTCTTCCACTTGTGAGCGCCAACTAAGGGGACACCTTGCCTTGACACGTTCTTTTTATCTATGGATTTCCTGGAGCAGCATCTCTATATTTCCTTGATCGCGCGCTTCTAATACTCTTTTTTTTTTCTCTGGAGAGCTCACCTTATCAAACCTTATCAAACCTTATTAAGTCGGGTGAAACCCAGCACATTATTTGCTGAGTATCCGATGGCTTCTTGGCATTGATGCCATTGGTCTTCAGCACTTGAAGCTGGTCACATAGATTAATTCAGTTGACGGTTTGATGATCTGGGGACTGCCATGTTCCTTTATGAATATTGATGTGAGCAAATCGTGTGCTTGCTATAGTAACATTACGTCCCGGACAAAGTCAATTAGCTTGAGTCCGTTTCCGGATGTGGTGTCGTGTTTCTACCAAAGGTTCAAATTGTTCAACAACTACTATTAAACACCAAACCGGTTTTCAATGAAGAAATGGTCCCTTTATAGAATAAAGTGCAGCAGTTCGAAATTAGTTATTAAGAATACTGTAGAGATAATCCTCGAAAATCAAGTAAAGATAAATATTACTATTTACGAAATATAACGCCGTTGCAGTTTTATTCTTAATTTTCCTTTTGTGTTTATCCTTATTTTTTGTCATTGCTCTAAATAAATAAACTAAATGACTAACTAATGTATTTGTCTAATTTCAGCACCACGACAAGTGCAACCAAGGCATCCAAATCCAAATTATAAGGGAACTCGACCGTCGCGCTAATCCATAATCCAGACTTTAGGTCGAACTCATAAAATAATGTCATAATATCTAAAAATAATAATTTCCGGTCCATTTTACACAAAAAATGCAACAAAATATACCAAAAGGGAAATGAAAATAAATTTAAACAAAACTATAATTAAGGAAATTAAGAACAGATCAATAACAACAAACTCGTAGACATTTAAATAAAACAAAAAAAAAAAAAAAAAAACAAAATCGCATAGAAAAATCAGGACATGAATTAGGAACAAAAACAAAAAAAAAAAAATAATAATAAATATAATTCGTGCACCTAGATTCTAATTCAATTCCTAATTCCCAAAAATAACAATTGAAAATGAAATGATAACGTTAATAGTTATACCACACTACACATTAGGTTTATGATTACGCCCGGGTCAGGAGATTAACAAATGGATTATAGTGCGTAAGGAACTGCTGAAGTGATATTCTCTGACGACTCCTCCATCTACTCACAATAAAACAAAAAACAAACAACAAAAAAACGATGCGTAAAACAGACAACCCATCAGAGTCATCCTCGTCATCGCATCATCTTTTTTAAGTGACAGAAATTCAATTGATTTAAATTCTCTGAATCCATGCCATATTATTATTTATTTATTATTAATTATTTAATAATTAAACGAACATAACTATTTATGATTTAGACTACAAAATAACAATTGAGTATTTTATTACGAAATTTTCTTTTCCTTTTTTTTCCTCTTGTAAATTCCAAATTTTGTTTTCTTTCTATTTTTTTTTTTTCGTTTGGATGAATTATTTAAATTATAACCAATAACTGGTAAATTCTTTTTTCTTTCTTAAATTTAAGAAAAATTTTGAATTTCAAAATAGTATTTTTTTTTCTTTTTTGTTGCATTTATTAAAAAAAATATTAAAAAAATATAAACATTGCTTGTTTTTCTTTTCGCTCAGAAAATAAGTTCAACAATATAAAAAACAAGGGAACGCTACTGAATTCTTCAGATCTCTATGTGATCTGGAATTTGGTAACAAATTCTTCAAAAACTAAAAAAAAAAATGAAAATAAGAATAAATAGAATAATAAAACTATGCATACATTACATTATAGAGAAGTAAACAAATAGAAGTAAAAAAATATATTTATTCTAAATTAAATAAAGCAAAATGAGTATACAAAATCATCAGCATGCATAAACACTACATAAAAAGTGTACATTTTCAATGTACATATATAATTTTATGTATGAATTATGTAAGTGATGAACGGAATTTTCAGTTAGATTAGTAAACAGATAAAAAAAAGCATACATACATACATTACTTAAAAATGGATGTATACACCCGAAATCCAGGAAAAAAAAATTGATGAAAAGAAACATGCAATATTATACAACTACTATAATCAAGCGAGAATCGAAGTAAAGGTAGAAAGAAGTGTTGACTTTTAATCTCATCCAAGCAGGGAGAATTGAGATTGAATGCAGAGTATACTATGAGAAACGAGACCCAAGAGAGTTCATGAGTCTCGAGAGTCACCTGTTAAGATTATTGTTTTGTTGAATATGCGAAAGTTGAAACTATGTTAAAATTATGCGAGAATGGAAAATGGCGAAACTAATACAAAGTCAAGAAACCCTATTAAAAATATAAACAAAAAAAAAAAAAAAACATTAAAAAACCAAAACGTAAAAAATGAAACAAAAAGGAAAAAATATAATGTATTTATTTATTTTAATTTATATACACTTATTAGAGAGATATATAAATAAATATAATATAAGAGAATAAAAGTTGTTTTGTTAATAACCTTGTGAAGCTGGCAACAGGGAGTGATATGGTACGCAGATACAGCGTATAGGAGAATCACTGATCGGTGATGTATAACGTCGTAGAATTGCTATTGCGATACATTGCTTTCTTTCCTGATAGTTATGATTTTTTCTCCAAGATTTCCTAAATCTATGCTATGCATATTCAATTGATTTTTTCTTCCGTTTCGTAACAGATACCATAATAGGACTGAGTTAATAATGCAAATACATATGTATATGGTTGGATTCTTTCTGGATTCTGAAAATCGAATACTTCGACCATTGTGCTGGTGACCTACCACGTGGATTATAGGTGAAAGTTTCAGTCTACCTGCTCGTTAAAACCAATTGAAACTTCCAATGAAGCGTATGAGACTATTAATGTCTATATTCTTTAGATCAGTTCTTTAGATCAGTTAAAGAGGAAGACTTCTAAGCGAAGCTTCCTACTGCGGGAGGTGGGGTTTCTAGTTTCAGTTTTAGTTTACGTGTATCGATTGGTAACCCTAAGTTGTTTTTTTCCCGGCGAAGTGGGAGGAGTTGCCCCTAATCTGGTGAGTTCATAGAATATCAGTATTGCGCGACAGCTAACAAAGGTGAATGTGAACTGCTCAGCCAAGCGACGATCGGTAGATTAGAGCTACTAGAGAATTAGAAGAATTCCAGGAATTTGAAAGCTACTTGGCTATCCGAAAAGATGCGGATATCCTTAGGATATATTACGTTTTTCTTAAACCAAGATGAGGCTTTAATCAGCCTAGAACATCCTGCAGTGATTTGGAATACATAAGGAGAGGAGATTAAGACTGTTCGAGAAAACATAACCACCACCACCGTTCTTCCTTTTTGAGTTGGTAGTGTATGTAGAAGTGAATCGACTTCTTCTAAATGTCTATCCTTCTAGAGTGAGTTGGAAGAGATGGTGGCGGCGAAGCCCTTAACAAAGTTTCGACATGCTGAGCTGTAGTTCGTTTTCTTGGAAACGATTTTGAGTTATTCAGTCTATAGACCCTATCTTCTATATTTCCAATAGCTTTTTTGCAAGATTAAAGTGCGAATATGGGTTTCTTGGCTCTGTCTTGAATGTTGGGTTTTCACCTTATATTTTGCTTTATCAGAGAATACTCATCTAACGCCATCGAAAGTAGAGTCGACCATCTGAATTTTATATTTCAATTTTTGTTGGTGTAAACCTAAACCAAGTCGAACCGCTATCTTGTTAGTTTATTGAATGCATTTTTCATTTAAATGACCTCCATACGGAATAATTATCAATAGTTCATTACCCATAAGAGGGGATAGAACACCACCTTGCGTTGTGGCTCTACTGACAGGTCTTCTCATGGACATCGCAAATACCCGACCATTGATCGGCTGGATCGTCAACCGTCTGATCCAGTTCATTGATGGTCATGGATGTTCATGGAAGGTAAACTCGGTACCTACGTTGCATAGAATCTGGTTAAACTCATTTTGTTCATGTCACACAGTGTGCTAATCATTGACGTCACAGCCTCAAATGAGGCTTTACAGGTTATCCCCAAAAGAGACTCCGCAGTGGAATTCTGGACTTACTAGTCTGATGACGATCTAAGCACTTCGACCTTTCTTAGAAGTTTGTCTTAATTGACTAGATACCCTGTGGGGTCTGACGCTTCGAGTTATGGCACTCCAAGGATTGAAACGCCATATATAGATGGTTCGAAGTCATTTATCGCATGAGTCGAGTTTAACGGATGAGAATGCAATTTGCCCAAGACAAACCCTTTGTCCTTTTAGTGGACTGTTTTGTGCACTACATCTGGTCTTGATAGTGACCAGAAGTAGTGCAAAAAAACAGTCACCCTTCGCCAAAGGAGCCAAAGATTCCTTATTGATGCCATTAAGTGTACATTTATAAATTCCCTTTGACTCGTGCAGGTTAGCGAATTTCTAGTTCTGTTTTGGAAGGTCAAGGGTGTCAGTTTTCAGGGCCGTTAAAATCGTTTCCGCATTACAGTGTTCGGTTACTCCGGATATCCACCCTCGGATAATTTTTCTCGATTTGCTTAATGTTAACAACGCTAAATAAATCTATTCCATTTCTAATCTGCTACTACATTCAAATTGTACTCAATGGATATATTGGCCTCTGCGAACGCAGCCCAAACTATCTGAATGACAGGTGAGCTACCAATTTGTCACTTTTTAAATGTTGCAGAAAACCAGACACCAATTAAATCAAAATAAACAAAATCATTTATCGTTAGATATTACCAATTAGACTTTGCAAGTGCGGGTCACATTTGTAAATTAAGAAGTGAGTGAATTGTGTTAAGTCATGGTTTTCTACTAAGGTTTGCGTATTTGTGATATAAAATACATAAATCAAGTAAGCATTTGTGGCGCAACATCGATTTGTTTTTCGGGAAGATTATGTTAAAATATTGACTGAAATAACTTCTAATTAATTCTTACTAGGCCAAAGGATATCTATTTGGTTTGTTTATGTCATTTCCGCGAAAAACGCTACACCGTGTTCTAGTAGACGGATGACTTCATCATTGTCATCAAAAAGGCGAGCTGCGTGTGACAAAAATTTGGGTGCGACCGCTTTACACAACAAGGGGTTAACCATATTCAAACTAGATGGATCATACTCAACTTAATTGGGTTTAGTCTGACATAATTCTGCTACTTAAGAAGTAGATCAAATTACGGGCGTATTCCTATTGAAAAAATTGTTGATAGTGCTCAGACGTGAAGTGAACAAGATGGTTAAAGTTGTCCAAGCATACAATTTCCCGAAACAGAGCACATATTCTGTGTTTGGTGAGATCTTGGCTGCAACACTGATTGGCACTGATAGAATAGCCGTCAGTAGTGCAGGGCACTTTGTTGAAATATACGATATTGGCGATAAGAGCGCGATTTCGGCTTTGGATACAGACCTAAGCAGAGAGCCTTTGCCTACCAAATACTCACTGCCCACCGTTGGAGAGGTGGTTGACTTAATATATAATGATGCTGGTGAGTGGTCTTTGATTGTTTATTCAGTTGCCTTGCACTTTACCTTTACTTATAATTTCCAGGCAAATACATTGTTACCTTGGAGAAGGACAACATCAACTGCCCCTTGTACGGAGAGGGCGACAAAATGTTTGTTCGAGTTTATCCAAATTTTTGGAAGTTTCCCGAAGAAAAACTTATAGACTACCCAATTACAATAAGAATTGCTTCGATGACCACACCAAAGCTGCCTCTTGTGGAGAGTCTGGACCTTATCGAATTGCCATTGAGGAATCCCCCAGAAATGATTGAGTGCTGTCAGTCATCGGGAAACATAATCGTCTCAAGCAAGGACAAACTCTTTCTCTATGAGTATACAACGTGCACTCATGAGACACATCATTTCACCTACGTGGATTTTCTGCCCTTTAAATTCTTTGTTAGCTTAAATTTCGTGCCGTTAAAGATCTCATTGTGCGAGAATGTCATTGCTTGCTTGAACAAAATGTTCGTCGTGGCTTTCAAGATTGTAGATATCGTAGCTATGGATGCGGATGAAGATGCTGATAGCAATTCAAATGCAAGTCATTTAAGTAAGATGAGTGGTGGGCAATCAAGCAATAACAGTTTTGAAACCGACTCATTGGAGACTTGTTCCCGTGTTGGATTCAATGGCACACCGGTGGATTTTAATGTAGCCCGCATCGTTAACTCTGCATGCGGACGTGAGTTTGAAATGGAATTGAAGTCGCAATGGGAACAAGAAGACAGCCATGCTCGTGACATTATTATTGTTCCGACCAGAGCGAGTGATATTAAAATTAAGCTGGTGAACGAGGCAAAAGCTATGAATGTTGCTGTAAGTAAAACATTGGGGAAAACGTGGGGGAAGGGTGTTTTAAGAGCTTTACTAGTTTTAACGGTTATGTGAAGATTATTAATTTTATCCATTATCCTTAGGAACCACGAAGTAAGAAAACTTATATGCCTGAGAGTCTTTGGGTCTACAAACTTTCGTGGCAATGACTTAGCCCGATCATCGATCAAATCCTTCTTAAACATAAGAGATGAATCCGCCCCGGACACCGGAAGACATGCTCAAATATTAGGCATTCCTTACAGCGACTTCTCCAGACGCTATAGGGGCGAAGAAGGAAGATGGCATCATTAGTCACCTCCTATGTACGAGCCTCCTACGAGAAGCATTAGCAATTAAACGAGAGTATCTATTTTGTGCTGTATGAGCGCAGAGAAAATTATAGATTCCGTCGTCTGGAGTTAGTATAGCTTCTGTGTGACGATATCCTATCTGATAGAATCATGAGAAAAGATTCTTTATTTGAAATCGTCTTTATATGTCTTTCGAGATAATGATCTACTACAAGACAAGAGAATAGCACCTCTGTAACTGCCACAATTCAGGCAGTCTCCTTTCTTGTGGATCGTGAGATTCCATTCACCAGGAAAACACTGATTTGAGCAAATTTTAGAATTGCTAACTTTACTTTGGTTTGGTTAAGCGACAGTGACTCTACCATAAGGTTTTCATCTTCATCTTCTGCAGAATAAACTCTCAATTTCTTCGACTGAGCACTTCTCATGCTTTTTTATCTTCTCTTGAAGAAGATGATATTCTTCGTGCTAAGCTCATCGTTATGGAAAAATCATTTTTGGTTTGCTGATACCATGTACTTGCTTGTTCGCTATCATTTCTGAATCAACTTGTTTCTTATAATCTACAATTGCTGAAAAAGTTTCTATGTACATCTACATTCTACATTAGATTTCCTGATCATACAACAAAAAATGGTTTGTTGCTAACATATTATAAAAACGAATTACCACTGCTACATTTCTCTCTCTCTTTTTACTTACATATGCATATGCTTCTGTAAAAACATAAGTTGTAATTATTGTAATAAAATTTCTTTCAGCAAATCTCAACTAGTAATAAAGATGACTTCACTGTGCAGTACGACATAAAAAAGCTATTACAACTGTGCATGAAATCAACGGAACCAAGTCATCGCATCATGGATATACTCAAATGTATGGATTTGAAACCAATCTATCAACGAATGCCAGAGAATGGTAACAACGAGAACTTAGGTCATGCAATGATTAAAGAAAGTCACCCTTCAAACATTCGCTCATTGAAATCGAACATGTATCAATATTGTGTAGGTTATTCACTTTTGATAGCAACTGGTGTTGATGGTTACCTCTACCAATTCTGCGCTCAAGGTTTGTGTTATTCTTTGTCTTACTATTTTGACTCACTGTTTTCATTTTAGGAAAGTGGTACAACGAAAACGAAAAACCCATCGCTACATACTCCTTTACGGCACCTGTTATAAAAGTTCACATCAATGATTTTGTTATACACGCGATTACAACAGAATCAGTTGAAACTCACACTTCTCGAGTTGGACATAAACTATTTGCAAATCGATTCGAGTATCCAACAGTTAGTAGTATGTTTCCGGAAGAGTCCAGCCCAGATATCAAAGCAGCTATATCCGTTATTGGTCTGTGCTCCTTTATTAACGTGCAGTTTGTGTGTGTAACTCGAGAAAGTTTGGTATTGATAAGTAATAGTTTATTTGGTGACAATGAAGAATTTGGGGGTAAAACGAAGAAACGCAATCGTGGTGGTGTCAAAGGTATAGGAGGGATTATGTCACGGAGTAATGGCTCATCAGTTATCAACGAATGGACGTTGTATAAATTGACAATTCCGAACGTTGGGATGGTTGTTGAAGATTTGGAAAATATTGCTAGTGGCTATAGAACGAGCAGTCCCCACACATTCTATGAGTTAATGGAAGAAGCGCATGTAATGCTACGGCAAAGTAATTGTTTGCAGTTCAACTTTTCCCAAGAGGAGCGTCGACTTTTACAAGAAAAATTTGCAAAAAATTGTAGAAGCCTGGCGGATTTTTCAATCAGGTGAGACGTTAATATTATGTTATACTTTATTAACAGGCAATTAAAGTTAAACAATAATACTAGCTGCCCGACCTGAAGTATTTGTACGGGTGCAATTTACTAATAAAAATGAGAAGTGCGCTTTAAAATAAATATCATCTGAATACGTTATTCATTGACGGCAACAATACTCCTGCACAATGTTGAAATTGTCCTGTAAAATTGAAGACAAATTCTTGATTCATGAGCCTCGGTGAAACGTTGTGAATCGTTGATGTTTGTTTGCCTTACTCATTTGTTTGAAGTAGAGATAAAAGATATCAAGCACATAAAGTTGATATTATTCAAATATTGTTAGGGAAACGATCACTTGAACTTGTTCGTTAGAGGAGATTCTAGCTTATTGACCTAACAAAAGAAAAATGCTTAATCTAAGTAATAACATAAACTTAAACAAAAACAAAAGAAAAATTGATTGTCGCAAGCGATCCACCGTCAGCATTGTAGGACTTTGGTTAAGTCATATATGCAGTGCTATTGGTTGTCCATTGGAACGCATGTACTGCTTCAGCAACAGAAATTTGTTGTACTTAGAGATGTAATTGGACTAAACATTAAAAGTCGAGTTGAAACCTCGTTTTTTGACAAAAGAACTGATCTCATTTGGAAGGAACTGTTGTACTTTTTTCTATTTACTCGTACAACATAATCTTGGCGGTGCTAATTGTTCCGATGTCGTCCAATAGCGTTATCGACTGTTGGATCGTATCTAAACGCCAAACGTTGTTCCGGAGTCATAATAGACTGCGCCTTAGAAATATGTATTCGATTTGCCTCCAAACGCTGTCTACGCTCTTCGCCAGTCTCACTGACTCGTAGTTGGATTGCGTTGCGCGTTTTCTACTAGTTTGGTCTCCACCTCTTTATTGCATATGTCTTTCATTTATTCAAAGTTTTTTCATAGTAAACTCACTTTTCCTCACGTTGCATCTTTAATATACGGATATAGGTATGAATGTACTGATTTTTCGAGTAGTTCTGCTATTCTAAATTAAAGTTGCCCATCGTAATAGGGATATAGGTCGATATAGAGGTACAGAGTTTCGTAGATGTAAACTCACAGTGAGGCAGGACGCGCACATGCGATTTCAATCAATGCGAATGTCCGCTGAGATCACCTAAGAATTAAAGCGATTATTATGCCGCGATTTGTTTCATTTCTAGGGATAAACTTAGTGAATATGAATTTAAAAGAGTAAGCATGGACTTAAATCGCAAGAAATGAAATTTTCAAAGAAGTCAGAAAAATGGGCAAGTCTCAAACTTCTGATAAGTTGGACCCGTAGCTTGAGTACCTTGAGTTTTCTACAGATTGCTTATAGACCAACAATTTCCTGATGTTGCATTGTATATAGCAATGTCTTACGTTTAAATATTTTTTTTGTTTACTTCAAGGTCCTGCAAAAAGGAAGTATACGTTCAAGCAACTGGTTTCTATAAGATGTGCAATATGGAGTTGGCCGATATCTATGCAAATTTCATTGAAGAGTTTATCACTAACCCACCAGTCTCTCAATGTGAGCAAGTTTTCGTTGGACTTATTTGTACAGTCAAACTATTCTTATTACACCTGGGTGTTGATCGCAATAAGGCATCATTTCTTTATCAAGGAGTGGAATCATTCTTTTGTGAGAACAAACATGATGTGTACCTCGCATTGGAATTTCTTAATATGTTCATAAAACACTCGCCAAATGACATTCCTTCAGTAATGCTCGGCTCACCGGTTGTAAGCGATATCGTTAATACGGAATTGTTGGCGTATCTCAAAGCAAAGAATAAATTGTAAGTATATTCCGTTTGTATTGGGAATAAAATAGTAATACGTTTTAAAGGTCTTCCGAGGAGATTCTCCTATTGGCTGTGTGTGCATGTCGCTGTTCGGACTTTGAACTTTCGAGACAGGTCGTAGGGCGCTCAAATCGTAAGGAGTTGGCAGTTGCGTTGATTACTCATAAAAACGTTCTTTTTGACGATCATTTTAGTCGTGAAAATGGTACACGTTCATCGTTCTCAGATTTTACTGAAAACGTGCTAATGTCTGTCGACAGAAGTGATCTTATCGAAGGCATCAGCGATGCATTTATTCATGCATTATGTATTGAGCATAGCATTTCATTGGAGACTATTTTAACACTCTTTCTTAACTTCATTGCTACACATATTGGACTCAAGGGTTATCAAACCTCGCAAAAGGTATTCGTAAATATTCTTCAAGTGTATTTCTATGATATATATGACGTAAGCCCGAATACAAATCACACCAAATCGAAGATCTCAGAAGAGTTTTCCTCTCAAGCAATTTCTTTATATGAAGATTCCGTGAATTCTGAGGGAAGTCATATTATTTTTGAAGAACGGCGTAATTCAGCGAACGGTGTTTGGGAGCCACAGGTCAGACATCGAAGGTTATCGTTGCGAAATGAAGACATTGGAGTCGATGTTAATGGATCTGATTCAGCCAATGGTAGTCTGGTTGATGTGAATACATCTGATGCAAATTTGAAAGGTCTTAAGATACTCTTTCGCATTTATCTTGGTCAATTGAAAACGATCACTGAAAACTGTGAATGTGAGCCTTTGGTAAAAATAGTCGAACATTCTGAGGAGGCTCTCACTATTCGTACAGAATGCCTGAAATTTATCGCCAGGCACACTGAGTCTCTGAAACAGGTACATTGTCAACAATCGACGCATAATGACGACAGGCGTTGCAATGGTGATATCGGAAAATTTATTCCTTTCATTCCTGACTATAAAAATTTCGACGAAAACTCCGAGGAACCATTTCTACGACCGATTGCGTGCCTCAGTGATCGACCCACGTATCTTAATCACTTGGAACCGTTTAGTAATGTGTGCTTTAGTCAACCGGGTGAGGGTGAACAAGATATACATTTTCTTGGTTGGAGCAACGACGCTTTAGTTCTTACATTGAAAATTCAAGTACGTAATACACCTATGGTATCTACAACTCAACTTATTTAATAAATGAATTTCCAAATTTTAGTCCTTACTGGCATCGCCAAAAGTGGATCCGGAAATCATCGAAGAGTTTGTTGCTTTTGTTCAGAAAACTCCCAACCTGATTGGCATTGATAGTTTTCTTATTATTGTTTTGCCGAAAGCTTTGTCAATCAATTATTTAATTCACTTTGCACCAGAAACTATCTGGCGATATGGAAAGGTAAGATGATAGTAAGAAATAGCTCGTTAGTTTTCTCTTATTTTTATTCCCCTTTAGTCACATGGATTTGTTCCTAAGCAATGGGAAACGCTTTTGAGGAAAATTGTCAGCAAAGAAAATGTATTGCCCAATTGGAAAACTCATATTACTGGTATGATTTCAAAGAGTTTTGAATATGAAAAAACTTTTTAAACAGTAAACGGTTCTTTTGTTTCAGATATACTCAATAACCTAGTAGAAGAGTTTTCATTTGAGGAATTGCTTCAGTGTTTTCCACCGGAAGCTACCGCTGGTCGGACTGAACTGTTAGGTTGTAATCAAACGGATTTGACAAAAGAACGGCACTTAGCCATGGATAACATCGACGAATCGAATGTCTTTGAGGTAACACTGCGCAAGGCTGTTTCGAAGCAACGCAGCTTAGCACTACGTTCGATGATCGAATCTACGGGAAGTCAATTATTCGACGCCACCAATAATCCTTTATATAATTTAAATTAGAAACATTATATTTAGATCTTAGGGAATGTGTGTTGCAATTGATATATCTTTTAATATTTGAAGGTTGCATTTTAAAGTTATACATACATACATTATTATGAATGCTTTGTTACAAACGTTTACGTGTACGATTGTATTAGATACCGAATTTATTTTGTATTGCGATTTTGTAATTTGTCGAATTTCTTTTCTTATTAAGTTATAATACTTTATTAATAATATTACGTATTATGAAGGAATGTGGTATTTATCTTACCATTATTATCATTTTAAGAGAACTTATTAATTAAGATGTAATAATTTTTATTATTTTATGTAACAATTTTTGTATTTTACTGATGACATAATGGCACAAAATGTGATTTCATGTAATCTTAATTATAACTTTATCTAATCACTGGAATTAATATATCGAATACTCCTTTATGTAGCAAATGATTTTGGTGTTTGTTTTACTTTTCACTTTTACATTTACTCCTATTCTGAGTCATAGCAACAAGTTAAATTAGTACAAGTGGAAGTGTAGAAAAATTTCAAGTCCGCTTACTACCTAACATACTTTTTTTCAAAGTAACATCCTCAACCATGGATTTATGATAGTAATTCAATAAAAAATGCAGTAGGCTTGATAAGAAGTAAAAGACGCATTCAGCTTCTCATTCTATGAGAAGAACCTAGTTATACAAATAAAGTTAGTTTTATTCATGTAAGTACCTCAACATAGAAGCGATAGCAAGCACCATATGAAGAAAAGCAAATTATTGCACATATTTCAGGTCTTTATTGTTATAAATTTGAAACCTAAAATAAGCGACCATAAGCAAACGCAATATGACAATTCACCTACATACTTGGTGTGTCAGGGAATATAGATCTTTCTGTGATGAGGCGGGTGGGAGGAATACGTCTGTGTGATTCTAGATGATATTCCAAAGAACTTAAAGATACTTACAAATATGTAATTTTCAGTGAATTTTATTACTAGACATATGTATTTTTCTCCATCCAATTCTTGTTGGTTTTGTGATCTACTCCTATAAGAAAGAAAGTTACTCCAACAAATCCAGAGGAGTGTTGATAAATTGAAACAAAGCGCGTATGCAAAGAAGAATCCCTCCGCTTCAATCTAAGTTCATATTCCTTTTATTTCTTATAACTTGTACATCCATTAAACTAATTCTCTTCAAAGTACTCTTTACCATAGGTTGGTAAACGACGTACGGATACGAACGGATAACTTGTTGACGACCTTTGGCTTTCGAATAAGGACAACTATTGGATTCTGGACAACTATCTCGATTCAGTTCAGGAGGGTCCTCATAATGCCATATTCCTCCAGCCTGAACGCGAGTTCACCGCGTATAGGATTGATTTAGATCTTCATACTTTAGGAGCACTACTCCCCGACAAACAACACTGTCATGCTCTACTATGTAAGGATATGACTGATGCTGACAATTTTATAGCCAGTTAGGTTCCGCCTACAAACGCTTAAAGAAGACATCGTCATTGTGGGGGGAGATTTCAATGTCACGGTAAGTAGCGACAACACTATACTTAAACGCGAGCGAGATGAAAGGTCTTGATGACCGCCTCGTCATTGGAGGTATACTGTTCAAGCATAACGCCTGCCACAAGATCAGTTGGGTCTCAATTGACAGGCAACAAATTTCCAACCAGATCGACCACATTGCGAACAGCCGCACCAGCAAAACAGACACGGAGCCAACATCGGACAAGAACGCGATCACTATTGCTTACGTACTGGCCCGTCAACAATAACCGCTTAATCTTACTCAGTACAAAAAATAAATACTTGGCGCTACAGGTCGATAGGACCCAGGGCCTAGCTTCTCACAACCATTCGTGTTGTGCGTGTTACATTCTTTACACGAATGGAAGGGGCCTACTGTTTAATGCCGTGTCCGAAGGGCAATTTGTTATTTGAGAAGCTTTCTCGAGACAGTTGTACTCTCGGATGTTTGTCAGACGATCGCGAGAGGTGGGGCCGTGAAAAACTTTTAGGTGTTCCCCGACTGGGATTCGATCTCGAACCCCTTGCTCCGTAGTCCAACGCACTAACCACTGAGCCACGGCGCCCACCTTACTCAGTACAACCAGCTTTAATACTGATAGGCTCAAGGATAGCTTAGTGCTATAACAATTTAGGGACTATCTTGTCCTAGAAGCACAAGCAATCAGCAGCATAATGCAGAAAAACATAAACGCGGACGACCACTGGAATGCGGTGAAAAATGTTTTTGCAACTGGGGCAAGCACCTAAGTATGTACATACGTCGGTAGAAGGTAGAAAAACCACCACTTTCGGCAGACTCCTGGAGACGGTTCGATGAGGCCTCCGTGCGAAGAAAAATGAAGTATAGGGTAGTGTAAGACGTCAGTACATCGACACACAAGGCTCAATGGCGGAAGAAGCAGCAAACAGATGTGAAAGTTTAGACGGTAAACTGCGGATATCGACTGGGGACCATCTGATTACGCACAACACGAATGATTGCTAGAAGTTAGGCTCTGGGTTCCATTGACCTCTTGCGCCACATACATATTTGTATTTTTTATCTCCGCTATTAATCCAATTTTGCTGTATTCCTGACTAAAAAAAAATAAAAAAAATAAATACTTGGCGCAACAGGTCGATGGGACCCAGGGCCTAGCTTTTCACAACCATTCCTGTTGTGCGTGTTATATTCTTTACACGAATGGAAGGGACCTACTGTTTAATGCCGTGTGCGAAGGGCAGTTTGATATTTGAGAAGCTTTCTCAGGACATTTGTACTCTCGGATGTCTGTCAGACGCTCGCGAGAGGTGGGGCCGTGAAAAACTGTTTAGGTGTTCCGACTGGGACTCGAACCTCGAACCCCTTGCTCCATAGTCCAACGCACTAACCACTGAGCCACGGCGCCCATTCCTGACTATGAAGTATTAAACCAGCACAGGAGTGATTTCTGACCTCAATAAAAAGCCCTGAAATACGTTCCCCTTTTTAACAGCGAAACACATTTCTGGTTCTTTTGATATTAGCTTACCAAAGAATTATGCATCGATTTGTTGGATATTTAGATATAAAACACATGGCACGTGTTGTGCACGTTTCTACACTTTTAAAGAGCGTAGGTACATTTGCAACATGTGGCTTTAAAGAAAACAATACAAGGACCCTCTTAAAAATATGTCCTAATATCGACTTACATAGCTTATACCCGTATCCCTTGCGAGTAAATGCAAAGAATAGCAAATTATCTAATTGAGGACACGTGTTGTTCACGCCCCATTCTAAAGCCTTGTTTACGCTCAACGGGTTAATAATATCACACCCGAAAAATATAACAAAATTATACGCGGTAATCAGTTTTATCGAATTAATGATTTAACTTTGGAGATAAAAAAAATGCTTCCACTTTATATTTTTCTTTGAAGGGTAGAATGAACAATTTATCCATCACAGCATTATGAATCTTTCTGGTAAAACAGACATACAAAAAGGAAATCTTCATTACATATAGTAGCTCTCTGTATAAAGCTCATGTATAAAGCTTGATCTAAATTCTTATAGTTGTTTCATTAAGATCACCTGTGAGTTATCTCTTTTAGAGATAGATTCGTCGATGCCTACATCAGTCATTATGAATGCATATAGCGCTTCTCTTTAGTGTGTTTCGGAGGGAAAACTGAAGGATCACTTCAACTGTTGCAATATAAACACCCTTTCATGATTGGTAACAGTTCTTGTTGTTCGAGCTAAGCACTTGTCCATCAGTCAGGATATAACTTTTTGTCTAAAAAAACAATCAATATGCAAAGTAAATAAGGTGCTTCACATGCATGCGGAAATAAATAAATAGTTTCTTAACATTTGGGAAACAAGTTGCCATAAATTGTTTGATAAATTTAAGTTAAATTTTGTTAATTATTTCGTAAAACTATTTGTCATTTGTGAGATTAATTTTTATTCATTATATCGATGGAAACACTATTTGTATGCGATTATTCTTAACTACATAAGTATCTACATATATAGGTATTTTAAAGACAATGAAAGGGGATGGTAAATAGCTCGGGATGGATCTGGCTCTCAAATTTGTTAAAGTCTCCTTCAGATTGTTTTTCACAGCTATGGTGAAGCCCTCGCTATCGATTGTGTCTACCTTCGTTAGTATGTTGCATGTACGAGTATGTTCTTAGGTTATTTTAAACCATACAATTCAATACCTATTAAAACGCCTAACCTAGACAAAGGATCCTAAGGATTTTTCATGCGACAGCGTTGTGTATGTTTATCTGTATACATTACATATTATGTACAAATTTACCTACACGCATCGAGAAGTTTTGGCTCTGAACTTTTGTCGGCAAAGTGATTTCTTACATATTTTGCACTCGATTAAAAGATTCCTCCGTAAAGGTTAAAGGTACTCCACACAGAGGAAGTATTTGTATTCCTGTAACTTTATACATACATACATATAACAGGTGCCTTCCTTTTGTAACGACTTCGGGGCAAATCGATTCGGAGGCTAAGCTAACCCCAGATAAATTTTGTGGCTTAACGTTGATTTAAACAGTTTTTTATTGTTGCAGTTATTGTCCAGAATAATATTGGCTGCTGCTTTATTTAAATTGTGGCTTGAAACATCAGTTAACATGCAGTACTGTCAAGTTTCTATGATGACGCTGCCTAGCTCCGATGTCGCTTTCTCGTCCAATTATTTATCTAAAATAAGTAATACATAAAGGTCTCTTTCTTACTGCGTACCCTATCAAAAAATAAATTTAATATTCTGTAGCAAAATCTTGTAAAATCTTCATTCATTCAGTTCAAAAATAATTACAAATATAATTTTGAAAAATTCTCCTAAAGAATAACTGAACTGGCATTAGCCTTCCATTGCTTACATTAATGGAGGAAACCTCCTGTTCAACGTGAAGTCTAAATGATTTGTAAGGAAAGTAAGTGACGTGTTGTTGCCGACTTAACATTTCTGGTTTTGTTAGCCTTTTTGACATCTGCGCGCCTGTCACTAAAGAAGATTCATTTTTCAACTTTTTATTGTACCTACCTATGTATGTAAACAACTTGTTCATCGATTTTGAAAAGTTGTTTGATAGTGTCAATCGGCAATTTATTTGGCGTGCCTTGTGCAGGAGAGGCATTCCTGATAAATTAATAGCAATTATCAAGGCTACATATGATGGGTCCACATGTCACGTTTTGCAAAGAGGAAGGCTGTCAGAGGAATTCGAAGTACAAAGTGGGGTTTGGCAAGGCTGCGTACTTTCACCAATACTATTTTTATTGGTGATTAGCGACGTGCTAAATGCGGCCTTATCAACAGGAAACGGAGGAATTCGATGGACTCTGACATTATGCTGCCACATAGAATTATGGACTTTCACCAAATGACAGCAAACGTGGAGAGGGAAGCAGACGTCGCTGAGCTGAAAGTTAACTCGGCAAAAACAAACATTATTAGCCTAGCACCGAGCTCAATTACGTATGCATTGCTGGACAAACGGTTGAGAGAGTAGAGAGTTTCCAATACCTTGGGAGTATTGTCTCAACCGATGGCGGAACCGAACTGGATGTAGCCAGCCGAGTAGGCAAAGCAAAATCTTCGTTTGGGATGCTATCCACAGTTTGGCGTAGTAATGCGATTAGCTTAACCACAAAGCTACGACTGTTCCGTTTCAACGTTGAATTCGACACTATCACGAGGAAGCTGTAAACATTCGTCAATAGGTGCCTATGATACTATCTCTAGGATTTTCTGGCCAAACCGTATCTCTAACGAATAACTCTATCAGAGAACGGGCCATGAACCTATAAGCACAACAATACGACGACGAAAGTGGCAGTGGATTGGACATACTCTACAAAAGGGTGACAGCAATGGAACCCGCTTACTCAGGATGGGACGATACGCGGTGGTCCTAGGAGTACGTGGCGCAGAATAGTTGAGAAGGAAGCACGGCAAATGGGAAAGAGTTGGGGAGAACTGAGACACATTTCCGGAAACCGCACACGATGGCGCGTTGGCATTGTCGAGGCCCTAGGACCCACAAGGGATACAGGACTTAAGTAAGTAAGTATGTAGACAAGTATGTATCTTATATAAATGTACATACAATTTTTATTACATAAGTGATTAAATTTGTAAGGTTAGCTAGGTATGTGTTGTACTTCGGGACCATTTATATTCGTATCTCTATTTGTTTTCGTCGATATCCCAGCCCTAGTTGAAAACGTGACCATCGAATGAATAAATTATGTACAGAGTGTTTTTTACATCTCTCTTCAAATTCCATACTACTCGAAAAGCAATGCGGAAAATCTATAACCTCCGGCTAATTGCATTTCAACGACCGTCAAAAATCTTCACGGTAGACAAACGCACGTTTTTTGATCGACCAGCCAACGCCTGGCTTAGTTGATGAAATTCTTGCCCGATGGCATAAGTAAACACACTTTGAAATCCGATATCCTTCAGAATGTGTTAGCGTATGAATTTTAATTGAAACGAGTACGTGGAACAAATTACACCCCATTTTCATGACTGCACCTGGCCTGTAGCTCGTCAAAAAGATTTCCAATGAAATGAGAGAAATTGTTAGGTTTGTACATACATACATACATACATACATCTGTATATGTACCAGCATATGAGCTACATTGCCGGGATTTCTTTTAGAAAATTGTCGTTTTTATAGAAAAAATGCATCAATCATTTCTGAGGGTAGATTCTGATTTGTACGATTTTCCCTTTTGTGCTGCAGTTTGCTATAAACTGTAGAATGGCGAGGGCGATACCCACCTAAGGTCCTAATTTTGGTGGCCTTTTGTAACCGAAAAGTGTTTGCTTTGAAAATTGGAGGATTATACGCTTTTGACGTTTGAATGCGAAAATGCATTCGGTATGACATTTACTACGGGACGCACTTCAAAGAAGGCTACGGCATGAACGTGGTTGTATATTTACCAGGAAAAAGTAAACAAAGATTACATGTGATACAAACTGGGTGCATCTCTGGAGGGTAGACCAAATGAATTTTAATGTGATTAGGTTTTTGTTTGCGATTTGGATGCCTTATTAACTATTCATTGGTGGCGGAAGGACGGTTAAAGTGCACACCGTGAAAATTACTTGGATGTGGTTAATTATGTTTATTGTGATGATGACACTTTTGAATTTGTAATCATTTAGTTACTTTATCTTCTCTTTATTAACCGAATGTACATATGTATGTACATACATACATACATATACATATACATATATATATGCATTTTCATTAGCAAACTTACATGAGTACAACCTGATGTACGCAACGTTGGGACAGAGCTGCACATCGAAATACAAAGGTCAGCTATTAACTAGTGATGCATAGACATATGTAGATATCCTGGACAAATTTACAATATCTTTAGAAAATTTAAACGTTAGCCAGCTGCAGTTTTATATACACAACATCTTCTGCGATGTCCGTCTGGGATGTCCAACTAGTCGAGGTACATGGCCCAGTCTTATTGGTTACATCTCGTCGAGCAACCCTTACCTCAACTTTCCATTGAAGCTCCGTAAGGTCCTAGCCTATAATTAGGAGGAAGCTATACTATACAATGTGGGCAAGTGTACAAAAGATCCTGCTGACAGGGACATCTAAAACGAATGGTGTTTTCAAGAAAAAGACAATATACGCTTTTGGATACAGTTCAGGTCCTTTTCTCCCCTTCAGAACATCTAGTACTGCAGTAAGTCAGACGATAGAAACGTCACCGTATGCCACTTTCTTTGGCAGTGTTTTTTCCATAATGCTACAAAGTCACAAAGAAATACCAGTCAGCGACTGGTGTCTTAATTGCTTGCAAATAACTAATGCTAGCGGGTTTCTTAGATGTAGACGGAGCCTTCAACAATGTCAAATCTGAATTTACAAAGCGTAATATCAGACTGGATTGAATACATACACAAAGAGCGAAACAATGTGACTATGGATGACTATGGATGCTTATTCTGATGGCTTGCGGCAAATAAGATTATGTTTCTCGGAAACTGACCAGGATCCAAAGTCTAGCATGTATAATAACAATCAGATCCATCAGAACCACAGCAACTGCAGCCTTTGAGCCCATACTGGTACTGATTATGTTTGGCGCTGATGGCATAAAGGCCATCTCGTTCCAAACTTGTAAGACGATGTAAAAAAGAGCTTTCTTAAGACTAGCTAATGAAAGATGGAGCGCACTTTTATCTTGGTGCGTCTCTAAAAATTCGACTAGGCACAGATAACTTTTGCGGGAGCTATGGCGAGACCGACGTGAATATCACTTATGGAACCTGGGACACTTGGCTAACCTGTCAAGAAAGCCAGCGTTAACCGACCTAAAATGCACTCCATATTTTAAGCTGAAACCTCTGCTTTTGAACTATCTCTTAGCGAAAATATCAAAAGCATTAAAAGACTACAGAATCATGTCAAAACTAGTATGGGACTGCCTTCAAACACTCATGTCACTATCCAGCACAAACAGAGTTCATCTCATTTGGGTGCCAGGACACAGCCGACATATAGGAAATGAGATTGCAGGCATACTAGCTAGAAAAGAACCTGCATGGACCTTCATGATGCCAGGACCGTTCTGTGGAATGCACATCAGTACTGCAAAATACTGTATTTAAAAATGGCTGAAAACCAAAGCTCAACATTACTGGACAAACACAAAAATTAACAGAGAAGCTCCTCCAAACTCCTCCCTCATAAAACCGAAACAACTTTGAAACCTAACTGGAAGTCAGATTCGTATAGCCACAGGGTTCCTCACTGGACATTGTCAAGTCAAGAAACATCTCATAACTAATCTAATCTACTCCCTATGAAGCAAAGAATATCCTTCGGGTCATTGCAGATAAAGGAATTTGCTTTGACAACCATCTAAATTAATGGCCGCCAGTTCCGTTAACTGTTCTAATGCCGTTTTATAATAGAAATGGCTTAAAACTTTAAATACTTACTTAGGACCATGCTTCGTCCTTGGAGCAATATAATAGCAGAGTCGTCCTGCATCTATCTAATCCTAGTCTTTATTACAATTCATATCAACACGGTTTGTTCACATTTTCATTTCATTATTGAATCTCGTGCTAAAGTGGTACTAAGCTTTTGTTTTAAATGTGTTTTAAGTTGGACCATCTGCAAAAGTACGTGTGAACAAAAGGTACTAGATACAAATTCTTAGTAGGTAGGTAGATTAGATGAACCGATTATTGGTTTAATTTTCACAACTGTGAAAATATTCGCACGTGTTATGTAACAACAATCACTTAAGTCACCGAATTGGCATACATATCCTTTTATCACTCCTTTTTTATTGCACGTGACTCATATCACGCTCGTAATTATAACACATACTCGTCCCTACTTACTTATAAATAGAACGTACGGATGACCTTCCTAAGTGTTGACACGTGGATGCCACTTCAGAGAATCTCTTGTGGTTATTAATTTACCACCAACACCAGCGATTTATTGCTACGATTGCGTGTAAACTCAACGTTGGTCGGTCACGTGTTGTGGTTTAGATTGAAATTTAAACGAGTTAATAAATAGGTTATTAAGTAATAAAATACATGGGTTTATGCTTGTACGACTAGCGACTGAAATGGAGTGGTACAGCGCATGATTTTCGGACCTTGATATTTTAAATGCCCTCAGAGCCTAGGGCATCCTTTTAGAGATCATCATAGGAAACCACTACTTTAACTTTAAAATATACACGTATGTAGATATATGTACATATGTATATAAATATGTAAGAACGGCCATTAAAATTTTTTAGTAGGTAGTTGCCAACAACAGGTCTTACCGGTATAAGCAGTGTCAAGTTGGTTTTTGAATTCATGTAAACATTTACAATTAACCCTCTTCCTCCTATCCGGATGTCTACATAACCTACTGTATGTACGAACGAAATGCATGTCCGCGTCATAAGCAAACACAAAAATGGAATTGAAATGTGGGGTGCTGAGTACTAAAAGTAAGAGAATCGCCACATAAAATCATCCCTAAAGCATTTTCTGATAAGCCCCGGGGCGATTTAATTTCGGAATAAAAGGGAAAGAAGTAATAGCCGCACTCCAAACAAAATGAATAACGCGACTACACCACAATAAATCCCTTTGATCGTGAGTCTTTCGAAGTATTCTATTGGCCATGCATTAGAGACCAACCCCCTTGGCGATTGGTGTGACAATGAACAAGGGTTGCTTTCTGATAAGAAAAAAACAGGAAGAGAACAACCCCGAAACGAGCATTGCATAAAACTAATGAAAACTCTTTTCAGAACATTAGTTGGTTTACGATACGCGATTCGCTAACAAGCCCTTGGAATTCCTCGTACTGTGGATTATGATTTCTGATTAATTTCGAATATTTAATACGTAAAACGAAGTTCCGAAATGTCATCGTGTTATAGTGGTTTTGACGATCGTTCATTCGAATTTGACGACTCGTCATTCGATAGCGGTTACGAGAAAAGTTTCGAAACAACCGATGGCACCTACGCCCCGCGGAAATTAGTCTTCGACGCATCGGTCGATTACTTTCCTACAGATCTTGGATCTAATGCCGCAGCAGACAATGCCCTTCTACATGCGAATTCAGATTCAATGCCAGGGTTCGCTCCAAAGATCGGAGTTCAAACGTCAACACCCACCAAGGAGGGAAAACCAAAACGAAAATACGCTGTGGGGAAAAATCGAGTGACACGCTCCAGGAGCCCAACTCAAGTTGTTCGGATAAAAAAGTTCCGTCGGATGAAAGCGAACGACCGTGAACGAAATCGCATGCACACGTTGAATGATGCCTTGGAGCGATTGCGAAGCACTCTACCATCACTGCCAGAAGAAACCAAACTCACGAAAATCGAAATTCTAAGATTCGCTCATAATTACATTTTCGCTTTGGAGCAAGTCCTTGAGAGTGGTGGTACGATTAATCTTGACCTGGAAAAATTACAAAACCTGACATTGAGTGGTGAGAGAATAACTAAAGAGTTATTCGATGCTATCTTCGTCAACCCTAGACCGTACCACATGATGAATGCACCAGGATTTGGAACGATCGATCTCTACAACAGTATGCGACAATATGGTATATGCAGCATGCAACAGCGACCTGAATCCACGGCTAGTTTTTGCCAAGAGAAGTTCGACATCTTCAAAAGCACCTTCGACTCTGCAGTTGTTGGATTACCTGGATCATCAATGCCTGCCTATCAGCATACACATCAATGTGAGGCGTATACGGCCCAAACACCAATAGGATATGCGTCCACAGGACAAACTCATCTAGCGGGCGATGACTTAAGAGAAAGTGAATTGCAAGACGCCTATCACAGCATTCCAATCGATCAGCATCAGCAGACGCCAGTTCCCTTGCATCACAATAGCAGTTTTTACTCACATACACCGCCGTGGAAGGACTACACTGAACAGACTGTTAACAATAGTGGATACGGCCAATTTACTGTTGCTTAGTGTAGGTTAGTTTGTCTAAATGTTAAGTTCCTTAAATAAGAGTGCGATAATTCAATTCTTTTCCGATAGTTTAAGAGTTTACCTAACGATTATTGGTTGTGTAATTGTGACTGTGTGTATGTACATGGACAAATCTTTAGTGAAAGAACAATCAGTTTGCGAGTTATTATTGTACTGAAGTTCAAAAATTTTATTGTTTAACTGATTTCACCTTGGACGAGATACAAAGATGAAATCAAAAGGTACCTTTGATTGTCCTACATTCGACATTATTTCGAAAACTGTTCTGTAATTATTGTGCTATGGAAAGTGTGAACGAAGATCTGTTATTTTTAATGATGCGAGTATTTTAAAATTTTAAAGTAATGACACCAGGCATACAAAAAAACAACTTAATATTGAAGGGATGATTGGATAAACATTTATTAATTATTCTAGGTACGAAATTTTTACAAATTATACTCTTTTTGTGTACAAGACTTTCATTCAGTTAAACTAAAATCGCTACTTAGCAGCACATATGTAGTTCAATTTCACATCTTTATCCACTTATGCCTTCAATTCATTGTTGCTCTGGCTTGTTATCTTAAAGTTGTTTAAGCCAAGTTAAAATTAATATGATCTTACCTAGGTATTTCTTAATTTCCTTAAAAAAAAAACAAAATGATCACCTCTATTCAGAATAAGACTACAAACTTTATAATTGCTTAAAATGGTTAAGTTTGAATGCTGTTTCAGTAAAGGCTTTTTAATGACACCTTGTAGCTTGACGGTTAAAATATTAAGACTACATACAATGCAACTGACACATAGTAGGGCTCAATAAAGTAAGGCTGTCTTCACGGTCAAGCGACGCGATGAGATTCGCTACCAGAGACTAATTACACAAGTGCATATGGAGGGGTTCATGGTGTAGCGATTTGGCGAAAAACGAATCGAGAGCCTGAAAGCCCTGGTAGCGATATCGTGTAAAATCGCGTGAAAGCCACTGCGTTGCTTGACGGTGAACACAGCTTAAAGGTAAACTTTTTGGATGTTTCGACGGCAGCATATTTAAAATTGGTTTTTCTTTAGTGTTTCGAAATTTAAATAAATTTTTTTTTATTGTTATTAGTTTTTTGATTTTTTTCCGATTGACCATTGGACTGAATCTAACTATTTCCAAGAATAGACATATCTTTTACAGAATGCCATAATCTGTTCTACATTTAATGATTTCAAAATCACTTTAAATAGAAAGTTATGTCAGAATTGGTTTTTCCCTTATTTTGTAATTTATTAACGTTTTGCGCATTAAATACTTTTGATAAAGAGTAGATATAACCCAATCCTTTAAAATAAACTAGTAAAACCGATAAGAAATTCGTGAAAATTCACAAACTTATTAAGACTGTCCCTTACCCAGTGAAAATCGGCTTATACGTACACCAAAATATTTTATACTTTTACTTGTTCTTTACAATATCCTCGTGAAAGCAATCTAAAAGTCGTAGCTGAATGAATCTTATGCCAAAACCGTCCTCTTATAATGCAAATTTAATAAACATAACAAAAAGTAACATAAAATAAAAATCTGTCCTAATAAAAGACAATTTTCAACGAATGGGGAAGATGAACCTATTTAAACTATAAAGAAATGGTTACTTTGGACCGTTATTGTTTAAAAAACATTTTCACAACACCAGTATTTTCTGTTTTTCTTTTTAATGGAAAATACTTATTTTTGTGCAAATGTTTTTACTATACAATACAATGTAGAAGTAACATTTTTGTAGGATCTAAATTATTTCGAAAAACAATAAAACTTTCTACATACGCAGTTATTTTGTACATATAAACCTCTTCCATCCGAAAGATGCTTATTGACCCAGAATTTTGGATGAAACAGGCTTATTTGTTAACTATATGAATTTTTTAAAAACTTATCACTAACAAGAGTTTAAAAAATTCATTAATTAGTCAAGCGTTTTGTTTTAAAACACAAGCGATTAAATTCAAAATAATAAATAATGATACACTTCGCTTCAGTGCATTTTCTGTGACCATATTTTTTCTACAGCTTTAATAAGATTATATATACATATTTCACTTTTTTATAACTTCATTTTCTTGTTAAGGTCATCCATAGTGGTGATCCCTGTTCGTGATGCGAATATAATAATATTATTTTGGTTTGATGCAAGCTTAAAATTTAGCTTATTGTTCAGTATTTAATGACATTTTTAACACTTAAATTGGTTATTTATACTTGAACTTTAAATCAACTATTAATAAATTAAATGAAAAAAAAACAACCTAATAAGGTTTTTAAAGTTACTTCTTTCCTGCCACTTGTTTTAACCAAAAATTTCCTTAAATTTTTTGTAAAAGCCCAATCAATTTAGGTCAAATGATATGAGTGCACATACATAAGTGATTGAATGGGTGCCAATTCAAAAATTTGGCCTTATTTCGATTTGAGAAAATGAAATAACGCCAAATATTTACGTTTGGGTTTATTTCATTTTGTAAAAGTGCCCCACTGTAGGATTTGGAGTAGATGCTAGGTTGTGCACATGCAAAGTATGTATAGGCATATATTCATAGTTCACGAACTAATAAGATAACTGCACGTCGAGTTAAAATCAACAAACATTGAGTTCTCTGAAATTCAACTTTATTTCGCAAACAATTTTCCTATTTGAAAGCGAAATAAAGCCGAATCTCTTCCTCTTACAATGGGAAATAAAGACGACTTATAATATTTGTCTTGTTTTCTTTGGCGTTATTTCACGGCACTGTATCCAGTATCCATTTTAAGAAACAATTTGATGGGTGTAACCACCATTTTTAAGTAGTTAGTTAGTTGTTTGGCTCTTTATTTTGTAGAAAATTTCAAGTTACTTAGTCTATATGGTTTGACAGAATCTCGTCTACTAGACTGACACAATATATGTACCTATACATATGTGTAATTTTTTTAAATAAACACAAAAGAGCACGCGTATTAAAGACAGGTTAAAAGACTACGTTTAGCGGCAGGTGTTACATTGTCTTGAAAAACATGCCTGTAATTGTAATACGATGACTGTACACATGAGTTTTCTTCTGGTAATAAATAATAATAAATAAAGTAATGAAAAACGAATATAAACGAACATGATTCATTTCATGATTATGAATTAAAAAATCCAAAAGAAAATTTGGTATAAAATTGTGACACCAAACCGCAAGTTTTTATAAATTCGGTATTGTCTTACTCTTTTGAAGCAAGTATTTTTTTTTAATACTTTTTTACGAGTATATGGTAATTTTTAAACTATCGGAAAATCATTTTACATCTGAAATTAGCTCTTACATTTAGATTAGGTTATGATATGAAGGGTTTAATTTTTAAAATATACTAATTTAGTTTTTAATGAATTATAATTCTGTTGTAAAAATACGCCTTAAAAAAAGAGAAACATTAACGTACCTTACAAAGAGCAAAACTAAAGACATAAGCATAATTATAATGAAAAAGAAAATGTAATCATATTTTTATATTTAACAAATACTTTTGTAATGTAATCTAGTCATTTTGCTTGTACACAGAGAGTTAAGTTATATTTATTAAAAGTACAAATTGTATATTTTTGGAAATAAAATGAATGAATATAAATTTTAAGCTTTTATATTTTTTTGTAACAAATGATGAACAGATCCAGTCCAAGCTGGAGTAGAAACGCTCCAACTGTGTGCAATCAAGTAGGTGTTATTAGGAGACTTGCCATTAGACTTGATCTTTTCGCTCATGACTTCTTGAGGAACTGCGTGGAATAAGAAGAGGAGGAAACTATACTTTACTTCCTTCGTGCATGCCAAGCTCTCTCCGCTCGCGGAAGATTGCACTTATGTAGGTGGCTGGCTACTTCTTGGACAGTCTTCACGGTGTCGGAATCAATAAACATCGGTGCTTAACATTAAGCTCCTATTGGTTCCTACTGGAGTCTTATGAAGATTTAAAATCCATATGATACCGCAAGGAACTTGTACTAGTCTAAGCTGTAAACGTGAGTGCTCACGTTGTCTTCCACGACAGCCTTGGTAAAATGATCTGTTGAAACATAAACAAGATGAAAGATGGCTTATACGCTAGATGCCCACAATTTATGCCCTCCGTTCCTGGATTTGTCGGTCCACTGTGCTGTACCCATGTAAAGTTATCAAGGATAATTCGCTTTCGTGTGTTTTTTAATAGGAAGTGTCAACATTCAACAAACATTACGCTGGCCTTTGATAAGTAAAAACTAGGAAATTTTTAAATATGGATTGACACTCACTTGCACAACGTATACCTAGAATAGTAAAAATTCTCTACAAAAACAGTGAAGATATCGGGGAATATTGCCATTTTCATTTTCGCTCGTTATCAAGTGAATAGTGATGTGCAGACTCCGGCAAGGCTATTGAGTTCGTCCGGCAAGGTCAGCCAAAATATCGTCGCTATGTGTGACTAAAAACCCAAAAGTAGGCATTTCAACCCCACAACCATTTTTCACCGCAGGTTTCATACAGATCTTGGTTAACTATGGTTGAAAGGTCTAGTTGACATAAGAATTAAAGCCAGCAAAACACATACAATGTCCTACTTTCGGGTCCTGAAAAAGTATAAACACAACCGAAGTCAAACAAAATTGTGACATCTGGGTGGAGTTCCGAAAATGAAAGAGAAATAGTGGAGCACCCTCTCCATAAATGAATTTTACTAAAACCACATCACTTTTGAAACTAAACTAAATTTTTTGTGAAGTATTTGCAGGTAACTACTTTATGTTTTATAAGAAACGTGTGGTCACATCTGTTTGATTTTATTTCAGCTAAGTTGGTATGTATAACTCCTACTGTTTCAGCAATAACGAGGAAAATAAATTCAGTTGCATTGTTCGAGGTACGCTCGAGGTCTATGGATAACGACTGCATTCGGCATTATCCTTCGTATATCTTATTTTCGGAAATCCCGACTTCTGATTCATTCAACTGTGCATAGTATTTGATTCGCTTTGTGTGCGGCAGGTGACGTGAAATCGTTCATTGTTTGCACTCACCCCATGTCGAATCGGATGTTGAAAACATTGTAAAGGAGGGTTGTTTTTTTTTCTTTATTCTCCTAGGGTTCGTCACACATTGGCTCATAAAAACGTTGTTAAAGATGAGATAAATGTTGCAGTCAGTTCCTGAAAGAACATAACTTTTGTTTGGGCAACATACGGAAGAAATAGGATCTAGAGGGGATATAAGGGAGAAATAGTGTCCGGACGTGCACAATCCGACAGGATAACCTCGAATTTATTTAACTGATATAGTCTTTTCCAGATTTGAAACTAAGTATTTGCTTCCGTAAGTATCGATTTTAGCCCTGAAATGATTTCCATTTTAAGCCTTTAACCCTGTAAAACATTATTAGGGAATACTTCATGGCATACGGTTTAACCTTTACTGGTCTATACTGTAAGAAATCAATCAATCCCAGCCTCTAGGTTAGATGAGATAGGTAAACACAAATCTTAAGTTTATGGACTAAGCGATTGCAAATGAGCCTAGAAATATGTAAACAGTGTGTCCGAGGATAAAAAATCCCTTCACCTAAGGAAGGGTATCTGAGCGGTGTGGAGCTGGTTAAGTAAGTATTGAAGGTGGTAATCTTAAAAATAGTTTTTACTAGAATTTGGAGGCCAGGAAAAAGATTCCTTCACATACTATGGCTCTCTTTATGTAGAAGAATCTTGTTTGGAACTTTTTTTTTTGTGACAATCTATATACATATGTATGTAGGTGAGGTGGCGAACATAGACGTATTGAACCATCAACGTTTCATTAAAACATGGTAGAATATGTAGAAAAGATCGTGTTTTACCGTAATGAATCATCGCTGCATTAAGCGTGTCTGTACTTAGGGCACTTAGTGCTTATTTTATTTATCATTAGCTTAATACAAGCACTAAAGAATTTAAAACTCACAATATTTACTTAAATCTAATTTAGGACATTGGAGAGGAAATATAGACTGTTCTTAAGAGTGATTTTGCTACAGTGAAAATCAAAAAGATTATGGTAATCATTTGCCTTGCGTAGCATTCAAGACATACATACATACGTACATAAGTTCATTACTCCCGTAACTTGTTTGGTAAACCTTTAGGAGGAAGAGAGGTGTTGACCTCAGAGCCTTATGGCTGCGAAAATTGAGTCTGGCTAACAGCAAAAGAATTTTTACCACCATCCTCACGTGACCGTCTGACAAAATTTCGAGAATAAAATTGTCATGAAAAGCTTCAAAAACAAGTGTCACCAAAAAATGTATATTCTGTATTTGTCCTCAGGACACATATGTATGTACATACAGTCACTCATATCTTAGCCTTGATCATCTTGATATTGTGCAACGATACCAATTAAGCCAGGATGCTGAAGAAGTCCGGGGAGATCAAATCTGGAGATCTCGGTGGCCAGTCAATGTCACAATTTTTTGACAGCACACGTCCAGGGAAAAACTGCATTGTTTGATTTGCAGTGTGGCATGGCGCACCGTTTTGTTAAAACCAGTAACCGTCCAGACCTTTCTCACACATACATATGTGGGCACACATATTGAGCCAAAATCCACCGATATCGATTCCCATTCTCTGACGCAAAATGGCCGAATGATGATTTGGACGCAAAAGCCGGCTCAAACAGCCACTTTTTGATTATACTATGGTGTTTTATGGATCTCGTGTGGATTCTCCGTTTCCCAGGCTGAACGTTCCACTGTCCCGTGCTCAGCAAAATTCGACAAAATTGTCTGACGCTGCTTGTTGGCTACCATATTTTCGACGATATGCACGTTGAGTTAACACAACTGAACTGACTGTTTTCAATGTGCTGCGTCACTATTTCAGCGCTTTGTCTCGGTGTGAAACGATTCATGGTTAAAATTGTAATGAATTGACGTTTCAAAAATATGTCTACTCAAGTCAATCAATATTTACATACCGATATAAACGATGGCGTACCCTGTGTTCGATTACCTTATCGACCTTAATAACATTTCTTTACTGTCACACAACGGAATACTGCTCGACAACTCAGGTACCTTGCAATTATTGCCTGGTTCACGTGCTCGCACTGGAGAAACGCAATGCATGTTAAACGCTAAGATGTAATGTATCTACATATGTATGTACATATTTAAAATTTAAAACCATAACATTGTGCTACTTGAGAACAATGACGTTATCAGGAGCCCATCGAACAGAAGGAATCTCGTCTTAGATGGACTTGTTCATAAGTATTTACTGCACTACTAATCGGAAGATATTATCTGCACATTAATAAGAGCATTCCCCGGAGGATAATGTTGGTAATTTAAGTACATTCGGTTTCTTATCAACACTGTCGCATCGGAAAATAGTTTTTTATTGCCAAGCGTTACATGTATCAGTTTTATACTCTCATTTCTAATGGATTGTTTGTTACTGAATATTGTTCAGATTTTTTCGACAGATATCGAACCCTCGCTAAAATATTCACCAACATATACGCACAAAAATCTATGATGCTCAGTGGTTCAAAGGACCGTATGCAGTCATTTGTATTTACAACCCCATTTTGTGTGCAGGGTGCGCCGATTGGGATTGGGACACATTGGCCTTTGTGTCAGTTTATCCTGCTGTGGTGGCCTTTTGTAAATACAAGCGATTGCCGGTAAGTCCCAACACCTTATGACAAAAATCTTTTTTCAATTTTTCTGCAGTCCATTTTGACTGTCGTCAACTTCCCTAATTTGGATCAAATCGGTCCACTGGAATAATCTTCGAATTGATTAGAAAAATGGGGTAACGCAGTAACATGAAACGAATACGTAGTGTATAGAAATCTTGAGGCAAATGCGCCTTTTGATATCTGAACATATGAATGGTAAATCGAAGGATATTATTCTTTGAAGTTCATGTATGTATTTGGATTAGTGTGGTGTAAGTGTAACCAAAATAAATGCTACATTTGAGTTCACTTCTTATTAAAATAAACTACACGGGTGGATCAAACGTAGAAGTACCTACGTTTGTGCTAAAGGCTTACAAACTACATAGGTTTTCCAAATGGTCACCAAAATCAATCATGTTTTTAAGAAAATGCCGCAAAAAGTGTACGCCAAATCCAACTTGCTTTGCTTACTTAACAGGCTCCCGACACGTGGAGACTCTCTGTCAGAGACACGCCAGCCTTCCAATCCTTTCGATCCAGTTTTTCAGACCAAGCTTGATTCTTTAAACGGACCTTTGGTCTTTCTTGTCGTCTCGAACCTGTGCGATTCAAAGATTCTCTTTGCTTGGCATTATTTTCCTTTCGCTTGGTGTGCCCAAGCTAATTTAGTCGAGGTGTTTCAGCTTTTTGAACAACTTAGTGCAGTTCATAGAGTTCGGGGTTGTTCTTGTCCTTCTTTCGCCTTCTTTGCATACATGACTAAAAATTAGAAAGTGTTCAAAATGAGCTTTGTTTTTCTGCATATTATACCTATACAATACTCAGCTCCATGTACAGGGTGACCAGATAAGAACGATAGGAAACAAATTTTAAACAAAACAACAGTGGTGTGAGACATACAATTGATTGGTTTTATTTTGAATCATTCATATTATTGAAATCGCCACCTTGACTTCACTGGTCAAATGCTTCAAATGGTCGGTCCACTTTTTGATGACTCGGTTCAATATGTGCGGCGTTATTCCGGCAATAGCGTCCGGCTTGTTAGCGAAGACTAAGGACTTGAAGAATCCCCAGAGAAAACAGTCGAGTGGTATCAAGTCGCATGATTGCGGCAGGCAATTGATAAACGCTCGCCTTGAGATGACCCAGTCGACACATTTCTCCTTCACAACTTCTAGCGTTGCGTCGCTTGTATGGCATGTAGCGCCATCTTGTTGGAACCACAGCTCGAATATATCGATGTTGTCGAACTCTGGCCATAGAAAGTCGATTGACACCGCTCTATGTATATTTGATACCATTGACACGGTAATGGTGTAAACTGCACCAAACAGTCAATCGATATTTCTGGGTCTTCTTCGATACTAGCAGCCATGTTTTCTTCATTTCGCACCAATCTCTGTCTACTTCGTTGCTTAAGGTCTAAAAGAGTTTACTTAAGCTTAAACTTTTCTATGGTGCGACGAATTGCCTGTAGACGAGCCATGATGACGACCGACATCACGACGAAATTCACATTGCGTAAAAAACTAAGCCTCAATTTTGATAATAACAAATTTTAATAATTTCGCACGTTCGACAAGAGTGAAATAATGCTTGATGGAATGACATACCTTGGTGAATATTTTGACATCTGGATATCTTTGGTAACTTTGACACCTGCTGAGACATACCAATTGGAAGAGGTATTATTGCTATCTGGTCACCCTTTATTTACATATTTTACAGAGCATTTGTTTCGTCAAACCGAAAAAGCGGTAGTTTCCTAGAGAAGTCTTCGCCGAATCTCTCCTAAGTTGTCATTGGTGGAGTTGATATTTATTCCGCAGTGGTAAACTACTTAAACACTTCAAAGTTACTATTGTCGACAGTGACGTTTTGTCCTAGGCGGTGGGCCGATGGTTTCTTGTTTGTTGACAACAGGTACACGGTCTTCATTTACTTCAAAACCAAGCCGTTTCGCCTGTTCTTCCATTGGGGTAAAAGTGTCTACAAAGGCGCAGCAGCTGGACAGATTTTTTGGAGATAGGACCTTCCGTGTTAACGCCGTGTATACACTATCTGTTTCAGCACAAGGGTGGACTAACCACAGGACACCGCATCTACTTTCCGAATTTTTTTTTTTTCAGGGAAAATGGTACTAAGTATGGATGTACAGATGTATGGATGTATGTACATTTGAACCTTTCAAATTCATAATTGGTTCATGAGCAGGAACACATGTTCTTACATGGTAAAACCTTCGGTCTTTTAGCGCTGTAGCGTCAAATTTTACTTGCGTGTGAAAAGTACTCGTCTGTCATTTTGCAGTATTTATGACTTCTTGGTACCTACTCGATGGTGAGAAGTTAACATGACAACTGCTTTAACTTCTGTAGACAATTCGGTAGCTTGGATGGGGAGCATTGCAGCTATATGCAATGTTTTGTTTGATACCAGAGTAATACTCTCTGGTGTTAGTCAGGTGTTCGCGAGTGGATGTAGTACAAACTTAGTAGTATGTAGCAGTCTACTGAACTATCTAAATATTTTTTACATACATGTACATACATATGTACTATGTCACATTTTTAATCATACTCAGTGAATGAGTGGTTCTATGTAAATCAACAAGAAAACCTTTCGTTTAATCAAAACCTATAATTATGCTTTTTTTTGTCCTACCGTCAATCAGATATTTTTTTTTGTACAACAATGACATACCCTCACAGTTGTTGCATAGGTGTTCTGCACCGTTGACTTTGTCGCTAAACTATCACTCGATATTCAGATGCGGTGAAAACACTTCCGTAAGTCGCTGGGGGAGACATGTAATCATTGTGCACACTAAAAGTTAATTGCTTAAAGTGGTGCTACATTAAAGGCGCCGTTGAATTAGTAAGCCGAATTGTTAGCGAAAGGTTTCTGAACGAACATTCAAGCCGAGCAGAAACACCTGTCGTTGCTAGTTGGAAAACTCAACTCTTGAAACTATCAAAACAAAGGAATACTGCATATACTCTTATGTAGTACAACTGACTAATAAAAATCCCTTACTATGTGGAAATAATTAATCATTAGCAATCAGTGTGGCTTTGCAGTGTTACATAAAGTAACAAAATGTATTTATGTACAGAACAACATTTTGGCAGATGTTTGTCGGCAACGCAACTTTCAGTTAACTCAAGCAAATAAAAGGAATCGAAGCAAAAAGGATAAAAAGGTATTTAGATCATTTTTTGTGCAGACTTATCACACCCCTAGTGGTATATTTTTTACCATAAAAGCCTTGTTTTTGTACGAAAATTCTGTTTAGGGGATTTATGCAATAACGACTGTATTGTGTTGAGTGTAATAATTACGTACCGACCTACTTCGGAAGGTACAATTTCTATTCAGAATAGCTCATAATTTCGGCTACATTGCAGATGTGCTAGAGTAACTTACCATTAGTCTAGTCGTGAGGTTGACAAGGATTATCATGATATTTAATGGAGAACATTTAACACCTTGGTCCTTAAGCAAGAAGGTCGTTTGCTTATTCCATTCATTTGTATTCCACTATAATGGCACGTTTATTTATGTGCTCCCAGGCTTAAAAGGTTTTGGCTTGTATGTTCAGAACAATATTCATGTATCTTATTTTGAGTCGACATCCAGCACTCATTGAGGATAGTAAACCATAGTTTAAATTAGTACTATTTCTCCTCAAGTGTCGTAGATCATTGATATCAGTGGAAGAACTCGGGCGGGCTGTCACTGGAGCGTTTACTAGTTTTGAAGCGGAAGCTGCCAAAATGGGTTAAGCGGTAAACGAGGGCAAAACAAACTATATGCTGTTAATGAGTAGGGACACACAACATCGACGATTTGGACAGAACGTCACAATCGACAGCTACAACTTTGAGGAAGTAAGGGACTTCATCTATCTCGGCTCTGCTATAACCTCGGAAAACAACACCTCAGCAGAAATAAAACGAAGAATAACTCTTGCCAATCGCTGTTTCTTTGAGCTAAGAAGGGAATTGAGTAGCAGAGCCTTATCACGAGGAACTAAGGAGACTCTTTATAAGACCCTGATCATCCCAGTTCTGCTTCATGGCGCTGAAGTCGCTTCGAGAGAAAGATTCTTCGTCTAATTTACGGTCCCGTTTGTGTTGACGGCCTTTGGAGCAGGAGATTCAACAACGAACTATACGAGCTGTACAGCAACATCGAGCTGTTTAGAAAAATGCGGATCAATCGTTTAAGATGGCTTGGACATGTAGAGCGAATGGACACCAATGCTCCGGCCCGCAGAGTCTTCGAATCAAACCCGGAGGGACAACGCAGTAGAGAAAGACCTCGCCTTAGGTGGCGCGCACAAGTGGAAGGGGAACTCAACCTAATTGGAGTGCGCAGCTGGAGGCAGTTAGAGGTTCACCCGAACTGTAGCACCACCTAAGTAAATAAGTAAGTATGTGTCGCAAATAGAGTCATAAGAACGACAGTACCTTTTCTCAAAGGTGAACTCATTTAGTTTATCTGGATCCTTACAACTTACAGCCGCAGGAAAAGCCAGGATATAAATTAAGTACAGAGATATTTTGCTCTGATTAGTGCCATTTAAATTTCTGGAATTCAATTGTAACCTACATCCTTTAAAACATTTTATTTATAAATTACTGACCGCTTAAAAGGTTATTTTCACATCCACATCCTCAATAAAGATAAAAGCTTGATTGACTTCAGAGCATCAGTGATTAGCACAATTTTAATGACGTTCGCATTTCGCACAACTTTCGGGATTCTCGTTCACTGTGTTGAAACTGATCCATAGTTCAGAAGAAACATAAAAAATGATTCATTTCTCGAAAGGAATGACCCGCATTACTTTTCAACCGAATGCGTAGTAGTTGTTGTTTAAACTAGCCTGGAACCGCTCCAGCCTATCACCCTTTGTAAGATCACCGAGAAAGTTTTGTATGAAGTGTTAAGGCAGGAGAGAGGTGAACTCCACTGCGGGTTATGCCAAATATCTGAAACATACTAAGAAAGATCCTATCGTAACGTAACCTAAGGTGCGAGAAATGTAACAATGCACTGACGAAAGAAGTTTGGTCGGTACGAAGCTTGATGAAGCAGCGAGCGTTCCCTATTTACACAAATGGACGAGTCACATTAAGACATGACTAAATATAGCTATAAATTGCTGCCGATTTGGACTTCCCGAGTATTTTCTAGGATCTACTACTGATCACCTACATATGTATATAACTGATTTTCGCTTATATCCTTGTGGCCAGGCGAAGAGTAATATTACACTCTGAACCAACAACCCCATGATTTTATGGCCATCTGACATCGCGCACCTTCGCTTGAAGAAACTACATGCTGTAGTCAGAAAGTTTGTTAAAGCTATGTATGTTTAGTTCCTCAGAGAATATACATACAGGGTGACCAGATAAGAACGTTGGGAAATATAATGGTGTGAGATATAAAATTAATTCCGGTTTTATTTTAAAGTTACATTCAATTCAATTATGTGCGGAATAGCAAATCATTCAATTGCCCGCCTCGGCTTCGCTGGTCGGTCCAATTATTGATGGCAATTGCCGTGTTATTCTGGCAATAGCCTTTCGAATTTTGACCTCGAGCTCGTCTAAATTGGTTGGCTTGTTAGCGTAGACTAAGGACTTGAAGTAAACCTAGAGCAAATAATCAAATGATGTACGGCTGTCCGTCGTGTTGGACCCACAGCGCGGATATATCGATGTTGTCGAGCTCTGGCCACTGAAGTTAGTTCACATCGCGCTTTACTTCATCATTGACGGTAACGGTGTCTCTTTCCTCATTTCGAAAGAAATAAGGTCCTATGATGCCGTCATGCCATAAACAGCACCAAACAGTCAATCTTTGTCCATGGATTGATGCTTGGTCGAGCACTTGTTAATTGTGTTCTCCCCAATAATGGCAATCCTGCTCGTTGATATAGTCTTTCTCCAAAAAGATTATTTTTTGACCAAAATCCGGATCTCCGGCCAACATTTCCAGCACCCAATTAGCGAACTCACGGCGTTGTCTGTGGTTGTTTGCCTTAGATTCTTGCGTCGACACAATTTTATACGGATGTTGGACCAAATCCAACCATAAAATAAACCTGGTTGACAAATTTTGCTCCAATCTCTGTCTGGTTGTTGGGTTAAGACCCAAAAGAGTGTACACACGCTAAAGCGTTTCCATGGTGCAACGAATAGCCTGCATATTAAAGCCATGATGACGACCAACCTCACGACGAAATTCACTTTGCGTAATTACAGCTGAGCGGGATTTTAGATAATATTTTTTAATAATTTTCATACATTCGGCCATCCTGAAAAGATGCCTGATGGAATGGCAAGCCTTACTGAATATTTGGCAGTTGGATGTCATTGGTAACTTTTACAGCTGGTAAAACATAACAATTGAAAAAGTATCACTGCTATCTGGTCACCCTATAGATACAAACTTTTTGTATAACATACATATGCATGTACGATGGGTTATACTAATGCGTCTTAATGTAATAGGATCAACAAGAACAGGTATCTACAATTATTAATAAAAACACACACAATCTAAAATCCCTACTCCGTAAAAAGTAAGCTATTTCACAACTCATCAAACATGCTTATGTGTCCGTACAAGAACTGTTGTCACATACTTGCAATGAACACGTAAATGTATTTCTACATATGTACTTACATAAAAACATACATACATATGTACGCATCTGTAGTTTAAGTCAAAAACCCTGTTCAAACAAAATGAAAAATCCGTAACATGATTGAATTAAATATGACGCATCACCCCGTGCTTTGTGATAAAACTAATGCATTAAAAGTAAAGAGCAATTTATAACAAAGTTGACGTGATAACATTACATTATCACGTTGACATTTGCTACCGTGAAAAGTGTGCTAATCTTTTGAATTTATTAGAGTTTCGCTAGCCTCTTTTAATGACATCAATACACTCGTAAAAAAAGAGTTGACTTAGGGGCAAATCATTTTCTATGCAACATTAATAAAATCAAATAAAAATTAGTTCCAACCAAAAAACAGGCATCGATCTATGCTGCAAGCATCAATATGGTGAAAAGGGGTTACAAGCATTCGAAATTGTCAATTTTCACGCAAATTAATTTTTGCAGTACACAGCAGATAAATACATATGTACATACATACATACATGTAATTTTTTCAGAAGCAATATAGTGTTTGTACAGTTTACCCAAAAGATCTGATTGTTTCTACAATTCCGTGCTCCGCATATATGTACATATACATAAATTCAGAGGACAGTTCTGTGGGATCGTTTATGTACTTATTTATTTCAAGTATTCAATTATTTTACTTTGCTCCACCTAAAGTAATAGATAAAAACTTCTTTAATTTCTTTATACATACGTACTTGCCTATAGTCCCGTACATCAGTTTAGTCCATCCAGATTTATTTTAAAGTCTCAATCAAAAAAATTGTTTGTTTTGTCGGTTCCTTTTGGAGTTGCATGAATTTTCAAAATATGCCTATGGTTCGTACCATGTCGGAGGCTTCCAATACTTAGAGAAATACTTTCCACTGCAAAGTTATCGCCTACGCAGATGACGCCGCAGACACTGTCCGATGTTATGCAGTCTGCTCTCAATAACTAACTATCTAGACTGGAAGCTGTTGTCTTTCCGTCAATCCGACGAAAACGGAGCTAGTCCTGTGCACTTGAAAACACAAACTCCCTGACTTTAATCTCCCAAAGTTAAGAGACACCCCCATACCATCCCAAATAGGGGCAACTACCTAGACCTAAAGCTTGGGCACAAGTTTCTTTGGAGAGAAAACATAGTAGAACGTGCGAGGACATCCCTGGTTAACATATACTAGGTATGCAAAAAGACTGTGCAATCCACTTGGGACGAACAACTAAGTATTATGCATTGGTTATACACGATACAGTTCTAAACAATGGAAGGACCAACTCACTGGAAATGCCAGGATACAATTGAGGCATCATCATTTATTTCAAATATTGGAAACAACTCTTGTACTTCCTAGAAGTTGAAAGTGAAACACTCGTTTTACAAGAAACCTGAGTCCTTCATGGCCAGAACAGTAATATATGGTGGGATGTAAGATTAATTTAAACTCGAGGAGGGCGGCACTGTAGGTAGACTTCGTAGGTCTACAGTTACAGGTTTTATGAAGTTACAACTAATAAATTGTCGGTAATAGGTCCTAAGTATAGCTTTCTTTTTGATGGTGGGAACTGAATAAGTACATAGTTATTTCTTCTCGTCCTTACAGCTTCTGCAATCAATGTCTCATTATGACATCTGTGTCCTGTAACCCAACGCAAGTGATTGTTTATTTACAATGAAGTCTATGCTAATATCCAGAACCTCCACAACATGGGTTTGAAAGGTGAACAGTATCAATACATCGCTCGAAACCCGATAATGAAGAATCATTCAATCAATTATTCTCAGAGGTGTAGTAGGATTCCTTGAACGCTTAGTCTTAATTCAGGTAAATAGTTTTAGGCTCCGTACACAAGGTTGCTTAACTCTAATCTAGAAAAATGATAGAAGCTAATCATAATTTGTTGAAGGCATCTGCCTGAGGTTATTGAGTCCTAGGAGAGTCTAATGTTTTCAGAATTAGATGGTTTTCGAGAGGAGTCGTGTGTATACCAATAATCTTCTTGAATAGCAGGCATGAGTACACCAACATCTAAGTCACTCGATTTACGTTTTTGTGGGGAGGAATTGGGAGGATGTGTCTGCTGGATAGTTTTTATATTCCCATTATATTTTAAGATTACTTCTTGAAATACATTTTGAATGCATGTTCTTAAACATATGAGGAATCAATGTGGAGTGTAACTGGCAGGAGCATATTTGTTTTCGTCGTTTTGACAAACCCAAGTTGCATACATATGTATGTATGTTTCTTTTAAGAGTTCCAGTAAGAGTTGGTAAAAGTCGATTTGATCTTGTTAAAGCTAGAAGCGGGTTCACAATGGACGAGCCCATTCATCCTTGGCTTAATTTTTAACCAGAGTTAGACTCTTGTTCAGTTATTAATTAGTGATCGATGTGGACGTATCGATATATTACGACATACGATATATTGTCATAATTCTAACGACAACCAAGAGCCCAGGTGTTTTAACAAATCATTTCAGCATCACACAACCCTTCTCTCATTCAAACAAAACTTGTTATGTTTACACAGCCCTAACTAACCATGAAACCTCCGAACTCAAACAAACTATAAATTTACTGAAAAATGTCACATTCATTATTAACGTCCTTTTCAAAGTGTCTCTGCATTAATTAGCCATCTTCACAATGGCAACTGTTTCCCCATTGACTTTAACTGGTGCATCAGAGGAAGTGCCAGACCTAAATGCGTTGGATTCCATCTGTAATTGCCTAACTCAACATGAACATAAAGAGGGCGAGTGAAAATGATTATTTTATGCAAAATGAAAAAAAAAAAAGGAAAATCGATTCGTCCATGATGAAGTGATCCTTTATGTTACGTTCGTATGTACACATGTACATTATCTTTACTTGCAAAACAAACTGAATGCCTTCGGAGGCAGAATCCTCGGCGGGATGAAATCAAGTTGAAGAAAATTTGAATAACAATAGAGTGAACATGAATAAATTTTCAACTCTCAATGTTAATGCTATATACAGCGAAATGACAGGAGAAAGGGGTAACTTTTGACAAATAGAAAATTGCATGGGCACTTCACTTGTCAGTTTTACAGTACATATTGTTTCAGAAAAGTGTGAATGTAGGCCTGATGCTACAATGGTTATTCCTATATTTAATGGTTTATTTCTATATTGGTGGATACATAGATAGATAGATTCCAGAATTTTAAATTCCCAGCCTAGTATCCGATTCGAGCTAAATCTTAAAAGTGTCAGTTTTCCAAAGATGTATCCTGTTCGCTCGTCAATTCCTTAACTTTAAATAGATGCGTCACGCAAAAGGTAAGATGTTGACACTATGAATGGAATAACGCAGTATTTAGAATACAACAACCTTCGCTTGAACAATGTTACTAATTTACCAAATTTACTTTAAAAAACGTGCGACGCACACTGCAGACCCCATAGTTATATACTTAGGTCGCACTACAGTTTGGTGAGAACCTGGACGTATATTAACACGCTCCTTCAATCAGCCTGGTCCTTAGATAACTGCTACTAGTTGCGAGGCAATTAAGACGAGGTCTTTCTCTACTGCGTTGTCCGTCCGGGTTTGATTCGTATACTCATCGGGTCAGAGCATTGGTATCCATTTGCTCGACATGTCCCAACCGTCTGAAACGACTAATTCGCACGTAGTTCGTCATTGAAACTCTTCCTCCGAAAACCCATTAATGCAAGCGGAACCAAACATTTTTCAAAGCATTTTTCTCTTGAAGCGGGCGAAGATGGTAGAGTCATCGTGTTTGGTAGAGTCCAACCTTCAACGTCATAAAGCAGGACTATGATGATAAGTGTCTTACAAAAAATGTCCTTTGTTGATTGAGATGTGACTCTACACAATTGCATTCTCAGCCGAAAGAAACAGCGATTGACAAGAGTTATTCTCTGTCGAATTTCTGCTAAGACGTCATTGTAGACAAAGTCCCTTACTACCTCAAAGTTATATTTTTCGATTGTGACACCGATGTTGTGTGTCTCTTCTTGTTGGCAGCGTTTACTTAGTTTTGCCCTCATTTATTAAATCCATTTTTGGAACTTCTGTTTCAAAACTAGCGAACGCATCAGTGACAGGGCGCTGTGTTTTCCCAATAATTTCGATGTAATCGTCATGGGCGTGTTTGGTGCGGTGGACTATGGAGCAAGGGGTTCGAGGTTCGAATCCCAGCCGGGGAACATCTACACGGCCCTACCTCTCGCGAGCGTCTGACAAATATCCGAGATTACAACTGTCCTGAGAAAGCTTCTCAAATAACAAACTACCCTTCGGACACGGCATTAAACAGTAGGCGCCTACAATTCGTGTAGAGAATATAACGGGCAAACATGAATGGTTGTGAGGAGCTAGGCCCTGGGTCCCATCGACCTGTTGTGCCAAGTATTTATTTATTTATTTTTTTTATCGTCATATGTATATGGAGAGTGTATAACAAGAAACAACCACGAGTTGAAAGAGTTGTATAGTGGCATCGACCTAGCCAGAAGAGTTTAAATACAACGACTTAGGTACCTGGGTCATGTTGAGCGGATGGACAACAATGGTCCGGGCCAGCGAATCTTCGAATCCACCATGGAGAGATGGCGCAGTAGAGCAAAACCTCGCCTAAGGTGGCGTGCGTAAACCAACTTGGCGTGTCAAACTGGAGGCAGCTGGAAGTAAGTCGGTAACTTCCACAAACGGGTGACGGGTTGACGGGTGAGTTCCGCATAATCCTTTCAAATACGATGTCGAAAAAATCACATGATAGCTTATCTCCTTTTCTAAATCCGTTTTTTACGTCAAAGGTTTCGGTGAGTTCGTTACCGACTTTGCTGATGCAGCGGGCGTTATGCATCGTCATTCTACATAGTCAAACGAGCTTGGAAGGATGCCATAGTTAAACATGGCTCTATATAGCTCTTCAAATGCTGTCCTATGACTCTTTGAAATCGATGAAAAGACGCACGATTTGTACTTTTTGGGGTTTCTCCAGTATATGTCGAAGTGGGAAAATTCTGTCGATTGTGAATTTTCCTGGCCTGATACCAAATTAATGGGGGCTGATTAGAGTCTTGACGAAGGGTGTCAGGCGGTCACAGTTTGGCAGATGAGATGTTGTATGCGATCTCTCTAATTGGTGCAACTCTGGGGGCCTTCTTTCATCATCATGACAATGTATGTACTTTTCGTTGTGCGTTTTAACGTCAATGAAAATTCGTTACTGTACCATAACTTTTGAGTATTTCTTGTATGTGATCTTCTGGTTTTTTCATTTTTATATTTGATTGGTATTTTGAATATTAATTCAAACTTGCATCGGGCTTAGAAAAATTTATCTTTCTGTGACGAGTTTTAATATAAATTTTCGATTACCACTCAACTTTTTGTTATATTGGAGACCTTTGAATTCTTATCGTCCTAAGAAACCCCAGCAGTCCCTTGTACCACCTTATTAGCACACCAACATAAATGACCTACGAACAAAGCTACAAGTAAATTCAACCGACCACTGTTCAAACTCTGAAGAGAGCGTGATTTTTCCTGGTCCTTTGAAATTCACCCCAAACGTAACAATTCCACCAGTTCATCGATGTGCGGGTAGATTTCGCAGATTTATCCACCCCTAATTTTTTCCGACAAAGATCCAAGCCGGTGCTCAAAATACCTACTTCCTCAACCAGCACCTAGTTTCAGTGTGATTTATTATTTTCGTCCGCCTGCTGTTGTATGTATGTACCTTCGCCAAAAGTTATAATAATATCCTTCGGGGTGTTGCTTGCATATTACGAGTACAACCCTCTTGGCCGTTGCACCCTTTATTCGTAGAACTAAGAATTGATTGAAAGCAGTGTTCCTACCCTCGGCTTACTCATTACGGGATACGTATAGGATTTTTTTTGCTCATTTCCTATAGGAAGGACAACAATGGCCTGGTTTTAACGAGCCCCAGGAACTCTACCATCAACATAAAAGGTAAGGCGATCGCCGAAAAATTGCAGTTATAATTTATATTTTCAGTCGACAGGATTGAAACCCTTTGCTTGTTTCAGAGCATTGTAGCATGAACGGCAGTTGGAAGATATTGTGCTGTATTGAAGGGCTGATTTTTCTTCAAAATCATAACTGCCAGCGGGCTATTCAACTAGTGAGTGACTAGTGCTGTATTGGTTTTCGCTCAGTCTTCGCACTTAGTCAGTGGTAGTCAAGGTAAATCTGTAAACGGAAGCCATCATGTTTTGTACAATGATGAATACCGAGATAGCTTTTTAATTTGTCTGCTTAAAAGAGCCGAGTGTTGTTTGCTTTGACATCGGGTAGATAATAAAAGTTTGATTGATGACTACTAGTAGATAATAAATCATTTGAAAGTGGCGCTGACCTGGCGCCCCCTTTCACTGAGTGATTCTGATTTAAGGTATTTCAGTTATTTTTTTCCAAACTCAGCGGAATTAATTATGCAATCGGTCGCAAGGGATTTCGATAATAATTGATTAATACTGCCATGATTCTCCTGGGACGGTTATGTTTGTCGGTGCTTCATTGCAATTGTAGTGACAAGGACTGCCATTATACATCACAACGCAACGAAACGTTATCTGATAATTGATTGACATTGTTTTTATGAAAAATTAAATCAAATCCAGATGCTTTTTTTTTAGTAAATTACAATGGATGTGAACTTAACGCTTAAAACAATGCTTGATTTATTATTCGCTGTTTCCAGAAGGTACAATCTGAATCGCCTTATAGGAAGATGCTATAACATTTGAAATTGACAGCAACTGTCAGTGGGTGAATCAAACAGATGCAGAATACACGTTGACAAGCCATGGAATACTATATTCTTAAAGATCGCGGAATGCTCGTGACTATTTTTTTTTACGAAATAATTCGTCAGTGACTTTAATATAATCTGAATTTCCCGGCCGTCCTATGCCAACTAGTCAAACTCCAAGGAGTTAAGTCAAGACTGGAACAAAACGTGACAGCAGAGACGCCGAAAAGCCTAGTATTGCTTGTTCCAACGAGAATATAACCGGTCTGGCTGAATACGACATACCACGCAATTGACCATTACACGTTCGTCTCTTCAACGCATTTTAGTGAAAAAGTTGAAAATGTTCCCTTATGAAGAGCAGACAGCGTCCTAACCACGCTCACGTTCTCCTGAACTCATCTTCGGTGGAGGTGAGGAAAGCAGTGGAGGTGACTAACGCAGTGGTGGTGAGGAACGCAGTGGAGGTGAGGAACGTTGGACGGAGGGGTTCGTGACAACCCTATCTTACACGATCCATTTAAATAACATAAATCATGCTGAATGAGCTAAACCTTGTAGAGAAATGAACTAAACTCTAATTCAAAATTGATAGGACTAAAAAGATAGACAAGAAGAGAAGTTACCAAGGACTTATGCCAATACCCTGGAAGCAGATGCACAGGCTATCCTATCTAACCTAAACAAACCCATAGCCTAAAAGAAACTATAAATTACAGCTAAGCTGTCTCGAAATAAACCTGCCTCACCCTAAATGCATACTCCTTTTCCTTTATAGGTCTGTTCGCATACTTTCTGCATCAAAATTCGTAGATTATGAAATTTCAAGGAGTGGGGGTAAAATTCTCTCAGATAGTGGTGAAATCACGAAAAAGTAAACGAACGCGAAAGCTACAAAAATCGGCCACTTTTTAGACGTCAAAAGCATATGTCTGTAAATATACAAACAAAAAAAAGTACATACAGCGATCTGACAGATTTGATAGCTTTCGTAAATCAGTGCAAAGAAATTTCCTGCTCTAAAATTCGTTGCATGGAGAAATTTTTTACTCCCTCGTGAGCGCTTTCTTCTACGAAAAACTACGAAACTTTTGCGTACTTAAACAGGATTTGGTGACTTTTCGTAGAAATTCGTTGTTATTATTATTGACGTTGTTGTTTTTTTTGCATCACCACAAACTTATATGTTTGTCACCACAAAAATTAAAGCTGAACTGAACGACGATCTGTTGTTTCAACAAGACGGCGTTACATGGCATACAAGAGTCTAAGATAGTCTAAGTTATTAAGCCAACCACTTTGGACGAGTTTGAGGCCAACAAAATAAAGCCAAAAATTTATATCCCACACGTTTGTTGTTTTATTTAAATCTTGTTTAATTCCAATTCCAATTCTGGCAATGCCCAATTCAGCTGATCGGGGCCGAATCGACATTTATGGGTTTTCTTCGATACTTTTTCACGTTGCGATGATTTGCCTGAACACTAACGCCATGATGATGACTGACCTCACGACGAAATTCACGTTGCGTATTTACAACTCAGCCGGAACTTCGATAATATTTTTAAATAGTCTCCGCACGTTTGGCAAACGTGAAACGATGTATGGCAAACCTTACTGAATATTTTGACAGCAGTATGTCATTAGTAACTTTGAGAGCTGCTGAAACATAACAATCGAAAAAAATATCATTACTATCTGGTCATACTAAATAGATATAGCGTCTCTCCTGAACTCTAGGCATAGGTTAAAATGATTCAAATATACATCCAATAAATTAATCTTTCCATTAAACTTTCTACTTATTTGTTTCCTACTTTGAGTATTTGAAAAATATAATACAAAAAACAACAAACGATGTCAGATTTTAAGTATCACTTACTTACTTGGTGTGGTGCCGAATACTGTCAAATACTGTAAAGGTCTTCCATTATTAAGAAACATCATCTTAACGTGACATTAATCCGATAAATATTGACTAAAACGATTTTGTCGGATTAAAATTTTATTTACAAAATTTCCAAAGATCAGACTAATGACAGTGCGGAGTAACTTGCCACAGCATGTTTGCTTAGCCTGAGTTTTTTGTATTCATCCAACAAAACATACACAAAACAACGCACCGAACAAAATTGTTACAGAATCCTTTTGAAGGGTTGTAAGTAACAATAAAAAAAGGGCTAGGAATTATGTGCTCATCAATGCAATTGGAAAATGTAACAACAACCAAAGCGAATTTTTAAAGTTGAAAAGGTCCAGGAAAGGGGTGAACGTGTAAGTTTTTGTTTTTTTTTCTCGAAAGGGTGGGATGTTGTAGTTGTTGGTTTTATTAATGTCAAGGATTAAAATTGCGTATGAACTCTCTTGAATCGTTAACACATAACGTTGCAAGGGAATTACATAGAATGCGTAAATTTCGAATAGACCCTGTTTGTCGAAAGGCACCATGCGCGCAGTGAAGAACGAAAGTGGCCACATGTTTCAAATAAATGTATTTGGAAAGTTTACAGTCCAGTTGGTAATTGGTATCAAATTATATAAAATACATGATCCGTTCCAACTGATAAGTACTGAAACTACACACATCTAAAAATCAACGAATTAGCTATAAAGTGACACATTTGGCGAATGAGTTAATATCAATACGGTATTTGACGGGGTCAGGAACTTGAAAGTACGATCTGTTGATGGAGAAAACATCGAGTCAGCAAATCATGGTTCACTGACATGTATGTAGATCTGGTAAAGTTCTGAGCCAAACAACTGGATTCTAAAAGACGTGAGGCGACAAAGAATACAGTGTTATATCATACTTAATAGCTTGTTTAGAAAGTGGAATATAATAGAAGCATAACTGGTAACAATAGTGTTGCCAGGCTCAACTAATCAAAGAGCGAGGTTCAGAAGAACATGGATATTCTGGAGTATTCAACCAATGTCTGGAAGAAGAGAAGTCCCTCATGAATACACTATCAACTATAAAGTTCTTTGGATGGATAGTCATAGATGTAACTTAAAGGAAATGGTTGCATTTATAAGATATTCTAGAGGAAATGGATCCAGCACCATTGTTTGACTGGATATCTCTCTTATGGGTCATTAAAAGAATATTGAACCACTTGCGCATTTTTGGGTACACCCATTTTAGGATAGAGTTAGGATAGAGCGGCATAATGAAGAATTCTTTCTCAAAAGCACTCGTTTGAGCAGGCTATTTATAAAGTATGGTGTTTAGGCTAGGTAGGTATGTAGGTATGTTTAATAGGTCACTGCAGGCAAAGGAGTACAGTCTCACTTGGATCTCGTTGGTTCCATTGTGCTCCTCGGTGTGGGATAGCTGAAAAAAAAGAACAAGGGTCATTCCAGCAGATTAGTCCATGGCAGGAATGGGACTCCAGCCCGTTTTTGCTATGAATTTTAAAGCGGTTTTAGGTATCGTGTTAGCTACTTTATTAAAGTCGTTGAAAGTTAAGTATCTTGTTCTGCTGAAGCTTGAGCACTCGTAGAGGCAGTGGGTTGTGTCTCTCTCTACCTCTGTGTCACCGCAGCCTCTGCATAGGTCTGTGTTGCTGATTCCCATTCTTCTGAGGTGGATCGCCATGTGGATGTGCCCTGTCAGAAGACTAATAAGAAGAGTCAGCTGTGGTCTATTGAATGATAGGACTTCTGTTGTTCTCTTGTCGTTGTATTAGACTAAAGTAGTCTTCAAACATGGGACGAGGAGAGTGCACTTCATCGAGCATTAGGCATGTTACAGAAGACCAAGCAGATTTTGGAAATGGTAGGTTGGACCGACTGATCCGCTGTTGTTTGATTCTGAGCCTGTTCTAGGCCCTTCAGCTATTAAGTTTGATTCATTGGAGTGTGTGGAAACGATAATTACCTTTTCAAATCGGTAATCGAAAATATGCGTTGGCAATAATTGAGGTAAATCGTCTTTGTGTTCAGCGTAATGCACATAAAAATCTAATATTTACAAAATGCAATATTTTTTCTTGTTATCCTTATTTACAGATCCCAACTCATTTCAATGTGACTTAGTATTTATACCAACAACAGGTAGAGCCCATGTCAGGTGCACTACATATTCTTTTGGTGTAAAAACTGAACTGCTAATGCAATTTCCCTATTTTTATCCATAAGATAATCTTATCTAAAAACAGAAAATATGCAACACAAGTGCATTACAAACAAAATCACAATTAGAATGCAAATAATTGTTAAGAATTTTACAAACAAAATTCTATTAAAGCCAACATTACAGCCATGCATAGACACTTGTTCGTGTTAAGTACAAATTTAATAGTGAATATGTTTCATAACATATGTCATACTTAGCCTTTCAGTAGTTTCGAGCTCACCAAATATTTGTTTTACGTTAATGTTTTTGTTACACGCACGTGGCACATTGCGATTTTGAACAACTTAACGTGAAGCACGGCTAGCTTTGGAGGTACGGTATTGTCACATTAATTTTTAATTTTTACCCACATAATCAACATTTGTCATAAGGACTTCTTAGAAATAGGTGCGATCCAATAGAATCATAAAAAAAATCCATGCGTGCATCAGAGAAATCACTCAAAGATGGACGCCTACTCCCTTAAGAGTTCTAAGTGACGACTGACGATTGAAATCCATGCTAAGATCTGAGAATCGCTTGCTAGGATAGCAGCTTTATAGTCCGAGGAATCAGAGAGGATGAAAAATATAAAAGGTACAAAAGTAATGTGGACTTCTTGAACTACTGTTCTAATCGATGAGATACTGAAATAGAAGCAGCTCCTCTAGTCTAACGGCTAAAATGAAGTAGAGTATCTGTAGCAGATTCAGTAAGGGTAGAAAGAAAATAGGCTTCCAGGTGACGTGCTTCAAACCTTGTTTCCTGAGATACTGGTTAAATTTACAATGACCTCTTAATAAACTTTTTAGAATTCGCATTCCATATTCATAGCATTTTCCAAGAAGTCCTTTGGCTTTCCTGCTGAACTGCAGGAAATATAATTTGATTACACCTACATTTCTCTCTGCTCTCTTATTGCTTTGCTTTCACGGTGTATCTTCGGTATTTTTTCGGAGGTTCTTCCACTCTGGTGGTTTGCTGTACACCTCCGGGGATCGTTTCGAGTACAACGTTGAATCGCTTTGTTTAGATTGTATTCAACCTTTTTGGTTGAATAGTCGAGCTCTGGGTCTAACTTTTACGAAAAGGAGGTGGGAATATTGGATTCGTGTCTACTATCGGTTAGCCCAGGTTGTTTTGTGGATTTGTGGTCTTTATAACCTAATCTTATGCGCTTTTCTAAGGTAACTTAGAAGGGGTTTTCCCATTGTTGTAAAGAGTTTACTTTCCATCTAACTTGATATATAACTCCCGACAGTATAGCTTGTATAGGGCGAAACGTACTTAAGCAACAGGTCATTGATTTCGTGGTTTCGAGTTGGTAGCGCTGGCATTTGACACTTGCCAAACTCAGCTGTCATTTGAAGTGTCATAATCACAGACTATACAGACAGGCAACTCCCAAGCGACTGGCGCTCTTTGCCCACAAGCTAAATAACAGCTGATTTTGTCCATCGCTCCTAAGATGTATGGGTGATCCCATATAAATCAAATGGGTGCACGCATACACCTTAGGAGCGATGGACAAAATCAGCTGTTTTCATGGGCGCAGCCATTTTTTTGTTATCTTATGTCAAAAAACTGACGAAATGTGGAGGGCTTGTTATGTCCAATGAGTACCTTCCTGAAATGATCCTTGTTTCGAGGTGAATTCGTTAAAAAATAAAATTTGAAATATAACGTACGCTGTATATCATTTATAGTACTTTTTCAATGAAAAACAAAGTAAAAGAGAAATATATATACCTCAGAATAAGCATAAATAATTGTACTTGCAATTCGGAAGCAACAAGAACATTGACCGACAATTTTAAGCAGAGTAAAAAAGCAAAAGATGCCTGATAGTAGGAACCCTGTGTATGATAGGCATAATTTATATTGTAGGTAGACTTGACTAATAGTCAATAGCAATTGTAATTAGTATTACATGTTTTTATACGCAAAAGTGAAACATTCAGATATTCGAACATTTTGATATATGTTTCCTGCTCAGTTTCCATAGTTAAATATTAATATATGATTGTTTGTCAGATAATAATCGATTCAAAATCGACTTTGTAAATTGCACGTGTTAATCAAAGTATTTACGCCTTATAGTTGAACTAATAAAATGTGTGAACAGTGGATTAATATGAAATAAAAGATTATGTTGAAATGAAAGAATCATGTTTCCACTTTTAAAAGCAAAGCATTAATTCTTTCCTTCAGGATATTGATTTACACACTTTACATTTAAGCTCCTTTATACAAACACCAATGTTTTCAAATAGCAACAACTTTAGATATGTATATTTATTTCCAATTAGTTCATTTGCCAGCATGCATAAAATAATATTCTTTTAACAACTTAAACTCACCATCGTACCTTTCAAACACATCCGTGCTGGTTCACCACCTTTGTTTACTTTTTTTTGCCGCTAAAGTAATAATTTCATAGTGTTATTACTCTTAAATAAAAAAACAACGAGGAAATCGTTTTACATTTTTGAATTCAGTACAATAAAGGAAATTAATTTGCATCAAAATATACTAAGGAAGTCGGATAGAATCGCAAATAAATCCAAAGATATTTTACAAAAAATGTAACCAAATGTGAAAATTATTGAAGTGTCAGGATGTAGAGAAATTCACCTATGAAGTTCGTAAGTGCAACTTGTTTTCGTGGTAAATAATCAAAGGAAGTGTTTTAAGAAATTTGGAATACCTTTTTATTATTATTATTATGTGTATGCACATTTACACATTTATACTTTATTATGCATTTTTATTGATATGCATTGCACACATTACTATTTATTTGACTTGTATTATATTATATTTTACCTGGTTCGTTATATGTACATAGTAAATACAATTTTATATTTACAAATATATTAATATTGGGGAAACTAAAAACTAATCAATATATCAGTTATCGCATCAAAATGCAACATAGTGCTTGTTTCAGCACTCAAAATGTTACATTAATGCCTCCTGGAAAACAAAATGCACAGAGAAAAAAATCTCATATGGAAATATGTCAAGTCCAATAAAAAATAGAATTTATGGACACAAATAACATCTCACCTCGCCTTACTTCAGATTTTTGTTCATCAGTTGCAAAACACAAATCTTCTGAAGCCAACTTCAGTTCGTTGATTTACACGTATTCACCGACAGGGGATCATGGGAGAGGATTTAGGCCACACCCATTTTAGGGGTTTCGGGTGCAGAGGAGGGAAAGTTGTCTCTCTCGTATAGTTTCTCTATGGTCATAATATTAGTTGGATATTAGCCATTTACGATAATGGATCGCTTAACAATAATGGATCGAACAACACGTTAAAATTATTAAAACTTAAAAGTGGTGATTCAAACGTAGCCCCTTTTGGCGTATTATGGTCGTCATAATCGACCGTCTACGAAAGCAATCGTTACTGATGTCGTAAGGCCTGTGCATCATCGTAATGCACGAAAAGTCAAAAATATTGCTGCTGTAAGTGCAAGTGTTGCTGATGATCCGAGTTTATCGATTTCCCGGCGTTCGCAGCAGTTTAACCGATTTTTTTGGCCTACTATTGAAGATCATAACTTCCACGATATGTGGTTCCAACAAGACGGGACAACAAGCCACACAACATGACCAATTATGGCTTTATTGCGTGAGAAGTTTCCTGGTCGCGAAGTTTCACGTTTTGGCGTTGCCAAGATCATGTGATTTTACCAACCAACACTACTCAAGTTATGGGCGAGTTACCGCCCGAAATGCACGAAAAAATAGTTAATAATTACCTCAAAAGAATCGCATGCTGCGAATCTTCCCGAGGTGGCATTTGAACGATATTGTCTTTCACACTTAATGGCAAAGTCCAAACTTTATAATAAACCGAAAAATGAATGACCCTATACTACAGAATCACTATTTCCATGCCAATATCAGCTAACACATATTCACCCTACTGAGACTAACAATATCGTGTTCTCTGCTTGTAAATTCTTATGTACGATTTTGTGTTTTCTAAAGTTAAACCATCAAACTTTTGTACTAAAATAAATACATTTATATTTATTAAGTTCCATTTAAATATCTTACAGCGTGATGAGCACGCTGCATGGCGTGGATAAGCGTAGTTATTAACACCAGATCTTAAAATTTACTTAAGTACAGGATACATTTTATGAGAACTTAATTTATTCAAAAATAACTTACAAAGGCGATTGAGTATTTTTATCACAAATCATATCGTTCAAGCGCAGCTCTTACGTTCTAATCGAGGAGTATATACAAACTTTTTTTTTAACTAAGTGAGGGAATGAATTTGCCTAGAAATTCACTACAATGGCCCGTATATCGGTTCAGAATAGAATACCGCTGGTACTCCTACCCCGAATGGTTCGGGTGGCGGTCTAGGTGTCGGCATTCTCTTCGAGTGTTTCTTATATCTGTAAGAGGAATTAGTTAATACCTAGACGGGGTTATAATAATGCAATACCTACTTTTTCGCTAAACAGCAAGCTGTACAGGTGGCGATCACAGTGGCGACTCCAATCAACGCAGCTATTATCACCAGCCAGGTACCTGGCGATGACATGAGACTGGCCGCAGCTACCACTCTTCGAATTGAACACGATTCCACTTGGCTAACTCCATATTCCACGTAAGTGTCGAAAAGCTCCTGTTTCAGCTTATCCGAGTCCATGAGCTTTTGCATTTCCACTAAAGGTATGGCTGCACCGTTTTTGAATATCTGGAAACAGGAACTCGTTGAAGTGAAGTCCAGACTTAGGTCAGATCTTGTCAGCACTTGAGTATCAAGAATGTGTATTTCCAAGTTCAAGGGCTTTAGTTTCTTTTGAAGCTGTTCTTGGAATGGTTGAATGATACCTTGAATCTCGCTAGGTGGGCGAGCAAATACGAATTTTAGCAGAGACTTATCGCGTATGACAAATACTTTAAGATTGTTGAAGGCATGACGCTTTACTTTAGCTGAATTGTTGGCTCGAATTCGCAACTGAAAGTAACCATCTACGTAGTTTGTGAATGACCCTCCAGTCCGGAGCTCACCAGTTTTATTGTTAAGTGAGAACAAATTAGCCACCGATCCTTGCGACATATTTTTCGTTCGCTTGTAAAATTGTGGTACGAACGTAACGTTCTCGATGGTTAAAACTATTGGAGGTGCTTCGGCGTCCTTATCGGTGGCATGAATTGTAGCTATAATGGTGTCAATAGGAACATTTATACGAATGCCCACAGAATGATCCTTTCTTTCGAATTGTGGCATATTGTCATCCACATCTTGAACCTTTACGAAGATTTGCATTTGGGAGAGATCGTATAGGTCATAAGGTCCACTTAGCGCCACGTAAGATGGCTTATGATTTCGTTTGAAGCATTTGACAGTGATGGTGTATGACTCGACCATTTCGCGATCAATAGGGCCCGTAGTGCGTAGCAATGCCATACTGCCATTCGTTCGTTCTATTACGAAAACGTTGTCTGTGTTGCCTTCGGTGATAAAATAATCTATTTCTCCATTTTCTCCTATATCCTCATCTACGGCAGTGAAATTGCCTACAATCGTGCCAGCAGGCTCTCCTTCAAGCACCGACATTTCGAGTGGTCGTTCGATCTGTGAAATAAATGCCAAAAGAAATTGTAAATGTTGTATGATTTATGAAAGAAGTCTCTTTCTGGAAAATTTATACAAAATTGTTATCTGAAAGTGGAAACTTCTTACAAATTATTGGTGGAACATAGAGGTAACCCGATTTGGAACTAACTATTAGTTCTACTAGGGAACGAGTAAGGCTTTGTCTAGTCTCTGTTTCATATTTAAAACGTGAGACTAACCAATGATTGCTGGTAGTCTTAAGACCTGGGGTGGCTACCGTACCGTTGTATTGTGTCCCGTGGAGCTAAATTGGTGGCACTAGTTCAGTATTGTCAAGTTTATTAGGTACTGAAATGGTTTGGGGGTTTGCTGGGTTAGATTATAACGAAAAGTCTCGTTTAGATGCACAAGATTGTCAACTAGGACCACAGATCCTTATAAATTTCTTAGCCTACCATCTGCACGTATGTACATATATACATACATAAATGAAGGTTAGCATTGGAGCAAATTTTAAGGAGGTAATTGATGAATATGCAAAACAAAATGGGACCCTATATTCAAGCCTGAGTCACTCCTGTAAAATTATATATTCTTCACAGGGGATGATTTGTCATGTGATTGCCTGTATTAAAAGCCTTGGAAAAATGGACAACGTAGAGTACTATGATAAAGATCAAATATGGTATGCTCGAAAGCTAGACTGGATCGGACATTTTCCGAAAAATTTTATAGGCAAAGTAAGAAACTTTTAGGGCACAAGACAGTAGTCAAAGAAAGTAGACTTTTTTTTGGAACAGGAATGGCTTTAGCCAATTTTCAACAAAACGGAAACTACGAAAACTAATAGCGTGCGTAATTTTACTAAGAATGTGAGGTAATGCATTGATCCACTGTGAGATGCAATGGATCACTGCCTAGTATTAGACTGCATCGAAAGATGGTTACGATGAATGTCCAAGCTGTGAGTACGGTCGGGGAGAGATGTCATCCATATACATACGTCAAATCCAGCTAGAGCCTAATTTATAGAATACAAATATGGGACTTGTCGATAGTGTATGCGGGGTAAGAAAGTGAACCCGAAGACACTTCATAGCACGAACGTTTATGGGTTCCTTGACTAGTGAAAAATATAGTCCAATTATTTTAAGAACAGAATGCTGGTACTGTTTACATCATACTTACAAATTCTCGGTTGAATCGAGGCTCATGGTCATCAACATCAAGTACGTTGATTTTCAGGATCCGTGTGACAGACTGCCGCGGCTGCCCGTTGTCAAAAACTTCTAATATAACGTTGTACGTATCCTTTGTTTCGCGGTCCAAAGGAATGGCAGTGGTTATCAAGCCGCTATTTTCATCGATTTCAAATGCTGCAGCATCAGCTGTGTCCTTCTGTATTTTATAGAATAACGTCCCAGACGGCGTACTGGGACTATCGGGATCACTAGCTTTCACTTTGAATACGGGCGACTTCACTGTGGCGTTCTTTAATAAGAAAATACAGATCTATAGTTCGATGGCTTAACGTGTGTTTTAAAAACTTACCTCCAAAACATTGGCTGATTCCCCGATCTTCGGTGAGACAAAGTATGGAATTCCATCGTTTGCGCTAACATCTCCGATGTACAAAACTACATTTACATCTGAGAATAGTGACTCTTGTTTCTGAACTTGGCCGCCGTTATCCTGTGCCCTTACAACTAATTCATAAGGCTCTGATCTGCCCTTTCCAGTAAGTTCCCTCTTGGTTTTGATTTCGCCGTTAAGAGGATTTATTCTAAATAGACTCTTGACCTCGCCTTCGTCGGCGAATTCATAGCGAATCTCACCACCAGGACCTTCATCGGGATCATTGGCCAGCACCTTGACGACAAATGAGTCTTCAGGTACATTTTCCGGTATAACAGCAGTGTAGTTTTTCTGCGTAAACTCTGGTGCATTGTCATTTACATCGAGAATGTCAATGATAAGTTCTACAATACTCTGCTTAGAGTCTGATGGCATACCCGGAGAGTCTTCAGCCTTCACCGTGAGACGTATGTGAGAGTTGCGCTCACGATCAATGGTTTGGTTGGGGCCAATGATAATCTCTCCTGTAAGATTGTTTATTTCAAAAAAGGCTGCATTTTCACCCTGGAGGGTGTATAATACTTTATGATAACCGAGGTGCACATCGCGCGGAGTTAGAGCGGCGTCTTGATCGGTGGCATGAACCGTGATCACTTTCTCGGGATACTTTTTGTTTTCGATCAAAGTGGCATGGTATGTCGTTTGGTCAAATGTTGGGGCGTTATCGTTGACGTTCTCTACAGTAATGTTCACTTTAGTAATGGTGCTCCTCTTGGCATCGTCAGAGTTCGCTTTGACTTGAAATTCGAATACATTGTCCTGCAATGCTTCGTAGTCTAATCGTTTCTTCAGGATTATCTCACCAGTGCGTTCATGAAGATCGAAATATTCGAGATTCTCACTGTCAACCAATTGAAAGCTTGTGATTGGTTCGTGTGTTACCGGATCTTCAGCGACCAGAGTGAATAAAGTACTACCGATGGGCATCTCTTCTTTAATTTTGGCGCTTACCACCGGTTTTGAGCTAGTCCAGCCTTTATTTTTAAAAATTGGGTTTGTATCCTTAAACGATTGAACGTATATCGTTACTTCTGTTGAATCTACTTGGTTTTCAGGATCTACTTCCGCGTTAAGATCACGAACTTCAACAGTAAAGATTATCACAGCGGCAACGTCATGCCTTAGAACTCCATTAACAGTGATTTCGCCAGTATCGGCGTTGATTCGAAAAGCATCGTTGGCATTGTAGTTATGCCTGGCACCAGTTATAGCAACACCAGCTTTGGTTGTGGCTTTTACGTTTCCTTTGATTTGGTACTGTAATTTGGAATTTAAATCCTTATCGAGGGCGGTGACCTTCAGCACTCTTTCACCAATATCCGTCCTTTCCGATGCATAGCCTATGTAGCTAGAGTGTTCAAACTTGGGAGGTTCATCGTTAATGTCTTTTATGTTGACGTAAACAGTTGTGGTAGCGGTTTCTGGGATTGGTACACCTGCGTCAACTGCGTTGACTACTATTTCGAAGCTGTCCATGTTGGAGTCCCGGTCTATTCTGGCCTGAGGCGATACCTGAATGAGGCCACTTCTGTAAAAAGAAAGAATATCAGTCAGCAAAGACGAATCTTAGTTTTAATGGACGACTTACCTTTCATCAATCACAAAGTTATCATTTGCACCGACAATCCTATAATGAAGCAATGAATCCAAGCCATCTGGGTCATGGGCAGATACCGTAGAAACATTGTATCCAGCTGGAGCATTTTCTGGAATCGATACTCGGTAGCTTGGGGGTCCTAGGACTGGTACATGTTCTGTGTTTTGAAAGTGGCCTTTGAAAATTGGCCTCTGGTTTCCAGATATCCCAACGCGAACTAGGACTCGGGTGGTATTTTGCAGCGGTGGTATCCCTGAAGAGATAAATATTTATTTAAATTGCCCTAGAGCAACAATGGATTAGGAAAACACTGCAAGTGAATAGACTTCAACTGCAACAACTGCCTTTTTAAAGTAATAATCTTATTCAAGTTGATCAAGCAGAGCACTATTTTGTTCACGAAGATATTTCCTTCAATTAAGAGTCCAAGGAGGTAATGTTAGGGTGTTGACTGCTGTGCATCAAGAATAGTCAGACGAAGAAGAACTTTTATCGTCTTTGCTTCTAAATATATAAACTGGGACCTTCCTCCATTTTCATAAGGAAACATTTATCTGGAGAAACGACTCCTTTACAAACTTTGAAGGGAAAGCCCTTGCGACTGTTAAAAGCTCCTAAAAGGAATGGTACTCCTTTTAATTTCTACCATTTATATCAGGATAACCAGGTACCTCTTAGAAAAGATTAGTCGTCTACTAGGGAAAGAAACTAACATTGAAAGAAAGATACCTCTTCAGGATTCCTCGTGGAAGGATTTTATTGTATTTATGTTCATATCTTGTCAAATTTATCGGAGCGATAAGTAGGGGACAAACTCTAAACCGGAAGTCTCGCAGATGGCCAATATGGCACACGTCACGAATACAGCGCAAAGAGTCATCAGGAGTATAAAGTACTGCACCATCTACACATTAGAAATTATCATGAAGAAGTAGACAGAAACGATAGTAAAACACAGAACAGGAAATTAAACTCGGAGGCCATCTCCCGATGAAATTTTAGACTTCAGCAGGCGGGATGTGCTTTTAATCAGTGGAAATCTGACATACTTTCTGGGACTGGTTCCTCAGTATGAAAATGAGAATGAAATACTCATCAAAGTGGAGTTTTATAAGGTCCGCCAGGATCTCGAAGAAGTAGGCGCCTAGAGCTTTACATCCTACTATGTTTAGTGAAGATTAGTTCGATGAAATGTATAGGTTATACCGAATTTGTTGGCCAAGACTTTATGCTTTTCATGTTAATTAAGTGTAATCTGTTTGACTTTCTTAAGCTCAGACCTAGCAGACCGTTTTTATTCCTCTCAAAAGACACAGCGAGATGTTGGATATCTTTTGCGACGTTTCCACTGACATTTATATCCTGTGACTCTGTTTAGAAAAACTTTGTACAGACAAGGGTTATGGGTCCCCTGCCTATCTATAAAGACTAAAGCTTCTTGTTAGACTGCTGCTCTCAGAAATGTGAGAAGAAGAAATACTTTGTTGGACAATACAACGACGGGAACCAATGTTCTTGCAGTATGACCCATTACAAATCATGAATAAGTTAGGGTAAAGATTGGACCATCCGATTTCCACTTTTCTTCCTTTTCTACACAAAATGTTGGTAAACGTAGGATATCTAAGTATGTATGTACATTACCTATATTTCAGTGGATATTTATTCCCAAAGTTGAGTGTGACTGATGACATCGCCGTTGTCTTTAGTGCTAAACTAATAAATGCTTATATCGTGACATTATAAATGATGACACGCAACCTTTTCGGGGAACCTATACGGTTCCTAGACCACGAACTAGTTAGCAATAAGGGGAGAATGCTACCACACTAAATTTGTAGTAAAAATCTGTACTTGTAGGTCTAAGAGAGATGATGTCATTGAGATTGGAATGTTGTCTATTCTTCTAGGGGAGAGGTTAATGTCCAGGTCAGTCACCTATGTTTGTAGATTAGAAATCCATTTTTCATACCTTATGAGCTCATCTTGAGATGACGCCAGTTAGAAATCTTTCTGGGAAGGATATTTACTAGAAATCATCTCAAAACTCAACTTTGCTGTTAACTCCGCGAACTCCCCTGGCGACAAGCAATAAGCCTCTATTCTCAGAGTTACATAACAGTGTAAAGGTCTAATCTTAGATATCTTCATAGCAAAAGAGTTATTTTTTTGGTGCAACAATTCGTGTTATAAAAGTGTCTTCATACAGTTTCTACCACAACGCACTGAATGAGCTACAAAGCAGGCTACAGTCCTTCGTTAACAAACGTACATATTTGCAGAATCTTCCATTTTTTTTAAATAATAAAACATGATAATGCATACTCACCAAAATCTGTAGCGGATACAATTAATTCATATTCCCCTCGTTCAGTATCCATTGACCTTGCCACTTTCTGCAGAGTAATCTCTCCTGTTTGGTTGTTGATTTTGAAAACATTTCCGGAAATACTATTTTCTGAAACCACCGCATACTTGATCTTTCCACCACCCTGTGCTGGTCCATCAATGTCTATAGCTCGTACAAAAAATTGAGGCTCAAAATCGGTTGCACCTTCGCGCACAGTTCGAGTATATTCGTTACTTTCGAAAACTGGATAGTTGTCGTTTAGGTCGATCACATCGACGAACACATTTGCATTCGTTTCGCGTCCACCTCCGTCTTTGGCTACTATGGTCAAACTATAGCTGCTCTGCTTTTCGTAGTCTAAACTCTTTTGGATATACAGCCCTCCGGTGACTGGATCTGTGTAGAAATTGTCCGAACCGAATCCTTTCAGTAGATACGTTATCGCACCGAAGAGATTTGAGTCCTTGTCCGTTGCAGCAATGTCTCCCACTTTGGTGCCGGACGGACGATTTTCCTCGGTCTTGAATCGATATGCGTTCTGGTCAAACACTGGGGAGTTGTCGTTGGCATCAAGTAAATTAACAATGACCTTGGCACTGGATTTTTCCACGCCCTTTACAGACGCAACCAATTCAAACTCGAAAACACGTAAGTTTGGGTCTGCAACATCGTAGTCGAGTTTACTGGAGTCCAAAATTTTCACAACCACTGGCGTACGTCCCTGGCTCTCGGTGGGACTCACGCTGAAAACGTTTTCTGCGTTCTTAAGTGGTCGAAGAGACAGTTCGTAGTGACTATTGTCACCCATGTCCCTATCGTTGACGAAGACAGAGAGACCAGGAAGTGGCATACCATTGCTTAGATTCTCTGGAATGGATATGTTAAACAACTCTCCGTTGAATTCTGGATCATGATCATCTACATCGGTGACGACTATCGTCACATGGGTTTTCGTGAAGTCAGGTGACATCTCTCCGTTGATGAGCTCTGTAGCCTTTACTGTGAAAACGTACACTCCACCATTTTGTAGGATCTCAGGATTCTCTCTGTCTAGCGGGACGTCAGTCGTGAGCAGAATAGCACTTCCATCCTGTGGAGAGCCGATTGTTTTCAGTTTGAAATGCCCAAAGTGCTCATCTTCAAGTGTCAGTTGAACAGGCCGGGGGATACCAATGTCTCCGTCTATAGCTGTGATCGTCAGAATGGACTGGTCAGGTGGTGTGTTTTCTTGTACAGTCGCCGAGTACGGTGCGTTGGTGAAAACAGGCGGCTGATCCTGCACATCAATAACGTTGATCGACACAGTGGCAAACGAACTCAACTGGTTGCCAACAGCGTTGTCACGGGCCATAATTGTCATTATATACGATGGCCTGCTCTCGAAGTCCAATTCTTTGAGCAGGGTGAGCCGCGCTGTGTAGTTCCCATCGGAAACCCTTACCGCATTCACACCAAATGTATCACAGATATCATTTTCGCTTTTGGTGTCCTGGAAGCATTTGAGCTCGATTTCTGCGTTGACACCCTCGTCACGATCCGTCACTATTATCTCCGGTTTCACCTCCAACACAGATCCCACATTCGTGGACTCGCTGACAGACACGCTATAAGGTCGACCGACGAATATTGGGTTATTGTCGTTGTAATCGCGGACGGGAATTTCTCTTCGCAGTGAAATTGTGTTCGGCTCAGTCCCATAGATACCCTCGTCTGTGATACTTATAATCACCTCAATCAGATTCTGTGACTCTCGATCCAATTCTTGCCGCAGCCGGACCACTCCGGTATCTCGGTCCACGGAAAATACCGGTCCCGATATGCTGTACTTCAGTTTGCTTCCTTCTGGGTCTATACCTAAAGATGGAAAAAAGATAGATATGTATATAATTAGATTCGTAGACGTATCTAAAAGTCTCATCAATCATAATCATGTTGGAGTTTTTGTATGGGAGATTTTGAATGACTTTTTTTAATGCGCTATCGGTGGCACTCGAAAGAAAATGAAAAGAAAGTGGGAGAAGTGGAATACAATGGATTAATCATGGGAAAATGCTAATGAAAGATGAAAGAGTATTCATCGGATTGTTTCGCACTGGATCTCGAAGTTGTAGTAGGTACTTCCACGTTACACGAATCGGTTTAATTATACAAGAAAGTGGATGCTGTCTTTCGAGAAAGTGCGTGCTTAAAAAAAGTACAAGCAACATTGTTTTTCTTTAAATGTTCTGTCCTATTAAATATGGATACATAAGTGTTCGCATAATTTAGCGTCATCACTATTAGTTGTGTTGTAGAGATCTATGTACAATAATCAGAATGGATTCAATGAATTTAATAGGAATTCTAGGAACTATGGCTTACAATCCATAACCTATAAGGTAAATATACTTTTGTCCAAAATTCTCAAATCAGGTTTTTGCAAAAGAGATGGCGCGGATGAGCACTTAATGGGGCAACGTTATCGTTCACATCCCCAAAACGGGATACAAATCAGTCCCTCGTCTTATGGTTTCCTTTGTGGTTGTGTCGTCGAGATAACTTCTTCACTACTTGAAACGATCCCAAGAACGCTCTCGGTCTAAGAATTGGGAGTACTTGATAAATAGGCTACGGTCAATGATAAATGGTCTTAAACCGAACAGCGATCGTCTGGCTGTGCAAGCAACTGGGCTCAAGCCCGAAAGAGCCTGCACTCTTTGAAACAGTATAGTAAAAGTGTTTAGGGAGCATTTCGTAGTATGTCGGCTCACGAATTGAAGAGTAGAACAGCAACGTGATTATATAAAAGCGGAGGTGATCAAACATGCTGGTGATGTTTTGGTGGGGTACATGCGTCAAGTCATCAAACAAGTTAAGGTAAATGAAGCCATGCTCGATGTTTGAAGTCTTAGTTCCATACGTCCCATCTTCAAAAAAGGCGATACTATCGAGTGAGTAAGAACTATCCTAGCTTACTATCGCATATACTCGTAAGATCTTATCCAAAGTACTGTATGAACTTCGGAAGACTTTCTACAAACACTTTCTATCGACACGTACCAGAGTCGTTCCAAATGTTACTACTCCTGGAAAAAAACTAACGAATTTCAATACCATACTGAACACTTTAAGAGAAAAATTTTTTTCGGTCTCTAATGCAAGCAGGGTGAATGGAGGAGAGCATACAAAACCCAACTTAATGAGGTGTACCAAGATGAGGAAATAGTTCAAAACGTCGACAGCACTCGCTCGATCACATCGAGCGAATGGACATTGATTCTCCAATAAAGAGGATATTCGAATCATAGCCCCTAGTTTCTAGACGACAACGAAGACCGAACCTCCGTTTTAAGGTTCAAGCTATCGCAGATGCCAAAATGCTTGGTCTAGGTAACTTAATTCCAGGAGAGTGGAAAAAATGTGTTCAATACTTTGCTCCGCTTTTATGAAGATTTCCAATAGTCCCAGGAAACGAAGTCTAATTTGAAATTCACTTTCGTAATATACAGTGGGGCGTTTCAATATTGACTTTAATCAAGCAAAGTTTTCCTTCACTTGATTAAGGTGGAATTTGTGGGTCAGAAATGTTTAAGAGAGAGCAATAATTAATTTCTGTTTTAGGAGCTTTAAACCTTGTAAAACTAGAGAATAAGGAAAGTAAGTAAAAGGCAATCGTATTTGGGTTAATTTTTTTTTAGATTTTTCTACTAAGGCACTCTCAAGCACTAACTACAATATACAAACCCGGTTCTTCAGTTTCTTTGGTACTGGTTCGATACAGCTCACCGCAAGGCGAGTATGGGCTTAAAGTACCAATAAGAAATGGTTTTTCAATATAGTCTGGAAAATGAACGTAAAGAACTAGCTGGCAGGCTTTCTCAGAATTGGTAATTAATTCGCCATTTTATTTTAAGATCTATTGTAGTTGTACTTACTTTAGACGAAAGTGTTTTGAAAATCACTGAGAAAATAAGAACAGCTCTCTTAATGGAACCAAGAAACTGAGTTAAGATATGCTAAGCAATTTATCCTTATCTGAACAAAAGAAAGAACTAAATAGATTCTAGTAACGACCAGACGCTAACAGACTCCATAATTTGTCTCTGTTTCCTCAAATAACACCTCAAGAAAATTGGTAGGTATAAGCCAAACTTCTTAGCATACATGACTTGGGTTAGGTTTGAGCACTTCCATATAAAGGATTTACTCCACCTTCTTGTGACACCTCCTTCTCAGCTCAAACAAAAAGCTTTATTATTGAAATTGATTTCAGCTGATAGGGCCACAGTCCCCTTAAGAGATCGAGTGCCACTTGCGGCTATTTTAAAGCCCATCATTCCAAATATCTTTAAAAACTCCTTTTGACAATTTTCCACAATGCCCATTGTTCCTTTTCCGGATCTAAGTGAACTTCCATCGAGGGTGGCACTGAACTAACGAACCTGTACCAGGATTGAAATGTAACAGGATTAAAATCAGAGAAGAAAAGTAGTAGTTTAAAAGGAGGCAACTATTGCTCATATATAAATTAAGTTTATGTTTGTCAGTACATGACTTAACCGTGTGTCTTGCTAGACTCCCTATACAGATATTGCAAAAGGTGGATCTATGTATTTATTTATGAATTCATCAAAAGATATGTAATAATTTATTGTAAAGCTGTTTCCCCATTGACTGTCTTAATAAACCTTACAAATTAAAAAGATTAGAGGAGACACACTGCAAGGACTCAGTTCTTTTCAAGAAATATTTAAATTGAACGTCACAGTCCAATAATTCATTATATCCACTGTGATTAGCATACTTATAAAATCATAGAATGCTGCCAGTATTTAGTTTCATATTGCAGAGGAAATCATTAAATACTGGTAAGCACAACAAGTTGTTAGGTATCTAGATTGCAGAAAATCAATTTATCTGGAAAAGGATTACAGACTTTCTGTCAGAACCAACAAATATCATCCTTTTCTTCACCTCGCAAACTATTTCATGTATTTCGAATAGCTTAACGCAAATTGCAGAAATTGTTTGTCCAGTTCAATGGAATTTCAAGGTGACACGTTTCAGATGTGTGAATTGTTTCCGAAATGTTTTCACTCAATTTATGGGATCAACGAAATTTTAAAAGCAAATACAAAAAAAAACACATTAGCTTGTCATTAGAATAGAATACTCCGTTTGTTGTATACGTAACATGGTTCTCACATAGTTATTTACTTTACTGATTAAATTTTGGGCTGGACCTAATTTTCGATCAAATGTGAATATTGTAATTAAATTGGTTCTGGTGGAGAAAAAAACAAAGCTAATTGATTGTGTTCTTCAAAAACTTAACTAAACCTGGAGAGGAGGTTAATAGATACACATAGATAGGTGTGTTCGTGATTTTCAAGACGCAACTGAAATAGGGTAAATAACTGATTGAATATCAATAAGAAAACAACAATTTTGTATTAAAATAAAACACAGAATATTTGAGATATCAACCTAAGATTTATCTTAAGTGTAGTACACATGCTAAGTTTGTGTGGAATTTAAATTCGTTCACATGACAATCGAGAGTACGTTTGCAGCGATCGATTCTTTGAAGCCAATTTTTCATCACTGTTCCACACATTTCGCCCGGAACGATGGCGTAATTTTGCGTTCGATATTGTTCCTAGGGTACTCTAACGTTGTTAGGATAAACCAACAGTTTAATGTAGCCCCATAAAAAGAAATCCAAAAGAAAATGAGAACATATCTCGAGATTGTACGGTTTCCGAACTTTTCCTTCAGTAGGTCCATTGTTTGACCAGTTGTATGGCATGTGGCCCAATCTTGTTGCAACCATATATAATTGATGTCAAATCCATAGAGCTCTGTCCAAAATAGTCTTCCAACATGAGACGTTCATTTTCATCGACGAAAAAATAAGGTCTAACCACACCTGCGGCATGAAATTTAGACCACGCGGTCGCTTTTTGTGGATCCAATGAAGTCTCTTGAAGCACATGTGGATTTGTTGGTTTAAAAGCACATTTTGCTAATTTACAAAGTTATTAAGCCAAAAACGATTTTCCTAGCTCAAGATTATTTTCCGATTCATGATTTTCTTTGAACAAATTTTGCTGAACCCAATCGGAGAGATCGGATCAAGAAGCTTCAGTTCTTAAGTTTTTTTGAAATCGTAATGGTTAAGGCCAAGATCTTTACGCAAAAATGTGGACACTCACGGCTGCGATATTTTCGTTACTTCGACCGGTGTTTTGTATCACTGCGGATTCTAATTTATCTTTAAACTTTGAAATGGATAAAGAAAACCATTTGAACAGTGGTGCTTAGGAAAGATTACTTGGTTCTTGTATCAGAAATAAATGCACAAGCAAAATGCAAACCAATAAGATAGTTTTACATTATGTTGTAGCAAAAATACGAAAATGGATATACGAGGAGAAAAAACGGAGCATTACCAATTGAATTTGCAAGATACTGCTAACTAGGAATATTATTCTTTTGGTCGATTGTAGGTCAATAAGGAAATTAGTAACCAAAACTACCGGATTAGAGTATTCGCCGATAATGCCCTGAAGGAACTAAATTGGTATAAATATCACAGCATTTGAATACGCACAGTACAATAAAGTATTACAAATTGGACAACAGATAAACTGGAGCTAAGCTTAAGTCCTTGATCACCAGATCATAGGAAAGAATCGCGAGGTGGGTTTAGTTGAAAAAATCCATCACTCTCACTAAGTGCTAGCCAGTGATCGGATAGCACTGATATCTTTTTCTTTTGTTATGTTTCAGCAGCTGTAAAAGTTACATCCAGCTGTCAAAATATTGTTTCATGTTTAAAGCGTAGAAATTATTAAAAAAAATATTATCGAAATTCCGGCTCAGTTGTAAATACGCAAAGTGAATTTCGTCGTGAGGTCGGTCGCCATGACTTCGGTGAGGAGGCAATTCGACGCACCGTGGAAAAGTACAGTCATTTGAACCTTAATTCACCAACCACACAGAGATTGCTGCGAAATAAAGAAAACATAACCGCCGTAGTGGCTAGTATTGCAGAAGACACAGAAATGCCAATTCGCCGCAGATCAGCTGAATTCGGCATCGCCAGCGAGTCAACTCGGCTTATTTTTCGATTGAATTTGGGCCTACATCTGTACAAGATTGTGCTGAAGTCGGGTGACCATAGACAACGCCGTGAGTTTGGTAATTGGGCACTGAAAATGTTGGCTGGCGATATGGAATTTTTCCAAAAATTATCTTCTCGGACTAGGACCGTTTTTTATTGGAGCGAACATAATGTACCAGTGTTCGACCAAGCGGTTTATGGTTTTGCGGAATCATCGGACCTTAATTCTTTCGAAATGACGAAGGAGACAGGGATGTTAACCGACTTTCTGTGACTACGTCAAGTCCTTAATCTACGCTAACAACCCAACCACTTTTTTTTTTTGGGCGAGCTTGAGGCCAAAGTGACGCTATGGTCGGAATAACGAACACATATTGGACCGAATCATTAAACATTGGACAGACCGCTTGAAACACTGTCACCGAAGTCGCGATGGCTATTTGATTAACATGGCATGAATGTAGCTTCAAAATAAAGCCAGAATCAATTTCATCTAGTCACACTGTATATCAACATATGTATGTATTTATTTTGGAAATGCTTACAGAATAAGCCTAAGTGCTAACTATACAATTTAACAATTAAAAGTTCATTAACTACACACCAATTAAACACGAAATTAAATTGCGTTTTGAAAATCTTCACATAGATTCGTTGGTGTAAAGTGGTTATAATTCTCTTCAAAACATTTCAAAACGTTTACGATCATTCTTGTTGTGTAATCACATTTCTATTGTACCGGCAACAATGCGTGACTGCGATACTAATCGACAAATCCAATAAAACCACACTTCTGTGGTGGTAAAGTCTTACGATGCTCCGCCGAGCATAACATTACTCAAATTATTTTGCTTCTGAAATACAGAGCAGGTAATATGTAATTAAGTTAAAAGGGCACACACGTATACATCTATGAATGGAGGTATAGATGGCTTTCTTCATTATTAGCTCTTCAGATACATTTGTATGTAGGCATGTAGGTATCTAAAGTTTGAGAAGTAATTAAATGATGAATATCACTTAGCTCTATAAATTTTGTGTGTATAACCAGAAAGAAGAACGCCTAATGGTCAGGGAGAAACCACTTTTACTTCGGCAGCATATGTAACGTGTTTATTTGCCACATATGCATCCACTTCTAATCGATAGATTTGTGCACAAGCATAAACAAGTCACATAAATTCACAAGAACCTAAAATGTTATTTTTTTTTTAGAAAGTGCAAATAGTGGTAACAGTCATTAGATACAAGCAATATAACAAGTTGGGTAAGGTTTGCACTTCTTGAGAATCTAGTAGAAATGAAATGACGACAACAAGTTTCTAGTTCGCTAATAACTTCTTGCTAAAGAATTTCCAAGCCTAGCTGTATCCGGTTTTGTTTTGGCTCAGATACAAATATCAATGACTGTTATGGGTTTCACTTGACCCATTTTCAGTAGCCGATGCCGATGATTATAGTACCTACTCTGTGAGACAGGAAGTTTGTTCGAAAAGAAAAACGAACGTCATGACACATTTCAGCCAACTTGGCCTCTGGCTAACGTCAAACGGTTCCCATCGAAGATCATCGACCATCGGAGAAAATGATTAATACTACCGGTTTGAAAATATTATTTAATTCGTATTCTATCTCGAAGATAATAAGATGCGTAATATGTATCTCATTCGATGACAAAGGCGAACTTGCCTATGCATATGCATTTTTATCATAATAAATTACGTCGGCGGAAATATGTATAACCAATGAACTTGACTTAGATTTCTGTTGAGTTAGCTGTTTTCATAATATTTAGTATGACACCCCGGGCAGTTATTAGAAAAACATGGCAAAGTAAGGTCTGGTCTGTAATCGGATTGTATTTACTTAGAAAATCAGAGAAAATTATTAGGTCAATCAATTTGACCCAAATAATGAAAAAAAAACATATTTGGTTGATGATTTCCAGCAGGTTTGTCAAGGAAACTCAGTACTAAGCGGGATTTTCATAGCCAATCCGTGGTATTGAATCTGAACGAAGAGTTCAAGTACACACATATGTACGAAGAAACTGGTATTTTTGTGGGAAAACAGTTGAAGTCGCAATGTCATGCAGTGTCATCACCCACTCAGTGGTAAAAACGGGGGAACGCTTATATGGGATTCAGGGAGTTTGGTACGTTGTGGTGGCAGAAGATACCGGTTAAACGGTGGATAGATGCGACAGCGGAGTCAGACATAAGAATTACCAATGAGAGAATGTGTTTACATTTGCGACTTGGTACAGTGAATATTTTTACACAGTCAGGGTGATCTGCACGGCAAGTATTAAATTTTTAAATTTACATTTAGGACAGGATCTCGTTTGGTTGTTTGCGTATGGCTTTAAGTTTAACCAACACCAAACATTTTGATCCTATGTGAACAAAGTGTATCTATACATACACTTCCTTATGTTTTGTTTTAATAAGAACACTTTCTTCACTTTCTTTACACGGATCAAGTATGGTCAAAGTAATAGTATTAACGTTAACCGCATGCATCCGGTCAAACACTTTGATGTACTGAATTCCCAAGCTGCGGATTAGAGAAATCACAACTTCGCCGGATTGTGATATGACTGCAAGGTGTGTGGGGATTTTAATTATAAATACGAATATGTATGCACATATGTAAATGAGTATCATTTGTGGTTTCACTAAAATGCACGTACATATGTATGAACACATGAACATACATATGTATATAAAATCTTATTGCAAAAGGTGAATCATATTTTTATAAAGTTTTTGTATTAATTCTCTATCCTGAGAGTTTCATACATATGTAGGTAGCTTGTAACATAGAGAAATAATCGAGACAGCCCCAATAACAGACATATGTACATATGTATATTCGTGATGACTGATCATGAGCAATGGTGAAGATGAATGAGCATTGTTTGTCTGTACGAATCTTACCATTTCTGGGGCCTTAAATTTGGGGTTAGGAAAATGAAATTTCCTATCTGGGGTTTGGAAAAACAGAAGCAGTATTTATCAGCGAAACAATTTTTGAAATCAGTTCACTGGCATGCCCACTTATTCATAACTTAACTATTTTACATGAAACCCAAACTTTTTATTACACCAATTTTTGAGCACGATGTCATCAAGAAATCGATTTCAATGGTGTTTTGTGGTGTGATGTCTTCAAACATTCAAAGTTACCAAACAACAAATGCAATATTCCACGGCCACCTTAAAGGTTTGAAGTAAGAAGGGTTTATATCTTACCATCCGTTCCAGTTGAAGCGTATATACTTATTGTATTCGTAGTCAGTGGTAGCTAAAACGACTGAGTCATGGTCGTTCATCCGTATGTTTCATCTTTTGGGCCTTAAATTCTGAACTAAGAGGATGAAACTTCATATCTGGGCCACTGCCATACCCATTGCCACGCCCACTTTTTCAAAACATCATATTTGTACTCTAAATCGATATCGTCCGAATCGAACGTGCGGTGAAGGTATGGGGTACTGGCATGGCTTTATCCAGTCCCTGGTTCTGGGATTCCTAGGAAGGAGTGTCGAGCTAACTTCCCAACTTTAAGAACTTTCTTGGTTACGAAGAAATAGCCTCGGACATGGATGACCAACGACTTCAACAAATGTGAGAAATGTGAGCACAACGACTTTCGGATCTGAATGTGGAATGTTATATGGCTCAAGATACTCCATGCAGTCGAACTATTAACAGAATGTCAGGACGACTGTTTAGCATACATTACCGCTAACCAAGAAATGGAAGGAGGATGAATACCCCCAATTTTCTTATTTTGGTACCAATAACAAACGCGGATCTATTTCGATGTGGATTTATTTGTAGAGAAAGACGTGAGCAAAAAATGTTAAATTTTAGATATGAAAGGAACGCCTCATAACTATTCACATCAAGGTTCGGGCTGATATGCTCTCATTAATATTAAATTTAAATTGGGCTTCAGTATAATAGTAGAAAAGATTATCCTGCACAACATTCTTTTCAAATCACGCATGAATCAGTCTAACCGACTTTTAGAGACTTTGGAAATATAACATGATGTCGAACGACTACAATCGCGAGAAATTTGTCCTTTTCTTTTGAGTTTCCCCACTCCTTTAAGATGTCTATGTTACTAGCATCATTTACTTATCAGTGGCGACATGTTTTAAGGAGTCCGCCTCTGATGCATTGGGTTTCTCTCGATGTAGTAGAAGAATAGGGTTCGATGCTGATGATATTAAAATTGTCTACAATTCCTAGTTGTGCCTACGCCTACTTTTGGAGAGCGTTTTGATGAAAAAAGCTATTTTGATGAAATTTCGCATGAAACGAAATCCTTGCATCAATGATTCGAAGATATCGCTATGCGATCACGCCCATTTCATAATAAGGAATCCATTACAGATTGATTGTAGCTTTTCTATGTTTTTTACATTGGATCTTCGTAATTTGCTTGCGCTCAAGGGGTTTAGATTTTACGCCACTAGCAATGAGGCTGGGGTAAGTCGGAATAGGAATAGAAAGGTAGGATGGACATAAGGTTTCATTAGGTTCTCCATAGCTGATGCGAATTTTCGCATTCACAATATTTCGCAGTATTTTTTCCAAGAAAACGCGGCGCTACTCTAGATGAAATTTGGAGGGCGAGACACTGTTCATACTGCAAATATTGAATGCCTATGACTGGGAATTGATCGCGCAGCCTTCCATGCAATAGACGAACGTATTACCACTACACTGATACATACATAGATAGTAATCTGCGAATGGGGGACCCTGAATGATTGCTTATAATCCCCTATCCCTAGCTGCATGTCATCACACCAGACCAGGCAACGTACGTGTATAGATACAGTAGGTCATGGACAGTATTATCTGTTTTCTGGTACTTTCAGTGTGAGTGAAGAAACAGAGACCCCCTCCAGGTTGACTATCTATCCTTTACTACTTGTTTATCTTAGAAACCTCAATTTATAAAAACCTTTAATGCTGAAGAGAGTGGTTCAAGCTAAACGGAACTATAGATATTTTCCATTGATTTCGACTGGAGATTCCGTCAGTTGTCATGGAAGAGTGCGTTAGTGAAAATACTCGTTCTCTTTTGCAGAATGCTTCACAATCGAAAAAGGATTGGAACCTATTTTCCATGAGACAAATTGACAGACAAAGATTTGCATACAAAAGCAAAAAAGCACTAAGCTCTGGTAATTTTCGTTTTCTTACAAAATCAGGGTTAGTGTGAAGCTAAGGTCATCAGAATGACAGTTCACTGTTATTGAAACAACACGTTAGCGCAGTAAACAAAAAACAGTGATCTGGTAAAAAGTTTAAGAAATTAAGAAGGGCACAGTAAAATCAGCACATAAACACACCCTCACCGTTCAGTGAATAAAATTTGTTTAATTAATTATAAATTCATTTTGTGTTAAACTTTGTGTTAAACGCACATAAGTAGACACCCACTGATTAAGCCAAAACCAATTGGTCTTTGGAAATAATTCCAACCGCATTGTTGCCGTACGTGGCTATAAATTGCCACACTAGCCAATTAAATTCTGCTCTAATAACAGCACTGATTTTCTTATATGTACCAACATACACGCTATGATCAGCCGTCTTAATTACAATGCAAATTATTAAACAAACACAGAGATTCGAGCACCCAAGCGGTTGAGTAATGCAAGAAAATTAGCTGATTTTCAGCCGTAGATCAGACCTAACTGTATAGGATTTCCTCTCTAACTAGTTTACTTTCGGTTTTCAAGTTACTCGCTGCACGAAAGATGTATTACAATCAGCCTCCGCTGCGAACGGTTGGTATGTGGTTTTGTAATAAATTGTTAATGCCTTATGCGTTGGCAATTTTTGAGGGCAGACTGAGCCTGCTGGTCTTGCATGTAAAGAAAGTATAAGCTGAACATTCAATGGAACAATTCTCACTACATAAACCGAGACACAAAAGGCAATGACTTCACTAAAAAAAACAAAACCAGAGTCACAGTGGGCAAGAGTGCTCTAACAAATTAAAAAAACAACTTCAACAGAATAACAATGACTTCTCTAAGCTTCTCTTCCGCACCAGGTTACATCAGTTCCCACTAGACGTGGCAAATCATCGTCCGTTCATGGTGCTAAATTGAAATAACAGAAACTTAAGAAACCATTTACCAGTGTACGAGTACATGCTTCCGTAGCCAGTTGGGAATGTGGCTAGAGGAATTCAAGGCAAATCATTGCAAGCTGCTGTTTGTCTTTCATTTGGTGTAAGCTCGCCAAGTTGTTGTGTCGATAACACCAAACTATGTACCAGCACTACTACTCTGGTCTTATGGAAATGTTGAGTAAAGGTAACAAAACAGAAGGTAGCTGTGCGTCGTTTCTGGGTTCAATGACTTTCACTTCGGTACATTATTTCGATGATTGCAGTCAGTCGTGTTTTTTATTTTCCTAAGTTTGGCTTTGAGTAACAGTTTCGTGCGGAGGCTTTACACGCCACGCCGCGCCGCCGCCGTGAGAGTAGGTACTTGCTAAGTAAACTGTACGTGTTTTCATTGGGACATCTCATGACTCTTTCCGACGTTTTCATCAGGCAAAAACTGAATTTCATTAATTTAGTTCAAAATGTGTTAAAACTAAAAAAACAAGGTCACGCACACATGTGAGGGGAGCAGCCATTTGGTTGGTCTAATGCATCTTAACTGGAGCGTATTTATTGTTTTTATGTCTGGTTCGCATAAGAATTACCAAATTAGTTTACGTTATAACACTATAAACAAGTTTTAACATATTTTGCAGTGGTTTGCTAATTTTGAATCGTCCTTGCGAAATCAATTAAATTTTCTATAAAATCCGAAAGACTTGAATATAACATTAAATGTGGATTGAAAGTTAATAAAGTACGCAACTGAGTCATATGTATTTGCATCTATAAGCCACGGTCACATATCGCTCTCTTTACAAGGTTAAATCGAAAGCAAAGTGTGAACATGACTGTAACTTAAAAACGTTAAAGGTAATATTCTAAAACGGTCAACAAAGAGTGACCAAGTAGGAATGTTACTTTTTGTTATGTTGTAGCAGCTGCCAAAGTTACCAATGACATCCAGCTGTCATCCAGCTTGCATCGTGTCATGCTTGCCGAACGTGCGGAAATTATTAAAAAATATTATCGAAATTCCGACGTGAATTCCGTCGTAAGGTCGGTCGTCATTATGGCTTCAGGATGCAGGCAATTTGTTGCACTTTTAGACTTTAGACCAGACAGAGATTGGTGTGAAGCCGCCGGCGTTAGCGACTAATATAGAAGAAGGCAAGAATGTCGGGCATCACCAGAAAGTCAACCCGGTTTATTCTGCGGTTGGACTTGGGCATACATCCGCATAAGATTGTGCTGACAAGAAAAATTAAGCCGGACGTCCATAGACCACGCCGTGAGTTCGCTAACTGGGCGCTGGAAATGTTGGCCGGATTTCCGGATTTTGGCCAAAAAATAATTTGCTAGGACGAGGCACATTTTAAGCTCAGCGCCTATGTAAACAAGCACAGATTACCGATATTGGAACCAACTAAATCCACAATATCCGAGCTGTAGTTTCAGTTCGACGACGCTGCATGCCATACAAGCGACGAAACGCTCGAAGGAACAATTTGGCGACAGGGTTATTTCACGACGAGTGTTCATCAATTGGCCGCCGCGATCATGCGACTTGAAACCACTCGATTATTTTCCCAAGGGCTACGTCAAATCTTAGTCTACGCTAATAAGCCAATCACTTTCGACGAGCTCAAGGCCAATGTTCGAGACCTTATAGCCGGAACAACGCCGCACATATTGGACCTAGTCATCAAAAATTGGAACGATCGCTTGAAGCCGAGGCGATCAATATAGTGGTTTTCCACACATAATGGCATGAATGTATCTTCAAAATAAAGCCAAAATCAATTGCATGTCTCACACCGTTGTTGTTTTATTTCAATTTTTCTTTCTATCGTTCTTATTTGGTCACTCTTCCTACCTACCTCTGTATCTGCAAAATTTCACTAAAAATATGTTTTTTCCCTCTTATCGTTCTCTCTTTGTATTCAAGTTCATTAGAGCTATTTTAGCGAAAATAATTTTTATTGAAATCGACCTTAAGTGAAGGACTTCTACTACTCCACTTTGAAAATGCCAATGTTCCCTCGGGGAGAGACCTCACCGTTGAAGCTCAAAGTCACAGACTTGCTTTGCCCTACATACAATTAAAAAAGAGATAAACATAGTAAACGAAATCACCGTGCCTTCTTTCTTATTTTGTTCAAATCTGTTAGAGAAATTTAGATTTAATTAGTTTCTTTTAACACCTCACCGTTGGAGGCTTAATTATTACCAGAGGTGATTTATAATGAGATGATCAACTTCGAGGGGGTCTTATGCTCATTTGGGATGTGCTGTGCTGTACCCCATGTCGTTTTGGTGTAAAGATGCCTGTATAACATGGACACAGAGATTAGTAAAAGACGTGGGAGATTTTAATTGCAGTCCAATTTTTGTTGAGTTTGTTTATTTGTCCAAAAGTATTATAAACCCACATTGAGTAATTTCACGCTGTTTGAAATATCAATCGACCAACGTTACATCGTTGACGCCATTGACACATTGATTTAATGAGGATCACGTGTATTTATGGAGACGGAAGTTGAGAATGAGACATGTTTTTTTCCAATATTTGCTGTTCAAATCAAAAATTTCCTTACCCCGAAATTGTTGCATTGCAATTTTATATAATTCGCACGTATGTGGAGGTACGTTCACTTTTTATTTTATATTAATATATAAGATTGTTTTTACGGTTATATATAATCTGCCTCTGAGCCGAAGTGTGGCCATCTCGGCCGTGTCACCCTCTTTCCATAGTTTGGATTCCTTTAAGCATAGTCCACTCTTAACAGCCATTTCCTTTAGATATAGGTCTAGCGGGCTTAGTGCAAGTATGGTTTCGAGGACTGCGGTAGTCCCAATACATACTAGTCTCTGTATCTTGGTCAGTGCTCGAAGGTACGTGGTCTTGTCTGCGGCCACCAGCCTAGGCACCCGTAGGATAGAGCAGGTCTAACTATAGTGTGCATTTAGTGTATGATGGCCAGTTTGGGCTCTCATGTTGTTCCAACGATTTTGCTGCATGTTTAGAAGGGCTTTCTTAATCTTATTTATAAGGAGCACCACCTCTGACTTTAAGGGGTTAACCTTTAATCCACATACTATCGGCCACTTGTGAAGGAAATTAATAGCGGATTGGAGTAGTTTGGTTATGGTGGGTATGAATTTTTCTTTTGCCATTATGACAATATCATTTCGCGTATGAAACAACTTTGACCTCACTTCTAATTTCCTTTGGATTATGTTTGCCACCAGAATCCATAGTAGATGGGATAAGACCCCACATTGGAGTGCCTGTAGAGGTCAGATCATGTAACGAAACACTTAGAAGAACTTTATCATTCCTGTCCTGTTTAATGGCACTGAAACTTTAGCTTTATCTAAACCTGATGACGCTTTGAAAGATAAATTGGAGGAGCTGATCTAGCAAAGATCACCCGTCATCTAAGGTGACTAGGATATGTAAAGCGAAAGGACAAAAGTACTGATTTCTCAGAGAGTGTTGATCATTTCATATGGTTCTATGCGTTTTAGCATTACACCAGATAACATCTTGCAAGCGATGTTTAGTAGACTATTACCTGTGTAGTTAGTGGCACAACCCTACCTACAACGCACCAACTGTCTGATTAGTCAGAAAATGATGCTCATAGCAATTGTAATAGGTGTCATTACAGGACACTGCTTTTTTGGTAGGTATGTCACTAGGCTGGGCATCGCAGCAAATGACTTCCGCAGACGCTGCATGGACGAAGAAGATAAATAAACCATTCTTCGGCTCCTTTGTATGTACATACATACATGCCAGGCTCTCTCCGTTCAAAGAAGACTGCATTTTGGTGCACAATTCTTTGATAATTTGGGCGAACTGGCTAACGCCAACAAAAACAGCCTTCAATACTTTATATTAAGCTCTCGTTGGATCCAAGGGTAGCTTTGTTATTTTTCAAGAAAGAAATCATGTCGCTGCGCGGCCTGCCATGGTAACCTTACCTAACCTATAAGTCGGGTATATGATGCTTAGGTTCAAAGCATTATACATGCTTTCATCGTACCGTATGATAGGTTATGCTAGGTTAGATTAAGGGGAGACTACAATAACCATCAGGAGCAAGCAGTCTCACTAGGATATCTGGAAAAATATAAAAAAAAAACAACGTTACAAAGATTTATTCGTTAGTCCATGTCGGCCATGCGGCCCTCCTGAACCCAAGATACGATTGAACTCGTACATCTAGACACTGCTAAGTCATTTTAGATAAGCTCTTAAAAATCATCGATTTTATCAATTAAACACGTTAGGAAATACTGACTTCAATGATAATTATTAAACTCAATGAAATCCAAGAATAAAATAAAGAAATAGAATACTCTCGGATGTTTGTCAGACTCGTGTGAGAAGTGAGACAGCGAAAAAACGTTTAGGTGCTTTCGAACTTCGAAGTCCAACGCCCCACTTACTTGAGCCACGGCGCCCACCAGGAATGTCATTCATAAGGCCAACAGAAGAAATGTTCGTAAAATTATGTGCAAGATTACGATTTTTAGGATCGAAACAATAGACTCTTGTTATAATGGTATTCATACTCGGATTTGTTGTCAGCCGAGCTGGCGCGCACGATCGTAACAAACTTTCACTGTTTCGATTTATTCCAAGCACTGTTCTAGTTCTAGAACATATACATACATACTTATGTATCATTCCATCTACCTTGGTCGGATTATATATGTATGTTTGTATCCGATTATTAACCTGTCCAGAGTGGTCAAGGTGAACCGCTCTCACAACTGGCCATGAATGAATTCACCCAATGGTCAATGTAGATATATTTAATAATAGTTTCCTTATTTACATATCTATATGTACATTCGTACATATGTTGGTATCTCAACGGCATTGAGCATGCATTTCAATAAGTTGCAACGAAATATTTTAGAATATCTCTTTCAATAAAATCCAAGCCCTCATTTTATACTCGACGAGATGATCTTGGATTTTTCTTGACCACGGATTTTTGCAGTTGCATGGATTGAATTTGGTTACTTTACTGTTAAAATCTGGTTTCGAGACAACCTTGTTGTTTTTTGAATGGGTTCTGTACCTATGAACATATGAATGTATATAGGTACAAGCTTTACCTTGTATTTGCATATGGTCAGCATAAAAGAGAAACAAGTTTTGCAATGTATATCTTTGTCACTGGACAAGATTCGGATTTTGATTATAGAGGTTGTTTAGGCGAAATAAATAAATAATATTTGAATAATTTACACTTTCTTGAAGAGTGTATGTGTGTCATGCTCAGTGAGGAATTGGTCATTGATCTTTATGGTATATGTATGTATGCATACATGATTTAACAGAGTATCGATCTTTGGTCTGAATATTATAGACAGTTGAATGTATCCAAAGATGTGGTACACCGATACCTACAAAAATATTCGGTCATGTGCGTAAATGTCTTTGGCATCTATATTAACTAAGAAATTTCCGAAAAATCAAATATCTGCTAGAGATTTGCAAAAAAAAAATGGCGTCACAGGTCAATGGGACCCAAGCTTTAGCTTGTCACAACCATTCGTGTTGTGCGACCTACTGTTTAGTGCCATATCCGAGGGGCAATTTGTTATTTCAGAAGCTTTCTCATGACAATTGTACTCTCGGATGTACTTTGGATGTGTCACTCGCGAGAGGTAAGGCCGTGAAAAAACTTTTATGTGTTCCGACTGGGATTCAAGCCTCGAACCTCTTGCTCCATAGTACAACGCATTAACCACTGAGCCACGGTGCGCACCAGTGATCTGCAAACCTCTGCAAATAACACATGTACGACTGTCAATTTTAGGTGCTCGACTGTCAGTTTATAACATTTCAGCCCAGAATACGCACTAACATTCCAATATGCTCAGTTTGTCTAAAATTCTCTTGTGACGCGATATCCAATTTACTCTTGATTCTTGCTGAATACCGAGACTTGCTTCCATATTTTCATTCTCACGCAACGGACTCCGTCTTTCCAGAAAAACCCATGAAAAATCTTACCTTTCATCAGTCTTGGCATCAGACCACTCTTCAGTTCTCATTCCAAGCTACATAGCCCGAGACTGACAGTGTGATCTATAGCGCCCTCTACTAACACCTTGGAGAGGTACATGCTGTCGTTAAAGGTCCCCCCGCGTAAGATTCTTTACGAAAGCATTCTGAGGGCTATGTACTCTTATTACCTACACCTCGGCGGAAGAAACCCATACTAGAGTACTCTCTCTAATCCAGTTTTTCTTAAAAATCTGAGAATGAGAGTGGACTCGAGTGACTCTATTTCCTCATCTGATAATTGGTACTTTCCCAGATATTTTAATCTTTTGTGAGTCAGCACCCCGCAACATGTTTCGGGACTTAACTGGACTCGTCGCAGAATCTGCAGAGACCTTCTTCAGATATACCCAGTTTCCTTAGGTGCTCCCATCCCGTTAAGATATGTAAATTACTCTTGCTCATTGTGATGCACGCTTCAAATCTTTGCGGTTGTATTACCTTAAAAGTTTCTTGGCTTGTCTCCTACCCTGAGCGCTGTTCCAGGTGCTTCTCTCTAGGTTCCTGAACTCTTCTTTAAGGGTATGATCCCCTATTCCAAAGAATGGTTCCCTCAAAGATTTCTGATGCTTCTCTTCTTGCTAGGAAGTCGGTTCTAACTTAGTTTATAAAGTTTCTGCAGGCATTCCCAAATGAGTTTGGACTTAATTAGACTTAAGAGTCGAGTGCCATGATAACGGCTTGTCTATCTGATATTATATGTAGCTTTGCCACAGTTGGTATGGTTTCTATCAAAATTTATTTGGACATCGATAGCATAAATTAGGCCCAAATCAGGTGTAGTTCCTTCATCAGTTCTTGACCCATCTGTATACCACTTTATTGGGTGATTGTTCAGTCTATAGATTGTGGCAAGTTCTAATGGCAACTTATTGAGTGTCTGCCTCATGGTCATCATACTGGTCCCTTTTGTCCATGCCATTGTGTCCTATGTGATCATTGTTCTCATAATAGTCCGACCATCCTCGGATAGATATTGATCTGAGGATGGTCGGACTACATTCCTAGGATTTGCCCGCTAGGCTCCGGGATATCATTAGTGCCCCCGTCGGTTTTCTTGAAAAAACATGACTCCGCTAATTAGATCTTTCTGTCTTCGACTTCAATCAATACGGCAAAGAAACTTCATGTCTGGGGGGAGACCTTGAGGCAAAATTATAATCTTCATTATAACCTTAAACTGAAGGATATTTTTCTTAAAGGCGATTTCTATTAGAATCGATTTACTCAAGTAAAAAGGTATATACTGTAAGACTAACCATGTTTTATAGAATACATATATTTCACCACTAGTTTGATCAAACTATTCTGTCTTGCCAAAAACTGGTAGATCTTATTAAACTGTTAGTGAGATTAGACAAGTTAAGAGTCAATTATGGATTAAGAATGGGTAGAGAAATTTCCAAAGAACTTTCCAACCCGATACTAATGCTGAGAATGAAAACTGATTGGTCATTGATTTCATTAAACGAAGCTGTTGCTAAAAGTAGTGGTAGATTAATAACTATCGCCGAAAATGGTATACAGATACATACATTTGTATGTACACTTATTTTCTCAATTGTTCTATCGAAAACTGCGTATTGATTCTAACAGATCTTGGCCTATAGATGATACCATCATATGAATAACACTGTGTAATACCTTTATGTCAAAATATATCTTACTGAGGGAAACAAACACACGATACTGGACTAACACTGTAGTGAGTCACTTCCAATATTCAGAAGTTTCTAAGGTTAAGAAGAGTTTTAACTGTGGACTTGAATATTAACAACTTCTTCAAACATCGGACCTAATGCGCCGGCTTCGGGACTCAGTTCCAATAGATTGGAGAAAGTTTCATACACTTCTGCAACAGGGAAGAACATGTGAGACACCTTGATATACCTCATTTTTACTTGCACCTATACAGGGCAAGTATTGTATTCGTGCAAAATTTGCAACTCGAGATTTTAATCAAACTTGACATTACTATAATGGAGAAGTCCAAAAAAGTAGGTCCGCCAATCTCGTCTGTCTGTCTGTCAGTCTGTCAGTCTGTCTGTCTGTCGGTCGGTCTGTCTGTCTGTCTGTGCACGAGGCTACAGCCTAAACGAGTGGATGGATTTAAATCAAACTTCATATATAGGGTCTGTGTGATAATCCCTAGAGGCGAAATCGGAATTTTCATTCTAACCTCAAAATTAAGGGTCGTTTACTTAAGGCCGATTTCAGTTAAAATGGATTTTCTCGAAAACGGCTCTAACGATTTTGATTAAACTTCATATTTGAATTAGTCTAGTCAATTGCAATCAGATGATGTATCGTGCTGCTTACCAAAATTGGCAACAATGGTACTTTACTTATAGCCAATTTGGCGAAAAGTCAATTTGCGAGAAAACGGTTTCAATGATTTAGTTCAAATTTCATATTTGGACTAGTACGAAGTAATGCAACACAATGGCGTACCATGTTTCGGTCTGAGTATGATATAACGGTACTTACGACCAAGGTGACTAAAAGCCGATTTGCTTGAAAGTGCCTTCAACGATTTTATTTAGATTTTGACATATGATTAAACATCTCAAATTCTATCAGGAACTGTATCACATTTTTGGCCAAAAGTTAGTATAACGGTATTTTTCGCGAAATCGAGCAGTTGGAGCCAATTTATTCGAAAACGGCTCCAACGAGTTTTATTAAATTTTATATTAGAATACGCCTTTTTAAACCCTATAAGATGGCATACTACGTTTTTGGTTAAAACTGCCTAAAATTCCACTTTCCTTACAACCAGCTTAACAAAAACACGATTTTCATATCATTATTAGCCAAACATGACTTGTATCCCTACTTCTTCCTACTGAACCGATTTTCAAAATTACTATATACCATTGCAAAAGATTTTCCTAGAACACAGCTGTTGTCATGGAAACGTTTTTTCCTTACGATACAGGTTTTGATTGGTGCGCACGTGCTACTGGATTTGTCTGAAATTTATTTTCATTGGTTAAAAGACGGAGAGAGAGAAAGAAAATATTGTTACATTTTTAGGGACTTTTGGTATATTCACCGGAGTTCAAAGGCAATGAATTTGAGTGAAATTGAAGAAAATTTAACGACGATGCTTGATTTTCAAGAGCTTTATCAAATCTTACAGATGATATCTGACGTTTTTGGTCAATTTGCTTAGAACGATGGTTTATTTATAGTCAACTTACATATGCTTACCTACTTATGTATATATTCGTTTATTTATTTTTACCTCAAATACACACAAGAATTTGAGACATAGGTGCAAGTTTGTACGGCCCAGTCGTGCACTTTATTTTCTTTTGATGTGTTTATACTAAAAATGTTTGCATAACCCTATGAGCGTTCCCAAATTATAAAAGGGAAAAAAGGAGGAATTTAAAGAACCAGTCTAAAAAAGGAAAACGAACCCTGCTTGATAACGATATTAACAACAAAACTGAACCAATACTGCAGGCATAAAATATAAGTGGCAAATGGACTTCTATTTTACACGGTTGCTTTCGAGACTATCTTTACGAAACCTCTGTGTGATTCAAATTATTGCTATAATTTAACAAAGTACGTGGTGTGACCCACTCGTACCTACTTAGTGTCAACACAATGGATCTTAATTTTTTTTTATCTAAAGTGCATCTCATAGATCGCCACTCCAATTTAACCATCTAAACAACTCGAAGCAACTTCATCTTTCAAATTATGAATCTAAATACTGGTTTAACAAAGGACCATCTGAAACAAAGAAGTGCTATCAGTCAATTTGTCTAAATATTTCAAAACCACTATCGATTGACAGACATAAAAGTATTCAGGTTAAGATACGAGTACTACGTGGTGTTGCAAATGTTTCTGCTAATTATTCGTCATATGTACGAAAGTGTGTACATATTCGTATTTGAATACCCCCTTCAACAACCTTAGTAAGTTCGTGACTTTGACATTAAAAATTTGCTAAAATCGAGAACAAAAAGTAGACCAAACAAATATGCTTCATTTGCACGTTTGAACAACGCCTTACTATGCAAATGTGTGCCCGCTCAGATGAGCTAAGAGAAAAAGACTTCATACATACATATATCATCTTCAGTCAAATGAGAGAATAAAACTTCACCTTTAAGATTTATTGATGATGAAAGCGGAAGATGAAGAAAATGTAAATAAATTCCACTAGAAATCAATGCAAACCTTTAAGTTGATAAACCGGACTGCCGACGGGTGTGTTCTCCGACAGACTAAAGCGTGCCATATCCCCGGATCCAGGTACAAAATACGGTGGCTTATTTACCAGTTGACATTTTGCCGTTTTAAAAACCAAAGCCACATGAAGAAGTGCAATTATCTGGAAAAAGTGGCCAAACCGCCGCAGATGCGAATCACGAGATGATCGCATAGTGGCTTACTTTTCCTCAAAACTCACAAAATTAGCACACCGGTGTTGCCAATCGAATGGAATTGCAAGAAACCAAGATCAGTTTATGGGTATTTTTATCGATTCCACTTAGACGAATTGATCGCACAGCACACTGAATAATCGCAACCTTGAATGAGTGGTGAATGCTGAGGTGCCCGATTATGTCGCAATTACACGAACACACGATCACTCACGATTATTATATTTTATTTCCTTTTTTTTCTAAATACTTTCAACAATTTAAGAGATGCTTTCGGACACTTCACATTTTGGTTGCGATACTTCGAGAAATCATTGATTCACGATGATTGATTATGATTTTCTATGACTCTGCCACATTGATCAGTGATGTGAGAGTTTCACTCACGAGAAATTGCGGTCGGTTGGAATTCTTATTTACGCTTTATCCGTTAAACAATTTATTTTTTAATTATGTAGGTATAAATTTATAAACATCATCTTGAATGTAAAAACAAAACGTTTAGGTTTAAACAACAAAATTGAACAAAATACAGCTGTCCGTCGAGCGAGACCTCACTCCGGCGAAGATCAATCTGAACTTAAACTACAGCAGACAAGTCTACGATACCTGAATTAAGAGGCACTCGAAAACCAGATGAGTATACTGGTTTTTCTGCAAAGAGTAGGTACAACATCTGGAAGATGAATGCTGACGATCTGTCTCTTTCGCTTTTCTTGAGATTTGCAATAGAACAGGTAGGTAAGCAGAAGTACGTACTGTCTGTTCACCTCTCTTGGTACACAAGTACGTGTTTGTCAGAATTAAATTAGTAATCCAACAAAAATGTATCTTTATTTCTATACAGAACCGGCAAAGTTAGGTTACAACAGTGCAGTTGTTACACTTAAATGTGAAACAGGTAAACTGTAGAGCGAGACGTACGTTTCCTCGTCGATACACAGGTAAGTGAACTTATATTGTTTAGAAACTGAATACAAAACGAAAACAGAAAGCCGTACTATCCAGCAGGTACAAGAATACAAAGAGGAAATGAAAAACGATTGTGACTTAAACACAGCACTAAAAACTAATGCATAATATTGGGCTGTAAAACTTTAAAGCAGAAAATACAGGTGTCGCTATTTCACTGCAACCTGCTGTTTTGTTTAAAATACTGTTCATAATTACTATTAACATTTCAAAAGAAGATAAATCAAAAATAATTGTTAATTTTAATGCCATTAACACAGGCGATAAATAGAGCTTAAATTACATATAATACACTTGGTTCCAGCAGCTTGAATCTGATAGGGTATCGCGGAGCAGGACGCTGGTGTCCTTAAATTCCTCGCAATGTCTTAGATCTTGGAAGTTCTGATGTATTAAATGTTATGGAATCGGAGCTTTAATTGCGATAAATTAGATTGGAAATCATTTCTTCCCTCACCTCTAAGCAATATAATTTATACTAGACTCAATGTCCTTACCACAGAAACCAGCAAATAAAGCTATGCTTACGTATAGAAGCATATCGAATAGTGAAAAGTATTTAAGAAAATTGAGTCGGCCCAAAATATAAAGAGTATAAACGTCATGCCACGTGAGACGGGTAGAAAGGGTTGATTGCACCGAAAACCCACTTCAGAATTATGGCGGAAAAATTCATGTTCTTTTCTCAAAACGTTTCATTTCTGACATTATTTTTATAAGATTGTCGGAGGGTTATGTTTCAGCGGCTGTCAAAGTTACCAATGATATTCAGTTGCCAAAATATTCAGTAAGGTTTGTCATTCCATCATGAATCGTAGCGGAAACGTGCGGAAATTATCAAAAAATATCGATCGTGTTCAACCAAGCATAATGCATCCACAGAGATGCTGATGCTAACAAAATCTAATTCATTCGGAATCATAGGGAGCCAGAAAACATGCTTCGATTTTCATGGATCTGTACTATGTCTCCTAAAAGCATATACCACATTACCAATATCCGTTACAATTCAAATTTCAAAGACTATTGGAACATTAATCAACACCTGATAAAGTTAATATCTGAACACTGTCGAAAATGACTGACAAGGTGTTAAAGGCAGTCTGAGTTGAGAAAGTTGTATTATTGTAGATCATTTCAAATCAATACCAATTCTTTTTTTTCGACTTTCGTACGTTTTTATATTTTACAGAGTCTCCAGTTTCTCCGGTCCTTAGGTATCTGCCTTCAGTTGCGCCCTACAAGTCCCCACCCAAGGCGGAGACACCAAGCTCCGTGTTTGGTGTTAATTCGTTTTAGATAGCAATTTTAAACGACCGTTGAATCTCCTTCTTCAAAGCCCGTCAGTGATTGAAGATATCTTCATTCGCTTTAGATAGAGTCCAGGAAGGACTGGCATGATCTAGGTTTTGTATACAGTCCCTGGCTATATTATTAGACGCACTGTAGACGTTTAGATAGTTTTTTTAATTATTAGATTATACGCAATATTTTTAACTTTTAACGCTTCAGAAACCAAGTTTTGCTTATTAAATTTGTTTTGCGGTTCTATGTTCTTTATTTTTTATTGCGATATGTTGCATTATACATGCATAATGTCAAAGTATTGGTAACAGAGCGTGCATTATGCCGGTTCGGTGTGTGTGGAATTACCACCCACAAATGCAGTAAACACTCCAATCTTGGGCGGTATGTTGAAAAAATAACAAAAATATTAAAAACATTAAAAAAAAAATATTATTTCAGTAAATGTGTTGTTTTATTTATATAAAAAAGTAGGAAATAGTTTACATTAATAGTTTATTAATTGAAGTGCAATACAATTTCGAAAACCTAAAAAAGCTGTTAAGACTTAGAGACTGTAGAGTTTCCTTAGTTCTTCGGGATAGAGCACTACTACTCAATAGCCCTTTCAGGTGAAAGAAACAGGGATTGGCAAGACTTAATCTTCCGAGATGCGTTTGTTAGTGTTTACAGCAGAGCCGATGCAGATTAAGTCAACTGTGACGTTTTGTCCAATTCGCCGATGTTGTGTGACAGTATATATGTATAATACTTGGTTTTGCCCTCATTTATCACTAATCCCATTTTTGCAGCTTTTGGTTCAATGCTAACGAATGTAGCAGTGACAGCCTGCTGTATTCTGGCAGTAATGTCTAAGTCCATATACTTAGTTGGCTAATACTTGCACTGATTTTTGAAAGATTGTCCCATTATATGACAGATTAGATCTTGTATGGGATCTGCATAGACTAGTTCTTCTGTAATTGGCGTAATTCAGGGGGTTTCCAATCTTGTGGAATAGGCTAAGATATCATTCATCAGGCATACAAATATCTGACCAAATCTTAGAAATGAGTGAGTGTCTTTTAAACCATCTCCAGCTAATTTAAACAATTCGGGCTGTAGGCCATCAGGTCTAGGCATTGTTGGCTTTCAAGTTCAACAGCTGGGCAGACAATTTAGCTATAACCGTCTATGTTGATTGGCTCATTCTGCCTGACAGGAGGATGTTGGTCTTCGCCGCCCTTATACAGTTCGCAGAAGAAATCTCTCCATACTACATATTAGCACCGCATATACTTTACCACGAGCTTTCCTTCTTCATCTTAAACCTTCTGTATATTATTCCTGGAGTATGATTTCTCAATTCCTTCAATCGCACTCTTCTCGTGCTTTTTTATCATCTTCTGTAGAAGCTGATATTCTTTCCGTCTCTTCTGCTCGGGAAGTTAATGAGCAGCCTTCGTCTTCTTTCCAGTGTCGCTTTGTATGGCTTTTGCTTAGCTGAATGCATTTACCAGTATTCTTCGTCAAACCAGGGTTTTCTTCGAGGTGGTCGGCTGAACATCCGTTGTGGCACTTCGGATGGCATATTGCCAAAAAATGTTCAAAATAATTTCAAACGTACGAGTATATTTTTTTTTCTGAAATAACTCTGTAAAGCTACGTTTTTAAGTTCTACGCCAGTGCAGAAAAATTTAGATGCCATACGACTACCATCGAAATTTATTTGCCACAGATTTTCATACCAGATAGTCTAATTTACCTCAGCATTCATCTTCAGATACTCTTAAGTGCACGCACAATTACTCCGTTTTTCACGCTTTTCTGAACTCTAGGTGCTTGCACATTTGCACGACATTAGCCAGATACACTTTCTTTTTAGCATTGAGCTGGGTACACTAAGTGTTAAATTTAAAGCAGTAGCATTCAGGTATTGAAAGGAGGCAGTCATACTAGTATTTTGATTCCAATGGCGAAAATAAGAATCAGTCGCATTTAGTTTTGTGAAAGACAATGATTTGCTTAGACCCTGTGCCTTATACGAAATTAGATCAACAAAAGTGCAATTTCTTGAGATCCAAAAAGTTTTATTTGATTCTCGTTGTGTGGATTATCGGAATGTTGTTAATCTCTTCGTTGGGAGTAAGTTTGAAATAAGTGATAGTTTTAAACTAAATTTGGTGTAAGTGGAAGTGTAGTGAACTGACTGTGATTTAATTTAAAATGTTTGCAATGTCTTTGAACAGTTTTGCTTCTGTGGACTGTTAAACGAATCCTAGTCGCTTCCTCTTCAAAGCCTACAGCAGGACCGTGCATCGGGGAAAGCAAGTAATTGCACTCAAAGATTGTGGATGGATAGTTTAAGTTCTGCAAAGTTCGTTAAGAAAAATCTTCAAGAAATCGTGCGATCATGGATCGATTAGTCTTTACCGTCCTTGATGGGATAGTTAAGCTGCACAGTCGTGCGTAGTAAAAATTTCAGTTTTCTTCGCCTTATTGTCGCATAGTTCTTTTTGGATAGAGATGGTCTTCAGTTTATATCGGTCACTGGGAGTTGTTTGTCTGTCTGTTAAAAGCATAGAATTCAACGAATAGAATTTCATTATCCTTTCAACTCTAAGGCCTTATCTAAGTCTCGATTCTATTAACCTTAAAAAATGAACGAAAATCGTACCTCTTTTCGTCATGAATTGTCTCAGAGTTTCAGTACGGAAGGGTTGATAAAGCCTTGGAGTCCTGATGCCGCTTGAATAACTCCAATGTAGATCTACTTCAGTTAAAAAAGTATTGGGGATATTCAATTCTTATTTTTGTTTTATGTCAATGTGATGCTTTAGCAGGCTATTCATCATCAATTTCGGGTTTAGAGGAGTGGATGTCAGATCTCAGTGAAAATCCAGGGAAGATTCTTTAGCTTTAAGGTGATGAGTTTGTTTTGGCACCTATGGTACTTCCTTAATTCCTCATTTTCAGAGCTGCAGTTTGTGGTTTGGGGCTATTAGTACCAACGATTGTGTTGTGTTCCCATTATAAGTACATTTTCGGTCGAGTATGTCCAAGTCATTAAGTATCTTTCCTTATTCGAGATTTGGAGTGGCTACACACTTAATAGTCCGATTGGTAGTATTGTACATCTATGTACGTATATCTTCACAAAATCGTCCAAAAGTACAACAACTTGGATCCATCCCCGTGGGGTCTATTCCTTCAAATTTCGTTCGGAACCAGTGTCTATAGTACACGAGATAGAACCCCTGCTAGGGGAGTGCATGTATTATACTTGGTCAGTGCGTGTACTTGGCTTTTTGCGAACACTTCAGGTTAAGACTTGTACTTGATAATCAAATAACTGGAACGTTGTTTTGCTTTTTAAGAGTCAAAACTGCTCGACATATATAGTCAATAGTTACCGCTGCCATTGCCTTCAGTTATCGTGGTTGTATGTGAGTTCTTAGAAAGATGTGATACAGTGTCCTATATAGTCTTTGTTAAAGTACTGAACTACTCCAGCCTCTCCAGTTAGCCCTATCCTTAGCTAACTGCCCCCATCTACTTGTGTGCGTCACCTAAGACGAGGTCTTCCTTTACTGCGTTGTCCCTCTGGGCTTGTTACGAAGACTCTACGGGCTTGTTTCGAAGACTAAACGATTGATGCGCATTTTTCTGACCAGGTCGACGTCGCTGTACAGCTCGTATAGTTTGTTTTTGAATCTCCTTCTCCAAAGCCCGTCAACACAAACAGGACGGAAAATTAGACGAAGAATCTTTCTCTCAACGCGACTGAGAATCTCTTCATCCGCTTTAGACAGAGTCCATGCATCAGCGCCATAAAGCAGGACTGGGATGATCAGGGTCTTATAAAGAGTCTCCTTAGTTCTTCGGCATAGGACTCTGCTACTCAATTGCCTTCTTAGCCCAAAGAAACAGCGATTGGCAAGAGTTATTCTTCGTCTTATTTCTGCTGAGGTATTGTTTTCAGAGGTTATAGCAGAGCCGAGGTAGATAACGTCCCTTACTACCTCAAAGTTGTACCTGTCGATTGTGACGTTCTGTCCAATTCGTCGATGTTGTGTGTCCCTTCTCGCTGACAGCATTTACTTTGTTTTGCCCTCGTTTACGGCTAAACCCATTTTGGCAGTTTCCATTTCAATACTAGTGAACGCTCTAGTGACAGCCCGCTGAGTTCTTCCAATAATGTTAATGTCATCGACGTACGCTAGAAGTTACACGGACTTTTGAAAGATTGTGCCTCTGGTGTTGGCCTTCAAATACAATATTGAAAAAATCATATGACAGCGCATCACCTTGTCTAAATCCTTTTTGACATCAAAGGTCTCGGTGAGATCGTTATCGACCTTGACGGAGCAGCGAGAATTCTCCATCGTCATTCTGCATAATCTGAAGAGTTTGGCAGGGATGCCAAAACTAGACATGGCTCTGTATAGCTCATCTCTATAAATGTTATCATATGCTGCCTTAAAGTCAATCAAAGTACTGAATAAACTTCCAAAAAATAAAAATATAATAAAACGAAACTCAAATTGCTTTAAAATTGACCTTTAACTTTATTAAATTTTTCTTTTCAGGTCTCACTGATGATCTTAAGCGTATCATCATTTTCCTCAAGAATTCCAAGTCTAAACAAAACACAATCCACACTCAACAGTTTCTCCAAAGGCATCCCAATGCTCTCCGCGCAGCCAGACGTGAGACCTCTAAAACCATCAAACCACAAAATAATGAACATGCCACAAGTGAGCGCACCATCGAGACAGCACGAAGCTCTTCGGCTAGTGGAGCGTTTAGAAGTACAACCTAATTACTATAATTCACGAAACACGAAAGGGAAATTATTGTTACCGCTGTGGCGCTTGGCGCATTTACCTGACAATAATTTCGAGAGACACCCAACTGACGGTTCGTCATTTAGCAATCAAATACCACGTCCTCCACGGTTGGCACGCACATTGAGTGAGAATCGTAGGCGTTACATAGAAACAGCATCAGAGCAGCCGAGACCGTTCAATTTTCCGCTCGAAGGGCCACAACCATCTGAATTCAAGAAACCAAAGAGTAGAAAGAAGGAAAGTACGGGTGTGTCCAACAAGGCGAAGAAGGTCAACAACATTCAGGATATTTTGAGGCAGGAACAGGTCCTCCCAGCAAATCAGTATCGAATGCCGGTGGGAATCCACATATCTGGGTCATTTAAGAACTTCCAAAATAGTGGGATCTCCAATGTTTTCCGAAAGTATGTACAGATGCAGCCCCAAATGTCACCAAGTCAGTACAATTACCAGCGCATTGCCTTTGACCCATTCTATCCCTACAAACCGAAGTCTCTAAATGAGATAAACTCTCTGGCCATGAAACAGCTAGGACTGAATCGTTCTAAGAAGAAGAATAAGAACAATGTGGTTCCAGGTCTGATATTTCAACAGAGTGGACATAACCCAGTGTCGGCAGATTACTACTTGGACGCCCTGCGGGTGAATAATTCCCTGAATGGTTTGGGAGGTCAGCGGAATTTGAAAAACGAGCCATTCAGCCTAAAGCTGGAAGTTTTTCCAATCCGAAGTGGAAAGAAGGTACCCATCTTGCCAATGACAGGACCACAATTCGTGACAACTATTCGCCCGAATACCCAGAATTATGAACCGTTTTACCCGCAAGTAGGTATACCTTATGGCATGCCAATCGACGATGGTGCGAGTTACTTAAACTATGTGAGCAGTGCCCAACAGTACAAGGGAAGATTCCCTCATTCGCAGTTTAAAGAAATAGAGGGATATCCTGTAGGGATGCAATATACGAATGCATTCAACAGATCAGTGCGAAAAACCTGATACGAGCCAACAAAAAGCGTCCCAGACTGACACTAACAAGTTGTCTTAAGTCTTTCTGCTGAAGACTGACAAGGGGAATGCATTTGTACATTTGTCTTTAGGATGTTCGGAACTCGGCAGGGAAGAATCCTATGTCCTTTGCTATGAAATTAAGTTATTAACAAAATCCTTTTCAGGTTAGACCAAATCGGGTTTAAAGTTCTATTAGTGTCAGGAAAATTCTTGCCCGCGATCGTTGACATACTACAAACATCGTTGATCGCTCTAAATAATTGGACCATACTATATAGTCTTAGTAAAAAACGGAACTGGTCCTATTTACATATAAGACAAACCGAGCGACCAAGTCTAAATGGCATCCCACTCCAAATATTCAAATAGTTAAGTAGAGCTAGCAGCAAGGCCACAAACCTGACCACCATGACAAGGGTATACATCTGGCATGTATAGGACCTACTAGCGCAATCAGGATTCTAGCTATGCCCCCTGGATATTTTCACAAAAGAAATAGCGAAAAAGAAATAGAAAAAGCGCCCCTTCGCTTACGACAAATCGGGACCAGGTCCTCCGACTACCTCCCCCTTTATTCAGACCTCAATCTCTTCCTCGACTCCAAGTTTACGTTCAGAGAGAACTAAACAAATGGGGGATCTTCACAGATGGGTCCAAAACAGATGAGGGTACTGGCTTAGGTATTTTTTTAGACGAACCCCAGATTGCCCGGTCCATAAAACTAGCCAACCATGCGAGTGATTTCCAGGCGGAAATACATCCACTCTGGAAAATAAAGAGCATATTAAAATCTACATCGAGACCAAAGCAGCCAACAAAGCCACCACTCCCATTACAACCAATTCCAAACTGATCAAACAATGTAACTAGGAACTCAAATCCCTGAGTTATGCTAGATCCTGGGACATATGGCCTTCCGAGGAAATGAAAGCGTCGATGAGTCAAGCTATGAGTCAAGGGATATCCCAACGGACCTTTTGGTCTCCTGCAGGATCTCGACGGACTTTCGCAATATAGGCAACTGTAGATGGAGCGCACTCTCCTCGTGCAATGTTTCGAGGCTACTTTGGGGTCAATAAAAACAATAGAGCGCCTATGTCTCAATAGACATATATTGACTATCCCCTAACAGTAAGCACAGTTGATGCTTCAGAACGAGCAACCTGGAGAAGCAGATCGGTAGGTTCTATTGAAGATTAAAGAAGTTAGGTTTGTGGGTAGGCGAGTAGAACAATTCGCATCGCTACATTTAAGCCAATACTTACCCATTGTGATACCCGTAGGGGAGAAATGTCCCTTGCCCATTGGTTACTCCGAGTCCAGTAGTTTTAATGAAGTTCATGATGTTGTTAATTGGTCTTTTGGATTATTATTCAAGATCACATAAGAAGGGTCTCCCGAGAAATTTAAATTTTATGTGGATAAGACCAGAGAAAGTGGGTTCCTCATCTTCACATCGTCGAAATATGTTATGTTCCCTAAGTCTTAGTTTCTTTCATGTGGTACTGAAAAGTGTTATGCCCCATGGTTACTCCTATCAGGGTAGAAAAGAATTTGTATAATTCTATCGGTCCCACTCTTATCATATCAAGGCTATAAACTTCTTTCGTAATGCGGGATGAACACCGACGTGTATCTGTTCTGATATTGATTCTGTAGCTCTTCTTGCCAATTGGTTGGCCTTTTTATTTCCTGAGGGCAATCTTGTTCTGTGTTTAAAAAACCTTACACGATAGCACTGATCTGGGTATATTCAGCGGCTCAGAAAATATGCCCATCGCCTACAACCATCTTTGACGTATCCGTGAAGCCAGAGATGATGCGTGTACTAGTAGGCTGACCGCTTTTCCACAGTTCTCTGGTTGGGAACGAGCTTGTGAACCGTCTCTTTAAGTCTAGGTAAGGAGTAAGGTAATCCGTGGTATAAATATATTTTTCCAGGATCATGGAATGAATCGTGGTGTTAAGTCTCCAACTATCTGACTGACTTATTCTTAGCACTAATTTCTGCAGCAGCTTGAACCAAGATGTCCAGCGCTAACAGATTAATTATTGCCGCCAGACCTGCAGTGGCTGTTGTTCTCAGGGGATTCTGTAGCAGATGCTTCAGGCTATAATGACTTTTACAATTGTTTTCCCCAAATTCGGTCAGAATATCCTTTCATTCCGCGATTATACCCTGAAGCCCTTACAATATTAATTTAAAAGGTTGACTACTAGACTTCTTCGATATAATTAATAGTACTTCTTCTCCAACTACTGACGTTTAGCAAATTCTATTGATCCACAAGTAAACCAAAACTAAAGCTTACCGTTTGTAGCTCTGTCACTAAGCGTCATGTTTGTTTGGCTGATCTGTCATTTTGTGGTCATTTTACGGCTCCCATTGCACGGGTCAAGAGGTTCTTCGGTTACATTGTCACCGGCGTTTGCTTGACCCGCGAGTCATTCTCACTAAATTTCATTTCCAATGAGATGCTGAAGTTCAATGTTAATGGGTGCACGGTTCCGGACTTGGCTTACGACTACTCAACGAATAATTTAAATTTATGGTCGATTTTTTTTTACATACTTTGTTTATTTGAGCTTTTGACAGAACGTATAAAGGTACAACACTTAAATATAACATATAACATACAAAAAAGCAATGTTAGGCAGCAGAGGAAGGAAAGACCAAGGCGCACGTAGAGGATGTCCGGTTCAGCAGTAAGCTTGCAAGTCCTTGAAGTCGTTAGTTTTCAATTGATTTAATTTGGAACGAGTTTGCCCGGCCCGGTGGCCGCATAATGTTAAACAATAGACACAATATGTGAATAGTTTTACAATAATTCTTAATTTATTAATAACAAAAACCTATCTCAATAATTAATTACATAAGTGACATGTGTAAACTAAATTTACTGTCGACAATTCGATTTAGGGAAGGGGATTGTAGAGGGTTACACACTGCAATGACTAGAAGAATCTAGCCCTAGTCAGGTTATTCCATTTACCTACGCTAGATCTTGAACCACAAGGGTGATAAGGCTTTTAGTGTTTTTTTTTGTGTGTTTTTTACTGATTAGACGGGTACTGCTGAGGGACCGTGCAGGATCCTTCTGGCTTAGTAAACGAAGGGAACATTTGGTACTGGGTATTTGTAACCCTCAAACGTGGGTGGCAAATAGGATGGGGCTGGGGTTGACGTCCGGAGTGTTGGAGGTAGGGTTGGAGGTGGAGTGGGTCTTGGAGTTGTTATTACTGGTCTACGGGTTGTTACTGGTGGACTTGGAACTCTTGTGGTTGGTGGTGGAGTCCTCGGAGGTGTGGGTCTTGGAGTAGTTATTATTGGCCTGGGAGTCGTTAACACTCTTGGTGTCGTTGGTGGCAAATATGTTGGCACTGGCTTTGTTGGCCTAGGGGTTGTTATCACTCTGGGTGTGGTTGGTGGCAAATAGGTTGATGCTGGCGTCGTTCGTCTAGGGGTTGTTACTGGTGGACTTGGAACTCTTGTGGTTGGTGGTGGAGTCCTCGGAGGTGTGGGCCTTGGGGTTGTTAACACTCTTGGAGTGGTTGGTGGCAAATAGGTTGATGCTGGTGTCGATCGTCTAGGGGTTGTCACTGGTGGACTTGGGATTCTTGTGGTCGGTGGTGGAGTCCTCGGAGGTGTGGGTCTTGGAGTAGTTATTATGGGCCTAGGAGTTGTTAACACTCTTGGTGTGGTTGGTGGCAAATAGGTTGATGCTGGCGTCGATCGTCTAGGGGTTGTTACTGGTGGACTTGGAATTCTTGTGGTTGGTGGTGGAGTCCTTGGAGGTGTAGGCCTTGGAGTAGTTATTATTGGCCTAGGAGTTGTTAACACTCTTGGTGTGGTTGGTGGCAAATAGGTTGATGCTGGCGTGGATCGTCTAGGGGTTGTTACTGGTGGACTTGGAATTCTTGTGGTTGGTGGAGGAGTCCTTGGAGGTGTGGGCCTTGGAGTAGTTATTATTGGCCTAGGAGTTGTTAACACTCTTGGTGTGGTTGGTGGCAAATAGGTTGATGCTGGTGTCGACCGTCTAGGGGTTGTAACTGGCGGACTTGGGATTCTTGTGGTTGGTGGTGGAGTCCTCGGAGGTGTGGGTCTTGGAGTAGTTATTATTGGCCTAGGAGTCGTTATCACTCTTGGTGTGGTTGGTGGCAAATAGGTTGATGCTGGTGTCGATCGTCTAGGGGTTGTAACTGGCGGACTTGGGATTCTTGTGGTTGGTGGTGGAGTCCTTGGAGGTGTGGGTCTTGGAGTAGTTATTATTGGCCTAGGAGTTGTTAACACTCTTGGGGTGGTTGGTGGCAAATAGGTTGATGCTGGCGTCGTTCGTCTAGGGGTTGTTACTGGCGGACTTGGGATTCTTGTGGTTGGTGGTGGAGTCCTTGGAGGTGTAGGCCTTGTGGTTGTTATCACTTTTGGTGTGACTGGTGGCAAATAGGTAGGTCCTGGGGTCGTTCGCCTAGTGGTTATTATTGGTGGAGCTGGAACTCTGGTAGTTGGTGGCGGAGTCCTTGGAGGTGTTGGCCTTGGGGTTGTTATCACTCTTGGTGTGGTTGGTGGCAAATATGTTGGCACTGGCTTTGTTGGCCTAGGGGTTGTTATCACTCTTGGTGTGGTTGGTGGCAAATATGTTGGCACTGGTTTCGTTGGCCTAGGAGTTGTAATCACTCTTGGTGTGGTTGGTGGCAAATATGTTGGCACTGGTTTCGTTGGTCTAGGGGTTGTTACTGGGGGTGCTGGAACTCTGGTAGTCCTCGGAGGTGTGGGCCTTGGGGTTGTTAACACTCTTGGTGTGGTTGGTGGTAAATATGTTGGCACTGGCTTCGTTGGCCTAGGAGTTGTTATCACTCTTGGTGTGGTTGGTGGCAAATATGTTGGCACTGGTTTCGTTGGCCTAGGAGTTGTAATCACTCTTGGTGTGGTTGGTGGCAAATATGTTGGCACTGGTTTCGTTGGTCTAGGGGTTGTTACTGGGGGTGCTGGAACTCTGGTAGTCCTCGGAGGTGTGGGTCTTGGGGTTGTTAACACTCTTGGTGTGGTTGGTGGCAAATATGTTGGCACTGGCTTCGTTGGCCTAGGAGTTGTTATCACTCTTGGTGTGGTTGGTGGCAAATATGTTGGCACTGGCTTCGTTGGCCTAGGGGTTGTTATCACTCTTGGTGTGGTTGGGGGCAAGTATGTTGGCACTGGTTTCGTTGGTCTAGGGGTTGTTACTGGTGGAGCTGGAACTCTGGTAGTTGGTGGTGGAGTCCTTGGAGGTGTGGGTCTTGGGGTTGTTAACACTCTGGGTGTGGTTGGTGGCAAATATGTTGGCACTGGTTTCGTTGGCCTAGGGGTTGTTATCACTCTTGGTGTGGTTGGTGGCAAATAGGTTGGTACTGGCTTCGTTGGCCTAGGAGTTGTCACTGGCACAGGTGGTCTTCTTGTAGTTTGAATTGGTCTTGTTGGGTATGTCAATGGGTTGCTTGGTGTCGGGTACGTGTAACCAGTGACCTTAGGCTTAGTTGTGGTCGGCTGTGGTCTTGGAGTCGTGATATAGGGTGTTGTCCTGTACGTCGGTGGCTGAGTGGTCCTGTATGTTGGTGGCGGAGTTGGCCTATATGTCGGTGGTTGGGTGGTCCTGTACGTCGGTGTCGGAGTTGGTCTGTACGTCGGGGGTGGAGTTGGTCTGTACGTCGGGGGTGGAGTTGGTCTATACGTCGGTGGTTGGGTGGTCCTGTACGTCGGTGGTGGAGTGTACTGTGTTGTGCGAACACTGCTGGTTGGTCTTGGAGTTGTTGGGTAGGTAAATGGTTTTTCTGGGGTTGGATATGTGTATCCAGTCACTTCCCTACGTGGAGTCGTTACTACAACTCTTGGTGTAGTTGGAGTGTACTGTGTTGTCCTGGGAGTTGTGATAATTCTTTGAGTTGTCAAAATTCTTGGCGTCGTTGGCCTGTACGGTGTTGTCACGGGTACATACGGCGTGGTTGGCCTATATGGTGTTGTCCTCGGAGTCGTGATAATTCTTTGAGTTGTCAAAATTCTCGGCGTCGTTGGCCTGTATGGTGTTGTCACCGGTACATACGGTGTCGTTTTCCTTGTTGGTTCTGTAAATGGGACGCGAGGAGTTGGGTAATCATATCCATCTGCAGCTCGTGCCTTTCTAAGTAAGTCGGTTTGATCTCCCGGAATCTATTATGAACAAAAGCGATTAATCGTACATGAGCATGAATGGAAATTGTTTATTACCTCTAGTTCCGCGCAGAAACCGACCGCGCAAAGCGCTAAAATCAGTACAGCGCTCCTCTGTAAAATAAAACAGAAATAAAATTAAATATTTTCAATATATTCGTTCATACATATAAAATTAAATGCCAAGGTCATCTTTACCGGAAACCTCGGCCATTCTCCCTCGAAGTCATCAGGTCCGCTTTGAATATTTATTAATAATATTAATAATCAGACAGTTGTGTATTGTTTCGACCCCAAGCAGGCTCATAACAACAGACCACAGTGCATCACAAAGGGAATTTCAATTTAAGGAAAATGTATGCTGACCAACCGGTTACGAATGATAGTTCATTGAACTAAGTCCCGCTTTGTACAAGATATTTAATATTCCTCAGTCTCTGACATGTCTGTTTTGCAAACTACTCTTAGGTTTAGTTTAAACGAATTGCTGCACACTCGTAATAGATACTAATCAATCGAACATGCCCACCTATCTATCAGCATTTTACATTGCAAAATTATGTACGTAGGCTATGTTGTAATGTTGGACCAACAAGTCTTCACCGATCTGGGAGCATGCATCGAAACGGTGGGATCAACGTGTGTCTCACACCTGAACGTGCGTATAATATTAGATCGGCGCTTGGAGAGGCCGTATGTGTTAATAAATTATACCCGTGCTAAGTCAAACAGATTTCGGTTATGTCATTTCGAAGGTCGTCTAAGTTCAAGTTCGACCACGGCAGGTTGCATCATTTATTGGATTTTCAGTTTTAAAATAACTAACCGCGTCACAAAAACAAATTTAGTAAATATGTACATATATTGCCAAACTGGTATCTAACGCTAATAAAACACTCGCATAACGAAATCGGAGATTACTCCCAACCTGAAGATTTCCTAATTCCAAAAAAAGGCGGACTAGATATTTGTTTGCGAACGTGTGTGGTTTAATGAGATAAGTTGAAAACCTTGAAGACGTTGAACTCGTCTTCAGCTCATCAGGATGAAATTTATGTACACTATGCTGCCGTATCCAATTGATATTTGACATTTGAAACTGTGGCTGTTGGTGCAGAAATCGAAAGCTGACTCTGACGAGGCTGATTGGTTTTGTCCATCGCAAATTTGTTTTTAATTTCCAGAACCAGAATGTTCCGAAAAGTAAAAGTGATAGGTGTTCCCTGAATTTAATTTAAATAATATCTATTTTTCCTTGGTATACCAAAAATTTTGTCTAATAAAATACAAACATATGTACACACAAACCTACTGGTTTGTCCCTCACACTTAACAAAAAAAAACTTGATTTACTAATCAAAAGTTTTAGTTCCGTGTTAATTTGGACAAAAAAAAGTTTTCGGCTCTGCACAAATTAAGAATGTTTGATGTTTTAGATTTACATATTTTAGAATTAAGTCGATACCGCAGAGTATTTCGCCTCCAACATTATATAACAATGGGTTTCGTAATCCTGTTTTGTCGGTCGGTGTGTGCCTATTGCTAATCACGGCCTTAAGTAAGCAAAAATTATCATAAAAGTCGATAGCTTTGAGGCTTTAGCTGCGACTAAAGTTCTTTGGGATATTAGTTATTTGTATTCTGAATTATGGTATGAAAAGAATTCGATGACAGCATAACGCGTAATGTGATATCTTGGCTTGCGAAGAAGATTAATGGGGTTATATAGGGAAAGTAACCGGAATTCCTTGTTATTCAATTGTATTGTTTAATTTTTTATGTATTTTGATTTGAATAGGGTTTTGTTTCTATTGAAATGAAAGTGAGAAAGAAAGAGTGAGAAAAAGAGTGGTTCCTGTGACAAAGAAGGTCGTCTAAGTGGTTTATGTCTAAACTTTATGTAGTAAGTTGGAGCTTCAAAAATCCTTTCAAACTTTGCTGTATGATGAGTAGAGATGTATCTGTAACAATGTTTTCTTATATCTGTAGAGTGCTCATTCGAATACTAAAATCATTCAAGATATTACGCCTGTTTTAGCTCTAAACTATGATAAAGTGTGCCCAAATCGCAATGATACTTTTCCCAATTGTTATGTTTCAGCAGCTGTCAAAGCTATGAATGAAATCCAGGTGTCAAAATATTCAGCAAAGTCTGCCATTCCATTATGCATCGTTTCAAGCTTGATGAATGTTCGAAAATTATTAAAAAAATGCTATCGAAATTCCGGCTCCGGTAAATACGCAACGTGAGTTTCGCCATGATGTCGGTGCAGGTAATTCGTCGCTCCTAGGAAAATTTTGAGTGTGAGACAGACAAAGATTGGTGCGAAATGAAGAAAACGTAGCGGTCAGTATCGAAGAAGTCCCAGAAATGGCGATTCGGCACCAATCAGCTGGATTGAGCATTGATTGGATTTGGGCCTGCACCAGCATAGGATTTTGTTGCCTCAAGAATTGAAGCCGGAGGACTATATATAGGAATTTTGGTCAATCTTCTCGGACGAGGTTCATATTTGGCTCTGCGGCTATGTAAACAAGCAGAATTGCCAATATTGGAGCTAAACCCAATACTATTTATGGCGACTTTCTGGAATTTTGGTACTTTATCGTGCAATATGCTTCCCGCTTTAAACTATTTCGGTTTGCTTAGCTGTATAGCACTTCTTATGCTTCAATTTGCAATTTGGATATTGTATGTTATTAAGACACACTCGGTGGAGACCGTGGGTCTCACGGACTTTATCAGTTTTAAGAAAAGTAAACTTCTTATTTATAATCTTCATACTTCATAATAATGACAGTTCATGAATTGCATCTATAGTTACTGGCGCTTTACTAAGCAAAAGACTGAGCTACCCATAGTTTATTTGTACGATTTCTATTAAAAATCAAATGTGAACGTATGTACACATATCAACGCGATTTCTTCGTTCCGGTCAGTAATCCAACGCACTAACCAGTCACTCCGGGTGACCTACCGCGATATGTCAAAGTTTATGTAATATACACAGCTGGTGTATCGCACATAATTCTAGTGTATCTTGCATTCTTAAATATGGTCACAGTCTTAACCCTCAGTAGTTGATATCATAACTATAAGTTGTATCTTTCACATGAGCGATTCGTTCAAATGTATTTAAAAAAAATACTAGCAACTGACACCAAAGATATGTACATTTATGTAACTTGTCATCGTACATTCTTTTGAAAGAGCAAACAGTTGGCAACATCGACACTTTCGCACGTAGTTGCTAACAGCTGGTTTCTCTACATACTATCCATGTCTGTAAAGAGTGGCTTTCTGGAATATATTTCTAATCGCTATTGACAAATTCTCGTGACGATCAGGTTTGGCATTTTTAATCAAAGCCCCCATCCGGTTGTTTCGATCAACGTGCATATTTACACAGCCATTAAAAGTTTTCGCATTTTTCTCACCGACAACCTCACCACGCCATTACACCAATGGCGGCACAATTTGCAGACACATAGTCAAGAAAAAAAGAAAAAAAAAATTGTACAATAATCGATGGCACCTACATTACATCAAAGTTCAATTTGATTATGTATACACAGAAACATTAACTGACGGACACACTCGTTTGTACGGCAAGAGATAACAACTTGTGGTTTCCAGAGATGTGTCACGACCAGAGTTTACCTCAATGAATGCTGAAAAAGAGAAGCCCGCAACGATTTTCTTGATTTCATTCGGCAATTTAGACTGATGTTCACAGAGGACAAGGCAGCCATAAAGCCTCCACGAAGCACCCTCTACTGTGCTGGTGCACTCTCATGGGATGCTGCAATGTCTGCGAAGAATCTTACTCTAAAGGAGGTCAAAACGAATTTGTTGAATTAAATTCGGTGCAGTTGACCGATGCAGCGATGACGACTGCTTAGTGGTTATCTACCAGAAGACTCTGTGTGAAGACTCAGTATTGCTTTGTCGTAATAAAAATACGAAGCGAAGTGAATTACTTGGAGATTTTATGGGATGCTTAAGCGCCTTGATTGCAGTTTCTGTATGCAGATAGTCGACGACAACACGAGTGGGTTACTGGTGACCGTCATGGCAGATTACTTTGATTTTTGTTTTTGTATTAATGTTAATATTATTTATTGCCACCAACAAATTCAAGAGAATACGGGTTTCGAATAAACTCCTTGTTTCTACTTTGTTAAGTGGGCAGTCACCATAAATATGGTAGATTTATACCCGGCTGGTGTCAGGTGAGTAGGGCTTCCCTACTGGTAGGGAGGTGCTAAATTGTCATAATTTTAATACCAGTTGACCGTGAATGGCTGGGTATTATATTCAAAACCGAAATTGATTCAGAGAAATCGACCATCCTCTTGGTCTATGGGTCATGGTCTAATGGATAATAGAGTTTTCTTTGATTCGAGCGTGTAATTTAAGCATTAACGGTCAATTAATCATAATTAGCGTTATTATCGAACGGCTGACGAGTAGTTAATTATTTTGTAGCCCTTTAAAGTTGACGTATTCACCTCTACTTAATAAAAGCTTATGAATTGCATCCTCTTCATATTTACCTCAAAATGTATTAATAAAATAATCAATATTTTGGGATTAACTTTTATCGTAGCTGTCAATGAAAAGAAAAAATAAAAACCAAAAACTGGCTTCACCACCACCGCCACCACCAATGTCATTAGATTTCCTGTTGGCTTTTTACTTGTTTTTTATGAATTTGAATTAAATATTTTTTTTATTTTAAATATAAAAGTTTGGTCACTGTTTTCTGGTTGGTGTTAAATTTTTAAACATTTTTGCATAAAATAAAAGTTAAATCGGAGGTCACTCAGTGATATTTGAAATTTAGTAATTCTGTTTTGGGCTGCTTCAATATCTTTCGAATACTCATACTATGATGTTAATATGAAGAACACGTTTTGACTTTTGTGTTGAGACACTTTCATGGCAGTAATTACTTGCATCAGTTATACTAATTAAATATTAAATGTCACACATGTCAAAGCTAATGCAATTGGATTGCCCAATAAACTTTTTTTTCTTTACATTTTTATAAGTTAGAAATATCTTTTTGCCGAAAACAAGTGTTTTTGTTATTATAACTGAAAATGAAACCGTTAGTATTTGGTATTAAACGATTCAGACGTCTGGGAAGGTAGGATTTTAATGAAGTCATATTGTTTTACTAAGGATAATAAAATAGCTCATGTTACGTGATTTGGAAGCAAGGGAATACTCGTATCCTATAGCTTTTCGCTTTAACAATCATTATGTGTACCATTAAATGGCAGTTATAATCAGCCTTCTATAAATCGGAGTTTACGGTTAATGATTTATGATGACTTAGTTGTCCTAACTACCTATAAGGGATATGTTACATGTTTCAGTTGACAAGACAATAAATTTGATTTCTTTCTATATACTCCCAGTATCCTGTATATTCTATCTTATCCCTCTACATATTTCAGCCACGCCCACTTTGTGGAGGCATTTTCATCAAGAAACAGGTTTTAATGAAATTCGGAATGAAACATCAATACAAATTCGAAAATATCGTTGCAAATTGATAAAAAAAATCCGACCATTGTTTTTGAGTTTGTACGGCTGTAAATGGCACATGAGTTTCCTGTGAAGTGGTTGCAAATGTTTGTTGTTATTTGTCTTGCATAATCGCAGGTTAACAATATTGATATCGGTAGTACGTTGGTAAGAGCTTTAATGACCTTTTAGAAAATTGGAGCGTAATCCTTGTGTACAATACTGTTTAGTCTGGAAATTCTTTTGAAATTGAAGAACATAGCCATACCTTACAGCTCCTGATTTGCAAACAACTTCTATAAAAATTCATTTATCCATCTCTATGTCCTCTACTTCCTTTTTTATATATTTTTATAAAAAATCAAGGTATAGAGACTTACCTACATATATCTAGGACCGTTAAAGTGTGAACATGAAATTCATGGCCTATTGGCAGGTTTTCGTATCCATAAATTTTAGATTTTTGTTCTCTGAAACTTTTTGGGTATTGTTTTTTCTAGATTTCTTTACCTCAAGACTAGTTCAGTAAGTCTTGTAAGGTTGTAAGTCCCTGTGTAAAAATCAAGTTTAAGAAAAATGTGTACGACGGCAAAATAGTTTCTGATATTATTAATATAAACGCGGATAGATACTATAAATAGAATCAGTACTGGAAATATAACAAGTTTGTTTCGAACCAATTTAAATGAGAAATATTATGTAAATTATATACAATGTTTTAGTTTAGGCAGTGAGGAAAAAAAACCGCCTTGTGCTTGACATTCCAATCGTATGACCTTGCGAATACTTATTTATGGGTGGAATTAATGTATTTGCTCAAGGTTAGTTCCCTGAATATAGAAGCTTCCAAAAGTTAACAACCTTCATATTGAATACTTTCAGTATTCATCACACTAAAAAACTGTTGACTATTAAGATTCTAATCAATCCAGTAAACAAATTATGCTTAGCAAACAAAATTTAATATGTATCAGATGAAGACTTTCAATTTTCATTTTAATATCTTTCTAAAACTTCTCAAGTTGTGAGCACTCAGCAGCTAACTACAGATGAGTGAATGAATGTCACATTTCGTAAAACCTCCAGACCGCTTTTGCATCAGATAGTTCCTTACAATGTATTGCACTTAAGTGAGCGCAAGAAGAAATTTCTATCCACTTCAACACTTCTCTGAGCACTAGAGTAGAAGAGCGTTAAATTTGAAAGCTACTAGGTACTGTAGATTTGAAAGAAATCTAATTCGCAGAATATAAAAAGTTTACTTCAACAATAAGTTGCTGTGTACTGCCGGTTGACTAGCTCTTTCAGAGATGGCAGATCAGTTTAATATTCACCCTTCTTGGGTGCCGGGCCATAAAGATATGCCAGACATGGAACTACTATACCTATCTTATCAGGTAAAGATACCTTAGGTACTCCAATCGTGTCATGCAAATTTAAATTGGATGCTCTCGAAAGATCAAATCTCAATTGGACAAGTGGTATAACATGTCTTGCGACAAAAGGAATTTAGTCCAGGCTGGGTCTGAATAGCTCTAAGACTCTGACCTCTCTTAGTAAACTGCATATTAATACCATAGTAGGTGGCATCACTAGACATTGTCTAATGGGGAAGAACACCACGAGGCTTGGTATGGATTTAAACGACTTTTGATGGGACTTGCTCTGCTCAGTTTCATAAAAGAAAACTTCGCTTAGAAGCCTTTTTCTTCAACGATATTACTGATCTTAGTAACATCGACATTAAGAGTCTTCTATGTTTCATTGGAAACTCTAATTGGTTTCAGTACAAGGCATCCAGATGGTACCACAACGGACTTATTACTGGTTTATTGGCGGTAGCTGTCAGCTACTTTTAACCTTAGCTAACCTATCCTACTTTAACAATGATAAACTAGTCTTTGCAAAAGGTAGTGAGCTAGGAGCTCCTAGTTATAGAGAGGGAATAAGAGAGAGAAAGGGAGAAAAATGAAGAGAGAGAGGGATAGAGAGAGAGAGAGAGAGAGAGAGAGAGAGAGAGAAAGAAAGAGAGAGAGAGGGAGGCAGAATATTATGGTAGAAATTACTTTGGAATAAAAAGGATGTCAATTAGACCTGTTTGCTTTGAATCATTGTTCTAAGACCGAATAGTTCTAGGAAACTGCTGCAATTATTTTACTACTTTTGCTAGTTGTTATTAGCAAGGCTCATGCAAATGGTACAAAGTATACATGAACTTGATAATAAACTTTTATAGACATGATGAATTTAATCAACTAATTTCATTCAAAAGACAAACCAAATAAAATTTATTCTCAAGAACCCTTGAATATTTTATAACAAACATCCCACTTGAATCGTGCCATAGATTAACATGGTATAAACTGAAGGAGTTTATGGTTATTAATAGTAAGCCACATTAGATGGACAAGTGTTAAGTTTGCAAGCCCACACTTCAAATAAGTAGATTTAATTAGGTGCGGTTGGTTATCATTGAGGCTATCGGTTACGTGTTTTTTACAGTCTGCTAATAAAAATGTAAGATGTTAATATGTTTTATTTTTTCTTTTCTTTAAACTCCAGGGAAAATGTTAACAGATGTAATGCAAATCTTCATCTGCAAAGCATACAAAGGCACAAATGTTTCTTAAGTGACGTAAGGAAAGTGTTAAGTTGCGATACCAAAGACAATGGAATGTGATGCATATAATGTAGGTAATTTAGTTTGAATTCGTATTCTACACCAGTAGCACGAAAGCTATCACGTTCCTTTGTTTTACTTTAGAACAGTAAGTAAAGTAGGCAAGTGTCAGCTAAACTAATTTGAATGTTTTATGACACTATTTCTAGTACACGTCAATAAAATATGTACATATGTGTACAATACACATATATATGTTAGAACCATTCCTATTGGGTATTCAAGCAGAAATTAATTGAAAAAATATTAAATACGAACCTTTCTTACAAACGTCAGGGCCAGGAAGATATTGGTAACTGAGCGGGCCGTCACCCACACTCAAAAGGTTTGTACTAAAACTTAAACTGGATTATGTGATTGATCATCTCAACCAAAATTAACCAAAAATGGGAGAAGAATAGTATACAATTTTCAAAGGATCAATGATGGCATTCGTCTTTATTTTCTATTCATTCCTGTACTGTGTGTATTTTTTTTAAGTAATGTGCTTTAGCTGTATTACATCGATTATTGGACGTATACAACCAGTCAATAGATGTATGGTTACATACCGGATGAGTGCTATAAAACAATAATCAAAATGCTCTGCACAAACAGAAGTTCAAACCACATTGTACTATGTACGTGCAGATATAATCGGCAAAAAAAAGCTCATTCTACCTTGGCAACAGGCAATTCTAATGACAGAGGTATGTTAGGTCAGGTTGTGGGATTATACCTACATATAACCGATTGATATCTACAACACCATACGAAGAATTTTGAACGTCAGAGGGACACGTCTTCAATTTGCAGAGATGTGATCTCTAATTTCTGTGTATTTTGAGTTTAACGCGCGGTGTCTTTACATTAATTGTACTCATTAAAACTTGAATAGATTTAGTGGTAAAATCTTTCAAAAAGTGTACATGCGTGTACATATTTACCTACAAAGGTGAACGTTTTTAGAAAGGAAATAATACTTTGCCTTACACATAGAGCACATCATATTTTCCTCTGAAAAAATGCTTTGCGGTTGCTGTAATAAAGAATGAACTTTATTTCAGGCCTCCAGCTAGAAACGTTTAAATCTGACCTTAAATTTACGGATTTATGTTGCAAAAGAGAGATTAGTTATTTGTACCACTATTTCATGGCAATTTGTTTTACTGCGCCTGCTAAGATGAAACCAAAGTTTTTTAACCTAACTTATCGCAGGCAGATCAGAGAATACAATTTAGTCTAACGTTTTGTTTTGTTGTACTCATATGACGAAAGTAAATTACTAAATTCGAAATATGTGTATCTGTACATTGCACTCGCCGTACCCTTTATTGTTTTTCTGCACCCACAATTCAATAAGTACTATTGTACATGCTTTACGTGATGTCACAGTGAATAGCTTAGTTTTTTTCAAAATATTTGTTGCGGTAGTGTAATAACTTATGTTGTTTCATAAACGAAGTAGGTGTGGTAAAAGGGAAAACTACACAACATGCAAAAACAGTCAAATGAGTGAGAGTGAATTTTTTGGCACTTTTTGGCTGTGAATGAAGTTCGTTGTCTCTCAGGTTCAACCTAAGTCCTTAATACCAAATCATTCAACTTTCCTTACTTTTTTCTGGAATCTTTCGTTATGTAACGATCTATCTACACATTTCATACATGGCATGAGTAATTAAGAAAGATGTACCATGTACCTAGTGCAGCCTACTACTTCCCTTCGTGCACTGCAAAGGTTGTAGGACATGGTCTGCGCTATAATGGCATAACAATCGTGTGATTACTATGTGGTATTAACGGTTTTTTTGAATGTTAACAGGTTAAGGGTTTCATTAATTTTTATTTTGCATATCGCAGAAATTTCTTAACTTCTCATAAAAAATGTTGCGGGGTAATTTATTTAAAGTTCACCACAAGATTTATTACTACATTCATTGAGTACTTGGTGGGCTTCTGTCAGTAAATTGGTTAAATTCATAAGAAGTAGCTAAATGGAAACACAATTCAAGGTCATTCAAGACGTATCACTGTACAAACATGTAGAATTATGTTGTGATAATACCGTACACAGCTATGCATACATTTTTTTTCAATATTAAGTAAAAAGTGAATTGTATAAAAAAGACGACTGCAAGATAATGTAATTAGTGTTTTTCTGGGATAAACCTTACAAGTGCTTTGATGTTTAGACAAGTCTGTAATGTGATTGCTAAGAAAAATTGAAAAAATTGCGTTTTGTTTCCGTCTAAAAAAATAGAAAAACAAATGTCATCTTTATTTTGAAAGTTTGAATAAATTACTCGTTTGCGAAATTTTTCTTCTGTTTATTTACATTTTTTTTGATGTGGTTATTGCACTATCAAATTCCATGCTTTTGAGGTACAGACAATGGATTATACATACATGTGATGTAACTACTTTGTTTTATTTAAGAATCTTTTTCTAAAACATAAATTAACTAAACAGTGAAACAATGATGAAAATCGGGAGAGGTCTGTAAGTTAGAAGCGATTCTCCATGAGATTTAGATAAATAAGAAGTGGAAAGGTTGTTAGTTCAAAAGGTAGTTAGTATAAAATAAGGCTCAGAGAGAGGCAGTTTTGGAAAAAGAAGTAGTTTCGAAAGATAAATAGAATAAAATAAATAAAAAGAAAGGTAAAGATAGATCGAAGAAGAGAAAGAGATATAGAGTATGAGGGAGAGAAAAGCGAATCCGATTAAGATATCTATTCACCATTCACCATTTTCTGGGCGTTCAATTTCAAACTGTATAAGAAATCTTGCATATTACTCGTTGAACGCAGCCATTTGGCTGCCAACCTAAATGTAAAAAAAGGATGATGGCGGCTAATTTCCGGGAAAGGTATATAGTATATAGGAATAAAGTATTTTAATCATCTTACAAGACTAAACATTTAGATATTTAAATTATCTACTGTTCACCCGTATATTAGTCACGTCTATTTTTAGAGAGATTTCTATTAAAAACCGATTCTTAAAAATACGTACATACATATATGTTAGATATTATCTTTGGATCTGAATCCATTATAATAAAATGCCACGCCCACTTAATAAGAAGGAATAAGGTAAATAAAATATAATTTTCCATATGTTTGGTTTTGGAATTTATCAGAATTATAAAAGGTATTTGGTTTTCAACGCTATAGGGTACGCAAATACATATTCAGAATTGTCTCTGTATTTTGATTTGTTTTTAAAATTGAGTTATCGACTTCTGTTCCGCCCCCATCTGGTCTACATTGCAGGGAAAATAACCAAGCAACTACATAAAGCCAAACGCTGTTTTTGTGGACTTTTGTCCCAAGCGACTTGCCCTCACCGGTAGTTAAAATGTTTTCACACTGTTGACATCTTTTCGACTCATACACCAGACTACCAGCGACCTCACATGCCTGCAGGTTCACAGAGCACTATGAGGGGTCTAAGGGAATATATTTACGTATAGGTATATTGAATTGAATTCATAAGAAAATTTGTTTCGAAATCTTTGCTTTTAAGATTAGGTCATTCGAGATTTTCGTACTTTCTAGACTTTGCCTATTTAGTTAACATCATGACACCTCTCGTGAAAAAAAGTAGGCGTGACAGTACAACCAAAGAAATTATATTCTCGAAAATAATGGCTAATGAGAGCTAGTATAAATTATATTGTACAATTATTATAAGACTATGGGCGGGTAAAAATCAAATTATCTGCACTAAACTAAAATACAAATTTTGTCCAAATTTTGTGTTAAATTTCTTTACTTTTTTATATACCTAACGTACTTATTTATTAGAACATTGGCAAGTGGTTATGCATACATAAGTGCATGGTCTTCTTAGCATTGATCAATATTTGAAAATGTTCATGATGGGTTGTGCACTACACTGTAGCAATAATTTTTACTTCCGATTCCAAGTGGCATTACCATAAACCATATCTTTTCTACTGATATTACCCCAGAATGTATGCTAGGTCATATTTATTCTCTTAGCAGCGTTTGACGATGTATCTAAAGATTGGTTTACAAAATTTTCAACTTCCCATTAAAAGAATGAGACATTTTTGGAGTAACCTGTTTTCAACCTACATACTTACATATGTCGATCAAAGGAGCAGAAAAACAAAAATTGCTGCTTTAAATTGCAAGGAATCAGAATTGTTTTTTATTAATAAATTGTTCCAGGTCTTAACGATGATTTCATAAATGAATTGCAATATTTTTTTTCAACAAAACTTGTCACATTATCTTTTATTCGCCAATTGGAGAAGAAATATGATGTAATCAATACAAATCTAGTTAAAGGTTTATCCAAACTTGTTCTACATTCTGATTGAAAGCCAATAAGCCCCAATTTGACTCTGAAGACCGTTATAACAAGTATTGGTCCGCTTTTTTAGAAATGAGAATGTCTCTAAATGATTGACTAATGATTTCATTCAGAAGAGGAAAAGCCTGTATATGCATGCAAAACCAATTACCACAAAGAAGGAGAAAAATATCTTAAAGTTCACATGTCGAAAGCCACAACCGATTGTATGCAGATCACTTGATAGAGCTAAAGAATAAGCATAATTATTCACAAACGAACGATGCCACATCGCAGCAGTGGGTTAAGAAAATCACTTTGTATCGGCATATGCAGTCTGTCACCAAAAGATGACAACAAAAATGCATAAATAATGACTGTGAGCTCTTACAGCTCCATCCATCGTCAAGTGCACTTAACTCGTTCGACCAAACGGCCGCATGAAGATTGAAGAAGCAACACCTCCTCGAAGCGATAATTAAGCGAGCTGGTACCACGGCAGATGCACAAATCAACATTTATGGGTCGTTTGAATTCACACAATTATATCTATAAATCATGTTAAATGTCTAAAGTTAAATGTCACTGCGACCGACCACAGACCACACTGTCCACACACGGTAATTGTATTCTAGTTATGCAATCGGCAGAGGTATCTTCAGATCGGTCAACAGTTGAATGAATATTTTTCTTTTCGCTACTTCATTGCACACACATTTCAATAAAACTTATTTGCTATCATGAGTTCTTTTTTATATCGACACTTCACTATAAATCACAAACAATATAGGCACACACACTCAATCCTTAAGCGGTGGCGGTGGCAACGCTGATGACCAAGTGCCAAGATGACCATGGCGACGACAGCACAACACAGTATGGTAATTGTCCCATATAGTGTTTTGAAAATTTGTTTTTAACTACTCACCATGATGAGCACTTCTAAATATCAGCACGCAATAATCCACAGAGGTATCCTGTATCGTTGATTGTCCACAACAAGTAGGGGAAAAAAAAAATAAAAAAATGTCAAGGATATCCTTCTCCGGGAAAAGTGAGAAAAAATATCCTTATCGTGTCACAATTCAATTACTCAATGAATTTGACCGATATACGGCAAGGCGATAGATAAAGACACAGGTGGATAAACCGTGTTGGTTAACTGCTAGACAGAGTGTGGAGTACCAACTAAAATAACAAATCTTATAGATTTTCTATATATACTCGGCGAAGATGCTACACCGGTGGAGACGGCTCAAGTTTTGAGACGCCGACGACGATCAAGATGAAGAAGTAATAATGTATGCTTTTGCCAAATGGTCGTACCCTCAGCTGAATTCCACATTAACGTGGGGAACCAGATTTCAATGAAGATCTGGTCTATCTATCTGGCAATTACCAGCTGGCCACCTTGTGGTCGATACATGCTGACACGACTATAGGATGGGAAAAAAAGCTTTTGGCGTGTGGTGGTAAATTTTGTGATTTAAATACAAACAACTTCGTACTTTTGGAGATGCTACCAAAGATGTTTAGCCGTGGTGGTGCTGATGGTGTTGGTGGTCACAGTGCGGGTTATAGAGTTTAATGTTAAGGTAGGCTTGCGCGCATCGGAGCTTTTTTTTTTCTCTTTTGTATATTATTTTCTTGTTAACAAACGATCATCAACAAATATTTGGTAGCAGCTTGTTTTGATGGCAAATTGGGATATTACTATTCGGTAGGTTGTCTGGGGGCTATGAGTACGACCTCTGGAGCAGATTCGTGTGTGTGGGAAAAATGCATATTGCAAAAGTTTTTACATTTAATGACCAGGCCACCCCAATGGTTACAGCTGTACTTTGGGCTGACAGGCGTACTCCATTCATGGCTTTTGAAGATCAACAAAAATTAATCCTCTAGCGGATGCCATTGCATGATTGGCATTGGGTCTGTTAAATGCGTTACTGTGTATAAGTTTGTCAATTTAATTTGGATATTGTTTTTGAGCGTATCACACCGATTTCGACGATTAATTATTGGGTGGTTCATAATTGATAGATGTCGGTGGAATCTCATTCGCGTTTTTGCTAAGCAAAGATTTGACTTAGGTTCGTTGTATAAATTTGGGGGTATTCCCATCTTCTGTTGACTTAAACTGGAATGCGGCGCATAGAGTCGTTTCGAAGAAGAATAGCACAACCTTATAGAACGTCGATGCAAGGTTTGTGGTTTCTATCATTACGGTATGAATAACCTCGAAAAGTAATGTTTATTGAACCGTCATGAATTCGAGACTATTGTTTAGGTATTGCACACATTTTTCTGGTACGTATTCGGTGCCCACTCCTATCTGACGTTTGTGCTCAAGATTTGCAAATATTTTTTGTCTTATATTACACTATGAAGCCCTCAGATCTATCGACTTGCCAAACATTTGCTTCAATTTACCAAAATCGGGGTCAGTTTGCAATTACTTCAAGACCGAAGAATTGGAACTGCGGTTGGTTAGAGTTCGTGGGTGAAATGGATTCTATACGGAAGAATTAAGTTCCACAAAAGTAAGGTCTGTGAAAGACTATGGATGGAAGGATGGAAGAAATGACGTAATAAAAATTCCGCTATCAAATCTACAGCTGTAATACTTCACTGATACAGCTGCTTTGTATAGAAGACATGATTAAGTTTCTGTATACATCATGAACATATAGTAAGGTAATGAGCTCTGTGTCGCATGTCATACTTTTCGTATTATCAACAATTTGCTTTTTTCTCCTATCTGTATTAATTTCCCTCCATTGCCTACATATTGCTTTTCAAATTAAAGTGTACGTTAGCAGGTCCTATAGAAAATTATATATGACCTCGATCCATTTTAGCTCCACTTCAATTTAGTATCATAGAATGCGGCATCTTCAATATATCTATCTGTGCCTTACTTCGGTTTTGCATCGAATTTAAGTTAAACAGGATTTTATGCCAGAAATAGTTGCAGTTGTAGAACCTGTTGTTAACAAAGTGTCCAAAGCAGAAAACTAACCATTGGAGCTCTGCTGTGTAATGTCATGTGATGGACAGGACAGGAGCGTAGAGCTAATTTTAGGAGCTTTCGAGTCAGATTTTTGATTTAATGCCCGGAGGAGAGCAAATGGAGAGGAATCGAAAAAATCAAAACCCTGGCATCAACTAGCCGCAAAAAAAAAAATCTTTGAGGACCGAAACTTGAAGATTAAGTGATCGCAGATGTAAGAGGATTAGGTTTAGAAAACTAAAAACAGTGTATGCGTGATCGAGTAGGATGAAGGTAAAAGGTACATATGTATATCTCAAGCAATAGGTACATCCTTTAACATAGAAATTAGAAATACGTAATGGGTATTCTTTTGCGGATAAATAGCACTTGGAGTTTTTTATTCAGATTACCGGATAAACCATTGATTGGAGGGCTAGATTTTCGTTCCCGAACAAGTTCATTATACATGTACATACCTCGATTTAAGTACAAGTAGAGGTTTTGGCTTTTTTTTGCTTCTGCCTTAAAGATACATTACAAGAAAACTTTTAACCTTTTTTTGGAGTGTTATCTTCCCGGAACGTCTGGGAAATACATACGCCGGAGTATAAATCTCATAATTTGTATAATTTAAAACTGGTGATGAATTTCCTGAGTATAAGACCATATAGAAGCTAGGTAGATAGAACGGAATGGCCACATGTGAAGCCAACACTTGAATCAGTAGTGATTGTGAGTTCCTGTCGTGTGTTTACCTGAAAAACGAATACAAACGTTACGTATTAGCTTTGGGGTGGTTCTGCATAGTCTTGAGCATTCGGAAGTGAGAAGTACACTCTTCTGCATCCGTGTCGCCCAGCCTTGGCAGATCATCAGTCGCTACTCACATTTGACTACGGTATGCCGCCATGAGATTGTGGCCGGTAATGACTCCGTTTTTTTTTGTCCAAAGTTTCCTGGAGACACGACAAAATAAAAGTACGTTCCATCTCTCGTTTCTCTTCTCTATATTGTGTTTAACAAGAGCTATGAAGGTGGAGCACAGGCATCGACCATTGTCCTGTTCGGAACTTCTTTTTGCTAATTCGCCCGGCAGCTTGTTCCCTTGGATGCCACTGTGTCCATGAGCAAAGGAGTGCGACGTCATGGTTTGCCTTGAGTACTGTAAGTTCTTCCCGGCATCGTTTAATCAGTTTAGAGTTGACGACTGTGGATGAGATGGCCTTCATGTCATGTGCTATTTCATGGATAGTTCTCGTGGAGGTTCTGCCATTGTAAATACTTCCGCTTGAAACACACTGCCGTGGTTTGGAACTCTCGAGACCAGGCAGAAGCTAACTCATTTGTTATTAAAACGATGTACATAGATTTTACTGTGTTAAGTAAATCCAGCATTCTACTCACTAAAAGAATGTCAATGCCAGTTCAATGATCATAGACAAATTTGTTTATATAAAATTATATAATCGCTCTGCAGCTTATAACATATATGTATGTTCATACGTACATACTACAAATAGTGGATTGAATTTGGTCCTCAATGAACTTAAAAATCAAAGAGGCAGACCTAATTTATTGCTGTAGTTGCAGAATTTCTTAATGAAGAATGGGTATAATATAAAAGAACTCAAAATTATTCTAATAAATGGTGAATAATTCAGACTTTTGCGTCAACTACTCGTAGTCCTCTTCTGCAGATCCAACTTGTCAAACTACATTATTTTACATTTTAATTGTATGACATTCGTACTTCCGGCACATGTTCTAGCCCAAGGTAACTGAATCATTCTTACGTTATTTGTGACTGTTTTATTTTTATAAATAGAATAAATTTTTTCTGGCAATAACTTAGAAAACCACCAGATATAAATATATTATGCAAATAATACATAAGTATATAGCAAATTACAAATCCACATTGGAAATAAATGCATATTTATTCATTATGGGTAGGTTCTGGGAAGCCATGACGGTGATACGTTGTATGTATTGCAGAGAAAATAAATTTTACAAATGCTTTCGAAGCTAGGATGAGTATGAATCTCAGGAAAAGGAACAAAAGTGTGGAAAATAAATATGATTGTATATTTTATGTTTACTTAACGAAAAACTGCATTTGGGAATGTTTCTCATGACATTCACGCTCTTATATACGTCGATATAAGAATTCTTTATTTTTAACGTCGGAGTAGGAACCAAACTTGTTGAGCAGTTTATTTCATCAACCTTTGTAACCTAAAACTAAGACCTGAAATATTGAATATTTCGTTTTAAGTATATGTATTTAAATTTTACTTTTGCCGTTGTTGAAAGGTTAGGAGTAAACTCTAAGTTAGTTGCACAATCTTATTTTAGAATTTTGTAGATGGTATTTCGTTGAGAGATACTATAGCCGACTCTAATACCTTTATAGCTGCGTCGTTCTGCACATGAAGTGTTACCTAAAATTATTTACTTTTGGTTTTTATTTTGCTATGTTGAACTGGATTACTTCTTTTGAATGGAAAGGGTCCAACCACTTCCTATTCAATAATATTGCTCAAGATTTGTCAACTTTTTGGAGTTCCTCAAGGAAATTACTTGGGACCCTTGATATTTGTCATTTGTCTTGGTGACATTTTTTCTGGAATACAATTTTGAAAATGTTTGTTGTATTTTGATGATATGAAATGTTTCTTCAAGTAAAACGTAAAACGTAAAATTAACTAAATGGTGCACTAAGAACGTTGTCATTTTAAACAGAAAGTAGTGTTTCGTGGTTTCATTTACCAGGATTTTTTCTTCAGTAGAGTCAATTAAGTATACCTTACAGCTAACTTTCAGTTTTCATATCAACTAACTACTCGCCAAAGTCAATTTAATATGAAACACTTTACTAATTCACACATATTTGTTATTTAAACCAAGTTTAAACCATGTTTAAAAAGTAGTTCACACAAAACAAACTTTCAAAAAGAGTTTTGAACTGTACTCGTTTCATAGTATAGGCAAAGGGCTTATTGCATATTCTTCTTTATTTGCTTTATAGTAAAATTTATTATATCAATAGTTTTATTATTTTACCTCTCTGTACTGCAAGGTTTCAAAATTAAAGAAAAGCAAATAGATTTTATTATCATAATAAATGTATTCACTTTGTTTGTTTTGGCGTTCATAGATATGCCATTTTGTGGTCTAAAAGACAACAGATCCTTAATTTCAAGATGTGTGCACGCACGATATAGACTTTTGACTGTGGTCTCCACTTAAGAAAAATTGTTGGCAATTATTTGATGGAATATTAAAAGTGTTGCTCAGCTTTAGAATAACTCAGAAGGGTGATTTACAACTCAACAAAATTTAAGAACGAATTTACTAACAACAAACCTTTTTATTTTTGAATCTGATAGCCCATTATAATGTTAAGGGTCTGTAATCGCCTTCTAATAACATTAAACCAAATCATAACCCTCTCTCTATCACAACAAGAAGTTACTGTGCAAAATTAGGTATTTCTACCTCTAAGGATTTCGGATTTTAAAGTATTGACAGTTTTGGTCATCATCTAATTAAAAAACACTTCCGTTAGAGTTCCGAAAAAAACCAAAACATTCAAATTAAGTTACACACAAAAATAAATTCCACTGAAATCATCACTCATCAAGCTATTTATTCAATTATTAAAATGAAAATATTGAATATTTACCCACATGTCAAAACTAAAATCCGCTAAATGACTTTTGACAGTAAAATTAATAACATTATTTACTCCCACTTGGAATAAACAATTGTATACCACTTTAATATTGAAATTAATTTGTCGTTCTCTTCATTCTGTACCAAATTAATCAATTTAATTCGACAGTCTGAAACCAGTAACAAGAAGACAGTGTCTTCTTTCTTGATGACGTACCTACCAACAAAAACTGTAAAATCTCGTTCCCAAAATAAATCCCCAATGTGCGTAACTATGATCAGCTCATCAAAAGGTAAACGACTCAAACTTGTGGATCTTTTATATGCTAAAGATCATCACTTTCGATAGAAGTTACTTACACACACCCAAAACTTGGACACTTAATCGCTGTTACGTAAGAAAAAAAAAATCCGGTTAAAATTTGTTTAATTATAATCGAATAGCAACTTTAATTCGCCGTGTAAGATATTCACGACTTTTCTTAATAGATTCCAATATTGTTCACGCTATACCTACTGTCTGCATATATTTGCTAAATATCCTGATGTGTTGCTTTTCCAGTTCTTTTCTAACGTACATATGTATCAGAACCAGATTAGGTTGCCTATTTTGAGGTCAAAAAGTTCCGTTATGTAATAAGTTGATATTTTAATCAAACGACTTTAAGGCTAAAATAAGTAAAAAAAAAGAATCAGGCATAAAAAAATAAGACACCTTCTCATTTGAAGAATAATTAATAGTATTGAATTGGTTCTTTGAAAAAAGTTCTAGAGCCAACTAGATATCGAAATGTCAAAATGGGTTGAACGTTAAATTTAAATTTGGTTTATGGGAAGAAACGAAAGAGCTGATGTGCGAACTGGTTTAAGTACTTTGATTAAAAAGTGAAATTGTTTTCGTTACTCCAATGACATGTTTATTTTTAGAATTCAAGCCTAGTTTGGTAAATTATATGTATAATAAAAGTTAATGATTCGGTTTTGTTAAATTCTTGATGTGAATCCACTTAGAACACGATTCATTTGTAATTTGCCTGCTTAAAGCAGGTTTTAGCCGGTTTTGAGGCTGTATATATGCACATCAGCACTTTTGTGACTATAAGTAAATTATAAAATTGAGTAAGAAAATAGAATATGATGTTCTCAAGTTGTCCATTCTGGAATTATCTTTATTCAACTTATTCCACATGCATACAGAGGTTGTGAATCTATAACTGTATTCTCAATAAATCCAAAGATATAATTTTGTTTGTAATTGGTTTGGAAATTGTTAAGTCCTTTAACCCCTCGGGAGGCAAAGAGCTCCATTACACATCGACTGTCCTCCATCACGTTTGCCTAGGGCATCCCGCTGATCTGCCTGCTTAAGTGAGCATACATAGTAATGGACCTGTCTTCGCGCCGTAGGCTGTGACCAATCCACTGCCACTTTCCCCTCCACACAGCTATGTCTATAGACTCTTGATTCGTTCTCCGATAAAGCTGGTCATTCAAGATACGACTGTCGTAAGCTTAAGATAATTTTTAAATATTTATTAACAAAGGTTGTGGGCGCCGTGGCTCAGTGGTTAGTGCGTTGGACTATGGAGCAAGGGGTTCGAGATCGAATCCCAGTCGGGGAACACCTAAACAGTTTTTCCGGCCCCACCTCTCGCGAGCGTCTGACAAACATCCGAGAGTACAGTTGTCCTGAGAAAGCTTCTCAAATAACAAACTGCCCTTTCGGATACGGCATTAAACAGTAGGCCCCTTCCATTCGTGTAAAGAATATAACACGCACAACACGAATGGTTGTGAGAAGCTAGGCCCTGGGTCCCATCGACCTGTAGCGCCAAGTAATTATTATTATAAAAATTATTATTATTAACAAAGGTTTCGTGCGGTTGTGATGTCCACTTTCAAGGACTGCACCCATAGATTAGTGCTGTTTCTACGTTGGATCGAAAAAATTGCAGCTTGGTCCTTAAGCTGATATCATTTCTTTCTTTAAACTTAGAATATGATTCCGAACACAACACGATTCTGTTCTTTCCCTGTTCTGTCAACTGCCGGCAATGTAGAGTTGAGCGCTGGTGTTTCAAGTGCTCTGGGGTTTCTTTCTTTCAGTTTGGCCGTGTTTATTTTGAGCCCCACTTTGTTTGTCTCAGCTTCTTAATTTTGGGCTATGGTCAACATAGTCCAGTTATTTAAGGTGGTATGTCATGGTCCAACGAATTCCATAGTTACCTTTCGTCAATCTTGCATGGAGTACATCACTAATAACCACCGAGAACAATAGTGGTGACAGTATGTATGCCTGTTGTGCTCCACTTTAAACTTCAAAATCCTCAGATCTCTTTCCATTGTATAAAACGTGACACTTAACACCGTCGTATGTAACCTTGATTAAAGCTATGTGTTTTTTTTGGAGAGCCTCTCCTGGGCGAATCATCCCGATTCAGACTGTCGAAAGCCTTCTCGATAAACAGTAGATGTAGCAGAGGCCTATAGGTTAGGTTAGATATGTGGGTAGGCGATTAAAATAAATTATCCCATCGCCACATTCAGGTCAGTACAGAACCATTGTGATACCCATAGGGGAAAGTCCCTTGCCTATTGGTCAACCCTAGTACTCATTTGTATCTTGTGAATCACCAAACCATCCTGTGGATTTGATGAATTTAAAGATTTCACTAATTGGTCTATTTAATAATTCTTCAAGATCACAGAAAAAGTGTCGCCCTAGAAATTTAAATCTAATGAAGATAAGCCTTGGGCAGTGACAGAGAAAGTGGGTTGTATCCTTATTTACTTCCTCGTCTCCACATCCCCGACATAAATCTTCATCCGTGTGTCTTAGCTTTCTCATGTGGTATCGAAGAGAGTTATGCCCCATGATAATTCCTAGAAAGGGATTTCCTGTTCTATTGCATAATTCGGTCGGTTCTATTCCAGTCAAAGCAACGCCATAGGCTTCTAGTGATCACACAGGTGTCCAGAGAGGGTCATCTATTGACCTCTCTACTAGCCCTAATCTATGTCTCTTGCTTCAATGTGCAAGGTGGGATGAACACCGAGGTGTCTTCCTGTTGCGATGTAGATTCAGAGCCTCTTCTTGCCAATACTCAACCCAATGATCTATTACTATCCGTAAGGGATTTATGTGGTCTACGCAGGAGGATTCGGAGCGAAAGCCTACCTGTTCGACGTTGAGTGTTGACTTTAAATGCTCTTATTGCGTTCTAATAGTATTATAGCAATAAATACTACCGGGACGACGCATATATCTATCCAGTTCTCACAATTTATCAAAGTTTTCTATAACTGAATGTTGCATTCTAAAATAATTTCACATCTGCACGAACGGTTACTAAAGTCTTCACTTACTTCTCCGATAATATTGGCATGGTATTTAAATTACATATTATAGGAACTTCAATATGAACATGCCTGCAATTGTTCTAAAAAACATTTGAGACTTTGCTAAAACTGGAAATCGCGTTCAAGATAAAAAGAAAAGCGTAGCAGTCGTTAAAACTTATGTATTTTAATTATGTCAAAATAATTGCAGCATTTAAGACTCATTATCCTAATAAGTTTCATTCTATTGAATTTCTACTCCCATTCGGAGGTCACACACAATTAGAAAACATTTGACTCTGGTAATGGATTTCATGGGATATTACATAGCATTTTTGACAGAAGTTGCTGGAGGAGTCTCTCGAATTCTTTTCTTTAGGAATGAATGCATAATGTCCTGTCAAGTAATTAAACTACTTTCATCCAATCTGGCAGACTTGAGCTGTTAAAACTCATTATTTTCAAACGAACCCAACTGTTCAATACGTTCTCTCTTTTGACCATTTCCTCAGCATTTAAATATATGCGTATATATAGTCCTGTCTCTGTACCGATATGCCTAGGTATTCAATATGCAATGAAATCAGTGTTATCTCCAAGATGGAGAACTATGTACAGCCTTCACTTCTTCATCGTTTTATTAAAGATAATTTTGGCAGTCAATCTAGTGCATGCGAAAAAATTGTCCTTTTCCAAAAATGTGACATTTCCCAGTCAATAAGACGTGTGTAAAATTTGCCAACCTCTTTGGGTTGATTTCATTGCACTAAACAATTTCGGTGGGTGATCTGATTCTACCTTCACCTTCTATTGTTTATATAACGTTGCAAAAACTGGCCATGTGCTACCAACCATAAAAGTCAAGGAATTTCCAATTTGTATACACGGCTATCAATTTGTAGCATTAAATTTAATTTTTCACACAAAAAATAAAATACACAACCGAAAACAAGCTTTTTCCTTTTTGATCTGAATAAAATTTAACGCTTGAAAAAGCTTACCTGATATAAAAACGAAGAAAAAAAACAACGAACCGTTAAAAACACAATTTTGCTTCTCTATAAGACTCAAACTATCTCACAGCCATAAAGATATAAGGCATCTACTTGGCAGTTCAACTGTAGCACCTTCTCATGTCAAGCATCATAGTGTGAAGTGCATGTGAACACTCTTTGATGACTTGACATGTTGCCGCTTTGATTAATGTTTTTTGTTTTTTTCGTATAATTTTATTAATTCAAGAGCTTTATAGACAACAACTTGTTTATCTGAACCTGCTGCCAACGAAAACATAACAAAAACTAAAATTGGGCAATAAATTTTTTTTCACATCGATAGGAGACTTAATGTAGACATGTCAACCTTTTCCCGAAATGTATTGGAGACTTTATCTTGTTAGACATTTCATTACTGCAGTCCATTCACAACGACCTTGGGTCAGATTAAGTTTTCTATTTTAAAATTCTAATGAAAACATCTTCCGCATTCGCCAAGAATTCGTTGGAATGTCGTTCAAAAAGCTTTTAGATTTAATCGCGAGAAGTGTGAGGATGAGTTGAGTTGATTTTCGTTATTCAAAATTTTATTATTATCTCTTAATTGCATTTGATGCATACCTGGGGTTCATTGCCGCCAACTGATCTTTGAAACGAATGTGGTCCTATGGAAGAATAGACGGTTGTGGCGCACACGCATTTCAAATCCGGCAAATGACGCTTAGCTGAGCATTTACGAGCTGCGGTTTAAATAGAAGCATTGAACTCGGTCGTAAATTTTTTTTTTTGAATTTCCGTTTTGAGGGAAATACTATCTTTTTTTTTTGAATCATCGGTTATTAATGAATAATAGAAGCAAAACTGTTGAGGTTCGGAATGACTCGTGTACAAGCTTCTAATAAAGTTGGGCGGATTCTTTCGTATTAGTATACTTAACCTGTTGTTAACTTTTGAAAGTCATAAGTTTTAATCAATAATTATCACATTTTTAAATGAATAAATTCATATGATAACCTATGTAATAGTGGTTATGATGTTCAGGGGAAGAAAAATGTTGTTAAATAGAAAATTTCCTCGCTGTTTTGACCTATAATAGCCTTGAAGAAATAGACGCCTTAGCACTCTTACTTTGATCCATTTAACTTACAAATTTGTTTTGATATTGCAAAGGTCTTGCCCTCTTTTACTTTGCTTTTCTGAGTCGCTCCAAAGTAGGGTTTTTCTTTCATTTGTACTTACCATAGCATCGGAGGTGCCATTTGTCTGTCTGTCTGTCTATATGAGCGACTGCAGCTTAAACGGTTGAACGGGTCTAGTGTCCTCGAGGAATAGTCAGCATATATCCGATATGCTGATACCAATTTTCTTGAGGTGATACTTTAGAGAGCAATGACCAGAGAGGAAGTTTATCATACATAGTCACATACTCACTTTCGTTCTTTTTTGAGAAATTAATGAATTTTTTGACATCTCTTACAATCTCTTTTAGCATTCCAAAGGATGGGAATGATCAAAGTCTTATATAGAATCTATTCAGGTGTCTGGTTTATTTTTATATCCACGTAGTCGGAACGGAACTGATTTGCAATAGAGCGTCACGTTTGCGTTCATATAAGGCATTGGACAGGTACAAAAATATGATACTGCGTGTCTCACTCCTATCTGCTTCCAGCTGATCTGCCATTTCATTTTTATTTATTTGATAATTTACAATGTTTGACATTTCTTTGTTTGATTCTTCGCTATTTCCTTTACCATATATCAATATTTCATCTCTAGATAATGGGGATTCTAGGTTTATGACCGGACATAACAATTTAATGGCTTTGTATATACATTGTCTCAACTGATTGGGCGCTGTGTTTTCTGAATGTCAAATAAGCACCGAAAGTGTTTTACTTACGATTCCTAAACTGCATTTGGACGGTACATCTAAAATTTGCTGCTGTACCTACAGTGAGTCCAAAACAAAAATATCTTGCAACTGAGCTGTACGCTTTATTTTACAGCCGTAATAAATTGAAATGGTTAATTATACGAGTTGGCAGAGGCTTCGTATAACCATTTGAATTTTGGAAATCATACTTACTTGCACAAATTTTATTTGTGAAAATCGAAAACTCTATGAATCACCAAACATTTGCCTTTTGATTTTTTATTGTGTTGCTATATGTTATATGTACATATTTACATGCATTCTAATGCGATGTCAATTCAATGTTGTACCAAGAACCAGTTGTTCACTTCTTAGGTTTGGTATTCAGACAATCTGCGAAACATAATAGATTCATATTACTTACTCTAAGGGCATAAATCATGCATTCACTCTATCTACCAATAAAGACTTGATGTTAAAGATGTTTAAATCATGCGATTTGCATTTTTTTAGTTTCGCCTATTTGACCCAGAACGCTAAGGAAGAGGAGATATGTAACTGAAGGTATTGCATTTCAAGAGACTTCTTCCATGCTTGAACCAGGTATATCCCATTTTTTCCAAAATGCTAAATCGAGGGCAGCTGACTGCACCGAAATCAAAATCATGGGATTTGCGTTTATTGGTAAAGTTTTTTGTTCGGTTTCGCCCACTTGACCACACTAAGGGAGAGGAGATATTGCATTTCAAGAGACTTTTTCCATGATTGACACAGCTATACTCCATTTCTTCACAAAGCCTATATAGTGGACAACTCGCCCATTTCTGGGCACAGTATTTTCCAGTATTCCTTCAAATGAATGCAGGGCAACATATTAAATTCTTTTCAAAATTCTTTGAAGCTCTTATTGATCCCAACGAAATTAGCAATTGAGTATTGATCCATTGGTTGAAGACATAAAGTTGTATTAGGTGGTATTCAAACCACTTTCACTTTTCCTACTGGGAAGTTTTCTAAATAAGTTGAATGTCCGGGGGTAATACCTAAGAGTAGTAATGTTTTATTTTGCTTACCATAAAACTTTTCTGGAGTTGGACAAAAATGGAGTATTCCTAAAAAAAAATACCAAGTCTATTTTGCCAAATAAAAGGCAATTTTCCTTTTAAAGCTCTAGGATGAACCAACATTTTTCTAATTTTAATAGTACCTGACGCGTTTTCTTCTGTTAATAATGTTAGTTTGTCTTTTGCAGCCTTATGTCCAGTCCTTGAATTTTCAACTTGTGCAATATATATAAGATCTCGTTGGCATATTTTCAAAAAGAAAGTGACATTTCTACTATATTAAAAATGTGTGCAGGTCTGTAGGAATCAGTTGTTGCAAGTTCTAAAAAAGTTTCTTGAAATATTTCTATAGAATCCATGTTAGTACTAGATGTTAACGACCAATCTATTGTTTGCTATAGTTTGTCGAACAGTCTAATTGTCTCTGTTGTATTAGCATTTGCCTAAGTGGAATATTTTGGATTGGTTTGATCCTCAATCTATATCAGTAACAATTTTTTTATTCAGGATATGACAACGCCTCCAGGTTGTTAAATGTTGAATTTGTGATGTGTTTGTTCACTTTTCCTTTTCTTTTATAATTGTTCCTGCTAAAGTTGAAGTTGGAATACTTCCGGCTAGATCTGCAGCTCGCTCCCCAGATTGGGAACGCTTTATTATGTCTACCATTCTTTTTAAACTTAAGTAAGTCCTTTTTTGTTTAGGTTTACGAGCTGTTGAGCGTGGTATGATAATATAATAGTTATTCCCGACGTCAAAGCGAAACAACTTTGTGAGGAGCAACGTCAACCGAGGTATATCTGTATTTTAACCGCTCAGAAATAGAAATACATACATAGTACCGAGTACAAATTTGTAGGTCTGATAATGGTATTATTAGAGTATAAAGTCTACGGCACGTCCTCTTTAAGGTAAGTAAATATTCAGACTTAACAAAGTACTATCATTTACCACCCCAAAGTCTTGACATGACTCTTATACATTTTTTCCTGTGAACTGTCATCGATTTTGCAAAATCCACCTTTTAGAATTGAACAAACAAATTGTATGATTATGTCACCGAAAATATATTACTTAAGAGGATTAGTCGGGCTTTAGTGCTAAGTATAATAGCATCAATCAAAATTTTAAAAGACACATCCATATGTCTTCGAATAGGTATTAATATTTAAACATATTTTATCGATTTTAAGTCTTCTCATTTTTTTATAAATCTATTGATAGTGTACATAACTCAGTTATATGCATAAAATTGGCAAAACGTTTATACTACGGATAATTAAACTGAACTTTTCCCAGTGTAGTGTATCGGCAGTATTTGTACATCTGCACGATGACTTTGAGAGACATAATGTTACTTAAGATAATATAAGATACTTCTGCCACTGCGTCGTAAGAAGTGTACATGCAGAAGTGGTTATTTTTAAATTATAAACATTACAATTTGAATAATATGAATATGAATAAATAACATTTCAAAGTTATTATAGATAGGTAAAAAGTGATAAGAAGATGGCTTAGTTGAAATTTGTTTGCAATGACTTGGTAAAATTATCTACAAAGCCTTATATAATGTAGTAAAAAAAATAAAATTGCCCAGACATTCGTATACGATGATTTTTTGCTTGCAATATCAATAAGAGATGGCGCTGTTAATTTATTTGACAATGCGCACTTGACAGATGTCATTTCAACATAGATTAACTGCACTAGATAGCAAACCTCGATGCATTTAACAGCTTCACTTTACCAAACTAAAATTGATGCATTTTCTCCTAGAAGTTTGATTGTATTTTGACGATCCCATAAAATGAAATGGGAGCCTTACTCACACACTGTTACAAGGAGGTAGACACTTTTAGACAGCTGATGACCTTCAAAGACAGGAAAATATAGACTTCAAATATTTTTGCCAATACGAGAGTTCCCGTACTTTCTGCACAAAAATTCACAGATGTCCAATTTCTAAGAGTGGGGGTAAAAAACTCTCAAAAAGAGTAAAGTGTACACAAAATTCACAGATAGGGGAAATTGCTTACTCTCTTGTGTGCCTTCTCTTCTGTGAAAAACTGCGAAAATGTGGCGTACGGGAACAGGATTTGATAATTTTTCGTAGTTTTGGACAGTACGGGAACCGACCTATTATTATGGGTAGTCTGTGAATAATTATCAGATTTTCAATCTTCAAAATTGTGCCCAAATCTTCGTGAACGATAACATCATCTCAATCAATTGATGTTCACCCTGATTTTGATCATTGTTTAGTCGTAAGCTCATGTTTTTGCTGGTGATTGAAGTGAAAACTTCAGTAATTCCGGTTAGTATATCGAAAACATTCAGTGTTTCTAATGTTTTCAGTGCACTTGGGAATCAGATAATATTGCTTCGAGGATGGTAATTCGAATTCTTCTACATTGTATTATACTTTCAGTTTCGGGAGACATTATGCCGCCAATCAAAAATCTGTTTTGGGCGGGACGAAGTTCGAAGTTTAGTAGAATTGTGTAAATTTCTCAAAATAAAATACATTTTTAATATATTTTGTACTATTCAAACCTTAAATCCGTAGTCATGAATCCATCCCACTAGTTTTACTACTAAGAATGATATACAATGTTCTCCATCAAAACCTGTCCTAATTTTGGTCACTTCATTTACGTAAGCAACAAATTCATCGGCCTTCGAATATTTCCGTTGGTACTAGCAATAACAAGTTCTATTAAGATTTCAAGGGGGAACATTTTAGGCAAAAATATTCTGTCCTCTAAATGATAACTCAATGTCTGAAGGTAAAAGAAATCTCTTTGCTTAAATTGATCACAACGGTTCACATTCGGAATGGTATTAGCAAAGAAGTATCTGCTAGCTTCAAATTTTAGGAAAATAGTTCTTAATTTTGTTGATGGGTGCTTCCTTTTGCATAAACTTAGGGTAGGCAATGTAATATACCACAGTCCAGTTATACTTCCGTTATACTTCCGTTTGATTTATGTCGTCTATCTTCATATACTTGCATCAAAATCAAAAAAATTACTGCAAATAATTTGAAATACGATTTGAGGAGTTTTGAACATAATAACAAGAGCTGTACTTATGTATGTACATATAACTCAGTTGTACTAATGAAACCAGAGTTTTAAACAGGTATGTGTGTTTCATTGAACGGACTTTATGCAAATGCGAATATATTCCAGATTAGAATCAACTTTCTTGATATTTTTAATTTTGCAAATGTAAGATTTGACATTTCAAATCACATGACCTATGGACATTAAAGATCTCTCATTCATATAACTTCTAATTAGTTCTTAAATTTATTTATAATAATAATTACGTCATGTGTTATAATTTAGCGTTATATTTTTAATTTTAAAAATCTTGATCGAAATTGCAGTCAGGTTTTGATATTTGGGGTATCCACTTTGATTGGAATTAGTAATATGTTGAATTATTCTACGACACCTTGCCTTAGGGAACTCTCTGCACTCGGTGCTAAAGCGCTTGCCTAAACTTTGAAATTAGCACTTGTTGCAATTCGCGTGAATGGTTAGAGCGTGAATGAAGAGTTGTTTTTTACATCACGTTTTGGACACTCGCTACAAGGTTTCTTAACTAACGTCCTGAAGTTCTGGGCTGCGAATAAATCAAATGTATGTACACAAACAGTGGGGCTCAGTGGTTAGTGCGTTGGACTATGGAGCAAGGGGTTCGAGGTTCGAGTCCCAGTCGGAACACCTAAAAAGTTTTTCACGGCCCCACCTCTCGCGTGCGTCTGACAAACATCCGAGAGTACAACTGTCATGGGCAAGCTTCTTAAATAACAAATTGCCCTTCGGACACGGCATTAAACAGTAGGATTCAGATTCTAAAGTTAGATGTTGTCTGTTAATGGAACCTGGAACTTTCGAGCCACTAGCCGCTGAGTTCCAACTTAGTTCACATACAAGTTCATATTCAAATTGCAGTAGAAAACTTTTAAAATTCCATAGTTATATGAATATTTTAATATTTATTTTAAAAGCGCAATATTTGAATAGTTTTACTTCTACTCTTTAACTACTCAAATGACTAGGAAATCTGGAACAATAAACTGCCTCGTGTACATATATTGCAGCTGTTTGTTTGTCAAAAGGGACGTAAAAGTCTAAATGGCTTCATTCCCACATGAGACACTGTGGACTTTCATTGCCTTCGATCCCGAGTACACTCCTTCCAGTTTGTCTGACTAAGCTTACTGACATCCCTATTTGCTTACTCTTTATAAAGTAGGCTCGGTCCTCCTTGTCGTCTGGAGCCTAAGGGTTGGAATTTACAGAACTATCTCAGCTGAAGATTATTTGCTTGATTTGACGAAGTCAAAGAGACTTCCACTAAGGTAGGTGAACTACTTCAAAGTTGTACCTCCCGATGCTGACTTTTTTTTTTAAGCGCTGAAGAGATGTTGATTATTTTGTCGACAGGAACTTCAGTCAACTTTTCACTGATTAAATTCAGGAGTAATTATAAACACAAGGGTGTTGGTATAAAGTCGACTTTACCCTTTAAAACTCACTGTTAATTGAATGGCAAACAACTAGCAGAGCTTCCATTATAATCATTATATTGTGCCTCGAGTTTGTCTTGGCTATGGATCTGGTCATTTCTCTTCAAGCTTATTTATGCTCAATAGAATAGTCTTCGACATTAGAACTCATGTTCATAGTGCTATTTTTCTACTTGCCACGAGTAATAATTGCTAAAACCATTCCGAATGTGAAATGTTGAAGTAGGTGGCTCAAAAGAAGGTTCAATGGTATTCACTTGACTGATATGTTGATATCATTGAAAAGTAGATAAAGACCAGAGAGAGAGAGAGAGTTCTTAAAGAACATCATCGAACATGCATCCGCCCGATGAAATCACGGAGCCTATTTAAACAATATCTTACTCTGCATATAATGGCATGGTATTGACACTATATTTAATTCCCGTAATATATAACATGTTTCTTTGGAAAACCCATTTCTCATAGTAAATTAATCAACGACCAGACATCTGTAGCTGAAGCAGAACACCTGCTAACTGCGTGGGTGACAATCTTCGCTCAAAATGTGCCCCATATCCATCCGGATGACGCCATTGTATATGCTGATAGTATTTCTAACCAGTTTATGTTTATCGGTTCTCACAGTCTCTTAATTCTTAGGTCAACATATTCTACATATCTGTCTCGTGCGGTTTTTTATTGAAATGTGTTTGCAGTTTGCGGATTCCATGCTAATTCTTACTTGTCAAGATTCGCTTCCGTCTGGCATTACGTATTCTACGCAAGAGCTAAAGAGCTGGTTTTCTGTTTTATTTATTTTCGTCTGATGGAATATAACACCTGTAGCTATTCTTTTAAGACCCTGACTCTTGCCAAAACAATCTACAAAAACACATTAAGTAATTTTTCTTTTGAAATCACGATTGAATCGCGAAATTCGCGCATCCAACAAGTTGCGTTGGATAATAATCTTGTTTTTTCCTTTTTTCGGCGAATAAATTTCTCCTTGCATTGCAGGGGCTTTGGTACGGGTTTTTAAAACCTTTTTGTCGGACACCAAAGTGCGACGGCACTTCCATTTCGCAAGGCTTACATAAGTGCTGACCTTGAGGGGTTATACTAAATTCTGCATGAAATGAAATTAATCTTCAGTCATGAGAGACGGACGGTTCTATACCATCATACAAATTTGTATATATTGAGTGGTTTTGAGTTAAACTGTGACCTTTGCATCACATCACCTACTGCTGCTTATGGATCAATCCAAAGGCAAATCTCCTAAGTATTTGTGGCTGCGTGTTGCTGTGCTGTTTAACCGCAGTGTTAATGGGTGCGGTGTATTAACCCTTAAAACAGGATTTTCCGTGAAATTTATTTCATGTGCTACGCAACCAAGTTCAACGTTAATAAATTTACCGCACATGGGAGCTTAAAAACTATTAACGTCGGCAGGGAAACCGCTTTATTGTTTTCGATTTGTTGGAATATTTAGTAAAAAAGTATTTTTGTTGATATTAATATTAATTTTTGCATCTTAGTTCTGTAATTTACGTTTAGGTTCATTAATATATCAATTCATGGTGATAGGTAAATGAACCTATTTATGTCTACAGAACTTCTATAATTATCATAATAGCATTTTTTTCGAATCAACCAATAAAGAATAAAATACTGTGATGATTCACGACGGTATATGTATGTATTTTAAAATTTTGCGGTTTTTTTTAGACCCCTTGTGGACAATTATGTAACGTTTACATAGAACAAAAAAAGAAACGAAACTGCATTGAATTAAGCCTTGGAAACATAATTCAATTATTTATAAAAGAACAAGAATTATTCAAGTTTCTCTAAGATCTAAGCGTAAACGAGTTCAATAGTTAAGAAAATATCTGCCATCCTGCCTCTACGAACCGTATTATACTGTATATCTTCAAGGTCTGAACTCTATACCAGCTTTTCCAGTTGAAAGTAAAGTAAATCTAGAATCCATTGAATTCGATCCGTGTTCAATCAAACCGGATTACCGAAATATTTTTCGAACTAAACAGCAATGCGTGCCAAAAAACACGTGCCGTGTTTGAAAGGCAATTTTTGTGACATGACAATTTTACTCTTAGATATTTGTCAGACGCTCCAAGGCACTGCCCACTGAGCCATGGCGCCCAGTACATATCTGGAGTAAGGAAAAGCCTCGAACAATTCAGGAGCTGCATTTGCACCCACTTTGTTTAACGGTTTCATATGGTATAAACGTCATAAAACCCTGAACTTATATGAAGAACCTGTAATGGTAGATGAGGACGAGTATAATAACTAGTCGGTTCCACACCATATATACGGTGACCAGATAAGAACAATAAGAAAAAAAACGAAATAAAACAACAACAATGTAAAATATAACATTGACTTTGATTTTATTTTGAAGCTACATTCATGCCATCAGAGTGGTTTAAGCGGTGTCAGTCCGATTTTTGATGACTCGGTCCCAATATGCGGAGTTATTCCGGCTTAGCGTCTCAAATGTTGGCTTTGAGCTCATCTAAGGTGGTTGACTTGTTAGCGTACACTAAGGACATGACGTAGCCTCAAAAAAAAGAATCGAATGATATCAAGTCGAATGATCGCGGTGGACAATTGATGAACGCTCACTCGCTTTGTGTGACATGTAGCACCGTCTTGTTGGAACCACATTTCGGATATATCGATGTTGTCGAGCCCTGGCCGCAGAAAGTCGGTTAACAAAACTCTATACCCGAGACCATTGACGGTACCAGTGTCTCCTTTTTCATTTTAATATAAATAAGCTCCGAGGATGCCGCCATGCCATAAATCGCACCAAACAATCAGTCGTTGTGGATCCATCGATGCTTGGTCGAACACTTATGGATCGTCTTGGATCCAATAATGACAATTCTGCTTGTTGACATAGCCGCTGAGTCAAAAATGGACTTCATCCGAGAAGTTGATATTTTGGCCAAAACCCGGCACTCGGTTAAGCGCATTATTAGCGTTTCTGTGGAAGTCCGGCTTCAAATCCTTCGTCAACATAATCTTATAATCTTATACGGATGTAGACCAAAATTCAACCGCAAAATAAGACGGGTTGAGCAGATCAACGCCGAATCGACATTTCCGGGACTTCTTCGATGCTGGCCGCTACGGCAGTAAACTTCTCTTCATTCCGCACCAACCTCTGTCTCATTGGTCCTCTGTCTTAAGGTCCGAAAGAGTATACTCATGCTGAAACTTTTCCATGATGCGACAAATTGTGAATGATGACGATCGACCTCACGTTGAGATTCATATTGCGTATTTACAACTGAGTCAGGGTTCGATAACTTTTTTAATAGTTTCCGCACATTCAGCAAGCGTGAAACGATGCAAGATGAAATGGCAAACCTTACTAAACATTTGGACAGCTGGATGTCATTGGTAACTTTGACAGCTGCTGGTCACCCTTTACCATACAAAGAAAAAAGATTAAGCTTTAATATTCTTCTAAGTTTTTTGGTTGACGTTAGTTCAAAAAAAGTTATTTAAATCGTTATACATTCGATTCCAATAAAGGATAAAGTGTATAATACTTTAAGATTATTTCCATAAACAATACGAAATCATCCATTTCTAGAACATTAGTCTATAGCACTCTATGAAAGCCTTGCAAGAGGTATTTCAAATTGACGGCTACTTATATGATGAATATCGTTCTATAACTCTTTCGGATTTGTTGAAGCCTTTCTGAGACTTACGTTCACTAACTTGCTTAAATGAATAAAAGAGTATTTTTTCTCCACAATGTCCTTAATATAACCCCATAATTTCCTGTGTCTAAAACTAGCTTTAATTCCGTTTATAATGTTTGTTTGTAACCGGAATAAATCCCGTTAAGAACCACAGTATTGGATCGTGATTTTATTGACATTTCAGTTTATCCATACATATGTATAATTTCGAAAGAAAGTACGAAATTCATACGTTTGTGCGCGCATACAAGTCTGAATATAGCAAGTCACACAGTTTATTTTTAAATCATAAACTAGTATGTTTGGAATATTTAGAAATATCTTAAAATCACCAATTTATGTAATTGAGTAAACTAAGGCTACACCTGTTATACAGGTATTTCGTTTCATTTATTTCATTTGGGCCGATCTGCAAACATGTTTTGTGCCAATATATTTAAAATATTAATTTAGTAAACCAAAATATGCTAATGTTTGTTGTACACAAATACCAGTCCTTCTCACGGTGGACAAAGATTCAAAACAAACCAGATTTGTCTGTTCGAATTTGTTAATATCGAATTGATTCTTGGAAGTAGTACAATGGCATTGATAGACCTTGTCGACATACTCGTAAAAAAGCTTTCGCTTCAACTCTGTGCCTGATAGAGTTTTGTTTAAAAACAAAAGCAAAGTTATATGATTTCATTTTAGTGGGCGATTATAAATAGCTAAAATATACTTAATTATGTGTGTTTTCAGATTAAAGTTATACTTATTTTCGGGCATTAAAGTAAGGTTATATTCGAAGAATTATTAGCTAATCTCAGAAGAAAGGCTCACGATCCATAAAAATAGAAGTCAGCCTTGTTTCGGGGCACTGTCTATTGCGGATACGTCAACACATAAAGACAACAGGTTCTCAAAAATATAAGTACGTGTAAGTGTACATTGTTCCTTTTGTTTTCTCATACACAGGTGAATACGGAAATTTTTATGAAATTCTTTTCGTTAGTTAGGATGAACTTCAATCGAAGTATAAGGATAAATCGTCCCGCAAAATATGATATCAAAATCAATTGCTTGGATATGTTGCTCCATTGGTTAGTGTATCAGCTGGCCAAAAGTAGAAAAGACACTCTTCCTCGAATCCTGGGAGCAGCCCAGTGCTCTTTGGTTTAAATTTATTTTATTTATTATTAAAGCAGCTAGAGTCCAAATTATTGGCTTCACGCCAATAAGCGATAACATATGTAGATGTGATCCACATAAAAACCACTTTATGCAATATTAACCTGATTATCAGCAATAAATTTACTGAAGTCTATGGAGACTCTCAGGGCTCGTTTTGGCAGCAACTCGGCTCTGTTCAAATGAGTGAATCACAAGAACCAGACGAGACGGAATTCAGATATTGTAAATATAAGCGCCTGGTAACTTGATAACTGTGATTTTTTTCAGAGTTCGAGTCCTCAACGAGACTAGGATGCAAAACCGTTTCTCAGACAAGACTAAAAGTCTACCAAAAAGGTCTTACCTCGCCTTTTGATATCACATCCCCCTCAACTCACACAATCCTAGGGTACATTCATGAACTTGATTTTAGTTAGCAGGCAAATCCACACACCATCTTTAAGGGGACACCACAAAAGATCTTTTTGAGATGACAGTGCTTGTTGAGGCTAATTCAAAGCCTATTACCACCCCAATTATCAAAAAATGGTAATTTCTGTTAACAGGATACTGATGGCATACGGTGAACTGCTACAAATTATTTTTCTTTTCGAAATACCAGCAGTTTTCCAGTGTTTCTGGTGAAGTTTTGTCGTAGGCCGTGGACAGCTGCTTCTTTGTTTGTCGACATAATGTAGTTATTTGCTCCTCATTTACATCAAGATCAACTCATTTTGGCTAACCTACCAATAAATGTCTCTTTGTATATCAGTTCGATGTACCGACATTTGTGTATCCGACTATCTAGACAGATTTGTTGAAGGTAGTTCCTTCCATTACCTTGGGCAGTATCTGTTCCAGCAAAAGATTGAAGAGAACACACGACAATGCATATCCTTGTCGAAATCCGGTGCATCTTTGAAATAGTTCAGAGTAACTGTTCCCAAATTGCACCGCATGTTTTCCAGCTGGATCAGTTTTGCCGGGTTTTCGAATTCGGCCGTTTCTAGAGATCAACCAGAGTCGCGACCAGAGTTTTCTTTTCTATGAAAATTTGGACGATCGTCGATCTGCCAGGCTTGATACAATCATACAGTACAATGAATGTAATGCGACATGTATGTAGCTTAGATGAGCCACATCATGAAACTAAGTGCTCTTTAAGCTCGTTGGTGACTGATAACCTCAGATAGTACTTCGTCTTTGATGCCGTCATGAAACATTGTCCACACCGATAAAGTGTCTTCTAACCTGAGTTTATAAGACCATTCATTGAAATTCCTATCGGCGTGATCTCTGGAAATATCGAAAAAGTCCAGATAAAATGTACTTTCCGCTTCGGTTAAAGCTACAACCGTTCCACCATCTAGGAAATCTGCTTGTTGTTAACTTAAAAGTGCTGTTATTTTTGTCGTTTCTTCAAAAATTCGCGCGAATAAGTTTAGCAACCAGTATACGATGGCAATCACTTCGAGGTAAAATAACCACAATTGATGAATAGTAACACGTCAGTGTCTACTCTACGCCTACAGCTAGCAGCCATCAACGATATCTACTACAAAAACCGAAGGAACTATTAGACCATGAAAATTGAAAAACAGATTGAGAGATCTGTGATGGCTGGCATCTATGTTGCATATAAAGTATTGAATTTAATGAAATTGGCCCAGAGCATCGCTTAGTGTCATAACTTATATCCATTTGTATTCCCATTTATCACCGAATAATCCCCAACAAATTTAAACTCACAAATAGATAAATGAAGAAAACCGTCGAAATTCAATGACAATTCACTGACAACTGAAACAATGTGATAAGTAACCAACAAATCATTATAAGGCCTTTAAACAAAATTTTGATACTGTCATCGATACTAGACTTCTTTTGTCTTATTTAGTTTAACAACTGACAACAAGACTTCAGACCAACATACACTTTATTAACCGATTCATTGACAAAATGTTGCGACTGCACAACCATATTTATTTGAGCTCCACTTCATTATATCAACAAGGTCTAGCCAGCTATAAAATATTGCAATCATAAAGAAATTAATTCACACCCACAACATCGTTTAGATTGCCATAAGTCAATTGCAAATGACCTCCTATCGTCGGACCCGCTGATCAGGATTTGCAAGCATCTCTCGATTGTTTGTATGTAAATAAAATCGAAAATATGTTTGAATTATTTTTCGACTGTTTAAAAATGATACAGATTGCGTGTGAACCACACATCGACTGGTTTCATCGGTGTACGAATAAAATAGTATTGTTAACGAGGTTGTTTTACTACTCTACTCGAAATCTCTACCGGAAGTAGTATCCAACTATAACCTTTTCGCCTTCAAATGACGTACAAGATTAACATAGATTTAACTGCGTGATGGAAATTGTGCGAGTGGAATTAATTTAGGTTAATTATATACTTACATATGAATACAATGAAATAAAATAGACACGGAATCAATAATCAGATACAATCAGACTCGTAGGGTGCGTTCACAAAGAATGTCGATCATCCTTCGCGAAAACAAACAAGTCAACCTGTATGGGTATAATGAAATCAATGCTGTGCAAATCTCTAAGATTGCACAGCATGCTGCTGTCCACCGTTGGCACACATTGCTGACTCTGTGGCGTATACGTAATATTTAGATTTTTAATTTACACTTCATTTAATCCATTTGATAATGAAAAGTGGGTGTGATGATTGCAACCATAAACTGTTTAAAACATGGCTCGGTCGGTTCATATTGAATGAGAATTGCTTTGCAAATTGTGGGAATAATATTGTACACAGCAAGTCCGTATCCCATTCAAACTGCAATTTATACGTCCTTTTTTAATAATAAAAGAAATGAAGATCGTTAAATAAAATCATAGTAATGATGAAGTGTGAGTTAGCAATACTTACACGTTAGTATGGTACTTTATACCATTATTCATATTGACAATTGAGGAGAACAAATATAAATGAATATAAGATTCATAAATTTATATACATAAGTACTTCCGTGCTTCCATGTTTACATTTTATAAAGTCGTAGCTATTGTGTTTTGCACTACTTTGTGGAGAATGGGTATATCTTCTTCGTCCATCTGTTAAGCCAGGAAATTAGTAAGATAGCCTTGTTTGTGCACAATTTTGTTGTACTTTTGCAAGAACTATTCAAGTATGATCTTGTGAATCTTTTTACGAGGCTGTGTATATGGTTATGAATACCATGAACATGAAGAATAAATGTAGATCCAATAATAAGTTTGACTAAAGCCTAAGAATATGTACTCTTATTTGCATTCCACCGCGTAAAGTCAGAAGGAAGAAATAATAAGATAGACTTTCTGGTTTAGTGGTTTGAAACTTAGGTGTTACAAAGTTTCATTACTGCATGGATGGTGTCTAAACTAGTTCGGGGCCAGTTGTAGTGTTTTATGCATTCGACTAGATTGCTAATAGTAAATACAAAAGTGATTCACTCTAGGTGGACATGAGGTATTCATTTTTACTAGAAAAATTGAATAAAAATGGCTGTGACTTGAACCAATGACCTGTCACTCAAGAACTGAACAGATGACCACTTCACCATTGTATCACACCTTAAGATGGGTCCGATAACTGAGAAAGGTATTTGGTAACGTAGGAGGGTACCGGATGTGGTCTGTTTAGATTCGTTTTTCAAAGTCGGTGCATAGTAAATTTAAAATTTTACTTTCCCCCTTCACGTTCGGAGTTTTGCAGCTACATGTGATGCCTAAGAATTACAGTCGTGAGTACTGTACCAACAAGTACCAGAATGAGGTTTAATCAATATTCAAAGCTTTCGAAAAATAACTTCTCATTCTTATGTCCCTTGCTCAATGGTTAACCTTGTGCTATAAATCTTATTTTGATTAACTAACTTATCGGTTTAGTTTCTTCTATATGCTTGAAGAAAATATCCTCCCAAAAATTTTAATCTGAAGGGGAAAAGACCTGAATACGTGTATTCTCACAGACTTCCTCACTTATATTCTTACTAGCTCTGTTTAAATAGTAAATCAGGTAAATGGTAGTATAACATGTTTATATCTGACATTTATTGGGAGAAATAAGCAATCATCCTATCGGAAGGTGGTCCCATTTTTGCAAATGGCGTCTCATATTATGTCATCTTGGATTTGCCATTGTGAATTAAAGAGAAGCAGAAAGTGCGATTATAGATGATGGGTCGCTATACATTCAAGAATGCAAAGTAATCGTGTCCATGATTTTGACAGCGCGAATTTCGTCATCAATTCCACTTTCTTGAGGAACCAACCAGGTAAATACAAAGATTTTTATCAACTTCTATGGCTGCAAATATCCAAGTGGAGCACTCAATAAAAGGACAAGCTTTACATTGAATTTATGTGAAACTCTTGAAGATGTCCGCAGACAAATTGCAAATCAGCTGCCTCCTTCTGATAGTCAATCGCGAATTTCCATCTTCCACTCATCTTTTATCTTCTCTCTTAAAATCGTTGTTAACATACCAAACGCAGCTAATGTTTTCCGGATTTTTCTGCAAACCAATTCTCCCGAAATGATAAAAAAAATCTTGCTAATTTCCTAAAATATATGTCGGGCGACAACTTAATTAAGCGAAAGATTCAATCGCACAGTGTTTATCTTATTTTACTGTAGTTATGAATATTAGCATCTAGAATTCAGTGCTATGCAAAAGTAAATAAACGGCTTAATATTAAGGAAATGAAATCAAAGTTTATTGCACTCCGCTGTTTACTCAGGGCTAACAACGACTAAAATCCACACCATTACAACCTTGTCCACGCACGCATTGAATTTCTTCACATTGCTTCTGTGCAATAACTGCACAGCAATTAGCACCCTTGTGTGTTGCATTAATAGTAGCATTGAGGGTTTTGGTCAAATTAAATAAAATTCAAACATCTTATCCAATGACATAGCAAGGGATAAGGCGAAGACCTATATATGTATATTCGACATCGAGATCGATATTGTAAGGTCACCATTTTTCAATTTGCATGTGGCTGATATATGTTCATACATAAATACATTCGACGGGCCGGTCGTCGATCGGGCTAAGTAGATTTTGAGAATGACTGTGAAATTAAAAGAACTGGTAAAGTTTAGTAACAGTGGTTTCAGGACATGACTCAGCACATCTAGCAGCAATTACAAGAATAAGCTATCGCAAGGTACCCAATTTACTGATGTTTGTGTTTCTTTCCATTCTTGACCAACCGCAACTTCTTTGTAAAGAAAAGATAGTCAAACATCCCAGGCAATCCCTGACTCCTCTATACATACATACATATGCAAAAAGGCTGTTGGGTCCACGTGTGTCCTGCGGCCTAGTGTTATGCACTGGTTATACAAGTCGGTAGTGAAACCGATTCTTATGTATGGAGCAGTGTTTTGGTGGTCCGCTCTGGAGAAACATTCCAACTTAACCTAATTACAAAAAGCTCAATGAGTTGCTTGTCTTAGTATTACTGGTGCACTGCGAACCTCTCCCACTGATGAGCTGTAAACTATAATCCAATTACTACCTATAGACATTGGCGGAAAAAAACTGGCTGCCTGATAAACAATCGGGCTTCTAAACAATGGAAGGACCAGCCCACAGGACGTGTTAGTATACTATTGATGCATCGGCACCTGCCACAGGTCATAGACTACCGGACATAACTTCATAGGGGTTACAAACTTTCAATAACCAACAAAAGTGAATGAACTCAAGATGAGGTTCTGTTCTACGAATCGCTGTCAAATATTACGGACGGGTCCAAAACTAAGGACGAAGACGATGCTGGAGTCTTCTCAGAGAACCCACACTATTGCCGAAATCAATCCTATTCGGCAAAACAGCAAGTCTCTCCCATCGAGCATTACGAGACCTAAGGCAGTGAAAGGCTGCTGCTTATCTCTTAACGAGATAGTTGATCAGTACAAATTGACTCCTTTGATTTAGATAGTATAACCGACATCGAGGCGCCATCGTTTTATCTTATCAATGCCGAAGCGGTAAAGGTAGGCAATCTTTGATGGCATCAGATTGACCAATGTAACACCGCTAGACCATTCTGGCCAACCTTAAATGAAAACAGGACAACCGGACTACTGAAACACAAGAGCGGAACCCTCTCCAAGATAGTTAACACCCTAACTGGCCACTGTGCTATTGCTTGGTCTACGTGAAACCCTGCCGAGGGCCAGTCTAAACCCAATAACCATCCAACTAAAGCCTATAGGGCAGGATACATTTTCTTCCTCTTTCTGACTATACCTACTGCTTCTACAGAATCGTAGAAATCGTAGTCGTTTCACTATTTTCACACGTATTAACAATTTTAATAAAGCCTCCTGTATATGTAAAGTCAAACTTTAAAAAATACATGGTGCGAGTATGTTATAAATCACATGCAAAGTACATCACTTTTAATGGTAGAATTCTCATACAAAAAATTAGTTTGCCTTGCATAACTTCAAATTTCAAGAAACAGTCTTAGTCGATGCAGTACTCGATATGGATCAGGTGAATGTATCCAGCTACACGCCTCTGCTCTCATGGTCCATCCATCAAACTCCATAACCAAATTCCACAGATATTGCATCCGTTTTTTCTTGAAATAACGTGTGGGTTTTCATTTAACATGTGACCCATCCATACCAGGTCATTAATTATGAATTCATTTCTTTCCCTGATTTTGGACTAAAGTAGTCCAACCGACACAGCAGCAGACGGAAACATACTCCCAGAATGGCTTTTTAACATCTCCGATATATGCTATACTTCAGACACTAATCGTCCCTCACAACAGTATCGCCATTAGTGTTGGATAATTGCGAGATCTTACCGAGGTGAACTGGCCGACAAGTTTCAGCTTGTGACTGATTAATTTCCTTACGGAACCTCGATTGAGATACATTTCTCATCTGCCCATATCGGTATACATATTTCAGACACCAAAAAAAAAATTAAGAAAGGCACCATCACACACTTTTGTGCCTGTCCATCAAAATTAATTTGAATAAAACAAAACAAAAAAAAAGTCAAAAACACACAAAAACTAAGTCCACGACCTTGAGATGTGATAATGAAAACTTAGTTGGAAAAGAAAACCAGAAATTCTTCGTCTACATCTACCCAGGTAGCATGTTGGAAGCTGATAGTAAGTTGGATCAGCAAAAAAGAGATGTCACACGCGTTTTGGATTTATGGATAGTATATATGTAGTTTTGTGTTCCATCATTCATGCATGCCATACCGCTTTATAAAGCTGGGGGTTTTTCGATTATTTATTACCCAATGTTTCTTCCACTTTGACAGAAGTAGATGTTAATTAAGCTTAATTGCCCACGGTACACCATTGGATATTCTAATAAAATGTTACCTGCTCTGCTGCTTTCTGCATTTTATTTCATATGCAAATCTAACGGAAAAAACAAATTGATCAGTTAAATTTATGGTAACAGGTAAGAAATTTATTAATTGCCTGGTTTACTTAAATATAAAGTTCAAAGTAATCAATGAGCATTATTTCAGATTCTACCTAACCAACATATACTTGTCAGTATAGCAGCTATAATAGGAATTTAGAACATCGTGCTCGTTGTTTCGGAGAAAAGTAGAGTATACCCGTATACGACTCCCAAAGCTGGAACATGAGGCATAACCTTAACATCTTGTCATCTTTAGACCTATAGCACGCTTTGAGTACTTTGGAATGATATGTATGAAACTACGACGTCATACCTGCACCTTGACCAAATATATCACATTCGTAAACGCAACTTTCCAAGGTCATATCGCTCATTTACTTGAAGATTGTCATAACTCAAAAAACACGATTTTGCAGAAAACGCGTTTAAAGATTTCAGTTTACTACTATCTTGTAGGGAGGTACGACATTTTCTCTTCTAACGCGGCGGGTATACATGACATTTTTACAAAATAACCTGCATGATAAAACGAGTAATTCTGCATCATTAGCTTCAAGTAAATGAGCGATATCATTTTTTCCAAACTGAGTTTTTTTGAGTTCCTCATAGCAATAATTTTAGTTTTTAGTTGTTCTAGAGGCGCACGGAAATTGGGCTGAAAGTAACGAAATGACATAGTTATTCTACCCCTTCAGGTTGGTGGTTTGCCGTCAAGGTTACTACCGTACTAGTTAGCTCTGCCAGCCTTAACTGACAAAATTGTCAAGACTTTGTTTATTGTGAATATTTATATAGGCCCATGCCACAAAATCCCAATATGAAGGGAAAAATCCCCGTAGCAATTGTGATCGTAAATATGTATGCTTCACCTGTATCATTACAGCCTTATTGGCTAATTTAGTCCTCAAATTCTTCTAGAACTCCAAACTGTTGTTCTTAAGCGGAGTGGTAATAAAAAATCATACATCCTGCAGTAAAAAGAATTGACAAAATGCATCAACTGGGTACCATGAATTGCAAAAAAGATTTAAACCATGGCTGTGTTCAAAATTGAGAAATCTGAAAACGAAAATGCTTGCATACTCTTAGGCATGTTCGAAACTCTTTGTAAGCGGAAATCAATTAAGTTCATAAGTGGGATTTCTTTGCTGCCTGCTGTTTTTTGAAAATTACTGGTTTGGCACAAGATTGCATTCAAATTATGATTGATATATGTACATAATTGATGAAGATGGCATGTTCTGACGTCATCTTGTTGTAAAGAAATAAAACAAGAACAACATTTAAAATGTGGGAAACAGTTTATATGATGCAAACGTAAAGGGTTTTTCAATAAGAACATAACAATTTTGTATTTAAATGAAACACAGAATATTTGATATACTACGCTGCAATTTGTTCAAGGTCTAGTACACCTGTTAAATTGAAGTATGGAATGTGATTTTATTCACAAGATTACCGCGAGCACGTTTCCAGCGATTGAACTAATTTTCCACCATTCTTCCAAACATATCGACATGGCAATTTCACGTTCAATATTGCTACTTTAACGTTGTTGGCTTGTTGGCATAAACCACAGACATAACGCAAGAAAATGAAATCCAATGGCGGTAGATCTCACGAGATTGCACGATTACACCATTACTGAACTTCCCCGTCAATAGATCAATTTTTAAGCAGATATGTGCCATGTGGCACCATCTTGTTGGAACCACATATCACGGATGTTACGTCCATTCAATTCTGGACATGACACTATAGAAAATTCTATTGCCCGTAATATGGCAATCATTTTCATCGACGAAGAATCACACCTTCGTCATGAAGTCCACACCACACGACCACTTTTTGTGGATGCAGTGGAGTCTCTTGAAGCACATGTTAATGGGATGGCATTTCATTTTCCATGTAATATGTTTTGTTTTTATTTTTATTTAATTTCAACAAAATTTACAAATAAATGGATCATATGTTTTGACCTATGAGCCCTAGTGACTTACCTGCAGGAGATTTTTTGTGCAAAATTTTTTAAAGACTGCTCAATCATCTACGTACAAATTTATAAAAATGTATGTTTTATACAAAGATAATTTTCCTACTTTATGCTTATAATAGCTTACTGAAATCCAAAAACAGGGCAAGGATATGCTGTCGCTTGCTGAGGGTCGTATTAATTACATTCGCAAAGTCGCCAAGATGTTTGTTGGTGGTTTTTCCCTCTATAAATCCGTATTGACTTTTGAATATCAAATTTTGTTTTTTTACAAAGTCGCATATAAGGTCAAAAACAAAAATTGCAATAGTAAGCGATGTTGTTGTTCGTCCCTTCTTTATATATAGGACGCACAACTGCCAATTTTAGTTTTTAGGCATCGTTAGCGTATCGAATCTTAGGTTGATAAGCTTCGTTATAATGGAGAAAAAGATCTGCCTCAGGTGCTTTCCGGATGTTTGGGCGGTGCATCAGACCTTCAAACTCTGCATAATCTGTTTCTCCAAAATATTTAGAACTACTCAATCTCTCATCTTGATGACTGGTTTGCGCTACATTGCACTAAATTGCACTTGTGAACGTCTCGAAATGTCTCGAATGTCTCTGCCTGTCTAGAAAAAAATTAACAAATTCGTTTGCTAACTCATTTGTGTTCCTGTCATATGAAATTTTTTTGTAATTGTCTCATCTAAGGATATTGTTCGTCGTCCTAACACTTGACTTATTAAGACCCTTATTTTTGGATCAACTTATGTCTTGTAAAATTTTTCTTTATACCTAATGTAGGTTCCTTGTAGTTTCCTATAGTTCCATGTGCGTTTGCTGCTGTCCAATAATGCATAATTTGGCTAATTGATTAAGCAATTAATGCATGATTTTTTAAATTCGGTGACTCGGTCCTTGAGTCCTTGAGCTAATTTCACCTTACATGGATGTAGGCCAAATGAACTGCAATATTTTCGGTACTTAACCGAGTGGCCCTGGTAGCCAGAGCTGTATATGTTTATACTATTACCACATAATTTATTTTTTGTTAAATAATAAATAAATATTTTCGGTACTTTAAGCAGTAAGTTCTCTAAGTGGCATAGTAACATCCAATAGTGTATATGTTGTCCAAAAAATTACGACCAAAAATTGGATTAAGCGCTTAAAGTTACGGCCACCTTGACTGAGGTTTTGAAATTGATAGTTTCATTTGCATTATTGTATTGAAGATTGTCCATATATTTTGTTAAGTTGTGATTTCACTTTACTAATTTGCATAAAAAACGTTCATATGTTGTTATAGATGTGCAAAGACTCCTAAAGTTTATGAAGTCTACAAGCTTTCTCATCATGATACTGTGAATTTCTGCAACACCTATTAAACTAAAACAGCTGTCAATTGTCGTGCAGTTGAAAGTGAAAATTCCGAATAAGAAACAAGGTCTGAACTGAACTGAAATACAAAAGAGTTCCAAAGTACTTTCCTGATTGAGCGTGGGTAGTTTTATTTTCCATTGTTTTATTTCTTCTAACAATATTTACAAAATTTACTTATAAATTAACAAACTTGCTTAAGAGATTAACATAAATAGGTCATTGCTTTGATTGGTTTCTAATTATTTTTTCTAGAGTAAAAAATAATTTATTTACACAGTGAAATCAATACAGTGTCGAACAAGTGTCGCTAGGGAAACGCGACCCCCTCGAACTGAGATAAGTCTTTTGCAAAGTACGAGATTAAATCTAGTGTGCGCGTTCGGAGCGCGATGGGTATTCTACTAAGCGAAACACCGCATCACAATTCTGTGGAATACTCTTCGGCGTTTACGGAGAACTTTCGCCAGCAAATATGATCTCCGTTCCCGGTAGTCACGTCTCCCAAGCTTGTCGCCGGCGCTTGACCGTTTGCCTGTAAGACGTGTCTATTACCTGTGTTGACGCTGCTTCGATTTGGGATGCTGTAACTTTGGTTGGAATTTCTTCCCATTGGATTTCTTGTGCCGTAGGTAATAGACTCCTTGGAGGGAGTTATCTCAATTCTGGTTGCATGGTTGTTCCCATCGCCATTCGATAGCCTGCGTATGTACACAACTTCTTTGTGTCTTTCAGTGAGTGCGGCAGCGTTCGAGTTCAGCTGAGTACCACGCCTGTCATGGGGTGGCGGTTGTCTTGATCTATTGGAATAGCGTATCGCCTTGCCGTCATTGCTTTGGAATGCTGTGAATTGTTGGTTTATTCCGGAATATTTGTCCACACTGATGTCTTCTTCTATGGCTGAATCGCCAAAAACAGAGCCACTATAATTGGGTGAACTGTTGCCAGGTGTAGATGACTTCCAGTTATTTGTACCATATTTTGATGTAGAATACTGTCCTTTTTTAATAGAATGCGTGTAGTCACGGGTACCGCGACGACGTAAAGTGAAATCTTTTCTGCCCGTGTCTTGGCATACAGATCGCCATTGTTTCCAGGCATGTCGCGCCAGAGGATCGGCTGGTCCCCACTCTTTTGCCGGTTTGGCCGCTTCACAGATCATTCCGAAGAAGTTGTAGTCTACCTGTTTAAAGATTTCTATGCAAGCTATGATCAAGATGATACCAATGACAAAAAGTATGGGTCCCCATCGGGGCATGTAGTTCGAAAGAAGATCATCCTGGTCGTCATCGGCACACCACCACACCAGAACACCAGTGAGAAAAGCGGGACCCAAACACCAGAGGTATACCCAGCCTTTGAAGATGGGTCGGCCAATGGAGAACTCCAAGTCAGTATAGATGTTTTTCGCTCCATAAATCCAAGTGGTTGCTATTAGATCAAAGATCAGCGCTGTAATGACAAGTGTGCCTACAATTCTGGTGTCCAGAACGCGGGGAATGATAAACTTTGGCGCTGCTAGCGATACAACTGCGATCACAAATCCAATCAAACTAATTACGTAGTTCGGATGACGTGGCACAAGCCGCGTTGAGGTGTAAATCGCAACAGTGATCGACACGATCGCTGAGATTACAATCAGCGCGAAAATAAGACACGGTATCAGTTTGGCAATCAAGTCGTTCGGTTCGTTTAATACTCGGTCGTAGATTGCGGTCAATGGTTTCAACGCCTCCAGGTTGCTCAAGCTCCTCGATGCCAAATTATCGAACTGAACCATGAATAGTGTTACTGCGATTGCATTGACAAGTAAATTAAAGCAGAGGTACACAACAGACGTACGGACCGCATCGCCCTTATACAGAAACTTTCCCGTCACCACGGGCAGTGCTCCGAATCCAATGTTGGTTGCATATATCACCTGTACAAGTGCGTTGAACCAAATTGTGCTATCCAAAAGCAGTGACTTGTTGAATGGCCACAACTCTGGGAAATAGTGTCTTTCTAGCGAGGAATGCACTTCCCAGCTGGTCAGTGAGCATAACAGACCGAAGCCAATAAGCCCAAAGAAAAACGTTATGCGTCGGTAAACCTTCGCGTTGTGGGTGCTGAAAACGAGAAAATTAAATTAACAACTGAACCCAAGATCGTAAAGGTTATGCTTACCAAAACATGACAGTCATCCAAATAAATATTAAACCTATTGCTAAAAGTCCAAAATAGAGAGGGTTTTCCCAAAATGGCGTGAGAAAGGTCTTTTGAATACATTCAACTCCATTGTTGCCCACCACCTTATACCCGTTCTGCAAAGAGAAGGAAGTAGACTGAGTCTTTTAAGGAAAGTCTTAATGGCGCTATTGAGACTTACTAAAGCTAATTTGATGTCACCCACGCATTCGTTAAAAGGCAGTGATTTGAATATAAACATTCCTATATAGGCTATGGAAATGACTGCCTGTAGTGAGATCCATATCGATGCCAACCACGATGCGAATCTGCTGACTATACAGGCTCCTGAAACAAATTAAGAAGGTTTAGTTAATAAAAATGATTGCAGAGAGTTTAAGAATAAAACATTCAATAAAAAAGGTTAGGGTATCACTTGCAGAAGCTCAAACATTCAATACGGTCAAAAATGCATGTAACACAGGCTTTTACACATGTCATTGCTGGAGTAACTATTGAATTTCAAGTTATGATGGGTATTTACAAAACTTATACTACTTTTTGACATTGAATTTAAAAAAGGTAAAACTGCAAACCAGAGTTTAAGTTCCAACTAAGCGCGAAAATTCTTGTTGCGCTTTGTGGCAACAACACTTTTCACTGACAGTGAGGAGGAGTGCGAAGTATCAGAAAATAGAGACGGGAATGGCTTTAAGAGAGAATTTAGTACAGCTCATTCACCCTTACATATCCAAAGATATCATGGAGAGCTATATTATTGTCTAAGATAATTTGTGACGACAGATGGATGCATGAACAGAACTGAGGTATGAAAAAATTGTTTCATACATCTCGGCAGTTTGAACACTATTGATGGATCAAACGACAGACCACAACGTTCGCTGCTATCGTTTAGACAACGATCGTTACGTAATAAGAGGCCTGGAACACAGTGGGACACGTTCCCATAAGTAAGGAGACTTCGGGCTTGGATCCGACGCCAGCTCTAACTTCAGATTTCATCTTTGATTTGTCGGTGAGCCATATTAGACCTCGAGATCTTAGTACCGGAATACCATTAAACTCGTTTTTACGATTTAGTAGTTTTTCCTCAAATAACCTTCCGAACCAGTGTTCCCTGACTATACTATGATGGCTTGCACAAAACATGCCCATTGCAGGAATTCAGTCAAGTATTTACAGGTGAACCACAACATCTCCTGATTTGTACTTGTATTCTACCTTTAGTTCGATAGGAGACCTAGGTCGTTTTCTTAATCTACTTAGATTTCAGATATCATTTGTAGGGATGATAGCTCGACGGAAGCACATAGCATCTGTAATAATGGGGCAGGCAATTGTTTCAAGCTTTTCAAGATTGATTACTATCGTGCTTTTAATAACTCTCGGCGACCAAACAAATGTATGCAACCAATAGTATCATTTTAGAACTAAGATTCCGCTGTACAGGCACCTATTAACCACATACCCACTTAGCACATTCAGTGCTGTATTTGATATGTAAATACATCTTCGTTAGGGTAGCGTTAAGATTTGCGATAACTCCAACAAATTAACACGATTCTAATATAGTCCTTTATTTTGGCAATTGTGGGTGGTATTAAACCTTTTTCCGATACCAACACTGTAAGGACTTTTTAAACAGAAGTTTAACCAGATTCCAGGGATACAATCTAAGCCATCTATCTAAGCTAAGGTGATGATATCTCGAGTCGAGAGTAAATCTTTTTTATTAACATTTTTTCGGCTTCTTCCTTAGCCAATGGACTTAAAGTTCATATTTCAGGGTTGTAAGACAAATGCAATGTTACAAATTTTACTTTTTTTAAAATCTTTACTAGAAATCGAAAAAATTGTTAGAGCCAGATTTATAGGCCCTAATTTCTCTATAATTCTAAGTACATATATTTTCAGAAATATATCGTTGAAATTCAATTTTAAATTTAAGAGCTTCCAAACATGTATTTTTTTGTGTGGAAGTAATAATTACTGCAAGCAATAATAAAGCAGTATAACCCGGTTTTCAAAATTCCATTCGTTGCACTATACATAAGTGTATATACTTACATATATTTGCGTACATACATACTTATATGTACATGCATTCTTCATTATCAAATTTACATAACATTTTTAAGTTTATTCTTACCTTTAAAAATTGGCGAAGACCTCCATGTATGCGCTGCTCCCTGTCCCAAAAACTGACCAATTGATATTTCCAATAAAATTGTTGGAAGACCGACTAGAAAAAGTAGTACTAAATATGGTATTAGATACGCTGAACCGTATCGATCCAGCTCACGTGGAAACCGAACAATATTGGCATAAGAAATGTTGAGGCAAATGCACAGCACGAGACCTCGAAATACCGAACATTTTGTCTGCAAATAAAAAGAAAAAAAAAACATAGTAAATAAATAAATAAAAAACCAGCTTGTTATTGATATTTTTGGCAAAACGAAGAAAAAAACACACCTATCCATGACCAAAAAAAAAGGCCAAATTAAGTTAATCGACCACACGTTTAACTGAGCTGCTCATTGCAGTTTATACATTGTTAAAACCCCATTGCCTTAACCTAATTTACGACAAGTGTGATTTAGAAAAAAAAAAACCTGAAGAAACGAATTTGCCCAATTGAAAGTTGTATCCCCAAGATGAGAGTAGTTCATGTACCAGAGCAAACATTTACAAAAACTTAAGTGGTTTGTTGTTAAGAAATTATTGTGAGTAGGTACACATAAACCGGTAAAATCTAATTGATAAACAAATGGTACTTTTTGGAGTGTTTGACGGTTGACGACTATATGTTGGGAATACATTTTGCACCGCACACGGCGTTAAGTTTAATAACCAAAGAAGACTACATAATGTATCTTGCATAAAAGAAGGACTAAGCTTGTAAGATGGGAATCGTAAAATGGTCAATAGACTAAAACCTTAGGTGTGAACGTCCGCACATTTTCTTGTACATGAGACCTAACGAAGTAGGTGGAGAATTCAACATTTTTGAGGGAACTACTGCGACAACTTTTACCAGATGTAAAATTTTATTGAAAAAATACTTTTTTCAAAAACGAACTATAGAGAAATTTCCCGCAAACGTGGTATGTCATCTGAAAGCATATGCCCAAACTATGTATTGTTAAAGCCAATGTCGCCACGCCCACATCTAGAGGACATTTTTATTTAAAAATTTTGTTAATAAAGGGTGACCAGATATCAATGGTACTGTTTTCCAATTGTTATGTTTCAGCAGGTGTCACAGTTACCAATGTCAAAATATTCAGTAAGGTTTATCATTCTATCATGCATTGTTTCATGCTTGCGGAACGTGCGGAAGTTATAAAAAAATAGTATCGAAATTCCGGTCCAGTTGTAGCTACGCAACGTGGATTTTGTCGTGGGTCGGTCGTCAACATGGCTTCAGCGTGCAGGCAATTCGTCACACAGTGGAAAAGCTTAGCCTTGATTACACTCTTTTGAACCTTAAGCCACCAACACGACAGAGATTAGTGCGAAATGAAGAAAATATAGCCACCTTGGCGCCCAATATCAAAGAAGACTCAGAAATGTCGATTTCACACCGATCAGCTGAATTGGTCATCGCCAGATAGTCAACCCGGCTTATTTTGTGGTTGGATTTGAACCTACATCCATGTAGGCATGAATATAGCTTTAAAATAAAGCCAGAAACCCAGGATATGGTTAAAAACTTTAGAATGGTTGTCAGATCTTCACAATTTAACTCGAGAGAGATGTTGTACTATTATGATAGTAGTACTAACAATCAATAAATTCACTATATGCATGTAACACAGTACAAAAACTAGCAAACACTTCACCTTCCTATAATGAACTAAGCTTAACACTAAAGTAAATCATATGGAAATTCGAGTTCAAATAAATTGTGAGTTCAAACATTTAGAGAACGAATGCACACCTGTACTTGAATTGAGTTTGGTTCGACGAGATTCAAAGAAAGATCGTATTCCTTGAAGATTTCAGTTCGCCCTTTGTCTGTTTGTACCATTACACTCCCGGTGTCTCACTAAAACACTTTAATCTCAGTATAGATTTTTTTTTAGTACTAGCGGCTATAAAATTATTTCCCGATCGTCGTGGTTATTCGTTTTCTCTTGAGGAAGAGTTATACGATTTATTAAGTACTACCTAGGAGATTTTTCTAATCTACTCGTATACTTTGACAAGAATAAATAATTCACACAGGACAGTTAATTATAGTGCTAATTTATATTTCGCTTATACTACCTGTATCTGAATAATAAATGCATGCATGTATTGCAACGAAAGTAAACGGAGAGATTCAAGTTTTGTAAACAATATAATTTGGGTAATTTAATTTATTTGAACGACTGCCAATTGAATATATAAAGAAAATCTTTTGAAAAAAAGATAAAACAACAAAAAAACAAAACTTAAGCCGATTGATATCAGTTGGGCTTAGCTGTACCAGAACAATGCATTGGCTTTTTATTGTTGATGACCCTAATACCTATTTTCTTTTGTGATATATTATCTGGGAAAGTACAAATTATTTTAGAGTTTATTGGGGCTATAAGTCGACGTACAAATCAATCTTTCTAACCGCAATTGTAAGTTTTAAAAGTCGACTTTGTTTATCTCTTTTTTACGAGACAAGCAGTGTTTCCTTTAAATAGCAGATAGCAAATCACAAAAGAAATTATTGCCTTCTTTTATCTATTACTTATTAATTGATTTAAATATTTCCAGTATAGGATACTTATGTATGTATATAGCAGAACGGGTACTTTTGAGTTTATAGCCTTCGAAGGTGGTTTTCTACGTCGTTTGAATGCACTCTCAGCGTACTTGTGTGCTTTTCTATTAAACAATGTCCTGCGACGATACCTATATTGCTAATATGCAACCTACTAAGAGAGATACAAATCTTAGAGCGTTTCAGATCTAGTTTATGTCACTTGTTCACCTGATTTCTGATCTCTAGATAGCATCCAGCTTTGATTTAAGTTTGCATGTAGCGATTGGGATGCCTAATGTAGCTTTGCCAGATAAGATTGGTACAGAATTTCAAGCTCTGGCGAGTTAATTGGCTCTACACAATTCTTTGAAATATCCCTATTCCCCAGCATCAAACAAAGGTGAACATTAAACTGTTCTGTCGTCTCTAATACTTGTAGAGACAAGCGGCAGTCTAGAGCAACTTCTGAATTATTAGAGAAGCATTCCAAGGATTTGAAATTGTTTAACTATCTGAAAAGATGCGGACATCGCGTCTTTCTTCAGCCAAAATAGAACTTATTTGATTGCCATTAATTCCCCTGTAACACGCTTCCATCAGAGAACAACCTCCAAACCTCCACCTACCGCGTCGTTAGTTTTAGAAACGTTCAATATAAAAGTGAATCGACTTGTCGTCTAGAAACACCACAACCTCCCAGAGAAAAGGATGGTTACCCATACATTTTTGCCAAAACTTAACTTGGGAATAGTACAGTATATAGTGTCGGAAGTTTTTTCGAAACCAAGGTGAACTTACTTTGAGCACTAACCCCAATAGGTGCACTAGGACCAATTTGATAAATGAAATGTTCAGTGCTGCAGAGAATTTCGTACGAGTGCTCTATTTACCCAGAAACAAAGTCGTTGTACTACGTACTACATCATATCTGTTTATTTTCATTTTAAGTCTTTAGCCAGGTAGAACAACAATGATTCTAAATACTGCACCAAAGGGTCATCTTTTAAATATTAGAGAAAAAAAATGTCTACGAAACATACTGGAAATTCTGACACCCGTTAGTTACATTTTAAGTAATAACTCGAAGGTGAACTGGGGCATCATTGCAAAAAATACTTCCTAAGTAAAGGAGTTCGATATCATAATACACATTTTTTTTCAGTTCAGTTTTGTACGTGGCAGTTCAAAGCTGTTTCAGGACATGCAGGAGGATGCAGAGCAAATTCAGTGAATTAATAAGGAGGAAATAGTTTCTCCACTTTGAGGAAGTGAGTGTAAGTAAGTATGCCGTACCACTGTCTGCTTCATTTCAGCAACATTAGTTCGTTAAAATTATACTAACCTAAGTACATACATGTGGGCGCCGTGGCTCAGTGGTTAGTGCGTTGCACTATGGAGCAAGGGGTTCGAGGTTCGAATCCCAGTCGGAACACCTAAAAAGTTTTTCACGGCCCCACCTCTCGCGAGCGTCTGACAAACATCCGAGAGTACAACTGTCCTGAGAAAGCTTGTCAAAATAACAAATTGCCCTTCGGATACGGCATTAAACAGTAGGACCCTTCCATTCGTGTAAAGAATATAACATGCACAACACGAATGGTAGTGAGAAGCTAGGCCCTGGGTCCCACCGACCTGTTGCGCCAAGTATTTATTTTTTATTTTTTTAAGTACATACATATTATATACAGTTCAGCGCCCGTGCCATAAAGTTATGTTAAGTGTTATTTTACATATCTGCATACTTATGTTAGGCTATCTTAACACACATACTTAGTACAAATCTAAACAGTAAAGCCCCCGTCACTAATGAAATCATCCATTTCGCTCGCAAAATTAAAAAAAAAAACATATCTTTCAAGAAAGCTCCCGGTTAGATAAAGCCACAACGTCAGACCTCACAATGTCTTGTGTCGTAAGACATTAGCAAGTGCTTTCGTCACATCTTCGCAATGGCTCTGCTAATTTTGCGCAAACACAATTAGACAGTGGTCTCACTGCCGCTTCAAGAAGTATGTATGTATGTAAGTAATTAATAAGCAATAAACATTTATCTTGAAAATTTGCTAATATTAACGCTAGATAATTCAAATAATAATCATAAAACCAACAATATGTACTAGCTACCTGCAAACAAAACCTAAAATCAGAAGAAGCTTGCTTGGTTGATGAGGTGCGTCATTATATCACCTTTCAAAGTTTGAGTGTGTTGGTTCATATTGGTATTAAATGGAAAAAATCTGACTCATCATTTTGTTGCGCATAATCTTCCTTCTTTTCTTTAGAAAATCAAACGGACGTTTCCATTTAAAAACGAAAGAAGTGCAGTCGAAAACACCACCCTATGTCGTGACTGTCAGTATTTCTGAACAAGCGAACAACTCCATCCGGCATCACCCACAGGAATTAACCAATCCACTGCAGCACTCACCATCAAAAATTCAGCTAACTAAAGAGCTAAATTCAAGCGTAAATACACCATGCAGAAACTTTACCAAATGTTGAACATGCAATTCAGTGCTAGGAACATTTTTTCAGTAAAGCTCCTAATCACAGAAGAATGAAATAATGGGACAATAATAAAGGACTGTGACACAACTATTTCACCGAACCCCTTAATAATTGACAGGCATTTTTTCAGATGTTCAGATGAATGTTCTTGTCGAGGACTGTCGAGGACTGTCGAGATCCTTGGGCCTACCAAACTATGGCAGCATCTCGAATGCGGAACTTCTCGACATCTGTGAGAAAATTTCCAACTACCACTGAAAATACTGTGATCTTTATTAACAACCAAACCTCAAACAAAGTCATTAGTTCGGCTACCCCATCAACCAGACTGATGGAGCAATAGAACTAAATATGTTATGTTCCATCATCTGGGTCCCAGGACACAGTAGTTTTGAAGAAAGCAAACGAGTCAGATGGACAAGAGTTAACCCGACACATACCAAGGATAATAACGAGAAGGAATCTATAATCTGCACATGTCCTTAGTAAGTAGATTGTGGAACCTGCAAGAAATGCTCACAATATGCTCTCTGCTAGCAGCACAACAATAAATATTTTGTTAAGTTAAGTACTGGGCCCCACGCAACCGAAATACATACATACATATGCCTGGAGTCTTAATTCTATCTAATAACGTGGGTCTATTCTACGGTACCGAAACAAAGTTTTCTTTCTTTTTCAACTGAGCTATGAATAACTTTTAGTTACCATACCCGGCTTACGATTCGTTTCATCATTTTACCACATTTTCATGAGATGCAAACTAAATATAGTGGGTTGTAACACGGTACTACTCTATTCCAAAAAGTAATTTGAAAGTCTAGGTGTGTCTAGTGTAGGATTACTGATATAAGAAACAGTATAACGTTAAGGGATCAAATTAATTCAATATCAATGAACAACCAAATTGAGGAGCGTAAACAACTGCAAGCTCTTATTGCCTAATATTAAATAGCACATCGTAAACAGTGCTGCGGAGCTTATGACGTGACAAATGGAATAACATACCCAATATGGCATTAAGTTTCGGCATGATTCCAAAACGTATATTGACCGGCGATGCGCACTAAATTAGAAACACATACCTACACTAAACTTTTAGTAAACATTCTAAAAAAAAAATTTATGGAATTACTGCTAAGGCCTACAACCTCACATAAAATACTGGATATGCCGGGAAAGAAAAGGGACTAATTGTTCACATTTCGAAAACTTCTTCCTATATGTAGTTCTCAAGGTGCAATAATGTTGCAGCTGAAGGAACGTCTTGAATATACTGTGTAAGGCGAAGCAGTAGTATTCCAGATCTGTTGATGGTAGTTGAAAGTAGCTCTAATAAACAATATAAAGAAAGGTTTACTTAAATAAACACATATGTATGTAAGATAAGTAGATGTTGTTAATGCAACTTAGGTTGGGTTTAAGTGTTACATAGTGCTTCATTGTTGGAAAGGATTACATCTCTTCGCTAATATTGTTTTTATTTATGATTAATGTTACGTTCCACAATGACATGGCGAGAGTATTTCGTAACGAATATGAAAATAACTCCTTCCTCAGTACGCCAACCCAATAAGGCACACCCAAGTTAGCTTAACTTTGCTTAATAGGGTTCAAAAGTTGTTTAAAAACGTGTCCTTTCTCAAAGAGCAAGAGTAGACAATAACTAAGAGATAGAAGCAGACATTACTCTTGATGTATGTGCTGTTCAAATACGTTGGATCGACTATAGTAGGTACCTCAACCACAATTCTCTAACTATGAGAGGAATCATTCAATTCAAGTCCCTAGTTTCGCGGTGAGAAGTAGGCACAAACATAACTTTTGAACACCAAACTATGGCCACCAGACTTGGTAGGACGAGGACTGCAGAGGCAACAACAAACACTGAAACTCTTAGCACATCAATGTTTAACGTAATCTTTTCGATTCAAAATATCAATCTTGTAGTCATTTAGAAAACAAAGCTTTTAATAATTAGTTGAATTCAAATTCAATTATAGAGATGTAGGTCGGTATTTCAATGTTAAAGTCATAAAGTTGGCACTCACCATCAGCCGTATCTCTAAAATGAAACACCGGCAAGTGTATCTGTTTATTTTTTTTTACTGATAATCATGTGGTAAGAGCAGAGTTAAATAATTCATACACACGACTATTAAAATGTTAAAAGACTTTTTCGGCATCACTATTCCCAGATACTTTAAAAGTTTTCCCATACATATCGTGCGAAAACAATTAGTACATTCCAATGCCACACAATTATATCAACTACCTCGCCTTAGTCAGATTCCAATCTTCGACAAATTAACTCATTAGCACCTCCTTCTGTCCCAAGATAAATGGTTAGAAACTAGACTTCATCATCTCCCATCGAAAGTTAACATTAAAAGTAAAAGCAAAATATGCTAATTATAGCCCATCAATAAGCAACACGTAGAAAATCGTGCGAAGAAAGCGAAGCACCGCACACCGAATAGGTTCATTAATCATATCCTCATAAGTAGTAGCGCACATCTCGAACATTAAAGATCGTCATTTCCAATCGATTGCGAATTTGCATATTCCCGCTCACCACCGACTTGTAAGTGAGTAACTTATTGCAGAATGCAAATAATTAAGAGGAAACCACAAAACAAACATTACTCTCGATGTGAGAAGTTCGACAAACTCGAAACTAATGACTGCGAATAGCAAGTCAACGAACACCGAACCAAAAGTGAAGACCCCGATAATAGGATCACTCAAAAGACCTTTGTAGCTAGCGGTGCTTTTACACACATAATAGTACATAATCTACTCACTTTTCCGTAGTATCTAAATGGCACATCCTCATGAACGACATACAGATAATCTGCTAGATACTTTGCTGTCGGTATCTCCATCTTTGGACAGATCTTGCAACGCTTGTACGGGTAGCAGAACTTTTCATTTTCTTGCATTTATGTTTATATTGGCCGCTAAATTTCACCGTGAGATATGACGACAAGGTAACCAACGAAACGTTACACAGAAATAAATCTTCCAACCGAATCGATTCCGAATCAAAGAACCCACAATGCTCACATAGTATTCGAAACCAGGCTTTAGAATTTACAACAATCTTCTGTGCCTCTGACCGAATTCGCCCGAACAAAGGAAGTGCAAAATTGGGGAACGCGCCGCCGCTCTACTAAGTAATTGTTGTTGATTCTATCACTTTATTTTATGCACACTCACTTCGGGAGGAAGACATTACTTCTAGTCACTTCTTAGAAATGAAAGAAATAAATAATTTCCAACACTCGACATTCATCTGCATTCATATACACGTTTCGCAATTCGATATCATTTTTGATTTGGTTCTACAAAAATTCTACCGGAAATTTACATACACATGCCCACACGAAAAGAAACGAAATAAAATAAATCTGTTAGCACTTTTGGCTCATGGTTCAAACTGAAAATACGTATATGTACACCAAAAGCTGACTTGGTTCGATTTGTGACAATTCCTTAATCGATTCCAACACTCCGAATGTAATTCGCCGTTAATCAAACTAAATCATAAAAATAAAACTGCGGTTTGCGACACACAGAAACACAAGAGGAAACTTCACTTATGGCAAGCGGTCTTATTAATGCAAAACGAAAGACTAAACCTGCCCACGAAAAATTCGAATCTAAAATCCACGCTTTGAGATTTCAAATGCTCAGCGAACGTATGGGTGGGAAACACTGGTGCTGTGAAGTTTTCCTACTGGTCGTGCATTGTCGTTACGTTTGAGCGACTTTCTTTACCCACTACCTGTATGCTTTGGTTCCATCATTCCATGCAACATAATTATGGCCTAGAATGGAAGCCATTACGACATAAACACGGTAAAATGGTAATTTTTACATTTTCTATTCTCTAAGGTTGGGGGAGTTCTATTCAAAAGAACTTCAAGGCGGTACGAAGAATGAGTGCGCATTGTTTTAAGATTATGATAGCTGACAGCTGCTTTTGTCAGAGACAGTGTACATTTTTTTATGTAATGCAATCGTTGTTTGTTTGAAAACGATTTAAATAAAAGCGTCAATGGGCTTTGATTGCAATGTGTTTCGTTTTATTTGTTTTAACAGGTAATGCGGGCGTGTGGATTTCTCCTTACTTCATGGTCAAATTTTATTGGATAATATCTTTCTTTACCGGGTGTGGTGGTCTTGAACGCTGTTACGTTGTTGAACATTTTATACACAGCTTCCAGTGACATTACTTTATTAGCTTTTTTGTTCTCTGATCAATGTTTGAGCACTGAACAGCTGAACGACAAAACGAGAAAAGGATCAATGATTTTCCATCGGTCTTCTGACAGGAATTGCACAACCATAAACAGATATTCTAGCAAATATACCCATCCACGTCATCGAATCTATTAATTTCACAACGTCTCACAGTTCTTCGCATACTTCATAGGTGGACCGAATTATGGGCTATTTTATAGTATTCTAAGGAGTTAAGTATATTGTAATAAACAAAAACATGTTTAATTGCCTTATGTAACTTTTTTTATATTGTTTTCATGTATCTATGATTTCATCGTGAGTTAGAGTGAATCTTTTGAATCGGGGGCTTCTTCTAATTTAATTTTTCGTCGCTGGAGCCATCATGTTGGCATACAATGTTCGCACATTTGATTTTTTTCAAGATTTATAGTCATTAAGTTAAACTTTATAGCAAAATAAAAATTGACCCAGGACAAGGTGCGACTCATAAAGTCTATGCAAACAAAAAAATGCTTTGAAATAAATATATTTAAGTATATTAAGAATACTTGAAAGACAATTTAAAATCTGATTATTTGAAGTTTGTTTATTTTTCTCACAAATGAAAAACCAATTGACACTTGAACTGTGATGTAAACCATACCACTTTTACTTGCTCTTAAATCACTTTTACGCTCTTATACAAAGTGGAAATGTTATTAACTTGCCTTTCATTACATTTATAGCGTTTATGAACCTAACTATTGTGTATAATACAGTATGCAAAGATGGAATAATACTTCAACTCCTGCGACGAATATCATGCATCAAAATAGCTTTTGAATGGAAAAAGATATATTCAGCAAGGGTTCAGTGTTAAGACCATGCAAACCGATTCTCTGCTGCCTTGTATTGTGCTCTTATTTGATAAAATAGTATTCATAGCGTTCGAATTATTATCAACGCCCGAACTTTCGAAAAAAAGGTTGTTGACATCTTGTTCTGGATGATGACTTATTAGATACAATAGTAGTGACATCTACATACGCTGTGAACAAGGGTTTTACAAGTCGACAATGAGTCTGTTCACACAGGATTGACGGACTGGATTTTTTTTTTTACATTCGCGTGTTCAGATTGTTAGTTCTGTTTGAACACTTCCGCGGATTTTTTTGACGCATTAGTGATTGGCGCCAAACGAAATTGGTTAGGTTTTAGTTAATGGTTTTCACAACAATTAAATTAGTTTATTGTTGTATTTCTATTGTTTACTTCGTGAATTTCTCAGTGTTTAATATAAGATTTCACCCTTTTGTGGAGTTGACAGCTATTGACATTTCCAAACGTCAAAAAAAATCCAGGAAATATCATTAGATCTAGAAATCTGGATTGAAGTAACATGTTACCTCTCCACTTTCCATATCATCATATGACATGACTTGGACATGTAGCGCCTCTGGAAGTTAAACAGTAAAACAAATGATTTCACCTTCAGAGACGTACACAAGTACTCCTAGAATCAACTTGGAGTACGCAACTCGAGAAATACGTCCCTGTTCGATATGAACTGTAGCATCATCCAAGTAAGAATGTTCGTCTACCGACCTGTATGTCCACGTTTAGAACTTACATTTGGATATTGTTAATGGACTATCAGGTATATGGACTATCAGCAAGAGATTCGGGGTTTAATCCCCAAATAACACCTGAAAGTTTTTTCACGACCCCACCTCATATGACAAACATCCGAGAGTATAAGCTCGATCAAATCTAACCATAAGATACGTGACACGTACAAGTAATTTACGTAAATTGTCCTGGCTTGTAATGCAATTTAAAAAAAAAAAAAGCTAGGTTGCAGTCCTACATAAGTCAGGATCAAGTATTTAAATTAAGGTAAGTCTGACGCAACAAAGCTCGACATAAATGGTTACTACCACTTCTCTGGATACACACATTAGAGCACAACTGTCATCTGTGGGAAATATAACAAGAAGTAGTATCTGTGGAAGCATAACTTTTCTTAAAACAGCCCAGTACTCCACTTATACAACAAAAGCAGAGGTGCGTAAAGTTGTGTTTGATTAAAGCAGCAGCGACAGTCTTGAGTTACGATCTGACATAGTGGTACATCCATGTTTGAGTTTTCAATTTGCAGTGATCGAGTACAAGTACAATGCTCACAAAGATGTTGTTTTTGTTTTTTTGGTTTTTTTTTCTTGTGCCGCCTCTATTTTTCCATTCAATTTTCTTTCTTTTCTTTTATTGTCTTTTCTTTATTCACCCATTCTTCTCTCCACAAATACACTATGTAGGTGTATATGATACAATGCGAAAGCAATTCGATGATTATTAATTTAAGAAAAAACACTCTCTGAATGCCTAATGGATGTCTTCTACTTGAATAACGTGTACGTGTCGTTAAGCAATTAAGACCAGCTTGGGTTCTTTAATGACATTATTTAGTATATGACCTAATCGAAGAAGTCAAAACGGTGTTAATCACCAGTATTTTACATGTAAGTTCAGCGGCTCGATACCAACGCATGGGGTTACGAAATATGAAATTATTTTTCAATTAACCGTCAAAATGTTATGGACATAAAGATTGCAATATATTCATATGGCGTTTCGATTCACTTAGATTTTGGTATTAGATAACTGATTAGTATTCCAATCAGGCAAGCAGCCTTTGTTGCGATTGGAGATAATATCATTTAGATTCATCGCTTACTGATAGACAGTCCAACATAATTGGTATTAGTGGGCATAAAAGTAAATTAATTTTTAACAGCAGTCTTGAACTTACATAGATACTGACCTTAGGCGATAGGTTTTCTTTAATTAGCTGCAAATTATTATTAGATATGTATGTATGTATGTATTACATTCAATCTACAAGATACAGTGAGTTGGTTGTTGAAAGCAGTCTAGCAGACCGATTGCTTTCAAAATCCGCCAACAACAGAGACACAAACTCCTACGAGGGTCTGGAATCTACTTTCCTTCCATTCAGTGCTATACCAACTATGTATAGACAAAATCGGAGCAATCAATCATGTAATACCACTTCCTAAAGATAAGCTTCAGGGGAAGAGAAAGCCTCCTTAAAACCTCTGCAAATAGAAATGGTTTCAGAATGCCGCTTGGTGAACCCGAGAAGTATCTACATGCATTTTTTCCATGGAGTTTGGAAGGATATTACTCACGAAGTTTTGTTAACGTGTTAAACTTTCTTTTGGTAAACCAACTGGAAAACTTCTTTACTCTGGAAATGGTAGATTGGCTTAGTAGGAATAAAATTCTATCCTATACTTCCATAAGACGAAAATTACATCTAAAATGCAAGTTACTTCAGAGTATGACTTTAAATGGTCCATTTACGGTCTGAGAAAGGCGGATTTCAGATTTATAGCAATGGAAAATACTTTTACGTTTTGTGGCAACAGTGATCTCTATGATCTCGTAGAAGGAAAAACTCTAGTAGAGCCAATATTGCTTGTTGCTGAATCTTCGTGAGAACCTTTAAATTCGTGCCTATTCTGCTCTTAGCCACCAGATTAAGAATGTATTAGTCGAAAACTCGCAATAGGTGTTGTACCTCTTTTAAGTTTCGAAGCTGCATACAATTTACTCGATCAACGATCGCTAAGATTGTTTTCGCAAGTTATTTAAGGCAAGACTTTACACTTTAAAGTATTATACGTTGATAAAGTTAAATGACTTCATGGCTAGCGTGTCTCGCAAGTAATAAGCAAGTGGCTATACCAAGAGTGTACAAAGTACTACCCAAGTCCCGCCTTCATTCAAGTTCATCACCATTCATTGATTGCTTTTATGTACGAGTATGTACCCACTGCGTTTTCACTCATCGGCTGTTATAGCCATTTATAAAATAACTTTTCGGTTGCTTGATGCTTCTAACTAGCTTTCAAATTTATGCAAATTTTTTTTAATGGCGTTGCTTTTTAATTAGTTTTATTCATTGCACAACCAACAGAAGTATTGCAGAAAAATATTTTAATTGCATGTTATTATTAGATACATTTCTAAAACTACACTGCACTTTAGGCTTCAATGCGTACCATGCAAGCATACGTCGAGCATAGGCGCAACTACTTGTTAAACAACAAAAGGGAGACATAAACAAAAGCCTCGAAGTAACCATAATATTATGATTGCTGCAGATTTTCCGTTTGGTTGCTTAAGAGGATCGCTTGCATGCACCCATTCCACCACTGACGTCAGACAGTGTGCATCATGGATTTCATTTGGATTACAGCTGGTAGCTACTAATAATGCTAGTTGGTGCCATATATCACTGTTCCTAGCCAATGGTAACTAAACTTACGTCATGCTCTGTACCCATGTATTCCTCCTCTTTCGGCTGGCGGCACAGAGACGAACTATGAGTGAGGCACAGTGGTTTCCTTATCTCTTGTGAATTGGACTTAAATTCCAGGGGTGCTGATTCACTAATGCATGACACTATTATGTCAAAACTAACTCGACGACGATGGACACTTAAGTATGAGTTGGAAACCGGAGACTAGCTCACTTAAGTGGTGAAAAAAATGCATCGTATCGGGCAGTACAATGACAAAATTCGAAATACTGAAACCGAAATCCATTTTCCTCGTTGTGCTACGAGGTGTGCAGAAGATTCTCAGGTTACCATGGAGAAAGGAACATGGGGAGAGTCGGTTTACTTTTTGCTTATCAGATTGGGAAATGCAACAGGTAGCGACGGGTTTTTCTTTTAGTTTGACCATCTGGGTTTCTAGTGGTTGATAAGCATGAAAAGGAAAAAGAAATAATATGAATAGCAATCGATGGGAGTGTATGCAGAATAGAGCTAGGTGCTCACAGAATATGTATTTATCACAGATTCGATTTGACATCACAACAATAAAACACAGAAATATTCAGTGAGAGAATAGTATACTAGCTTCCCTAGCAGGTTATTGTTTTGATGCAAGGCTAATGCAAGTTTGAACGAAAGATGTTATGATTTACCCATGTTTTACGCTCACCTATATGTCACTATGTTTGTAACCGAAATGAAATAAAAATATGGCCCGAAAGGGCCATAGAAAACCAACGCACTTATAGAAATCAGTCCTAGCTTCTCAACTCGTAAGTCCAGAACAATAAAAACAGAAGTAAAGGAACAATCAACCTGTGTACTTGATAAATAATCCAAGCAGGTTGCAATAGTTCATTACTAAAAAGTATTCATCAATAAACACCGGAATCAAGAAGTGAATATAAGGTATCTTAGGATGTGCAACAATACCTTGTTGTAATATCGATATGCGGAAGCAGCATGAATTGAAAAGAAAATAAAGCGATGATAAATAGTTATCTGCCCTCAAACATGACTCATCTTTTGTCAACAATGAGACAACAACTAAAAATATGCTTACATCTTTTGTAGTTTATCACTTTTAAGTCATACTTATAGGAGATAGAGTATATAACGATGCAAATGAATTGCATATTTTTCGGATCAGTTGGGCGAAGTCAAGTGTGTAGACTGAAAACTGACTTATGACTTATCCAACAAAAATAACAAAGCGAACAAACCCACTGTTTTCAGAAACAAAATTTCGTTGTATTTCTTTTCAGGACAATAAAAAAAAATCATCATTCTCGCTTCTCTAAACAAGTACATGCAAACATGTAAGTGCATATGAAGGGTTTTTCAATAGGAACACAGCAATTTAATATTTTAATACTAATATATCCTTAAACTATTTGTATTGTATGTCAATGTCGTAACGTCTGCCAAGGTTTCCATTTTTTTATGGTTCACGAATAAACAATCTTTAATTGAAAATTACTACCGAATTCTGAGTTCGTGGTCCCAACTTTAAGAGCGTCCCACCCGACAGTGCATGCTATAGTGGTTTAATTCAAGTTAATGAGTTCCTGTGGCAGGTCGAAGTAACGAACATATCGCAGCCGTAAGTACCTTCAGTTTGAAAAATGGCCCAAGTCAGTCGATTTCATGATTCATCCCGTTCACAGGAATGGGGAATGTCTCTGTTCACATTGTGGTGAATTTTGGGTAAAGATCTTGACCTGCATCCTTACACTATCTTCTTACTGTGTTGTGTGGATTTCTTGCCGGGTGTCTGATTGGACCGTATTTTTTCGTCGATGAAAATGCTTGCCATGTTACGGCCAATGTAGTGCGCTATTTTGGAAGACAATTTTTGGTCAGAGTCAAATGGAGCTGATATCAGTGATATGTGGTTCCAACAAAATGATGGCACATACCTAAAAGCTTGTCAAACAATTGATCTATTAAAGGGGATATTCGGTAATCTCGAGAAATGACGGTTGAATGACCACCTTGCTCATGCGACTTAACGCCGTTTAATTTTTTAACGCGGTTACGATAAGACGTTGGGTTATGCCAAAAAGCCAAAAACGTCATAGAAACTTAGGTTGTTCCTTTTCGAACACGAAAATGTCCACTTCCCAACTTCCTACAAAGAATCGATTGATGCAAACGTGCTCGTATGAACATGTGTACTATACCTGGAATAAATTTCAGACCGATATCTCAATTCTCTGTTTTATTGAAATACAAAGTTGTAATAACTTTATTTAAAAAATCTCTACCCGCAAGGTTTCCGAGGCACTAAGATCTGAAAACGCTCTCGGTATGCGTAAAAAGAAATAAGACCGATTTTGTCTATGTAAGTACATACTCGTAGTTAGTTTAGGAGATATAGAGGTTTGAAAATTCAATTTTTCTTTTTCTATGAATATGCATATATATAATAGAAGTACAAATATGTATTTTAGGTTAGTATTGAGTTGGAACCGTGTAAACTGTTTTCTAACAATGTCACCTTGAATAGTTCCAGGATCTTCAGTCACTGAGTTGATTGGGAATACGGATTCTGAACCTCTGAAAAGCATATTTTTGACATCTTTTGGTCTGCTTTGAATTGATTTACCGATGTACAAACTTAAACTATTAGTCTGATCTACCCATGAGTAAAAACTTGGTTATATGTCGAAGGTAAAGCCATAAAATGGGGCAGACCTAACGTAACCCGAGTATATTAGAAGTACCCATGAGTTGACAGATTCGGTACTACATGGTTCTGACTACGAATAAAAATACATTCTTTTCGATTTTACATGACCACAAATGGGTTTATAATTAAATAAAATTGATTCAAGTTATGAATCAAGATTTCTACTTCAAATAGGTGAAATAAATTTCATGTCGAATCAATTTCAGTGGAAATATTCATCGATGCGGAGAAAAACACTCCAAGGGAATTTACTGCACATTATGTAGAATAGTACTTCCCACTGAGAGGCAGCTATCTTTTCTCCTTAAATTTTAAAGTCGTTATTAAATTGCAAAAACTCTTAAGTATTAATTTTAATTATATGAAATATATTTAACATTTCCAAAATTCCATATATACATACATACAGTGTTTTTTTTATTAAAATAAATCCGCATTTGGGGTTTGACTTCGTCATACTCAGGTATAACAACTGGATATCCAGTGCGAGATCAACTTGTTTAACTTTCTCTGATGTCAATACCCAAATATCAAAAGAGCACACAAATGATAAAATCATTTATAATTAAGATCTTTAACTCTGGAACTCAATGTCACAGTAAACAAGGTCGTTCACATCCATCGTAATATGATGCCTCTTATGTTGCTTTCTTTGACACGTTTTCAGTGACAACCACCGGCAAGTGTATGTATGTTAAATATAGTGTTTTCGGATTTTCAAGTTCATTTTAATTTTAAATGTCAGCAAACAGATACTGACGATGCAAAATTAAAACGATGCATAGATAGAATGTGTAATTTTACTTGGTAGCAGTGATTTCATAAATGTTATGACTCTTCTCCGCAGCTGTGACTAGTACGTGTAAACGATGACCTAAGCGTTGGAATGACAAATTACGTTATCTACATACATACATACATATCTATACACAAATATTTCTGAGGTGCTTTTTAACTACCTACAAGTATTGACGCACGTGTGTAATATTTCTTGAGTCAGAAGAGTTATTGCAGCCATTTCAATTCTAAAAGTGCACCTATAGGGCAAGTATGGGCTTCCTGAGCAATCTCGAACTTGAGATTTCAAACAAACTTGATATTACTATGGAAGAAATGGGAGGCCTCTGTTGTCTGTTGGTGACTGTGACTGCAGCCCACATGGACTGGACAGATTTGTTTCACACGTCAGGGCGTTTTGCCCCGGGTCTAAATCGGAATTTGCATTCTAACATTAAAATAAAGTAAACTTTAACTAAGACCAAAGAAACCAGTGATACCATACCATGCCTGCAACATGATATTCGGCAAAACCTGGGACCTAAGGCCTTAAATTATTTCGTGGCTTTACATAGCGCTAGTAAGACCGAGCCTGACGTATGGTGACTTGGTCTGGTAACAAACTACGCAAAAAGCAGCCAACCTTAAGACTATGATGATAATTGAAGAATCACTGGGGCAATGAGAACCATCTCTACAACGGGGCTGGAAGCAAAACTTAACCTAAAACTCCTAAACCTCTTTGTGCAAGAACCCGTCGCAAATAGTGCTCTTCGACTAAGCCAAACTGGAACCTAGAAACCCACTCTGACAGGGCACGTGCAGATTCTACAAAAAAAATACGGCCAATACTGGATTACTTTATGACCATTTGTCACTTATTTTCCTAGAGTCTCGCGAGAAGCAACCACTAGTAAACAGATCAACGATATCCATCTACACGAATGCCTCCAAGATAATCACGGGCGTTGGCGCGCGTCTCTTTGTCAATGGTGGCATTACCACGCGCTGATATTACCTTTTTCATTGACATCCAAGCGACAATAAAAGCGATTTCTAGCATTGAAATAAAATCGAAGATCGGTATCGCGAAGAACTACGGGCTCTTTAGTAGGTCCCCGGACGTAAACGTGTGTCGGGAAATGAAAGAGCTGGTGAACTCGCAAGAAAGAGATCCTTCGCTTAAACTAAACAAGGCCAACACTACTAGCAGCAAATGAGAGATGGAGCCGGTTCAACTCCTGTGTTACAACTAGGAAAGTGTGGTCACTCTACAAGAAACAAAACACTATGAGAATCTTACACATTAGTTAAAAATCCTTGTCCTCTCTTGTGAGTAGAATTACTGGACATAACAACAACATGGTGATTTGCCACGCAAATAAGATAAAAGCTAGCACGCCTGACCTGTGCAAAAGTTGTGGCGATGATAATGCGCATGAGGATACTCCACACTTCACCTCTCACTGTCCAGCACTCTGTCCTATTCCAAGAGGATATTTCTTCTAAGAGTTAGAAGAACTTTCAGACAAGTCTTTAAAAGATTTGCATAAATTCGTGAACGCCTCGGGATGGCTTGTAGTTTCATAAGTTTTTTACAGTTTCTATAGTATAGAAGGTATAACCCCTAGGGCATCACAATGGATATACATTGATCTACATATGTAACTTTGACGGGTCGCTTTTGAGCAGTCAACCCATTAACATAACCTATTAAGTAAAGGCTACTTTACTTTAAGAGCGATTGGGTTTAACATTAATATCCGAGGATTATCAGACAAATGCAAAGTGATGGCGTACCAAGTTTTAGAACTGTCATGGATAGTTATGTATATTTACTCAAAATCGAAACAATGAAGACACAATTTATAGACTTGATGCTCCCTACAATTTACCTGAGCACCGTACATGACAACGCTCAATTCTGAGAGCGTTTTTAAAAAATCTAAAACATTTCCCAGTTAGCATGAATGTAATAAATATAATTCCTTGAAAATGCAGAATGACACGCCCACTTTATTAAGTTTCATGTATATGAAGAGCAAGACTTGTTTATAAAACTGTTAACTTATCTTCATTGATAGACATTAGTAGGACACGTGGGAGATTTTAACTGGAGTCATCATTAAGGTACATGCGACGTAGACGTGCGTTTACCTCCTCAAATCCACAATCTAATCGTTTTAATAAAATTTAAATTAAATATTTATCCGTCAACTAAGTACAACACTTTAAGGAAAGTGCAATGCCAGTTATCATAAAAACAGAACAAGGTCACATTCTATTATGGTTTTGAGTTTTTTTCAGAGATAAGTTTATAACATGCCAACAACATCTTAATTAAGAAAAAAGGCAAAATACTGACAAACAAACAAACCAATAACATTAATTTCGAATTCCATTACTTTTCTATCATACCTCAAAGATAAAAGTTGTGACCCACACACATGTTGGCTGCAAATTGTATTCTAGAATTGCATACCGATGGAACAGGAAGATATGGGGCGAAATATGGAATTTATCTACATATCTTGAAAAATGTGAGAGATTCATACTTAGATATAGTAAAAATTCAATACAAAAATTGTTACTATGAAATACGTTTTCTCTTTTAGTTTTAAGAGCTGTTCCAAATACTTAAGAAGAGCTCGAAACTGAGAAAAACAATACATATGTATGTATGTACGCATGTATCTATCTATATAGGAAAAAAAAAAAATTAAATATATACACATCTGTGTAAAATTTGACTTTATTTTGAAGCCATTACGTAGGAAACAGCACTTCATACAAATGGCCGACTCGGCTTTGCTGTCAGTTCTTTAAGCGGGCGGTCCAATTTCGTCTTAAGTGATTGACTTGTTAGGATAGACTAAGAACTTGAACTAACCCCCAGAAAATAATCGGCAAACGAGAAACGACGATGCATGATAGAATGGCAAGCCTTACTGAAAATTTTGACAGTTGAATGTCATTTGGTAGCTGCAACATACCAATTGTAAAAGGTATCACTTCTATCTGGTCACCCTATACATAGTATTTGTACCTATAGACATATGAACAGATATAGCTTATTAACTAATTCCGGTAGACCAGTTGTTTTTTTACCCTTCTGTGTCCTTTTGGTTGCTTATGCATTTGAATTATACTACAAATGTAGTACTTTAATCATTTTAAGCTACATATGTATGCTTCATCTGAAAACACTTTACTAGTCTATTTATTCATTTATTCTCATAATTTGAAGATAATTGCCATATTCATTAACGACAAGCCACTTCGCTGACCCCTTCATAAGCGCAAAAACAACGGAAAACAAAATTATGTGTAGCACGCATTTATAATTAATGCCGTATTGGCAAATTTTTAAATTGGTAATAATTAAATTGACCTAGCAGTCAGCTCATTAATCAAACAGATCCACTTATCCATTGGATTACATGTACAAAAGTTTGTCAACAGTATACACAATTAGACCTCAATAAAAATGCAAATAGCAGCCAACTGCAGCATTACTTCACCAAATAAGACAAGTTGACAAGTTTTTCTTTCTAGAGCGATATTCTATTGCATTTACGAACTCACATATCGGCTTAATGCTGTCAAATATCTATGTGAATATAAGTAACTTGCTTCCTGTGAGTGTAATAACGCAATAGGCACCATCCTGTGCTCATTTCACAAAGCACTTACATCAATTTCATACGTGTGTAATCCCTTGACTTGTAATAGGTTAAAGCGACATACTTGGACACTTGAAAAATGTTGAAGTAATTTCGGGATGCCACCAATTTACATTACAAAGCCAAGCAGCTACTTGTAGCTTCTCTCGAGCAAACAAACAAACCACCGCACTTTTCCACATTATTTCGCAATTGCAATGAAAACCGTGCGAAATTGGCGTGGGTGCGAATCTCGCTTGTGGATCTCCTCTACCCTAAGTACGAGTTCGCCCATTATTCCATTGTGTCTTCGAAGCTGAAATTGCTGTTGAATATGATTATGCGGAACCATGCGATAATCTGTATTGTCAGAGCCACATATTGATTGCACTCCAACGAACAGCAGATTCTCGGAGTTACACGATGACTCATGCCGAAGTCCATTAATTTATATGTCTCGAGTGTTATGCGATGCCATTCACCTCTGGAGGCAAGGTTACACCAAAGACCAATTCGCCGAGAATAGTTAAGTTACAAGAGATAGCGCTTCCGGATATTTTACAAACTTCTCCATAAATAGTTTATACGAAACACAAGTCATTTTGCATTAGGTTCCACATAACAGTACACTATATAACCATTTTTACCACAAAAACCACTGACTGTGAACAAACAATATACCCGTGCGGTATCAATTATTGCCTACTGACGGTGTCGTTGATGGTTGACGAGACGGATGCAATCAATGCCACTAAGCAGTTTATGCTGTCGATAGATGCATTTCTTGCTTATGTTTGAAGTTCGTGTTTTCCGGATACAAATGATTTCATTACGATGACGTGAGCGTCAACAATTATAAAAACATTAATGCGTAAAGTTTCATTACCACAGATTGAATAACAATGTGTACTTAATTGTTTTGTGTTAGGTAATGATTTTAAAAACATTGCCGGGAACCATAACAAATTAACGAAAACAAATGAAAAGCTAATAGAAATAGAAAGTCGTACTGGACCAAGCAAATGGAAACAGATAGTGAAACTGCTGAAAATTATTGAAAATTGACGAAAAGTTTTAAGCCCTATGGAACGGATGGTTCTTCTTGGAAAAAAAAATAACTGAACTGTTATTTGTTATAGGAAAGTAATTTGTTTACATTTACCAACAATTAGTTAGAAGAACCATATATCATATCTGATATGTAATACCTGTTACATGATCACACGGCTTGTGTACACATAAAAACAAAAAATTAAGAGAATCAGATTAGGACAATATGTAAGGGGAATCAGAATGGTTTTCAAACCCCTTGAATGCGCACTACACTCAAAACAAGACACAAAATAAGGCGGCATTTATACTGTCTTTTATAAAGTTCCGTCGACAATTTCGCCAGACTTAAAGGACTTGAAAGACAGGGATATTGCCTTATACTCGTTAGTACAACGAAAGAATGACAATCAAGCTTCTAAAGAAAGGTAAGTTATGAAAATAGGAAAACTGGAAAAGTATTTAAGTGCTCACCTCAAGTACTAAATTGCTCCCGATTTCGGGAATCATCAGCTACACAGCAACCTGTCGAGTGTCTATTATCTAGATCCACTTCTAAATCTTACTTCTCTTGATACGTATTTATATATCCTTTATGGCTTTTGGTATTATTCACAGTGAAGTTGTAATAACTTTGAGTGACACTTACCCTATGACTTTGGCATCATTTTTCGATTTTTCCAGGATTGCTCCAAAACTAGTCAACAACAACGTAAGACATAAGGTTAGGTTAGGTACGTGGGTAGGCGATGTTCACATCGCCACACTAAGGTCAGTACAGACCCATTGTGATACCCATAAGGGAAAGGTCATTGCCCATTGCAAAATCCTAATCTTAATTCGTTTCCTGTGGATCACCAAGTCACAGGAAGCTAAAAATTTTACTAATTAGTTTATTTGATAATTCTTCAAGATCAAGAATAAGACTTTATTTTGCGTTAAAACGCAATCCATCCGTCTTCAACTTGTATACATAATGTGTCTTATCCTAATGCCCATGGGTTATATTGAAAACCAACTGGTAAAACAGTCGATGAGGATGAACTGTGCAATTTCAATAGAATTTATAAGAAATTTCTGAATCTAATTTTATTGGCGCTCTTTTTGACTCTTGTTTGAGTCTAGACTAACCCATATCAAGCGGCATATATAAGAAATAAAAGATTTAGTAGAATTCAAAAACCTAGTCTCAGAGAAAACATTTTCGCTATTTGTTTGGATTGTCAGAAAAAGCATATAAAGCCATCTTTCTAAAGTCTGAAGCTATCGACAAGAAAGAACTAATTCCGTATAATTAATTTCCGTTTTTTTCTTAATTTTTCAGAAATACCACACTTAAACACCAGACAAGTGCTCCCTAAATCGAATATTTACATTGCAGTAGATGTTCAAATTGATACCGGATGATATCCGGATGGTATATCGCCATCTATATTGACAGTTGGACTGCGATAAAGGGGATATATTCCAAGATCATTACCGCGTAGCTTGTTTTGCATAAAGTCTCCCGTATCGCTCTTCTAAATGTCTTGTTCGGCCCTGTCTTGTTTTAATAAAAATACATCCTTCGTAAAACAATAAACCACACAAGGTATAGCTTTGAATGTGTATTTTCGGAAGATGCAAACATGATTAAATGGTTATGACATCGTAGTTTGTGGTTTTGGCCACTTAGCAACAAAACATAGGCCATCCACATTCAAATTACTTTAGTTCATCCCTGAGCGTCGGGGTAAATAACCTTGAAAAAATGTCCCCGAAATTCTTAATTAATAGCAAAATCATTTGTTTATACTTAAGTAATACAATTCACCATAATCTGACCTTTCTTGATTATAGGATGTTAACCAATATGAACATGACGAAAGTCTACTTGGCAGTGACATTTTCACAACTAATCGCTAAGTCGTTCGCCGCTTGTCCGTGATCTTAGCCTGAGGTTCCCTCAAGGCAGTTTATACCTTTGATCCAATTGACCAATAGATTCGTGTTTCTCACACCCAAATAAGCCGGAAACAAAAATTCTGATTGCTAAGGTATGTATAAGTGCAATCTCGGTGTAAGAGCATACTCGATCTGCTAAAACATTATTATAGTCTAAAACGGAGGTTTAATGTACTAAAATGGATGACAAAAATGTTTTGTGGTAAGTTGGCGACTCCTCCGCGTATCTATCATGAATATTTGAATCTAAAACTAAATAACCCAAGGTTATCCAATTCGTGATCCGGATTTGACATTCCTGTTTCAATCATTTACTTCAAATCAAACTGTCATCCGAGACTGTGTTTAGATTAAGGTTTGACATTTACAATTTGGATCCAAAAATTGAAGTCAGCTGACCAGGAATGCGTAGAACATACATACATATATAGGATGGCCAATTTTTACACAACATTTATTTCAATGATTTTGTCTGGTGCTGTCATTGCTCCATATTTCTTCGAAAATGGGGACGGTAAGTTTAATGCTAACAAAATTTGTTTGTCCCCAAATATATATGCGCTTTCAACAAGACGGTGCCACATCTCATACAACACGACCCGTGTTGGTTTTTTTGAAAGAAAACTTCCTTAGACAAGTTATTTCGTGTTTTGGTGATGTGAACTGATCACCAAAATCATATGATTTGTAGCCGTTGGATTTCCTTTTGTGGGGTTATGCAAAAGATGATGTTTATGCACACTCTTGACGCTTCAAAAACGAGTATTCGTCAAGTTATGGTCGAGTTATTGTGCGTATATTTCATGTAAGATGGTTAGTGAACTTAAATCCAACTGAGGTAATTTGTTCAAGTTATCTGTAAGCTATACCCAAGATTAAAAGACTAGAAACAGTGCTCATTGTAGAGGTGGAATAAGAAAACTGGCAGAGCTGTTTCTCCACTAATATGGTGCGCTTAAAACAACTTCAGTCATAGTTATCACACTCTATCACTTTTATTTTTACCATTCCATCTCTGCCTATCTTAACCTGATTCCTATTGTAAATGGTGATACTATGTATAATGAAACTCTACGATTGGTACTGTCCTATCGGAAGACAGTCTTTAAAACACTGCACGTCAACACAAACGTTTTGCTTAATATTTGCACTGAATCTATTAAAATATATCTGAGTTTGACTTAATGTACCAAATATTAAAACCAAAATAGTTACATTATTTAAATAATAAAAATTCTTACCTGTGCATTTGAGTCTTCGTCTCCTGCGGGCAACAACTTCGCTGTTGAACCACTCTTTAGATTAAAACTTCCACTGCTTGATAGATTTTTCGATGGAGAAGAATCTGCCGTCGTAACAAAATGAAAATCTCCATTAGCCGCCTCGTTACCTGCATAGTTACTTTGGCATTCCGATATCACATCGTTTGTCGTATGACTACTTTCGCTGCCGATGCCATTTGCTGACGATACAGACGACATACCAGTCGCAGATGAATAACTAGCTGTATTTTGAGACACCAGGTGATTTTTCCTCTCCATTGTAGATGGATTGCTGCTGTTACTTTTCCCACTTATAATGTAAATGCCTCCCTCGCCAACCCTATGCGAGCCTCGAACACCACTCATTTCTTCCAAAGGTGGTCGCAGTCGACCACTAGCACGATTCGACTTAAAATGCTGACCTGCGGATTGTTGAGTTCTCATCTGTTCTGCCAGCACTGCGTTGCTGCTTCGCGGTTTGTATAATTGATTCGGATCCCCATCATTGGGTATTTTAGATTTCGGAGTAAATCTGTGATTTGAATTTGTGTCAGAGCGTTCTGTTTCTGCATACGTCATTGAATTGTTTTCGCACACCTGAAAGAATAACAAGAACAAGGGGTGAATCAGCGCATACTTGGAAGACACCTTGAAGTGATTAAATATTTATTTAAAGAAATTCTTAATTAACACTTGATTAACAACTGTAAACACTCGAGAGGTGGTAACCGGAAAGCGATAGAAAGGTTTAAGTTATGCAAATAAAAATTCTCGCTCCGAACGGATATGACTAATTTTAACAATAAATACGGTATGGCGAATTTGCAAACAGCGGCAAATGAGAATGTTTGAGGTTAGATTTTAATCAAGAAATTCATTTAATTTTTCGCACCTGAATATGCTAAACATCATTTGGCAGTAAAACCATGATTTTTCATCTTTCTTTGGATGACAAGCTGCAAAGGCTGTGTAACTTAATAGTAGATGCACGTAGGAAAATATTTTGAATTTATTCACACTTCCACACTAAACAATATTAAGTACATTTGTTAATTATTAAATTTATTCCATAGGTCGTAAACAAAAACTTGAATTTAACTGTTTCGTAGAAATTGCACATCCAACGTGGCTTAACATATCAAGGTTGCTGCCAGTAGTTTGTTAATCCATGTACTTGATTAATTGGACGACGAGTTTCCGACAAGCGACAGTAAAACTTGACAGTATTATTCAGACAATTTTGTCCTAATAGTTCAGCCATCTCTACCCTTTAAGTACTAAGTTTTCAGTACTAACAAGTCTATTTAATTTTCATGATACGCTCCAAAGACAAGTTGACTGTTTAGTGAGGAGAATTATGCACAATCTACAAATCCGATGTAGAGGTACCCATGCAATTGGTAGCTGGTACTGATGACACCGGTTATTGCGCTTAATTTAGTAGATTACTTAAATACATAGGTGAAGAGTTTCCCCCTGAGACACTCAATTTTCTTCGATCCCAGATACGTTCCTTCCAGTTGTCTGGACCAAGCGTTCTGACATCTGCTATTGGTTGATTCTTAAAACGGAGATTCGGTCTTCTTTGTCGTCTTGAACCTGGGGGTTGTGAATCCAAGATCCGCTTTCCTGGAGCAATATTGTCCATTTGCTTCATGTGGCCGAGCCAGAATAGACGACTAATTTTGGTATTTTTTTACAGCTCATAGAGTTCGTGGATATATCATCTCCTCCATTCGCCCACCTCGCATACGGGACCTTAAATTGGGCGAAGGATTTTTCTTTCGACAGTCCTCAAAATCTGCACCGTTTTCCTGCTTATCACCCAGCGCTCGGCTCCATATAGCAGAACTGGCAGAGTTTTGAACAAATTTGTTTCGCTAAACCGAAGTCTTCCCTAACTACCTCGAAATTACTGTGACGTTTTGTCTTAGGCGGTGGACCGATGCTTTTTTGTTTGTTGATAGCAGGTACTTGGTTTTGTCCTTATTTAGTTCAAGACCAACTCGTTTCGCCGGTTTTTTAATGGCCAGAAAAGCTTCCATAATGGCGTGCTGGGAGCGACCGATGATGTTGATGTCGTCTGCGTATTCTAGCAGCTGGACAGATTTTTACAAAAATAGTGCCTTTCGTGTTCACCCCTGCCCTTCACACTATCTGTTCCAGCACAAGATTGAAGAAATCACACGACAGCGCATCCCCTTATCCGGTGCATGTTTGGAATGGTTTAGAGGAACTGTTTCCAAGTTGGACATTGCACCGCGTACTTTCCAGTAACGCTGGGATCCCGAATTCGGCCATCGATGAATGCTGTCGTATGCGGCTTTAAAGTCGATAACGAGATAGTGAGTCTTGACTTGAAATTAACTCTGACATATCAACCGGTTGACTTAAGTAGACATGTTTTTGAAACATCAGAACCGCTTCACACCGAAACAATGCGCCGAAATAGTAACGCCAGCTCAAAATGTAAAGCGGACGGACGGACATCCGAACATAATTTTCACAATTAGTACTGGTCAAGTCACGAATGTACATACTCTGATGTACATGCATATGTAGCACTTTATAGAGTCCATCTCGATTATTTCTCTACGTTACAAACTATGTATAAATCTAAAACTCACTATACCCTTAAGATAGGGTGTAAAAATACTAATCAGTACAAGTGTTTATACCCAAGACGTATCTTTCTTTGATGCATGAAACACACTTTTCGGCTAAGTTTACGTCCGATATTCATACTCTGATATAAAATCCATTATTAGTTATTGCTTTACGATAGCGTATTCAGAAATAAATTGTAGACACTTTCACTAACAACGGCTATCTTTTCGTTTAATAAATTTAATGTATGATCTGTATTTGGTTCATCTTTATCTTAGTCCACGGGTATTGTTTTGCCTACCAAACCCCAGCATTGTATGGCCTTGCCTGAGGTATTAATGCCAATCTAAATAAATAAATATCATACCGTCCGGGGGGAAAATCTAGAATATTGTCTACGATAGGTATGTATGTGATAAATATTACATAGCATATGAAACCATAAACATGTTGCTTTGTTATGGTTCTTCAAAAGTCCAACCCAAAGAAGATTTATTTAACAATATTGAAATTTAACACAAGCAGTCTCTCATTCAGAAGAAATCAAATGACAAATATGTATAAGTAGATTTCTACAAATCTTAAATTTTAATTTATATACATAGTGTTTCCCTATTCCGCTATACCATTATTATTCTTCAAAATGCGAAAGTGAAAATCTTCTGACACAAATTCGTAGAAAGTAAAAGGTAGACATTGTTTTATAAACGCACCACCGCCAAAGTAAATTAAAGCGAGATTAGGTGGTCTTTTAAATGAATATGTATACCATAGTCGCGAGAACAAAAACTATCTTTAGCCTTTCGTCAGAGTTAATTGCTGACTTGCATGTGCTCTAAAAGAAGTTATAAATTTGTTTTTATTATGATTATCTTCACTTGTTAGTTTTTCTATTTCGTTTTAGCTATCCGACCCGAGGAGCGTGTACATAAATAGATGTAATTTCTACAATTGTGTCTTATTGAGCTCGGCACAAATATGCATAATTGTAAGTGGGCTTAGCATGGCTAAGTGGTTTCGTACAGTGCTAGCTGTATTTGATCCAAGTGTCTTGCATTATGTTTTATGGATCATAATTTACTGAGCACACATTTTCAAAACAGGATAAGTTATGTGTTATATCTATTTAATAGTATCTTTCATAGTATACATGCATCCAATTGGCTTATATAAATTTTATATCAATTTTATTACTGCAACTGTGTTCTAAAAATATATGCTGACAACAATCTATTCAAAACGAAAAAGTGATACGATTAAGCAAAGAGTATTGTCCCATAAATAAACCTGATTTATTATTTGTTCATCTTTATTGAAATGACACTCATCTCCGTCATTTAACAAACAAGATGAAAATTCATGAATAAAAGTCCGGTTTCCTAAAAGCCATTCAAAGCCATTATATTGAAAATTTCATTAATAACACGTTATTATAAGGCTATAAATAATAGGTTTGTAAAAACAATATCATCACACAGATAAATGAGTTAACAAATTTGCATGTATGTAAATATCTAACTGCAGTAGCTTGTATATGGTATCTGAAGTGATGGGGGAAAAAATAGCGTAAATACAAATGACTTTATGTACAGATATCATGCATGGATGCTAGAAGTTTAGCAAGAAGCTACAAAATAAGCCATAAATTTAAACACAAAAGTGAAATACCGTATAAGTAGAAACCATATTAGTTTGTTTGTGCTAAGCTGTGGAAATGTTTAAGAAATAAAAATGTCTAAAAACTGAATCGATTTGCTGATATGCAATATAGTTTTTCGAAAACGAACAACATACAGACTAGAGTTTGTAGGGTCGCAATTCGAGAAGATATTCGAAATATTCTATGATTTCCATTGCAATGAAACCCAATTTTCTCTAACGTTTTGATAAAATGTCATATTTGGGTTAATTTGAATTAAAATACATATGAACATGGTTATGCTATTTGACTCCATATCATGTTTTATGAAAAAATACGTGTAATAATATTTTTGAAAACTGGTTATTCCGATGTCACTATTCGGGTAAAAATTAATATTCTAGGATAAGTTGATGTAGTTTTCGAACGGCCACCCCTCCCATTTGTTGCAGTTTCTTAATGTTATTGTTAGATATCGAAAAAGATTAAACTTTGTATAAAATACCTGAATAATAAATAAATGAAAAGTGCCACGCCCACTTCCTTAAAGTGCATGCGTTGGAACGACCATGATAAGAGGAGGTTTCTGACTAGTTTGTTCGAATAAAGGTACGAGTTCGTCCGAGATAGTCGTGAATTCTATTTAACTCCATAAAATTTCATTAAAATCTATAACTATGTACTGGTTTCACTTACTTACTTGACGCAGGTTACAAAGATTAAATCCGATTTCGCATATTTATGCAAAGAACAACCATCACGTCGATAAAAGCAGCCATGTTGGTATAACCACGTTCATACACCTCTGTGCGGTCTGGACAATTAAAACGTAATAACCTGCTTAGACGTGTTGTTTTCAATCGTTAGTGTTGTAAGTTTTGTGAATATGAAGAGTGAGGGGTTGAAAGAAATGACACCCTTCTTATCGACAAACTAACGAAACCATCATTTAAACACAACACGTCTAATCAAGCTCAAATGTTGCAATTATTTGGTAAACGAATAGTAAAAGAAAAGATCACAATCCCAGCATCTAAAGATGTGAATTTATACTCACATCAACTGAACTGTGGTATCAGGGTCGAATCCATGAATACAACCATTGCTTCATGTTTTGTAAAACCTTTGTCTTTTAGCTCATTTTTTCCAAATGGAAAATTTCCTACCAGTAGGTAATTCTTGTTCAAGATTCGAATCGCTGAATTTTTTTTTTTAAAATCTCCTTTGGACAAAAACGGGGAAACAATATTTTATTCATATTTGTTTTAATTACCATTTAAATCAGACTAAATATACATACGTATAATTAAAATTGTTATTTAGAAAATTCAAAGAATTGCTATTTTGCTATTTTCTTAAAATGTTCATAAACGCTTCTCCGCATCCACACATTAAGGCTTGGGCAACCCGATTTGAGTTCTGCTAACATATTATTCGTAAAATTGATACACATCTCCAAAATTAACATATCAATATATGTATAGAGAGGTAAAAAAACCGTTGACGTTAAATAATAATTGAATACAAGGTGCCTCAAAATGTATTACCATATTGGAAGACAATGTCCAGAAGCCATGGAACCCCATAATCCTCAAGATCGCGGAATAGTCTATCTAACTATTTTTTATAATTTTCTGGTGCAAAGTGATCTTCCAACGTCCAACGACAGACTAAACAAAAAGAAGACATTTGACATCTGAGGAGAACATCTCCGCGGTGGTTGGACGCCATGGGAACACGGTTACTGTGACAGATGAGCAATGCAAGACCATGATTAAAAAGTTTTGACTGGCGTAATTTGATTTATGAAATTATGTCGTTTCATTTTAAAGATATAGCAAGCCAACATCCGATTAGTGTTTTTGGGCCATCCTGTATTTTTGTAATATATACGAGTATGTGTGCAGGTGGATGAACTATCAAATTTTGACCACTTGCCCAAAGACAAGGATTTCTTGAAATATAATCGAGCATGCAGACGAATCAGAAAAATCATTATTTTGACATCCCTGATTCAAGACCTGATACTTACATTGTTTTTCTATTTGTTCAGTTGCTTTGATGTTAACAAGTTCAATTGTACTTGCGGAAAGAAATAATAAAGAGTGTCTCTATCGATTGTTTCAAAATTCAATTTACATATCCATATGTATACACACATGTATGTACGTATGTATAAAAATATGTGTGTGTCACCTTGTATTAAGCAGTTCCGCTTAACATCAAAAGTCAACCATGATTCTTAGAATTCATAAAACAAAAGTTATTATGTACCTCACTAAGGCACATAAGATCTTTTCAAATGCAAAGTAAATGATGTATTTTGTATTCCAACAAGCAGGTAGATAGTCTATTACTCTTCTTCATGCCATGTTTAAAATTATCACTACGAGATTCGCAAGCTATTAAATAACATTGTTTACACATATCCACAATGAATGTTCATTAGAAACCTTGTCATGAGTTCAAAGTATATTGTAATCAAAGCAATTACATAATGAAACTCAAAGCTACTAAAATGTATTCATTCAGGTGATTGGTTTAAACTATACTGAATATAACAGTATGTCCAACAAGATAGTGAAGAAATGTTGTTGTTTCCAAACAAAAGAAATGTTTCAGTTGTTAAAAAATATTTGTGCACCCAATTTTATAGGACTAATCAAAACTGGTGATTTTAAAATCCCTTTAAAAAAGGATATAATACATTCGTTTAAAGTACAATAGAATTAAGTACAGACCTCTAACCGATTAAAAGGGATATGTAGTCTCCGTAGCCTAGTTACCTTCAATTCTTTGGTGATAAAGTCAACCTTATTATTAGTTCATTTAAACTATTTTTAAAGATATTAAATTTATAGGTAATTATCTCCTTTTTATGTCAAGTACAACAGATTTTATTAACCAACTTTATTTATTAATTTTTGTCTTTAAGTTGCCAGAATTAACTAGCGCAATTCTCTTTGCTGTAAAGGAAAAGGTAAAAACGAAAAGTAGTTCTGCTCTTCAGTACATGCTGAGATTCGCAAGCCTTATTACAACAGTGATAAAAAAAAACACAACCTAGCAGAAGTCGTAAATAGTCATCAACGTCAGAAAACATAATTATGTTCCAAGACAGTGGGGAATGCTAAAAATAAAATACGTACATACATATATACAAGTAACTATTTAAGAAAGAAGGTATAAGGGAATCCCACCGAAGTTATGCGAAGAGAACAACAGAACCAAATAAAGGAAAATATAATACTGTGTGCATGGGCATCGAAGGGATATTTGAAAGCACTTCACATGAAGCTATCAAACAAACCATGCCTATCTTTCAGAATGTGGACCCATTTATGGAAAAAATCTGTCGACATACTAACCAATCTTATATGACTTAATCGAAAGCCAACTCATAAGAACTCAAGAATGGTGCTACACGGAAGATTCGAAGACTCTCCAGACCGAAGCATTCGCTCAACATGACCCAGGGGTCTTTAATACATAATTGCCTTGTTAGGCCAACGTAGCATCGATTGACAAGTGTTAATCTTCGGTTGATCTCTGTCCCGCTGTCATTGTCTTAATTTATAAGAGTTCCTAGAGAGACAAAGTCCTTAGCTACCTCAAAGTTATGTCTCTCAAGAATGACATCCTGTCTGCCATGTCAGTGTTGTGTTTCTTTTCTATTGACAGCATATACTTCCTTTTGCCCACATTTACCTTTAAACCCGTCTTAGCCGCTTCTGTGTCGATGCTGACAAATGTTGGGGTATGAGTTTTGATCCATTCTTTCAAGAGCGGGGTTAAAAAAAGGACATCACCTCCCTAAATCCTTTTTTGAAATCAAAGGACTCGGTGACGTCTTTCCCGACCTTGATGGGCCAGCATGGATTCTCCATCATCATCCTGTACTGCAGGGATACCAAAACTAGACATAACTACATATATATACATAGATCGTTTCTATAGATGCTATCATAGCCGGCTTTAAAATCAATAACTAGGTGGTGAGTACCGATTTAAAATTCCTATTTTTTTCCTAGATCTCCCATAGTGTGAAAATTTGATGGATGGTGAACTTTTCTAGCCTTAAACCACACTAATACCAATCAGGTTGTTGACAAAACAAAAATTTAAGCGCTCACACAGTACACCAAATTTGATGCTATAGGCAACGTTGAGAAAACTTATTCATTTGTAAATGGCGCAGTTTAAAGGATTGCATTTTTGAGGATCGGACAAATAATATCACTGGGCATACCTTTTGGACCATATTTGGACTTTATCTGTAATCCCTTTATCTTTGCTAGATTTGCTGAAAAATCATAATTGCTCTGCTCCGGCACTCACATAAAAGCATTGACAAAACTCTTACTATCATACATTTCTAATAAGCTCGGTCGATTTCATGTTAGTTCTTACAACCCTAGTCTAAGGAATTCAATATAAAATAGAATAGGATTTTTTCGTCTGATATTTTATTGCGCCAATATGTTTATAAACATCTCAACAACTTTTACATTCACTATGGTACATTGATGCGCTATAGTTTGAAATCATCAAATAAAGCTGTTAAATTGTTTTCTCATATGTACCTATATTTACGTACCTTACATTAAACAAAAAAGTAAAAGATATTTTGCTACAAAACTGGATTCATCAAATTTGTTCTCAGATAAGTTTCACTGATTAGGTTTGCAATTTCTAGGATGGCTGCCGCCTACAATAAAATCACATCACACTCAGTGTTTTCTCAGATAGAAAAAGAATTCGTAAGACAAAAGAATGTGTTGCGTGCGTTATTATCTTATCATTTGTTCTTCTGCTATTGACAATACTCTCAACAGCCATTATCTTGAACTCACTTGCATTTTCTGTTTCCCTCCTTAACATGCGTACTCGAGCAAATAGAAAACTAAAATATTCGTCACCAAGTGCTTTACAAATAATTACCTAATTACAATGAAATTCAATTAAAATTCACCGCGGGAATGTACTGAAATAGCCAACCGATAAGGTAGCAGATTCGATTTAAAGTTATGACCAAGTGTAACGTTAAAAGTAAACAATACAGTGATTAATTTTTATTTCTACTATTTTTTCATTTTGACATTTACGTCTGTTTCAGTAAAAGGAAAATTATTTCTGAAGTCACTCACGTACTTAGTAATTATTTTTTACCAATATGTAGTTTACTGGATCATGATTATTTTTCGTGGAACAATAATGCTTCACGATCGAACCACAAATCACGTTTTTTGTTCGCATAAACTAAAAAATGTTCAAGTGAACTCATTTTGGTTTCGCGTTATAAAAGCTAATGATGAACAAACATTTCACTTAAAAACAAGAGCATATCTAGTGCATAACCTGGCATTAGCCTGAACCGAACAGTCATTAGGAATACCCACTCTAAAGAACTAACATATCGTACTTCGAATATATGTATAAAGATATAATACAAGAACTCACCGAGCTCATCAAACAATGTGAGGTAACAAAGCTCTTGCGGATTCCTCACCAGTAACTAGAATAGTGTCCAGTTTGGTGGTGTGCCACTTTTGCGAACTGTAACTGTCTCTTCAATGAAATCAAGAAACCATAAGGTTATATGTTAGGTTATGTAGCAAAACGAAGAATAACTCTTGCCAATCGTTGTTTCTTTGAGCTAAGAAGGCAATTGAGCAGCAGAGCCCTATCCCGAAGAACTAAGGAGACTCTTTATAAGACCCTGATCATGTCAGTCCCGCTTTATGGCGCTAAGGCATGGACTCTGTCTAAAGCGGATGAAGAGATCCTCAGTCGCTTCGAAAGAAAGATTATTCGTCTAATTGTCGGTACCGATTGCGTTGACGGGCTTAGGAGGAGAACATTCAACGACGAACTATACGAGCTGTACAGCGACATCGACATAGTTAAAAAAATGCGCATCAGTCGTTTAAGATGGCTAGGACATGTAGAGCGAATGGACACCAATGATCCGGCCCGTAGTGTCTTCGAATCAAACGCGGAGGGACAACGCAGTAGAGGAAGACCTCGACTTAGGTGGTGCGCACAAGTAGAAAGGGACCTCAACCAACTTGGAGTGCGCAGCTGGAGGCAGTTAGCTAAGAACTGGGTTAACTGGAGGGGCCTGTTGGTTGAGGCCCAGGTTCAGCCCGAACTGTAGCACCACCACCACCAAGTGAGTAAGTAATATGTAGCAATATGTAGCTTTTTGCCGTTAATGTCGTCTTCTAAACGAAATTTTGAACAAATAATATCGATATTCTGGCTGAGTTGTAAATACGCAACTCCGGTTTTTGGCTAAAAAATCTTCTCAGACATAGCCCATTTTTGGCCCAGCGGCAATGTCAACAAGTAGATTGTTGCCTCTATTAGAGCGAACACAATCCAAAAGTGTTCGACCAAGTATCAATGCATCCACAAAGATTTATTGTTTGGTGCGATTTATGGCATGGGGGCATCCTCGGATTTTATTTCTTTCAAAATGAGAAAGGAGACACTGGTACCGTCAATGGACTCAGGTATACAGCGATGTTAATCGAAGTTGTGAAGGAGAAAATTTGGCGACTATTTGCTGCTTGATACCACTCTATTATTTTCTCTGAGGCTACATCAAGTTCTTAATCTACGGTAACGCTAAAGCGATTGGTTTCACTTTACACGAGCTCGAGCAACATTCAAAAAACTATTGCCAAAATAACGCCGCACATATTGGGCCAACTCATCAAAAGTTGGACAGACCGCTTGAAGCATTCCCAGCGAAGCCGAGGCAGCCATTTAGTTGTCGAGCTACTCCACACATAATGGTATGAATGAAGCTTCAAAATAAAGCCAGAATCAATTTTATATGTCACACCGTTGTTGTTTTATTCAATTTTTTCCTATCGTACTTATCTGGTCACCTTATGTACATAAGTATTTCTTATATTCTCTTTAAGAAAAACAGATACTGTTCTTTAAGTTAACGTTAATTCCTTCATATACATATATGTATGTATAAATATATTGTGGATGTTTTGACATCATCAGATTGCCCCTCTAAGTTTAACAGCAAAAAAAATTTAAAAAACGGGTTACTTTTATGCATTGCTATTTATTCACATTGTCTTTTAAAAAAAAGTACCAATTGAGGAGTAAGGTCTCCTCTAGATGTATGAACAAGTTTATGAACTTTACCATACTCATACATACATACATATGTACATATTGTACATTACAACTCCGAAGGTAAGATGTTAATACATTAAATTTAAATATTCCCCTTTATGGGTTTTTATTCGTTAGTCATGTTCTGAATAACCCACCGTGAATCTTATTCATGCTTCTTAGGTTTAGTCACCCTTACGGTTACTTTTAACAAAAAAGTTCTATAAAACCCATCACAATCAGATAGTGTCCCAATTTCGTTTCGCTGCAACTACCACCCTAACTTATGAGAATGTGAACCGACTAAAAGTTTATACCAGGAGATGATACAACCAGTCGGCTAGATATTGATCTCGTATAGCGTAATGAGTTGCTGAAAACCTGAAATAAATAAATCAAGAAGATTTTTATATCACCTACATGAGTAAGTGAGTGCCACTCACGGTGATCTTGAACTATGGAACCGAAACCGGCTCCGGCTCGTACAAAATAATTTAATAAGAAATTAATTTCTTTTGTGCGAATAGCTTTGTACACAAAGTTCAACAAACATGTGGGCTATTGCCCTGCACCACTTAAATAGCAATTTTATAATTTTATGTTGAGTATGTTAATGGAAGTACATTATATTATGGTTGAAACAATTTTTCTCCTTTTGAACTTGACTATTCGACCCAATGCCGATGAGCACTCGTGCAAGTTTCGTTACACTTGGTTGCTGCAAGTTAGGCAGTTACTTTAAGTAAATAAATCCCGTGAGGTTGTCGTATCCTCTACAAGTTTTTATATACTTATGTACATATCTATTATATTCGACAGTCTTTCGGCATTAAATATGTAAATTGAACTTCACCTTCCTTGGTTGAGATTTAAATACCCATTAGCTATTCTCCGATTACCTTAATTGGATTTGCCTACGGTTGCCGTGAATGTTATCAGTCTAAAATGACTGTAGGTCATGGCACGAGTTAAGTAAAGCTCAGAGCTCTGTGTCAAGAGACAGAATAAGAAAACGACTTCAAAATTATATCTTTATACATATGTATGTACATATGTTGTGCTAGCTTGGTAGCTCTTCCAATGTACAGACATATACGTGTGTGTAGACTCTAAGGTCGAGTCAAAGTCTTTAAATTGTCGCATCGTTTCTGGCAGTTTACTTCCGTTGTCAACTGAAATTGGTTACTATTTGGTTGTTTCTATATCTGAAAGGCACGAGAAGTTAATTTCATTGCCAATTAATAATTTGAACTTTTTTCGTCTTGTTTGGCTTTAACATGGTTTACATGTTAACTTTAGTTGCATGTTCAATGTAAGTTGTTCGGTATAACCTTGTTTATAATAATTACTTGCATTATACGATTAATCAAGAAATATGTGTCGCGAGAGGTCCATATGGTTTAGCTTCTCACAACCATTCTTGTAATGTGTATTATATTCATCAGACGATTAAAACCTTTTAGAAGCATTTTAATAGCATAGACCTGCCCAGCAGATACTACCTTGCAAACGTGATTAGGAGTACTTTACTTGGGCTGCTTATGTGAATTTTTGGCATACGACAAATACTGACAATGTTTGGTTGGTTTTCCACAGAATAATTTATTTACACAAAATGGCGATAAATTTAGAGAATGATGTGACAGATAGCGTTCAGACTCAGCGGCAAAACAGATGACAGCTGTACCAAGACCAACATTGAAAAAATTGTTTAACAAACCATAAACACGGGCCATTTGAATGACTCAGCCCCGCTTATATTTTGACTGAATTTATGTCATTTTATGAATATTCTGTTCTAGTAGTATAATATATTGAAAGACCGGCTATACACAGGAATGAACTAGAAGTAATCACTATCACAAGACCATACCTTAAATCAACATAATATTGTTATAGTTAATGGAACCCACTTCACCGACTAGCTGAAGTGTGAGTCATAGGTTGGGTGTATAACTGTCGAGAACTAATCTAGTTCTCTAGGCATTTCAGTAGCCAAGCAGGTCTTATACTTCATAGGCCAAGTGTAGACACGCCAAAATGCCAATAAAATACATTTTAGAATTTGAATCATTTCAAATAACAAATAAGACATAAAGACATACGACTTTGGAATATCCAGACACTGCCTGATATTGGAAGTGAAGAATTCCAGATCCAACTCCAACTGAATCAAGAATTCATGTCATATAGGATGAACATTTAGGGTCCATGGAAGGGTGGAAGACAATCTGACTGGTGTTAACATTAACACCACGCAAGGGTCTAATTTTCTAGCAGCCTTGGTTATTGGATTTTGAGGATCATATTCCGGACTAGAGAACGATACATTGTCATTACAAAGTATTACACACCTGATTATGGACACCGTCTTCAACCCAATACCAAATGGAAAAATTGTCATTGTTTCTGAAATATATTCCGTAGATAACGAAAAGTAAGTTTTAGGCATGTTATCGGAAGGTAATCGTAATGAAAAAAGGTAGCAAGTAAGTACATTTCTGCAGGCATAACAGCAGAACCGCATTAACACCTTTTCTGGTCAATGAAAGCCTATAAGGCTGGATAGAATGGATGCTTAGTTCACGCAACATAAGTTCCGAATTAGGTTGTACCCTAAGAGGGGTCGTATCCCAATTGCTATGGAATTTAGTGATAACCATTATATCATATACATATGTATGTATGTACATATATCATTATAAAATCTCACCAAAACGGGCTGATATTAGTGATAGGATAGTTCTTGCCCACGACCAACTGAACAACTATGCCAAACGATGTGATCTTCATTTTAATGTACAAAAAAAACAGAACTAGTTCTTTTTACTTTAAATATCCGAAAAAGCAAGTTAGTCGTAAAAAGTCACAAATCTGAGTTCCCTCACAAGAGTCCAATGTATGTATGAGGCGTGTGTGACCACCAGCGCAAATAAGGTAAGACCCATTGCTGCCCTTAAACCCTTAAAGTTCAGTTTCTCCCACTGGATATTTTCATAAATAGCACCAAAAAGCTCAGTTTACCGATTCTATCGGACACAGCACCATTACGTTCCCCCTTACTCAGACTTCAACTTCAACCTCAACTCCAAATTTCACTCTAGACAGACCTGAACAAATTGTGAAGTCTTCAAACGCGCCTGCAAACCCATCTTCACCGGCGAAGGCACTGGTTCAGAGGAGCCAAGTAGAGACATCATTTCCATCATATACAATTCAAAACTGGTCAAAAATTATAAAGGGGTTGTCAAATCTCTTAACTAACACAGCATCATGTTTTGCTGGATTCCGGGATACTTAAACTTCCAAGAAAAATTAAAAAGCCAATGAGCTAGGTCAGTCTCGAAATCAAATGACCTACCAGCATATCACTCGGTCCAATTACCGATCAGCATGGTCACATCTGACATTACCTCGGATTTCCACAATATGGTTAACGATAGGTGAAGCGCATTCTCCTCGTGTCGTGTTTTGAGACTACTTTGGGCCCAATACAACAAAAAAGGACCTTAATATAGCACAGCTGACTCTCCTCATTCGTATGCTCACAGGCCACAACCCAATGGCGGCCCACCTCAGAAGAATGGGAATAAACAGTATTGAATCCTCGAAAATGATACTATCTTGTACAAATATTTGTTGGCGCAACAGGTCTATAGGAACCAGGGCCTAGCTTCTCTGAACCGTTCCTTATAAGAATTAAAGGGCCTTATTTTTAATGCCGTGTCCGAAGTGCGATTTGTTGTCTGAGAAGCTTTTTTATGACAGTTATACCCTCGGATGTTTGTCAGACGCTCGCGAGAGGTGGGACCGTGAAAAAACGTTTAGGTGTTGACTGGGATTCGAAACCTCGAAACTCTTGATCGGTAGTTCAACGCACTAACCATTTGAGTCACGGTGCTATACTATACTATCTTGTATAGTTTGTAAATGATTAAAATTTGTTAGCCTCCATATGATTGTCTGCTCCAAATAACATACCTCCACCAGAAACAAGAACGCGCTAAAATGAAGACCGGATATAACAACATCGGATAATACGATATTTCACTCTACTTCCAAATACCAAGCCCACTTGCGAATTTCACAGCGGAACTCTCTTTGTTTTGAGTGAGTCTCGCCATCGAAAGTAATCGGACCCCAAGACAATTAATCTGAGACAAGAGAGTTCTAATGCGTCAGAAACGACAAAGAAAAGAAAAACACAAGTGGAACTGATTAATTACCAGCTGTGAATACCAAACGGAAGTTAAACACTAATTAACGAGTGTCTTAATTACATCACCAATACAGATTCTAACCTCTTGACGTGCGACAAAAACACCACGTGTATGTAATGTACATATATGTATGTTTGTAGTACGTACTAGGCAAAAATAATAAACAAACAAATGGCAAAGATACGTGATACGATGCTAAATGCTAAATCAATGAAACGTAACAAAATAATAGCAATACCCATGTGGACTAGGTCCAGGGGCCGCAAATGAAAATCGAAACCAGCCAAGCGTTGAAAGTGAAACCCAAAACAGTCGGGCACGGTTGTCGATAAATAAACAATTTAAGAGCTGCGATTAAAAGTAGGTAACACAACAGAAATGGTCACACATCCAAGTCAGCAGAATACACACTTGACATCGTAATTCCATTTAAGGTTAATTTATTTATTAGGCTTGCGGTATACATACATATGTATGTACATATGTAGGTATGTAACAGAACAAATCCACTAATAGAAATTCAACCGTTAAAGTTGGCAATAAAGCGTGCAATACCGACCATTTAATGATGAACGCGGTAATTTTACAACGCTCTGTGCACACTCACGTACATACGGTTAATCCAACCTTAATATTGTTAAACTTTAAGGTCCAGTAATTTCACATTAATTCTCAGAGTTAAATGAAAGAGAAAATTGCCAAGTGAAATTGATAATGCACAAATCGCCATTGAATTTAGCTACATTTTGTAACTATAAGCAGATTTGGTATTAGTGCGAAATAGAAGATACTTTTTGTCCTCGTACACGTACTCTGACTGTGATCTGTGATGAGCCCCGCAGAAAATTGTCATTAGCTTTGTTTCGTCATATTTTTTATTGCAAAATGTTGTGACATTGATTTAAATGTAATGAACTGCAAATATTTTGCTGAGTAGAGAAATATTAATTAGCCGATACTGGTATGACTGCAAGTATGACTGCATTTTTTAAGAAGTAAGTAATGTTACTGCGTGGGTATCTTTATGCCTGAGGTGGTATAGAATAGTAATCATTGCCAAGAAAATAATCGGTGTGGTTTTACACAACATTTATATCAGCTCATAATCCAGAACTTGCAACACTAAACAAGTTCTTCCAACCAGTGCTTGAGTGTGGACCGCTTGAGGTTGTTCTTTTAAACAAATTTCAAATAGGCTAACAACCTTGGTCAATGTAACTTTGCAGATTTGATTAGTACGAAAAATACTAATGGTTCGATGTTACTAAGCATAAACAAAAATGTAGAAAGTCAATACAATTGTACTAAATAAATAAAATAGGGAGCACTTTTACACCTCGAATTTATTTAGGTCTCTGTTATATGTAACACCTTTAGTGTTATTTAATACAACCTGTACAGTTTCTAGTGTATTCTTTGTATATCCTGTCCCAAGGCTATGTTAAGTTTGATACATAGGTTGTAATATTGAGAAAGAATCAAGATACATATGTAGATCCTAAAAAGTACACACGAATACCGATAGTTTGGTTTGAATTAGAATTCGAAGGATAAAGTTTCATATCTGGATATTATACTCGAAGAAAAGAAAACAGTACTAGTATTAGGACAACATTTTATGACTTCACTATTTTATTTAAACTCGAAAAATGTTATTGAGAAAAATATTTAGATTTAAATTGTCTACAGTGCAATTCACGTTGTTTATAGCCACGCTCATTTTTTTTTTTTGAGTAGTTTCCATTAAAAAATCAATTTTGATGAAATTTCCAACGTAATATCTTAAAACGTTCAAAGTTTTCGGTGTAACTCAACAAACAAAAATGCCAGAACCACTTTATAAGGAGTAAATAAGAAGGATATCACATGATCGACTTTAGAGTAATTGTAGCTTTTTTGTATGTTTTTCCTGTGGTAGATCTTAAAATCGTCAAAGGATCCAAGTCGTGCAAAACTACATATTGCCTGGAACAGTATCACAACAAGCAACTTCAAATTCGTTTTAAATTGCTTGGATTACATTTCCAGGCATATGCAGCGGGTCCAACCAAACTTCATTGCATACTGAAACAGATAGGCCCTCTCGTATTTCCCTATACGAAGTCGAATTTTGGGTATAAATTGCACATTTTAGGATTAAGTGAAGTGCAGGTAAATATCAGTTCTCAAGGTAGGGTTAGATACTCCTTCAATATAACACTTGACTGAGACGTCATCATGACAATGACAACGACAAAACAGTGACCAATCTGCTACACCCACGGATAAAGAGAGTTTGAAATGAATAGAAGATATCTACATACATATACATATGTAGGTATACAAAGACTTATGGGCAATTGCACGTTTGTGCCGAGCAAATATAAACAGAAGTATTTTCATTATTAGAAACTGAATTAAAAAAAAAATTGACAAAACTAAGACTGAGGCAGATAGAATTTTTTTAAGGTATTTTTTTTAATTCTGATCTATTTGACCATAAGTAGAGAAAGACATTCAAATGTGTTGTTGAGATATTATGGTATTGTAAGAAATTCATCATTTATTTGACATACAAGAAGCAAACAATTTGAACTTACCTCCTTTTGAGGTGAATTCTCTCTACTTAACTTCCACTTCATACTAGCACCTTAAATGTACCACACCCAAGCCTATTGGAACATTGGAACTGAAAGTAAAAAGAAATATTGTTAGTAACTCCGATATTAAGTTAAGCATTCGTTGTGAATTCTGCAATTAGAAATAATTTTTAAACAAATAGTCCAATAACCCATTGAAATGAAATATTTCTGGAAAACGATGTTTAACCAAATCTTTCGTAAAACCGGGGAGTTGTGAAGGTAAAATGCCAATATGTCAAACCAATGGAAAATAAAAGGGCATTCGAATGATAAATGTATTTGCTTTATATTAACATATGTATGTACAAAAAACACGGTTTAGTGAGCGAAAGTTTGAACCCAAGAAAACCTAATTTTTTCTCGGTTAAAAATGGTTCAATGGTTCTCTATGACATACTTCTTCTGTTATGTAGTAAAGTATTTGCGGCCGTAAGATAATAAATTTCGCCTATAAAAATACTAACCGAAATTATTACGTAAACTCAAAAAAATAATGCTTTTCTTTCCTCCGCTACCCGATACTAATGAAGTTAACGCCGCATAACTGTCCAAAACACGTTAGATATATGTAAAAGCAAGTAACTAGATGAAAAACAAAATAAACAATTTATTTTCAAACTGGTTAATATTAAGTACTACTAAATGTAATAAGTCTTTTTTTTATATTCCAATTAAATCAGACTAGCGTGAAAGTTTTTGTACCCTACATACTTAATGCGCAAAGAAACAGCAACCAGTACCAGTATTCATAAAAACGAAGTGAAATATAATTGAATAGTTCTAGAATAAAAAATAAAAAAAAAACGTTTGTAGGTAGAAAGGCGATAAAACAAAAAAAAAATACGAAAATAATATGCAGGTGGATTATTTTATTACATGGCATATAAAAAAAATATGCAAATATACATAATAAAAGAATTAAAAGCAGTAGCACAATTGTAATATGCATAGGTAGTTACTTGAGTTGAATTCTTTTGTCTTCATTTAATATTGTTGGAATTTTAATAGTCATCACATCTTACCTTTAAATTAACAGAACATGATACAAAATTTAAGATACCCACCTACATATGTACAGTGTGGGCCATCTAGTGGTTTCTTTTTAAATCATAAGTTATTTTGACACTGACAGCTGTTTTCCGCTCGAAATCTTGACAGAAAGTCAGTATCATATCTGCGCGAAACGAAATGAGTCGCTTTAGACGGCATGTGAGTGCTGTGTAGCCCAAACAGTGCGTTATTTGAAAATAAGTTTTGGCCAAAATGAAGCACCCAAAACAAAAATATTACATATTCGTAGCCCACAGTACCCGAAGTCCCACATAAACATCAAAACACTCAATTGTGCCGACCCAAGTAACTGCCAGGTCATAGATGTCGTGGATACGTATCACGATAGACAGCCATTTTCTATGGGAACCTCACATAAACGATCTCCGCAAAAAGCTGAAAGGATCCCTCTTTGCATTGGCATGCCTGAAGAATTACTGTGTCCAAAAACAAGTGTATCAAGCACTTATTGAATCAAGGCTAAGATACGGCATACTTGCGTGGGGAGGTGCAGCAGATACACACATCGCCAAACTTCAACACATCCAAGATAGGGCGATCAAATTGCTGACGACAAGAGACAGAGGAGATGGCAGCGTGCGCGTTCTCACAGTGAAGAAAATATTTAATATGACAGCAGCGTTGGAGTACTACGACGATGAACGGTTCCGAACCCCAATCAGCCACAATCTTAACACCAGAAGACGAGCAGAGGGGTTGTACCATCTTCCACCCTTCAACAACATACATATATGGCAAGCGTAAGTTGATGTACACCGTACCAAACATCCTAAATACACTTCCTAATGCATTGAGAAACGTAAATAACATTAATGTGAGAAAAAATAAACTAAAGCAATATTTTTTAGAAACTATAACTTAAACTTCATATATACATATTTTTCTTTTCGTTAATACATTTAATTATTCTCAAACTTAAAAATACCTGAAATGAATTTAAAAAAAAAAAAAAAAGCTTTCACAAGTAGCACTTAATTTAAATTAATAGAAATTTTAATGACAATACTATTATTGCATATATGCATTCGAGATATAACCTCCTGCAGATAAGCCATGTGGCTTCGCAGGTAAAAATAATGTAATGAATTGATGAAATTATGAAATAAACTTCTAAAACTTCTAAAAAAAAAAAAAAAACACCCAATGAAGCACAACAGCTCAACATTTCACGCACTAGCACAAGGAGAATTCTGCACAAAGATATCGGATTATTCGTTTACAAGGTCCAATTGACTCAGCAATTGAAGGCGCACGACCATCCGTTTCGTTATCGCTTCGCAGCTTGAGCCTTTGAGCAGCTTGAATTGGACAACGATTTTGGCGAAAAATTTACGAATTTTACTCCGAGTCGTATTTTCATCTCGGCAGCTACGTTAACAAACAAAATTGCCACATCTGGAGGTCGGAAAATCCCTACGTTTTTGCCGATGTGGGGAACCGAAAAGGACCAATGTTATGCCAACAATCCGGAAAAGATTCAAGGACTTAAGGACAATATCATCCAAGCAATCCGTGAGCTACAGCCCGAAACCATCGACAAGGTCTTGGAAAATTGAAGTGACAGAATGCGCTTCTGCGAAGCCAGCCGAGACATCCACTTGATCGACGTTGTGTTCCATAATTAATCGAAATGTTTGCTCTTACCTCTAAAGCCATAATACATGAAATTTAATTTTGTTCATTTTATTGCATTTTTAAAAAGAAACTTGTATTTGGCTCATCCTGTACAACAAAACTGAAGAAGTGAAATCACAGAATAAGAACTCGCGGATAGACAGAATAGAGAGATCATTTACGCGAAATTTGAAAGATTAACAGATGACAATATGTTTCGAACACATATGTACCTTTATTGACTAGGAGGATAGTCTATTAGTAGAGACTTGGCCGGTGACAGTATTTTAGGAAAGTCCTATTTAACGACGAATTTAGATTCTGCCAACATTATAAAAAGTTTTGAGAAACTATTTTATAAACATTTTCATATTTCTGCTTTCACTTCACTAAAATTTTCCAATGTACTACGTCCAACCCGGTACCCACAATTTTGTAACAAGTACTTACAGTAAAACAGTAGAGATTCCCTTAAAATTTTCACATATCAGGCCGAATTTTAATTCAGATTTTGAGGATCGATATGCCATCTATTCCCGACACGTTATTACATCCTCTCCTTAAGGAGATCTACTCCAGTGACCTTTGCTATCATTTCTTCATATTCCATAGGAACATTTGATTTTTATATTAGAAAACTTCCTTGTGATTCATGAATAGTATTCTATTCAATCGGTGTTCCTGATCCAATGTATTCATAATTTACTGGCAGACTTTATGGAGTTCAAGATTCTGTCTACTCCTCTGTTTCCCCTCTTTGCTTACTGATTCAAATATTTAACAAATTACTTATCGGTTGAAAGATTTAAATATATATTCTGCTTTTATATCATAACGGATGAATAAGAAATCTATCTTTATTAGATGTTACTGTGAAAAACCATCACCAACTAGACTTTGATATAAAACCTGCTTTTATAAATGATATTGAGGATATCCACCCCTACTCGGTGAAATCATCTTGCTCTAAGCGTTTACTAAAATCATGTCGAAAAAAGACAAGAGTTCAAAGATATATGTATGTAATTATGTACAAATTGTCAATCTAAATCATAACTCAATCGGTAGAATCAACTGTAAATATGTAGAAAAGAAAGATTTTTGAACCCATTTTCCCAACTCAAAAGCGTATACTCGACGAACGGACTCCTTCATTTTAATAACGATAATATGTACATAGTACATATGATATATGTACTTACATCCATATGTATGTACATAAATTCAATATAATCAAACTACTGTGTTGCGAAAACCGAAGCCAAATAGGTTGTACTAGGATGGCACTGCAAATAAGCAGACGGTTTCTTTAAATATTACTATTTAGAGAAATGGAGTTTTTACACATAACTATACCTTTAACTCGTTAGAAGTGCATCTCCACTGCTTATGACACCAACACAAACTACATATATTCAATGCTCATGAAACGTATGGCTTCTCTCTATTTGCAACTTCAACGGCGACTTGCGAAAACAAAGGAGTCGTTTGTATAACATCGTATACGTGGATTTTTCACTTTAAACAGGTTTTTTTTTCTGGGATTATTTTCACTTCGTCTTCCTTCGACTTTGGAAAACCAAACGACGAAGAAGTCATAGGCATGGAACGGACAATGGAAAGGAGGCAAACACATGTATGGATTACCTGTAAAGGTAAATAATTCAAGAGCATCGAGGTGCCGCACACCGGTTAGTGTGGGAAAACCCATATCTTTTATTAATGGATGTGTTGTTCACCCGAGGAATAGGATTCCAAAGGATTTTTCGGATGCTCAGTTAAATGATTACAAACTACGTACAGCATGAGTTCACACTGCACAAACGAGAGTGATGACCCTAAATTTGATGAAAAATGTGTTCACTGCGAGTCCCCTCTTATCTATGTACATTGTACATTCCTATAGGGGTAGATGTGACTCTAGATGCAAACAATCCTTCTAATTAAAAAAACATCCGTAAAAATCAAATTCCAATCAAAAAATAATGACTGATTGTCTTGACCATAAAAAAAGGAACTTAATTCTTAAAGCTGGCACACAAATATAATTGCCAATAAAACTGAAGAAAGAAACTAGGCAAATAATCAATTATTCTTTGGCATGATGTAGTTAAGTCTTAGTCAGTAACTTAACTCAGTTATCAGACGGGATGATGCTGTGAATAACAAGTTTATTTTTAGACAAATCGTGACTAGATAAACACAAATTGTCTGATATTACGTATCTTTTTCATTTGAAACTATGCACTATACATAGGAATATTTCCTGTAGTCATTTCGTGGTACAAAGAAATTCACATTTGTATCTGTATGATTAAATGATTATGAATTTTATTGTTTGAAACCTATGCAAAGTTGTATCTTCACTTGGTTTTCGTTTGACTAACCTTGAAACGTCTATGAAGTGGTCATCACTTTCAGCGGTCAATTACAAACTTAAGCGAGTACATTGTTTACGTCAACAACTATTGTTATTCGGTGTTGGGAAGATTTTTCGTATAAATTAATAAAATCTATTCTTCTTACAGGCATGGTGTTTCTGGAAATAACTATTTTCTTTGTATATGATTTCGGATTTTTGCTTTCGGATAAAACTTGTTTTTGTTTATCGCAACATACATATAATTGTTTTGTTTTAGCAAAGCAACAGTTCTCTGGGAATTTCCAATTTATTCGTGGCAAGGGAGACTTAGCAGCTTAATTGGTTCTGTCAAGGTCGCTGACATGTGAATCAGTTCAACCGAATCATTATATTATGTCATGTGAAAATTGTCAAAGGATGTACAGTGGGAGTTGCAATGTATGTAAGTTACTTTTCAATATTTATTTAGCATGCATTTCTAAGAATGCAAACAAGTTACTCCTAATTCGTGTTAAGAGAATTCAGGACGTTCTTGTGATCGACTGATGAAAACCTAAAATCATACGAAGAAAGTCCTCAGCAGAGTATTTTACGTTGATTTAGTTGGCAATCATGATATCTTATCCAACAATGTTGATGAGCTACCTTAGTGTTACTAAATACAACAAAGAACATCTTCGATTTGACCCACAATATGAACGCCCCACCATATGTAAAGGCTTTTTCAATAAAGACTTAACAATTTGTTTCAAATTATTATTATATAAAACACAGAATAATTGACATATTAGACTGAAATATGCCCGCCACGAGCACGTTTCAATCATTCGATTCGATGAAGTCACTCTTCCACATCCTACATATGTATGTATGTATACCGACGTTGGCAATTTCCTGACCTTCTCTAACATTTTAGGCTTGTTGGCGGATACCAACGACTTAACGTAACCACATACAAAGAAATCCAACGGCGTCAAATCCCGTGAGGGGAAAGGTCATTCGGCTGGACCATTTTTTCAATACAACAAGATTACTGAACTTCCATTTCAATAGATCAATTGTTGGACCAGCTGTGGCACCATCTTGTTGGGACCACATATCACCGATGTTAAACTCCGTCCAATTATGGCCAGTCTTCCAACTCTCGAACTCCATTTAAGGTAATATGTTAATTATTTTCATCGACGAAAAATTCGGTCCAATCACGCCTTCGAATCGGCAACCCATTGTCACTTTTTGTGGATCCAATGGAGTCTCTTGAACCACGTAGGGGTTTTTTCTTGTTCTATAAGGCATATTTTGCTTATCGGCAAAGTCATTAAATTAAAAATGAGCCTCAACACTGAAGATAGTTTCGTCCGATCGGAGAAGTTTCGATGCTTTAAATGCTCTAGAGACTTTAGTTCCTAAATTATTTTTTTCTTGTAATGGTGTATGCCAAGAGTTTACCATTGAGTACTCCTTGTGTCTACTGGTTAAGTACAGGTTGCCTTTTACGTTTGCCTTCCATTTCAGTTTGGATGACATTTTTCAATTACCAATTGGCAGTCGCAGATAATAGAAAACAACAATTGATAATTATTTTGGAACGGCTAACGTCGCACCAATGTGTGGAAATTAGTTTTACAGCTCAGTATAGACGACCATTATTTTTGGCAAAAAATCATTATGGGCGACCAAGCACATTTCGACTTGGCTGGCTTTGTTTATAAACATAATAGCAGCTACTGTGGCACCATAAACTCTCAATTAATATATACAAATACTAAAGGCCACTACACCTTCGTAGAGTAACCACATGGTGCTCCATTAGGGCCGGTGGCATAATTTCTTTAAGGGTGCTGGAAGCAATGCTGTTACTGGTGACCGCTTTCTTGTACCCAAATTGGATCAGTTAAGCCTTCAAGTATAGGAGCAAGTAAAAACGGAAAATTTAGATTGAGCTGATATGGCATTTTTCCGCGTTCCTCCTTGCCAGTAAACGTAAAAAAAATCTGGTCCGTCAGGCCAATGTGAACATCAACACTTGCATACGACTCCTTTTGGAATCAAATGAAAACTAAATAAAACAACTCGAAATGTATGCGCTACCTTGTGCATAGTATAAACTCTGCGGTGGCCATAACTACACAATACGATACCATAGAATACAATACACTCCTTTCATTTCCCAATAGCCCAAGCGAAGAATTCCGTTTCATGCAAATTCAGCAACATTCTTGCTTAAGGTTCGTGTTTAATGAGACCTTATCCTAACTCTGCAGATCGTTAAATATATCTATTTTATTTTGACGGAGATATATTAATCTTATCCTCCGCTAGCATCTAGGTATGTACATACAATTGCTCGCACTGGTTGTCCATCATAAAAAATAATCACTTGGCATAACCTAGGGCTATTTCGATAATAGCCCAACTCTCGCCAGTCTCGTATTGATGTGTTTCATTTAATTAGATACTTAAGCTTCTGACTGAATATGCTAAACCTCCTCTCCATTGAAGTTGAATTCATCCAATGTGAGGCTACATTCTCTGTTTCTTATGCAAAATGTGTTCTCGTCTATGTCTTCCAAACCACTTCGTTCGTTTTTAAAAGCGATTCTGTAGCACAAACATTCCTTTCTCTTGGTCAAAAGTATTAAGTTGTTAGTCGTTAAAACTTTCTAGGATTTTACTACATAATGTCAATCTGACAGACGGATAGACGTATTAATCCGTGCATTGACGCAATGGACGGATGAGAATTTTACCAATTTGTTTATCACCCATTGCACCCATTCCCTGCAACCTAACCAACTGCGTGTACATCCAGACGTATGTACATATGTACATAAATACGTTTGCATGCGGCCTCGATAAATGCGTTGAAAAACCACAATTTTTGTGAATTCTGTTGTGCGTTTCGCACAATTCGTTCAAGTACGATTTAAACATGTCAACGTTTTATTTCGTGTTTAGGTTAAAGGTCGTAACTGACCTTGATGAAGCAATGAACTGGAAGCATCTAGTTTGACAATGAAGTTATAGCCAACTATAAAAGCTAGTAACACCTAAGAAGGTACTTTTTAGATGTTCCATAGGTTCTAGTGCTCTCCCTTCTTCATACGCAGCTACAAGCTTTTAAGTTGGGTATAAATTCGTATTAAAGGTATTTATGCAGATTATGCTGAGGATTCAACGTTAGTCACCCCGTCTATGACTTTATATTTAAAAAAAAAACGTTTGTTCTATGATGTGAGTAACAAAAATTGAAATATTTAGCGCGACAGGTTCGTGAGGAACCCCGGGGTAGTTTGTCACAACCATTCATGTGGTGCGTGTGATATTCTTCAGAGGGACCTCTCTTTAACACATTGCCGCCAATGCAATTTAGCGATTTGGGTCCCAGAAGCCCAAGCACTCTTCTATTTATTAGGTATCATATAAAAATGACGTGGCCTCAGGGTAAGTATGTATTATCTATCGTATGGTAGCTGACGTGGCAGCCAATGTGTTAATGCCGTGTCTAAAGGGCTATATTGGTTTGAGAAGACTTTTCATGAGCGTTATATTAGATATAGCCCGAAAGGTGGGACCGTAAAAAACTTTGTGTACGCGAATCAACCATTGATATTGAGTTCCAAGGCCAATCTCACTTGCCTGGCCATGTCTACGAACGACAAGATTTGACTCACTCCTCAGACAATTGTTCTGCACTTAAAGTTGTTATGCATACATACATAAGTAGGTACATACCTTATAAATATTCTATATGTAATTACATCAGTACATATTCCGGATGCTAATACGTGCACCAAAATCCAATAAGTTCAATTGAAATCTCCGTCTTAATTTTTCAATCACACGAATTATATAAGCCTAGATAGACCTACAATAACAACGCGGTTTATTAAATATGTATTATGCACTCAACAATGTGTGCTTTGTGTTTTTGCTAGAGTATTGTTGAATTGGCGGAAATTATGCGCGAATTACAACTACCTACCACAAATGAGCGTGTGACACGGGGACGTTTTCTCACATTAATTAGACAGTCGTCACAATAGACACATCACATTGTTACACCAACAAATAAATCACACTACATTACCGTATTGCCCAATTTCGACACAAAAAATTTCAACGATTCCTTAAAACAAGTTACAAACTTCTCCCTTTGAAAGGGAAATATGAAAGTAGGACGAAGCCGAACCGATTTATTCAACTCAACCAAGTTCAAGATCTACAGATGCAGAACCGTTTGAACCTTCACAATACAAATGCTTATCAGATCACGAACACTTAATGCACTCTTGCACTGAGTCACGAAACACTATACAGGCCACAAGCAGGATTTAGGAACTAAACATAAGCCAGCCACTACCTTCCTTACGGATGGAAAAGAATCTGCGCGGGTGGAAAGGTAACGGCAAAAACTGGTCACCGACAGTACACTCATAAGTATACATATGACTATATGGGCAGTACTTGGGCTCCAACCGTTCTTCCTCTTCCTCTTCCAGAAAAAAAAAAACAATGCCGACGAAGGTACTCTCACCCCTTTACTGTTTCACCAAAATGCACTTGAATTCGTTGTACTCACTACTTCACTACGAGGCCGCGAACGATCACTATTATCCACGATGGTAGACCGAGACAACCCTATCAGCTGAACGAACAGAATTGCACTGAACCAGAACCGGTAGACGACAAACGCTACAACGACAGCCGCAAAACTGGTTGCATGGAACGGGGCGCTTAATAAAAACAAGTGGTTATTATGCACACAGGCTCTAGTTACTCTGGTAGGAGCTAGTCTACTCTGCTGTCTGCTATAGCAGATGATATGAGTGTGAGATGCAAGATATTTACTTATACACAGGTGGATTTTCTCGATAGTATTCGTTGGTGATCATACAGAAATGGAATTCGAAGAGGCACTGTTCTCTTTAGTGTCGTCTAATCTAAGAGACCACATCTAGTTGAAAAATGCCAACCAAGCCGGTATGGATTTTTTAAATTATTCCTTTTCCATAGATCACAACAGTGGCAGAAAGAAGTAAACATTCATGCATGATTTATTGTCAAAGTTTTCAAAAACACTGCAACGTTTGCTCTAGTTATTCACTTTTCAAAATCAGTGTGACCAGAGTAGATTGAAAAATGTTATAGAGATAGGATAAATTTAACTTTTCTAGTGACTATTACCAAAACTACAATTTTCTTATATCTTCATATAAGTTAATTTTGTATAATAAAAGAAAAGAGTGTTACAAAACAACAGAAGGTTTGTAGTTCAAAATGTGTACCACCACTACGCAAATGTCAAAAGAGCGATTCACATTTTGTACTAGGGTTGTTGTTGGACGCCGTAGCAGTAGCGGTGGGGTTTGTGGTTCGATCCTCAGACAATACATAAAAGTTACTCATGGCCCACCTCTCGCAAGCGGGTGACAAACATCCGAGAGTTATAGCTTGTTCTAAACTGTTCTTCAACGTCCAGCAACGCCCCGAAAAAAGTGACTATTGGAAAGATCCTTGGATGCGACAATTTTTCCTAAGTTTCAGCAATCAGAAGACATTGTGCTTCCATTGAACCTCTTTTGTCTAGTTGTCTGAATATGGTCCATAGTCCCAAACTATGAACCAGGGTTGAAATTTTTTTCATAACCAAGACATGCAGAAACTCGCACGTGGAATCTAAAGATCTCCAACTATCGTCTTTTTCAGAAACATCGATGTCGATGTCGATAATCGATATCCACCTGCCCCCGAACCCATTAGTCCTTTCTCTGCGTCCCAAAACGCCTTACACTCTTACCTAGACATTGACGAGACGTTTAATATTGTCAAATTAACTGCAATTTTAGATGCACTTGCAAGTTTCAAAGTCGATTATTCGCTTAGAGTACTGATCATGCAATTGCTTACACGTAGGATTATCAGATCACAGGTGGGCGGCACATCGAGCAGAAGACTTGTTGTCAGGATCCCCTTGTCCACCCTCCTCTAATTAATGGTACCAGTCTTTCTTTTAAAGACAAGCCAATCTATTTGAAAGTGTAAAGAAAGCAATTGTGGCTTTTTACTCCTGTAAAAAGACTACTTCATCACTAGACGGGTCACTAGACGTCGCGAGCCTCCTTCCCTTTTGGTGGCATTTTCATCAAAAACTGATTTTGCATTTAACATCTATAAACGCTATATTTCAACCTATAAATGGAAGTAAGGCCGCGCCACTTAACAAAAGTGACATATCAAGCAGGATAGAATATCACACACTTGGTTCCAGACGGAGTGTACTCTTGCCATATGTCTTTTCGTTTGGGATAATTTATTTACCAAGGATAAACACCCAAAAGTTAGAGATCAGAGATCAAGGGTCAGCGGGTCTCATCAGACTAAGTCAAGACATTCTCCATTATCAGGTTCTGTCCGATTTGCCAATGTTGAATAACTTACTTCGGTGTCTTCAGAACTTTCCGAAATTCGAAACATTAATCGATTGTTGACGAATGAATAAACCATACTTGGCCAATTAAGATTTCTGTAGATGAAAATGTACAAGAGGATACTACCCACTTCCTGTGTCATTGCCCAAGTATCTGTGAATTAAAAAAGAAACTACTGGCTGCTTCTTCCAGCACATCGAAGAATTATCCGAGAATTCGGTAAAAGACATCTGTAGTCATATTAAATGCATGTGGTAGATTGTATACCAGACACAGTAAGTAGCACACATTCCAGCTTAAGCTACTATTAGTTAGGCAATCAATCATGGACACACACTTTTCCCATATAGTCAACACAATAGGTCTACATTGACCCGTGTGCAGTGAAGAGGGTACTCTCTCCTCTTACCCAACCCAGTTACCTACCTAAACATTACTCTAAATACCATCAAATTAATTACAAAAAAATCATTTCATAGCAACAGTTCTTATATTTTATTTGCTATTGCACTTAATAGTAAATATGTGGTTGCAATTATAGTTAACGCTTTAAAGCACTAATACCTACTATGGGATCTTCGTTCCCTAACATAACAGTATAAAATGTATATCGAATTTAAGCCAACAATGCAATTATCAATGTGACCGTGCTATATCCGAGAAAAACGTTAAAATATCGTGAATACTAAATTCTAAATTGATCATTGCTCCCGCATAACACTTTTGAATTCGTTCCTCCAAGAAATTATACTGTGCAATAAATTCTTCCTGCATCGCATGCCAGACCACCTGCAGGAGATTCTCCTCTTCACAAAGGTGTTTTTCAACTTTTTTGTAGAGATTTTCTAGACCCTTTTTAACTTCTCTAGCCGGATATTGACCAATGACCTTACGAAGCTCTTGTTTTGAAAAAGCCATTTGGTAGCTTATCTCAGTTTCCTTAACACCTTGTGCTACTTTCTGTTGCACTCCTTCAAAGAAAAGCTGCAAATATACACATGTTAGACATTTGTAATAGTAAACTATTTTTACAGCTTTACATTTAGTTTTTCCAATGGGCGACCAAAGTATTTGGTTACGTATGCCTTCAACGCGTCATTATACCTAGCCTTAGCTTCCTTTTTTAGCGGCTCCAGTCCAGGAACTTTTAGCTGAGCTAACAATGAATACATGTGATGATAGTTTTCCATTTTTACAACTTGACTCGGAGTTTTTGGGTGTTCATTGGAATGAATAAATATACACTCAAATATTGTGTTCACCAATTGCAGATACCATTTCTCCATATCTGCTCGTCTGTCCGACTTACGAAAGATTCCCTCAGACGTTTCGGCGAAGTCTTCAAAATTTTCCACATACGGCAAAATGCCGCATTTCGATCGTTTGGGCATTTTAGCATCTTTAATAGACTGCAATTGCTGTTGCATAAATCGATCAAAGTTTCTCTTTACATGAACTAGCGCTGAAGCGAACGTCATACTGAGGAATGAATGGGTATCTTGCGCCGACATTACGTGCTGTGTAAGTCGGACAAGTACGTATAACGAATAGCTGTAAAACATAAAACAAATAAATGATTATCCAACGGCAGAAAAACAAAAGTAAATGCATGTATGTATGTTATACGGAATGGTTTATAAGGATTCTCTCAGCAAGGGTTTTCCAAAGAAGCTAATGGATCTCACATTTACCTCCTTTCTTATAGTCTGGGAACAACATAATTCATTGCGACGGGACCAATACTATACTATTCCGCACTTTTAACAAAGTGGGTCTTTCAATTTAAGAAGCAGCATAATACCGGTTTTACGAATCTAACCAAACACCACCATACCTCCCCAAATCTTAACTCAGAATACATTATAAACATGTTCAACACTTACAAGCTATCCATTTTCTCAAAACTTTGAATAAAGCTTATGAGCTCCGGTTCTAGGCACCCGAATAAGGCTATCATTAGTTTACGAACTTCTTCATTTATTTGCCGATCGATTTTCTTTTGCGGAATGAGATTACCTACAAATAATACATAGTTAAAGAAAACAGGTACGTCTAGTGCAAACAGAACATACTAGTTGAATCCAGTTCCTTAGGTTCCGGTTGGCTTTCTAATCCATCCAAAGTTGTTTGAGTATTTTTTGTCGTAGGACTTATCACATCCATTTGGAAAAAGTTTATGCAAAACAATTGCTCCTGCAACGCAACTGGTTCTAGCTCAGCTAGAACTTTTTCCAGTATCGTATCGAATCGTTCACGATCGGTATTCTCAACTCCGCTCGCCCAGGACTCCTTATTTACACCCAATGTTCCGTAAGGCACTGTAACAGCTGACTTTTTCGAAGAAGTCGAAGTATCCAAATCTTCCCGAGATGTACGTAACTTTTCAGATATTTGCTGTCGCGCCTTCAAAAAATTCAAAAAAAAAACTTCAAATGTCGCACAGTACAAAAAACAATTTAATTACCATGGCAAAGAAGTTACGAATATCTCTTTCGTAAATTTTGCTCAGCGATGTCGTGTATACTTTTGTGAGGCCATCGTAAGTTTTGCGATCCATCGCCTTTGTCCAGTGCATAAGTTCTGTGTAAGCAACAAGCTCTTTATGTACAGATGAATGATTCGGAAGCGTAAGTTCACTAGAGGATAGCGGTGTGTCACCGAACTCATTGCCCAAATGTATAAATAAATTGTTCACATAACGACTAACAGTGACGGAAAACTTTGCCTTCCATTTCTCAAAGCGTTTACGTTGATCTTGGACAGCTTCGAGACGCAATAATGAGGGATCTAGGTCACTATTCATTGCTTGTTGTAAACATTTAGCCGCTGCTATTGCTGCTTCTCTGCCAGATGCAGTCTTGAGGTCAGGTTCGTCAAGAGCCTGTTGATGAGTGTGAGGAAGGTCAAGTTGAGTCTGAAAAAAAAAACAAACTTTAATTTAATATATAATGTTGTATATGTATGTATAAAAGCAAATCCAGACATAATGGAAGACTTGGTGTGAAACTGTTTAGAATATGGACAAGAAGACTCCATCAAACCGTGTTACAGTTATGACAAGGATTTTCTTTTCCGAGTTGACATTAGTCGGAAAAAACATGATTTACCGTCGGATTCAGCGCATTGTAAGGGAGAGCTTACAGTTGTCTAGAATAAAGGCGTCAGCATAAGCAGCCAATTAACACTCTCGACCAGCTATGAGATCCTTCATGAATCATTAAATCAATGCATGCGGAGTCGAATTAACTGTATAAGTAAGCGAAATAAAGGACATCTATAGATTTGGGGCAAAAAATCATATGAACGCAAAAAGTCTATCAATTTCTCCTTCTGCCAGGTTTTTGTAAAAACAAAAAGAACTACAGCTGAATACAGCACATATGGGTAGATCCTTTTACTTTGTCCACTTTCGGTTGGACTAGTATGGGATTATTCTATATAATGCAAAAAAAGAGTAAAAGAAAGTGCAACCCTCAATAAAGAAAACCGCATTGAAAGATTGCACTTACATAGATCCACACTTGTTCTAACGTTCTAACACTTTATATTATGCTTCTGCTCTTTCCTTGATTTTAGATCCATGTGGTACCACAGTGAACAGTCTTGTACAGAACTTTTTCATCGAAGGATATAATATTAAAGAATATAAGACTTTGCTGCACCAGCAAGGTAGAGGGAACAAAGGATTCAACTAAGAACCCAGCTCTTGATGCATTTGGTTTCTTCTTTCATAGGATGAACAACAGTGGTAATGCAAACCAAACCTAATCTCTTAAGGAATATGATAACTTTCATGAATACTAAGCCAGTTGGCAGTGCATCAGTTTGATTAGACAGGCTATTGATTCAAAGACAGAAAATACTATAGAAAAAGAAGTCTCCTTAGGGATTCAGAGTGTAGAACTTCGAAAAGTTCAATTTTCGACTAAAACAGGCTTAAAGAACGCTTCAAAATAAAAAAAAATAAAAAACTTACAATAACTCTGTTCAACTCCTTCATCAGTTTTATATTATTATTGTTGGCGATTTCAATCATTGCATTTTTGCCTCCGATCTTCTCCATTGTTTCCCGAACATGGCCCAAAATTTCCTCATAGGCGTCCAGACGTGATTCGAACTTTTCTGCTTCAACCACTGCCGTTTCAATATGTTGCATAAGTATGACAACCTGTTGCTCCGATGCTAGAACACTCTGAATATTGGCCTAGACATAAAACACGACATTTTTATAAGGCTATTCATGAAGTTCTTGCAGAATACCTTACCCCGTCCAAATCATGCAACTCCTTACTTAACTGCTCAATGAACGTTTCTGCATCCTTGATGGCAAAATCGCACTCCGTAAATAATTTCATTAACTCGGTCGCCTCTTTGTCAGATATCATTTGAAACTCTGGACTGTCTCCATCGTCATCATCTTCAGTGTCGGGTGTCGCTTTTTCCTCACCACTCCCAATGGCAGCTTTTTCCGGTGACTTCTCTGTGAGCCAAGCAATGGGCACATTTCGAAATTCTGCACGATTCGATCGCACATACTTCCCGATTTGTTTATACAGCACCGCTAAGAAATTCTGCCTTTCATGCAAATTGATGGCGTACCACTTGTAGAGCTTTTCCACTTGGATATCGAGTTCGTGGGTCTCAAATTGTTCATTCTTACCATCTACCAATTTGATTTCGTCCAGTTGCCATGAGCGCTTCTTTTTATAGTCGCCTTCCTTTTCGGCTTGCTTTATGAGACATACCGTCACCACTGGAACAGGGGGAGGTGTCGTGACGATGCACAGATAACAAGCCTTCTTTTTCTTAAAGGTTTTAGTCACGGTGACCACGGAAAGGACTCTTTCGCCGGTGCTATTGAAGAGGTCTTTTTGCAGAATATGCTTTATGTTAGCTAAAGTTCCTATAGTTAGCATTTTAGTGATAGATCAAGCCCACAAATTGTTTATTGCTCTGCCGTTAATAAATAAAAAACACGTAAAACCATCGATTACGAACCTACGGATGTTTAAGTTTTTTTAGCAAGCAAAACAAACGTCAATTTTGACGTTTCGGTAATGGTGATATTTTAACAACAGTGCCTTCCAAACTGCGTTATGATTCTATCCACGGATAAATTTGAAATATCGTGTTCGTTTGTGCGTGTTCGTTATGAGACGTCCAAACAATGAAATTAATTTTTTAAAGGTGCTGGGTATTGCTGCTGTGCAAAGATTTCAGGACAATATGAGAAAACTTTGGTGGGTTGTGATACCCTTCTGAAAAGCTCAACCGTGGATCCGTTGAGATCCGAGTGAGAAACCCCTTAAACTAACCTAACCTAGGGTCCCGAGCCAAAGCTAAACTCTAAAGATTTTGGCAAAATTGTATTTGGTCTACACTATGCTAGTCTTTTCAAATGACTAAAGGACAGAAAACTACCTATACTTCAACTTCTGTGCATCTCTCCAACTTCGTCCAGGTTGCTTTTTTATTCAACGTCCTTAGGAAACAGTTGTCCTTAGACGCCATGACTGTTATTTAACAGATAGCCATGCTAGTCTTTTCGAATGACTGCAGAACAGAAAACTATACTTCACCTCCACCAATGCATTTGTCCAAGGTGCTCCTTTATTCAACGTACTGAGCTAACAGTTGTCCTTAGACGTCCTGTGCATTCGACTCATAAATGGCTCTTTAGTCTAAGTCTGTCTGTTATCTGACAGACAAGCGTATTGTCTTCTCCTTCAAGATTTAGATTTTGTCAAAACGTAATATGTGCGTATACTAAAATATCCTCCAGTTAAAAAGTAACGCTCTTCTATGAAAAGAAAGAGCAAAATATCATGTGGCAAAATACAAGGATTTTTGAAGTATTTGAGTTTCAAACTGTAACTATGAAACAGATTTACCCACATTCATTAGTTCGCCCAATCTTCAGTTGGGAATACTGGCCTGTCCCATTTTTAATAAGCAAACAGGTCTTATGTTGTCAACATCTTCGTTCCGAGAAGCAAATGTCAATAATTTCGATTCTCAAACATTGAATTCGATACTCGCAGTTGTAGTGTGGAAAAAACTTTTGACTATATTCCTCCACTGTCAGAAAATCGACTGTGAGTACGAATATTATTCCACAAAACTTTGCAATACAAACCTAAACCTTTACATTTCTTTTATATTAGTAACATTTCCATCAAAACTATTAGCAGTATGTTGGCCAAACAAGTCTTCTCTAAAGCACTTTTGCTAAGAAACGGTAAGATCAATTTTTCTTTTCAATACGGGTAACCTTAAATTACATAACTGAGTCAGTCTAGTAAGAAAAAAAAATTAAATAACACCCTTAGCTGGAGCCGTATCCCGCGCCGCTTACCACGCTGGGCATGGTAAGCACTCTACAATGAATGACTTGCCAGTTCCCGAAGGAGATTGGCAGGAACATCATTCCCGCAGAAATGCCAAATACAACACTGTCCTGTTGACTGGAATTTTGGTTTTGGCTGGTACCATTGGATTCGTAAGTTTAATCATCTTTGACACTCCCTTCTGTTGTCTAACTTAAATTAATTCATCTTTTTCAGGCCAAGTCATCTGGAATCATTTTCTTGAATTCTTCCCCACCAAAGTCCCTCGATTAAATCAGCAAATTAGTGTATGCGAAACTTAATGTTGCAGTTTTATTATTTCTAAATAAATGATTGGACTGTTCCAGTTGTAAGGATGAAGTCTTCTATTTAAGTATGATAAATACATATGTTTAGGTTTCTATTCGTACCAGTAGAAGTGTACCGATGTAAAGTAACTACTCTTGAACCTTTGAAATTCTTTTACTTTTGGGCGAGTGTTTTACTTTCAATAATTCGACCAAAGGAATGATAATTCTTTGTATGTATAGAAGTATATCACAGTCTCCATAGAAAATCATTAAATGTTTGCGGATTAGCGGATTAAGTTAGGAAAACTCCTGTAGCCCCATCGCTTAGATTAGAGAAAGCGGAGGTAAGTTCTTTCCTACGCATCAGTGATTTCTAACAATCCTTAGGATCGATAATGCATGGAAACTATTCTCTCATGTATAACTACTCGTTTAGAGACACTACCAAATGTCCTTGTGGAAGAATGATTTACAACGGAGAGTTCAGCTGTAGAAAAACAAAAGTATTACGTAGGAGAAAGATTGAATCTCTTCTGGAATTGGAGTTGTCACCTTCTTTGTCACAATTACCTCGGATACACGATCAGACCACATGTCTAACATCAGCAGCCTTGGAGTTTGATTGCATGTTTCGAAGATTGGGTGCATCCAGATTGGGATTTAAATATTCTTTATAGGTCTAGAGCTCGTTCCAGAAATGTACTCACCCACTGTCACACCGAATCTACTGCGTTCTTATTTTATACATATTTTATTTTTGTATTATAGACGATACCATGTCTCAATGTTTAAATACCACATTCGAGCACCGTATTATATCGAAAGGTAGGTTGCATTATTGTTTCAAATGAAAACTCATATGAGCACTTACATGCTGTTTAGATAGCACAGTCCTTGAATAGCCAATAACTCCTACTGGAATACACTAGCAGTATCCGATTTTTGCATGTCTAACAACACCGCAAATGTACTCGAGCTCCGTGTCCAACTCTGAACCGTCTGTAGGTTACTAAGTCGAAATCGATTGTGAATTTCTGTCGACATTCCTCCGATGTTGAATCCTGTTGTAAAGTTGGCAGGAAAAACTGACTGTTACGTACACAGTAACCAGTTTTTGTACTTTGTCGCAAGGTGCAGGGGTTTTCCGGCATTTAATTGTCGTTTACTTACGAAAAAAGCACAGTAGTAGTAAAAAGTTAAATTTAAACGTTTCAACGTTTATTATGTAAAAATACAAGTAAAGCTAAAAACTACGGCTAATAAACTGGTCCATCGTCCAAGTTATCATCTTCCTCATTGTATGCCTCTCCATTGTCAAAGTAACTATTGCCGTAATCATTCTCTTCATCCATTTCGTCATCAGCTTTCATATCCTGAAAAAATGAAAAAAAACCCATTAACAACTGCTACTGATGAAACGTTGAAAATTAAAGGACTAACCTCTTCCTCTTCCTCCTCTGCTTCTGAGTCGGAGGCTTTTTTCTCGTTAACTTCTGCGTCGCCATCGGTCTTCTCTTTTTCCTCCAGCACTTTCAGTCTATCGTCTATGTTAGTAGTCTTCGACTTCTTCGCTGGGGCGTCTCCTCGTACACTCGTTTTTCGTTTCTTCCACGTGGGTGATAGTTCACTAGGCATCAAGTGCCACGGAATATCTGCTTTTGTTTTAGTTTTGGAATTTTCTAATGCATTCTGCGTAAAATAAAAAAGACAAATGATTACCATATAGTGGATTATAATCTTTACTTTAGCCATTACCACATATTGATCCGAGTATCGCTGAATATTTGCTTTTGTAACTTTTGGCATGATGTAGTAGGGTGAATCTCGCATGTGAGTTAGAAAATCTTCCTTCCAGAGAATTTGATAGTTTTGAGAAGCAGTCATCTACGGAATTAATGAGGAACTTATCTATTTTTACAAAATGAAATAAATTCTTACCTCCATTGTTACAGGCTTAGACATCAGGGGTGGAAACGTTGGCGGGGGAGCTGTTTGAACCTGTGGCATGTCTTTCCCAATGCAACCCAAAGCCTGCAGTTGCTCCTGGGATAAGGAGGAAGTCTTGCCACCTCGTCCTCGACCGGCCATGGTGACAAATCACTTGATTATTAGCCGGCACGTGTCTTGATTATCCACTTAAGAATATAGCAAAACTGCAGGAAATCTGATCAATTAGTCCAAATATTGTTTAGGTGGACGACTAGACTTACATGTTAGTTTGTAAACAATCGTAGATATACTCTGGTAAACATTAATCTACCTGTTTAAAAAATAACAAAAATTGTACGTTATTGCATATATTTCTGACATTTAACTTTCATGGTTAAATATGCTGGTGCTGGACGTGCACATTTATAGGCACACTTCAGCGCGGAAAGAAGTTAAAATATACAGGAAAGTTGCAATACGTCTAAAAAAGATGGTCCAACGGCCTATCCTTCTTCCTTTCCATCAGTAATACTAAAGTAGGTGTGGCATACTTAATTTTTTTTTATTGCTACGATAACTTCAAACACTTGAGGATTTTTTATGCAACATATCATGAAAATCGATTTTTTTAATTAGATCAAAAAGTTTTTGTATAATTAGGTGTACAACAATACATTAAAATAGAAGTTACCACACCTACTAGGGCCTTATGGTATACTCAATCAAACGTCTTTGATTGTGCAGCATAACCGCTAATAAGCAATACATGGTGAACGAGTGAACCAACCCCGTTCAATATAGTCTGCAAGAAATCAATGGTCAATCTCTTATGTGCGCAGAGAGAGTGATGGAAATTTTGTTTTCCTGTTAACTCTCATTTAATATAATGTTTTACTAGAAAAACACACTCACACTCACTCACGTCTTTTATTTCAGAGAAATTCACTGATTTAAGAGGTAGCATGAGCAAGAAATTGTCAATTGATTGGAAACAAACTGAAGTAGGTATCCCTCGTTTCGTCCTTCCTTCTTACGGAATCGGAATGGGGTCCTGCTCGTGTTCCAAAAATATTAAGGTTTAGTCCGTTTTTTTTCTAAATGGTGTGAAAAAAGTATTTTCAAAGTCGCTTGACTTAAGTTACTTGTAACTTTTTAAGTTACTTAAAGTTATCTTGGAGTACCGCAGCTTTGTGTCAATGCTTATAACATTGCTAACAATTTGTTAGATCAACACTCTAGAATCTGAAATGACACAATTTCGGAACTCAACTATCTTTGCTGTCCTACCAAAGTCCTTTTCCTCGTTCATTGAAAATTAGACAAGCATTTTTCTTTGGGAAATGCACAGAGTCCGCGCAGCATTCTCCACCAGAACTAACACGATAAGATACTGCATATTTTCTGAAGCAGCACCTTCTTTCAAGGCATTAAGGGTTCGAACACACACCTTTTTGTCAAATCGAAGTAGCAACGTTTCTTTGTCGACAGAATGGATTTAGTGCGTTGATTAAAACCAACGTAGCAGCGTTTACTTTCAATTGCGCAGGACTCCGAATTAGCTGACTGTTGATATATTCTACTACTGAAAAGGCTAACAGGATCAGTGACACCATAATAGGTGAAATAGGACATCGCTAATAATCAAACATACACTTAAGTTCCAGCCAATAATCAATGCTAACACAACACAATGTACATACTACAAATGACGGCATTTATTTGTATAGTTACGGTATTAAATTACATAGGTAGGTATATAAAAAGAAAAAAAACTATAAATACAATAACGTAATAGGCGGGTAATAAAAATATATTGCTTTGCATTTTACAATAAACTTAACACTAATGATTAAATTGGCTAAGATTTGTCACGAACATCTTGATTCTGAATATTAATGATCGATAGAAGAGAGAAAGTGTAGAGTATAAGTAAATTTAGCACCCGGCAATCTACATCGATTTAATTGGGAGATTCATTGTGGAACCCATTCGTTTCAGTAAAATCACCCGATGGAGTCAGGCCCACTTTGTTCATTAACTCAGAGAGTTTCTGAGCTTTACGATCTTCGTTATGTGCGATTACTGTACACAAATGCTCAGTGAGAAGTTCCTTCTTTTCAGATGCATTGTGAAGGTCTATCTTAGCCTTCAAGAACTGTGCTTCAATTTTATTGTATTGCTTCCTAAACTTAGAATATTTCCATTAGAACAGACAAAGCATGTAATATTACATGGCTCTGCGTACTTACTCTATATTCGAATACTGAATGCATGCGCTGTCAATTTGCTTTCTTAAGAGGGCCACGTCGGTCGCTAATTCGTTGTCAAGTTTCGACAACTCAATTTTAATTTCATCGATTTTTTTTGCTTCCGCTGCAGTTTTTTGGGAACTATATTGAATTTAATTAAAAAAGATAAACAGGCTGAAAGAATTTTATCTTACTGAGCTTCAATAGCTTTGTAAAGCATTTCCTTCTTCTGCTTGTTCTGCTCTTCAATTATTTTGCGATGAATTTCAAAGTCCTTTAGTGATACACCTTTGAAGGGAGACTCAATGTTCTCAACAGGTTCCGGTAATATTGAGGAATCATTCGATGAGTTGTTGTTCGTGACCGGCACTTTTAGAATAGAAGAATCTCCTAAAGGATCATGATTGGTGTCGACTGTTTTGGGAATTGGGTGGTAAAACAGTGCTCCCTCAATGGACTTGGACATGCTTCTATTTAGATTTATTTCATCCAACGAATCTTCTTGTTGGATCGGAGGTGTTGACGGTGCCTTTTTAATTTGATCCGCCTTTTTTGTTTTAAGATTTTCTTGCGATCTTGCCAGCTCCTTTTTATCCGGCATTCTTCGTATGCCATGGCTTCTAATTGCTGCTGTTTTCACTATATATTTGAATCAAAAAAGTTGATTTGTAACAAACATATTCCATAAATAAGCTTAGATCTAAGCAACAAGTAGAACGACACTCACTTGTTTTGAATGTTTTTGAAGTGATTTTGTTAATATCGTCCTGACTGAAACCATTAAATTTATCTGACATTGTCGTTGAACATTCTAAAGAACAGTTTAAAAAGAATTAATCTTAATTCCAGGAATAGAAATAACATAAGATTACTATACCTATATCAACAAAACAAAATTGAACAAGTGCAATTGCTTACGTCAAGGAGGCCTACATTTTTGACAGCTTTTTTCGAAGAACAGCATTGCCACTGTTGAATGTGATCGTCATTTATTCGAATTAGGCCTGTTTGAACGAAAAACGTTTTCACCTCTTCGGATCGCCAGATATTTTTAAATAAGCATGGTTCGGTTTACAAATGTACTACATATGTATCCACAAGTAACCTATTAGTCTGTGGTCTTCTCATGGTGTCTGATCGGAGCGAAATTTTCTCCGATTTGTCCCAAATCATAGAATTTCCTATCATGGTATGCTCATGTCTGGTCTCCCTCACCCAAAGCCAGGAGTCTGGCTTCTCGGAAAAAAAAAGTGTACAACATATTCGCAATTGAAATGAAGAAGGAAGTCGATGCTGAGAGCTTAAACAGAATGTATAACGGTTCCGAAAGCCAACAGACAGAATAATGTGCGTAAGAGTATTCTTAAGTGTGTAGTTTTAATGTGTTTTTTAAATTTCACAAGAAATTGAGAAAGTTTTACATATGTATACATATGTATGTATGTCTTTCTTTAAGAATTAAGAGAACAGTAAATTGTTGATTACCCACCTTAAAAATTGAGAATTGATTTGAAACGGCACATAGCTCAAACTTCTGTAGTGCCAAGCTAAATAAGTAAGCTTGTGCGATTCGTGGCTCTGTATTAGGACTACTGAGGGGATGTTCATTTCGAATATGTTTCACTAAAAACATCTTTCACGGTCCCACCTCTTCGTGCGTTTGACAAATGTTCCAGAATATCATCAACTCTCATCAAACGCTTCTCAACTAAAATTGCCGCTTTGGAATGGCTTATTCATGCAATACACGTGGCCAGATAAGAGGCCTCACGTACCGACATATGACACCAAATATTTATACTTTTCGGGATCTAACTAGAGGTTTTCCGTCGCTGAGAAGATACCCCGACGCTTAGGAAAACCTACGTTTAGCCGAATATATGCAAATATATACCTAAATACCCAGCTTTGAATCGATACTCTTCGTAGACAAATGTCTATCTATGTAGCTGAACCCCATCCAAACTGTGTGACTATTACAGATTATTAAAGCAAAGAATAATCCGGAAATTAAGTCTTGAACAGTAACAGAGTCTAACTTTGAACCGCATTCGTCAGTTGGAAAATAATCAAATTTAAAATTTCCAACGTTTATTTCACACTAATTTGAAGTTTTCACTTCTCAATGAATTTCTTAAACCTAAACCTATATTTTCTTGAATTTTTTTTTTACTTGGGCTGATTTCCTGGCATGTGTTGCGAGATAACAAATAGGGGGAATGATAACGACAACTGAACCATGTCATACTGCTGTAGCGAATGTTATGTTTATCTACTGCTTTTGGAAGCAAAACATTCCATGCGATTCTACTGTAATTTTTTAAAGGAGCCGTCAATACATTATCGATAAAGCATGATGTAAAGCTTCAGTAACACTATTGGTAAGAATTGGTGTACGGAAGACATATGGCTAAGGGGGTAGTTGGATATTGATACAAGCTAATCTACCTATCCTACTTGATCAATTACATTTAACACAATCAATGTTATAAGCAAAGAGCTCGTGTGTGTTGTTCAGCATCCACCAAAATATGACGGACTGTTCTGGCACTGATTTTGAGTCTTGCTGCATGCTTAAGTTTACGAATATGAAAGGGCTAACTTCAGATTTCCTTATCAAGATCGTTCCTTCCCTTGCAAAGACTTTAAGTGGACGCCTTCTTTCTCATCAATTTACGCCGACTTAATGCCAAAATTGTTCCTCAAAACCAAATTGTATTTACATATCAGGACCGTGCCTAATGTACACAACCATACCTATACGGTACGTGTAATTATTCTTAATCGTCGATTATATGTCTCCACTTAAATAGATGATCATCTTTAAAATTCACCCATAAGATCAAGTTTAGATTTAAAGAATTTCATTGCTTTTATTCCAAAAAGGGACTACATAAACTTTATTTCAGAAGTTTGAGATGTTGGTACTATTTTGACCATGACTGTGCGATGTACGTATGTATCTGTAGAAATATTTTTGAATTACAATCTGATCTTCCCTCCAAATGAGTGATTAAAAACATTTTTGATGATAGGGGATGTATTTTATATGATTGACCGCTTCTAGCTCGAAGCTTTGGCTAATTGTAGTACACTGAAAATTTATCGGTAAATTTATCACGCTGTGCAATTCCAAGTAATTAACTTGTTGGTTTGATTTCATAGATCGTTCATTCTGTCAGTGGCTCAATGCACAGCGAAGGTTCAAGGTTCGATTCCCTGAGAAAACGCAACATTGTTTGTTAAACATCGACCTGTATCATATGAAAGAAGAGCAAGTTTGTATACTTAAAGCATTAAGGTGCAAGTACGTGCGACCCAGCCGTGCACTTTATTTAAGTAAGTCACGCAGTTTCAACCGTTTACCGCAAATGTTTAATGGCTGTGTATGAGAATCAACCGATAAAAGTAATTATATCTTAATGAGGAAATGTCCAGGTGTAAAGCCTATTAAATTGGTGTGTTATGAGTCTAGAATTAAGTATATATTCACTTGTTCTTCAATGAATGTGTAGTGGGTTGTACCTGAACTCTTTACGTCTAAAGCAACTGCGGATATACATATTTATGTAATTTTAATTAGTTCGAGGTCACCGATTCAAAACTAACATATGTACATACGTACACATATTCCATACGGCGGGGTCTACGTGATTCGATTCCCAGGCAGCATTAAAGAAATTTAAATGCGTTCTTTGAAAGCCATGTATCTTTGTAAAGGTCTGTGTTTTTAGTAGTAAATAAATTAAAAAGCGTTAAATATTTTTTATTACTATATTAGCAAAGTAATGCCTAGTTCGGTACGCAACTCGGCAATGGATTGTTCCCATCTCTCTTCCCAGTAAACATTCATGAGAGGTTTAATAGATCTACCATTTTTGACCGACCATGGAAGATACCTGGACACGTATTCCTTTCTTTGTCTAAAATATTAAAAATTAATAGATTTTATATCGTCTGAATATAGTTCGTGAGTTTTTTTTTTACTCTTATGTACTTACTTTGGTCTTAACCGAGCAGCTCCGAATACTGCCCCGCCATAGCACATGGGTAAGCCAGTGTTTAAAGCTTCCACCCATTTAACAGCAACTTCGCCCAACATATTGGTAGGCATACCTAGAATCGTATGCACTAAGTCATGACATTCTCGATACCGAGTCATTACATATGCCAACTGCGAATCCTCAATAAAGCGAACCTCCATTCGCGAGTCAGGAGTTACTTTCTGGAATTATCAGAAAATAACAAAATATATGTAAATATGTTAGTGTAAGAAACATTAATTCATTGGTTAAACATTTACGTTATCATCGAGAAATTTTACATATGCCCGCCCAAGGCTATCATCAGGGAGACTTCGCAAACGATTTAAATCTACAGTTTTTGTATTGATACGTGGTTTATCAGTCAATATACGTCGACCCTCTTCTGTTGCTTTCATTGTTTCAAGTATTTGTTGTAAAGCATCTGCTCCAGTTGTTTCTCCAAGGCAAGCAATCATATCATGCCTAAGTAGAAAATTCTTAAGTGTTGATTCATTGTCCGATAAGCTAAGGTACTTACCGATGGGGATCTACCAACGCTGCTATAGACGAACCTGCACTCAGCAAAAATCTTTGAAATGGTGTTACTTCTATACGATTGTTTAGAAACTCTTGAGTGAAGCTGTCTACATTTTCAAAAGTTTGGGTTTTAGGCCCTTCATTTGGTTCACTTTCTATAGGAGCATTTTTATCGACACGTGAATTTACCGCAACCGAAAATCCATTACGTAACAACGGCTGTGTTGTTCGTAATAATGTCCAAGAAGGAAGACTTCGTAGCATTGTTGTTTTATATCTGTAAAATTGAATTAGAAATCATCATAACAGTTATGTATATTATAAAGTTGGATGAGTTTAGGTTTAATTTAAGATCTGCCACTATAGGTATGTGCATACGTACATACTTTGTAAGTCTCATGTTGCAAGTTAACGAAGATTTACTTTAAGAACTAAAGAATAGAGAGATTGAAATGTAATAATGCATGTTAAAGATAATTTCTTTGAAAACTCTTAATCTACCCGTAGACAAAACAGGAGAATACTTGAAACTTGTATTGCTTACAAATAAAATAATTCTACCCTTCAATTAATCTTATGTCCCAAATACTAAAAACTAATAGAAAACTTTAGTGGACACTTAATGTGAACGATTGCATACTTACTCTCAATGTGCTACATACAAACCAAAAGTGCCTTGAGAATTTAATCAATTAAATCCATAGTTGGAACTTAAGTTTTGTATGGTATGCACAAATCCTAAGAAAATACGTGAATAAAAAATCGGGTAAAGAATAGAGAAAATCCTGGTCATAGGAGATACAACTCACTGAATAAGTGTGAAATAACGAGAAGCGTTTCGGCAAGAATTAAAGAAATATCAGAAATGCAGATACTAGTAAATTAATCCAGATTTTTCAAGATATAGGGAAGAACAAGTTTCGCAGCAATGAGCCTCGAGGAAGGAAATCCAGCCCGAAAACACGAACATTATAAAAAAGTCAGTAAAAACCGGAATCTTTCCTATTTCAAATCATACCGTAGAATGGCATGCTACACCTTCGAATAACAAATATTTTAGGATTCGTTGACAAAATCGAAATCGTCGCTACTGGTTAGAATCTGGAAGAAGTGGAGCAACTCAGTACCTCATCAATAAGGTTCGCTACTAGTACAGCACAAATCTGAGGAGATACTAATAAGGAGAGTATATCCACACCTATTGTAGAAAGTACATATGTACATACATCTAATAATCAGTAGCAACCAAATAGAAACGATTAATATGGTAATATGTAACGTGCGTTGCGTCAAAATTGAATTTAATAGATATTTGCAATAGAATAAACGGGTATATTCTGCAATTGCCATAGTATAGATGAAGAAACAAGGAGATATTAGGAAGACTTCTATGTAGACCGTACCGGGGAGGTCATTGAAATGCATTGGAGCAAGGCAATCGAACACACCGATTTAAACAACAAATCCTGCCCTCCATAATAAGTATACACGATGAGTTAGAATAAATAGCCAAGAGACACGCGGTGTAATTTGGAGTTGATGACAACGCTATGATAAGAGTAAATAAAGTGCACGACTGGGTCGTACGTACTTGCACCTTAATGCTATAAGTGTACAATTTTATCAGGATTGAAATGCAAGTCTTGCTCTTCCCTTTACTGGGAAGGCGTGGCATTCCGCGTTTTCATGGAAAAATAGTCAAACATTTTTTTTATAAAAATCCCTTAAAAAAGTGAGCGTGGCCATATAAGGTGAATTATAGAGAATTATTATTACTACTATTACTTTGCTTTAATAATTTTTTCCCAATTTTTAGTACAAATTTTGAGAAAAATTTAGTTTTATAAAAGTGGGCGTGGTAATCCCAAAATTTGGTACGCCATTATCTTGCATTTGTCTTATAATTTTTTTCTAATTTTTCGCGAAAAACGTGGTATCCCATCTCATAGTATATACCCACAATAACCCAAATATCAAATTTTATCAAAATCGTCAGAGCCGTTTTCGAGAAATTCCATTCTAACTAAAATCGGGATAATTTTGAGGTTTGAGTGAAAATTTCCCCTCGAGGTGTGAACCCACAGACCCCAGATATGAAGTTTGAAGCAAATCCGTCCAGCCGTTTAGACTGCAGTCACTCATACAGACAGACAGACGGAATTGCCGGACCCACTTTGTTGGACTTCTTTATCATAGTAATGTTAAGTTTGATTAAAATCTCGAGTTCGAAATTTTTCACGAATACAATCTTGGCATACAGGTGCAAGCAAAAATTCAGATTCATTTCACTCTTCCCAAAGATCTTCACAGTCATTACAATGAGTTTTAAGTAAACAGTGTATCAAATCCAAATCAAACACAGATATTATTAGATTTCCAGTTTGAAGATAATATCAATGACCTACGATCGCAAATAACTTTAAGGTTATATACGTAATATTTGTTATTTTATTTTTACGTGTCTTTCGCATTATTCATTAGATAGTTAGACACCCTCCCGATATACATAAATGTGTACAAACATTCATACGTTTACTGAAACACCGAAGAACCTACCACAACTTCTATAAATAGCAATGTAGCACCTTCGTAAGTTTTTACCCATAAATTGCCGCATCTCAACCGCCGTTTACGATTATCTAACATCACAATTTTTGGTGTTACTCACTCTTTGCAGCGTCTTCGTTTTAAAAACGAAAATCACCTCCAGCCAATCAACTACGAATGACTATTATCGAGACGTCATTATCTTATACTTCTTTTTACAGTCAGCACATAAGTATGTAGAAAGTATCTTAAGGAGTCAATTACGTAAAGCCGCATAAAACAGACAATCTGTACAAGCAACATGTACGTGGCAATGGCATTGGAAACTGATGAAGTCACTCATTGATTTTAAAGCATAATTTTAATGAGTAGGTACATATGTACATATATAGGTATGTAGTTTTCTTTTTAATTAAAATATACTAATATGCTCGAAAAGGTTGTGAAGGTTATGAATTGATGTACATACGTTAAACAAAATAAAAGCTTCCAAAAACCTCGAAGCCACTGAAGTGGGTTCAACGAAACAACCAACGTGAATTGTTTACCTATAGGCAAATATGAATAAAGAAGAATTCAAGTGTTTCTTTTAAATCCGAATGTGTACACAAGGAATTTGAAATTAATTTTTCGTCATTTTTTTGTAGTATTTTTATATAGACTTATAACTTTAAGTTTTGTAAGCAAACACTTATCTGATGATAACCATATATCGTAAACAAATTGCATCGATAAGATAAATGTTTCCGTTACCATTAAAATGCCTACACACTATACTTAGTACTTTAATCTATTTCCAAGAAACTAGGAGTGGTACTAAAAGTGTAAAAATTATATATTTGGCGCATCAGGTCGATGGGAGCTTCTCCCTGTTATGTGCATTTCACGAATGGAAGGGTCCTACTGATTAATACCGTGTCCGGAGGGCATTTTTTTGTTATTAGAGAATGTTTTTCATGACAGTAAAATCTCCATAGCTTTAGCAAATAACACTAAACAGCTGTGCAACCTGAAGAGGGAAACAAAGAAACCTAATGGGACAGCAATCTGTATAAAGACGACAGCGAACTATTCGACCGAACGACTGTATTGATTACGATATGCATAGATATCTGAGCTCAATCGAATAGAGCTACTGATGCTGATCTATTAGAATAGAATAGACTAGCAGTGAAATAGAAAACTCGTAGTATTCCATACTTCTGTGTTTAGTGCTGTCACAACAGAGAAAGAAGAAGATACAACGACTCTGTAATCGCAATCAATCGCCAGAATATACGCCAAACGTGTATCCCGAAATCTCTGTATTATTGCTATGATGCAAAAATAGAGTACCGAAGATCAGCGGGACTGCTGCCAAAATGCCCTCAGAAATGCTTTAACGGTCATAATAATTGCTTCAGTGTACAGGAAATTCGTCTAACCGTGAAAAAATTTGGCACGCTTTTGTCTTATCCATCAACAATGCATCCAAAAAGATTGAATGGCATAGCGGCATCATTGGACCTTATTTCATTCGAAAAGAATAAGGAGACACCGTTATCATCACTGGTCTCAGGTATAGAGCAATGCGAACCGACTTTCTATGGCCAGAGCTCGACAACATATTCGAGCTGTGGCTCCAATAAGACGGCGCTATATGCCATACAAGCGACATACTACTCGAAGTTGTGAAGGAGAAGTTTGGCAACTGGGTCACCTTACGGCGGACGTTCACCAATTGATCGCCGTGATTATGCGACTCGACACCACTCGATTATTTTCTTTGGGGCTACGTCAAGTCCTTACTCTGCGCTAAAAAGCCAACCATTTCGGACGAGCTCGAGGCCGACATTCGAGACGCAATTGCCGGAATAGCCCCGCACATATTGAACAAAGTCATACAAAATTTGACCAACTGCTTAAAGCACTGCCAGCGAAACCGAGGCAGTTATTTGAATGATGTGCTATTCCCACTTGAATGTAGCTTCAAAATAAAGACAGAATTAATTTTAAATCTCACACCATTGTAATTGAACAATCGTGTCTAGTATTATATTTGCAGTGTTTAAAATTCGTTGGGATTTTTGGTTATTTTTTATAAGCTTACATAATACGTAAATGTCAAAACAAAACAGTAAATACTTAAAAATTGTTGGTACAAAGTTTTCTCCTAATCCTATTTACTTGTCCATAACTATGTACATGCTCGTACACATCAGTAACTTTATTTATTTCAGTCAATTTAAATTTTATCAAAAACCACTTGAATGTTAAAAAATGTATTTAAAAAATTGTGAAGATACCATTTAATTTTATCAATGATCAATTGCCAAATTATCTATATAAAATGCCACTTTTGGTGATACATATTATTATTTTTAGTCACAATATTGTGATTTGGTTTTGGCCTACCATGCAAGTTAAGCATGTTTACCGATTAAATCTGTATGTACACAGATAGCATTGAAATGGTCATACCTAGGCGCAATATCATCCAATCGTAGTCAGTACTTAGAGAATACCATAAAACAAACTGATCGAATTTTTGTGTAGAAAAAAACATTTTGGCTTACGTACATAACTGCTGTCTAACACATTATTGCTTAAGGCAGGTATTATTTGAATTACTTTACCGCACGAATTTTTGAATCAATCAATCACATATCGGAAATTGGGTGCCTCTTATCTTCATTTACGATGCAAAGACACATACATTTGTCTTTGGATATTTTTGAGGTGTTCCTAAGACTCGTAAACAACTATGTGTATATCTTAAAATTAACAGTTGAAATATCGATAAGTATAACAATTGGCGTGTAATTTTGTTTGCTTCGTAACTATAATATGTATAATAATTTTTAACCTTAATAGACATGATGTTTATTTTCTTTATGGTTTCGATTAGAAATCATCAAAGCTTACCATAAAAATATGGTGTCGAGCGGAAATGGTTTTGGTAGGAGTTATCTGAATTATACCGGCAATTTTCTGGGGTGTCGATGTTGCTGTACGGCTCGTAGTTAAATCTCCTTTTTAAAGAAATCAAAGCTAATCAAATCAAAAGCCAAATTTTTTTCGTAAAATACTCCAAAATGTCTATTAAAAATCCTCATTCAGAAATATTTTCTTCAATTCTTATATTTCGATGACTAGTATGTAGTATAGCAAATTATTCGTAGGGCTAATCTAACTTGCTATCAGTGCTTTGCTAAACTTACCCTTCGGCAAAGAGTTTTATATTATTGGGAAATAGTGATTAATACCCACTTAAAACTGTTCCTATATTTCCCGTGAAGAGCAGTAAGTTCATTCCATTAACGCTAGAATTTACTTATTTTTGGTTTCGTCGTTCTGTTTAGAGTGCTTTTTTGCACATCCGTTTGCCAGTTCGTTCCGATATAATGGTGGGTCCCGGAACTCAAAGAAGTGTAAAGTCTGTCTGATTCTGGATGTACATATAAGTTTATCTCGATCGCCTTCCTTGACTGGAAGATTGTTTTAACGACTGAAGTGAGATGTTGATCTGTCTGTGTTTAATGGCCACTATTTCCAAAGATTGGATTATTCCAAGCATAGGACACTTTGTTTCTTTCAAGTGAAGGGTCCAGTAGGGTTTCAAAAGCTGCAATGGGCTTGGTCCTGATAGCAATGGTAGTCTCTATATGTACATAGTGGCTTGAGGTACGTAATCTTATCTGCTGCGGGCCACCAGACTAAGAAACAATAGAACGGAACGAATTTGACGATGACTGTAATGATAGGGAGTTTGAGTCCTCGCTTGTTGGCAAAGATTCTCCTACATCTATAAAAGACTATGAATGCCATTGGGCCTTCGTTGTAGTACAGCATTATTTCCGATCCGTCGCAAAATATTACATATTCTTTTGGATGTATATCAAATTATACAAATTTTTGTATATTTTGAGTTGGAAGTAGTGGATTGTTTAACGCTAGTTTTGATGAGTTCTTATGATCTAAGAACAAGATTGTGGTGCACATTCTTGTGAACAAATAGAGTACATTTCTGTCCGAAAACAACTTTACTGATGTATTAAAGGAGAATTGGTCAATATTTCCCACAAAACTAATTAGACCTATGAAAAGAAGGTTACTGGATGTTATTGATGATGGAAAGATTAGAGGGAAGAACATCATTTACGCATGCAAGAGGAAGACAGTCATTTACATACATGTGTGTGCCTGTAAAATACTTCCACAACTCGTTGCAATTTATAAATCTAAGACTAAACATGGGGCTTACATGAGGGGTATTAAAGGCTATATGAAAGAACGTGTTATTGAAACTTGAAGATTATTTAAAATTTTTGAGGGCAGTTGGTTTCGATAGTCTGTGAATCTAAAAAGGGATTTATTATGCATATGCACATGGAAAGAAATAAAGTTTTTGTATTTGAAAAACAGGAATCCTTCCTTTATTATTCGCCAAATAAGTCTAGGCTTAGTTTTTCTTTTCAGAAGAATTTGTAAGTACAGTAGACATATTTTTTTTAATAGATAAACACAGAATTTATTTTCAGCAAACTGCTTTACAACATGAGAACTAAAACGCACAACTTTGACCGTGTAGTAAGTACTTTACTAGCACGTAGAAAGAAATATTTAGGTGACTATGCGAAAAGTATAATACAATATTTTGATCGAGCAAACGTGTGAAGAAAACAGCAATTTGACTATGCGGCCATGTAAAATAATATGAAAACATACTACATAAGCCTGATACAAGAAAATCGCCTCTATAATTTGATCATATAACGCAGGTCTGAGTTTCATGGGAAAGCGGAAAAACTAAGAATATATCCACTGATACGTATGCACATATGTATGTATCTTGCAAACATTTAATGAATCGACAGTTTATACTCGTTTATTTATTCAAGTTTCTTTTGATGGTTGACATTGTTGATGCAGCAGATCTTAGATTCACACACCGTCAGGTTTACGTTCTGAAGAATACTTACAGCACAAATATTGACCTTATGAACGTGGCTTAGTTCACACTTTGAGCAAGGCTTTAAAATCGACGTCAGAAAGTCTCAACTATTCATTGCCGTTCAAAAATTTCATTTACTCCACTGTTGCTTTGCTAATCTTAAAATACCAGGAATTTTAACATAAAATGTTATTCTTTATTTATTTGTTCATAAACGACATGTTCTCTTTCTTATAATTATTTCTTGTTCGTTAATCGTTAGTTCGTTTGGATAAAATTTACAGATATGAATGCATAGGCAACAAATATGAAATATAAAATAACTTGAAATAAATACAGCACTCATAGGAACAATTGAGTATTGCCATCGTTCAGAAAAAATACATAGCAAAACCCAATTCATACAGAAGATATTTTTTAAATATATATATATATTTTTTTTTTTTTTTTTTTTAATACATACAAAACTTATAACTAAATTACAACAATCAATTGTTTATGGCTTTGGTACTCATCGTCGTTAAGATAATAACAAGTGAATTTACAGATACGATCTATTTGCTTTGCCTAAGAACCGCAAAAATTCGTTGCTATACAGACTCCCCCTTTGTGTTGGGTATCAAAAGTTCCTTATCGGGGGCTTGCTTTCTCCGGAACGTCACATATGTATACAGCAGACTGGCAAACACGCTTATATTAATTCCGATGCAATTTACCCATGAAAATATATAATCTCCGCCGATAAACATTCCTAAATATGTTACGCAGATGTTTTTCAAACAGCCTACAATCGTGGTAGTTAACGCCGAATTATATTGCGTACACAGTATTGTACTGTACGAGAGTACGAAACCCATGAAGCAGCTCATAAGGAATTGTATAATGAAGAACATATTGTTCCATTGTGGGAAGTTAATGGATTTTTCCAAATCACCTGTGAAGAGTGTCACTAATAGTGCAGGGCCGAACATGAAAAGCGAGTTGTAGAACATTAGACCGTACTTTCCCATGTCGATGGTGTCCAGTTTCTTTTTCACGAATACTCCATTGGCTGCGGTCAAGGCGTTAGTGATCATTACATATCCGTATCCTTTCATGTTAAACGACAGATCGTCACTAGCTGCCAAAAGTGCTCCCCCGATCATCGCATACACGCTGATCTGAACGGCTGCTGATGGTCGTATACCTAGGATTTTCAGTTCCAATAACATGGTCATAAGGATTGAAAATCGTCGAAGAGCAGCAAACATTGGCAGACTAAGTGCTTGTGTCCCGCCCAATCCAAACATCATATTTCCTAGGAAAATTAAAGGCAATGGAAAGATTTTCCCAAACGAATCCTTTGCTATGTCGGGGAAGCTCACAAAACGTAGTCGTTTGCCCAAGAACAACACCACAATACTTGCGGCCAATTGGCCCAGACTCAGGAATAAAAACGACGGAAAGTGGTATGAAGTTAAAACAGTTTTATTTACGACGGTAATCATGAATGAGGCCAATCCGTAAAATAGAGCACTACTGATTTGTTTAAAGTACAGTGACCCATCATCACGGGAACCCTCAGAAGAGGCCCCACCGATTCCATTTGACATGGCGATTATCACTTTATGTTGAGTAATTAGTTTTTGTTTTCTTTTTTTTTTTCACTTCACCTTCTCTTTTCGTTTTAAAACGCGAACAGGAAACAGCAAAGATTCAACACTTGATTAACGCAAAAAAAAAAATCAGCACTTTTTCTTCCGACTTTGATAATTTTGTCCTCATGTCCGCAATTGGGCAGTGTATAAGCAATTTATGGATTAAGTATGTTATCTTTGCGAATGGATCCTATATTTTGCCGGTAAAATTTACATTAATCTAACAAAGCACGAATTTCGATGCTCGTTGGCAGAAGCCATTTTGACAGTCTGTCAAGAGTCTAACCGACGATGTTCGAGGTAAAAAACTGACTAAAAACAACAACGCTGTGCGAATTGGTCAAAGGTTGCACAAAATAGTTGCGTTAGAAAAATTATGAAGATGTCACCAAAGAATTATATTAAACTATAGACTTACATTTAATTTGTTTCTTGTATCACTCACAAATTTCCAATAATATTTTATTATATTTTTTAGTAATTTAAAAACATTCCAATGCAGCTGGTGGTAAACGTCACATTCAGTGTTCGAAAGCAGCTGATATTATTTTTCGAACATTTTAACAGGAATGTTAACTGGGAAACAATAAAATATATCTTAAGTCTAAAGAAAAATAATTCAATATAAATTGATTTGTTTTATTTCTTTTAACATCTTGAGCTACTGTGATATCGTTGGTACATAGTGTTTGCTCAAACAACGAAAGTCTATTATTTGAACTTGTTGCTTTTATTATGTACTCATCCTCGTTCGGTGTTCTGTGTACAAAAAAATAAAAAATTGGTGTCAAAGTCCACCCACCAATCTCTGCCTGGACAATAACTAGTAAGAATTTATGGGGAGATGAAAAGTGTACTGATATAATAAGCACTAGCGCATTTCTTAAGATATTCCGAATATTTTTTTTTAAATCTGTCAAATTTGCTTTTGGATTAATTCTAAACAAAAGTTCCCAAATTATGAATAAACATTTATGATGATTCAAAGAATAAATACTAAATAGATGTATAATAAAATTAACATAAACCTGTTTTCTCTGCATTAAGAAATATTCCAACAATCTGAATTATAGAGGAAGGAATCTTCGGTTTAGTAGTGTATTTTAGAAGTGAATACGTTTCTGTTCTGAACTCGATAGTATAGATGGCGGGTCAGTCTACTAAACTGCGGCATCTATCATTTCAGCATAAAACTAAAGGTTGCGCATTTAACATAAGAAAGGGACGACCATCCGTTACCGGCGTTATTTCACTTCACATTTCTTTGATCCATTTGCTTCACGTCGTTCAGCACGTGTTTCGAATTTTGTGAATTCTAAATTGTTTAAACATTGTTATAAATTGGAATAAAATGGCAGCAAGTGACGATATAATTGCTGCCTTAGTGCTAGACTATCTGGTGAAAAAAGATAAAACACTTGCCGAAGTTTATAAACACAAAACAAAAGCGGTAAGTAAACAACCATGCAACCATGTGGTGTTGCACGTTTCGCAAAAAATTCATTTCCGCAAAATAGCACTTATAAGCGACATCGGTTGAATAAATGAATATATTTCACAACGAACTTGTTCTGTAATGCATTTACTTTCCAAATTCAGGCTAATCTTCCAAAAGGATGTCCAAAAATTGACGAGCTACTATTGCACTACCAAAAGACGTCGGGAAAGAAGATTCCTTTGATCAAGAGCAAAGCAGATAGTTCCAGCGAAGAAAGTGACTCTGACGATGATGCTCCGCAAAAACCAATTGCAAATGGAAAACCTGCTGTAGTAAAAGCGCCCGTTAAGAAAGATTCATCATCAGAAGATAGCAGCGATGACGAGCAACCTCAAGGGAAGAAAAAGGTACCAGTTTCTCCTGCGAAGACTCCAGTCGCAAAGAAGGGCAAATCTTCAAGTGATGATAGTAGCTCGGAAGAAGAAGCACCTAAAACAGCAAAGGCAGCACCTGTAGCTAAAAAAGCAGCTTCTTCAAGCGAGGAGGAAGACAGTGATGATGATAAACCAGCCGTGAAAACTCCAGCAAAGCCTGCTGCAAAGGTTCCAGCTAAAGCCACGCCCGCAAAGAAGGCCGAATCAGAAGATTCATCCGATGATAGCAGCGAAGATGAAAAACCCACTCCAAAAAAACCTGTTGCAGCTGCAAAATCTCCATTGGTTAAAAAACCAGCGTCTAGTAGTGATGATAGCAGTTCCGATGAGGATAAACCAACAGCGAAACTTGCTGCCGCAAAATCTGTGAAACCAGCAGTCGTCGCCAAGAAACAAGATTCATCTGATAGTGATGACAGTTCTGAGGATGAGAAACCAGCCGTTGTCAAGAAGGTTATAAAGGCTACACCTGCTAAGGCGACGCCCGCAAAGAAGACTGCATCAAGCAGTGATGATAGCTCCGACGAAGACGGTAAACCTGCTGCGAAACCAGTTGTACAAAAGTCGTCCGTTGTCGCCAAGAAACAAAACAATTCAAGTAGTGAAGACAGTTCCTCGGAAGAAGGAACCAAGCCAGCCATCAAAGCTGTTCCCAAGCCAACTGTAGCTAAAGTAGCCAAGAAGGCCTCGTCAAGCAGTGAAGATAGCTCGGATGATGAAACTCCAGCCGTCAAACCAACTGTTCAGAAAATTGCTCCTTCCGCTGCCTCTAAAAAGAAAGCAGCTTCAAGTTCTGATGATTCTTCATCTGATGAAGAAAAACCAGCCAAGAAAGGCCCCGTTATCCCAACGCCTGTCGCAAAGAAAAAGGACGATTCAAGTTCTGATGATTCCTCCGATGAAGACCAACCACCAGCAAAGAAGGCTGCTGTGTCAAAGCCAGTCGCCGCTAAAAAGGCTAAGGAATCAAGTGATGATAGTTCCTCAGATGATGATAAGCCCCAATCCGCACCCATCAGTAAGAAAGGTACGCCTGCTAAAAAGGCCGATTCATCAGATGATTCCGAATCAGAGAAAGAAGCGAAGCAAGCTCCTAAGCCTGGCCAAAAACGAAAATTCAGCGAATCTTCAGCTGCGGAGAAACCAAACAAGTACAGTAACTTTACAAAAGCCGGACAAAATGGCAATGCGGTAAGTTAATGAAAATAACTTATAACTTGTTTTTTATTTAAAAAAAAAAACGATTTTGATGACATTTTGCAAGTAACTTCCTCAAACGTTCGAAGTTATCCTTCTAATTCAATAATCCAGCTAGACCATATAAGGTATACAGTAAAATCTCCCGTTGTGGCCACCTCTTTTAGGCAGACATATACGGACATATCTTCCTATAAAAACTCTAAATTGCATAAAGTTTATAAACAAAAATGTAGGCACCATCACTGTTCATAGAAAAGAAAGTTAGAACCTTTATTTTTCATATTTAAATCAATTTGTGATTAGCATTATCGATTTAAATAACTTTCTTCTAAAGATAGAAGTTAAAACGGTGATCAAAGAATAAGGTGGAATTGTTTGACTTTTAAAATCTGTATTTATTCTTCTAAATCTATTTCATCGCTTTCATTTGATGCCAACGCTTTTTCCAATCCTCTAAACAATTGTTAAAGTCGATTTCCAGAATGGCTTTCAAGGGCGCAGCCATTCAGTTCTTATCTCCTCAATCATGTCGAAACGGTGTGCTCGGAGCTTAGGTAATAGTCAGAAGTCACATGGTGTTAAATCAGGTGAATTACGAACGAAGAACCAATGCAGTGTGATGTGGTGCATTCAGTTTTTTTTGTCACCAAACGAAATTTGACACAAAATATTCCAAAATGGTCTGGACTGATCCAAATGAAATATTAACAGCATGCTGTCTAAAAGTCGATCCACGATTTTTGAGCATCAAATATTTGAGTTCCCTGATGTACTGTTAGTCAGGTGATGTTAATGACCGTCCATGGCGATCTTTCCCTTAACATATTCCCTACCTTCTTGGCATTGTTTGTATCACTTGCAACCATGTTTTGTGGACTCTTCTGCAACATTCTCAACGTTTCTGCTGCTGAAATTTCATTCCAAAATCAAAATTGAATGCAACTTCACGTTTTGTTGTTCACAAAACAGTAGTAGTCAGTTTTTTGTTGCTAATGTCTATTGTGGAAATTTGGTGGACCTACTACTTCTAGAGTGGGCGCCATGACTGAAGTCGTTAGTGCGTTGAACTACGGAGCTAGAGGTTCCAGTTTCAATCCATAGACAATCCAGTTTCAACCCATAGGCAATACCTAATTTCTTTCACCGCCCCACCTTTCGCGAGCATCTGACAAACATCGGAGAGTACAACTGTCATGAAAAAGCTTCACAAAATAACAACGTTCCCTTCCAATACGATATAAAATGCACAACACGAACGGTTGTGAGAAGCTAGGCCCTGAGTCCCATCGACCGGTTGCCTATTTCCTTGATAAAAGGCAGTGCAGAGTCACACCTTTAAGGTAGCTTAAGGAGTAATAATAAGAGAAACCTTTATAATACGTGCTGCAGAATACTTCTCTTTCCTTTATAATACATATTAATAAGTTCATAGTAATTCATAACACTCTTACCTAACTTTTTATATTTGAACTTTAAAATTAGAACAACACATCGACACCAAATAATACTCCAAACGGACATTTTAATAAGAATCAAGCAGTGTTGAACGGTAGTGGTCCCAGAAAGAATACACCATTTCGCCGCGTTGTAGAGGAGGAAGTCGAAATAGATCCTCGTGTTATTGATAATTCATTTGAAGCGAAGGTGAGTGCCCCAAAATTGACTCTTTCAAAAGGAGAAATGAGGCACAAATTAGCATTTTCAATTTATTCTATTCAAATGCTTTCCTAGTTTGGGGCACTAATCTTCGAATATTAAAGCTTTATCGAGTGAATACGAAATTCAAAATATGATAATATGTATATGTATTTTCTTAAAATTTACTTATTGGTTCTATACGATGCTAATTTGTGTTTCATTTATCCTTTCTCTTTCATATGACAACAACTATACTGTGATACAACAAAAAATTCGCAACTTCGCCGAAATACAATTAAATAAAAATGCCTCCGGATACCACAGGATGAAGAAGGTGGTGAAGATGGTGGAAATAACTGGAAAAATAAAAATGGGGGTGGATTTAGAGGTGGAAACCGTGGTGGCGACCGCGGCAGAGGTCGTGGAGGCGGCGGCGGTGGTTTCAAAAAGTTCGGTGACGGAGGTGGTTTCCGAAAATCATTTGGAGGTACTGATAACAAAGAAGACGGAGACGGCGGTGATGGCGAAGGACGTAGATCGTTTGGCGGTAGAGGAGGTGGTCGTGGTGGATTTGGTGGCGGCGGACGAGGTGGTGGACGTGGCCGTGGTGGTTTCGGAGGTGAAGGCCGTGGAGGAGCTGGTGGACGTGGTGGTCGTGGCGGCTTCGGCGGCGGCCGAGGCGGCGGTGGTCGTGGTCGGGGTGGTTCTGATGGTGGTGGTCGCGGCAGAGGCGGCGGTGGCTTTGGCAACAAATCATTTGGAAACAAAAGTTTTGAATCATCACAGAACAAGAAAATCACATTTGACGATTAGGCAATAAGTTGCGAATTTTAGTTGTTTTTGTAAATTATTTAACGTACACATGGTAAGTTAATACCTGTTTTTTTTTTTTTGTTAAATAAATAGACTACACTCGACGAACAAATATTAAATTTTTTTATAATGCTTACTTTCAGAAAAACGCTGCTGGATCCTGGGGTGAAAGAGCCAGCCGAGATTTGAAGCATACACGCGGCAAATCATTTAAACACGAAAAGACCAAGAAGAAGAGGGGCAGTTACCGCGGGGGACAGATAGATATGGGCGTTAATTCTATTAAATTTAACTGAAAGCATATAGATTTATATATAACTACAAATATGCATTATTTTTAGACACCCATCATTTGGTGGTTGTAACTAAATTCAAAGTGGCTTAAATTTAACCGACGTTTCGCAGAATTCAAATTAATCAAAACTTGAGTACATCATGTTTGTACTAGATATACGAGAGTAAAATCATTACATTTTTATTTATTTTCGTTATTTTTTTTTTTAGTTTTTATTGAATAGCGAAATCGACGATTAGATCTAAGTCCCGAAAAAGTACACCGTAATATCTGTATCTGGAAGTTTAAACCGCAAATATCAAAATTTTAAAAGGAGTTGTACGAAATCATAGTACAATGTCAAATGTGTGTATAGTCTTGCGTAGAATGTAATTTGAATGGTTCTAGCTTCGCGAAGGTACAGATTTAAGATATACTTGTAAGAAATACTTTATTTGTATTTTAAATATTTTATAAATAATAGGTTATAGCTTAATAAATCCAAGACTATTTTCCTAACGGATATGCGTTTTTTTTTTCTTTTTGTGTAAATGTTATGAATTTGTCTGATCACCACGATATGAAACCCATTCTCTGTGATACTTTCATTCAGGGACCACCTTGCCTTAGAAACAGGAGGACTTAGTAGCACAATGATGGATTCCTGGAGAGACGGATCGATGACCATACACCTATAAAAGCTCAGATTGCAGAGGGCTGAGCAATAGTGAGGACCGAGCCCAATTTTGTCGGAAGAAAAATGAGATGCAGCGTAGTAAGACGTGTTACACGTCAGTGGGGGAAGAAGCGCCAAGCAGGTGCGACAGTGTGACAGTGACACTCCAAGCAAACAGTAAGCTGCTGATATCGGATGAACGCCAGCTCCTTAGGCTACAGGTCTGAACCACTTGAACGATGGCGATATAATCTGGAATTTTAACGAGCAGTCCGAAGCAACTAATTCCCGAATTCGCACGAAATCTCAGCAACAATCAAGTTCCTTAAGCAAAACAAGGCGTTGGGTCTTGGTGCCTCCCAATATATGGTGCTCCAAATATATGAACTGATTTGTTACACCCGCTCATACAGAAACTGTGGGAAAGCGAACATATATCGCAGGAGTGGAAATGAGAAATGGGATTGATCTTCATGCTTCCGGAAACAGAAATTTGATGGACTATGGGAATTGGAGAGATATATGGGTCTTCCCGGCCGTTGCTAAAATAATACTGGAACGTATTAAAGAGCATTTATTCAACACTCAACGTCGAATAGGCTTTCCCACCAGATCTTTCTGTGACGACCACGTAATAATAGAGGAATGCGTTGAATATACATAGGTCTCCACTACGTCTAGTGTTTATCAACTTCGAGAAGGCTTTCGACAGTTTGTATTGCTTGTGTGTTTGTGAAATGCTCTTTGGTTGGTCTTGCACAGGAAAGGCATTCCAGAAAAATTCATAACTATTATCAAGGCTACATACAAAAAAAAATAAATACTGGGATTCGATCTCGAACCTCTCCATAGTCCAACGTTCTTGATGGTTATCAGTGAATAGCTCGACCACTTTATGGTTATTAGCGAATCTCTTATGGACGCGAGTTAAAACCATGAAAAATGAATGGGTAGTACCAACGATTTGTGAGATCAGATGCAATCAACAGTACTAAGCACACAAAAGCACTATGACACTGTGAACCATGTTTGCCTGGGAAAACTCAAAAGTAGTTAAGGAAAACCAATGTCTAAACACAATAAAGACGCTGGGTTGTTATCACTTCTTGATTATAATACAAACACTGTATAGATGATATAAAAAGGATTCTCTTTTCACACCTGAGGTATTAAGGAAATTTGTTTGACATGAAACTGTTTGATAAGAGATGTTAATACCATGTATGTACATTTATCTGAAGCGCTGAGTTTTTTTCAATATCTTCCTTTAATTACCATACCGAGTTGGTTTTTATACCATTTAGCGAATGTAGCGGATGAAGATCCTTACTACCTGATAATACTCCTTAATTTCTCTTAAGCCTGTGCAAATCCGTATGGACGCGTTGGTCCTTAATGGATTAATTCCATGACTTATGTGTTTCGAATGACTATTTAGGGGTGTTAAAATATAACATAGTGGTTTTGTAAATATCCTATCCTATGTGCATATTGGATTTGATTTATAGTTTGTTACATTGAAAATTAATCAAGGTTAATACTTAGATTATCTATAATTTTCTACTATACTGTTACTTTAAATAAACAACCTAACACTAAGACATTATGCGTCTTCTGTGTGCCGCAGTCAACATGAAAGAAGTTCAGCTACCCCTAACGAGTATCATATTGCAGGAATACCAAAACATGTGTATTATGACTTCGATTTTATTGGCATTCTAAAAGTTCGTGGAGTTTACATACAATGTAGATAAATATGTATCTTATAACGACCCTTTCACACTACTTCTAACTTTCTCTTTCAAGCAAGAGGGTGAGAATATTGTATAACACCTCGACCAACAATGTTTGTCATCGTTAATTACTCACTAATATACGTAATTACCTGTTCAAAGAATTTCTGTCTCAGCTCGGTTACTATCCATTGTAAAGATAAATATCATTGGTATTTGGGTTGTAGCCATTTGTCCACTCTGTTCAAATGCTTATCTACATCAGGATAGAATGTAACAAATAATTCGTTAGTACATTGACCTAGATAGAATAAAAAACATCATTTATGTACATATAAGCTAGTTTATATAAAGAGGAAACCGACACATGTGTTAGTTTGTTATATCTCAAAGAAAATATTTGCTTTCTTCTAATCATACATAAAGCAAAGAAAATAATTAAGAAAAATGTCTTTAAAAAGAAGAGCGAGTCGAATTGAAAATCCAATTAAATTTCAGTTAACTTTGTACTATTAGGCATTATAGCTTCGATGGAACGGTAGGTTATATGGCCAGCCTTATTGAAAGTGCAATAAATGAAATCAAAATCAATTAGTTCGACGTAATTGCAAAGCAGTTGTATATTTGATTGGAGGAAATGAAATTTTTCGAAATTATTTCTACGAGGAATGGCGAATCAATAACTTGGTTTGTTCATTACTATCATTGGTTTATCAATTACATAACTGAAATAGTTTCTTTCTTCTTTTGTTTGTTTTGAATAAGTTTAGAAAGCTTGATGTAATTACGAAACATCCTCATTTTTGCATTCTTTTAATTGTAACTCTATCATTCCCTTAACCCTGTCAAATTATTAAATTTAAAAATTTTCTTAGAATCTCGTACTTATGATGCGAATCGAGTAGTATACAAGTGTGTGGTAAGTGTTATTTGAATATGTGCCGATGGCACAAGATATGTGAAGCACCCAAATCGATGAATGGTGCTTGCACTTCTGTATCTAGTTTATAGTCTGTAAAGAGGTAGTTCTCAATGAAAAGTTATGTTTCCTCAACAGTCACATTAAAAAGATTTACTTTCCCTGAACTGGTTGCTGGTCAAATTTTATATCACTTTCTTTTGGGTCGGTGTTCTACAGATCTTGAATAACTACTTAATAAGTTGACAGGTTGTTGTACACTTTTATACACAGGGACAAGTCTGAATAAAGCTACTGAAGTACGTTCATACATATGTACATGTACTTACATCTAAGTTTGTCTTTCATAAATACACTGACGAATAAAAGTGTAGTGGCATGGTTATACAGATCAGGGGTAAGGTTGCAGATAGTATAAGTGTGTACGCACACATAAGTAAAAGATCATTGGTAGAACTTATAAAGTATTCCGTGCAAAAAAAAAAAAAGAATGAAAAGTCCGTGGTTACACTAGCCACATCAATGCATAGCGACACACTACCAGCAACCAACCATTGTTTTATTGGACTAACACTATCAATCCATTGAGCAAATAAAATCAGTTTGAGTGAAAAACACTAATGTAGTGTGGGTAGATGATATAACCACTAGGTGTTCTAAGGGGGTTGATTGAATGATTTTCTATCTCCTTCCCACATCTACAACGCAATCCTAAAGAAGATTTCCGCAGCCCTGAGGATCTGAGGAATTTTTGATCAGAAATAACCATCTCGTAGGTAGCTTGAATCTAGTATGTACGAGAACCTATCGTTGTACATACATTAAACCACAACCAAAGATCCAGAGACTTTGAGTAATTGAAAGTAACACCAGCACAAAACTTATAGATGGAGACATCAGCACAAAATATCTAGTTCATATCTTCGATAAGAAGCTAAGCTGGGAACCTAACATTCAAGAAAGAGTTAAGAAAGCTACAGTGGCTATTGCAAATAGATTAGTTATAATAATGCAATGCGGTTCCAGTCATAGGACCGATACGGGGTAATTGTATGGTGGACAGCGTTGGATAAAGACACTAACCGCGATTATCAGATAACGTTCAACACACCGACCGTATGCATAGGTAGGGCTCTGCGAACAACCGAGCACGCTATATTTTTCTGCACCTCTTACCCTTAGAGCAACCAAATGGCAACTAATGTTAGAAACTACCTTGCAGTGCTCAAGAAAAGATTTTGGCTACCCCTCCATTCTGAACAAACTCGAAATTCCTTCAGAAATTTTGGACTATAGCACTTATTTTCCTAACTTTACCTAAGGAGGTCACACATTTAGAAGATGAAGCGATTCACTTCTATAATGACGTCTCAAAAACCTAAGACGGTGTTGGAGGCGGTGTATTTTCCGACTGTCTTAATATTAGGCTCTCCTTCCGTCTTCCAAATCACTATAACGTGTTAAAGGCAAAAATGTTGGCAATTTAAGAAGTCTTACATACCTTGGCTAAAGGAAAACGTGATATCTGCTAAGCATATCCGCATACCCGCATCTTCTCTGATAACCCAAACAGCTATCAAATCCTTGGTATCAACCTATATTAATTCTAAAGCACCTCTAATCTCCCCTTCGTGTCTTTTAAGATTTTTTCGGGAAAATCGTATTTTTATACAGTTGGCTATAATTAAAGTACCGTTCAAAGCAGTTTTGATCTAATCACTTGATCTTGTAAAAAGTATTGTTAGACGCATCTTTGGCCTGGGGTCAGATTACATCCTTAAACAAGACAGTGATGCGAAACATACTGGCCAAAACATCAATATGTAGTTGCTTTGTAATGCAGCACCAATAAAGCCCAATCAAACTTGAAAGGTTGTAACCATAAAGGTTGATGCAACCAATTATTGACATTTAATGCCATTGGCTCACATGGCTGATACCACAAATATTAATATTATGCACAACTGGTTCATGGGACCCACGGGGGCTACCTTCTATTTTCTTACAACATTCGTGTTGCGTGTGTTATATTCTTTACATGAATAGAACAACCTATTGTTTAATCCCGTGTCCGAAGTACAATTTGAGATTTGAAAAGCTTTTTATGACAGTTATTCCCTCGGATGTTTGTCAAGCGTTCGCGAGGAGCCTAGGTAGTGTCTAGGGATCGAACGTGGAACCCCTCACTCCATGGTCTAACGCACAAACCACTTGAACAATGGCCCCCACAGCAAACTAAAGGTTCTATTGTACCATTAGGGTGGATTTATTCTAAGTATTGGTATGATTTAGATCTTTTCCTCATATTATGTCTTGTGCCAAAGACATATTATTTCTTTGTACAATTTGTACAAATTATGCGTACCCATATCGGTATAATAAAATAGCCTGTAAAGTATCCGACGAAATGGACTTTTCTGTAGTTTTTTTCAATCATTTAACAACGCAACCATCTATTACTACGGAAAAACAAGGGCCGTAGTAAAAACAAATAAATCTGATTATTAGGTACGTGAAATGTCGCATAGAAACATTAAGTGCAACGCCTAACAGAGTAGCGGTCCCTTTATAATCATTCTAATTATTAGAAGACACAGCCAGGTAGGCATACAAAGAAGCCTAGTATGCTAATGTAATTGAAGTCTCTCCATCTTCTGTGATCCATCGAAAGTCATGAATGGAACTCGTTGCCCATTAACAATATTTTATGGTTTCGGCGCCTTTTCTATTTCCCACAGTATGTTAGAAAGTATACTGTTCAACGATAAAATTGTTTTTCAACAGAAAAACAACAAATTATTTGGTCACTCCAAGTAAATTTGAGACAAGTCTAAAGAAGAAATTCACCAATGCATAACACGACATCACTCATCGCGGTAAACCTTTAACCAACTCAAGAACTTACTTAAGCCATTCGTTCTTTCTTTCACTTCCAGACCACACCGTGGCCAAACATGATGACGAATATAGATAATAATGATGATCGCATGTTCCATGATAATGATGATCATGATGTTGACGATGGCCCGTCCAGCTTTGCGCCTAGCATGAGTCAAGCTAAACCAAGACGGAGCGCTTAAGGAAAGGCAGATCGTACCTCGATCGCCAGTCCAAGGTGAACAGTTGACTTGTTCGGTCGCATGGAAAAAAAGATCCTCCGTGTTGTAAGAGTTGTAAGAGAAATTTCATTTATACCTATCCATTCGTCGTTCGAGGTGAAGCATATAGAAGGAAGAAAAGAAGTCATAAAACAAAAACTCACACACAGAACAAACAAAAAAGTATTGTGAACGAAGTAAACGAGAAGAAGAAATTTCTTTTCTCGGGAAAAATTCTCAGATTGAATTGAGTTCTTTTTTTTTTTTCTTTTAGAAATTCTAGTGTTTTACGTGCCTTTTCCAAGATACAGTGTTCATTTCATTTGCTTAATTAACAGCGTTAGTTACTTTTATAAAATTTCGAACGATTTATGCGCTTTGTGAGTTTTAAATGCGATCCTAACGGATAAGAGTCACACTAGGTACCTTGCAAAAAGACGGACTTATTAATTAACCACAAATATACATACGCACACGAGCACACATAGATACACCTGTGGAGTACTTACAAACTTGTAAGGCAAATCGTAAAATAAATCACAAACCAAAATGGAATACCGGTGCTATAGGTGGAGTTCGACCAAAGTAAGTGACCCCATTAAAAGTGATATGATCACGTTTTTCTTTTTTTTTTTGTTTTATTTATTTCATTTCTTCGAGTCAGATTTATCGTGAGTAGGTTTAGAGATGTTTCACTTTTCCAATTAACCACGATGAAGTGTATACTGAATTTGGTTATCAAAATACTTACGAATTCGAGCTGAACCGGAAGAAATGCGTGTGCGGAATGTGGCATAAGTTCTTTGGTGAGCCGATTAAATGAGAACAAGTTTGACAGGATGTTTTAAAAATCACTTGTGCTGTACACTTTCTACATAAGCATGTGAATATTTGCAGCATGTATAAAAGATTTCGAATTTTTTTTTTTTTTTATACGAAATTATGAACTTTTTTTTGTCAGAAAATAACCTACATGAACAACAAAACCTATACTATTTGAAATTTGGATTTTTGCAAATTTCTATTTCGAGTACTAGGTATTTTTTTTTTTATTAAGGTACGTAATTTATTTATGAATATTTGTTGTAACATAAAGTATTTGAAGTAATTGGTCTGAGACATTCTAAAAATTGTGCAAGAAATCGCTCAAATCTGCAGAGTTTTCGTGTAAAAAAAAAAAAATAGCTGATAAACAGACAAACCATAGTAGCCAACCATAGATATTCCAATTAGAATTATGTATGTATGTACATATATGAATTATATGATCGAATGCAAACTAGTAACAAAACCATTTTCCTATTCTCAAACAGTCAGGATGAAAGGCTTTAAATTGTTACAATTATCACTTGTCTTGAGTGGGTATACTGTAGACATATTTCTAAAATATACATGAAAGTATACATATGGCTTTTGGACAATTGATAGCGAATTGCACCCTGAATATTGTTTTACTTAGTAATGAATTCAGAGGAGCGCAATTTCTAGTATGGAATGGTGTCAGAATTGGTTATCGGTTTCCGAAGAACTATGATAAATCATCCTAACTGCTACTTTGTTTTCACATCAATACTTTTGTACATATCTATTTTTATTCATATGTACATATGTCTATTCTAAACATAAATCTATTATTCAGATCTAACCTAAAACTTTTTCAAAATCCCTTAGAATTGATTTTCATCAAAATTAGTCCTGAAATATCTGAACCCAGTTCAACTTAATTAATTTAACAGAATATACACATACGTAGTAGTTCGACGAGACAAGCTCAAATGCCGACACAGATTCTGATTTTCAAATCCTCCTTTGTGGATAGTCTGATATGAATGAGGTCAAACTGAACTATACATGTACATATATGTACGTACATATGTATGTGCAATGTAGAAATAAGCTTGAATGTCAGAACACGGAATGTCATTATGCGTGACCACAATTTCGAAAAAAATCAACGAATTTTTACACCCAGGTGCTGGCATCATTTTAGTCTCTAAATAATAAGATCTTAGCCAGTGTTATGTATGCATGTATGTATGTACATACTTTAATTGGCATAGTTATCGTTATTCACAGTCTGCTTCCGGAATTAGAAAACTCGTTTGAATTAAATAATGCATATACTTATACTTAGCTCGTTTAGTTGGATGATTATGGATAGCAAACCAAGTTGAGTTGAATAACCCAAGTTGGCGCTTGACCGAAGGAGTCTGTGTAATTAAAAAAAAAGGATTATACACATACATCTGTGAGTGGTTTGTAATGCAGTAGGTGAGCTTGGTGGGTTCGTAGGCCCCTGAAATGTCGGGTCTAAAATGCTTTCTTAATTCCGTAATTTACAAAGGTATTTCACCAATAGGTTCGTTCCTACTTTGTTATTTCAATATTTACTTAATAGTGATATTTAGTAAATTGAAACACTTTATTGTTACGGTGATCGATTGGCAAGTTATTGGGTCTTATAGTGGAGGCGCTCGAATGTCGGAAAATGTGACCATCTGACAAACATTCGAGAGTGGGTAGAGAATTTTTAACCTATAATAAGTACGCCTAAGTTTAAGACAATCGAGTAGGCAAATACAATCACGTAGAAATTGTAAAATCGCTAAAATCGGTTTATTTGTCAGATCTGTTATTCTCTATTTCAATTATTAACTTTTAAGTCTTGAAATAGTTTAAACAAACATTTTACAAGCAATTGATTTGAAAAGTCGAAAAAAAACATTCGATCAATCTACTAAATCTACTAATCCGATATTACAGCTCATATGCATTTACGAGTGTTGGGAAATCTGCTGTTTGAAATGTTTATTGTTCTTGTCTAGTAAATCTTGAATTCGTCATTAAGAAAACGGCAGCCAATTAACCCAAAAACAATAGAATTTTTCGATTTAATGTGATGATTATGAATTTTCTCTAAAACTGGCATCTAGAATTATGTAAAATTACACATAATTAACCGCATTATGTTAAAAGACAGAAGTGTGAAAAATGTATCTCAAAAAGTTGACTTCATAAAGAAACATTTTTTGAATTCTAAAGCCTCTTGGAAAAATTGTTAGAAACCATTTAGCAACAACACAATTTAAAATTTAGGACTTCAAGGTATAAAGCTAGCGCTCACTTACCATCCATTTTAGAACCAGGTCCAAGCAAATTATTTATATGCTCTTCTATAAAAACCAATGCAGTAAACGGTGTTTTAAAGTAGAATTTGTAGTTAAATAAGTTGTACGTTTCTTTCCGTTCTTCTTCCTCATGGTAAGGATGGCTCCATCCTTCATATTAGTAACAGATGCATGCAGAATTAAGAACTTTCCTTCTAAAGTACACGTCAAACCTATTAATTACACTTCTTCTTCCTCATTATTATGGTACGGAATAAAAACAAGCAAACGTACTGAAAGAAAGCATTGAAATCCAATTCTTGTTCTTACACATGAGGCTTGATAATATTTCATTTTTAAATTTAAAATTTAACCAATCGATGAAAATCGCCGAGAAATAAACAGTTATCGTTATGCCAAGGTGGTGACTAGGTGATTCGAGCAACGCAATATATCGCTTTTGCCATGGCCCTCACAATCGCCAGACCTAAACCATATTGAAAATCTATGGAAAGATTCGAAGAATAGGATTTTAAGTAAGGAAGCATATAGCAGACGTTTTAGATGGCAATCCAAGAAGTGTGGTATGCTATACTCGTAGAAAAATGCCGAAGCCTTATCGGCTCTATGTCAAAAAGATGTGAGGCCGTCCTGTTGTTGTCAGGCAACCCCTAACTCATTCTTCTGATAAAATTGCCTTTTAAGCTGGGTTTTTCTTCTTCTTTTTAGGAGTTATGAGACATGTACTTATTTTTTGAACCACCTATGTACATACATCCAAGTTAACTCAAGTAAAAACTTTTATTAGAATCTTTAGAGTCGTTTTCGAGAAAATCTATTTTTTTTAAAATCAGACCTAATTAGACTCCACTCGACCATATAGACGAGATACCAAGTCAAGTTTGATTGAAATCTCGAGTTCGAAATTTTTCATCCAACCAATATCTACTTCGTCTGTAGGTATAGATGCAAGTAAAAAATACTAACAACGGCTGTTAACCCACATTTTGGTAAAATCTTCAATTATGCACTTTATTAACTTTCGGTAGAACGATATGTAGATACTTCAGAGATGCCAATATAGGCCGCTGCATCCAAATTCATTGTTAAGATTTTTCATAACCGTTTGATCAAACAATAAAATATAATCCCTCTTGAGATTGAAGTATGGCCCTTATAGAATCGATTGTTTTTACTTCCAACAGTTCTTACTGGGTCAATGTCGTTACGGAAGTGCTCATTTATGAATCTTAAATTGTCATTATAAATCACAGCGATACGACATTAATTTCAATGTAGAACAGTACCTCAAAAGCACTCAATGTCTCGACTGAACATATGTACATGCATCTGTTCACAAGTTTTTGTGTTTCCTCCTTAATCTTATTCTCCTATAGAAAAGCAAAATCAACCACACATCACAAAAACTTTTACTTTAGTTTCGATTAAATCGGGGCACCATCGGGCATTTTCAATTCAAAAAAAAAATCGCAGACAATTTCTCATCATCACACCACTGACAGAGGCCAGGCAAACTCATCTCCATTGCTGTCTTCTTTGCATTGAATCCTCAAAAAAACACCAAAACCATTTACTGTTAACATTTAAATGTATTTGGTTTTATCATCACTTCTCTTTGGTTAAAGTTCTTCTTCAACATTTTTTTTTTTGTTTATTTCTTAAATTTTTTTGTATCGTACTTTCGCTGCGAACAATCAATTGAATTATGTTGCAGCGCAACTACTTTCTCAGGTAGCTAAGGCAAGCGGGAAACATACACGAAGCTTAAAGAACCAGGTAGGTGTCTTGTTGTGCTTGCTCATCTTCAGCGGTAGATATCTTCATTGTATCTATACCCCTTGTAAAGAATGTTTACAAGCATATCTCTTGATCTTAAATAGTTTGGAGCATACTTAGAAAAAGAATTCGGAAAAAATACTTTTGTCGCACATTTTGGTGGACAATGAAGTCGGATTCCAGTGTGAAATGCCCCAAAATCAGATTGGAGGTGTGGGAAATGCCTTATATAAACAGTTTTTAGAGAAATTATTTTTAATTCATTTTGCTCATTTCGTGGCCAAGATAGATAGGAAAAAAAGGAATGAGTCCGAAACGGAAATTGCTTTGCACTCTAATGGAGTAATGGTGACCTCTTCTATGGGATAAGAAACTTCGTATTCTTCTCGTATTGAGTGTGGGTATTTCCAAATTAGAAAATAATATCAATTTAAATCGCATAAGCCCAACAACAACAGCAACCAGCCAATGGATACATTACAGCTGACCTCAATCGTAACCATGATTCTCCAAATGTAGGATTGTCCACATGAATATGTTTAGCCTACTTTTTCTGATTATCATATTGAATCATCTGTAAACACACGTACCATATTTACAAAAAAGAAAAAAAAAAGAACATTGGAATGGGGAGAAGGAAGAATGTATTTCTGTTAGTAAACGGCCGTACAGTAAGAACCGGCTTTGAAAAGTTAATGCACGAGAAACAAAATGCAATATTAATTCATTTGATTTGTATGACAGTCACATAGTCTGAGGCACTATTGTTCCGTTCTGGTGCCCGAGTAAATGGTGCGAACAATCATTGGCAAACATGCCCCAGTCTTTAGAAAATTGGGAACATTCCCGATTTCGGTCTAATATCGTAAAGAATTATAATGGCTTAGAGGTGGTAAGTATGCACGAGTGAAAATTTAATGTGAAATACCGACGTGGGAGTCACATCGCCTTCTCTTTGTACATCTCATTGGCTATTGTTGTACTGTAGAGATTGTGCTTTTTGCAAAAGATTATCTTTTTAAGTGTTCGGTAAAAAATGGAAGACGAAAGAAGTTTAACAATATGATTCGAATAATTTCGCACTGAGCAGTAATATATTCATCAAACGTTCTTTATCTCCTCCCAGATATCATTTACAAAACTGACAACTTGTCATGTATTCCATGTAAGTATGGATCACTCACTCAAGCATTTCAACCGGAAAGATTTATTGCGATAGGATATTAAAGAGTAGTGGGCCTCATGACCTTAACATATCGTCGGTTAAGAGGTAAAGTGGTCATGTGACATTTATTTTCGAAAATTGAGTTTGGCGTTCAATGGATTTCTAAATCGAATAATTATGTCTTCCCAAATTTTATTTAAACATTATTTTTTTTAAACTCTTACATAATTTCAAAAGGCTCTTCTGTGAACTTGGTCACTTATACCCCTAAACCGATAGTATGAGCTCGATGATCATACACACGAATGTGCAGAAGTGTAGAGGCTCAGATTGTCTTATAATGAAGAGCAACCGACTTGCCTGACATTGGAATTCTTTGTGTCCTCAGTCTTGGATGGTAGAACAAGAAGCTTAGCTATCATCAGCGACCTCCTGAATACCATCCTCATTCATATCTCATTCAATTTGCAGATTCCTTGAATGTTCCTATGACCTGGGACCCAGTACACGTAACAGATCGCTCATGTTTGCTATTTCGTTAACAGGTGCTTAATCTATTGTTGGTGATTCCAACGCTGCCTGACTACATATGAATTGTATGATTACTAGACCCGCTGTAGTACTTGTACTAAGCCAGGTGGTTCCTTATCGAATTTGCGTTATTTTTCCGGCAATGAACCGGCAAGCCTAGTGGTAATTTTTATATAAGGTGAACTGGAACCGAATTTTTCTCATGACCTATCCGTCTGTCTGTATGTATCTCTCTTGAATAATAGATTATGGATTATGAAATGGTATAACGTAATAGACTAGAATGCCAATTGAAGTAATTCTCTCAGTCTCTATGCCGGTTTTGTTTGGAGCAGCAGTACGATCCTCAATGCTTTAGAAGTTCAGGCCACTAGACTAGCATTCCGTACATTAGGATAGCTCTTTCAATACTGGTCTCAAGTAAAGTATCGTAATACTAGGACTAAAACAAAAATGTACATAAAGTTCGATCTAAATTTGACTAAATTAGGCTGTAGCCTCTTGGAAAGACGGTCATTAGCAGACGCACTTTTTTGAACTTCTCTATCATGGTGATGTGAAGTTTGATTAAAATCTTAAGCTCGAAATTTTCGACCTATAAGTATAGGTGCAAGTAAAGAAGTTAGTAAAACAATTGTCACACACTGGACACTGTATTTAACAGTAGAATTTTGTATGTTAAAATAATTTAAAATCAAGAAAATACGGGCCTTGGTTCACACGGTCATTACAAGACAAAATCAACTACAACATACTAGCATACGTACATAAATAAAAAGATCAAGTTATTATTTTTAAATCGGAAACCTAGAATTGATGGTATGCAGGAATAGTGCGTGCTTCTTTCAGTTTAGACAACCAATTTGTAAATATAGTACCGAAGGTAATGGCGCATGTTGCCAATTATAAAGCTGATGAGTATCTCTACAAATGGTTTTTATGGGCATAACCGTTTATAAGACATTGGCCGTAAAAGTCATGTTGGTTTCCATATAAACGTCTTTCTTTATATTAACGATTTATTTTTCTCTGTTAGGTAAGTCGTAAACTCAATAACAAGAATTAGCATCTTGATCTAGAATAGACTTATCGTCAATTCGGCAACGCCTGTCTTTCATTTGGAGTCGTTTTCTTCATTATTGACAAAAAAAGAAATAGCCCAAAAATATGTACAGAACAGTGCTAAAGATTTTGCTAAATTTAAATGCAGACAACATTTAAAGTTATTTATTCCTCGACATCAATTTCCTATTACTAATATCAGTGTCATTGTATTTCTTTATACATTTACATACCTCCTTCAATTCGCTTCGGTTTCATTTATCGATTTCTGTTTCAATAATACAAACATTTTTTTATAACTATTAAACGGCCAAGCGAAAGTTGTTGAGAGAGTATACCTCCAGTTGTTGAGAGAGTATATCCAGTTCTACCTGCCGAAATATTTGAATGTATGTGTGTATGTATATTTTTAAAATTCGCGCAAATTATGTGAAGATTATACCCGTATTTACATATTAGCTATTTGAGTATGTATATGTACATTTTTCGCAGCCAAGTTCGTGGCTCAACTCTTTCGTTTTTCTTTGACCCAATAACTCGGAACGGTAAAAATGAAATCGTGATTCACGTATTTTACTCGGGTGTTATTTATATAATTTCGAATATTTTTATTATTTTATTCTTGAAGCTAGACACATTTTCAGGAAGTTGAAATTAATACAAAATGAGTTCAATATCTAGGTTGGAAAATGAAGGGAATATTGTTTGAGATGTAGACATAACGAAATCGAGAAATTATAGGTCCAAATAACTTAAATAGAATAAGTTGTTGGTAGAACATGTCATTACTTTTTGCTGACTTTTCTTTTATAAACGACTAAATAACTTCAAAGCTCTTTGTGGGGCATCAAACTGTTCTAATAACACGATAAATAACTCAATACATCTATATTTTTGAACTGTGCCTTCCACAATCTCGAAAAAAGGATAATGACCGTAACAGATCAAAAGTTACATCTCCTACTAATTCACCCCGAATATTGTGACCCCATTAGACCTAAAATGGGCTTCATAGCTGAAAATGATTTTGTTACGAAATGACTAACAGGGGGAACATCAGAACTAGTCGAACTGTATTGGATTATACTTCCTAGTATGGTGGCACAAGACTTGTAAAATTCTTTAAGTTAAGATCGTTGGAAGGTCCTGAATTGTATGATTTGAGATTTTGTAAACAATTCTTGGACCGGTGACAAAATTTAGGTTATACTTGAACTACAAGAAAGTCGATTATATGAAAGTTCGTAAATCACCCTACTGTGATATTAACGTCATTATTCTGTGTAAGACGATTTTTCACAACATTGTCAAATAATAGAGTAATTTATGTACAGAAAATATACGTTTTTCAAAAAAAATTCAATAAATTTTATATTTTAATTTGCCATAACAATTGTTTCAACTTGTTCGCAATTGGCTGAATATCGTTGTAGTAATCTTTCTGTTTTTGTGTTCATTATTTTTCAAAAGAATAAAATATCTAAAAACATATATTTTGATTTTTACATTTTTGGTCAACCGACGAAATTTAAATTTTTCTCGTCTTTTACTAAAGAATACAAATTTAAATATTTGCAATATCTAAGGAACGGCCAAATTACTTTCCAGCTCTTTCCATAAATTCGGAAATCGGTTGTCATCGACCGTCAAATACATAGTTGTTGTTATGATTTGTCCGATTTGTTGTTGTGATTTAGGGGTGAATTCACCAAGTCCGGGGTGAATTCACCAAGTCAAACAAATGTGCGTGAAAATGTAACAATATGGGTGAAAATAGCTTGTAAGCCGGGAAAGTTTAATATCTCGTTGTTCAATGATTTCTGATATGTATGTTTTAAGAGTACTGGCAATTTGGATAAAGCCCTAGACTATTATATATTATATTATATATTTAAAGATTCGTCAAGTATCATAAGCCGTGTTTTATTATCACATGTGATATATCTATACATATATGTAGATGGCAAAATGAAAACAAAACAAATTAAAGTTATTTGTTCTTCATTATTTGGTTTGCAAATAATATTTCATATTCCAATTTGGCAATATGAACACTTGACAATCATTACCAAAAATTTTACCAACATTCCACGCCTACTTTTATTTATTGTTGAAAAACTAATTTTGAAACATTGTTTTGGTTAGAATTTATCGTACATACATATATGAGCATAAGTGCCTATAAAATTCCTTAACCGATCAACTTACATTATGGTATCTTGCAGTAGATCAACCCAGTAGTAGGGCATTTTCGAAAACGTCATCTGCATCAAATTGCGACATAAGTCAGCTGCATAAAGTGACAGATGCCCGATTGATTTGAGTCGTGCAGTGACGGTAATTTGCAAAGGCATATGACTTTTTTTTAAATGTTTTTGAAAATTACAGTAGCTTATGGCACAGAATGACCTTAGTAAAAATTTATATATGTGAAAAAAATTATTCTTAGCCTCGTTTGCGTGAATAAAAAACAGATTTGATAAATCTAGTTAAAAACACATACGCATTTTAAATTATTAGAACATGAGAATGCTAAATCTATTGTGTAAATCAAGTGTGAGTAGTAGAGAAACCATGTTCTGTGGGTTCATGACATCACCTCGAACGAGTTAAATCTCTTTTCAAGATTTTAATTTTCACAATAAATGTTAAATGGACTTTTTTGAATAAATGTATTTCTACCGATATGTCAACACAACAAATACGCATGTGTATGTCCATATAATGTACCATCTTAGTTAACACTTGTTTGTACTAAGAAAGTAGAGGTAAAAAAACAAACACCACATAAAATAAGCAACAAATCATGGTACCGATACCTTTGTTTAATCATCACTTCAAATAGCTTACACCAGTGACTAGAACTAATAGCCCGTGTTCAAACACAAAACGACAACTTCGTAATACTGTCACCAGTATTACGTGGCTTCGTTTGTTGTTATGGGGTCAATGTCTTCGTTCACCTACAAGCCATTGTCTTCAGTTTAACACGTCATATTTCGGATTTAACATCTGTCTTTTCTTATAACATATGTAAGTGAAGGTGCTAATTAGTGAATGCTAGGAATGCATGTGGAAGTGGTGGTCTGCGGCGTACAATCTCACTAGGTAGTTAGCACAATGGTTCACTAAGTATTTTTGTCTTTCTTTTCTTTTCTTTTAAGAAAGTATAATAATATTGATTACTATTTGATTATCACGAGTCCATTTTTTTTTAAATTATTGAGGAGAATAAACTTTTACATAATTGATAAAATGACTTTCTCTATAATTATGGAGCCAAGTATTGATTATGAGGTTTTAAAAGTGAAAATTCGGAGCAACTCTTATTGAAACTTTTACTTATTCGAACTTGTTAAATTAGAGGTAAATTACTTAAAAGAGAGCATAATTATTCTGACAGATAAATATGTACGAAAATATATATCATAGCGATCATATATCATTCCCTACAACCATGTTGACATGCGCGGTCCACGAAAGTGCCGGCATTTGCATATTCTTGTTGAGTGAAAGAAAACGAAAACCTTTACGAGTAATTACATTCTTCTTTCCTCTTACTGTCTACCTACATATTCGTTCTTTTCGACAGGTAATTTAAGAACAATTAGTTCTCCAATAAAGATATTTCAAAAATTAAGAAAAATTTCTAAAAACACGTTTGTAATTTAAATATTGATGACGGGCCGGCGATTCGTGTGAGCTGTAATGCATTAAAATATTCCGTTAGAATTGAGTTATAACTAACATTCCCTTTTTGTGCCTGTTCGTGGGAAAATTGGCATTTTACTGTTGCTGGTTCGTTCATTACAAATAGTTTGAAAATGGACTGAACTTCCTACATGTGGGAATGAACTTTAAGATGACACAAACATAATTGATTCCTTTCAAAACAGATCAACTTAATTTCCTATAATATAATGACATAATAATGAAAGGTATCAAAGCCTTTGCGATGACCGCTGGATACATTAACAATTCTGACTCTGGTCGACAAATAAGAGAACTTTTAGTTTTACTGTTCCAAAACCATACTACGGCAAACCTCTCGGCACTTAAACTTTGAATGTTGTACTGCGTAGAATCTTGAGTTGAAAAATGGTAAACTTATTCGATTTTAATGTGAAAAAAATCTAATCTACGGAGAAAATACACCGCGTTTCACACAACTTATATGTAAAAGCTTCTTCATGAAAGAGAAATACAAATTTTACTTCTTCCAGGGTAGATGGGTTGTGATTATTTTATATATTTATACATTTTTTTATGAATTTTGCTCTCATCATAAAGTTTCCAACTACCCATTAATCAGTTACTGTCATTAATGACATTTCACATAATTGACATGGATACTCGTAAGGTTTTCAGGCCTGTTGGAGCCATATGTCAAAGTATATACTGATTAGTTTTGGCTGCAATAAGTCAGTTTCATAGTGAATGCCATTAACTGTTACTGTATTTTCGGCGCCATGTTGAAAAAGTATGACCCGATCACTCTAACTCTCCCAAACAATGGCAAGGATTATCAGTACTCTATGTATGCCAATTTTGGTTTTTGACGGCCACCAAGCAAAAGCGCTATTTTCATATTTGTCTTTCTTTTGGTTCTACCAACTGTATGTCAAACTTCAAACTACTGATACTGACTAGACGCTTCATTGTTACATAACTTTCAAAATAAATTAATTTGGCACAAACACGTTTAAATGCCGAAAGACTGCTAACATATAATTTGTTCTTTTCTTCTTTTCGTTCGGTGAAAAGTGAAAAGGTTCAAAACGAGACCAGTGCTCCTTTCTATTTGGAAGAGTTTGCCAACAACTTTAAGACTGAAGCTTTTACATATCCTCTTCGGTAAAAGCATTAAGCTACGATCACTCATCGCTCTTTGGTAAGGCCATGCAATGTAAATAGTTATGTGTGTTATGTATCTAAGTTATGCTTGACTTACCTTCTGTATTTCGGTTTACGTAGGCTAAATACCATTTTGTCCTAGGCAAACTGAGCCAATTTATAGTAGGTGCCAAAAAAGGGAATTCAAATTTAAATCTTATTCAATTCCAATTCAATTCTTATCCTTAAACAATTTACCAAGAATAATACTATAAAGGATAAAGCATGTACATTAAGAGCATGGATAACTAAATAACTCGATATCACCATGGATTTACTCAAAGCTATTCTTGCTCGCTTATACTCTGTAGTTGTTTTTTGCTTAACTAACATTCATTAGTATGTCCAAATGTCCTCTACATCATAATCAAAAGTAAATTTAAATCTATACAGCAACTTGCTTATACTTGCTTCCCACTTGCTTAGGTGGCGGTACTCTCCAGGGTAGAACTGGGCCTTAAAGAAGAAGCCTCTCCAGTTAACGCGGTCTTGGCTAACTGCTTCCAGTTGCATAAACCAAGTTGGTTGAGGTCCTCTTCCACTTATGCGCACCACCTAAGGTGAGTTCTTCCTCTACTGCGTTGTCCCTGCGGGTTGGCATCGAAGACTCTTCAGACCGGAGCATTGGTGTCCATTCGCTCTAGAGGTCTTAGTCATCTTAAACGACTGATGCGCAGTTTTTGACTATGTTGATGTCGCTGTACAGCTTGTATAGATCCTCGTATATATTACAAAGAATCTATCTCTCGAAGCGAGCGAGGTAGTGCAGCCAAGTGAAGTAAATTGTCAAAACCAATGTATCTACACCTGAAGGTATTCTTTAAAACAATCATACCTTTCAGCAATCGTGGTGCGTAAAAGTAAAATCTCCATGATTTCGTTTCCTCAGGTCAATGTATGAACTCCTTTATTAGCCCAGACTTCTCAAATATTCCAGAAACTCATGGTGAAGAGAAATTTTTTAGTCGAACTACTGAGATTCTCCCCTTTTGTATGTAAAAATACAGGGAAAACTTTATGACTCCAGTATACTTATCAACACATTTACGTTAGCTTTATGTATTTTAAGGCAATAACCTAAAATTCCTATCTTATTCATCATCGAACACGAAATTTTATCACTTAACCAAATATATAAATCATATATCTGTGTGACACTGGTCACGACATTAGACTTTACATCGCGGAACAGTATTTACTGCCCGGTATGCAAATTATGTATTTTTTTTTCATTTTAAGTTTGCACTTGCAAAATGGACCATGAACTTGCTGGCAAATTGCCGAACCACCATATTTCTTTTATGCACACACAACCACGCACCATTTGTTCGGTCTAAACAAGATAAACAGGTTACAAGTTCGCTTATTGCCTTAACCATAACCTTCTTCAGGAACAAACATACATAAAATATATTTATATACTATACAATGAACATTTAAGAGAAACGCACAACCGCGGAATCGCTCGAGAGTTTGTAATCACAAAGCAGAAGCTAAAATCTACCACCAACTGCCGAGAGTCAACAGAAAGTCAACTTGTTTTTCTTTTGCGGAATAAAAAAGATTTACAAAAAAATAAAGAAAAAAAGGTAAAAAATTGCCAACTTAAATTCCGCACGAGGTATTGTTGCATTTGAGACGGCATACGTTTTCTTGCGAGCCATCGTTGTTAATGCTGTGATCCGAGGCAACGCAGCACCGCCTCAGATGGAGCTCGCTGATGGAAAATGGTACAAACCAGCAACTGCAAGCCAACGGGGCAACAACAAGAAAATCTACACTTGGAACGTTGTCATAAACGGAAAATGTTATTATACCTTTGGCCTACATTGGAGCCACTAATGTACATATCTTGGGTTGGAGCGAAATCTCTGTTTATGTGAGCTTGACCAGTAATGGCGGAGAATTTTCCTATTACTGTCGGTTGTGAATAGAAACATCGTGTCGATTGTGTCTATGCGGTTAGATGTTGGTTTATAAATGAATTGATTAGAAGTGGCGGAAAAACGGTTAGGTTGATGGATAAATTGATATTGATTGCAGTTAATTAATTGAAGTAAACGGACTGTATTTTGTATTGAATGTGATAAATGCATGAAATAGGAAATCCAAATACGAGTAGTACTCCAGCTCTTGTAAGAAGGCCATGGGCAGGAAAATGTGATAAGTGAAACAGTAATGGTTATGTTAATTTAGCTTTAAGGTGTTTGCGTTATGATATGGTATTTTGTACACATTCCAATGTGGCAGACAGTCAATGGTTAGCTAAGACGTCAGGTGGTACTTACTCAGTTACGGTCATTCCCCTATGAGGTGAGGAAACTTTGCATTTGTGAGACTTTAAGATGTATTCATAACAAATGGCAGATTTTTACCTAGAATGGGTACATTTCTTAACATATGAGCATCAGCAAACTTTGCATGGAGTCGTAAATCACAAATTTGTGAATCATTTTGTACCAATGAACATATTAACAGTTTAAATGTTTAACACAGGGCACTTAGGCAACGATCTTTACATGAATAATAATTTTCACAGAAATCTTTTCATGTCTGGGGGTTGTGATAGGTAAGGCAAAATACCAAGGGTACCATCAAGTATGCATCTTTTTTTGGTGTAACTCTAATCACTTGTAGGCTAAGTTGATGCCACAGATGGTGCTGTCGTTCCATCTTAGATGACTGGGCTGGGCGTGCTTAGATGTAACATATGTATGGCTTCTCCGATTTGATAGCAATTTGTGATGTGCTCCTGCAAAAACTTATACAAACTTTGCGTACGTAGTCCTGGCCAAGTTAGTGGCCAAATCTATTAATTAGTGGGCTATATATGTACATATGTATATTCCCCCAGCATGTCCTCCATATCTCAGACATCTGATGTGCAGTTTTGTCGTTCTGCAGCTAAAGTTTGTCGTTGATCTCCTCCTCAAAGGCCCGTCAGTCCAAACGGGAGTGAGTATCGAGTAAAGAATTGCTTGCTTGAAACGACTGATGATATTTTCATCTGATTTCCATGTAGGTATGCTTCAACGATGTTGAGGAGACTGATCTTTATTTGGCGTAATTGAAGGAATGGTTTGGTGTCGCTACACTCCATTACTGTGGATTAAGTTGTCCAACAGTGGGGAGGAAAATTTCTAAATTTGAAATATTGGCTCCAGGGAAGGCTGGATTTAAAGTCACTGGATCGTTATTTCCAATTTGAGTTGCAAAACTTGTTAGTGATAGGGATCTTAATGAATATTTTATTTAAGGTATCTGCTTTCAAGTATATTTAGAGTATATTCAAGTATATTTAGACTTTACTTTCTACACTCACAAATATTACACATCAATATGAAATAAACTTCAAGAACTACAACAATAAGTGTAAATTATCATTTCAGATCTTATCAGCAATATTTTTTATCACAATTCACGCACACATAGTAAATGCAGCCATTTGGTCAAGTTATGCCACAGAAGAAAAATGTAGTGGACCTTCAGGACTCAAGTATTTATCCGGCGATGCCCTGACAGACTCTCCTAATTGCTTAGGCCCAAATAATGCGCCATATCCAAGGTAATATGCACATAATAAACACATATCGTCACTATTACGCCAAAACCATGGTTCTAGTAGAACGAATTCATCCATACCACTCGTTAACGTGGTTCCGTTTATAAATTTACTTACAATAAACGCTTTTATACTTGCCAGTCTGATTCGCGGTTTTGGAGTGGTGCTATCGATACAAAAATCTCAAAAATGTACGTAGTTTGTAAAACTAATAAAAATTTCCATTTTTAGTGCAGCAGTTGCGAGAACATTCTCTAACTGGAATGGAAACTCTAGAAGAGGCCGACAAAGTAAGATTCCTACGACGCTAGATCCATCGATTACATCAAGTGCGCTTTTACGGGCGTATGGTCATGCTAACAATGAAGAACTTGGCAGTAGTCGATATGGTAAGTTATCTATCAGTAACTTTATATGTACATATGTATGTATGTTTATATTTAAAATCGCTTTCTAAAATCGAATTCACAACCGAAGTATTATTTAAATAAAACCCTAAAGCCATATTACATCTGATAGACGGATTTCATAACCAAAAAAAAGTCTATACACACTTTTGACAAATAGGTAGTGTTTCAGTAAAATATCGAGTTGCACAGTTTTCTCGCAATACCCGTCAACCCAATGTCTAACTATACAAAGACGAATGTGAAATATGTCGGATTTTGTTCTTTTCTGTCCTGAATCGATGGGATCACCCAATTCGATGTGAGTTTCGACCAGATCAGACCGGGGCGTGTTACTGAGAATGACTTAAGACTGTTATACAATACAAATTATATGATTTTATTCGTTTATGACATTTGTGGTAATATGACTCGGTATTTGCTACAAGACATACGATCCAAATTTGGTAGATTCGACATGTTTACTAAAATATTACTTCTGTTTTTTGTTCCGATGGTAAGTCATCCTTTTCTTCGTTTACTAAAAGTTGATGTTCATTCTACTTTATCATTGTATTCAAGTTTTACCTAATAAGGCGCAGCTGTAACAAACTTTTAATAGATTCTATAGCTCTTTTCGGGCTCTTCTCGAGCTACCTTGAATATTTTGGGTTATATCGGGCTTGAACCCAGTTGTTCGCCCTTTGCACTGATTCTATCTTGTTCCTCTTGGTGACTACTCTTTATTTTCGCTCTTGTTGGGCTCACAATCATATCACAGGGTCTTTAGTTAGTCTTATGTATACCATAGAATGTTTTCATTAGCATTTTTTCTTAAAGTTTGTTTATTAGGGCTTCTTTTTGTTGGACAGTCAAGATCTAAAGCAAGGTGCTATCAAGAAATGATGTGAATTTATATTCAGTATCTAAAAGTTTAAATAATCAGGATCGTATCTTACAACAACATGTTTTTGATCGTATTGGTTAGATTAGTTTAAACAAATATTAAAATGTATACTAAGGTTAAGGACAACGGGTGATGATTTTAAGATACCAAAATGTTTCGCATATCTAAAGATGACTCCTGCCATAGGGTATACAAATTTTCATGAAATAACTCAGGGTTTCAATAAATAAAATCAAAATCACACGCGAAATCGCAACGATCTCTTCAATTTGGTGGACACCTGTTTATAATTTTTTAATAGTACAATGCACTGCCAAATGTTTCTTCTTTGGTGACAATTTGCAACTCACTTTCTCTTGTTTGCAATTGCCATACGAAAATAAATACATAATGTACACCTGTCCGTATATATGGAGATTCTCTTTTTCACGGTTCATCAACCAGTTTTCTTTTAAAATAGAGAGTGAACAACTCTTCTGTTATTTTTGATAAACTTTGCATAGCTGCAAGGGTGCACCTGTACATTTTGGATAAAAGTACTGGTTTTTTATGAACATGTTTTCACTTTTAGTGGAAAATATAGAAAATGTTACATCGTTTGGGGATCGTAAAGAGAGCTGAACTGGAGAGCTTGCTTGAATACCCCATGTAACAGGTCTAACACTGAATTAGTGGTACTACTCGTTGAAAGAACCAGACAAGTGTGTTGATTTCAATTAGTCATTAGTACACAACATAAACTGTGTTTAAAAAGTATCACCGACAAGTGTAAAAGTTATTACTTATTACATGATAAGTGGTATCCGCACCTGAATTTTATAACTTATTTGAAATTCAAAACTGGTTTCATTAAATAGTTTTATGCTAGCTAGTTGTTTGAGGAACTAGCTCTGTGTTTCTCCTTGCTTATTTTTTCAAACAAATTAAAAGAAATGATGCATAATTTAGGATACAATTGTATACATTTCTGATACAGTTCTATCCGTCACAAACATGGTTTTCTTCTCTGCATTTGATGAAAAACCTGTTGGTCAAAGAGCTAAGGGAATACACATACATAATGTATGAACGTAGGATATATAAGGCAATTCGTTTAAATCGTCAGGATCATCCAATAAGGTTCAAATACAACCCCGAACTGGTAATCGAAAAATTCTCTTTATTTTTACTGAATTCTTGACCCCTGGGAATACTTTTTAACATTTCAACGTGATAACCATTGAGTCACGACGTCCACCCAATGTTTCAGCAATTGTAATGTATGCCTTACTATACAATTGGACCTTATTAAGATCTATTACAATGGTCCAACAAAATTCATCAGAAATTACATGAATGATCGTGATGAACCTTTATATAGATTAAGGATTTAAGGTCTTCGGAAGGTTTTGTGAACGTCATTTTTAAAATCGACTTATGAATTATTAGGGTTGATGAACTTTTTAGCCTAATTTGGGTTCTGCAATAGCCGGTGTGTTTGGCGATCCACCGCTTTATTTTCTTGCAGTAGGGTTGTGTCACAAAAACAGGCCTCAGGAACAACAAGCGACTTCTTCTCTTATAAGCAATACACCTATTCGTTACCCTTCAAGATTTAATGACGTGAAGTCAAGTCTACAGTAAACTTTTTTATAGGTGTAAAATGTTTGAACAAATTTGGACGGCACCAGGCTTCTACAGTGTAGAATTTGAGATCCTGAATTCCTTAACCTGGTTCATTTCACATTATTACTGGGTGGATCGTCCAGTCTCAGTTCAAGGACTATGTGTGCAGAACGTTAATGTTGAAGTCATTTCAAACGACGCGTCGGAGCACCATTTTAAAAGCGTTTCTGTCATTTATATCAATATCGTAAACGTACGCTAGTAATTAGAATGACATTATCCATAAAATTATACCTCAGAGCTTGAGTTTTTTTTATAATACTCGTAATATATGCATAAGATTCATCAATAATTATCAATATTATTACATTATTTTTCCTATTCAAAAAGTCACAGCTTTATTTATTTAATAAACTATTTAATTTTTCCAGGTCGAGCGTTAAACGAGTCTCCATCTCCATCTCAGTGTCGTGGAACACCAGCTCGGCTCTGCAAAACACGTTACAATACTACAGCACCAATGTATGGAGTCAGTCTAACATCGGGTCAACCAGTTACCATTGTCCAAAAGTTCCCAGATCTACTGCAGCAGGTCGTATTCGAAGTATGCGAGTAAGTATTTTCAAAACACTGTTGCAAACGAAAATTGCAAAACTATACTTTTTTTTACCCAAATACCATAGTTTATACCAGATTTGATGTATTGTTTGTCATTCCCACTTAATTTTTTGATTTACTTGGTCAACAGATAGGGACCCAATATAAATCCTATGACCAGCTCTTAGTAACTAAATGTCTTAAAATGTGTTTTATACTGTCCCTTCTGTCCCTTTGCAGTGTTCGTCCAACATTTTGTTCAGACTAATTTTAGTTGAGCTGACAAATGTACATTTGTCTACCTATGTAAATTTAATCATCAAAGGTCAGGCTCACGCCTTTTTTTCATATGACATCGCTTTTAAATTAAATTAGATAGAGCAATCAATATGTGTTATGATGCATTATTCTAGATAGTTAGAGCCGTAGTATTTTTAAAACCAACCAACTGATATTTATTCTGCAGTATCTGCATGGAAATCAATGAATTTTATTATTAAAAACAAAATTGTTTGGACAATACCCAGCTTCAAGTCATTTAAATTGACAGGACTAAACAGCGCTGAAATCAAGGTAAATAGTCATCAAAGCAGTTTATCACCTAAGGATATTACGTGGGCATTTATATACCTTGGGAGTGCACCTCCAGTCAACCAAGAAACAGGTTTATCAGCTCAAAACTGGGTTTAATTTAGGGGTTCGTAAGTAGGTTTACTAGGCGAGGCAGTGCGCTCCATTCTTTTTCTTGGAAAATAGCGGTGAATAAACTGTTTTGAATCCTGGATTACGAAGACTGTACGGTGTTCGCTTATGCGGATAACCTTGAATTGACAAACTGACTATTTGTGTAAAAAAGTCAATATGCTCAGAGCCCTTTTGCACAATGTTGTCTCCAAATGAAATGAAGGAAAACGTATACAAACGTAGTTACACATCAGTGAACCAAATTTAATACCTATAAATTTGAATTAATAATGCGGAGTCTTAATAAGCGGTAAAATGGTCTTGTTTCAGACAGAGTGCCTGGAAGTTCATTACTGAAAATATTACAATATAAAGGAGATCACCGCAGATACATATACTCCCTGAAGTGTTTCCTTCTAGATACCCAATTAAAGACTTCTTTTTCTATGTAAATAAGATATCTTGACAGAATTTTCATGGAAATCAAATCAGGGTTTATACAACTCCATTAGGATGTCGTTCACAGAAATTGCAGAGTAGTTCATCACTTTTACCAAACCTCGATAGCAAGTCTTATCCAGATTCCATTACCCTAAGTTAAATTGTCTGTTCAGTGACACTGCCCACCCACCGAATATGTCAGAGTTAACATTCGCTTCTGAATGTACAAGTAAGATTAACCTTTAATGACAGGTATCCCACATTTGACAGGTGGCTATATCTACTTCGCAAGAAAGATATGAGCTTTAATGTCATCCCCTTCCTTGGTGGGAACAGACTTCCTCGTCATTGAAAATAATTTTTACTGGGAATAAAGGTATAAATATCCTCCATCACACCATAAAAAGAGTAAAGGTTTTAAAATCAGCAATGAAGTGTGTATTCCCATTTCTTTAATTCCGAACTCAAATCCGTCCGAGATCGAAAGTGTAAGTCTACAAAGAATAATATGGCCCACGTTGAGCTCTTCCAAGCTAATCTTCTTGTTCCGTAAAATTTCCTCATTGCCACATTAAATGACTTTTCAATAGTACCTTCCGATGGCCCCAACAGCACAACTGCAGGTCCTCTCACGAATACACCAGTCAAGTGTCTTACCTCTTTGGTGTAAAACTAACAACAATTCTTGTTGAAAGTTAATCATGTCAAATAAATGAGGTTGTTAGTACAATACAACAATGTACACATTCAACTTTCATTAACATTCTGTAAACATGTTAAGCACTTGTCAATAGCGCCGTCAGCAGATACATATATACTTTAAAGCGTTCTCAAAGCTGTTGCTGCTGCAATTTGGCTTACTAATCTCAATCAATGACAATGGAAGCATTAAGACGAGATTACGGCCTCTTCTCTGTTTGCGAAGTCACGTATTGAATCCGATTGAATTATCTAGGCAGAGCGCATGCCAGAGAAACTAGTTCTTCTTCATAGTTCTATCAAATGGGATTTGTGGTCATGAATTTATCATTTTCACGGGTATTTCTTTTACTTCGGTCTTTTAGTAAAAAAAAAATCACAGTATTTACTTATGTAGGTAGGTAGGTACTCGTACATCGTGTAGACAATCGACGATAGGTGAAACTACGCACTTCCTCACCATAGGCCGTATTAAGGTCCACTTTTAATTTCACATTATAGGTAGCATCGGACAAACGAGTGTAAACTTATGTATTGATCTCATTCCAAAACGAATTGTTGCATTTGCTAAGTCTTGTTGGATTTTTAACATGTGTGCAATGAAAACTTGGATATATGGTCAATCAATTATCACAATGGCTGACAGTTTGGTTATTTCTGGAAAAATTTCTTTTGGAATTTCTTTGGTTTCTTTTTGCAACCGAAGAATTGCTGATCGGGTGCTTTCTCCAGGTGCAAGTGTGTTTTTGCGTATTCTTTGGTATCTTTACACTTTTTGTTTATTTTCTAGTTTTCACTTTTCATTGTATTTTTTGTTTTGTTGCTTAAACTGGGATTTTTTGCGTTCCAGAAAATTATAACTTGTTAATTATTATAATTAACGCGTAAAGTGAAATTTTATTCATTGCACGCTTGACTATGGTAGATTTGTAGAGTTGATCAACGAATGCGTGGTATGAGGAAACGACTGTCGTTTCACTGAGATGCCATTTAGAACTTTAAATGTCTATCTATTAAATGAAGCCCACAGTGTGAGAATATTTATATATTCATTTTCATTTGATGAAAAAGAAAATCGAGTTGATTACATGCAACCGTACCCAGTTATGATTTTATGTAGTTTTTGGTGGTTCATGCCCTGTACGTCAAAAAATCGTTTGAGTTTTTCTCATCTTGTCCTGACATGGCTAAGTTATTATTAGCACCATCCTATTTAAGCCAGGATGTGACGTGCATGTACGAGGTCTAATAATAAATGACAATTTAACGACTTACGAACAGACACTCCTTCTCCAAAATGCAGATGTTCATTATCCAAATATGTTTTTCTTTATTTTTAATAAATTTATTAAAAAGGGAACTTTTTTCAAAAGTACCTAGGCCTAGGTGTCTGGGGCCGATTTTTTTTTGTTCTCAAATGTGTCTGCCATTTCCTACCGTCAAGTCAGATTTATGAGATTTGGTATCTTGATATGTAACATAGCCTATCACATTGGCTGGGGTCAATACCGTGTTTCTTTCAACTTTATTTAAATCATATTTTTTCAGTTTGATATCGAAAGGAATGGGAAGGAAGTTGTGCATAATTTAAGCGCAATATTTTGGTTGTATTTGTGACCAAAGCGCTGACGAATTTACTGAAAATGCGTCTATTATTTGTGTAGGAACAATTACGTGCATTGTTATCAGAAAAATTTAGTCAATTCGTCAGCGATATGCACCAGAGCAACAAAGTGTCTTTGCACTGGTTGATCGGAATCTTGTTACTTCATTAGACACCAAAATATTACTTAAAAGTGCAAGACGAAACGGGTTTTCAGTATCTAATTAATCTGGTTTCTACAAATTAGTATGGTATAGTCAAAGGGGGAATTTTCTTTAGACAGAATATTAGAAAATATGCGAAAATTGTCGCGAATTTTTTTAAAAATTACTTCCAAATTGGAGACTTAGTTTCAAACTCAACTATATCCACTGAAAATTATATAAAAAAAAAATTGTTTTTTCTTTCAGATCTTCTGAATGCGACGTGGTTCGCGGAGAATGCACACAAACGTACGTCCCTTATCTGTTTTTAGTCATACCACTGGGTCCAGTAACGCTAACCGGACAGGACTACGTGCTCGTTGAAAGCGGATGTGTTTGTAAACCTAAATACTCGACGGGAGCACCGCAAGAACCAAATATGATACCATAGTTTCATTATTCCTTAAGCTAAATTAATTTTGTTCAATTAAATGCTTAAAATTATTTATTTCTCACATTCGCACAATTTGCTCAAAACAAAATTAACGAACTGATTTCGATTCCAGTGCGCATTTTATCGAATGTAAAATGCACTATACTCTGACTCTATTTGACTGTTTTCACAAAAGAAAGGACAGTCAAATAAAAAAATTGAATGTGAAAGGACTAAAATTAAAAGAAACAAAATTTATTTGGGATTTACATAAGTATAACTTATCGTGTCAGCAAAGGATGCGACACCGAATAGCTTTTATTTCTTTTAATGTAACATAATTAAGCGAAAAGATAAACAACAGATTAGTTAAGTGTACTTTCGTAAGAAAATTTATTTATTGTTTAATATTTTAATGAAAATTATTATGTAGTTAAACAATCATTTGTATAGTAGTTGTGTAAACAAATGACATTAATTAATATAGGATATACATACACTTAAAACAAATACCTTTGTTGCTTCATAATTTTTAGTTCAAAATAAAAATTAAACATCTATTAATTTATTTAAACTCAATTTTGTAATTTTTTTTATTAATTTATGACTTAATATATGTAATTAGATGTACCTTGCACCTTTATCGATCATACCTACGTTCATCTCGTAGAGGTCTCACCTAGAAGTATCTTTCGAAATGGTGACCGGGAGAGGAGGAGAGAAAAGCTATATGTGCCAAAAAGTTACAAGTTAAGCAATATTACCTATTGCCTTTATAAGCCTTTAAGCTTGGCTTCTTGTGTCCATTTCCCTTGTGCATGTAACAATGTGTGTACTAAAGGTAGTTTCTTAGAATCTTCTGCTGTTTGGAAAGTTTTGTCTTCATAGTTATCCTGCGAGCGTCTGACAAACATCCCAGAGTACAACTGCCATGACAGAGCTTTTTCAATAAGAAACTGCCCTTCAAACACCGCATTACACAGTAGGACCCTTACATTTTTTTAAGGAATAAAACACGCAGCAACCGTGAGTCCGTGAGTTATATGTTTTTTGTCACGATCCACTCTATACCTTACGATACCTCAAATATACACTGAAATGGATGATTCTTCTTTCAGTAGAACAAAAATATTGTTTTCAAATATTGGTCTCACAGTTTCTTCGCAAATTCAAAATGATGACAATAGTTTGTTTTTTCTTAATTAGTTCTTAACTTCAGGATCTATTTTAATAATAGGCAGCATACCCATATGTAATTACAACGGCGATTCGAAAAATGAAAACGTAAAACTTGTATTTCCGATTAACACTAAAAAATAATAATTTAAAGTCAATGTGTGACTCAATCCATCAAAGAAAATATGAAAACAATATTGTTTCAAAAAAAAAAAACGGCTACAGTAAAACAGAACATACAGGGACTGACTAAAGGACTTCGAATAGGTTTTCAACAGTATAAATCGACACGGTATTTGCTATACCCTGTCCAAGACAGATGACATGGAAAGCTGATTATCTAAGATTCGAGTTTAGAAAATGGAAACATAATTTCTGGATTAATTCGTTTTTGAAAAAAAAATAATAACTTTACGTGATAAATAATTGATTGTTTTCTTCTTTCTGGAATGTTCTTTTAAATTCACAATTACTAAAAACAAGCCAATATTTATAAAAAGGAATATTTTATTTTTAACAAAAACAACTTATCCGTAAAAAAAAACGTAAAACGCAACAATACGTTATATGTACTTAAAAAACAAATATTCAACAAACTTAAGCTGTGCTAAAATAGTTAGTCATCGTCGTTTGCTTTTTCTTTGAATTTATGTCAATCAATATCACTTTATCTTGTAACCTTTTAAGGACCAAAACTTCCGTGTAATCCTTTATTACTAGTTGACCATTGAAGTAATTGAACATTGAACAGCAAGCATCTCTAGAAGACACTGAACAAATCTTTTTCGTTTTCATCTTCTTCAATATCTGAAGATACCTGATCTTTGTTCTAATTACTCAAATCGCTTGCCGAAGAAAATAAAAAAAAACATAGGAGATTTTTTTTGTTAACTATTTAGAATAGCCTGTATAAAATATTGCGTGTTCACTATATTGGATTGTTCACTATATCGAGCGTCCTCTGTATCAGCAAGTCAATGGCAAGGCGGTATTGGCTCGTGGAAAGTCCAACCATTATAGTGATTCTATATGGGGTCTTCATTAACTGACTTGTCATGGAGTATGACACATAAGGGCATCAATTTAGCCCTTAAGAAGGTGATATCTTTTTTTAGGTCCCCTCTTGAAATTCTTTAGCAAGACCAAATTAACAAAAAATACATTCGATTGGAACTAATACAACAAATTTATAAATACATATATAAAAAGGATGTGAGAAAAGTCAAACGTATATTTTGTAGAGCCTCTTGTGATAAAATAGAAGAAACTTTTAACATATGAAGGCTAATCAAAATGTTATTAATAAATATAATGATGCCCAGCTATAATATTAGAAGATGTGTGGACAAAGAACTACAGGAAACTATGTAGACTCCTCCTGTATTGTGCGTGCTTGGATCTCTCCGCTTCTAGAAGAATACACCTCCTTTGCTCTTCCAAATACACATATATTCAAAGTTCCACACTGAATGAATGACTGGTTTAGGTATCATCAAATGGTCGCCAGTTCTTTCTCTTTTATGAGAAGAGGTGACTCTTTCATTACCACACGCTTTTAATAGAGTCTCCTATTTTAATTTCAAAACTAAATCCTATTACCATGCTTTCGCTAAGTTTTTTCTAAGTCTCCAGTTTTTTCTCCACATTGCAGCTAAAGTTTTAATACATAGTCAATTATTTTTTCTTAATTCGAAAACAATTTTTACTAAATTAAAATGAATCAAGAAAATATACATGAGAATGGTGCTATATTATTATGTTTTTTTCCTTTTTTTTAGGTGTACTTTAGACTCAAATCCAATTTCCCCTTCTAGATATATTCTATATATTCCATATCTCAAATTTTATTCTAAAATATCCCAGACAATTATTTCATAGTGGAGACTTTTTGTGTGGCCCATCTATACAAACGAACATACGAACGAGCTAAATTGCATCTTTGTAGATTTTTCTGTTTGGGAGTTAAAATTTAGCGTGAGGAGGATAATAGATTTAAGTGTTACTATTTTTTTTTACTTAATTATTAATAAAATTAAACTTATTTCATATAATAATTTTCTTTGCTACATCACCAATTGTATTGAATAAATTTGTAGAATTTTTTAATATCAGCTTTCTCTAAATTAAATTCTTTTGCATTGTTGAAAAGACTTTATAAAAACTTTTATAACATCCTCCTCCGAATAGTGCATTATTCTATTGCGTAATAACCCTAGGCAAAACTTCTCCCCTGAGCACACAGATGGCGCGACCAAAGTTAATTGCATTTCAACGAAACTTTGGTTATTTTCTTCGTTAAATCATTCGTCGCGTCTCCATTTTGCACTACCGCAGACCGCATGAAATAAAATTCGGAGTGTTGAAAAAGTGGCCGCAAATATTTATTACTCAATATTTGGCACTTTAAGTATAGAGAAATAAAATACAATAATCATTGTATAGATTTTAACATTATTTAACAAAATGCCTGACATAAAATAAAGTGAATAGAAGTTTAAAAAGTAAATTGTAGCAGCGCGTTCAAAACTTGCGAAAAACCGATAAGAGTTCGACAAAAGCCGTGGAATATATTTTTTTTTTTGTATTTCAAGACACCGCAGAACTCTTCGATCCATAACGATGAAAAATTAGTTTGAATTAATTTGTAATTTGTTTGTGCTAATTACCTCTTAGTGCAGGCCTTGTGTACTTTCGATTTAACATCGATTGAGTATTTTTCGTTTGTAATTTCGAAAAATACACGATTGCAATGATGTTCACGGTAAGATATATTGATAGAAAAAAAAAACCGGCAAAAATGTGCTAGATTTAGTAATGTGTTTATAGCTATACACATGAGATAATTTCCTTAGTTTACTTTTTGTACGCATGAACCGACCATTGGCTAAATGGTGGAAATGTTTCCTTTCCTGTTTTTCATTTATTCAAAATCACAAAAAACACAAACCCGGGAAGGTGCAAATTATAACACCTGCATGCGGGGATGTTTTAATTATTTCAAGCAAGTGGATGTGTAACGTATGCTAAAGTTTTTTTTTCTTGCGTCCAGTTTTTGATACATATGTGATATTGTAGAATTGAAAATTTCCTTTTGTTGAGTAGTATTTAACATATTGAAATATGCACGAAAAGGTGAAGCATTTTCCGGAAAGCTTCACCGTTTGCCTAATTCCGAAAAGTTATTTGTGTAATTTAATAATACAAGTATCTATGTATGTACATACGGTTTGTGTCCACATGGCACTTGCGTTCACTTGTTTTAAAAAAAATGTATTTTTAAACTTAGTGAATGCAGACTATAAAAGTTTTTGGGCGGGCTTTAAACCACTTGCGGAGATAGCAGTTTTTTTATTTATTGATTATATTTGGGAATTTTGCCGGGTAATCAAACACCATGTCGGCCTTATGTTTGTAATTCTTTTGTTGCTGACTTAGGAGATTGACCAGTGGCGGTATAAAATTAATGTAGATAGGGCTTGATGAGGGCGATGCTAAGATCAGTAGTAGATAATTTACGTATGTAGGTATGCAGATATTTATCTAGATTCTGTATGTATTATTTTGTTGTCCACACTTGATATCGTGTGCGTGACACATTGCTTACATACAACTTTCTCTCTGTATTTATTCAATTGTCCACACTAGAAGATAAATAAAAGATATTAAGATATTAAACTTGACAATACTCCAACTTTGATTTTCGTGTCGAAAAAATGCTTTTTTCCGATGCGTACCCTACTACTACTGAGTTGGAAGTCACCACGTTGGTTGTTTTAACCTAAGGCTTATCTTCCTTTTTTAGTATGTTTAACTGAAAAAAGTAATAACATGTGTAGATGGATTCCTTGATACGTTAATCACTGCTCACTTCCGAATTTATTGTATCCATTTCTGGTTAACTTGAAACAAACTGGTGTCTAGCATAGGTTTGGTAAAAACTATATTTTTACTAGAATTTAGCAGTTAAGGTGGGTTGATTTTTGCTTGTTCCTTTATACATTGTAAACAAAACTAGTTAAACAAAAACCTTCTTTTTCTTGAAAACAACTTTTCAGAAAAATCACTAAAAATGATTTCGCAGAAATGACTGTAAAGACAAGAAATTTCGTAAAAGTCTGCCTGAACGTATTCCCTTTGGGTTCTGTTCTAAATAAAATCTAAAGTCAGTTATTGCAGGGCTGTGTCCACGCCTTCCATTAGGCGCTCACTCATTTCACATATCCTCTCCTGTCCGCGCCTCTCAATTGTGAGTGACAACTTTAGCATCGATCCAAACTCTCACTTACACTTACACATATACACATATAGATTGAGTTCCAAAATACATCATATGCGTCTTAGATGTAAAATCATGAATTCGAAGTTAAAAATAAATAAATACTTGGCGCGACAGGTCGATGGGACCTAGGGTCTACCTTCTCCACAACCATTCGCGTTGTGAGTGTTATATTCTTCACACGAATGGAAGGGGCCTACTGTTGTTGTACTCTCGGATGTTTGTCAGACGCTCGCGAGAGGTGAGGCCGTGAAAAAACTTTTAGGTGTTCCGCCTAGGACTCGAACATCGAACCCCTTGCTCCGTAGTCCAACGGACTAACCACTGAGCCACGGCGCTCGAATTCGAAGTTAAACCAGAAAATGTTAACAAAGTTGCAAGTTTCAAACAGCATCACAAATCTTATTAATGCGCACCAATTGAGGAAACAACGCATAGATAATTTTTTCGACGTATACATTAGACATTCAACCCACTCATTTAATTCTTTTTTTTATAAAAAGTTAGTCATTTATTGTTGCCGATAAAATACGATCCAAAACATCAAATTTGTCCAAAGTAAAATGTATACAAATCATAAAAGTTGCATTGGAGATGCGTCTCAAAAGTGTATACGAGTATAATCATATAAATATGGTAAAACTGGCAAACGCGCCAAAAGACGTTCTTAAACTCCTTATTAAATTTGTTGATGTCGCGCGGATTTGTAATTTAGCATCTTGATCAGTTGTGAATCACAAATTAGCAGTAATGCTTATAATTGAATCCTAAATACATAGTACATAAATATTGAAATTAATATTCGTAGAAAAAAAAATACTAAAAACACAAGTTGTTAATATAAATAAAAAAAAAACACATCAATATTAGCTGATGAAGGGGGCAAAATTAAAACACACTCTTCTTCTTATGATGCTTCTCCTCTCAGAAGATTGATTTTCGTCCATTCGATTCATACCACACCTGGATCTAAGGTAGCCCATACATGTTATTACCAACTGCTTTCCTTCAGTCGATTCTTCCTTGTAGAATGAAGTGGGTGGGTAGATTGGGGGGTTACTGCATCTACAGGAGTGCAAGCTACCCGGTGTATAATACCAATAAACAATATACTTAGTCCCACAATCAGTTTTTGACAAGAGCGACCAACCCGTTTTCATGATGAATTTTAGGGTGGTTTTCTGTGTCGTGTTTGCTAGCACGGTAAGGTCGTTGGAAGATACCTTTTCGAGGATGGTTTATATTGTTCTGTTGAGGCCTGGGCAATCACAAAGGAAATGCGTTGAATTTTTCTAGTGGCGCAAGTGGTTAGTGCGTTGCACTAAGAAGGAAAGGGTTCGAGCTTTGAGCCCACACAACAGCTAAAAGTTTTGTCCGTTATATTTAAAGAATGTAACACCCACAACATGAATGGTTGTGAAAAGCTAGACTCAGGGTCTAATCGATCTGTAGCGTCATATGTTTTTTTATGACTTCTTGATTTCTAGCTCGCTCATTGGACATTTCATTACCTTGGAAATCCATGGATCTAGTGATCCAGCAGTTCCTTTTCGCGCTTCCTCACAAACTTTGATTTAGTAATGATGGAATTCCTGGTTTTGGCGGCAGCGATTAGCGATGTTGCACATCCAAGTCTGTCGGAGAGGAGGGGTTTTTGTGAAGAGGTCAAGGACCGGTCGCTGTTGTTCTAATATCGCTGGTTGTAGCTAAACATGCTAGATGCTAGATTCTCGTGAGGGTATTAACGTTTAGAGTTAAAGCACATCAGAACAGACAGCGATATGTGACAATGAGTCTAACGATGGCATCACACTTCCAGTGAAATGTGGCATGCGTAAAAGCTATTGAAGCCTTCTTTGGTTTCCGTTTAATTTTTGACTACAAAGATCGATGCACTCAAGGTATCTTTTAAGCTACATATTTGGAGTTGAGTTTTATTTAGTCTAGGAGGCTTGAAGTCGGTAAATCTCGAAATCCTTAGGCAGCTTAGTGTTAATGCAACATTATATTTTCTAAAACATCAGGGTGCATGGATCGATCCATAATATCTTCCATCCAGTGAATTGGTTCTTATCTTAAAAAGAAGCACCAGGTATGGACATTGCATTTATCCAAACATTGTAGTTGGTACGCAGTTGATATTATAAATACTTGTACTACTGTTCCAAAAAATATTGATTCGGTGTGAAAGGGATTCAACTCTCTTAGAAAGAGTCAATATACATATGTAGTTCACTTGGTTTAGCTTTTTCTAATGAACATTAGAAACTTATAGAGGTCGTCGTTGAATTTGCAGAATTTGTTATAAACAGTCTGTTTCATGCGGTGGGCATACATATGTATGTATACATATTTATATATTTGCTTGTTCACAACAAACTTTACTTCGAGACCAAATATTCTTGCTGGTTTCGGTTGCTGATGACATGATATGTTGGATAGTGCGATAGCGTGAATGTCTATCCCCCTAGTTGAAAGGACATTGTTTGTACATATACATACAAAAAACCAACTTATTGATCTATTCCATAGTTAAAGCTTTAAATGAATATGTCACCCGCTTCCTTCTATCGCAGAGGTGCGGACATATGTACATCCAATTTCGGTTTGTGCATCTGGTCTAATTATAGTTTTGTGCAGTGAAATCTCTCATTGGAGGGTTAAATTTTACAATTTCTATAGATATTTACACACGGAAAGTACATTTCTTAATTTAAAAAAAAAAAGTCGCCTTAACCGGACATTATGGCAACAAAATTCCTTTTTGTGAGAAAACTACCACTTTTGCCATTGACGAGGTAGACAGCAAAGCGCGAGTTACCCCCTTTCTGTTCTTTTTCCAATTTACTGACTTACATACTTACGTGGCGCTACAGTTCAGGGTGAACTTGGGCCTTAACCAACAAGGCCGATTTGGTTAGGTAAAATTTGAGTTGTGTGTTGGATGCCATATGGGTTGGTTCAGTCTGACTTCGACGCAGAAGACAAAATCCCCTCGGCTGTTTTACCACTTTTTCGATTCTGAAGAATGAACAGACTATAGAATAATCAGAGTTTGATGTCAACGAATGTAGGACGGATTATGGAAAGACCTCCAAATTTTTTAATGTTGGCGGCAATTTTCAATCTAACCTCAAAACTGAGGGTACTTTACGCCAGACTGATTTTCATAAAAATCGATTCGAAATAGCCTATTTATACGCTTTAAAATGTTATATTTCAATTAGTTTCGACATGCACCTTTAGATGGCATAGCACGTTCTGCGCGAAAAATACGTATGTATAATACAACAGAAGACCCTGGTATTTCAATATGTTTAAGCTTTGGATATGAAGGCTTGTCGATAACTGTTGAAGGATAACTAATTTTTGTGGATTGATTAAGCCTTTGATTCAAATCCAAAATTAATATGCGAGGAATATAAGGCACCAGTCGAAAAGGAAAGTTAATTTTCAAATTAACCCTGTCTCCGCCACACAAAAAATTGTAAATTTTATCAGTTTTGGCATCATTTGACTCACCAGTCTCCAAGCTAACCACTATCATTTTGCATTTCCTTCCACCAAAATTGACTACGTTAAGTAGGCTATACACTTTTAGGTGCGGACTGATAGGCGAAATGATGATTTTTTCATTCTTGAGCTACAGCACACTATCATTATGTATTCGAATAAAACTGAATAGAAATCAAGTTCTTCACTTTGAGTGAGTAAACATACATATACATAGGGCAGGTATTGGATTTCTGAAAAATTTAGACCTCGGGATATGCGTATTACGACAATTTTAATTTTCGTTTTTCGATTCGACTTAAAATAATACGCAAAGCAAGGGCATACCAAGGTTTTATAATTTAAATTTTTGCAAATTGATATCTATTTTATATGAGCACGCTTATATTATCAGCACAGCGTAGTTTCATCAAGAAGGCAGATTGCCGTCCCCATTTTATTGAGCCCCATGTATGAGAAAAACAAGATTAAATTTTGATACTTGTAAGGTATATGCTGAGACAGCATTTCTAGTTTAATTTTTTTTACTTTACTCACTGCTTACCTTTTATTGTACTATATAAACCTCTTATTAGGCTTTTATCAAAAACAGCACATGTTAATGATTTAATTCTTCTTTAATGTAACGACTTTTAAATATGTAGTTATATATTTAAAATACAAAAAAGATTAAACGCACCATAAAACAACGTCAGAAAACAACAATTTTGGCCTTATTAAGTGCATTTTTGGGACAGGGTGATGTTCACAGCAATTAACATGCAAGTAAACATAATTGCTGTCCACAGATCGTAAATTCTCACTTGTTATGGAAATTTTCAAACGATAAATGCTTATTTGTATCCTATTCCCAACCAATATATGCTATAGCACAGAATTCATTTATTTAAGTCTCATCAATAGCGGGTCATTTTTAAAAATATTGTTTATATTTGGTAATAATATTCATATGTATTCTAGGGGACTAACCAACAACAGGACACGCGCTTTAGCGACAAAGAAAAGAAACTTATGAAGCAAATGAAGTTTGGAGATTGCCTCAGCAAGCGAGTCGATATGACAAAAGTAAAATTGGACGTTCTTCGACCATGGATAAGCAAAAAAATCACCGATATTCTTCATATCGAAGACGATGTGGTTGTCGAATTCGTCTACAATCAATTGGAGGAAGAAAAATTCCCTTGCCCGAAGAAAATGCAGATTAACATGACGGGATTTCTCAACGGCCGAAATGCTAGACAGTTCATGGACGAGCTATGGGCACTTCTTTTATCGGCCCAAGAAAGCGAAAGCGGAATACCTGCCGAATTTATCAACCAGAAAAAAGAGGAAATACTCAAGCGAGAGGAAGAGCAGCATACAATCACCTCTAAACGTGATCGTTCTGGCGATAGGGATCGCGATTACACCGAGAATCGAAGAAGAGAACGTTCTAATGAGTTGTCTTCATTGAGTCAGTTGCCGCATAATCACAGTGCTATTGAACAGGTTAGATCACACTTGAAAGCTAAATCTAGATCTAAATCGCCTGAAGCAAATAATTTAGGTAGTAATTCTAAAGATGCTACTATAGATACTGGTGGTGGTGGTGGCGGTGGTGGTGTTGTTGGAAAGACGTCGTCATCCTCCACAACAGCTGCAATAACTAGAGAACGCTCCAAGTCCCCGACAAGAGATCGAGTCCGTTCTCCACGGCCAAAGTCAAGGGATAGGTCGCCGCCAAAGAAATCATCTAGAGAACGTTCGCCAAGACGTTGGGATTCAACAAGGGATAGGCGGCGTTCTAAGTCACGTCATAGATCGCCAGAGAGAAGGCGACGTAGTCGGTCAAGGGATCGCAAACCTTTGCAACAGGGGCAGTCCTCAAGTAGACGGCGTTCACGCTCAGTTTCACCCACTAAAAGGGGTGGCTCTCGAACGGACTACCGTGCACCCGAAAGGAAATCTAAATCTAAGTCTCCAATTAAGCGGAAGGAGTCTTCAGGCTCTCCTAAACCAGCTGATGTTTCACTTAACGGGCATGACGGCGATGGATCAAAAAAATTAACGAAAGTGCAAGCAAAGCTTTTGGATTTGGCAAGTGCGCCCAAACGTAACGATAAAAGCCGTTCAAGAAGCTCTGATTCACACTCATCAACGCATTCTAGGAATCGTAAACCTGTGTCGGGCAAGCGACGCTCTAGATCAAGGTAAGATAATGTCGATTTAAGTATAACGAATTTTTTTTTCAAATATTTTCTATTTTGCACAGATCCGTGGTTAAAAAGGGCAAATCTCGCTCGTCAAGTTCCTCATCATCATCATCTGGATCATCGGTAGGTCGTAAGAAATCCCGTCGTTCGCGCTCTGAAACGAGTTTATCTCTGTCACCAGCAAATGGAAAGGACGACTTCGAGATACGGAAAAATCAGAATAGCGTTCAAAAAAAGCGGCAGTATAGAAATAACCGAGAATCTTCTTCAAGCAGTTCTTTGGACAAAGCTCCACCAAGGCGACAGGAAATCAGGCGTTTCGATCAAGGGCGTAGGTCACCAAGAGGTCGTAGTCCACCTCGTGGTGGGGGTGGTGGAGGCGGTGTTCGCAATCGTTCACGTTCACCTATGCGACAGCGCTCACGATCACGCAGACGATCTCGATCCCGAATTCGATCCAGATCAAGAAACCGTTCCCGTTCGCCAATGAGGCGTTCAAGGTCTCCAAGAAGGTAAACTCGATGCAAATTTTTTCTGTAGATTTGTTGTTTTAATCAAGCGCCCGTTTAAGGACCGAAAGTCACACTATCCATTCTTTCACTTTTGTTTTAAATCTGCTTTATTATTAGGGTTAATATCAAAATAAGAAATAAATTCCATCATTCCATTCCCAATTTGGGGTTGTAATTGTTGCACATCAACGGCTGGAGAAAAAATCCTCCTCTTTACACTAATTCATAGAGGATCTATATGAGGATATTGATCAGAGTGATGAAATACTGGTGTCAGCTTGTTTTTCAATCTTTTCCATATCTTTATCGACAGACTTCAACTAAGATGGATTGTCCCTTCTCTACTGTTTTAATCACATGGGACTAGTGTCATTCGTTATTTCCTTTTTGGCTTGTAGAACTCTCAACTTATTTCCGATTCCCGATCAGGTTCGCATTTCGTTCCTTCTTTCTTAATCAAACTCTTCCATGTGGTTTAGGGCAGTGACTCGAAATCGGCTCCATACAAAAAAACTATTACGATCACAAGCATAATGAAATATTCTATCTTTTTCAGATTCAATCGTCGCCGTACACCAAATAATCGTGGTCGTGGTGGTGGCCGTGGTCGTGGCGGTGGTAATCGTCGTCGCAGCATGAGTCGCGATCGAATGCGTCGAAATATGTCTCCGCGGGATCGCCGCTCTCCTTATGATCGTCGATCTCCACCAAGACGACAATCGCGAGATCGCAAGTTTTCACCAATACGAGATCGTAGATCGTCACCATACCGCGATAGGAAAGTGTCGCCACCTCCACGTCGCCCCTCACCTTCGCCACTTCAGAGAAGATCACGTGATCGTCGTTCTCCAATTATTCGAGCTTCAAGAGATCGACGAATGTCACCTATGAATGTATCAAGAGAACGACGACGGACGTCACCGCTGCGAATATCTCCACGACGGCCATCACCGCCGCGACGTATATCACGAGATCGACGTCCTTCTCCGCCACGTTCATTGCGCGACGGTCGCCCACCCTCCCGGGATCGACGTACATCTCCTGTACAGCGTATGCCATCGCGTGAAAGCCGCCCAATATCACCAGGAAGACGTGGCAGTTTTCGTCGTTCCATACCCAGGCAAATGCCGAAACCAATGCCTGTCAAAATTATTCGAAGCGATGATAGATGGGAACCCCCACCACCAGTAAAGCTTCGTTCTGACAGTCCAAATTGGGACGATGAGGAAACAAATTTAGCGCCGGTTCGTACAAGAAGCATCGAGAAACGCGAAAGTCCAATTAAATCTGCTAGACCAGATATGAGCGCAGCTAAAAAACTTAGCGGCAGTTCAGATCATCAAGTTTTGAAAGAAAGTCCGGAAAAGAGATCGAAGTCGACTTTCGACCGCAAGCCTAGTCCAGTCCGTAAAGAACGTAGTGTAGACCGTTCAACAGAATACGCTAAGAACGTAGAGCCGCCGCAAAAGGATAGAAAGGAAGACATCTTCCGACCGAAAGTTAAGGTTGAGGAAGAGCGACCTGCTGCTCCTATTATTGTTGAACAAGTAAAAGCAGTACTAATTCCATCTCGGAAACCTGTTCCGCGAGATAAATATAGTACAAGTCTGTCACGGACCCCGTCCCCATTCCTTAAGCCCCACGAAAGGGAAAAGGCAAAAGAAAAACCAATCACAACTGTTCAAAAAATGGCGCCATCAACTGCTGCACCTGCAAAGACTTCTGGTAAAAAGTCCAAACCAAACAGTGAATCAAGCTCATCTGACAGTTCTGATAGCGAGGATAGCGAACAAGAACAAATCCCTGAACGCAAAGAGCAAAGATCTCGTCGAGCGCACTCTTCTTCGAGTGAAGAAAAAAGTGGTAATGAAAAACAGTCGAAAACTGTAGTTGCAGCTAAATCTCGCAAGGACGTAGATACGGAAAAGAAACAGGAAAAACCTATAGAACCTCAAAAGAGAAAAATCTCAACAGAGAACCGCGAACAGGCAGATGTTAAGCGATCACGTTTACCAGAGAAAAAGGAGAAGTCAAAGAAATCTGATTCCGACACCGAAGACGAGCGCGGTGGTAATAGGAATTCCGACCGGACAGCGTCACGTAAGAGAACCCTGTCGGCATCTAAAAAACCACAAAAACTAGTAATGACCGGTAACGATGATTCATCCGACTCTGATCAACCCAAGAAGAAACGAAAGAAGGGCAAGAAGTCCCGCCATGATTCAGACGATGACAGCTCCTCATATTCAGAAGCTGAGGCGAAGAAAAAGAAACATAAGAAACACAAAAAACACAGCAAAAAAAGCAAGAAACATAAGAAACACAAAAAGAAGAGCAAAAAGGCTGATAACAGTTCCAGCAGTGATGATGACGAACCTGCTGTTGTGAATGAAGATCTTGAGAAACAGCTCCGCGAAAGAGCACTGAAATCAATGAAAAAGCAGGACTAGAAGCACCCATCTATCCGGCTATCAACTCAACTCTTAATTTCTATCTAACAAGCATTCTGCCGTTAAGATATTTTGAATTGCTTGCGCACTTCGATGCGCTTCATTCAACTTTAAGTTCTTTACGTAGGGGTTCCTTTATTTCACTAACATCATATTCCTTACTTCTTTCTACCATTATACTTGTACAACCTCCTTCCAGAATTCCCGATAATAAAAAGAAAAAGAACGATTTAAATTTTACTTTAAACTTGATGTAGACCATTCGTATGTTGATGTTTTTTTCACCTTTTTTGTTTCGATATAGTAGCACTTTACAATTTTATAAATTATTATAAATTATCTATTGAATAACGAAGAGGACATGTAAGACACTAAGGACTATTCATTAAAAAAAAATAAATAATAATAATAATAGTAATAAAAAATAAGTACACAATAAGAAATAAACATTTCAATAAGATTGTGTAAAAATTATTCTAGCAAAGAGTTTAATTTGAATGAAATAAAAATAAAGAAATAAAAATACCTACTTCACTGTTGTTCTGTAATTAATTTTTATGTTAAAGGATCTCGGGTTCGGGTGTACATTATATTTTTCTCTAATGACTTCAAAGTGTTGTTTGTGAGTTAGTTTGATACATCATCACGACGTTTATGTACTCTAAAACGATTTTTTCCGATTCCGTAAAGAGTCTGCCTGGGTGACGGCGCTGCTTCTAGTTGCCCACACCAATCACTTTGGCATCCGCGATATCTTGATCGTTAAGACTTAAATCTTCCTTGTCTCGAACCTGGGGCAGTGATTTGAAGATCCACTTTGCCGGAACATTATTGTCTATTCGTTCGATGTGGCTGTGCCAATAGTGTAGTCAACGAGTTTTGGCTTTTTGATTTACAGGAAGGACTCGAAATGTATTGTCCGGCTTTTCAGTACGTTTTACGTCATTTCCTGACACAATTTTCTCATGGAAACCCCTTTCGTCATTCTTATTTAGCCGAAATTCACATCTTGCCGATTTCGTGCATCTGTTGGCCTTTTCGCAGAAATGCATACGCACATCCATACGTATGTATGTATATATGTATGTACATTGACGTTTACTTTTCGTAAGAAAAGTGTAAATTTAGCTGTGCAGGTAAATAAATCGCAAATTGGCACGATATTTACATACATATGTATACTTTTGTTTCCTGTAGCAATAAGTACGTAGATAGGTGAGTGAGTTGTTTAGGTAAAAACAGAAAGCCGCAATTGTGGTTCTAGTCGAATTTGGTACGTACATATGTACATATAAATGCAATTTTACGTTATGTCTTTTATATTTATTTGTGATCCCATTCAGGATATGGGCTGTACCAGTGTTGGATCATTTTTTTCGATTTACATCGCATTTTCTCGATCCCGAAACCGACGTCAATCCAGGTATGTGCAACTCATACAGTTTGTGGTTCCGCGCACACAGGACGTTTTTGCTTATTGCCCGGCATTCGGCTCCATATAGTACAACTGTTTTGATTGACGGTGGGCCGATGTTTGTTTGTTAACATCACCTCTATCAAGGCCCACTCTTTTCGCTTGTTCTTTAAGGGAGTGCATCAGAACATAAAATGCTAATTTTTATCGCAAAAGGTCAATGGACCCAGCGCCTAGCTTCTCATAACAATTCGTGTTGTAAGGTATCATCTCTTGAAACTTGGTCGATCGTCGATTTACTGGGTCCGAAGAGACACTGGTACATGCCGATTACTGTGTTGCAGAAAGATTTGAAATGTTTACATAGCGGGTATGTACTTTGGATAGGACTTTCTATCCGACATTAAGCAGTGATATATGATCGTCTTTTTTTGAAAATATAAACATAATCATACATAATTTCATCATCATAAAAAAAAAAAAAAATAAATACTTGGCGCTACAGGTCGATGGGACCCAGGGCCTAGCTTCTCACAACCATTCGTGTTGTGCGTGTTACATTCTTTACACGAATGGAAGGGGCCTACTGTTTAATGCCGTGTCCGAAGGGCAATTTGTTATTTGAGAATCTTTCTCGAGACAGTTATACTCTCGGATGTTTGTCAGACGCTCGCGAGAGGTGGGGCCGTGAAAAACTTTTAGGTGTTCCCCGACTGGGATTCGATCTCGAACCCCTTGCTCCGTAGTCCAACGCACTAACCACTGAGCCACGGCGCCCACTTTCATCATCATACTTAATATAAAAAAAACTTGTAAAGTGTAATTTTTGGACGAATAAATTTTAATTGCGACTTCACCCATAAAATTATTATTCAGCTTGAAGTCATGTTTGACTTCAAAGTATAAGTCAAAATGAGTGCAATCTTTTAGACTGCTCGGTTTTCATTGAAGTCCCTACATTCACTGAGTTCATTCATTTATTGAAGTCATCTCGCGATACTGAATGCATTCAGATTTGAGTCAATAGCTTAAATTTGAAAACCAAATCGTTCATAATTATAATAATAATTCGGTCTTTCTTAGCAAATCTTGCTAAGTCATTCATATAAATCCTCGACTCGGTATTAGGCGTATTTTATTATCGCTATGATCTGACCTGGATCATTGATTTGTACGCATTACAACAACAACACGAGATCTTGCTTTTGATTTAGATCAATTTTCGTGATCCAAAAATTAATTCGTGCTATTTCTCACTAGGATACATTTCCATTTGTGAATGTTGGTATAATTGTCAACGATTGACAAGGGTCCATGTTGCCATATTAGAATATGAAATCTTACTTTGAAACTAAATTAAATTGGTGCCGGTAAAATATACAAAATGAAAATTGAAATGTATTTAACAAATATAATCTAAATTGGGAAATACAAAATAGTATTCTAGTATTCTCACTATATAATAAAAAATATTCTTGTGGATCAAATTTTCATAAAAAAAAAATATTCTTTCACATGGCAACTCCGCGCTATACGTCAAAAAGGAACTGAGCTGTGCAATAGCAAGGGACAATAACAAATGATCCATTCTGTTTTATTATCATTGTGTGATCCGGATCAGATCATGGTGATAATAAAACACGGCTATTGTACTGATATCCAAACGGCAGAAATCTATTTCGACTGCGAATGTAGAGTGACCAATGTATATAGAAATAATGGGAATATACTCTTTTTCTTTCTTGTATTTACTTGTCAAATTCCGACATGAAATGCACAAAATAGAAAGCCAAAAGTTTTTTTTCAAGTTTAAAATACATTTTTGAAAATCACTGAGTGTCACTTCTAAACTGAAATCATTTTAAATTATTGAAATGTCAACTTGCAAATTAGTAGATATAAAACATTTTAATAAGCACGATTCAATAAAATTGTATGTATATTCATATATAGCTAATCTGCACTGAATTATGTATTTGAAAATGAATCACAGCTGAGTTTAATTGTAAGTATGGAACTTGGAACAGAAAAAAAAAAGACATCGGGGCTAAGCAACATCATAAAAACTTGTCAGTACTGTGTGTGAACTGACATTCCACACCATATGCAGTAATGCAAATAAGTACACCCTAAGCCAGCTAAAATTATTCGGAGTAACATAATATTTTAATAATTTAATATAAGCACCTGCAATTTCATAACATTTTTGAATTTTTTGTTTCGAAAAAATAGTGCATTGACAAAATTGATCGATAATGCTACCACCTTAGAGTAAGATAACGGAAACTTTCGCCAGTAGATGACGCTCGCTATAGCAAAATGTGTTGCGAACACAAACCACTGAACTGTGTGTCCACAGCTGTCAAAAATCTTTCAGAACTACAACATCCGGCCATCTTCCTTTCCTTTTTTTATTGTCTTGCAAGATGGTGAGTGCCTCCTAAAATTGCTTTAAAAATTCGTTTCCATCGTGTATAAACAGTGATTTTTACAAATTAAAATGTAACAAAGTTTGTAAAGAATTGTGTGATACATTGGACAATGTGATTATTTATTATTTCCCTCGGCAAGTTGTTGGAAAAATGTACCCAAAGACATTGTTATTATTTGCCGGGAAAGAAGAAAAAAATCGAAAAAATGGAAACGAATTTTCGCACAATGAATTGTTTAATGTTTCAAAATGTGTTCGGGTTGTTAACTTGTTGATTTTATGTATTTTAGGCGCGAGGACCTAAAAAACATTTGAAGCGTTTAGCCGCACCAAAAGCATGGATGTTGGACAAACTTGGGGGAGTCTTTGCCCCTCGTCCTTCAACCGGCCCACACAAGCTGAGGGAATCCCTACCCTTGATGATTTTCTTGAGAAATCGTCTAAAGTACGCCCTGACTGGCGCTGAGGTAACTAAGATTGTTATGCAGCGCCTTATCAAGGTTGACGGCAAGGTACGCACGGACCCTACATTCCCAGCTGGATTTATGGGTAAGTTGTTTTGCTGTTTGTTTAGTTTCACATCTAATAACCGATTTCTCTTAAAGATGTCATCACAATTGAGAAGACTGGTGAGTACTTCCGTCTGGTCTATGATGTCAAGGGACGTTTCACCATCCACCGCATCTCTGCCGAAGAAGCCAAGGTAAGTAAGGAGCGCTTGTATTTTAAGCGGTTATTCAGCCGGCTTGATCGAAGACCATGTGTAATGTAAATAACTTATTTAGTGGTTCAAAAGTAAGCCGATAGCAATTTGTTTGTTTCGACGGTCACTGATTGTCTTGATTCTTGTGGCGGTATCAGTAACACTTACGTGCAATAACAATTCCCCGTGAAACCTTCTGTTTGACGACACCTTTACTGCAGTTAGTGAAACGAGGCGCGTGTATTAATAGTGTTCTATTTTTTGTTTGTAGTACAAGCTGTGCAAGGTGCGCAAGACTCAGTTGGGTACCAAGGGAGTTCCATTCTTGGTTACACATGACGGCAGGACCATCCGCTACCCTGATCCATTGGTCAAGGCCAACGACACAGTCCAGGTCGACATCTCTACCGGCAAAGTCACCGATTACATTAAGTTTGACTCAGGTAAGCGTTGTATTGGTTTTTTTATTCACATGTTAGGCTTGTCGAAGACCATGTTTAATGCAAGATCAACATTTTGTGGTTCAAAAGGAAGCCGAGAGTAATTTTTGTTTCGACGGTCACTGAATGTCTTGAAAATTGTGGCAGAATCAGTAACATTTTACGTTCATTACATTTGCTCCAATCAATCTATAAAATGAATTCGGTTTTGAGTGCATTTAATAATTTTTTCCCATTTTATCTCGTTTTTCAGGCAACTTGTGCATGATCACCGGAGGCAGGAATTTGGGTCGTGTTGGTACCGTCGTCAACCGCGAGAGGCATCCAGGCTCTTTCGATATTGTCCACGTTAAGGACACCCAAGGACATGTGTTTGCAACTAGATTGACAAACGTATTCATCATCGGCAAAGGTAATAAGCCATACATCTCGCTGCCAAAGGGCAAGGGTGTAAAATTGAGCATTTCCGAGGAGCGCGACAAGAGGTTAGCCGCTAAAACTGCTCATTAAGTTTTTTAATAAAGGATAAAATATTTGTATTTTACGAAAATGAAAATATAAGACAAAATATTTAATTTGTTCTTTTTATAACCTCATACTTGTTGGTCGGTTGAAAAGGATATACAACCTTGGGCTTTGCCTTCACATATTTAGTCAATATGAAAACTAAAAGTTATTTTATAATTAACGATTACATTGAAATCTAGGCCTGATCAATTGACTAGAATAAAGAAAGTATTCGTAGGATTATGGTAAAGAGTACATAGTAGGTATTAATGATCTCAAAAGAATTGGTCACGTACAAAAAATCTGTCGGAAGATTTACACTGAACTGCAGCGAAACGTTACGATTGCTACTGCAAACTATTTTCCAGATGCTCAGAACAGATTCGCATATATTTGAAGATATTCAAGATACCCCAAACGGGTACACGAGGAGCATTTGACAGAGAATCTTCTTCCACGATTCCATCAGATCGGCCATCTTCACACAAAATACAAATAAAGCTCCGGGTGGCGATGGAATTTGTCCTAGACTAATACAGCACGGAATTAACACTCATTGAACTGCAGAACTGCTACTAACATCAACGGCATTGACTCACAGACAACCAAATGGATTTGCTCCATGCTTAGTAGCAGCATCGTTTCTGGAAAGCTTGCACAATTCTCGATTTCCGTTAAGTCCGCTAAAGGTTGTCCTTAAGGTGGAGTTCTATCCACACTACTATGTCCATCGTAGTAGTATGTAGAACACTTAGTCATAATAATTATTGCACTAATGCAAAATGCCCTAACAAGTTAATCAAAATAAAACAGTCATCATACCATTTACCAGGAAGAGAAATCAACCTCCTGAGATTAACTCTAAATGGTGTACAACTTAATTTCTCAAAAGAAACCAAAGTATCTCGGGGTAATTCTAGACCAGAAACCTCATCTGGACGGAACTACGAAAAAGGCGACTGAAGCCTACTGGGCCTGTTTTGGGCTTTTCGGAAAAAAGCAAAGCAAAGATAATTTACTGGATTTGTCTCACCATTATATGTATGTATGTATGTGTACATATATATATTTGGCACAACAGGTCGATGGGACCTAGGGCCTAGCTTCTCACAACTATTAGTGTTGTGCGTGGTATAGTCTTTACACTGTTTAATGCCGTGTTCGAAGGGCAATTTGTGATTTGAGAAGGATTCTCAGGACAGTTGTACTCGGATGTTTGTCAGACGCTCGAACCCCTTGCTCCAGAGTCCAATGCACTAACCACTGAGCCACGGCGCCCACTTTTTTTGCCTCACCATTGTCACCCCAAATAATATATGTACATATAATTCGCCGCTCTGCTCTACAGAAGGTGCAAAGACATGCCTATGTAAGTATGCGTACCTGTCCGACTGCTGAGCTGGAAGTCTTTCTAGACCTTTCACTCGTACATATGTATAAGTGCTATGAAGATTGCTGAGGCAAAGCCCATTAAGCTTCACCTATTATAAAACATCGATACCACCAACCTACCTTGACAGAATGGTATCCTGCTATCTTTTCCAGCAGTATGCCTCTCGGACTAGCCGAAAAGAATCAATCACTATCGCCCCTTTAAAGTTGTTATTCCGAAGCCCAGTTATTGGGATGATTTTGATATTCCTAAACTGATATAGGAGATAGGACACTTTACATCCATCTTTCAAGCAGAGGTTTTCGCTATCGAGCCTTGTGCCAGACAGTAGAAGAAACCTTCGAAGAAGCCATGTAGATATATTATCGAGCAGCCAAGTAGCTAATAAAAGCTCTCATATTTTTTTGACTTTGAGTTTAAGTTGCTTGGAACTGTCTTCAAACCCTACAGCTTGCTGTACATAATAATATTAGTCTAATATGAGTCCTTGGACATATATGCACATATATACATATCACTGGCAATGAAAGCATATATATATAACACTGATGGACGCTGGAGTGCTAAGCCAGCTTTTAATAACTGCTTAACCTGTCCCTGGTCCCAGTTTTAGAACGTGTGTTGACATCAAGTTGACTTGTCCGATGTACCGACTTTTTAATTACCTTTCCCATGGCCTGGTGGGACCCAGAAATCATTGAACAACGAAATATTAGTTGCCTACAAGCTATTTTCACGCATATTGTTACATTTCACGCACATTTGTTAGAAATCCGTCAATTCACCCTTAAATCGGTGAATTCACTCAATGATTTCTGGTGGGACCAAAGTGTCAATTGTAGATTTGGCAGGTTTTACAATTTTTCAGTCCTTCTCACGTTGTTTTCATGGAGTTCTGTAAACAAACTGCTGTATGTGGTTTCAGCCATCTTAAGGCTGAGTGTGTCCATGTCTCCCGCACCGTTTTTCACTTGTTCATCTGCGTCTTCATTTCCGGGTATACTACAGTGACTAGTTGACTTGGAAGGAGCTTTCCTTGCATTCCTTCACCAATTTCGAGTTACTTCTTGGAATACCACGTTCCGCGTGAGTTCATATAGCAAACTTCTCTGTCAGAAGTGGGTACAGTCACGAACTGTTCCAGATGAACTGCATGATTGAGAGGTTGTGCTTTTAGCCCTTATTGCATGAATGCAGTTGGAATGAGGAAAACCTTTGACTCTTCCTTGACCTGACTTACAAGGGCATCAACAAGTTCTTGAGGATCTTTAACGGGAGAGACGCCTTCCATTAGTGCTTTCGTGTGTTCAGTCGCACTTACTTGAGAAAGTCGTGTTGACGGTCCATATGAATACGCCGGCGACCGCGCATGGGAAAAAAATCTCTGACAACCTCGAGCGAGGTGCCCAATCTCCATATATCGGCCCTGAATCCTTCACAATATATGTACATATGCCAAAAAATGCATTAATTTTTCAAAAGATCGAACGAAGGAGATTTTGGCAATTACCAAATATAACGCGAAGATATCCTGACGGACTTTCTATCTGGTAAATGGGTCTCAACTATGACCTCAAGAAAATTGGTATTAGGCAATCAAACACGTGCCGACTATGCCTCGAGGACACTGAAACCGTTGAATATATTTGATGTGAATGTTCTGCTATTGCTTGATTTCCTTGGAACACCGTACAGTTAATAGATTCTAAGTAACGACCATTAATTTGAATTCCTTGGACTCTTTCCATTAAAAAAGATGTAATCTAATTTAACAAAGCAGAATTGCAGTTCTATTACATACAACAAATAAAATTTACATGAAATACAGAAGGTAGTAGGAAATTAAGCCCATAAAACGTATCATAAACATGTTTATCAAGTAACTTACTCTGTTCTGGCACAGTGACACATATAAGTATATCGTGGTGCAGACATCTGATATTTCAATGCCAGCGGAAGTATGTCAGAGGTTCGATCGCTTGTGTACCTTGATGTATGTATATATATATATATACGGTATAGTTGTAACCGACATATACATATCGATACTGTTGGCAGAGAAGAGAACAAAGCCGTTCTGTGGTCAACATCTTCCAAAGTGAGAGGTAATCTAGTGGCATGCGGATACCAAGGATAAATGAACTCATCTCGAGTTCGGCAAGGGACCAGTTTACCTTCAATTTTTTTCTCTGCGTTTTATAATTGGATGGACCCTCGTGTGGAGTGTGGATGGACCCTCTTAAGACAATCGTTAACGAGGTCATCGTCATCCACGTATCCATGGGCAGCCAACAGGGAAGAGCGAGTGGCTTTTACTTTTATTTAAACATATTTTTGGGTATGTACAAATATAGACATGTACAGCTATGTAGGTACATATGTACTTCTTAGTATTTATCGTCGAGTACCTGAGTAGGAAATTATTTATCTTACGTAATATTCTTCCAGAGTTAAGTTTGCCTACAGAAACAACATAGTTTGACTCAAAAGTTAAAAGAGTTTAACCGAAGTCTTCTTTGAAAAACGTATCTGTTTGGAAGTCTTTATTAAAAAAAAAACCTAGATCTCGTGGACGATTCTTTATCCGCGAAGTACCTAGGGGCCGCAATTCGGTTTAGTAAGTTCGAATTCACCTTATAAGTTATAATTTCAATATTATAAACTCAAACATTTAGGAGTTCTTTCATTTGGAAGAAAAACTAACTTTATGTTTCTATTTCATTTAAATTGTTAGGAGTAAATGTCTTAGGATCAATTGCATAGGAGTATGTTATAGTACTAGTCTAAGCGTGCGGCATTGCGATAGATTCCTTAATAAACGGTTTATTGTTGATAGGTCTGTTCGCGTACTTTCTGCGCCAAAATTCGTAGATTGTGAAATTTCAAGAAGTGGGGGTAAAATTCTCTCAGAGAGTGGTGAAATCACAAAAAAGTAAACGAACGCGAAAGCTACGAAATTCGCCCACTTTTTAGACTTCAAAATACTGCAGATACACAAACAAAAAAAAAAATTCCTAAAATATATCTGACAGATTTGACAATTTTGGAAAATCAGTGCAAAGGAATTTCCTGCAATAAAATTCGATTCATGGGGAAATTTTTAATCTCTCGTGAGCTCGTGAAAAACTTCGAAACTTTTGCGTACTCGAACAGGATTTGGGGACTTTTCGTAGTTTTTCGTGAAAATTCGTTGTTTTGGGAATTTTGGTGCAGAAAGTACGCGAACAGACCTTTATTACAAGCCATTTGCTTCTCGTTGACATCTATGACAGCCTAATGTCAAACCAACAGTTGCTAGTGCAAGTAGGATGTAACTCTTAAATTCTAAACAGCTGTAATACTTCACGGACTTTCTTATTAAATACAAAATCAGAAATAGTAATACACGTGATTAAATATCTGCAGATGTTTAGAAATCTAAGAAGTCATCCTTAGGGGCTGCAGAATTGTAAAGCGAAGCAATATAAGTAGGGAGAAGGTAGGATGACAGAGCGAGGTTTTGAAAGAGCCGTCTTTTCTATTGGTTTTCTCATATTTAATTGTACTAATTCTCTTCATTTTATTTAGATAATAAGGTCTTTTTAAAAAAGAAATAAAACTAACCTCCCAGGTAGATGTGCATGTACTAGGAAAATAAGAATCAATATTGTACAATGATTTGAAATATATTATTAAATTATATTTTTACTTGCATCACTAGGTTCGACAATTCCGTCTATCTGCCTGAATGTCTGTCTGTATGGTCGATTGAGTTTAAAGGGCTGTTGTGCTTGTTTTGTTCTTTATTGAGGCTCCAAATAAAATATAGAGGCAAACCTTTCAGAGTCATTCAAAACCCTTATTATGCAGTTCTGTCCTAGACTTGATCTGAGAGATAGTATCGAATTGGGCTTGTTGAAGCGGTCACAGATCTGCTACGTCATCGATGTCTTGGAAACTGTGTTCTAGGCCAACATGCCAAAAAGCTAAACCTCTTTTTAAGTGACTTCTGCAGAATCTGTAGAGTTGAGGATTAACGTCATTAAGAGTCATGGATTTCCTCGGCTTTATTAAACGTTTCGGTTGATCAAATGGTGCGATCTATGGGATCGCAATGGACCTTTATTGTTGTAACTGCCAAGTATCATAAGTTTTTAACCTATGTAAACCTAAACCGAATACGAATACACTAAACGAATTTTTTTTCTAAGACAACCATCTGCAGCAACTTGAAACTTAATAAGAATGTTATAGATTCAATAAAACGTAAAAATACTACATTTTCAGAAGAACATGATCGCTAGGTATATTTGAAAATAAATATAAAAATTGTTCCTTTATTTACAAAATCTTTTTTATTATGTCTTAAACAACCTTAATATGCCGGGAGGCAGAATTGTATGTATGAGTCACAAGTTTTTCTTATCTACTATCTTAGAAACTCAGATTCAATGGGAAGATGGTGTGGCAGTAACTCTATGACCAATGATACTTCATTACGTAGAGGAGTTGTTGTTTGCTTATTGAGAGTTCTTCCGCAACGACATGGCTTTCTGACCCTATAGGCATGGCTGGTCAACATCAATGGCATAGTAAAACAAAAGCCAATTGTTTAAAAAATGAGAGTCTACAGCCCATTATAGTAGACGTCCAGCAGATGGCGCTTTTCAAGGCTGTCACTGATCCTAGGCTAACTTCCTATTATAATTTGCATACGAATATTAGCAATCCCATGTATGAGTGTATTCACATTGATTTTGAAAAATTACGTAACGTTAATTGGGCAATACAGTTGGTGACAAAACCAGATAGAGTACTGAGCACTGTACATTGCGCCCCATAAATATTCAATTTCGATCGTAACTTACGCCCATTAAGTTCATGCATGCGATCATTTGCATATTCCTCTATGCCATGAGCCAGAATGCAAGCCTATATTACGCTCACGCATAAATTTTCCCAAAATAAAAAAAAAACAATCATCTGCAGGCAACGATAATTGCACTCGTTCCCATATGGACAAAACTTGTCGCGCGCTTCGTGTTAGTTACTTGCATTCATGTGTAGTTTTTGCAAATTTTTATTTTTTCTTCCAGTTTCGTCTATGAATATTGGTTTGCCTTCGAGAAAATCAAATTTATTTCTCGAAATCAATGACGATTTCACTTACGTAACTCTATCACATGAAAGTAAATAAAAAAGAGTAAGAAGCGGCTCAGTATGATGCAGCCTGAGCTGCATTCGCGTGTCTTTTTTTCTCCACATTTTGCTTATTAGTAAATTTACGGGTAATGGTTGATGCCCACACAGTTTGAATTAAAATAGCGACGTGACGACCTCCACCCAAAATGGGAGTCGCGCTGATTTAACGTGCAATATGTTTGGTACAAATATTTGTAACCTCGTATTGGTATCGAAAAATTGTGACCTCCTTGTTTGGGTGCGTCATACGAAGTTTGCCTATTTTACCGATCCCATTGTCTTGCCAGGTGATATATCAACACATCCTTGTTACATGTTAATGTCTAAGCAGAATGTCAGGTGGGTCCCAGCTATTAGTGAAGCAAACGGGTGACTTCAACTTCCATGATATCCATAATTTTATGAACGTAGATCGAGTATAATAATGCTGTGTAATAAACAAACGCTGGGAGGATGTCTTCGGAACACACTGCTTATTCTGCCTATAAAGCTATAAAAGTTAATAGGCATGTTTATGATTAGATCCATTCAATATTGGAGTTGGTGTATCTGGGTTAGGTGTAGGTTAGTGTGGGTACCAAGCAAGATGCAGGCACATTTAAGTCAAAAGAAGTGGTTTGTGATACCTATGGACTAATGTCACCTTTGCAACTAGTTGTCTATAGAGAGAAGCCTATTGTAGACTCAGTAATATACCAACAATGTTCACATACTCGATGTTTAGAAGTTTTCCGAAATAGGAGCGCTCTGTGACCAAAGTTAGTCAATTTGTTTTGCGTTTGGTACTCTTCATGAATAAAGGCGTCTTGTTCCCTTGGTGGCCACAATTCAATTACTTGCGAGTCTACATAAGCCATGTAGATGGCAGTGTCACTATCTCATACTCGTGTGAGCTATCTACGGTCCTGGTAGTAAAGTATAGATGATACTCCGGAAGTGTTTTCGAAGACTTTCCAGAAGATTGACTTGATACAAGTCATGACATTTGTCATTTGGCGCCATTATAGCAGCAAAAATTATAGCATCTTTTAATAGGTTGATTACTTTTGCTCCACCTTTTATGTGACTATGACCACTGATCTCATAAAGAGACTCTAGAAAATTAGGCAGAAGAATAAATTGTCCAAAGGAAACGAGGAGGAAAATTATAAATGGGAAGGAAATAATTGAAGCGCGTTACAAACTTACGGACACCATGGTGTTCTGTCGTTGTTAATGTTGTTTCCCACGAGGTGTCAGGTTTTTATTCAGTGTAACATTCGTACAAGTGAGAAGAACGATCCAGGAATGCCCTTCAACTAAGGTGTCTCTCTATTACTCTTGGAGAGCCAGCGAAAAGTTCAGGAAGTTCAATGCAGCAAGTGTAGAGTATAATTATTGCTAACATCGCCCAAAAAGTAATACAAGCAAGTAGCTCAGGGTACTCATATCCTTAAAAGATTACATTTCTGTTGGCGAAACCATACAATGGCTTCTTATAAAGCGAAGGATGTTTATGATGTATGAGGATATCAGTTCGCTGAGGTCATTGATGGAAAGCCCCTAAATAGAGCACTCTACTCTAAAGGTTTCTTTCTCTTCTACACATGTATATATACCTAGCATTTTAGGATATTGACCTATCAGAAAGCTTTCTATGAGGACACTGATTATATGTGATGATATGTGATCGCTTTAGCAAAGCCAACCCGAGACTACATCTTTGATCTAGGTAAGGAGATATACACATGGCTTGGTATGTGACATGTCTGTTAATTTTTCGAACTAGGGTTGATCCTTTTGAACTTGTTTAACTTCTGTGGATATTTAAATTAAACGTTAGGCACGACCAGATTTTGTAATGTAGAGTCGTACCCTTTCTGGCAAGCCTTGCAACATCCCGGATATTCTTTATGCTGAAGTGAGCTAAACTGTCGTCTACGATGGCATCATTGAACCATTCATGTCGGACAGGTATGATCGTTCGGAATGTAAAGTCTTATTCATCCACTGCAACTATACTTTACCCAAATATAAGTCCAGCAGAAAAGATAAAGTTATTACTAAACCAAGTTATTTGGTAGGAGAATAACTTTACGTACTATATACATACATACATATGTACGTATGTATATTTGGAGGCTTATCTGGTAAACGGTGAGCATATTAAATGATTCCTGGCCAATCACCCGACTAACTGTTCTTTCTAGATCATTTCGTCTTACGATTTGCAAGATTTCAAACCCATACTTCTTATTTGAAGATGTTAAAAACTGTATTAAATAAACCACCAATGTTTAGGGTGACCAGATAAGAACGATAGGAAAAAAAAATTAATAAAACAACTACCGTGTGAGATAAAAAATTGGGTCTGAGTTTATTTTAAAGTTACATTCATGCCATTTCGTGTGGAATAGCACATCATTCAAATGGTCGCCTTAGCTTTGCTGGCAGTGTTTCAAGCGGTCTGTCCAATTTTCGACGACTCGGTCCAATATGCGTATCCTCGAGCTAATCCAAAGTGGTTGGCTTGTTACCGTAGACTTAGGACTTGACGTGGCATTAGAAAATAATAGGGTGGTGTCAAGTCGCATGATCGCGGCAACCAATTGGTAAAGGCTCGTCGTGGGAGGACCAAATTTCTCCTTCACAACTTCGAGCGTTGCGTCGCTTGTATGGTATGTGGTGCCATCTTGTTGGAACCGCAGCTTGGATATATCAATTCAACCGCAAAAAAAGTCGGATTTCTGGCTAGGTAACTGGTTGCTACGCGGCTATGTTTTCTTCATTTCGCACCATTGACACGCGTAAAATGATTCATGATGCAATGACAAACTTTACTGAATATTTTGACAGCTGGATATCATTAGTAGCTTTAACAGTTGCTGAAACATAACAATTAAAAATTATCATTGCTATCTGGTCACCCTTTACTGTTACAAGTATTGTTCTTAGATTCTTTCGGTTAAGACTCATTGTTTCGACGATTTGTTTGATAGGACCACTTCTTGGCCCTAAATTCACAAAGAATGTGAAGTGTAACATCAAACTACTTAAGTTTAAGCACGTGTGCATGTAAAGTAAAACAACTTCATATACGTTTATATTTTAATTTATTGTGTCGCGATTTCTCCTTTACAAAATTATGACATATGACACTTCTATCACAAATAAAAATATTAATATTAACAATAATATAAAATACAAGTTTTAAAATGCATTTGCGAAAGTTAAATATTCTATGTGTTCCATGAGTACACATATTTACATTTTTGTGTTTACTACGAGATTGGTATTTTGTCGTTTGTTTTTTTTTCTTTTCTTTTTAAAATAAATATTATTTACATTTTATTACATATATTTGAATGACCATACACGATGACGTAATAAAAGTTGGTGACAAAAGCGGATATGAGATGCGAAAATTATTCTATAAATACCTTTTGATTGATATGCAAGTGTTTCTCTACATAATGTTTTCCTCTTCAGTTTAAAAATAAAAACATAATCAAAAACAAAAATTTAATTCCGTTAAAGTAAATGCATCGGAAATGAGGGTTTTCCAAATTTAAGCTTTATCCGCGGTACGTTTGGCAATAACTTTTGCATCCCTACTGTTTGTGACTTCGGCATGGAAACCGGTTTCCCAATCGGCGTAGTATTTGACAGTACGGACATTACCGTCGGGTTCCACCAGAGAATATTCACCTCTCACAACGTCGCCATCGCGTTCTTCCTTTTGATGTTTAATATCACCAGTGTGAGGGTCATTCACTCCGTATTCGAATGCATACCGTGGATGATCATTCTGAGGATGATATAGTTTTTGTTTTAGTATATACATTTTATGGCAGAAAATATGTACATAGTCTAAAGTATTGAACGTAGCGTTAAACAAAAAATTTAATTTAAAAAAAGGCAAACAGTTCCTATACTCTATATAATATCGATTTAAATTAAGTATATAAATATAGAAACAAAAAATGGTGAAAGCTCCTAGACGGCATAAGTACAATGCCAATGCAGAATCCCACGCCCACTTTACTAGACCTCATGTGTAAGAAAGGCAAGAATTGAATTTCAATTCTCATTTGATTGCATAGCATTAAGATATAAGTACGTACATAGTGCATTTTATATTTATTGAATTACGATAACTTCGAGCTCAGAAGGACGTTAAGTGCAAAATAACATTAAAATCGGTTTTTCGTTTAACGAAAACGCCCCCAAAAAGTGAATATATGGGTAAATTTTAGATAATTTTATCTAAATATTTGATTTCAAGGACTTTTTCCATTCGATATCAATTTCAAATAAAAATTATGAAAAAAACGGGCTTGGTAGTGGACGGACCTTAATCGTTTCGCTATTGATACTGAACGAATGTAAATACTTTATAGGATCTACAATTATCCATTATTTCTCGCATGTTTGTCAGACGCTCGCGAGATGTGGGGCCGTGGAAATATTTGTAGGTGTTCCGACTGGGACTCGAAATTCGAACCCCTTACCCCATAGTCCAACGCACCACTGAGCCACGGCGCCCTATTTTTCTTTTATTCGACCTAAAATATGCGATAAACTTATTATCATAATACTTTACTTTTTGGTAGTTGTTTATTAGACACAGCTTGCCCTCGATGATTAATCGATTTTTAATATTATTTTATGCAAGATGGCTGCTCTACGTATGTGACAGTTGCATGGAAACTACGCATACACTCTTGTTCATCATGACCACAGCTTCTAGCTGCAAAAGAGGGACCCACATAAAGTTGACGGTCTGTGTAGTCTGTGGTAAATATAACAGCAAATTATCTTCTACCATCAAGCGGAAAAGCACCAGAAAACATAAAATGCTACCCTTAGTTCTATCGGTGTATAGGTGCTTCCATAAAAATCAAATGGAACCTCACGCATACATTCGTTGGAATGTTCATAGGCGCAGCCATCTTGGTGTTAAAAATTGGCTACTAGGAATCAATTTGTTATTATTCGAAAATGTAATTCAAAGTAGGGAATACACGATACAATCGTAGCATCGAGTTTTGTTTTACGGACGTCGACCCAACAGTTTTAGATACAAACATATGTAACAAACAGACGATACAACCCGCAATTGATTTTCAAACAACCAAAATACTTCTTCAGTCATTTGTTGAAAATTTTCGAATTCGAAATGTTAATCAAATTTGATATTTCCATGATAGAGAAGTTAAAAAAAGCGGGTCCCCCAATTCTGTCTGTCTGTACACGGACTGGACGGATTTGCTTCAAATTTCATTTTTGGAGTCTGTGAGGTAACAATTCGAGGCGAAATCGAAATATTCATTCTAATCTTAACATTAAGGGTGCCTTACTTAAGGCCGGTTTCGGCATTTGCTGCCATTCACAAAAATTATAGCATCTTTCGATAGACTGATGACTTTTGCGCCACCTTTGCGTAGTTTACGAGCGAAAGGTGAAAAAGAACTCTTACAAGTGAGCTAAGTAAACTAGTTCCCAATAAAACTTTATTTTACTTTATTTAGTTCTGCAGCTCAATAATTCATTTAGATAGAAAAACTGAACAACATTTTGCGTTGCGTATGGACATTGTGCAGGTCTGATAAGGGTTATTTTTGTTTAACCCATAACACAACAGCACATCGTTGCATTGGGCTATGTGAGGGGAATTTTACGAATCCCACAAGACCAACGGTTCATTAACAGTGATTTAAACTAAACTAAAATAATGAACTAGTCCAGCAAAAGTCTTATCAAAATTAAAGACAAGTTTTTAGCCCTTTATAAATGTCAGTGGATTTGGCCAAATTACTAAGAAAACTCAAAATGGTTAGGCATAGCAACCTACACCGCAACCCATTATGCTGTTAAACGTTCGCGAAAAGATGGGCGTTGAAAAAAAAAATTCTGAACTAAATCTAGATACATATGTATGTATGTATGTGCTCATTTCCAAGCCCATGTTCAAGGTCAAGCAGGGAGTAAAAAATATAAATCAGAACTTAGTGTGCTCATTCCCTACGCTACTTTTTACAGTTAATTTCCAAACAAAGGACGAAATTGGTCCAAGAATCTGTTGGACGACCCAAACATACACTTCTGCTTTAAACTCGGGAGGATATTAAATGGTGAAGTGACATCGATCTAGTAAAACAACCAGCGCGTGTAAAGGGTAACCAAATATTAATGATAATTTTTCCAATTATTATGTTTCAGCAGTTTTCAAAGCTATCAATAACATTCAGTTGTCAAAATATTCAGTAAGGTTTGCCATTCCATCATGCATTGTTCCAAACTTGCTGAACGTGTGAAAATTATTAAAAAATATTATCAAAATTGTGAGTTCGTTCGTACACTCCTTTGGACCTTAAACCACCAACCAGACAGAGATTAAGGCGAAATGAAGAAACTATAGCGGCCAATTTCAAAGAGACTCCGAAATGTCGATTTGACGTCGATCAGCTGAATTGGGCATCGCCAGTAAGTCAACCCAGCTTAAATTGTGGTTGGATTTGGGCCTACATCCGTGTAAGATTGTGCTGACGCAAATATTGAAGCCGGATAACCATAGACAACGCCGTGAGTGCCTTAATTAGGCGTTGGAAATGTTGGCCGGAGTTCTGGATTTTGCCCAAAAAATAATCTTCTAGTACAAGGCAGAATAAGTTGACACCAGCATGCAGAGTCTTCGCATCCAATCTACAGGTACAACAGTTGCGCGCACATTGAGTAGTCAACTATGGACCAGGCTGACTGGAGGGGTTTAGTGACCAGATTCACTCTTAACCTACATTTGTGTATATGTATGCATGTAAGTTAATTACTTAAATTAGTATTACTAGAGAGTACGTAAATTATTTTATTCGGGGTCCCAGATCCAATTCGCTTATTTTTTTAACACGCTTCCATGTCTGTCTATCTTTTCATCTGGTTTGTCATCTGTTGTATTTGTCTGTTCATCTGTCGGTTGGTTAGTCAATTTGTCAAGCTTTCTGTCCATTTGCCTTCTAATTTGTAGAACTTTATTATTAAATAAGTAGTTCTCCGTAACCAACTATTTCATAACTTAAATAAAAGCATATGTATGTATGTATGTACATGCCACAATATTCAAAAAATGTAATTCGAATTAAATAGAAGAAAATACGACTTTTGTATACTTACGTAATATTCCAAGTGTTTTGATATTACTGGCTTGACAACGGTGGTGGGCAATGCTTTCACAATTGATGCTGGTGCAGCAGCATAGGTTGTTACCGCTGGTGCCCCTGGAGCGTACCTGTAGAATGCACCTCCATACGCACTTGCCCCGAGACCGTGACTAAGCCCTATGCCACCTCGTCCTAGAGCTTCACTAAGTCTGATGCCACCGCGACCTGCAGCTTGAGCCAAGGCACCATGGTACGTAATCGATGGGGAGACGGACGAATGTCCCAAGCTGATGGCTCCGTATTTTCCAATTGAATCTCCTGGAATACCAATTGCGCTTGCTGGATAACCTGCAATTCCCGTTGGCCCTGCGTGTAATGATCCAATAGCAGGTGCGGTCGCATAAGCCGCTACCCTGGCTAGTCCTGGAATTGCAAGAGATGGCGATGTAATTCGACTACGGCCATGATATGAAATGGATCCAGAAGCAGGATAGCCTGTAACCTTTCCCACTCCTAAGGACAATCCGGACTGGTAAGCAACAGCAGGGGTACCAATTGTAGCTATCTTACCAAGACCAAGTCCAATACCGCCACCACCTGAGACTAGGTAGCCACCAGCCTTTGATATAATACCTCCAGACTGATAAGATGAAACGCCTAGACCAGAATATGGCGACACTTTTGAAATTCCAGGTCCAGTGGAGTACGTAGCTATTGCTGGTGCCGCGGAATAGGTTGATATGCCTGGTGGTAAAACCGTGGACAGTTTAGATACTGCAAGCCCCGATGAGTAAGATGTGCCTGTTGATGATAACGTGGAGAGCTTGGACACTGCAGGCCCAGTTGTGTAAGCTATGCCTGGCGCTGACAAAGTCGACACCTTAGATACTAAAGGTCCGGTTGAGTAAGTTGCTATTCCTGGTGATGAGTACGTAGAAATTTTAGATCCAGTCGACAAAGTTGCAAGACCTGCTGAAGAGTATATGGACGGCTTTGATAAAACGGATCCTGTCGTATATGCCCCCAGTACAGGAGAACCATAATTTGCAATTTTGGTAATGGATGATCCTGATTGGTATCCGGTAAGAGCTGGAGAGGAGTAAGTTGCTATCCTACCAATAGTTGGTCCAGTTAAGGTTGTTACTCTTGATGGTGCAGATATATACTGAGTGGACACCGCTGGAGCCGATGAATATGTTCCAACTTTTCCGATAATCGAACCATATTGTGCAGAAACTACTGGAGCAGCTGAGATAGTTCCTACTTTTCCGATTGCAGAAGCTCCATATGTAACTCTAGACGGTGCAGAAACGTATTGGGTCGAAACTGCAGGTGCTGATGAATATGAGACTACTGGTGCAGCAGAAGATACTACCTTAGTTAAGGCTGGAGCAGAGTAGGTCAATGTTTTACCAACAACGGGTGCGGCATAAGCAACTTTAGCAGGTGCTGAGATATACTGTGTGGATACTGCAGGTGCCGATGAATAAGTCGCCACTTTGGCTACAGCAGGAGCAGCGTATGATGTTGGAGTTGCGTAGGCAATTTTAGCTCCTCCTGAAATGTACTGAGTGGATATCGATGGAGTGGCGTGTCCGATCAGTGGCGTTGCCGAGACTGTTGCAATTTTACTGATACCTGATACACCATAGCCTACTTTAGCAGGGGTAGAAATGTATTGAGTCGAAACTGCTGGGCCTGATGAATAAGATATAGTTGGTGCAGCAGATACCACCTTAGCTATGGCTGGAGTAGAATAGGTGGCTACAGCAGGAGCAGCATAAGCTAGTTTAGCAGGAGCCGAGATGTATTGCGTAGATACTGCTGGTGCTGATGAATAAGTTGCCAATTTGGCAACAGCTGGAGCAGCGTAGCCTATTTTTGCTCCCGAGGATACGTATTGAGTAGCTATAGCTGGAGCACCGTATGATGCCACTTTAGCTATAGCTGGAGACGCGTACCCTACAACCTTGCGAGGTGCGGATATGTACTGCGTTGACACTGCTGGTGCTGATGAATAAGTTGCCACTTTGGCAACAGCTGGAGCTGCGTAACCTATTTGTGCTCCCGAAGATATGTACTGAGTAGCTACAGCTGGAGCAGCGTATGATGCCACTTTAGTTATAGCTGGAGAACCGTACCCTACAACCTTGCGAGGTGCGGATATGTACTGCGTTGACACTGCTGGTGCTGATGAATAAGTTGCCACTTTGGCAACAGCTGGAGCAGCGTAACCTATTTTCGCTCCCGAAGATATGTACTGAGTAGCTACAGCCGGAGCAGCGTATGATGCCACTTTAGTTATAGCTGGAGAAGCGTACCCTACAACCTTACGAGGTGCGGATATGTACTGCGTTGAGACTGCTGGTGCTGATGAATAAGTTGCCACTTTGGCAACAGCTGGAGCAGCGTAACCTATTTTCGCTCCCGAAGAAATGTATTGAGTAGCTACAGCTGGAGCAGCGTATGATGCCACTTTAGTTATAGCTGGAGAAGCGTACCCTACAACCTTCCGAGGTGCGGATATGTACTGCGTAGACACCGCAGGTGCCGATGAATAGGTAACTGCGGGGACGGGCAACGACGCAACCTTTGTTATACTTGGAGCCACATACCCAATATTAGCTGGTGACGAAACATACTGAGTAGTTACAGGAGAAACTAATGGCTTGGCTGATACAGTAGCGATTCCTCCGATTCCTGTAGAACCGTATGCAACTCTTGATGGCGCGGAAATGTACTGCGTTGACACTGCTGGTGCTGATGAATAAGTTGCCACTTTGGCAACAGCTGGAGCTGCGTAACCTATTTGTGCTCCCGAAGATATGTACTGAGTAGCTACAGCTGGAGCAGCGTATGATGCCACTTTAGTTATAGCTGGAGAACCGTACCCTACAACCTTGCGAGGTGCGGATATGTACTGCGTTGACACTGCTGGTGCTGATGAATAAGTTGCCACTTTGGCAATAGCTGGAGCAGCGTAACCTATTTTTGCTCCCGAAGAAATGTATTGAGTAGCTACAGCTGGAGCAGCGTATGATGCCACTTTAGTTATGGGAGCCGAGTATGTTCCAATTTTGACAGGAGCTGATACGTATTGATGGGAGACTGCTCCCGCTGAGGAGTACGATAGTGCAGGAGCACCGTACCCAATTTTGGCCGCACCGGACACATATGACGAAGTCACGGCTGGAGCATAAGAATACGCCTGCAGGGGAGAAGCAGCTTGGGCGTACTTTGTGATTATTGGTTGTGCGGCGTACGAGTATGTGACTGGAGACGCGTACGATGAAACCTTAGTTACAGCCGGTGGAGAATAGGATATTGCTGGAGCATATGATGAAACACCTCCTCCTGACAGGTACTGTTGAGAAACATCGGCTGCCGAGGAATAGGCTAGCTTACCGATTCCCGGTGATGAGTATGACGCAACTTTTGTAACACCTGGACCAGTAAGACCGAACGAATACCCAGGCGAAGAGAAAGTAGCTACTTTGGAAATTGCTGGTCCAGTTTGAGAATATGAGTACCCGGGTGATGAGTAAGTGGCTACTTTTGAAACACCAGGCGATACACTTCCGAACGAGTAGCCTGGAGAAGTGTAAGTTGCGACCTTTGCCAAACCTGGAGCATAGGAAAGCGCGGGTGATGAGTAAGTTGCTACTTTTGCAACAGCAGGGGTTGATTGAGAGTATGAAAATCCTTGAGAGGAATATGTCGCAACATTTGAAAGTGCTGGCGCTGAATATGCTATCTTAGCGACTGGAGCTGGAGATACCGAAGAATATGTAACAGCTGGAGCCGGAGGAAGGTAAGCTCCTGAAATCTTTGCAACAGCTGGAGCAACATATGCGGGACCAGTCGTGATTTTGGTGACAGGTGGGGGCAAGTATGCAGGCCCTGTTGCGGGAGCTATATACGCTGGAGTGGAGGCTATTTTGGTTACTGCTGGAGCTGAGTAAATAGTTTTACTGACAGCTGGTGTCACATAATTCGACACAGCTATACCTGATGGCACTACAGCTGCGTACTTTGAAGCAGGCGATTGATCAGCATACGTAATACCAGCTCCTTTGGCGTACGTAACGGCTGGTGTGTAAGAAGATGTCTGAATTCCTTGAATGATACCACCAATTTTAAGGGAACCACCAGATGAATAACCTGAATATCCTTGCGATGACTCATAACCACTTTCTGATTCACCCACTGAGGCATATTTGAGACTGCCACCTTCGGAATAAGTTGAAACTGAAGGTGTTACCTTGAGTGAACTTATAGCTGGTCCGACCGAGAATTTTACTTCCGGCGCAGGATATGAGTACCCCGCATGCCCATGTATGCAATCGGGTATCTGTGCAGGATCGGCTAAAGTGAGGCTGAGAGCGCATAGAAGTGTGATGAATTTCTGTTGAGAAAAGAAGTAAAATTAGATTATAAATATTGAAAAAAAAAATCTTTACAAGAATGAAAATTTTGGAGTTTTCAAATCTTAACATGAGTAGCTTGGGAGCTTACGAAAAGTAATAAAATACCCAAATGTATGGTTGTATGAAGTATTTCTTAATTTCATGTTCACGGTCACCATAGCTATTTTGCAACTCGAGGCTATCCTTAATCTTCCTCTGCTGGATAATTTCAATCAAGCATCGGTAGCTATTAGTATATTCTGAATAAGTTAGTCAGATAGTTGCAGACGATGGCAATGGGTCATGCTATGATCCTGGAAATATTTCTTACAAATGTACCGACGACGGATTGAATGAACTCGTACCTAGAATTCAAAAGACCGTTCACAAGACCTCTTTGCTGAGCGGAGAAAAACGAAAAGCGGTCGGCTACACGGATGGATGTAGGGGTAGGATCAGCCATTTTTCTGGAAACGTTTTTTTGGACGTATTCAAATCAGTTCGCGGAACCATAGTGACAGTACTGACTGTGACAGTATTCGCCCATAGAGTTGCTTTGAAGAAGGTATCACGATACTACCTACACATAATGAGCCATCTGACGATTGAATGCAAAGACTACGAAGAATATTATTGGGCAACCTGTAGCAGTTTAGACGTTTTGCATATTGGTTAGGGCTAGCAGTTATAAGATATATGTATGTATTGCATATTAACAGATTGAGAGCACATACAGTACTTGAACCTTAGACATTAGAATTTATTGATTAAGTTCACAGTAAGTGTACGAGAAGACGCTTGGCAAAGTTTTACGAAACGTTTTCACTATGTTTTTTTTAATGACAGTAGAATTTTGACAGTTCATCAGTAATGCAACTCTTGTATAAAGTTGTACCTTAACCCTTGTTGTAATTTAAAAAGGGGATACCATTTCCTATAGAGGAGTAAACGTTTGATTGTAAGGCGAACATTTATTCAGAACTCCTGCAAGTGAGACGTGAATTTCCGCTTAAGTCGTTCGTATTTTAAATATTTCCGTTTAATGAGAACTAGATATACATACATAATTAAGCGGCTATACTTACATATTTAGCATTTGAAAAACATTTTGAAGGTAATAAAATATCTGTCTGACAAATAGAAGGGCAACAACTCTATTTTGAACGACTTGATAAATGTTGAGTAGTTCACCCTGATTATTTCAAAAGCTAGCTATATGCCGGGGTATACATGTTAGGCGTTAGGAATATTGTTTACAATGGTTTTCGCGTAATATGTACATTACTTAACCGACCAGATAGGTGTGTGCATTTCTGCCCACATAACTTTGTTTGTCATCAAGTTCATTGTTTTAACTCTTAAACTTTTCACATATTGTTAATTTAGTTCATGCTATTGTAACAAATGTACAATTATGTCTTACGAAAGATGTACAATCCATTTTTTACTTGCACCTATATCGAGTATTGGTTTCCTGAAAATTTTCGATCTCGAGATATTAGTCAATCTTTATATTGCTATGGTAGAGAAGTTAAAAAAAAGTAGGTCTGTCAATTCTGTCTGTCTCTCTGTTTCGACTGCAGCCTAAACGCCTGAACGGATTTATATCTGGAATCTTTCGGGCCACAAATCGGGGTGAAATCGGAATTTTCATTTTAACCTCAAAATTAAGGGTACTTTACTTAAGGCCGATTTAAGTTAAAATGGATTTTCTCGATTCTCGGATTTGATATTTGGGTTAGTTTGGGTATGTGCTCACAGATGGCTTACCACATTTTTCTGTAAAGATACGTGTAACGGTACTTTTGTTAATTGGCTATTTCTCAGTTATTTCTGTAGCGATTGGGCTTAAAATTAATATTTGATGGTTATAAGACAAATGCAAAGTAATACAGTCCCAAGATTCAAATTGCCACTCCCACTTTTTAAAAATGTATTTTTTTTTCAAAATTTCTTCAGAGTTAAGGTGCGACTTACGACTTAGTTGTGTACTTTATTTTCTGAACTCGTTGCACTTTTCCTTCAGGTTAGGTAAATTTGAACGTTGAACGTCCTAGAACCGGAAACTGACTCTGATTTTGAAAGTTTATTAAAAGTAGTCGCAGTGGAGACTTCACGCTTTCATAATCTCTAATGATTTGACATAAGCATCGAAGGATTTGAGAAACAAAATATCACACGCAATCCAAGATATACATATGTATGTTCAGTTTTGAGCAGGAATATTCTTCATGAGAAATTATATGAAAATAGTCAAGTTTCAATATTCATAGCTTAACTATATGAAATTGAAAAAAAAATATTTTAACTAAATATATAGAGATTGAAATTGTCTATAATTCACGATACACGTATCGCCGGCACTGCCTCTTTCTTTTAGTATGGTCATACAGCCTTTAGGAAGTGTGCATAAGTACACATTTATTATTGAAATCAAGGACAAATTTCAAGGTCACGAAACCCCATCTATGTATAACTCCCGACGATAATATTGTCCCGTGACATGTTATGACACTTTCCGAAGTGATGCAGTGCCAATTAAAATATTAGACTTTATTTTACTTGCAAGTTTAAAGGTATAGGAATTTATTGCACTAGACCAAATCAGAAAAGTTAATAGAACAGCGAGGTGGAATAACTTCTTTAAAATGTTATGAAAAGTAAAATTGAGTCGAATTAGCATTGTAAATATATGATCTTAGCTTTAATAAGTCTTTTGAGAAATATAGTGAGCCATCTTGGTCTTCTCATTTTCATATATCTATTGACGATGTTGACTTCATCATTGAAAACTCTTTTTTTATCGGTCTACGCCGATGATATGAAAATCTATAGACACATGTCATCCCGTGTTGACTCTAGATCAGACAGATTTGAACAACTTGAACTTGATGTCGTGAGATTAATGCGAACAAATGTCAAAGTATCATTTTATCCCCGTAAACGACTTCCACCAACGCTTAGGCCCTATTTTATCTTAGGTGAGCCTGTTCTTTCATCAAATTGCGTGATTTGATTTGCGACATCATTACCAGAGCGAACTCTGCGGTCGGTTTTGTGAAGCGTTGGTCTAAAAAATTCTCGATCCCTTATGCCACGAAATGCCTTTTTTTGTTAGGCCAATGCTCGAATGTGCTAGAAAGGTATGGTCGACCTATCACGAAACCCATTCACTACGCATTCACGCTGTAGAACGTAGCTTCATCTGTTTTGCGTCTCGCAGCCTTCTTTGGATTGACAGATACAACCATCACCCTGTAAGGATCGTTGAAATTAACCAACGTATTGACCCTTGTAAAACGTTGACAAAGTGCCGACATTCTCTTTATTTATCAGCTGTTAGGTGGAAATATTGATAGGCCTGCGCTGGTACAAATGATATTCCTTAACGCCAAACCATGCAATCTAAGATCTTTGCCTCTGTTCCATTTCGGAAGTCCCTAGTTATTAATTTTACTTCCTTTCGCTTCCTTCTATGTATAGTTCTTACGGTAGAATTAGGTAAATTCACAGCTCGTCCAAAATGTCTAATATTTTGGTGAGTACCCTTCAGAACCTGCGTGATTACTTTCCCCAGCTTTTGTGGACGAGTGCGTCATGTTGAGGTCGGAAACATTTCAGACCACGCAGTGTATTTTGTAATCCATATTTTTTATGCTTCGGCAAATTGTGAATGAATTTAATGCCTTTAAGAAAACCCAGATTATTTTAAGCTGCATCACATGCTTTAAGTCCAAGAACAGGTGAGACCAATTACAAGTTAGAGTTAAGTACTTTACTATGCATTATGTCAAATCATTGATAGTAAATGTCTAAAGATATTTGCAGACAATGCGATGATAAAGTGCAGCAATGTGCTTTAACTGTATCTTAATACGTTCCTTCGAATTCTGCAGTTATTTTTATTTTATTTTACGGCAATGCGTTCAGAAAACATTTAAGTGATGCAGGTTTCAATACAACAATTTAGAAATGAATTTCGAGTTGGACGAGATTTCCGGCGGTCAAATGTTTAGTTAGTTATTTTGTATTTATGGAAACATAGGTATTCACATAATGCCACGTTTCATGTCGAAAGAATATTTGTTCATTGTGAAGAATCATTATAAAAATGATCTACCAATGCTGTGAAAAGATTGGCACCGTGAGTGTCAGTATTTCAAAAAGCATGATCGCTATATTGTAAGTTAATAAATATTATAGGAATTACATAAACGGAGTAGATATGTACGTGGTTTATCACGCGAAACAAAACCTTTATTGCAAACAAAGTTCCGAGGACTTATCAGCTTTCATTTTGATGGTCAAAGATGGTTGCTGAAAAGCTCCTATCTGACCTGGCAACATTTTTTTCATCACCTTAAGACTACTCAATGACATGAAGAAGAAATTGATGAAGTTAGCATTTGGGTGATATATTATTTACACTTTACAAATCAATTAAAGTTTAAGATAATTTCAAAAGAAAATTTATAAACGTTAAAATACAGATAGAAAAACTATAATCCATCTTACTCCGTCTTAGTCCTTATAAATTGGGCTTGGTCCTACGGCGTTTTATATAACAGCGATGTCCTTAACGTTTATGGATGTTAAATGCAAAATTTCATCAAAATTAGATTTTTGAAGTGAGCGTGGACAGACATATTGCAAAGAAGCTATAGAACTCTAATATTTAAATATGTTGCCTTAATAAATGTGGTTGCTTTAATGTAAAATAGTAAAGTGATAAAAAAGTGCGCGTGGCATTCTTAAGAGCCCAGATATGAAATTTCATCATCCTAGCTCAATACCTCATTTATTTTCGCTATTGATACTGATCAGAAATATGTACATACATACATATGTGTACTTTATAAGGTCTACCTCGTTTATTTCTCTACCCTAGCGATCGAGTATAAAATATGAATACGGTCTTAATTCTGGATTCAACTTAAAACCATATTTTGAAACTACTTGTGGGTTTGTAGGAACCTAGAAAAACCAATGTCTATAATATTTCTTGCCAGTTTCGTTTAGCATATAGAGAAATATATGCGTCTCAGTGCTTCCTTTTTGTTATTGTGCGTGTTATATTCTTCACACGAATTGAAGGGTCCTACTGTGTTATGCCGCATCCAAAGGGCAATTTGTTATTCTGAGGAGTTTTCTCAAGACGATGCTGGTCAGAAGCTCGCGAAAGGTTGTGCAACTGTCATTTCATTGCATTTCATGCAGGTGACTTTTGTCCGGTCAAAATTAGCATTTACGGTTTTTGGCTGCATGGCAAATGACAAGTAAATGACGTTTATATCTGATTCAAAGCAAACTGCATTATCGAACACTGTACTAATGCAGTAAGCATTTTCCAAAAGGCTACAAAAGCATTTTGATACAGATGACGTTTCTGAAAATACCTAAAAACTCATAACCCCCACGTCCACCTCATAAGAGGTCTAATTTAATAAAAAAACATTCGGCCACTCTTTTACCCAATAATACGTACATGGAGTAAGACGTGCCCCTTATTTTCTAGTTCTAAAATTTGTATGGTAAGACTTGTCAATATATACATTTTTGAATCGCAGTTTAATAGGTGAGTTTGTATTTAGTCATCTTTGTCATTATTCATAGTAGGATCTTGGCAATTATAATTTGATTAACAATTTTAGGTGCCTTTATTTTTTTTAGTGAAATCAGGTTGTATTTAAGTACTTCTTTCATTGGAAAGTCTACGGTCTTTATCCCTATCCTAAGTGTATATTAAGTTTGACAAATATAGAGAAATAATAGAGATAGACACTAATCTATATTATATTCGTCATCAGTATAAATGGCGAAAAGGGTTCGTTCGTCCGTCCGTCCATATTTCACCACTTGTTGGACCTTATATTAGGAGCCAGATGAAATCTAGGCTTTTGAGAATAAGAAGCAGTAGAAGTATACGAATTTTCGAAATCCGTCCACTGTCACGTCCACTTATTCATAATTTTACTCTACATTTCGTTCATACATGGCTACTTTTTTGGGGCGTTTTCATTATAAAACCGATTTGGATTATATTTTGCAAATCCTTTAGCTTTTCTGCACGTTCTAAATTTTTGAAAGAGCATATACGATTCTTTCAACATCACTTAGCACTCAGACGAAGAATTATAGTTCTCATCATTAGTCCTGCATTTTAAAAGAACAATTTTGACTGTTCCATTGGATTATTCAACATATTATTTGTTATCCTTGTATGTTGATAATATTCCATTGATTGATGTTCACTCACTTAGGTAAAAAAAAAATAATTCATAACGTGTCCTTAAAATTTGTTTCAATTATCCCTTGAGTTCAAGATTTTGTCTCAGTAAATTAGAATCGTTTTCTTTAATTTCCCTCAAACTCACCTTCATTTTCACACTCTATTATGTCACACCCGCACACGATAAGTACACTTCAATCGAAAGTGAGCCTTAAACGCTCTTATCCTTTTTCTTTTCGTTCGATTTTCACTTTCAAATATGCACACGGATTATGTAACAATTTCCAGAACGAAACAGTGTATTAATCCTTTATCGCTCGTTGGCTTTGACGGCACGCAACTATTACGCTTAACCAGGTAGATAAATTTAAAATCGAGCTCCACCAAAAGTAGAGCACCACGAGATACTGATGGCCGGCCTAGCCCTATAGTCGTTTATATACGGTCAATCGAAGCCGATATAGAGTAAATGTATGAAATGTTGCCCCGTTTTCGGTGCAACAACTCTGTCCCGGCATATCATAAAACGACCGAAAGAAAGAAATGATCTACCACTGCACCAGCAACATACTATCGCTGCAGCGAAGAACCACTGAGAGATCGTTCGGCATAAGTACATATATAGATGTGTATATATTTTTATTTTACTACTTGTCGTTTGGGTTTTATTTTCTCAGGTTTCAGCTTTAATGCATCAAAACTGCTGTGGCTGCTGTGCACCCAGCAGCCCCACCTTCATCATGCCAAACATCTGAAGGCATAAAATGAGCAAATGGAATCAAATTGCTCGCAGATAGTCAACAACGAAAAAGATTTTTGCCTAGGTGATCCATTGGCTCCATTGGGTACTGCATGCGTTAAACGCTCTTATTTACCATATCAACGTCTCGCAGCTAGCTCACCATTTCCACTTCGCGCGTATCTGAACCCGAAAACGTATCCAAAGTTAGAGAAGGTGTTTGAAAATCCGTGCGTTCTTTTTTTTTTTTATTAATTTGTTTTTTTTTTGCAACTGTTCTGTTGTTGCTGTTTGCGATAGACTAAAATAAAATTATTACAATATTGAAATTAGTTACTATCGCAGTGCGTGCACTGGGTATCGTGTACTGGGCACTGCACCGATGCTGAGACGAGAGGCGAGCCGTTGTTGCGAGATTAGCTCATATGTAAGTGGAGCAGATCGCTGGGTATAAAATATTTTCGCATGGTACCGCAGGATATAAAGTGCGGCTTGGAGGAGGTTGCTCACTTGTCTTTGCTTGCGGCTATCTATCGTGGAATTTAAGACGCATTGCGTGTATTTATGATATATCCAAAGCAATTAAATAAAATTTGTTAGAAGACTGGAAAATTAAAATTGGATTTTATTATTATTGGTGATCTTGTTGTGTTACACGCTGACATTTTGTTTCTTTTTACAAAATTACGAAAACATATTCGTTGAAATTCGTTGAAAACAAGTAAAAAAGTACGCTAAGGGGCCTTTCGTGTGTATGACTTGCGTTTGATAGATTGTCTTGGTAATTCAAGCAAATAAAACGCAGTAAGCTTACACAATAAATTGGGAAGAAAAATGAGTGCACTTTTGTTGATTATGTCAATGTTTGGCTTATCTGCTTTTGAATGTCGTGATTTGAGATGTTGACAGTTTTTAAGTACCCGGGATAGGCAAAAATCTAGACTCACCTTTAGCAGATCCCAGATAAGGAATTAGAAAAATTATTTTCGATGGCTTAGGCTATAAAGAAATCGTTAGTCATATTAAAACAGTGGGGAGGGATGACCATGTTTGAAAACTTTGTTGATTAGATCAAATTGTTTCTAAGCTCTTAAGATTAAGTTGAATATATTTAAATTAGTCCTGCGGAGGAAAATTGATTTTTAAACTTTGGACAAACTTGTGCCAACAGTTTTTTTGCTTTGTCTTGAATCACAAGTCTTTCACTCATTTGAAAAATGCTCATACTGTAAAGACTTGATAAATGAATTAAAATATCATCGCTTTGATGATAGACAACTCCTGGTAAAATTTTGTACTATTTGCATGAATCCCTTAACTCAGTAATAATCGATCCAAATAGATGGTAGACTCGGAGTTGAAAGTGGTATAATAAAAGTATTCATTGCTTCTATATAGGGTGAGGTCGAATTCAGCACTTCGAGCAAATTGATTAAACATGGTTGAATTGATTCTGGAATCTTGTAGGGTAAGACGTAACATGAAAAACCTACATCAAGTGGAGTGTGCTTGGACGATGTAGGAAGATATTATCAACGCTAATAGGCTGTCATTTTTGAAGCTTAGATGACAATTTATTAAGAGCTGAAGTGTATTGATTTTAAAGGGAATGAGAGCAAAATCAATTGGCAAGTTATGCAAAAATAAACAGGCTTTGGTTAAGGACCTACGACATAACGTCTCGGTTGTTTTCTACAACCAGATCGACATATTCGTATACATAATGAATATGAATGAGGTCAACAAATCTCAACAATGAACCAAAATCATAAGTGATCATGGGTCATGGCAAGAGCCCAACATCGAATGTCTTTTGAATATACATATGTATATGTCGCTTCTACGTCAATCTCTCCTGTGACATCTTATCGCTAATATAACTCTGATGTGTCTAACGAACATTACAAACCACCAGGGCTGGACGGGATCATCTCAATCATATTACAGAGCAATATGAACACGAAGACATATTCTACGAACATAGAGAGAAGCCAAGGTGGTATTTATACCGAAGGCAAGGAAAACAATGGCCAATCAACCTTACCTCCTTCATACTGAAATCTCTTGAGAGGCCAATCGACTTTCATATTTACAGTAAACTTCGACCCGAGGATATGTCCATGACTCGACACGCCTAAACTAAAAGAAAAGGCGTTGGACAGTGTGGTTAACTGAATCAAAAAATCCTTAAAAGGTAAATAATACGCTTTAGATGGATTTAGCTGGATTAGATATTGACGGTATTTTGAACAATATCAGAACGGATGCGGTACGTAGAACAATCTTGAATCTAAATATCCACTATTCCCTAACCAATTGGATTGTACAAATTCTTGAAGAAAAGCATATTACCTATATAACGGAACACGAGGACACCAAAAAGCAGACGCCTCTAGAGGTACCCCTTAAGGCGGAGTAATCTCCCCATTACTATGGGTAAATGTACTAAATAAGGTGCTGCTGTAACTCAGGTATAGCGGTGTCAAGCTCATCGCATATGAGGATGAAGTCCTATTGATAGCCACGGGAAAATTCCTTCCTATCGTTAGTAAACTAGATGCGCTGAAGACCCTAGTACTTGGACCAAGAAATTCGGACTAATGGTCAATCCCCAAAAGACCAATCTGGTATCATTTACTAATAATAGGATAATTGCTGAGTTTATATTAACTACCATAGGGGGAGCTCCCCATAGAATCAGTAGAATGTTTGGGAAAAGCATATGCATACGGCTAAAACCTATTCTAACTTATGGATGTCTTGTATGGTCGGAGTCCGAACAGGAACAGGAAAATAAATCAACCAGAAAGTTGGAGACTTAATACCACGGATTATTCCATGTTCCTTGAAAAAAAACTTAAAAATCTATAACACGGATTACCTTACTCCGTACCTAGAATTCAAGAGACCCTTCACAAGCTCGTTCCCGAGCAGAGAAAAATGGAAAGCTGTCAGCCTACCAGTGCACGTACCGTCTCTGTCTTCACAGATGGAACAAAGATAGATGTACCGCTGAGCATATCCAAATAGTTCAGTAAGTCTAGGGAATGATATTGAACATTTAACCTATTTACTATTCACAAGACAAGTTCAAGAGTTATTCTAGTACATGAAGTTCGCTTTGTATTTAAATCAGAAAAGAAGTATGACAGTCTACACCTTGTATTGCTAGCTGGTACACTTTTCAGGACAATTGCCTTAATCAAATATTTTTTTTATCAATTTGTGATTAAATTTCTTTTTTTTTTGTATTGTATTTTTAGTGTTGAAAAAAGTTTGAGCAAGTTTTAGGTATTCCCAAAGTCAAATACTGATGCAGATACACCAAACAAAGGGGTTTTTAATTTGCTTTTAATAACGTCCAACCATTTGATAATAAGCTTAAGAGTAAGTCCATAAGCATTGACGAGTCGTGTTTCGAACAAATAAGGTGAAATGACAAGGACTACGTTCTAGATCCAAATTGTGTAATAAAAATTAAATTTTAACAAAATATTATGATTTTAAAGTAAGCACTTTCAGCCATAATATACCTACATATTTAGGCACATAGTCATAAAATATAAGATACACTTTTGTCCACGTTTTGATCATATTATTGACTGCAACCTGCACTGCGTGATCTGTGTAAAGAAAACAACATTTGACTGGAGCGTGATCAGACCGTGAACCACGAGTGTGAACCAAACCTTATTACGGGGATGGGTTCGTAAAGTCACGGACGGTTGTGGATTAATCACTAGTTTTTGGTTTAGAATGAATGGTATTTCAACAACCTATAAACTAAACCCGAACCTCCCACCGCTTGAGTCAAAGAATTGTAATTTCTCTTAGTAGGTAAATTTTTTTTAGGAGCAAGTGAGCAAAAGTGGTTCTGTCTTGCATACTTCACAGTGGCAACAGAGTCCTTATGCATCCTAAATTGCAGCTGTTTTGGACTTTAAGAAAGGTTCTAACATAATAGAAGAATATGTTGTGACTAGTTCTTTTGCATGTATGTATGTACCTATGAATATCACATAGCTGACTATTTGATTCTAACTAACCTCTTGGCGGAAAGAAAAGAAAATATTTCATTACGTTTACCAACAGATTCCTACTCCTGTTACACCCATTTGACCGATTTCTTATTCTGCTTTAAATTAATGATATACCAACATATCAACCTTGTTGCGATTAGTCAGCTTACTCAAATTGGATTCAATATCATACGTGCACTTAGCTATACACATATGTATATTCACGTATCCCAAAGTTAAGTTTCAGACCTGTTAAACAAAATGTCAAACTACAGGCTTTTATATGATGTCGCAGCGAATTGCATTGAAGGGCAATCTGATTATACATAAAAGCAACGCCTCGTACCGTAAGGACTACTGTAGAAATACTTCATAAATAATCAAGATATTTAGCCCAGGTGACCTCCATGCAAATATGCGTGTATAACTCTCGAATATTTAAGAATTGACACTTTACACGCATCCATGTCCGTGCGAGACTTCATGCTTATCCCTGATTAAGTGAAGGTCTACCATTGACTCATGTGAGAATGGGAATACCGTGATTATGTGTGCCTTTTGTGGTCGTACAACTTTATGTTATTATATTATCTACTAAATCATTTGGGTTGGCACTCCTGCAGCACGCTGTGTCAACGAAACTTGAACAATGAACTGTCGTTAGTGAGTGTTTTAATTGTGATAAAATCGAATTTATTTAATTCACTTCGATGTGAACTACTTCTGTTGGCAATATTTTCTATATTTGGACCTATGAGAGATTGTGTAGATCATGTCAGGGTGAAGTTATCTTTAAGACTTGCCGCCAAATCAATATCGTAGGTTGGAAAGACGTTGAGCTTTATTGAAGTATAATTGTCTTGTAATATAGGTAAAAATTAGATACAAATGTGCTTGTAAGTAGTTTAAGTCAATGATTTTTAATGTGTGTAAATGGTTGGAAAACTGCAGGGAAAGGTGAGTTTAGGTGTAGAAAGGATTTGATAAAATAAGTAGTACATGTAAATTATTCATTAAATTTCAGGTAGATTACACGTATTGCTGGAACTGGAACTAATACAACTGTAAGTTGATAAAGCTCCGTAAGATCCAATTGAGGAGACAGATATTCTGGCAGTTGCTGAGATTCAAAATTAGTGAACATTTATTGTTTTGAAATTGCAATATTTTGGGCAATAGGACCTAGGACCTAGGACAACCATTCGTGTTGTGCGTGTTGTATTCTTTACACGTTACACTCTCGGGTGTTTGTCAGACGTTCGCGTAAGGTGAGATCGGGAAGGAAATATTAGGTGTTGTCTGGGGATTGAATCTGGAATAGTAGTCCAACGCACTAACCACTTGAGTCACGGCTGTACTGTCCCCATATGAAACCCAGGAAGGACAGTTCGCAGATCAACTCTTTCGTTTCATTTAGCAAATCATTCATAAACGATTTTCAGGCATGATTTTGAAAAAAATCCAAAAGGAGCTTAACTATGGACATGTGTTGTCCTCAGAAATAGACCTCGTTCATGTGATTTTATGACTCTGGGGATTTTTAGTTGCTGCTATGTCGAGTCTACGGGTATATAAGCCATGTCGGCATAAGCGGTTAGTGTATTTACTCGCACAGACTTTTTTGTGCAAAATATTTGAATAATGTTATGTTTAATAGTTGTTTGCATTGACAACACATTTTTTACCATTTTCCTGATATCTACTGTTCGTGGAGTCATATCTGGTCATATCAGGTCCAATCAGTTTTGGTTTTATTCTGCAATCTATTTTACGAAGTCTAGCTTTTAAAATGGGCTTCAGATTTTCAATAGGATTAAGATCCGGATAGTTTCCTGGCCATTTAAGACTCTGATATCTTCTTCTACTTGAAGTATATTCAGACGGAGCCGAATCTTGTGGAAAATCTGCAGATCTCTGTTCTTGCAAGTCTCTGTATTTTGGGGAGTTGGTAACGCCTTCGATCGTTACTAGAGGATGTTTAACATTGTGATTAAAATGAGTTGGGTTAAGTTTAGATGATATGTTCACATTAACTCGTACTGTACTATATACGTATACTGTAAAGTATTTCGTCCATTCTATAAGTTATTGTATTCTGGTCTGTACAGGTGTATATATTGTTAAGGGATTTATTAGAGTTCTAACTAGAGAAAATAAATATTTATCAACCTGCACGGCATTTATAAGCAGCAATTGTTGGGTTTCAAGGTAATGTGTTTACTTCAAAGTGTAGTATTTAATTGATATATGTTCCATAGTAATTTCCTTCATATTCATACATATTCAGGTCATTTAAGTTAAAACCCAACAACTCGAGCGTATAAGGTCCTTCAAGAGACATACAATGTTTAAACCACCAATATGTATAAGCTCACGTATTTTAGCCGGTTATTACACGCCAGTACCAATAATTTTAAACGGGCGCGCTCCTCATTCAATTAACGTTCAGTATAATTCAACTAAATACAAAATAATTCAAGTATTCATGGTGAGTTCATTTAACTACATTTGCTCTCCCAGATTTAGTTCTTTTACCATAGGTCTCTACATAGGTGTATCCATTAAATCGTAAATACGCACGAATGTCGGAATGTCCACGGACAACAGAAACCAAAAACAACTCAATGCCTACGGGGTGGATATTCCTTTTCTCACCTTTCACTTTCATTGCAAAATCATACGCTCATACCAGAATACCTTACAAACTCGAATTGTGGGGACAACTTATGCGAACAGCCTGGTTCCAGTGAGGTATCCTCAAAGGCTGAAAAAAAAAAAAAAAAAAAATTAAGCAATAATAACCGAATTATTTTGCTCTGCATTGACTTCTTGTGGTTAGGTTGATCGCATATCTGCGCCCAGTGCCAGTAGACACGCATTTTTCAAGTAGTGCTGTCGAGAAGTACTTTTGGTTATGATTGTATGGGAATGTACATAATGCGTAGCCGAATAACCTAACTCACGGGTATTCGGATGAAGCGTTCACTGACCATCACAACACGGAGTGCATTGACGCAGTCATTGTAAAGCTTCTGTTACTGTTCGATGGTATTTGTGCTGTAGGCTTGGTCATTTCCATTTAAGTCGAATCGAATTTACGGTCATGTTATTTTTAATTGCATTCAATCGATAATTGCAGACCTTTTCTGTAAGAATTACGATCAGTTATTTGTTACGCTAATTAAGTGTTAACAATTTATAATACTATTCGTGTATCTATCTGCAGATATTGTATTTCTGGGCATGTTGCCGCTGCTTTTTTAAAAATGTAACATGGTTATTCGAGACTAATAAGCGTTAAGTTCTTTAAAATCCAAAAGTGTAGTCGAGTATCGCAAAATTATACAATTTTACCTTTTTTGAAGTTGGACTCTGTACAATAACCACGGATGGAGTCCACATACTTTCTTAATGAGGTATGCCATCGAGTCATTTACGGATGTTTTGGGTAGAGACGAGGTTTCTTCTTTCCGTGAAGAGTTTTCGGTAGAGACACTGCTGTTCCCCGTACCAATTAGTTTACTTCTAGTTCATTAGGCCAACAAAAATTTTGTCTATCGATTTCTTGGTTACATAAGCTCTTTTTATCTCCCAGATGAGTGTGAGATACTAACCAAGCCAGGAACAATTACTTTGATCAGAAAATTCTATCTAAATACTCAATGATACCATCTTCAGTTATACTACATTCATGTATGTATATTCCACATTTTAGTCTCATAGATAGAACCAATTTTAAATTCAATCTTAACATAGTGGCTAAAGAAGAAGTAATCTAAATAAAACATGGTCGTGCATGATCGGTATGATAGTTAGGTCACGATTTGAAAAGTGAACGTTGAACAGCAAAATCAAAATTTTCGTAGCCAACCCAACCTTTCTAGTCAAATACGTATGTGTGTGTGTGCGTTTTCTGAACCCATTTGAAACAAGTTATCTGCAAATCCATGCATTATCCGCCACGGTCCACCTAAGACCACTGATTAATAAGTTACGCACTAATTGACTTTTAAAATGACTGATTCATAGAATTGGTGGTTTCCTTTGCAACATAACATGCGTGGATGCCAATGAAAAACAAAAAAAGAAAAACTACAGTTTATATGGAACGAGTTGCAGTAGTCTTTACAAAGCTTCAGTCATTAGAATATATTTACATAATATGCACAAATGACAAAATATTTTGATTAATTTGTTAAATAAAAAATAATCAAAACTATTACGTTGATTTATCGAAGTACGACGTTTTTGTATTCAAACTTTTGCAGAAGTTAAACAACCTGCTATGAAAGGAACTGTTCTGAAGTCTGCTTTTGAAAGAAGAGATCATATCGTGTTTGTCTGATTTACTCGGAAACTAAATTTCATCCAAACCTTATTCGAACATTAAGTCTTGTGGCAAACTTAATTTAAAAATTTGTATTCACCAACAACTGAGGTTTGCTATATGGTTTCACTTGGTTTGATAATATTTGTAATTCGAGTTGAATATATGTATATATATATAAGAGGGTATAAATAATTAAAGTTTCACAATATTTACAATGTCTAGATTAGCACTTAGTTTTTGATAAATAGTTTTTTTCTTTTTTTTATTTGCTGCTAAGTAGTTGGTTATTTTTACTTGCACCTGTACGTATAGGGCAAGTATTGGTTTTGTGAAAAATTTCGAACTCGAGCAAACATGATATTATGGAGAAGTAAATAAACGTGGGTCCACCAATTCCATCTGTCTGTCTGTATGATGGACTGCACTCTAAACGGTTGAACGGATTCGCTTCAAACTTTATACATATCTGTGGTCTGTGGGCTCACATCTTGAAATGAAATCGCAATTTTCATTATAACCTCAAAATTAAGGGTACTTTACCAAGGCCGATTTAAAAAAAAAATGGATTTTCTCGAAAATGGCCTCAGCGATTCTAATAAAATTTGGATTAACTTGAGTAAGATCGCATACCACGTTTTGCGGGAATAATGGATATATATTGAAAATCGGTTTTTTCGGGTATTTCTTCGGGTGTTGAGCTTAAAATGAATGTATGGGACACATAAGGCATGTAACAGCCACGCCTACTTTTTAAAACTTTTCAGCATTTTATTTTTTTGGCTAGAAATTGAAAAAAATCATTAAGACAAAATTGATTGGGAGTCGAATTCTCTATAATTCTTTCATACATTATGAATGGTCACAAACCCACGTTTTGAGGGCGTTTAAAAAAAAAACATTTTTTTTTACAAATTATATATAAATTTTCAGCATAAAGATGCAAGTACGTACGACCCAGTCGTGCGCTTTATTTTTTTATTCGCACCGAACTTTGGTGAAGACTTGGAAGTGTTGGAGAGCACGGGGCTAATAGTAGTACGAAGGATTTACCCGATTATGTAAAATATTCACTTCGTTGACAATTTGAAAGTAATGTCTCATGAGTGGCACTCAATAATAGCAGTTGACATGAGGCAAGGAGTCAACGTATTAACAACTCCATTCAGATATATGGTATTCGTGTTTGTGATTTCTTTTAATATACCACTTGAGTCATTATAGTCACTGATTAATGCGGTTTCACAGCAATATAATAGTCTACAGCTCAGAAATCAAAAACAGTGATAATTTACTTTGTGGAAGGAATCCTACCTTAATACGTGGATGATCGTGGAAGGGATGTATTATTAGTCCTCTAAAAGGTGTCTTTTGCAAAATACGAGACGATTTCCTATTGAAATGACGTCAGTAAATTTACAAGCAGAAAGACTCCAAATTGGAGACTAACCAAGAAGTTGTCTACGTCTTTCACTTCTTTGGTAGGGAAGATACCAGTTGATTCTCATAAAAATAAGTTTATATTTCCCTATTCTTTCATAGCTCATGATTATACATACATACAACCAACTCTTGGCAACAGATGTATTAAAGCTTGAGCTATGGCCTTGGACAGGGTGTGACTGTCAGACCAGGATCTCTCCAGTGGAATAGGGTGGTAATTTGAATTTGACGCATTCTCGCAACCACTATGTTGGAGGTGTATAAAACAAGTTGAGGCCATGATGTTGTGGTTATTTACAACGGCTGTATAACGTCTTCGGTCGTTTTTTTTCTGCGGCTACCCAAAACTCTAAAGACAGTTCCTTTTAAGAACTTAGGACACAGTAGTTCTAACAAAAAATTAAATGTATCTTTATTCTTTTATGTGCTCCCTCCCCGGGGTTCTACTGACGATTCTTGATGATTGCTTGCGTGTAGATGCATTTAACCTGCACTTAACCTAAGATCTGATTCATCACAAAGTATGAGGTAGCACCGATATAATGAATGAAGTGAGCGACTTTTCGATAACCTAAACCTGGTTTTGTCACTTGTAATAGACAAGAAGTCCTAGATATCATTCTGGTCTCTGAGAGTATATATCATGCCGTAAAAGACTGGATGGTATTTAGAAAACAATCCTTCTTAGATCACAAATACATTAAATTTGAATTAAACTATTTACTTTCATTAAGTCCAAGTTGTCTTTGAGAGGAAATGGACTGGTAAAATAAAGGAATAGTTTTAATTAATACTATTAATTTAAACGCGGAGATGGAGGATGGCCTTCAGTCATTCAATGTCCTACTCCAGTCCATTTAGCAACACAAAGAGCAAACGTAGTTCATATTATATCATATAAAGATGTCCCAAAGTTCTATAAAAACAATATCATAACCAACGGAAATCCTGAGGTAAGATAGAACAGATTCTTGCACCCACTCCCAGAATGCTTAGTTTTTCTTCAAAAACCGTGGACCATTTCTTTTAAAAATCAGAAAGAAAAGGAAACATCTCAACACATTAAGGGATCTTTTGCAGAACGCTCACTCTAAGCTCTCTGAATGGACTAAGGAATGTGTTCCAGAAGTCAGAGAAAGAAATCTGTGAAAAAGAATCTAGTCCTCTTTAAAAGGAAGTATACAATTCCAAACTTTAAACTTTAATCCTGGGCAAATAAATGACACCTCTTAGTGCTAGCAAATATGGTAAAGTATTTAGACTTTACCCTAGTTAGTGAACTCAGCTTTTATATCAACATCTTGGAGAAGGTTAAAAAAGCCACCATTACACTCATGTAAAAAGGTTTTTGAAAAAAATGTTGACTTTGGCTTTGAATATGAAACTCTGAGGACCACTTTAACAAAACAAAATAGGGACAAATTGTTCTCCATGCTACCGGTAGATGTATGTACGTATATTCACAATAAGTGGCTTCAAATGCGGCTGTTTAAAGCACTCTGTCGTGGACTACTCGGTAAACTGGTCACACGTCAAAGACACTACATATGTATATTCTAGGATTGACTGAAAGGGATGTAGGGCCTCGTAGGGGGCTCCATTTGCTTCCGCAGATACAGCAGCAACATAGTTAGAATCAGCGATAATAATTTCCTTAAGATTCGTATGTATGTAAGTAGAATGAAAAATTTAATAAAGAACGTACATATGTGAAATCGAAGATCCCATTTAAGACTAAGAACTTGTGAATCAAAATATCCTCATTAAATTTTCTACACACAAATCAGTCCGAAACCGATTCCAATGAAATAACAGTTGGAAGATTGAAAATACAGGATCTGGGCCCATATCCGTATAAGACTGTGCTGACGCAAGAATTGAAGCCGGATAACCATAGCCAACGCCGTGAGTTTGCTCATTATGGGCTGGAAATGTAGGCCGGAGAACCCGTTTTTTTCCCTATTGTTCTTATCTGGTCACCCTATAGGACGGGTCTAACTACGAGTAAGATGAAATATGTGTAATCTACAGGTTTAAAAATTATCCGAAGCTATGTACATTCATACATAGTGCAGCCGAAATGTCTGCGTTAAAATTTCTGTTGGTGTTAACTATTCGAACACACATTATCGATATAATAGATTGCAAATGTAAATTAAACTGACTGCTCATTAATAACCACAGAACGTAGTAGCAGCAAAATCCATATAATTAATCGAGAAATTTCATTAGCACACACATATTATGCAGGCACACACCTGCAATTAACTTCATCTGCGTTGTGTTATTAATTAAAGGCCTACAACTGTTTCATCAAATTTGCTGTCACACTGTCGTAACACTTCAACTCACGGAAACATTTACTCATAATCCTCCTTGACGTTGATGTTCGCCTGCTTGCTCAGGTACGAGTAACTACTTAATTTGCCCCGATTCGAATTGTATTATAAAAGACTTGCTCGCATTCTGTAAATGGCAATATCGACTCTCAGGTGAAAGTACTTAAATTGCTACTAGTCCGCAATGGCAGCTCTGCAGTTGTATCTTAAATTATGGATCTATTTTCTAAATCGCAATTGAATGGATAGACCACGGAAGCCCATAGGCTTCGAATACCTGATGGAAAAGAGAATTGATTTGGTGCCCCAGTCACTCATTAAAAATCAACTCTCGGGGCCAATTGTCAAAGCTCTTAAAATATTGGGAAAATGACTAGTTCTCATATCTTGCCTTACAGGTATATGATTTAATTTTCCATAATTGTAACTTCATAAATTGTTAACTTCAGGCCTCATTTCTTGATTGTACTTTATGCCGCTAAAAATTACCAAATAAGTATCGGTAAATGCAATTAGTTCTTAATTGAAATGACATTGGACTTATTTTAGGCAATGCTGCGGTCAGGTATCCAAGTATGGTGCAGATATACCTTGTACTTGAGCTTTAGTCTCCGAAAATCTAAGTGTGTCTTGGACTCAGGAGAATAAAGTCGTACCGAGAGACTTTGCAGCTCAAAATGTGGAACAAATATTACGTAATATGTTTAATTATTTATTTAGTTAAGAGGAGATCTCTTTGAATTAATATGGTATTTACTGAAAACTTTGACAATTGAGTGATTGCTAGGACAATTAATCCTATTATTGATTTAAGTTCAAAAATAATGGACAGAATGAGATTCTGTTACACAAAGGACGAGTCTAGTTATCAATTTATTATGTTTAGATTAGTTCAATTGAATGTTTTGGTTTATGGGCACTTCTACATAATTAAAATGGCATAATGTGGTTGTACCATAGATTGGTAAATCCATGATAATAATTAAAAATTAATATATATTTAAAATCTATTTCTGTATTCATTCATACAAGTAGATAGAGGATTTTTTTTAATAGTGTTGCTGTCTCAAACCTCATACCCGAGGTTTTGGCATCGGTCTAGTAGCCAGTGAAGCGCATGGTAGAGAAACATGGTAGAGAGCACGTCCTTTAGAAGCTTGTAAAATGGAATGGTCATCATATAAACTTTCAAAGAAGGAAAATCTAACAGAGTGCTAAGTCCGTTAAAGTTGATTATAATCTCAATGCTTAGCAAGAAGACTTCCACTCGAAATCTTCACTGTCTTTTCAATAAGGACATAACAATTTTGCGCTTAAGTAGAACCAAGAATAATTGAGATATTAAGCTAAACTATTGGATTTACATAGTATACAAATTTTAGTGCAAAATTAGATTTCTTCGATTTTAGATCGATCGATTTTCTGGAGCCAACTTTCCACTATTCTTCCACTCATATCGGTCGGAACGTTAGCAATTTCGAATTCGATGTTATTTCTGAACTCTTCTTACTTTGGTGGGTTATTGCCACAAATCAAAGACTCAACACAACTATATAAAAAAAAATCCAACATCAATAAAATACATGAGAGAGTTGGCTATTCGACCGGACCATTTCACGCGATTACCGAACTTCCCCTGCAATAGATCAATTGAGCAGCTGTGTGGCATGTGGCAGCATCTTTTTGGAACCACATACCACTGATGGCAAATCCACCCAATTCTGTCAAGTAATAGCCTTCCAACATACAACGATAGGGAGCTCCATTTGATAAAATAGGGTTCAATCACACCACCTCCAGCATGAAATCCACACCACACGGTCACTTTTTGTGGATTCTGTGGAGTCTCTTAAAGCACTTGTGGGCCTATTGGCATTAAACCAAATCGTTGAAGACGATTTTTCGATGAAATTCATTATTTTTTTAAAACTTTTGTAGTCATGCATCGGAGAAGTTTTGGCGCTTCATTACTAGGCTTCAGTTCAGTGGACTAAGAGATTCCCAATTTTTGTGAAGTGTTTGATGGGACCCATTTTGAACTGAGGCACTTATAACAGTGATATTTTCCTCATAGCATGCAAAGCCTGTCTGGTGGGACGATTATTATGACCGAAAATTGAAGTAAACACTCATTAAGTCGCTACCACCGGCTCAGAAATTCGGCAGTAATTTTTAATAATTTTTAAACGTGACTGGTTAGTGATCTTCATTGTTATAAAAATATAAATCTTGACTGACGTTTTGACATTAACAGATCATAAAAATATTTTAAGAATGCGTTTGTATTAAAATACAAAATTGTAATATTTCCATTGAAAATCCCTTTACAGTAGAAGCCGCTTATAATGACTTCGCTTTTTATGAACAGTCGCTTATAAAGTTCACTTTAATATCATTTAGTTGATTTCATTATATTTTACGCTAATCTTTTGCCTTATATAACATTGTTGGATATAACAACCACCGGTTATAAGCGACTTTCACTGTATACCTAACACAAAGCTAACACAAAGTTCTAAGATTTCGATATTCAGACGGAAACATGGAAGTCTGGCGGGTATTGGCTATCAAGCAGATTTATAGGATTGGTATTGATGAAAAGGTACTTCTATAACATAATGGAGATGGTGGAGATGGAGATATTCAAACATCTCCAAAACACGAAAATATTGTCATGAAATTTGACATCGGCCAGCAAATCGCAAGCGATCACCAGACTCTGTGCCAATCAAGTGTTACTTAATGGACCTGGTTGTGAGATCTATCAGCAAAAGAAAACTAATGAATACTATTTTTATTCCTAAAGTAAATAGAAGCAGCATGAGAAGCGGGGGTTCGAAGAAATTTAGAGACGCTATTTGCATAAAATAATTACGATCTACCAGCGGGTACTAGTTCGCAGACGATGACGATAACCAAAATTCCGCTGTCAGACAGAATGAACCATTCAATCTGGATGATAATACCCAACATTTTCAACGATGTGACGTAAATCAGCTTGAAACACCAATATCCAAATGAAAATCCAGTAGGGCTGCCAATGACGAAAATATATGGTATCACCGAGGCCTGCAGGAGCTTATCCGCTCTGAAAAATATTGACCATTTTGACATTTATATCGACAGCCAGGCAGCCATCAAACATATCACTTTCATTAAAACCAATTCAAAACTGGTCAAACAATGTAAAATGGAATGCTAAGGCGGTGGAGGAAGACACAATGCACTTTCTCTGTGAATGCCCAAGTCTCAGCAGAATCAGTCAACTAACCTTCGGGAAAGCATTTTTCGATCAACTCTACGAACTAGCTAACACCCTCCTAAAATCAACCTAAAATTCATGACGAAAACGGGTTGGTTCAGAAGGGCCGCTCCCGTCATGAACTATTGAGTTCTAATAATTTGTTTTTTTCTGTTTTCATATTATTTCAGATAACCCACACCAGGGAACACAATGGATTCGTCAAGGTCCGAGTGAAACTGCAGTCCTCATAGCCTGAATGCCATACTTAAGTAGTGACACAAACTCTTTTGAACAACATGATGATTTTCTTTTTGATATTGCAAACACAAGCTGTTTTCTCAAATTTTTTTTTCTCTGACTATATTAAGTAACAACTCGAGAACACTAGGCCAATTGAATGAGACAATTAGTAAACTAATTTTTCTGAGTAAAGAACAACAAATAAACCTTTTAAGTTTTACTGTAGGTGGTTAATGGAGACTGCGGCGACTTATCGCCAATATGCAAATTTGTACTTTTATGCGTAAATTAATTACTCAAAATTTATCGGTTTAACGTCAAGTTGATACTGTCCAAAGACCATGCAAATTGTACACTGGACCTCTTGCTGAGGTAAAAATTACATGGCAATTACACGTTTCTTATCAATGAGCCATTTGCATTTAAGATCGTACTATAATTACCCTCTTTATCTGTAATTGCACTTTTTCCATCGGTGCCGCATTTTGTTATTAAAAGCCAACATATGATTGACATTGACTCACTTCTTGACTGAAATGTCTCCATTCTCCATTCGCCGTCTTGCTCTCAAGTCACACAAGTCGGACGCACAGTCAATTAAAAACAGCCGTTCGATTATAATTTATGATAATAATTTCATATTTCTCCCACGGTTCTTGCAGAACTAACCTAGACTATTTTAGTGCTAAAAAGCGATATAATATCTCTGTTGTAAGGCTTAGACGACAAATCTAGACTATGGCAACGCTTTTGGGTTGGGTGAGGCGACGAACATTTAAGCCACTTACAATAGTGACCGTCCCGGTTAAATGCCATGGGCTCAGTGTGTACACGTAGCAAGTGATATTGCATTATGATGTGGGAATCAAATATGCACATGGTGATTCACTTTTGTTAGTACCAGTAGATCCGGTTGAGCTTTTATCGAAACGATAAAACACCAGCTGTGTATGGACACGATGAACGCGCGTAACAAACTTGGTTTTGAAAATAAGTTATAAGTGCGTCCGTTGGCACTTTGCATTTTCTAGCCGACACCGTGTCTGAAAAATTTGTGACAACCCTTACTCAACGAACCGGAAGATCTAATTGAGTTGTACTTGACAAGAGTCTTCCTGATTTCACGTCCAGGAAAGCGTCTTGGGTTGTATTGTTTTTCTTTCAGCGTTAACCATTAATCTTTCTTTAACCATTGACCTTGCTTTATCTTGCCCGGGGTGAAAAACAATTTTAAACTCTCTTTATGTTCTTGATATATCTCCATTGAAAACTATTGATGAACATTTCTCGAAGTACTGGAGTGATTGTCCAGGTTTATGAGAACTAGAGCCTAGCTTCTCACAACCATTCGTGTTGTGCGTGTTACCTACATATATTCTTTACAAGAATTGAAGGCACCTACTGTTTAAGGCCGTGTCCGAAGAGAGGTGGTACCGTGAAAACACTTTTAGGTATTTTGGCTAGGATTTGAGCCTCGGACCCTTTGCTCCGCAGTCCAATACACTACCCATTTGTGCCACGACGCCCAGTGGCTGTATTTTGTTATAGTTTCGTGTAACATGATCGGATAAATACCATTCAGCATCGGTTTTTTAAAGAAGAGAACTATCTGATGGCCCACTTAATTCTCTTTTCAGTAATCATTGGTATAGGATGTTCCATTGTCTCAGTACTGTTACTTGTCATGTTGGTTGTTCGGTAAGAAGTATGCCCCGGAGTCTGAGCAAAACTTAGTTCGATCCTTGAGAGATCGTTAAACATGTTGGGCTTTCCTCAGTCTTGGAGACTCAGTTGTGCTTGTGATTTCGTTACGGAAGTGTTGCCATGAGGGGCGATTTGCTGTTAATTCCAAGTATCATCGTTTTTTTGGTTGCATTGAAAAGTTGTCTAGTTAGTTCTTTAGTCCATCAAGCACGTGATTCTGTCTAGAGGAACTGGACATGCTTTACAAATGGATGTCATCGTCTTAGCTTTCCGGTGAATGTAGGTAGGTCAAAGCACAACATATTTGCGTAAGGGTTTACTCTTAATTGCTCCCCCTACTTAAGTGATCCCAATTAACTTTGCGTGGCTCCGGGACTGCTTCCTAAATAAGGGAGTTTTTCCTCAGAGCTGCTCACCCTTCAATTCACAGGGTGTTAGAGTGCAAATATTAATGTATCCGCTGCTCCATTGCTTATGGTATGAGTTGGTTTCACAGCCCATCAGTACTAGTAGGTCCCATCTCTCTCTTTCCGTGTTTGTAACTAAGAACCAAGTGGTTTTTTCGTCGAGTTGTAAGGCATACAAACGGCTCACGAAATTAGTGAGGAAAAACCTCTTTGATCGGATCTTACCAGGGTTTGGTGCATATTGCTGTGAGATAGAAGAAAGAGGTTAATTCCGGTTAAGGTACACGTTTTATTTTGTAAAGTTCTGTTCTGTTCTTGTGAAAGAGTCGCCTGATCTTACTATTGGATACCCCTGGTCTTTGTATCAGGGCGATATTTATTTTACTAGAAAGAGCCGCCGGTGACTTTACTGTGAAAAAGCTATTACAACCCAGTCCTCACTAAAGAGCACTAAATTGAGGTTTTGGAAGTTCCTTTCTATCCTATCCCTGAGTAAGTGTGGGCCAGGTATCAAAATTCGTACTTGCTATCTTGAAAACTCGAGCAGGTCTTTCTTTCCAGCTAGTCGGAGATCGGGAGTAAAGGCAAATTGGTTTCCTAGTTCCCCTAGGACTTGGAACTATCGTCCCAAAGCAATTTACGGAGCAGTCTACGCCATGATATAGAGTGGTGCAGTCACGTGGCTGATAACCTTCTATCCTTTGTGGCTTGTGAAAGACTTGGGTGATTCGGTTTCCCTAGGTTGCTAGCAAATGGGTTCTACTCTGTTGAGGGTCATCTGCAAATAGGCTAGTGCAGCATAGAGCTTTTACAATTCATCTAGATAATTCATCCCACTTCTTGGTACCTAATCTCTTTACTGTCAACCTATGACCCAGATCTTTTGGAGAAAGTTGTTACAGAAGGATAGAACAATAGAGCAGGTATCACAAGCTTCTAGGTGACGATCCTTCAAACTCTTGTCGAAACTTTCCTATCTTTAATCTCTCATTCGCTGTGACCAAGGACCTTACAGAGGTGGCCTAATCTCCAGTTGAGGCTAGCAATAAAGTGGAGGTGTAGATTAGGTGTTGATAGTGAGGAACTGCTGAGAGTGATGCAGCTCTCACGTACTTCACATCACCTCTAAATGCAGCCAAACATTTCATAAAAACAACAACTTATCATTGAAAATATGTAACAACTCCTTACATGGTATTGTGGAGATGGATTATACGTATGTATATTTACATCCTATAAAGATCTTGATACATATGTACGTACACGACCGCCGACGACGTGTGGATGAACCTTCCACCTAGTGTTCGATTACTTCTCTGCTATTAATGCTGTACAATCAATTATGATCCAATGGATATTAATTAGACGCAAGGTGGTTTACGCCATTTATCATGCTAAACAACACCTCATGTGTAATATTAGAGTAACACTATACAGTTTATTAAAGTAAGAGTTTTCCGCTTGACTGAATTTTCTCACCGGCTTCGCAGATACAGACATTAAATTGTTCACGTCCAATTCAATCTGATGAAATGGGCGTTGTGGGCAGTCGAACTGCAACTCACCGCACCGGCGTCAAGGCCCGGGGCCATACATAGAACAGATATTTCAGTCTTGTTTATTTGTATGCACTTTATATGTCGATAAATTACCCGCGGTAATGGTCAACTCATTGTGCTGTGATTGAGTATTTCATCAAAAAGCATTTAGCCAAAGAGATACCCAGCATAATAAGCCTGCTGACAAGTTCAATCATTCATCGTAGATAGATATAAATAGGCCGGCAATTTTATTTGTTTGTGATTGATACACACGCACATAAATTGCAGAGTCTTTTAAGGTCAGGGTAATTGTCGAAGCATATTGCTTTGAAGATCACTTAGTGGCGGCGTTTCTTAATGCAGGTGAACGCTTATGTTTTAAACCAAATACAGACTACTGCAGACTGGTAAGGCTTCATGAAACGCTGCCACTTGAAGACCATTCAATTAAATTCGAAGATTATTCGTTACCGACCAAACTGCGTAGGTTGGCGCTCAAACATTGTTCTGCCTGACCAAAGTTGGAATTTCTGCGGGCTGGTGTTTGATGCTTACCACTGTCGCTGCTTTGATGTCTGCAGAGCAGTTAACCTACCGTGATGACGCCATATAGAATGCGCTGATTTATAATTATCGCATTAATCTAGTTTAATCTCTTTCTGAATTGAAGACAAAAGCTTTCGACTTTGGTGGCAATATCGCAGCGCGGTGCTATATAATGGCGAATGAACGACGAGCTCACGCTCATACACACTAACTTCACCAGTTAACCGAAGATTGGTAAAGGTATTTGAAATGTAGATGGAGGCGGAGGGGCTCTTAATGGGACAGTACCATCGATCTAATACCCGAAGTGGGTTACAGGCATTGGTAAATATGGCCCCTCTACTTAGGGACAATAGTCACAATAACCCTCGGATATGAATGACCCTATTGTTGATGACTGGTAAAGAGCATTCATCACCTCATCCTAAGGTTTGGTTCGACAAGTGTATGTACTATGTCTGATGAATGAAATCTCAGCATCCTTTGTTCGATTTTCTAGAAAGGGGACCTCTTCTCTTGGGTCAATTATAGAGGTATTAGTCTCGTAATGTACGAATTTTTATCTTACATACTGGGCGAACTTCTGAAAGCCTGAGTCAACAATCTGATTTGCCTTTATCATCGTGATTTCAGGCAATGAAAGTCGTCAACTATGTGTCAAGTTTTACGCTTCGGTTATGTTGGATAAAACTCAAAAAGTACAAATCAAAACCCACAATCGTTTCAACAATTTTGACACCGCATTTGTGAAGTTTGGCTATTAAGAGTCATGTCCAGCTTGACATTCTAGCTAGTTTATATACAAGGTGTCTCAAACGAAAGGTACAGTCCGTGATGGTTGCCATTTTGTCATGAATATTTTTTTCGAATGCGCCCAGGTAGTCGGTATATTGGTGCAGACTTTAGATTAGAAATAACTTCGAAGGAATAAGTCCATAGGGATTAAACCAGGACTGATTGAAGGCCAATTTATGTCACCTCTTCTGGAGATCAATTTGACAGGGAAAATTTCACGAACTCTTGGCCGAGACGTATTGGATGTGTGTGACGTTAAAGCCAGGTAAGTTTTACAATTCAGGCATGGTAATTTAACATCACCATTCTCTGAATTCATCTTCAGACGAATAAAGTGGTTTCTGATGCTTACATTTCGGATGCCTTTTACGTTTACGAAGTCAAGCCTCTTACTGGCAACCTGGGGCTTTAATTCCTGGACCAACTGAATCTCAAAAGGGTACGGTTTTAGGTCTTTCTGCAAATTATGGTGTAATGAGGATCTGTGCACACTTAAAACACTTGGGCGCTTACGAATTGAAAGGTTCGGATTATCACGAATAGACTGACTAACCCTCTCCACGTTTTCTATTGTATTTGATTATCTTGGTCGGCCGGGTTTTGGGTTTTTCAGTGTGATTCATTTTTCAATGAGAGGTATGCTTGGCGCATCATTTAAGTGCCGAGAACCTGGAATATTGCAGAATCTTCTACGCACTACAGTCACACATTTTCACCACATCACCGGTTTTGTAAAACTCACGCATGTACAACGTGTTCACTCTCGAGAAATGGTTCATAGCAAAGGTGAGGACAAAAGAGGGAGATATCGTATTTGGATCTGTATGTATACTAGATATGCCCAAAATATCTGGTTTTAGGGTTTAAAGAGTCAGATACGTCCATCGCATTTTATTTGCTGCGTTCATCGTTGTTGCAATTTTGCTATGATCGTTGCTCTTTTTAACAGATTCGCCTGGTCGCAGGTTCAGGATTTCTTCTTTAAAATTGTTCTTAAGATTCCTAGGATGTTAATTGGAAGTAATCCTGCGAAAGCGTAGAATGCATTTTACTATATTGTGCCGAATAAACTGTATACATTGTTTTCATGTTCTTTAATATTAAGGTTTTATGATTTATTTTTCATTTATATTGGTGACTCCCAGGGTGTCACACATATCGCCACTATAGTGAAGAGTCCTCCATCATTTGGACTAGCGTATCTCAAGTGGAAAGGAAAATATTCTGGTCAAGCTCGATTAAGTGACTCATTATGCGTATTGTTTAAGAAATGTGGGCCTAACATTGACTCCTATGGTACTCCTTCTGGCATAGGATACTCCTTGCTGCCACCATCTATGGATATATCAGCATCATTTCTTTAAAGAAATCCGTCACTATCACATACATATGTTAGTACTCTTATATTGCGGATGACTATTATAATGTACACCTACAAGTTGTAAAAAGTTTGCCTTTGCAAGAAAAAATTCCTATGGTTCTCGAATACAAACCATCGTCCACCAACTACTACTACTCGATAAATGGAAGACTATCACTAAGTCTTTGTGGATTGTTGGATCTACATAAGTTAACCATGGATTAAAGAATAATAAAAAGGAAGGGATGTTGTAATACCATAATTTCCTTCTATATATAATACCTACTAGAGTGGGCGTAGCATACTGGTTTTTATGCTCCACTTGTATGCTAGTTTCGAACGTTTAAATATGCTAAAAGCAAAATATTATGAACGTCAGTTTGGAAATGAAAACGTTTTCAAAGAGTGGGCGTGGCTGTAGGCAGCGTACGGGTTTATTGTATCGAATTTGAATACTTAAATAATTAGTCATAAAAATTTGTTTCGATTTCAAGTAATGTATATAGAGGATTCTACACTTATTCTTATCAGAAATCCAAATATGAAGTTTCATCTTACCAGCTCCAAATGTAAGGTCCGAAAAGTGGGTACATACGGGCAAATATAGATACATACATACTATACACAATGTAGGGTCTATGTTTAATGTATGCATACCTATATCCACTATACGAATTCAATATTCACATTGGACAGAACTTCACAAGCGACAGCTACAACTTTGAGGTAGTAAGGGACTTCGTCTACCTCGGCTCTGCTATAACATCTGAAAATAACACCTCAGCAGAAATAACACGAAGAATAACTCTTGCCAATCGCTGTTTCTTTGGGCTAAGAAGGCAATTGAATAGCAAAGCCCTATCCTGAAGAACCAAGGAGACTCTTTATAAGACCCTGATCATCCCAGTCCTACTCTATTCCGCTGAGGCATGGACTCTGTCTAAAGCTGATGAAGAGATCCTCAGTCGCTTCGAGAGAAAGATTCTTCGTCTAATTTTGGTTTGCGTTGAAGGGCTTTGGAGGAGAAGATTCCTCAACCGACTTGGAGTGTGCGACCGGGTGAGGCTTGTTGGTTGAGGCCCAGGTTCACCCTAAACTTTAACGCCACCTACGTAAGTAAGTAAGAATCCAATATGTCACGCCCAGTTAGATCCAAGAGAAGTGAGTTAGGGTATTATATTATCCATTCCAGACATACTATATTGTAAATTTTCCAATCACAAAACATTTTAATTTTCACAATTCAAAATTTAATAAATAAAAACTTCCTTAAAATAATTTATAATTTAAGCAATAGAAGCTGAGACTTAATTTATTGACAAACACAACACCATGAGTGCAACTTAATTTATCAATTTAACGAAAACAAAACTGTGATCCTTCCGCCTTATTCCTTCTTCAAAATAAAAACCCCAAAGAAAGCATTCATAGTACTTTGTTGTCTACTTGATTATGTTCCAGAAGAACCACACAACTTTTGAAATAAATAGGAAAAGAGATGATGTCCTTCGGCAGAGAATGAAGGGATAATAACAATGTAAAGTTTAAGCAGAAATCAGTGCCTTCGTTTGTGCCCGTCCGCATTGTACCTTGCATACATGGGTGCCATATGTTTCTTATTATCCTTCTTGATCATAGACTGAACAATCCGAGCAGAGGCGGCGTTCTGTTCATCATCGCTATTCGGAAAGATCACAGGACCTTCGGATTCTGGTTTTCTGTATGACTTTGGCTTTCGTTGAAAATAGTTGGCATAATCGTTATTTGGCCGATAACCTTTATTGTTATGTTGTTTCGGGAATGTTGAATAATGCTTTAGTCCTGGAGTTGTATATACCCCCTTTTTGTGTCCATAGTGTGAATTTTTAACACTCTCTCCGTACTGATTTCGCGTGGATGATATGAAATCTGTATGCAAGCCGACAGGCTGAGGCATCATCACATGTGACTCGGGATACTTCTTAGGACTCTGCGGTAAGTGTTCTTCGAAATGAAGGTTCTCACTCAGGTATGATGGTTGGCTGTTTTTGTAGTGATGTTTCGGTATTGATTCCTCAGCTACGACGCTCATGGCTTTCCAATCGCTCTCATCTGTGTCGTATGGCACTGGTTTGGGTTGAAAGCCATAGTTACTGTCCATGTTTGGAAGATATTCTTCTCTAGCTGACTTAATTTTTTCGCTCATACCAGGAACGGCCATTTCCATAGAGATTTGCTTTATCCTTGCATGAGGGCGAAGCTCAATGAGACTTGGTACTTTCGGGTGCGAGTGTGTGAGATCTTCAATGGGCTTCTTGATTGGTTTTAGCTCTGAACTGAGGACTATATGTTCTTGATCCTTGCTATAGTGATTGATTTTGGATTGTGATGAGTCATCATTATCTCCTAGTTCAGAGTGGGGTGAATCAGTGATGGGATGGGAATTGGCTCCGACTGTTTTCACTATCGCATTGAATCCATTTTTGGCATCCGCGGTATAGTGTACTGTTCGTATTGACCCGTCTGGTTCTAGAACGCTGTATTGGCCTTTGATTGTATCACCCTCTCGAGACTCCCACTGAGACTTTACATCTCCCGTATGTAGGTCCTTCACACCATAGCTAAATGCATAGCCTGGATGGTCCTTAAAAAAAAAAAGAAACATGTTAGTGGAGTATGAAATGAAAAAGAAAGAGACGGGTATGATCAAACTTAATCTCAGAGTTTCAAGACCTTTACGATGCATACGATCCAAATAGTATTCACATGTAAAATGTAGAATGTTACATTTGGTTGCAAATACTATGTTAGCGTTAGAGACTTTCTTTTGTAGCCTAGATGACTGAAACTTCGTCCCATTTTGAACTTACTATGCTTGTTATGGAGTGAGTTTTCCAATGCTCTATGTTTAAAATTATTTTTATTAGTAGTTTAGTAGACGACTGCTATATTAGTGAAGACAGCAGCATTAAGCTGATGTTAATACTCTAAGCATTACATGAAAATTATGATAAGTATATGTTTTTATATTTATGAAGGCACAACCATCAAAGCTCACAGCGGCCTCAATAATAGAGAAAATCGAGCTTTAATAAAAATACGGCGGTCTTGACCATATAAACACCTTATGGATCATAATAGAGCAAATTGTTTTGGGCAGCTTGAAACGAGATGCCATTTGGTTGGGTCTTGCATAGGAGAGGAATTCCAAGGGTAGTTAGTGTCACGTTTAGCACGATGATGGAATACCTGAAGAGTGCATACCTTAGGAGCGCATACTGTGAATACTATTGTTCTTGCTGCTTATTAGTGGTGTACTCCATGTAGCATGGACAGAAGGTAACTACAGAATTTGTTGGAACATGACTTCTTACCTTAAACACATTGACTACGCTGATGATATTTATCTACTTTCACATCGGATAATGGACGGTCGCCTGATGGCCCATAATATGGAAGCTGAGACAAACAAAGTGGGGCTTACATAAAGACAGCCATAACGAAAGTCCTGAACACTTCAAACACCAGCGCTCAACATCAACCAATAGGTGGTCAAGAAAGTGAACGACTTTCTACATATAGGAAGTGTGGTGATACTTGACTCGATGTGGGCAGCAGAATCGGAAAAGCTTAAGCTGCGTTCGGAATACTTTAACTCTCTTCGATCCCGGGAATGCTATCACAAATGTGGGGAGGCAATGTTATCAGTTTAAGGACGGACTGCAACTGTTCCGATCCAATGTAAGGAAACCTTCGCAAATAAGTGTCTAAGAATCATGTTAAGGATTTTTTGGCCTACTTTATCAGAGAAAGAGTACCAAGAACCTATAGACATAACTATGTGGAGGAGAAAGTGGCAGTGGATGGGATACATATTCAGAAATACGCAGTACAATTGCGGAGAAGTCAAGATCTCGGGGAATGAGCTCAAACCATATTGAAGTTAACCGGTTTTCAAATAGTGCCAGACTTGTTTTTCAGATGTATACTTCTTCACCGTCAGGTATAATATGCCATTTTTCTATTTAAATATATAATGATCAATAAATGATGAGATACGGACAGTCAGATTTGGCTAATTGAGTGATCACGAAAATATATACTTTATTGGATCTATCTCGATTTTTTTTTTTATATGCAAACTAAACTATGTACGTAGGAGCCTGTTCACACAAGATTGACGGAGTAGATTTTTATTTGACATTCGCGTGCTTAGATAGATAGTCCTGTGGTTGACGTCAAATGAAATTGTTTAAGTTTCAATAGAAAAATTATTTTTCACCCTTCTATCAAATAAATTTCACAAAATCCAGTCTGACAATCCTGTGTGAACAGGGTCTATTGAGTGTACACATTTACTTATGTATATACATACATAGATATTCTTAGGATAGGGTTTTAAAAGAAATAAAAACATCAGACATGTCGGAGGTCAGCCTCCCGTTTCTGTCATTTACAGGAGTCTTTCAGACTCTGTCGGAATATGTCGGATAGTGAGAATCCAGCTATTACAGTAGTAAAAAGGGTCATGCAAACATGCCCAGGGCAAGAGTGACAACTAGAGAGATAGAATCAGAACAAAGATGAACATAATTGAATCAACAAACACTTTACAAAATAAATTAAATGCAAATGCCATATATTCGTATATAGAGAGTGTACAACACACATATGGATTTACAGTGGATACAGATTTTAAACTGAAAATCCAAAGACATGGAACTCGAAGTTATGAATAACCAAAACCATACAAAGTATCTCTGCTCCGCATGTTATTTATGCCTCTACATTCATGGGAAGGACATGCTACATAACCATATATCCCCCACTCATAATCTTGGTCGAATGAAATAAGGCGTTATCGCCATTGAGTGAAAGGAACTTCTCTATGCGTACACGCAACAGCGCCGTACTGTGAATTAATACAACCAACCCCAAATGCTAGGTTATTGTACGACAACCTGACTGTGGCGGTAACGACAACGACGGTAACAGTGAATGCGACGACCCATTAGCTATCATTGAACGAATTTGGAACGAGTTTCATGGAAAATCAAATTTTCCGTCACCTTGCGTTAATAACATGCGCTGCACGCGGCCCCTATGACCGCACCGCGCCGCAATGCATGTAGGTGTGGGCTTAGTGCGGGGCTTGCCAAAACTTTAACTGTATTACAATCTACCTGAGAATACTATCAGATTTATTGACATGGTGTTTCGACAGACACAGCAAAAAGCGTTCCTATTAAAATACAACTTAAGTTTGCAGTTACGATTTGGTTATTTCGGTCACCTTAGCATGTATCTTATTGTGGAAACTCTCGGTTTTATTTATTGTCGATATACATTCGATAGTCGGGTATCTTTTTATTTTTTGCTTATCTCGGGGTAGGATCTGTATATAAAAGTTCCCGCTGCGAATCGATCTGAACGATATTGATTCGCTAACTCTTGCGCCAACAATGTATGACAGGAGTGCTCTGTGTGATTTTGCATACGAGGCGTCGTTGTGCTTACAGTCATACTTTTTTCTCCACATACATACTTACGTATGTGAAATACTTAGTGGCACCGATATTTGATTCTCAATATCACATGTCTGGAAGTTTGTCAACGCTCAGTATGATATAAAGGTGTAAACCTTTTACTTAACTATGCAACTGCATGTACTTTACTAACAACAGGTTTAATATTTGTACTCCCATATATACTCAGATATATGTACATACACATCTAAAGAACCCAATTGAAAGCACATAGTCTAACGTCAGGACTACCGACTAGACGGGTGCATTGAAAAAATCACCAAAAAAGTGGTCTGAATTTGATAATGACACTAAAATTTTGTGACTTTAGGCATAGAAGCCGAGTTTATAAAAAGTTTCCCCAAGACTGACGGCAATACCGATTTTCAAATTGGCAGGAGAGGCACACAAGGAATAGGCTCATTTAGGGATATATCCGGGCAATCCAGTCTGCACGTTAGGTAAGCAGGTAGAGGTGGTTGTTATCAGTTAAACCGCATCGTTAAAATATCAAGGCTCATGTGACATGTTTGATATATGTAAAATTGTATTGAGTGATATATGATAAATGACATCTGTTCAACTACACCCTGTTACATTTAAGAAACTAATAATGTCCTCAATTCTGATCGCTTTTAACGCTGTAAGTTCGTCGAAAACGGGTTTGTCTAGTGTGGGCTGTCTGACCCTACCCAAAGCTGGACATTTGTGTAGGAAGTGTAACACTGTTTTTCTTTCGTTTGAGAATACCTATTCTGGCAACAAGGATCCCGATGGGCCAGTGGCCACTACTAATTACCAGAACTCTGGCAATACCCATCCGGTTTCTATGTAGTAGTTCGTGTGTTCTACTTCTGCAGTATTCTGGCCACACCTGCCTATATAAGACAGAGTTGGAAGCAAATCAACGCTTTGCTAATTTATTTCGCTCGCTCATTTCTCTCAATGCTGCTATGATCTGGAACCCAAAGGAGCCTATTTCTGAACCAACGACCCAAGACGGAAAGTTAATATTTGCACTTTTCTACAAGTTTCGATGATGAAGTGCCCGACACAATAGCCTTGATAGACACCTGGCGGAGGACAGGCTTCCCGTACAGGGAGAGCCTTCGCCTGGAAAGCGCTGCATGAGTCAAGAAGACGGGAGAAAAAAATTCTTGCTCATATTCCATCTGCCTGTGACGTTATTTCTGAAAAAAATGTGACGGTGTGGTCTGAATCCATGCCGGAGGTGTGATTAATCACCATGTGGTTCAATCGAGTTCGTTATTGTGCTGTGTTGAAGGACTATTTTTGATCAGAATTCGATTGGGTTTACGTCAGTGATCTGCGGTTCTAACAAGATGATGGCACATCCTACACAGTTGTTCAACAATTGATATATTGAAGGTGGAGTTCGGTAATCGTGTAATATCAAGAATTGGTCCCGTGAAATGTCCATCTCGGTCATGCGATTTAACTCCTTTGAATTCTTTTTATGGGATTACAAATCAAATAATGCATTTACTTGCGAAAAACTTAAATGATTAGTATAAGAATGATGCAAGTATCGCATCTGAGTACTAAATGAAGTCGAAGTCCTAGACTATGAAATTGAATTCACTGAATCCTTTCCATTTCTTTGAATTGTTTTACAATAGAACTTTGTTCTCTACAATCGGAGTTATTTCGATTTATGGAACGGTCTCACGATTTGCATTTTCGATCTTTCGTACTGTTCCTACTGTGAGTTTTATAATTAGGCTTATGCCTGGACAAGCTTTGGTATTGTTCCAGAGTTATAGAGAGGCATATTGCTGACACGACTGAGTGTTTTTTGGCAAGTTCATCAAACATTCAAACCATTTTCTAAATTCAAAACCAAGTTTCTACTTACTAGTTCTTCGAACACATGAACAGTAAACGGTCCGGTATGGACATGTATGTGCATAAATGTCCGAGCGGTTTCTGTTCGTGTAGCTTCAGGTCTTTTTCAATTCCAATTATGCAAGATTTTTACTTGGTTTTGGTATGATGTATCCTAAATTTGGGTAAATTGATTGTTGTAAAGTGAAACTTGGCCAATTTTGGAATATTCATTTTAATCTACTCAACATCTATACCGAAACATCTGATCAAATATCACTATTCGATTGAGTTTAGTTAAAGTTTAGTTTAGAAAAAATTATAGGTACAATACCCTCTCGAAATACATATAACGTTAAATATCCACGTGCTAACAATGAGAACCACACCACCCCGTGATGGGGATTTTTTTTCCTTCCATTATCAATTACTTAATGCTAACTTCTGTATCCTAGACCTTTACCGGCAGATCCTTACAGCAATTATTCGGGTTATTGATTTCGGCTCAAACTGACTTTGTGTTATGAATAGAGGAGATGATGACAATAAAAAAATTATAAATAAATAGTCTTTCCTAAGAAGAATTGATGGACATAACATCACCACACCTTTAAGATGCAGCTTTGAACTGAAAGAATCAATTATGTTGAAACGGACATAATTGGAGCAGTAATTGGCAAGCGCGTGGGATTAATGACCGAAAGAAGCATCTAATTGATTGCCCAATTACGTGTGTAGGATTCGTTAATAATTCACTTTAAAACTGACATCACAAGCACATACATACATACACGCATGTTCTCAGCTATCCGCAAAGACTATTTGCTCAGGTTGTAATTAAGTACCGGACAAAACTATGCTGTTCACAATAAATCTCTACCTACCTACTTGTTGAAAATAAGAAATGCATGACCCCAAAGCTAAAATTCATCAAGATTCTGTCGACCTGTCTGTCCGTCGAATGTCGGCTTTACGCGCGTATGCACTGCAGTATGCCGATGCACAAAGGCGTTTGCGATCGGCTTTTTAAGTGTCTGATGCTTGTTAGGCCCGAATAATTGTCGCCTGTCAGATGCACGATTCGGCACCAGGCTCAAGCGATCCGTATAACCTATAAAAATTGATTTATCCGAAATTGATAAGCCGATTAATTAAATAGATTCCGAGGTACCTTGTTATTTTGTCTCCGACGGTAAATGATTCCTTGAGCTGTTAATTAGTGACTGGTGCGCGTATGTTTTGTTGCAACGGTCATTATACTTGGTCTGCATGTGACTCACTTTATATAACAAATCTAACAATAGCAATCGATATCTTGATCTCGCCTTGATCTCGCCTCTTGATCGCCACTGCTGGCTGCTAGTGCGAACCGAAATCAGAGATTTATTGATTGAGAAAATTTAGAAAATGCGTTTTCTGGGTAGGACTGCCTGGGGCAAAGCGTTTATCTGGGTTGTGCGTTGTATTCGGTTTAGAACAGTTTGCTGGTGCAAATTTGTAATTTGTGCACTTTTCGGACTCTGTGGCAGAATAGATAATTTGTTGCACTGAAATAAATCAATATTTGAATAAATACTGGGATTTGGGGCTGTGAATACGTGTATAGATTTCCAATTTAAGTATCAATGTGAAGTCCGATCGTATAAATCATATTGCACTCAAGAAACGTGCAGTGACTTTCTGTCGAACATAATTGCAGGCGCCAACACGTTAAATGTGTGAGTTTAATTGACTTTGTGTGACGCATTCTAAAGTTACGTAACAGGTACCTGTTATGGAAAATTGTTAGAAATCTCAGCAAATTGGGTCAATGCATGACATCTCGCAGTTGTTGTCAGTTTGCTATTAAAGTGAGAAATGAAACAGGTTATACATACAAACGTACTTGTGTATGTACGTAGACCTAAACTGTAAAACACATAAAGGATTTTCAATATGTATCCTTAAAATCATGAAAGTATGCGATTAACCCAAATTTTACATTTTTTTTTTCGAAATAAATTGAACAAATTTTTCATTTGGTATTCTATTGTAAAGCTATGTTCAGACGATTGTCAGGTCTGCAAATGTGCTGACAAATGTTGCAAATGAGCTGACAATGACAGATTAATTTGGAGCGTTAAATTGTCAGTTCACACGGTTGTTCAGTTTTGTTCCAATTTCTGCAAATTTATAGTCAGATGGCTGGTTATTAATTGTAGGACAATTGTTTTGCTACAAAATTGTTAGATCAACAATTTTTAGTTCACGCGGTTTTCAGATTAATTATCAAACGTTGTCATGCTATGTCTACACTAAAAACTAAATCTCGAATTTAGCAAAATTCGTGATTTAAAATTCATATTGACGTTTGCTGTCAAACAGATTGTCACAGCTGGTAATATTTCTGCAATTTCCAGAAGTGGATGGCATTTATATTGCTGTTTATAGTTAATTAAAAGCTGAAATTACCAAAGTAATTATCAAAAATTAAATTTAATTGAATTGTCCAACTTATTTATTTGATGTTTACTTTTTTTCGTTGTCAGCACACGAAAGTGACATTTGCTTTCGTGTGCTAATTTGTGTCGTTCGGTGTCAGTATTAAGTGAGATTTAATATAAATCTCGGATTTAGAGTGGAATTATGAATGGAAAATCCTCGGGATTTAGTGAAGCTTTAGATGGATTTAGCTAAATCCCGTATTTAGTTTTCGTGGAGACCTACATAGTATCAGACTCATAACATTTTACAAAACTTTTTTCTTAGGTGTTCTATTGAATTTAAAATTCTGAAGAATGGCAAAATTCACTTCAAAAAAGAAGCAATTATTTCAGAAACACGACTGAGTAATACGCACATAAATCGTGCAAATAAATCGAACATTTATGCCTGTAAAACACGGAAATACATATTTAATTATTAATTAATCACTGATTTACTCAGGATGCTTAGGCAATTCATACTGGGTTCATTGAGCGCGCTATGAGCACACTCTGAACGAAAAAAGAAACACGCACAGAGCGCTTTGAACTGAAGAAGAAACACAAACATTTTTTTGACAGCACAGTCAATGGCAATAGTCAGATATTTGGGACAAATTTTTCATTTGCAAACCTAACAGTATTTGCAATCTGGCAATCCTCCGAACATTGAACAAAATGAAATTCTTGAATGCTAATAGAAAGTTCCTTTTTGTGAAAAGATCGATTCTTCAAAATCATGTTGGAAAATGTCGCTATGTCGTTGTTTGACAGCAGTGTGTCATGTAACAAGTTGTAAAATACGCCGTATTGTCGTTTTAACAAACAATTGCTAAGTCGAGAGACCGTTAGATTTGAAATATTCACTTTTCTTTCACTAGTGTTTTCCAGGAGATTGCGGTTGGGGGAATACCACGTGAAGATATCATAGTCAGGTACCAACGAAAGTGACGTATGCTAGAGAATTAAAATTCAAGCTTATAAAATACTACCGAGAAGTGCTCAACCGTCTTGGTATGTTCAAGAGATATATTACGAATAACTTTTTGAACCCTTTAGAAACCCGTCTGACATATGTATTTAATACATCATTCATTTGTGACTTACATATTCAGGAGCATATTCTAGTAACTCTTCTTCAGCTTGTGACCATTTGTAAGGCAGGACATAAATCAACAGAGCCAACAATCTGCAGTTGAAATAATGGGGTTTAATCTGTAAGTATAGTAAAATAAAGATAATTTAGTTTTGCGTTAAAGAGTAATATACACTCGCACTTTAACGCTGAAGGTATATAAGTAAGTAAAGAGTAAAAGAGTTAAAGTCAATAGCGTGAAACATGAGGTCATTATATGTCCATATGGGCATCATTGAATGACAACAATATTATGCTATTTTGAAAGCGAAGATTCTACAAAACTGCTGAGCCGGATTGCCTACAGGCCGAATTGTTCAAGCCGGAGATGACTTAGGGGAAAGCATACACCAACTCATTTTCAAAATCTTGTTGGAGGAAAGTATTCCTAATAAAAAAGGAAACTCTCTAGACTGTAATAACTAAGCATTAGTCTCCTTAAAATTGCATAAATATCCTATGTATTAGATCGGGTAAGTCCACAATCGACCAAATATTCACACTACGGCAGATCCTGTATAAACCCAAGAAGTTCAGATAATCACCATAATTTTATACAGACCCATGTCTGGTTTTGACATCCCTGTCAAATTGTGACGATGGAGAATGCTCGATAAAGGTCAGAAACTATGTTACCCAGACCTTTGATGGCAAAGAAGATTTCACATAAGGTCATGTGATTATTCAACATCATAATTGAGACAATTGTTCGAAACTCACAACCCAACACCAGAGGTACAATTTTCCAGAAGTCTTTGCAATTACTTGCAAACGCTTATAAAATTGATATCATCGACATTACACAAGAGCTGTCACTGGGTTTAGCTGTAAATGAGGGCAAAACCAAGTATATGGTGTCAGCAATATGGGAGACACAACATCGAGGAATCGGATAGAATATCACAATAGATAGATAGAACTTTGACTTACTTAGGGCCTTCGTTTACTTCGGTTCCGCTATAAACTCTGAGAACAACATAACTTCATTGTTTTTTGGCCTAAGAAGGTAATTAAGTACCAAGGCCTTGTTGGGAAAGAAACAGCAAGGACGCTATATATCAGATCGCCATTATCCCAGCCCTGCCTTATGGCGCAGTAAGATGAACGTTAAAAAAGACAGAAGAAGATATCTTTGGCTTGAGCACAAAACTCTTTGAACGATTTACGGTCTCGTTTGCGCTGACGTTCTTCCGAGGAGGAAATTTAACACCGAACTCTACGAGCTGTAAAGTGACTTCAACCGGTCAGGAAAGTACGAACCAATCGCCTATGATGGCTAAGACATGTAGAGCGAATGGATAATAGTCTTCCGGCGGGATAACACAGTAGAGGAAGACATCGCTTTATGTAGTGCGCACAAGTGGAAGGGGACCTCAACCAGTTTGGAGTCCGCAACTGGAGGTAGTTAGCCGAAGAATGCACTAACTGGAGAGGCTTGTGGGTCCAGATCCAACCCGGACTGTAGCGTCACCTAAGTAAGTAACCGAAAGCTTCCTTTGTCTCCTACTTTTGCAAAAATATCATCGAAATAAACTCAAGGCAATCGCATTTGATCGAAAAAAATGTAAGATTCTCCTCGTTCGATGTACGATATTCGTTTTGGAATTAACTATTCTCCTTCATCAGAAATCATACAATTTGGAACAACAAGCTTTCAATTCCATTATGTAATCGAATCGCAAAACTCTTAACCGACCGTAAACCCAAAGCCAAGACTTTTACTTCAACCATTGCATCGAATTAAATTTGTCATTGAAATAATAAAGTCACATTCAATTGGAGACAAAAAAGTAACCTAAAATAATTAGAGCAGCTGAAGTGTTTCTAGTTGCTATTCATTAAAAACAATTACGTTTTTTACGCAATGTGTGCGCAGCCCGAAGAGAGGACCGCTCCACTATCCGTTTCAATCCGTTCAACCCGTACAGCCACCTAATAGGTACGCAGACATGCTGTAGATGTCAATTAGGTCCGTCGACTAAATAATTGATTTTGTTTCTCGTATTTAAATTGAATACGCCTCTAATCAATCTCGAAAACCGAGTGCGTCTTGGTGCAGTCAGGATGAGTGAGCATGTCAGACACATGTTATCCATTCATCTGCCAGTTCACGATGCTAAATAAATTATCCCAATAAAAAGCGGATTGCATTCGTTTCCTACAGCCTCACATTGGCTGGGTTGTCTTTGCCAGCAGTTACGCTTTACCTTGCGTAAGTTTTTACTTTAAAACATGAAACTAGTTACCACCGACCGTCTCTGCCGGTTATAACTCAAGAAACCATAAATACTTTATAAACATGCCCAATGCGAACGTTTTTTTAAGTGGACATTCAAAATCAGAAGACAATTTATTTCATAACCACTCGCTGTCAATATATCGGTTGGCTTGCAACTAATACCAAAGAAATATATTAATAATATTTTATGAAAAAAGAAAAAACAAAAAAAATCTCCAAGGAATTGTGCCTCCAAATTGGCTAAAGAGTCGAAAGAGTAAAACCAGAAGCTGGATTGGTTTCCAAAGTGATACTCGTAAATGATCAAAGATCCGACGTGTAATTTGTTACCAGTTTGGTCTTTGGCCAATATGCTGGGCGCTGGTCCTGCGTGTGTATGCGTTTGCAAATTTCGAGTGCGTTTACGCGCAGCGGCCCCTATAGCCGCTGTTACTTGTAGTACAGCATGTTTATATTAATTAAATTGTACAACGCTAGAATGTGCGATTTGTGGGATATTTATTTTTGTTTCGATTTTTCGCAAAACGAATAAATTTGAATACTTTACTCGTATCAATGCGTCAATTGGGCCGATCGTAAATCTTGCTTGGCGAAGTGTCAATGACTTATTCTTAGTCAATACCTTTCACATATTTCAGCTCAACACGAGGAACAGAGTTGTGTGGCTTTGAATAGGTTAGTCATGTTTTACCATACAAATAATGAAGTATGGTCCTAGTGAGATGAATGGAGTTCAATTGCATTGTAGCTTAAGTTCAAAAGGGTTCTTAAATACATAAGTAAAGGGTGCGCCATCTTGTATGTCTAATAACTTTGACATTTATCAACCGATTGACTTAAGAAGACACGTTTTTGAAACGTCAACCATGAATCTCTTCATACCGAAACAACGTGCCGAAATAGTGACGCTGTACATTGAAAATAGTCGTTCAGTTGTGCTAACTCAACGTGCATATCGTCGAAAATATCGTGGCCCACAAGCACCGTCTGACTATTTGGCACTATTTTTAGTTTGGTGTCGATTTTTGCTGAGCATGGGACAGTGGAAGATCGTTGACATGCTGTTCATCAACCCCCAATGCGTTCCAATGAACTAGTTTGAAGCGGTAAGAGACAGAGTTGCCGAGAACCCACATGTGTCGTACCGTCACCACGCTCAGCAATTTTGGCATCAGTGGAGCTATCTTGAAGGATGATTTCCATTTGTTTCCGTATAAAGTGCAATTAAGTCAAGAATATTTCCTACAGACAGGCCACGTCACTTGAAATACTCCCAAACATTCGATCAAATGGTTGACTCTGAACCTGACTTTTGGAAGACAATTTTGATGACCGACGAGGCCCATTACGCATTATCTGGCGTCGTTAATAAGCAGCATTGCCAGATTTGTGAAACGAAGAATCTACACGAGATCCATGAACTACAGTTGCCGGCAGTCGATGGGAATCGATATCGGTAGATGTTGGCTCCAAGGTCTGGACGGTTACTGGTTTTAATAAGATGGTGCGTCATGCCATATTGCAAATCAAACAATGCAGTTTCTGCAACGAACTTTTCCTGGACGTGTGCTGCCAAAAATGGCGACATTAATTGGCCACCCAAATATCCTGATATGACCCCTCTAGACTTCTTTTTGTGGGGTTATTTGAAAAGCACAGTGTACGCTAGCAAGGATCAGGCCATTAACGAGCTCAAGGCAAACATTGGTGCCGAAATCATTGCTATACCGCCCAAGACGCTCGTAAAATTGATAACGGATGTAAGTATTAGTTTTATGTTGTTCTCTGGCTAGAGTAGTTCTTAGGTTTGCTCAATACGCGCTGTGCAAGAAAGGTTACTGTTTCCACTATAAGAGAAGGATTTACGAATGTTCTTATACTTGTCTGTCATAACTTTCAATAAAATTGATGCGACTTCGTACTCATGTTACTGATAACAGCAAACAATACGCAGTTCCGGCATCAAACTTTCTTGTGAAAGTTACGCTCTTATGACAAGTGCATTTTTTTGTATCATGTCACCGTAGACAGATTGGCTTATAATTGGTATCTCAGAGAGCAAAGAGCTGTCAAAAAGTCTGTTAGGATCTTATTGATTTCTTTGTGGGGTAAGTACTTCGTTGATTTTTTAAATATTTTCCGCAATTCTCAACTATTCAATTGAAGCCAGAAATGGGTTACGGTTTCTATTACTTTATTGTTGTTGTTCACCCTGAATCGTACACGACCGACGCTTTTGTTTTTAAAGGAAATCCAAATTTCAGAAGCACTTAGACCCGAGTCGGTCCAGAATCGGCCCAAAGGCAGATTCTCTTGTTTGGTGCTGTGGTTCAATTTGAAGTTATTGGTTTCCTCACATAGTTCGGTAGCTGCGTTTGCTGTTCCCCGCTAGGGTTTCAACCTGCACAGTTCGGGTCACAACAAAACACACTATCTTCTACACCATTTCCGTCTCATTGGCACCAAGGCTTTAGTGTTGGGTCTAATGATCTGCTGAGTACTAACAGAAAGCAGTACTATACCTGGGAGTAACGTTTTACGTTAATTTCGCAAGTCAGACCTTATTGGAGGATCGGCGAAAAGCAACCATAGGGTACCCGTTCTACTTTGGTCCGGCAGAGTTACTGTCGTTGAACTTCTAAACCATAAGAAGGATAGTAAAATAGATACTGACGAAATAGCACGAATCGTGGATGCTAGGTTTGACAAACTATGCACGAAATCGATTGGACTCTAAAAAAACTGATCTTATACTTTTATACAAATGATTTTATACTATTGATCTTTTTCGATTTTAATATTACAAGGATGGGTCGCAAGTGACAGTCAATCCATCGGAAGAACAGTAATCTTTTACCATTCCATTTGCTTCCTCGCAACTGTCTTCACTAACTTGGCCTGGCGCCTGTACAGAGGGAAGTTAGTCTAGGGAATTTCATGGGGTTTGATGCTTTTGCGATCCTTAGTTCCTCCGAGATGGTGGAATATATGTATGACTATCCCCCCGAATTGTTTGATACTAAGTCCGAAAACTTCAACAGACTCCTTAGCCGTTTTCATACGTCTAAAATAATTTTTGGCAATTTGTTTAAAAAGTTGTATTTCTTAACCAATTTACCGCTGGGGATTTGCAGTAGTTGTGCCAATATAGAGAATTCGTTCGGATTTCACAACTTAATTCATTTTTTTTGCCATATTACCATTCTTTCGTTGTACTGATCGACTAATTTACACTTTAACTAATAAAAAAGGAAAGATCTATGTTCCATCGCAACTTAAAGAGATAAAATCGTCTAAATTATACTTTCTAGATCCTACATGCTATAAGCCTTTGATTGCATTTACTTACTGCCTATTCTTTATCTTTTTTGGATCATAGCAGTTTATGGTACTGGAAAATTCTTTAAGACGTAGTAAGTAGTAAGTATGTACGATCCAGTCATGCACTTTATTTATATTGGTATTAGCCAAACATCACCCATAAAAGTTATAAAGACGAAGTAATCATGTTTATTACATAGTTTATTCTTCAAGTCCTGGATTTCGCTTGTGACTTTTGCGGGGAAGTACAAAAGATCTCTCGGTTCTTGGTGCTAGATGTCTTTGCTCCGCTCCACTGTAATATGCGGTCAAATAAACTACTTAGGCTCAGAACACCACAGAAAGGACTATCTAAAATCTCCGAAGCTATGAGTGTCTAACATTCAAGAGCGTGTCCAAGAAAGTCGTATTTCCTATATCCCAACATACATATGTATAAGTTATAGGTAAGAAGTGGGAATTGTAGCTTTGGTTATGCTAAATTGGGGTTTCTTTAAAGTCATTGTAGCACCTAGAGAAGAATCAAAGTACTTTTCTTTAGGCTATAGGTGCTTTCAGAACTGCTTTCACCTAGATTTCCTCTTGAAACACCTCGATACATACAGTGTATTCCACAAATCTCAGCGATTTAAGATTCAGTTCAAAAACTGCGACTACATTTTCGAATTAAGATGTCAAATTTTCACACTAAAGGGTCGTTCACATCTCAGCGACCTGCGAATGTGATTGAGCGAATAATTTTGACATTTCATTCATTCAGACACGTTTTGTCGGATCGCAGCAATCTGCGAATTTTACTTGTCATTACCAATCATGAAGCACAAAGCAAACGAATTGTGAGGATAAAATCTTGCGAATGATTTGATCGCGAGAATGTGGATTGCGTTCTACATTGTGTGGAATGCGAATAAATTTTGACAGCTCGCACAAAGCATTCGCCTATTAGATAAGCTAATTGCTAATTTCTTCACTAAATTTAATTGAAATTGAACTTTTTTTGAAATAGCAAAAATTGCCAATTGCTTGCTTATTTGTTTGCTAAAAACGATTTGTTTGCAGTTCGCGCATTCGCAGGTCGCTGAGCTGTGAATGGACCTTCAGAAAAATCCTGGAAAAGACCAATGAATTTCAAGCCGAGACTCACCACCTCTTCGTCGACTTTATAGCCGCATAGGACAGCATTTATCATCTTGAGGGGATGGCCGAATTCAGCTGTGCCGGGAATCGGCAAGGAGATGCGCTGATGTGTTATTTCTTCAATCTTCTGCTCTTTCGAGAGAAAAATTTTTCGAATCACAGTCCCCAGGGTTGAGACGATGAAGAAGACTGAACCTCCGTGTTAAGGATTAAGCTATCGCGGATTACAGAGCATTTGGTCTGCATAATTGAAGGTAGCGTGGCTTGGATCGAAAGGGGAGGAGGGCTGCCGTGTATCAGACTCTTCACGGGTCGGGTGCCAGTAAAGTAAGTAAGTTTTTCAAGAAGTTAGAATAAGTTTGTTGTATAGACTTAACAGATTAACCGGCTTTTATTTATAAATGCAAGTAATTATCAGATGATGGAAACACATAGTACCTCTGTATATGTATGTATGTGACTGTCAGGTACCTAAGTTATCAGTTTGAGTCATGAGATTAAGAAATATCCATCCCAGTTTTTGTTTTTCGAGTGAGAAAGCTATTTGGTGGTAGATTCTGTCTCTCCAACAACATAATACATGCAATCTCGGTCATGGGTCCTTTTATTATGAAAAAAAAATGCCCTTGGCATGTAGTCTCCAGGGAAAATGCACTGAATGCTCAAAGGAAAGGACGGACAATAACTTCTGGTCGAAGTAGTTTTCAAATCCATCCGTATGTAGTAGAGATAGGTTTCAGTACACAAATCCAATGAAACTTTACAAATATTGGTGCATGAACTTGGAGACTTATGTTGGTAGATCTGTTCAAGGAGTTTGATTGAATTCCATAATAAGTCAAACGAGCACCTTAAACGGAAACTTATCCAGTTTGGTAATTTTGTAAATAGTTTCACCAATCTACGCGTCTACGATTCAAATAAGCTTTCAGTTTTATTTTTTGTATTCCATCGTCAAAGTGAGAGTATCCTTGAGAAAGTGTAAGAGAAAGTTTGTCTCTAATGCTTTCACTTCCACGGGAAATCAGCGAGACACACAACAACAACACTTACGAAAAATAGCATTTTCGTTGTTTCACAGGTTAATCCTTCGAAAGTTTTACTACTAGCGCTTAGTATCCTCTTCAATCCTTAAAATGTTGGCAATACTGTATTTTTTTCGTTTCACTTTTATCAAAAATTTTCACTTCTTTACAATTCACAGTCACTGGCGTATGTGCACAATTCAAGGACAGGTTGGTAATTAAATTTGCCATAGACAAATGCGCCTCTATATATAGTGAGTAGCAGAGCATCCGAAGTGACCACAGCCGAAGACTAGTTTCTTGAGCAGTCGTCGCTTCGCATGTAAGATGAACACCATCCATTGAGTGGCAGTTTCTATTTTTTATTTATTCGGAAATGTCTATCCGGTTAATCCGGCACTTAGTGGTGATTTCTTGGTTGAAGGTGGAGATTCAATCGCAACGTTGGACTTGTAGATACTTTTTTTATTAGCAGGAACAACATTGCTGATAGCAGAGCGTGAAATGAAAAGTCAAAAGACGAGTATTTTCACAGAGCCTCTACTGGCATGAGTTGGTTTGTGGCATGTGTGTTAACAATTAAGTGAGGAAACCGAACACTTTAAGCGTAAATATGGAAGAAGCTGGGGTGCTCGGTATGGTCATTGATACATAAATGTCTATTTGAAAAAAACATTAAATAACTTTGACATTGAAAGTGAGCATGTTCCTAAAATTGAAAGTAGTTGCCGGGAGATTTGGACATACTGCTTTCCTATTCGATTTATACGCGGATTGTGTGAATTTCTACGCAGCTTTGTCTGCAGGAGAAAAGCAAATTATTTCCTTTTATTTTTTCCTTAGTCGGTACTAATGTTTGGTTTGGTTTAACACTTAGTAAACGAACTACCATAATGACAAATGGTTTGCTCTAATAGACCAGTAATAACTACAATTAAGCCCAATAGTTATTTGGTTTTTTTTCGACTTAATAGTAGGTTAAATTGTTAGTGAACAGTATGAGTCATAAGTAAGTCAGCAAGATTTCTTGAGTTGTATGAACAAACGAAGGTTTAGTTGTATAAGTAATTCGAGTCAGTGATTGCAAGTAAGTAGGAATCAATAAAAAGTGTATGAATGCAGCTAAAATAGGCTAAAGAAACAGAGTTCAAAGCCGCTTATGGATGGCGGTTTTTTCAGCATAATTTTGCATTAAGAACATAACCATGGGTTGATTGATTGAAACAAGCATCACAGACTTACCTTCTCTCAAGCGTAAGCAGAGATTAAGTGTAAACGAGATTTTTTGCATTTGACGTAAAATTTCACTTTGTGATTAGTTTTGAAGTGAAATCGAAGAAAGCAGTTATGAAAACTTAAAAAGAAAATGGACTATGTATGCATGTACATATGTACATATGTATAACACCAATAGCCGAGCAGATTAATAAACTCAAGGACAACCACTTTTTCGGTCCATACGATAGTCTGATTCGGATTAGTGAAATTCATAGCATTGATCCTATGTTCGCCTTACCTTTCCTTTATCGCTATGATCTTCTCCTGATAGGTTGTTGGGAAGGCAGAAAGAAATACTTATGCAACATATGGATCCCGTGTTTTAAAACAACATATCCTTTTCCAATCCTTGATGTTTAGATCACCTCCTCATACATATACTTATACGAATTCTCTCATAAGGGGAGATGTATTTCAGAATCGGTGTGTGGCGGAAGGAGCTCGAGGATACCCTTCTGTCCAGTGCTTACATTAAGATACTGGTGCCTTTAGTCTGTTATAAATATTAAGGGTGGCAAGTGGAATAAAATATCAGTGAAAAAGCTTTTTTCAAAGCCATGCACAGGAGATCACCCCATACGTTTGCATAATCCTGGTGACAGATACATACAGCCATTGTGTAATTTGTTCAAACGTGAGTTCGGGGAGTGTGAAAGAATTATTTTGGGACAAATTCTCGTTTTCAAAAGGCAATTACTGTCGGATGTTTGTCAGACGAGAGGTGGGACCATGAAAAAACGTTCAGGTGTTTTGCCACTCCTTGCTCCGTAGTGCAACGCAAATTTTGTCTAAAGGCCGGTCGTCATCATGGCTTCAGTGTGCAGGCAATTCGTTCCACCGCGGAGGGTGAGTACTTTCTTTTAAATCTTTATCCATCAGCCAGGCAGAGATTGGTGCGAAATGAAGAAAACATAGCGGCTTTACCGGCCAGTATCGAAGAAGACCAAGAAATGTCGATTTGGCGCCGATTAGCTGAATTGGGCATCGACAGAGAGTCAACCCGGTTTGGCCTACATGATTCGATTTTGGCCTACATCCGTATAAGATTGTGCTGATGCAAGAATTGAAGCGGGACGACCATAGACAACGCCGTGAGTTCGCTAATTGGGCGCTGGAAATGTTGACCGGAGTTTCGGGTATCCTCGGACGAGCCCCATTTTCGGCTCATTCTATCGAAATGAGGACGGATACACCGTTACCGTTAATGGTCTCAGGTATAGTGTAATGTTGACCGGCTTTCTGTGGCCAGAGTTTGACAACATCGGTATATTCCAGATGTAGTTCCAACAAGACGCCGCTACATGCCATACAGGCGACGCAACGCTCGAAGTTGTGAAGGAGAAATTTGGCGATTTGGTGATCTCACGGCGGGCGTTCATCAATTAGAAAAAGTTGGTTACATGGTTACGATTTGCTGGCCCTTAGTCGTGTATCATCAATCAGTTTCCAAACACTGGTCTCTATGGTTTTCTACACCCTATTCGAAGGGTATATAAAGTTTTTTACAAAGTTTGTAACATAGAAAATTAATCGAGATGGACCCTATAGCCCCTTTAAATACATATTCGTGATCTGCATCAATAGCGAAAGCAAATGAGACATTTCAGTCGGTCTTTCCGTTTTTTACCACTTTTCGTGCCATAGATTCTGAGCTAGAAGGATTAAATTTGTTATTTGAGTTTCTGAAAAATAGAAGTAATACAAATGTGAACAAAATATTCCAGACGGATTGGAACTTTTCCATATTCTATGACGAAACCATACCTTAGCGTTTGAATGATCTGTTCCAGATTACAGCAGTACATTTTTGCGACAGAATTGTTGTGGTTTTATTTTTCCAGAAAAATTATTTCCAAGAAATGAAAATCTATCATCAAAACTAGAGGATGGCTCCCTAAACAGCTAAGTGATTCGCAATGTGCATCACTTTGTTTAGTTGACGAATAACGCAGAAATTCTATGAACTTTACCATTTCAACTGAAACTTCTTCATTACGCAAACGATATATGTATACACATATGTATGTAAATATGAAACATATCAGTTCCACTAAGCAGAACTGCAGCTCCTTTGGTACATAGAGTAAACTGTTTTTAAGGTTAAAGTCTCGACCGATAGTAAAGTGAAACCAAGTAAACTCAGCGTTCAGGTATGAATATGGTTGCTGGAATTGCCATGTATACCAGAATGGTGCTTCCTTAAGGTTTCACTAGATTATGTATTATTTGGTAGATACTTATGTATATCCCGAAGAAAATACTTATTTAGAAAAAGTGACAGTTTAATTCCAAACGCAATAAAACTTGTTTATTGAGGATAGACAAATTTGGGATGAGAACAAGAGGTAGAGATGGTATATAAAAGTAATAGTAAGGCAAACGTCATCACATAGGGATTACTTTCTCTGCAACGATCTTGTTCCTTCAGTCTCATCGTTGAGCGATTTAGATGTCATCTGCGATAGGGATCTTAACTTCCGTCCGCATATTGACAACATTATAAATAGAGCTAATTCTGTGCATTGGCCTAAAGAATTTTCAGACCCCTAGGTTTCCAAACCACTCTTTATCACCTTCGTCAGACCCATCCTCAAATACTGTTCACGTTGAACGTATGGAAGCCGTCAATTTATACGTTTTGCCCTCTGCGGTCTTCCTTGGATTGATAGTTTTAATTTGCTACATTGAAGGCCTAAAACTAATCAACCTTCGGTCGAAACACGTCGCGCAATTCCAATCTCCTCTTCCTACATTTTTCAATAACTGGTCACATTGACTGCCTATTGCATTTGATACCAATCCCGGTAGCCTTAGGTCCATTTCCCTCATCTGTCTCATCCTTCTATCGAATGCTCCGTTTGGCAAACAATATGGAAAACTCTGTTGACATTCACTGCAGCGGGGCCACCCTTCGGTAAGTATTGAGCTTAATAAAGTGCCGGTAGAGCCGATGAATTGAACCATCCCTCTAGTCTTTGCAGATTCTCCCTCATCACCACCTTTCATGACAGTGGTAACTACATACCCACTATTACGTACAAATTCGCTTAGAAATTATATTTCAGCTTCAAACACCTGGAAGTGTTTAGCATTCACTTAGTAAACTGAGCACATTAATTAAATTCCTTCCAATTCACTGAAGCGCGTCTAAAATATTCAAGCAGGGTAATGCTCTCACGGAAAAGCATTTGCAACATTGAAAATTTGCAAGAAGTAACCTTCATTTATTTACGTCTTAATGGAACAATAAATCCTATCAAAAAACCAAACACTCCCACTTTACACCTTTTGACTGCTGGTGGAAAATTATCCATTTGCTCAACCCATTCTTTACCAACCACAGTCTTCTATGAAACGAAAAACACACTACGCTTGAATAGCCAACGAATGTATCAAGAACAGCCAAAACATTTCGACATCAATGCTTCATTGAGTTTGTATAAAAGTTCGAAGAAAACCTCAAGTCGATATTAGTTCCTCCGGTAGTATCAGCTCATAAGATTAAATGGCTGCTCTAATAAGTCTTGTTCTCGTTGTCCTGATTGGAGTGGTATCAGCAGGATATCTTCACGGAGGCACAAGCTATTCCGTTGTGACAAAACACGAAGTACCACATCCTGTTAAGTACATACAACAAGTGCATCCACAAGTTCAGCTTCCATCAGTGGTGAAATATTACGAACCTGCAAAGTACGAACCAGTTCATTATCCCAAGTACACATTTGACTATGGCGTGAAAGATGCTCATACTGGAGATCAGAAAAGTCAATGGGAGAGTCGTGATGGTGATCGTGTTAAGGGTAAGATTCGTTATATGAATTTAGTACTCGATGTTATGTTTGGTTTGTCATAGGTGGATATACCCTTCAAGAAGCTGATGGCACTACCAGAATAGTGGAGTATACAGCAGATGACCACTCAGGATTCAACGCGGTTGTGAAAAATATCGGGCAGGCTATTCACCCACAGGTGTACAAAAAGGTTGAGAGCTATGGGGGTGATTTGCATGGACCTGGAGGTCTAGGCGGGTATTCTGGAGGACATGGGCTAGCAAGTAGCTACGTGAATGTGAAGCAACATATTTGAAAGAACTAAATGTTTGAAAATGATATTACCACGAACCAAATACTCTATAGAAACCTCGTAACAATTATTTTTAAAACAATATTAATATAAGGATTTGAAATAAATTTCGTCCAAAGAAATACTGATGATGTGTGAATGATTATTCTTCCTCCTCCTTCTTGTTTGTAGAGTTTAAGTATGGATACTAGAAGAATTGGATCCAGAATTCAGCTGCTCTCATACTGAAAAATGGTAGTGAAAAATACCTTCTATTCTTATTATTCATAATACCGTCTTTCGGTAACCAGCAAACGGAAGTATATTACAAAATGGTTAATTAAATTATTTAATGATGACCCAACTATTTACAAGCATTAAGCTCTATTATCCTGACATGTTAACTCAAATATCCAGCAGCAGTTAATCACTTCTAGTTTTTTCTGGTAATTCGGGAGAAAATAGTCTCTTCTATGGATCTAAATTAAGAAGCTCATAATTGAAACATTGAACGTTCATTTGCAACTAGGAACCGAGCAAAATCTGAGATTTAGGAAATTTTCTTTAGAGGAAAGAAAGATGTTGGATCTCTCAATCTCTTCGACGAAACTAGGTAGAATCCCAATTATAGCCATTCTCTTCCTCCCGAACGTAATCTCCGTTTAAATCACAAGGACTCGATAGTGCTTTTCCGTTGTATGAAGCACAATTAGGGCCGATTAGGTCAGTAAACGAGATAACAGCAAGGCACCATAGAGTTCTAAATAAAAGATAGAGACGGTTTTAATTGAGGCCAGTTTAGCCTGTACTGCTACGATGGTAACACTGACATCACCTTGTCACAACACTGACATTGACTTGTTTTCGAATGAGCACAGACGACGGAAGCATAAGCTAAGGATGATTCATAAAGCCATGGAGCTTTGCATCCACTTCATATAATACCATGTTTCGCTGTCGGATATAGTGTGACCACAACGGATGAAATTAAATAAAACAACTGTGGGAGACATAAAATTGATTCTGGCTTTATTTATGCCATTTTTGATGTCTCGGTCCAATATACGTGCTGTTATTCCGGCAATGACGTCTTGAAGAGCTTCGAGCTCTTCCAAAGTGGTTTGCTTGTTAGCGTAGATTAATGACTTGGAGTAGACCCAGAGAAAATAATTCAGAGCCCAGTTAGCGAACTCATGGCGTTGTATACGGTTGTCCGGCTTCAGTCCTTGCGTCAGCATAGTTTTATTGGCCCAAATTGAACCGCAAAGCAAACTTGGCTGACTCTCTGGGGATGCCCAATTCATGCTATGGTTTCTTTATTTCGCACCAATCTCTGTCTGGTTGGTGGCTTAAGGTCCAAAAGAGTGTACTGACCCTGACCGATCTCGTTGCGTTGAGACTGAATTTCGTTAATATTTTGTAATAATTTCTGAACGTTCGGCAAGTGTTCACTGAATATTTGACAGCTGGATATCGTTGGTAGCTTTAACAGCTGCTGAATCATAACAATTGAAAAATGTATCATTGCCATCTGATCATGGTTTATGATTTATAATAGCACGTTTAGTTAAGCACACATTTTTTATTATTCTAAGCAATACACTATCTACTTATTGGGTTGAGGATCTTGAATCCCCACGCTGTTGGCCACTTGATTGATTGTCCTTCGTACGATCTGGTTTGGCACTGAAATTCTCCATTAAAATTAGTGAATCTTTCAAAATTTACAAAGCCCCGGGACATTTTCTCAGTGGTTAGCGTTTCCAAACTTTAAGTGCTGTCAGGCTATTTGAAGAGATATATGTATGTATGTATGTAAAAACTCGCATCCTTGATACCTTTACCAAGGTTTGACTTGGCGCAAATTTCAATGATGTGGAGTTCTATCTGGCGACACATTCCCATATATGTATATCGAGCCTTTGGTGTTGGGTCCAAGGACACCAGCTTTGGCTACAGCGCCCATCTTTGATATGTCCGTGAACCAGGCCCCTAGGGTACAGTACTGGGATACCATTAGACCACACCGAGGAGGCTGGAATACCAGATTCAAGAATATTGCTACATAATGATCTGATCATTTTTTCTTGTATTATGGCTTTATTAGTTAAAGCAAACATTCCCATGAATACAACGTCGTTCAATTCCAAAAAACTGGTATTTGGCCCACTCTGTGCATACATATGTAGATACATATGTAAAAGCATTGTTGTTCTTTAGTTTGATACTAGCTATGCCAACCTTATTTGAACCTGGATCGAGAACTAATATAGAATGGCTGTTAGATTTCATCTTCACACTTCTAAAATTCTCTGTGAGACGTTAACTGGGTTTCCTCCAATAAGAAGATCATTTGGTTTGGATTAGAAGACTGCAGCCAGTTGTTGACAAGAAGTGACCACATTTGTCCTGCAGAAGGTACATACAAGAACAGTTTTCATTTTAATAGTTCATGTTTGTTCCGAATCTGTTTGACTGTTAAAGCAGTAATTTACTTTTACGTGAAGGAGCTATTATCCTGACGCACAGTTTCCAATCAAAACTGCTTTATGGATCCTGTCATTTTTAACCTGTTTCCAACCATACTTATCATACTAAGTAGTTTGAAAGATGATTGATCTAAATGTGTCACGTTTCCCTTTGAGCACACAACCAGTTCTCTCCCTTTTATTAATCTGGTAAGCACACCTTGTTTCATGCATGTATTCTATATATGTATGTATATAGGTACATATTTATGTATGTACCCATAATCATTTTAGAACCACATAATGGTATTAGTTTTAATGTGAAATTAGAGATGTCATCCGTGGGGGTGGTAAGACTTTCTTGAAGTGGTGGATAGGTTTGCATTCTTCTTGCAGCCCTTTCATCATTTCCGGCTATGTAAGGAATATTACTAGCTTTTCAAGCTTTTCATTACAACTTGGAAAGTTTTCTTTGATGCGTGCTTTTGTTTCGCTGCATTCTTGTTTTTAAAGAACGTGGTGAAGTGTATACTAATTGTACCCAACAAGGAGGCACATCCCAGTCTAATTTATTAATTAATCCTATCACTGTATGAAGTTTCAATTGTTATTGAAAACCAAACCCTTATTTACACTTCGTATTGAGTATAGAGAACATCGTGTGCAGTAAGTCAATAATTTTTAGCTTTTGCAACTCTGGATTTCCGCTAATATCTAAGGCAGCCAATATTTTTGGAACACAGATTGTCCCTCTATTGGTGTTTGTACATACTAAAATTCAAGCTAAGTGAAAAACCTGAAGCACCAACGGGTATGCAAAAAAGTTTTGTGTATGCACTCCAGAACATGTCAAACTTGCACTTAAGCTTTGATTATTCCCAGGTTTTGTAGAATAAGCGAGAAAAAAAGGATTGCAATCAAACTTTAAGCTCTAAACCGGAAACTTCATTCGCCAACGAACTTTTAAACGTAGATTGTTCTCAATGTTACATTGATAACCGGATGTTTATTCTCTTTTCACCAAAGATGGAATGTTTTTATTGTGTGTAAACTTGTATACCATAGAATGGACCAATATGCCGACCGTCTGTCTAATCAAAGCAAAAAAAGTAAAGGATTTCCAACAAATCTGCGGAATTGCGGTTTATCCGTCAGGTATCAATTATTTGCATTTATCAGGTGTTCATGATAAATGGTTGTTCGACCAACAATAAAAGAGAGGCCTCAACTGTGAAGGGAAATTACTCCACGGGAATTTATTCCACATAGGAATTTACTTTACCTCAGTGCAAAATTAGTCCTCTTTTCGAATGCGGAGAATCGGTGGAATAGTTTCTCAATGAGGTAGGTAGGTAGGTAGAAGGGGGTGGTCGCATGTGTAGTCAACACTTTGATCACTAGTGGATCTATTATAACCCCCTGTCATGGATTTACCCGAAACAAAAGTTAGTTTTTAGCTTTTGGATAGGTGTTATAAATTTCAAGATGGTTAATGGTGGCTTTTTTGACGGGTCACCCAGGTTTTTGAATTGGTATTCATTCTGCATAATCTGCATAGGCTTGGGCATTCGCAAAGGAGATGAAATGTGCACTCCTCTGCATTCGTATCTCCACAGCCTGGGCAGAGCTTATCAGTTTCTAATTGCAAACGACTAGTGGGGGCCGGCATGAAGAGTACTTAATTGCATCTGCTAAGCGCCATTTATTTGTCGTTATCATATTTTGTTTTCTGGAGACACGACAAAATGGGAGTGCTCTTCATCCACACAAGCGATGAGTATTGTCAGGTCCTGTCAGGTCGCCCCGCTTCTTGCTAATTCGTCAGCCAGTTTCCTTGAATGCCGTTGTGTCCTGAAACTCAAAGGTCTGCCACTTTTGATTACACGACTGTGAATAAAATGGCCTTCATGACGGCTTGAAGTCACAGAAAGCGGACAATTTCGAGCTCAGATGATTACATGCCAGAGCCTACTCCTTCGGCTGAATTCGTGACTGGGACAGTACACTAGTTTTTCTCTTTAAAAAAATCCTAAACTAGGTTCATCCAACTCCAAACTAGCTACTTCCCTGTCTTCTGATTTCGTTTTGTGTATTTGTTGTTTGGCTTACAGCCTCCAAATCTTCTAACTCTCACAAGGTTGGATTTTGTTGCCTTCCTTTTCTTTGATTTTGATAATGGAATTCCATCGACTCAGCCATCGCAAGTTCAAATTTTCTACAAGTTTAGTTTCATATAAGCGATCTACTTTAAGATTGATTCTCTGCAAAGGTTAGTTTATACATACCTAGGCTTTATGTAACTAAGTTTGTTTGGTTCGACAATTTTAATACTCAAATCTAAAAACAACAAAAAGCGTGTAGATATCTTACTTAATTAGAAATATGGTGATACAATTCGAAGTGAACCTCCAGTCCAAGTCACTTCCTTTTTACTTGTTGGCTCCGTAATCTCTGCGACCCGGGGCGCTGGGATTCATTCGCTTCACTGGCTCTAGCCTTTTTGGTCGACGTGACTGTACAGTTCGTATAGTTTATTGTTGAATCTCCTCTTTTAAAGTCTGTCAAGAAAGTTAAATATCTTACGAAGATTTTTTTCTCAAAACGACAGAGAATGTTTTTATCCACTTACGATTGAGTCCTAGCTTCAAAGCAACATTGACAGGGCGTTACCATATCTGAATCCAAAGGTCCCTAAAGGAGCAATGAGTATTATTCTGCACAAACGGAGGCAGGGTTCTCAAAAATGAACACAGTTCCATAAATGTACTTAAGACATTGGTCATATGTTTTACTGAGGAGTTCGTAAAAACATTTCTGATGGGTTATGTCGGAAGTTTAGGTCTTCTTACCTAAGTCTGTTGCATTGATCTGAACATGTAGTGTTCCTGCTGCCTCTAGTATACACAGTATACACAGTTTTTCATCCTCCTTTTACCCAGAACATCTCATAGTACGTAGATGGCGGTAGTACCTGTCTTATAGTTCAAACTTCTTCAGGGTTCACACCTTCTCTGTTCAGATTCGGACAGAATCCGCATGTTTGTTCGTCATAATGTATAGCAGGCATTTCATCTACTTTACAGTTGGGTTATATTAAAAGTTGACGATAGTTTTTGTTTTTTTAATATTAAGTAACTCTAAGCAAGGAAAGATATTTACAACGTTACGAGATCATGGATCAAAATTCACTTAGTTACAGGTTTAGTTATGTTGTTAAGATGATGTCAATATTACGGAAAATTTTCAATCAGAGCAAAAGGAGCACAGTTATGTTTCGATACTCAAATTCATTGTTATGAAAATGATTAAAGAATTTTTGAAGTCATGGAGAAGGTGGCGAAGTATTTATTCTCCATGTACATGCTTCATATTATTTCAACAAAAAATAACCGCTAATGTTAACTGATTTAACAATTTAATTATGGTGCTGAGATATGACAGTTGGTCTACCACACCAAAACAACAGTTAAATGAATTTTTATTGAAAAAAAGTGCACGACTTTGTGATAAAAGGGATATAGAGGAATGTCAGTTAATTATTTTGTAATTGCTTATCTGCAGCCATCAATCAGCAGCGTCAACAAACTAGTGTTCAAATATCAGGAGCAGAAAACCACTCTCGTTTTTTTTCATCCACTCTTCTTTTTTTCCTCATTTACTCGAGCTCTCAATCGTCAATCACTATGTAATCGATAATCGTTTTGCGGTACTAAATAGGATGTTGATGAATTGACGAAAGGGTTTTATTTTTTCCTATACTACATTATATGTTATGTTAAAGTAAATATGTTTAGTTACAATATGGTGTGATTTTATGATCAATCAAAATTAGCAGTTTGGTTACACTACATGTTTTTACTATTCAGCTTTGAAAGGATGTCGAATATTCAGTCAAATAAATAAAATAAATTATATAAATAAATTAATAAATAGATACTTAAGATAAACCACTTTGCAACAAGTCCTAAAGCTAATAGAATTGGAACGCCAAAAACAAATTAAATGATGTTTTTTTAAAAGTAATTCATTAATTAACGACTAAAGTCCTTTAAAGTTATAAACCCAGTGATGCACTCAAAGGAAAGAGTATAGGTAAGTTAAAAGTTAGTAGGAAAGAGAGTTAGGTGACCATGCGCGTTGACTGTAAATCTTTGTAAATCATAATTTGTTGGAAATATTGAGGAGGGCAAGTCATACCAATCGAAAGTTCAACGATCTAACAAGCTTAAACAAGTTGTGGGAGCTCCCGCCCAAACATATGAATATAAGCCTTACAAATAGTAGCTAAGTCTGCAGGACTGAAAAAAGGTTTACACTTGTTACGGAATCCTCACCTTGCGCCATTCTTCGCAAATCTAATGATTCCAGCAAACGTCTGGGGTAACTTGCATGCCAAGCACTGACAAGCCACTAGTTTTCGTAACATCAGCCCTATTCATTTCTAGTTTAGCTACATTAGTTAGGGTTTTGACGAATTGAACTGATGATTGCATCAATATCGGCGTTTATCTCGGCAGACATTCAATGTCGGTGAGACTTCACAGCTTGGGGTCTTAGTCAATAAGTTGTTAAAGAATAAGCAAAATCAAGAGAGAGAAGGTCGTCAGTAAATATTAAAAATGAGGGCGGAGAGAGAACTGAACCCTGAGGTACACCAGCATTGGTTGAGAATGAGATAAAAGTGTATCCGTCCAACACCGATTACTTTAAAAGCTTACAAACCATGATTGTCGAGACCGTAAGCTTGGAGAGCAATGTGACAAACTCTATTGAAAGCTTTAGGGATATCTAGGGCAACTACGCGGTATTCACGGTAATGGTGAATACTTAGGTTCCATTTTTCTATTAGGTACACCATAAGATCCTCTTTGGAACTTTGTTGACAAAAACGTTACTATTATTAGCAAAATTACACAGTGTAACAAGATTCTAATTTCATCTCTTAAGTTTATCAGAAATCATTTTAACATTTCCAATTTCAAGAACACCAAAAGTAGAGTGACTTGGCATAGTCATCTCATACTTAACATTCATACAATAGTATAGCTTGGAAAATAAGGAGTTACTTTTTATAAAAGGATATAACATCCTAATAGAGACGTTAACTTGTCTGACACTGTTCTTAATGTGTTCACTGAACATCAGCCTTGTATCGAAATGTCTTCCCAGATATTTCACAGAAGATTCCCACTTCAACTGAAAGTTATTTACTCAAATTGGTCGGAAAGGAAGGCTTTATTTTTTTAAAAGAAAAAGATAACTTACACATTGTCTTAATTGATTTTTAAATCCATTCGTGGTACAATAGTAGAAGCAAATTCATGACATGGAAAAACTGCAGTGTCATCAGTGTACAAATCTCGACTAAGAACAGAACCCATTAATACGCTTGCTATTGACTACGACTTTACAACAATAGTTTGACAAAAAATAAACTTTGCACTTTTTAAGCAGTTGAATGGGAAAGTCCACTTTTGACATTTTGAAAAATAAACCAGAATATCTTAGATGCCTTCCCAGTATCTAGCGGTACTATTTGACTACTGCAATCATTGTCTTGTCTAGTCTGCAATCTTATATAATTGATGACCAGTCGAATGATATCTTCGGAAAAAAAGTGGCTCATCGGGAAATACTTTCGAAGAGCAAATTTGATCTAGGTATTCTCGTTTGAGCAATTCTCTGAACATTAAAAATAATTCTGTTTTTTAGTATTTTTAATGGATATGGATAGAAATCCTGTTCCTGACCAAACTAAGTCTGAGCAAACTATTTAGCGAACGGGCTCCCGAACGGTGAAGAGTCTCTGCTTGAGATACAACTGGCTCCTACTTCGATTCCTGACACGTAGCTTCCAGTTGTCCAGACCAAGGGCTCTAGCATCCGCGATAGCTTGATCCTTAAAACAGAGATTCAGTTTTTCTTATCGTTTTAAACCTGAGAATTATTGTCCATTCTTTGATGTGGCCGAGCCAGTGTAGTCGACGTGTTTTGGTTTTTTGAATTACATCCACTAATTCGTACAGCACATAGAGCTCGTGGTTGTTTCTTCTCCTTCATTTGTCCTCCTCGCATACGGTAGCGAAAAGTCGACGAAGAATTTATCAGTGCTCTGCTCTGGTTTCCTGTTTATCGTCCAGAACTCGGCTCCATATACTAGAACTGACAGGATCAGTGTTTTGTATGGCACACATTTCGTCTTCCGAGTTAGGAAGACTGAATGCTATAATCGCGAATTCGGCCATCGCCGCTTTAAATGCGATGAAAAGATGGGGAGTTCCAGGATTTGCCTTAGTGTGAAAATTTGGTCATCAACACCATTCAAAGAAAATATGTGTCTGTGTCCACACAGTGGGGTCACACTTGGCAATCGATCCTGCTGAAGGCCACTTAATGAGCCTAACATTTATTTTTCCTCTGGGGAATATTATCATTAGAGGAACAAAGTCTTCGGCTGCGTTAGTACATAAACAAATTATTCTTTAACAGACCCTTTCGGCTGATGCCAGTGCACCAATCTGTTTTTACTTCCACCTATGTATGTGTATCTGGTCAAGAAATTAAAGAAAATAATTAAGAGATTGATAGGCAGTCAAATTCTCTTCAACTCATTCATACATTATGTATGGCGATGATTTCAAAATTGTGGAATTTGTGGCTGTAAGTGCAAGCGTTCATCTCTAAGCTACCCTGCTGAACAAACTACCTCCATTCCGAACAAACTTAAAATCCTTTCTGAAAACACGGACTAGAACACCCCATGACCGAACTTTAGTAAGAATTTCGTCATACTTATTCCCTCCAGTTTACTTTGAAAAAAGGTTACACTTTTAAAAGATGACTCGATTTACTTCTACCCTGACATGGACCACTTGAAAAGCAAGGACGATGTTGCTGGTGATGTTTTCTCTTAATTTTAAACTCTTCCATCTTCCAAATAACTGTACCGTGTTCCAGGCGAATATTATGGTCATTAAAGGAGTCATATCCGGGCTTAAGAAAAACATGATATCTGCTAAGAATATCCGCATTTTTTTGGATAGCCAATAATCGACCTAGTACATTCAATTCTGTAGTAACTCTAAACTATCGTTCGTCTCTTAGTGAGATGACTGAACACTTGTTGGGTTTCAGGGAATTGTAAGGAATATGAACTCACCAAATTAGGAGTAACTCTTCCCCTTTCACCGGACAAGGACAACTTAGGGATACCAATCACTATACGCAAGTTAAAACTTAAAGAGAGAATAAATAAAGAGATGGATAGTTGGATCAATTTGTCTAGCGACGAAACAAATTTGACCAAAACTGGGTTCAAGAATTTGATCTCTCTAAACAGACTGCCCCTAGGCAATATAATAGATGTCATTATGGGGCACTGTCTTATATGAAAGCATGCCACAAGGGGCAGGCCTTTTTACGAATTTCCATGAAAGAAAAATGATTGTTGCATTAAAATCGCCGACAATTTGTGAAAACATTACCAATATTCTGGGAGACCTCATGAGCCTTTAGGGAGAACGTGGCAAGTAAATTGCTTTTCTCTACATCCGTATAATAAGAGTGACCAGAATATTGACAGCTAGACATAAGTCTACTTTTATAATTTACTGTTCTGGTAATATTAGTTAGTCGATTCAAAATCACATAACTTACTTATAGACAGACATTTCGTAGTATCTGCAAAACACTCTACCAAAGTAACAAAATGCAGTTCAGTTTCACTGTTCACACTCGTATTTATCTTAATTTTGTTGCGTTAATTTCGCCAGTAAATAATGAAATTATATTGTTTAAATCCTGGCCATGTGTTGAATGTAGCGGAATGCTTTGGTTTTGTAGAAAATAATCAATTCGCGGTTAGTGATTCGAAATCAGAATCGAAATTGCAAAATGTTGACATTTTCAAAACCGCAGCATTCATTACAAAATGTTCTGGGACAATGTCCAAAGCCTTCGAGCCAGTGCAAGTTTTAATGCAACAAAGTTGAAGCTTTACGGTTGTTGTATGCTGTGGCTTGGTCCCACATATTAATGAAGTTGACCACCGAAAAACCCGCACAAATAGAGCACTCGGTGTCCTGCTGCATGTGTGCATGGTTTAAATTGCAGTTGACGAAATATTTTTGCTTTATAATTGCAAAACGTAATTGTCCGCGACAATATATTTCAGCATTATATATCTACATGGGCAATTTAATTAGGAACTTGATTATGCAATATGTTATGGTGACCTATTTAAGTTGATGGTTAATATTGATTAAATGCACTATCTACATACCTACATGTTTTAATTTAGCTGATCCATATTTTGTTGACATTATTAAAAAAACATCGAGTTTCAATTTATTGAACCACTATTTTAACCGAATTAAAAATCAATCTAATGCATATGTATGTATCTAAGCTAACCCAATGCAGACTATCCAATATTTAACTAATGTGTGTGTGTGCGCAAAACCTGCCGAGTTGCAGAAGAAATCAGAGATAATCTTGTCGATGCTTGAGACAATTTTAAAAGTTGTCTAGATCTGGTGGAATGTTTAATTGATATTCTGTTACGCAACAGTGTTGATAAGAAATAACCCAACATGCGCATTGCAAAGGTAAATCAGTGGATACCGCATTACTTTTACTAATGCCTAACATCGTACCTAATATTCCCTGTTTCATAAGGAGTACACGATAGTTGTCTTAATGCGTATAGAAGACGCTCTTAACAATGTCAATACCTCAACGACAGGATATGCATCAGTCCTGAAGGTCGTCAGCTCTATCCTTTCTTCATTGGAGTTTGGTGGTCAATGAAGTATTAAAAATTCTGGAAGGCAAGGAATGCACAGCGATCGCTTACGCAATGCCTTAACTGTTTCGGGAAAGCACCTAAATACTCTTTACACAAATTTCTATAAAACGCTTTAAACAAGTTAACTTCGTTGGTTCAGTGTGGTTTGGGTATAAACTTCCACAAAACTGAACTAGTAATCTCTCCTAGAAAATATAAAATTGTGTTCTCAATGGTATCAGCTCCACTTTCAAAATATTTGCGTTTTATCCTCGATAGGAAGCCGAGCTGCAAAATTAATATTCAAGAAAAAGCCGCTGTGGTACTTTTCTCTTCCCAAAAAAGTACTGCAAATAGATGGGGTCTACAACCTACAAATCTTATCTTGGTTTAAGGAAAACTTGATATATGTTGGAGATATTCGCATCTTTTCAATTGGTTCTTTACTATCTCTGGACTGATATGCTGATATGCACCTTTATTGGGTGCCGGGTTAATACTCTTCGGAATAGGAGCAACTTTACCAAGTTTCATGCTACAAAGCTGAGCTCTCTTTTTTAGAAGCTAAACCGAAGAAAAGACCTAAGGACCTCTCTCCTGCTGGGAAACTTCACTTAGCAGCCATCTATTTATTATAACAATTTGATGAGATAAGAACGATAAAAAAAAATAAGAAAAGATATGAAACTGATTCCGGCTTCATGCCATTATCTATGGAAAAAGACATCATTCAAATGGACGCATCGGCTTTGCTGGCAGTGCTTCAAGCGGTCGGTGCAATTTTTGATGACTCGGTCTAATATGTGTGGCGTTATTCCGGCTATAAAAGTGTTGAGTTGTTAGCGTAAACTAAGGACTCGACGTATCCCTAGAGAAATTAATCGAGTGGTGCTACGTTGCATGATAGCGGCGGCCAATTGACGAACGCTTGCCGTGAGATGGTTCATAGCTTAAGGTTCAAAAGATTGTACTCATGCTCAAATTATTCCACGGTATACGAAATTTGGAAAATATTTTTAAATAATTTTCGCACGTTGGGCAAGCGTAAAACGATGAATTATAGATGGGCAAATCTTACTGAATATTTTTGGAAATAAATATCATTTTTAACTTTGACAGCTGCTGAAATACAACAATTGAAAAAAGCATCATTGTTATCTGGTCACCCTTTAAATGGCTTAACGTGTAGGCAGAGAGAAAGTTGACATGACAATGGACCTATCGCTGGTCTATTATTATTATTTCAATGCAGGGTATGTTGTACTGCGACCTTTTGATGGAGAGGTACATGCCCTCATTAGAGTTCTCCTCACATAAAATTCCTTTCGGAATCATTTTTAGGTTTATTTACTCCTAATAAGCTTCGGCGGAAGTACTCTCTCTAACCCACTTTCCTGTAAAAATCTGAGGACGAGAATTGACTGTAATTCCTCCTAGTAGTTGCCCAAATATTTCAGCCTTTGGGGGTCAGTGCCCACAAGATTCGAGTACATTATCCCGGAATTTTACTCTACTCATCGCAGAATCTGCAGAAACCATCTTCAAATATACCTAGTTTCCTTAGGTGCTCCCTGGCGAGCGAGATTCTAGGTCCTTGTTCTGTTTTCTCTCTATAGTTTCCTGAAACCTGCTTTGAGTGTATTCCGTAGAATTGTTTAGGAGCCACATAGGTGTATCCAACAGATGGGTATCCAACAGAGTGTTATTTTATTTATCTTATATAGTTCATTAAGCTTATGCAGGTATTCCCACACTAGTTTAGATTTAATGACGTAGAAGTCAAGTGATGGCATAGATTTCTGGTTGAAAGATGCTCACGGATTTGAATTGTGAATGATTGTGAATCACCACTAAGAATCACATTCTGAACTGGCAGTCACTTCAACCAATATGTGAGCACAAGAACCTCCAGCATGTGTGTCTGCTGTACTGTTTGACCAAAAAATGAACTAGAGTTCATTCATCTTACGACGATAGGACAGCCTTGGTCTATAGACTTTGTTATGTCAATGTCAATAACCATTGAAGGATCGGAAAGCTATTGTTAATGATCGCAGATTCATGATTTATTCGGGAATGAATTGTGTCGTTAACAAAGAACACTGTCTTACTATACTTCTTCAGAAAGACAAAAGGAAGCTAAGATAACTCAGCATCTAAAGACCTAAAAGAAGAAATAAAAACCAAGTTTGCACACTGCAGGACTGCTAAACTTAGTTTGAATCCACAAAAGCATTCTCATGTTGGGTGGCTCAGAAATCATAGCATTATACCTACCTTTAGAAGTAATACTAGAAGAAACTAACCAGTAGAGTGGATGCATTCAAGTGGGAACATCCATTGTTCATAGTGTGACACAATTCAATGATAAATATGTCCAACTGTAAAATGAAACTAATATACCCCACGGTACACAATCCACACAAATAGTCGATTTATTCATGTGAAACTTCATAAACGAAAAAGAACCGGTAATAACCTATTGATTCATTTTCATTAACGCCCTCGTTCTGTGTCAGGCTATTAATTAGACCGAAACCTCAAAAGGCAAACACATCAATAGAGTCATTGAGTATAATCGATAGATGTATCTAACATTCGATGACACTTCAGTTCGGTATGGTACATTTCGTAGAGATATATAGAGTAAATAACACTATGGTCCTGGGCCGGCATGTGTGGGTGGGTGGGTGTATCGGGATCGGGAGTTGGGTTTTTTGTTTGACTATCCCCACTATCGAAATGAACGTAATACGACACCTCAAGAAAATTTATCGTTTTCATCCCTCACTGAACAAACAAATTTAAGGGTTACTACTACGAAGGAGAGCATAACGAGTTGGTTAGCTTGAACTTATATCCTTCCATAACCGATTTTCTTTTCCTGAAAAATTACCCAACCGTATTGAAGGATCAGGATATGTTGAAGATATAAGTTTATTGAAGCAAAATATATTTTGTGTTGGTTGGTTCCACCGACTGCCACTACTGTGTACGGGTTGGGTTATTTTGTTATTATATTCAACTACTGCATCAACATGTTTTCGCCATAGACAGGCACACCGAGAAGACGACGACGAGAAGAAACGGCTTCTGTTGCTGGTGGCGGCAACTAAGGTGGGTGGGCGGAACAAGCTCCTCCAATAGTTCTTTCATCGATGGGTGATATGCGCTTTCAATTGAAGAGGAATGAACTTGTTCCGTTTTAATCACCACACAGAGAACTCTTGTTAATGAGTTATTGTTTAGGATGTCCTTTTGTTGGTTCAACTACTCGGACGGAGAAAAGGTATTTACTGCTATTTATTTTACAGGCTCCGTCTACGGAAGAAAGTTACATCATCCGTCTAATTGTTGCCCATAAGTTTCACTTCACGGACGACAACGACAACGAGAACGATAATGGCAACGGCAACGACTAAGCCAAGGAAGAGCACCCAGTGGATTTAGTCCGATTTCAACTAGAAACTTTTTATTAAAACGAACTTCAAAAATTAACACAAAATTGAAGAAGTTGAAGGCATTAAAAGTTCGATTCTTTAATTCTTCAAGATTGTGCTTGAAGTTTGTTTTTTCCTCATAGATTTTCTTGGTGTTTTTTTTTTACTTGTTCGTTTTTATTTTACGTTTTTCGTTTTTCATTTACTACCCAAGTTGGCGAAACTTTTCTGTCCATCTTTGTCCTCTGTTACCGGCAGTATTCCCAGCGCCGATGAATGCAGAGAAAGAGGATTTTCTTTAAAAAGAAAAGAAAAGAAAAGAAAAACTAAACTAAGTGGAGAGTAATCTTCAGATGCTACTTGACTGTAGGTTTTCAAAGCTAATTTTACAGCTTTTAGATCGTAAAGTTAAGGATTAAAAAGCTTTAAGGTCATGCCTGTCGAAAGGAAATTAAAATGGCACGATGCACACACAGTGACACAAAAGGAAAACACGATCCAAGGGATGAAATTAAATTATCGTATTTTTAGTGAACTCTACCAAAGGATTTGCCTTTGCTGCTATGAGCCAAAAGTTGGGGCTGCCACTGCATGCTCGTAGGGTTAAAGGCGATGACCATGGAGAGACGACGAAAGAGAGAAAGCAGACTTTCTTTCCCATCAGTGGTCACAGTGAATGTGAGAAATGTGCATTTAAATCTTGACAGAATATAATTTTCACATAAATTGCAGTCGGATTGGACAAGTTTAAAATATTTATGAATAAAAGTTGACCCCCTTTGAATAAATTGTGAGGAGCTGCAAACTTCATATAGTTCCTTCCACTTGGTTTTCTCTCTTTCAGTGATGTGTTCATGGGTGTCGTTTTCTCGTATTTTACTTAAGCCGGAGGTACTTTGTACTTACTTTTAGCATATTCAATGAAAAATTGGGGTAAAGTTTGTCGTTGGTTAAAAGTGGTTTTGTTCACATTTATGCATTTGAAAGTGAATACAAAGTCTAACAGAATAGAATTCCAGGTTGTTTCGTGTAAGAACATTATGCCAGCCATGTTAAATTGGTCTCATCTAAGTGCAAATGTGTTACGGACTGCTATTGTGAGTCTGAGTGGAAAATTTGCGAGCATTACTACCTTATGTTGTTTGAAATGTTAATAAGGGGATACAGTAATAAAATTGGATAATATTTTTTTTTATTCCTTTACAATTCATTCAGAACTTTATTAGAATATGAGTAAAGTTTCATAACACTGACATAGCCAGTCACTACAGGGTGGCTTGGTAGTTCTCAAGAATAGGAGTCATAGGGACCCTATGAGTATCACAATGGGTTTGAATTAGCCTGATTGCGTCATCTAGATATCTAATTGTCTACCAACATACCTAATCTAAACCTATAGATTAGGTTCTCATGGTCCCACCAAAAACCGCCCTTCGGACACTACATTTAACAGGCTTGATAGAATTTGAATTATGTGAACTATTACAGGATGTTGTTTATGTGATGGTTGTTTGTCTTTTGGTGGCTGTCTCCGTTCAGACACTTTTAATTTAAAAACGATTACTTGGTTTACTTCATGATGAATGGCTGCCATGTAAGCGATATGTGCTGTTTTAAACATATTTTGCACATTTTGACAGATATCCTCACTGCCCTCACTGCGAGGAGTCCCCACAAGAGCACGGCTGATCAAGTACAGGTTGACGTATGTATCACAAGTACAAGAGGTGGGCTGCTGGGTAAATCACACTTATATAGGACCCTGCGATTAGTGGTTACGTGACCAACTCCTCCTACATATTGGCATGCCACTTCTCACCGTCATATTTGAGTCGATATTACTCGTACAGGTACACCTATGTAAATGTTTGCGAAATGTGTCTCTATAAAATCTGGCAAATGGGGATTGACAATTTACTTTCTTCCACACAGTCAACAGTTGTTTTGTATATTTGAAATCACACATTATTATCCAATCCACAATTCATGTCAGTGAAATCTGCGTCATGCAACCACAATCTGCGGCTATCACACAATCCTTTTTTTTTTGTTTTTCGCCTCACTCTATTGTGCTTGTCTCAACTATGTAATTTGCAGCGACTTATGGTGATATTAAATTTTATCACCACCACTTGGAACTAACCCAAGTTTGACCAGTTCTGTTCACAATTGATTGTAGATAGCACCTTCTCCAATAACAACAACGATTGTCCTAAACCAAGGATTCCCCACAAAGCACACATATATCCAGGTGTTCGCTACTAAATACAACGAACAACCAGGTGATAGATTCTCTACGACTGCCTTTACCAGCCACCAAATGTGGTGGACTCAGGACGTAAACTTATCAAACAGGACGAAAACGAATGCACACTAGGAAACAAACCTTCACAAAAAGTGACCGTGTGCTGTGGGTTGCCAGAGGTGCAATTTATATATGTATATGTATGTATTTATTTACATACTAACATATGTATCTTTTCGTTGATGAAAATTATTGCAATGTGACGGTCAATGGAGTGTCATGTTGGAAGACTATTTTTGGCCAGAACTGGATGGACTTGACCTAAATGGTATGTGGTTCCAACAATATGGTGTCTCATGTCACACCGCTGGTCAAAAAATTGAAGCTCGATAATCGTATAATCTGGAGAAATGGTCTAATCGAATGGCCACCTAGCTCATCAGATTTAACGCCGTTTGACTTCTTTTTATTGGATTGCGTTAAGTCTTTGGTGAATTGCAAAAGGCTTACAAAATTAGAGGAGTTCAGGAAGAATTTCGAACGGGAAATCGCCAACATTTCGGGCGATATGTGAAGAAGAGGTGTCAAAAATTGGCTCCAAAGTATCGATCATTGCAAACGTGCTCGTGATGCACTACTTATGCTGAATAAATTTCAGCCCGATATTTCAATTATTTTGCATTTTATTTAAATTCAAAACTGTTATGTTCTCATTGAGAAAGCATTTATTATTGATATACATACATATGTATGCAGGTTTCCAGATCCTTCCGATCTTTCCTTAAATCAAGGCTAGCTCGATCTACACAACTCTGTTCCAAGCAAGATAACTACATATTTGCCACTTTATTTATCAAATGCTTTTTCCTTGGATTTATCCGACTATTGAAACACTACACTTTCATGGACAAAGTAAATTTAATGGAACTGGAAGCGAGAAACATTCACTAAGCATTACAAGAGAACAGTAGGCGTCAGGGCTGCAGGAAGAACATCACTGGTTACAAAGGTCGTAAACGTACCATCGAACTCCTAAAGAATTGTAAGGCTTATATCCTGAAAGGAAAGAACATCTATAATTAGATTAATGATAAGAGTAAGTAAGTCCTTAACTTAATATCTAAAAAAACAAAGGGAAATTATCATTTTGATAGGCAACGATAACATGAGGCTTAGTAATGCCATCGGTTTTGTCTATTTCAGCAACACCACTCGCTTTATGTTTGGGGGAACCTTACACCAGAACTATTATAAATACATATCCGATAAGTGGGGAAATTCCAATCAATGCTACTAGCAGGCATTTTAGAGCTTCTGTCTTCAATAATCGAAAATAGACATGATGTCAACTAAATGCGATCATATCCTTACTATACTTAGCATTAAAGTAAGTACTGTCGTTCGAGGAACCAAATAGACATTCGGTAACCCCGTCGCTACTAAACCATGCTACTAAACATAAATGACCGGTAATACTTTAGGATCCGAGTGCTGGACAATAAGCAAGAAAGAAGTGCAGATTTTAAATACTTTTGAAAGTATACGGTCCCGTATAAAGCTGAACTTTATGAATTGTACCAGGATGCGGATGTAGTCAAAAAAGTCAAAACACGTCGACTACACTGGCTTGTCCACATCGAGCAAATGGGCAAAGAGCATCTTCGAATCACAGCCCCTAGGTTGGAGACGCAAAGTAAGACCGAACCTTCGTTTTATGGAGCAAGATATCGCGGATGGCAGCTTGGTCTGGACAACTGGAAGCAGCGTGCCTGGGATCAAATTGGAATGTTGCCGTGTCTCAAGCAGAGATTCTTTACGGGTCGGGAGCCCGTTAAGTAAATAAGTAATAATGTAGAAATTGTATTCCTCACCGAGACAGAAAGTTTTGTCGGAAGAGCACGGTGATACCATGGTGAGGATAGAAGCTAGTTTGAGTGCTTGTTTCACATGAGATGACGGCAGTATAGTATGGGCTGTGACATCAATGTACTTGTCGATTTATTCATGTTTACATAATCTATGGCTAATGATGCTGGAATCGCCCTAATCAGCATATGGCTTCAGTACCCGAAAGGTGACCATAAATATTATAAGTAAACTGGCAACTTCTCTTAACGTGTTATTAAACAAATGGTTTGGTGACATATGGGGTCATAAATAGGCTTGAAGAATATAACTAGTTCTCAATTCTAGTACGTTGAAGGTTGCAAATGTTAACACTGCAACTGTCGTTAACAGCTTTCGATAACGTTCACATTTTTAATTTTTGCAAACTAAATAGTTTGAGGCTTAAACTTTTCGTTCTCGTCGCATACAGGACCTAATATTTGAATTCAATATTAAATTTCCTTTCCTACTTATTGGTCTACATATAACACCATATATGTACATACATATGCATGTAGATGGATTCGTAAGGTTAGTTCTCTGAAGAGCTTCAAAGGTGGTTATCAGCTTAGAAGTCCTTCAATTTCGTGGAGTTACATTTTACTCCGAGGTACCTACTTTGGTATTCGTATGTGCTCTTTCACTTCAAAGCCACATGATTTTAATTGGACTGCCCTGTGGTCTACTGCAGTAGCGGATTGAATTAATTGCATGACAATACATAGCGTACTCTTAGATAACACTCTGCAACCTTCCAAAAGGATAACTTTCAGGTTTTGATTGATTCCCGTGTGTTTTTAACAATCTTTTCAATGGGACTCTGCCACAGTTTTCGTGGTCTACATTTTAGAGACCATATTGATCTTAGCATTTCAGTTCACCGTTGGTTTGACGGTCCAGAGAAGTAAAGGGTTACCAGATAGCAGGATACTTTTTCCGATTGTCATATTTTACCAGGAAATTCCGGCTCAGTTGTCAATACGCATCGTGAATTTCGTCGTAAGTGAAGGTAATTCGTTGCACCTTGGAAAAGTTTGATCGTGAGTACACTCTTCGGGACCTTAAGCCACCAACCAGACAGATTGGTGCGAAATGAAGAAAACATAGCCGCCGTAGCAGCCAGAATCGAAGAAGACCGAGAAATGTCAATTCGGTGCCGATCAGCTGAATTGGGCATCGCCCGAAAGTCAACCCGGCTTTGCCGTTGGATTTGGGCCTACATCCGTATAAGATTATGCGGACGCAAGAATTACAGTCGAACAACTGTAGAATACGTCGGAGATCCGGATTTTGGCCAAAGAATCATTTTCTCGGACGAGGCTCATTTTTACCTCAACGGCTGTGTCAACAGGCAGAATTTCACAATCCACAAGTATTTTTGGTATGGTATGTTTGGTGCAGTTTATGGCATGACAGCATCATCATTATTTCCTTCTGTCATCGTTAATGGTCTCAGGTAGAGAGCGATGTTGACTGACAGGTAGAGAGCGTCCTTGACCGAAGCTCGACAGCATCGATATATCCGAGCTGTGGTTCGATCTAGACGGCGCTACATGCCACAAAAGCGACGCAATGCTCGAAGTTGTGAAGGAGACATTTTTCGACTGGGTCATCTCACCGCAAGCGACTTGATTCCACTCGATTATGTTCTCTGAGGTTACGTCAATTCCTTAGTCAAGCCACCCACTTTGGACTAGCTCAAAACCATTCGAGGCGCTATTGGTGGAATAACGACGCTTGAAGAACTTATCTCTTTTTTATCTCGCACAGTTCTTGTTTTGGTTTTTTTTTTCTATAGTTCTCATCTGGTCACCCTGTACTTGAAACGTTCATACAATGCGTTGCACAGTAAGATTCATGTTTTGGCCAAAATATACTCAAATAAAATCAAAGCATGACCCATTAAATCCAACCCTCTCCCAAAGTCAAACGCTTGTTGTCCCCTCTTCTACCTTCATCGAGTGGAAAAACTCCACGATGGGCCCTGTTACCTTCAATTAACCCTTGAACTTATAACCTCTTTCAAGTTAAAGTTATGTAATTAAACCTAAAGTTGTGAATTCGTCATTGTTAATTTGTATAATTATTGTAAACGATTTTGAAAGCACATTCTAATCTATGCCTCCTGGCTGATCCAATTTCAAGTGATTTATCATAAAGTTAAACAAGTCAACCTAAGAGAGCTGTAAACAAAATCAAATGCTATTTGCCTTTGAATCTCTTCAACCGGAGGCGCCCAACCCCCCTTTCGTCTTGTGTGATGAAAACGTGTCCCGCTTTCAGTAGTGCGCGTGTGTTTGTGTATATTTGCATTATAATACACTCCCAACATTCGTATTTATGATTGTACATAATTTAGCAAACAGAAATCAATCGATTCCACTCGTTAAATCCGTTTGCCTCCCGAATACCTGTAGGTAAACATTTATGCGCCTGGGCGCTGATGATTCGAGCCTTGGCTCTGCAATTTGGTCCCCATTGATGTGGATGTGTCGCCGTGTCGTTGTTGTCGTCGTCACTGTTGTTGGGTGCCGATGCCGAATATGAATAAACATCAATCAGGTCAACAGGAAACTGAACAGATTTCGCAAATTGCACTTTGCTGAAAATCAATCAATTAGTGAACAAAGCGGCGAGTCCACCATCCGGAACTGAGCACAGTTTCGTATGAAGTTGTACTCGCAATCGCAAGGGAGTTAAACGCTTAAAATATTCTCGAAGCGGGTGGTGCCGATTGTAAGGTCGACCTTTTGTCACAGAAGGGGTGACGGAGCAGACAATTTATATTCACAACAATAAAGCCGACACAATGAAGGATTTCGATAAGGTAATTTATGTCCAGCAATTGAGTACAATTTTCCAAGCGATGGCCTTTCCTGGGGATCACACCCCACAATGGTACTCGTTCGTTTCTCTGAATTGGTGATACTTAAACGTTCTATTATGCTTTTGCCATAATTTTATGGGCTTTACTGTCATATTCATAGTCGATAAAGATCCCTTATCGTGAGGGGTAGTCTGAAATTTTTGGGGCGCATGGAACCAATTCGAATGACTAGTGTGAAATGGTGTAATACGTTCGTCTACATTGGACAAAGGGTCTGTCATAATTTGGTTTCATCTTCATTTCATTTTTTTGAGAATTGTTGATAAGCATTTGTGTGTTGATTTACTATCAGGAATCTTATAGTCATAGCAGTGATTGACTGATACCAGGATATGCGGAATGTGTTGGAATGGAACCAGAGATGGGGATGGTTGCAATAGTTAGATAACATCAACTCGATAAGAATGTACTAAACTAGGCATGTGGCAGATACATACTAAGAGTATTATGATTCAAACTTATTACAAAGGAGCATTTAAACTAAACTACCGTTAAGTATTACTATGCTCTTTTTACCCTGCTTGACGTTTCTTGTTCTGAGGGGGCTTACGTTTAGGTTTGGTTGCTCTCCCTGAGGCTTTCCAGCCACCGAAGTTCCTTTATGATCACCGCTGCTGTTTGTTTCACAGTATTCCATACATATGGTTTACAATCTTCTCCGTAGTTGGTATTTTCCAATTATTTCCTCAAGATCTCTGCGTTCCAAGCGAAAATGTGGGCATTGAAAGAGCACATGCTCTGCATCCTCTCTGGCCTCTCCACAGTTTGAGCAATTTGGGGATTCTGATATGGTCACATGTACATATACATACATGTATGTACTGCTTCGGACGAGACTATCAAATGCACTGCTACGTCTTTTGAAGGTTTTGAGTCACATTGTACAAAAATAAAGTGCACGACTGGCCCAGTACAAACTTGCACCTATATCTCAAATTCTTGTGTGTATTTGAGGTAAAAAGAAATAAACGAATATATACATATGTATGCATATGTAAGTTGAATATAAGTAAACCATCGTTTTAAGCAGTTTGGCCAAAAACGTCAGATATCATCTTAGGGATTTCATAAAGCCCTTGAAAATTAAGCAACGTCGTTACTTTTCCCTCAGTTTCACTGATAAATTCATCGCCTTTGTAAAGAAAAAAAACGTTTTCATGACAACAGCTGTGTTCTAGAGTGTTGCAAAGTAGTAGATACCTAACAAAAGTGATTATTTATTTAGATGTGATGCTTCGTTTTCTTAAAAATGGCTATGTTGATAGTTTCAGCTTCGACAACAGATGCCATAGAGCATCTTTATAACAATTTCCAACTTTTTGATTCTGCAACATAGTTCCACTGCCATTGGAATATATTTTGTTAGTAATAATGGCAATATTATACAGAATTTGTATTTTGATACCTTATGTACGTTTTTCCTTTTTACTTGCACCTATACCTATAGGGCAAGTATTGTATTCGTGCAAAATTTGGAACTCGAGATTTTAATCAAACTTGACATTACTATAATGGAGAAGTCCAAAAAAGTAGGTCCGCCAATGCCGTCTGTCTGTCTGTCTGTCTGTCTGTCTGTCTGCCAGTCTGTCTGTCTGTCTGTCTGTATATTCAACTGCAGCCTAAACGGCTGGACGGATTTGCTTCAAACTTCATATATAGGGTCTGTGGGATATTCCCTAGAGGCGAAATTTGAATTTTCATTCTAACCTCAAAATTAAGGGTAGTTTACTTAAGGCCGATTTCAGTTTAAATGGATTTTCTCGAAAACGGCTCTAACGATTTCGATAAAATTTGATGTGTGGGTTAGTTTGGGCATATGCTATGAGGTGGCATACCACGTTTTTCACGAAAAATTCGAATAACGGTAATATTAAAAATCAGCTGTTTCTCGGGTATTTGTGCGGCGATTGGGCTAAAAATTATTATTTGTAGGTTATAAGACAAGTGCAAAATGATGGCATACCAAATTTTGGAATGCCACGCCCACTTTTATAAAACTTATTTTTTTTCAAAATTTTTACTGGAAATTGAGAAAAAATTATTTAAGCAAAGTAATAGGCCTTAAAATTCTCTATAATTCACTCAAACATCTTATCTGGCCACGCCCACTTTTTAAAGGTGTTTTTTTAAAAAAAAACATTGAGTAAACTCCTACAATGTTATGACTATTATTCCATCGAAACGCGGAATGCCACGCCTACTTTACTGGGATAAGCAAGACTTGGACTTTAATCCTGATAAAATTATGCACTTATAGCATTACGGTGCAAGTACGTACGACCCAGTCGTGCACTTTATTTGGTTCACTATAGTGTGCGTGTACTTCCGTAAATGCACATGTATTGACTTATCTTTAAAAAGCAATTGTATCATTGTTATCAATGTGGCCTTTAACTATGAAATAAGGAGAATCTGTGGAAAAAAGCTTTTGCAATAGTATATAATTTTGAAAATCGGTTCAGTAGGAAGAAGTAGGGATAAAATTCATGTTTGCCTATTAATATGATATGAAAATCGTGCTTTTGTTAATTTTTAGGCAATTTTGGAATTTTAGGCAATTTTGACGAAAAACGTGGTATGCCATCTTATAGAGTTTTGTAAAAGAAGCCTAGATATGAAAATAAAACAGTAACAGTCGAGGAAAGTTTTCGAGAAAAGCGTGTTTTTATGAAGTTGGCTTTTAGTAAAGTACCTTTTAAAACAGTTTTGGTCAAAAACGTTGTATACCGTCTCATAGGGTTTAAAAAGGCTTGCTCTAATATAAAATTTAATAAAAATCGTTGGAGCCGTTTTCGAATAAATTGGCTCCAACTGCTCGAATTCGCGAAAAATACCGTTATACTAACTTTTGGCCAACAAGTACAGTTCCCGATAGGATTTGAGATGTTTAATCATATGTAAAAATCTAAATAAAATCGTTCAAGGCACTTTCAAGCAAATCGACTTTTAGTCACCTTGGTAGTAACTACCGTTATATCATACTCAGACCAAAACGTGGTACGCCATCGTGGTACATTACATCGTACTCGTCCAAATATGAAATTTGAACTAAATCATTGGAGCCGTTTTCCCGCAGATCGACTTTTTGTCAAATTGGCTATAAGTAAAGTACCATTGTTGTCAATTTTGGTAAGCAGCACGATACATCATCTGATTGCAATTGACCAGACTAATTCAAATATGAAGTTTAATCAAAATCGTTAGAGCCGTTTTCGAGAAAATCCATTTTAACTAAAATCGCCCTTAAGTAAACTACCCTTAATTTTGAGGTTAGAATGAAAATTCCGATTTCGCCTCTAGGGATTATCTCACAGACCCTATATATGAAGTTTGATCTAAATCCATCCACTCGTTTAGGCTGTAGCCTCGTGCACCGACAGACAGACAGACAGACAGACAGACGGCATTGGCGGACCTACTTTTTTGGACTTCTCCATTATAGTAATGTAAAGTTTGATTAAAATCTCGAGTTCCAAATTTTGCACGAATACAATACTTGCCCTATAGGTATAGATGCAAGTAATATACTCATCCGTGAGGCAACTCTTGAGAGATGATATATAATCTACCTATCAATATGCTCAATATGCGTGCGAAGAAGTCAATGAGCTGGTATTGACAAACTATTTTGCAATCTTGAATTGTCAGTTCACATAGTTCTTAGATTTTGTCCTAATTGCACCTAATTTGCACCTGCGACTATAATGGGGTATACATATTGGAAATCACCAATGATGAAGACGAATCACCAAGCAAATGGAGTAATCAACTTGGTCTCCGTATGTCTTTGAGTGCTTTCAACTGTTGTGTTATAATATTGAGATGGCGGAGGCCAAGTTGACTTTAGCTGTAGGAAATACAATAGACCCTTAAAGAACAATTTCATCGTTGATGGAATATAGTAAAAAGGAGGTATATTCTATGCCTTTCTATAGCGGGATTTATTGATCACTTTGGCATCAACGATAATACTAATTTATTGCAGAAACATTTTTAAGGACATAGAGCATGCACTATTTATAAAACCAGATGCACGATGTTGGGTGTACCCCTAGGTACTGATCCTCATGCTGCACGCTTCTATCACTCGCACTACGGAACTGTCGTCAGGTATTACTTCGCAGTGGTTTTTAGGAACTTATGCTATGTACTCTGTTTCTGTGGTTTTAACTCATCTTATTCTTTCAAGTCTTTTTGGCTCCTTCTGCACGCTTCGTTCCCCGCAGGTCGTTTCCTGACCTTGTTATATGACTTAGGTTAGGTTAGGTACGTGGGTAGGCGACTAGAAAATTTTTCACATCGCCACACTCAGTTCAGTACAGACCCATTGTGATACCCATAGGGAAAAAGTTCCTTGCCCATTGGTAAACTCTAGTCTTAATTTGTTTCCGGTGGATCACTAAACCATCCTGTAGATTGGATGAAGCTAAAAATTTCACTAATTTTGATAATTCTTCAAGATCACATAAGATGTGTGGCCCCAGAAATTTCAATCTAATTTGGATAAGCCCAAAGCAGTGACAGAGAAAGTGAGTTGTATCCTCATTGGCTTCCTCGTCTCCACATCCCCGACATAAATCTTCATCCGTGAGTCTTAGTTTTCTCATGTAGTACCGAGGAGAGTTATGCCCCGTGATAATTCCTATCAGGACAAAAAGGGACTTCCTGTCCTTTTGCATTCGGTCGGTCCTATTCTTGTCAAAGCAAGGCCATAGGCTTCTAGTAATCACACAGGTGTCTGTGGAGGACCATCTACTATTGGCCTCTCTGTTGGCCCTAATTCATGCCTCTTGAAACATAATAACCACAACGATATCGTCTATTGTTGAACAGGATTTTTGTGAGAATTTTCTGTCCCTAGCTCTTTATCGCCATCCTGTATGATTCTAGGTGTGCTTCGTTCTAAAATTGTTTAAAACATTTTGGTGACGTTTTCAAGGTCATCTCCCGTCAGTGTGATATGTCTTCAACCGTTCTTGGAACTCTGGTTTTCATTTGGGGAGCAGGAATCTGCACCGAATCTGACGAATTGCTCATAAGGGTAACGGCTGTGCTGGTTCTCTTGCCTTACGAAATGTGTTTTGTATGTATGCACATGCGGATGTATAATGAGTAAGTCGACACCCGATGCTTAAAAGGGTTACAGTTATTCATTATATTTCACTACATCTGCCTGAGAAAACAAGACCTTAACGGAGCAGGCGATTGAACGTCAACAAACTTTGTGTCCATGAATAATCGATATCAATATACTCTCGTATGTGCATCCTTTTAGAGGACACCCATCAATATTACTCCATGTTACAAGATATAAACAGGCTTGTGTGTGGCCAATTAAATGATACTCATACAATGTTATCTGTAAAAAGTGTGTACTTTTTCCTTAAGTTTCTTTACACCTCTAGATAGAAAGGCATAACCAAGAACCAACACTCTATCCGTATCTGTTGTGTAAATCCAAAAATCTCATCCTGAAACAAATTGATATACACTACGTCTGTGAGAACACCAGCCACATCCGAATTGGGTGCTGCTATGAATAAAATATATCTTAATTTACATTCGATTTGGATACTTGACAGCCGACCGACCTACATTCGGGACGACTGTCCGCCCGCTCGGTTTCAATTTATTGTTTGGGAGGCAGCTATACCTACTCAGCGTTACGCAAACACATACTTGCATACTCTTACCCACAATAGCCTTTCACCTTTTATCACCCGTGTGCGTGATGCTTATTGGTGAATTTTTGTATAGCATGTATAGTATACAATATGGATGTGTGTTTGTGGTATGGAAAAAGATCAAGGGGATAACGTGTGCGCACACAGATAAAGTGAAAAGGGATTACGGATGGAGTTTTCAGTTTTCAATTTGCAACCAAATGGTCAACAATTTATTCGGAGCAATTTAAATTTGTGTGACCCCAGGGCACCACAGCAACACATGTCTGTTTGCATGTTTGCATTTTCTGCTGTTGCTAGTGATGCTGATGCCTCTGCTCCTAGGCCCGTGTGTATAAATATTATTGAGTTAAACGGAATTTCTCGAAATATCTATAATGAAGAAATTCTCAATAAAATGCAAGCAAGTTTTGCTCCTGGGACAAATACTCGTACACTCCTTTGATCTGCAAATGCATTCTTCTCGACGAAAGGCGAACAAATTACATTGTGCGCGTGCATCTAGATGTGTGGGTGAATAACTGCTGGTGCACGAACTTAGAAGAGGTTTCCCAATTCAATTTATTTATTTCATTTTATTTATCTTGCTCCTTTTCGGAACAGCTCTGGAGTGAAACTCTTGTAGTTTCAATTGATTTCCTTTTCTTTGAATGGGCGACAGAGAATCCGAGGTACTAATACTTTCGTGCGTCATTATCTAGGTTCAATGAAGTGGAATTTGCAATGGTTCTACACCCACCCCCAACCCCAACGTCTTGCGTGCTGCACTAGGTAAGATAAGGACTTATATCGTTCCTATACGAGTACCTATATCTTTTAAAAACAATCGTAATGGAGTACGATTAGGATAAAGATTTTGTTACTGAACTTCATAATCCTCAACTGCTTTTCGGGTAATTACTCACTTTGAGCTTCATTTTACGAAAAAAAAGTAGTAGGTAAAGTATTTATGTACCTTCCGGTCAATGAACAATTAACTCATGTAAGTACAATCGATGTAATGCAATTATATTCATATACTCCATTAAGTATGCACACATATGTAAATTCAGTTTGCCGAGAAAGTGTTTACACAAGTTAAAAAAAAAACTCTGTTTGCTTTTGTATTGCACTAGAGGTAATAAGGGCTGCTGATACATAATGGTCGCGAAAGCGCCGATTTTGTATCACGACTCTAGTAATCCATCGAATATAGAATGTTAACTGATCTTTGATGGGGTTTATTCAAAACCACTCCGATAAGCTGAAGAAACTGATAGTGTCCCTGAAACTAATTCCCTTTAACTCTGTTGGGTTGTCAAAAATAGGTTTACCTAGTGTGGGTTGTCTGGCCATACCTAGGGCTGGACCCTTGTGTGTAAGGAAGAAAGTGTATAGGGATACTACAATTGCGATAATGTCCATTATATGGAATGCCAGTAGCCATTACTGATTCCCAGAACCAGTAGTATTTTGGCCACTACTGTCTGGATATGATACAGTTTTGCACCCTCTGCTATCATCTTTTAATAGGTTATACGCAAAACTTCTTCGTTTTTAGGGCCCCAGTGGGACGTTCACCGCCTCAGTAAGGATGCCATCAGACACATACCCACCTCGTTTGCTCATTCGCTCACTCATTTCCCTTGATTTTAAAGTGCCCCGAAACCGAAAGGAGACTACATAATTCTAAACCAATGACCGATTGCCTGACTGTCAATAAGGAAAGCTATGGTGTTAAAGGGTGTGGTAATTCGCTTAAATATATAGCATACTTCCCGTACACGGAGAGCCTTCACTGTTGTGATCAAAAGGCTTGGTACTGCAGCAACTTGTTTATCGTTATTTGTTCGCACTACATAAAACCTTAATATCAAGGTTGAGTGATAAAAGGTGCAGTAAAATGTTTGAAGCTTCTGTAGAGCATGTTCTCATAGAGCCATAATTTTTTGCACTTGCTTGCTAAGTTTGATGTTGAAATCTTTCTTTAACGCAAGCTATCAAACCAGCGATCGAAACGTCTTGCATAAGGTTTTGCTACAAGCACATAGAGCTACACAAGCATTCTTTACCTTCTGCTCAGTGTTGATGTACCACACCAAGGTACTTGGCACTTCTAGTAACACTTTTGACACTTTTGATTTTTAACTCATGACAGTAAAAAAGGTATGACAGTTAAAAAAGTTTAAAGGATAATTTAAAATTTGGTGTACTCAGATGCCCACTATTTAGCATTTGAGAAGATATTGGGTGTACCTGGGTCAAGGATGGATAAAGCCATTTAAGACCCAATATTGTCTCATTTCTCCTTTTCCTTGGTGTTTTCACCCAAGAGGGCGAAATTGAAAAAAAAACTTAACCAAAAAATGTTTAAAGAATGACTTAAACTTTGGTGTACTCAGATCCCCGCTATGTAGCATTTGAGAAGATATTGGGTGTACCTGGGTCAAGGATGGATAAAGTCGCTTAAATCCCAATATCGTCTCATTTCTCCTTTTCCTTGGTGTTTTCACCCAAGCGGGCGAAATCGAGCAAAAAACTTAGACCAAAAACGTTTAAAGGATTATTTAAATTTTGGTGTACTCAGATCCCCGCTATTTAGCATTTGGGAAGATATTGTGTGTACCTGGGTCAAGGATGGATAAAGTCACTTAAAACCCAATATCGTCTCAAGTCTCCTTTTCGTTGGTGTTTTCACCCAGGAGGGCGAAATTGAACAAAAAACTTAACCAAAATACGTTTGAAGGATGATTTATACTTTGGTGTACTCAGATGCCCGCTATTTAGCATTTGAGCAGATATTGGGTGCACCTGGGTCAAGGATGGATAAAGTCACTTAAAACCCAATATCGTCTCATTTCTCCTTTTCCTTGGTGTTTTCACCCAAGAGGGCGAAATTGAACAAAAAACTTTACCAAAAAACTTAAAGGACTATTTAAACTTTGGTGAACTCAGACAACCGCTATTTAGCATTTGGGAAGATATTGGGTGTACCTGGGGCAAAGATGGATAAAGTCACTTAAAACCCAATATCGTCTCATTTCTCCTTTTCGTTGGTGTTTTCACACAAGCGGGCGAGATTGAACAAAAAACTTAACAAAAAAACGTTTAAGGGATGATTTAAACTTTGGTGTACTCATATCCCCGCTATTTAGCATTTGAGAAGATATTGGGTGTACCTGGGTCAAGGATGGATAAAGTCGCTTAAAACCCAATATCGTCTCATTTCTCCTTTTCGTTGGTGTTTTGACATAAGCGGGCGAGATTGAACAAAAAACTTAACCAAAAAACTTTTAAAGGATGATTTAAACTTTGGTGTACTCAGATCCCCGCTATTTAGCATTTGGGAAGATATTGGGTGTACCTGGGTCAAGGATGGATAAAGTCACTTAAAACCCAATATCGATTCATTTTCCCTTTTCGTTAGTGTTTTCACCCAAGCGGGCGAAATAGAACAAAAAACTTAAACAAAAAACGTTTAAAGGATGATTTAAACTTTGGTGTACTCAGATCCCCGCTATTTAGCATTTGGGAAGATATTGGGTGTACCTGGGTCAAGGATGGATAAAGTCACTTAAAACCCAATATCGTCTCATTTCTCCCTTTCGTTGGTGTTTTGACACAAGCGGGCGAGATTGAACAAAAAACTTAACCAAAAAACATTTAAAGGATGATTTAAACTTTGGTGTACTCAGATCCGCGCAATTAGCATTTGGGGAGATATTGTGCGTACCTGGGTCAAGGATGGATAAAGTCACTTAAAACCCAATATCGTCTCATTTCTCCTTTTCGTTGGTGTTTTCGCACAAGCGGGCGAGATTGAACAAAAAACTTAACCAAAAAAGTTTAAAGGATGATTTAAACTTTGGTGTACTCAGATCCGCGCAGTTAGCATTTGGGGAGATATTGTGCGTACCTGGGTCAAGGATGGATAAAGTCACTTAAAACCCAATATCGTCTCATTTCTCCTTTTCCTTGGTGTTTTCGCCCAAGAGGGCGAAATTGAACAAAGAATTTATCCGAAAAACGTTTAATGGATGATTTAAACTTTGGTATACTCAGATCCCCGCTATTTAGCATTTGGGAAGATATTGGGTGTACCTGGGTCAAGGATGGATAAAGTCACTTAAAACCCAATATCGATTCATTTTCCCTTTTCGTTAGTGTTTTCACCCAAGCGGGCGAAATAGAACAAAAAACTTAACCCAGAAACGTTTAAAGGATGATTTAAACTTTGGTGTACTCAGATCCCCGCTATTTAGCATTTGGGAAGATATTGGGTGTACCTGGGGCAAAGATGGATAAAGTCACTTAAAACCCAATATCGTCTCATTTCTCCTTTTCGTTGGTGTTTTCACACAAGCGGGCGAGATTGAACAAAAAACTTAAACAAAAAACGTTTAAAGGATGATTTAAACTTTGGTGTGCTCAGATCCGCGCAATTAGCATTTGGGGAGGTATTGTGCGTACCTGGGTCAAGGATGGATAAAGTCACTTAAAACCCAATATCGTCTCATTTCTCCTTTTCATTGGTGTTTTCACACAAGCGGGCGAGATTGGACAAAAAACTTCCCCCAAAAAAGATTAAAGGATGATTTAAACTTTGGTGTACTCATATCCCCGCTATTTAGCATTTGGGAAGATATTGGGTATACCTGGGTCAAGGATGGATAAAGTCACTTAAAACCCAATATCGTCTCATTTCTCCTTTTCGTTGGTGTTTTGACACAACTGGCGAGATTGAACAAAAAACTTAACCAAAAAACGTTTAAAGGATGATTTAAACTTTGGTGTACTCAGATCCGCGCAATTAGCATTTGGGGAGATATTGTGCGTACCTGGGTCAAGGATGGATAAAGTCACTTAAAACCCAATATCGTCTCATTTCTCCTTTTCCTTGGTGTTTTCGCCCAAGAGGGCGAAATTGAACAAAAAATTTATCCGAAAAACGTTTAACGGATGATTTAAACTTTGGTATACTCAGATCCCCGCTATTTAGCATTTGGAAAGATATTGGGTGTACCTGGGTCAAGGATGGATAAAGTCACTTAAAACCCAATATCGTCTCATTTCTCCTTTTCGTTGGTGTTTTCACACAAGCGGGCGAGATTGAACAAAAAACTTAACCAAAAAACGTTTAAAGGATGATTTAAACTTTGGTGTACTCAGATCTCCATTTTTTAACATTTGGGAAGATATTGGGTGTACCTGGGTCAAGGATGGATAAAGTCACTTAAAACCCAATATCGTCTCATTTCTCCTTTTCGTTGGTGTTTTCACACAAGCGGGCGAGATTGAACAAAAAACTTAACCAAAAAACGTTTAAAGGATGATTTAAACTTTGGTGTACTCAGATCCCCGCTATTTAGCATTTGGGAAAATATTGGGTGTACCTGGGTCAATTATGGATAAAGTCACTTAAAACCCAATATCGTCTCATTTCTCCTTTTCGTTGGTGTTTTCACACAAGCGGGCGAGATTGAACAAAAAATTTAATCAAAAAACGTTTAAAGGATGATTTAAACTTTGGTGTACTCAGATCCCCGCTATTTAGCATTTGGGAAGATATTGGGTGTACCTGGGTCAAGGATGGATAAAGTCACTTAAAACCCAATATCGTCTCATTTCTCCTTTTCGTTGGTGTTTTCACACAAGCGGGCGAGATTGAACAAAAAATTTAACCAAAAAACGTTTAAAGGATGATTTAAACTTTGGTATACTCAGATCCCCGCTTTTTAGCATTTGGGAAGATATTGGGTGTACCTGGGTCAAGGATGGATAAAGTCACTTAAAACCCAATATCGTCTCATTTCTCCTTTTCGTTGGTGTTTTCACACAAGCGGGCGAGATTGAACAAAAAACTTAACCAAAAAACGTTTAAAGGATGATTTAAACTTTGGTGTACTCAGATCCCCGCTATTTAGCATTTGGGAAGATATTGGGTGTACCTGGGTCAAGGATGGATAAAGTCACTTAAAACCCAATATCGTCTCATTTCTCCTTTTCGTTGGTGTTTTCACACAAGCGGGCGAGATTGAACAAAAAACTTAACCAAAAAACGTTTAAAGGATGATTTAAACTTTGGTGTACTCAGATCCCCGCTTTTTAGCATTTGGGAAGATATTGGGTGTACCTGGGTCAAGGATGGATAAAGTCACTTAAAACCCAATATCGTCTCATTTCTCCTTTTCGTTGGTGTTTTCACACAAGCGGGCGAGATTGAACAAAAAACTTAACCAAAAAACGTTTAAAGGATGATTTAAACTTTGGTGTACTCATATCCCCGCTATTTAGCATATGGGAAGATATTGGGTGTACCTGGGTCAAGGATGGATAAAGTCACTTAAAACCCAATATCGTCTCATTTCTCCTTTTCGTTGGTGTTTTCACACAAGCGGGCGAGATTGAACAAAAAACTTAACCAAAAAACGTTTAAAGGATGATTTAAACTTTGGTGTACTCACATATCTGCTTTTTAGCATTTGGGAAGATATTGGGTGTACCTGGGTCAATGATGGATAAAGTCACTTAAAACCCAATATCGTCTCATTTCTCCTTTTCGTTGGTGTTTTCACACAAGCGGGCGAGATTGAACAAAAAATTTAACCAAAAAACGTTTAAAGGATGATTTAAACTTTGGTGTACTCATATCCCCGCTATTTAGCATTTGGGAAGATATTGGGTGTACCTGGGTCAAGGATGGATAAAGTCACTTAAAACCCAATATCGTCTCATTTCTCCTTTTCGTTGGTGTTTTCACACAAGCGGGCGAGATTGAACAAAAAACTTAACCAAAAAACGTTTAAAGGATAATTTAAACTTTGGTGTACTCAGCTCCCCGTTATTTAGCATAATAAAGTCACTTAAAACCCAATATCGTTTCATTTCTCCTTTTCGTTGGTGTTTTCACACAAGCGGGCGAGATTGAACAAAAAATTTAACCAAAAAACGTTTAAAGGATGATTTAAACTTTGGTATACTCAGATCCCCGCTTTTTAGCATTTGGGAAGATATTGGGTGTACCTGGGTCAAGGATGGATAAAGTCACTTAAAACCCAATATCGTCTCATTTCTCCTTTTCGTTGGTGTTTTCACACAAGCGGGCGAGATTGAACAAAAAACTTAACCAAAAAACGTTTAAAGGATGATTTAAACTTTGGTGTACTCAGATCCCCGCTATTTAGCATTTGGGAAGATATTGGGTGTACCTGGGTCAAGGATGGATAAAGTCACTTAAAACCCAATATCGTCTCATTTCTCCTTTTCGTTGGTGTTTTCACACAAGCGGGCGAGATTGAACAAAAAACTTAACCAAAAAACGTTTAAAGGATGATTTAAACTTTGGTGTACTCAGATCCCCGCTTTTTAGCATTTGGGAAGATATTGGGTGTACCTGGGTCAAGGATGGATAAAGTCACTTAAAACCCAATATCGTCTCATTTCTCCTTTTCGTTGGTGTTTTCACACAAGCGGGCGAGATTGAACAAAAAACTTAACCAAAAAACGTTTAAAGGATGATTTAAACTTTGGTGTACTCATATCCCCGCTATTTAGCATTTGGGAAGATATTGGGTGTACCTGGGTCAAGGATGGATAAAGTCACTTAAAACCCAATATCGTCTCATTTCTCCTTTTCGTTGGTGTTTTCATACAAGCGGGCGAGATTGAACAAAAAACTTAACCAAAAAACGTTTAAAGGATGATTTAAACTTTGGTGTACTCAGATCCCCGCTATTTAGCATATGGGAAGATATTGGGTGTACCTGGGTCAAGGATGGATAAAGTCACTTAAAACCCAATATCGTCTCATTTCTCCTTTTCGTTGGTGTTTTCACACAAGCGGGCGAGATTGAACAAAAAACTTAACCAAAAAACGTTTAAAGGATGATTTAAACTTTGGTGTACTCATATCCCCGCTATTTAGCATTTGGGAAGATATTGGGTGTACCTGAGTCAAGGATGGATAAAGTCACTTAAAACCCAATATCGTCTCATTTCTCCTTTTCGTTGGTGTTTTCACACAAGCGGGCGAGATTGAACAAAAAACTTAACCAAAAAACGTTTAAAGGATGATTTAAACTTTGGTGTACTCAGATCCCCGCTTTTTAGCATTTGGGAAGATATTGGGTGTACCTGGGTCAAGGATGGATAAAGTCACTTAAAACCCAATATCGTCTCATTTCTCCTTTTCCTTTGTGTTTTCGCCCAAGAGGGCGAAATTGAACAAAAAATTTATCCGAAAAACGTTTAAAGGATGATTTAAACTTTGGTGTACTCATATCCCCGCTATTTAGCATTTGGGAAGATATTGGGTGTACCTGGGTCAAGGATGGATAAAGTCACTTAAAACCCAATATCGTCTCATTTCTCCTTTTCGTTGGTGTTTTCACACAAGCGGGCGAGATTGAACAAAAAACTTAACCAAAAAACGTTTAAAGGATGATTTAAACTTTGGTGTACTCATATCCCCGCTATTTAGCATTTGGGAAGATATTGGGTGTACCTGGGTCAAGGATGGATAAAGTCACTTAAAACCCAATGTCGTCTCATTTCTCCTTTTCGTTGGTGTTTTCACACAAGCGGGCGAGATTGAACAAAAAACTTAACCAAAAAACGTTTAAAGGATGATTTAAACTTTGGTGTACTCAGATCCCCGCTATTTAGCATTTGGGAAGATATTGGGTGTACCTGGGTCAAGGATGGATAAAGTCACTTAAAACCCAATATCGTCTCATTTCTCCTTTTCGTTGGTGTTTTCACACAAGCGGGCGAGATTGAACAAAAAACTTAACCAAAAAACGTTTAAAGGATAATTTAAACTTTGGTGTACTCAGATCCCCGTTATTTAGCATAATAAAGTCACTTAAAACCCAATATCCTTTCATTTTCCCTTTTCGTTGGTGTTTTCACCCAAGCTGGCGAAATTGAAGAAAAAACTTAAACAAAAAACGTTTAAAGGATGATTTAAACTTTGGTGTACTCAGATCCCCGCTATTTAGCATTTGGGAAGATATTGGGTGTACCTGGGTCAAGGATGGATAAAGTCACTTAAAACCCAATATCGTCTCATTTCTCCTTTTCGTTGGTGTTTTCACACAAGCGGGCGAGATTGAACAAAAAACTTAACCAAAAAACGTTTAAAGGATGATTTAAACTTTGGTGTACTCAGATCCCCGCTATTTAGCATTTGGGAAGATATTGGGTGTACCTGGGTCAAGGATGGATAAAGTCACTTAAAACCCAATATCGTCTCATTTCTCCTTTTCGTTGGTGTTTTCACACAAGCGGGCGAGATTGAACAAAAAATTTAACCAAAAAACGTTTAAAGGATGATTTAAACTTTGGTGTACTCACATATCCGCTTTTTAGCATTTGGGAAGATATTGGGTGTACCTGGGTCAATGATGGATAAAGTCACTTAAAACCCAATATCGTCTCATTTCTCCTTTTCGTTGGTGTTTTCACACAAGCGGGCGAGATTGAACAAAAAATTTAACCAAAAAACGTTTAAAGGATGATTTAAACTTTGGTGTACTCATATCCCCGCTATTTAGCATTTGGGAAGATATTGGGTGTACCTGGGTCAAGGATGGATAAAGTCACTTAAAACCCAATATCGTCTCATTTCTCCTTTTCGTTGGTGTTTTCACACAAGCGGGCGAGATTGAACAAAAAACTTAACCAAAAAACGTTTAAAGGATAATTTAAACTTTGGTGTACTCAGCTCCCCGTTATTTAGCATAATAAAGTCACTTAAAACCCAATATCGTTTCATTTCTCCTTTTCGTTGGTGTTTTCACACAAGCGGGCGAGATTGAACAAAAAATTTAACCAAAAAACGTTTAAAGGATGATTTAAACTTTGGTATACTCAGATCCCCGCTTTTTAGCATTTGGGAAGATATTGGGTGTACCTGGGTCAAGGATGGATAAAGTCACTTAAGACCCAATATCGTCTCATTTCTCCTTTTCGTTGGTGTTTTCACACAAGCGGGCGAGATTGAACAAAAAACTTAACCAAAAAACGTTTAAAGGATGATTTAAACTTTGGTGTACTCAGATCCCCGCTATTTAGCATTTGGGAAGATATTGGGTGTACCTGGGTCAAGGATGGATAAAGTCACTTAAAACCCAATATCGTCTCATTTCTCCTTTTCGTTGGTGTTTTCACACAAGCGGGCGAGATTGAACAAAAAACTTAACCAAAAAACGTTTAAAGGATGATTTAAACTTTGGTGTACTCAGATCCCCGCTTTTTAGCATTTGGGAAGATATTGGGTGTACCTGGGTCAAGGATGGATAAAGTCACTTAAAACCCAATATCGTCTCATTTCTCCTTTTCGTTGGTGTTTTCACACAAGCGGGCGAGATTGAACAAAAAACTTAACCAAAAAACGTTTAAAGGATGATTTAAACTTTGGTGTACTCATATCCCCGCTATTTAGCATTTGGGAAGATATTGGGTGTACCTGGGTCAAGGATGGATAAAGTCACTTAAAACCCAATATCGTCTCATTTCTCCTTTTCGTTGGTGTTTTCATACAAGCGGGCGAGATTGAACAAAAAACTTAACCAAAAAACGTTTAAAGGATGATTTAAACTTTGGTGTACTCAGATCCCCGCTATTTAGCATATGGGAAGATATTGGGTGTACCTGGGTCAAGGATGGATAAAGTCACTTAAAACCCAATATCGTCTCATTTCTCCTTTTCGTTGGTGTTTTCACACAAGCGGGCGAGATTGAACAAAAAACTTAACCAAAAAACGTTTAAAGGATGATTTAAACTTTGGTGTACTCATATCCCCGCTATTTAGCATTTGGGAAGATATTGGGTGTACCTGAGTCAAGGATGGATAAAGTCACTTAAAACCCAATATCGTCTCATTTCTCCTTTTCGTTGGTGTTTTCACACAAGCGGGCGAGATTGAACAAAAAACTTAACCAAAAAACGTTTAAAGGATGATTTAAACTTTGGTGTACTCAGATCCCCGCTTTTTAGCATTTGGGAAGATATTGGGTGTACCTGGGTCAAGGATGGATAAAGTCACTTAAAACCCAATATCGTCTCATTTCTCCTTTTCCTTTGTGTTTTCGCCCAAGAGGGCGAAATTGAACAAAAAATTTATCCGAAAAACGTTTAAAGGATGATTTAAACTTTGGTGTACTCATATCCCCGCTATTTAGCATTTGGGAAGATATTGGGTGTACCTGGGTCAAGGATGGATAAAGTCACTTAAAACCCAATATCGTCTCATTTCTCCTTTTCGTTGGTGTTTTCACACAAGCGGGCGAGATTGAACAAAAAACTTAACCAAAAAACGTTTAAAGGATGATTTAAACTTTGGTGTACTCATATCCCCGCTATTTAGCATTTGGGAAGATATTGGGTGTACCTGGGTCAAGGATGGATAAAGTCACTTAAAACCCAATGTCGTCTCATTTCTCCTTTTCGTTGGTGTTTTCACACAAGCGGGCGAGATTGAACAAAAAACTTAACCAAAAAACGTTTAAAGGATGATTTAAACTTTGGTGTACTCAGATCCCCGCTATTTAGCATTTGGGAAGATATTGGGTGTACCTGGGTCAAGGATGGATAAAGTCACTTAAAACCCAATATCGTCTCATTTCTCCTTTTCGTTGGTGTTTTCACACAAGCGGGCGAGATTGAACAAAAAACTTAACCAAAAAACGTTTAAAGGATGATTTAAACTTTGGTGTACTCAGATCTCCATTTTTTAACATTTGGGAAGATATTGGGTGTACCTGGGTCAAGGATGGATAAAGTCACTTAAAACCCAATATCGTCTCATTTCTCCTTTTCGTTGGTGTTTTCACACAAGCGGGCGAGATTGAACAAAAAACTTAACCAAAAAACGTTTAAAGGATGATTTAAACTTTGGTGTACTCAGATCCCCGCTATTTAGCATTTGGGAAGATATTGGGTGTACCTGGGTCAAGGATGGATAAAGTCACTTAAAACCCAATATCGTCTCATTTCTCCTTTTCGTTGGTGTTTTCACACAAGCGGGCGAGATTGAACAAAAAACTTAACCAAAAAACGTTTAAAGGATGATTTAAACTTTGGTGTACTCATATCCCCGCTATTTAGCATTTGGGAAAATATTGGGTGTACCTGGGTCAATTATGGATAAAGTCACTTAAAACCCAATATCGTCTCATTTCTCCTTTTCGTTGGTGTTTTCACACAAGCGGGCGAGATTGAACAAAAAATTTAACCAAAAAACGTTTAAAGGATGATTTAAACGTTGGTGTACTCAGATCCCCGCTATTTAGCATTTGGGAAGATATTGGGTGTACCTGGGTCAAGGATGGATAAAGTCACTTAAAACCCAATATCGTCTCATTTCTCCTTTTCGTTGGTGTTTTCACACAAGCGGGCGAGATTGAACAAAAAATTTAACCAAAAAACGTTTAAAGGATGATTTAAACTTTGGTATACTCAGATCCCCGCTTTTTAGCATTTGGGAAGATATTGGGTGTACCTGGGTCAAGGATGGATAAAGTCACTTAAAACCCAATATCGTCTCATTTCTCCTTTTCGTTGGTGTTTTCACACAAGCGGGCGAGATTGAACAAAAAACTTAACCAAAAAACGTTTAAAGGATGATTTAAACTTTGGTGTACTCAGATCCCCGCTATTTAGCATTTGGGAAGATATTGGGTGTACCTGGGTCAAGGATGGATAAAGTCACTTAAAACCCAATATCGTCTCATTTCTCCTTTTCGTTGGTGTTTTCACACAAGCGGGCGAGATTGAACAAAAAACTTAACCAAAAAACGTTTAAAGGATGATTTAAACTTTGGTGTACTCAGATCCCCGCTTTTTAGCATTTGGGAAGATATTGGGTGTACCTGGGTCAAGGATGGATAAAGTCACTTAAAACCCAATATCGTCTCATTTCTCCTTTTCGTTGGTGTTTTCACACAAGCGGGCGAGATTGAACAAAAAACTTAACCAAAAAACATTTAAAGGATGATTTAAACTTTGGTGTACTCATATCCCCGCTATTTAGCATTTGGGAAGATATTGGGTGTACCTGGGTCAAGGATGGATAAAGTCACTTAAAACCCAATATCGTCTCATTTCTCCTTTTCGTTGGTGTTTTCACACAAGCGGGCGAGATTGAACAAAAAACTTAACCAAAAAACGTTTAAAGGATGATTTAAACTTTGGTGTACTCAGATCCCCGCTATTTAGCATTTGGGAAGATATTGGGTGTACCTGGGTCAAGGATGGATAAAGTCACTTAAAACCCAATATCGTCTCATTTCTCCTTTTCGTTGGTGTTTTCACACAAGCGGGCGAGATTGAACAAAATACTTAACCAAAAAACGTTTAAAGGATGATTTAAACTTTGGTGTACTCAGATCCCCGCTTTTTAGCATTTGGGAAGATATTGGGTGTACCTGGGTCAAGGATGGATAAAGTCACTTAAAACCCAATATCGTCTCATTTCTCCTTTTCGTTGGTGTTTTCACACAAGCGGGCGAGATTGAACAAAAAACTTAACCAAAAAACGTTTAAAGGATAATTTAAACTTTGGTGTACTCATATCCCCGCTATTTAGCATTTGGGAAGATATTGGGTGTACCTGGGTCAAGGATGGATAAAGTCACTTAAAACCCAATATCGTCTCATTTCTCCTTTTCGTTGGTGTTTTCATACAAGCGGGCGAGATTGAACAAAAAACTTAACCAAAAAACGTTTAAAGGATGATTTAAACTTTGGTGTACTCAGATCCCCGCTATTTAGCATATGGGAAGATATTGGGTGTACCTGGGTCAAGGATGGATAAAGTCACTTAAAACCCAATATCGTCTCATTTCTCCTTTTCGTTGGTGTTTTCACACAAGCGGGCGAGATTGAACAAAAAACTTAACCAAAAAACGTTTAAAGGATGATTTAAACTTTGGTGTACTCATATCCCCGCTATTTAGCATTTGGGAAGATATTGGGTGTACCTGGGTCAAGGATGGATAAAGTCACTTAAAACCCAATATCGTCTCATTTCTCCTTTTCGTTGGTGTTTTCATACAAGCGGGCGAGATTGAACAAAAAACTTAACCAAAAAACGTTTGAAGGATGATTTAAACTTTGGTGTACTCAGATCCCCGCTATTTAGCATATGGGAAGATATTGGGTGTACCTGGGTCAAGGATGGATAAAGTCACTTAAAACCCAATATCGTCTCATTTCTCCTTTTCGTTGGTGTTTTCACACAAGCGGGCGAGATTGAACAAAAAACTTAACCAAAAAACGTTTAAAGGATGATTTAAACTTTGGTGTACTCATATCCCCGCTATTTAGCATTTGGGAAGATATTGGGTGTACCTGAGTCAAGGATGGATAAAGTCACTTAAAACCCAATATCGTCTCATTTCTCCTTTTCGTTGGTGTTTTCACACAAGCGGGCGAGATTGAACAAAAAACTTAACCAAAAAACGTTTAAAGGATGATTTAAACTTTGGTGTACTCAGATCCCCCCTTTTTAGCATTTGGGAAGATATTGGGTGTACCTGGGTCAAGGATGGATAAAGTCACTTAAAACCCAATATCGTCTCATTTCTCCTTTTCCTTTGTGTTTTCGCCCAAGAGGGCGAAATTGAACAAAAAATTTATCCGAAAAACGTTTAAAGGATGATTTAAACTTTGGTGTACTCATATCCCCGCTATTTAGCATTTGGGAAGATATTGGGTGTACCTGGGTCAAGGATGGATAAAGTCACTTAAAACCCAATATCGTCTCATTTCTCCTTTTCGTTGGTGTTTTCACACAAGCGGGCGAGATTGAACAAAAAACTTAACCAAAAAACGTTTAAAGGATGATTTAAACTTTGGTGTACTCATATCCCCGCTATTTAGCATTTGGGAAGATATTGGGTGTACCTGGGTCAAGGATGGATAAAGTCACTTAAAACCCAATGTCGTCTCATTTCTCCTTTTCGTTGGTGTTTTCACACAAGCGGGCGAGATTGAACAAAAAACTTAACCAAAAAACGTTTAAAGGATGATTTAAACTTTGGTGTACTCATATCCCCGCTATTTAGCATTTGGGAAGATATTGGGTGTACCTGGGTCAAGGATGGATAAAGTCACTTAAAACCCAATATCGTCTCATTTCTCCTTTTCGTTGGTGTTTTCACACAAGTGGGCGAGATTGAACAAAAAACTTAACCAAAAAACGTTTAAAGGATAATTTAAACTTTGGTGTACTCAGATCCCCGTTATTTAGCATAATAAAGTCACTTAAAACCCAATATCCTTTCATTTTCCCTTTTCGTTGGTGTTTTCACCCAAGCTGGCGAAATTGAAGAAAAAACTTAAAAAAAAAACGTTTAAAGGATGATTTAAACTTTGGTGTACTCATATCCCCGCTATTTAGCATTTGGGAAGATATTGGGTGTACCTGGGTCAAGGATGGATAAAGTCACTTAAAACCCAATATCGTCTCATTTCTCCTTTTCGTTGGTGTTTTCACACAAGCGGGCGAGATTGAACAAAAAATTTAACCAAAAAACGTTTAAAGGATGATTTAAACTTTGGTGTACTCACATATCCGCTTTTTAGCATTTGGGAAGATATTGGGTGTACCTGGGTCAATGATGGATAAAGTCACTTAAAACCCAATATCGTCTCATTTCTCCTTTTCGTTGGTGTTTTCACACAAGCGGGCGAGATTGAACAAAAAATTTAACCAAAAAACGTTTAAAGGATGATTTAAACTTTGGTGTACTCATATCCCCGCTATTTAGCATTTGGGAAGATATTGGGTGTACCTGGGTCAAGGATGGATAAAGTCACTTAAAACCCAATATCGTCTCATTTCTCCTTTTCGTTGGTGTTTTCACCCAAGCTGGCGAAATTGAAGAAAAAACTTAAACAAAAAACGTTTAAAGGATGATTTAAACTTTGGTGTACTCAGATCCCCGCTATTTAGCATTTGGGAATATATTGGGTGTACCTGGGTCAAGGATGGATAAAGTCACTTAAAACCCAATATCGTCTCATTTCTCCTTTTCGTTGGTGTTTTCACACAAGCGGGCGAGATTGAACAAAAAACTTAACCAAAAAACGTTTAAAGGATGATTTAAACTTTGGTGTACTCATATCCCCGCTATTTAGCATATGGGAAGATATTGGGTGTACCTGGGTCAAGGATGGATAAAGTCACTTAAAACCCAATGTCGTCTCATTTCTCCTTTTCGTTGGTGTTTTCACACAAGCGGGCGAGATTGAACAAAAAACTTAACCAAAAAACGTTTAAAGGATGATTTAAACTTTGGTGTACTCAGATCCCCGCTATTTAGCATTTGGGAAGATATTGGGTGTACCTGGGTCAAGGATGGATAAAGTCACTTAAAACCCAATATCGTCTCATTTTTCCTTTTCGTTGGTGTTTTCACACAAGCGGGTGAGATTGAACAAAAAACTTAACCAAAAAACGTTTAAAGGATGATTTAAACTTTGGTGTACTCAAATCCCCGCTATTTAGCATTTGGGAAGATATTGGGTGTACCTGGGTCAAGGATGGATAAAGTCACTTAAAACCCAATATCGTCTCATTTCTCCTTTTCGTTGGTGTTTTCACACAAGCGGGCGAGATTGAACAAAAAACTTAACCAAAAAACGTTTAAAGGATAATTTAAACTTTGGTGTACTCAGATCCCCGTTATTTAGCATAATAAAGTCACTTAAAACCCAATATCCTTTCATTTTCCCTTTTCGTTGGTGTTTTCACCCAAGCTGGCGAAATTGAAGAAAAAACTTAAACAAAAAACGTTTAAAGGATGATTTAAACTTTGGTGTACTCAGATCCCCGCTATTTAGCATTTGGGAAGATATTGGGTGTACCTGGGTCAAGGATGGATAAAGTCACTTAAAACCCAATATCGTCTCATTTCTCCTTTTCGTTGGTGTTTTCACACAAGTGGGCGAGATTGAACAAAAAACTTAACCAAAAAACGTTTAAAGGATGATTTAAATTTTGGTGTACTCATATCCCCGCTATTTAGCATTTGGGAAGATATTGGGTGTACCTGGGTCAAGGATGGATAAAGTCACTTAAAACCCAATATCGTCTCATTTTTCCTTTTCGTTGGTGTTTTCACACAAGCGGGTGAGATTGAACAAAAAACTTAACCAAAAAACGTTTAAAGGATGATTTAAACTTTGGTGTACTCAGATCCCCGCTATTTAGCATTTGGGAAGATATTGGGTGTACCTGGGTCAAGGATGGTTAAAGTCACTTAAAACCCAATATCGTCTCATTTCTCCTTTTCGTTGGTGTTTTCACACAAGCGGGCGAGATTGAACAAAAAATTTAACCAAAAAACGTTTAAAGGATGATTTAAACTTTGGTGTACTCACATATCCGCTTTTTAGCATTTGGGAAGATATTGGGTGTACCTGGGTCAATGATGGATAAAGTCACTTAAAACCCAATATCGTCTCATTTCTCCTTTTCGTTGGTGTTTTCACACAAGCGGGCGAGATTGAACAAAAAATTTAACCAAGAAACGTTTAAAGGATGATTTAAACTTTGGTGTACTCATATCCCCGCTATTTAGCATTTGGGAAGATATTGGGTGTACCTGGGTCAAGGATGGATAAAGTCACTTAAAACCCAATATCGTCTCATTTCTCCTTTTCGTTGGTGTTTTCACACAAGCGGGCGAGATTGAACAAAAAACTTAACCAAAAAACGTTTAAAGGATAATTTAAACTTTGGTGTACTCAGATCCCCGTTATTTAGCATAATAAAGTCACTTTAAACCCAATATCGTTTCATTCTCCCTTTTCGTTGGTGTTTTCACCCAAGCTGGCGAAATTGAAGAAAAAACTTAAACAAAAAACGTTTAAAGGATGATTTAAACTTTGGTGTACTCAGATCCCCGCTATTTAGCATTTGGGAAGATATTGGGTGTACCTGGGTCAAGGATGGATAAAGTCACTTAAAACCCAATATCGTCTCATTTCTCCTTTTCGTTGGTGTTTTCACACAAGCGGGCGAGATTGAACAAAAAACTTAACCAAAAAACGTTTAAAGGATGATTTAAACTTTGGTGTACTCATATCCCCGCTATTTAGCATATGGGAAGATATTGGGTGTACCTGGGTCAAGGATGGATAAAGTCACTTAAAACCCAATGTCATCTCATTTCTCCTTTTCGTTGGTGTTTTCACACAAGCGGGCGAGATTGAACAAAAAACTTAACCAAAAAACGTTTAAAGGATGATTTAAACTTTGGTGTACTCAGATCCCCCGCTATTTAGCATTTGGGAAGATATTGGGTGTACCTGGGTCAAGGATGGATAAAGTCACTTAAAACCCAATATCGTCTCATTTTTCCTTTTCGTTGGTGTTTTCACACAAGCGGGTGAGATTGAACAAAAAACTTAACCAAAAAACGTTTAAAGGATGATTTAAACTTTGGTGTACTCAGATCCCCGCTATTTAGCATTTGGGAAGATATTGGGTGTACCTGGGTCAAGGATGGATAAAGTCACTTAAAACCCAATATCGTCTCATTTCTCCTTTTCGTTGGTGTTTTCACACAAGCGGGCGAGATTGAACAAAAAATTTAACCAAAAAACGTTTAAAGGATGATTTAAACTTTGGTGTACTCACATATCCGCTTTTTAGCATTTGGGAAGATATTGGGTGTAACCTGGGTCAATGATGGATAAAGTCACTTAAAAACCCAATATCGTCTCATTTCTCCTTTTCGTTGGTGTTTTCACACAAGCGGGCGAGATTGAACAAAAAATTTAACCAAAAAACGTTTAAAGGATGATTTAAACTTTGGTGTACTCATATCCCCGCTATTTAGCATTTGGGAAGATATTGGGTGTACCTGGGTCAAGGATGGATAAAGTCACTTAAAACCCAATATCGTCTCATTTCTCCTTTTCGTTGGTGTTTTCACACAAGCGGGCGAGATTGAACAAAAAACTTAACCAAAAAACGTTTAAAGGATAATTTAAACTTTGGTGTACTCAGATCCCCGTTATTTAGCATAATAAAGTCACTTAAAACCCAATATCGTTTCATTCTCCCTTTTCGTTGGTGTTTTCACCCAAGCTGGCGAAATTGAAGAAAAAACTTAAACAAAAAACGTTTAAAGGATGATTTAAACTTTGGTGTACTCAGATCCCCGTCTATTTAGCATTTGGGAAGATATTGGGTGTAACCTGGGTCAAGGATGGATAAAGTCACTTAAAACCCAATATCGTCTCATTTCTCCTTTTCGTTGGTGTTTTCACACAAGCGGGCGAGATTGAACAAAAAACTTAACCAAAAAACGTTTAAAGGATGATTTAAAACTTTGGTGTACTCATATCCCCGCTATTTAGCATATGGGAAGATATTGGGTGTACCTGGGTCAAGGATGGATAAAGTCACTTAAAACCCAATGTCATCTCATTTCTCCTTTTCGTTGGTGTTTTCACACAAGCGGGCGAGATTGAACAAAAAACTTAACCAAAAAACGTTTTAAAGGATGATTTAAACTTGTGGTGTACTCAGATCCCCCGCCTATTTAGCATTTGGGAAGATATTGGTGTACCTGGGTCAAGGATGGATAAGTCACTTAAAACCCAATATCGTCTCATTTTTCCTTTTCGTTGGTGTTTTCACACAAGCGGGTGAGATTGAACAAAAAACTTAACCAAAAAACGTTTAAAGGATGATTTAAACTTTGGTGTACTCAGATCCCCGCTATTTAGCATTTGGGAAGATATTGGGTGTACCTGGGTCAAGGATGGATAAAGTCACTTAAAACCCAATATCGTCTCATTTCTCCTTTTCGTTGGTGTTTTCACACAAGCGGGCGAGATTGAACAAAAAATTAACCAAAAAACGTTTAAAGGATGATTTAAACTTTGGTGTACTCACATATCCGCTTTTTAGCATTTGGGAAGATATTGGGTGTACCTGGGTCAATGATGGATAAAGTCACTTAAAACCCAATATCGTCTCATTTCTCCTTTTCGTTGGTGTTTTCACACAAGCGGGCGAGAATTGAACAAAAAATTTAACCAAAAAACGTTTAAAGGATGATTTAAACTTTGGTGTACTCATATCCCCGCTATTTAGCATTTGGGAAGATATTGGGTGTACCTGGGTCAAGGATGGATAAAGTCACTTAAAACCCAATATCGTCTCATTTCTCCTTTTCGTTGGTGTTTTCACACAAGCGGGCGAGATTGAACAAAAAACTTAACCAAAAAACGTTTAAAGGATAATTTAAACTTTGGTGTACTCAGATCCCCGTTATTTAGCATAATAAAGTCACTTAAAACCCAATATCGTTTCATTCTCCCTTTTTTTCGTTGGTGTTTTCACCCAAGCTGGCGAAATTGAAGAAAAAACTTAAACAAAAAACGTTTAAAGGATGATTTAAACTTTGGTGTACTCAGATCCCCGCTATTTAGCATTTGGGAAGATATTGGGTGTACCTGGGTCAAGGATGGATAAAGTCACTTAAAACCCAATATCGTCTCATTTCTCCTTTTCGTTGGTGTTTTCACACAAGCGGGCGAGATTGAACAAAAAACTTAACCAAAAAACGTTTAAAGGATGATTTAAACTTTGGTGTACTCATATCCCCGCTATTTAGCATATGGGAAGATATTGGGTGTACCTGGGTCAAGGATGGATAAAGTCACTTAAAACCCAATGTCATCTCATTTCTCCTTTTCGTTGGTGTTTTCACACAAGCGGGCGAGATTGAACAAAAAACTTAACCAAAAAACGTTTAAAGGATGATTTAAACTTTGGTGTACTCAGATCCCCCGCTATTTAGCATTTGGGAAGATATTGGGTGTACCTGGGTCAAGGATGGATAAAGTCACTTAAAACCCAATATCGTCTCATTTTTCCTTTTCGTTGGTGTTTTCACACAAGCGGGTGAGATTGAACAAAAAACTTAACCAAAAAACGTTTAAAGGATGATTTAAACTTTGGTGTACTCAGATCCCCGCTATTTAGCATTTGGGAAGATATTGGGTGTACCTGGGTCAAGGATGGATAAAGTCACTTAAAACCCAATATCGTCTCATTTCTCCTTTTCGTTGGTGTTTTCACACAAGCGGGCGAGATTGAACAAAAAACTTAACCAAAAAACGTTTAAAGGATAATTTAAACTTTGGTGTACTCAGATCCCCGTTATTTAGCATAATAAAGTCACTTAAAACCCAATATCCTTTCATTTTCCCTTTTCGTTGGTGTTTTCACCCAAGCTGGCGAAATTGAAGAAAAAACTTAAACAAAAAACGTTTAAAGGATGATTTAAACTTTGGTGTACTCAGATCCCCGCTATTTAGCATTTGGGAAGATATTGGGTGTACCTGGGTCAAGGATGGATAAAGTCACTTAAAACCCAATATCGTCTCATTTCTCCTTTTCGTTGGTGTTTTCACACAAGCGGGCGAGATTGAACAAAAAACTTAACCAAAAAACGTTTAAAGGATGATTTAAACTTTGGTGTACTCATATCCCCGCTATTTAGCATTTGGGAAGATATTGGGTGTACCTGGGTCAAGGATGGATAAAGTCACTTAAAACCCAATATCGTCTCATTTTTCCTTTTCGTTGGTGTTTTCACACAAGCGGGTGAGATTGAACAAAAAACTTAACCAAAAAACGTTTAAAGGATGATTTAAACTTTGGTGTACTCAGATCCCCGCTATTTAGCATTTGGGAAGATATTGGGTGTACCTGGGTCAAGGATGGATAAAGTCACTTAAAACCCAATATCGTCTCATTTCTCCTTTTCGTTGGTGTTTTCACACAAGCGGGCGAGATTGAACAAAAAACTTAACCAAAAAACGTTTAAAGGATGATTTAAACTTTGGTGTACTCATATCCCCGCTATTTAGCATTTGGGAAGATATTGGGTGTACCTGAGTCAAGGATGGATAAAGTCACTTAAAACCCAATATCGTCTCATTTCTCCTTTTCGTTGGTGTTTTCACACAAGCGGGCGAGATTGAACAAAAAACTTAACCAGAAAACGTTTAAAGGATGATTTAAACTTTGGTGTACTCATATCCCCGCTATTTAGCATTTGGGAAGGTATTGGGTGTACCTGGGTCAAGGATGGATAAAGTCACTTAAAACCCAATATCGTCTCATTTCTCCTTTTCGTTGGTGTTTTCACACAAGCGGGCGAGATTGAACAAAAAACTTAACCAAAAAACGTTTAAAGGATGATTTAAACTTTGGTGTACTCATATCCCCGCTATTTAGCATTTGGGAAGATATTGGGTGTACCTGGGTCAAGGATGGATAAAGTCACTTAAAACCCAATGTCGTCTCATTTCTCCTTTTCGTTGGTGTTTTCACACAAGCGGGCGAGATTGAACAAAAAACTTAACCAAAAAACGTTTAAAGGATGATTTAAACTTTGGTGTACTCATATCCCCGCTATTTAGCATTTGGGAAGATATTGGGTGTACCTGGGTCAAGGATGGATAAAGTCACTTAAAACCCAATATCGTCTCATTTTTCCTTTTCGTTGGTGTTTTCACACAAGCGGGTGAGATTGAACAAAAAACTTAACCAAAAAACGTTTAAAGGATGATTTAAACTTTGGTGTACTCAGATCCCCGCTATTTAGCATTTGGGAAGATATTGGGTGTACCTGGGTCAAGGATGGATAAAGTCACTTAAAACCCAATATCGTCTCATTTCTCCTTTTCGTTGGTGTTTTCACACAAGCGGGCGAGATTGAACAAAAAACTTAACCAAAAAACGTTTAAAGGATAATTTAAACTTTGGTGTACTCAGATCCCCGTTATTTAGCATAATAAAGTCACTTAAAACCCAATATCCTTTCATTTTCCCTTTTCGTTGGTGTTTTCACCCAAGCTGGCGAAATTGAAGAAAAAACTTAAACAAAAAACGTTTAAAGGATGATTTAAACTTTGGTGTACTCAGATCCCCGCTATTTAGCATTTGGGAAGATATTGGGTGTACCTGGGTCAAGGATGGATAAAGTCACTTAAAACCCAATATCGTCTCATTTTTCCTTTTCGTTGGTGTTTTCACACAAGCGGGCGAGATTGAACAAAAAACTTAACCAAAAAACGTTTAAAGGATGATTTAAACTTTGGTGTACTCATATCCCCGCTATTTAGCATTTGGGAAGATATTGGGTGTACCTGGGTCAAGGATGGATAAAGTCACTTAAAACCCAATATCGCCTCATTTTTCCTTTTCGTTGGTGTTTTCACACAAGCGGGTGAGATTGAACAAAAAACTTAACCAAAAAACGTTAAAGGATGATTTAAACTTTGGTGTACTCAGATCCCCGCTATTTAGCATTTGGGAAGATATTGGGTGTACCTGGGTCAAGGATGGATAAAGTCACTTAAAACCCAATATCGTCTCATTTCTCCTTTTCGTTGGTGTTTTCACACAAGCGGGCGAGATTGAACAAAAAATTTAACCAAGAAACGTTTAAAGGATGATTTAAACTTTGGTGTACTCACATATCCGCTTTTTTGCATTTGGGAAGATATTGGGTGTACCTGGGTCAATGATGGATAAAGTCACTTAAAACAATATCGTCTCATTTCTCCTTTTCGTTGGTGTTTTCACACAAGCGGGCGAGATTGAACAAAAAATTTAACCAAAAAACGTTTAAAGGATGATTTAAACTTTGGTGTACTCATATCCCCGCTATTTAGCATTTGGGAAGATATTGGGTGTACCTGGGTCAAGGATGGATAAAGTCACTTAAAACCCAATATCGTCTCATTTCTCCTTTTCGTTGGTGTTTTCACACAAGCGGGCGAGGTTGAACAAAAAACTTAACCAAAAAACGTTTAAAGGATGATTTAAACTTTGGTGTACTCAGATCCCCGTTATTTAGCATAATAAAGTCACTTAAAACCCAATATCCTTTCATTTTCCCTTTTCGTTGGTGTTTTCACCCAAGCTGGCGAAATTGAAGAAAAAACTTAAACAAAAAACGTTTAAAGGATGATTTAAACTTTGGTGTACTCAGATCCCCGCTATTTAGCATTTGGGAAGATATTGGGTGTACCTGGGTCAAGGATGGATAAAGTCACTTAAAACCCAATATCGTCTCATTTCTCCTTTTCGTTGGTGTTTTCACACAAGCGGGCGAGATTGAACAAAAAACTTAACCAAAAAACGTTTAAAGGATGATTTAAACTTTGGTGTACTCATATCCCCGCTATTTAGCATTTGGGAAGATATTGGGTGTACCTGGGTCAAGGATGGATAAAGTCACTTAAAACCCAATATCGTCTCATTTCTCCTTTTCGTTGGTGTTTTCACACAAGCGGGCGAGATTGAACAAAAAATTTAACCAAGAAACGTTTAAAGGATGATTTAAACTTTGGTGTACTCACATATCCGCTTTTTAGCATTTGGGAAGATATTGGGTGTACCTGGGTCAATGATGGATAAAGTCACTTAAAACCCAATATCGTCTCATTTCTCCTTTTCGTTGGTGTTTTCATACAAGCGGGCGAGATTGAACAAAAAATTTAACCAAAAAACGTTTAAAGGATGATTTAAACTTTGGTGTACTCATATCCCCGCTATTTAGCATTTGGGAAGATATTGGGTGTACCTGGGTCAAGGATGGATAAAGTCACTTAAAACCCAATATCGTCTCATTTCTCCTTTTCGTTGGTGTTTTCACACAAGCGGGCGAGATTGAACAAAAAACTTAACCAAAAAACGTTTAAAGGATAATTTAAACTTTGGTGTACTCAGATCCCCGTTATTTAGCATAATAAAGTCACTTAAAACCCAATATCGTTTCATTCTCCCTTTTCGTTGGTGTTTTCACCCAAGCTGGCGAAATTGAAGAAAAAACTTAAACAAAAAACGTTTAAAGGATGATTTAAACTTTGGTGTACTCATATCCCCGCTATTTAGCATTTGGGAAGATATTGGGTGTACCTGGGTCAAGGATGGATAAAGTCACTTAAAACCCAATATCGTCTCATTTCTCCTTTTCGTTGGTGTTTTCACACAAGCGGGCGAGATTGAACAAAAAACTTAACCAAAAAACGTTTAAAGGATGATTTAAACTTTGGTGTACTCATATCCCCGCTATTTAGCATATGGGAAGATATTGGGTGTACCTGGGTCAAGGATGGATAAAGTCACTTAAAACCCAATGTCGTCTCATTTCTCCTTTTCGTTGGTTTTTTCACACAAGCGGGCGAGATTGAACAAAAAACTTAACCAAAAAACGTTTAAAGGATGATTTAAACTTTGGTGTACTCAGATCCCCGCTATTTAGCATTTGGGAAGATATTGGGTGTACCTGGGTCAAGGATGGATAAAGTCACTTAAAACCCAATATCGTCTCATTTTTCCTTTTCGTTGGTGTTTTCACACAAGCGGGTGAGATTGAACAAAAAACTTAACCAAAAAACGTTTAAAGGATGATTTAAACTTTGGTGTACTCAGATCCCCGCTATTTAGCATTTGGGAAGATATTGGGTGTACCTGGGTCAAGGATGGATAAAGTCACTTAAAACCCAATATCGTCTCATTTCTCCTTTTCGTTGGTGTTTTCACACAAGCGGGCGAGATTGAACAAAAAACTTAACCAAAAAACGTTTAAAGGATGATTTAAACTTTGGTGTACTCAGATCCCCGTTATTTAGCATAATAAAGTCACTTAAAACCAAATATCCTTTCATTTTCCCTTTTCGTTGGTGTTTTCACCCAAGCTGGCGAAATTGAAGAAAAAACTTAAACAAAAAACGTTTAAAGGATGATTTAAACTTTGGTGTACTCAGATTCCCGCTATTTAGCATTTGGGAAGATATTGGGTGTACCTGGGTCAAGGATGGATAAAGTCACTTAAAACCCAATATCGTCTCATTTCTCCTTTTCGTTGGTGTTTTCACACAAGCGGGCGAGATTGAACAAAAAACTTAACCAAAAAACGTTTAAAGGATGATTTAAACTTTGGTGTACTCATATCCCCGCTATTTAGCATTTGGGAAGATATTGGGTGTACCTGGGTCAAGGATGGATAAAGTCACTTAAAACCCAATATCGTCTCATTTCTCCTTTTCGTTGGTGTTTTCACACAAGCGGGCGAGATTGAACAAAAAATTTAACCAAGAAACGTTTAAAGGATGATTTAAACTTTGGTGTACTCACATATCCGCTTTTTAGCATTTGGGAAGATATTGGGTGTACCTGGGTCAATGATGGATAAAGTCACTTAAAACCCAATATCGTCTCATTTCTCCTTTTCGTTGGTGTTTTCACACAAGCGGGCGAGATTGAACAAAAAATTTAACCAAAAAACGTTTAAAGGATGATTTAAACTTTGGTGTACTCATATCCCCGCTATTTAGCATTTGGGAAGATATTGGGTGTACCTGGGTCAAGGATGGATAAAGTCACTTAAAACCCAATATCGTCTCATTTCTCCTTTTCGTTGGTGTTTTCACACAAGCGGGCGAGATTGAACAAAAAACTTAACCAAAAAACGTTTAAAGGATAATTTAAACTTTGGTGTACTCAGATCCCCGTTATTTAGCATAATAAAGTCACTTAAAACCCAATATCGTTTCATTCTCCCTTTTCGTTGGTGTTTTCACCCAAGCTGGCGAAATTGAAGAAAAAACTTAAACAAAAAACGTTTAAAGGATGATTTAAACTTTGGTGTACTCATATCCCCGCTATTTAGCATTTGGGAAGATATTGGGTGTACCTGGGTCAAGGATGGATAAAGTCACTTAAAACCCAATATCGTCTCATTTCTCCTTTTCGTTGGTGTTTTCACACAAGCGGGCGAGATTGAACAAAAAACTTAACCAAAAAACGTTTAAAGGATGATTTAAACTTTGGTGTACTCATATCCCCGCTATTTAGCATATGGGAAGATATTGGGTGTACCTGGGTCAAGGATGGATAAAGTCACTTAAAACCCAATGTCGTCTCAATTCTCCTTTTCGTTGGTGTTTTCACACAAGCGGGCGAGATTGAACAAAAAACTTAACCAAAAAACGTTTAAAGGATGATTTAAACTTTGGTGTACTCAGATCCCCGCTATTTAGCATTTGGGAAGATATTGGGTGTACCTGGGTCAAGGATGGATAAAGTCACTTAAAACCCAATATCGTCTCATTTTTCCTTTTCGTTGGTGTTTTCACACAAGCGGGTGAGATTGAACAAAAAACTTAACCAAAAAACGTTTAAAGGATGATTTAAACTTTGGTGTACTCAGATCCCCGCTATTTAGCATTTGGGAAGATATTGGGTGTACCTGGGTCAAGGATGGATAAAGTCACTTAAAACCCAATATCGTCTCATTTCTCCTTTTCGTTGGTGTTTTCACACAAGCGGGCGAGATTGAACAAAAAACTTAACCAAAAAACGTTTAAAGGATGATTTAAACTTTGGTGTACTCAGATCCCCGTTATTTAGCATAATAAAGTCACTTAAAACCCAATATCCTTTCATTTTCCCTTTTCGTTGGTGTTTTCACCCAAGCTGGCGAAATTGAAGAAAAAACTTAAACAAAAAACGTTTAAAGGATGATTTAAACTTTGGTGTACTCAGATCCCCGCTATTTAGCATTTGGGAAGATATTGGGTGTACCTGGGTCAAGGATGGATAAAGTCACTTAAAACCCAATATCGTCTCATTTCTCCTTTTCGTTGGTGTTTTCACACAAGCGGGCGAGATTGAACAAAAAACTTAACCAAAAAACGTTTAAAGGATGATTTAAACTTTGGTGTACTCATATCCCCGCTATTTAGCATTTGGGAAGATATTGGGTGTACCTGGGTCAAGGATGGATAAAGTCACTTAAAACCCAATATCGTCTCATTTCTCCTTTTCGTTGGTGTTTTCACACAAGCGGGCGAGATTGAACAAAAAATTTAACCAAAAAACGTTTAAAGGATGATTTAAACTTTGGTGTACTCACATATCCGCTTTTTAGCATTTGGGAAGATATTGGGTGTACCTGGGTCAATGATGGATAAAGTCACTTAAAACCCAATATCGTCTCATTTCTCCTTTTCGTTGGTGTTTTCACACAAGCGGGCGAGATTGAACAAAAAATTTAACCAAAAAACGTTTAAAGGATGATTTAAACTTTGGTGTACTCATATCCCCGCTATTTAGCATTTGGGAAGATATTGGGTGTACCTGGGTCAAGGATGGATAAAGTCACTTAAAACCCAATATCGTCTCATTTCTCCTTTTCGTTGGTGTTTTCACACAAGCGGGCGAGATTGAACAAAAAACTTAACCAAAAAACGTTTAAAGGATGATTTAAACTTTGGTGTACTCATATCCCCGCTATTTAGCATTTGGGAAGATATTGGGTGTACCTGGGTCAAGGATGGATAAAGTCACTTAAAACCCAATATCGTCTCATTTCTCCTTTTCGTTGGTGTTTTCACACAAGCGGGCGAGATTGAACAAAAAACTTAACCAAAAAACGTTTAAAGGATGATTTAAACTTTGGTGTACTCAGATCCCCGCTATTTAGCATTTGGGAAGATATTGGGTGTACCTGGGTCAAGGATGGATAAAGTCACTTAAAACCCAATATCGTCTCATTTCTCCTTTTCGTTGGTGTTTTCACACAAGCGGGCGAGATTGAACAAAAAACTTAACCAAAAAACGTTTAAAGGATGATTTAAACTTTGGTGTACTCAGATCCCCGCTATTTAGCATTTGGGAAGATATTGGGTGTACCTGGGTCAAGGATGGATAAAGTCACTTAAAAACCAATATCGTCTCATTTCTCCTTTTCGTTGGTGTTTTCACACAAGCGGGCGAGATTGAACAAAAAACTTAACCAAAAAACGTTTAAAGGATGATTTAAACTTTGGTGTACTCAGATCCCCGCTTTTTAGCATTTGGGAAGATATTGGGTGTACCTGGGTCAAGGATGGATAAAGTCACTTAAAACCCAATATCGTCTCATTTCTCCTTTTCGTTGGTGTTTTCACACAAGCGGGCGAGATTGAACAAAAAACTTAACCAAAAAACGTTTAAAGGATGATTTAAACTTTGGTGTACTCATATCACCGCTATTTAGCATTTGGGAAGATATTGGGTGTACCTGGGTCAAGGATGGATAAAGTCACTTAAAACCCAATATCGTCTCATTTCTCCTTTTCGTTGGTGTTTTCACACAAGCGGGCGAGATTGAACAAAAAACTTAACCAAAAAACGTTTAAAGGATGATTTAAACTTTGGTGTACTCAGATCCCCGCTTTTTAGCATTTGGGAAGATATTGGGTGTACCTGGGTCAAGGATGGATAAAGTCACTTAAAACCCAATATCGTCTCATTTCTCCTTTTCGTTGGTGTTTTCACACAAGCGGGCGAGATTGAACAAAAAACTTAACCAAAAAACGTTTAAAGGATGATTTAAACTTTGGTGTACTCATATCCCCGCTATTTAGCATTTGGGAAGATATTGGGTGTACCTGGGTCAAGGATGGATAAAGTCACTTAAAACCCAATATCGTCTCATTTCTCCTTTTCGTTGGTGTTTTCATACAAGCGGGCGAGATTGAACAAAAAACTTAACCAAAAAACGTTTAAAGGATGATTTAAACTTTGGTGTACTCAGATCCCCGCTATTTAGCATATGGGAAGATATTGGGTGTACCTGGGTCAAGGATGGATAAAGTCACTTAAAACCCACTATCGTCTCATTTCTCCTTTTCGTTGGTGTTTTCACACAAGCGGGCGAGATTGAACAAAGAACTTAACCAAAAAACGTTTAAAGGATGATTTAAACTTTGGTGTACTCATATCCCCGCTATTTAGCATTTGGGAAGATATTGGGTGTACCTGAGTCAAGGATGGATAAAGTCACTTAAAACCCAATATCGTCTCATTTCTCCTTTTCGTTGGTGTTTTTACACAAGCGGGCGAGATTGAACAAAAAACTTAACCAAAAAACGTTTAAAGGATGATTTAAACTTTGGTGTACTCAGATCCCCGCTATTTAGCATTTGGGAAGATATTGGGTGTACCTGGGTCAAGGATGGATAAAGTCACTTAAAACCCAATATCGTCTCATTTCTCCTTTTCCTTTGTGTTTTCGCCCCAGAGGGCGAAATTGAACAAAAAATTTATCCGAAAAACGTTTAAAGGATGATTTAAACTTTGGTGTACTCATATCCCCGCTATTTAGCATTTGGGAAGATATTGGGTGTACCTGGGTCAAGGATGGATAAAGTCACTTAAAACCCAATATCGTCTCATTTCTCCTTTTCGTTGGTGTTTTCACACAAGCGGGCGAGATTGAACAAAAAACTTAACCAAAAAACGTTTAAGGGATGATTTAAACTTTGGTGTACTCATATCCCCGCTATTTAGCATTTGGGAAGATATTGGGTGTACCTGGGTCAAGGATGGATAAAGTCACTTAAAACCCAATGTCGTCTCATTTCTCCTTTTCGTTGGTGTTTTCACACAAGCGGGCGAGATTGAACAAAAAACTTAACCAAAAAACTTTTAAAGGATGATTTAAACTTTGGTGTACTCAGATCCCCGCTATTTAGCATTTGGGAAGATATTGGGTGTACCTGGGTCAAGGATGGATAAAGTCACTTAAAACCCAATATCGTCTCATTTCTCCTTTTCGTTGGTGTTTTCACACAAGCGGGCGAGATTGAACAAAAAACTTAACCAAAAAACGTTTAAAGGATAATTTAAACTTTGGTGTACTCAGATCCCCGTTATTTAGCATAATAAAGTCACTTAAAACCCAATATCCTTTCATTTTCCCTTTTCGTTGGTGTTTTCACCCAAGCTGGCGAAATTGAAGAAAAAACTTAAACAAAAAACGTTTAAAGGATGATTTAAACTTTGGTGTACTCAGATCCCCGCTATTTAGCATTTGGGAAGATATTGGGTGTACCTGGGTCAAGGATGGATAAAGTCACTTAAAACCCAATATCGTCTCATTTCTCCTTTTCGTTGGTGTTTTCACACAAGCTTGCGAGATTGAACAAAAAACTTAACCAAAAAACGTTTAAAGGATGATTAAAACTTTGGTGTACTCATATCCCCGCTATTTAGCATTTGGGAAGATATTGGGTGTACCTGGGTCAAGGATGGATAAAGTCACTTAAAACCCAATATCGTCTCATTTCTCCTTTTCGTTGGTGTTTTCACACAAGCGGGCGAGATTGAACAAAAAATTTAACCAAAAAACGTTTAAAGGATGATTTAAACTTTGGTGTACTCACATATGCGCTTTTTAGCATTTGGGAAGATATTGGGTGTACCTGGGTTAATGATGGATAAAGTCACTTAAAACCCAATATCGTCTCATTTCTCCTTTTCGTTGGTGTTTTCACACAAGCGGGCGAGATTGAACAAAAAATTTAACCAAAAAACGTTTAAAGGATGATTTAAACTTTGGTGTACTCATATCCCCGCTATTTAGCATTTGGGAAGATATTGGGTGTACCTGGGTCAAGGATGGATAAAGTCACTTAAAACCCAATATCGTCTCATTTCTCCTTTTCGTTGGTGTTTTCACACAAGCGCGCGAGATTGAACAAAAAACGTAACCAAAAAACGTTTAAAGGATGATTTAAACTTTGGTGTACTCATATCCCCGCTATTTAGCATTTGGGAAGATATTGGGTGTACCTGGGTCAAGGATGGATAAAGTCACTTAAAACCCAATATCGTCTCATTTCTCCTTTTCGTTGGTGTTTTCATACAAGCGGGCGAGATTGAACAAAAAACTTAACCAAAAAACTTTTAAAGGATGATTTAAACTTTGGTGTACTCAGATCCCCGCTATTTAGCATTTGGGAAGATATTGGGTGTACCTGGGTCAAGGATGGATAAAGTCACTTAAAACCCAATATCGTCTCATTTCTCCTTTTCGTTGGTGTTTTCACACAAGCGGGCGAGATTGAACAAAAAGCTTAACCAAAATCGTTTAAAGGATGATTTAAACTTTGGTGTACTCATATCCCCGCTATTTAGCATTTGGGAAGATATTGGGTGTACCTGGGTCAAGGATGGATAAAGTCACTTAAAACCCAATATCGTCTCATTTCTCCTTTTCGTTGGTGTTTTCACACAAGCGAGCGAGATTGAACAAAAAACTTAACCAGAAAACGTTTAAAGGATGATTTAAACTTTGGTGTACTCATATCCCCGCTATTTAGCATTTGGGAAGATATTGGGTGTACCTGGGTCAAGGATGGATAAAGTCACTTAAAACCCAATATCGTCTCATTTCTCCTTTTCGTTGGTGTTTTCACACAAGCGGGCGAGACTGAACAAAAAACTTAACCAAAAAACGTTTAAAGGATGATTTAAACTTTGGTGTACTCAGATCCCCGCTTTTTAGCATTTGGGAAGATATTGGGTGTACCTGGGTCAAGGATGGATAAAGTCACTTAAAACCCAATATCGTCTCATTTCTCCTTTTCGTTGGTGTTTTCACACAAGCGGGCGAGATTGAACAAAAAACTTAACCTAAAAACGTTTAGAGGATGATTTAAACTTTGGTGTACTCATATCCCCGCTATTTAGCATTTGGGAAGATATTGGGTGTGCCTGGGTCAAGGATGGATAAAGTCACTTAAAACCCAATATCGTCTCATTTCTCCTTTTCGTTGGTGTTTTCACACAAGCGGGCGAGATTGAACAAAAAACTCAACCAAAAAACGTTTAAAGGATGATTTAAACTTTGGTGTACTCAGATCCCCGCTTTTTAGCATTTGGGAAGATATTGGGTGTACCTGGGTCAAGGATGGATAAAGTCACTTAAAACCCAATATCGTCTCATTTCTCCTTTTCGTTGGTGTTTTCACACAAGCGGGCGAGATTGAACAAAAAACTTAACCAAAAAACGTTTAAAGGATGATTTAAACTTTGGTGTACTCATATCCCCGCTATTTAGCATTTGGGAAGATATTGGGTGTACCTGGGTCAAGGATGGATAAAGTCACTTAAAACCCAATATCGTCTCATTTCTCCTTTTCGTTGGTGTTTTCATACAAGCGGGCGAGATTGAACAAAAAACTTAACCAAAAAACGTTTAAAGGATGATTTAAACTTTGGTGTACTCATATCCCCGCTATTTAGCATTTGGGAAGATATTGGGTGTACCTGGGTCAAGGATGGATAAAGTCACTTAAAACCCAATATCGTCTCATTTCTCCTTTTCGTTGGTGTTTTCACACAAGCGGGCGAGATTGAACAAAAAACTTAACCAGAAAACTTTTAAAGGATGATTTAAACGTTGGTGTACTCAGATCCCCATTTTTTAGCATTTGGGAAGATATTGGGTGTACCTGGGTCAAGGATGGATAAAGTCACTTAAAACCCAATATCGTCTCATTTCTCCTTATCGTTGGTGTTTTCACACAAGCGGGCGAGATTGAACAAAAAACTTAACCAAAAAACGTTTAAAGGATGATTTAAACTTTGGTGTACTCAGATCCCCATTTTTTAGCATTTGGGAAGATATTGGGTGTACCTGGGTCAAGGATGGATAAAGTCACTTAAAACCCAATATCGTCTCATTTCTCCTTTTCGTTGGTGTTTTCACACAAGCGGGCGAGATTGAACAAAAAACTTAAGCAAAAAACGTTTAAAGGATGATTTAAACTTTGGTGTACTCAGATCCCCGCTATTTAGCATTTGGGAAGATATTGGGTGTACCTGGGTCAAGGATGGATAAAGTCACTTAAAACCCAATATCGTCTCATTTCTCCTTTTCGTTGGTGTTTTCACACAAGCGGGCGAGATTGAACAAAAAATTTAACCAAAAAACGTTTAAAGGATGATTTAAACTTTGGTGTACTCAGATCCCCGCTTTTTAGCATTTGGGAAGATATTGGGTGTACCTGGGTCAAGGATGGATAAAGTCACTTAAAACCCAATATCGTCTCATTTCTCCTTTTCGGTGGTGTTTTCACACAAGCGGGCGAGATTGAACAAAAAATTTAACCAAAAAACGTTTAAAGGATGATTTAGACTTTGATATACTCAGATCCCCGCTTTTTAGCATTTGGGAAGATATTGGGTGTACCTGGGTCAAGGATGGATAAAGTCACTTAAAACCCAATATCGTCTCATTTCTCCTTTTCGTTGGTGTTTTCACACAAGCGGGCGAGATTGAACAAAAAACTTAACCAAAAAACGTTTAAAGGATGATTTAAACTTTGGTGTACTCATATCCCCGCTATTTAGCATTTGGGAAGATATTGGGTGTACCTGGGTCAAGGATGGATAAAGTCACTTAAAACCCAATATCGTCTCATTTCTCCTTTTCGTTGGTGTTTTCACACAAGCGGGCGAGATTGAACAAAAAACTTAACCAAAAAACGTTTAAAGGATGATTTAAACTTTGGTGTACTCATATCCCCGCTATTTAGCATTTGGGAAGATATTGGGTGTACCTGGGTCAAGGATGAATAAAGTCACTTAAAACCCAATATCGTCTCATTTCTCCTTTTCGTTGGTGTTTTCACACAAGCGGGCGAGATTGAACAAAAAACTTAACCAAAAAACGTTTAAAGGATGATTTAAACTTTGGTGTACTCAGATCCCCGTTTTTTAGCATTTGGGAAGATATTGGGTGTACCTGGGTCAAGGATGGATAAAGTCACTTAAAACCCAATATCGTCTCATTTTTCTTTTTCCTTGGTGTTTTCGCCCAAGAGGGCGAAATTGAACAAAAAATTTATCCGAAAAACGTTTAAAGGATGATTTAAACTTTGGTGTACTCATATCCCCGCTATTTAGCATTTGGGAAGATATTGGGTGTACCTGGGTCAAGTATGGATAAAGTCACTTAAAACCCAATATCGTCTCATTTCTCCTTTTCGTTGGTGTTTTCACACAAGCGGGCGAGATTGAACAAAAAACTTAACCAAAAAACGTTTAAAGGATGATTTAAACTTTGGTGTACTCATATCCCCGCTATTTAGCATTTGGGAAGATATTGGGTGTACCTGGGTCAAGGATGGATAAAGTCACTTAAAACCCAATATCGTCTCATTTCTCCTTTTCGTTGGTGTTTTCACACAAGCGGGCGAGATTGAACAAAAAACTTAACCAAAAAACGTTTAAAGGATGATTTAAACTTTGGTATACTCAGATCCCCGCTTTTTAGCATTTGGGAAGATATTGGGTGTACCTGGGTCAAGGATGGATAAAGTCACTTAAAACCCAATATCGTCTCATTTCTCCTTTTCGTTGGTGTTTTCACACAAGCGGGCGAGATTGAACAAAAAACTTAACCAAAAAACGTTTAAAGGATGATTTAAACTTTGGTGTACTCATATCCCCGCTATTTAGCATTTGGGAAGATATTGGGTGTACCTGAGTCAAGGATGGATAAAGTCACTTAAAACCCAATATCGTCTCATTTCTCCTTTTCGTTGTATTTTCACACAAGCGGGCGAGATTGAACAAAAAACTTAACCAAACAACGTTTAAAGGATGATTTAAACTTTGGTGTACTCAGATCCCCGCTTTTTAGCATTTGGGAAGATATTGGGTGTACCTGGGTCAAGGATGGATAAAGTCACTTAAAACCCAATATCGTCTCATTTCTCCTTTTCCTTTGTGTTTTCGCCCAAGAGGGCGAAATTGATCAAAAAATTTATCCGAAAAACGTTTAAAGGATGATTTAAACTTTGGTGTACTCATATCCCCGTTTTTTAGCATTTGGGAAGATATTGGGTGTACCTGGGTCAAGGATGGATAAAGTCACTTAAAACCCAATATCGTCTCATTTCTCCTTTTCGTTGGTGTTTTCACACAAGCGGGCGAGATTGAACAAAAAACTTAACCAAAAAACGTTTAAAGGATGATTTAAACTTTGGTGTACTCAGATCCCCGCTATTTAGCATTTGGGAAGATATTGGGTGTACCTGGGTCAAGGATGGATAAAGTCACTTAAAACCCAATATCGTCTCATTTCTCCTTTTCGTTGGTGTTTTCACACAAGCGGGCGAGATTGAACAAAAAACTTAACCAAAAAACGTTTAAAGGATGATTTAAACTTTGGTATACTCAGATCCCCGCTTTTTAGCATTTGGGAAGATATTGGGTGTACCTGGGTCAAGGATGGATAAAGTCACTTAAAACCCAATATCGTCTCATTTCTCCTTTTCGTTGGTGTTTTCACACAAGCGGGCGAGATTGAACAAAAAACATAACCAAAAAACGTTTAAAGGATGATTTAAACTTTGGTGTACTCAGATCCCCGCGATTTAGCATTTGGGAAGATATTGGGTGTACCTGGGTCAAGGATGGATAAAGTCACTTAAAACCCAATATCGTCTCATTTTTCCTTTTCGTTGGTGTTTTCACACAAGCGGGCGAGATTGAACAAAAAACTTAACCAAAAAACGTTTAAAGGATGATTTAAACTTTGGTGTACTCAGATCCCCGCTATTTAGCATTTGGGAAGATATTGGGTGTACCTGGGTCAAGGATGGATAAAGTCACTTAAAACCCAATATCGTCTCATTTCTCCTTTTCGTTGGTGTTTTCACACAAGCGGGCGAGATTGAACAAAAAACTTAACCAAAAAACGTTTAAAGGATAATTTAAACTTTGGTGTACTCAGATCCCCGTTATTTAGCATAATAAAGTCACTTAAAACCCAATATCGTTTCATTCTCCCTTTTCGTTGGTGTTTTCACCCAAGCTGGCGAAATTGAAGAAAAAACTTAAACAAAAAACGTTTAAAGGATGATTTAAACTTTGGTGTACTCAGATCCCCGCTATTTAGCATTTGGGAAGATATTGGGTGTACCTGGGTCAAGGATGGATAAAGTCACTTAAAACCCAATATCGTCTCATTTCTCCTTTTCGTTGGTGTTTTCACACAAGCGAGCGAGATTGAACAAAAAACTTAACCAAAAAACGTTTAAAGGATGATTTAAACTTTGGTGTACTCATATCCCCGCTATTTAGCATTTGGGAAGATATTGAGTGTACCTGGGTCAAGGATGGATAAAGTCACTTAAAACCCAATATCGTCTCATTTCTCCTTTTCGTTGGTGTTTTCACACAAGCGGGCGAGATTGAACAAAAAATTTAACCAAAAAACGTTTAAAGGATGATTTAAACTTTGGTGTACTCAGATCCCCGCTTTTTAGCATTTGGGAAGATATTGGGTGTACCTGGGTCAAGGATGGATAAAGTCACTTAAAACCCAATATCGTCTCATTTTTCCTTTTCGTTGGTGTTTTCACACAAGCGGGCGAGATTGAACAAAAAACTTAACCAAAAAACGTTTAAAGGATGATTTAAACTTTGGTGTACTCATATCCCCGCTATTTAGCATTTGGGAAGATATTGGGTGTACCTGGGTCAAGGATGGATAAAGTCACTTAAAACCCAATATCGTTTCATTTCTCCTTTTCGTTGGTGTTTTCACACAAGCGGGCGAGATTGAACAAAAAACTTAACCAAAAAACCTTTAAAGGATGATTTAAACTTTGGTGTACTCATATCCCCGCTATTTAGCATTTGGGAAGATATTGGGTGTACCTGGGTCAAGGATGGATAAAGTCACTTAAAACCCAATATCGTCTCATTTCTCCTTTTCGTTGGTGTTTTCACACAAGCGGGCGAGATTGAACAAAAAACTTAACCAAAAAACGTTTAAAGGATGATTTAAACTTTGGTGTACTCAGATCCCCGCTTTTTAGCATTTGGGAAGATATTGGGTGTACCTGGGTCAAGGATGGATAAAGTCACTTAAAACCCAATATCGTCTCATTTCTCCTTTTCGTTGGTGTTTTCACACAAGCGGGCGAGATTGAACAAAAAACGTAACCAAAAAACGTTTAAAGGATTATTTAAACTTTGGTGTACTCATATCCCCGCTATTTAGCATTTGGGAAGATATTGGGTGTACCTGGGTCAAGGATGGATAAAGTCACTTAAAACCCAATATCGTCTCATTTCTCCTTTTCGTTGGTGTTTTCATACAAGCGGGCGAGATTGAACAAAAAACTTAACCAAAAAACTATTAAAGGATGATTTAAACTTTGGTGTACTCATATCCCCGCTATTTAGCATTTGGGAAGATATTGGGTGTACCTGGGTCAAGGATGGATAAAGTCACTTGAAACCCAATATCGTTTCATTTCTCCTTTTCGTTGGTGTTTTCACACAAGCGGGCGAGATTGAACAAAAAACTTAACCAAAAAACGTTTAAAGGATGATTTAAACTTTGGTGTACTCATATCCCCGCTATTTAGCATTTGGGAAGATATTGGGTGTACCTGGGTCAAGGATGGATAAAGTCACTTAAAACCCAATATCGTCTCATTTCTCCTTTTCGTTGGTGTTTTCACACAAGCGGGCGAGATTGAACAAAAAACTTAACCAAAAAACGTTTAAAGGATGATTTAAACTTTGGTGTACTCATATCCCCGCTATTTAGCATTTGGGAAGATATTGGGTGTACCTGGGTCAAGGATGGATAAAGTCACTTAAAACCCAATATCGTCTCATTTCTCCTTTTCGTTGGTGTTTTCACACAAGCGGGCGAGATTGAACAAAAAACTTAACCAAAAAACGTTTAAAGGATGATTTAAACTTTGGTGTACTCAGATCCCCGCTTTTTAGCATTTGGGAAGATATTGGGTGTACCTGGGTCAAGGATGGATAAAGTCACTTAAAACCCAATATCGTCTCATTTCTCCTTTTCGTTGGTGTTTTCACACAAGCGGGCGAGATTGAACAAAAAACGTAACCAAAAAACGTTTAAAGGATTATTTAAACTTTGGTGTACTCATATCCCCGCTATTTAGCATTTGGGAAGATATTGGGTGTACCTGGGTCAAGGATGGATAAAGTCACTTAAAACCCAATATCGTCTCATTTCTCCTTTTCGTTGGTGTTTTCATACAAGCGGGCGAGATTGAACAAAAAACTTAACCAAAAAACTTTTAAAGGATGATTTAAACTTTGGTGTACTCAGATCCCCGCTATTTAGCATTTGGGAAGATATTGGGTGTACCTGGGTCAAGGATGGATAAAGTCACTTAAAACCCAATATCGTCTCATTTCTCCTTTTCGTTGGTGTTTTCACACAAGCGGGCGAGATTGAACAAAAAACTTAACCAAAAAACGTTTAAAGGATGATTTAAACTTTGGTGTACTCATATCCCCGCTATTTAGCATTTGGGAAGATATTGGGTGTACCTGGGTCAAGGATGGATAAAGTCACTTAAAACCCAATATCGTCTCATTTCTCCTTTTCGTTGGTGTTTCCACACAAGCGGGCGAGATTGAACAAAAAACTTAACCAAAAAACGTTTAAAGGATGATTTAAACTTTGGTGTACTCATATCCCCGCTATTTAGCATTTGGGAAGATATTGGGTGTACGTGGGTCAAGGATGGATAAAGTCACTTAAAACCCAATATCGTCTCATTTCTCCTTTTCGTTGGTGTTTTCACACAAGCGGGCGAGATTGAACAAAAAACTTAACCAAAAAACGTTTAAAGGATGATTTAAACTTTGGTGTACTCATATCCCCGCTATTTAGCATTTGGGAAGATATTGGGTGTACGTGGGTCAAGGATGGATACAGTCACTTAAAACCCAATATCGTCTCATTTCTCCTTTTCGTTGGTGTTTTCACACAAGCGGGCAAAATTGAACAAAAAACTTAACCGAAAAACGTTTAAAGGATGATTTAAACTTTGGTGTACTCATATCCCCGCTATTTAGCATTTGGGAAGATATTGGGTGTACCTGGGTCAAGGATGGATAAAGTCACTTAAAACCCAATATCGTCTCATTTCTCCTTTTCGTTGGTGTTTTCACACAAGCGGGCGAGATTGAACAAAAAACTTAACCAAAAAACGTTTAAAGGATGATTTAAACTTTGGTGTACTCATATCCCCGCTATTTAGCATTTGGGAAGATATTGGGTGTACCTGGGTCAAGGATGGATAAAGTCACTTAAAACCCAATATCGTCTCATTTCTCCTTTTCGTTGGTGTTTTCACACAAACGGGCGAGATTGAACAAAAAATTTAACCAAAAAACGTTTAAAGGATGATTTAAGCTTTGGTATACTCAGATCCCCGCTTTTTAGCATTTGGGAAGATATTGTTTGTACCTGGGTCAAGGATGGATAAAGTCACTTAAAACCCAATATCGTCTCATTTCTCCTTTTCGTTGGTGTTTTCACACAAGCGGGCGAGATTGAACAGAAAACTTAACCAAAAAACGTTTAAAGGATGATTTAAACTTTGGTGTACTTATATCCCCGCTATTTAGCATTTGGGAAGATATTGGGTGTACCTGGTTCAAGGATGGATAAAGTCACTTAAAACCCAATATCGTCTCATTTCTCCTTTTCGTTGGTGTTTTCACACAAGCGGGCGAGATTGAACAAAAAACTTAACTAAAAAACGTTTAAAGGATGATTTAAACTTTGGTGTACTCATATCCCCGCTATTTAGCATTTGGGAAGATATTGGGTGTACCTGGGTCAAGGATGGATAAAGTCACTTAAAACCCAATATCGTCTCATTTCTCCTTTTCGTTGGTGTTTTCACACAAGCGGGCGAGATTGAACAAAAAACTTAACCAAAAAACGTTTAAAGGATGATTTAAACTTTGGTGTACTCATATCCCCGCTATTTAGCATTTGGGAAGATATTGGGTGTACCTGGGTCAAGGATGGATAAAGTCACTTAAAACCCAATATCGTCTCATTTCTCCTTTTCGTTGGTGTTTTCACACAAACGGGCGAGATTGAACAAAAAAATTAACCAAAAAACGTTTAAAGGATGATTTAAGCTTTGGTATACTCAGATCCCCGCTTTTTAGCATTTGGGAAGATATTGTTTGTACCTGGGTCAAGGATGGATAAAGTCACTTAAAACCCAATATCGTCTCATTTCTCCTTTTCGTTGGTGTTTTCACACAAGCGGGCGAGATTGAACAAAAAACTTAACCAAAAAACGTTTAAAGGATGATTTAAACTTTGGTGTACTCATATCCCCGCTATTTAGCATTTGGGAAGATATTGGGTGTACCTGGGTCAAGGATGGATAAAGTCACTTAAAACCCAATATCGTCTCATTTCTCCTTTTCGTTGGTGTTTTCATACAAGCGGGCGAGATTGAACAAAAAACTTAACCAAAAAACTTTTAAAGGATGATTTAAACTTTGGTGTACTCAGATCCCCGCTATTTAGCATTTGGGAAGATATTGGGTGTACCTGGGTCAAGGATGGATAAAGTCACTTAAAACCCAATATCGTCTCAATTCTCCTTTTCGTTGGTGTTTTCACACAAGCGGGCGAGATTGAACAAAAAACTTAACCAAAAAACGTTTAAAGGATGATTTAAACTTTGGTGTACTCATATCCCCGCTATTTAGCATTTGGGAAGATATTGGGTGTACCTGGGTCAAGGATGGATAAAGTCACTTAAAACCCAATATCGTCTCATTTCTCCTTTTCGTTGGTGTTTTCACACAAGCGGGCGAGATTGAACAAAAAACTTAACCAAAAAACGTTTAAAGGATGATTTAAACTTTGGTGTACTCATATCCCCGCTATTTAGCATTTGGGAAGATATTGGGTGTACCTGGGTCAAGGATGGATAAAGTCACTTAAAACCCAATATCGTCTCATTTCTCCTTTTCCTTTGTGTTTTCGCCCAAGAGGGCGAAATTGATCAAAAAATTTATCCGAAAAACGTTTAAAGGATGATTTAAACTTTGGTGTACTCATATCCCCGTTTTTTAGCATTTGGGAAGATATTGGGTGTACCTGGGTCAAGGATGGATAAAGTCACTTAAAACCCAATATCGTCTCATTTCTCCTTTTCGTTGGTGTTTTCACACAAGCGGGCGAGATTGAACAAAAAACTTAACCAAAAAACGTTTAAAGGATGATTTAAACTTTGGTGTACTCATATCCCCGCTATTTAGCATTTGGGAAGATATTGGGTGTACCTGGGTCAAGGATGGATAAAGTCACTTAAAACCCAATATCGTCTCATTTCTCCTTTTCGTTGGTGTTTTCACACAAGCGGGCGAGATTGAACAAAAAACTTAACCAAAAAACGTTTAAAGGATGATTTAAACTTTGGTGTACTCATATCCCCGCTATTTAGCATTTGGGAAGATATTGGGTGTACCTGGGTCAAGGATGGATACAGTCACTTAAAACCCAATATCGTCTCATTTCTCCTTTTCGTTAGTGTTTTCACACAAGCGGGCGAAATTGAACAAAAAACTTAACCAAAAAAACGTTTAAAGGATGATGTAAACTTTGGTGTACTCATATCCCCGCTATTTAGCATTTGGGAAGATATTGGGTGTACCTGGGTCAAGGATGGATAAAGTCACTTAAAACCCAATATCGTCTCATTTCTCCTTTTCGTTGGTGTTTTCACACAAACGGGCGAGATTGAACAAAAAATTTAACCAAAAAACGTTTAAAGGATGATTTAAGCTTTGGTATACTCAGATCCCCGCTTTTTAGCATTTGGGAAGATATTGTTTGTACCTGGGTCAAGGATGGATAAAGTCACTTAAAACCCAATATCGTCTCATTTCTCCTTTTCGTTGGTGTTTTCACACAAGCGGGCGAGATTGAACAAAAAACTTAACCAAAAAACGTTTAAAGGATGATTTAAACTTTGGTGTACTCAGATCCCCGCTATTTAGCATTTGGGAAGATATTGGGTGTACCTGGGTCAAGGATGGATAAAGTCACTTAAAACCCAATATCGTCTCATTTCTCCTTTTCGTTGGTGTTTTCACACAAGCGGGCGAGATTGAACAAAAAACTTAACCAAAAAACGTTTAAAGGATGATTTAAACTTTGGTGTACTCAGATCCCCGCTTTTTAGCATTTGGGAAGATATTGGGTGTACCTGGGTCAAGGATGGATAAAGTCACTTAAAACCCAATATCGTCTCATTTCTCCTTTTCGTTGGTGTTTTCACACAAGCGGGCGAGATTGAACAAAAAACTTAACCAAAAAACGTTTAAAGGATGATTTAAACTTTGGTGTACTCATATCCCCGCTATTTAGCATTTGGGAAGATATTGGGTGTACCTGGGTCAAGGATGGATAAAGTCACTTAAAACCCAATATCGTCTCATTTTTCCTTTTCGTTGGTGTTTTCACACAAGCGGGTGAGATTGAACAAAAAACTTAACCAAAAAACTTTTAAAGGATGATTTAAACTTTGGTGTACTCAGATCCCCGCTATTTAGCATTTGGGAAGATATTGGGTGTACCTGGGTCAAGGATGGATAAAGTCACTTAAAACCCAATATCGTCTCATTTCTCCTTTTCGTTGGTGTTTTCACACAAGCGGGCGAGATTGAACAAAAAACTTAACCAAAAAACGTTTAAAGGATGATTTAGACTTTGGTGTACTCATATCCCCGCTATTTAGCATTTGGGAAGATATTGGGTGTACCTGAGTCAAGGATGGATAAAGTCACTTAAAACCCAATATCGTCTCATTTCTCCTTTTCGTTGGTGTTTTCACGCAAGCGGGCGAGATTGAACAAAAAACGTAACCAAAAAACGTTTAAAGGATGATTTAAACTTTGGTGTACTCAGATCCCCGCTTCTTAGCATTTGGGAAGATATTGGGTGTACCTGGGTCAAGGATGGATAAAGTCACTTAAAACCCAATATCGTCTCATTTCTCCTTTTCGTTGGTGTTTTCACACAAGCGGGCGAGATTGAACAAAAAACTTAACCAAAAAACGTTTAAAGGATGATTTAAGCTTTGGTGTACTCATATCCCCGCTATTTAGCATTTGGGAAGATATTGGGTGTACCTGGGTCAAGGATGGATAAAGTCACTTACAACCCAATATCGTCTCATTTCTCCTTTTCGTTGGTGTTTTCACGCAAGCGGGCGAGATTGAACAAAAAACGTAACCAAAAAACGTTTAAAGGATGATTTAAACTTTGGTGTACTCAGATCCCCGCTTCTTAGCATTTGGGAAGATATTGGGTGTACCTGGGTCAAGGATGGATAAAGTCACTTAAAACCCAATATCGTCTCATTTCTCCTTTTCGTTGGTGTTTTCACACAAGCGGGCGAGATTGAACAAAAAACTTAACCGAAAAACGTTTAAAGGATGATTTAACTTTGGTGTACTCAGATCCCCGTTTTTTAGCATTTGGGAAGATATTGGGTGTACCTGGGTCAAGGATGGATAAAGTCACTTAAAACCCAATATCGTCTCATTTCTCCTTTTCGTTGGTGTTTTCACACAAGCGGGCGAGATTGAACAAAAAACTTAACCAAAAAACGTTTAAAGGATGATTTAAACTTTGGTGTACTCATATCCCCGCTATTTAGCATTTGGGAAGATATTGGGTGTACCTGGGTCAAGGATGGATAAAGTCACTTACAACCCAATATCGTCTCATTTCTCCTTTTCGTTGGTGTTTTCACGCAAGCGGGCGAGATTGAACAAAAAACGTAACCAAAAAACGTTTAAAGGATGATTTAAACTTTGGTGTACTCAGATCCCCGCTTCTTAGCATTTGGGAAGATATTGGGTGTACCTGGGTCAAGGATGGATAAAGTCACTTACAACCCAATATCGTCTCATTTCTCCTTTTCGTTGGTGTTTTCACGCAAGCGGGCGAGATTGAACAAAAAACGTAACCAAAAAACGTTTAAAGGATGATTTAAACTTTGGTGTACTCAGATCCCCGCTTCTTAGCATTTGGGAAGATATTGGGTGTACCTGGGTCAAGGATGGATAAAGTCACTTAAAACCCAATATCGTCTCATTTCTCCTTTTCGTTGGTGTTTTCACACAAGCGGGCGAGATTGAACAAAAAACTTAACCGAAAAACGTTTAAAGGATGATTTAACTTTGGTGTACTCAGATCCCCGTTTTTTAGCATTTGGGAAGATATTGGGTGTACCTGGGTCAAGGATGGATAAAGTCACTTAAAACCCAATATCGTCTCATTTCTCCTTTTCGTTGGTGTTTTCACACAAGCGGGCGAGATTGAACAAAAAACTTAACCGAAAAACGTTTAAAGGATGATTTAACTTTGGTGTACTCAGATCCCCGTTTTTTAGCATTTGGGAAGATATTGGGTGTACCTGGGTCAAGGATGGATAAAGTCACTTAAAACCCAATATCGTCTCATTTCTCCTTTTCGTTGGTGTTTTCACACAAGCGGGCGAGATTGAACAAAAAACTTAACCAAAAAAACGTTTAAAGGATGATTTAAACTTTGGTGTACTCATATCCCCGCTATTTAGCATTTGGGAAGATATTGGGTGTACCTGGGTCAAGGATGGATAAAGTCACTTAAAACCCAATATCGTCTCATTTCTCCTTTTCGTTGGTGTTTTCATACAAGCGGGCGAGATTGAACAAAAAACTTAACCAAAAAACTTTTAAAGGATGATTTAAACTTTGGTGTACTCAGATCCCCGCTATTTAGCATTTGGGAAGATATTGGGTGTACCTGGGTCAAGGATGGATAAAGTCACTTAAAACCCAATATCGTCTCATTTCTCCTTTTCGTTGGTGTTTTCATACAAGCGGGCGAGATTGAACAAAAAACTTAACCAAAAAACTTTTAAAGGATGATTTAAACTTTGGTGTACTCAGATCCCCGCTATTTAGCATTTGGGAAGATATTGGGTGTACCTGGGTCAAGGATGGATAAAGTCACTTAAAACCCAATATCGTCTCATTTCTCCTTTTCGTTGGTGTTTTCACACAAGCGGGCGAGATTGAACAAAAAACTTAACCAAAAAACGTTTAAAGGATGATTTAGACTTTGGTGTACTCATATCCCCGCTATTTAGCATTTGGGAAGATATTGGGTGTACCTGAGTCAAGGATGGATAAAGTCACTTAAAACCCAATATCGTCTCATTTCTCCTTTTCGTTGGTGTTTTCACGCAAGCGGGCGAGATTGAACAAAAAACGTAACCAAAAAACGTTTAAAGGATGATTTAAACTTTGGTGTACTCAGATCCCCGCTTCTTAGCATTTGGGAAGATATTGGGTGTACCTGGGTCAAGGATGGATAAAGTCACTTAAAACCCAATATCGTCTCATTTCTCCTTTTCGTTGGTGTTTTCACACAAGCGGGCGAGATTGAACAAAAAACTTAACCAAAAAACGTTTAAAGGATGATTTAAACTTTGGTGTACTCATATCCCCGCTATTTAGCATTTGGGAAGATATTGGGTGTACCTGGGTCAAGGATGGATAAAGTCACTTACAACCCAATATCGTCTCATTTCTCCTTTTCGTTGGTGTTTTCACGCAAGCGGGCGAGATTGAACAAAAAACGTAACCAAAAAACGTTTAAAGGATGATTTAAACTTTGGTGTACTCAGATCCCCGCTTCTTAGCATTTGGGAAGATATTGGGTGTACCTGGGTCAAGGATGGATAAAGTCACTTAAAACCCAATATCGTCTCATTTCTCCTTTTCGTTGGTGTTTTCACACAAGCGGGCGAGATTGAACAAAAAACTTAACCGAAAAACGTTTAAAGGATGATTTAACTTTGGTGTACTCAGATCCCCGTTTTTTAGCATTTGGGAAGATATTGGGTGTACCTGGGTCAAGGATGGATAAAGTCACTTAAAACCCAATATCGTCTCATTTCTCCTTTTCGTTGGTGTTTTCACACAAGCGGGCGAGATTGAACAAAAAACTTAACCAAAAAACGTTTAAAGGATGATTTAAACTTTGGTGTACTCATATCCCCGCTATTTAGCATTTGGGAAGATATTGGGTGTACCTGGGTCAAGGATGGATAAAGTCACTTACAACCCAATATCGTCTCATTTCTCCTTTTCGTTGGTGTTTTCACGCAAGCGGGCGAGATTGAACAAAAAACGTAACCAAAAAACGTTTAAAGGATGATTTAAACTTTGGTGTACTCAGATCCCCGCTTCTTAGCATTTGGGAAGATATTGGGTGTACCTGGGTCAAGGATGGATAAAGTCACTTACAACCCAATATCGTCTCATTTCTTCTTTTCGTTGGTGTTTTCACGCAAGCGGGCGAGATTGAACAAAAAACGTAACCAAAAAACGTTTAAAGGATGATTTAAACTTTGGTGTACTCAGATCCCCGCTTCTTAGCATTTGGGAAGATATTGGGTGTACCTGGGTCAAGGATGGATAAAGTCACTTAAAACCCAATATCGTCTCATTTCTCCTTTTCGTTGGTGTTTTCACACAAGCGGGCGAGATTGAACAAAAAACTTAACCGAAAAACGTTTAAAGGATGATTTAACTTTGGTGTACTCAGATCCCCGTTTTTTAGCATTTGGGAAGATATTGGGTGTACCTGGGTCAAGGATGGATAAAGTCACTTAAAACCCAATATCGTCTCATTTCTCCTTTTCGTTGGTGTTTTCACACAAGCGGGCGAGATTGAACAAAAAACTTAACCGAAAAACGTTTAAAGGATGATTTAACTTTGGTGTACTCAGATCCCCGTTTTTTAGCATTTGGGAAGATATTGGGTGTACCTGGGTCAAGGATGGATAAAGTCACTTAAAACCCAATATCGTCTCATTTCTCTTTTTCCTTGGTGTTTTCGCCCAAGAGGGCGAAATTGAACAAAAAATTTATCCGAAAAAGGTTTAAAGGATGATTTAAACTTTGGTGTACTCATATCCCCGCTTTTTAGCATTTGGGAAGATATTGGGTGTACCTGGGTCAAGGATGGATAAAGTCACTTACAACCCAATATCGTCTCATTTCTTCTTTTCGTTGGTGTTTTCACGCAAGCGGGCGAGATTGAACAAAAAACGTAACCAAAAAACGTTTAAAGGATGATTTAAACTTTGGTGTACTCAGATCCCCGCTTCTTAGCATTTGGGAAGATATTGGGTGTACCTGGGTCAAGGATGGATAAAGTCACTTAAAACCCAATATCGTCTCATTTCTCCTTTTCGTTGGTGTTTTCACACAAGCGGGCGAGATTGAACAAAAAACTTAACCGAAAAACGTTTAAAGGATGATTTAACTTTGGTGTACTCAGATCCCCGTTTTTTAGCATTTGGGAAGATATTGGGTGTACCTGGGTCAAGGATGGATAAAGTCACTTAAAACCCAATATCGTCTCATTTCTCCTTTTCGTTGGTGTTTTCACACAAGCGGGCGAGATTGAACAAAAAACTTAACCGAAAAACGTTTAAAGGATGATTTAACTTTGGTGTACTCAGATCCCCGTTTTTTAGCATTTGGGAAGATATTGGGTGTACCTGGGTCAAGGATGGATAAAGTCACTTAAAACCCAATATCGTCTCATTTCTCTTTTTCCTTGGTGTTTTCGCCCAAGAGGGCGAAATTGAACAAAAAATTTATCCGAAAAAGGTTTAAAGGATGATTTAAACTTTGGTGTACTCATATCCCCGCTATTTAGCATTTGGGAAGATATTGGGTGTACCTGGGTCAAGGATGGATAAAGTCACTTACAACCCAATATCGTCTCATTTCTCCTTTTCGTTGGTGTTTTCACACAAGCGGGCGAGATTGAACAAAAAACTTAACCGAAAAACGTTTAAAGGATGATTTAACTTTGGTGTACTCAGATCCCCGTTTTTTAGCATTTGGGAAGATATTGGGTGTACCTGGGTCAAGGATGGATAAAGTCACTTAAAACCCAATATCGTCTCATTTCTCCTTTTCGTTGGTGTTTTCATACAAGCGGGCGAGATTGAACAAAAAACTTAACCAAAAAACTTTTAAAGGATGATTTAAACTTTGGTGTACTCAGATCCCCGCTATTTAGCATTTGGGAAGATATTGGGTGTACCTGGGTCAAGGATGGATAAAGTAACTTAAAACCCAATATCGTCTCATTTCTCCTTTTCGTTGGTGTTTTCACGCAAGCGGGCGAGATTGAACAAAAAACTTAACCAAAAAACGTTTAAAGGATGATTTAGACTTTGGTGTACTCATATCCCCGCTATTTAGCATTTGGGAAGATATTGGGTGTACCTGAGTCAAGGATGGATAAAGTCACTTAAAACCCAATATCGTCTCATTTCTCCTTTTCGTTGGTGTTTTCACACAAGCGGGCGAGATTGAACAAAAAACTTAACCAAAAAACGTTTAAAGGATGATTTAAACTTTGGTGTACTCAGATCCCCGCTTTTTAGCATTTGGGAAGATATTGGGTGTACCTGGGTCAAGGATGGATAAAGTCACTTAAAACCCAATATCGTCTCATTTCTCCTTTTCCTTTGTGTTTTCGCCCAAGAGGGCGAAATTGATCAAAAAATCTATCCGAAAAACGTTTAAAGGATGATTTAAACTTTGGTGTACTCATATCCCCGTTTTTTAGCATTTGGGAAGATATTGGGTGTACCTGGGTCAAGGATGGATAAAGTCACTTAAAACCCAATATCGTCTCATTTCTCCTTTTCGTTGGTGTTTTCACACAAGCGGGCGAGATTGAACAAAAAACTTAACCAAAAAACGTTTAAAGGATGATTTAAACTTTGGTGTACTCATATCCCCGCTATTTAGCATTTGGGAAGATATTGGGTGTACCTGGGTCAAGGATGGATAAAGTCACTTAAAACCCAATATCGTCTCATTTCTCCTTTTCGTTGGTGTTTTCACACAAGCGGGCGAGATTGAACAAAAAACGTAACCAAAAAACGTTTAAAGGATGATTTAAACTTTGGTGTACTCAGATCCCCGCTTCTTAGCATTTGGGAAGATATTGGGTGTACCTGGGTCAAGGATGGATAAAGTCACTTAAAACCCAATATCGTCTCATTTCTCCTTTTCGTCGGTGTTTTCACACAAGCGGGCGAGATTGAACAAAAAACTTAACCGAAAAACGTTTAAAGGATGATTTAACTTTGGTGTACTCAGATCCCCGTTTTTTAGCATTTGGGAAGATATTGGGTGTACCTGGGTCAAGGATGGATAAAGTCACTTAAAACCCAATATCGTCTCATTTCTCCTTTTCGTTGGTGTTTTCACACAAGCGGGCGAGATTGAACAAAAAACTTAACCAAAAAACGTTTAAAGGATGATTTAAACTTTGGTGTACTCATATCCCCGCTATTTAGCATTTGGGAAGATATTGGGTGTACCTGAGTCAAGGATGGATAAAGTCACTTAAAACCCAATATCGTCTCATTTCTCCTTTTCGTTGGTGTTTTCACACAAGCGGGCGAGATTGAACAAAAAACTTAACCGAAAAACGTTTAAAGGATGATTTAAACTTTGGTGTACTCGGATCCCCGCTTTTTAGCATTTGGGAAGATATTGGGTGTACCTGGGTCAAGGATGGATAAAGTCACTTAAAACCCAATATCGTCTCATTTCTCCTTTTTATTTGTGTTTTCGCCCAAGAGGGCGAAATTGATCAAAAAATTTATCCGAAAAACGTTTAAAGGATGATTTAAACTTTGGTGTACTCATATCCCCGCTATTTAGCATTTGGGAAGATATTGGGTGTACCTGGGTCAAGGATGGATAAAGTCACTTAAAACCCAATATCGTCTCATTTCTCCTTTTCGTTGGTGTTTTCACACAAGCGGGCGAGATTGAACAAAAAACTTAACCAAAAAACGTTTAAAGGATGATTTAAACTTTGGTGTACTCATATCCCCGCTATTTAGCATTTGGGAAGATATTGGGTGTACCTGGGTCAAGGATGGATAAAGTCACTTACAACCCAATATCGTCTCATTTCTCCTTTTCGTTGGTGTTTTCACGCAAGCGGGCGAGATTGAACAAAAAACGTAACCAAAAAACGTTTAAAGGATGATTTAAACTTTGGTGTACTCAGATCCCCGCTTCTTAGCATTTGGGAAGATATTGGGTGTACCTGGGTCAAGGATGGATAAAGTCACTTAAAACCCAATATCGTCTCATTTCTCCTTTTCGTTGGTGTTTTCACACAAGCGGGCGAGATTGAACAAAAAACTTAACCGAAAAACGTTTAAAGGATGATTTAACTTTGGTGTACTCAGATCCCCGTTTTTTAGCATTTGGGAAGATATTGGGTGTACCTGGGTCAAGGATGGATAAAGTCACTTAAAACCCAATATCGTCTCATTTCTCCTTTTCGTTGGTGTTTTCACACAAGCGGGCGAGATTGAACAAAAAACTTAACCGAAAAACGTTTAAAGGATGATTTAACTTTGGTGTACTCAGATCCCCGTTTTTTAGCATTTGGGAAGATATTGGGTGTACCTGGGTCAAGGATGGATAAAGTCACTTAAAACCCAATATCGTCTCATTTCTCTTTTTCCTTGGTGTTTTCGCCCAAGAGGGCGAAATTGAACAAAAAATTTATCCGAAAAAGGTTTAAAGGATGATTTAAACTTTGGTGTACTCATATCCCCGCTATTTAGCATTTGGGAAGATATTGGGTGTACCTGGGTCAAGGATGGATAAAGTCACTTAAAACCCAATATCGTCTCATTTCTCCTTTTCGTTGGTGTTTTCACACAAGCGGGCGAGATTGAACAAAAAACTTAACCAAAAAACGTTTAAAGGATGATTTAAACTTTGGTGTACTCATATCCCCGCTATTTAGCATTTGGGAAGATATTGGGTGTACCTGGGTCAAGGATGGATAAAGTCACTTAAAACCCAATATCGTCTCATTTCTCCTTTTCGTTGGTGTTTTCATACAAGCGGGCGAGATTGAACAAAAAACTTAACCGAAAAACGTTTAAAGGATGATTTAAACTTTGGTGTACTCATATCCCCGCTATTTAGCATTTGGGAAGATATTGGGTGTACCTGGGTCAAGGATGGATAAAGTCACTTAAAACCCAATATCGTCTCATTTCTCCTTTTCGTTGGTGTTTTCACACAAGCGGGCGAGATTGAACAAAAAACTTAACCAAAAAACGTTTAAAGGATGATATAAACTTTGGTGTACTCAGATCCCCGCTTTTTAGCATTTGGGAAGATATTGGGTGTACCTGGGTCAAGGATGGATAAAGCCACTTAAAACCCAATATCGTCTCATTTCTCATTTTCTTTGGTGTTTTTGCCCAAGAGGGCGAAATTGAACAAAAAATTTATCCGAAAAACGTTTAACGGATGATTTAAACTTTGGTATACTCAGATCCCCGCTATTTAGCATTTGGGAAGATATTGGGTGTACCTGGGTCGAGGATGGATAAAGTCACTTAAAACCCAATATCGTCTCATTTCTCCTTTTCGTTGGTGTTTTCACACAAGCGGGCGAGATTGAACAAAAAACTTAACCAAAAAACGTTTAAAGGATGATTTAAACTTTGGTGTACTCATATCCCCGCTATTTAGCATTTCTATTTTTCGTTGGTGTTTTCACACAAGCGGGCGAGATTGAACAAAAAACTTAACAAAAAAACGTTTAAATTATTATTTTAACTATGGTGTACTCAGATCCCCGCTATTTAGCATTTGGGAAGATATTGGGTGTACCTGGGTCAAGGATGGATAAAGTCACTTAAAACCCAATATCGTCTCATTTCTCCTTTTCGTTGGTGTTTTCACAAAAACTTAACCAAAATACGTTTAAAGGATGATTTAAACTTTGGTGTACTCAGATCCCCGTTTTTTAGCATTTGGGAAGATATTGGGTGTACCTGGGTCAAGGATGGATAAAGTCACTTAAAACCCAATATCGTCTCATTTCTCCTTTTCGTTGGTGTTTTCACACAAGCGGGCGAGATTGAACAAAAAACTTAACCAAAAAACGTTTAAAGGATGATTTAAACTTTGGTGTACTCAGATCCCCGTTTTTTAGCATTTGGGAAGATATTGGGTGTACCTGGGTCAAGGATGGATAAAGTCACTTAAAACCCAATATCGTCTCATTTCTCCTTTTCGTTGGTGTTTTCACACAAGCGGGCGAGATTGAACAAAAAACTTAACAAAAAAACGTTTAAAGGATGATTTAAACTTTGGTGTACTCAGATCCCCGCTATTTAGCATTTGGGAAGATATTGGGTGTACCTGGGTCAAGGATGGATAAAGTCACTTAAAACCCAATATAGTCTCATTTCTCCTTTTCGTTGGTGTTTTCACACAAGCGGGCGAGATTGAACAAAAAACTTAAACAAAAAACGTTTAAAGGATGATTTAAACTTTGGTATACTCAGATCCCCGCTTTTTAGCATTTGGGAAGATATTGGGTGTACCTGGGTCAAGGATGGATAAAGTCACTTAAAACCCAATATCGTCTCATTTCTCCTTTTTGTTGGTGTTTTCACACAAGCGGGCGAGATTGAACAAAAAACTTAACAAAAAAACGTTTAAAGGATGATTTAAACTTTGGTGTACTCAAATCCCCGCTATTTAGCATTTGGGAAGATATTGGGTGTACCTGGGTCAAGGATGGATAAAGTCACTTAAAACCCAATATCGTCTCATTTCTCCTTTTCGTTGGTGTTTTCACACAAGCGGGCGAGATTGAACAAAAAACTTAACCAAAAAACGTTTAAAGGATGATTTAAACTTTGGTGTACTCATATCCCCGCTATTTAGCATTTGGGAAGATATTGGGTGTACCTGGGTCAAGGATGGATAAAGTCACTTAAAACCCAATATCGTCTCATTTCTCCTTTTCGTTGGTGTTTTCACACAAGCGGGCGAGATTGAACAAAAAACTTAACCAGAAAACGTTTAAAGGATGATTTAAACTTTGGTGTACTCAGATCCCCGTTTTTTAGCATTTGGGAAGATATTGGGTGTACCTGGGTCAAGGATGGATAAAGTCACTTGAAACCCAATATCGTCTCATTTCTCTTTTTCCTTGGTGTTTTCGCCCAAGAGGGCGAAATTGAACAAAAAATTTATCCGAAAAACGTTTAAAGGATGATTTAAACTTTGGTGTACTCATATCCCCGCTATTTAGCATTTGGGAAGATATTGGGTGTACCTGGGTCAAGGATGGATAAAGTCACTTAAAACCCAATATCGTCTCATTTCTCCTTTTCGTTGGTGTTTTCACACAAGCGGGCGAGATTGAACAAAAAACTTAACCAAAAAACGTTTAAAGGATGATTTAAACTTTGGTGTACTCAGATCCCCGTTTTTTAGCATTTGGGAAGATATTGGGTGTACCTGGGTCAAGGACGGATAAAGTCACTTAAAACCCAATATCGTCTCATTTCTCCTTTTCGTTGGTGTTTTCACACAAGGGGGCGAGATTGAACAAAAAACTTAACCAAAAAACGTTTAAAGGATGATTTAAACTTTGGTGTACTCATATCCCCGCTATTTAGCATTTGGGAAGATATTGGGTGTACCTGGGTCAAGGATGGATAAAGTCACTTAAAACCCAATATCGTCTCATTTCTCCTTTTCGTTGGTGTTTTCACACAAGCGGGCGAGATTGAACAAAAAACTTAACCAAAAAACGTATAAAGGATGATTTAAACTTTGGTGTACTCAGATCCCCGTTTTTTAGCATTTGGGAAGATATTGGGTGTACCTGGGTCAAGGACGGATAAAGTCACTTAAAACCCAATATCGTCTCATTTCTCCTTTTCGTTGGTGTTTTCACACAAGGGGGCGAGATTGAACAAAAAACTTAACCAAAAAACGTTTAAAGGATGATTTAAACTTTGGTGTACTCAGATCCCCGTTTTTTAGCATTTGGGAAGATATTGGGTGTACCTGGGTCAAGGACGGATAAAGTCACTTAAAACCCAATATCGTCTCATTTCTCCTTTTCGTTGGTGTTTTCACACAAGCGGGCGAGATTGAACAAAAAATTTAACCAAAAAACGTTTAAAGGATGATTTAAACTTTGGTGTACTCAGATCCCCGCTTTTTAGCATTTGGGAAGATATTGGGTGTACCTGGGTCAAGGATGGATGAAGTCACTTAAAACCCAATATCGTCTCATTTCTCTTTTTCCTTGGTGTTTTCGCCCAAGAGGGCGAAATTGAACAAAAAATTTATCCGAAAAACGTTTAAAGGATGATTTAAACTTTGGTGTACTCATATCCCCGCTATTTAGCATTTGGAAAGATATTGGGTGTACCTGGGTCAAGGATGGATAAAGTCACTTAAAACCCAATATCGTCTCATTTCTCCTTTTCGTTGGTGTTTTCACACAAGCGGGCGAGATTGAACAAAAAACTTAACCAAAAAACGTTTAAAGGATGATTTAAACTTTGGTGTACTCAGATCCCCGCTTTTTAGCATTTGGGAAGATATTGGGTGTACCTGGGTCAAGGATGGATAAAGTCACTTAAAACCCAATATCGTCTCATTTCTCATTTTCTTTGGTGTTTTTGCCCAAGAGGGCGAAATTGAACAAAAAATTTATCCGAAAAACGTCTAACGGATGATTTAAACTTTGGTATACTCAGATCACCGCTATTTAGCATTTGGGAAGATATTGGGTGTACCTGGGTCAAGGACGGATAAAGTCACTTAAAACCCAATATCGTCTCATTTCTCCTTTTCGTTGGTGTTTTCACACAAGGGGGCGAGATTGAACAAAAAACTTAACCAAAAAACGTTTAAAGGATGATTTAAACTTTGGTGTACTCATATCCCCGCTATTTAGCATTTGGGAAGATATTGGGTGTACCTGGGTCAAGGATGGATAAAGTCACTTAAAACCCAATATCGTCTCATTTCTCCTTTTCCTTGGTGTTTTCGCCCAAGAGGGCGAAATTGAACAAAAAATTTATCCGAAAAACGTTTAAAGGATGATTTAAACTTTGGTGTACTCAGATCCGCGCAATTAGCATTTGGGAAGATATTGTGCGTACCTGGGTCAAGGATGGATAAAGTCACTTAAAACCCAATATCGTCTCATTTCTCCTTTTCCTTGGTGTTTTCGCCCAAGAGGGCGAAATTGAACAAAAAATTTATCCGAAAAACGTTTAACGGATGATTTAAACTTTGGTATACTCAGATCACCGCTTTTTAGCATTTGGGAAGATATTGTTTGTACCTGGGTCAAGGATGGATAAAGTCACATAAAACCCAATATCGTCTCATTTCTCCTTTTCGTTGGTGTTTTCACACAAGCGGGCGAGATTGAACAAAAAACTTAAACAAAAAACGTTTAAAGGATGATTTAAACTTTGGTGCACTCATATCCCCGCTATTTAGCATTTGGGAAGATATTGGGTGTACCTGGGTCAAGGATGGATAAAGTCACTTAAAACCCAATATCGTCTCATTTCTCCTTTTCGTTGGTGTTTTTACACAAGCGGGCGAGATTGAACAAAAAACTTAACCAAAAAACGTTTAAAGGATGATTTAAACTTTGGTGTACTCATATCCCCGCTATTTAGCATTTGGGAAGATATTGGGTGTACCTGGGTCAAGGATGGATAAAGTCACTTAAAACCCAATATCGTCTCATTTCTCCTTTTCGTTGGTGTTTTCATACAAGCGGGCGAGATTGAACAAAAAACTTAACCAAAAAACGTTTAAAGGATGATTTAAACTTTGGTGTACTCAGATCCCCGCTATTTAGCATTTGGGAAGATATTGGGTGTACCTGGGTCAAGGATGGATAAAGTCACTTAAAACCCAATATCGTCTCATTTCTCCTTTTCGTTGGTGTTTTCACACAAGCGGGCGAGATTGAACAAAAAACTTAACCAAAAAACGTTTAAAGGATGATTTAAACTTTGGTGTACTCATATCCCCGCTATTTAGCATTTGGGAAGATATTGGGTGTACCTGGGTCAAGGATGGATAAAGTCACTTAAAACCCAATATCGTCTCATTTCTCCTTTTCGTTGGTGTTTTCACAAAAACTTAACCAAAAAACGTTTAAAGGATGATTTAAACTTTGGTGTACTCAGATCCCCGTTTTTTAGCATTTGGGAAGATATTGGGTGTACCTGGGTCAAGGATGGATAAAGTCACTTAAAACCCAATATCGTCTCATTTCTCTTTTTCCTTGGTGTTTTCGCCCAAGAGGGCGAAATTGAACAAAAAATTTATCCGAAAAACGTTTAAAGGATGATTTAAACTTTGGTGTACTCATATCCCCGGTATTTAGCATTTGGGAAGATATTGGGTGTACCTGGGTCAAGGATGGATAAAGTCACTTAAAACCCAATATCGTCTCATTTCTCCTTTTCGTTGGTGTTTTCACACAAGCGGGCGAGATTGAACAAAAAACTTAACCAAAAAACGTTTAAAGGATGATTGAAACTTTGGTGTACTCAGATCCCCGTTTTTTAGCATTTGGGAAGATATTGGGTGTACCTGGGTCAAGGATGGATAAAGTCACTTAAAACCCAATATCGTCTCATTTCTCCTTTTCGTTGGTGCTTTCACACAAGCGGGCGAGATTGAACAAAAAACTTAACCAAAAAACGTTTAAAGGATGATTTAAACTTTGGTGTACTCAGATCCCCGCTATTTAGCATTTGGGAAGATATTGGGTGTACCTGGGTCAAGGATGGATAAAGTCACTTAAAACCCAATATCGTCTCATTTCTCCTTTTCGTTGGTGTTTTCACACAAACGGGCGAGATTGAACAAAAAACTTAACCAAAAAACGTTTAAAGGATGATTTAAACTTTGGTGTACTCATATCCCCGCTATTTAGCATTTGGGAAGATATTGGGTGTACCTGGGTCAAGGATGGATAAAGTCACTTAAAACCCAATATCGTCTCATTTCTCCTTTTCGTTGGTGTTTTCACACAAGCGGGCGAGATTGAACAAAAAACTTAACCAAAAAACGTTTAAAGGATGATTTAAACTTTGGTGTACTCAGATCCCCGCTATGTAGCATTTGGGAAGATATTGGGTGTACCTGGGTCAAGGATGGATAAAGTCACTTAAAACCCAATATCGTCTCATTTCTCCTTTTCGTTGGTGTTTTCACACAAGCGGGCGAGATTGAACAAAAAACTTAACCAAAAAACGTTTAAAGGATGATTTAAACTTTGGTGTACTCAGATCCCCGCTATTTAGCATTTGGGAAGATATTGGGTGTACCTGGGTCAAGGATGGATAAAGTCACTTAAAACCCAATATCGTCTCATTTCTCCTTTTCGTTGGTGTTTTCACACAAGCGGGCGAGATTGAACAAAAAACTTAACCAAAAAACGTTTAAAGGATGATTTAAACTTTGGTGTACTCATATCCCCGCTATTTAGCATTTGGGAAGATATTGGGTGTACCTGGGTCAAGGATGGATAAAGTCACTTAAAACCCAATATCGTCTCATTTCTCCTTTTCGTTGGTGTTTTCACACAAGCGGGCGAGATTGAACAAAAAATTTAACCAAAAAACGTTTAAAGGATGATTTAAACTTTGGTGTACTCAGATCCCCGCTTTTTAGCATTTGGGAAGATATTGGGTGTACCTGGGTCAAGGATGGATGAAGTCACTTAAAACCCAATATCGTCTCATTTCTCCTTTTCGTTTTTGTTTTCATACAAGCGGGCGAGATTGAACAAAAAACTTAACCAATAAACGTTTAAAGGATGATTTAAACTTTGGTGTACTCATATCCCCGCTATTTAGCATTTGGGAAGATATTGGGTGTACCTGGGTCAAGGATGGATAAAGTCACTTAAAACCCAATATCGTCTCATTTCTCCTTTTCGTTGGTGTTTTCACACAAGCGGGCGAGATTGAACAAAAAACTTAACCAAAAAACGTTTAAAGGATGATTTAAACTTTGGTGTACTCAGATCCCCGTTTTTTAGCATTTGGGAAGATGTTGGGTGTACCTGGGTCAAGGATGGATAAAGTCACTTAAAACCCAATATCGTCTCATTTCTCCTTTTCGTTTTTGTTTTCATACAAGCGGGCGAGATTGAACAAAAAACTTAACCAATAAACGTTTAAAGGATGATTTAAACTTTGGTGTACTCATATCCCCGCTATTTAGCATTTGGGAAGATATTGGGTGTACCTGGGTCAAGGATGGATAAAGTCACTTAAAACCCAATATCGTCTCATTTCTCCTTTTCGTTGGTGTTTTCACACAAGCGGGCGAGATTGAACAAAAAACTTAACCAAAAAACGTTTAAAGGATGATTTAAACTTTGGTGTACTCAGATCCCCGCTTTTTAGCATTTGGGAAGATATTGGGTGTACCTGGGTCAAGGATGGATAAAGTCACTTAAAACCCAATATCGTCTCATTTCTCATTTTCTTTGGTGTTTTTGCCCAAGAGGCCGAAATTGAACAAAAAATTTATCCGAAAAACGTTTAACGGATGATTTAAACTTTGGTATACTCAGATCCCCGCTATTTAGCATTTGGGAAGATATTGGGTGTACCTGGGTCAAGGATGGATAAAGTCACTTAAAACCCAATATCGTCTCATTTCTCCTTTTCCTTGGTGTTTTCGCCCAAGAGGGCGAAATTGAACGAAAAATTTATCCGAAAAACGTTTAAAGGATGATTTAAACTTTGGTGTACTCAGATCCGCGCAATTAGCATTTGGGAAGATATTGTGCGTACCTGGGTCAAGGATGGATAAAGTCACTTAAAACCCAATATCGTCTCATTTCTCCTTTTCCTTGGTGTTTTCGCCCAAGAGGGCGAAATTGAACAAAAAATTTATCCGAAAAACGGTTAACGGATGATTTAAACTTTGGTATACTCAGATCCCCGCTTTTTAGCATTTGGGAAGATATTGTTTGTACCTGGGTCAAGGATGGATAAAGTCACTTAAAACCCAATATCGTCTCATTTCTCCTTTTCGTTGGTGTTTTTACACAAGCGGGCGAGATTGAACAAAAAACTTAACCAAAAAACGTTTAAAGGATGATTTAAACTTTGGTGTACTCAGATCCCCGCTATTTAGCATAATAAAGTCACTTAAAACCCAATATCGTTTCATTTTCCCTTTTCGTTGGTTTTTTCACCCAAGCTGGCGAAATTGAAGAAAAAACTTAAACAAAAAACGTTTAAAGGATGATTTAAACTTTGGTGTACTCAGATCCCCGCTATTTAGCATTTGGGAAGATATTGGGTGTACCTGGGTCAAGGATGGATAAAGTCACTTAAAACCCAATATCGTCTCATTTCTCCTTTTCGTTGGTGTTTTCACACAAGCGGGCGAGATTGAACAAAAAACTTAACCAAAAAACGTTTAAAGGATGATTTAAACTTTGGTGTACTCATATCCCCGCTATTTAGCATTTGGGAAGATATTGGGTGTACCTGGGTCAAGGATGGATAAAGTCACTTAAAACCCAATATCGTCTCATTTCTCCTTTTCGTTGGTGTTTTCATACAAGCGGGCGAGATTGAACAAAAAACTTAACCAAAAAACGTTTAAAGGATGATTTAAACTTTGGTGTACTCAGATCCCCGCTATTTAGCATTTGGGAAGATATTGGGTGTACCTGGGTCAAGGATGGATAAAGTCACTTAAAACCCAATATCGTCTCATTTCTCCTTTTCGTCGGTGTTTTCACACAAGCGGGCGAGATTGAACAAAAAACTTAACCAAAAAACGTTTAAAGGATGATTTAAACTTTGGTGTACTCATATCCCCGCTATTTAGTATTTGGGAAGATATTGTGCGTACCTGGGTCAAGGATGGATAAAGTCACTTAAAACCCAATATCGTCTCATTTCTCCTTTTCGTTGGTGTTTTCACACAAGCGGGCGAGATTGAACAAAAAACTTAACCAAAAAACGTTTAAAGGATGATTTAAACTTTGGTGTACTCAGATCCCCGCTATTTAGCATTTGGGAAGATATTGGGTGTACCTGGGTCAAGGATGGATAAAGTCACTTAAAACCCAATATCGTCTCATTTCTCCTTTTCGTTGGTGTTTTCACACAAGCGGGCGAGATTGAACAAAAAATTTAACCAAAAAACGTTTAAAGGATGATTTAAACTTTGGTATACTCAGATCCCCGCTTTTTAGCATTTGGGAAGATATTGGGTGTACCTGGGTCAAGGATGGATAAAGTCACTTAAAACCCAATATCGTCTCATTTCTCCTTTTCGTTGGTGTTTTCACACAAGGGGCGAGATTGAACAAAAAACTTAACCAAAAAACGTTTAAAGGATGATTTAAACTTTGGTGTACTCATATCCCCGCTATTTAGCATTTGGGAAGATATTGGGTGTACCTGGGTCAAGGATGGATAAAGTCACTTAAAACCCAATATCGTCTCATTTCTCCTTTTCGTTGGTGTTTTCACACAAGCGGGCGAGATTGAACAAAAAACTTAACCAAAAAACGTTTAAAGGATGATTTAAACTTTGGTGTACTCATATCCCCGCTATTTAGCATTTGGGAAGATATTGGGTGTACCTGGGTCAAGGATGAATAAAGTCACTTAAAACCCAATATCGTCTCATTTCTCCTTTTCGTTGGTGTTTTGACACAAACGGGCGAGATTGAACAAAAAACTTAACCAAAAAACGTTTAAAGGATGATTTAAACTTTGGTGTACTCATATCCCCGCTATTTAGCATTTGGGAAGATATTGGGTGTACCTGGGTCAAGGATGGATAAAGTCACTTAAAACCCAATATCGTCTCATTTCTCCTTTTCGTTGGTGTTTTCACACAAGCGGGCGAGATTGAACAAAAAACTTAACCAAAAAACGTTTAAAGGATGATTTAAACTTTGGTGTACTCAGATCCCCGCTATTTAGCATTTGGGAAGATATTGGGTGTACCTGGGTCAAGGATGGATAAAGTCACTTAAAACCCAATATCGTCTCATTTCTCCTTTTCGTTGGTGTTTTCACACAAGCGGGCGAGATTGAACAAAAAACTTAACCAAAAAACGTTTAAAGGATGATTTAAACTTTGGTGTACTCAGATCCCCGCTATTTAGCATTTGGGAAGATATTGGGTGTACCTGGGTCAAGGATGGATAAAGTCACTTAAAACCCAATATCGTCTCATTTCTCCTTTTCGTTGGTGTTTTCACACAAGCGGGCGAGATTGAACAAAAAACTTAACCAAAAAACGTTTAAAGGATGATTTAAACTTTGGTGTACTCATATCCCCGCTATTTAGCATTTGGGAAGATATTGGGTGTACCTGGGTCAAGGATGGATAAAGTCACTTAAAACCCAATATCGTCTCATTTCTCCTTTTCGTTGGTGTTTTCACACAAGCGGGCGAGATTGAACAAAAAATTTAACCAAAAAACGTTTAAAGGATGATTTAAACTTTGGTGTACTCAGATCCCCGCTTTTTAGCATTTGGGAAGATATTGGGTGTACCTGGGTCAAGGATGGATGAAGTCACTTAAAACCCAATATCGTCTCATTTCTCCTTTTCCTTGGTGTTTTCGCCCAAGAGGGCGAAATTGAACAAAAAATTTATCCGAAAAACGTTTAAAGGATGATTTAAACTTTGGTGTACTCATATCCCCGCTATTTAGCATTTGGGAAGATATTGGGTGTACCTGGGTCAAGGATGGATAAAGTCACTTAAAACCCAATATCGTCTCATTTCTCCTTTTCGTTGGTGTTTTCACACAAGCGGGCGAGATTGAACAAAAAACTTAACCAAAAAACGTTTAAAGGATGATTTAAACTTTGGTGTACTCATATCCCCGCTATTTAGCATTTGGGAAGATATTGGGTGTACCTGGGTCAAGGATGGATAAAGTCACTTAAAACCCAATATCGTCTCATTTCTCCTTTTCGTTTTTGTTTTCATACAAGCGGGCGAGATTGAACAAAAAACTTAACCAATAAACGTTTAAAGGATGATTTAAACTTTGGTGTACTCATATCCCCGCTATTTAGCATTTGGGAAGATATTGGGTGTACCTGGGTCAAGGATGGATAAAGTCACTTAAAACCCAATATCGTCTCATTTCTCCTTTTCGTTGGTGTTTTCACACAAGCGGGCGAGATTGAACAAAAAACTTAACCAAAAAACGTTTAAAGGATGATTTAAACTTTGGTGTACTCAGATCCCCGCTTTTTAGCATTTGGGAAGATATTGGGTGTACCTGGGTCAAGGATGGATAAAGTCACTTAAAACCCAATATCGTCTCATTTCTCATTTTCTTTGGTGTTTTTGCCCAAGAGGGCGAAATTGAACAAAAAATTTATCCGAAAAACGTTTAACGGATGATTTAAACTTTGGTATACTCAGATCCCCGCTATTTAGCATTTGGGAAGATATTGGGTGTACCTGGGTCAAGGATGGATAAAGTCACTTAAAACCCAATATCGTCTCATTTCTCCTTTTCGTTGGTGTTTTCACACAAGGGGGCGAGATTGAACAAAAAACTTAACCAAAAAACGTTTAAAGGATGATTAAAACTTTGGTGTACTCATATCCCCGCTATTTAGCATTTGGGAAGATATTGGGTGTACCTGGGTCAAGGATGGATAAAGTCACTTAAAACCCAATATCGTCTCATTTCTCCTTTTCCTTGGTGTTTTCGCCCAAGAGGGCGAAATTGAACGAAAAATTTATCCGAAAAACGTTTAAAGGATGATTTAAACTTTGGTGTACTCAGATCCGCGCAATTAGCATTTGGGAAGATATTGTGCGTACCTGGGTCAAGGATGGATAAAGTCACTTAAAACCCAATATCGTCTCATTTCTCCTTTTAATTGGTGTTTTCGCCCAAGAGGGCGAAATTGAACAAAAAATTTATCCGAAAAACGGTTAACGGATGATTTAAACTTTGGTATACTCAGATCCCCGCTTTTTAGCATTTGGGAAGATATTGTTTGTACCTGGGTCAAGGATGGATAAAGTCACTTAAAACCCAATATCGTCTCATTTCTCCTTTTCGTTGGTGTTTTTACACAAGCGGGCGAGATTGAACAAAAAACTTAACCAAAAAACGTTTAAAGGATGATTTAAACTTTGGTGTACTCAGATCCCCGCTATTTAGCATAATAAAGTCACTTAAAACCCAATATCGTTTCATTTTCCCTTTTCGTTGGTTTTTTCACCCAAGCTGGCGAAATTGAAGAAAAAACTTAAACAAAAAACGTTTAAAGGATGATTTAAACTTTGGTGTACTCAGATCCCCGCTATTTAGCATTTGGGAAGATATTGGGTGTACCTGGGTCAAGGATGGATAAAGTCACTTAAAACCCAATATCGTCTCATTTCTCCTTTTCGTTGGTGTTTTCACACAAGCGGGCGAGATTGAACAAAAAACTTAACCAAAAAACGTTTAAAGGATGATTTAAACTTTGGTGTACTCATATCCCCGCTATTTAGCATTTGGGAAGATATTGGGTGTACCTGGGTCAAGGATGGATAAAGTCACTTAAAACCCAATATCGTCTCATTTCTCCTTTTCGTTGGTGTTTTCATACAAGCGGGCGAGATTGAACAAAAAACTTAACCAAAAAACGTTTAAAGGATGATTTAAACTTTGGTGTACTCAGATCCCCGCTATTTAGCATTTGGGAAGATATTGGGTGTACCTGGGTCAAGGATGGATAAAGTCACTTAAAACCCAATATCGTCTCATTTCTCCTTTTCGTTGGTGTTTTCACACAAGCGGGCGAGATTGAACAAAAAACTTAACCAAAAAACGTTTAAAGGATGATTTAAACTTTGGTGTACTCATATCCCCGCTATTTAGCATTTGGGAAGATATTGGGTGTACCTGGGTCAAGGATGGATAAAGTCACTTAAAACCCAATATCGTCTCATTTCTCCTTTTCGTTGGTGTTTTCACAAAAACTTAACCAAAAACGTTTAAAGGATGATTTAAACTTTGGTGTACTCAGATCCCCGTTTTTTAGCATTTGGGAAGATATTGGGTGTACCTGGGTCAAGGATGGATAAAGTCACTTTAAACCCAATATCGTCTCATTTCTCTTTTTCCTTGGTGTTTTCGCCCAAGAGGGCGAAATTGAACAAAAAATTTATCCGAAAAACGTTTAAAGGATGATTTAAACTTTGGTGTACTCATATCCCCGCTATTTAGCATTTGGGAAGATATTGGGTGTACCTGGGTCAAGGATGGATAAAGTCACTTAAAACCCAATATCGTCTCATTTCTCCTTTTCGTTGGTGTTTTCACACAAGCGGGCGAGATTGAACAAAAAACTTAACCAAAAAACGTTTAAAGGATGATTTAAACTTTGGTGTACTCAGATCCCCGTTTTTTAGCATTTGGGAAGATGTTGGGTGTACCTGGGTCAAGGATGGATAAAGTCACTTAAAACCCAATATCGTCTCATTTCTCCTTTTCGTTGGTGTTTTCACACAAGCGGGCGAGATTGAACAAAAAACTTAACCAAAAAACGTTTAAAGGATGATTTAAACTTTGGTGTACTCAGATCCCCGCTATTTAGCATTTGGGAAGATATTGGGTGTACCTGGGTCAAGGATGGATAAAGTCACTTAAAACCCAATATCGTCTCATTTCTCCTTTTCGTTGGTGTTTTCACACAAGCGGGCGAGATTGAACAAAAAATTTAACCAAAGAACGTTTAAAGGATGATTTAAACTTTGGTATACTCAGATCCCCGCTTTTTAGCATTTGGGAAGATATTGGGTGTACCTGGGTCAAGGATGGATAAAGTCACTTAAAACCCAATATCGTCTCATTTCTCTTTTTCCTTGGTGTTGTCACACAAGCGGGCGAGATTGAACAAAAAACTTAACCAAAAAACGTTTAAAGGATGATTTAAACTTTGGTGTACTCATATCCCCGCTATTTAGCATTTGGGAAGATATTGGGTGTACCTGGGTCAAGGATGGATAAAGTCACTTAAAACCCAATATCGTCTCATTTCTCCTTTTCGTTGGTGTTTTCACACAAGCGGGCGAGATTGAACAAAAAACTTAACCAAAAAACGTTTAAAGGATGATTTAAACTTTGGTGTACTCATATCCCCGCTATTTAGCATTTGGGAAGATATTGGGTGTACCTGGGTCAAGGATGAATAAAGTCACTTAAAACCCAATATCGTCTCATTTCTCCTTTTCGTTGGTGTTTTCACACAAGCGGGCGAGATTGAACAAAAAACTTAACCAAAAAACGTTTAAAGGATGATTTAAACTTTGGTGTACTCAGATCCCCGTTTTTTAGCATTTGGGAAGATATTGGGTGTACCTGGGTCAAGGATGGATAAAGTCACTTAAAACCCAATATCGTCTCATTTTTCTTTTTCCTTGGTGTTTTCGCCCAAGAGGGCGAAATTGAACAAAAAATTTATCCGAAAAACGTTTAAAGGATGATTTAAACTTTGGTGTACTCATATCCCCGCTATTTAGCATTTGGGAAGATATTGGGTGTACCTGGGTCAGGTATGGATAAAGTCACTTAAAACCCAATATCGTCTCATTTCTCCTTTTCGTTGGTGTTTTCACACAAGCGGGCGAGATTGAACAAAAAACTTAACCAAAAAACGTTTAAAGGATGATTTAAACTTTGGTGTACTCAGATCCCCGTTTTTTAGCATTTGGGAAGATATTGGGTGTACCTGGGTCAAGGATGGATAAAGTCACTTAAAACCCAATATCGTCTCATTTCTCCTTTTCGTTGGTGTTTTCACACAAGCGGGCGAGATTGAACAAAAAACTTAACCAAAAAACGTTTAAAGGATGATTTAAACTTTGGTGTACTCAGATCCCCGCTATTTAGCATTTGGGAAGATATTGGGTGAACCTGGGTCAAGGATGGATAAAGTCACTTAAAACCCAATATCGTCTCATTTCTCCTTTTCGTTGGTGTTTTCACACAAGCGGGCGAGATTGAACAAAAAACTTAACCAAAAAACGTTTAAAGGATGATTTAAACTTTGGTGTACTCATATCCCCGCTATTTAGCATTTGGGAAGATATTGGGTGTACCTGGGTCAAGGATGGATAAAGTCACTTAAAACCCAATATCGTCTCATTTCTCCTTTTCGTTGGTGTTTTCACACAAGCGGGCGAGATTGAACAAAAAATTTAACCAAAAAACGTTTAAAGGATGATTTAAACTTTGGTGTACTCAGATCCCCGCTTTTTAGCATTTGGGAAGATATTGGGTGTACCTGGGTCAAGGATGGATAAAGTCACTTAAAACCCAATATCGTCTCATTTCTACTTTTCGTTGGTGTTTTCACACAAGCGGGCGAGATTGAACAAAAAATTTAACCAAAAAACGTTTAAAGTATGATTTAAACTTTGGTATACTCAGATCCCCGCTTTTTAGCAATTTGGGAAGATATTGGGTGTACCTGGGTCAAGGATGGATAAAGTCACTTAAAACCCAATATCGTCTCATTTCTCCTTTTCGTTGGTGTTTTCACACAAGCGGGCGAGATTGAACAAAAAACTTAACCAAAAAACGTTTAAAGGATGATTTAAACTTTGGTGTACTCATATCCCCGCTATTTAGCATTTGGGAAGATATTGGGTGTACCTGGGTCAAGGATGGATAAAGTCACTTAAAACCCAATATCGTCTCATTTCTCTTTTTCCTTGGTGTTTTCACACAAGCGGGCGAGATTGAACAAAAAACTTAACCAAAAAACGTTTAAAGGATGATTTAAACTTTGGTGTACTCAGATCCCCGTTTTTTAGCATTTGGGAAGATATTGGGTGTACCTGGGTCAAGGATGGATAAAGTCACTTAAAACCCAATATCGTCTCATTTCTCCTTTTCGTTGGTGTTTTCACACAAGCGGGCGAGATTGAACAAAAAACTTAACCAAAAAACGTTTAAAGGATGATTTAAACTTTGGTGTACTCAGATCCCCGCTATTTAGCATTTGGGAAGATATTGGGTGAACCTGGGTCAAGGATGGATAAAGTCACTTAAAACCCAATATCGTCTCATTTCTCCTTTTCGTTGGTGTTTTCACACAAGCGGGCGAGATTGAACAAAAAACTTAACCAAAAAACGTTTAAAGGATGATTTAAACTTTGGTGTACTCATATCCCCGCTATTTAGCATTTGGGAAGATATTGGGTGTACCTGGGTCAAGGATGGATAAAGTCACTTAAAACCCAATATCGTCTCATTTCTCCTTTTCGTTGGTGTTTTCACACAAGCGGGCGAGATTGAACAAAAAACTTAACCAAAAAACGTTTAAAGGATGATTTAAACTTTGGTGTACTCAGATCCCCGCTTTTTAGCATTTGGGAAGATATTGGGTGTACCTGGGTCAAGGATGGATAAAGTCACTTAAAACCCAATATCGTCTCATTTCTCCTTTTCGTTGGTGTTTTCACACAAGCTGGCGAGATTGAACAAAAAACTTAACCAAAAAACGTTTAAAGGATGATTTAAACTTTGGTGTACTCAGATCCCCGCTATTTAGCATTTGGGAAGATATTGGGTGTACCTGGGTCAAGGATGGATAAAGTCACTTAAAACCCAATATCGTCTCATTTCTCCTTTTCGTTGGTGTTTTCACACAAGCGGGCGAGATTGAACAAAAAACTTAACCAAAAAACGTTTAAAGGATGATTTAAACTTTGGTGTACTCATATCCCCGCTATTTAGCATTTGGGAAGATATTGGGTGTACCTGAGTCAAGGATGGATAAAGTCACTTAAAACCCAATATCGTCTCATTTCTCCTTTTCGTTGGTGTTTTCACACAAGCGGGCGAGATTGAACAAAAAATTTAACCAAAAAACGTTTAAAGGATGATTTAAACTTTGGTGTACTCATATCCCCGCTATTTAGCATTTGGGAAGATATTGGGTGTACCTGAGTCAAGGATGGATAAAGTCACTTAAAACCCAATATCGTCTCATTTCTCTTTTTCCTTGGTGTTTTCGCCCAAGAGGGCGAAATTGAACAAAAATTTATCCGAAAAACGTTTAAAGGATGATTTAAACTTTGGTGTACTCATATCCCCGCTATTTAGCATTTGGGAAGATATTGGGTGTACCTGGGTCAAGGATGGATAAAGTCACTTAAAACCCAATATCGTCTCATTTCTCCTTTTCGTTGGTGTTTTCACACAAGCGGGCGAGATTGAACAAAAAACTTAACCAAAAAACGTTTAAAGGATGATTTAAACTTTGGTGTACTCATATCCCCGCTATTTAGCATTTGGGAAGATATTGGGTGTACCTGGGTCAAGGATGGATAAAGTCACTTAAAACCCAATATCGTCTCATTTCTCCTTTTCGTTGGTGTTTTCACACAAGCGGGCGAGATTGAACAAAAAATGTAACCAAAAAACGTTTAAAGGATGATTTAAACTTTGGTGTACTCAGATCCCCGCTTTTTAGCATTTGGGAAGATATTGGGTGTACCTGGGTCAAGGATGGATAAAGTCACTTAAAACCCAATATCGTCTCATTTCTCCTTTTCGTTGGTGTTTTCACACAAGCGGGCGAGATTGAACAAAAAATTCAACCAAAAAACGTTTAAAGGATGATTTAAACTTTGGTGTACTCAGATCCCCGCTTTTTAGCATTTGGGAAGATATTGGGTGTACCTGGGTCAAGGATGGATAAAGTCACTTAAAACCCAATATCGTCTCATTTCTCCTTTTCGTTGGTGTTTTCATACAAGCGGGCGAGATTGAACAAAAAACTTAACCAAAAAACGTTTAAAGGATGATTTAAACTTTGGTGTACTGAGATCCCCGTTTTATAGCATTTGGGAAGATATTGGGTGTACCTGGGTCAAGGATGGATAAAGTCACTTAAAACCCAATATCGTCTCATTTCTCCTTTTCCTTGGTGTTTTCGCCCAAGAGGGCGAAATTGAGCAAAAAACTTAACCAAAAAACGTTTAAAGGATGATTTAAACTTTGGTGTACTCATATCCCCGCTATTTAGCATTTGGGAAGATATTGGGTGTACCTGGGTCAAGGATGGATAAAGTCACTTAAAACCCAATATCGTCTCATTTCTCCTTTTCGTTGGTGTTTTCACACAAGCGGGCGAGATTGAACAAAAAATTTAACCAAAAAACGTTTAAAGGATGATTTAAACTTTGGTGTACTCAGATCCCCGCTTTTTAGCATTTGGGAAGATATTGGGTGTACCTGGGTCAAGGATGGATAAAGTCACTTAAAACCCAATATCGTCTCATTTCTCCTTTTCGTTGGTGTTTTCACACAAGCGGGCGAGATTGAACAAAAAATTTAACCAAAAAACGTTTAAAGTATGATTTAAACTTTGGTATACTCAGATCCCCGCTTTTTAGCAATTTGGGAAGATATTGGGTGTACCTGGGTCAAGGATGGATAAAGTCACTTAAAACCCAATATCGTCTCATTTCTCCTTTTCGTTGGTGTTTTCACACAAGCGGGCGAGATTGAACAAAAAACTTAACCAAAAAACGTTTAAAGGATGATTTAAACTTTGGTGTACTCATATCCCCGCTATTTAGCATTTGGGAAGATATTGGGTGTACCTGGGTCAAGGATGGATAAAGTCACTTAAAACCCAATATCGTCTCATTTCTCCTTTTCGTTGGTGTTTTCACACAAGCGGGCGAGATTGAACAAAAAATTTAACCAAAAAACGTTTAAAGGATGATTTAAACTTTGGTGTACTCAGATCCCCGCTTTTTAGCATTTGGGAAGATATTGGGTGTACCTGGGTCAAGGATGGATAAAGTCACTTAAAACCCAATATCGTCTCATTTCTCCTTTTCGTTGGTGTTTTCACACAAGCGGGCGAGATTGAACAAAAAATTTAACCAAAAAACGTTTAAAGTATGATTTAAACTTTGGTATACTCAGATCCCCGCTTTTTAGCAATTTGGGAAGATATTGGGTGTACCTGGGTCAAGGATGGATAAAGTCACTTAAAACCCAATATCGTCTCATTTCTCCTTTTCGTTGGTGTTTTCACACAAGCGGGCGAGATTGAACAAAAAACTTAACCAAAAAACGTTTAAAGGATGATTTAAACTTTGGTGTTCTCATATCCCCGCTATTTAGCATTTGGGAAGATATTGGGTGTACCTGGGTCAAGGATGGATAAAGTCACTTAAAACCCAATATCGTCTCATTTCTCTTTTTCCTTGGTGTTTTCACACAAGCGGGCGAGATTGAACAAAAAATTTAACCAAAAAACGTTTAAAGGATGATTTAAACTTTGGTGTACTCAGATCCCCGCTTTTTAGCATTTGGGAAGATATTGGGTGTACCTGGGTCAAGGATGGATAAAGTCACTTAAAACCCAATATCGTCTCATTTCTCCTTTTCGTTGGTGTTTTCATACAAGCGGGCGAGATTGAACAAAAAATTTAACCAAAAAACGTTTAAAGGATGATTTAAACTTTGGTGTACTGAGATTCCCGTTTTATAGCATTTGGGAAGATATTGGGTGTACCTGGGTCAAGGATGGATAAAGTCACTTAAAACCCAATATCGTCTCATTTCTCCTTTTCCTTGGTGTTTTCGCCCAAGAGGGCGAAATTGAACAAAAAACTTAACCAAAAAACGTTTAAAGGATGATTTAAACTTTGGTGTACTCATATCCCCGCTATTTAGCATTTGGGAAGATATTGGGTGTACCTGGGTCAAGGATGGATAAAGTCACTTAAAACCCAATATCGTCTCATTTCTCCTTTTCGTTGGTGTTTTCACACAAGCGGGCGAGATTGAACAAAAAACTTAACCAAAAAACGTTTAAAGGATGATTTAAACTTTGGTGTACTCATATCCCCGCTATTTAGCATTTGGGAAGATATTGGGTGTACCTGAGTCAAGGATGGATAAAGTCACTTAAAACCCAATATCGTCTCATTTCTCCTTTTCGTTGGTGTTTTCACACAAGCGGGCGAGATTGAACAAAAAACTTAACCAAAAAACGTTTAAAGGATGATTTAAACTTTGGTGTACTCATATCCCCGCTATTTAGCATTTGGGAAGATATTGGGTGTACCTGGGTCAAGGATGGATAAAGTCACTTAAAACCCAATATCGTCTCATTTCTCCTTTTCGTTGGTGTTTTCACACAAGCGGGCGAGATTGAACAAAAAACTTAACCAAAAAACGTTTAAAGGATGATTTAAACTTTGGTGTACTCAGATCCCCGTTTTTTAGCATTTGGGAAGATATTGGGTGTACCTGGGTCAAGGATGGATAAAGTCACTTAAACCCCAATATCGTCTCATTTCTCCTTTTCGTTGGTGTTTTCACACAAGCGGGCGAGATTGAACAAAAAACTTAACCAAAAAACGTTTAAAGGATGATTTAAACTTTGGTGTACTGAGATCCCCGTTTTTTAGCATTTGAGAAGATATTGGGTGTACCTGGGTCAAGGATGGATAAAGTCACTTAAAATCCAATATCGTCTCATTTCTCCTTTTCGTTGGTGTTTTCACACAAGCGGGCGAGATTGAACAAAAAACTTAACCAAAAAACGTTTAAAGGATGATTTAAACTTTGGTGTACTCAGATCCCCGCTTTTTAGCATTTGGGAAGATATTGGGTGTACCTGGGTCAAGGATGGATAAAGTCACTTAAAACCCAATATCGTCTCATTTCTCCTTTTCGTTGGTGTTTTCACACAAGCGGGCGAGATTGAACAAAAAATTTAACCAAAAAACGTTTAAAGGATGATTTAAACTTTGGTGTACTCAGATCCCCGCTTTTTAGCATTTGGGAAGATATTGGGTGTACCTGGGTCAAGGATGGATAAAGTCACTTAAAATCCAATATCGTCTCATTTCTCCTTTTCGTTGGTGTTTTCACACAAGCGGGCGAGATTGAACAAAAAACTTAACCAAAAAACGTTTAAAGGATGATTTAAACTTTGGTATACTCAGATCCCCGCTTTTTAGCATTTGGGAAGATATTGGGTGTACCTGGGTCAAGGATGGATAAAGTCACTTAAAACCCAATATCGTCTCATTTCTCCTTTTCGTTGGTGTTTTCACACAAGCGGGCGAGATTGAACAAAAAATTTAACCAAAAAACGTTTAAAGGATGATTTAAACTTTGGTGTACTCAGATCCCCGCTTTTTAGCATTTGGGAAGATATTGGGTGTACCTGGGTCAAGGATGGATAAAGTCACTTAAAACCCAATATCGTCTCATTTCTCCTTTTCGTTGGTGTTTTCACACAAGCGGGCGAGATTGAACAAAAAACTTAACCGAAAAACGTTTAAAGTATGATTTAAACTTTGGTATACTCAGATCCCCGCTTTTTAGCAATTTGGGAAGATATTGGGTGTACCTGGGTCAAGGATGGATAAAGTCACTTAAAATCCAATATCGTCTCATTTCTCCTTTTCGTTGGTGTTTTCACACAAGCGGGCGAGATTGAACAAAAAACTTAACCAAAAAACGTTTAAAGGATGATTTAAACTTTGGTGTACTCATATCCCCGCTTTTTAGCATTTGGGAAGATATTGGGTGTACCTGGGTCAAGGATGGATAAAGTCACTGAAAACCCAATATCGTCTCATTTCTCCTTTTCGTTGGTGTTTTCACACAAGCGGGCGAGATTGAACAAAAAATTTAACCAAAAAACGTTTAAAGGATGATTTAAACTTTGGTGTACTCAGATCCCCGCTTTTTAGCATTTGGGAAGATATTGGGTGTACCTGGGTCAAGGATGGATAAAGTCACTTAAAACCCAATATCGTCTCATTTCTCCTTTTCGTTGGTGTTTTCACACAAGCGGGCGAGATTGAACAAAAAATTTAACCAAAAAACGTTCAAAGGATGATTTAAACTTTGGTGTACTCAGATCCCCGCTTTTTAGCATTTGGGAAGATATTGGGTGTACCTGGGTCAAGGATGGATAAAGTCACTTAAAATCCAATATCGTCTCATTTCTCCTTTTCGTTGGTGTTTTCACACAAGCGGGCGAGATTGAACAAAAAACTTAACCAAAAAACGTTTAAAGGATGATTTAAACTTTGGTGTACTCATATCCCCGCTTTTTAGCATTTGGGAAGATATTGGGTGTACCTGGGTCAAGGATGGATAAAGTCACTTAAAACCCAATATCGTCTCATTTCTCCTTTTCGTTGGTGTTTTCACACAAGCGGGCGAGATTGAACAAAAAACTTAACCAAAAAACGTTTAAAGGATGATTTAAACTTTGGTGTACTCAGATCCCCGCTTTTTAGCATTTGGGAAGATATTGGGTGTACCTGGGTCAAGGATGGATAAAGTCACTTAAAACCCAATATCGTCTCATTTCTCCTTTTCGTTGGTGTTTTCATACAAGCGGGCGAGATTGAACAAAAAACTTAACCAAAAAACGTTTAAAGGATGATTTAAACTTTGGTGTACTGAGATCCCCGTTTTTTAGCATTTGGGAAGATATTGGGTGTACCTGGGTCAAGGATGGATAAAGTCACTTAAAACCCAATATCGTCTCATTTCTCCTTTTCCTTGGGGTTTTCGCCCAAGAGGGCGAAATTGAACAAAAAATTTATCCGAAAAACGTTTAAAGGATGATTTAAACTTTGGTGTACTCATATCCCCGCTATTTAGCTTTTGGGAAGATATTGGGTGTACCTGGGTCAAGGATGGATAAAGTCACTTAAAACCCAATATCGTCTCATTTCTCCTTTTCGTTGGTGTTTTCACACAAGCGGGCGAGATTGAACAAAAAACTTAACCAAAAAACGTTTAAAGGATGATTTAAACTTTGGTGTACTCAGATCCCCGCTTTTTAGCATTTGGGAAGATATTGGGTGTACCTGGGTCAAGGATGGATAAAGTCACTTAAAACCCAATATCGTCTCATTTCTCCTTTTCGTTGGTGTTTTCACACAAGCGGGCGAGATTGAACAAAAAACTTAATCAAAAAACGTTTAAAGGATGATTTAAACTTTGGTGTACTCAGATCCCCGCTTTTTAGCATTTCTGAAGATATTGGGTGTACCTGGGTCAAGGATGGATAAAGTCACTTAAAACCCAATATCGTCTCATTTCTCCTTTTCGTTGGTGTTTTCATACAAGCGGGCGAGATTGAACAAAAAACTTAACCAAAAAACGTTTAAAGGATGAGTTAAACTTTGGTGTACTCATATCCCCGCTATTTAGCATTTGGGAAGATATTGGGTGTACCTGGGTCAAGGATGGATAAAGTCACTTAAAACCCAATATCGTCTCATTTCTCCTTTTCGTTGGTGTTTTCACACAAGCGGGCGAGATTGAACAAAAAACTTAATCAAAAAACGTTTAAAGGATGATTTAAACTTTGGTGTACTCAGATCCCCGCTTTTTAGCATTTGGGAAGATATTGGGTGTACCTGGGTCAAGGATGGATAAAGTCACTTAAAACCCAATATCGTCTCATTTCTCCTTTTCGTTGGTGTTTTCATACAAGCGGGCGAGATTGAACAAAAAACTTAACCAAAAAACGTTTAAAGGATGATTTAAACTTTGGTGTACTGAGATCCCCGTTTTTTAGCATTTGAGAAGATATTGGGTGTACCTGGGTCAAGGATGTATAAAGTCACTTAAAACCCAATATCGTCTCATTTCTCCTTTTCGTTGGTGTTTTCACACAAGCGGGCGAGATTGAACAAAAAATTTATCCGAAAAACGTTTAAAGGATGATTTAAACTTTGGTGTACTCATATCCCCGCTATTTAGCTTTTGGGAAGATATTGTGTGTACCTGGGTCAAGGATGGATAAAGTCACTTAAAACCCAATATCGTCTCATTTCTCCTTTTCGTTGGTGTTTTCACACAAGCGGGCGAGATTGAACAAAAAACTTAACCAAAAAACGTTTAAAGGATGAGTTAAACTTTGGTGTACTCAGATCCCCGCTATTTAGCATTTGGGAAGATATTGGGTGTACCTGGGTCAAGGATGGATAAAGTCACTTAAAATCCAATATCGTCTCATTTCTCCTTTTCGTTGGTGTTTTCACACAAGCGGGCGAGATTGAACAAAAAACTTAACCAAAAAACGTTTAAAGGATGATTTAAACTTTGGTGTACTCAGATCCCCGCTTTTTAGCATTTGGGAAGATATTGGGTGTACCTGGGTCAAGGATGGATAAAGTCACTTAAAACCCAATATCGTCTCATTTCTCCTTTTCGTTGGTGTTTTCACACAAGCGGGCGAGATTGAACAAAAAATTTAACCAAAAAACGTTTAAAGGATGATTTAAACTTTGGTGTACTCAGATCCCCGCTTTTTAGCATTTGGGAAGATATTGGGTGTACCTGGGTCAAGGATGGATAAAGTCACTTAAAACCCAATATCGTCTCATTTCTCCTTTTCGTTGGTGTTTTCACACAAGCGGGCGAGATTGAACAAAAAACTTAATCAAAAAACGTTTAAAGGATGATTTAAACTTTGGTGTACTCAGATCCCCGCTTTTTAGCATTTCTGAAGATATTGGGTGTACCTGGGTCAAGGATGGATAAAGTCACTTAAAACCCAATATCGTCTCATTTCTCCTTTTCGTTGGTGTTTTCATACAAGCGGGCGAGATTGAACAAAAAACTTAACCAAAAAACGTTTAAAGGATGAGTTAAACTTTGGTGTACTCATATCCCCGCTATTTAGCATTTGGGAAGATATTGGGTGTACCTGGGTCAAGGATGGATAAAGTCACTTAAAACCCAATATCGTCTCATTTCTCCTTTTCGTTGGTGTTTTCACACAAGCGGGCGAGATTGAACAAAAAATTTAACCAAAAAACGTTTAAAGGATGATTTAAACTTTGGTGTACTCAGATCCCCGCTTTTTAGCATTTGGGAAGATATTGGGTGTACCTGGGTCAAGGATGGATAAAGTCACTTAAAACCCAATATCGTCTCATTTCTCCTTTTCGTTGGTGTTTTCATACAAGCGGGCGAGATTGAACAAAAAACTTAACCAAAAAACGTTTAAAGGATGATTTAAACTTTGGTGTACTGAGATCCCCGTTTTTTAGCATTTGGGAAGATATTGGGTGTACCTGGGTCAAGGATGGATAAAGTCACTTAAAACCCAATATCGTCTCATTTCTCCTTTTCCTTGGTGTTTTCGCCCAAGAGGGCGAAATTGAACAATAAATTTATCCGAAAAAACGTTTAAAGGATGAATTAAACTTTGGTGTACTCATATCCCCGCTATTTAGCTTTTGGGAAGATATTGGGTGTACCTGGGTCAAGGATGGATAAAGTCACTTAAAACCCAATATCGTCTCATTTCTCCTTTTCGTTGGTGTTTTCACACAAGCGGGCGAGATTGAACAAAAAACTTAACCAAAAAACGTTTAAAGGATGATTTAAACTTTGGTGTACTCATATCCCCGCTATTTAGCATTTGGGAAGATATTGGGTGTACCTGGGTCAAGGATGGATAAAGTCACTTAAAACCCAATATCGTCTCATTTCTCCTTTTCGTTGGTGTTTTCACACAAGCGGGCGAGATTGAACAAAAAACTTAACCAAAAAACGTTTAAAGGATAATTTAAACTTTGGTGTACTCAGATCCCCGCTTTTTAGCATTTGGGAAGATATTGGGTGTACCTGGGTCAAGGATGGATAAAGTCACTTAAAACCCAATATCGTCTCATTTCTCCTTTTCGTTGGTGTTTTCACACAAGCGGGCGAGATTGAACAAAAAACTTAACCAAAAAACGTTTAAAGGATGATTTAAACTTTGGTGTACTCATATCCCCGCTATTTAGCATTTGGGAAGATATTGGGTGTACCTGGGTCAAGGATGGATAAAGTCACTTAAACCCCAATATCGTCTCATTTCTCCTTTTCGTTGGTGTTTTCACACAAGCGGGCGAGATTGAACAAAAAACTTAACCAAAAAACGTTTAAAGGATGATTTAAACTTTGGTGTACTCATATCCCCGCTATTTAGCATTTGGGAAGATATTGGGTGTACCTGGGTCAAGGATGGATAAAGTCACTTAAAACCCAATATCGTCTCATTTCTCCTTTTCGTTGGTGTTTTCACACAAGCGGGCGAGATTGAACAAAAAACTTAACCAAAAAACGTTTAAAGGATGATTTAAACTTTGGTGTACTCAGATCCCCGCTTTTTAGCATTTGGGAAGATATTGGGTGTACCTGGGTCAAGGATGGATAAAGTCACTTAAAACACAATATCGTCTCATTTCTCCTTTTCGTTGGTGTTTTCACACAAGCGGGCGAGATTGAACAAAAAACTTAACCAAAAAACGTTTAAAGGATGATTTAAACTTTGGTGTACTCAGATCCCCGCTTTTTAGCATTTGGGGAGATATTGGGTGTACCTGGGTCAAGGATGGATAAAGTCACTTAAAACCCAATATCGTCTCATTTCTCCTTTTCCTTGGTGTTTTTGCCCAAGAGGGCGAAATTGAACAAAAAATTTATCCGAAAAAACGTTTAAAGGATGATTTAAACTTTGGTGTACTCATATCCCCGCTATTTAGCATTTGGGAAGATATTGGGTGTACCTGGGTCAAGGATGGATAAAGTCACTTAAAACCCAATATCGTCTCATTTCTCCTTTTCGTTGGTGTTTTCACACAAGCGGGCGAGATTGAACAAAAAACTTAACCAAAAAACGTTTAAAGGATGATTTAAACTTTGGTGTACTCATATCCCCGCTATTTAGCATTTGGGAAGATATTGGGTGTACCTGGGTCAAGGATGGATAAAGTCACTTAAAACCCAATATCGTCTCATTTCTCCTTTTCGTTGGTGTTTTCACACAAGCGGGCGAGATTGAACAAAAAATTTAACCAAAAAACGTTTAAAGGATGATTTAAACTTTGGTGTACTCAGATCCCCGCTTTTTAGCATTTGGGAAGATATTGGGTGTACCTGGGTCAAGGATGGATAAAGTCACTTAAAACCCAATATCGTCTCATTTCTCCTTTTCGTTGGTGTTTTCACACAAGCGGGCGAGATTGAACAAAAAATTTAACCAAAAAACGTTTAAAGGATGATTTAAACTTTGGTGTACTCAGATCCCCGCTTTTTAGCATTTGGGAAGACTTAAAACCCAATATCGTCTCATTTCTCCTTTTCGTTGGTGTTTTCACACAAGTGGGCGAGATTGAACAAAAAATTTAACCAAAAAACGTTTAAAGGATGATTTAAACTTTGGTGTACTCAGATCCCCGCTTTTTAGCATTTGGGAAGATATTGGGTGTACCTGGGTCAAGGATGGATAAAGTCACTTAAACCCCAATATCGTCTCATTTCTCCTTTTCGTTGGTGTTTTCACACAAGCGGGCGAGATTGAACAAAAAACTTAACCAAAAAACGTTTAAAGGATGATTTAAACTTTGGTGTACTCAGATCCCCGCTTTTTAGCATTTGGGAAGATATTGGGTGTACCTGGGTCAAGGATGGATAAAGTCACTTAAAACCCAATATCGTCTCATTTCTCCTTTTCCTTGGTGTTTTCGCCCAAGAGGGCGAAATTGAACAAAAAATTTATCCGAAAAACGTTTAAAGGATGATTTAAACTTTGGTGTACTCATATCCCCGCTATTTAGCATTTGGGAAGATATTGGGTGTACCTGGGTCAAGGATGGATAAAGTCACTTAAAACCCAATATCGTCTCATTTCTCCTTTTCGTTGGTGTTTTCACACAAGCGGGCGAGATTGAACAAAAAACTTAACAAAAAAACGTTTAAAGGATGATTTAAACTTTGGTGTACTCATATCCCCGCTATTTAGCATTTGGGAAGATATTGGGTGTACCTGGGTCAAGGATGGATAAAGTCACTTAAAACCCAATATCGTCTCATTTCTCCTTTTCGTTGGTGTTTTCGCACAAGCGGGCGAGATTGAACAAAAAACTTAACCAAAAAACGTTTAAAGGATGATTTAAACTTTGGTGTACTCAGATCCCCGCTTTTTAGCATTTGGGAAGATATTGAGTGTACCTGGGTCAAGGATGGATAAAGTCACTTAAAACCCAATATCGTCTCATTTCTCCTTTTCGTTGGTGTTTTCACACAAGCGGGCGAGATTGAACAAAAAACTTAACCAAAAAACGTTTAAAGGATGATTTAAACTTTGGTGTACTCATATCCCCGCTATTTAGCATTTGGGAAGATATTGGGTGTACCTGGGTCAAGGATGGATAAAGTCACTTAAAACCCAATATCGTCTCATTTCTCCTTTTCGTTGGTGTTTTCATACAAGCGGGCGAGATTGAACAGAAAACTTAACCAAAAAACGTTTAAAGGATGATTTAAACTTTGGTGTACTCATATCCCCGCTATTTAGCATTTGGGAAGATATTGGGTGTACCTGGGTCATGGATGGATAAAGTCACTTAAAACCCAATATCGTCTCATTTCTCCTTTTCGTTGGTGTTTTCACACAAGCGGGCGAGATTGAACAAAAAACTTAACCAAAAAACGTTTAAAGGATGATTTAAACTTTGGTGTACTCAGATCCCCGCTATTTAGCATTTGGGAAGATATTGGGTGTACCTGGGTCAAGGATGGATAAAGTCACTTAAAACCCAATATCGTCTCATTTCTCCTTTTCGTTGGTGATTTCACACAAGCGGGCGAGATTGAACAAAAAACTTAACCAAAAAACGTTTAAAGGATGATTTAAACTTTGGTGTACTCAGATCCCCGCTATTTAGCATTTGGGAAGATATTGGGTGTACCTGGGTCAAGGATGGATAAAGTCACTTAAAACCCAATATCGTCTCATTTCTCCTTTTCGTTGGTGTTTTCGCACAAGCGGGCGAGATTGAACAAAAAACTTAACCAAAAAACGTTTAAAGGATGATTTAAACTTTGGTGTACTCAGATCCCCGCTTTTTAGCATTTGGGAAGATATTGGGTGTACCTGGGTCAAGGATGGATAAAGTCACTTAAAACCCAATATCGTCTTTTCGTTTTCGTTGGTGTTTTCACACAAGCGGGCGAGATTGAGCAAAAAAACTTAACCAAAAAACGTTTAAAGGATGATTTAAACTTTGGTGTACTCAGATCCCCGCTTTTTAGCATTTGGGAAGATATTGGGTGTACCTGGGTCAAGGATGGATAAAGTCACTTAAAACCCAATATCGTCTCATTTCTCCTTTTCGTTGGTGTTTTCACACAAGCGGGCGAGATTGAGCAAAAAACTTAACCAAAAAACGTTTAAAGGATGATTTAAACTTTGGTGTACTCAGATCCCCGCTTTTTAGCATTTGGGAAGATATTGGGTGTACCTGGGTCAAGGATGGATAAAGTCACTTAAAACCCAATATCGTCTCATTTCTCCTTTTCGTTGGTGTTTTCACACAAGCGGGCGAGATTGAGCAAAAAACTTAACCAAAAAAACGTTTAAAGGATGATTTAAATTTTGGTGTACTCATATCCCCGCTATTTAGCATTTGGGAAGATATTGGGTGTACCTGGTTCATGGATGGATAAAGCCACTTAAAACCCAATATCGTCTCATTTCTCCTTTTCGTTGGTGTTTTCACACAAGCGGGCGAGATTGAACAAAAAACTTAACCAAAAAACGTTTAAAGGATGATTTAAACTTTGGTGTACTCAGATCCCCGCTATTTAGCATTTGGGAAGATATTGGGTGTACCTGGGTCAAGGATGGATAAAGTCACTTAAAACCCAATATCGTCTCATTTCTCCTTTTCGTTGGTGTTTTCACACAAGCGGGCGAGATTGAACAAAAAACTTAACCAAAAAACGTTTAAAGGATGATTTAAACTTTGGTGTACTCAGATCCCCGCTATTTAGCATTTGGGAAGATATTGGGTGTACCTGGGTCAAGGATGGATAAAGTCACTTAAAACCCAATATCGTCTCATTTCTCCTTTTCGTTGGTGTTTTCACACAAGCGGGCGAGATTGAACAAAAAACTTAACCAAAAAAACGTTTAAAGGATGATTTAAACTTTGGTGTACTCAGATCCCCGCTTTTTAGCATTTGGGAAGATATTGGGTGTACCTGGGTCAAGGATGGATAAAGTCACTTAAAACCCAATATCGTCTCATTTCTCCTTTTCGTTGGTGTTTTTCACACAAGCGGGCGAGATTGAACAAAAAACTTAACCAAAAAACGTTTAAAGGATGATTTAAACTTTGGTGTACTCAGATCCCCGCTATTTAGCATTTGGGAAGATATTGGGTGTACCTGGGTCAAGGATGGATAAAGTCACTTAAAACCCAATATCGTCTCATTTCTCCTTTTCGTTGGTGTTTTCACACAAGCGGGCGAGATTGAACAAAAAAACTTAACCAAAAAACGTTTAAAGGATGATTTAAACTTTGGTGTACTCAGATCCCCGCTATTTAGCATTTGGGAAGATATTGGGTGTACCTGGGTCAAGGATGGATAAAGTCACTTAAAACCCAATATCGTCTCATTTCTCCTTTTCGTTGGTGTTTTCACACAAGCGGGCGAGATTGAACAAAAAAACTTAACCAAAAAAACGTTTAAAGGATGATTTAAAACTTTGGTGTACTCAGATCCCCGCTTTTTAGCATTTGGGAAGATATTGGGTGTACCTGGGTCAAGGATGGATAAAGTCACTTAAAAACCCAATATCGTCTCATTTCTCCTTTTCGTTGGTGTTTTCACACAAGCGGGCGAGATTGAGCAAAAAACTTAACCAAAAAAAGTTTAAAGGATGATTTAAAATTTGGTGTACTCAGATCCCCGCTTTTTAGCATTTGGGAAGATATTGGGTGTACCTGGGTCAAGGATGGATAAAGTCACTTAAAACCCAATATCGTCTCATTTCTCCTTTTCGTTGGTGTTTTTCACACAAGCGGGCGAGATTGAGCAAAAAACTTAACCAAAAAACGTTTAAAGGATGATTTAAACTTTGGTGTACTCAGATCCCCGCTTTTTAGCATTTGGGAAGATATTGGGTGTACCTGGGTCAAGGATGGATAAAGTCACTTAAAACCCAATATCGTCTCATTTCTCCTTTTCGTTGGTGTTTTCACACAAGCGGGCGAGATTGAGCAAAAAACTTAACAAAAAAAACGTTTTAAAGGATGATTTAAACTTTGGTGTACTCAGATCCCCGCTATTTAGCATTTGGGAAGATATTGGGTGTACCTGGGTCAAGGATGGATAAAGTCACTTAAAACCCAATATCGTCTCATTTCTCCTTTTCGTTGGTGTTTTCATACAAGCGGGCGAGATTGAACAAAAAACTTAACCAAAAAACGTTTAAAGGATGATTTAAACTTTGGTGTACTCATATCCCCGCTATTTAGCATTTGGGAAGATATTGGGTGTACCTGGGTCATGGATGGATAAAGTCACTTAAAACCCAATATCGTCTCATTTCTCCTTTTCGTTGGTGTTTTTCACACAAGCGGGCGAGATTGAACAAAAAACTTAACCAAAAAACGTTTAAAGGATGATTTAAACTTTGGTGTACTCAGATCCCCGCTATTTAGCATTTGGGAAGATATTGGGTGTACCTGGGTCAAGGATGGATAAAGTCACTTAAAACCCAATATCGTCTCATTTCTCCTTTTCGTTGGTGTTTTCACACAAGCGGGCGAGATTGAACAAAAAACTTAAACAAAAAACGTTTAAAGGATGATTTAAACTTTGGTGTACTCAGATCCCCGCTTTTTAGCATTTGGGAAGATATTGGGTGTACCTGGGTCAAGGATGGATAAAGTCACTTAAAACCCAATATCGTCTCATTTCTCCTTTTCGTTGGTGTTTTCACACAAGCGGGCGAGATTGAGCAAAAAACTTAACCAAAAAACGTTTAAAGGATGATTTAAACTTTGGTGTACTCAGATCCCCGCTTTTGAGCATTTGGGAAGATATTGGGTGTACCTGGGTCAAGGATGGATAAAGTCACTTAAAACCCAATATCGTCTCATTTCTCCTTTTCGTTGGTGTTTTCACACAAGTGGGCGAGATTGAACAAAAAAACTTAACCAAAAAAACGTTTAAAGGATGATTTAAAACTTTGGTGTACTCATATCCCCGCTATTTAGCATTTGGGAAGATATTGGGTGTACCTGGGTCAAGGATGGATAAAGTCACTTAAAACCCAATATCGTCTCATTTCTCCTTTTCGTTGGTGTTTTCATACAAGCGGGCGAGATTGAACAAAAAACTTAACCAAAAAACGTTTAAAGGATGATTTAAACTTTGGTGTACTCAGATCCCCGCTTTTTAGCATTTGGGAAGATATTGGGTGTACCTGGGTCAAGGATGGATAAAGTCACTTAAAACCCAATATCGTCTCATTTCTCCTTTTCGTTGGTGTTTTCACACAAGCGGGCGAGATTGAGCAAAAAACTTAACCAAAAAAACGTTTAAAGGATGATTTAAACTTTGGTGTACTCAGATCCCCGCTTTTGAGCATTTGGGAAGATATTGGGTGTACCTGGGTCAAGGATGGATAAAGTCACTTAAAACCCAATATCGTCTCATTTCTCCTTTTCGTTGGTGTTTTCACACAAGCGGGCGAGATTGAACAAAAAACTTAACCAAAAAAACGTTTAAAGGATGATTTAAACTTTGGTGTACTCATATCCCCGCTATTTAGCATTTGGGAAGATATTGGGTGTACCTGGGTCAAGGATGGATAAAGTCACTTAAAACCCAATATCGTCTCATTTCTCCTTTTCGTTGGTGTTTTCACACAAGCGGGCGAGATTGAGCAAAAAACTTAACCAAAAAACGTTTAAAGGATGATTTAAACTTTGGTGTACTCAGATCCCCGCTTTTGAGCATTTGGGAAGATATTGGGTGTACCTGGGTCAAGGATGGATAAAGTCACTTAAAACCCAATATCGTCTCATTTCTCCTTTTCGTTGGTGTTTTCACACAAGCGGGCGAGATTGAACAAAAAAACTTAACCAAAAAACGTTTAAAGGATGATTTAAACTTTGGTGTACTCAGATCCCCGCTTTTTAGCATTTGGGAAGATATTGGGTGTACCTGGGTCAAGGATGGATAAAGTCACTTAAAACCCAATATCGTCTTTTCGTTTTCGTTGGTGTTTTCACACAAGCGGGCGAGATTGAGCAAAAAACTTAACCAAAAAACGTTTAAAGGATGATTTAAACTTTGGTGTACTCAGATCCCCGCTTTTTTAGCATTTGGGAAGATATTGGGTGTACCTGGGTCAAGGATGGATAAAGTCACTTAAAACCCAATATCGTCTCATTTCTCCTTTTCGTTGGTGTTTTCACACAAGCGGGCGAGATTGAGCAAAAAACTTAACCAAAAAACGTTTAAAGGATGATTTAAACTTTGGTGTACTCAGATCCCCGCTTTTTAGCATTTGGGAAGATATTGGGTGTACCTGGGTCAAGGATGGATAAAGTCACTTAAAACCCAATATCGTCTCATTTCTCCTTTTCGTTGGTGTTTTCACACAAGCGGGCGAGATTGAGCAAAAAACTTAACCAAAAAACGTTTAAAGGATGATTTAAACTTTTGGTGTACTCATATCCCCGCTATTTAGCATTTGGGAAGATATTGGGTGTACCTGGGTCAAGGATGGATAAAGTCACTTAAAACCCAATATCGTCTCATTTCTCCTTTTCGTTGGTGTTTTCATACAAGCGGGCGAGATTGAACAAAAAACTTAACCAAAAAACGTTTAAAGGATGATTTAAACTTTGGTGTACTCATATCCCCGCTATTTAGCATTTGGGAAGATATTGGGTGTACCTGGGTCATGGATGGATAAAGCCACTTAAAACCCAATATCGTCTCATTTCTCCTTTTCGTTGGTGTTTTCACACAAGCGGGCGAGATTGAACAAAAAACTTAACCAAAAAACGTTTAAAGGATGATTTAAACTTTGGTGTACTCAGATCCCCGCTATTTAGCATTTGGGAAGATATTGGGTGTACCTGGGTCAAGGATGGATAAAGTCACTTAAAACCCAATATCGTCTCATTTCTCCTTTTCGTTGGTGTTTTCACACAAGCGGGCGAGATTGAACAAAAAACTTAACCAAAAAACGTTTAAAGGATGATTTAAACTTTGGTGTACTCAGATCCCCGCTATTTAGCATTTGGGAAGATATTGGGTGTACCTGGGTCAAGGATGGATAAAGTCACTTAAAACCCAATATCGTCTCATTTCTCCTTTTCGTTGGTGTTTTCACACAAGCGGGCGAGATTGAACAAAAAACTTAACCAAAAAACGTTTTAACTTTTAAACTTTGGTGTACTCAGATCCCCGCTTTTTAGCATTTGGGAAGATATTGGGTGTACCTGGGTCAAGGATGGATAAAGTCACTTAAAACCCAATATCGTCTCATTTCTCCTTTTCGTTGGTGTTTTCACACAAGCGGGCGAGATTGAACAAAAAACTTAACCAAAAAACGTTTAAAGGATGATTTAAACTTTGGTGTACTCAGATCCCCGCTATTTAGCATTTGGGAAGATATTGGGTGTACCTGGGTCAAGGATGGATAAAGTCACTTAAAACCCAATATCGTCTCATTTCTCCTTTTCGTTGGTGTTTTCACACAAGCGGGCGAGATTGAACAAAAAACTTAACCAAAAAACGTTTAAAGGATGATTTAAACTTTGGTGTACTCAGATCCCCGCTATTTAGCATTTGGGAAGATATTGGGTGTACCTGGGTCAAGGATGGATAAAGTCACTTAAAACCCAATATCGTCTCATTTCTCCTTTTCGTTGGTGTTTTCACACAAGCGGGCGAGATTGAACAAAAAACTTAACCAAAAAACGTTTAAAGGATGATTTAAACTTTGGTGTACTCAGATCCCCGCTTTTTAGCATTTGGGAAGATATTGGGTGTACCTGGGTCAAGGATGGATAAAGTCACTTAAAACCCAATATCGTCTCATTTCTCCTTTTCGTTGGTGTTTTCACACAAGCGGGCGAGATTGAGCAAAAAACTTAACCAAAAAAAGTTTAAAGGATGATTTAAAATTTGGTGTACTCAGATCCCCGCTTTTTAGCATTTGGGAAGATATTGGGTGTACCTGGGTCAAGGATGGATAAAGTCACTTAAAACCCAATATCGTCTCATTTCTCCTTTTCGTTGGTGTTTTCACACAAGCGGGCGAGATTGAGCAAAAAACTTAACCAAAAAACGTTTAAAGGATGATTTAAACTTTGGTGTACTCAGATCCCCGCTTTTTAGCATTTGGGAAGATATTGGGTGTACCTGGGTCAAGGATGGATAAAGTCACTTAAAACCCAATATCGTCTCATTTCTCCTTTTCGTTGGTGTTTTCACACAAGCGGGCGAGATTGAACAAAAAACTTAACAAAAAAACGTTTAAAGGATGATTTAAACTTTGGTGTACTCAGATCCCCGCTATTTAGCATTTGGGAAGATATTGGGTGTACCTGGGTCAAGGATGGATAAAGTCACTTAAAACCCAATATCGTCTCATTTCTCCTTTTCGTTGGTGTTTTCATACAAGCGGGCGAGATTGAACAAAAAACTTAACCAAAAAACGTTTAAAGGATGATTTAAACTTTGGTGTACTCATATCCCCGCTATTTAGCATTTGGGAAGATATTGGGTGTACCTGGGTCATGGATGGATAAAGTCACTTAAAACCCAATATCGTCTCATTTCTCCTTTTCGTTGGTGTTTTCACACAAGCGGGCGAGATTGAACAAAAAACTTAACCAAAAAACGTTTAAAGGATGATTTAAACTTTGGTGTACTCAGATCCCCGCTATTTAGCATTTGGGAAGATATTGGGTGTACCTGGGTCAAGGATGGATAAAGTCACTTAAAACCCAATATCGTCTCATTTCTCCTTTTCGTTGGTGTTTTCACACAAGCGGGCGAGATTGAACAAAAAACTTAAACAAAAAACGTTTAAAGGATGATTTAAACTTTGGTGTACTCAGATCCCCGCTTTTTAGCATTTGGGAAGATATTGGGTGTACCTGGGTCAAGGATGGATAAAGTCACTTAAAACCCAATATCGTCTCATTTCTCCTTTTCGTTGGTGTTTTCACACAAGCGGGCGAGATTGAGCAAAAAACTTAACCAAAAAACGTTTAAAGGATGATTTAAACTTTGGTGTACTCAGATCCCCGCTTTTGAGCATTTGGGAAGATATTGGGTGTACCTGGGTCAAGGATGGATAAAGTCACTTAAAACCCAATATCGTCTCATTTCTCCTTTTCGTTGGTGTTTTCACACAAGTGGGCGAGATTGAACAAAAAACTTAACCAAAAAACGTTTAAAGGATGATTTAAACTTTGGTGTACTCATATCCCCGCTATTTAGCATTTGGGAAGATATTGGGTGTACCTGGGTCAAGGATGGATAAAGTCACTTAAAACCCAATATCGTCTCATTTCTCCTTTTCGTTGGTGTTTTCATACAAGCGGGCGAGATTGAACAAAAAACTTAACCAAAAAACGTTTAAAGGATGATTTAAACTTTGGTGTACTCAGATCCCCGCTTTTTAGCATTTGGGAAGATATTGGGTGTACCTGGGTCAAGGATGGATAAAGTCACTTAAAACCCAATATCGTCTCATTTCTCCTTTTCGTTGGTGTTTTCACACAAGCGGGCGAGATTGAGCAAAAAACTTAACCAAAAAACGTTTAAAGGATGATTTAAACTTTGGTGTACTCAGATCCCCGCTTTTGAGCATTTGGGAAGATATTGGGTGTACCTGGGTCAAGGATGGATAAAGTCACTTAAAACCCAATATCGTCTCATTTCTCCTTTTCGTTGGTGTTTTCACACAAGCGGGCGAGATTGAACAAAAAACTTAACCAAAAAACGTTTAAAGGATGATTTAAACTTTGGTGTACTCATATCCCCGCTATTTAGCATTTGGGAAGATATTGGGTGTACCTGGGTCAAGGATGGATAAAGTCACTTAAAACCCAATATCGTCTCATTTCTCCTTTTCGTTGGTGTTTTCATACAAGCGGGCGAGATTGAACAAAAAACTTAACCAAAAAACGTTTAAAGGATGATTTAAACTTTGGTGTACTCAGATCCCCGCTATTTAGCATTTGGGAAGATATTGGGTGTACCTGGGTCAAGGATGGATAAAGTCACTTAAAACCCAATATCGTCTCATTTCTCCTTTTCGTTGGTGTTTTCACACAAGCGGGCGAGATTGAACAAAAAACTTAACCAAAAAACATTTAAAGGATGATTTAAACTTTGGTGTACTCAGATCCCCGCTATTTAGCATTTGGGAAGATATTGGGTGTACCTGGGTCAAGGATGGATAAAGTCACTTAAAACCCAATATCGTCTCATTTCTCCTTTTCGTTGGTGTTTTCACACAAGCGGGCGAGATTGAACAAAAAACTTAACCAAAAAACGTTTAAAGGATGATTTAAACTTTGGTGTACTCAGATCCCCGCTATTTAGCATTTGGGAAGATATTGGGTGTACCTGGGTCAAAGATGGATAAAGTCACTTAAAACCCAATATCGTCTCATTTCTCCTTTTCCTTGGCATTTGGAGCCAAATGGGCGAAATTGAACAAAGAATATTTATTTTAGAAATTAAATAAAAATTTGAATGCGTTTACACATTTCACTGATTGAGCAAGAATGCCATGCTCACTTTAGTATAACTGATAAAAAGATTGAAGGATAGGGTATTATACACACAATCCCTTTTCGTCGGAATGGAGTTTTTCTGTATATTTTCAAATGAAGTTGGTTTTAATTAAAGAACGTTTGATATTTTGTTTGGGTTAGATTCAGCCAGAATTGGCGGACCCTCTTTATCATTGTCAATTTTTCTTAAAATATCGAATTCGAGAATTTACACGAACCCAATACAAGTAAAACAAGTCAAATAAAAGAAAGGTCCAAAGATCTAGGACTGGAAAATCCCTCACAGTTAGATTTAGCTTAAATAAATACAAATTTTTGGCGCAACAGGTCTGTGGGCCTAGCTTTTCTACTTAAATAGAAGGGCCTACTGTTTAATGTCATGTGATTTATTTGTTATTTGAGAAGCTTTTTCATGACAGTTGTACTTTCGAATGTTAGACAGACGCTCGCCAGAGAGTTTCAATGAAGAAACTTTTAGGTGTTTTGGCTGGGACCCGAACCTCGAACCGCTTCCTCTGTTGTCCAACGCACAAAGCAAAAGAATAGAGTTTGGTCAAAAGAAGCATCAGCATTGTCCCGTGAGCCAAGCAATGGCACCATCCTTCTTCTGGGATGGTGTGGAGGGGTGTTACCAATCGTCACTTATAGAGCCTTTCAACTTATGTAAAGGAAAATGGCTGCCAATTTGAATCAATGTTCAATGTTTTGAAAAAATGAAAAAAAAGTTAAGAAATCTTTTTTGTCTCTGCCTTACGAACAAATATGTGTGTACTGGTATTCATAACTTGGCTAGGTACCGCTTCGCTAGGCTTTGGTCATATGAATGCTGACATTTCCGACTTGAAGCAAAATATATTCCATTGAAAAGGACATCCCTGTTTTTAAAGAGAGCTAATATATTAGTTAGCAGTTTCTTCTAACATACCTAGCCCAAAAAAGTAAGGATGGGTCTGGCCTCACTTTTTTTTCACTCTTTTCTGTATGTTAAGTTTTTGGCTTCTTGTACATTATAATGTCAAGACATCTTAAGCTCTCAGAAAGGCGCAGCTCCACCCTGTCTTGTTTCTGGATTTTAAACTTACTTACTTATGTCCTGTATCCCCTTGTGGGTCCTAGGTCCAAGGTCGTGTGCAATTTCTGGAAATGTGCCTCTGCTCTCCCCAACTCTTTTCTAGTCGCCGTGCTCCCTTCTCAACTGTTCTGCCACGTACTCCTAGGATCACCACGTCAGCCATCCATCCTGAGTAAGCGAGTTTTATTGCATCGCATGGTTAGCTATGGACCCTTTCATAGAGTATGTCCAATCCACTGCCACTTTCGTCGTCGTATTGTTGTCCCTATAGGCTAATGGTTCTCTGATAAAGTTGTTTGTAGAGATACGGTTTGGCCAGAAAATCTTTATAATGTATCGCAAACGCACATTTCGCTCTGCCTATTCGGCTGGCTATATCCAGCTCGGTTCCGCCATCGGTTGAGCCAAATACTCCCAAGGTATTGGAAACTCTGTACTCTCTCATCCGTTTGTCCAGCAATGCTTACATGAGGCTAACCATTTTTGTTTTTGTCGATGTCTGCTTGCCTCTCCACATTTGCTGTCATTTGGTAAAGGTCCATAATTCTATGACAGCAGGCATACGTGCGTCGTAGGGTTTGTTTGAGTTCAGATGTAAGAGTCCATCGAAATCATCCGTTTCCTGTTGATAAGGCCGCATTTAGCACGTCGCTAATCACCAATAAAAACAGTATTGGCGAAAGTATGCAACCTTGCCGAACCCCACCTTGGACTTCGAATTTCTCAGACAGCCTTCCTCTGTGCAAAACGTGACACGTGGGCCCATCATTTGTAGCCTTTATAATTGCTATTAATTTATCAGGAATGCCTCTCCTGTGCAAGGCACGCCAAATAAATTCCCGATTGACACTATCAAACGTCTTTTAAAAATCGATGAACAGCAGGTGAAGTGGCGATCGATATTCAACACATTGCTTGATAATGATCCGCAGGGTGTTGATGTGGTCGACACTGGAGGATCCAGATCGAATATCTGCTTGTTCGGCGTCGAGTGTGTCTTCTAGGTGTACTTTGATTCGCTCCAAGATGATTCTAGCTATTATCTTGACTAGTTTTAGCGCTGCATTAGATTGCCCTTTTTAGGGAGCTTGACGATCATTCCTTCTTCCACTCATCCAGAAAACTTTCGGCTTCCCATGTTCTCCCGACAAGTGAGAACAGTAGCTCTGTCGATGCAGTTGGTGCAGCTCGTAAAAGCTCCGCTGTTATTCCGTCAAGTCCTACCGCCTTATTACTTTTCAGTACTCTGATCGCGGTAATAATCTCATCCTTACTGGGGGTTGTGGGGTGGATTCTTTTTTTTTTAAAGAGTGGTATCCCTTATTTGCGGCTGAAGAGTACCAGATATATTTTGTCCTATTATCTGTTACCATTTCCCAAGACTGTTAAGAGGATCCCATCATTTCACTAGGAGTTTTCGCTGTAACTTGGGCAAGACGTTCGAATTGAACGATTTAATTCACTATAGTTTGGCGAAGAGGTCCTGCAGTATTAAAATAATACAATATATTATATATGTATATTAATCCAATTTTGTAATGGTGTTAAATGTCAAAAAATTGGCTGTTGTTCCCTTATCATAGAGCAAATATCCGGAGCTTGAAAATGAAAAATCATATTTTAACACTCTTCTTATTTTCGTTTTCCTTATTATATTTCATAGGTTTTCATAAAAGGAACAATGCACGTATATGTAAATATACGTATATGTATGTAAGGTTTATGTGTATTTTCCGTACACTAGTTGAAAACATTAAATCCAAAGCATCTCACCACATAAAAGCTCTTTCGGTGTTTTTAGATACGGAAATAAAGTTAATCATTAAAATGATATGACTCATAAACATTTCCAACATTTATATTAAGTTGAGTGAACGATTCAAAACTCAGTCCAGACGTCAGTCATACCAAACCATGAGCCCCCCATCGTTTTGAAATTCAAATTAATTCTTAAACTCATAAGCTCCATGTTTTAATTGCACTATGAAACTTTATTTTTAATAAGCATTTGAAGGGTAAAACTTTCATTAGTTCAACCTTCTTTTTGTTTAATCCCACTAAACAAAAAAACTTAATAAAAACAAAATGAAATACAGGCGAAAACGCACCAAGGAAAACTGTAAGAATTCCGAAAGCCATTTTGCTACGCTCCCAGCTATATGCTGCCACGCTACCATGCGCCCTTGGGTTTCAATGCATATGTAACATTTGCTAATTTGAGTAGCGCTCGCTTGAATATGGGTCATACCCGCAGCATCTTATATAGCCCCATTATAACACTATGAGGAGAAGAAGTGAAAAAAAAAAAAAAATACATGAATAAAAAAATGGGGCAAACCCTTGACAGCACCAAAAGGAAGGACGCATACAAAAGTTGTTTTTGTCTCTGGCATTTATAATCGCGAGTGCTTGTTGCAACAACTTTCTTCCCATCAAACAGGATGCCCTAAGCTAATCCATCCTTTGCGCTGCTCTCCTTTCGGCCACTTGATTTGGCAAAAGTCAGATGAAAAATTTCAAATTAAAACTTGATGCTGGCTGGAAAACTATTCGCAATCATAACGCATTATGAATCCTCTAACGTTCCACATCTAACATGGGTGCGGCTTCAAAATTATGCATGAGAAGGCTTCAAGTGGGAGCAAGACAAGCGGATAAATTGGAATACTAAGTTCTTTATGAAAGACAGTCTTGGCTGCTTTCTCGGTGGTTGCATAATTCCTATTTGACCTGACATTTAAGGGTAGATTTTCACCACACTCAGCGTGGTCTGCCCTTCGCAGCAAATGTTCAAAAACTCAATAAATCGTGAAATTGCCATTTTCCCGATATTATTGGCATCAAAATTTTGACCAACCGTATGGGGGGACTTAATAAACTGGAAATTCCCTGTATTTCAATCATGACAAAGATAAAGACTGAACGGGTTTCGTCCTCTAGATATTAGGAAGTACACCGTCTCCGATTGGTCGAAAGATTCAAATTTCACAGAAAAGTTAGGTAAAAAAATTTCCTTAAAATATTAGTAAGTTAAAGAAATGTTAAATGCAACTGATGGACCCAACTGAAAAGTGCTGTATAAGGTTGTACCTGTCGAGACAAACAAAAGCACGAATAAAGAGAACCCAACTACCCTACAAGTGAAATGTACCGGGAACATGGCAAACAGGAAAAGCAGCAAGTGCTGATTAGTTTGTTGGTGATCCTCGATGTGGAGTACATTTAAAAAAAAAAAGTGGTCAATTCCGGAGCTATTGCCTTCGGTTAGGATTGATACCATGACAGGCCGCACCAGCTACCTCACTTACACCAGTTAATATTTATTGCGCATCGATTTAAGAAATTTCTCTTAAAACTACCCAACCTACAAATGCTTAATATAAAGCGATGGAGACTAATTATGTGCACGTTAACCACTTACCTAGGTTAAAAAAAATATTATAATGAAGAATGGTTTCTTTCTCTTCTTCGTGCCTGCAGCTCCTACAGAAGTCATAAGAGCAGGGATGCCCAGTCAAGTGGCTATAATAACACCTATTACAATTGCTATGAGCATTTCAGTCTAATTAGGGAAAAGGTTTTTATACAGCTTGATTCTCTGGAATGTCACAGTGCCCCGACATTCAAATAAGGTGGATATTGAATTGTTTAGCCATCCTTTAAGAGACAGGGGCCAATTGTTTTGCTTTACCCACGACAGGGCAAGGAGGCTATAATATCCGCTTGGAAGATCCTACATTGATTGAGAAGGCGATATATTAGAGATATTTATGATTAGATCATTGGAGAAGACACCTCCTCCTACTCCTGACTCTGTTTTTGATCCATTCTCCTCTCCATGTTTTGTAACCACGAGTCGCCCCCAGCCTTATCTTGAGGGGTTACGTGAATCAAAGTTTTTTCCTGTCTAGAGACTAGACCATTGAAATGTAGCCTTCAAATAAGTACCTGCACAGGCTGCTACTTCTTTGCTGTAGATGTTCAAAGGCTGCAAGTAAAATAGTATGTCAAGAGCCGCAATCGGGGTGGTTCTTAGCGATCAAATCCATGCCGACCTTTATGTATATCCGACTGTATTGAGTTAGGTTACATGTTTTCTACAAAGCTGTCCACCAGACGATTACCCCATATGTTAGTACAGGCCTGATAATGGATACATTGAGCCAAGATGTAATACGTGGCTGTAGAGCCAATTTATTTTCAATCGCTTTCTTCCAGCAGTAAAACCCTGTAGTGGGTTTGATGATGTGTTGAAGGATATTGGCTTTCCAGGTTAATTTTTGTCAAGTAATAGACCTAAACATTGAGCTTTGTCGGAAAGTGTACGCATAGTTTCGGTGGGTTAAATTGCGGAATTTTGCATTTCCTAGTGAAGAGGATACGTTTTTTAGTTGCACCTATACCTATAGGGCAAGTATTGTTTGGTAAGGGTCGGCACTAAGCTCACATCCCTTTGTAAATTTAGAGAGCTTTAAGAGAGCGTTTCGCAGGAGATCGCTGTGCGTGTTGAGGTGCTTACCCGAAGTAACCATGGTAAGAGCATCCCCATAAGCCATTGCTTCATAGCTTTCCTCTTCCAGACCTAGAAGGAGCTCATGTAACGCTAGGTTCAAAAAAAAGAATAGGGAGCACCCCGGGTGGAGACCACCCATACTTACAATCCTTCGAGTGACGGAATCGCCCAGTCTTGAGTTGATAACCACTGCCATTCCAGGGTTCACAGGATTTCTCTTTGTTATACGCATGCTGTGGACCTTCTCCGAGAGTTTGTGGCATGTAATAGAACCCTACACCTCGACGAGGTGTATAGTCATGCAGGATTATCTATTGCGTTAACTTAGATACCATTGGAGCAGACCCTGACATAATATGTTTATACGAATACATGCAAACATTGGATTTCTAAAGAAGTTTAGAGGGCTGACTAGTTGCAGATACCTATGCAAATGTTCAGGATACTTTAATAAAGCTCAATGTGAAGTGATGGGCAAGAGATCATCGAAAACTTTCTGATCAAGTGCTGTGTATCTCCTTGAAACGAACATCTTCTGGTTAGATGGAAGAATCATAGCTAGCTGCGAGCTATGCGGGGAAAAGGAAGAAACATTTTATTTAGTTAGTTGGCGCTTAACCAACAATCATCTTAAAATTACACTTTTGTTGGACGACTATAAACTTGTACATGACTTCTAAGACGAAGGATCTGTCTACCATCTCTACTACCATCTCTGTTTTGAATATCATGACATACTCGTTGCTAGGTGTGAGATCATCAAAGGACTGAACTTCAAATATTAACGGCCATCTGAATCAAACGAATTATGTAAATAATAATCTTAATTTCCATTGATATTATAGATCACCCACTTGTAAGTGTAAACTGCAACATCGACTAAAATGTATCTCATAAAACTTTTGACCTAAACTTTTGACCTAAACTAAGATACACTCACAGTGCAGACAGATGGAAATTGCATGTGTCTGTTAAGGAGTAGTATCCTGTTCCTTCCGCTGGAATAATTTACAATTTAAAATACTACTCGTAATCCCTTTTAAGTTAATCGCAAATAGGAAGTATGTGTCTGCTAAATGAAACAATCGATGACAGGCAAATCGCAGACAAAAAGTTTAAATTGCTTTTAGCAAATTATTTGCAACTTTTGATTTCCCATTTACGCATTAGCAATTCAGCAAATATGCTCTTGGCTCCTAGCGCCTCGAATTCCATGCATATGGTCTCTTTGATGGAGGGTGTGAGCGCATAAGTTTACCGGAAAACTTTAATTAGAATTACGAAATTTAGATTTGGCTGGATGCACGTATATATACGTATGTATGTGCAGAATGGTATAAGGAAACGTAACGGGTACAGGAAATTTGAATAGAAATTAAGACATTTAATTTCCTGTTTTATAATTATGCTAAGTAGGTGAGAACACGACGATATTGTCGTCTGCCAGCAATGAGAGTGCATTCATCCGTTGGATTCAATTAAATTGTTAGCACGAACGGAGTTTTGAAATTGCAAGATCTTCAGATGTTAAATAATTTAACTGCTACGGTCTTGGATGTGAACTGTGTGCTTGACATTACAAAAAGTGCAAATTAATTGCTGATAATTATGTTCTGTGGTTCATTTTAAGGATCTGGTTTCTCTTTCCTCCACGAACTCAGTAATGAATGAATTTATTTGAAGGAGTTACTTAGAACAGGAATCTGGTGCACTACGGATTGTTGATTATATTGGGAAGATACAAAGGCGAATTCGATTTTCTAAAATCTATTTATTCCAAAGTGTTAGCTGATGGTAGTGATGGTTTTTAATTCTTGAAGATACATAAGTCACAAGAATCAATGTTGGTACCAGTATCACCGATTCTTAACAAAGAGTCAACACTTGCTTAGTCAAGGGTAAATAGCATTTACTTCTACTAGGAATAAATTAAAGTTATAAGTGATTCTAGTAAAATATGGTAGTTTATAGAAATAGGTCCTGGCTGTTGACATGAGGCAAGTTAGTTATAAGCATAAGCTATAGATTCATGAGTTTCTACAAGTAATACTAGCGCACTGCTTGAATAACTGCCTGAAAACCTTAAAAACGTGCAGATGTCTCAATGGTAAAATTTTAAATAAGGTTTAGTTCACGAGTCACCAACAAAGTCAACGCGTATCGTAACGTCTGCTCTTTCTATCATTGAATTTATAATTTTAAAGGATTTTAGTCCTAAGTACATTACAGAAAAAAACATCCTCAATCTTTTGAAATAATAGGTGTAATTCAATGAAAAAAATGCAATACGATCACTCCCCCTTTATAAGGGAATCATAAGACGGAGTACAGTGTATTATATGTACGTTTGATCCTATCAATCTGGGATATATTAGAACAGACGGACTGGAACTTTTCTGTATGATTTTCTCTTACTGATCTTCAGTCAGTCAGACGTCTTTACTCTGCCTTTGAACTAAATAGTCTAGGCTACATCTGTGCTGTTCATAAACTATACCTTATGCTGATCTAACATGGAATGACATAATAATATGTGGGGAGGAATCATTGGCCTTCATCACTACCTCGTTTAAGTTATAAATCATTCCTCTACGTTGTCCTGAAGCTAAGTAATGAATGCACAAAACAATTCATCGAATCACTCCAAAGGCCATTTCCTTCGAATAAGGATGTTAATAACGGAAGTGACTACGTAGCATTGACACTCTGACATTTTAGACCAAAATGTGGTACGCCATCTTATTACATCTCTCCGCCATTTTCTGGCAAATTATCTTTTTGCTAAACTGGCTATAAGTAAAGTACCGTTTAATATAAGTACATATTACCAATTTTGGTTGCTCCTTCCATTGATTAGAACTTTGCACTCTAATTGCTGAGAAGGCAGCCAGTTTTTTCCGACGATGTCAATTGGAAGTAAATGCAGCATGGTTTGCAGAGCGGCTGGGGGAGAGGTTCTCATTGCACTAGTAATAGGTCGCCTATAGGGATTGTCCCACAGACCCTATATACATATGAAGCTCGAGCTGAATCCGCCCCCCCGGCTACCCTCTTGCACAGACAGACAAACGGCATAGGCAGGCCTACATTTTTGAACTACTCTATCATAGTAATTGGTTAAGAAACTCAATGTTCATTGTTGGAGTCCCTATACTGCTTGCTGGTGACTTCAGATAATCGTTGACAATCTCTCTAAGTGAATTTCTCTCATACGATATGACTACCCATTTGGTCTTAAATGACTGGAGTTGTCATTGAATGTCTATTTCGTGATGACAATAAGTAATACTCAGGATCAATCCTTAAAGAAGGCTAGGGTTAATAATTGAAAAGTTAGATTAACTGTTTGGCCCTTCACAGCATATTGGAACAACAGCAAACTCATTATATAAAGAGGTACTCAAGAAAACCCCCGCGAATTAAACCGATAGCTCTATTAGTTAAATAAATACCTTCCGGAGGCGGGCTAGTGTACTATAACAAAAACCTATTTATTTATGAATGTGTAGACATGTGTAGATAGTTAGGTTAACATGTTTTTTTTAACTTAACGGTACGAGCTAATATTCCACAAGTGTGAGCTGTTTTCAGTAAACCACAGCCTACTGAAGCGTTGAAACACTCCCATGTACATAGATACAGAATCTCTGAACTAACAAAAAAATCAAAAGCAAACACAAAAACTACAATCCGTCTGGATTAAATGCTATAATACCCTAGCCTTTTTCCTTTGCCTCGTGCCTAACAATGTGGATGCGGCGTATAATATCTGTGGATTACGATGCTATGATAATCTTGATCGTATAAAGCTGGGTCATGGTTGCAAAATATCATGAAATTCGTTTTTTTTTTTTAAAACGCCCCCAAAAAGTGGGCGTACGAATAATGTACAGGTGAATTGTTGAGAATCTCAATGACAAATAAATAGGATATATGTAAATAAATAGTCAAGTACGCGAATTAAAAAAAATCTTACACTTGTTTTGAATTTAATTCTGAAAAGCCCAGGTATTAAGTCTCTTATCCTCCTCTCATAATAATCTTTCATAGTTCCCTCTAATTTCTAATTTGATGGTGACAATCGGACATTGCTCAATCCCTTTTACTACTTATACTGCTCACCAATATGAGTATATACTTTATATGGCCAATCTCGATTATTATATGTTACAAAGTCTGTATCAAACCAAACATACCCTTAGGACAGTGTACAAAAACACCCCAACATGTCACTAATTTTAAAATTGTAAAGGTCCTCTAACCGGTCTTGCTTTTGACATATTCATTGGCAGGCATAACCCAACACGACATCACAGTGCTTCAAGTTAACACTCAAACGAGATAGTTTTCCTTTTTTTGTTGATAAAAGTTTGGTTTTGGCTTGTTTGTGTACAACAAAGTGAACCTCCATATGTATCAATGTCCTTATTAGAGCCATAACGACGACGCTGATGCCGTTGCTATACCTATCTCTGAGCCTGTTGTTATTGTGAGCACTAGTGCAAAATCTAACACTTATATGTACGGTACGTGGCACTGAGGAAGTGTCACTGAAGAAAATGCCAAACAGTTTTTTTGTTCGGCTGACAAAAAGAAAAAAAAAACCCCCCATCGTTTGCCATTTAAAAATAATAAACCGAATCCTTTGATTTACAATTTTTTTGCTTCCATATTTTATTTAACACTTTGAACACGAGAAACATGCTGGAAACACTCCCCAAAATGGCATACTGTACACAATTGTATAAGAAAAAATGATATCTTCTCGTGTAAGGCTCACCATAAGAACGGATGAAACAGACGGAGATGAGAACTGAAGAGGGTCAAATGGAAAATAAAAACTCTCCTGGAAGTCCTTGCAAAAGTTTTTGAAGAACTCTGTTCTTCCTGTTTGAATTTCCGGTCAAGTTTGCTCAGCATAAGGTTTGTTTTTCCAAAAGAGTTCCTATTCCGGTCTGTCCGATAGGATGTCGGGCTGCTGCCTTGAATGGCGACCACTACTACCAGTGTATGGTTTAACCAACCGTTTTGTCCTTGTTTCAAAGCAAACGAATTGCATAAAAAAAAGGAAGGACAGCGAAAAAGACATAATAAAACATCGTTCCAGACAGGAGGACCCGGTGTGGTACGTTATAAAGTAAAATTGGTCAGTTCTTGCGGATGGATATGGAGAGGTTCTTTCTGCAGCGGGAAATTTAATTTTAAATATTGAAGAGCAGTTATGGGCTGGATAGAGAGAGCACTAATTACTGTGGGGGTGTTTTTCACAAGCGCCCAGCAAAGACAGAACGCTTTTAGTCTGCACTTTAATTATTTTGTTTTGTTTGGTATTCACCCAGTTGTTAATAAGGAAACCCATTGGATGGGAAAAGTTTACATACGCTGCACTTTCATATGAGTAAGCACTTTGAGGTATAATAAGCACAAAGTCAAGGTAAGTTCGGAGTTTGCAAGTACTTAAAGCGGGGGATGTGAATTATTATACCAGGCAACAATTTATCACAATTAAATTACTTCTGGGAGGGTCTTTAATTATAGCTTTTATTATGATATATCGTTTCTGGCAAGAACGCAAAATTTGTCAGTGTTAAATCCACTAAAAAAAACAATTCATAATTGCTCCAATTCGATATTCTTTTCGGGTGTACGTATGCATATATTTACATATGTACATAGGTAAGGTTAGGTTGGAGTGACTGTCAGCTATCGCCAGCACACTCAGATCAGTAATAGGTCTCCCAAATGTATTTGTGAAACTGTGAGCTCCTAATGAAACGTAATAGACTCGGAATGTTGCTATTAATAAAATCACTGAATAGAATAGCTCCCTAATCCTCCTTGTTATCTCTACAGTTTCTGCACAAATAGTTCAAATGCATATCAAGCCCAGTTGCTTGCTTTCCTATTGATACTGTCCGGTGATGATACCTATTATAGTGCCTATTATACCTATACGGAATCTGCTGAAAGGTTTATAGTGTTTCACCTTTGATTTAAGTTTTCATATAGCAAACCTTGAACCTAGTAAAATAGGTAAAGTATGTACAGTATTTTTTTCCTCCACGACTACACTGGCGCGGCCACATCGGGCGAATGGAGAATAATGCTCCAGCAAGAATCAAAACCTCCAGGTTCGAAATGACAAGGAAGACCGAACCTCCTCTGCTTTAAGGACCAACCTATTGGTTTCGTCAAGTAGAAGAAGAAGCGTGCTCGGGATCAAAGGGAGTGCAAGGCTGCTGCAAGCAGAGACTCTGAAGCCCGTTAAGTAAGTAAGTAAGTAAGGTAGAGTATTTAGTTCCAAGTTTGGCGAGTTCATCGGCTGTAAAATTCCATGAAAGGTTACTATTAAACTGTTCTGCCATAGAATTATATAGGAAAAAATTCAAGAATTTGCTAGGTGCTTACCTATCTGCAAATATGCGGATATCATCTATTCACGATATCACGTTTTACTTAGCTATGATAGGACTACTTTTATAATAATTAAGAATGGAAGAAAGAACTGAGATTAAGTCTAAAAGAGAGAACATATTTAACTACCCCGTCGCTAGGTTTTGATCCATCAGTACAAAAGAGAATCGACTTGTCCTCCAGAAACTTGTCCTCCGCCTAGAACGAGATGGAATTAATGGTTACCCGGAGGTTTTTGTCAAAATTTAACTTAAGAATATAGTTGTAGATTTTCTGCAGCTATGCTCTAGGTTAAGAACCAGACAACCACTCCGTACGTAAGTATCGGTCTGATCACCGAGATGTAGAAGCAATGAGTTATACGAGGCTGAAAGATACATTTTATACCAAAAGCGTTTAGGGGAGAGAAAAGTGGAACAGTAGCCTTTTTTATTCTTTCTTGAATGTTGGACTCCCAGTTTTGCGTCCTATTCAGGATTTTACTAAGTTAGAGAAAGTTAAATCTATACCATTAAGTAAGGCAGATATGGGTTTATACACAAACCACACCGAATTTTGTTAGCTGATTTTAAACGTTTTGTAGGAGTTCTGTTGTGAGAATGGTTTAACAACGTCATCCGCATGAGCGTACTCTGGGTATTCCTTGGCGTCTTGAATTAACAGTTAAACACGTTAGTTGTGATTTCCTTATTTCTTTTTATGGGGTAGTTAAATTCTGTAGCTTTGCCAGTCTCCAGCACCCATCGCTGGGTAAAATAGTTTACGCATTTTGAATCGAAGGATTGACAGATTTTTGCTCCATTATGAAATTATATCCCCTCTACAGAATGCTATATTGTTAAATAGTGAGCTGGAGCTCTCCTAATATATAAATAGCAACATAAGTGAGGAAAGAAATTCTATCTATAGGTTGTCTTCCTTTAGGGTCTCACTGAGTTGATTGTGATTCTGGTACATATAATCGAAACCAAAAGTAATGAATCTGGTATTAGATATAAATGGCATACTCCAATCCATATCAAATCTACTCAACCTGTGTGGTCTGGTACCACTATACTAGCTGAAGGATTAATGACATCCTCCAACTGTGTTAGAGGTCGTCGGTACACAGCTAGGATAATCACAAGCGAGAAGTGAGTTCTGCTCAGCTGTCCTTGTCGTGAAATAACTGCCACTACTTAACTACTCAAGCAATATGCTGGTCCTGAACCAAGCTTGGCCTTTTATTCTCCTGCCTGTTTCTTGTTTTATCAGTACGAACTAGTCTTTTATAACACTATACGTAGTTGACATTTGTAGACTTTCATCATTTCTTAAAAATTTTAAGCATATTTTACAGAGTCGGTTAAAAGTAATAAAAAGAACATTGTAGCTTAAACAAAATGTCTGATATTTTTCCACAATAAAACTAATAGTTTTGAAGCAGAAGCAAAAGAATGGTCAAGAACTGTCTGCATACGAAATAGAGATAGAGCTTGAGAATGCCATTGTCAAGGCTTATTACCAATCCAATATTTGACATGAGGAATAACCTGGGAAATGAATGTATCTACTATGTCCTACAATTGGGGATTTTCAGAAACGTCATCTGCATCAAATTGCTTTTGCAGCATTTTTTAAAAATTCTAAACGTCATGTGCTCGAAATGAGTTTGCTTTGAGTCAGATGTTCATAGATGTCATTTGCGGGTCATTTGCCCTTTCTCACATGCAAAAAAAAATTTACTTGACATAAGAGAGATAGATATTTTTATTTCGTACACAAGTATTTTACAAAAATGTTTGTTATTGCACATTTTACAGAGATTTGATAGTTTGGTATTTTATCTTTCTACTGAAACATTATTTTTAATTCTATTAACAATTTGTGGGAAAAAAAAACAAGACAATATTTGAAGGAAAAACTTGACATAAGTAAAGCAATTTTGTGACGTTACCGGAAGCTATTGTAAAATCTAGTTGTCAACAAATAGTTGTCAAAAGTTTGCTAAGATATGAGATATTTGATCGGCGTCGGAAAGCTATAGTTACACGTCAGATTCGCGAAAGCTATATATTTGACGATTTTCTTACTCGAAGTCTTCCTATATAAATCATTGAGTTCAGGATTCATTACTTTTTATTATATCGGTTTGATGTGTGTATGTATTGATTTAAGCCTTGGACATTTGTCATGATATACTTATATGACATAGATATCTGATAACGTAAGCATACCATTAACAGTTTTTACCATCGCAAAACTTAGGATGATGCTTGTTAACAGTCCTGCCGAGTCCTGTCCACTGCTGTCGAGTACGTAATTTTCAAAGATTAATGAATATATATTTGACTTGTAGGAATAAACATCGACATGGCTATGAATCATTTAATATTTGAGAAACCAAAAGTGCCGCACAAGTTTATTATGTACACAGATGCACACACACTTGTGTACGTTCTGCCGACCTTTCAAGCCGATAATTAGCACAAACTCGAATCCTCTCCTTTGATCAGAAGCAACGACCAGTATCCTTGGACACTAAACCTGAATCATGACTTCTGATAGAGGAAGGACACTCATTAAGAAAGTCACTTACACTGAGTAAGTTATAGTTGATGAAATAAATTCCACCCTACTCGGGGGTGCTAAAATAACTTGGTTCTACGGAATGACAATGTTTACAAGAATTCCAACACTAAAAGTTTACTTGTACCAACTGCCGACGGGGTATTATGGAGGAAAACAAACAAATTTCACTAAGTGCGACATTCCATAAAATTCGGAGCACATAACTGTCGAGTTTCATCACTGATGGTGAATTACACCGAAGAAAGCAGTTCCGACCGTACACTGCTCCATCATACCTACCACTGTTCCTTGAAGAATTTCTTACTCGCACCAGACCAGAGATGAGGTACACTGAGGGACGCCGGAAGCTTAAATATTTTACCCCGAGATATGCGTTGAAATTTGTCGAGCAATCGCAAGTTTATCTAAGAGCCGAACAACTAAAGAGGGTGGTGTACTCGTATATATGAACATAACCTCATAAATTCTTCTTTCCGAGTATGAAAGTGAGATTTTCACTTTAACTGGCAGATTGTTGCAAGTGCACGATTATTCGCTGTAAGCACGTTTCGGATCCTGGGGAATTCAAATCATTTGGATTCTTCTGGAATTTCGATTGCATTACGGCGACTACAAAGGTAACTCGTTTGTTAGTTGTCGAGTACGAGTACGCCGAGTTTTTGCTTGCCAAGAGAAACAGCAATCAACGTCACAAATAGAAGATGTTTATCCTTGCTTGCATGTTCCATCGAATTACCATATACAAATAAATATGCTTCCACTGAATCGCAACGTCATAAAGCAGCTAAAATATTCCGATTTTCCAGGGACTTTTATACGAATTTTATGCTCATCCATTTAGAACGAGTGAGTGCATTTGGTTTTGTTTTACTACTGCCATTCACTCAAGTAAATTCTAATCCGCATAATGTTAATCCTTAACGTTTGTCGGTACATACATACATATGTATGACCAACGAACGGTCCAGCATTTGGTTTGTTTTTATTTGGTTGTCCTTTTGTGATTTGGTTCGAAATTTATATCGACTGATACGAGTACGTACCCAAATGCAAAGCAAAGAGATCCTTATACGGAATTCTTACGACGAAATCATGGCTGGTTGGAATTGAAAAGAGTGCTTCGGTTGGTTGCTTGCATTTCAGATTTATTTGCTTTCAATTAGATAATTTTGCAAATAGGAGTCCTTGCAAATCAGTGTGTTTTAGTCCAGATACGGGAAATAATATTAGTGGTTGTCATATTCAGTGTAATGCGCAACGTATGTATGTATGTATGAACTTAGAAAATGCTGATAGGAATTTCCTTTGAATCGATTAATGATAATCCTATGAGTACTAGCAGTACCAGTAGAAGAATAAAGGACTACTTAAAGGAATACAGTTCTTCATAGTACCTGTTTATGCCCGCGTCAATAGTATTCCTTGACTTGACCTTCTTTTTATACTGTCATTGCATTCCAAGGATTATACGTACTAGCACAAGGCTCAAAGACAAACTACTGTTTTGGTATTCTAAGAAACGTACCAAATATTAATACTCTACCGCCTCCCTGATCCAGTTCTTTCTTATCACAACAGCTATGTTTTTAAACCCAGCCTGTGTAAACGTAAGGTTTCCTGGTGGAATGATCAGCTTTTAGTGAGGAAGTTAAAAAACTCTCGTCCATCTACTCGTCCAGACTATGCACATGGACTCGAGCGCAACTGTCCATAGGGTCTGTAGTACTACTAAAGTTGACACGTTATCCGGAAAGATTTAACAATTACAGCCCCCAATATGGATGGTATTTTTCAAGAGCTTTTACAGAAGACAATCGATATCATCTTACCGGTTGAAATTGATTTAGTAATCAACCAAATTATACCCAAACCACGCACTGCCCAAATCGTGTAGACCTGTTATTCTAACATCATTTGTATTCCAAATTTTGGAGAGACTTATTGACATTCGCGTTAGAAAAGGCTCAATTTGTCTATCCTGCAATTAAGCCAGTTTGCATACAGGAAAGGTAAGTCAAACGAAGGTGCTCTTCTATCATCTGGTGAATAAGACTGATGTGACTTTTCACAGGAAATAGCACTGTGTGCATTCCTCAACTTCGAGGGCTCATTCGATAACATTGGCTAAGACTCAGTAGCAGCGGTAAACAATAGCAGACCAAGACCATGCTTGAAAGTCAAATTATTACTTCCTGCTCTCGAGGAGTATCAGTGTCTGTGACCGCAGTTAAAGGTTCACCCCAAGGAAGAGTCCTCTCTTCACTTTTGTGGTCACTAGTCATTGACAATCTTCTGGTCGATTTACAGAGATCAGACTACATCGGCATTGGTTATGCTGATGACTTGGCGATTTTTGTTAGTGGTAAACATGCGTGCCTTTCTAGCACCAGGATAGGACTGTCCATTATCCCTTCAAAACCATTCTACTGCCTATTACGAAAAGAAAACTGGTCAATCTGAGACCAATCACCACGAAAGGCTCACTTTTTAGTCAAATATGTCGGCATTTCTCATGTAGGTAGTATGTCATCGAGCGTGCCACGGGGTGATGATTTTACGGGAGAAATTCGGTTCTAAGCCCAAAAATGATACACTGGATGTATTCAATGTCAGTGAGATTATGACGTATGGTGGCTGAAAGTTTTCGAGGGAACAATGACAACTAAGCTTCAGAAACTACATAGAATTGCCTGATGATTTGAATGGTTGATCGGGCATACATATATATTTTCAGATAGCTAGGCCACTCTTAAAGTCGCCCCGCTTTCGGTCAAAGGGCTTGCTTAGAATTTGTGTTCGTTGAATAATGATTGGAAGACTGGTTCACTGAGAAAATGTTCCGAGATTAAGTGATTATTCAATTTTTATTCCTACAAGGAAATCCTTAACTTAGATAAGGAAAGTATTAGGAAGCTGGTGAGCTTTCTTACAGGTTTTTGTGGCCTGAGGTATCACCTCAACAAACACAGAATGTAGCTTCTGCCCTGAAGATGATAAATCATCTAAGCACAATCTCTTTGAATGCCCAGCTTTACATTGGTTAAAGTGAAGCATTTTCCATTACATAACATGCGGCTGTATTCCGCCTTGTTAGCACCTCCCCACGTACGACTCTTAGAATAATTCACACCCTTAAAATACAACAGACCTTTTCAGGCTGCAGTGTAGGCCAGATGGATACGTCTTCGAAAAAAAGGGTAGAAAATTCAACCTACATGTTCTAATATTACCACTTTATGCTGAAGCCTACTGTGTTATTGTTTTTTATTTTGATGTCCAACATAAAAAAATACCATCGGTCTCACATGAAAGCTTACCTAAATAAGTGCCAACATCATCTATTAACTCCCAAGTGTCCAATAAACGTCTTCAATTTCATTCAAAACTTGAAAGATTTTAATGGAGAACACAGCAGTCAGACAATAAAATATCAACAGAACAAATGTGTCATGAAAAACTTCTCACTATCCTCTGCCACACAACACAACCCTGTTCGGATCCGAAAGTTTATATATTTTCCCACAAAAAAGGGCGAAAAAAACTCAAATGCGAAATTACAAAATTCCCCCTGAAGATTGCCATTTACTGCAAGTGATTTATCTATTTGAAATTTTCCAAAATTCAAGAAGCCAAACAACAGAAAGTTAAAAGTTTCAGGAGCAGCTGCCGGAAGCAAAGGGCTTAATAGAAATACCAATTCGGGTCTGACCTCTCAGGAAAAGAAGAAGCAAAGCCCCCAACTTTTACCACTCCCGCAACTGGCGAAACTTTTCCAATTTGGCAATAATAACAACAGATATTTTCACACCAGACAAAATAGCAATTGTCAAACAAAACGTAATGTATCGAATCGCAAACATCCCAATGCTGCTGTTCACTTACATACACCGCGTACTGTCCGTCCCGCCCGACTCTGTAGTAGTACATTGGCCACCTTGTAAAGTTGCAGTTTTCTCACCGAAATCAATTATGCTTCCTCATAAAATACAGCACACAACAAAATCATCATAAACTTTCCGATGCCGGGTTGTCACCGCGAACCTTGTTGGCCGGGTGTGCCAACTCCCCCGTACCCGATGACAGGAGCAAAACTCCATGCAAATGCGGAGTCCGGTAGGTTCAATGCTTAGATGCGACCCCGAAGTTTCTTCTGCATCAGTGGCACACCGAAACCACAACGAAAATTGTATTTTTACTGGCTCATGCCAACCTCATAAATAAGTCCTTTTCGCAGGATGGAATTTAAAATGCTCGCTACCATCCCTCGCATCCAATCCTCAATCCAAAGCGCGATGCGATGCTGGGGAGACACATCGTTATGTCTGATGAAACTTTGGCGGCAGTGGGGAGACCGAATGGACCAACAACTCGATGCAGTTTACACAGAGAATGTGGCACGCGCAGCACTGCAGCGCGCACACATTATCCTTCCCTTGTTGCGACATTAAAAACTGGAGCGATAGTGTTGCAATTGTGTTTAACCGACTTCAAGTCCTGGCAATAAATTACACAAAATTTTGCGAAACAAAGCGGTTGAATAGGGTTCACGTTTTGTTTGTTGGGCGAACGATATGCAAAAAAGCAAAAGCAAAAACAAAAACGAATAAAAAAACAAAGCGGAACGTCGTGGTCCTTGAACGTTATGGTGCATGTAATTGGACATCTGTAAAAGTTGCAACCAGAGATAACACGGCACGAAATGAATTATGAAAAAAAAGTTGTACGCCATGAATGTAAATGGAAGAGATTGATGGCGGAACCACTTCACAGTGTGGATTACAAACCTACGAGGACAGATGCGATGGGTGCATTTTTTTTGTTGTCTTTTCGTTTTCTTATCCTGATATCATGTGATGGTGAAAGTTTGTTCAGAAATATTCCTGAGGGTGTAAATCTTAGTCTGTTTGAGCCACATAAACTTAAATTTGAAACTTGACACATACATATATATATTCCTGCGAATTAACTCTTACTTGAGTATATGTATGTAGATCCTGTGAACGAACTAACGGATAATTAATCTTATCCAACGTATGCTTGAAGGAAACGTGGTATAGTAGAAGTCTCGGGCCTACTTGTAATTATGTATACATGTCCCGTTTTCCTGCAGCGTATGCGAAATTGGAATTTTAAGAAAAAGATATAAAATTGAACATTTTTCGAATTTCAGTCTGTTCAGTTGGGTTTCAAACAAGAAGGTGTCATTAGGGTACCTGTGACCTACTACAGAAGAATCTTCATTATATACGTAACGCTTAGCAAGGGATTTGCTGATGGAAATGAGAACATACCTCCTGGTCTTGGTTATCTGCGGTAGAGGGCAAATAAGTTTACCTACAAGCGTTTGATAGTAAGTTACAGAATCTACATATATGTATAAGTGAAAAGGACTTTACTGTCATTGTTTAAGCGGGTACTATCAGTGTGTGATTCTGGCATTGAGATCTAGGCTGGGAAGAATCTTGAAAGAGAATCAAAGACTCAAAGAATCAAAGACTCTCTTTCAGATATCAAGCCACTATTTAAAGCTAAGATACCAGCCACAGAAGGGACCAACTTGATATAGTTCTTGATCACTTATCGTTATTTGGTAACGAATTGGGAATAGCAACTTCCATTAAGCTGTTGGACGACTATCCCGGGGTTTATAAACTAGAAGAGAATCCTTAATCTATACAAGAAAAGTATAAAAAAGCTGCCTTTTCAAGGCTGGAAAGTTCTTTCTTCCAAAAGAAGGCATCGGTTGGATCAAACTTTGTAGGAAAAGTCTGCTCAAATGCGTTCTAAAATAGAACTTCCAACAGGAAAATGAAACATAACACATCCGTGCACTGAACATCCTTAAAGTCATCTATCTTTTTAGAAATCAATAAAGTTTATAAAAAGCTGACGTTCCGATGACGAGGCCACACTGACGAGGGATAGACGAAGAGATGACGTATTATTCGGTTGAAAATCTGTTGTTAGGTTAACGTAGGAAGCCGCATTAGTTGTCCAATTAGACCTTAGTCGAGGTCCATCTATAATACCACATGAATTTAAAACTCTCTTAAGACTATCCTTAAAACTACCAAGAGTTTAATATAAGGTGCTGGAAACTAATGACTTTGGCGATAGCCAGTTCACGTAGAAAGATGTGGACAGAGTAGCACAAAAACACTCAATCGAAATAATTTCATTTTTTGAAATGTTTATTTGGATTTTTTTGTAAGACGATATCGGTCAAGAGGGCATTTTTACCACATTTTCAATCATTTGGGCTACAACATCGGGCAAAAAGATCTTACACTCTTTTCAGATATTCTCTTTGACATTTCTGGGGCTTGTCCTGACAGACCAGTGACTTCAAAAGCCCCAAAGAAAGAAGTCTGGGGTGGTCAAATCGGGCAATCTTGCCGGAGAGTACAAACCGCCAAGAACGAGCATTAGGCTACCCGGAAATGTATCCTTCAGAATGTCCCATAGTTGCGAGACCTGTGTGTTGCACAGTCCGCATGTCATCCGATCCTAATTCATCGATTTGCAGCAATAAAACCTCGTTGATATCGCTCATCCGTTACAGTAACCGTATCACCCATAGCATCCAGCCAAAGCGGCTCGTCGGAATGAGCACTATGACATACACCTCTTCTGTCACGTATTGTTCCAGTCTTTTCGATGCGAGCCGCTACAGGCTTTAGTGTTTGACCAGTTAGCGTAAGACGGCCTAAAAATCTACGCCGAAGTTCACATTCCGCCAAAATCACTGATGATTCCGTGAGTATTCCGTGATCTTTAACAGTATAGTGTTTCAAAGCTGGGCAATGTGTATTTTGTATCTGTTTACTGTACAAATGTCAGAACAAAATTGACAGTTGCCGCCATTTGCAAAAGTTATAAATAGTTGCCCCTTCCGATAAGATGACACATTTGGTGTCACCTTGTATTAAATATCAAATGCAGTGCAGAATGCTACATATGTTCTTTAATGCTTGCGCACGTCTGTTTCAAGCTTTATTCTTACAAAAACAATTGAAAGCAAGGACTTTTATTTTTTGAAAATTCTGACCTCGTGTCAAAAAGTTTTTAATACATCTTTGTATATTTACGCATGCATTAAAAAATACCCAGGTGAAAATATACAAACATTCAAATATAAATCTTAGGGCAATGTCAAACAGCCCACATTCTTCTTTCAGATGCAAACGACTTTTTCAACAACTGTGTGTGAAAAACATCAAAATAACGAAGGCCAAAGGATTGAGGCGAAAAACATACAAAATGATTGCAAATTTATGGCACCCATACACAATGAACGTTCGCTACAATGAGAACGAATTTTAACATGAAAATCCTTTCATCCAAATGACAAAGATTCATGGACTTGATGGGATTTTCTCTTACATTCGGATCTAAAGAGCTCGTTAGCAAGCTAGAAAGCTTTAATTGGTTGATTTATGGAACTGCTGAGATTTTCAAAATTCCCGAAAAAGGAAGCATAAATTAAAACACTATAACGTAAATTTATGTGTGCGTTTCCCCCCTTACACATAAACTAGCACACATGTTGAGTAGCGGTGGTGAAGTGTTGATCCGTTGAAGGTGAAAGAAATGGAAGACGTCTTATTAATCACACTACAAGGCGTATGCATAATACGGAGAGAGGAACAACTCAAAGTAGCACAAGTGCATTTGTTATTCAAAACATGAATAGATATACATATATGTACATATGTATATACCTACATACATACATATGTTTTTTAAAAGAGTGATTTAATTCAATTCTTCTTCTGGCACTCACAGTTTGTATTGGTAATACAAAATCTAAGGAATCTAAATAATTTTTCTTTTAAAGCAGGGATAGGTATGTTGTTTTTTTCTTCTTTTAATTGCTTTAAGTGGCGCAAAAAATCAGAGTTACCCTAGGCTTCCAGAGTTACAAGCTTCTCCAGTTAGCCCAGTCCTCAGCTAAATCATTCCAGTTGCACACTCCAAATCGGTTGACGTCCATTTCCAGTTGCGCCCGACACCTTTGACGAGGCCTTTCTCCAGTGCGTTATCCCTCCGGGTTGGATTCAAAAAGCCTACGAGCTGGAGCATTTGTATTAACCCGCGTTGCAGGAGTGAAAGAGACTAATAGCTCTGTAATCGTCGCAGGGGTTGCTTGGATTCCATTTATCAGTCTTATACTCAAAAATACAAATTTTTAGCACTACAGCTCTACGGAACTCAGGGCCTAGCTTTTCACAGCCCTTCGTGTTGTGCTTGTTATATTCCTTAAACGAATGGAAGGGACCCACTGTAATGTCGTGTCCGATGAGCAATTTGTTATTTGAAAAGCTTTTTCATGACAATTATACAGTCGGATGTTTGTCAGACGCTCATGAGAGGTGGGAATGTGAAAACATCTTATTGGTTTTTTTGACTGGGACTCTAACCTCAAACTCCGTAATCCAGCGTACTAACCACTTGAGCCACGGTGCCCAGGCTTATGCTCGTCTAATCAAAGTTTTGAGATGAGTTGTAGCTACCAGCTCCTTTGACCAACTCGGCCTGTAGGTCATCAGGTCCAGCAACATTCGAGGACTGATTGGAACACACCATTGTTTCGTTTTGTTTTTTGTTCGATTGTACGGGTACACCAGTCGTACTAAATGCTGACCTCCTACACCCGGCCATAGCACACAGCGGTCCTAGCAACTTGGTCCTACACGCAGTTGTCCTTCACGGCAACTAGCTTCTAAACGCAGTCGCACCTCAAAAGAACCTATTCTTAAACGCAGTCGCTCCCACCAGCGGCTTACTCCTACACGCAGCCGTCCCTCATAGCCCACACGACGACCTCTTCCTAGACCCAGCCATAGCACACCACGACCTGATCCTACACCCAGTCACACAGGATGTCGATTACTCAGCACGCATCTCCAGCGCAGTAGTCACAGATATACACCCCTGCACACACAAAAACAAACGTGCTGTGGAAGCACATTGCCAGTTGCATGTATGTATGTTGGTACTAACCCCCCCTGACCGGTGTATCTACATCTGCAGCCGTATCCCACGTGCGGTGTCTTGCATACACAATCATCACTTTCATCATACACAGTGCTTTAGTGCCGTGAAAAACACCTTTACTGACTAGTAGTTCACATCCGCACCACTCACCGGTGCAGCCTCTAAAGATTTTGATTAGTAGTTCATCATCAGCTTTATTCCAGTAAAATTGTTAAGGGTATGTGTTTAATATCCATATTCGTTCTGTTCAAATACATACATACATATAAGCAGATTGTAGTTAATTTGTATCTAATCCTTATTAAGTACCTATCTGTGGTTTATCGCGCAAAAAATATGCGTAAGGCAATAAGTGCATCGCAGAGATACGCATATCTTTAGTCGGGCGCGATAATTACGGTAATAGTGCTACAACCATGGATAGTTTCATTTTTAGTTGGGATTGTTTGGTTAAGTACTTCGCCGGCTTAAGAGATTTGTATTACGAGATTTGTGGTTCGTTGATGGCTCGTTGATGGATATTGTGCGCGTGATTTCTTATACCACGAGAACCCTTTTTATTGGCGCAACAGGTCTATGGGGCCAAGCGTCAGGCATTCACAAGCATTCACGTTGTGCAGTCTTTGCACGAATGGAAGTGCCCTACTGTTTATTGAAATGAAGCTTTTTCATAATAGTTATACTGTCGGATGTTTGTCAGACGCTCGCGAGAGGTGCGGCCGTAGAAAAATCTGTGTTTAGGTTGGGACTCGAACCTCGAACCGCTAGCTTCGTAACTCCAAAAGGACCTAAGTGCTGATAAAACAAAGTACAAGTTCTCAACGAAAACTTAAATTTCGTGTTTTGAGTTCATATTGTTCAGACAGGGTTTGTGATCCCAAGGATAAGTAAAGAACATATTAATGAGGATAACCCCCAACTAAGAAATCAGAATGAATTTCTTATTTACCCCTTACTCTGGGAACCATCAGCTCTTTTGTATGAAGGAACTAATCTTGGTCGTGCAGGAGATGCTCAGATCTTTAAGATCGTTGAAGAGGTATTCACCAAGTGTAGCCTTCGTGATGTTGGATAGGAGGTGACTAATGGGCTCCTCTTCCTCTACGTCCCTACAGCTTCTACAGAAATAGGGGATGTCCAGTCGTTGAGCATGTCTTCCTATAGGAGAGTGGCCAGTTTGGGTTATAACTATCTTGTGTTTTAGGAATATGATGGTGCTGTCTTGGTTTAAGGTCAGCCAGAGCAGCTTAGCGATGTTGCATTGGTCAAGCTGATGCAATCAATGACTGGTCACCCTTGGCATAAAACGTTAGCGCCTCGATGTCGGTGACATTTACGCTACAATGACCAGGAACCCAACAAGGCTAGTGTTATACTGCCCAACTAATTCGTTAAAAGATACGCGGCAGTCTTTCACTGGCTTAGATCTCATAGTTCTGGATGGGATAGAGTTTATGAATGGCTGACTGTCGATGTCCATAACAAAATCCAATTCTAATATTGTATTAACAGCCAGTCAGGCTTGAAAAACGATGGAATAATGTGGGACGTTAAAGGAGAGATAGATGCCTAGGCTTGGGACAAGATTCCGTCCTCAGTTTCGGATCCATCTGTAAAAATAGCAGCGAGTGGTGGTGCAGGACCTCACCTTGAGTCCATTCAGTTCAATTAATTACACAAGTACATATGGAGGTCTTCACGAGGCAGCGAATCAGGGTAAAGCAAATTGAGCGACTACAAGTGACTTCACGCGACTACGAGCGACTGAAGATAACAACTGTCAAAATACGAATAAAACTAGTCGAAACCACTCTGTGAGAAACACTCAATCGCTTGAAACCAAACAAAGCCTTATTTAGGGCTCAATCTTTCCATGTTGAAATGTCAAACAATACTAAACAAACATACCATGACAAGCTAGCATGACTCACGCGTCATCTGTCAAAAAATCCACAGGAAAAAAGTATGAATCACCCTTAAATTTGAAATTTTATTTTCTAGCTTTCAAACCCAGGGAAATATGATTTTATTAAAATTCAAAAAAAATATTCAAAAACGTGTTTAAAAAAAAGGACTATAATCAACATTCAGCGAATATTTATTTTGTTATTCCAGACTAATTGTATACGCAAACTTATTTGTATTCATTCATTTAGTTTGAAAAAAATAAAACAGTCGCACAAAATCAACAAAGGACTTTACAAGTACGAGGATAATGGGAACAGCTATGACGTTTCGACCTTTAAATGTAAAATGTCCAATTTGGTTGAGCTGTAAAACGATTACAAAGTTTCCACTCTACACAGATTTAACCTTTTGTACCTTTTGCACCTATCGTTGCAGAACTCTTCTCTAATAGAGGTAGTTTTGGCAAATCGTGTTTCAGTGACATTTATAGTGTTACACTGTCAAGTATAATATATGTATGTAGGTCAAGTACACAAAGAATAGTATAAGGACTATACAGAGCTACAGATTTGGCTGGATTTTTTGTAATATTACATTTATAGTAAAAATTTGAAAAACTATAAATATATTTCCAAAAAAATTAAAATATGGGTTGCTGGGTTCTGCCCAGGACGACGTTGGTGTTGTGAAAATGTTTGTTTGATTCGTAGTAATGGCTTGTGCTATACGTTCAAATATTTTCAGTTTATCCATCACAACAGGCTAACAACTGTCGGCAATTAAGTGCACTTAAAAGCACATAGGAAAAATATTTCAAAAACTAATGCTACAACAACGAATCTAAGACCAGGTCAAGAAACATAGGACATAATACTATTTGTATTGCCAAAAAAAAAAATGATTTGGTTTTTTACATTAAGCGGAAGTTAATCAAATCATGTCCTTAGATAATACAATTACTTGCAGGACCCCAAACGAAAACAGCAAAACAACAAATGAGAGGGAAACATACAAAAAGATACAACATCACTTTATTCACATTAAAACATCATTCATGTTCAAATATTTGCAGAAGTGATGTTCCATGTTACCCGGCTGACACAAAGGTACTCGCCCCACAAGTGAAAACAAGACATTCCCGTATTCCACATCGTGTCCCAACTTACCCGAACATAAAGTCCGAATACTGTGAATGCTTTCAAACGTAGATTTAAAGTGTATTCCACCATATCGCAACAAAGTACCTAAACACATTGCAAACATCCTTCACTGAAGGCTGCTGTAGTGTAAACACAAAAACACGACAGCAACAACAACAGCGAAAAGTACACCCTAATTAAGAAAATAAAATTACGTATTATACTAAATTAGGTTAATTACTATCTTTCGCATGCGACGAGGTATGTACACTTCACATACACTCGTTCCTTTGCACACAGATACATAGATGTATGTATGTATGTACATATATAACATGTGCACACCTAATGTCATAATACTTGCTCTGCATGATGTTAAGCTCAAAATTTAGGATGGCTATTACCCCCACATGACGTTCGGTCGAGCTCCAAGATGACTCTTGTGCGGCAGTGAGATGAAGGGATATAATGGAATATTAGAGTAAAAGCAGTCATTAAACGAGCGTCCTCTTTATGCCACACGCGCATCGCCTATAGAGGCTTTGCTTCAGCTGTGGGCGACATTCTTTTTGAGTTACTTACCCGCACCTAGCCTCTGTGAGTTTTTGGTTTAACATAATGGATAGGGAATGTAATGTATTACTTATGTTAACCCTTTCGAATATTTTAATTCTTAATGGCAGTTACATATTTTATAGGTCTGCGTGGGGGAAATACACTCCAGAGAAGAAAGGAGAAGTCCTTCAGATATGAAGGATGTGGGAAAACCGTTTGTTTCTGACGATTAATCAAACACTGACAAGCAGAGAGATTTAACAACGATTCTCAACTTCTAGTCGAGAACATTCTTATGTACGTCACGGTGTACAGGTACGTGAAAGGTTATGAACAGTGGTCTTACTTATCTCCGAATGGATTTTTATCGTGTCAGAGAACTGCAGTACGTACATAATGTATTATTTAGTAGTTTTGTTTGCTGGATACCTGGAGCTGAATACCAGTTTGTGCAAACTAGTAGAAATTTTCTTGTGTCAGAGTGGTGCTTGAACTTTTTTATTCGATGCCACGGGTTGCAATTTTTCTAAACTTTTCGTATTTTTTTTTTTATGTTATAGTTGCCACATACTTTTGGTTGTGAAAATGTAAATTTCTTTAAAGGTCATCCAAACAGATTTGCAGACACATAACATAGGATGACCGGATAGCAATGATAGTCCTTCTAATTGTTATGACGTCCAGCTGTCAAAATATTTAGTAAGGTTTGCCATACCACCATGCATCGTTTCACACCTGCGGAGGTCGGCCATCATCATGGCTTCAATGTGCAAGGAATTCGTGGAAAAGTTTGAACGTGGGTACACTCTCTTCAACCTTAAGTCATCCACCAGACAGAGATTGGTGCGAAATGAAGAAAATAGCCTCCGGAGCGGCCAGTATCAAAGAAGACCCAGAAATGTCGATTCGGCGCCGATCGGTTGAATTGGGCATCGTCAGAGTGTCAACCCGACCTATTTTGACCCATGCAATCCCATTGCCTAAGGACCAGAGAGCTTCTGTCTCTCAATAGAACCCATCTTACCCTTTTTATCGGCGTCCTCACAGGCCACAAACAAATGGAGGCCCACTTCAGTATCTACGATGGGTTTCAAAGGGTCAGACCTACTTATGAAGAGGCTGCGGCGACACTGAAGTAAAGGAATACACGATGCACTTCCTCTGGGAATGCCCATACACCAAACACTCGGACAAATATTTTTCGACCAGTTGTACGAACTAGTTAACATGCCTCATTAAACTTTCTTAAAATTCATAACGAAAGCGGATTGGTTTAGGCGGGCCACACCTGACTTGGACTAACGATTATAAATTTCTATTTTTTTTTTTCATTTATATTTTTCCAGATATCCCACAATAGATCTGTTGAGATTCGAGTGAGACTGCTGTCTCCTCTTAGTTTTGCAGTCGTTAACCTAACCTAACCTATCGCATTACCTACATTCTTAGAGTGCAATAGACAATGCTGTGAATTCGCTAATTCGGTGCAGGATTATTTTTTCTGAGGCTACGTCAAGTCCTTAGTCTACGCTAACAAGCCAACCACTTTGGACGAGCTTGAGGCCAACATGCGAGACGTTTCTGCCGGAATAATGCCGCATATATTGGATCGAGTCATCAAAAATTTGACCTACCGCTTAAAGCACTATCAGCGAAGCCGAGGTGGTCATTTTTGTTGTTCCGCATATAATTTCATGAATTTAGATTCAAAATAAAGCCAGAATCAATTTTGTATTTTACACCGCTTTTCCTATCGTTTTTATCTAGTCACCCTCTATATACCTATTCCACATATTTCAAAATCTCTTTGTATTTATATAAATTCAGACTACCAGATAATATAGCCTAGGATCTTGGAGCCAAAGTCTATTTTCTCAAAATTAAAAAGGTTTCAGAGTTCAGATGTTCTTTGACAAAAACCAAAATAGTTCCAACAACTGATTTTCGTTGCTTTGATGCAGCCTTGAATCTATTAGCCAGCAGCGAACAAGTCTTGAAGTAATACTAACGACATAAGCTCATTGAAACTGGGTCCTCATGTTAGTTGATATCTATAGTGGGTATCTTTGGATTGGGAGATACAACTCCTACTCAGAGGGTGATGATCATGATGATGATGATGCTGGGCGCAACAGGCCGATGGTACCCAGGGCCTAGCTTCTCACAACCATTCGTGTAGATGGTGACCAATTTATGTACATATGTATGTATGTATGTGTTTATATTGAGCGTCAATGCCATTCTTGAGCCTTTTGCTCGTTACACAGTTTCTCAAACATTCTGGTTTTGGTCTGTGTTTGTAAACTGTTTTTGCTGCCATTGAAATAGTCTCTTCGCTCTGAAACAAATACATTCCCTTGATATTCGAAGCATGAAATTCATAGAGGTGCAGTAACTCGGGTTAATATCATATTTAATAATATTTAGTGTTTAACAATCACTCCCGTTCTATCACGAATGAGTTAGACTATGAAACCTGGATACTTAACGACGATTGTCTGATGTATGAACAGCTAATTGTAAATGCTTCAGCTACGACTCTACCTCCCAAGTGGTTTTCGGTATTTTGGGTACCCTTCCATTCAGTTTATCCCACAATAGTTCCTGGTAAATTACTTTGTCCGCGTTACTGGAATTCCTGATATTTTTCCTATCTTTTTTTCTTCTGGATCCATATCGAACATCATGAGATGTTTCTGTGATCCGACGTGATTGGATTATCTATTACGTTTCAGTTTGATATTTTATCAAGGATTCTAATACACAGAATCACGTCTATAGCTACCTTTCATCTGAAGGTTGATGTTCCTTTGCTGACAATAGGTAGCTCTTTGCGCACTACAAACTCGAATAAAACTACTCCTCTGCAGTTATCGTTAGTACTTCCCCACACTGTATGCATTAGCATCCTAACCAATTAATAGATCTTGGCTACTATCCCCGCAGATATTAACCAGAGACTCTCTTTTGTTGGGGGAGACTATAGGGAGTCATACAGTAGGTATGCAGATACCACGTACATACATATGTATGTAGATGCGGCAGCACATCCTCTTCAACTGCATACCTCACCAGTATCCAGGGCCAAACTTTTTATGCAAATCGCACGTAGACCTCTCATTCTTCCTTTGATGATCGAAGGCTCCTGGAGCAAGGCAATATCAATCTAAACTGATGAAGGTTCAATTGAATCACCAAGGTATGGTATGGGAGTAAGTACTTTATGTAGGTGCACTTCTCGGTGAAGGTGGCATCACGAGCCATATTTCTACCCCAACCCAGTTTATGCGTACACGTGCTGAAGTATTCGCGATGGATGTAAGTAAATATGAATGCATTGCAGAAGGTTGCGATTAAAAAAATATGAAATATTCTTTAATAATAAAGGCGGAAAGTCAGATTTTAATAAGCAAAATCCGATTTTAAATTCCCCGATTAAATGACAGAAGACAGAATAATAATCATTAAAATAAAGTTCATCCAATTAAGATATTTTAATCTTTTATCTGATCCGAAATGTTCCCATTAAGTCCTGTGAATTTAATAATTACCCCTCTGAATGGCGGACTTTAAGTGAACTGTATAACATGCCGCTCCGCTACCTCTTCCGCAATATGGCGAACGGATGTTCCGCACGAACTCCAACTTTGCAACTACATATGTCTGCATGCATGTTAAGTGTCCCCATCATCTGCGCCCCGTCGCTTGTACGAGTATGCATGTCCTACATCCACATCCACATCTACGGGTGTCGTCATGCCATGGCGAATTTTGAAATATAGTGCATATACTACCTCGGTTTACGAACTGTGAAGTAATTACACTGTCGACGCGCCGACTTATTGTGTTTTTATTAGGTGTTTACACTCCGAACTGTTGACCATTTTCGAATTGATGTTTTTCGTCCAAATAATTCCGCCCGTAATTGAATTTTCAAAATGACCACTCCCGCCCAACTGCCGTCGATGGGTCGCGGGGGAGAATAATTGCCCCTGTGTACAGTCACAGTGTACACAGACATTCGTGTATTTACGCCATCCAGAAACTGGTAAATATTGCTGCGAATGCAATTAGGAAGCTTAGGGATGCGGCAGGCGTCTGCCTTGGTGGAGTGCATAATTTACACTGACACCGACCGACGCATTTGATCGAATATGTTAATCGGTGGGGGAATGGATTCTGATTGCTTGATTGGGTTCGAATGATTAATCAAACCGGTTAAATAATAACAATAATTTATTCGGCTGCTAAGCATAATAATTAGTTTTGCGGACTGTATGCAGAAAGCTACTGTTCCACTGCTTCAGATACAAATTAATGTTTTCAATTATAAATGATGGCGGGTGTAATAGTGGCAGCGATGATTATTTTGAAGAGTTTAATTAAATTGGCCAGTGAGGTTTCGACCATGGCACGCTACGCTGAGCAGCAATTTCAAATTTCAATCGAATCCATGAATGGACAATTATTGCTGAAATCCATTGGTCTTTACGGTCCTGTCGTCCTGTTCACCTCGTCTATGGGTCGTGTTCTCTGTGTCGGTGAGCTTTTCAATTTTATATTTCGAGCGTTCGCTTTTTTTCTGTTTTTTTTTTTTTGCCCATAGTTTCCATTCGTCCTCTGCTAACATGCAGTAAATATGAAATGAGACTGCATTTATTACACGTTAATTAAAGAAAATTCTCCATTCTATTGAAATTGAACTGAACTTCCATGGTTCGCAGTAGAAGCGACGTCTTTGGACTCGCTATGCAGGACGCGACGGCATTGAGCTGGGGATGTCAATTCAGGGAAAATGTCCGCTCTCGTTAGTTGGATGACAGTTTATGCTGGTGCACAGGAGTTCATGGGCGGAGGTTATTCTTCTTCAAAATGAAGGAATATAGGTAACGGGGAGGGGGGGAAAGGTATACTCGTAGGTAGCTGCAAACTCTCGCACATCATAGATGGCGGCGGCGGCGGTAGTGCGAGGAAGGTGCACCGGCAGTTAGATTAATTTGTCCCATCTGGAGGAAGGCAATTATTTATCCCAAGCGGAGCTAATTAATCTTCTTTTCTTACATTTGTCGGGATCAGAAACAATAACTGCAAAACGAAGTCACAAACAGTGCATTTAATGAGAATGTTTCAGGGAGTTTAATACTGAAAAAGAAATTCCGGGCTTTGTTTCCATTTGCACGGGCGGCGTAAACATCCATGAAAGATTAAATAAATCATCCAATTAGTAATTCCAGCCAGAAATTGCAACAGGTTTTACATTTCAATAGGTCGGTTGCTACAAAAGACCGATGAGAATGGGTAGACAGGTACAGCTGTTCACGTGCTCACTTTTTGAAAGTGTATTAAATTATCTATTTTGACCTACTTCGAGTAGTTGGAAGTACTTAGGTCACCCCTTGTGGGGTTTATTTCATTCATTGTGCTTGAATGTCTTGAAAACGTTTCGAATCTACAACAATTCAATCCCAAAGGCTTGGATTTCTTTCACTGTTTGATTTGTTGAGTGAAATCTATTTTATGGTTAACTTTGCAGGAATCGCCAAAATGCCATAAATGCCAATTATAACATTCTTTATCGTACTGACAGAGCTATAGATTCCTGATCCTGACCTGACCCGATTTCGTTTGATGCTGGGCGTTCTAGATATGCTTAGGATGCCACTAAAGAGTAGCACTTACAAACAACAACGAAGAAGAAAAAACAAAATGCTTCATAAAACTTTGTGGGAAAATTGCTTCACTTCCTGGCCGAAGATGGGTATTGAGGACGGGGAGCAAAGGCAACCCACAGGTCCTAGAACCTCACACAACCGAAGCTAGACCAATCAGTCACCATCTTTCGTACTTAATATGAGTGATTAGCATTCAAGGAAAGAAGAAGTAGACATATTCTCTCCTCATCAAATACATAAGCCCTAGACACAAAAGGGGTCAACATTGCAGTCTATAAGTTCCTAAGAACTATCAAGGTCACCATACATTTCCTTGAAAAGCTAAGCACCCAGGTCACCAACTGCCTACATTAAGCTTACTATCCCCAGGGGAGAATTGAGCAAATCTTTTATGAATAATTAATCTCCCCCCCGACGAGAAATGGTAATAGTTTTCACAAGGAAAAGTAAATCTTCTGGATACCTCTAAAATGATGATTCCTTTACTGCATGAGGTACTTTTTAGTGCATGGATTTTTTGACAGATGACGCGTGAGTCGTGCTTACCGTGCTTTGTGCATGGTTTGACAATTCATCATGGAAAGACTTAGCCTGGTACAATGTTTTCAAATTATTCAACTCTACTCCGAAAATCAGCGTTCGATTCGCTTTATTGTCGAAAAATTTTAGACCCAATTTTTATTATTAGACAATACGCGACCAAATGGACCACATCCAGAAGGTAGTGACGAAAATATAGGAGCGGTGGCTCAGAGTGTACGGAATGATCCGATACGGTGCCGTTCTTAACAGCTTGGCGTACCGCATGAAGCTTGGCTTACAAGCATGCAAAATTTAATTCGGCGAAGAATTGAAACAGACTGAACTACCGAATCGTCATCGTTTCAATCTTTGGGCTTTTGAAAACCGTAAAGAAAATCCACTGTTGTCATTACATCCAGGCAAAACAACGACTTAGTGTAGTTTATGGTCTTTTTTTGGATTATTTACAAAAACTAGCTTCCAGAACATATGGCTAACCTAAATAGTAAACTTATGCGATTGTAAGAGAAATGATTCTTTTTGGAACAGTAGTGCAGGCAAACAAAACCATGGGCCTCGTCGGTCATCAAAATTTGATTCCAAAAATCAGGTTGTATCAACCATTAGATCGGGTTTTTTGGCCGGTATTCCCAGCGATGTGAGCGGTTTGTAGACGATATTGTATCACTCAATTGGACGGAAACAAGTGCAAATCATCCATAAAAATCCGCCGCGAGGTGGATCCACTGACTCCAAAATACTTACAGCGGTGATCAGCTAATGAAGAAGTGCAGTTCCGTGAATTGATGGTCCGTTCAATGTTTGAAATTGATACATACATCATCCTTTGTCTGATTTTTGGACTGCATTCATTCCATCGTAAATTTGGAATCCGGATAATGCACCAATATCAATCATGTTCTAGAGAATTGTAATCGGCCAACGATTTGTTGAACGGTTGCATGAATAGGTGCCAAGTATTTGATCCATTGTATCGAACTCAGACTTATGAGCACCGTAGTTCAGAATAATCATTTACTTTCGATTATCGTTTCAATTGTCGAACTCCGATTTTTTTTCTTAGGCTAGACTTCTCAGAAAGCAAATAATGAGCTGCCAACAGGAGGCGATACTTTTTCAATAACTAGGGGGGAACGAATGTTTTGTATGAACGTTCGAGTACCATTCGAACAGAGGCAGTGTTTCATCTCATCAATATTTCTGTCTGATTGTTTTGGCTGTATCAAGGTATTTTTCAGTCAATTGAAATACGATGTTCTGGCCTCTAAGGAATGTAATGTGTGAGACGTCTTCGTCCTTGAAAAAGGAATAATTGTTCGTCCAGGGTCATTGAATCGTACGGATTGTAAGCTGCTGCCAGATTAACCTGCAATGTAAGCCACAAATCATCAATAGCTAGAGTTTTTGTAATGAGTAATCTCTCTGGCGGTGTTATTGCCTAACGAATCAAAGCAAACGAATTTGTAATGAATATGAAGCGATTATATGATAAAGCGGCTTTGTGTATTGGAGCATGTATGGAACAGGTTGAAGATAGTTCCTTAGCAGGTCCGGCGTGTGATTAATACATCCCAGTATACAAAAGCATTCCAGCAAACTGCATCGAACTCTCTCCAAGACAACAGTTTCCATTGTTTCCGGTTAGTTGATATTTCCTTCATTCCATGTACCTAGTTGTTATCTGCTAAGCTTTGCGTTTTGTTTTTTGTATGATGATGTGGGCTATAACTTCGATGATTAGAGAACGAAATATTGTAACTGGAACATGAATCATGTTCTTCAATGCCCCTGGCTGGGTTTTGGACGAATGCGACTTCTCGTTGGTGGACCTTTGTACTATTTCGTGTCATTTTTAGAAATTTCAGTCTCAGTCCGATGACGGGCAGTGGCAGCAGCAGCTTCTCCATGATGCTGCTCTGTTACATCATCGTCGTCTCAATTGAATTCATTATCATTTTTTTCCACATTCCCTTCGTTTGCGACATCGGACACATCAATAGGATATTCTGGATAATTTGTCAGCTCGGTGTCATCATCACATTCCAATAGATCAACATCACTCTCCTATCGCTCTTCTCATTCATAATACAGTCAAACACGAGTGAATACTGAAGAGTTCTGAAGACTTGTGTACGTTCTCGGACTGTACGAGGACACTAACACCAAACACGACTGGTTCTTCATAATAACCCAGTTCAGGCCAACACTAAACGCAAGTTGATTGAAGTGCAATGCTCTGTGAGTCATTATTTCAAAGTCTCGTAATTTCAGTTAACCTGTTTCCGACTTACGGCGGAAAGACCCGCTACGGTTCCATACTCGGTATAGGTAGGGAGACACTGGCTCTATAAGAAACAAGGTTAGCACATTGAGTAGTAGAGTCGTATCCCGAAGAACTAAGGAAATTCTACCTTGATCATCCGAATCCTGCTTTATGGCGCTGAAGATTGGACTCTGCTTAAAGTTGATAAAGACATCCTTAGTCCCTTCGCGAGAAAGATATTTCATAAAATTATCGGTACAGCGACATCGAAAAACTGTACATTAGTCGTTTAAGATGGGTAGGACATATAAAGCGAAGGGAACTCGCCTTAGGTGAGACGCACAAGTAGAAGAGCACCTCAAGCGACTTGGAGTGTCCAACTGGAGGCAGTTAGCTAAGGACAGTGCTAACTGGAGAGGCAGGCTTGTTGGTTGAGGCTCATATTCATCCCGAACTGTAGCGCCCCCTAAGTAAGTAACAATGAAAAGGGATAGCTCTTCAATGCCGTGCCCAAGTTAGTGTTTGTTTTATGAAGTATATTCAATTAGATTTAGTCGCGGATTGTCAGATGCTCGCTAGATACGGGGCTATGAAAGAACTTTTTGGTGTTGTCAGGGGTTCGCGAGTTGCAGCGTCTACTATTGCGTTTGTTGCAGTTCTAGGGGTACTTGACAATACCCCATGATAGCAAATACCACTTTCGTTAAAATTTCGTTACTGATGAGTAACCCAATGAATGATGTACACGAGTAAGTGGTTCTACAAATCATTATGTATGTATGTAGGTACTATGATTTTTTTTATTTTTGGAATTCTCAGTTGCATAGAACACTATCCAAACAAGCATTTAAACAACCTACATTCACAGTGGATGATTCTTTCTAAAAAAACGTTTTGCTATTTCAACTTGAAAAAGCTAATATTCATATGATCATCCACAAACAATGACACCTATGATGTAAACCTGAAATTTGATCTGTGATATGTGGCACTTAGTATTGTATACTCGACAGCGTAGTAGTTAAACAGTTGTCACCCCTTAAAAGTAGACCGTCAACCAAACAATACCATGGGAACAACTAAAGGCGTTATCCGATCAACACCAACTGAGTGACACCTAACACTCAGTAGCAGCTATTATTCAGGCACAACATAGTGGTCTACATAACATATAATATAATTAAATTGGTTCCCTTTGTAGCAGGTTTGCTTATCATGGATACGCGGAGATTCCAATGAACTCATAAATATGGTAGTGTACATAAAAGATTCAATTAAACATAGAATTGAGGTCAATTAATTTATCTGGCCTGGAATACGAACACCTGGATGTAACTTCTTAAGTGATATATTCAGCAGCATCTGTTCAGTAATATAACTCGTCATTTTCTGAGGTACATACATACGAGTACGTAATATCATCGATATGAGGTAATGTCTGCTAATTCACTATTCATCATCACCAATATATCAGTTTCCAATAATCAATCAATCTGACACGGCAAGTGGATACACTATAAGCCGTATCCATATCTGGCCGAACTAAGCTGGTTGCTCTTTTGAGGTTGATGGGATTCCTTTTTGACACCACGTCAGGGCAATACAATTGCCCTCTGAGACAAGAAAAGTAAGCGGCAGCCAATTCACGATTCTTGGTGTTTAAGCTAATTTCACTGTTTATCCATTTTTCAAATACCATACCGAATATATCCTTAGCTTAAAAGATAGGACTGCTAATTCGTCATCGACAGTCTCTGAAGGTGTAGGATGAAGCAGTAATCATCTATAAGCTACTTGCTCTCTTCTGATACTACGGCCATTGCGTTGGTGGTATAGGGTCATCCAAATTCGTGGTCCGGATTTGACATTCCAGTTTCGATCACATATGTGCGTCAAACTGAACTGTCATCGAAGAATGAATATGTTTAGTTTGACGTTTGCTACTTTACAACATGGATCTTATTACAATCGCTGGATGTGATGTTGTAAGTCTATACTTCTTCGATAATGAGGGATTGCCGTCAATCAAATCAAAGTTTTGTATGTAGAAGACAAGTGGCTTTAACAAGACGGTACCACATCTCACACAACACGACCCATATTTGATTTTATATCCATTACGAGTTATTTGGATTTCTTTTTGTGGGGCTATGTAAAAGAATGTGTTTATCCATACAATTCCGAAACATTTGAAGCTTTGAAAAGGGACATTCGTTAAGTTGTAGCCGAGTTATTGGCCAATATGTGGCAAAAAGTCATTGAAAATTACCTTTTGAGAATCAAGTCCGACAAGAATTCCTATAGAGGACATTGAATGATGTTGAAGGATGTCTCTTCAAGTCTTTAATTGAGTTTCTTAAAAATTTCCTGGAAACGTAGACAACTAACCTTGTTTTCCTACAATCCAGATTTGGTCAGACTCCATTAGATTAGAGACTAATAGTAATGCTGTTCCACCTTCTGCCATTCTTATGACTACAGTACCCAAGTGGAGCTTTATCGATTTAATAGCGCCTACTCTTTTGGAATTCCATCTCACAGTAATTTTTTGGATCGAATTACTTGCGACTCCCGGGTTTTCATAGCTGGTTGACTGTCTATATATAGAACAATAGCGCTGCAATCTACTGTGACAATTAAATTGCAGTTTCTAGAATATTAAGTTGCATCGGATCTTAGAGTCGTCTCTAGATACTTAAAGATGACCACAAGGTGGTAAATCTCGTTCTAGCCCAATTTCGTTTCCAAACCTATGTTTGATATTCAAGAGAGAACCTCTACAAATGAGTCACGGCATCTAGCATATGTAGGTAAATGTTGAATTGCTTAGACATCTCTAGGAGAGGCAACCGTCTCTTTAAAGTACCCTTTGAATGGAAAGAGCTAGATTCCACGAATTTAATTGCACCTTGACTGTCACTGAAAATGCGAATTTCTTTGATCGCCAAGATTTTTACTTGAAAAATGCTACAAACCTTTGGAAGCGGTGGGAGATGGCTAGATTGATCTTGTCAAAGAAAACCCCCTCACTAATCTGGGAGCCGTCTGAACTGAACTGTCCTCGGAAGAGGGATCACCGATCTATTCACTAGGGTCAGGAATAATAGTGCGAAAGTTTCGAGCAAACATAGTCGGTGTCTTCTAGGATGAAATTGAGTAAATCAGTGATCGGAAAGTGACTGCCATGATAGCCAGATTAAAGTAAGGACGCTTTGAGTCAGACAATTGGTTTAGCATCTAATTACTTGGTTGGCGCCGTGGCTCAGTGGTTAGTGCGTTCCCAGTCGGGGAACACCTAAAAGTTTTTTCACGGCCCCACCTCTCGCGAGCGTCTGACAAATATCCGAGAGTACAACTGTCTCGAGAAAGCTTCTCAAATAACAAATTTAGGCCCCTTCCATCCGTGTAAAGAATATAACACGCACAACACGAATGGTTGTGAGAAGCTAGGCCTTGGGTCCCATCGACCTGTTGCGATAAGTTTTTTTTTTATCTACTTAATTACTTGTGTAAGAGGAGCAGGCGGAGTATAATGTCCAGTGCATGGCGTTTGGTTTAAAATGTTAACATGAGTAAAGAGGCACAGTTGCTTTGAAATTGTTCGGCTTTCCAGTTGAAATGGAAAGACTGGAATTCGGGGCCCATCTAGTGAACCGAAAAAGAGCACATTGGAGAGGATTTCCTTGTGACTATTAGGGTGATTTCCAGAGGCAACGATAGCAATGTCATCTGCACAGCCAACCACTTACAAGCAGACCTTTCATGTCCAATAAATGCCCGGTAGCTACTAGATTCCACAGAAGTGGGAATAAGATACCAGGCTAGATCGTTAGTAAGGCACACATTCTACGAACTTGAGGTTGCATGTACTTTCTTTTATACTACGTGATGTTGATTACTTTCAGTAAATGACTTTCAACCCTGGCGCCATTTTTAAAGGATTCGATGTAAAACTTAAAAAGAGGATCGTTCGCTCATCTAAAATTCATCGCCACAGTCATTTAAAACGTCCTTTACCACCATATCCACAAAACCCTAAAAAGCTTTCAATTCATTACAACATAGTCAATCAGCAAAGTCTGCCGGCAATATGTCCCCACCACCAAGTGAATGTACACCTCACACCGCATACCCCACCACTGCCCACTGCTGCCAACGAGCATTTCTCATTCAAGTATATCATTGCAATTTGATTTATGTATATTTTATTTTGTTAAAATATTCATAGCCCCTCATTTTGGCTCACACCTTTCAGCCTCCCGCAAAAATAAGTAAAAAGGACACACAAGTTCACCGGCTCACTTGAAAATTCAAAAACATAAATCTTTCCTTTTTTTGCGGGACTCGTCGTCGTCATCGGTCGTTTGGAGCGCTGCATGCTTCCCTCCACCACGTTTCAAATGAGTGCCTATTAGATGTGTGTATCTACCTCATGATAGTAATAATAACAAAGAATAAATGCGCCGAGCACCAACTCCGGGCTCCCTGCATACTTTGGACACCGTTTTATGGAAATGATAGGGACTAGGATTACGAGGATGAAGAGGAGAAAAAAAAAAAAACTCTCTGAACGGTCGCGCCTCCCTCGTTTGCTTCCGAAAATCTTCGGCTTTTTATAATATATGAGTTATGTATGTATCTGGAGCTCTTTGTGGTATATTAACGCGTGCGTTTGAGCTCCGGCATACCATCTTACGTTTCGCTTGGGTCACTGAAGGATGATCGATATTGTATGGGAAGTTTTGCGACTTCTTGATTTAGGGGCTTGCCCAAGAGGAAAATGACTTACGTCCATCGTACCCTGGCATTTATTTTGGCTACCCTCGCCCTGCGGCGGTATTACAAGTGAATTCGTTTATATCACGGTTCATGAAATCACCATAGAGAGTGTTGTCAGCGCTTGTTCCGAGATAAATGTCAGAACGCATTGTCCGACCAATAAATTGTCGAATCGGCTGAAATATAATAGCAAAGTGAAAGTCAAAATGCGAAATGAATAATTGCATTCAGTGGCGTTTAGTATTTTTGTCACGCTTTCAATAGTCGCGTAGTAGATACTCTTAGCAGTAAATTGGTTTCTTTTCCAACAGTTTTTGATATCAGTAAATTCTGGTGCTGCATCTGTACCTCCTGCGCCAAGTAGTAATGCAATTTTTATGAGCGAAATAGTGCATTTGAATTTCCGCCTTCGAGTGGAGAACAGGTACGTACATATTTTCTCTGAAATTTACGGCGCAAAATGGCATTCAGATTATCATATTTGTCTACAGTGAAGCTGCTTTCGCTTAGAATGGGAGAGGTTTGCACGTACTCCTTACTGGCCTGTGCCTTACAGGAATGCCGATTGTATGTAGCACTGAATGTTTAAAGAGCGTTTTCAAGTTTCTTTGAAAAAATTTTCCAGGATTTATTGCAAAAAAAGCGTTTGTGTAGTGACTAGTAAAGAGCTTTTCATGTTAGGTTCAATGTCTGTTGTTGAGATCAGTATGTCTTATGGCTAAATCCCTTGGAGAATGTATGATCTGTCACTCTCCGGCAATAATGGAGTGCTACAGCAGAGTCTGGAAAGTAACCTCTTTCTTGTGTTGGCGCCAGGTTGAACCAGGGCCTCAACGAACAGCCAGATCGATTTTTAGCTACTTGAGTCCGAGTTGGATATGGTCGGGTTCAACTTACACAAGCTATCGGAAACAAGGTCGTCCTCTGAGGTGAATTCGAAATTTCTTCGGACTGGAACATCGGTGTTCATCCGCTCCACGTGACCCAGCCATCTTGATGGTTGTATACGGATTTTGTTGACCCGGGCGACGTCATGGTTACACCTTCTCTTGCCAACTTAGGTGGGACATACTAATTTCACTTTCATTCGCTTTTGACAAAGTCCATGCTTGGGGTCCTTACAGCAGTATAGGGATAAAATTTATATTTTTCCCTCGTTCCAGGCTTCGGTTTGGGTAAAGAAACCTTGGGTTGCCCTCTTTACCCTTTTATAGACATTCCAGATTATGCTGCATCTTCTTGAATTCATGGTTCGTGTACTCCTTTTTCGCGTATGTATACGTACTTTTGTTTTTCTCTTATGTCCCCAAAGTTGACGACCGTCTCAGGTCCTTTCTCGCAGGGTCGTTCTATAGGCAGACATTTAATGTGCGTATGGCAGAACGCATTTAACATCAAGCCAGAGATTTGGCGCAGGTAAAAGGGTGACACCTACCACCTGGACCGCATTTTTCCTGAAACGCGTATGTTGCTGCCACTAGTCTTCTGCACTTAGCATGGCTACTAGAGAACTTTTCGAGAGCTCCAGGGAGGCTCTTTGGACAAAGTCCCTCATATTGGTAGCTCATGTTACGACATTTCTGGATATTCGTACGTTTGGCTCAACAGAAAGTGATTCGAGTTGATACTTGCACCTCAGACAACCAATAGACTGGAAGATCTTCTTCCACCACCAGCCGACTAACTTTAATTGACTGATTTGCTTTCGCATCTGAAACCGATTATTCAAAGCTGTTACACTACAGAACGTACTCCAATGGATCTATAAACGACGTGCTTAGAACGTGGAAGAAGTAGTAGTTCCTAAAGAATTTAATTTCGAATATTAAGCATTTTGTGTTTTCTACAATACAGATATGAAAAGAAGAGCTTCCACTGTTGCCTTAGAAGTCTTTCTTAGCCTACTCCCTTGCATATTTTTGCTTGAAGTTAGACTAGAAAGGGTTGTGACAAACCCAGTTCACTACTACAGAGATGACTCTGAGGGCAATAGTATGGTTGCCTGTGGTGTCTTTTTGGAAGAGATAAAGAGCGGAAATCAAAGCCCACTTTAAACGGGTTTAACTGAAGTTTAAACAGAGATGAAGAGGCAGTTTGATATTCCCTCGAGTAACTAGAGGGCTAACGAGTTTACCGCAAAGTTTGCTTCTTCGTGGATTAGGGTTCTCGACATAAAAAGGACATATCTTCATAAGAATGTATGTCGTTTTACTTGCACCTACCTATAGGGCAAGTATTGCAATCGTGAAAAAAATCGAACTCGAGATTTTAATCAAACTTGACATTACTATGATGGAGAAGTCCAAAAAAGTAGGTCCGGCAATTCCGTCTGCCTGTCTGTCAGTCTGTCTGTCTGTCTGTCTGTCTGTCAGTCTGTCTGTCTGTCTGTATATTCGACTGCAGCCTAAACGGCTGGGCGGATTTGCTTCAAACTTCATATATAGGGTCTGTGGGATATTCCCTAGAGGGGAAATTTGAATTTTCATTCTAACCTCAAAATTAAGGGTAGTTTACTTAAGGCCGATTTCAGTTAAAATGGATTTTCTCGAAAACGGCTCCAACGATTTCGATAAAATTTGATATGTGGGTTAGTTTGTGCATATGCTATAAGGTGGCATACCACGTTTTTCACGAAAAATTCGAATAACGGTAATATTGAAAATCAGTTTTTTCTCGGGTATTTGTTCAGCGATTGGGCTAAAAAATAATATTTCTAGGTTATAGGACAAAGCCAAAATAATAGCGTATCAAATTTTGGAATTGCCACTCCCCTTTTTATAAAACTCAATTTTTTTTCAAAATTTATACTCGAAATTGAGAAAAAATTATTTAAGCAAAATAATAGACCTTCAAATTTTCTATAATTCACTCAAACAACCTTACTGGCCGCCTACTTTTTAAGGGCGTTTTTATAAAAACAAAACATTGAGTAAACTCCTACAATGTTATGACTATTATTCCATCGAATCGAGGAATGCCACGCCTACTTTACTGGAAAGAGCAAGACTAGGACTTCAATCCTGATAAAATTTTACACTTATAGCATTACGGTGCAAATACGTACGACCCAGTCGTGCACTTTATTTATAATACCTATAGTTTCACTCTTGGAGGTTTGTCAGATGAGCGTTAGAGCGTAAAAACCACTTTTGTGTTGTCTGGAAATCAAGCCTCAAACGCATTAACTACTCATCCATAGCGCAAACCTAACAACTGATGCGAACATGACTCGACAAAGTGGTCTGGGAAAGACTAGACGTTTTGTAGGGTTGATAGTGCTAAGGAAAGAAGGTATTGCCGTCCTTTTTTTAAGGTAAGTTGCCGCCTTTTCAGCGAGTTCCACAAACGCGTCAGTCAATGCTGTCTGTCAGTCCTCCTGTGACTCTGTCTGCGACTTTGACTGTTTCTCTTTTATTTTTACTTGCTTCTATGTACATATGTATACCTATACGGCAAGTATTGGTTTCCTGATAATTTTAGAACTCAAGACTTTAAACAAACTTGACATTACTATGATATCTGTCTGTCTGGAGCCTAAATGGGTGAACGGATTTGCTTCAAACTTCATCTGGAGTTTTTGGGGTCACAATGCGAGCAAAATCGGAATTTTCATTCTAACCTAAAAATTAAGTGTTTCTTTCTTAGGGCCGATCTTAGTTAAAATGGATTTTCTCAAAAACTGCTCTAACAATTTTGATAAAATTTGATATTTCGGTTCGTGTGGGTATACCTAAGCTAAGAGATGGCAGACAACGCAATTGGGTTTAAAATGAATATTTGGAGGTTATAGTAATGGCGTTATACGTTTTCGAAAAAATTGAGTTAAAGCAAAATTTATAAGCCTTGAAATTCTCTATAATTCGCATAAGAGCCATATGTAAGTATATGGTCAGGTGCACTTTTTTGAAGTATTTATCAAAGAAAGGAAAAACAAATTATAAAATCTCCCAGGTACCATTATTTGATGTATGATTATTCCTTCAAATATGACGAATGCCACGCCTATTAGTAGTACTTAATTTTTTAATATGTGGGCATATGCAAAGATATGACATTGGTGCGTCTACTAAAAATACATTAATATAAATAGACTTAGTTCATAGGTGATATAATTCCCTAAAATAATTGAAAAATTACAATTACAAACCTTCAGGTTAAAGTAATTACGTACAATCCAGTACTCAAGCAAAATACATACAAATATGATTCTTTGAAACTATAGCTTTGCTTACCAGTTTAACAAAAGCTTATGGCATAGGGATTAGAACAAATGAATGCAATTTAGAATAAATGACTTCATTGACTTATTCATGTGTGTTCTCTCCTTTCCCTTTATCATAATGGTACTTTAAGGAACACAGGGATATTATTATATTTGGTATAAGTTTCCCAATGTATAGGTACATACTCGTAGATATCTTATTTTCGTTTAGAGGTATCCTTCGTTTACACCTGTTTTTAGGAACGAAACCTCTCCGCTATGCAAAACAAAGGTAACTGTGTGCAATAACTTTATTAAGTTTGAATTAAAGTTTTAATATCGTATAAAAACTTATCGACTTCATATTCGCCAGTAATATTTCATTAAACTCCTCTGGAATGATGGCTGGTTTTTATGCTTGGTTCTATAAGTTTCCCTAAGAAGATAATACAAACTGAAATTAGTAATAAATTTCGAAATGCGAATAAAACCAGCAGATTCGAACGCCGATACGCTCCTATTATGGATGTTTTACTGGCTTGTTGTTACGTTCCCATTGAAATGCATCCCTTGAGAGTAATCCAATTATTACTGTCCGATCTGTGTGCTGCGAACCGTAAGCATTTCCTTTTTTCTCATACACAAAAATAACTACACGGGACTATGAAGTAGGTATCATGGACTCCAGGTAACTCCATTGTGTTTGCTACTTCAACCGAAGTGGAATGTGAAGGGACTTCATTTATTGATACAAACAAGAAATGGCAAAAAAGGACGACTCGATTTCCGCCCAATAAAAGGAACCGGGTCGGGAAGCTATGCAGTTCGTCTTTTTTTTTTTGGTTTTTTTTTTTTTTTTTTGCACAAAATAGGTACTCTGCAGAAATTAATGCTGTAATGAATTTGCTTGGGTACTTTATGTGGTAAACGGGGATTTATCGTTTAATGTACAAGTAAAACGCAAGCCATGTAGAAAAAGGAAGTAATACTTTACTTTGTATAGAATAGAATTTTTTTTCTTGTTTATTTTTCATCAAGTCCTTTGAAGTGAATGTCACTGGATATTATAAATACTGGATCTTGTTTAATATGCGAATTCGAAAACTCAGTGGCGATGAAAACAATTATCTTCTAAAGTGCATACAACATATTTAGAAAGTCAATATGTGTGTGTGATCAAAGGACTCGATTGACATGGACATAGAGCTTAGAATTTCTCCACAACATGTACAGCCAATGGGCAATTTCATTGCCGATATCGATTGACAACAAATCTTGTGAATTACTCCGCCGAGAACTATTTCACTGCAGAGCCACCATAAATTTTGTTAGGAGATACTCGTACACTTTGCGTTATTTTTTGGAACTCTGTCAAGTTGCAATTAAAAATACAGCATTTGCTAGTGGGTAGAATCGCAATAAGATATAAAACATTACGACCGATATCCTTGGGTATTTTGCTATACGATACAACATTATTATTGATAGCATTTGGTATGAAAGATATAAAAATACATATCACCGAATGTAATAGCGGCTATCTAGATGAACAGATTTTCAAAAATAACGCAACTGAATAGATGTATACGAGTGTACATGTAAATGTGGGGACATCTTGAAAGAGATTGATGATTTCTGTCTTTCATTTCCTATCATGATTGATAGAAAACTTGTTCCGTCACAGAAAGAGGAAGAGGGGGCTACAGACGTCCGGCAAATAGATGTACAGAAATTTCAATCGTTCTTTATGACATTTCATTTCTTTTCTTCTCCTTGATTACCGACTTAGTAATTAAACATGTTTTAAACTCGACATACCCTAGGTACATACTGCATGTACACGCAATAAGTTTACTTTGAAAATAAAACTAAAAGATATTTTCAATATTACAGGTGCACACCTAGTTTAGTTCCGAGTTCAATATTGACAATAACAAAGGAAATAAAATAACGTCGCAGGGAGAGGTATCTAAGTGTCCTGTAAGAACCCCAATACAGTCGCTTTTGCTGAGAGATACCAAGAATGCCGCTGATTTCTTACAGACGCATACGTTTAGTTTGCTTGCGTCCTGCAGAGCCACGCGAACCTCCACCAATTCTTAACAATATAGTCGGTAGCTAGGAGAATAGCATTCTTTGAGTAGGAAAGTGAAAATGAAGAATCAGATAATACTGAAATTATAAGGAGGTTTCTATTTCAATCGATATATGTAGGTATACATAGTTTTCCAGAGAAATCTGCTGTTTCAAGTAACCTAAATGCTGAGTTTTGATGACCAGTTTTTTTTGTTAATTTCCATTGTTTTCGAACGAAATTCCCGTAGACGATAGCTATTTTTTATCAAATCTGACGATACAATCGAGGATAGTCGATTGAACTAAATTATGTGCTGCCAACTCTCGATTGTATCATCAAGTTACGTACTAGTACCCCAGGTATCCGCTCGAAAAAAAACAGAGGCAAGTTTGCCAAATGATTAGTCAAGTTTTGTGTTGTCGGTCTTCGAGAAGACACCAGCTTCACGTCTGTGAAGATTCGATTACAACCCAATCCAGGCTCAGTGTGTTTCTGAAATCAGTCTTGAACTGAGGGGAAAACGATCCTCAATTTGCTTATCAGGTGAAGTTCCTGTGTCCTGGCATAAGCATGAATAAGGATAAGTGTCGCTTAAGCTCATCGAAACTCCAGCGCTGATAATACCAAAAGTCATTCCATCTACAGATACATAAGACGGTAGATTGCTTTGATAGTACAACTCATGATAAATGCATTAAGGAGAGGAAGATCAAGCAAAGAGTCTAGAGCACCCCACTCGTGAAAGTTCCCGTGTAGCCGAAATAATACTGGCTTCAATGTTTTGTGCAGAAGGTGGTCACATAATTTATCCACAGCCCTCTTCACCAAACAGCCGACGCATTATCTCGAAAAGGTCTCATCACAGTCATATAAATAGATTCAAAGAACCCTTTTTCCGTAATAAGCCTAAAGCATCCTTATACTCCCTGACAACCTTGAATGTTTTCCATTTGACATGCATTGCCAAAGAAGTTGCTTATTATTTAGGATCACTCCCAGTTATGTTGGTTCATCGGAGATCTGGATAGTGCCGCCCTGTAGCACTCGCTAAGTCCAACCGGTTACAACCCTTCGTATTCTGAAGAAAACAACCTCTGTTTCCAGAGGAGAGCTCACTATCTATCTGTGCATTAACACAGCTATTTTTTAGGCATGACACGACCGAAAGACCCGGCAACATCATCCATTTCTGCCTGAGCGTAGATGTTCCAACTACATATAACGGGTGGGCCATTTAGTGGTTTCTTTTTAAATCATAGGTTATTTTGACACTGACTGCTGTTTAACAGAGATCAGTATCGTACCTCATCTTGAACAACGTTCTGATATATTGAAAACTTATTTCCAAAGTGAGTGCTATATAGTCCAGTGCGTTATTTGAAAATAAGTTTTGGCCGAAATTAAACACCCACCGTGCCTCCTGTACGCAAGTTTTAACAGCTCAACATTTTACGCACTAATCTGAGGAGAACTCTGAAAAAATCTTGGATTATTCGCTTACAAGGCCAATTGACTCAACAATTAAAGGCGCACGACCATCCGCTTCGTTATCGCTTCGCAGTTTGGGCCTTAGCGCAGCTTGAATTGGACAACGGTTTTGGGCGAAAAATTATTTTTTTCTGACGAGGCGCATTTTCATCTCGGCGGCTACATTTACAAACAAAATTGCCGCATCTGGATCTCGGAAAACCCGCACAGAAAGTGACAGTTTGGTGCAGGTTATGGAGTGGTGACATCATTGGACCATTTTTCTTCAATAATGAGGCTGGGAACAGCGTTTCGGTCAACCGTGGGCGTTACAGTGCCACGTTAACCGACCTTGTTTTTCCTGAAATTGAAGACATGAATTTGGACGACCTCTGGTTTATTCATGATGGCGCGCTATGCCACACAGCCCATTCCATTGTCTTTATCGATACTTTGCGCACCAAATTCCCAAATCGTGTCATCAGATGTCAATAGGCCGCCTCGAAGCTGCGATTTGACCAATTTGGGGAACCGTGAAGTACCGATGTTATGCCAACAATCCGAAAACGATTCAAGGACTTAAGGCCAATATTATTCAAGCAGTCCGTGAGCTGCAGCCCGAAACCATTAACAAGGTCTTGGAAAATTGGAGTGACAGAATGCGCTACTGCGAAGCCAGCCGAGGTAGCCACTTGAAAGACGTTGTATTATATAATTACTGGGAATGTTTGTTCCTACAAATAAAGCCATAATACATGGAAAAAAGTAAAAATTTAGTTTTGTTCATTTTATTGCATTTTTTAAAAGAAACTTGTATTTGGCCCACCCTGTACTATTTTTACTGCTTTATTTGCATATGTGCATTTATTTGTCTCTTTTATATTAAGGATAAGACACTAGCTTCTTAGACAATACGTTGTGTACCTTATAGAGGCGAGATAAAGGGAGTGTAGTAGGGGTGACAACCTGACGAGCCTAACTATAGGCCATGCAAACAATTATTTGACAGATACCAGATATATCAGAGACCGAAATTAGCTACACAAAACCGATATGCTTATTACTGACAAAAATTGACAATGTATGTTCTTCAGGAAGCCGTTACTTAAGCAGTTAGTACATTAGACTACGGAGCAACGGGTTTGAGGTCTGACAAACATCCCAAAGTATAACTGTCATGAAAAAGCTTTTGAAATAACATTTTACCCTTCGGACACGACATCAATTATTAGGACCCTTTCATATAACACGCACAACACGAATGGTTAAGAGAAACTAAGCCTTGCATTTGTTTCCTCTTCAGGTATATTGAAGAAACTTCCGATATCCAAAATATCAGAGCAGTTAGTCGTCTTCGCTAACTAGGATATCAGTTAATGAACTTTCTAATACAAAGCCTGTGGGATAGATTACTTACTGGACTCACAACTGCTGGTACATACTTACTTACTCAAGTGCTGGTACAATACAAATATACATATGTAGGTATTGATCCTCAATATTTACAAACAACACTAAACTGGACTTAGAGAACCAGAATTTTGAAATTGGACAAACAAACATAATGTAAAAAAAATATCTTGACATTTAATATGCTAATAGTTTAGACACGGCATTAGAAAACAAATTTTGGTTCGACTCTACATATGTTTGTATGTAAAGAGCAAACACATCTTATCACTCTCCCTCTACTGGAACCTTCAAGATTTATTAGATCCAATTACAATCATAAGGGCCAAACAAGTCGCCGTCGAAGGCAGAGGAGCACATTTCAAAAAAACAAAACAGAATTTTATCTCCCATTTCTGTAACAGCCTTGAATGTAAATTTTCTATTTCCGTCAGTGCTTACTTGAAAGTCAGCCTTGAACTTTATTTTCTAATTCTACAAGTTTTTCAATAGAACCGGTAACACCTTTTAATGTATGTAGGTACCATCGGCTATAAACTTCTACGCCGCGCCGCACACCTCGCTCCGCATAGATAATAAACAAAATACCAATCTAAACAGAACTGATAAAACAAATGATAACCCCGTTGAAAGCGTGTAGCTTTCCAAAGTAGCTTTGTCATTCCAATCCATTTGGAACACGACTAGCAGTAAAGTAAAAACTTAGACACATACATAAATTGTTATTTTAATTAAGTTAGCAAAATGAATAAAAGGTGCAATGTGCCAATTAGGGAATCCCTCAATCTAGAGTCGTAGATACGTATAGATATCAAAACGATACCCACTCTCACTGCAAAAGCATAACGCACAATAAGTTTAGCATACAGCGTATAGTGAACCCGTGTGCTTGACACGTTGTAGGCGAAAAATAAAATAAAATACAAAAAAAAAATCAAGTTAACACTTTGCAGGTCAAACGCTTTTCATTGCCTCAGTCTGTTCTTTTATCCGGCTAACTTGTTGCTCTATAACTAGTTTCCTCGGAGCGTACGGGCTGCGTCAGAGCGAGCGTCTACAAGTAAATTAATTAATTTGAGACACAGATTATTCATAATAACCGGTGTTAGATGATTATTTTTAAATTTGTGTGCTTTAGAAAAAGAAAACACAGTAAAACAAAAACAATAAACGAAAAAAAATCCCAGCCTCATCGAAGCTTATAAATATAAACATTGAATTTGACATGCCACGATCGCACAACACGAAAAAGCACCGACTAGCCATGACGGGCAGTGTACTCGCAATTAGTCTCTTTATCCTTTGTCTATTCGGCACCACTGTCTATTCTAATACAGTTCGCGGGGCGAGGCGCCTCCAAAGTTCGGCTGCAACCAACTCCTCCTCGGAGACAACCATTGAGCTGCTACATGTGGTAAGCCAACTTTACAAAAAAAAAACCAACCAAAAACATAATTTTCAATTCGTCAATTAAGTAACACACAATAGTAGGTACTACACACCCGAGAGCGCATTCAAAAGAACTTTAGTTATCGAGGCCGGAATGAATACAATAATGTGTTATTCTCTTTTAATTGGTAATAACAGGGAGGAAAAAAAAAATTAATAAACTTAATGTCAACAGTGTGATAAGAGTGCGCGATCGTGTGGTATTTCATTGGGTTTTTAGTACACTTGCGGCATTGAAAGCTCCAGGCTGGCAGCAGTTAGTACGGTAGTCGCGTCAGTTGTTATATGAATCAGAACAGTACATTTATTTTTTTGTATCTATTCATTATTTTCGTATCTAGCCTCAGTGCATTTCATGTAACATTCGGTAGACTAGAGGTGATTTCTTATTTATTTTTTCGTCTGTGTTTATCTAAGAAGTCGATTTCCCATTCCCCAGCGAGGGAGATTAAAATTGTTTGCATTTCATTCCGTTCAGGATGCTTGTAATTGCGTGCTTTTTCACACTTACGTACTTGAACTTGTCCAGTTTAATCCAGATCAAGTGATGTTTTTAATCCCGTGTTTGCAAAATAGAACCTCAAGTGGTATTCATGCACTACCAGCCTGACACAAATGATGATAACGGCAAGCGAATTGAAAGTCAAACTCCAAAGGTCAAACTGTTGGCGAGATAGGTCACCAAAGTTGTGCAAAATGGTTGCAACACTCCAAGTATCAGTGTGGCATTGTAAAAGTCGCTAAGAAAACTTGATTTAGCCTAGATTTTTCAGAGCATAATGCTCTTTTCTTTTTGGCTCGAGAATATCGGATTTCATTAGTGGTAGTAAGTCAACCAGGCAGCAAGTAATTGCAATACGTTCCATCTATCATCGAAAGAAACTAATTTAACTTATGTAACTGCAATATAAGTGATTGCAAAAAAAAGTTCTAAGATTGATAACAAAAATGTCATACAGCACTGCAGTGCATCACAATTTCTCCTGTCTACACACAGAGTGCATTCGAAATAGAATTGGAAGTGTGACATTCAATCGTCTAGCAGAAACAACTAATCGCAGAAATATGTAAATATCTATCGGTAAAGCACGAATAGAGATATTAGTAGTACTAACAAATCGAAGATAGAGCTTCAACTTGATACTTATCGTACATATAGCATTTCCAGTGTAAATTCGTTACTTCTCAACACAAATTCGAATTTTTGCAATTCAAATTAAAATTGCTGGTTTCAATACTGACCATGACCATGTGTTCCTCCTTCAGCTTTGAAAAGTGATGCATTGTCCATCTTCACATCTTGTCAGGAAGTGCTGTCCTTGAATGTGCATACGGCCCCATATAGCGGAATGTTGGCTTACATAGCATATAAGATTGGTTTTTTTAAGAATCCTTCATCAATTCCTGGACTACGTTCCATGTTCTTCGTTGCTCTACTACGTTCCCTTATCTAATGAGTTATGGTTAAATCGATGCTGGCTGCAATAGTTGAGAAATAAATGGTTTGGGAAGTCTCGTTAACAATTGTCTTGGGCTGTTGAGCCGCAAACGAACATACTAATGTCTTCCGACCATCGTCGTACGACTTACATTATATTGTATATTTCTATCTGTAGCCTTATGAACCTGGGCCTTAACCAACAAACTTCTCTAGTTACCCGGTCCTTAGATAACTGCCTTAAGTTGCGCACCGCAGGTCGGTTGAGGTCCCCTTCTACTTGTGCGCGTCACCTAAGACGAGGTCTTCCGAAGCATTGCTGTTCATTCGTTCTACATGTCCTAGTCGTCCTAAACGACTAATGCGCAGCTTTTTGACTAGGTCGCTGTACAGCTCGTATAGTTCGTCTATGGATCTCCTCCTCCGAATCCCGTGAACGCAAATGGCACCGAAAGAATCTTTCTCTCGCAGTGACTGAGTATATCTTCATCCACTTTAGGCAGAGTCTACGCTTCAGTGCCATAAAGCAGGACTAGGATGATCATGGTCTTATATAGAGTGTCCATAGATCTTCAGGATAGGGTTCTAGTACTCAATTCCCTTCCCAACCCAAAGAAATAGCGATTGGCAAGAGTTATTCTTCGTTTAATTTCTGTTAATGTATGGTTTTCAGAATTAAAAGCAGATACGTGGTAGATAAAGTCCCTTACTGCCTCAAAGTTATAGCTGGTATGTAACCACAAGAAAATTTCCACCATAACTCGGGCTACTGTGTACCTTTAATGAAAAACTCTATGAAGCTTGCGCTGACATGTGCCACAATCTCGCTAATCACGACTTGAGCCTTGACATTGAACTCGGAAGTTGTTTGTTATTAGCTTGCGATTTTAAAGAAAAAAAAGTCCACAAAAAGACGTTTCATCGCGTGTAGTCGTACGATATCTTCAAGATGACACTACTGAAACGTGTTGTCTTTCTGCCAAAACAATACATTGTGAAGCTCCCTATTGACAAGGTCTGTCAAAGTGCAGTACGAAATGTCATAGCTATTACATATCTCGTATTATTAAATCCTTGGTTATTTCTCCGCGCTGTATTTGTCAGTTGCTGAACTGTCAGCTTCTATTGGATGGTCTCCTAATCAAGAGATAGTTGTAATGGTTTTGAAAACGGACTGCCCCACATCAACAAGCGTTGAATGAATTAATCTGGGCCAGATATATGTACAAAAATTGCAATGGAACGGTGTATATATACACCCTATGTCTTACCAGTGTTTAAGTACTTAAAATCATGAAGTAGGTGACTGATGCAAGCACATGTACATAAGGAATCATGACTTGCCCTCTTCAGAGAAACCTAAACATTTCACTATGCCTTACTCACATATGTAGGCCCTGATATTGGCAGGTTTATAGCACCTCCTGTAGTAGGCTCGTAATTGAAGACTGACTTGGCCACATTGATACTAGCAACCGGAAGTAAAAAGATACGAAAAATCTGAACCTGGAAGCAGATCACAGAGTTACTGCGGCCACTGCACTCGCGGAAACAAGATTTCAGCCGAAATGTCTGACTTTCGATCCTTCCTTGATATAGATCTTGATAAACAATACAATTAACATAATCAATTAATGTAAACATTTAATTCCGACGATGACGTTGCAGGTGTCAAACCCGATTTTTCCCACACATACATACTTCACTGTTAAGTAGCTATTAATTTGCTACATAAATTCTTCTTCTCAACCGGGGAATAACAAGAATTAACACCAGTTGTGAGATAAATCAATTTTTTGAGTAACCTGTTCCGTAATAATTAAAACATTTACAGTCGAGATGTATTCAATTAAAATTAAATAGTTAATTACCATAGTTAGACCACACCGGTTTGTTTACATTTAAAGACAAAAGCAAAACAAAAAAAAATAATTAAGATTATGTTGAGAGGTTGCTATCTTAATGTAAACTTGACCTTGCCAGTGGACTCATCAGAAATTAAATAAATCAATGGACTTTCGTTATCAATTTCATCTATCTGCACTAATCTAACAGTGGGTATTTTTAGATTCGACGGGATGTTTTACGACCTGTTTACATCAACTTTTGCCATGTGCACAGATAAGAATGTCTAAAGCTTCTTTAATTGTCTGTTATCTCATGAGTTTATGTGATTACTGATTCAAGAATTCAATGAGTCGCAATTAGGCTTGACTGTGTGCTAAATAAAATCATATAAACTTTTTTTTTATTACAGCTTTTCAGGCATGGCCCGAGAACACCAGCAGATACTTATCCAAATGACCCTCATGTTAACGAAACGTTCTTCCCTTATGGCTGGGGACATATAACCAATGTAAGTCGGTACACAATAGTCAATAAAAATTATTAACAATAAGTACTCTTTGTATGAATAGAATGGAAAGCGTGAGCTTTTTAATATTGGCTCCTGGCTGAGGAAGCGGTACAGTAACTACCTGGGATCACTTTACGTGCCAGACGTAAGAAAGTTTATGAACTTGTCAAAAGCATTTTCTATATCTTAAGTTCCTTTGTGCAGTATGTTCACGCTCAAACCACAGGTGTTACTAGGACGTACATGTCAATGGCGACGGTACTGGCAAGTCTGTGGCCACCAAAGAATACTGCCATGGAATGGAACTCCAAGTACAACTGGCAGCCAATTCCAATCTTTTCCCAACCACTTGATGAAGATAATGTATGTAGAGCTTTCATGTATACCTTGTTCAATTGTATTTGAATGCTTTGTTTAAATTTGAAGTTCCTTTTGGTACGTACACCATGCCCACGTTACTACGAAGCACTGCACGAAGTGTTCCAGCTTCCGGAAGTCAAAGCTGAATTGGAGCAATACGAAAGTCTCTTCAAGGAACTCACTGAAATCACAGGATTGAATATTACCACCGCGGAGGATGTCCAGTCGGTGTATACCACTTTATTGGCAGAGGTACCTTCATTGACCGTTCATTTTTGAAAAATCCTGGCTCACAGTTCTCCAATTCCAGAAAGAGTTCGGCTTAAAACTCCCCGAATGGACAAAGGATTATTGGCCAGAAAAGATGCAATTCCTAACAGAACAGAGCTACATCTACAATGTCTACACACCTGAGATGCAAAAAATCAAAGCAGGTAACTGAAGATCAACTATTACTTGCATAGAGTCTATACTACAATTACGTAAATTCCAGGTCCTTTCCTAAAGAAGATGTTGGACGACATGAAGGCAAAACGCTCCAATGAATTGAAGCCAAAGGATCGAAAGCTTTTGATATACACCGGCCACGATACGTCACTTGTGAATGTTTTATCGGCACTCAACGTTTGGGAGAGGCAGATGCCAAGGTATTCAATAATGGCGCTCTTTGAGCTACATAAGCACAAGACAACTGGGGAATACCACGTAGAGGTAAGGCCTGAACTGAATCTCATCCGTGTGACCAGAGTTTCATTACATTCTCGTTTAGATATTCCTGCGTAATAATCCCAAGGCAGATGCTAAGCCTCTCACCATTCCTGGCTGTGATACAAAGTGTCCATTAGATAAGTTACTTGAATTAACTAAAGATGTTGTACCCACAGCAGAATCTCTAACTTTGTGTAGTGCGAAGGACTCGACCTTTACCGAGCCCCCACCAAGTGGTCCATAGATATTAAGTTTGTATTTAATTGTGTCGTTTTTTTGTGTGGTTTTAAAGAATAGTAATAAAATAAGTTAGGTGATGTATTTAATGAAAACTAATGTTTTTTTTTTTATTAATTTACACACTTGTGCTATTTTTTTATGACCAGTATGTGCCTTAAAAGTCTACAAATGCTGCATCCACTTCAATTTTAAAATGTGGGAAACATATCTAATAGAGTGCGTCTTTTTGCTACGACAAAAACTCGTGTAAAAACCTAAGTGATGTAGTGTAGATCCAACCCAGGGGTTAGTGCTCTAAGCATATCGCCAAGATCCACGTAAAAGGGTTTTTCTAGGATGTGCTGACTGGTTCTCTCTAAGGGCGGATATCTGGAAAGGAAGTGATGCAGATATGCTTTCTCGTTAGAATCCTTGTAGCTTCTCCAAAATGTATTCTGAGGGATGATGAGCTTGGCCGTATTGTGTCCGATTCGCAAGTGGCCTAGGATAAAGGCTACAATTGTGTCAATAGCTGGTATTAATTTACCAAACTTGTTTGACAGGCCATTTCTTTCTTGATAGAACACAGCACTTCACGGTGTTTCCCCCGTGATTTGCAAATTAGAGAAAGTGAACATCTATGTATGTATGTATATAGCCTTAAAGGACTCCCAGCAGAATATCGATTCTTTCAGCTAGTGAACTTCTAGGGGCCGACCCTTGCCTGGCCAATTCGTCAACACGTTCATTACCCTCATAATTACTGAGTCCTGCGATCCAGATGAGTGTATTTGTTGAATGGGCACTTATGTGAGTTATTTAGAATTGGCATTGCTCTACCAGTTTAGAAGATATGACAGCCGCAAGACTTTGATTGAATTAAGGAAGATCGTTCAGCAAATGGCAGGCTTCCCTTGAAAATTACTACCAGAGTTTGGAATATGAAAAGAATCCGATATATGTATTTAGTCGATCAAATAAAATGCCTGTGCCGACCCGGAGCCCATTCCAAAGCGTCCGTGTAAAGACCTATATGAATATCATAGTCGGTGATAACGTTTTTATTTTCCTATTCTTTTCTGCAACTAAAAAGAGTTTTGTAAATAACAAAATTGGTATCATGAGGTCAATTGACGACGAAGCCAATTCTCTTGGAATTCCAGCACTCAGATTCTCTGATCTAGATAGTGCTACATGTACCTGCATCTTTTGTTCGAGATGGATCAGGTGCAGGATCACATTTAGAGTAAGACGTCAAAGCTAGACATAGACTGCTACATTTGCTTTCCTTACTCACTGTTCTGCATTGAGCTTCCAGCTGACCATACACAAAGGTGTTGGAGTTAATTTGTTACAAATATTCATGAGTACTTTTCGCACGATACAAAATACCATGTATTCTCAAAAATTCGGAGGTTAGGATACTGAAGTCGATCAAAAATCAAAGAAAATTGTAGAATGATGATCAATGCTCCAATGCGCAGAAAGATTTCATCGACAAAAGCCTCAACAATCTTCAGTGTCTTAAGTTAGTCAAACACATATAGCAGCAGGTTTAGATCCAGGTAACGTTCTCGAGGATAACGACTTCTTCGTGATTGAAGATCTGCAGGAGAAAGTAGAGGATATACGAGCGACTTTCCAGGAAGTGTAGAAGATGAATGATAGGATTCACTTGAACATAACCTGGGAAATCGCGTCCTTGTGCATAACTTCTACCTTCGAAATGATGTGCAGAACTGGTGTTCTGAGAACAGTAGCTTCACCGAACATGATGACTGGTTCACCCTCGTACATATCGAAGGTACAACTCCACGCAATCTTTGTCTCATTGAGAAGTAAGAAACCCGTGGGAATCGACCAATTCACGGGTACCTGGCTGGTTGACTTGGAGAATGCCTTCGATACCGTATGGACAAAGTTTGGTCTAACAGAGAGACTGTTTTATAGCAGCTACAAGGCCCTCATACGGCCAATGCTCATCTATGGCTATCCGATGTGGTTCAACGTGGGAACAAGCTTGATGGAAAGGATTTGGGTGTTTGAGAGGGCTTGTCATCGGGCTTGCCTTCGTCTATACAAAACACCAGAGTCCAAGTGCAACAAATTCTACACCCAAGTAGTTTAAAATCTAGTTGAGATAATCGCGAATCTCTTAAAGAGGTCGCTGTAAGTTGCAACATATCCCTGTGTAAAGTTTCAGGTCAGAGTGATATACCAAGCAATTGCAAAGCAATCGAGCTAGCTAAAAAGTGTGCAGATCGTAAGCTCTCTGGCAATAAGGGAGAACCGGAAATCGATAAAGTTGCAATTATATATCACAGCCATTAGAATGGTAAACAGTAGGTGTGGGAAGATTAGGAATATGTATCTAGAACTAGCTTTAAGAAGGAGACCCCTAGATTCTAGCTTAATCAAAAAAAAAGAGTTAACAGGGAAATTAGTTGGCCTGCCTTTTGTCCCATATGCGAATTCTACATGCATGTCTATTCCGGTTATTTCCATACTGGTAACAAGCGACCTTTATTTGGTCTAAACGTACCCCTTTCTGGGCGTGAATAGCCAGAATCAAGCAAATATTAAATACTAACCGATCTTCAGTGCCATAGACATAGACATTATATGCATGACAGGAAGATTTGTGTGACAGAAAGGTTTGTGTGACAGCAAGTTGTTTTTAATTTAACTTGTAAATTACGTGTGTCTGGTTCCTAGTGAAGGGATTTCTTTGCATAAGAAATGTCATTTTATTGTTGGCTGTCACTGTGCAATACTGTAGTAATATTTTAGAGATATTAGTGCTTCGCTCCATCTATCGGAAAACTTGTACTATTTTGATTTACTTCCATTTCTCACGTCATAACCAGTATATTGTGCAAGTTTTAGCTTAAACTTAAATGAACAGGTTATTTTTATACATACTTATACACATATGTACATACATATATAAAGATTAAAATAGAAAATAAATCAAATTGTTTCCAAAGGTACTTCGAACCAGCAGAAATGCAATGTAGGTCAAAATATTAAACCCATTTATCTCAATGGTGGTTTCTGTTCAAAACGTCATGATTTATCTTACGATGGCTCACATTAAATATAAATAAAATTGCAAGAAATAAAGCCACGTCCTTCACTTATGTGCGAATGCAAATACACAATAATAAGCGTCATAATTTGTTAATTATGGTCCACACGTGCTATCTAGGCGTTGTTTTTTTTTAGCCTTCAGCTTTTTATTTGTTTTTTGTAGAGAATGTGACCTAATGTACATAATGCGTATCTGTATCTCCTAAATATTCGCACAAGTGTACCAATTTTATAAATAAATATTAAAGCTGATCAAACGTATCGTTTGATAAGAACTAGGTAGCAAAAAAGTGGTCGCCTTTAGTTTAACGCGCTTGATTGCGACTTGAAATGGAAAATCATCAATGAATCACAGTTGATAGCACTCTCAACTTACTACTAATTGGGTTAGCAGCCTTATCGCATTAATTTTTTTGCTATCAAGCAATTTAATTTTTAATAAAAGTCTCGTGATGTCTGCACGAATGGGACAGATAGTTGTGTCCCTCCCTTTTGTAATTTAATAAATCGTTCAAGTGTTAGTTTTAATCCGTTCATTAAATTTATTTTTTCATTATTATGTCTCACGAGTGAGATATTTCGTATTAATTGTGTCGCAGTTGACATTGGCCGAATCGAAGCGTAGTTTGAAACATGGTTGCAATACCTAGCCAAATCTACAATTTAATAAAAACAAACAATAAAGTGTTTTATTGCGGAAATGGGGAAAACTAGCTTTAGTCTGTCTGTTTATTTGTGACTATGTTTTTGCTCTCAACTTATAAATAATAACACATAGTTAAGGAAAAATATGTCTACATAGTCTTGTGCTTAGAAAGACATAAATAGAAGTCTTTTCCTCCTTGGGAGTGGTTCGAAATGAGGTCAGGACTAAACGTGCTTGCCAATACGAAAGAGTCATGTTATGCCACCTACAAGTATGGAGATAAGCATTCTTCTTAGCTTTGTGATTCGGTGTATACGTCCCACTTAATTTATGACACAATTTTCACAAAACGGCTGGTGTATGTATTATATTTGATTGAAGCTCACGTAGTCTGTAAAATTCAAACACAAGTTGAAAATACCCTTCGGAGACATTCACATCAAAAAAAACTTCTGACGAGACTTTCATACTAACCAATCAATCGGTATTTGCATGTGACTTCTAAAAGCTTGTGGAGGGCTTATCCGAAAGATTTGTCCTGTTGGTGTCAACATGACGCTTTGTTATCTTTGCCATATGTTTGAGATCAGTGTGTTGTTGACAGACAAACGATCTTCTCAATCCCATTCAAGCAGCAAACTGATTCAAATAGCATTCTGAGATGCCGCAAGGGATGTGTGCTTCCCTTATGGTTGGGTGAAGACATTGCTCTTGGTAGGTGTTACAGCTTTTTTCTTTCTAATTCGAGAGGTTAACATATTTTAGCGAGAGACGATACTTTGTGGTTTCCGAACGCATCCCAAACGTTATCGATGCGCTCCAGCTGAGCAAACTAGGCATTGATAACTAGTTCGATGCTCTCATTTGACATTTGCAGACACCCATCTACGTACTCATTTAAAATTCGTTTCAACTCAAAGTTAGACATTTCAATTTTAGCAAATTAAACGGGTTCCGAAACGTCAAACTTGTATAAAGCAAAGAAACGTATGCAAAGATTTAACATTGTATTGCTCATACATATGTATTAGAAGAGAGCATCGAAACATTTGTTTGACCTTTTGGAACTCAGCCTTTATTTTAATTGGTGTATGAAGCCTTTGACGTGTAAGAATTAATTTTAACTAACTTTTGGAGGGTACTGTACATACGAGAGTCTCTGTACTCGTATGAGTACAGAATGTTTCTTTAGAGTGACCTCCTGTTCTCCGAGCTTCAATAATTGAGTTCCAATAGACGTCATTTTGAAAAGCTTGCTTACCTTATTCCTCAAGCAGCATAGGCCATCTACAACGCCTGAGCGCCATCTTGGTCTGATTTGCGCAATGCATTTGAACTTACTTTAGCTCAGTCGCAGTAATCTCGTCTGCCTGACTAATGTGCCAGTGCACACATGCAATATACATAGATACCATAGGATACAGATGAACCATGCATATGTCTGTCAAGGCCGTAGTATGGCAATTCCTGCCAAGTGAAATAGTATGATGGTATCTATACGAGGGTTACGTAGTCATTACCTTAGCGAATACAGCATCATTCTCTTAAAGTAGAAAATAGCTTTACTTAAATTGACTGTCAATTTGCAGTTTGCAAAACACAATCATTGTTTGCTAGATCATAACAAGCTGTCAAACTATACTACGAACCATAGTGTCACCCACCATAGTATAGAGAATACTATGGTATTCATATTATATGTATCTATATTATGCGTGTGTCACAGGCTTAAGATCCCGACGGACTTCCTATCTGGTCACTGCCCTCTAACCTATCAACTCAACTCAAAAAAAATAAAGTGCACGACTGGGTCGTACGTACTTGCACCGTAATGCTATAAGTGTATAATTTTATCAGGATTAAAGTCCAAGTCTTGCTCTTCCCAGTAAAGTAGGCGTGGCATTCCGCGTTTCGATGGAATAATAGTCATAACATTGTAGAAGTTTACTCAATGTTTTGTTTTTATAAAAATGCCCATAAAAAGTGGCCGTGGCCAGATAAGGTGTTTGAGTGAATTATAGAGAGTTTTAAGGCATATTACTTTGCTTAAATAATTTTTTCTCAATTTCTAGTAAAAATTTTGAAAAAAAAATAAGTTTTATAAAAGTGGGAGTGGCATTCCAAAATTTGGTATGCCATTATTTTGCACTTGTCTTATAACTTACAAATAATAATTTTTAGGCCAATCGCTGCACAAATACCCGAGAAACAGCTGATTTTTAATATTACCGTTATTCGAATTTTTCGTGAAAAACGTGGTATGCCACCTCATAGCATATGCCCAAACTAACCCACACATCAAATTTTATCGAAATCGTTAGAGCCGTTTTCGAGAAAATCCATTTAAACTGAAATCGGCCTTAAGTAAACTACCCTTAATTTTGAGGTTAGAATGAAAATTCAAATTTCGCCTCTAGGGAATATCCCACAGACCCTATATATGAAGTTTGAAGTAAATCCGTTCAGCCGTTTAGGCTGTAGTCGAATATACAGACAGACAGACAGACTGACAGACAGACTGACAGACAGACAGACAGACAGACAGACAGACAGACGGCATTGGCGGACCTACTTTTTTGGACTTCTCCATTATAGTAATGTCAAGTTTGATTAAAATCTCGAGTTCCAAATTTTGCACGAATACAATACTTGCCCTATAGGTATAGGTGCAAGTAAAAATGATATTTGCCAATCGGACTCGTGTCGACTATGCCTCGATGACACTGGAACCGTTTAACATATTCTATGTGAATGCCTCGCAATGCTCTAACTAGGCTCAAACTCATGCACAATGGCTTTACCTCCTCCTCAGCTCAAGCAACCCTAAGTTTCATTAAGGGAATATCAAGAGATATGAGGTCGCAGTGCTTATTGAGGCTACCTTAAAGCTCATCACCCCAATTATTCTTAAAAAGAGGGCTCGCCAAGCCCGGTAGGTTATTATAAATAAATACTTGGCGAAACAAGTCGATGGAATCCAGGACCTAGCTTCTCACAACCATTCATGTTGTGCAAGTTGTATTCTTTACACGAATGGAAGGGGCCTACTGTTTAATGCCGTGTCCGAAGGGCAATTTGTTATTTATAAAGCTTTTTCATGACAATTATACAGTCGGACGTTTGTCAGACGCTCACGAAAGGTAGAGCTGTGAAAAAGTACATATTTAGGTGTTCCGACTGGGATTCGAACCTCGAACTCCTTGTTCCATAGTCCAACGCGTCCGGTAGGTTAGAGGTTTTTAAGCTTTAAGAGAGAATAGCCAAAATATTAATTTCTATGTCGCACTAATATGAAAAACATTTAACATATGTTTTATATAAAATATCGAACAAATATGGATGGCTAATTACTTGTGTTGAAACCCGTCTTTAGTCCAGTGCATGTTTGTTCTTCTCTGAGTCAACAACAAAGCACTATCTATCGCTCTATTTTCTGCCACATCATCGGCCTTCAAGTCAATCATTACAAAGTCTCCGGGTACTTCAGTGAGGAGGGGACTGTAGCAGGGAACAAATGAAATCTAGGTTTCTCACAACCAATCTCAGTCATGACTTTGTCAATCGATACTATCTAAATAGAGGGAAGTCGTTCTCTTTTAATCAAAGGCTCCACGTCCTTTATTCGAGACTTGTTAATGTATGTAAATACCGTAATAGGAAAATCATCTACGTACCTATAAACGTATATTTTCATTTAAATATACACACATGCACATTGAATACGAAATTAAGTCGTATGAGTTCAAATTTAATGAAAACGAACATACCTATCTCGTTTGCGTGTATTAAGCTATCGTAATGTCTTCGGCCATTAACAGCTTCAAAAAGAATCGTTAAAATACGTTCACCTAACTTCCAGTTTCGCTCATTTAACACGAAAATGGATACTGTCATTTGGCGGCAGCATCCTTGTAATAACAGTGACGGCGCAATTCATTCCAACGTCCTGAGATATCGAAATACCATTATATTCCAATATCCATTTCATGTACTCACGTCTATGTAACATGGAGCAGGGTGGGCAGGTTGTTTTTTTTTTTTTTTTTGGCAACCATGCACAGTGGTGTCGGGAACGCATAGTTTAATTTTTTTACTTCAACGAAAACGCTGTCATAGATGAAAAAAGGAAATCAAGCTCTGTGTAGTTTATAGTAAACCGCAATGCGAAATCTGTCACAAGGCAGGCGGCAGAGCACATTTGAGGAAGCGCTTCAAAGACAAATGCATTGGCCCCCTTGTACGAGGTTTTTACAAAATAACTCTCTCGCTCTGCCACGGTCTGATATGGTGGTAGGCCATGGGTGCGGGATGCCACCCCGTTCGACATTTGGACGACAATATCGCCGACGACGACAGCAGCTGAGAAATATGAGTCCGTTTAATAAATACTTACGTTCGCTTTATTTAAGTGGGAGCAATAATTTATATCTAAACTCGACCCAGCTTGACTTGCTGCTGCTCGTATGGGTTTGTTCGAGTGGCTAAATTCTTCACGCCCATGAGCTGTACACCATGTCCATATATACATATGTACATATGGGTGTGTGTGTGTGAGGGAGAAAGTCGGATTGAAAGAAAAGTGGAGTGCTAAAAAAATATGTTTTTGGAAAATTTAAATTTTCTCTTGAATCGGTGAAATGGCAAGTCCTTGGCTTCAACGCTCCTACTCTCGACAGGCTTCGAGCAAACATTTTTCCATGCCCAGTGCACATATCACACTGTTGGTCCTTTGTGAGGCAGCAGCGACGCGGCGGTGGGCATGTTGATGATGTCGTCGGTAGTCGTCGTTGTCGTCTTCTAGTCAAGTAAATATATTGTCCTCAAAGAGTCACAGAAGGAGTGAAAAATTTATAGCTTCCGCTTTCTGCTTTCTGCTGTTTTTTTCTCTCTCTTTTTTTAGTCGTGTGTGGATACATGTGTATATAGTTCTTTAGCGGATGGGAGGTTGTGTCTATATTAAGCTGTCCTTTCATAACATATCCTCATGGGAATTTTTTTTCTTTTTATATAAAGTGCACGAACACAATCTTTGGATAGATCTGAATTATAGTGTATGCCTGATTTTTATGATTTGGTTAAACTTATGATTCCACTTTCCAGTTGCGTAGACCAAGGGAACTAGCTGTCAGTATGTATGTTTGCATATACCAGGATATTGGTATACAAATGAGAATGAATAAGAAGAAATATTTTGTAAAATGTAGAAAATCCTTATGAACGCAACCAATTAAATAGAATTTATCCTTTTAACAGCCTCTTGCTCCAGATATTTACGTAACTTACAGGGAACTTGAAACACATTTCACGACACTCTTCCTGATTCCCTTGCACATATCCTTTAAGGAAATGACAGCCTTTTTGTTTTTGAATGGACCACGGAAGTGATCTCATTTTTGCCTTAAGTCATGTGTAGTGTATCGATCCGGGCAATTCCTATTGCTTACCTTTTACCACTCCGTCTTCATTCTTATTAATATATAGTGCGATAAGGTTAAGAGAAAGAAGATTCTTGTGTACCAAACTTTATGGTCACAACAACATCCACTATCCGTTACCACGGGATATGGTAGCTAAGCCAACCAACCGACTATATAATTTCCAGATTGAACTTCAGAAATGTCTTCACGGTTTCCAGGGATTGTGGGATTGGGGGGAGCTTCTCTGATTCCCTCAAGATTTCCATGTCTTACTGACTTCTCGACTAATCCAGCGTCTTTCAAGTGAAGATTCTCGTTTTCGGGAAGTCACGCGATCACAACACCCTTTAACACCTAAGCCATCCTTATTCACGGACAGGTATCTATTAAGTCTACTGTGTCGATCACTGCATCCTCGAAACTAGTGCAAAGATGCAAAAAAGTACTTTCATCGCTGGGTTATCGGTGAAGAATCTCCTTTGGGTATCTAGTCGCAGTAATATCGAGCAAAATGAGCTAGGCGGGGTTTGCCTCTAATGACATCCTTCCTCACACAACGAATGTCGCACTAGGTTGACATAAGGATTGAATCTTTGTGCATTATCTATAAAAAGCTGATAATAGATGCAAGGGGGTTAGGAAGTATGTCATATCATGACAGTTGTGGCCCAAATGTAGGGTAACCAGGTAGTAATGATACTTTTCCAATTGCTATGTTTCAGCAGCTGTCAAAGTTACCAATGACAACCAGCTGTCGCAATATTCAATAAGTTTGGTCATTCTATCATGCATCGATTTACAGTTGCCGAATGTGCGTTAATTATTTCAAAATATAATCGAAACTCCGGCTCAGTTGTAAATACGCAATGTGAATTTCTTCTTGAGGTCATCATGGTTTCACTGTTCTGGCAATTCGTCGCACCGTAAAAAAGTTTGAGTTTGAGTGTACTTCTTTGGACCTTAACCCAATCTCGCACGGAGATTAGTGCGAAATGAAGAAAACATATCCGCCGTAGCGGCCAGTATCGATGAAGACCCGTAGATATCAGTATCACCAGAGGATCAACCCAGCTTATTTTGCGGCTTACATCCTTACAAGATTGTGCTGACACAAGAAATAAAGCCGGACGCCTATAGGCAATACAGTGAGTTCGTTGGTTATGTTGGGCGGAGATCCGGATTTTGACCAAAAAATAATTTTCTTGGACGAGGCCCATTTTTCGGCTCAGCGGCTATGTCAACAAGTAGAATTGGCGTTATTAGAGTGACCACAATCCACAAGTGTTCGACCAAACATCAATGCATCCACAAAGAATGACTGTTTGGTGCGGTTTATGGCATGGCGGTCATCACCTTATTTCTTTCGAGAGATGAGGAAGGAGTCACCATTGTCGTCAATGGTCCCATGTTCGCGTTCATGAATTTGCCGCCGTGGTCATAAGACTTGACACCTCGATTATTTTCTCTGGGAGTATGTTAAGTTCTTAGCCTGCGCCAACAGGCCAATCACTTTGTAGTACTGCCAGCGAAGCCGAAGCGGCCATGGAGTTGGCCAAAATTGGATGGAATCGACATCAGTGATACATATGTGGTTCCAAAAAAACACAGCTGATCAAACAATTGAAATTCGGTAATCGTGTGCTCTCGAGAAATGATCTGATCGAATGTTCACCACTCTCATGGGATTAAACTCTGTTGCATCTCTTTTTAAAGGAATGCGTTAAGTCTTTGGTTTATGGCAACAAGTCATCAAAACTGGAGGACCTCAGGAACAATACGAACGCGAAATAGCCATCATTCCAGCCGATATGTGTGGAAGTGTGGTGGAAAGTTGGGTTCAAAGAATCGATCGCTACAAATGTGCTTGGAGTGGTCATATGAACGAAATCGAATTTTGTACCTAAATTTCCTATGTGTCCTATTTAGATTGGGAATATATTTCATCCCGATGTCTCTGTAAGCCGACTGTATTGAATATATTCTTGAGGATCACCGTTAAGCAACATGAAGGTTTCATTTATCGAAACTTATGTGATATCATATTTAAGGCAGCTTTCAACTGTCTCAATAAAGGCTCTTTATCGCGTAACAACAGTGTATCAAAGTATTGGCGTCGTCAATCAACTTGTAGAACATACATAATTTACAAAGCCTTTTCGTTCAGCTTGAAGTCTTCTGCTGCACTTGAAGTCAAAACGCTACACATTGGAGTGGTGAAGCTCTGCAATAACAATGACAGAGTATACCAGCTAAAGACCAATACGTTCACCATCGCAAAAGATCTCAAATGATCTCAAAAACTGCTATCACTTTTCAAAATGTCTTAACGGATCTACTGACCTTAATGAATGTTGAGTCTGTTTTAAAAACCAAACAATTTCGTAAGATATACGTATGTACATACATGTAAATGTGTACTAGTATTGTGTCGCGTACGATAGCCAAAAAGGCGTTGTGACGTTGTCACATTACCAGATCGTGTCGCAACTTTGATCAGATTCTGTGTTCAATTATCGAAAGACCCTTAGGAACTAAGCAAATCTTTTCTTGTAATATGATGTCTGGTAGCTACAGGGTCAAATAATCGAACCAAACTTGAAGGTCCAAGGTGAATGCGCGAACTGAGAACAAGCCGTTTTAGCACGGTTGAAAGTTCAACTTCAATCAGTTTTAGTGAAAACATTACCAATTCGCTATATTTCTGAGAATAAGCGAATGCTTTTTGCGAACTGTCAAAGTTTATTCGCATTCTACACAATGTAGGACACAATACACATTCCCACGACCAAAACATTTGTGCGAGTTTGACTTCACAATTCGTTGGTCGGTAATGCCAAGTACAATTCGCAGATTGCTGCGACTAGAAGAAAAAGTGGCTGTGAATGAAATGTCAACATTTGCGAATATTCGCGCATTCGCAGGTCGCTGAGCTGTGAATGGCCCTTTAGACTGAACATTTTAAAAAGCTTCTTCAAACTTTCTTTCCGTGAGACTACACATTTGGAATTGCCTCTATTTGTGTGGCATTATTTAAATTGAGAATTAAAAAGATATATTCGAATTTTGTATGATACATACATACATACATATTCATATGTGTATACTGTACGTGAATAAAAGTAGTAAACTTTAAGCTTTTCGTTGTATTGTTTCAAAGATACATAATTACATTGTTCCTACAATTTATCTCATATTGCATTTAAGGAGTATCTACTTTCTAAAGGAATGCAGGCTTTTATAATTATCGTTCCACCTTAGATGGTCTATTTTAATAGCACAGCACACACGGATAAAACCTAATATAGGTAATAATTATAAACTGAACCATGGCAAATGTCAACGAACGCAAATTCACTTAACAAGCATCCCACCTACATTGCATTACATTGCAACACACAGCCAGAACGTTACAACACATAATGCCGGCTCTGGGTTCCCAAACACATACATGCGAATCAATAAAAGCAAAAACCATCTCAACAATCACTGGTCCAACAGAGAGGGGTAAGTAATGATGTGTTCAATTTTTCCTCTAACACAGGATGACGAAATCTATGGGGGATGGTATCGCATGCGGTCCTCCTGCCCACATAAATGAAGAATGGGTTATACTGCCGCCGACTAACCTCTAATAATTGAACGTGTACCGTATCAACATGCACAAATTTGTCCGAGTCCTTGCTGGGGGTATCATTTTGTGGAATCATTAAATTTAGAGTTCAGCTTTAACAGGACCCGCCACATACACTCGTACACAAACAAATCATAAAGTTCACTCTCATCTGCGGCTGCTGCGGGTGCATCTTTACGAGATGGCGCTATTTCTACCCCTCCAAAGCTTGCGAATGATATCACCGTATCGGAGTGGAACTGTGTCGTGGCTGAATGGAATGTACGAGAGCAGACGCAAAGCTATTCCAAGGCGGGAGTTTGAGGAGTGCAAACTGCAGGACTATCGGAACTTTGCTGAATTCAGAGATGAGCTTTACCGAGTCGAAATGATGTGTTGAACGTTCCTAAAAACGTGCATGACAGGCAGAACTTAATCCCGGGGCCTGGAATGCGGTGTGGGATACAAAGGAGGAGTACTGTGTACTGCCACAATGAAATCTTGGAACAAGGTCGTGGATTGACGACAAATGAAATCCTCTAATGGCGTCGAACAGCTGTTTGACAGATACTGTGGTAATAGCAGAACGCGGTATCGGCCAGAGGGAAAACTTTATAGGCTACACATCTCATGCGATAAAAAGCTTTGGTACTTATGCAAAATAACCGAAAATAACTTTCCCCCCATACAGGTGGTGGTGATGTTAAAAAAGATCTATAATTGGGGATAATTCATCGGTATTGGTGTCATTAGGATATTGGACTTCAGAAGCTTAGAGTGCTAATTGGAAATTTTTGAAGAGTCAACATGTTTATTATTCCTTTCGAAGAATCACTTTCGATGATTTCTTTCTTTTTCCTTTTCGCATCGCAGTTGCTGAAGAGGCATGTTTGACTTTGACTTATTGATACTTGGATATTAATTCGTTCAAATTGTTTTGGATTACAATTAATTCAAGTTGCAGGTAGTTAGCTCTTATAAAAAACAAGTATTTGCTTCATTAACATCAACATTGCTAGATATGCACATTAAATGTGAAGAGCAATTGAAATGGGTCGTGGGGTGGTAAGTCACTTGAATTTATCAGACAAAGGTGGCTTAAAAAAAACATTACGATTACTCGGATGAGACACGAAGGTTTACGTCAAGTATTTTTCATGCAAGATCAAAACAACATCTTACCTCTTACAAGTCGAGCTGATATTAAAGGTTTTGGAATAACTTAACTGAAATTCAGTTCCCCAATGGTTCGACAAAGCTACTTGCACTTACATACCACATTCCTCCTTTATTTGACAAAAAGGCATGTTCTCCTTTTTTCTTAGCATGGCTGCGTCGTGCAAGCTGAGAATTTATTTAGATCATATTAACGAAGTTAATAACCAGTAAATAATTGTTTCGTTTCTTTCTTGTCGTCGAGTTTATTTACACAATATCTATACAAATAATTGGAGACATTTGTTTAATTTAAAAGCCAAGAAATTTCATTAGATTTTAACTACAGTGCATATAGTATTGTAATTCTATAATATTCAGGTGAAAGTACGTATGACCCATTCGTCAAAAACAAACAAAATTACGGACTGTGTGCCATGTAGTTCGGTCTTGTTGTTATCTAATAACCTGGAGATCACGGGCTTAAATTTGAGGCAGCAAATTAGTGAGTAAACGTGCGCCCTATTGGTAATTATGGCCAGCCTCGCATTTATAGAAATCTGGACCGATGATTCCACCAGTCTATGAACCACCCAAACCCATTGTTTTGTCTGTATGTAATGGCAGCTCTTCAATTCATTCGGGTTGATCTTCAGCCCAAATAGGACAATTATGGTTATTGACGTCCCATTAAGCCATAAATGTGCCTTTTCGCTGAACATTGCTTTTTCTACAAGTTTTTCAAGATTCCAAAGACAGATTCAGTAGATCAGCCTTCTTCTTATTCATACTTCGTATGCTTTTAAACCAAGATGCCAAGATGTTCCATACCACAAGCCAAGCTGTTAAGAACGGCGACGAATCGATTGGCATTTCTCCCAGCTACCGCTTTAATATTTTTTTCACTACGTGCTGGATGAATTCTATTTGTCCCGTATTGTCAAAAAATTCAAATCAGGCTTCAAATTTTTTAATGGTAGAGCGTTCGACATGCCTATTCTGTAGACCATTCATAAGTGCTCTATGTGTACCAAACACATTCTTCGTAGAACGCTGATTTTCGTAATACAGCTGAATAAATTAAGGGCGCTGTGTCCAAATCAAATGTCAAATATTGAATATTAAATAAAAATATCATAACAGGTTAACACGACTCAAGTGTCATCTATCAAAACAGTACCCCTAAATGAATCAACTTTTACACATTCATCTCCAAACCTTTAAACTTCAATTTAACCAGTAAATGCCAAGAGAAAGGAGATATGTGTTTAAAATATTTAAATAATCAATATATTTTTATTTTGTTCTTTTTTTTTAGAAGTTAACTAAATTCCAATTTTTTTAAGTTTCTGTATATGTCGATGAGATCCAGAGCCTAGCTTCTCACAGCCCTTCGTGTTGTGCTTGTTATATTCTTTACACGAATGGAAAGAAACTACTGTTTAATGCCGTGTCCGAAGGGGAATTTGTTATTTAAGAATTTCTTTCATAACATTAATACTTTCGGATGTTGGCCAGATGCTTCCGAGAGGTAGGGCCGTAAAAAACTTTATTTTTTTTTTGTCTGGGGATCGAACTTCGAACTCTCGCTCAGTAGTCGCCAACGCACTAACCATTTGGGCTACGACTAAATTTCATCACACATCGTGCAGTCCAACATTTATGTGTGAAAGAGCTTATTCTATCTGCTAGATAGTATTCGTTCAAACTAATAAAAGGCAGAAGCAGAGAAAAGTTAGTCAACTGGGCAAAGAAACATATTTTGGGTCTCCTTGTATTGTTGTTATTATAAAATCAGTGCTCAGATTAGTATCAATACCAAAAACAAAAGTCATGTCCATCCGTCCTTCTGTACGACACAATTTTTGCGCGCTAAGTTTTGAACTAGGAGGCTAAAATTTCATATCTTGGCTTTTAGAAGCAGTAGCAGTATGAAGTGTAAAAGTTTTTAAAATCCGCCTTTGGATGAAATCGAAAAATTGTATGAGGACTTATTGTTTAGACATTCAAATACCTACATTCATTCAATTCATCCATACATGTGGGTACGCCCACTTCTTGGGGGTATTCATGAAGAAACAAACAATCCATTCTAGACGAATTGTAGCTTCTTTATGTATGTATAGTATAGAGCGAAACGATGCTCTATCTATCGCTGGTTATTTCATATAAAATGCAATAAATTGTTTATAAATACATGACGAATTTCAATCATCTTGTTCTACCAATTACGTTCTGTCGGTATCATCAAAATGTTAAAACCATTGTAGGTGATCGTTTCGTCAAATGATTGAAGATACATACCGACATTGTCGATACTATTATTAGTTTTTAGCGCATAAAGGACCAAATTAAAGGAGAAAGAAATAGAAAATTATGTGAATGCTATAAAAAGCCTAGCCACGTTTGTTTCAATTAACTTTGGGTGAGTTACTTTTGAAAAACTACAAATTTCATCTCGAGGACTAGGCATTTATTTTTGTCCTTTTTCTGCACCCTTAAAGTGTTTGTTGAATGCAAGAGGCAGTATATTATCTGGTTAGATGCAAGGCTGCACATACTTTGTTTTTTTTTCGAACTCATGCGAAAGATTGAAAAGAATATACCCTACAGTTGCAAGCAAGTCCCAAGTGTACTTTGGTTTATTATGTAAAAAGTTTATTTCACTTCAAACCGTTCATGTAAATTGCAACGATACGTTGCATTCACCATGAAAAGAATCACCTGGTTATGCGAGTTAGAAAGTTTTGTGGACAATTTTCTACAGTTTTCCTCCCACAACGTAGTTTACTTGAACTCACGCTTTTTGACACGCTTAATTGACCAAAAGTTCCCTTTTTTATATCCGCAATTTCTAGAACAAATAAAGGGGGTAAATTTTCTTCTCTTGAAGAACGATGCCACACCAAGTACAATTGCAGGTGATCTAGTAGTAGTACCACCAACATGTCCTAGAGCTGAGCAACTGAAAAAGTCCAACGCTCGTAATAATTACAAAAGTTTTGCAAAATCCCCTCAGGACTTCTAGTTTCGAATTTCATGAAGTTAGTTAGGTATAGTGCTACGAAAAAAAACTTCTGATGATATACACCTACATAGTTGTATGTAGGGGATATCATCCGTTACACTGTCCCTCATGGTGGAGTTAACAACAGGAGCACTGAGAGTTGGGTACACTTATAATGGCAGGACATCTCTTCTGTACCGAAATTAATTCGAAGTGCCAGGAATGCATTTGGTTCACTTACTTTCTCTCACAGTTGGACCTGAACTAAGTTCTTCTATTGAATTGTGTACAAATTCTATTGTTCTTAGGTTTTTTTTTGTGTGCACTTTTGATTGAAGAAATACGAAACGAAGGAAAAAAGAAAACATTCAATACATTGAATTGAACTAATAAAAATCAATTTATTTGTACTTCGTATGGGGTAAAAGTGCCAGAGGTAAACCTGGGAGCAACATTTGTCATGGACTCTCGTACTCTATACCACAGGATGCACTGTGTGTTACATAGAGAAATATAGTGGGGAACACTACATAAAATACATACGATCAATACCAAGAAATGAGTGGTCTGAGACATGTCTGTTTAAAGAAATGAAGGTAGTTGAATTTTTTTTCCAAAATCTTATCAGGTTCAGATTTTTTTTGTAGCAGACAGATACTTTAAGCAAAAGACCTTTCATACTACAGATAGTATTTAATTGAGTGCAACAAATTATCAAACAATAGAAAGATGACTTAGAACTCCCTTCGACCTCAGACTGTGCGACTTTATTAATGAATGAGTTATGTGTTTGGTTCTAGATCTCTTCGTATACGGTCTGCCTCCTTTCGCACCGACTTAAAATACTCTTTCTTAAAGTAATGACGAATGGTCCAATTGGCCCGAGAAGCCATTACGAATAATGTTATCTGTTTCATGGAACTTCTCCTATTGTCGATTCAAATTATTGCGACGATCCCTAAGGTAGTAAGGTAAATGGTTTTTCTCTTTCCTGAATTCTTACAATAATTATCGGGTACTGATGCGATAAATTTCTTCTTCTACTAACTTCTGCTGAGTCGCGTTGTATTCCAAGAGTATCTCCACAGTGGTGACAAACTAGCCTCTCGGTTTTCGTCAGCCCTGTCCACAGAGAACCTGCTATCTGGTTTAACAAGCTTTGACCAGCTTTCACCGAAATGGATATTTAATTCTTGGTAACGCCGCTAGAAAGGCTTCAAGCACGATCGTTCGATTTTTAGCAAAGCAAACTGATTTACAGTGGACATACTTTAAGACTTTTACTGTTATAGCCTTTTCTAGGCCAGACATTTCGGATTCAAAACTAACAAATAAAGTCCTTTTTTAATAACACTGGATTTAACTTAACTTTTTTACCCGTCCCTGCTCTGTCACGGTTGCCAAAATGTAATTTAAAGATTTTAAATAAAAACAACGAAACCCGTTACTAAGTTGACAATGGTCAAAAAACGATTACGCTTATAGGCACATTCAAGGATTCTTTGAACCCAAATTATATGTATATTACACTAAGAACCTCATTTCTTTATCACAGAAGAGGTGGATAAAGGTATAGTCCGTACCGAGAATGAACTAGCTATCTATACCGACAGATCCAAAATGGATGTAGATACTGGTGGTGGCTCTTTAGGCCAACGTCACTGCAATTAGACAAGCGGCGGACATGATTATCGAAGGAAACATTTCTGTTAAAATAATCCAAGTCTATATTTACAGTCAATCAGCCATTAACGGATTACAGTCACGGTAAGGTTCAAGCTCTGTATGATATCTTAGTGGCTATTATGCTGAACTTCTGTTGGGTACACAGCCAAGCAGATGAACTAGTCAAGGCAAGGTGATATCTAAGCTTCTCGGCCTGCTACCCGAGACTAGCACACAAGGAAATAGATACTGAACTCAACGAAAAAGCTAACAGGTGGGGGTAGCTAATACAGATATACATACAGACATGTGCTAAGCCAAATCGTTATGGCTAGTCAATGAAAAAAAAAAATTTGCAAATCTCATGACACTGAGTCGCAGGAATATTGGAACTGGTGTTGGTATGTTGAAAAGATACTACGAGAATGCCAATCGTATACCACGACTAGGATTACCCGTGGAGGACTTCTGCAAGAACAATAAGGAATGCTATTTGGGATACCCACGAAAAAGATAGACATTCTTCGGAGTTAATTTCTTGCGGAACTGGACAATCATTGAACTGAACAAAAAAGATGCAATTTAGACGCGTATCTGGGTAGTGCTTTAGTTCATTCGATAACTTAAATATAGGTTTGCATGGGTCTTATAATATCGGGTCTGTAGAGTCTGTCTTGATTATTTCTCGACATCACAAACATACACGATTACACCAGGATCATTTCCAAAAATATGGCCTACTTGCCCAGACCAAAAACCGCATCAAACTGTCACTAAGAATTATATTGGTAAATCAGTTTTATTATTATTTTGAATAGGACCAAATGATGTCAGTTTACTTCCCAGTACTTGCATGGTCAAGTCGAAAGACATAAAATAGAAATTCACAAATCAATGGATTAATTTTACTGGATAGATATTAACGGAGTCATATAGTTATCTTGGGGAGCATATATGTATATACGTATGTATGTTTTACTGAACAAAGCATGTTCCACGACTGTATTTGTATTTGATCGTTTTTGACTGTACTTGTAGTTTCGCAATTTTGTATTGAAGTCGTAAATTCATTCGAGACTTTGAATTTCTTCTTTGTACATTCTTTGGAAATATGAATATGAATTACACATTAAAACAATTTTCACCAGCTATAGCTTGATTAGGATTATTTATTCATAGTCTTTAAAGGTATGGCTTAGGGCTGTCTTTCAATTCTTCTTTATCATGTAACAAAACGCTGTCTCGCTTATAGATTCAAATACCAATTAAATATTTATTAATACCAATTTAAATCTATTAAAGTTGCTTGTTTCGATATCTCCGAAGGAATGAAAACGTCTCCTACAATTGGATTGGGGGCAATGTTGCTTCTAAACTGTGGCCGGGAGGAAAAAAAACGTTGGTGTTGGAACTTTGAACTCCCATTCAATAGTCGGATATTCTAATCACTAAGCAATGGTACATAAGGACTGAACGATTACAAGTAATGGAGCAGGATACCAGTTTTTAACTACCACTACCACCACTCCTTTCTCTATCTGAGGCAGTGACGGATTGATTTGTTTTATCTTAAAAAGGTAAGATACTGTGATATTCCTGGTATTTGTAAACCTGACTAATTTGCCCAACAATGCTTCTTTGGTATAACCTGCATGAACATTATCCACACTACGGGTTGCTTCGCTTCGGTCCATCTGATTTCTGAAATATGAACGAGGATTCTCCTCTTTGCTAATCAATATCTCCATCGGGTAATGTGCAATAGTATGTATGTAGGTACAGACACAGTCATTACTTGAAAAAAAAAAAAAAAATAAAAAAAATACAAACTTCTGGCCCAGGGGCCACGGCCTAACTGCTTAGAGCCATTCGTCTTGTGTGTGTTATATTCTTGACAAGAATGGAAGGGTCCTACTATTGAATGCCGTGTCCACGGGAGAATTCGTTATTTGTGAACTTTTTTCATGACAGTTATACTCTCGGATGTTTGTCAGACGCTCGCGAGAGGTGAAGGCGTGGAAAAAGGTTTACGTATTTTGACTGGTATTTTGTTCAAAGCAGACGCTACTTAAGCCACTGCACCCACATAACGACAATAATGCAAGATTTTTGTCATTTCCGTCCATCATTTCAAATATGTACATACATAATAATAATACTATCGACTCACTTGAAAGAAAAAGCGAACGAACCAGCAGGAGCATAGCTGCAGTCTACAAAAATCGATTCCATTGATTCATCATTAGATTTTCGATCCTATCGTTCTAGAATGAAGATATCGAATGCCAGAGAGCTTGGTCTGAGAAACTGAAGGCAGGTTTGTAGAAATTAGCGGACCACTGTGGTATGTCAGGCAATACTTACTTAGTAACTGGAAGCCGGTTCGACTACTTAGAAAACAAATTCAAGTAATTGTGTCCCAAACAATTTTGACCGCCAAAAATATTTTTAAATTTGATCAACTTTGCACCAAAATCAACTCTATCCATTGGCAATAAAACTCAAAGTACACCACACGTCTAGGGAAAACTTTCTGACCTCAACCTTCGGTTAGTTAAAAATGCAAATGCAAAAAAAAAGTTATAATAATTTTTATAAGATTGCAAAATTAAATCGACCAAATCAAATTCACTTTCGGCAGCGAGCATATCGTTATAAATTGCCTCGCTAGATTAATCTATCTGCCGGGTCAAGGAAAAGGATTTGCTTCGCTTCCATTCTTAATCTCTTGACTCTTGTTCCTCGCGAAGGCAGAGATTTACGTTAAAATGCTTTTAGTACATTTGGCAGATGCTAGGTAAAGTTTTACATTAATTTGGATCGAAGCCAGCTCTTTAAAAGCACAAGCACCTATGCGTAATTTTCGACCCAAAAACCCGATGGCGAATGAAAATAAATAATAATTACCCGTTGGCCAATAGAAACGCTATTGGCTACCACTTAAAAATCCACCCAATTATGACTGATCCTACTCTACGAGGTGTGCAAACAGAATTTGAAGTCCATTTACCATTTCACCAGCATGTTTGTGCACTCAAAGGGGAGAAAGGAAGAACCAAAAAATAAAAAAAAAGGATCGCAATGACCCTAAGTGGTTTTCAGGTTATCTCGGTCGGCCTAAAATTTCATTGTGAAGATAAAACCGACAACAGACATTGAACAAACATAAACATCCCCGCAGAAAAAACTGTGTAATACAGAGGTTCAAATAGCTTCCTTTTTTGTGTCCTTTTACGCAAGCGACGACTCTTACCTTTTGTGTTCTCGTTCTCAAAGTCCACGCTAATAGAACCATCCGAATTCATCTAAACAATGTACCGGGCACGCTGGATTGGGTATTGGCGGAAAGTCCTCCGGCATATTGGCGTCACGGATGTTCTCAATTTTCTATTTCAATAAGGATAGTAGCTTTTTAGGTGTTTGTTCAAAGCGTAGGAAGCTACTCTTCTTCTTTGTATGCTTTCACTGTGTGTTTGTTGGCTGTGACAGCGGCAAAGGGGATGTGTATATGGAAATGCTCCTTCCGTATCTGCCACTGCCAACATATGTACATATGTACGTGGAACGGAACCAGAAAAGAATAGAGAAAGGACCTAACTATTCACTTAAAATTCTGTCAAATATCATAAAAGAAAATTATATTATCGCAGCATCGAATGTTTGCTTTGGACGAAGATCAAATGGATTTCAACTTTTTTTCTCTCCCTCCACGAACGTATCTAGCCAAGGGCCGGCAGGCGATGCGCAGCAAGGAGGCATTGAGTTGAAAAACGTATACAACTGGAGCACTGTATAAGCGGATGAAGGTGCCTCTATCCCTTCGAATTGAGAAATCGAGGATTTTTAACTTTCTCCATAAGGAAATATGCTTTCGGAGTATGCATGTGTGCACAGAAGAAAACAAAACAAACAGAGAATTAAGGGCAGTCGTGAAAAGGGGTGTGGATGTGGAACTGGAGACATAAAAGTGGAATACGAAAAATGAAACTTTTTTAAAAGAATTGAGGGCAAATTTACAATTTTATTGTTCGAGTATCTTGCGATGCGATGTGTATGGCAAGGGTCCGATTCGCAAATATTTACCAAATTGTTTTTGCATTGTTCTTCTTAGCAACTCTACATGCCTGCTTTTCGATTCTAGTGGACTTCGTTATTTAATTTGGGGAGCTAAAGTATGTTCGCAACAAACACAAACGAATCCCAAGTCTGAAATGGGTTGCAGTTGTTAGTGAAACTTTCTGCGAATCGCTAACGCTAGCACAAATAATTCTGTTTACCGTGTTTCAGTTCAACCATGTACATATGTATGTACACACAAAGGTGAGGACTTTATTTCATTTATTATAAGCTACAACAATTTTTACCATCCATAGGATTATTTGCTAAAACATTCAGAGGTACTTTATGTACTTATTGTGCAGATACGACCTGGGTAAATTGAAATTTTCACTTTTTACGTATTCAAGTCAACTAGGAGGAGGATAGTGCATTTGCTGTATTTGGAAACTAAGTGTGACCAGACCAGATTCGATTAGATCCTAAGATGGCAGGTAACAAAGCTCAAATCAATTAAGATGACATATCCTGGGACGCAGTCTTACCAGGGACCGTCAAAAGATCCTACCTAACGGCAAGAATTTAACAAGGATACAGCTTCGAAAGCGTTTGTAGAATACCAAGGCATTGTAAACAAAATTGTAAAGATGCAATATTTGCAATATTTACAGAAAATTCGCATAGCAAAAACGACTTGAAACAATCCTCTTAAAACAAAACTTGACAGTTTTTGTACATAAATAAGGCTAAATATACACAAATATAGGAAACAAATGTAAAACAGATCAGATATCTGAGGATGGGCAGTAAGCTTGTGCATTTTGGTTCAGTTCAGAGAGCGCTCAGTTTAGTTTGCTGAACTAGTTCATTTAGTTCAGTTCAGTTCACTGCTCAGAAAATGGGGGTAGTCGATTCACGCACATGCATTAGTAAAATTCCTTCACATAGACCAACACAACGATATGGTCGTACTGCTGTGTTACGGGTTAAACAAGAACCACTCCTAAAAAATTTGCGCACACACAGCGCAAAATCGCTCAACTTTGTTCAGTTTTTTTCACTGAACTATGTACATGTATGCAGAGTATATCTTAGTTTGGTCAACTACTAAATTAATGGAACTACATATTGACCAATTGAACTAGCAAGCTAATTGAACTATAGAACTACTGAACAAAAAGAACTAATGAGCTACTGAACTAAATGAACTGTCAAACTACTGGACTAACAAAACTAAAATAAAATTACATTGGGAATTACTTCCTTTAGCTCATTTGGTAGAGCTCTTTTTGAAACTAGTTCGTTCGTAAACTCACAAACCTAGCTTGCAGATTTATTTTTGGAAGGACACATGCTGCGTGGAAAATTGCCGGACTAGTTATTGGGCGAGAGAACACTTCACGTAGTAGCGAGAGATCTAATTCCATCGACTATAGCCTGCTGAAGTACTCTAACTGGTAGTATGTTTCTAAGTGTCGTTTCTTGAACTGATGCTATTATGCTAAATATGGAAAGACAAGAGTTCGTCGACCGCTTTTTTTTATATTTGGAAGGTCGGAGGCGATTTATGACTGGCAATTAGGGCAAGTATTAGTTTCGTGAAGAAATTCGAACTCGAGATTTGAATCAAACTTTACATTACTATGATGGAGAAGATCAAAAAAATCTGTCTGTTTGTCTGTATGGTCGACTGGAGCTTAAACAGCTGGATGGCTTCGCATAAAACTTTATATCTAGAGTCTGTGGGGTCACAATTCGAATGAATTTGCATACTAACCTCAAAATTAAGGGTACTTTACTTAAGGCCGAATAGATTTTCTCGAAAACGACTCTAACAAAGTTTAAAAATTTTAAAATTTTTTAAAAACTTCCCTTGAAAACGAAAAAATTGTTAAACCAAAATTTATATTCCTTCAGAACTTCAATCTCTATAATTCGCTTAAGGACCATATATGGCCACGCCTGCTTTTTAGAGTATAAAAAAAAGTGAAAAAAAAAATAAGAAAATCTCCCAGATACCATCAGTACAATATTCCTTCAAATATGGAGAATGCCACGCCCACTTTATTAGAAGAACACTTGAGCATTATGTGATCACCAAGCCTTCAACTTAGATCGAACAACTTTTTGCCCGTCGGTCTTCGACGTACATACATGATATAAATGTCCTGTGATTCACCACAAAGAGGAAGAACTAGTTATAGCTACATGACCATATATTGCAACCCTTTAGATAAGGCAAAAACCCCACCAACCAACAGGTATGTATGTATATCGCTTCACAATTGCCAACTTCCAATTATATTCTCATTCATTTGGTGTTTTTCCACAGACGCAAACTAATTTAAAATTTAAATTGCTCTCCTAATTATTTAGGATAACAATAATCTGTAGCTTACTACATTTGTTGGGTACATACCTCTAAAGAATGGGAGATGCCTGGCGTATCCATCTCTTCCGAGTCTGAGTATTTCAACTTAGTTATTAATTCTTTTGAATTTTACATGCTTCTAAGCTGCTTTAATTAATGGAACTTTTAGTTTGGAATATCATGTCATGTTCGTGTTGCATCTTTCCTCAATGTCGGGTGGGACTTAATTTATTTAGCACAATGCTAAGCGACCCAGCAATGTTGAATCAAACCGTCAGGACCTAATTCCCTTCTCTGAATTTCAGGCATGGAAATTTATGGTATATGTTCCGTTGCCTTACTTCAAAGCAATTTTACACAGAATGTGATTATTTATTGGATACGCCACTCGAAATGTTTCTGTTTACAGATATTAGTCAACATTACGATCCATCATACATGGTTTTTTTTTTGCATTTGAATACAGTTTTCCTCCGAAGGGTCATTCGATTGCATTCGATTCATCATCTAATCGATATTGTATGCATTTGCAGAATTCGGAATGAAGCAGATCCTTTGACAGCAACTTTATTTCACATAAAGAAAAACCTAAATTATGCCGGCTTTTGAAACTTGCCATTCGAAATGGAATTGACAGGGAATAAGAAAGAGGCTTCTCCCACACAGAGACGAAAAATGCAATAAAATGCTAATGAAACTCTTTCATCAAAATCGGAGACAGTGATCAAACGGCAAAGGAACTGCGAGTCGAGTGGATGCAGGCTTCATTGTCACCATTAGAAATCTCAGCAAGGAAATATTTTGACAAAAGGATTAATGAAAATTGGGTTCCGATTAAGCTTTCGAGGACGTCTTGTGTTATTGCGAAATTATTCACTCAAGGGTGTAAAGAAAATCAGAGGAGAAACGAAAAAAAAAAACCATTTGATTAATTCAAATAAAATGTAAAAAAAAAAGAATTCTCGTACTCGTATATCCAACTTATTCGCAATGGGTAATTAATTACGTCATTTAATTTGTTCAAATTTGTCCGCAGAAGAGAGTAGATGGAGAAGAAAACTTCTGGAAAATTCTTTAGAAAAGAGTGTCGAATACTCTTCTTTCCATTCGTTTAGCTACTCGTCCTCATCCACTGATGTCAGTTATTCGTGGATGCTGTAACTGAATAGTACGAGCTGTAATTCGATATTTCGACGAAATTGGATGAAATATGAAGATTTTACTTCATCGATTCTTGATATTGAGGACGATAGGTCCTTTGAAGAGGCAATATGTGTATCCATCATCAGTACTAGCAAGAGAGGACAAATGGAGGATGTACTACATATGCCAAACTTACATGTCCTACCTTCTGACTCAGTTGAAGTTCGACTACATCAGCCTGGATATAATATAGCTCTGGAAACTACTTCTCCTACCATTTGCTAGATTATGTGACGAGTTTTGGATTTGCAAGCTCCTATCAGGATGTCGGCTTACCTTCTTCCTTCTATCCCCATAAAGCAATGTACATCAAACAACAGCCCCATTTGAACGGGTGAAAGGAAGCCCTTTGTTTTCACAGCCACCTACTTGCTCTACGAAGGCCCGAACCCCCCACGTACTAAGGCGATTATGGACCTGTTTAAAGGGACGGCTAAAAGTAGATAGGACCTTATGGCTGGCTACGATGTCAACTCTCATCATATCTTATGGGGGAGCATGACATTACATCTCGAGGTGAAAACACTTACCTCAGCTATCCACTCAGCCTTTGGAAAGTCCCATAGATATGGGCAAGAAGAAGTCCATCCCCTATATGGTGGTTAGCCGACCTTTCGACTAGGCTGGAAGTCATACCACTAAACTAGGCGTACAACAGATACCACTTATTGGGACCACTACAGGGGGCCTCTTGGAGTAGGTTCTACTGTGCTATAGAGTTCACAAAACATGCGGCTAGACAATCTTGCCACAATCCCATGCTTTATAATCAGACAGATCCAGGAAAGATTCATGCTTCGAGACCCGAGAACTTCTGTTTAGGACGCACTTCCCTGGTGTGAAATAAGTCTTTATAACAACAGATCGTAGACGTTAAGAAGATCAACGGAACAATTGATTTGTTCGTCCCCTTCAAAGCACCAGCCTCTCATAATATTTTTCCCGCGGCTAACGAATAACTTTCGTGTGGGTATCTTGATTGCCTGGAGAGCCTGAAGAGGAGTCAAAGACATTTTCAAAAGCAGCTAAGCTCTCACAATATAGCATAAAAGACTTAAGGCCGATCAACCATACCTCGTTTCTACTCGAGGCATTTGAAAGATTAATAGATCTACACGTTCGATCCAAATTAAATTCTTGGGATATGTTTCCAGTCCAATACGCCTATACATAAAGGCCGATCTGGTAAGACAGCACTGCGTATGATGATAACAAGGATCGAGAATTCAATCCACCACAAGTAGAAAGAGACTTCAACAATGTGAGATCCGAATCTAAAGACTGGTGTTGGATCAAGAAAACATAGACCTAGTAATCTTAGACAAAACTGGATGACTTCCAAGTACACGCACTGCCTTCTAGAGAGATCCACCAAGGAGGATCTATGGACACTGGTCGTGAACAGATAAGAATTAGACAAAAGTGGGGCAAAGTTGTCGCATACGCGGATGATGTTATTTTAATGGTGACAGGTAAGTTCGTACTCATCATCACCGAACTACTTTAATCCGCTCGTTAACTCCCTAAACACAGAGGTGGTCCTTTTCACGAATTAGAGAAACATTTTTCAGATCGGATTCTGGGACTCCCCTTTAAATCTAAAACAATGCGAGGTAGTTAGGCTGTATACTCGATCGTAAACTGACTTGGGAAAACAACACGACAGAAGGGATAAAGAAAGCTTCATAGTTTTGGGAAAAAATTTAAATCCAAGTCCTCCATCATCTACTATCCTCATCTTATTCCTGTGAGTTACAGAACACAGCGGCATTCAAGGGAATGAACTGGCGGACGAATTACCAAAAAAGGAGTCCGAATAGGACCTGACAATATTCATTGCCTGTGTTCTACCGTCACTAGCTCTTCTTAAGCCCAATGTAGACCAAACCTTCGCGAGACTAGCTAATGTGAGATAGAGAGCACTCTTATTTTGTTGTCTCTACAAAATTCTGGACAAAACACGATAATGCCAAAAATAAACAGATCCTGGCATTTAGCAAACCCAACTCAGCGCTCCGTCGTTTCCCTAACTTAGTCTTAATCTAAGTGTTTCCGTACAAAGGCAATTTAGGATACCAATTGCTACACACAAATTAAAACTTAAAACAAATTTAGCCTAAACTTGATGTAAAACGCTCTATTTGATCTCTCTCAACAGACTACAAGTGGGCGTTACAATAGGTGTCATAACCGGACACTGGCAAGTACGCCACGAAACAAGCCCTTTTACGAATGATTTTTGCAGAACCTGCTTGGATAAAGATGAGGAGAGAACCATCCCCTCCTTCTTTCCAGATCTTTCTCGCATTAGAAAGCTTCACTAAGGTAGCTCTTCCTTAATGATTTAAGTGATCTCACGAATATAGACATAGTTCGAATTGGTTTTAACGAGAAAGTAGAAAGGAACTTATACTTTCGATCCGCGTGGTATTACAACGGACCTTCTTTTGGTCTAAGTGTGCTGGTGTCACTTACTGGCAGCAACTTCAACCAAACCATATGGATGATAAGCTTTAAAGTAGCTGCAAGAAGCACCACCAACCTCGTAGAAAGCTGAAATAAAGTTCATTTATAAAGCTTAGCGTTTCTTCAACTGAGAACGAGGTGACATCGGAAGGTGAGGTATGCCCTCTGTGGAAGTGTTTGAGTTTAGTCCGAGCAATGGCGGGACATATAATATAAAAAAATGTTGGCGCAACAGGTCGATAGAACCGAAGGGATAGCTTCTCACAACCACTCGTGTTGTGTTTGTTATATACTTTACGCGAATGGTTTAATGCCATATTCGAAGAGGACGTGTTATGCCAACATCCATCCATTATCATATCACGCAGTGCTCAACTTAGCTCGAAATTGAAGAAATTGCTTCCACGCCGAAATCCAGTGCGTGGATTCATCATTAGGCAGTTTCTGATTTCCAACTTTAAATGATAATATGATCCTGTTAACACAGTTGCGATATAATTTTCCACATACATATTTAAATAGCTTATACAGTTCTGTATTAGTCTTATTATTTCGAATTGCTATTATTGAAACTCTTGTAAGGATATGAACTTCCCTCGTCACTCCAACTTGGGACTTACACGACATCAATCCAACAAATGTGTAAAGTCGCCGCAGTCATAAAACTTCCCAGCACAAATTGCATTTTCTCTGATTTCATGTTAGCTGCATACATTCAGATGCATGTGTTCCAGAATTTTTTTACATTCTATTTTTTCTTTTTCATTAAACTGGAAATTGCAATTTGAAAACTTATTTCCATTTCCATCCTACAGCCCGGAATCCACTGGATACCTGCACTCATCTGCACGCCATCAGCGTGTATAACGTCCCAGGGAAGGACTCAAAAACTTGTGGCATTTTCATATATGTAAGGTACGTTAAAAGTATGAATCTCTCTATGTCCTCCTACATGCTTTTTACACGGTTTCTGTAAACGAAAAGTGACAAAAAAAATTCAATTTGTATTGTGCTCCGCCAACAAAATGCAAATTTCCGCAAAGCATCGGCAATCAGAACAGGAGTACAGGTGCGAATGCAAATGTAATTTAAATAATATTTCACAAAAATTCTTCAGAACAACTGATTTATATAAAAGTGGAGAGAAAGCTGGACTCGCCGAGAATAGCTAAGCAAATTAGGGCCATGAACAATGTTTCTCCCCAAGAAAGCATTGGCGCCCGACGTGGACTCCGCTAAATACACATACACAACATATGTACACATGTACGAGTATGTTAACGAAGAGCGAGCCAGTTAGGAAATTAAAACGACAAATATTTCGTCCATTGTACTTTTCAAGTAGGACTAGTCAAATGGAGTGTGGAAAAAAAATGTTGATGTCCTGGAAAGCAATCAAAGGATCTACGTTCGCAGCAACACACTTTCCAGCAATTTATTAATTTCGAGTGGTTACAGGGGGTTAGAAGGGGAATCAAATATTTTGTTTGTTGATGTTTACAAATGAATTTTTCAAAAAAAAAAAAAGTGTTCGAACATGTTCAACCGAAACAAATTTATAGTCAACCCATTTATGTATAATATGGTCACTCCCTTAAATCAGGTTTTAAACAAGCATGTTTTAATTTCTGGTATTCATAAACATTGTTTGTGGATGTGTTCTGCGTTAAACAGGTGTTGTGTTCAATTAATCAAATTGTGTTTTATTTTATACCTCCTTTATCAAGGATCCTTGGGTGGTATTGTTCAAAAAAAACCACTGTGTTCCAAATGCAATTTATGTTTGTATAAATGTGCACGTACTTCATTATAAACTTTGTATGACGGTTTATGGATAAACCAATTCCACCCGATGGTGGGTGGTTAAAAGAAGGGTGACCAGTGAGGTATAACAGTTGAATTGGCAAGGGAATATCGAAAAAAGTGTGTAAGAATCAATGTAAAAATATGTTGGCAATTGAAAGTACACAAATCATGAATAGAATTATGTTCGTTTTTTATCACCCATGGCCATTGAAACGGGCTTTCAGAAGTAGAAAATGGCTCATCCTTTGCTTTACATCGAATAAAATCCACAAACGAGGAACGGTTTCAATTTTGCGCAGCTCATATGGAAGAGGAGGAATCTTGATAGTGCAACCATTGATATACATACATATTTTGTGGTAGATTTGGTCATTTTAAAAAGGAAAACGTTAGCGACCCCAGTTGATTTCTCTCTGTAGACGTCTCTCATTTTAAAAATAAGATGTCGTTAATAGTCGATACCAATTATGGTATTTTTTCCGCAACTATTACTCGAATAGACAAATAGTTAATTCATAGATCATATATAATCTTACAAACTATGTTGAGAGGTTTCAGGATAAATACTAATAAATTTAGATGCTTTTGCTTAGAAACATGGAATTATATCTTTGATATCCCATGAGGACAAATCTTTACAAAATTGTTATACATGGAAGTGGAATTATAGCACATGACCTTCGTCCTATTGGGCAATTAAATGAGAAATACAACCAGATAGCAAAGCTACAATTCACACGGGAAAGATGGTGTAGTTCCCTTTTCTTCTTCCTTTGCGCTAGCCCTAACCTAACCTGCTCTTCATTTTTGTAAAGAATTACTACTAAAACTATTGTTAGAGGATGTCACATGCAAAATCTCATCAAAATTGATTTTTTGAAGAAAACGCCCAACGAAATTTTTAAAAATTTTTATGTTGTATACACCGAGTATGTGGTGAGTCCGTCGGGGTTCGAGTTTTCCATCCCAGGCAAAGCACCTAAAAGTTTTTTCACGGCCCCACCACTCGCGAAAGACTGACAAACATCCGAGAGTACAGGGTGGACTAAATACAAGTTTCTTTTTAAAAATACAATAAAGTGAACAAAATTAAATTTTTTCCATGTATTATGGCGTTATTAGTAAGAGCAAAAATTCCCATTAATTATGGAATACACCGTCATTCAAGTGGCTTCCTCGGCTGGTTTCGAAGTAGCGCATTCTGTCACTCCAATTTTTCAAGACCTTATTTATGAGTTCGGGCTGTAGCTCACGGACTGCTTTAATGATATTGGCCTTAAGTGCTTAAATCATTTCCGGATTGTTGGCATAACATCAGTCCTTCAAAAAAATAATGGCATACCAAATTTTGGAATGCCACGTCCACTTTTATAAAACTTATTTTTTCTTAAAATTTTTACTGGAAATTGAGAAAAAATTATTTAAGCAAAGTAATAGGCGTTAAAATTTTCTATAATTTACTCAAACGTCCTATCTGGCCACGCCCACTTTTTATGGGAGTTTTTTTTTTAAAACAAAATATTGAGTAAACTCCTACAATGTTATGACTATTTTTCCATCGAGAGCAAGACTTGGATATTAATCCTGATAAAATTTTACACTTATAGCATTACGGTGCAAGTACGTACGACCCAGTCGTGCACTTTATTTATTTTATTTTTATTAATACATAACCAAATTACACTATTAAGGGGGAGAGTACGATAACTTTGGCGCCAAAAATTGATAACGGTTTTCGATAGAGGGGTCAAAAACACGCATTTTTTACTATGGGAGGGGGGTCTATCTCGCCCCGCTTAGGAGGGTAGACGCATATTTAGAAAAAAACTACTTAAAATGAAAAAAAATGATTAAAAAACAACGGCAACACTTACAGTAAAGGACCGGTTTTAAAAGCCAAAAACCTGTTATTTAATTCTAAATTTAAATTAAATTATTTATGTTAACAGTTTTTGAAAAAATTCGCATGCAAACTCAAAATTTTGCTAAAAAAAATCAAAAAAAAAAGTTTAGACCAGTTTTTTTTTTCAAAATTGTGAAATGAAGTGCTGAATTGGCTTTCTGTTGTCAATGCTTATATCGATTCCGAATCGAACACAAAAAACCGAATGGTTTTATGTCTTCTAGTTTTTGAGAAAATTGTTTAAACACATTTTTTCAATAAAGAGGATTTTTTATAAATCGGCGAGTTAGTTTTTTCCAAATAACACATTGAATTAATTTATTCGCATTCAGATGAGGTGCTTGATAGTTAAATGTGCGTCTTTCTGGCAAATGATACACACAGTTTGTTGGTTTTTTATGACGATGTGACTGTGAGTAATGATTGTGTGGCCCAAACAGAGTCGTATGAAAATCCTTAACATGTTTAATGGGATATTGAGTGAATAGAGTGCTTTTTTGGCTTCCGAGTTTATTGCCGTGTAGTGGTGGTTTCCTTTCAAAGTTTCCAATTAGTTTCATTTTAAGGTCTTGCTTGCTATTGGTATGGAACCTAAGAACTGAAACACTTGAAGTTGACTTTGCAATCGTGTCTGCTTCTTCGATGCCCTTAACGCCGATGTGTCTGAGTATCTAAACAATTCTTAATCTCTTGTTTTTCCTTGATTTTTTTCAAGATACCGGTTCTGTTGTTAACATTATTTAGTGCTGCGACTGTTGATAGCTTATTTGTAAAAATAATTGTTTTCGTGTTCTTCGCCACTAAGGTCACTTTAAAAAGGACAAACGCTTCAGCGGAAAAAATGGAGGCGAATTCGGATAGGAGGCCTTTTGAAATAGTTGTCACTTCTTCGCTTACGAAAGATGTTCCAAGTGTAGTTTTTGAATGAATTTTAAAAAAGTGGGTGTGGAAAAATTTTAATATTTTTTCAATTTGTACTGCGTTTCTCATTTTAAAACACCGAAGTCTAATAGATATGCATTTAATTTTCAAAGCTCTAAAGGCTGTTATATATGTACATATGTAAATATGACCGGACATGATTCAATCGATCTCACTAACGATACTAAATCAAAATGTGTATACATACATATACTTATATTTCAAACTTAAGACAGGGTTTAAAAGAGCATACAAATGTATTGACGACTTCAAGCATTCACAGAGTGCACAATATAGAATGTACACGTGCATGTTCTTGACATTCACACACAAATAAAACCATCTACTCCAAGCTTCCTGGTATCCACCAAATTTCCCATTGCAGAACCCAGCTTCAATTTCCTGTGTACATCCGACGACAAGATCTACATAACTATTTCCATTACCATGTGTTCTCGTCTTAAAGTAGGTTCCCTTTAGTTGTCCCCGCTTTTATGGTTTTGTTTTTAGTACGGCACTGTATCGGTATGCGTTGGAAATGGTAAAGAACTTTGTAAAAACAGTTGGTCGATATAATAGAAAAGTTTTTACGGGTAGTACAAGAATCCTTACCAATTCAGTAAAATTGGTTTATTCTCAATGCGGTCACGCGCTATCCCACGTTTAGAACAAAACAAAATCCCGGTATTTGTGTGTGAGGAAACCACTCCAAGAATTGTTTTGCTTTGAATTTCTTTTTTAAACACACTCGCCGTCCTTTTAATTTGAAACAATCAAAACTTTTTGCCTCTGCTTGTTATCATTGCAATTTTCCCATTTTCAAAGTTACACCGCAACTGAATAAAAATCACTTCAAATTGAGTTTTCAATTAAATACTTCACTAAAGTGCTATGTATGTTTACGGAACGATGTATTTCAGAAGCAGATCGGCTTATGCGAAGAGGACTTTCTCGCCCATAATGTATGTACACATTAAGTGGTGGCAAATGGAAGCAACCATCAAAGGGCACCGATAGTACGAGTATAGCTTTGGTTAAACTGCTACTCGTACTGCCGAACATAGTCGCAGTTTTCTCCAGCAAGTAGCATTACAGCGAGTCACTCAGAAGGAAAATTTTTAATGGACTTAATTTAAAAATGCACTTTTGCCGAAGTGTGACCTGAGAACTTAATTGCAATTCTACGTAAAGTATCCGACGGGAAGGAAATCCGATTGATAAAAATCACAGATTTATCGGAAACAAAAATAAAGCAGTTCAAAAGTTTTCACAAACTTTGCTGCAGGAGTTAATGCGAGCTCTGCTCTTTGGTTTAATTTATCCGAATTTTAATTGAATTTGGGAAAGATCGTGAGTGTAGGTCGTTTTTTTGTATACACTTACTCACGTACATAGTTTATTTTGACGAACTCTGTTAACTGTTTCACAAAGAATATTGCCGCAAATGGAGGCAAGTGCATTACAGTATAGCGCGAAACAATTCTATACTTACTTACTTTACATGCTCCCTACCCGTGAAGAGTCCCTGCTTGAGGCACGGCAGGCTTCTACTTTCGTCGATTCCGGGCACGCTGCCTCCAGTTGTCCAGACTAAGCGCTCTGGCATCCGCGATAGTTTGGTCCTTAAAACGGAGGTTCGGTCTTCCTTGTTGTCTCAAACCTGGGTGCTGTGATTCGACGATCCTCTTTGCTGGAGCATTATTGTCCATTCGCTCGATGTAGCCGAGTGTAGTCGGCGTATTCATAAAGTTAGCGGTTATATTTTCTCCTCGCATACGAGACCGAAAATGGTGTTAAAGAGGTGTTATTCCAGGAGCAATGCTCGGAAGTTTTACCAATAGGTAAAAGGAACGTGTCAAAGCAACATCACCTAAACAGACATCTATAGAGTTTAACTAGAAAGGATTTTAGGGCCGCATATGACAGCATTTATAGAGATGAGCTATTCAGAGCCATGTCTATTTTTGGAATTTCTGCCAAACTCGTCAGACCCTGCAGAAGGACTATGGAGGAAGCTCGCTCCTCCATAAAAATCAGGAACAGTCTTACCGAGACCTTAAACGTCAAAAACGGATTCAAATGGTCTGTGAGTTTTTCAATATTATACTTAAGAAAATTGTGCGAAACTTACATCCCAACATCAAGCCAAGGCAATTGAGTAGTTAACAAAGGCAGATGAAGATATCCTGAGGTGTTTTGAACACAACATTCTTCAAACTATTTTCAGTCCCGTTTGCGTTAACGGACTTTGGTGAAGGAGACTTAGCAGTGAACTTTATGAGCTATACAACGACACCGACCTGGTCGGAAAAGTATTCATTGGACGCCTATGATGGCTAGGACATGTAGGGCGAATGGACACGAACGCTCCACCCTGAATAGTTTTCAATTCTAACCCGGAGCAACAACACAGTAATGGAAGAACTCGCCTTAGGTGGTGCGCACAAGTGGAAGAGAACACCACACAACATGGAGTGCGCAACTGGAGGCAGTTAGTCAAAGATCGAAATAACTAGAAAGGCTTGTTGGTTGACGCCTAGCTCGACCCGGGACTGTAGCGCACCTAAGTATGTAAGCAAGTGCGTAATTAAGTAAGTAAGCTTTTGATGACTTGTAAGTTTTGTACAATTGTTTCTTACCATGTGTGTGTTGGAAATCCATACGATCTAATATGGCAACGCTCATACACGTCACTCTTTATTTCATCCTTCGTTTTAAACAAACGTGTGTTTAATAAAAATCTATCCTTTGTTAAAACATCGTCTTTTTATTTCAACAGTATGCATATTGAAACAATGGATTGACACCTTTAAGCAGTTATTACCGACCTTGATGGAACAACTGTCGTGATCGCAAACTTACAAGAGCAAGGAAATAGATTGCTTAATGCATAACGCATGCACGGCAGGATCAAGGGTGGACGGATGTGTAGGAGCATATGAATTTTTTAGATTGGGTTATCAATGTAACTAAATTACAAGACTTTTGCATTAACAGACTTTTTGTTGTAAGCAACTGTCTTCTATCAGCGACATTATTGATCATAAAATGAGGGGTTATCTCTATTGATATAAACGTCATTTCACATGATCGCATCCGTAATGCTACAGCTAATATGTTTGACTCAACCATGCTATGCATCGTCTTGGAAGTTTCTCAAAACTGTGTCCACTGATCACTGCAGTATCCTTCTCATTTGCAGAATCTTTCCAATACAAGTCATTCATCAAATAACTGCATACCTTTAACCTTTTAAGTATTTTATCAACCATAATGCCATTGCTGTTTACCTAGCGAGTAGAGCCGATACGTATTCTCACACTACTCATAATATTTAAGAGCAACGGACTTGAGGTAGAACCCTGTGGCACTCCGTCGTTGACCTTACTTTCTTTAGGAGTGCCTTATAGCTGTGCTATGATTTCGAAAGGTACAAAATCATATGTACCAACCTCGCTTGGGTCTCAGTTTAAGCATTCGTATTTCGTAATAATCGTGTTTTCAATGCCAAGGATCATAACGAAGCAATGTAAACTACATATGTACACTTGGAAAGTCATTGGGTACTCCTACACAGAACTTGTGGTATTTTACATGAAATTATATGTAGAAGACTACACTTTAGTTGACAAATGACTGGTGTCTGTCAAATTGGTTGAGCTATAGGAATTTATATCAACACTCAGTTATATAGATGTTTCAGTGTACCATAGTCAATGTTTCTAAGGTCCTTTAGAACTACATCAATCAACAGTAAGGAGTTTTGTAAAAGATGCTTCGACAGCAAATTTTGAAAATAGAGGCAGTACATACATGTACATATGTATATGCTTATGTTTATTAGGTTAGATGAACAAGTTAGGGGGGTAACAACCATCTTGAAGTGAAAAACTCAAAGAAACTAGATGGAGAAGATTAATAATTAAATAAAAACTATACTCACAGCTGTCTGCTATTCACATATTCCTACTAATACCTTTTTGAAAAAGTCCTCCAACAGTAAAGCCACCCTTTCGTGCATGGCAACTTTCTTTTTAATCACTTCTTCACAACAGGACACAAAATAAAAAGAGAAGGTCTTAAACTAAATATTAAAATAACAGCATTATTATAAAATGTATGGAGATCACAAAACACTGTCCTCTAACTGCTTGTTTCCAGGTAAAAGCAAAACGTAATACATTTTTAATACAAAGCCAACAAAAGTCGCCCATTTGAACTGCTGCAGCTGCAGCAGCGAAAAAAGGTACAATTGTCCTCAAAAACTTGAACTCGAATTATTTTTGCACTCCATCTCCATTCTGTTCCCACGCGCCTTTGTTTTCCACTGCCCTTATTTGAGCGGACCTTCAATCCTCCTACATATTTAATTTGATACTCTTCAGAAACAAAAGTTACATTTCACAGATTAAGCAAACAAATTTGGGGCAAACTACTTGAAAAGAATTCTCCTTCTGTTTCGTACTAAGATCCCCTTCACACAGACAGATATGTGTGTCGCAACACGACAATGTGCAGATACTTGATTTCGAGGTGAATACGGGATTTCCAGGTGTCAGAGCATGTGTCAATTTCATGTCCGAAACGAGAAACCATCAAGCGGTGCAGCAACATAAAATCGAATCGGTCCTCCGTCCTTGCAGCTTACTGCGAAGGATCGAGTGTGACGACTGTATTGATTAGGCACAAGCCGTTTCCTCCATTCATGCAGTACGAGTAGATATGCATCGTTCAAAATTTCAATACCGTTTACAGAATTTTTGAACTTTTCCCCTGGGGCATAGAACAAAGAAAAATCACAAACCGCCCCCCCCCCCCCCCTCCCCCACACCCCTAATGGTATTTAATTCTAACAAACGTTTTAATACGTATGACAACGGCAATAATGCCCGCGGTGTGTTAGCTAATTTAAGTATTCTTCGATTTAAGCGCCAGCAGAGCAACGGAAAGAAAGGACGAAAAACAAGTAAAAAATTTACTTAGAAGTAGGCACAGACACCACTCATTGTTCGGTGGTAGATGACAAAACCTTACGATATTTGGGCGGAAAAGCAAAACTCACCGTATCCTTTAATGCGAGGCGCTTGTTTCCTGAGAGGATGTGGTGGCATTGGCGGTGGGTAATCTGCTCGAAAGTGAAGTTTTGCTTTTTTGAATTTCCTCCTCTCTTTTTCTGTGGGTTTTGCTTCGGGATGTTGTACAGCTAACTGAACAAGAAGGATGTTCCTTTATTTTTCCTGAATTTCTTTTCCGCACCGTAATGGAAGACTTCTTTTGCGTATTCTTGATTAAATTACTTGAACGAAAGTGTTCAGGCGGTAAATTGAGGATTTTACATTTTGAAGTTGAAAGAAATTAAAAATGAGCAGGGAGATCGTGCGTGGTGATTTTGCTGTCGGAAGTATTGTGCATTATACTCGTACTCGTAATTGGTAACTTGTGAAACCTTAAAACAATTTGTAACATGTTTTGTTGGTCTCTCGAAGTAAAAAGGATGGGGGGCGGGCTTTGCTGATGGTCGGATTTATGTGTGCAAATTGGTGTTCCATTCTTAGTAGGTACTGAGTGGGTTAATTTAATGTAAATGATGTGAAGGGTACCCAACAAGATACAACCCAGGAGTGAGGACGATATTTGATGATATGTCGAATTATGTACATACATATGTACGTACATACATATGTATTATAAAATAAACTGTGATAATTGGGGTATTATCAAATTTCACAAGTTTGCATGAAACTTATGAATTCAGCTAGCTAGTGGAAAGTAAAGCCAAATGGGGTTCAGGAGTAAGTATATGGAAAGGTTAATCGGAATTTAGAATTGGGCCATGCAGAGATTTTAAAAAGATACGGCAGTATACGGAGGTATACGGCTATGTAGGTTTTGCATTGGATTATTCGTACAACTATTTTAACGCGTTTTTTTTTTCTGACAGCTAAAATAAATAAATACTTGACGCAACAGGTCGATGGGACCAAGGTCCTAGCTTCTCACAACCATTCGTATTGTACGTGTTATATTCTTTACACCAATGGAAGGGGCCTACTATTTAATGCCGTGTTCGAAGACCAATTTGTTATTTGAAAAGCTTTCTCAGGACATTTGTACTCTCGAATGTTTCTCAGACGCTCGCGAGAGGTGGGACCGTGAAAAATGTTTCAGGTGTTCCGACTGGAATCCAAACCTCGAACCCCTTGCTTCATAGTTCAACACACTAACCACTGAGCCACAGTACCCAGCTTCTGCCATTTATTTTTTTTTTTTTTGCTCAATGTCACCTCAATACAACTCTGGAAAATAGGGTAATAATAGCGCAATTGCCAACAATAATATTGACTGGGTGGACCTGGCAAAAGTCCTTGATTTATGTACAGGGTGGGCCAAATACAAGTTTCTTTTTAAAAATGCAATAAAATTAACAAAATTAGTTTTTTCCATGTATTATGGCTTTTTTATTAAGAGCAAGCTTTCCCATTAATTATGGAACACAACGTCGTTTAACTACATGTACATATATGGAATAATTTAACTTTGTTTATCCCATTGCATTTCCAAAAAGAAACTTGTATTTGAACCACCCTGTATGTGTGTACATGCATATGTATATATGTATGTAGGAATATTTTGAGTTCACACAGGGTTGACGGACTCGATTTTTTGGACATTCGCGTGTTTAGATTTTTAGTCCTATTTGAACTCTACCTCGGACTTTTTTTACGTATTAGTGGTTGACCCCAAGTGAAATCGGTTAGCTTTGAACAAAAAATTCTTTGTACAACAAACTTAATGCTTTTCACATCAATTACGTTGGTTTACTGTCGTATTTTTATTGTTTACATTATGAGTTTCTCAGTTTTTAGTTTATGTTTTCATCCTTTTGTCGAGTGACAGCATTTGACATTTCCAAACGTCAAAAAAAAATCTAGGAAAATCCAGATTACCGCAACATGTCACCTCTCCACTACCACCCTGCTTATAAACGTCGAAAAAAAAATCCAGTCCCTCAATTCTGTGTAAACAAAGTCTATTGTGATGGGTGCGAAGAAATACTACTTGCGCAAGTCATGCTCGCAATCAAGTGCCATACTAAATTGACAAGCACAATACTTTCCCTAAATAAATTTCCCTGTAAGCAGCCATGAGATATTAGACTGGATATTATTATATTAACGTTGATGAATTTATCAAATACATACGTTTAGGATCTCAATTATAACTAAATTCAAACAGGTGATTCGTAATTTTAACTGAAATGATCTCGGAAATACGATTTTTGATCGGACATTGGTGTTTCCTAAATCTAACCACTTTGAAAATAATTCACTTAGACCATGAGAAGGTCTATTGTGATACCACATGTTCCGCGGACCGGTGGACATGTTTAGTTTCCGGGTACCCGGGATACCTATACCAATCTTAAGGCCTGTGAGATCTGTTGTACCTAAATTGGCTGAGAAAGGGTCTGACTCAATGATTAATAACGTCGGTTGGATCGGAAAGGTATAAAGTGCAAGCAAGTACTGGGAGTGACTGAGTCAATAGAACCTTTGCCCAGGTGGACAGTGCAGGTAATCAAGCGCATAGGAGTAGTCGAGGTAACTTACTCTATCTGACTTTGGTACTGCTAAGTAATCGTGAAGGTTGTTTATTTATAGCTCCTAACCTAGAACCACTTTGATTTTCATATAAGTTATTGATTCCTTCGCGGTGATTTATTAAAAAAAATATTTTTTCCGAACGGATGAACTTTCTGTTCAATGTTTTATTGAAACTCAAAACTTAAAATAATTAAAACACGTATTTATAAGGTAAAACAAACAATGTGCCTGAGGTAGGAAGCAGACGCTGATTCGGCAGCTTGGGTTTTGGCTTCTGGGAACTATGAATTCAACTGGATCGGTGATTACTGGGAATTTAGGAACAGGTGAACTTGAAATGTGTGACTGGGAATCGGATACAATGCACATGCCGTTGCCATGCACTAGACCATGTGATGGGTCAATGACCGTGGGGTAATTTGAGTGTTAACTTATATGTTTATCTAGGTAGATTTAAAATGTCAACGGTCGACAGATTACTTAAATCTTCGAAGTTATTGACCTAGTAATTTCGTTTGTAGAAGAGCTAGTGCGGGGCATGTACCGAGAAGGCGGACATTATTTTCGTCTTCCTCTTCGTCACTGCAGCTTCTACAGAAACTTCTGGTCGCATGTCTACCTATCAGGCAGTGAGTGTCCTGTAATTATTCCTACTGGAAGCCTTGGATTTTTTTCTGTTTAGAGAAAGGAGCCTTTTGGTTCAGTAATGGCAAATTTCCCTCCTCAAATTAGAGGTTCTTGGATCGTTTCTATAAAGAATAAGAGCCTCGAAAGAACTGAGTAAATGGAACAGAGGCACTCCCTTAACATGGTGCATACTGGCTGCAAAGCTGCAAAGCCCCTGGAAATTGCAGACAATCTAGAGGTCTAACATGGGTTTGGATATGGACATGCCTTCCAAATCAAATTGGTTGTCTTGAAACTCAGTTTAATACATATGAACAGAAAAGCTATAATCCGTCTGAAAGTGGACGTGGCATACAGCGTCTTTTAATTAAAAGATAGGTGTACATTTGTACATATTTGGTCCTAAAGATTTTTTAATTATTGCAGTGAGCCATAACTAAATGTGCACGTGTTCCAGGTACTCTTTCTTGTCGAAGCCCTAGCTACATATCAAATTTCAAGCTCTCAGTTCTTAATTAAAGGCCCAAAAGTGGTGACGGAACGACGGAGTAAACGGGTTAATCATCATTAAATCAAAACTCCTTGAAAGGATGCTCACAACATACTGATGTATGTATATGTACATATACAGACATTCATGTATACCACTGAAAAATATTGAACCAAATAAAAGGAGAAACAGGGCTGAAAAGGGTTCGGACTGTCTTCAACTTTAAGGAATGCAAAGAGTCTCGCCTAGTTCCGTAGGAAGTGTAACCCCTTACACCCTTTCTGCAATAATCTAATCGACAAATTTTAGCCTGGCTTCTGACCCGGAAAATCGACAATAGATGAAATTTCCAAAATCCAAAGTTTAGAGTCATATTTAACTTTGAAGTCTACATAGTTGGTTTATGCTACATGAATGTGTTTTCTTACACAGTAGACGTAAGCGTATCCTGTTTGTCTCGTATATTTTAGTTTCGTCAACATACATACCCATTTCATACTTAATATCCTTGAAATATTCTTGTATTTCTATATACGTAAACAAAACAATATCAATTAAATTCATTACAAAAATGCTGGTTCCTTATTTAATAAGGACGCACTACCTAGGTAACTTGATTGTGTATGAGGTTACAAGTTAATACGATTTCTCACCCAATTATCAAGATAACACAATCCATTACCGAAAGAATTAAACTTTTCGTAAAATGCTCACAATTTAAGTTTGCGATTACTGTGAAGCGTTCTCCTCAGCACAAAATAAATGCAAACATCTTACATTTTCATCTGACGCAGACAGAATAAATAAATTACGAGTGAAGGGTACATCCAGCGTTCGCAGAAAAGTTGATTTCGAAGCAATTACCGGAGCAGCAACCACTTTTCTAATACTGAGATGTGTTTCAGAAAGAGACGTGAAACAATTTTTAAAATGAAAATAATTCAAACATCCGTTTTCCTACCAAAAAAGGGTTTCTTCTTTTTAAATAACTCTCTGTCTAGACCATAAGAACATTTTTGAAATTAAGAATGAAAACTTTTGAATAGACACAAGAAAAATCAAGTATCTGTCTGCATACATATGTATGTAGGTATGTCCGTAAGAAAGTATATATTTTGGATTTTTTTTAAAAATAAACACTTTTATTTCAAACGAAATACATGTATGGAATGTATTTAAAATGGTTAAGGCAGTCTGCCACACCCCTGTTGTGATCTTACATTATTGTAAATCAAATTCGAATAAGCAAATATTTCCTTGTGCCCTCATATTTGTTCAAAAGTTTACAAATGTCAGACGAAATGGCGAAATAAGGATCAATGAGAGACATAAAATCACCAACTTGTAGAACTTAGATGGATTATGCGGTATCTAAGGGCTTGTGGGTAGGGTTAGATTGGAAATTTCTTTTTGAACTTCTTTCGTCCAAAAGGGCATTCTCTCTTTCTAGTCTTGGGAAAATCTAACGGATTTACATTTATTTCTAAATCTAAAAAAAGTTTTTTTTTTTTAAATCTAATTTGTTTTAATCGTAGGAACTTAATTAGATCGTTTGGTATTTCATCTAACATGGCTTACAAAGGAGTCGTAAGTGATAATTTAAGGCAAATTTTTGACTTGTTTGGATCTTTCTTTCAATCAAACTTTGTTAATGAATCCATTGGTTGCATCTCAACTTTTTCTGTAGATACTATTACTGATTTGGGTACCCTATCTCTAATTGAAGACGAGATTCTAAGTGAATTGTTCGTGTTTAAGCGTCGCACGTGATAATTATCCTCTGTTAGTCTTTAAAGCCTGTAAGTTAGACGTTGGCCAACCACTGTTGATTTTCATTAAAATTTGGCCAGTTTTCACATTGTTGGAAACATTCATTGGTTACTCCTATTCATACATCAGTTTCTAAGAGAATGATTGATAACTATAGACATATAGCGAAATTACATCTTATTCCCATACCCATATTTCTGAACACAAGCACAGTTTTCTAAGTTGTAGGTCAACTTCTAAAAACTAGATTATTTTTAACAATTATTTACTTGTAAAAATGGGAAAATGTCTTGAAGTCGACTCCGTACACACCGACTACTCCAAGGCTTTTGACCGACTGTAACACAACGTTTTAGTCAAGAAGTTGGAGTTGCTGGGTTACCATTTTTCTATTTTGGAGCCGATTGGATATGTTAAGGTTAGAGTAGTGTTATCAAAAGATATTTCAATTTATCCTGGAGTTCCCCAAGTTAGTCATCTTGGTCCGCTTCGCTTTCTATTTCACATTAATGAATTACCTTCCTTCGTTTCATTGCCTTTTATATGCCAATGACTTGAATAATTTTGAAGTAAATGGAATCTGCTCAAGAGTTACAAAAAGATTTATACCGAGTCCAAATGGCTTGTACTTGAATATTGATAAATGTTGGGTAGCAACTCTCCAGAGGATACCCTGGATATCCTCTAGTGCAGGATTCCTAATTTTGTACTGAAAATAGAACTAAATTTTTCATTGGACTATATTGTTAGTAGGCAAACAGCATGTTGGGTATTTGTCCCGTAACTCCAGGGGTTTTCAGGACTCCTACACTCCAAATGCTTAGATATTTTGTTCATTCGTTCTACACTTGAGTACTGTTGCGTAGCTTGGAATCCGTACTATGTACTACTATGTACGCAATAACTCAATTTGTATTGAAAAAAAAAACAAAGTCGATTTAAGAAATTTACTCTTCGAAAAATGTCCTGAAATTGTGTCATTCCTCCACATGAAGCTGGATTTGTTCTTATCGATTTAAAACCGCTTGAGAAAAGAATAAAATATTATTCAGTAATATTTGTTCATGACATTGGGAGGTTCTACTACGACCATAGACGGCCTATTGTGATCTCTTCGAAAGAAATCAGAGTTCTCTCATAATACCAAAATTCTTGATGAATCCAAGAAGATCTTTCAGTGGACTAGCAGATATGTGTCCTGCTTCAAGGTAGAATTTACCCAAGTGCCGGTTCTGATAAGACAGTTACAGTGCCACAAAATATCCTTCGTCCTCGTTACACATTCTGTAAGTGCTATCTTGAGGTATTTCCATAGTCATGAGATATTTTTTGACGTAGCAATGTCCAGTGCGGAGTTCTGTGGCTATACGAATCTGGCTTCTAGTTATAACTACATAAAATATATTTCGTTCTTATGTACAGTGTATACATTCATTATTACAAAACAATAAGAACATGAAAGCCAACTTGGAAAAATAATAATAGTGCAGTGAATGAGACACGAGCATCCCTGAGATCGGTCGAATCAAACTCCACACCCCACTGGAGCAAGAAGTATTTGTATAACCTTATTTGAACTTCGCTATCACTCATACATACTTATGTACATATATTCATGTATAGGTATGTGTATCTCCAAATTGCTTCAGCTACACCGTTTTGTCAATTGTTTTAGGGTACGCGATATAAAATATGGGTACACCATATCCACCATGAATGTATCCTAAACTTTTAAGATACATGAATGCCTCGGGTGGCACATGACCTGTTTCTAGCGCTCGCTTCATTTAGGAAGAGATTCATCGATGTCAAATGCACGAGTTTTCGACGAAAGTGATTGATGCCAAACTTTGTTAAATTTCTTAAAAATATCAAACATAACAGTCTTGTGAATGTTTGTGCGAAGCTAGAAGCTACAAATATTTATTTTCGGTACCCATACTCAGTGACAGTGCGGGATGTGGCTTACACAAAAATACACCTCCCATTTGTACCTCTTTTGCCACACGGTACGAAAGGCCGTCCGGGGAGGCGAATAGCACTGTGTGCTCACATTATTATTGAGTTTTCTCCACTCTGTCGCCTTTTTTTGGTTGTATCGTGATTTCTTTTGGAAAATCACTTACAGCAATCCACATATCGGGGGTTGGTATGTACATACAAACACACCATTGTTTGGTTCTCAGTTTCGAATTGAGGACAGTGGGAGAATAGATGCTTTGAATGCAGTACAGACAAAAGAATGAATTGTTTTACTTACTATTTACTATTTGCGTTCCGTTTACTATGGCTCGTCTATGTCTCAAGAAGCACGATAATACGACAGATCAGTCCATCCGCCTTCATGGACTCCATCGTTGTTGTTACTTAGGTGATTGGTCTCTCTTCGTTGATGAACTCAGGTTTTTGGTTTCCTATTACAAATGTTTTTTATTTCAATTCCTCAACCAGTACTTCAATTGTGTTGGGATCCTACGATAGTATAGGTTGAATCTTGAAATATTGTGTGAAGTGCAAGGCATACTTTAATTGGACAGAGTATGTCGATTCAACTTTCATCGCATAAGACTATCACCAGTACCCGAAAATTGTCACAGATGTCGCCAATCGGGGTTAAAGCCGGTTCACCTCCATAGTTTGGCATGACATGCATTGATGGATTGTGTTGTTGCTTAATTCAATTATCATCCGCGATTTCTACGAGCATAGCTTCTTCTTCTTCTCATCATATATTATGTTCGAGACATGTTGGCCAAATAGTAATCCTTGTGTTAGTCCTCCATGGTGTCTCGTAGGGCTTCTAGGATGGCTACAGCTTACAGAGCTAAATAAATATCGAGTATCAAGCGCGATTGCCTTCAATTGTTTAGCGTTACCTTAGAATTCATACGCATTTGCAAACATGTTCAGTTGAGTTCTTAATGCAATTGGAAGGGATGTTGTTGGATACGAGTCTTTTGCAGGATATCTGCAAGTGACAGTGTCCGTCGTTTCGAACACAGCTACCGAGAGGAGGTATGAATTAATGTCCGAAAGCTCTTTAGTTTCTTCATTACCATCCGACCACAGAATCAATCAGAAGATTTGGCGACGTAAGGACTAGACAAAAGTAAAAGTAGTCCTTTGAGGTTTTATATCAACCAAAAAGTTTGAAGATGTACTCATAAAAGGAAAGACTATGATTCCACTTACTTTTTGCCTCCAGTTGTGTGCTACAAATCCTCTTCCATTTGTGGGTGCCACGTAACTCGAGGTCTTCCTCTACTTCGTTGTCTCTCCGGGTTGGAATCGAAGACTCTTCGGGCTGGAGAGTGGATGTACACTCGCTCTATATGTTCTAGCCTATTGAGACAACTGATTTCTGACTAGACAGTAAGATTCTACTTAAAAAAAATTATGAAGAAGTTGATTGGTTTGGGTTGGGTGATTGTCAGCACTCGACATGGAAGGCACATTGTGATATCACTATGGTAAAATAACTGGATTACCAGCACCAGGGACCTACATAAGGACTCTCCGCTAGAGATACGATGCATGGTAACTAGTTTCAGTATGAACCCATGACGAAGATATATGTATGTTTCACCTTTTATACATTAAACTAGTCTGACCGTGTGACGAAGCTCTTTATTCTGCTTAAGGCTCGTCTAGCTAGATCGTAGAGATCTGTGAAGAAGTACTCCCCTAGCGGTTTTCTGCTCAAAACCGATAGGGTATGACAGGTGCACAGGACATGTGCCATGGTTTTCTCCTCTTCGTCGTCTCTACAGCTTCTACAGAAATAGTTGAAGCACTGAGTCTGCTGGAATGCCTGCCTGCCATGCAGTGCCCCATGAAGACACCAACTATCTATGTATAAGAAGTAAAACAAACAGAAAATAGATATAACCATACTAGTGGTTCATTAAGTTTCGATTGTGACAGATTTGTAATTTTAGCAAACCGACGGACATATGTATGTACATGTGTACAATACACTTACCTAGTTTAAGGACAAGAATTAAATGAATCAGCTCAAGAACTGCTGCAGCACGGGGATTCAAACAAAGCTGCAGCTTCCCTTCGCTCCTTTTAATTAACACGAAATACCTGCTACGAGTATTGTATACTTTTAAAACTGCAAAACTCTTCGCCTGGCATGCGATAACAGTCATGGGTTGCTCTATAAACACCCCCCTCTTCTATTTATTAGCAAGAACCTGCAAGTACGTGTTAGCACGCTTTATAAATTTGTGCCGACCTGAATCAAAAATAAAACGTTCCACCCGAGGGAAGCTTGCTTGTTAGTGCACAGGTTTCCACACGTAGGTACTTGTCACATCTTTCGACACCATTTTGCCGATAGGAGATTGTTCACATTGAACTCTGATAAGGTTCCAATGAATCGGAAGTTAATGCCAATCAAATATCTGGGTTTTCATAAGGCCTCACAGCCGAAGTAATTTTGATTGAACAGCACAGTGTTTTGTTGAAAATTTTTTAATTCCCCCAATCGATAGACATCCGCAGAATTTGACTTGGGTCCTTGTTGCTATATTTGTCGCATCCCTGAGCGGCTATTAATGCTACATGTGTCACACACAAGAACAGGCACACGCACGCATGGTGGGAATAAATCCTTTTGCCACACTTGACAAAATCCAACGAGCGTGTGATTGATTACGCCACACATTCTAACTGAAGTGATACCATTGACAGGTTGAGATAAAACAAATCACCTTGATTGATGATTGGCTGGGTGCATGCTCGGCGGATTGCTTCCGAATCAATGAAGAAATAATTAACTAATGTACATAGGTAATTGAAACAAGATTCCAGTCGGGATTAGCAATCGATTAGACAAGTCTACGTATCCAACTGATGACAATGTTTGTCAAAGGACGGTTACATTTACATAGGGCAAGACTTCTCTGCCATACAAGCCATACAAGTCAGTTGGTGGCTGAAAATGTCCTCGTCTGGTGGTAGATGCGTATCTGTGTGTGGCAAATATCATCGATGCGTGGCTTTCACAGTTCAAATTGTTTTCACTTGTGTGTTCCCAGGTATGTACGAGGACAGAGAACAAGCACAACCAAGTACCTACATATGTACGTACCCACCTCACATCATTGTCGCTGTACGAAGGGTATTAATGTCCTTGCAGGAACTCAGATTTCAATTGTAATCTTTTATCTGCTTTAAAAGAAATCAATATATTATGTCATGAAGTGAGCTTCCGCTTTTAACATCTTGAATCTTGAAATATATCACCGATTCCAGGGAAGATAAATGCGAAGATTTGTCATTGTCTCAGGAGTACTACTACTTCAATGGATTATCAATGGGAAAACGTTTAAGCGCTCCTCTCCGGCAAAGCCATCACGAAGCTTAGACAATAGAGACAGACCAAGCGGATGACCTTCTCCACACGATATAATGTCATCTACTTTAGTTTGAACCGAAGATAAATCGTCGACCGAATCAAACAATAGAGTTTATTTTAAAATGTTGTCCTTCGCAATAGGTCGATCTTCATCAAGTGTGATTACTGATTACTGGTGCAACATCATTTGTGTGTTGTTCTGGTTTATAATGTGCTGGTACTTCAAATGTACATATGTACTTGATTAGGATAATGATTTTTGATAAATCACGCATTGACTACCATAAAACAAATAGTGAATCCAACCCGGCTGAAGAGGAACGCACGAATATGTTTTTATCTGCCACTGGATTCTTTTGAAATATCATTAAGGAGTACTTGCACAAATTAAGTTAGCGAATTAATGTTTCCTACTCATGCAATATTACCAATCCTTCAAGTAAGGCACTTGTTTTGATATCAAGGACATAACTAAAAGTTTCAATAAAGGTACAGACAAATTAAACAACTAGCAACTGTGGAAGCCATGGGTCAAGTGGTTAGTGAATTGGACAGCGGAGTAAGAGATTCGTGGTTCGAATCCCAGCTAAAACACCGAAAAGTTTGTTCACGGCACCACCTCTCGCGAGCGTTTGACAAACATCCGAGATTATGCAAAAAGCTTTTCAAATTATGTTCCCTTCGGACACGGCATGCACTAAATCATCAACTAAATGGTTGAAGGCATGCCCGATGACTGGACTATCAGCCCATCGTCAAGAAACGTGATCATATGGCTTGGAAGAACTTTAGAGCCATATCTCTGGTCAATGTCACTGAAACCTTTCTACTAATCCACAGCATTCATCATCTTGAGCTCCACAAGGCGACGACCGAATTCGGGATCACGGCAAAACTTATCCAGCTGTGCCGCCTGACACGTGGTGCACGCGGAGCTGTGCTGTCGCGTGATTTTCACAATCCTGTGCTGGAACAGATAGCTCTACTACTGGGAATAAAAATAAAGTGCACGACTGGGTCGTACGTACTTGCACCGTAATGCTGTAAGTGTAAAATTTTATCAGGATTGAGGTCCAAGTCTTGCTGTTCCCAGTAAACTAGGAGTGGCATTCCGTGTTTCGGTGCAATAATAGTCATAACATTGCAGGAATTTTCTTTGTATTTTGTTTTTATAAAAACACCTTTAAAAAGTGGGCGTAGCCATATAGGAGCCTTGGATGAATTATAGAAAATTTTAAGGCCTATTACTTTGCTTAAATATTTTTTTCTCATTTCCTAGTAAAAATTTCGAAAAAAATAAGTTTTATGAAAGTGGGCGTGGCAATTCCAAAATTTGGTACGCCATTATTTGGCACTTGTCTTATAACCTACAAATCATAATTATTAGCCCAATCGCCGGGAAACAGCTGATTTTCAATATTACCGTTGTTCGAATTTTTCGTAAAAAAAAGAGCCGTTTTCGAGAAAATCCATTTTAACTGAAATCGGCCTTAAGTAAACTACCCTTAATTTTAAGGTTAGAATGAAAATTCCGATTTCGCCTCTAGGGATTATCTCACAGACCCTATATATGAAGTTTGATCTAAATCCATCCACTCGTTTAGGCTGTAGTCGAATATACAGACAGACAGACGGAATTGCCGGACCTACTTTTTTGGACTTCTCCAACATAGTAATGTCAAGTTTGATTGAAATCGCGAGTTCGATTTTTTTCACGAAAGCAATACTTGCCCTATAGGTAAGTGCAAGTAAAAAATCCCGATCATATCGTTCAGGGTCCGCCATCTTTTATGTCGATATGTAAACATTAAATAACTCTGATATTTATAAACCGATTAACATCAATAGACATGTTTTTGAAACATCAGTTCAACACAATTTTAACCATTAATAGCTTCATACCAAAACAATGCGCCAAAAAGTGACACTGACATGGAAAGTAGTCGTTCAGTTGTATTAACTCAACATGCATATGGTCGAAAATATCGTGGCCAACAAGTACCGTCCGACAACACTATTAGTCGTTTGGTGTCGAATTTTGTTGAGCATGCGACAGTGAGAGATCGTCGACATGTCGTTCATCAACGGTGAAAACGTTCAAATGAACTGTTTGAAGCGGTAAGATCGAATGTTGCCGAAAACAACATATCGTCACCGCTATAAGCATTTTGGCGTAAGTGGAATCACCTTGCGGCGCATTTTGAAGGATAATTTACATTTATTTCCGGATAAAGTGCAATTAATTCGAAGAATATTGTCGACAAACCGTCCATGTGGCTTAGAATATGGCCAAACATGGTTGACATTGAACCTAATTTTTGGAAGCAAATTTTAATGAACAACGAGGCGCACCTCGCAGTCTCTGGTGCCGTTAACAACCAAGCATTTGGGGAACAATGAATCCGGACGAGACCCATGCATGACCAAAAAGTGACAGCTTGGGCCGGCATTTGCACCAAAACCAATATTGGGCCATTTTGCTTCAAAGAAGGCGAAATAGTTGATGGGAATCGATATCGGTGGATGTTGGCTCAATCTGTCTGCCCTCAAATGTGTGAAATGGGTATGGACGGTTACAGGTTTCAACAAGACGGTTCGCCATGCGACCCTGAAAATTATACAATGCAGTTTCTGAAACGAAAATTCCCTGCACGTGTGTGGTCAAAAAATGCCAACATTGACTGGCCACCAGATTTGACTCATCCTTTTTGTAGAGTTATTTGAAAAGCAAAGTGTATGCCAGCAAGTCTAAGACTATTAACAAGTTCTAGGCAAACTTCCGTGCTGAAATGATCGCTACACCGATCGAGATGCTCGAAAAGGTGATGGAAAAATGCCACATTTTGCTTGGTCAATAGAGGAGGTCACTTGATTGATATTGTATTCCAAGACATGGCCAAATAATTTTCAAAGGACCATGTTAAATAAAAATACTTCATATATGGAAATGAGTTGTTTTTCTTTTAAAGTTATTCAATATTCACATACCGATTTAAAAGATGGCGCACCCTGTATATTACAGACAAGTAGCTCTTCGACGTGGTCAGGAGCAATCGAATATAGCATCGATTAGGATTGGGATAAGAAAAAGGACATCCCGTTCTGTTGTTTATTGATGTTCGGTGTACTATAACGGTGTACGTATGTATAAACGTTTATCTATAAGTGCCTCGAACAATATAAGTCCGTCTAAAGCATCAATAAAGATAACACTTTAATCAAACGCAACTATAACTTTTTGAATTCTCAGCTACTTAACACCGATTCATGCACCATATTCACAACTACCCACAACGCTAAAGAAAGAGCCGTTCGCCCTCAATGATTTCCGCCGGAAGTTAAACGTTCACCGACAAATTTTTCGATACGCTGAGATTCTATCGAATTTTAGATTTCGATTACGTGCAGTGGAGCGGAATAAATGATTGCCTTCGGTTCGGTTCAAGGAATAAATTTTCAATCAAGACGAACCCCGAGAAGATATATTCTACTGAATTCTTTCCCCGTCAAATTGCGCTCAACGTAAGTTTGTTTGGAATGGTTTTATCTTCGGTATCACATTACTACACTCATGTACATACACACATACATATGTATGTACATATGAGTATGTATGCACTCGTCACTAATGGTTAAACGCTTGCGAACCGATAAAGTAAAGCACCGAATTTGGCGGGAGTTCGCAAAAAAGAGTTTCCTAATTGGGTGCCATAAAGATGTTTCAGTTTTTGATACATCAGCACAAATGAAAATTTTTGAAGAGGCAACATTTGCTTCTTCTGTTTCATTTGGTTTTACGGGGAATAACTAAAGTAATTGAATATTTAATATTAAATTGAGGGAGCCAGCGCAAACTTGTATGTGTGTAAGGGTATTTACTCATGGAGTCTCAATTTTATAATAGAATAGAGGATAAAGTTTGGTTCCGTCGAGCTTTCTTTTGGAATTAATATTCAACATACATAGTTGACTTCTTAAAGCTACGTTGTCCCATAAGTGAACCAGAGCGGTCGTGCTTTGTCAGTATACATATGTACATATACATATTATGTTGTAAAAAAGCGTTTACCCTTAAATGGTTCGTCCTTGCGTCCAGGTTGTTGACACAAGCGATTTTTGCTTTCGCATTTTGGGACAAAAACTGATCGCACTAACTGGATAGCTACAATATGTTAAATGAATTGTCAATGTGTATATAACAACTCTGACCTTGCGAATAGCCTAAATAATGCGCAAGCACTATAGACTTTCTACACATCAGAAAACTTAACTCGTTTCTCCCTGCGTTTTTTTTTTTCAAAATTATGTATAACGCTTGTTTTTGAAACGCATGACTGAGAAGAAGAAGAAAGGAAGTGAGTAGCAAAAGTAAAGCGGCAATGTGTTCGTTTACTGAAATCTACCACTTAACAGCCAAAATCACTGAATTGCCTGGTAGTAGAATTAAATGACGTTCTATCTCCACCTAGAGTGCGTATGTATCTAAATACGAAAATAAATAGATAAAGTACACGACTGGGTCGGAGTTAACGATATATATTACGAGTACTAAAATTCAATCCTTGTTCTCTTTACACAAAACACCTACTAAATTTGGTGTCGCATTTCAGACTTTTGATGGAGTTATAACGCTAATACCGCTCTTCAAATTTCACTATTTTTTTAGACCCGTTCTTCTTATCCATTTATGTGTAGTACTCAGGTGAATTTTTGATGGTTTTTCCCGTGGCTCAAGATTGAATCGTGGCTCAAGATTGGATCGTCTGACAAACATCAGAGAGTATAACCACAGACAACCTATATCTATAGTCTGTGGTATAACTGTCATGAAAAGCTTCTCAAATAAAGAACTGCTCTCCAAATACGGCATTAAACCGTACTTACCTTCGTTTAAATAATATAACACGCACAACACGAATGGTTGTTCGACGCTAGGCCCTGGGTCCTATAGACCTGTGGCTCAAAAACATTGTATTTTTTTTGTAAAAATTTAGAAAAACATTATTTTTTTGTTTAAAGTGGCAATTTTACATCTTATTTACCATTTCTTGGTATAATCATGGTGTACCCACCTTTTATATTCAAACTAATCATCATACGAAATTTTATCAAAATTTACGAGAAAATCTATTTTTACCAAAATCAGTACCCTTAATTTAATCTAACTTTGAAATTAGAAAAAAATTTACATTGTTCTCTTGAGGCTCCACAGATTCCAGGAATTCAGTTTTAAACAAATTCGTTCGGCTGTGTAGCGTGCAGTCGACCGTACAGACAAACAGACAGACAGATTTGAGAGAACTACTTTTTATAACTTCTCCAACATAGATTGATTAAAATCTCGTTCGATTTTTTTTAGGATACCTTTTAGGATGCCTTGTAGGTGTACGTAGGAGTACGTGAAAAACAAATAGATACATACATCCGTCTGGGTTGTATCAGCACATACAAGATAAGAAAGCAGATTAGTTCTGTCAAAGGTGGTGCAGTCCATCAATATGGCCCAAAGCAGTGACATTTAAGTCGTAAGCAAGAAGGATTAAAGTGAACCAACTATATCCGCTTAGGGCTTGCACAATGTCAGAGGATGCTATATGCGGATATCTTGGCCAGCGAGCTACAAAGTACCAACGATGCTGAAATTCAGGATCCGCGTTATTCAGTTGAAGATATCACAAAAAAACGGAAACAGCGAGGCATGAGAGCGTGGCAGAAGAGATGGATCAATTCCACAAGTGAAAAGGAAGAAAATTTCTAGAGACTGGTGGAAGTGTGCAGAGTGTGTGTTTAGTACGTAGGCGTATTCCTGGCATCGAATAACCAGCCATGCGAATCGTGCGTGCCAGTAACCCGGACTTCTGGTATCTTTAGAAGATTTCACATCCGTAGGCGCAACGGAAAAAAAGAACGTACATATGATACCATATCCTCATTCCTATGCGACCTTTATAAAGTCAGCGAGTTTTGTTCTTAGTACTTATAGCCCTTACATGCGTCTCTGGTTACAACAGTCCTGCGAGTGGCTTTTTTTTTAATTTGTACTTAAAGAGTCAAGAAGTCCAAAAATGTTGCGTAAACTGAGTTCATATTACGATTATTAAGTGCCTTAAATAGCAACGTACAGTATAATAACAATGCATTTGGCGCTGGCCACCTGTCAAACCCTATAGAATTTGCAAATTTGGAACCACGTTAAAATCTGTTGATAAACTTCAGATATACATATGTACGTATTACTAATAGTCTTTACTGACCCGTCTGGAACGGATGGTATAGTACTCAATCTTTCTTCTTTCACTTCAGTAACGAGTGGGCGTGGTGAAATTTAAGGCTAAAAAAGAATGACTTATGAACAGAGCCCAATTCTTTTCCCTTGTAACAGAGAAACATATAACCAAGATAGAACCTAGCATATTTACGAGTGTCAATAGCGAAGTCTTTTTTTTTTTTTTGATGCGCTGGAGGGGTGAAATCCTTTATGGATACTCAGTAGCCCGTGCTATGAGTTATGCCAGACTCCGTGATCCGCATGTTTACGTCGCTAAAATGTTGGCTGGCTGTTTCAAATTTTTTGCACTCCAGTAGCACGTGCTCGGCGTTTTGTACTTTTCCTTCACAATGACGACAGAATGGGTCTTCCGCTATTTTGTACTTGTAAAGATATTCCCGGAAGCAATGTTTTCTTTTCGTCCATTCTTCTATGTTCGGTAGCAGTTTGTATGTCCACCGGCCATTTTCGGATGCGTCCCACCTTTGTTGCCATTCTGTTTCAGCAGCTGATTTGATGACTCTTCGTCATTGTATACTATCGCTGCTGCTTTGACCTACAACTTTATAGGCATTCTCGCCGCTATCACATTTATTACATCCTCTGACACCGTTCTACATATATGCGCAGCATACTCTGAACGATGCTCTTCTATGCACCGAGTTTATACTTCTCAGGTACGAGCTTATAGTTGTTGCCGGAGCCCATATAGGAGTTGCGTACATGAGGACTGATTTGCACACCGTTGCGAGCAGGTTTCTTACTGATTGTCTGGTTCCTCCAATATTTGGGATTAACCTGGATATTGCGCCCACTGCCCGGTTTGCTTTCGCGCTTGTGTAAGCTAAGTGCTCTCTAAACTTGAATCTGTGACCAAGCAGTACTGCCAAGTACTTTATGAATGGTTTTGATTCAATGGAGTGTTGTCCCACCCGTATTTCCATGCGCTCAACTTTTTCTCGGCTACTTATAAGTACAGCTTCAGTTTTGTGGTCTGCTAATTCTAGACTTGTTGAGCGAAGCTATATCTTCACATCTTTGATGGTGTTGTTGCAATTTTGCGTGACCTCCTCTATGGTTTTTGGCTACTACCACCACAATGATGTCATCGGCATATCCGATTATGTCCACTCCTCTTGGTTTCCGGATACGTAGCACTTGGTCATGTTTCACATGGCAGGACCTAGAACTGATCCCTGTGGGACCCCTCCTGTAACTCTATATCTTTTCGGCCCTTCACTTGTATCATAGTACAGGGTTCTGGCTTCAAAATAGCTTTTGATTATTCGTAGCAGGTAGTCCAGTACTCGAAAATCTCTAAGCGCTCTCATAATCCAGTTCCAGCTAGCCGAGTTGAACGCATTTTTAACGTCAAGTGTTACTACAGCATAGTACTGCTTTTTTCCTCCTTTCTATCTGGTTCCAGATATGGCGAAGTCTATTCAGCCATGTCCGTCCACCCGTATGTCACCAATTTACAGGCCCTAAGTATATGTGATACATACATAAAGTTGACATAAACCTAAGTGGGCGAATTGATTGAGTGATACGAGTGTATCAAGGACTTCGTCTAGAGGTGTTCTCAGTGTTGGGTAAGTAAACTCTGATCGTTCCAGATTTCCTTTGACATAAACCCTCTCAGATCAAATAATCTTTGGCATATCTAAGTTTATACAAAATCAGTTTCATACAGTGAAACAGTTACTACATATATTTCCTATAACAACGAGAAAGGAAACAATCGTTCGATTTATCTATACATTTATTTAACAGCGCAGTTTAACTTTACCCAAAGGGTTCAATTTATGCCACAGCCAACGCGCAATAGACGCCTTCTTCATACTTGATACGTTATATGGTGAACAGGAGCACATTTCCTCAAAGAACACATACATACATACGTCTACATATAGGATCAAAGTTGGTAGGGTATAAAATCCTTACTGAGAATTAGTTGTAGGTAGTCATCTGCGAGCTGCACAGATTCGTACATATGTACATATGTGGGTTAACACAATTTTACAAGTGATGATAATTCATAGCCCAATAAATTGATTAACCTCATTTTTGATATGAACATAAAAAGAAAATACCTCCTTTAATACTTTGATACATAAATGGAAATAATTATAAATTCCTGGAAATTCGTAAGCTCATTTCAGGACTTTAAACATTTTCACAGAACTTCCAAGTACACACAGAGGTAAATGGTCTCTGGATTGAATTTTCACAAGAAGTCCACTGAAGTTTTCTGCCATAATCATATAAAAGGGCATTAACCACACAAAGAATGTACATACCTGGATCCCTTGCTCACTTCACAGGTACTCAACGGTCCTTCCAACTGTGCAGAAACCTTTTGTGTGTCAACAGTGCGTAAGATTGCCACGGCGAAAGTCCCATAACCTTAGAGAAGAAAGTTGAATGCCACTGAAGAAAAATCGTTGTTTTCCGTTGAGCATCCATTTGGATTCCCTACTCTCAGCTCAGCCTAATATTGCTGCACTTCAACACTTAAAGTTGTATACCTGTGCAACAAAATAAAAACTCCAGACTATTGTTTACAGGTCTCATGCAGACGCTACATATCACATCCTACAGTTTACGTTAAAGTCGTCATTAAACATCCCATTCTTGCAACCCCTTGCCGTGTCAGAACTGAAAAGAGGTCCTCGCAGAAAATACTTGTAATGAATACGTCAACGTTTTCTGCGAAAAAATAAGTTGTCTGCCACTTTGATCTACGATAAACGGATGCCTGAGAGCACGGGCGATTTAAAATGTTAAACACGAACACTGGCAGTATGAGAGCGATAGTCAACGTGGGTAAAGGAGTAGTTATCTCCATGGCACGGCGGAACGGCGAAGTTAGGCAAATAACTCTCGGAAGGTAGTGGCAAAGTTTAAATATGTTGAATGCCATTCTATCATTCTGCGCGCTTTGTTGCTTAAGGATGATTTTAAAAAGGATACTTTGTTGTATACCTCCACAAGATGTTACGACTGAATGATGAAAATATGATCCGGAATGGAGCTCCTTGCAAAATAAATAATTCATTATAAAAAGTAGTATTTATTTTATAAAATTGAAAATAGATAAGTTTTTCCTTTTTTACTCTCCGTACCTGTCGGTGTGTTTTGTCGCCGAGTCGAGTTCAATGTCGCTTGGTTTCGGAATGAAACGGTGAAAGGTAGCAGGAAAATGTCTAGGGATAGTCAAAGTTCCGAACAGAGTTATAACTTATTGCCATCGTTCTTGAATATGTAATTAAACCAAACAAATTTGTTAGATGTTTCTTCTGGAAAACAGTGTTCGTCATGCAATGCTTCAACATTGGGTGTACGACTCACTCGTGTTTACTGACCTTTTCATTGCATTTGAGGACGCTTTTGTCGGCGTTATTCCTTTATGATAGTTACCGACATGTCACTAATTACATATACATACATATATACTCTGTATGCCTTAAAGGGCAGATAATATTGCTTAGGGGTAGGCCCTCATTTAGACTTTTCTCTGGAATACCTACAATTCAAATTTTCAAGTTTAACCTTTTACTCCGCTCGTGTTCCTTGAAGTGCAAAATAAAATAAGTGGGATTTATTTATAACTTGATATTGGAATAAGAAGTATAGAATTTCAAGTTGAACATAAGGTAAAGGACATACCAATCTCCAATTTATGTACATACGGGTATGTACGTGCTAAGATATTAAACAGGATTTCTATTATCTGTTGCTGATGATGATAATTTAAGAATCCTACCAAAAAACTAGTCAGAAGTGTTCAAATACAACAACTTAAATGACCGGATCATGTTCAGCGGATGCACAACAATGCTCCGGCCGGAGAGTTTTCGAACCCACCCCGGAGGGACGGCGCAGTAGAGGAAGACGTCGCCTAAGGTGGCACCTTTAAGTGGGTACGGACCTCGATCAACTTGGTCTGCGAAACTGGAGGCAGACAGAGCTGGCAGAAGAGGCTTGCTGGTTGAGGCCCAGGTCCACCCAGGACTGTAGCGCCATCTAAAGTAAGGAAGTAAGTAGGTAGTATACATTTTAAATGCAATCTCATTCATATGATTTGCAGGGATCTATTGTATGGAGCCAATTTAGGCGATTTCACATTCGATATTGTTCCTAAGCTCCTCCAACCAAGCCAAGCTAGTTGGCATAAGCCCACGAGCCCCATAAAAGCCAATCCAACTGCGTTAAATCGCATAAGAGAGGTGGGCATTCGACCGGCCTATTGATTGAGTTTATATATATTTTTTTTTGATAATTTGCGCACGCTTAAGGTTTATTGCTACCCTTTTAATGTTAAGACATAGGGCGGACTTTAGGAAGAAAAGGTAGGAGATACCGCTGGACGTTCCTCTTAAATGTTTGTGGACTATAGTGGGAAGGGAAAATATTATTGCGAAGGTTGAGAGAGTCAATAGATTCCGCTATGTTTCAATCGCTATGCGTGATTTTTCATCATCTAGCAAATTCAATCGTGACAAGCCTTTCTTTCAAGTACTCCCCGAAAGCCAGTCTCAATCGTATGTTCATGGAAAAGGCTTGATCATCGAAAAACCAACGCCAACCAACGAAAAAAGTCTAAAGGATATTTTTTCGATTCGAAAGTCTTACCAAAACATTCTTCAGAATGACTGGCATGTCTTAAGTTTGAGCCAGCGAGGTCAATTAACACTGACTGAATCGAGCTGCTTTAACCTTAAACGCGCAATCCGTAGAAGACTCCAGAACTCGAACCTCCCAGGAAGACTTCCACTGTTAAGATCTTATAACTTAAGGATCCGAAAAGAGTTTGCCATAAGTCATAACAGTTGGAACGGACCTGTATGGAGTGAACAAAAGGTAAAGAATACCACCCTCGCTATACACAGAAAACCGTCAAACACGGAGGAGAAAATATCATGGTATGGGGCTGTTTTTCCTGGTATGATGTCGGCCCTATATTTCATGACAAAATATGGATATAGGTACATTTTGGAAAATGTCATGCTTTGTCGAAGAAAACATGCCCCTCCGGTGGCACTTTCAATAAGACAACGATCCTAAACATACGGCGGGTCTTGTGAAAGATTGGTTTCGTGATCAAAATCTGTCTGTCATCCCATGGCCTAGTCAATCACCAGATCTCCATCCCATTAAGAACTTGTGGGATGATCTCAAGAGAAAGTTACGTGGTCAGTATTTCACAAACGGTGACCAATTGTGGGAAGCAGTTCAAAAAGAGTGGCACTCCATACCTTTGGCAACATGTGAAAAATTGGATAATAATTAGCCTGGTCCTTTCACATATGGGCGTCACCTCGATGTTGTTTACTTGGTTTCGTCCTATTTTACCTCTAAACCCATTTTGACAGTTTACGTTTCAATACTAGTGAACGCACCATGACAACAGACATATACTATACGTCGGTGTACACTAGTAGTTGCACAGACTTTTGACAGATGGTACCACTGGTATGGGCTTGTGAGTTTCGTACGATTTTATTCAAGTATGCTGTTAAAAAAATCATATGACAGCTCGTTACCTTGTACTATACACTAGAAGTTGGGAATATCAGAATGCAGATAATGCAGATATTTATATAATGTCCACAGGGACAGCTACATATATAGACGCTAATCCTTCGTATTATTTGTCAATTTTTAGTAATTAGGATAGTTTTGGAGGGTTCCCAAACCTTAGGGCACACGCTAATACACAGGGCGGGAACGTGATGAACATAGGATGTGTGGACTAAATACTCATCAGATGATTAATTAACTTTTTTTTCTCCTGCTATATATTTTTGTAGAAAGCTGACCAACTAAAGTTACAAATAAATGATGTCGTTTTGGTGGTTTTACATTTTACTCTATAAGAACACTCTATGGGACCACATTCAACTGCTAAAATGCAAGTTTCATCTTACACAAAGTTTAATCCGTTGACATAGGAATATTCCAGCTTACACTTTTATCTATAACAAGCATGCTATTCCCTTATTCCTTATCGTGCTCCAGTTAATCATACAGACGTCTAATCAAGTCTAGTACCACCTACACAATGACAGAGTCTTTCAACTTGTGCCGACTATCGTCATTATAGAAGTCATAACTTGGAAAATCCACAATTTTTTTTTTTTTTTCAGATTGCACCAAAAAAGTATGCCAATCCTCGCAGCACTCGACTGGAGTAGATAACCGTTTTATTCCTACGAGAGGGCTTTTACGATTCAACATTAGTGCACAAACACAGAGATATACCCTCGTATCGGGGTGGTGTTGTTTTTGTATAAGGACATATTTGCTTAACCGTTGGAATTTGCACGTGACATTTAGTGAGCTTTCCACCCACCCCCGATGAAATGGTAAACCTAACAATAAATGGAATCGAGTCTTTCCTCAGGATAAGCTGAATGGAATATAAAAGCTTCAGACTTTCCATTGTCGTTTGGCTTAGTTCACCATCTAAGGATATTTCGCGCAGCAGCAGAAATCATTCGAAGCTTTTTGTTGACAAGCTCATTCCCAGGACCTCGATTCTGGAAGAGTATTCTCTTTTAGTTCGAACAAGGCCGTGAACTGTGAAGTAGTTCGGACAGAATATTCGCTAAAATAAAAATTCTTTAATATCTCCACAAATAAAGTCAACAACAAAAACATTTCAACTTGAAGGATACATGTCAAACTCCTTCTGACAGAACTTTGACAGAAAATTTGACAAGACAACTTGCAGCAACAAAAAAGTATACGTATCTTGTACTAATCGTAAAGAAATCGGTTCGGGACTATCGCGCGGATAAGTCATCGCGTTTGACAGATATTTTATTCACATATAACTCGGAGTTATATAAATCAGCTATAGGTATCATTCCTACAGCCGTGCGAGAGTAAAAATAATTGTGTGGAGGAGAAATTCCACCAGAGTTGTACGAAAATAAATTAAGTTTCTTCCGTGCTAACGTTCTACCAAAATCGATGCGCGTACGTGATTGTGTCATGTGAAACTAGTGAGAAAAAATACGAGTAAATCTTTCCTGATAGAATATACAAAGTGAAAAGTCGCAAATAGAAAATAGAAATTGTGCTAAGAAAACGACTTGTGATTGTGCCAAAGGATACTCTGACCAGGATCTCGTCCATTCGCAGCGACGTTTCGTCTTTGGATACCTATACATACATGCGAATACATATGCTGTAAACGTCAAAATAGGAATCGGAATGACGTAAGGATAATCATTTCGCTTTTGTGTTGTTGAAAAATAAATATTTAAACCGCAAGTCTGAACACAGGGTTCTACCCCGCAGCAGTAACAATCCTCCTTGTAACCGAATTAATGTTTTGTCATTTTCGCGAATTGTTCATTCATTTCCTACTGTGTAGCCTGACTGTCGAAAAGAAAAGCGGGGGTGTAAACACGAATAAATTCTCAGACTGGAAGGACGAAGCTTTCACATCGTTTATTTCTTGTTTTTGTGTTTTGTTTTTCTCCATAAAATAATTGGTTTTTCATTACGCTTGAATTGAGAGTGTGTGTGCTGAATTTGTAGGTCGTTCAACATCCGAGAGGGATAATGTACTCGACTATGTGGGCCTCTGAGAGATGTAAAGTCAGCCTTAAATATGCAATACTTTGTCGGATACTTTGTTGAATTTCGGGCCAGGCAAACAGGGCTTTTACGAGTATGTAAATGGAAAAGTTCAGCCATGACCCGCAATTGGTATTACTGGAGTGAATTAAATTAAAAGGTTAAACTATGTTAAATGTTGCATTGATCCTGTTGCTAAAGGGACCTTAATTAAATTGGATTGGCCTCTGTGAGATTTTTGTTTATATTCCGTGGTGTATTAGTGCGTGTACAGTCTGGATACAGACGGTTGGCTTTAACACACATTTTAATCCAACCTTTGAGTGCAATCCTGTATTAACTGGCGCGCTCGTTTAGGTATTGATATTACAACTGTATCTTTGAAATACCATTAATGAGTAAAACATGTACATACTTACTCTCACTTAGCCAATTGCACTAGTTCACTGACACTAGACATCAGTTTAGACACACTAAAACAACATAATACTACCCCCTTCGTCGGAATTTGTTTGACACGTGCTGATAGTAGTAAATTTGTGTACGTGTGTATGTGTGTAATACATGCATATACATGTCCTTTCAAATATTTTCAAGATTTGATTGAGTGCTACCTTTTATTTTTTCAACCATAGTATGTGGAGGCAGCTACTAAAATCAATGATTCCATTGGTTGAAGAAATCTCGTACAGTTTATAGCAAAAAATGTCTTAATTCAAGAAGCAGATTGTAAATTGATTGTTGACGCTAGTGCTTGATTTATATTAATTTATATTTACAAGTACATCTGTATGTATGGACTTATATATTTTGTTTTGTCTTTGTTAACAACTGAACCAAGGTTTGTTACTTATACATATTACCATCACGGGAAGCCTGTTAGTTTTCATGTGGTTGGCATTGCAGTTACTTAACCAGACTTTGTAAGGCGAGCTTTTTATTTCTGTAATATTTAAGACAGCATACCAGATCTTAACGCTGTGCTCTCTATAATAGCCAACATTTCTGTAATGTCACGATCCGATTCTGTAGCCAACGATCCGACTTACTTTCTAAAATAGTAAGTTATTTAAAAATAAGACTCACAACAAGGAAATCGACTGTGAAGTTTGGAAAACCTTTTAGAGGAGGGATTTCTTTTTAACTTATGTACAGCATTTGAAAACCTTCCCAGTTTGAATAGTATTAAAATCCGCAAACAAAGTTCTCTTGTTATCAGGTTTCGAAATATTTTCAATATAAAAAATGACAGAACTATGAATAAGTATTCTGCTTGTCCTTTCAGATTTTACGAAACCTTATTCAGTTAAGGTTAGCAATCCATTCAATGTATTCGCAAGACACCGCTGAGTTTAGGTTTTATTGGTCTCAGATATTGGGTTCTACCACTTGTCTAAATATCGGGAAAGTGTCCTTAAGGAAGGCGTAGATTTCATAATGTCCTACTCTTAAACTGGATTTACTCATACATTTGTACGTATCTATCTTGGTGATCAGATCTATTTGCAAAAATCGAAAATAAGGAGTTGAACATGCCCACTTATCATTTTGTATGTAAAATCATCTAACATTTGAAGTGATTGCAGAAAGTCTATAAAAAATGCAGTATGCCACGCCCACTTTAGTATGGACTAATTCAAAAGAGAAGGATAGGGTACAATCCGCTGTAGAATTCTACCTTTCTGGTATGTTTTCAATTGATATTCTTGGTTGGATTACACTTTCCATACTCTGTTAAGTCTGCAATTTCATTTAGTTAGCTTAGCGGTTTTCTTTAAAACAATCTTTTCATCTGAGGTAAGTGTTTGAGTGACATTAGGTATTTTATTCCTATCTGTAGACCTTCACATTTACGTAAGTACCTACATAGTTCCCTTCTTCTTAATATCTTCGATATCAATCTCCAAACATTGGGGAAGATTTCTAAAAACGTCTCTCTTTAACCTGTATAATATCTTTAATTTACTTTGAAAATACCGTATTTTGTAACGCCATCTGTTTGTAAGTTCTGAAGAATTGTACTGTAACAAACTTCACTCAGTTACAGAGTTACTGACTTCACAAAAGAAGGGACATCCCAAAGAACACCAAAAGTTCTTTCGCGCATTTACCTCCATCAAGGGTCTAACAAACCTTCGACAAACATATCTCTTTTTGGTTCAATGTAAAGGTGGCATGATCTGAAAAACATTTACCATAAACATTTACCACGCTCCTAATTGCACTGAATTTTTAGTTCAGAAGATTTTGGTCTGAAAAATGTGGTTGCAAGAGAAAGAGTCCAGATTCCATTCTACCTGGAAATTAGATGAGTCAACCCAAGTAGGAACTTATCCAATGTGTGTATTAGATACAATGTTCGATGCTCGCTTAATTTCAAGATTTAGCGATTCGGTCACCAATATCAAGCGATTCAACGCCATTGGATTTATGTTTGCCTAGACTATGTACACTTTTAACAGAACTGCGATAAGTTCATTAAAAGCCGTCTTAAACGACAGTCGCAGGACTGTCCTAAGTGGTCAATGACTTTGTTTAATTTCTAGATTCAAATTATTGATTAAAATGTTGATTAACTGAGAAATTGATTGAAAAACATATAGAAAATCTACCATCCGTCTGGAACGGATCATATGATATCGTGGTCGTGGCCATGGCCGTACTACATTTTTCTGTTGAATTGCAGCTACATCTTCGAACGTTCATGATCACGAATACATCAAGGTACTATTTGGAAAAGTAAGAAAAAATAAGCAAAATCATTTTTATCGGGATGTCTTCATTATTAAACAAATGAATAATTCCTGACATTTATTTGTAAAAGATTATTTCTTTCAAATGTGTGTCGCAACTAAAGTTGAAATTTTCTATGACGCTTCCGAGCATTTCGAGTGGTATTTACCGAATTACGCCTGTAATGTGGGCTTTCAATTCCTCGTATCATACCCAGCTTATCCATGTAGAGCTTGAACTTTACATAGCCCTAAAGGAAAAAGTCTAGAGGTGTGATATCATAAGATCTTGGCGGGTAATTCACCGGGCCGAAGGGCGACATTAACGGTCCGCCGAATTGTTTTCGTAATAAAGCCATGGTTTCACGGGCTGCGTAGCAAATACCGTCGTCTTGTAGACAAATAGTTCAACATCATAACGCATTAATGAGCGCCATTGACATTTACGATCTCGCTTACCTCGTTTTTGAAGAAATATGGACCGATACTTCCACCAGCCCACAAACCTCACCAAACCGTTGTTGTGTCTGGATGTAATGGCAGCTTTTTAACCACTTCGTGTTATTCTTAAGCTGAATCATGGCAATTTTGGTTATTGACTTACCCATTTACCATCTTTGCTGAATAAAACTTTTGTCAAAAACAGTGCGTTTTCTTCAAGACCGAAACGGTGACGATTCGGTTGGTCAGCCTGCTTCAATTCTTGCACGAATTGAATTTTACATTCTTCTAATCCAAGATCCTTTCCTAAAATACCCCAAGTTGTTGCACACGATAAGCCAAGTTGTTGACAATGCCGCTGAATCGATTCATCGCGGTCATTGCGTACTCTCCCAGCTACCGCTCCAGTATTTTCTTCACTACGTGCTGAATGTGGTCTATCTATGTGGTCGCGTTTTGTGGAATAATGAAAATTGGGTTTCAAACTTTTCGATGGTATAGTGAATCGTGCCTTCGGTAGGCCTATTATGCAGTTAAGTTAAGTGATGTTCGCAATATAGCTAAAAATTTTGTAGACGCCGCCGGGCAAAGTTTTTCCATGATGCAATAATAGATTAGCACCACTCACGCGTAGTCTGTTTATATACAATATCAATAAACAAAAGTACTCCTATGTTCGTTTATATAATTTATAGAGTCTGTCTTGATCAATATAATCATACTCAAAGGTTTAAGTCCTCTAAAGAAATAAATTAATCCTTAACCAGTATAAAATAGATCTGCCTCCAGACTCAAACACATTTCAATGAGTCCGTGCCCATCAGTTGGGTATCGCAACAAAACCCACGGACGATTTTATGGTTGGTTCTTCTGTTGTGACATTAGTAAACTAATTACCCATGAGTTCAGAACTGAGGGTTGCGTACTGGTGGTATGTAGTCTACTTTGAACACAAGATTCCATATCGAATAAACCAATGAAGGTAAATGATGCTTACCTTCCTATAAAGTGAAAATAAATATGTACATCCTATCTTTTCATTGAAAACAAAACAAACAAAAGCAATCAATGTCAAAACGTGAAACTTTGCCGCGGGCCTGTGTCAATGCGATCAGAGTGGTGTGAATATGGAGGATATGTAGGTATACGCACCACTTTTGACATCTCAATTTGAGTTTTCCACTTTGGTTCAGTGTCAGGTAAATATCATATTTCATTACAAAATGTATTTATTTCAAAATATGCATAAAACAATGCAAATAAGTCCCACATCTTCAGAAAAGCGAATCTGACAACAAACAGGAAATTCAATACAACAGTGACTTTATAACGTTTTCACAAAAAACCAGTACAGTTTGATTTACATATGAGAGCAATGTTAGGAAATATAAAGCAATCTTCATTTCCACAATATAAAATAGTTTTAATATGTGTCGTCCTTACATACATATGTACATACACAATAGACTCGAAATACCTACAAAATTGAGGGACAAAACAAATTAAAATTGAAGCTACCTTCCAGTACCTTGAAGTATCTTCCAAACATTATGCGCCTTTGGGAGTTCGAGGGTTCAGTAATCTTCGAATTCCCAAAGGGACATACTGTTAGAGTTTCAATTCCCAGGAACACAAAAGTTTTCAAATCATCGGAAAACATCAGCAGGGAAATCTAATATGAACTTATGTCCTAATTTTCTCCACAATTGAGTTACGGACTTATGTCCCACCCGATCGGGACAGAAAGGCACAAAAAGAATTGTGTAGCTTCATCTCCCGAATACCTACATACATATGTAGATACTTGGTGCGTCATTTTTGTATGTCGGTTTGTGAACACTGAATAACTTTGACGTTTGATGTTTTACAAACGTCAATTCGGTACAATTTTAACAAACAAAAACGCGAAACAATGCGCCGAAATAGTAACACTGTACATTGAAAACAGTGGTTCAGTTGTGTAAATTCGACGTGCATATTGTTGAAAATATCGTGGCCAACACCCACCGTCTGACAACACTGTTCGTCATTTGATGTCGAATTTTGTTAAGCATGGGACAGTGGGAGATCGTCGACATACCGTTCATCAACGCCCAAGATGTTCCAATGAACTGGTTGAAGCGGTAAGAGAGAGTATTGCTGTGAGCCCTCATGTGTCAGCATTTCATCGCGGGAGCATTTTGACGTCAGTGAAACCACTTTGCCGTGCATTTTGAAGGATTATTTGCATTTTTTTCCTTATAAAGAGCAATTGAGTCAAACAATATTGCCGACAGACCTTCCACGTCGCTTGGAATATGGCCAAACAGTCGCACTTTGACTGGATACCCAGATCTCCAGATTTGACCGCACCGGCCTTCTTTTTGTGGGTTTATTTGAAAAGCAAAGTATACGTTAGCAAGCCTCAGACCATTGACGAGCCCGAGATGCTCGAAAAAGTGAGAGGGAAACGCAGCAAAAACGGCACATTTTGGTTTGGTCAATAGCGGCGGCCACTTAATTAATGTTGTCTTAAGAAACTAGTCAACATAAAAAGTGTAAAGGACCAGAAAAAGGAGAAATACCTTTTTTAAATGCCTATATAAAAGATGGCGCACCTATGAATAGGCCCCTGAGTAGAGGAGTAGCGAAGTTGCGTTTTGCATTCTGTGGAAAAAAATAACGTTTTTAGAATTTGTCTGATATCTATGTATATTTTATTAATATTATTATTATTTATTAAAACATAAATAAATTAAAATCTTAATCTATAGGGTACAGCACTAGCTACCAGGGCTATCGGCTAGGTATTTTCACCGAGAGTGTTAGAGAGCAGTAAAGCGGACTAAGTGGTGAAGCAATTTTAGGCGTTCATTTTCCAAATGGTGATTTGGACATTATAAAAAAAGATGTAGCCATGAGATGAAGCCTAAATGAATGTTCAAAATTACTTTCCCATTTATACTTTACTTCTGCTATGGTGCAGCACTTAAAAATTAATACACTTTTGAAAGTGCAATAATGAAGAAATTGATTATCTCCCCAAAAATTGCCATATTCGACGACGTTCGACTTAAGTATGTATGTCCCGTGGACTTATGTACATGATTTTTCTATGCAGAAACATTTTTGTTTAATATTTTGTGTTGAATCTCCCTGTCCTTAATAAGGACGATCATGTAGTTTGCATGTCCCGCTCACTTAGCCATTAGTTCGTCCACTAGTTCGTCGACAATCGAATATAAACCATAAAGCTTCCATCACCAAAGTGTTGGCATATCCTTATTTGCTCGGAAACCGCATGTCATGCCAGAATGACAAATACCCATCTGAATCATCCATAATAAATTTCTTTTCATGGCTAAGAAGAACTTTTTGTCACTCCCTTCATGCATGTGTTTCATCAAATTGCATGCTTGGCGTTTTAATGGCTACTGTGGTTGGATCTTGAAATAAAAATATCTGAATTGCCGTTCAGAGTTTGTCCCACACGTCTGCTTTTCACATTCGATTTAGGAAACAACTGATATAGTATAAGAAAAATGAGACGTTTTTGGCGTGTGGCCAATTTTTGATTTCGCCCATGATTGCCGATTGTTGAAAGTTGTCTACCAATTGTCTTTGCGAAACTGCGTTCTTTTTGCTTTTGCTTTTTATCTTTATGTTTTCATATGTATACGCATATTTAAATGTACGCATCATAGACAGCATATTTAGATTTTCGAGAAGACCGTAGGTTAATCCCTTAACTTAACTCCACCAATAAAAAATAATCATGAATTTTTATTGCTTATCAGCAGATAGCCTGTATCTTGAAGAAATAATAGAGGTATAGGACGTAAAGAATATACCTACAGTGGCGAGCAAAACTGGATACATAATTTCAAATTTTCTAGTTTTTTGACTATAAAATGAACGTTTAATATTATTACAAAATGAGATACAACCGAATGAAATCGTATAAGTACAACGTCTTAAACAGAAAGAAATATAGCACAACGTCTCACTAAGGTATGAAAAATAAGAAATATTGAGAAAATCCATTATAAAGGTGGGCGCCCAAAACGTTTAACCGATGGAGATGCTCACCATATGGGCCATCTTATGATCAAAACAGACGCCAGAACTCATCCACTGAGCCACGACGCCTACTGAGCTGAGAAATAATCCCCAAAAATATAAACTAGTGGATAGCTAGAAGGGCTCTTCGCAGAATTGGGCTCGTGTCCGCTGTAAATACATATGTACATAAAACATATAGGGCCAGGCTTATATTATGGAAAGAACATGAGAATTGGATGGTGGATGACTGGAAACGAGTCATTTGTTCAGATGAAACCAAAATCAATAGCTTTCAGTCCGACGGTAAGGCATATTATTGGCACGAACCAAGTGAGAACCTTTAAAGCCACCCCGCCAAAACAAATCGTAAAACACTGGAGTTTATGGTTTGGGGTTGTTTAACTTGGTGGCATGGGAGTCCATTGGTTAAGATTGCGGGCATTATGAAAAGGAAAATTATGCGAATATTTTGTAGAACAATTTGGCCGATTTCATTTAGGAGTGCGCTTATCCAACGGAGGAAATAATTTTTCAACAGGACGACTATAACCAAAATCGTGAAAAATTGGCTCAAAATTTCATGAAAATCGGTCAAAAAACTAGAAAATTTGAAATTATGTATCCAGTTTTGCTCGCCACTGTACACATAATGGATAAATAATTCATTCTCGATGAATGTCCGTAGCTAAGCCACTAAAGTCTGCCTGCATGTCACCATTTCTAGGAATTAGAAGTAGATTTAGTGGTAAATATATTGAAAGCAAAAAGGAAATCATTAATGTATTTTTAATTAAAACCCGAGTTTAAAGAAAATTTTAAACTTATCGTTGAAGTTTAGTTTGAAGAGCTCACCATATTTGGGGATTTGAGGGTAAGAACAGATAAACGGGTAGATAGAGGATGACACAGCCACATTTTGTACAAACATATAAATGCCATTCAGTAAGGAGAATGTCTACAAAACGGGAATCACGACCCTTGATGATTGCCTGATTATCTCGTATCATCGCTGTTGATGTACTTATTTTATGTCCAGATTAATATAGATACTAAATTTCGATATTATAGATTTTGCACAAGGATTCTAAGTGTTTTGTTATTAACCCAAACATTCCCGGATCAGGTCATTCCTCAGTTGTAGATCCATCCAGAATATTGCGGTAATTGGTTTAGTTTCTCACTCTGTAAACTGAGAATTCATCTTTCTAGTATGCAGCCTTCTCGAGGGCTAAAAGAGCCAAATCGAAAAGCACCACTAAGGCAGATGTGCGAGAGGTTCTTATTGCATCAGTTTTAGAGAGATGTCCTAGTCATCGTGACGCAAAATGTATTATTCTATCGGAACATGCTATAAGTTTTGCAAAAGCGGCAACAAGCCATGTCGAAACGTCCATAAGCCATAAAAAGCTTTGCTCCTCAAAATCGCAGAATACTCTATCTGACTGCGGCCATCTTATGCCGACTGGTCAGATAATAAGGCGTTAAGCTGCTCGCCTCGAAGAGACTGGAACAACACGTGACGGAAGAGACGTCGTAGTGCTCATTCAAACGGAAATATTGTCGCTGTGACTGGAAGCTGGGCAGTGGGTTACTGTGACTGATGAGCGATTAGGAATAGAAATTGATGAACAAGGGCTGGAAGACTTGTGATTCCAACGGGACGGTCCAAACGCACACACACAGCTTGAGCGAGTATGGATATTTTAAAGGATGCGTTTCGGGACCAGCAAGATCGTTTGATTTAACCGCTCCAGACACCTTTTTTTTTGTTTTTTTTTTTAAGTCACGGGTCTATGGGAGTAAGACACAGACTTTGGAAACTCTCCAAGAGAATATCCGATAAGAGTCCGAGAACTTATCGCCCTAATCGCCAAAGCGATTAAAAATGCGGTAAAAAGAGGCTAAATGCTACTCAACAATGACGGGGCTAACTTGACCTATTAAAAAGGTAATGAAAAGAAGCAAATCAACATCGGGTGAGTGTTTAGGATCATCCGTATCTTCTAATTTGAATCGGGTTCTTGGCGGACTTTTGCATGAACATGAACAGCATCAACCTGTCCACACTACTTTTACATATTTTTGCTGTACATATGTATGCAGATAGACATTTCTCGGTGTAAAATTACTTTTACTTAATCTAACAATGTGTCAAAGTAATGCTTCTTATCCTTTCTGCTAATTTCTAAGAAGCCTCCATTCAGTCCTATTTTCCAATTATTTCCTGAAGTATGTTATCTTATGGTGTACCGACGCGTGAGTGCTAAACTACCATTTCCTGGCATCCAAATTTTGCAATTTCCGATTTCCGTACAAATACCATGTCATACCGTTCCAGCTATGTCCTTTCTGTGATTGATTATGGCCTCATTAATTCTAAACTGCAATACGACGACGTGAGTTGGGGTGGTTTCTAATTCCTATACGAATACTTTTGGTTTCCTCTTGATTGCTCAGATGCATATAACTCAGTAACATACAGTTGGCCTCTATTTTGCAATCTAGGTACCCTACAACAAAGACATTTCCATATCTCCAAAGTTTTAAAAGACTTTTTCAAACGAAGTGGTAGTATTCTAACTTGAAACTCTGTAATATACAATTTCCGGATGAATAGCTTGACTCTGGTTAAAGTACCACTTGCATATGGACGTGTTTCTCTTTTGTAACCGCACCTAGGTTCTTAAGTTACCTTCCGACATCTATGACTTTTTCAGTAAAGGTCTTTCTTTTTATAAAAATCAGCTGAAAAAAAAACCTTATGTCAGTTGGTAGCCTTATGTCACAAGCTGTCATTCAACACTAACATTAATGTCAACTTATTCTTCCCCACTTGTCTGATATTGTATTTTATTATAAAGCAGCAATAAGTAAGCAATGAGAAAAAAGAAAATGAAATGAAAAAAATGTAACTAATCGATCGAGTACGTAGAATTGTGCTATTGCACAAATGGTGCTCAAAACTTTTACCACAATGAAGGAAGAAGATGCCAAAATACAGAATACAGAGATGAAATGAAAAACCTGGTGCCAGGACAAATAGAAAAAAAAACTGAACTTCCCTTCAATTCTTTAATACTTCGAATCGACAATGTGCAAGGAGCTCAAACAACAACAAAAGATTGTCTTATAAATGCGGAAAGTGGGAGATTATTTAGTTGTGAGTACAATATTTTGCGTATTTCCATAATTGCAGTTTTGCAGTGACATGTTTCCCATGCATGGCTTAATCCAACACAAGTGCTTAATAATGATAACTCTAATTCAAAGAATTAAGAGGAGAATGCTCAATGTGGGTTCGAGGTATACGGTTCCTGGAATTAATTATACAATGCAGATAGAACACGTCTATGTAGGTACATGCTGTTGTTATATGGTGATGATGACCAACACAGAATAAATAATTGAACGAGGATGATGATAAGCAGAATTTCTGTCACTCCGGCCAACATGAAGTGGTAAGGGAATCATCGGCAAAATTTGCTTGAAATATGTACATATATCAAACAGAGAGAATGCAAAAATTTGTTTTTAAGACCTGAACTGTTATCTTATCGTCGATTGAGAATTTAAAAATCAAGAATTGACCAGCTATGTGGTTGATCTTAGGAGTAGTCAATACTAAACAGTTTAAAATTGCAACCAGCCTCATCTACCACAACTAGTAGCAACGAACTACATAAGACCTTGTTCACACATGATTGACGGACTGCATTTTTTTTGACGTTTACAGGTTAGGGGGTAAGTGACATGTGGCGGCTTTCAGAAATTTAATTTTTTTGGAAATGTCTATCGCTGTCACTTAAAAGGATAAAAACATAAATTAAAATTCGAAAAATTCACGAAGTAAACAATAGAAATACAACAGAGGCCTTTATTTGTTTTCCTTTCGGATTCGGATTGCGATTTGAAAATGAAATCCTATTCTAAAATGAATTTGCATTTTGTATGATGTAAATGCTTCCAAGTCAAAACCAAACATTTCCGAAAGTCAGACTGTCAAAACAAATAGCAAACGTCATTTAAATTACTTGTTGAGTTCGTTTTAATGGACAGTGTTGCTAGAATTGGTTATAAGATGACGAAGGAGGATTGGAAAATATCGAACGCAGGATCATTGCAACGTTATGGAACTGAGTTATGAGAAGAGTGCCCACACCTTTGTGGAAAACTTTCGGCTGTTGGTAATAGATAGGTAATACAGCCACAGCTACAGAAGACAGTCTAAACCAAAGTTGGTTTGATACATACATATCTATGTAAGTATGTATATGTCTTCTTTGCGATGAAAGAACAAATCCCTTGACTAGATCTGTGTGGATCTCCATAAATTGCATCAAAGTTTTGAATTCTGCAAGTTTCGTGTGTCGGCATTTGGCCACCTTCCTTTTTGATAGTCCAATAAAACACGATATTTGTTCTTACAAATATATTCAATTATGAAATACTTACATTTTGTCTTAACATTTTTCTGAAAATCATACATCTGATAACGAGAAATCTTTCGAATGAATATCCGCCAAAGGAGATGATTTTGACAATCGTTTTCGAAATACAAAATTCAAAATTTTGTAAAAAGAGTTGGTTTTCCTTTAATTTTTGTATTCGGATAGAAGAAGCCTTTTCTATAGAAATACTTAGAAAATGTCAATTTTCGATTTTCGAATACATTGCTATAGAACGGGAATACAAAATTTCTTTTTCACGTTTGGAAATGTCAAACAGTCTCACTCCACACAAGGTTGAAAACATAAGGTCTGTTACCGTATGTCAAAAACTGTGAAAAACTACGAAATTTGAAGAAAAATCAAATTCTGGTCCTGTACACCAAAATATTGTAGTTTGTCACATAAAAGAGCGCATAAGCAATTTTCAATATCTGTTCTATTCTTTAGACAAATTTATGACATCTGTCAAAGTTGACGTATGCTTTGTTTTGTTGGTTATCAAAAGTAAATTCAAACAAATCGTTTGAGGAAAGATGTACATACAAATGTGTTGGTAGAATACTAAATGCTAAATGCAGAAAGTACGGGAACAGATCTATGAATTATAAACTGGGAAATTCACGAAGTAAACAATAGAAATACGAGAGTAAACCAATAAATTTGCTGTGAAACGCATTAACTTTCTTGTAAAAAGAATTTTCTGTTCAAACTTAATCAATTTTATTTGGCGCCAAGCACTAATACGTCAAAAAAATCCGCGGAAGTGTTTAGATAGGACTAACAATCGAATTAAAAAAGAAAATCCAGTCCGTCAATCCTTGTGTGAACAGGTCTAAAGCATTAGAATCATCAAACTTGATAGTAGCCGTCCCTCATTATAAATGGGACGGTGTTTTCAAAATCACAAGGATTCATTTAATTTGCACGATAGATTCCCCTAACTTTGCTTATTGATTAACTTTACCCGTGAAAATTATAAAACTCTACTCCAATTAACTGTGACACTAACTTTAACAATAACACTTCGAAGGCTGACACGCTGTCATTTGGGGTTTGCAGGAACTTTTCCAATTCCATTTTACCTGTCTTAAAGCTATTTAATTACGTAATTTTCTCTAGATTTTCCTTGTAATTCAGTGAGCTGCTGAATGACGTACTATACTATATGTATGTACCTATACAGATGTGTGTCGTCGTCAATCTGCAAACTCAAACTAAATCGACGCTCCAGGCCGCAGCCAAAGGAAGCATTTTGATTACACGAATACAAAGCGAGAAAACTACGAAACAAGAACTGCTTAGGGTTATACATTTGTACGTACTCGTATGTACGTAGGATAAAGGATAAAGGATAACGCTTGCAATTTTCTCGCGCCACACACAAGGACTGTCAACTTTTGGAAGAAAATGAAACATTTCTAGTTTTCACACGAAACGGTGACTTATACTACTCATGTGGTAGACATAGGTTGAGGCTGCAAACATTTCTAATTTCGTATTCCCTTCCAGCGTCTCCCTTTCGATATGTTGCGAAGTGAAAACCCAGAGACAGCCATTTTAGCGTCCTCGGCTGTGCACTGTGCACAGGGAATGAAGTATTTTGCGAATTTGCATAAAAAAACATTTTCAAAGGAAAAAATAAAACGTAAAACTACGACACTGGAAGTGAAATAACGATGGAGGAGCAAGCACTATCGCGCAGATAAATTCTAATTGAAGTGAGTTCGCACAGAAGTAGGGAACGCTTCGTAAATCCAAATTCTGATTTGTTTCATCAGGCCACCGCTATCACGTCACGGTTAGCTACATTGAAGTCAGGCAACAATCAGAGATCTACTGCATACGCGATGAGTCATTTCATGATGTTTAAATTAATTCAAAATCCAATCTCACTGCACAGTCTCGAAACGGATCCGGTCGAGATTTTTCTTCTTTGAGGATGTGCACCAGCATTTTTTGCCTCTGTGTGACACTCGCATGTGCAACTAGGTTCTTAATTTTTTAGCACCGCCATAGGTGTAAAATTAAAGAGATTTGTTTATGGTTTGTGGTAAAAGAGAATTTTCCACGAAAGGAATAACATCCGGAGTACGTTCACAAAGTAAAAGTAATTGGGTATCGACATAAGCCTTTAATTTGATGCTTAGTGTTGGTAGCTGTCAAAGTTATATGTAGGTCAATTGGTGAGTTCCTTTTAGAGCCGTTAACGCTTTTAAAACACTGCTTTTTAATATGTATCTACATATCTCTTATGATTATAGTGTTTATAGCTACGGGATTTCAAAACTGTGTGGCAACTAATTAAAACTTCAAAATTAAATGAAACTACGTAGTTGTGTGGGCAACAAATTGGTAAAAAGTATAGTCCTGGAAACTATTATGATGGCACATACCCAAGGCAATAAACAACTTTATTGTGTTTAACTTGCGAGAGCTAAAATTATCGCATAAGTAATGCGTCACTATTTCACAACAAAACGAGCTGTCATATTTGAGGTCCCTTGTTTTTTAGATGAAATATTCAACAATGAGGACTCTAAAGAAATAAAGTCGCTCTAATAGTCCTTGACCGATTTTCCCTTCTGTCAAAAATTATTCTTAAAAGAGTTATCAGTCTTAAGTTTCCTTCCATCTAGTTCTTTACTGTAACTAGGAATGTTTGGATATTTGGATATTTGGACAAGATTATTTCGACTCGAGAGGAGTTAGCTACTTGTTCCAGAACGTGGATGCCAGAGAATTCTTCATCTCTTAACTCTCATATGTAGACACTAATCATTTTCGAGAACTCTGCTTTTAGTCTCACGTCGATGGTCATTGATTACTGAATTCCAGGACATTAATCAGTAGGCCCCTTCCAAGTGTAAAGAATATAAGAAAAGCTCGGCCCTGGGCTTTTCCTTAAGCAGTTTCCCGCGAGGCCACAGCTTATGGTAGGTAGAACATGTGCGGCCAACACTCGGATCACTAGCGGATCCATTGTGAGCCCCTGTCGTGGGTTTACCTCAAAGACAAATACAAAGCTTGGTTATTAGCTGTGGTGTACCCACAAGGACTCCCTGAAACAACTCAAAGTTTTTATAAATGACAGAATCCAGAGGAAGTGAAAGGTACATTCTACTGGATCTGTGTCTCCACTGTCTCTGCAGAGGTTTCTATTCGCTTTCGACAACGGTGGGCCGCCATGACGTTGTGACAGATAATGATCCCTGTAAAGATTGCTAACGTGGGACTGTTGAGCGCCAGGATTTGTTTGGTTTTGGCGATATTTTGTTCCGAGTTTTCTAAAGACACAAGACGGCAGTGCGTTCCATCTCATTAGCTAGTTTCACGAAGGTGTTTAACAAGAGCTAGGGGCGACAGAACACAGGTGTCGACCATTGTTATTACCCCTTTTTTTGCTAATTCGTCCGCCAGTTCGTTCCCTTGAATGTCGCTGTGTCCTGAGACCCAAAGGTGTGCAAGGTCATGGTTTGCCGCGAGTGTTGTGAGTTATTTAAGACATCGTTTAACCAGTTTGGATTTTACAACTTAGGCATTTTGATGTCGGTGTCGTAGATCTTTCTGGACTGTAGTTTCATGGATATTTCTCGTGCCGCTTCTGCTTTTACTAGTACATACTTCCGCTTCGAACACACTGCCGTGGTTTGGAAGTCTCAGAGTTCTGATGAATATATACCAGAGCCTACTCTTTCGTCAGTTTCTGACCCTTCTAGCACATATGCGTGGTCTGCTGATAAGTAGTTGTTGGTGGTTGAGAACTCCTTTTTTTGCTAATTCTAGTGGCTAGTTCTTTGGCCTCACAGTTTCCTTTTACATCTGAGACTTATGGCAGGAGAGACTGTTAATAGTCCACCTCCAGTCCAGTAGAGCCATCGCGGAATATATTTAGTACAATATAACTAAGTATCGTATTCTCTGCCCAATTCTGAGCACACGAGTGTGATATTGACTGTTGCAGTTCAGTAATGGGGCAACGTAGTCGGTGATTGATGATTGATCACTCTCAAATCTCCACGATACTCTTACCAACTGGATTATTGAAATTTTTTTCAAAGAATTATTATTATGGAACACGGGGGTACAAAGATGGACACATATGCCTCTAGAGGTACCCCTGAAAGCGGAGTAATCTCCCCACATTGTACTAAATGAGAGGCTGCTGCACATCAGGTACGGTGGTGTCAAGACCATTGCTCTAGCGGATGACGTCGTCGATGGCCACAAGAAAATTCCTTCCTACCCTTAGTGAGGTATTGGAAGACGCGCTGAAGATCTTAGTCACCTAGACCGAGAAATGTGGAGTAGCGGTCAATTCCCAGAAGACCGATCGGGTATTATTTACCAATAAAAAGAAAATTCCTGAGTTCACTCTACCATCTATAGGGGGCACTCCCCTTAGAATATCGGACAGCGCACGATACCTAGGACTAGTTCTTGATAAAAAACTGAACTGCATACCTATTACTAATGAGAGAATTGAAAAAGGAGGATAGAAAGACTGACCCCCCCTGCAGGACGGTCCTTAATTTGCTACTGCTGGACATTTCCGTTCAAGCTTCGGCATCAATAAATACCCCAAGAATAAGTAATTCAGGAGGTTCTATTAGCCAGTAGGACAATATACGCTCACGGGCGTGTTGAAGGGAATACCACAGGAAGGTATCATAGACAGTCAGACGACAATAAAAGCGATTACTGCTACAAAATAGTGCTGTCGTTGTTCTTGGAACACAGCACAAGATTGCCCTCTGTTGGGTCCCTGCACACGAAGATATACCAGGAAATGAGAAGCCAGACGAACTTGCAAGAAGAAGTTCGGAACTAACATCTGAACGGATAGACACATCGGTGTCCATCCCGTCTTGCGCACTGAAGCAAGAAACAGGGATCAAGAGCCGTAGAGAGGCAAACAGTAGATAGTCATCTCTAGAAACCTGTGTGGTTAATACTATGGCCTTGTTTTGAAAGAGTAGGCCCGACAGAGTTATGCAAAACTATAGAAAATCCCTTTCTACCCTGACCGGAGTAATCACGGTGCATAACACTTTTCGGTACCACTTGAAAGAACTAGGACTGACAGAAGAAGACGTATCTCGGGGATGAGGAGATGAGGAAGTTAATGAGGATACTACCCAGTTTTTCTCTCAATGTCCTGGTCTAATCCACCTAAGATTTAAATTTCTCTGGCGACATTCTTCCGTGACCTTGAAGAATTGTCCAACAGACCAATTAATGACATCTTGAACTTCATCAGATCTACTGGATGGTTTGGTAGTTCATATAGAACATACTAGGGTTAGCCAATGGGCAAGGGACATCTCTCCCCTAGGGGTGTCACAATGACCTGAGAGTGACGATGTGGAAAATGTTTTCACTCGCCTAACCACGACCCCATCTAAACCAATCTTTCCTTTTGTTTTGTCCACATGAGTCGATCTGTGTACTAGCAGTCAGTGAATACAATTCAAGTTCCGCTTCAATCACTCCACTATTTTTGTAAATCCCAGTTTCCACACTAATTTGGCCGATGCGCACAACAGCAATGAATGTCCTTTTCTTATCCTTTTTAAAAAACACTAAAAAAAAACTGAATGAATATGACACCGCTATAAATAAATGTCATAGTCCATTTGTTACAAACAATAAACGAAAGATTTGAGTTAATTTTGAAAGAACGGGCATTCTACTTGCACCCATCGTGTATCTATTTAGTTGTCCTGTACATATTATGTGGCACTCGACACAGTTCTATTATTGATCGCATAAGAGATGACCCTCACAGAATTTATGCCATGTTCTCAATATAGATTTTATGTCTACGCTTGTCTTCTTGACACGAATGGAGAGTATATTTTGTGGTTTATTCGATGATAACTGAAAGAAATTTAACAAGATAATGCGAGGCATTGAACTGTTCAGGTTGAAAGTCGACCCGTTTTAGCTGAGTGTTGCTTCAATAAATTCGATCGATAGGATTTTATAAAATGAGGTGAGATTAAACTGGGTGGGCTTTAATAAATTAAGCAATAAAATAGAAAATGAAGACATATAAATATTTATTGTTTTCCAATAAACAACGAACGTAAACAGGAACTAAAGTTTCCATTTAAATAAGCGTAAGTTGTTGTTTCACTTTGTTTATTGAGTTACATGGCATTTAATTTCATTACATTTTATTTCATGACATGCTTTTTTATTTTATTGAATAAACAACCAAGGATTACAGTCTTTGCAAGAAGACAATCAATGCCAAAAGTAACAAACAGCTGGGGGATTTGGACCAAACGTAAATAACACGTGCAATAGTGCTAAATGTTGTTTTGGACCGTATTCCGATTGGATTTCATTTATTGTCGTCTTGTTGCTGTCGATTAGAAAAAGTTATAACATTCGCTCGTAAACACATATTAAACGGGATTAGTGCTATTTTTTTAGCAAACAATTTAGACTAGAATGGTGGAAAACCTTTAGCTTGGCATGCCTAATGCCGAATAGCAGCTTGTGACCAGCTGTTTCCAGAACCAACAGGGTACCCTCATTAAGTAAGCTAAGCTCTGTTCTAATGAGCATCGGAATCGCCGAATTGTGTACTTTAAGATACTGGAGAAGCCTTCCTGCATCAGTCTGCATATTGACAAGCTAGATGCGGGCCTGAGATCTGCGGATATCCTCACTTTGAGCTTGTTCTAGTAGGCCCCACTAACCTTAGTGACACACCCATCTTAGGAGAACTTGTCCTGGCATCGGATTACACAATATTTCTGGACTAACTTGGCGGCGTCGGAACACGGCAAAGTTCCTTTCAGGTAATCCATGACAATCTTGGACAGTTTGACCTCGATGCTAACCCACGCCTTTGTTCCCGTCTTACCATCTGAGGAGTGCTCATCCACTAGCAGGACTTGCAGATGACTTCTAGTCACTTTAAAGAAGTGTTTCCTGTTGTCGAAGGGTTGTAGTCGAAGCCGAGGTCTTGCCTTGGTGACCTGATACTTCTTAGCCTCGCAATTTGTCTCATCTCCGCTCCTCTTATTCGCTGGAACCTAGAAAATCGAAACAGTTAGCTCAAAATTAGATATTTGCGAAAGACGGCTTCCTGACTCATTTTGTGTCTTCCAGGCGGAGGTTTTCGATGTACGGAAAACCTATTGTACACTTAAGCAAACCGCAACACGTAGAACTATTGTCTACGTCACTACACCATCGAAACTTACAGAAAAGTGCAAATATGAACTTTCTTCTTTGGGACGTTGGTTCAGAATCAGGTCCTTCCTTTGGGTTCCAGGTCATAGCAAGATCGAGGAAAATAAGAGAGTGGAAGACCAGGGATCTACCTTGGACGGCTCGCTTGCTGAGACGGTTAACGCCCCTATGGTGGTCTTGAAAGGCAGAATCTTTGCACATTATTTATTGCAAGCTGATAGTAGATGGCCTAGGCCTTATGTAAGTACATACATGCTTTTGCGCCATCAGGAATAGAATGCAATAGGTGTTCTAAGAATAATACCAATTCGACCTTATCTAGATTCTGGAAAGTGGGGATTGAAATGCTAACGTAGGTGACGGATACTTTCTTACTTAAGTCCTGTATCCCCTTGTGGGTCCTAGGGCCTCGACAATGCCTACGCGCCATCGTGTGCGGTTTCTGGAAATATGTCTTAGCTTTCTCCAACTCTTTCCCAGTTGCCGTGCTTCCTCCTCAACTGTTCTGCGCCACGTACTTCTAGGACCGCCGCGTATCCTGCCATCCTGAGTAAGCGGGTTCCATTGCTTTGCTTGGTTAGCTATGGACCTGGTACCCTTTCGGAGAGTATGTCCAATCCACGGCCACTTTTGTGGTCGTATTGTTTTCCACGTGACATGTGGACCCATCATATGTAGCCTTGATAATTGCTATTAATTTATCAGGAATGCCTCTCCTGCGCACGCCAATAAATTCTCGATTGAAGTGACGGATAGTCCCAAATAAAACTGAATTTCAATCAACCATCTCATCTCATCAACCGTCTGTTTGTATGGTCGACTGCAACCTAAATGACTAAACAAATTCGTCTCAAACTATGAGTTCCCACCTCGAGTAGATATTGAAATTTTTACGAAAATTGCACACTTGTTTACAATTGAAGTATCGTCATCTTACATATAATATGTCCCTTCATTATGTTTTTCAAAATTGTTCACCTCCAACGAATTCAAAATACCCTCCAAGTCCTGGCCCTGTGGAACAATCTCTTCGGGGAAAATAATACCATACAATTCATTTTCCCCCTCACTGACATCGTATTCACTCTCGTTTCCTATATTCACATTTTCTTGTATCTCCTTATCACTAAGTGCACACTTCTAACGAAACGTCGTAAATTATCCTTAAATAATTAAAATACATACTTTCGAACCCCCCCGCTGTTGAACTGCGGAACTCCCCACTGAAATGCATAATGTTTAATTTTACAGTTAAGTATATGTACATATGTATGTATGTATATTTAGTAAAACCCACTTACTCACTTTTTTGACATAAAAGATCTGGATTAAACAATAAGCTTGCACTTCGCTTCGCTAGTCCGTTCACCTTTTCTTGGGGAGACTACGGGCACCAGCCGTTTTCCTATGATAGAGCAGCGTAAAATAGGGTGACCAGATTAGAACGATAGGAAAACAAAATTAAATAACACAACAACGGTATACGAAAGGGTTTAAAATTGATTTTAGCTTTATTTTGAAGTTACATTCATGCCATAATTTGTTGCTTCAACTTCGCTTCCAGTGCTTGGCAGTGCTCGGTCCAATTTTTGATGACTCGGTCCAATATGTGCGTCGTTATTCCGACAATAGCGTCTCAAATGTTGGCCTCGAGCTCGGCCAAAGTGGTTGGCTAGTTAGCAGAGACTAAGGACTTGAGGTAGCCTTAAAGTAAATAATCGATTGTGTCAAGTCGCAAAATTTCTCTTTCAACTTCGAGCGTTGCGTCGCTTGTATGGGATGTAGGGACGTCTTGTTGGAATCATAGCTCGGATGTATCGATGTTCCCGAGCTATGGCTCCAGAAAGTCGGGTAACATGGCTCTATACCATTGACCATAATATTGTCTCCTGCCGTGATGCCGCCATGCCAAAAACCGCACCTAGATAACAGTCAATCTTTGTGGATGCATTGGTGCTACTACTGGTTGTGTCAGTTGATTTTGATATGATCGTCAAATAACCAATGAATCCTGCTTTCAGAAGAGCTAGGGCTGGGCATGTGTCGAGGAGGTCGAGGTTATTTTCCTCTTTGTCTTCGTCTCTGCAGTTTCTACAGAAACATTTAACAGGACTCCCATTCTAATGGCATACCTTCCTATCAGGCAGTGTTCTGTAATTAGTCCTACTGTACGGCTTAGATTCTTTCTATTTAGAGATAGGAGCCAGATCTTTCTGGTCGATATGCAAGTGGTTAAGTTATTCTACCTATTATTTACTATAGCTTATGCTTGGGTCCTTATGGGAAGTTTTTTTTTTTTCCCCTGGACCCTAGCCCATATGGCTGATACTGCGACCTAAAAGATTGTTTCTTAGGGTGTAATTTTACTCTAAGAGACGTACCACCCCCCTAATGAAGAGAAGCACGTCCTTAGTTGCAGAAGTTCTAATATCTGCCGGCGAGCATGTTACCTTGCCGAAGATGCGCCAACTCAGCCAATGCAGAGCTGGACATTCACAGAGTATGTGCTCAGATGATTCGTCATCTTCTGAGCAGAACCTGCATTCTATGTCTGGGCATAGACTGAGTCTGTTGAGGTGATATCTCAGGCCGCAGTGACCTGTTAGAAAACTCACCAGCTTCCTATTGTTTTCTTTGTTTAAACTTAGAATTTCCTTGTAGGAATATGGCTTGATTAACCTCTTGGATTGTCGTAACCCCGGGACATTTTCCCAGTGGGTTAAACAAAGTTTATGCTCCCATGCGCGTTAATCAGCGCTGAGCCTGCCCTGGCTAGTTCATCTGCAGATTCGTTGTAGTGCATCGTAACAGCATTTAACTGCTAAGGAGTCCATTAAAGTGGACGACAGAGCTCTGAGAGCTGCGGCAACGGCACTGGTTTAGGTGGGGCACAGATTTATGGGAAGTTTTATTGTTTGTTTGTTGTGTAGCTGGAACATCTTTGTTATCAGCTAGGAACAATCCGGTGCCAAGTTTGGGTACCTTATCTGCTTTGCAGTTGCCTGCAGTATTCCTGTGTCCCGGGATCCAGCACCGAGTAATATAACATACATATGTCCGCAATCTCGGTAAGAAATTCAGGGCATTGTTTGACCAACTAAGATCTTATGATTTGCGCTTTCAGGGCTTTGACTGCCTATTTATGTACAGAACAACCCGTACACCGCTGCACGGATAGCCGATACTTCCTCTTGAAATATACTACAATAGCCCGGAAGCCGGGGGGCTGTGTTTAATATCGATCCTTCTGAAAATACTCCCATTCCTGTACTTTCTGATGTTTTGGATCCATATGTGTAGGTTTCAACTGCGGCGCCATTTAAATATGTATCTATGTACATATATCTCATGCAGATCGGTCTGGGATTATGGTGTTACATTTGATACGGAAGTTATCAAACGGGGATATGTAACCTGTATCCCTCAGAATGGAGTTCTGTAAGATTTTATGTGACCAATGTAAGTGTCTGACCACTGTTGAGATTCGAAACTGAGCAAAAAACTTAACCTAATAAAAAACCAAAATCGTAGGATTTGGACTTTGGTGGACTCTGTTGCCCACTATGTAGCATTTAGGGTTGTACCTACGTCAAGCATGGAAGTCTCTTGAAATGCAAATTGTAGATAGATTGAAGCATGCAAACTTCTGATCGCTCCGCCAGGAATACTGCTGACTGAAGGCTAAGATGATTGAATTTGACCCTCCTCCACAAACGACTTAAAGTTGAAAGAAAACTAGCAGCTTCTTGCAATAAACTGCGGAATTATGCTGCATTTAATTATGGAATTTTGACCAACCCACATTAATCAGTCAATTGCTCTGCGGATTTTGTGCGGTGTAAGCCCATATAAATTTAAGGTTGTTCCTAAGTCCACATTCGCATTACTGATTTACGAGTTACCAAAGCTGACGCCTCTCCCGAATACATTCGTGTTGTACTAAATTTCATCAAACCCAAAATTTCACTCCAGGATTCTCAGTGCCGCCTTAAAGCCTCAAAGAACCAAATTAGGTTACAGTCTCCGCAAATGTTAATTACTTTCCGTTGGAATAAAAATAGAACTAATATCTGCTGACGATATGACCCTCCTTCAGGCACAAACTTCAGTGTGGACGAAATTGTCGGTTTCACCATTCTGCTTGTATGCCAATTTAACAAAAACCTTAATGTCGGGTCTAGTTTTGATTTAGAGTGACTAAGCATTTTAATCGCCTTTTCGGTTTCCTTCATTACATGGCATTTGCGTTTATGCTTCCTCTCCCTAATTGTCAATATTGACTAAATAAAATAATTTTACAAAAAAAAAAAAAAAAAACCGGAAAATGGAAAAGTCAAGCTCCATGTCGGTTGACGAGTTTCCCTTCATATTTTTTGTTTTTTTTTGTTAATCCCACGGTCTTATCCTGATTTTTATATTAGGCACAATATTGGATGGGTCCTGCGACGATAACGATACAATTTCATCATGGGAAATTTTTTTACCCTTAGGGCTTCACGTTTTTTATTGTTTCCTGAAAGTTTAATAAATGTTTCAGCTTGGCAACCGGAAGACTTCAGGTAAATAGCGGTTTAGTGGAAAAAAAAACTCGGGTATCCTCTTCTTCGTGTCCTAGTAACATGCTGTTTCCCATGAAAATTCTTAATTAAGGGAAATGCTTTGAATTTTGTATTTTTCTCATTTCTCTCATTCCGTAACCCAAATGAAAAGAAGCGACAGAGGGAGGGAAAGATGACACAATATGCGAAATAAAAATTAGCTTCTCTGAGCAGTGAAGGTGGAAAAACTTTCCAAATAATTGTTGCGCCGCTATGCAAATACAAGGATTTCAGTACACAATTGGAGTTGCGACTGTCGAGCCATCCATTCTGTGCGCATTCATGCACTATGGCCATGCTGGCAAGGGTTAGCAAAAACAGAATCCTTTGTCAGTTTCATTGCCGAGGCAAGTAGTTATTTACTCAAGCTAACTAACCCGGCACAAGGCGGAAAGACAAACCCTTCGCTGCTGGCTCCATCCTCCGTGAACCGTGAGACTTACGATAACTGTCCACATTCTGGATATAGCACAAGTTATACCCCCCTTCTATCCCCCTTCTTCTCACCGGTGGGATGTTTGGATAGCTAACACGCACTCATGCACTTTAGTGAAAAAAAAAATATGGAAACAAAAAAGAAATAGTACGAAGAAAACACCACTACCACTACAGTGCCGAATGCAGTTGGGATATTACCTATTTTAGTGTTCTGCACTTGCCACAAGTTTCTAGCCTTCCAAGGGATTCTCTATTAATTCAGCGTACTTTCTGTACCTCTTTTCTTGCAGCTCTACACTTGGGCTCCTGGCATAGACTCACCATTTGAACGCGAGAAGAACCAACGGAACGGAGAGTAGAGGAAGGACGAAAGATAGGATTGCTGTCGGTATTATAATACGATTCATAGGATGCACATACGCCATGGTGAACGCTGTATACGTATTCAGCGAGCAGTGTTGTGGAGTGGCCGTGTAACTTTTTAATGACAAAAATGCGGTTACCTACTGGTGGGGCAGAGGATTACAGGAAAAAGTAAACGGGTGGGGAGTGTTGAGGACGCGGTCCGCTGTGCAATTGGATAGCTGTAGAGAGCGCATTCAAACCAGCACTGGGGCACGAAGGGTTTAATTACTGGAGCGTTAAGGATTCATCTGGAAAAGAGGTAAGCCCATTCGTATTTTCGGTGTCATAAGGTCGAGTGGATTTAACCACGGAGATTAATTTCATCAGCTAAGAACTGATGAACTGTTTGTGGGTTCGGGGAGGGTCATTTTTATTTCCCTTAATTATCGTCACCATCTTGGTGTTGTGTACATTTTTGGATATTCTGTCGCAATAATTTACAATAGTACCTACTATGGAAGTCTATATATGTATATGAATTTCACTATTGTGGATCTTTTTAAAATGTTGGAAAAAAATGCATTAACGCGGCAAACTTAATCAGATTTAATTGCGGTTATTCAGAGTACGGATATCAGGAGTTGAGATTCCGTACTTTTAATCAAAAAAATGCTCCCGCGATCAAATTAGTTTTACTGAAAGCCCCTACGTGTTCACCATAGAACGATTTTCTTCTTTACGAACCGTAGTGGTACGTAGTTCTAGCTTGCATTTTGATTGCTATCAACGTTGGTAAGACAAAATAAGTTCACTGAGGTACTCCAGTATCATATATGTATGTATATCCGAAGGCAGAATATTCAATATACCCTAACGTGAAAAAACTGCCCACTTATCCTCAGAGTTATGGTTATTAGGTCCCTATACCAGTGTCCATTGAACGCGATTCAGTATAGTATACTTCATAAACGGATTCAGTGATATTTACACTCTTAGCCAAAATTCACCTTGTGATTCAATCCGCTTAATCATCCTTTAGATCAAGTTAGTATGATCATGTTATGATCCTGAATATGATCCCATTGGAGCTGGGGTAGCATCGTGTCGGTTGAAATATGGAAACCGGTATGAGATGTAACCGTCACTAATAATGTTGATATTGCCAAAAAGACACTAAAATGATCTGTCGAACAGATCTGTCTAAAGATCAGTAAATCCAGAAGAGAAACCTGGTGAAGATGGGCACAGCGACGTTAAACTATGGGACATTGAGAGTGTCAGGTTCTATCTATTCATCCACTAGATCGGATGTAGACCTAGCCACGGGAACCATACCTAAATTACTAATACATTCTGATTTATTACGCCTTAAATTTGTTTAGACATACGAAACCCTAGGGGGCGTTGAAAACATTTCACACATATTGTACCCATGTATGTACACATGATATTCATATCGTACATATGTACATACATATGTGTGTAAAAAAGTAACAACAGCATGTGTTTAGTTTTCTTCCCTTCCTTCGATTAAAATGGAAAAAAAAATATTTTAAAACTGTTCAGCAGTTCTCGTTCAGATATTTTCTTTTCAAAAAATTGTATTTTTATCACATAGTCGTATTTATTTTTCATAGCTGAAGTAATTCCATCCCCTTTCAAGGAAATTTGTGCCTCAGATGTTTAGTTAATCTGCTGCCTATGTATGTACATAAGTATATATGTACCTGTTAACCTAGAATCATTCACATATTTCACGTTCTAAAAACCACATTTACCTCAGTATTACATATAATTTCGTAAGAATTTCTATTTTATTTATATTCGCTTTGAAGTACATACTAACATTTTAATGATTTTTTTTATTGAACTTTACACTTAAGGTACGGATTCAACTGTTGTACAACTGCTGGTTGAATCCATAGTGACCCAACCGTTGAATATCGAAGACATTTCAGATTTCCCTTAAGCTACTATAAGGTGACCAGATAGCAATGATACTGTTTGCAATTGTTATGCTTCAGCAGCTGTCAAAGTTACCAATGACATCCAGCTGTCAAAATATGAAGTAAGATTTGCCAGTTCATCATGTATCTTTTCACGTTTGTGGAACATGTGAAAATTATTGAAAAATATCACCGGAATTCCAGTTCAGTTGTGAGTACGCAACCTGAATTTCGTCGTGAGGTCGTCATAATGGCTACAGTGTGCAGGTGTGTTCGTCGCTCCTTGGAAAAATTTAAGCGTGAGTACACTACATACATTGGACTCTAAGCAACCAACCAGATAGAGATTTACAATATACAGTATGTGCAATAAAGAAAATAAGTATATCTGCCGTAGCGGGCAGTTTTGAACAAGACTTTTGAAATGTCGGTTCGGTACCGATGAATTGGGAATCACCAGAGAATCAACCCGGCTTTTGCGGTTGGATTTAGTCCTACATCCATGTTAGGTAGTGTTGACACGGAAAGAATTGAAGCCGGTCGACCATAGACGACGCCACGAGCTCTCTAATTGGCCGGAGATCCAAAATTTGCCCAAGAAATCACTTTCTCCGACGAGGCCCATTTTCGACTTAGCGGCTATGTTAACAGGCAGAACTACCATTATTGAAGTGAACACAATGCACAAATGTTCGACCAAGCATCAGTGCATCCACGAAGATTGACTGTTTATTGGAGTATATCGGACCTTATTTCGTTCGAAATGAGGAAGGAAACACCGTGACCGTTCATGGTCTCAGGTACAGAGCGATGTTAATTGACTTTCTGTGCCCAAGCGATGCAATGGTCGATCATATGATTTGATACCACTTGATAATTTTCTCTGGGGCTATGTCAAGTCCTTAGTCTACGCTAACAAGCTAACCACTTTGGACGAGCTCGAAGGCAACATTCGAGATGCTATTGCCGGCATAACTCCATACATATTCGATTAGGTCATCAAGAATTAGACCAACCGATTAGACCAAATGAAAGCTTATTAAACTCTTTGAACTGAACGCTTTTCATGTTCATACATATGTACATTCATTCATTCATACGATTTATATAGACATATTCCAAGATCGCCTTCAGTTCTCTCAGAGAATTTTCTTTTATTTCTTCAATCGACTCCAGACGGGCCCAACGAAGTGGTAAGTTGAGTTTCGAAACAGGAAAGGATCACAGGGTGTCATATCTGTACCTTTTCACAGTGGTTACTCGATCATATTGGAAGCGTTTTTGGTTAAGAAGTTACCAAGAAGGATGGATTTGTGAGATGCAAATTCAGCGCTCTTTTGCAGCAAGCCGTCTCATGGACAAAACATCACCTAAATGTGGCAACTGATATATAATAGGTGGATACTTGTTGTGAAAGCGCTCTCAGACTAAAGTTACGATTTGCGAGCACCATTTTCCTCACCTCGAAGTTTTCTTTAGTAACTGACGTAAGACGTTGCAGGCCGTTTCGGAAGAGCCAAATTTTCATCTATTTCACGACACACTTTGAACGCTTTATACCACTCAAATGCTCTCGTTCTCGATTGTACAGAATCCTCGTAGGCTTTCTCCAAAATTTTGAACGCATTTAAGCAAGAAATTCCATTGGACGATACCACTTCAGGTAAACTTATCGTTTTGGCTGCTGTTAACAAACTAGTCAATAGATCGCGCTCAAACTCAGCCTCATGGATGACAGGTGTATATACCACTATAGAAAAAATGTTCTTAAAGAAACCACTAGCCCGGGCTAATTTTTAAACTCAATGTATGTACATATAGTGGGCGCCGTGGTTCAGTGGTTAGTGTTTTGGACTGTGAAGCAAAGGGTTCGAGGTTCGAATCCCAGTCGGGGAACGCTTAAAAGTTTTTGACGGCCCCACCTCTCGCGAGCGTCTGACAAACATCCAAGAGTACAACTCTCCTGAGAAAGCTTCTCAAATAACAATCTGCCGTTCGGACACGGCATTAAACAGTAAGCCTCTTCCATTCGTGTAAAGAATATAACACGCACAACACGAATAGCTGTGAGAAGCTAGGCCTTGGGTCCCATCGACCTGTAGCGCCAAGTATTTATTTTTTTTTATTTTTATGTGCATATAGAAACCAAAAAATTGGCATCAAACATTCGCAAATGTGGTTTTGCGATCATAATGTTTTTTTAAAATCAATAGATGTGATCAACAATATAAGGCTCATGATGACCCTCTAGATGTTACAATTTCTTTTCACTATCTGTATGAAAAAAAACTTCATCTGCATAATTGAACAACACCCTCGTAACTTGTTATTTATCACGAACATTTCGGAAAATATTCTTTACCTGAAATTCACTTAAAGGCTCATCGTTTACCTGAGTACATTCATCAATATGTCTGTTACCTAACGCCGGAAGATGTGCATTTTTTATGACTATTTCCTTCAATAGATAATGCTCACATAAGACGACCTACATATCTACATCCAACGAATCCAGAGTTTTGAAGAGGAAAAAACATCTCAACCAACAAACAAATCAATTGCCAATATTTCACCTAGCCCAACACACTAAAGAAGCTGCTAGATAATAAATGTACCCGTTTTCTAAAGGAAGCAACCTGAAAAGAAGCAAGTGTCCAAATTCCAGCAGACACACACTTCCACACTGGCGCTGCAACTAATGGCAGAAGTACAAGTGTGAAAGGACAGACATAAATCATCCAATTGAACTGAGAGGGAAATTTGCCAGCTTGATAGTAGGTCATTGCTTGTTAGACACCCCTCTTGTGTTGAAGGCTGTTATCAATCATCTCGGGTGAAAATAGTTGTACATCAGAGTATTTGCTTAGTGGAACGAGAGTAGATTCCTTCCTTTTTTTGTTTAGGTTGTAGGTTGTATCTGTATCTATTGGAAGCCGAAACATGTAGGTCAAGCACAAAGCATAAGGCGATGAATAAAGTGAAGGAAATTTTAGCATTCCACACAGCTTAAAACGTGCTTAGGAACTGTTAATATTTATACGAGCGTAACCACTTGCAGGGGAATTAGAGGCAAAGCCGGCCTTTTAAATTCGAGGCGTGCAAGAGAATAATCAATTGTTGACGTTCCCCCACTGCCATTTCCCCGCACAGCCCAACCCAACTGATCCCGGTTCAAAGGTCTTCCTTTTTCATTCTCATCCCATTTGTGGAACGTCGTCGGTCGCCTCATTCGTAAACAAATCCAAATTTACATCCGGCTATGCGCAAATCCCATATCAGACGGTTTGTGCGTTTGACCCTCGCCAAGGTAGAGAGGTAGCAAATTTTCACCCTACTTTTTCATTCAAACTTGAGGAATTAGAAATTTCTAAGGATAGCGTTGGAATTGGATTCCTAATCCGAAAAGGTTCACAACGAAAGTTGAGCGAACTTAAATATAATGCCAATGGAGATAGGAGGTAGCAACGGCGCGGTGGCGTCGACGGAAGCCAAGGGGGGGTTGTTTTACTTTCTACATTATTTTTGGGGATTTTTCTGTTATCTACTTTTTTTTTTTTTTTTGTTTTTTAGAGGCCATCCGAAAAGTTTCGTATGTATGTTTGATTTTCGTTCTTGTAATCAAAAATGCAAATGGAGCCATGAATTCCGAATTAGAGTGGGTTTCCGTTTTGTTGGATCGGCTCCTGAAACCTGACCAAACTGAAAATGGAAAAAAAAAAACAATACTACAATGGGTGGCTGGTATTTTGTGTTGAATCGTTTTAGATGGTGTTGTTGTAGTGATGTCTTCTCTAGTACGTGATTAGAGTATCGAAATAATTTCCTTTCGTTTTTGGCAAAACACAAGTCTGAAAAGCTGTTTGGGGAAATTACAAATAATACAGGCATCGATGTTGATGAAGTCCTTCAGATTAAAGTTAATTCTTTCGTTTGGAAATTGCTACATTATAACGGGACTCCGAAATTTATTGGTCTGCCCATACTCGTATATATGGAGAGTTTTTGAAACTTGATTCCGTAATGTGAATACAGGGTTCATTAGTCACGCTACAAGCGTTAATTTATTCTTTCTGAGTTTGTTGAGACGGTGAGCATCAGACAAGTGAGATAAAAATTACAAACTGTGTACTCACACTACTTCCTTTCATTTTACTGAGTTTACTAAGTTTCAAATTGATTTGGAAAATATAGAGGAGAGTGTAACCAACTCGCGGGTAATACAGGGTGCGCTATCTTTTATTACATAATCTGAACATTGAAAAACTTACAAAAAACGACCGACTTCCATATATCAGCTACATATGTCTTTTGCAATTTATTTGGACTATTTTTTTTGAAATAAAATGTGCCCTTTTGGCTGCGTTTATATCACTATTTCAAGCACCTCGGTTGGTATAACTATGATTTCGGCACGAAATACGCTAGCGTATACTTTACTTTTCAAAAAACCTCACAAAATGTCTCAAATCTGGAGATCTGGGTGTCCAGTCAATGTTATTTTTTGACAGCACACGTCCAAGGAAATTTAGTTTCAGATACTGCATTGTGGCATGGCACCCCGTCTAGTTGAAACCAGTAACCGTTCACACATTTATGGGCAGACATAATGAACCAACTTCCATCGATATCGATTCCCATCTACTGTTTCGCCTTCTCCGAAGAAAAGTGGCCCAATGATAGTTTTGGTGTAAACGTCGACCAAACAGTCACTTTTTGATCTTGCAAGATGGTTCCACTGAGCAACACATGTGGGTTCTCGGCAACACTCTCTCTTACCGCTTGAACCAGTTCATTGGAACGTCTTGGACGTTGATGAACGGGATGTCAACGATCTCCCATTGTCCAGTACTCAACAAAATTTGACACAAAACGACGAAGTGTTGACAAAACCCATACCGAAACCTATAAGGAGAGTCGTACTCGATTCATTCTACATTGACAATTATAGCCATAACTAAGATCTGAAAAAGATTTCAACCTACCTATTGTGTGTCTTTTTCACGTCCCCACTTTTTTCAGAATCAGTTGTGTGTGTGTGTGACCATTCAGTTTGGCAGTGAAGTCCTTTCTTACGAGCAATAAGTTTGTGTTGTCAAAAGGGACTAAAGTTTGGGAGGAAAGCAGAGACTCAATCAATGAACTGATCTAACCAGTACCATTCTCTGCAGTTGGGTGAGAGAACCGTCTACTTCATTGCCATCTTTTCGTCCAGGTCGATGTTTCATTAAAACTCCTACAGTTCGTCGTTGAAGCTCCTATAGTTCCCCGCCATGTAAAGTTCATGCAGATAGGACCATAAGTCGAACGAAAAACATTTCTATTGAAGGCACTTCCATCACATACTTCTGCACCAAAACTGGAGAGGTAACGCAGTAGACGAAAAGATTGCAGACTGTGAGTTCTATTTATTCCAAAATTTCAATGTCGTTCCACCTCACAAAGCAGTTGTGCCTGGAAGCGGCTCTGTACTCCTTTATGGCTGCTAGGGCCTCTACAATATCTACGGGCCATCGTTTATGATTTTTAGGAAAGGGCTTTCGCTATCTCCAACTCTTTCCCAGTTATTGTGCTTTCTTCTCTACTGTTCTACCGCATGTGCTTCGAGGAAGGGAAGGTATCATGCCATTCTAAGTCACTGGCTTCCATTTCATCGTGTGGTTAGCTATCTACCACTTCTATTTTCATTCTTCCATGAGGCTTTTCTCTCTTATCCGAAACATATTATTTACCGGGACTTTAAATACACCGGAACACTTTATCATTATTTATAGATTTAAAAAAGACATGGGTGCTACGTGCAATTGGTACAATTGTTTTTGACCCATCTCAAAGTCAGTAAGGTATTCACCAACACAGACAAGGTACAGGTTTGACTGGAAAACTGTCAGTTCATTAAAAACATCAAGAAAACCTCCAAGTTTCTGTCACAAATTTGGCCTAAGGTATATTCCCGCAGAGGTTACTGGGAATTCCTTTGACTTTGTAATGAGTACTCACTTCTTGAGTTGTAAAAATAGTATCTAAGACAGATAGGAAAAAAATTATAAAATTGATTCTGGCTTTATTTTGAACCTATGTACATTTATGTCATTATTATCTAGTACAGCACATCATTCAAATTACCACCTTGACTTTGCTGATAGTGACTCAGGCGGTCATCGGTCCAATTTTTGATGAATCCGTGCGGCAATAGCTTCTCAAATGTTGGCTTTCGAAGTCATCCAAAGTGGATTTGTTCGCTACACTAACAGCAATTTCGTTTGTTGATTGAGCCACTGAGCCAAAAATGGGGCTCGTTCGAGAAAATGATTTTTCGACCAAATCCGGATCTCTGGCCAACAGTTCCTGGACCCATTTAGCGAACTCACGTCGTTCTCCATGGTCTTTGACTTCATATCTTATATATATGTAGATGTAGACACAAATCCTACCGCAGAATTAGCCGGGTTGAGCCTCTGGTGATTCCCAATTCAATTGATCGGCACCGAATTGACATTTCTGAATCTTCTTCGATACTAGCCGGTACAGCGGATATGTTTCCTTCATTTCGCACCAATCTCTGTCTGGTTGGTGGCTAAAGGACCAAAGGTGCACTCAGGCTCAGACTTTTCCATGGTGCGACGAATTACCTGCACATTGAAGCCATGATAATGACCGACCTCACGACGTAATTCACGTTTAATAATATTTTTTTTAATTATTTCCATTATTTCCACTTTTGGCAAGCGAGAAACAATGCATGATAGAATGACAAACCTTACTTTTACTACAAGCTCTGCCACTTGAAAAAAGTATCGTTGCTATCTGGTCACCCTACATAACAATTTACTGGTACTCGGTACTATAAGTACTCATATACTATAAGTTATCGTGCGTTCTTGACTGATAAATTGGATTGTCCTCTTAAAAAACGATATACTCCATAATAATCAACAATTCTCAAACTCAATTTAAAACCTGCATTAAAAACATTACATACATACTTCAATTATAATGAAAATTCCAACATGCATTGCACAAATATTCATAAATCGCAGCGGCGTTCATCCATCAAATCTGTGTTTTATCGATTTCCAAATTATCCCAGTTGTTGGTTTGGAGTTTTGAAAAACCAAATTATGGATGTGTCGCGCGAAATCGATAACCCTTAAATGATTGTTTTCGGCACACTAATGCTTTTATTGGCTCGTCGATTGTGACGATAAAAATTAATTTCAATCGAAATAAATAAAATTTACGACCTACTTTACATTTGAGGAAAATAACGTAAACGGTCGCCATTGATGGAGGGTAGATCCATTTCGAATCTATCCCCACACAACCCCCGATTATCCCGGTTAAATAAGTACGCTTTTAAAAGTGCGGACCGGCGGAAACCCATGTTATTTATAGGAACCTAAAATGCCCATTTGCACACTGCCAAAGAGAGAATGGCGTGAAATAGGCGATTTCAAGAGAGAATCATTTCGCCTTTGTGAAACAACGTATTTGATGTTTTCATACCAACCAGGGCGGAGGAGTTGCGAAGCTTTGAGGAGGGAAGCGGTATACTTAGGAGGATACTGCAAACCCATTAACAGAGCGATAGAACTAAAGTGCTAAAAAGTGTTCAAAGATTCATAAGACTGGAAAATTGCCGATAAAAAAAGGACGGTGACGACAAGAGGCAAACGTAAAAGTGTTGTGGAAGCCATTGTAATTTGCGTTTATGGTTCTGCGTTCTGCCGTCACCGTACATGCTCCCGAAATCCGTTTTTGTTTAGCCTACATGTGCACGTGTAAATGGATCAGTTTTGCATCTATGTTGTTGTTCGGCTCCAAGGATGGGAGTGTTTTTTTTTCAATCAAAAGAAAATTCCACTCCATAGAGGATACTGCATTGTGTCGTGCTCACACCACGGAGGTAAAGTCTACGCGATACTTGTGTGCGAACCACATTTACACTATCTGACAACTCGATCCTTGGCGAGAACTATTCCGTGGAGACACTTAATCGTGATAGGTTTTCCTCTCATTACATATTGATAGCGTGGATATATTTCGTATGCTGTGCACGTGTCTAATGAGCTACCTGTCCTTGCTGCGCCTTGAACGCCCCAACACAACTCTCAAGAGGGTGAACTTTTAACAGTTCGTTGTGCCTAGTTTTATGGCCAACACCCACTCACCGCCACCACCAGCTGAGATTGAAACAGTAGCAATTTGCCCCCACCCTGCACAGAGCCAGAAACAAAAGTGGGAAAAAACACACTTAGCCAATGGAAACGATTCACCGTTCACCAACCCTCACCCTCGGCGGTGGTAGTGTAAATCATTGGCATGTTCTTGAGACACTCCAAGCGATATCCCCGCTCCATTGCTATTCAATTTCAAAATGTAAGATTCCGATGATGTGAAAAGACACGTTTCTGTAGCCAAATTCCTTGCACCCGATCCTGACGTAAATGGCGGACTGTTTACTCGGGTGTTGGGTGTCGAAGGACAAAATATTTTATTTACCAAAATACGAGTAAAAAAAAAAAAAAACGAGAACCGGAAAATTCGAGGACTTTTTAAGAAGCGAAAAATGTGAAAATGTGATCTCGAAATACCAAGTGCTTTATTTGTTTCAATAATCTTAAACGTGCCGGCGCATAACTTGACGTGGGCGTGGGCGTGTGTGAGTGCTCGAGGAGGCTCGGGTGTCGGGTAGAGCTGCTTCTCTGCGGTGACGGTGACGATGGCAGTGCTGTGCTGTTGATGTTTACATCCGTCTAAGTCAGAAATGTTGGAACAGCGGAATCAAAGAGCTTAAATTGTTGCCGCGGGTTTTCGGTGGTTGCAGGGGAACCTTACCCTCTCGGTGATGGGCTTAAGCGGGAAGTTAGGTAAAACGTTTACTTCCGCAACGGGCTTGTATCCCTTTTACCGCATATACAATTCGTCTTTTGATGGGCGTTGTGGTGCCGGAAAAGTTTGATTGCGCGAGCTTTAGTAAATCTTTGTTTTTTGATGGATTTACGCTCTGCGGATGGCGTATGGCGTATGGCGTTACTACATGCATACAGGAGATGAATTGTTGTCAATAAATCACTAAGGGATTTGAATTCCAAACAATTTATTTCGAATTGCCAGGGGGTAAGTACTCGGCGTGTGTGCTTCAATTGTAGAATCATATTAAACCGGGGGAAATGTCGAAGCTTTGCCTATTAAATGTTCATATTTGAGAAGTCGTTCAGAGCTTCTGAGTGGCACTTGCCACACTTGGCACACTTTGGAATAAATATTCTTTTTTTTTCGAAGGGAGATGGTTGGTTTCAAGGCCTGAATCTTGACATTAATCCAGCTTTAGAAGGAGATAAATTAAATTCCAATTTTCGTAGTAATCCTCTAGCGTAGTTCACACTTTTAACGGCTTAATTGATTTATACAACAGGATCTGATGCTCAGAATTTTGGTACACAGGCTCATTATTTTTCATTTTCAATGGAAAGCCTGATTTACTGAAATCCTCCAATTATGTGTTTCTGTATAACAGCCTCTTCGTTGTGGATTTGGAAGTTGAACCCGAAAAATTGTCATTTTGAACACAGTCTTGATCAAAAATCAAGTATCTATTTACGTACTCGTAGATGTACTCTGAAGGGCAAGAGTGTAACCATCTTATGGTATTAGAATGTATTTAGGAAGTGTGATTCTTATAATACAAATACAATTTTTTTTGCCGCAACAGGCCTTGGGACCCTGTGCCTAGCTTCTCACAACTATTCGTGTTGAGAGTGCTATATTCTGTAATTTGTTATTTAAGAAGCTTTTTGATGACAGTTATACTCTCGGATGTTTGTCAGACGCTCGCGATAGGTGGGGCTGGGATTCGAACCTTGAAACTCTTCCACCGTAGTCCAACCCACTAAGCACTTGAGCCACGGCGCTCATCATTCAACAGTGTTGCAGTGTTGCACTCTTGCAGCAGTTGCGAGAATCAGTTTGTATTTTCGTATTTACCTTGCTCGTGTTGACCAATTGGTGACATCATTTCAGTGTGATCACTAAACAGTTAATGAAATGAAAAGGTTAAGAAAGGACATCAGGAATGAGGATTTAGATTTGTTGAACGACAAGAAATCTACAAGGAAAGAGGCAAAAATATAAGACATGTGACTGTCTGTTTCTAAGACCAACAAATCTAACAATTTAGTAAAATGTATCGTAAAGAGAGGAAGAAATATGACAGGGGAAGAAATTGGGTATAGGGAGACGATATTCATTTGGAGACTTTTAATAGCAGATAGAATATTTAAATAAAGGATGGACTAGCGCAACACAAAGCGGTTTCTGAAATGCGTAGCATAACAAGAAATCTTTCTTGTATTTGTTATTGTTCGACCTAGAAAGTCATTTGGTCCGAAGAGACCAATATTAACCACCTGAAGGCAGACTGTACGTAACCTCTATTAGAGGGCTCTATAAGTGGGCTGCCCCGCCCACTTTTTGGCCCATACATCAGTTTTGTCCTCTCCCACTTTTAAAACAACAATTTTGATGAAAATTTAAAAATAAAAATGCCGTCTGGCCATCCCCACTGCATTAGTAGTAGGGAGGATAGCCTATCAAACGATCCGTTACAGATGGGTTGAGTTTCCCAAAAGTGCCTGATTCCGCTGACACTTGAGCATTCGCAGAGTAAGTGCGTTGGGTCTTCCTGCAGGTATGTATGTAGGTGTCGCCAAAGGCTCTCCGTAGGTCTAAGGTGTTAATCCCATTCTACTGAGGTGGTCTGCCATTGGGTTGTGTCCTGTGAAAACACTGATGAAGAGGGTTGGCTGTGGTTCATTGAGAGGCAGGAGCTCTCTGGGCCCATTTTAGTTATATTGGGCCCAAAGTAGACGTGAAACACGGCAGGAGTAGAGTGCGCTTCACCTAGCATTGGTCATGTTGCGGAAGTACGTCGAGATCTTGGAGGAGAGAAGGTTAATGGGCGGTAGAACCGAGTGGTCCATTGAAATGTTCTCGCTATCTCCTCGTTTTCGTTTCCTTGGAAGCCCATTTGTCCCGGGATCCAGCATAGCGTAACCCTATGCTTGACCAGTTTTGAATTGGTTGTGCTGGAAGTGGTTGCTTTGATGGTTCCTTAGGTGTCGATGAGGATGTCAATATATTCATTATTTAGCAGATAGGATAAGCTCCTGCAAGCCTCGGTGATACCATATCTTTACGCTTGGAATACACTCACTAGGTTGAGGAGTTTTATGGGGAGTATTTCCTCTGAGATTTCTGATTCTACGACTTCTTTCGTTTTTGACCCATCCGTGAAGATGGATATACAGGCAGAGTTGATAATCCTATTACTCGTCCAGTCCTCTCTGAAGGAAAACTTTAAGTTAAAAATAAGTTTGAAGTCTAAATGAGGGGGAGGTAGTCGGTGTTGTTATTATTATTACATGCAGCAGACCAGCGGAGCAAACGACGGACATATATTGGTTGCCAGGAGTTTCATTAAACGATAAAACCATTTGGACACGCCCACTTCGTAAGGGCTACATAAATAGAAGGATTGCAGTTGTTGAATTTATTTCATATTTTGTTTTTCTAAAATGTATGTTTTGCCAATTTATTTAGATTTCTGATGTTTGCATACACAAATTAATAGAGTTTTCAATCATTAATTAAATCACACACAAAAACAAAAATCTAGTTTAATTTTCTAATTATAAAACACTTTTGCTCTTCATAGTATTAATGTACATACACATAACATGTAAGTCAGTATGGTCCTGTGAGTTCATATTTGGACTATATTTGCATATAGTACATGTACGTCGTACCTTTGCCTTGTTTTTGCTGTTTTGAGTAAAATGAGTTTAAAGTTTTCAAAAATATTTCTAATTAAATTTGGCTTTTAGCCCAGGTACGGTAAAAATTACCTTCTACAACTTCAATCTTTACGTTCTGCCAAAAAATGCTCAGGAGAATCTATGTATATGTCATAAACTGTGAACTCATTTTAGGACATTTCTATTAAATTTACTATGACTGTAAGAGGACGTTTGGTGTTGTCTGGAAATCGAACCTTGAGTCCCTTCCGATACAGTAGTATGATGCACTAATATTTGGTGGAAGCAGAGGATTCAAAAACCCAGGTGGTGTGACGGTGGGGTTTGTGGCGTTGGTATCAGGAGATGGGTGGGTTGGCAGCACTTGTTGATATAGAACTGGAGAATAGGGTTAATAGTGTGCGAATGATTGAAATTAGGGTAGTTAATGGAAGGAGTGCCCTTACAGTTTGAAAAGAATGAGGAGACAGGCGTGAGGTCAAATGACACGCGCTTCATAGTGGATAGTTTGCCAATCGATTTAAATTTAGGAAGTAAACCCATTTTATAAGGCCAATTATATTGAACGTCGATATTCTGGTAGGGGAAGGGTGAATAGCGGAGAGAAACTTGGACTTGCGGTTATGTCTAGGTACCTATGTAATTTGGGTTGTCATACTTATTTTTAAGTTTAGAGGTAGGGTAGGAGATATCCACAGAGATAAGGTTAGGAATAGGTTTAGAACCAGTTTCAGATTTGGGTAGGTATACTAAGATTAATCTGGGCAATGCGGAATGCCGAATTTCTTCAGGAAAAGGCTACGTAATCAGGATTCATCTCCATGTCTAGGAGTTTGATTGATGATAAATCAGTTCATTGCTCATTGTTCTTAGTTTGTTGATTCTATCGGTCTATTCAGATTGAATCCAGGAAGTTCCGAATTGACAAGTCAAGGTTGGTTGGATGAAATAGACGAGGAATTATTTTCTACGTCATCTAGATCGGTTATAACCAGACAAGGTGTTGAAACAGGCGAAGAATTGATATTGAGCAACTCATCAAGTAACGATAAGTTGGGTATTGACAAATGTTCACATTGTTACAATGAAACGTTTCGGTGGCATAAGAAACAATGTCATTCATATGAAGGCGAGTGGCTTAAATATCACCACTGAGAGAATGGACTGGATCTAGATAGCACGCATAGTCATTAAAAATTGATGAACTTATTACCCTGATGCAAGTTAGGTGAAACAAATTAGAATACAAACCTCTGAAGCTGACCCAGTCAGCGCTACCGGACAAACAATTTACAATCACTAGCATAACGTTTCAGCATTTTTGGGATGAAGAGTCAGTGAAATGAAATTTAAAAAACAATACTTGCCCTAAAGGTGCAAATAAAAAGATCAACAAGAATATTGATCGGATATATGAAAGCAGAACGGGCGTCAAAATATGTTGCGAGTTCGCAGAATTGAATTTGGATTAAGTTCGAAAGTACAGTGCAGAAAGGTAAATGTAAGAAAACATGTTCGAACGATTGGGCGACAATACACAGAGCCATGGTGCTCAGTCACCTCGTTGACCAGCATGTGCAATAAACCCACGTATTGAAAAGAAATCGAGACTTTAAGGTTTTTCAAGGTTACAAGTAACCACTGAGGTAGTTCAAATGATATATGTACATATGTATATACAAGTGCAAGGGAACGACAGTGATTGTCGAAGCACTTGATCCCGATGGTCGGAACTCTCGACGAAAAATCTAAAGATCCGAAAAAGTTACTAATTACTCCAGGTGACTAGTTCACAATATCATAGAAGAGATCAGAGCATGTTCTGAGCTCCATTCGAGGCTAACCAATGGCTTAAGCAGAAATAGGTGAATGCCAAACATTTGGCGTGTCTAACTCAACAAATTAGACAGAATCAAGTTTTTCGCTGGACTAAAAGTTTTTCGCTGGACTAAAATATTTAATAAAATCTCAAAATACGCTATTTTTATATAAAATCTGTAATATATGTTAATTTTCTCTCTCTAACTGTCTCTTACATAAGTCCCACAATAGATTTATTCACATTTTTAATAGTCTTATTTTTATTTACGTTTACTTTTAACAATGTCTACAATTGACTTTCAATGGAACAAAAACCTAAACGATTACAATATTCCAATCTGGATTCAGGAATGGCTTTCAAATTGTAATTTCATCAGCAGTCAGAGATTTTTTATGGATAAAGTAATGATTGGTTTACAACAAAAATGCATTATCCTTATATGAAAGATACTTTTCAAGAATCGATAAATAATACATATGAACATATGTATATATTGTATGGACTAATCGTTTGAGTGTCGCTTACGAGTTGTGAACAAAACAACACAGGACTCATGCATTTTTTTTTTTAATCGAAATGCAGTATTGATACATAGTGAGTGTAAATGTGCCATTTTTTTTCGTATGAAACACTTCGTAGGAACATTTTCCTTACAAATAGTTTTAAGAGCTCAACTTCATATAAGAAATGAATTGGTTATGAAATCATTATTTTGTGCATAAAACAAATCAAATTTTCATAAAAAAATAATGAATTTTGGTGAATGATTGACGTTCAAAAATTTTGTCTGTGTATTCGAAAAAAATGTTGTAAATTATAACGAACGCAAAATTCCACTCCTCATAAAGCAAATATTGAAACCAAGCGTCAGACAAACTTTTATAGATCAAACACAAAATCGAATATTTGAAGGTTAAAGAGATTACCGTTGCATTCCGTACGGAAGAGTCTTTTGTCCGCTTGTGCTCCTGCTCTATATGCCAGAAATAGCTTTAAAAAAATTACTCTACGACCATGACAATACTAGTTATCTAGTGGTAGGAAACACCAGCTCGTAGGTCAACGTTAAAAAAGTTAAGTTATAGAATTTTATATCTGACCTTTAGAGAAGAAGACACAGTACAAGCCGACTATTACTATCACTATTTTACTTGAAACCAAAACCAATCAAGAAGACCAACTATTTAGGTATTCAAATTCTCTCCAATGTTCATAGCCACGTCTACTTTTTTGGGGCGTTTTCATTAAAAACTTCATGTATCACTCTCCAACATTTGAAGTTATCACAGTAACTTAACAAAATAAAGTGCACGACTGGGTTGAAAGTATTTGCATTTTAACGCTATTTGAGCATTGAAACTCAAGTGGGCGTGGCATTCTCCATTTTTGTTAAAATTGAAAAACATTGAAAAAAAAAACAAATAAATTTTAAAAAAGTGTGGGCTGCAGTTTCCACTTTAGTAGGACTAGTACAAAGGAAGAAGGATAGGGTATAATACTATCCGTTCCAGAGAATATGTAGCTTTTCTGTATTTTTAACTAACAGATTAAAAAAAGCTAAGGTTATACATATGTATTTCTTTTTACAGAGTTGTGAAGGAATAGTGTCACTTGTTTGCACTTAACATGTATCCAAAACCATTCAACTTTAACATGCAATACACTAAAATAATTTATTATTTACAACAACGCCATCACACTACAACACACGACAAAACATCGTACTAGGCCGTCAGATGTAATGAATTAATAACGAAACCACAAACTTTGTCAAACTTCCATAGCAAATGATTGCCGTCGACGGCCTCTACGTCGACCGACCCAAGAAAGTAATTTAATTACTACACCCACTCCCCCCCGGGGAGGGTAATAGTAATAAATTGCAAATTGCAAATCAGAGTGCAAATTTCCATAAACCAGGAACAAATTTAAAAGTTTTGACATTAAAAAAGTCCCTAATTGTGAAACCAACCCAGCAAGTAATTAAATTTGCGATAACCCTCTTCATTACCCGAAGTAATGAACGCAACACACATCCCCATACTGTCTGGAGTCAAGCAAACCTTTACCTCCTCGCATCCGCAGTCGAAATTATGCAAACCTCGACACCTAAGGACTCGCCAAGAGGAAAAAATCTTTCATTTCAACCAGCAATTCGAATTTCTGTTTCAAATAAATTTGCATACGAAATCATCTGGTATTTTGTTTATTAAAAAAAAAAAAGAAAAAAACAAACCCAAACTGCTAAGCTTACAACATTTGCAACGCCATGAATACGGTGTCCCACGAACAGCACAGAACCACACTAATTTCAATACCATTTCGGCCTGTCCCGTCACAGAAATTTTGACCCCCGTAATTCCCGTAATCTACCCCAAAAGAGGCAAAGTAAACTTTATCTGCACCCATCTCGCCATTTGTTTTCTATTATTTAAAATAATTCCTCCTCTTATCGCACCTAGTTCCTGTTATTGCTGTGCGAGATGTAGCACGAAGGACATCCACCCCTCGGATTGGTGCGAGATCTCGAATCTCGAATCGCTCTAAGGACAAATCTGCCCATGATAACGAGAGTGTGCTGCTGTATATCGAATGCGGCCAGTTTAGAGCAAACAGAAACGCAAAGCGTCTCACGAAGAAAGACGCAGCTGAAAATTCTGGTAAATTTGCATAAGGAAACGTTCGAGAGGAAAATCTGTGGAAATTAGTGCTTTTATTTTGGGATAAATTAAAGAATAGAGCGGAGTTCAGAAATGGAGATGGGCACTAGAGATGGGCCCACTGAGGGACATCACTTGGGGGCGGGAGAGGTTGATCGAAATAATGAGACGTTCTGGTGCGGATTCTGAGGGAAATTCGCAGAGAGAGAGACTGCCACAGACAGAGGCCCAGATTGATGAACAGAGGGAATTCCACGGATGACCCTCGTTGCTGCTCGATGGGATATTTACAAATGCAAATTCGCTTTGGGTTTTCCATCATGAAATGCAGATGGATGGAAGGACATTAATTTGTTTAATAAAAATTTAATATAGGGAAGTTGAAGGCAAACCATTGAAGGAAGCACAGATTTGTTTTGATTTACGTTAGGCTTAGGATTTATAGTTGTTGGTCTGTTAAGGTATTCCGTAAAGGACGACGACGACTTTGCCTCAGAGTAATAATATGGTACAAGCACTCAAAATAAAATGTGTTTGAACGTTTTTGAATCCCTTAAAGCTCTCTCTTAATCCTTCAGCGGTTTTTAATAGTGAAAACATAAGGCCTAAGTCTTGGACTAGGTAAAACCAATTATAATTTAATATGATGCAGGACTCGTACTTGAGAAAGTTTTCGTTTTTTTAGTCTGTCACAGCGATTAGAATTGCGACATCGGGGGTTGAATTACCACTTCAGTTATCGAGCAATACGTGACTCAATGATGTTGATTTGGTATGACCGTTTGCGTGAAGGGGAGACAAGTATCGAATTCTGGCATTCTGTCATCGGTGACTGATGGGTTTTGTGCGATAGGGTTGTCTGGGACGACTTGACGTACATGTTAGAGACACAATGGAAGAATAAATTTATTTGTTGCTATTTGCATCGTTCTTAATTTATTATCTCAATTTATTGCAGGTCGAGTTTAAGTGGAAAACTTATTCAAAAGTAGGTTTTTTTATTCCAAATTATGCGGCCGGAATGTTGATTTTCTTCTCTCTCTCTACTTATCCTGGGTAATGAGGGGTTCAGTGTTGTAGCCTACGCGGATGACAAGGCTCAAGGGTATTGAATTGCAAATTGCAGATCACGTCAGATATGTGGCGTTTCTTGTTTCTCGACAAGAAACTCAGTTCAAAACTGACTACTCAGGACCGTTCTAGGAAGGCCTTAATTGCCCTTTATTCATGTAGGAAGGCTATTGGCCTGTAATGGCCTCTTTGACCCCGTATTGTACATTGGAAATATATGGCAGTCGTTAGACCTACCCTTATGTACGGAGTCGTTGTTTGGCAATGTTGCAATACTTGAGAAGGTCTAAAGGCTATTTTGCGCCTGGTGCGCCCTTAGAACCACTCCTACAGCAGCATTGAAAACTGTGTTCCATCTCCTTCCCATTGATATCTTTGGGTAACTGGTGGTTGCTAAAGCAGGACTAAGCTTAGGGAATCTATGCAGGCAGCCTAAACGGGCATAACACTATTCGTAGTAATTCGGACTTTAACGTCAAGTACAGAGCCAGGATTTCTAGTAGAGGTGCTTGGGAATCGGGAGAAATTCTAAACAAATCTTTGACAGAAATCTACACAGGCGGATCAAAGACAGTATCTGGGACAGGTACAGCGGTTTACTCCAGGGCACTAGATTGGTATACCACCACACGAATGTCAGACCATTGTAGCCTATTGCAAACAGAAGTCACAGCAGTCCGTGAAGCCGCGACCTGGCTTTCGATTAACTCAATAGAGTGGAGCGTTATTGTTTTCGATATAGACAGTCAAGGTGCGAAAAAAACCATGGAATCCCAATCATTCGATCCAAGCTGGTAAAGCAATGCTGCGTATCCCTCAACGAGATTGCTGCTTGGTGCGACGTAGCCCTGTGCTGGGCTCTTGGTTACATGAATATTTCAGCAAATCGGACGAACTAGCTAGGGAAGTTGCAATTCAAAGAGTCCCTGATAATTAAATCGATAAAGTTTCAACTAGACACCGCAGCCATCAGAATGGCAACAATATCAGTACTTGTCTCTCTTCCAAACGAATTTAGCCAAACCTGAATTTCAGGCAAATTAGTAGAATTATTTCTGTCAATAGGACAACCCAGGAAATATAAGGGCACTGTATGGTAAGCAGGTATGCCAGCAGACAAGTAGGTGCTCCCTTCAACGATTTCTTCTGAAGCTGTAGAGACGACGAGAAGGAATAAACCATAGCACATCTCCTGTGCACCTGTCCTACCCTATCGGTTCTGAGAAGGAAAACCTTTGTTGAGTACTTTTTCACAGATCTCAACGATATTGCAAGGCTAGACTTAGGCAGAATAAAAATCTTCGTCACCGGGTCAAACTGACTGACTGGACCTTTCTTTGGTCTAAGTATGTACGTCCTTGCTTATTTAGTAGGGATACACACCCAACCTATCCCAAACAAACAATGCAGAAATATAGGAAATGAGACATACTAGCCAGAAAAGGATCTTAATCAACCTTCATGATGCTAAGACCGCTCTGTAGGTTACTCATCAGCACTGCAAAATGTTGTATTAAAATCTGGCTGAAACCAAAGCTCACTATTACTAGACGACTATAGATGGTAATAGACAAGTTAATATGTTCATGTCAAACATCATCTTTGAATGCTTGCAGTGACTAGCGTACCTGAGGTAGAAGGTGTTTATTAGATACATCTCCATTAGTGCACTGTGTCAATTCTAGACTATTGATTGAGACTTTAAAATGTTGTAACTTGGCTGTTGATACAGTACTACTGAGTTCTTGAACTCATTCAAACCAAGGTAGGTAGGTAGGTAGAATGGGGTGGCCACAAGTGCAGGCAACACTAGTATTGCTGGTGGATCTATTGTGAGCCGTTGTCGTGGGTTTACTTGAGAACAAATACAATGTTTCTTTGGGGTCGCTCCATGTCCTCCCAGAACCGCCCCTAAGTTGTTAAAAATTTTGGGATGGTTGATGGTGACTTTCCCTACAGGTCCCCCAATTCTTCGAATAAGTAATGACCGAGGGTCACTTTTCTAGCTCTGCATAGGCTTGGGCCTTCGCAGAGGAAGTGAAAAATACATTCTACTGGATCTGTGTCTTCACTGCCTCTGCAGAGGACATCAGTTTCTATTCGCATTCGACAACGGTGGGCCGCCATGAGGTTGTGACCGATAATGATCCCCGTGAAGAGTACTGAATTGGTTCTGTTAAGTACCAGGATTTGTTTGGTTTTGGCGATATTTTGATGGCAGTAGGTTCCATCTCATTAGCTAGTTTCACGAAGGTGTTTAACAAGAGCTTGGGGCGGTAGACCATTGTCAGGACCCCTTTCTTGCTATTTCTTTCGCTAGTTCGTTCCCTTGAATGCCGCTATGTCCAAAGGAGCGCAACGTCATGGTTTGGCGTGAGTGCTGTGAGTTTTTCACGACAACGTTTAACCAGTTTTGACTTGACGACTGTGGATGAGATGGCCTTCATGCCAGCTTGACTGTCAATATAGATGTCGATCGTCTTCGTGACGTTTTCTCGTGATGCTTCTGCTATTGCTAGTACTTCCGCTTGGAACACACGGCCGTGGTTTGGAGTCTCAGAGAGCAGGCAATTTCGTATTCGTCTGCGAAAATCGAGATATTATTTGAGTTTGTGGCCCTGTCGTTAGTTCAATTGTTGTTTTAACTGTTAGTGTGGCCGCTTCGCAGTGGTATGATGTCCCATGTCTCCCTTTTCCGCAAGTTAGATTGCTTCAAGAGTAGAGTACGCTTCGCAGCTGTTTCCTTTAGATGTAGCTCTAGCGGGCTTAGGGCAAGTGTGGTATCAAGGCCTTCAGGCGGTGTGGTTCGTATAGCACTGGTAGTCCCTGTACATGCTAGTCTTTGTATCCCGGTCAGTGCACGGAGGTATGTGCTCTTATCTGCTGCAGAACACCAGACTAGTCACCCATTGGGTAACATGGGTCTGACCATGGTAGTGTACATCTAGTGGATTTTGGCGGGTTTATCTCGAGTCGAGTCGATGTATTCGAATCTATTTATCTAAATATGATATGATATGTATGTATGATATGTATATGACCATTTACATACTATGTGGCTTCAATTTTATGTAAAAATCCAATCAGTTTGCGTGCGAAATCTCTTTATAGCACACACTTACGAAGGTACTTTAAAAAAAAAAATACAAAATAAATTGATGCCTGAAAGTGTTTTTCAGCAACATTGATTATTTGCAGGTCGATTGTAAAGACGACAATATCGATCATAAACGGGTTTAAATATCACCAATTCAATTTCAATCGCTTTCAAATAAACTCATAAAAATCCCCAAGCATATAAATTACGAGGAGTGTGCTGCACAGTCCTGTGCTTGTGCAGAAAAATACGACCAGTAAGTTCATCTCTCATATTTTCAGCTCTGTTGGTAAGGTGCAATTTTTTATTATCTGCCCCGAACGTCATACTCCTCGTTGCTCCTCGTTGCTCTCGACAACAAATTCAGGTGCATTTCATGTATTTTTATCCCCCTTTATTACCATGGAATAAAGGGAAGAGAAAATAACAACAAAACGACTTGAGGTAGCTTCAAAGCAATATTATCCGCTCATTGTTGATGCTGAAAATTCTCCCAAACATATCCCGAATTCATAGTGCTTCCAGGTACAGATACAAAAAGTTACATACATACATACATACATATGTATGTACATACAACATTTTCTTTTCATTACCATCGTTTGACATTTCATTCAACCACCCTGGATGTGAAACATGTCTCATGCTCTCTTTTCGCCTTTCCAGATGATTTCTTTTGCGAAAATTACTTGCTCAACCCTGGTTTTGGTATTGCTGGCAATCAAAATCGGAAACGCTTGCAGAGTTTCAGAGTTTCCCTGTCGCGGCAGCAGCGTGTGTGTGCCCTTGGATAAGTACTGCGACGGAAAGGACGACTGCGGGGATGCTAGCGACGAGCCAAAATATTGTACCGGTAAGTATATGTGGTATATTTTTAGACAAACAATAACCAAAAAATCCACACATGTTCTAAACACATACACACACACACGTATATTCATTTTACATTTTAAAGAATTGAAATATTTTCCAGTTTTGGGTGGCAGTTCATGTCTATAATGATTACACACGCTGCTGCGGCGGCAGCGGCGGCGGTGGCGGCATGTCGTATGTGTGCATGTGATGGGTGAAATTACCAAATTAAAGGGATGATTGAACAAATTTAGAATTTCATGCAAAAGACAAAAGACGAAAGGACGAACAGTCAGAGTCTATGAATATGTTTATTTACTGCCGACGGGTCGTTACTGCGTGCCGATACAAATTGCAGCTTTTCACTTCACCATAGCGCGTCGAGTGCGGCGAGGGTGTCGTACTCCTGCCAACACCCACTTTCGTTGGTTGTTTTAAGTCGTGAAACTCAACCGTTGTGCAAAGTTATAGAGTGGGTTATCGTGGAAGTAAGGACTCCATTTAAGGACATTGACTGTCTATAAGGAAATAAAAAGTTTTAGTCTTCCTCGTAGGGTCTGCGTAATGAGCTTGTAATTTATGCTCGATATTCAAATTAAGCAGATTTGAAGCTTGCGGTGGAATACACGCTCTGCGTCTTTGCGAAAATTTCATTAAATATTTCGTACATGCTTCGTGGTTAAATTGAGGAATATGGAGGTATTAAGAGGTGATTGGGGCTTGTTCACGCTTCGCAAGGGTGGCCAGATGGAGGCGAACACTTAATGCTTATTTTTTTTTTCCTCCTTCGTAATAAATGCAAATTGAAGTAATTTTAGTGGAACGGTATATTACAGGATTATGAAAAGAAAGGTAAAGCTGTTCTCGTTTAATTTTCGTTCAATGCAAGTTAAAATTTTAAGTTTTTCATTAAGGTAGGATAGATAATATGAAATACGAGTTTAATAAGAAACTTAATCCCTTCTTATCCTCCTATCGATCGGCAAAGTTAAGTTTAATATTAAGTGAGTGCTTTACACGAGCTGTACTAGGACAAGTCTCAACTTGATTAGTATCAAAGAGTGTTTGTATGTATGTCTATTTCATATTTAAGTACAGACTGTGCCATTATATAGGGAACATATTATCCTATCGTTTGTGGATCCCAGCAGCAATGTTTTGCACTCACCTAGCTTAACGAGCACGACTTGAAATCTTCACATAACCCTGATGGATTTACTCAAATTTTTTCGATTGGATTCACATTAGGTGGTGTGAATAAACATTAGTTCAACGAAGAGACTTCTCTCACACAATCTGACACTTGTTGCACTATTTCTCTCCATTTTGGGGCGCAAAAGGGCCTGTTTGGATAGACGGAAGCTGTGCCTTTGTTTTGAGGAAAGCCCTTATATATGAAATGGTAAGTTGGGTGGAAAACCAGTGACATTTTATGCATCATAACTCGCATCCTCACTTACCGTTTGGATGAAATATGGCTTTTGATTTTCAAAGCATCTAGGCGCTAAATTTATTTAGAAAATGCATCCCACTCCGATTTTTGTGAAATCGTCGCCTGTCTGGCAGTTGTGGACATACCCTTAGCGGACCGACGAGTTCACAATGGCGGCTAAGCTATCTACCAGAACTTGAAATAGGCCAGACCTTGTTATAGGCTCCTGCCAGTTGTTTATATACCCTAAAGTAGAGTACACACTATCAACCTGTGTTCACGATCGACTTTGAATGGAAATAATGTGAACCGCGAGAGTGAATTTTGGTAATGGATCAGCAATAGCGAAACCCAAGGAACAGCAGCAAAACAAGTCCCATTATCCTGTATTTTGTAAGAATATACAAATGTTCGCATTTTGACTTTATTTTGAAGCTACACGTTATACCGGAAAAAGCGTCTCGAATGTTGGGATCGAACTCGTCCAAATTGGTTGGCTGGTTAGCTTAGGCCCCAGAGAAAATAATCAAGTGTCGCATGATCGCGGTGGCCAATTGATGAACACTTGCATTGAGATGACCCAGTCGCCAAATGTCTCCTTCACAACTTCAAGCGTTGCGTGTCTTATATGGCATGTAGCGCCATGTTGTATGCCACAGCTCGGATATATCGATGTTGCCGAACTTCGGCCACATACTGTTGGTTGACATCACCCTATACATGAGACCATTGACAGTAACGGTGTCTCCTTCCTCATTTAAAAAAAAAAATAAGGTCTCATGCCGCACTAACTAAAGAGTCAAGCTTTGTAAATGCATTGATGCTTGGTCGGACACTTGTCGCTCTAATAACGGCAATTCTGCTAGTTAATATAGCCGCTGAGCCAAAAATGGATAACTTTTTGGCCAAAACCCAGATATACAGCCAACATTTCCAGCGACCAGGTAAAGAACTCACGTTGTTGTCCTTGGGCGTCCCGCTTTAATTTTTGAGTCACTACAATCTTATACCGATGTAGCCCCAAAACAAGCCGCAAAATAAACCGGGATGACTCTCTGGCGATGTCCAATCCAGATGATCGCCGTACCAATCTCTTCCTAATGGGTAGCTTAAAATCCACAAGAGTGTACACATACTCAAACACACACTACACACTGAAGCCATGAAGACGACCAACCTTAAGACGAAATTCATGTTGGGTATTTACAACTTAGCCGAAATTTCGACATTTTTTCATAATTCCGCACATTCGGCAAACGTGAAACTATGCATAGGTAATAGAACGGCAAACCTTACTGAATGTTTTGACAGTTGCATGTCATTATATCATTGCTATCTGGCCACCCTATATTTGAGGTTAAAAAGAGAAACGAATATTCCTTATATATGTATGTATATGTTGGCCTTAAGCGGAGGACCGTCTTTAATTGTTTTTGACTAAAAATGTCGCATTCCACCTTATAAGTGTTAAAAAATCGGCAAACGTCATTGGCAGATCCACTTTTTCGCAGTTCTCTGTCATACCTAGTCTGATCATAGTAATGTCAAGTTTGATTAAAATTTCAAAATCGAAATGTTTCACAACAACAGTATTTGCAATGGAAGTAAAAATGGAACACAAATTATTTAAGAGGAAGACAGATGGCATAGAACAAGAAGAATTCATCAAAATCTTATAATTTTTTCATGTTTCTCTCCAATTGCACTGGGAAAGCCGTATTTTGATTCCCCGCCTCACTGAGCTTTTGTCATTTCCTCGATTGATGATGGAAATTCGGTTTAAGGATTTGCACATACTTATGTATGTATGACACATAATACACTTGCCAGATGGTTTTTGGTATATTCGAGTTGTGAACTTCAATGTCCTCACCAACCAAGGCCACCATCTTCTCTTGGTACATATGGCACGACCACGGATTTCATCAGCAAAATCGTAAAGGAATTGATTGCTTAGCCATTCTCTAAATTTTGGAAATCGAATCGGTTAAGGCTCTTTAAATTATTCTCTGTGCCAATGAAAGGTCAGGAACTAAAACTTATTAAATGTGTTCATTGAATTTTAAAACAAGGTAGAACAGAACAGTTTCATGAAAAATGTCAGACAAATTAGAACAGTCAGTCATTCGTCAAATAAAGTTGTCAAAACAAATTGCGGTTCACTTTTCCTTCGTCGGGAAAATGAAAATGTTTTGAAATGAAAAAAGAATTTAAAATATTCTTTCGGTAATATTCGGTAGCAATTAAAATAAATAAAAACGTATCTGAAATACAAGACTTAACAAATTAAGGGCAATGACAAAACGATGACAGCTTACTTTGTCAGTTTCGACGAATCTGTTCTAACTAAGTATTAAGTGCAGAATATCCTGTTCTAAACTGTTCTAGAATAACCTCATCGAACAGGAATCAAATCAGTTTTGAACAGAAAATTCCTTTTTGAACACCAAAAGTTGAACTTTTAAATGTTCAGGTTGGGCCAAGTTTTTTTAAAAAAAATTCTTATTGCATCAAAATTGTATTTATGGAACAAAACGTTTCGTTCAAGTGGATGTCCCGGCTGGCTTCGAAGTGGTGCATTCTGTCACTTAAATTTTCCAAGAATTTGTTGACGGTTTCGGGCTGTAGCTCACGAATTGCTTGAATGATAATGGCCTTAAGTGCTTGAATTGTTTCCGGATTGTTGGCATATCATCGGTACTTCACGGTTCCCCAAAGGGGTCAAATCGCAGCTTCGAGGCGGGCAATTGAATTCGCCACGACGGCTGATAGCACGATTTGGGAATTTAGTGCGCAAAAGATCGATAAAGACAATGGAATGGGCTATGTGGCCTAGCGCGCCATCCTGCATGAACCAGAGATCGTCCAAATTCATGTCTTCAATTTCACCTTGTAAGCGCATAATCCGAGATCTTTGTGCAGAATTCTCCTCAGATGAGATCGTCTCACACTCTCGGCTACACCAGCCACATTCTCATCTGTACGACGACGGGGACCATGAGTGTTGTCCACTAGCAGTTTTTGGACAAACTTGCGTACAGTAGGAGCGGTGGATGCTTCATTTCGCCCAAAAATTCTTTTCAAATAACGCACTGTGTGGGATACACAGCACTCACTTTGGATATAAGTTTTCAATATTTCCCAACGTTGTTTAAGCATAAAGTGACTTATTTCGGTCCGCGGAGGTATGATACTGACTTTCTGTCAAGATTTCGAGCAATAAACAGACGTCAGTGGCAAAATAACCTATGATTTAAAAAGAAAGCACTAGATGGCCCACCCTGTATACTCTTTGGCTTTTGGTGCCATGGCAAATCATAAACAATTTGATAAATGACTTTGACAGTTCTGTACTCTACATGTCTCCTGTTTCATGCCGCAGTGGATTCTCATATAAAGGTTTCTTCTCAAACTACTCATGGTAAAGGTCTTAATTTTCGAAAACGTGATACTGAGGGTTCATTTGACTTATTTTCATCTGACAAACACTTTCTGACTTTCATTTAGCCTTAACCTAATGTGTTCAAAACGTGCGTGAAAGCCACCGCAGACACATTCTCATTTTGAAACCTTTAATCCGCCACTGTAAATGAAATTTACCCTAAAATTTCGTTTCCTGGTTTAGACAATGAAAGTGCTTAAATCATTCTGAATATTTGTTTGTTTTTCCGCATCCGATTATCAGTCATGATATGCGCTTTAAAAACCACCATTGGAATCATTGGCAGGCTGCTGGGGTAGAGTCCATTATTGTCCTGGCATTTTAAGCGGAAAATATGTGCAGGTAATCCCAATGAACTGCCATGGAATAAAACATAAAAAAAATATCTCCAAATTATACTAAAGCACCTGTTACATAGGTCCGATGATTAATTGTTTTGACTTAATTGCATCCGGTAATAGTTTAATAATGGAAATGACAGCATGAAACGATGTCCTTACGGGAATAGAATTTACCTCGCTGAACACACAGCAAACAGCGGGCCATGCAATATGATTTTGGGATACTCTGTACGTTTTGTGATAGAGGAACCCCCTCAAAGCCAAATATTCCCATCGGAGGGAGTACTGGCTTTGCTTAAAGTATGATAACCATTGGACATAAAATAAATTCCATTGTTTTTGGCATTGAGAGGTAGACAGTTGTTCAAGTTGTGGAGGGGTTTCGACGGCTTGTAATACGAAGCACAGTTTGATACTTTTGTATGTTTAAATTGGCTATAATCAAATTGAGGTAATTCTTTTTCTGCAGGCTTAGCTTAAAGCATTCTTGTTTTTTAGGGCTCTTTGATTGTCTGATATGGACACAGACGTTTAGACCTCAGGGAATAAGTGATCTTTGTAATTGGCTAAAACACCGCCTGTTCCGTGCCACCGGTGAACTTAAGTGATTCTATATTGATGTTGCTACCTTGGCCGATACGGATCTGTATGTGCAGCATACTCTGAATGGTGCTCCTCTATGCATATACCTGCTGGAGAATTGACTTATCGCAAGTAGATTGCTTATGGGCTGCTTAGGTCCTCCAATATTGCGCATTAGGCTAGATATTGCGACATCAGCTCCATTAACCTTCAAGCTTGGCTAAGTGCTCGCTACTGTTGTGCAGTACATCTAGGAACATTATGTAAGCTTTTGAGTTGAAACTTGTTCTCCTGCTTGTAAGGACAAGTTGAGGTTTGTTGTAAACTAATTTCAGACCTGTTAAGCAAATTATGTCTTCTGCTTTTGATAGTGATGTTGCAGTTTTGTGTCACCTTCTTCTGGTTGAATGGCTTCCTTTAGGACGAAGTTTCATTTATTCTGGAAATCTTGTCGCTTTTCATTGAAGCCGCTGTGCATAGGACTTCCCTAGTTGTGACGGGTTCTATTGGTATCGTATCTTCAGTTATTATGGGGCAAAGGAACACACTGTGGTTCCTTTAGAATAGACCACTTGCTATTATATTTATCATGTCGATCAATAACTATCTTGTTATGGTGGTTCCCTCCGGGTTATGTTGGAGATCTCCTCTGAAAAATTTCGTTTTACTTTGTTTCCGAAATTCCTTTGTTTTCATCAGCACATTCGAGTTCTTCCATTTTTCTTGCTCTTGCGTGGGATGGGTGCCTATGGATGCCAATTGGGATCGGTATGTTACTCTGCCAATAATCGGACATCTCGTGCTAGCTAGGTTGTTAAGTTCCAGTTCAATTTCTGTCAGTGGCATTGTGAAACCTAGACTGTCTAAGCTTTATGGTCTTAAATATGTTGGCCCAATGATCACTGTTTATGTAGAGATCGGAGACATTCCATTTAGGTTTTTTCTTATGTCTCTACTGACCTCTAATTGGCTTAGTAGCTCAAAGCTAGCAAATGCATCCAGCTATGCTTAGTCTCTGTTATTAATCCTCGTACTACCTCTTTCGAATGTCCATCTTTTAATCATGCAACATCAACTAGAAATGATCGTACTCTGTGGAGCATAACAGCCAGTTGAAGATGTGGATTCCCTTAATTTTGTTTGTGTTTTTGCAATCGAATGCCTATTTTTCGCAAGATTGCCCTTTTCTACATATTTCACATAAAAAGGTTTATACTGCTCATATTGAGGACTTACTTACTTACTTAGGTAGCGCTAGCTGCACACTCCAAGTCCCCTTCTACTTGTGCGCTCCACCTTAGGCGGAGTCTTCCTCTACTGTGTTTTCCTCCGGGTTTGATTCAAAAACTCTACGGGCCGGAGCATTGGTGTCCATTCGTTCTACATATCCTAGCCATCTCAAACGACTGATACGCATAGGTGGATGTCGCTGTACAGCTCGTATAGTTCGTCGTTGAATCTCCTCTTCCAAAGCCGGTCAACGCAAACGGGACCGAAAATTATACGAAGAATCTTTCTCTCAAAGCGATCTCTTCATCCGCTTTAGAGGGGGTCAACGCTTCAGCCCCATAAAGCAGGACTGGGATGATCAGGGTCTTACATAGAGTTGCTTTAGTTCTTCGGAAAAGTCCTTTGCTACTCAATTGCCTACGTAGCCCAAAGAAACCGAGATTGGCAAGAGTTATTGATTATTGAGGACTAGGTCTGCTTTTTCATCTTTGACTTCCCAGTGATTAAGATTTATCTGGATGCACATCATTGCATCTACAAGGGCATATAAAGATCCTGTCATATTAGGTACTCTTTGGGTCCATAGTGTACTTTTAAACTACAAGCTCCTTGAATCCTCGTCGTAGGTACGTTCCTGTTCAGTCCACTTCATTTTTGCAGTGCCTGGCATATGCCTACTCTGCACTTAACTTAACCGATCTTTGCATAGGTACACCCTGCAGTAGGTAGTTGGTTGACTGCATCAACTATAAAAGTAGGCGGCTTGTTTTGGGTTCACATTCCTGGATTTGATCGGATCTTTCGTAATGCTTCCTGGTGTCGGGAGTTGTTATTTGTGTCGTCGCTTTGTGTAAAGCTGAACCGCATTTAGTGGACCCAAGGTTTATATTTTAGCTTCTGCTTGAAGGATTTTAGCCTCCTATGCATCACTATATCCATCCTCTAACTTCCTCTTCGCATCTCTGACCTGACTTTCAGTTTCAGAGATCTTTTCAGCGCAAAGTTTGTTCGTGTTCTATCGTCGTGGATTTCAAACTGACGGCTTAAACAATGCCTTGATCTTGCAAATGTTACCTCCCATTAACTGTTTGATTAAACATTTTTTTCTATCCTCCATCTTATTCTATCTAGTTTTCCAGATTGTCCAAAATAGATAGCTGGTTTGTCGCAGTCTTCGTATGATCTTTTAGTGTATAATCCAAGCGTAAGGGTTTCAGCAACTCTAGAACTCATTTAGTTGGCTACTTTGGAGCTTTCTGACTCCTTAGGAGGGCGTCTTCACAGTAAATCTCACTTGTTATTGTGAACGAAGCGGTGTAGTCATTTATATCTGGAAATATCCTATTTGTGGGTATTCCTTGACTAGGGTGTTATTTTCTACACCAGTTATTAAAACGTGAAATGCGTGGAGTTACTTCCCACATAAAAGTACTCACTGTCGAGGGAAAATAATTTTACACTAAAAATCTGGATTTGTTCCCACCTAATATGTTTCCACACATCGTTCCCTACGTACCACGGAAAGTCTGGTACTTAAAAGAGCAGTAACACCATTGGAGTCTCATAAATAAATCTTCCGCAGAGAGAAGCGCTTTTACGTGCGGATTTGCCTGCATCAAGTAATTTGTGTTCAATGGTACCGCTCACGTTCGAGTCAAGAATATTAAAAATTGGTTGCCACCTTAGCCCCTTCGAAGTAACAGGGAAAAGATAGATTTGATTGGTATTCCCGGCAAACTTTTTATCCAAGCCACCACAGGTCATAGTGGATTTTCGGTTTAGCCTGGCTTTTTCTCTTTAAAAGAGTAATCACTTCCTCCAGTTGATAGATAGATAGATGGGTGTGACTCCTGATGACCTCTTTGCTAAGCCTTATTAGCTTTAGCCCTGCTGCTCACGTTGGGATGAAAGTTATACCCTTTCGAAACCTACTTGGTATCAGATTCTTGTTGGATATAGGTATGTAGCAAGGATCTTTCAATTCCAGTATTTAATTGTCTGATAGTGTTATTCATTTAAAGAAAAAATGTAATAAGATTGAAAGGATATTTTTTAAAGAATTTAATAATCGAAGCCCTAGAACATTTTTAACATTGTTTCATATTCCTATCATTTCAGTTTGCAATCGAACGTACTACGGAGACGTTGGAAGGACATATTCCATAAAAGTGCCGACGCCACAATGGAATAAGCTGCCTTTTCTGTGCCACTTGACATTCACAGCATCCGGACATGATCAAGGAGACATTGTTCAGGTAATAAACTGCACATTGTTTTAAGCATGCTCCACTTCGCACCCTGCACCGCAATGATATCTTTCTCACTCACAATGGAGTTCACCCTCCCATCCCTTGGGATATTTTGAATTAATGTGCCAGATAGAACAGAACCATTCATTGTCTCTTCATATTGCACACACATACAGTATCTACCATTCAATTCAAGTACATTCCGTCGTGTCCGAAGTACAATCGCGCCCAAAGACCTTCCGCAACTGGGGGTTATACACATTGTTTACCAAATGCTTGTTGTGTCATCGCATCTTGCCAGCCATTGTGTACACATCCTTGCTAGCTGCCGCAGATTTCTTGTACCACAACATTACTGTGGCGTCCCGAATGCAAAATTTTCAGCTCTTAAGTGATTTCAACGTTCCTGGTACATTGCAAATAATATTAACTTAACTTGTCCCTGCCGTCCCACGTTGCGTCCGTGTTTTGCAGACGCAATCGCGTCTTCTTCGAGAGGAACCTCAAGAGTTGCACAGTGAACGTATGTGTAGGTAGAGCAGCTACTCGGAGGAAAAGCGTTGATATTGCCACTTGTAAGAGTGCTTATTTCAGGCTGGCAACCACCTGAATTAAATGAACTCTCCGTTCGTTCGCCTCATGCTTTCCGCATCCCGCCTCCCGCTTCCAGGATCCTGCTAACCCGGCTGGTTGCTTTTGTTTTCGCTTAAATGCTGCATAACACTCCCGAAGGGGTTGGTCTGGTGGTGTAACCCAACACATTGCTGGAAAAATGGCGTTTAAGTGGGGACGTGTGTCGTCCACACGTACTACATTCGACATTAAAATGTTTCACGATGTTCCGGCCGAAAGCAAAACCGTGCCGCAGCACATTACCATGATTCCCAGCGGACGAGTACTAAAATCGCATAGAATCGCATATTCAAAAGCGGAATGAACAACACAGACAAAAAAGAGGTTTCGTGTCATTCTTCGTGGCTCTTTCGTCACCATGTCACGTAGACACTCTTGACATGGTATGCCCGGGCCAGGGGAGGCTCGTCACATCCCACGCAGGATAGACGGAATCTAGATTTAGGGGATAACGAGTGATGTTTGATGGGGAACACCAGATACAAGACTGACGAAGAAGAATGGAGGCGGCCGGAGGAACAGAGATTGAGTTGAGATGCGAAAAGAGCATACTAATACCTGCAAAGCGACACAACGGCTCACAATGCCACACATACTCCTACAACCAACCAGCCAGCCAGCCAGCATAGCAGTGTGAAACATTTAGTAGGGGTGGGTAGGCGGGGGGGTTGTTCGTAACCATTTTGAAAATTTAAGAGGAACTTTATATCATTCTGCGATAAACATACGCGGCTGATCCACCTCTCATGCAGGTTTTTCGTTTTTCTCCACTCTCGGATAAAGAAATACTAACGATTTAGCGATGTATCTTAGCTGTGTATCCGAGTTTGTGTAGGAAGGACGAACAAAAAAAAAGTATGTTTCATATTTCAATGCTGTGTTGTTTGCATATCGAGATTGTTGGTGCGGCGCGCTCGGGGATCGACGCTGAAATGTCAATTTATATTTGAAGATAATTGATTTGATAGAAAGCGGCAAGCAATAAGGGCTGGAGGGGTCGTTCGCTTTCAACCGAAAGAAGACATCGATGTCATGCGGAATTTATTATATGTTTGTGATGAATAGATAATAATATGCCTTAAGGTCGTTATTAAGACGATGAGAACGTGTTCCAGGCGAGGCATTGAAAATTGGTTCTGAAGGATATTCTTGTGCAGCTTTTGAGAGGATGTCGTATGGAATTATCAATTTAATATTTTAAATGTTATTTATATTACAAATACTTGTTGGCGTGAGTTGTGCGTAGGTAGATGTGTATATTGGTGTGCATGTTTGTGCGAAATTTAATCATGCACATAGTGTTGCCCTACAAACTCGATCCCGGAGGGTGTGATTACGCTTTATGAATTTTCGTGATTTAAGTTGATTGCGTCAGCGCTTGTGGGATTATGCAGATGCGATTTTTTAGTAGGTACCTACTGATTACAAAGAGCACACATTGTTTTGTTAATAAAAGAGAAATAACCGCCTAGAGACATTCGAGTTCTGTAACTTAGATTTCTAATCGAGATTTTCTCCAACGGGACAAGTCTACTTTCGCACTCGTACAGTCGCAGAAGTACTCAAACGACCTAAATTACAAAAATCCGCTGGTCCCCCAATGGTATTTCCCCCATAGTTCTGAAGAGGTGTTCTTCTTCGCTGGCCAAACGTCTGCAAAAGCTTGTCTGTCTATCCTACTCTTCAGGGCTCTTTCCGAGAAGATGGAATAGAGTTTTTGTCCAGCGAATCTTCCTTCCCGTCCAATTGCACTTACATACATGCCTTCTTTCCAAGGTCATGGAAACGCTGATAAATCGTTAGCTTATGGTGACCATACTATGGAAAACCGGCAGTCCACTGGTGACTTAATGGCATATCTCACCGAAAAGTGCAACCAATCGCCCCATCACTTGGGCGAAATATGGATGGTTGCATCAGACATCAGGACTCCGTAAACGATGCAGGAAGTATTTTACACCTTCTGATCTGGCCTCAATTTATAAGGCATTCATCCGCCCAAAGCTGGGATAAAACGCCCATATCTAGTCTGGTGCACCCAAAACCGTTCTGCAGATTCTGAATAGGGTACAGAAACGTTCGTTAAAGCTTATAGGAGATAAAGACTCTATCGCTTCACTTGAACATCGTAGAAATGTTTCGTGTCTTTCCCTATTTTATCGCTTTTTTATGCAAACTGCTTCAGCGAAATCGCCAGTTGCATGCTTCGAATGCACATCAGTTCACCCTCAAGCCTAACTTCGGACATACTGTCGTACTGTCAAATAAAGGGTTTCATCTCTGTATAAGCCGCACTATACCAATGTGGAACGATCTCCCAGGCTCTGCATTCCGTCATCATTACAACATTGAAACATTTAAGGCCAACATCAACCTCCTCTTTTCTTCTTCTCCTTTTCCTTACCGCTCGTGACCTGATTGTCAGTCAAGGGTTTTCATAACCCCTTTGGCACGCGCAAATTAACAAAAAAAAATTTCGAACTCAATTGGACTTAACGTTAGAGAGTACTTTGTCCTGCCACAAAGCAGTATGAACTATTGTACATTTGAGACATTTCGGACAGTGTTGTGTCCCTTTTCGTCGCTCTTCCTCGACCCGTCTTAGAACGAGATACTCTTTGGATTTCTACACAGTTCATGTCTGACTTTGAATTCTCGTGTTAACACTAGCATCTGTTTGACAGAAATCTGGTTCATCCTCCGGATTTCTACGAGTGTGTGCTGCCGTTCCCATATCTTTCATTTCACATATGCCATCCTCCAGAAGACATTAGTATCTTCTTTAGATTTTGAAAAAAAAAACGCAGCTGTCTGACTTTCAAATTTAAAATCACTCATTACAGACCTTCATGTTGATGTATAAATCTTTTGGTTATATCATCACGCCCAAAATTTGCTGTAGTTTCTTAGACTACATGTATGCGCTGTCATTCCGATATTCTAGTTCACAGGTGTCATGAAAAAGTTTCCCAAATAACAAATTGCCCTTCGAACACGGATTGAAACAGTAGGACACTTCCAATCGTATTAAGAATACAACACGCACAGCACGAATGTTTGTATGAAACTAGGCCCTGCGTCCCATGAACCTGTTGCGCCAGATGTTATAAGTATTTACATTTGAATTTGTAGATAACCCTACCATCCATTGTATTTAGTGTTAGTCGCCCCAAGCTTAGCCCTTTTCAATGACGGGTCCCAATCGGATTTTCAACACCAATTTTCGGCTGCAATCTTTCGCTACGACCCAGTTGTTAATTAAGTACTCCACCATCCCTCGGGCAATGCAGCAAATAGTTTGGAACCAGAGAACACCTTTGCTTTGCTAGAGAGTCCTCTTTTTCGTTGCCCTTAGTCCCTGCATGTCGTCCCACCCAGACCAGCGTAATACCATTTCGAAATGAGCACTCACTGAGTTTATGAACACATTGCAGTGCCGGTGATGTATTGATATCTGATTGTTCCAGGCGTCTAATCAGTAATTGCTTGTCCAGTAGTATAATCATATTTTCACCCACATCCTGGCCTTATTTCAGGTGATCCAATCCATGCAACAGGCCAGGTATATTTCTCCAGACTTATATCACAGGCTAGTTTTAGTTCTTCTGGCAAGATACCTGACATACTGCATGAAAGTTTGCAATTCCCTGTCTTTAGCTTAATTTGTCCAAAAACCAAAGACTATCTTTCCTAGTCCAGTAAGCCATGTCAACAAATCATTGACTGCAATGAAGAAAAAGGACGTTATCACGAAAACACATCCCCTTTGATTTATTTAGACAAGTGTAGTACCTCGTAGTATCCACGACAAAATCGCTATCGGACAAACAAAACTTCGAGGAAGGGACTACGGTCAAACATCAAATGTGGGCAGTGAAACTCAAGATGAATCCAATGGCTATCTACATATATACATAAGCATGTTAAGTATGATGACGAAAAACTTAAAATGCAGATACGGTTCACCCTGTCGAGCTCGTGTGAATATCACCAGAGGCATGCGTAGTAGTGGTAATAAGGCTCTTGATATGTTCCTCGTAAGACCTAAGGAAGTGCTTGACATTCTTACAGATCTGGTCTAATACATTTCTCGTCCAAGGAAAATGAGTGATAAGGGAAAGGAATAATAATTTGGTCTAGTGGCAATTCAAGACATTCAACTTTACATTGCTAAATGCCTCTAGTAATAATTTTACAAACCAGACTCACAGTCTTGAGTTAGGAATATTTTTTTGCTTGCTTTGAAAGTGGCAACTGAGAATTGCACAAACAATTACTTTAAGCCCAACGAATTGGGGTCTACATTCATAACTTTACCAATCGTTATTTGTGCGACGACATGACATACTGACCACAAGAGCTCGGCTAACATAGTCCGGTAACGAGCTTTTATCAATGTAGTCAAGCTCATCATATATACGGGTTAGTACACCCCTGTCAATTTTCTTTTTTTTTAGACGGCTGGATATTGAAAGTTCATGTCGCCATACCCTGACCCTATAATAATTATCTACATACGTATATGTGATACGTCCGGCATTGGTAACTAGAACCCTGTAGTCTTTCTTGCAAGTTTTGCCAAAATCAGTTTATGATTCTTGCCTTTCTTTCAAAAACAGGAATTGTCAAAAATTATTTTGAAAAATCACAGTGAGTCTTTAGCAAAGCATCATAGACATCGACGAACAAACACACTGCAATGCTATGGTTAAGAATTAGTTCCACGCCTACATATAGTATTCTGGCTGGTCCTTATAGATTTTATTTCCATTGTGCCCACCACTGCGGTTGCCTACTAAAATTTGTCGAGCGCATGTCCACTCCATTTTCAGAAGAAAAAAACTTTGACGTTTCAATTTGTAGGGAGGATGAATAAAGGAGGTCACTAGCATATACAGACTATGCAGGCTTACACTGTACGCGTAGTACCACGATGTAGCTTCAGTCCGAGAAGCAAAAACACGGCTGCATAATTGGGTCGACAATATTGAGTGAATGTACAAAACAAGTTTAAACTAAAACTAATTCCAGTCATCAGGTATAAGACGGCCAGAAACATCCGCTTGATCAGACGAACTTTTAGCAATATGCCCACAGAGAATCTAGAAGGAAAGTGAACTTGTAATTCCTACATATCTCTCCGCCTGACTGATCTTCTATTTAAAGAGACCCTCACACTGTCAAACAGCCTACACAGGATAATTCTTTACTTGTCTGCAGGAAAGATATCACATCTATTCTACTTACTGATAAACCTGTCAATGTTTTTCTTAAGACGGGTCTTCACGAAGTCGGTTATTGGTTTAAGCATTTGAATGCATATTTGATTCTTCAAGAACGTCTTCTTTATATTAACGTGGTAGTCGGTGTTTCATGAGAGAAAGTGTAGGGTCCCAAGTGATGTGTCCTTGAAGTTATTTCAAGGCTCATATTTATGCTAAACGACACATATTCAGATATACTTTTCACACATTCATTCATACCATACCTAACACGGTGCTACGTAGGACTTCAGATTAGTCATCCTCACGATCTAACTGTAGCTTCTCATAAAGCTTTATATTGTGCGCTTATTTTATATATACTTTGAGACGTTGTCTGGGAACCCCTCGCTCAGTGGTTTGACTTACTTACCGCTGAGCCACTGTAGGCTTACTATCAGACCTACTTCGTTCCCTACACGATTTGAGTTGTTTTCGGATTTTCTTTTGCTTCTGTCCTCTTATCAATAAATTAGGAGTTCTTGGCTTCTCTTTGTGTACCTTTAGCAAATTGCTGTCCGAAAACCTTTGGCATAGGCTTAATTTTAGTCAAAAATAGTTTTATAGACCATAAAGGGTATCATCTGTGCGATCGAGCAGTATTTGCAAGGGCCGCTTTCCATCTTTCCATCTCGCTACATGTTTGTAAGTACAGCTTCTTCTGTCGCTTTACAAAGTGTCCTTCGAAAGTCATATTGCCTTTTCTTCTACAAAGAATGAGTACTGGCATTGTCCGTTTCCACTGAATCGAAAGACTGTCAGGAAGAACTTAAACTGCCATTTGGAGCTGTATGTACCAGCAGAATGCGTCATTGGATGCTTCTGAGTAAAAGGATCAGACCCCTTTAACCGAACCCTTTTACCTCCAAAACCGCCATGAAAAAAAACATAAACCAAGGAATTCCATTACAAAATCTTTCACACCGATTGGAACACATGTAGCCATAAGTGCCACATGTTAATCAGACCCTTAAGGGGGTCGTCAACACCTCGAGGCATTCGTTCTCATAAATCCCTCCCCCCCAACTGATCGAAAGTGTAATTCACAAAGCCCGCCGGTCACTTTTCACATCTGAACGTTGAAACAAAATTATTAACGACATAATTTATAGTTTTATGTCGTATTACATGACCGTTAGAACGACCAGAAACGTCCGAAAGTCAATAAAACTTATTTCAGGATGATCTCGGGGAAAGTGCTTGACCAAAAGTTATTTATGGCCTAATGTGATATATGGTGCTCACGCTCTCGCATGGAATCCTGAATCATCAGTGTACACATGCTTGTCATCCTGTGTAAGTAGGTATATCAACGTAATTCCAGATACAAATGATGTTTCGATAAAAGTTTACGACAGCTTTCCTCCAGAGATGAAGGAAAGAAATTCGTCGATTCGGCAGAAAGCAAGGCTGCCCGGGCCTTGGCCCCCCTTCCACATCAAACTCACAGACAAAAAACACTATCGCCTGGCTTATGTACTCCTTTTGGTTTGGTTTCTTCGTTGCTCTTTAGTCGGAAGAGTGGAAGGAGGTTAGTTCTGCACTTATGAAGTGTCTGTTGGGGCTTATCTTTGCTGTAAGGACAGAGGCTCTTCCTCCTTTATTCATTTCTGAAGGATTTCCCATACAAAATTTTCATGTTTTTATTTCAATTTTGCTGCTGGCAAAATTTGGTTCTTTGAAATATTTTGTTCTCTGCCACCATTCACTCATCCATCCACCCGTGCGATTTACCCTATCGCTCAGGAGAAGACAGACTGGCATGTGCTTCATTCGAAAGGCGTGCATGCAAGAAACGCCTAAAGTGAACGGCATATTCGTTGTGGAGCGTGTGTGTGTGTGTGTGACCGAGTTCCTGAATGTGCTGAAATGCGAGTTAGAAAGATATGCTTCTCGATCCTGTATTTTGAATGCTATATGTGAGCCGGGTGGGCATCTGGCAAATCTCCGGCTTCTTTCGTTGCTCCTCATGCACATTCGTTCACGCTTCGGTGAGGTGAATTCCAAAGGCAAATTCGCATTCGAGACGAGCACACGAGGACGAGGACGAGAACGAGGACTTATGCATGCGGTTACCAGCTGCGGTCCTAATTACATTTGTTAGAGATTTGGGGCAAGTCCACCGCAGGATACAGATCTCTTGACTAGTAATCGAATACCGAATGCTGAAAACCCTTTCGAGCAAACCTAGTCTGTAAAAATGCTGCTCGAGGTTTTCTTTGGTTTTTTTTTTCTTCTTTCCATGGTTTTCCGTTTTTCTTTTTAATTTTTTCTTTCTTTTTCCCCTTAAACTAATGGTATTTGCTGGGCGACGTTTTAAGGATAGGTCAAAACCCTTGACACACCATTCGTCGGTGAGGGGAGATCAAATGTCTAACCATTCATTTCTATTGGCCGAAGGACACACGAGCATTTGAATTTCAAATTGGGTTATGCATCATTGAGATGGCCAAAGTAGGGTGGTTTCGGAAAATGGTTAAGAAGGATCAACGGAAAAAAGGACGTTTTCATTAATTTTATTGTTGCCATCAAATATGGTGTATTTATCCATGTTGTTCTTCCACTGATAGCTTTATTGGTAATTTTGTAAAATGTGGGCACCAGCTTGAATTTATATTCTGCTTTGGGTCCATTCGACTTATACATATGGATCAGGAGGTTTTCGTTAAGATGCGAGTTTGTGAAACATATCGACTAATGGAGAGCATCCTGGGAGGACAAATTCGAAACCCGAAACCTTTTCTACGTGAAACTTGTTGAGATAAATTAGATGGATTAGGTTGCTGTGGGAAAGCTAAACTCAATACCTTGGAATGCATGGGTTTGGCGTGCGGGTGAATGCGTCCATTATTATCAGAGTTGAACACAAGTTAATCCAAATAAAATAAAGTTTTGAAAGATTGTTGTATAATGTTTCTTAACCAGTTTGGAGAGGTCATTTCATAAAGGCCTCTAAAGGTGGTGGTGTCAGTAAAAAACATGCTGATACAAGCGCCGCTTTAAACCACGACTCATGTGATATGGAATAGTGTTGACCAAATGACATCTATTACATTGAGGAAACTAATGATGTCCCAAATTCTGGTCGCCTTTCTGGTCCTCTACGTAGAGCTGGACATTTGCATAGGAAGTAAAGAATTGGTTCTCTTTCATTTGACATATTGCAGCTGCGGCAATGTACATTAAATTGAATATCGATTCTGGTCGTATGGATCTCGATGGGCCAGTGAGCAATCCTAATTGCCATAATCTTAGCAATATCCGTCCGGTTTCCATTTATTAGTTCTTGTGTTCTGTTTCTACAGTATTCTGGCCACAGCTGCCTATATGTATATGACATAGTTTCGCATATCCTGCCATCTATTATTTGCTTGAAATGAATATTGCATCATGATTCTGCCTTTAAGGACTTTATAGGTACTATAGGGACGCTAACCATCTCATGAAGCGAGCCATCCGAGGCAGAACCTCGTGGTAGTACTCCTGTTATCCAAAGTCGATTCTACGATTCTTCGTACATGGCATTTCTCAGTTTTTCGTGCCTTTATTTGGTCCTGTTGAAGGGTTCAGTGTAAGTAAATAGATGTTACCATGTACCTAGGAGTGCACTTTAGGTTTACAAATGAACAGTCTTGCAGTTTTTCGGAAGATCTCTATGGTCCGGTCTTTCATCATAGGTCACTCGAGGTAGTTCATTTCTTCTTCTCACACATCGTGGCATCCAATATAGTGTCACTCTCTCACGATTCTATCCAATTCTCATACAAGTTTAGAACGAAGCAATATGGTAAGTGACATCATTCGCTGGTTACCAGAAAACACCTAAAAGTTCTTTCACCGCCTTACCTATCGCGAACGTCAATAAACATCCTAGAGTACAACTGTCGTGGAAAAGCTTCTCAAAATAACACATTGTCCTTCGGACTAGCTATTCGACAGTAGGTCCTTTCCACTCCTGTAAAAAATATGTATAGCACGGATGGCACTAATGGTTGTGAGAATCTATTTTTTTGTTTTGGATACGCTGTAGAGGTGGAATCCTTTTTCAATACTTGGCAGCCCGTGCTACGAGTAATGCAACACTCCATGACAGAATGGATTCTCTGCTATGTCCTAACTTTTGCCATTGCCAGCAGCTGGTGATAACTCTTCTCTCTGGGTTTTCGTCATTGTAAATATATTGATGCTCCTACTTTGACCTGCAACACAATAGACATTACCGCCGCTATCACATTCTATACCGTCCCCCAATGCCATTCTATATAGGAGGATACTCTGATACCGAGCTTAGACTTAGATGTCCACATAGGTCCTGCGTACATGAGGACTGATTTACACATTGTCGCAGCAGATTTCTTATTGGGTGTCTGAGTCCTCTAATATTTGGCATTAACCTGGATGTAGCAATCACAGCTCGGTTAGCCATCATGCTAATGTAGTTAAGTGCTCTCCAAAGTTAAGTCTATAGTCAGGTACTTAATGTAGGACTATGACGCGATAGGGTTTTCCTGGCCGTATTATCGGGCGTCCAACTTTTTACGGCTACTTTTGAGGGCAGCCTTAGTTTGGTGGTCCGCTAATTCCAGACCGTCAGGTCTTTGAAGGTGTAATTGCAATTTTGGGTCACCAACTTTAGGGATACAGGCGATGTCATCGGTGTATCCGATTATGTTCACTCCTCTTGGTCTCTGGATACGTAGAACTTAATCATACATAATGTTCCATAGAGCAAGACCTAGATCTGATCCCTCCGGAACTCCTCCTGAACTTTTAATATCTTTGTTACCCGTCACCCATGTCGTAGTACAGGGTTCTTCATTTAAAGTAATTTGTGATTATTCGCAGCAGTACTCGAATATTCATTTGCACTCTCATAATGAAATTGCAGCTGACCGAGTTGAACGCACTTTTCGGGTCGAGTGTAACTACAGCGCAGTAGTTACCTACTGCTTATGGTTTCACGTGATTGTATCACATAGGTGGTGCTCCGTTTTTTCCTGAAACCGTATTTTCAGTTGGAAAGCTCGTTGTTCCTTCTTTGTACTGGTTAAGTCTGTCGCCCATAATTCCTTCCAGCACCTTTCCTACTATGTTTAACATGCACAATGGTCTGTATGACAACGGTTCCTCTGGGGGCTTGTCGCCTTTCGGGATTAGTACCAGTCTCTGTCGTTTCTATTGCACAGATACATACGAATGTGTGAACATGGATACATAGATACGATGTGGGCAACGTGGGTTAGCACTTAGCCGAAGGATTCAGATTCGTGAAAACCGTTGGTAGTTATGTAGCTTGAAACACAGTTGCCTATTTTTTGGGGGTTTACGATAAGCCTTCAGAATTTTTCGCAAATAATTCGGCTAGTGCATGTTAGCACGTTAAAGGAGAAACGGTTGGGCTTAGACTTAAATTTTATTGCATTATTACATACATACATGTGAGTTCGAAAAAGTAGTAGCACCGGAGAACGATCTCACCACACACAAGTGCAAACAGAACTTCCAGCCTCATTTCCTTCTTTTCTGATTCGACGTCTGGCGACAGATTTCCAGCATTCGTTCGCCGACACACCCAAATTTCTTGCATTGTAATCTTTTATAATTTTTTCGAAATTTTATTAAAGTACATAATTCATTTAAAGTACTATATAGAAACATATGTACAGATTGGTGCGTGTACTAAGCTTAAAGTTTATTGACTTCGAGGTGACGTTTCAGGTTTGTCTTTATACCTACGTGTGACGAAGTGCAATATTCATTTCCAGCACCTTTCGTAGACTGTTATTTGGTCCAACATATAATAACCTAGATGAAACAGCTCGTATTTAAAACAAAAAAAAGAACACTTGAAAGTGTTAATTATATTTTACACACCCATGAGTTCAACGCAGACAATAGAGGGAAGAGTGAAGTGTCCCGGCCTGGTAGGCAGTCTCTTGATGTTACGCTGTGTGCATGGATATCTGCATTGTATTCCGAATTGAACACTTCATTAAAATGTTCATCCAATTAAGAACAAGGACATGAGATGCCTAGTTTATTTGTTCACTTAACAATTAACATCGACAAAATGTGTTGTTGACTCCATTTGTAACTAGACCATCCATTCAATGCTAACCAAATATTACATCCGTAGACCGAGACTACTTATATCGTACATTCCGGCCCGGTTTCATTGCAAAAACCTCCAGTAATGAAATCGGTCCCTCTCAGCCCAAAATATTCCGATTTAGCTTCCGCAATTCCGCATTTGCATACATTAAAACAACGGAGCGGCATATTCACTTAATGAACCCAAATTCCAAGTTATTTCATATGAATTTTAATTCACTCACACATCCTCTCGCATTAATAGATGCCGATTATGTCTAATTTTCATCCCTTATTGCTTTCAATTTGCCACAAAGCCGAAGCATATTTTCGGGTTACTCCTCGTCCTCGGAACCATCAACTGGAACATAAAAACCGAAGATGCGAATACATTTGCGTGCAATTAGAGCCAAGGCCGTCATATCCATTAAAATGTCAAAAAACATCTAAGCACCCCGGTATCAGCGGCTTACGAGGGATCACACGTTTATGAAAAATTCAATTATGAAAATCTCCACCGAATTGTGTGCCCCTCCCCACGTCCACCCCTTCTTTGAAAACAAACTTTGTGGGTCTATTAGAGAGGCTACCACAACGTGGAGCAGTAGGCATCGTCGGTCGATGCCATCTGCCTTCGAAGTGCTCCTGGCAATGCCAGAACAAAAACAATTTATTTTGAAGGAAACGCTGAAGTTCGGCCCGCCTTTTCATTAATTTTATACGACCAGCCTTGTCTTTAATAAGATAAATAGACTGGCGGATGCCTTAAGAAGCGTCTTAAAATTGATTTAGAAAAAAAAAGAAGGGAAAAACCGAGAAAAAAAGAAAGAAAACAAAAACAAAAGAAAGAGCATCCGCCAGGCGAACGGGCGTCCTCCTCTAAATATCCTGTGCAGGTCCTGGTGGTTGTTGTGTGCATGCATTTATGGCAGAACGGGTAATCGTATGTTGGCAGGCTCCAAGGAGCGCAGAGAAATCTTTGCCAGAGTCATGGCAACTTTTAGCCTTCCATTAATCATGTACGAAACAATATCTTCCTCCCGCTTAAACGCACGCGACCCGGGAAAAGGATGAGCGAGGAAGAAAACACAAAAAGAAAAGGAACAAAAAAAAATGCTTTTCTCTCTCTCCCTGGACGGATTTATAAATCATTATGCTCGTATTTCTTCGCATTCTTTGTGCTCGCTCACTTGATGCCGTGGATTCGGAAGAAGTTTTTATCAAAGGGGCTTGTGATACCCTCCAGGCGATAATAAGCCACATTTAAGGGTAAAACCCGGCATAACGTTAATTAGAGTATAAGAAAGTTTTTGTTGTGCAATTTTTTTTTTTTTTCTCTTGCAGAGCTACGATTGTCAAAGCATTCCTATGGATGCTGGTGGCACACGGAAGAGCCGAGTAGCTCTTCTGCGCAACGTCCAACAGTGTCTTTCCTTTATGCGTTTAAAATAATAAAAAGTCATTTCCTACAATTAAAACATTTTTCTTATTTAGACTGGAGTTTCTCTTGTTCACTTTTTTTCGCCGCTAAAATTATGTAGCTTCTTTTTGGTGGGTTTGCAGAGAAAATATTTGTTTTATCCTTTAATTAAATTTGCAAAGGACAAGCTTTGGGGGTACAAATTGGTAGTGGCATCCTTTGGAAAATATTTTCTTAAATGGCGTTTGTTTTTTTAATCAATATGCTAATGGAGTTGCAGATCGAAAGGGCTTATAAACTACCCATTTTTTTTTGTGTTGAACAAAGGATGGAAATCACACACAAACCAATCAGCGTTTTGATTGTTGCCCTTACGGCTTTGGGAATGCACCTGGAACCTGTAGGCGTAATGCTGTGTATTCATGAATCCCATCGATGAAGGTGTAATAGCCAGTGCCGGGGCTTATTGGTTATTGTGTTGTTCTGCTGGGTGCAGGGATCGAATAAAAAAATGCTGTGCCACTCGTGATGTTGGACGGAGCAGAAAAACATTGTAAAGCTCTAATGACTTCATGACCTTATCAATAAAATTTTGTTGAAATTTATTAACTTTTGTTTGCCTCTTTTGGGATTCCCATCTAGTTAGTTAGCATGGGATAGATTGGTATAGAGTTTACTACTAGTTTGAAACAATGAAAAGGTTTGATCTGACTATGTATGATGAGAGATTCTTCAGTGTTGTCGGACTATAAGTAATGAAGAACCGAATCAGCCGAATCGCCTGGCACCATATAGATTTGAATTTTGGGACTTAATCGATGGTCTTACTTATTTAGGTGGCGATACGGTGGGTCTCAACCAATGAGCCTCTCCAGTTAGCCCAATCCTTAGCAAACCGTATTCAGTTGCGCACTTCAAGTCCGGGTTTGATTCGAAGACTCTACGGCCGGATCATTGGTGTCCATTCGATCTACATGTCCTAGCCAACTCAAACGGCAGATGCGCATTTTTCTGACTAGGTGGATGTCGCTGTCCAGCTCATATAGTTCGTCGTTGAATCTTCTCCTCTAAAGCCCGTCAACGCAAACGAGACCAAAAATTTAGCGAAGATTCTTTCTCTCGAATCGACTGAGGATATCCTCATCCGCTTTAGATGGAGTCCATGTTTCAGCGCCTTAAAACAGGACTAGGAGGAGCAAGGTTTTATATAGAGTTTCCTTAGCTCTTTAGAAAAGGACTCTACTACTAAATAGCGTACTCAACCCAAAGAAACAGCGATTGCCAAGAGTTATTCTTCGTTCTACTTCCGCTGAAATTTTGTTTTCAGAATTGATAGCAGAGCCAAGGCAGATACTTCTAGTGACAGTCCGCTGATCTCTGCCAATAATATCAATGTCGTAGGCGTATGCTAGAAGTTGCACAGAATTTTGAAAGATTGTGCCTCTGGTGTTGGCTTTTGAGTTCCGTACAATTCTTTCAAGTATGATGTTAAAGAACTCACATAGTAGCGCGTCATCATGTCTAAATCCTTTTTTGACATCAAAGGCCTCGGTGAGATCGTTACCGACCTTGATCGAGCAGCGGGCATTCTCAATCCTCATTCTGCAGAATCAAAGTCCTTAGCAGTTGAAAAGGTAATCCTCTTAGAAGCAAAGCTTTAATGGTGTTATTTTTGTGAAGCAGGTTTCAACATAGGGATAAGTAAGCATAAGGCCAGTAAGGCTAATATGGCTCCGACCTTATATTACTGGTTGACGATAGTAAAGAGAACATAAAGATCAGTTTAGAGGGCAGTGAGATAAGTTTAAAATTGTTTTATGTATGGATCATCATTCGTAAGGAACGTATCCCCAATGTACCTGTAGTGATCTACGACATGGAAGGCATCAAAGAGGCATCTTACTTACTCTATAGGCTTCGAAACGTCAGGTATAAACAAGTCTAAGGAAAATCTTAATTACATTGCCATCAATGTAGCAGTCATTCAAGAAAATAAAGTGTGGTTTGGCGTAGGAGTGGGGATGTGAGTGGGGTTCCATACTACGAGAGACAAGCTATTGTGACAAGCTGTTTGTGCTCGTCTCCCATTCTTAGCAGGTACTTGATGTCACTAGTCCTAGTCAGTAAGCATGTTTGTTTGAGTTAATGTGTCCGGTATACAGACTCACCTTCCGTTTTAATCCTCTACTACCTAGATTGAGCACTCTTTTCGCCTGTCAATGGCTTTGGCAGTTTTGCAGGTTTGCATTCCTTTGAAAATATTTTCTTGGTGTTTTCGAATGAGCTGCTCCGTGATTGAGAAGTGGCGTTGGCAGTAGCTCCCAACAGTATATTGTACATCACCATGCAAGCAGCTGGAACACATATTACCAACGTATTTCAACTTCCACCTACAACTTGGCTATGAAGTGTTACACTAGTGCTTGATTCAGTTGTCTCAACATCCACTAGTATTATCAGAGTACTCCGAAATCAACACTTCATCTTCGACAACAAGGATGCCAGATGGTGGCGTATGGACCATCTTATATTTGTTACCTAAAACCTCTTCAAACTAATTGTCAAATCTTCGTAACTTCCTCCATAGTTACACATATACGAGATTATACCAAGCCCTTCTGGGACAAAAGACCATACGTCAATGTAAGGATGCACCCGTTAACCAAAAACTAGTACCGACTCCTCACCACCGTTCTTTATACAGCCTATGCTATGCTAGTTGACAAGACAGGTAACAAAGAGTGGTAACATACGCTTGAAAATACATTAAGACGAGTCTTTAGCTACTGAAATCAAAGTCACACGAAATAGCAACGTACTCCAGTCCATTTGCTTTGAATTTTGCTCCAAAACCTTAAGTCAAGTAAAGCCGTTGGGAATGGGACCCAGAGCTGGCTTACACGATTCTTTTCTAACATACTGGAAACAGGACACATCGAAAGTAATCACTTAACTTTCACCATCGCTCTACTCAGTGTTAAGCACACGATTTTTAAAAGGCTGATACCACTTCGCCCACAACAGAATCAACACAGTGGTGCCTATAAAGATGGCTGGGCTTAGACCAGGGCATAGCTGTTTTGACCAAATACAAGCGTTCACGAAGCACATTGAAGTAATTAACCAAATTATTTCTTGACATTACTGCAGGATATTATACAGTTTGGCCTTGAGGAACGGTTTGATTATAAAGCCTTTACAGAGTCCCATCTCCGTCTTTCAACTTTTAAACTCATGATCTCCCACGTTCCACACGCGAACGACTTCGTCATTACCGTAGACCAAGGTACTTAATACAGAAGATAGTAACATCGAAGATCCGTACTTTAAAAAGTGAAGACTATGTCTAAGTATGAGGAAAACCGACGTTACTTGTCTTCATCTTTACTATAAGCTTGCCAACTTGCCAAAGCAGTAATGGTAAATGATAAATGTTAATTTGGAAAGACTACAACTATGTGTGCTACAGTCTTAGACTTGTAGAGCCCTCTCGGTTCGTTAACTGTTGCCGTGTAATCTTATGAATTTGCCCGTTTGGAATGCATCCAAGTGCTTGAAAGCACTCTAACACCATCTTTCTGTCATAATTATCAACAATTTTGAGCACAACTGCACAACAACTGATGGACTTGAAGAGCTTTCTATCTTCCTTCTTCGTTATCTTCTACCATTTTATTGCGTCGTCATTTATTTCCATTGCGTTATGAGATCCCTTTACGTATGTATGTAGCTACACACAAACACACTGAAATTGTTACTCCTGAGAGCTATTGAATCCATAAACTTATGACGCCGGCCGTTTTGAAAATTCTTTTCCATAATTTGCACTTTGTTCGTTAGCAAACATTCACTTCCTTAACAGAGGAGAGCCTGCTAACTCGAACCTGCTAACCTTGAAGAGGAAAGGTCCACACGAAGATTTCTCAGGTGAGGCACAACATGTCAACACACAATTTTATTGAAAGCTTTTTCTATGCTAAACATCAAGGATGTTTACCTTCATAATGATGTTTACCCTGTCGAAGGGTTGTGGACCTCTAGCAGACGAAACCTTTTAAAGGTGGAAGCCCCTAAGTGGTTGAGCAAGGGTGCAATGGTGGTATTCGAGACGGCAATGATTGCGCCGCACCGTTGTGTGAGATACAGATAGATTGTGTGGCACTTTAAAGAGCCATTCTTAAGAACGTTTCGCTTTAATGATGTCACTCGCATTTCGCCCAGACGAGTGTGAGTGCGAGTGCGAGTGTGAGTGTTTATGCCTCACACACTTGGTGCTGATCCAACACCGACAGGAAGGTAATTGCTATCATTTTCAATTATACTTCAATAACCAATGCAAATCCTAGGCGGTTTAAAATTCTCTTAGTGCAATGCAGCATTTTAGATACATTGAAGCGGATTAATTCATCGAATTGCTTTTATTGTTAAGCAATGTCACGGCACGGTGCGCGCCTGGTCGACGGTATGGGTTGGTGTCCCGGAATATCGGTTTCGAATAAAATGAAATATCCATTAGGGCGGAATAAAAGTCCGTGGCTTTTTCGATATCCCCAGCATATTTGATATAAATATCAGCTATCCTAATGCGAGCGGAACTGGTATTACGCCCACGGCGCATTTGCTATCGCCGTGAAATTGAATCGACAGCTACAGGGGAATAATGCCATGGACTGGCTGGCAATCCCCTCACCTGATCCGTATTATGCTATTAAAAAAAACTAAATCGCACACAGATACATGCAAGTCGTATCCATGCACCTAGATGTAGGTATCAACTCGTATTTAGCCCATACCGCCTCTCTAAAAGGAACCAATCAACCACCTGCCAACCACTAACTATGCAAAGCTTCATCCTCTTTGGATAAACATTCTAAAATACCTTACATTTCACAAACATACACACATCGGTGCACACGTGTATCTATGTAAATATATCTAAACGAATTTATACCTACATATCCTTCTGTATGTTTTACTTGTTTTTTTTTTCTTTTGCGTTTTCAGATTATATTCGACGGGTTTACAGTGGGACGTTTCGATGAAGGCCTGGTCGATTCCGATATTGATGGATTCGATTCCAATTTTAGTCCGTCGGGTGAGCTGCCTGGTTGTCCCGAAGGATTTATGCAGGTATGTACATAAATTTGTTGCTCCACCGAGGTGTATTTTTTTTTTCTCCACTTTTTCTTTTTTACTTTTTTTTTATGTGGTAATGCATGATTTTCCATGGACATTTTGACAGACCATGTTGCTGCGGAAAGGAAATGTATCTGCGATGAAATATAATATTTTTTTTTTTGTTTCGTGGGTTATGTGTTATTTTCATCTTCAATTTGTATGAAATGTTTTTCCCGAAAACCATATGAAAGGCATTCAACTATGGATTTTGTGCGAGTGCACGGCCGCAGGTTGTGGTTGAGGCAGGGCGATGCAAATCGCTTATTTGCATGACAGGTGTGTGAATAGAAGTGACGTGTTCACAGAGTGTGGGTTTTGGATTAGAAGTTCTAGTTTAATTTAAATAAAAACTCAAAATAAGTTCCGAATTGAATCTATGACACATCAACAGAATGGATTTGATGTTATTGTAAGTAGTTCTCATTGGACTTGTGACAAAAATATGTTTGTCATCGAGGTAGAAGGAAGTATTATTTGAAAATACATACATACATATGTGTATGTATTTCTAGTTTTTTTTTCGAGTTGCGAAACGCATACGAGGACCTATAGTTTCTAGTGAATATTTTGACAGCTGGCTGTCATTGGTAACTTTGACAGCTGCTGAAACATAGCAATTGGAAAAAGTAGCATTGCTATTCAGATAGAAGAACAGAATGAGTCAGCAGTTAAATGCAACTGAAAAAAACTCAGCAACTTCCGAAAACTGTTTCAGAAAGTAGAAGGCAAAACTTCGTCATCAACATAATCTTCTGCGAATAAGACAACCGATCGCTGACAGGCGATTAGAATCAACATTGAAAATTAGAGAAAACTTCACTTCGGTCCCAAACCATATAGACAGTACGGACGTACTCGTAGTTCAGGCCATTTTTAAATGGCCTCCATATATACCAATTTCAGATTTATTTTACATTTCGCTATCCCAGTGCAAGACAGGCTTGGGCATTCGAATAGAAAGTGAGATGAAATTACCTTTACATACATACATACATATGTCTCGTCGGATTCTTCTTTGGCTCACCAAAAACTTTATCTTCGCTGATTTTCATTACGTATGTACGTAAACGGCCAAGACCATTCATCTGACAATAAATTTGCAGGAATTAGGGAAGAACTGACAACTTTATGCTTCAAATTAGTTTTGTCATTGTCAGGACATTTGCATTGCACTGAATTGAGCTTTAAAAATATTTGCTTCAACCTTTCGGAACATACCCCCGCCTGTCAGCATTCGGCTTGGACTATGGACAAATGGAGGTCTGTACTCTTTACAGACAAATTCAAGGTCAAGTTTTGTAATGATGCCAAACGAGTACACGTGTTGAGAAGACAGGGTTTTTACCTACCCATACATTCAAGAAACTAACCGTTTTGCGGGCCCAAGTGTTATGGTATGGGCTGGGTACCGTACCGTCACTGCCGCCAGTTAAGTTGAAACGGTAATACAACGTGTCGTGATCCAATTTTCACTGAGTTTGGGCGCTGGCTTTGTTCTTTTGCAAGACAATGCTCCTCCGCATACAGTCCGTATAATACAAAGTGGTCTTTCTAACACCAGTATTCCGGTTTTGCCATGACTAGCAATGAGCCCAGACCTAAGCATTTAGGGGACCAATTGAAAAGAGGCCTCAAAGAGACCCACAACCCTGTCAACACTAAAGAAAGACTCGTGAACGAACAAAATGTTACTGATTTCATCGAAAATGTACCAAATAGGCTAAGAGAGTGCATACGGAGCAGAGGTGGCTTCCCTCGCTACTAAGCAAAACATCTGTCAACAAATTGCAATGCTCACCATCTTTTTATCGATTTTAAAGCGGCTTATGACAGCATTTTCAGAGAACAGCTATACAGAGCCATGTCTAGTTTTGACATCCCTGCCAACCTCGGCAGATTGTACTGCTCCATCAAGCTCGACAACTATCTCACCGAAGAATTGAGGATACTTTATGTAAGACTTTACTCATCCCAGCCCTGCTTTATAGCCCTGAAACTTGGCTTAAGCGTGGATAAAGAGATCCTCAGTCGCTTGAAGAGAAAGATTCTTCGTCAAATGGTCGATTTCGTCCGTTAAAATGGCGGGCTTTGGAGTAGAAGACTCGACGACGAACTATACGTACTGCACAGCGACACCGACTTAGTCAAAAAAATGCGTCCTTTGAGATGCTAGGACATGTAGAGCAAATGGACACCAATGCCTCCGAATCAAACCCGGAGGGACAACGCAGTAGAGGCAGACCTCGAGTAGGTGGCACGCACAAGTAGAAGGGGTTCTCAACTGACTAAGAGTGCGCAACTGGAGGCAGTTAGCTAATGATCGGACTAACCGGAGAGGGTTGTTCGTTTAGGCCCAGGTTCGTCCCGAACTGTAGCGCCATTTAAGTGAGTAATTATATCGCGTAATAGGAAATATTATCTTAAATTATATCAGCAACCTAAGATGCAACCTTAAATGCAAAAGTGAGTTCAGAAGTGTCTGAAGTACAAAAACAAAAGAGAATAACCTTGATTTTGGCCGAAATCCTACTCCTACATAGGTTTCGAAAGTTGCATTTTTAAAAGAAAGTACATCCTTAGAATCCTCTGAGACTTTTGACGAACCACTCTAATCATTTGCCAAAATGTGGAAATATAAGTAAATACAATAAATTCCATTTGTATCTCTGAAATTGAATTAAAATTGGTTGTCGTTTCGAAACTTAAAAATGTATCCTTGTATCCTTTAACCATTTGTCTTATCTGCTCCCAAATAAAAAGTAAAATTCATCACGTGAAGCTGTAGGTTTGTCTTACTAATGGAGTTCTGTTGTGATGACTCTCTGTATGATTTATCAAACCAACGTACTTATCCATGTATCTACATCATTTATTATCCATTCGTGAATAGAATGAAGTGGAATCTCGACTATGAGTTTCATTATCTTTAAATTTGTATCACCTTTCTGTTTAAATTTATAGAAAAATCATCCACACTTTCAGAGTAAAGAATTTAATTTATTCAGATGAACCAAATATTATTTTTTAACAAATGTCTGTAGGTCTCTGTATGAACAATTTATTAATGGTATGTGCGTTGCAGTAACAACAATAATGCTTTTGTTTTATTTATTGTAAACGAAAATAAATTATATGCTGAAGTCGAAAGCTAATATATTTTATATTTTCCGGAAGAAATCACAGTTTTTTTTTGTTTCTTATTTAAATGCATTTGGCCATTTCTGGAAAACTCACAATTATTATTTCATGGCTTATGAAGCTGTAAATGCTGTTTTTGTGCTCCAACCGAGTGATGTTCTTTGTCCCACATGTCCGTACCATAGCCTGCCATTGACATTTATGTGAACATTTATATAAATTATTCATTTTTATATCACCACAACCATCCACCCGACAGTGCCGTCCATCGGTCAAAGCATCGAAAATCTCGGCCCCAAATAAATTGCGGAAATCGTGTCAAGTAAAGAAGATGTGGGATCTACAAACACACACATGCTCAATCTGAAGAGTTCTCAAATGTTAGAAATGTGTCTTGCTTGCCATCTCGTTCGGCTCTGTACGAACTATGTTAGATGGTAACAGACAAAGTTTCTGCCGCTTCTCATTCAAGGATATCCAACAACCCTCAGTGGATTTTATCGATTTCTGAGAAAAAAAAAACATGGAAAACGAAACTCATTTCGGGTCAAAGCGAACTAAAACAAATTTATTTTCTGCTTCCAAGATAGTTTGAAACCGAAAAAGGATATTTGCTTTCGCCCGCCTACACTTGATCTGAAGATGCTCAAACGACGACGACGACGACGTCGACGGCCGTAAAGCCATTACCCTTGTACGGTTGTGCACATTATTTCTGCTTGTTATCTACGCGAAAGTATTCAGTTGCGAACACACAAAGCAATATTTTAAAATAAGAATGCATGTACTTCAAGTATTGTAAATATTACAAGGTACATGAGGATTGTGTTGCCACCAGTTGTACTACCAAAGAAATTGTTATGAGTTTCCCTACAAACCAGTGAAGGGTAGGATGAAGATATTCACGCATCAAACTTTCAACTATTGTAATTCTCGAGCGTGTATCCTGTGTAACGAAAGAACAAAGGGAAAAGAACCCTTCAAACTCCGCAAGTGCTCATATGTTCCCCACTTATCCCCGTTCCTTTGAGATGCGATTATGTTGTACTCATACATACATACATTGTAGGCGATTATACGCGAGGGATTATAGTGAGTTTTTCCTCTTCCATGGAAATATTCTGCGCACTTACTTAATAACATTGATCCTGGTGGTCTTGCAGGCGGAAGGGCAGCTGAAACTAAGCGAATAGTTTAACAAACAAAGCGGCCTTCCTGGCCAAACGTGTAGTGTAGGACGAATTTCAATTGAAAGAAGTAATAATATCAATTAAGCTCATTTAGGATTATCCGAACATAATAGTTTTCCATTATATTTCCCTTTACGAGGGACTTTCTCTGTATCCCCATACACACAATCAATATGTGAAGCACAGGAGATATGTAAATAGAAATTTGTCCATGGACGGGCATGTGCTTCGAAGAGGTGGACGCTTACTTATTTGCTGTAAAAGAGGAATGGTGGCATTATTTATTTAGAAGGGATACAAAATGCCAAGATACTTAGGATTACTGAGCAGCGCGAAAGTCTGTTGGACAAACAGACTAAGAGATATCGTGGTGCTGTAACTTAAGATGTAGAACTTTGAAACACTTAATTGATTCAGCTGTATCGGCGTCTGCAGATAAGATGTGATTCATCATTTGAAACGGCGTGGAGCACCACCATCAGACTTCGGCTTTGGAGTTTGTTTTTATCAGAAACAACGTGTTGGATCATTGCTTTCCAAAAAAGTTGATTTAAAATAAAGGTAGGCTTACTCAGTCTGTCTGTCCAAAGTTCGGTTATCAAGCAGACATTTTAAAAGTCTAAAATGGGAGTTGAGTATTCAATATCATACATACCTATCTACTTACATATGTATGCACTTTAATTTCATGAAATCGTGTGGTAGATAAAGGCTTTTGTCAATAAAGTTCTATTTTAAGTTCAATCGGACCCTTTTATGATCTGTCAATGTCAAAACGTCGTCAGCCAAGGTTTACGTTTTTACCGTGAAGAAGTACATGAACGAGTGAGGTTTAGATATTTTTAAAAATGACTACCAAAATTCTAAATAAATGGTGGCAACTTTAAGAGAGCTTACTCCAATTTCGGTCATTATCCAGTTCTGCCATAAATTCTGTTACAAATATAAAGCTAGGAATATTGACCCTGAGGCACTTCTGCGGGGTTTTGAGTTTGTGTGTTGAAGCGGAGTCCTGTTGAAAGATCCATCTCTCTCCATTGAAAACTGTATTGGTCAAACCCTCTAGCACATCTTGTTGGTAAACGTGTGCACCAGTTTTCACACCTTTTTCGCTGAAATGGAGGGATGTGACACCTTAGTAAGAGTCTCCCCACCAAACCATTACGGAAGCGGGATGATGGCCCTTTTTTCGCTTCCTTAGATGATTTCGCATAAATCTTATTATTTTGCTTGCTGACCACTTCTTCCACGGTAAATATGTTCTTATCCGTAACTGCAAAAGTCGTTTGGATGGTTCCAGTCTTATCTTTTTTCAAATGGTGAGTTAAAAAAGGACCTATGGACCGACGCTAGGCTTTTATATACAGATCATCAGAATGCAACCTAGATATGGATCTGGTTGTTATATCCAATTCCTTGGACATAATATTCTGTTTCCTAAGGGGATTTCTTCGAATTCGTTTCCGCACTGTAGGACTCGTAAGGACGACCCGCTGTCGATCACTTCTGGGCTGTCTTCTACATAATCTAGACTATTCGCCGAAGCAATCAATGGCCCGATGATAGAATATTCTCGATATCCGAGTGGTTTTCAGCAACTCAAACATTTGGCCTGCATTCTTTCCGCACTTATGCAACGCTATTACCGCAGCTCGATTATCTTTAACGCCCCACTTCATGCTAACAACCTCAAACCAATCTGAAAAGAAAGTTAAAGGTTCTATTCCAGTAAGAAGTTTAAAACGATAAGCTCTGGAAATTTTATAACAGAATTTATGGCAGGACTAGGTATAATCGTCGGTCATAAGTCACAAGCAATATCCAACTTTTTGAGCTGTGAGAGCAGATACATGGGCACACATGGTCTTCAATGGGAACGAGAGGGCCGATGAGCTAGCGAGAATGGCCTCAGAATCAAATGAAGGAATCAGAACAGATCACTCTGTCCTACCGCCATCAACCTCCTTTCCTCCAGGATCTTTCCAGACTTCCGTAGCATGGCGAACGCTAGGTGGAGGTCACTCCCGTCCTGCCGAATTTCGAGACTTCTTTGGGTCCAATGCAACGAGAAAAGGATTAGAGAGCTTCTGTCTCTCAATAGAGCACAGCTAACCCTTCTCATTGGCGCCCTTACCGGTCACAATCAAATGGCGACCTACCTCAATAGAATGGGTTTCAATGGCTCAGACCTATGCAGAGGCTGCGGTGACATTGGGATGGAAGAAGATACGATACACTTACTCTGGGTGTGCCCATCTCTCAGCTGAATCTGACATAAAACCTTTGGGAAGACATTTTTCAACCGAACTGGTGAACATGCCCCCTAAAACCCCCTCAAAATTCATAACGAAACTGGTTGGTTCAAGAGGGCCGCATCCGGCATGGACTAACTCTTTTGAAAAAAAATAATACTTTTCATACCTAGATGTTGGGAATTTTAAAGAAATACACACATACAAAAAAATAAGAGGAACATAATGAGGAAGTAGGTGCACGACAGGATCGAACTACCTCTATGATTGAGGATTGAAGTTCAAGTAAAATAGTTTGAGTCCATAATCTGAAACAGTAGGTACTAAGTCCTAGCCATTTTCTTAGATATAAGATATCTTCAAATGAACGTGATGATTCGCATTTTTGAGGGCACTAACATTTAATGGATATCGGTGAACTTTCATTCAAAGAAGGCCTGGGACTGTGTAAAGTAAAAGTGATTTATTGAGAATTATTATCAAAATATGAATACCTTAGCCTTATAACGCTAACGTTAGAACACAAATTATGTTCTGGAAGCTGGAGGTGTGATCCCACAGACAACAGATATCTGTTTAATGGTTTCGTTTCCAGTCTCAGTCGCGGACACCAATAGAAGGACATAATTTGGGGAACCTACTTCCTTTAACTTATCCATCATAGTAATTCCCATTTTGATTAAAATCTCGGGTTCGAGAGCGGACCTACCAACTTTTATGTCCAGAAGAGTACTAGTAGGTACTACCAGCGGACTTTAATTAATCTCTTCGGAATGTTGTTCCATGATTCATAAACTTGACGGAATTAAGGACATTCAGCAACATGTTCAAGGTAGACAGAAGCACTGGACAACTTTTACATTCCTATGGTGTTTTCCCATTGTAGAGGTAGAGACAGAGATGATTTAAAAAGAAACCGTTTGTGAAACGCTCTTATATATGTATGATATGCCTAGAAAGTCGTAGCACCACAGTGGACACTCAAGTTATCAAGGTTAGCTATACTATATTGATTTGACTTTTGAAAGATATTCATAACCATAGGTAAGGTATACACATCGCAACCAAAGCAATATTGCACTTTGATGGTGAATCGAATTGTTTCACGTCACTTTGGGATCAAGGGAAGTGAAATCTTTGATAAATTGCTAAACAACTGAGCCTTTGTTGCGCCTCCTTTGCCTGGGTTTACCTTGATGATTGAAAAATTAATATGAAGCACGTCTTCCTATGAATAATGGTATGAAGTGCAAAGAGTCTGTTATTACATTCAGAGTCCATCACACCATTCATCCGAACAATTCTGATACAGCTCAGAGCGCTGTCTTTGTATTAATCATTATGAGAAATCGGATAGCCCAATAAACTAAGTACAATAGATAGCTATAGTTATAAAGACACCAAATTATCCAATAGTTGTTGCTGGTTTTACTCTTCTCTTAAATACTCGATTAAGGAAAACCAATATTTAGAACTGGGGATTGGGATTTATCATCGGTGGAAACTGCAACACGAAAAACACATTTTTAAAGATCAAGGACAACGATAATCAACAAAAGAGAAATCCTTAACGCAATAAATGAATAAGAGTGCTTAGAGGAACATGTTAAATATTAAAAAGATTGAAGGGTGACTACTATTTATAGTAATTGGCAGAACAAGAGGGTTATTTGGCAATAAGAGAGAGAGAGTCCATCAAGACATTAGACGAACGTATTGGCAAAGGAAATAAAAAATACGACTCGGTCGTAGAAACTTGCTCCTACATTATCCCACAGACGCTATAAATGAAATTTGCTTTAAACACGTTCACCCGTTTAAGATGTAGCCTCGTGCACAGACAGACAGATCCACTTTTTTTTTTACTTCTCTATCATAGTAAAGTCGGGGGCACCGTGGCTCAGTGGTTAGTGTGTTGGACGATAGAGCAACGGGTTCGGGGCTCGAATCCCAGTCGGGGAACACCTAAAAGTTTTTTTACGGCCCCACCTCTCGCGAGCGTCTGACAAACATCCGAGAGTACAACTGTCCTGAGAAAGCTTCTCAAATAACATTCTGCCCTTTGGACTGTTTAAGTAGACCCCTTCCATTCTTGTAACGATTTCGAAATTTTTCATGAGTGCAATACCTGCCCTATAGGTTGTAGGTGCAAGGAAAAAGGGTTAACTCATGAATGATATTTCAATATACATACATATGTATGTTACATGTACACGGATGGTGCCAAACTAGTTAAGATACGGGGTCGGGCATGCATATGAGAGATACATTTCCCCACATGTAGTCCTGAGACTATCGGATACATATAGTACGCTCTAGGCAGATGTTCTGGCCGTACTTAAAGTTGGCGAACAACTTGTATCTACGAATATAACTACGAATATCGATATCTACATTGATAGTTAGATATTAAGCCTTCATTATTTGATCTAAGGTTATGTTCTTAGAACTGTATCAAAATATGATTGGTACCTGGACCCTGTGATATAGAAGGTAACAAAAGTAACGACGTGATGATCGAAAAAGGAGCAGTATTCTCACTCGATGATATGTGTAGTTGAAGGCATAGGACCAAGATGACATGGCCAAGAGAAATATTCTTGATGAAATCATCAATACGGCTGACCTAAGATGGGCACAGGGTTTCAAACCTTTGTGGGCTTATTTAAATCGGAAATAATCCGGTAAATTCACCTGTCAAAATTAAAATTAGGCCATTGACTTCTGAGAAAAGAATGCTCATAAGGAACATACATGCATACATGCAGGTATTCTGATAATCTTTTTATTTACATGTCGTAGAGGACTTTACTCATCTACTCATACCTCGGAACATACTTTTTCAATAATTTAGAGGAGGTTGGTTCCTTGAACAAAAATAATGCCATATTTAAATTTCGAAAAAAAATTAAGTATATAGGAGAACTGGTTGACCGAGAAGATTCCGTCAGAATCGGAATGGGCCACGCTATGTTACCTAGTGTTTTTGTTTTATGAAAACTATATAACTCATTCTAAAAAAACGTATTGGCTAGGAAGGTGAAACCAACCAAACCCGGGAGAACATAATGAAGAAATATGCACCACAACGTCATCTGAAATGAGAAGTGAAGTCGCAATCTTAAATAACTCATCAAACTCTCAAAGCAGCTTATAAAAAAAGTTTTTTAAAAGTTTATATTACTCATTAACGCTGCATTTAAATAAAAACTTTTCATAGTTATGGATGTATCTAAAGTTGTCATGATAACCAAACCGGCAAAACCACTTCACTAAGCTTCATCCTCTAGGCAGATAATAAGGCGAACCTTATGAGAGACTCCTTCCAATTATGGTATGGAAATATATTATTTCTGGCCATCCTTTTGCCTTTTGAGTCAAAAATTGATCAGATGCAGTAAATAACAAACTATATTGAGAAAACGGTTTAAGAGAAAAAGCATTTTATAGACTTGACGTGGTTTACTCCACTATTACTACCCAATGAACAGGTTGAGATGAGTATAATACATTTCGGACAGCTACCTCCCCATGAAAAAGAAAGACACACATTCAGAGCTTAAAGAAATCAAAACGGGTGTTCCCCAAGCGCGCATTCCTCCACCAATCCTACATATATCCTTTGAATACTCACGGTATTCTAGACTAAAACATGATTGCTACATTTGCGACGACGCAACTTTTTATGGCAGTTGGGAAAAGTAATAGGGACCCAACTGATAAACTCCAAGAGGTCATCTCTTATATTGAAAATTTAACAAGAAAATGGAGAATACCTTATGACTTCACAGAAATGGAAAAGTAGAGCTCATACCCAGAAAAATACAACTTTTGGAGCAACATATCTATGGGAGTTAAGGCCTAGCTTCTCACAACCATTCGTGCTTACAATTTAGTTGGACTAGTTTTTGAATATAGGATCAACCAAGTAGCCGCTTATGTTGATCAAAGCAATATGTACCCTTTTTGGCTGCGTTTTCCAGCATCGAGCGGTATAGCAATGATTTCGGTCGACTGTTTGCCTTGAGCTCATGGATGGTCTGAGGCTTGCTGGCGTACCGACATAAAAGATACTTATGTCCTGTATCCGCCTTGTGGGTGCTAGGGCCTCTACAATGCCTGCTCGCCGTCGTGTGCGATTTCTGGATATGTGACTCAGATCTCCCCAACTCTTTACCAGTTACCGTGCTTTCTTCTCAACTATTCTGCGCCACGTATCCTGTCATCCTGAGTAAGCGGGTGGTTATGGTGGCTATAGACCTGTGGCTATGGTGGCTATGGACCTGTCACCCTTTCGGAGAGTATGGCCAATGAACTGCCACTTTCGTCGTCGTATGGTTGTGCCTAAGGGTTCATGGCCCGTTCTGCTAAGCTGTTCGTTAGAGATACGGTTTGACTAGAAAATCCTTAAGATATAGCGTAGCCACCTACTGACGAACGTTTGCAGCTTCTTCGTCATAGTGGCAGTCACCCTCCAGGTACCACAGCAATATAGCAGTACGGATTCAACGTTGAAACAAAACAGTCGTAGCTTGGTGTTTAAGGTGGGGATAGCATCCCAAATGCATCCGTTGAGACAATACTCCCAAGATATTGGTATAGTGCTTATTGTTGAAAGGATTTCCACTTAGTCTGACGTTAATGGTTCACTTCACTATCAAACAGTACACCGCCGGGCTACAGTGATCCGATTTTCACAACTAGAAAGTTGCCGGGAGGTTATACCACTTATAAACTCACCATAAGCCAGTGCATACAGCAAAGATAAAACTGCAATAGCCCAACAACACACAACAAGATACGAGAATAAAGTTTGATGACCACACTAACATGAAAGTTGAACGAACAATAGCACTAAACAAAGTATTTTAATTTCAAATCGGTAAATATGACCAAATAAAGCCAAACTGCACACATTTCGAAAGCCTTACTCCCATTAAAAGAGTCAAATGTAAGGCATAATCTATTGGCAAACACTCTCTGCCAAATTTCAATAGGTAAACCGAGAGACTTCACCTAACTATACTGCATGCAACTCAAATAGAAATCGAAAATCCGTAATCTTCCGAAAGTTTGCATTTCCAAATTTCATATCTCCGAAACTCGAATTAAATCAACAACCCCTCAGAGCAACCAACAAACCAACCAGCAACTCAATGAATTTACAAAATTTGCTGAATCTCAAAAAGAGGCTACAAACAAGTTAATGATTCAAAGTATTTCAATCACACACGCACCCTCCCACACACACACATACACACACACGAACTGGGAAGAAGAAATCCTGACAGGAATGCCTTCCTGATGTGCAAGCATTGCATAACTTTGGTTTGCTTACAGGTACGTACACCTGCTCCATCATGCATCTTTCGTATGAATGTTATCAGAACTGACTTATGAAATAAACTTTGGCCGTACTTAAATATCGAAGTCGTTACCCGGCCAACCTCAACCGCATGCACACAAATACCCACACCCGATAAGGGAATCTGAAAACCGTAAGAGTTATGTATTTAAGTTGATGATTCGTCCTGAAGCTGATGCTGCTGCTACTGCTGCTGCTGCTGCTGCTGCACACCAGAATTACCTAATTTTCTTTCTATTTCGATGGAACGGTGGAGTGGGGTTGGACAAAATTTACATCGACCCAAATCGACCAATCCAAAGTGTACACCCTTATATCAATAAATATCGGCTTTCACATGCCGCTCTGTGGTTCTGCGGAAACGGAATGGGGAGGTGGTAACCCGAAACCCGAAACCTGAAACCCGAAATCCGCTTCCAAAGAGAGCGAAATGAAAGAAATATCCAGGCCATGAGCAAACCATTTAATATGAATCGATTCGTAATCCTTAGTCCAGGCAGCAGTCTATCTGCATATGGCATGGCGTCTCTGGCCGGTGCAGTAGTACGAGTACTCGTACATGCAAAGGAATACCTTGCAAACATTCCATTAACCTGAACTTAATCAATTGGAACTCGAGTTGCTTGGTTTTATTTGCCAGAGCGATACTATTTCTGTGTTTGTGCATTAAGATGGCGTTGGTGTAAAACAGGAGCAAGTGTTCTCACCGACCACGATGATGATGCTGGCAGTGTTCGTCGGGCGGTGGCGGCGTCAACGCTGAGAGTTGCTAATAAAACTCGTTCTATAAAACTTATTGGGTAGTACACTCGTACGCCTTGGATTTCACCTCCAGGATTTAGCCCACACCACCACCATCGTTACTCTAGGCATTCAGCTCTGCTGCAGATGGAGTAGTAGTTACGTGTCCGTCGTGAATGTGTATCTATCTGTAGTTATACTGGTCATCATGTAGCTACTTATTTTTATGTGGGTCCTTGCCAAGGAAGTATATGTCGTCTTGCCATAGGTACGGTTGCTTAGTGGGATAGCTATTCCGGCACACAAACAAAAAAGTACACTACGAGAGGAGAGGAAACGAGCTATTTACAGAGACTGGCGCTGTCCTTTATACGGAATAAACTTGGTAGAGCATTAATGGGGGCATTATCCTTCTTATAAAGGGCATAACCAATTTAGGATTTTATCTCGACGTTATTATTGAAAAATGAATACGTAATTCGAGTGGACACTTGTGATATGATTGGTTCGTAATTTTATTCATCATTGGCGACCGGCTCTCGGCTCTCGGCTCTATGGCCGGAGAGAGAGAGGGTTTCCATTCGGGTGGCTATGTTATGGAAAGATTCCTGATCGACCTGGAGTGCACTTGGGGGTAACCCTTATCACAATTCTTTACTATTCCACGAAAAAGGTCGGAAAGTGGAGGCAACATTGAAGCGGAGTCACGTCGGAGGAGGTATCGACCGTTTTGGTTATTATTTAAAAAAAACCCTGTTTTCATGAAAGTGGATCAATTACATTTTGCGTCGTATTTTCCTTACTTTTCGACGGAGAGACTTGGAAAGGATAACTTACATGATTGGGATTCTCAATATTTATTTTGGTTAAAGTATCCAAACCTGTGTAGAGGTACACTTTGTGAGATAGAGTTTTGGAGATTGTTTTTCGTGATCTTGAAAAGTACCTACTTCACCGATTTCGACGAAACTTTTATTGCTCGGTTTGATATGATTTCTGGAGTGGCATGGGTACACCTTGCTGCCACCACTACACATCGTCAATTATTTGGAATATGCGTATGTGTAGGAGTAAACATATGTGTGTGTATGCTGAAAACCCACTAAACCCACCTAAATTGAAGTCAGGGAAGGTAGGTGGGCACTCGGATCACCTGTGGATCTAATGTAAACCTCGATCGTGGATAACCTAGAAACGAGGACAAAAATTAGCTTGAAGCTTTGGGATAGCTAGGCAGCCTTCGAGCCACCTCGATATATTTATGAATTTAAGAATGGTCATTGGAAGGTTTTCTAAGAGATCGACCAAGTCTTCAAATGGCCGTTTTCCCAGTTCTGCACAGGTTATAGGCATTCGCATAGGAACTGAGATGGGCTTTCCTCTGGGTCTAGTCAGAGATCGACAGTGTCTAGTCGCATTCTTCTCCAATGGCCTGGCAGGAGGTTGTGGCCGGCAATAATTCCAACGAGGCACACTAGGTTGGGTCTGCTAAACTTTGGGATTTGCTTGGTCTTAACATTGCCAGAGTTTTCTGGAAACAGGACAAAATAAAAGTGGCTTCCATCTCTCATTAGCTTGTTCTGTATTGGAACTAAAGGAGGCAGCTCCGGTTTCTCAACTGGCCCCTTGTCCCATGGGTTTCAACAAAAGGAACTGGCTCTCCACGTTGGGGCTTGTGCCGTCGGGGTAGCTTTCCTCCCACGTGAGGATGTGGATTCGTTGTAGGAAATTGGCAACGATCAATGATAATAACTGACTTTAAGCCGATCAGCGATCGACTGGCTGTGATCCGCATTTAACGAATTTCAAGTCGGAACTCACCATCCCTTGATCGACTTTAAAGATGCATATGACAGCATTCATCGTCTTGAGCTTTACAAGGCAATCGGTGAACTCGGATGGCCGAACTGTAACATGGCGCTGGAAAACACGCGGTCCAATATGCAATTTGGAAGCCGTTCCGCTCAACTGTTCCAAACACGCACCGGATTTCGCCAAGGAGATGCGCTGTTGTGTAATTTCTTCAATCTTGTGCTGGAACAGATAGTGCGCAGGGCAGGTGTTAACACAAAAGGCACTCTCTTCAACAAATCTGTCCAGCTGCTGGGATACGTAGACGACATCGACATCATCGGTAGCTCCCAGCGCGCCTTTATAGAAGTTTTGACGACTATTAAAGAAGTGGCGAATTTAAAGAAGCAATTGAAGACGTTGGCCTCGAAGTGAATGAGGACTAAACCAAGTTCCTGTTGCCAACAAACTAAGAAGCATCGGTCCACCGCCTAGGAGAAAACATCGGGGGCAACCATAACTTCGAGGTAGTTAGGGAGTCTACCTACCTCGAGGTAAATATGAAGTCCACGAATGACACCCTAGTAGAGACGCGGTGAAAACTTATCACTGCTCCTTCGGTTTGGCTAAGCAAATGGGCTCTTAACTCCTAACTCGGAAAACGAAGTGAAATCTTTACAAAATATTGATCCTCCCAGCTCTTCCATATGGAGCTGAGTGCTGGACGATAAGCACGTAAGCAGAGCAGATTTTGGGTACTTTCGAGAGAAAAATTCTTCGTCGGATTTGCGGTTCCATATGCGAGGAGGGCGAATGAAGGAGAAGATATGACCCTGAACTCTATTAGCTGTACCAAGATGTGGATGTAGTCCAAAAAGCTAAAACACGTCTACTACACTGGCTTGGCCACATCGAGCGAATGGACAATAATGCTCCTGCAAAGAGTATCTTCGAATCACAGCCGCCAGGTTCAAGACGACAAGGAAGACCGAATCTCCATTTTCAGGACCAAAATATCGCTGATGCCAGCGCGTTTGGTCTGGACAACTGGAAGCAAAATAGCCCCAGAGAAAATAATCGAGTAGTGTCAAGTCGCATGATCGCGGCGGGCAATTGATGAGCGCTCGGCGTGAGATGACCCAGTCGCGAAATTTCTCCTTGACAACATCGAGCATGTAGCGCCGTCTTGTTGGAACCATAGCTAAGATATATCGATGTTGTCGAGCTCTGGCCACAGAAAGTCGTTTAACATCGCTCTATACCTGAGACCGTTGACGGTAACGTTGTCTCCTTCCTCATTTTCCAAGAACTAAGGTCCGATGATGCCACCATGCCATAAACCGTACATAACAGTCAATCTTTGTGGATGTATTGGTGCTGAATCGACATTTCTGGGTCTTCTCCGGCAACCGTGAAATGCTATACTGAACATTTTGACAGCCGGATGTCATTGGTAACTTTGACAGCTGCTGAAACCCGATATAATGAAGGAGAACAACTTTCCATACTCATCTCTCTCAACTATAACCATTTAGCCACTTTTCTGAGAGGACTTGAGAGATACATGCACGATTATTGGTGAACGCAGGATATGGTTGATAGAGCACGCATCTGAAACGTGACCTCAAGCCGATATAACGTTCCGTACAAAATCCTTATAAACCAAATAATCGGTCAATAAAAACAAAAATTTGAAACTCGTGGTTCATGCCGCAGTTGGCCAAAAAACGTATAAAACTGTATAAATGAAGTGCAAATAGAATTTCATTACTTATGTACATAAATGTCCTGTTTCGGTGTCTTCTTGGAATTTTGTTTTATGTTCTTAACATCTAGTGAGGTGATTTTTTATTTTTTGTTTAATTTGAAACATGGGTATCATTAAATCGCTCATAGCATACATACATATGTATGTACATAGGTATTTCCTTTGACAAGTCCTAGATAAATTAAAATCGTCGAACAAACAACACAAAAAGTTATTCCATATTTATGTGAGCAATTAAAAAATAATCTTCTGCCTCCGCAGTTCATAAAAATAAATTCGATTCTCGGGAATTGAATCCCAATGTCCATGGTTGTGTCTTTTATTGTTTTATCTGCGTGTGTCTGTATATATGTATGTGTCCAAAAGAAAAACAAGGGAAATGGGGAAACAATTTAACCCACATTTATGATTTTAATTTATTAATTTTCGTCTTATTTCGTTTCAGCTTAGCGAACTCGGACGACCGTTTACAGGCGGCTCGTGGTGCGGCAAGGCCACCGGACCCCAGTTGTACTTCAGCGAAACATCAACTGTGACAGCATCCGTAAAGGTGAGATATTTTTATAAGTAAACATAGATACACAGATGTACAATTATGAATAAAAAATATGCAAGCCCCAATAAAATATTCAACTGCGGGTCATATCCTTGCTTTCAGTCACGTAATCATGAAGCTTGCATTTTTAATGCTGCACGGGTGGTAAAATTTATTATTAAAACGTCTCCATAAATAACCGAACTATACAATGAACAGTTTGCGTGTGTGTGGGTGTGTGTGTGTGTGTAGGTAGACGATGAACCGAACCCGATGGATACACGCTCATAAATTCATCCAAGCAAATAATGTGAGTTTCACAGCAGATACTCGACTGGCCGACCCATTGCCGGGAACAGCGACAAAAACGATTGCCTGACTGGAGGGTTGAGTTGAGAGTACCGCCTCCTTGCATTCAAAATTAAACATTGCCTATAGTTGTTTGGCAAATAATAACCCAAAACTATAGCCCCATTCATGACTGCGTAATGAAGCACCCAAGTGTCGAGGAGCATCATCAATATGATGGCTTCCAGCGAATTCACCACCAGTCTGTGGTGGTTGTGGTCCTCCATGTAAGCTCGTGTCCGTATACAATTCAAATATCCTTTTTCTTAATTTTAACGACAACGGTTTCGGAGTTCGGGCTCGCTCATTGTTATTTTGGAACAAACGTTTCGGGGGTATTAACAGCCATTTGCAGTGTGTGACTGTGCTCTATGTACACACACACACACACACACACAAACATCACACTGTGTGTACCTGTGTATTTTATTGTTATGCAGGACGAACAGGATATGTCGTTGTAGAAGAGAACGCCAGGTGTAAGTGGGTGTACTATGTGGCAGGGTATATTGCAGCGGCGGCGGCGGCGGGTCAGAGCATCGTGTAATTTTTCCTGAGGTTATGTTTGGTTTTATTTCAGTTTTGGAATAGGTATGCACAAACGGCCATTGGCAGGTTATTTGCTTGACCACAGGGCCCGCATTGTTTGACTAGGGTATGGGCGTGCACAAACAATGATTGGTGATGGTAAAGGTAAATTGGAAAAATATTAGAATACAGAATGTAAAAAACTGGTCACTGCTTGTGATTGGATTTCCACAACAAAGAACTTTAAAAAAAAAAAAAAACATACACACACTCACCAAATATATTATTTGTTTCGAAGGGAACACAATTCCTTGAACATATTTGAAAATATGTATTTCACAATATTTGCTGTCAGCTTCTAAATGGGTTCTGGTGGCGCGGCCACGAACTGAACGAAACAAAAGTTCAAATTTATGTACATAATTGGAGTTTTCGAAAAAATGTATCGCACTTACCTACTTCCTTATGCCCTCCCACAGTGTGGAATATTTTTAAGTCGTAGATTCGTTAAAATAGGACACCGTACACCTCGGCGGAAGAAACCCGTCCGATAGCACTCTCTCTAAACCAGCTTCTCTTAGGAGTCTGAGGATGAGAGTTGGGTCTATAGTGACTGTATGTCCCCATCTGATAATCGGTACTTGGCCAAATATTTGAATCTTTTGTGAGTCAGTGACCCACAAGATCATAGAACATGTTCCGGGACTTAACTCAACTTATCACTGAATCTGTAGAGCCCTTCTTCAGATATACCCAGTTTTCTTAGACGCTCCCTAAGTTTACAGTGCCCTGTTAGGAAGTTAGTGGGCGTCGTGACTCAGGGGTTAGTGTGTTGGACTATGGACCAAGGGGTTCGAGGTTCGAATCCCAGTCGGAACACCTAAGAGTTTTTCACAGCCCCACCTCTCGCGAGCGTCTGACAAACATCCGAGAGTACAACTGTCCTGAGAAAGATTCTCAAATAACAAATTGCCTTTCGGACCCGGCATTAAACAGTAGGCCCCTTCCATTCATGTAAAGAGTATAACACGTACAACACGAATGGTTGAGAAAAGCTAGGCCCTGGGTCCCATCGACCTGTTGCTCCAAGTATTTATTATTTTTAGTTAGGAAGCATCCTTCGAATATTTTCTGCTGGTATTGCTTTAAGAGTTTTTTGGGTTGTCGCATACCCTGAGCTTTGTTCCAGCTACTTGCCCTGCTCTCTCTCTAGGTTCCTGGTATGATCTTATATTCCGGAGGATGGGTGTTCATTAAGTTTCTGAAGGCATTTCTATACAAGTTTGCCCTCAATGGCATATAAGCCATGATAGCGGTTTGGCTATCTAACATTGTAGCTGTGTCTCAGTTGGATGGTTTTCCCTAAAAAATATTTGAACACCTCCATCTATGGCATAGATTTCAGCCTGGGGGATGTTGGTGCTTGTGCCCATAAATTTCAATGTTTGGACAGTTCCTTCGTCAATTCTTACTCTATCTCGTTAGCACTTCGTTGGGCGATTTCTCAGTCTGTAGATTGTGGATTCATTGGTCTAATTCTTTTTATTGCTGAGCTTAGTAGCGAACTTCTTCTGGAAGTTGAACCCTCTAATAGTATCATCTCTAGGATATGCCAAGAGTGGTAGGTATTTGTCTGAGTAGTGCATCGAATTGCTTCGATCTAATCCACTTATCTCTCTCTATTCCTTCGTTGACCATTCTTAGAATCGTTTCACTTCAGCATTCTTCAACCACAAGGTGCAGAGTAGTCAGTTCCAATAGTACCTCATGGCTGCAGTTGGGCAAGTACTCATGACCTCGTGGTGACCAGATTGGTTCCCTTTGTCCAATCCGTCCATATGTGATCATTGGTCTCACAATGACAATATACATCCATCTGAGGATGATCGATCTTAAACCCCAGGATTTGCCCAGTAGGCTCCGGTATATCATTAGTGATAACTTCCCTTTTCTGGCTAAGTCTTCTGTATGAATTTACTGTCCAGGTTTATTCCTAGATATTAAACTTCCTTGATTGGTGTCAGTATAGTACCCCTCAGGCAGTAATGAGTATGTCATCTGCATAAGTTTGACAATCGATTCCATGGTTTGTCAACACCTCAAGTAACTCATCAATAATAAGACTCCACATTAGGGGAGGTATAACTCCTCCTTGTGGACATCCTCTTGCTGTGCTGACCTTGATGATACTTTCCAATGTATGAGTCTCCGCTGATCTTGTGCTCAAAAGTTCGTATATCCATTCCGGGACTGTGTTGCTTACTCCTTTTCAATCTAGAGCTCATACACTTGCTTCATGCGAAGTCTTTTAAAATGCTCCGTCGATGTCAAAGAAGCCACACAGTACTATCTCTTTGGCTTAAAAAAAATGTTTTGATGTCCTATTTTCATACTCTTCTCTGGGGAAGGTTTGGTTTTAAACTTTAAAACAACAAAACCCACTCGGTCTTATCCACTATAAGATTCTGACAATACGACAAAAGGGAGTGAGTTGCAGAATTTGGATCCTGCAACACATTGTTATCAGAACAACATGGAAATGATGTCTTCTTTCATCCTGTTTCCTGTTGTTTCAGGGATGATTGGTGGAACATGTGTTATGTATAGAAGTGAAGACAGTGTCAATGTGAATTATCTCTTGTGGCTTAGTGTCATAGATGCTGATTTAGCATTTCCCATGGTAACGCTAATAAATATAAAGGTGCGCCATCTTGTACGTCGGTATGTAAACATTGAATAACTTTGACATTTATCAACCGATTGACTTCATTCAGCGGAAATAGTGACACTGTACTGAAATAGTCGTTCAGTTGTGTTAGCTCAACGTAACACTATTCAATTTGACTCCTCTGGATTTATTTTTGTGGGGTTATTTGAAAAGCAAAAACTACACGAAAGAATACAAATTTTATGGTTCGTCACTAGCAGAACAAAGAATAGAAAATGTACAATAACAGAAAATTTTGGTAGCCATATCACACTAAGTCCCTTTCCGGGCATCTTAGGAGCCTTTGATATACATAGGTCAACTCACTAGAACTGCTGCTGATACAAAAGGAATTGACTTCCTGCCAACCAGATGCCAAGCTTGGATAACTCTCAATTTGCCTTGAAACTACTAAAGATAGTCCCAAAGCTGGAGTTCTATGGTCCTATTGTAGATACCTTTTTTAGCGACCTAAATAATTCCTGAAAGTTACTGCACCAATGCAAAATATTCTAATGGCTGGTGCCAATCAAAAAGGCTAAAAATTAATCTGACTTAAACAGTACCATACCACTCACCAAGAGAAGAAATTTAACCTTTAAAGGTTAACTCTTAATGGTCCACACCTCGCTCTGACCAAACCTCCCCCAGACTACAAAAGAGGGATTTATTTTTTATGGGCGCAAGTGTACTTCCAATGTGTCCGCCAAAAACCAAGTATTTCCAAAAGTCAGATTGTCAAAAACAAAAGGCAAATGTCATTAAAAAAAAAAAAAAAAAACTTGTGAATTCGTTTTAATGGACAATGTTGCTATTTGGTGTGAGGATGACGAAGGATGAGTGGAAAATATCGAACGGAGAGGATCATTCTAACATTATGCAACTGAGCAATGAGAAGAGAGACATTTGATTTACTATTTAGACAGACACCTTTCGAATGAATGTCCGCAAAAAGAGATGATTTTGACAAGCATTTTCAAAATACGAAACTGCGAAAATTTTCTAAAAATAGTTGGTATTACTTTATAGGTACATTTGCTGTATAAGCGCTATACAAAATAAGGCTCCTGGTTAGACTTCATGTCGGGAAGAATGACTTTCGACTTTTCAAAGTTAACATTCCGAATCGCAGTTCAATCAATTGATTCCTCAATCAAAAATATAAAATATGAGTCGGAATTTTCGGGCCCAACTACATTTTACTTCTATCTTCCAAGGAGAGGTTTCGCTATCGAGTTCTGTGGTAGAGAGTGTATAAAAGAATATTGTTGTACCCTTTGACTTTAAGTCTAAGCTGATTCGGAATTGTCTTCAAATACTTCAGTCCTGTAGTCCCAGGATGTATACATACATACATACATACATATGGTGGTAACTATCCCGGCAATGATACTAAAGGCGAATTGCAAGTCTTCGTATTTAATCCTGATCCCTCCTGCAGGTTGGGGATACACGAGTCAAAGATCTTTTCGAACAGAAGTTGAGGAATTGCACAATCGGTGTCCTGGGGAAGAATTAATAATTCTTCAGAAAAGAAGAGTGTACTGTTCTAACACTACATAGACCACTGAGATATAGCCTTCAAACGAGAGCCTGCTACTTGCGTGCAGTAGGTGAAACAGCTAATCCAGAGGAATGCCAACCTTTATACCCGACTGAGTTGAGTTAGGTGACAGGTTTTCAGCAAAACTGTCCACCAGACACAATCACGCCATATGTTACATAAAGCCAATATGTAATATGTGGCTGTAGACCCCATTTAGTTCTGATCGCTTTCTTACAGCAATGTAAACTATGGTCGCTTTGCTGACGCGCTCGAGGATTTTGGGTTTCCAGCTGAGTTACTTCTCAAGTATGAGACCTAAAATAAAGCTTTGTCAGAGATGAATCCGCATAATTTCGCGGTGTTGAATTGCGGAATTTTGCTTTTTCTAGAGAAGAAGACAAGTTCGGTCTTTCGAGGGTTAACACTGAGACCATATCCTTTAGTCAATTTAGAGAGTTTAGAGAGAATGTTTTGCAGGAGTTCTTGAGCGTGTTGAACTTCTTACCCGAAACAACTATGTCAACATCGTACTTGCATCAATTACTAGGCGCCGGTCAAATTGGTCAGGAATTATGATAGCTTTAAGCGAATTCGTAGTTTATACATACAAATATGGTCCCTCATCGGTTAATGTCCGGTGATAACCGTGGAGAGGTTGCGCTGTTCTTTCTGTCTATGAAGCGCGGCTTTGTTGCATTCTTTACTTAGCGCTGCTCACCAAAATAGTGGGGAAACCCATGTTTTCCGAAGGTTTTAAGGATCCAAAAAACTGTAAACATGGTTTTATGGTTATCCCACCTAAAAAAAACACAGTTACGAGTAGCGCACCCAGCATGCCTTGTTTTCTTTATCTCTTTCGATGTATGCAGCTGAAGAATCTATAAGACGATAGCTACTATTCAACCTCTAACATCTGTCAAAGTAGTAAGCATATACAAAGACATGATTACGTCGCTGACAATAGGATTCAGGTACTGTCTGTAACGTTAAATGAGAGTCTGAAGGATCAATTTTGACGCTCTATGCTATGGTTCGATTCATCCTGTGACTCACCTTAAGGGTAAGCTCCTTACCAATTTCGCCTTCATCCTCTTCATTCTGGCCGGGTGAATGAAAGCGTCGGCCACCATTGGTCGGGTTAAATGTTCAACAATTAGAAATTAAACTATAATTCCCATTCAAAGCCAATAGACCGTCACTAGTGACACAAGTTTGTTTTTTTCGTCACCCGTGTGGAACACTCATGAATTCTGACTGTGGCATCTGATGTGTTGATTGATGGCACTAGATTCGTTTTTATACACGAACTCGTTGACACATCGGAAATTTTCAACAATCTGCTGTACATATAAATATATACGGAAGGCTCTCCAAAAGTACAAGTGTACATATCTATGTATGGCAGTCGGATGCAGATACCGTCAGAGAGTTTGTTAAAAATTCCGTTGTAAACCAGGGCTCACGAATTTCAACACACAAAACGTATCATGAACACGCATGTAAGCCCACCTGTGCCGTGTGTTCCAAAGCGGGCTGAATTCAAAAAAGGACACCTTCGCTTTGAGTGTCATAATACCAAACGAGAATGCTCCTGACGTGCACATTCCACCTAATGGAAGATCGAAATAAATACTCTTGGATTTGCGTGGCCACCAGTTTACGTGCTATTCATCGCCCTATCGTAACCATGTCCTGGCGATGATTCTGCACTCTCTCCCTCTCTCGCTCTGTGTGTGTTTGTGCACATCGTTCCTTAACACATGGCCAAACGCTTGTTTTCGAATCGTTTTTCGTTGGCAAAAACAAATCAAAAAGGAAGGCCGTTGCACAAAAGTCCTATGTGTGTCAGTCAACCACCCCGTGTTGTTTCGGCACGTTTGTGAGATTTTCAAGGAAAGATTATGAGGTGTATTGTTTGTCGAGAGTAGGATCTTGTTGCATCATACTCATATAGGCACTTAAAAATGCCGAGCCGGGAGTTGGCAGCAACGCCGGCCGTACGGATAGAATGGACTGGCCCTGGACGAGGCGAGGCTTTGTTTGGCTACGAACATGAGTACCGATTTCGTTCTATGTATTGCAACGACGACGACGACGTTTAAAAGGATTCAGTGCCCGGCGGTGGCATACATTGAATCGGAAACCGGAGATGCAGAATGCATCTAAGCATAAATGATTCTGTAGGGAAGTCATACTCTTGCTACTCCTCGTTGTGCGTATCTATAACATAATGTGTATGACTTTTCCCCTTATTCCAGTGGTGCGAGGATTTGTGTGGGTGCCTTGGACCGCACAATAATTTTCTAATTCATTGCCGGACACCTCACTGCGCCGGGAACATCGGAAGGGGGGTGTTTGTGCACCAAGTTTTTGTGTTTGTCCTTTGCAAGACTATACATCCTAACGAGTTTGTTATTGTGTACGGGGTTGTGCTGGATAAGGAACAGTGTTTTTTGTCGTATTTTGCAGCTGCTTTGTACACTTCCTCAGATATGTTGTACAACCTTTGGGAAGCTTTACAGCTGTTTCAGTCTTTTTGCACTCCATCTGCAGTGACATCCCGCACACAGTGTTGTGTTCATTGGAAATTCCTTGATGATCCTCTGGTGATGCGACGATAATCGTTAAATGGACATGGTTGGGGATTGGGTAAGGGTGGGAGCACATCACTGCAGGTGTAGTCGATAACACTCTGTGGTTGTGTTTCTCTCAGACGGATTCTGCGGTTGGTGAAATGTAAAAGATTTCGACGTACCTAGTGGATTACCGCTGTCAGTTCACTCTGTTTCATTTAGTCCTGTTCTGCACTTTGGTTTTGTTTTTTGTTTGTTAATGATGGTGGCAAGAGTACATATTTCGGTTAGCGAGAGTTATTGTTCAGAAATGTGAGGATGAGTGGTCAAATGGCCAAATCGAATAAATGGGTTGATGTGTGCTTCATTATGCTTGACTACGCTACAGTTGGCTTTTCTTTCTTCATCTCTGTAGGTTTCTAGACGGACATGGTTTTTTTTTTGTTTGTTTACCTTTTGGAACGAAATCTATAAATATGTATCTGTGACCACGCCCATATTCTTTTCAATTACTTGGTACTAGTTATTCTTTCGGTTGCTATCTAGGCTGCCTGTCTTGTCCTCTCAGACCATACATTGGTTGACCCAATTAAATGTGATCCTCAGTAGGGGCACATTTAGACCAAAAGGCGGTCAATCGCGATACCACTATAGAAAAACTGGACTACGTACACCTGAGACCTACACGGAAACTTTTCAAAGGGAACGGAAGGCAGGACAACTACATAGTTTCGGTGTGGACTGTTACCAAAGAGATTTCGTTCGCCGTATGGGTATTAACTCAGTTTGAACCGGCAATAAGGCTTTTTAATTAACTTAAGTTTACTCTATCTAGACCGTTAAGATCTTTGAAGAAGTATGTTGCTCGCCTAGGGATTTCCTTTTTAAAATCGATAGGGTAGGACAGGTACACAGAAAATGTGTCATAATTTTCTCCTCTTTCTCGTCTCTATAGCTTCTGCGGAAATCGTTGAAAGCGGCACCAAGGCTTCTGACACGTCTGGCTACTAAAAAGTTTCCTGTGAGGGGGTCAACTATCTTCTATTAATGGAAGTAAGTCCCCTGGTTTTCCAATAATTCAGCGATGGCCAGTTTTGTTCAGAAAGATACATGTGCTGATATTGTTCCACCTATTGTCATTTTAATGGCTGAGGAATCTCATTGGAAAGTAATGTTGTGTTGTTTCGCATAGTACCTTTTAGTACGGCCCTTCTATCTTCTGCCTTCTACGGCCTTCATAGATGTGTTTACACTCTTCCTAGTCCTCTTAGTGTACCCTCCTAGTTCTCTCAGATATTCAGTGGCCACTTCCAACCTTTTGGTAACAATACACTCTAGGATAGATGCTTCACATGCTCCTGTAAAACGATTCGTCATTTGATGTGTCTTGCTAACGTCAGGATCTGAGAGTGATTAGGTTCGCAAACATAGCTTTGTAAGCATCTTAGTAAAAGGTGTACGATATCCATGGTCCTGCACATTTTGCTGTCCGCATTTGGGTCTATTATGGACCTAAAATTTCTACAGAGCATGTTCTCCATACGCAATACATCTAAAGTTCTTTTCCTGTTCATCCTTTGATTATGACACTCCACAGCCTCGGCGCTGAAGTCGGCTGCTATTACCACACGGTTTCCCACTCTGGAGTTGGTGGATAGTCGATCTAAAAAGTTTTTGGGGTTGTCTTTACATATACTATCAACGTTGTTTCTGTTAAACAAAGGATTCCTCCCATCTTTGACTCTTACCGTCAGATAGTGTCTCTTTCATTAGATATTGATGTACATATTTTCACTTTGTTGCCTATACAGTTCACAAGTATAGAAACATGCATCTGTTCCTAACTCAGGTACGGTCTATGAAGGTAGGTTTGAATTTTGATGACGATCTAGGCTTAACCTTCATCGAGTACTGCATCTTCTACTTCTTGTGATGTGGGAATTGTCAACAGATTCCTTGTCCTGGCAGGTCCTGTTGGTTTGACCAGTTACTTACACTTTTTCAAGTTTATCGTTCTTGTCCAGAGCCTTTCTTCTGGCAAATGTGCCTAACCACCCATACACCATCTTTGGTGGTAAACCTATTGACACAATCTGTGTAGCAGTGCAGGATTTAGGATATGACTAAAGCACTAACACATCAAAGTGGTAGGTTAGGTTAGAAGTAGCTGCCAGCTACCGCCAGCACACTTAGACCAATATAGGGTCGTTGTGATACTACCTGGATCATGTGATCCTCCATACCTACTGGTGAAACCAATTAGAGCTTCTAATGAACCGTAGAACACTCTTAATGTCGATGTTAGTAAGATTACCCAGACCATTGACGAAAACGACTCCTAAGTAAAGTTTTATTTGTAAGGAATAGATTCCTCTTACTCTTCATTCTCTCTGCAACTTCTGCAAAAATCGATTGAATGCATATCAAGTCGATTTGCGTGCTTCCCTAGCCCTGCTTTGCAATCTGAAAAGATGCTGATGTCGGTAGTGAATATCAAGTTTTCCTTGAGCCAAGAGAGGACCTTTTTAATTACAATTCCGCATGGAAGACGCTATAATGATTAGGAAGACGGAAGGAGAGACTTAGATTAAGTCTATCAAAGAAAACACCTTGACCTGCAATGTAGTTAGTTTTTAAGCCGTCGGTACAAAAGTGGATCGACTTGTCTTCTAGGAATACCTCCTCCTTCCAGATTATTCCAGAAAGAATGGTTACCTTGAAGTTTTGTCAAAGTTTAATCTTTTTTTGAAGTTATTCAAAATAGAGGCGTGGCCATATCAAAGTGGTAAGGATTCTCCAGTTTTTCGGTGAGGGTATCACAGGTCTTCTGTTTGGTTGTCATGTCATTAAGATCCTTTACTCTGAGTAAACCTCCGCTGCTTCGATTTGGTCTTGGAAGATATCCTTTGGCTATTTTTCTAAAGGTTTATGAAGAAAGGTCACTGTCAATAAAAATAACTTTTACTTTTATTGGTTCAACAGGCCATATCGTGTGTTTTTTAATTATTTTTCGAAAGTTACAAGTGATCCAAGTATAAGTCTTTCTTTCAAGTGAAGCTTTACATATGCTAGCGCATGTAAAGTATCTTCGCTTGGCCATGATCCCTCAAGTCTTTGCACTTATAAGAACACTTCGTTTGTGTCGTGGGATACAATGGCATCTTGGGGAACTTAAGTGCACTTCCATTGAATCCGTAATATATGTATGTAGTATCTGCTGGAAATCGTCCTCATATTTTCTGTATCTCAGCTATCTTCGACGCCTTTGGCGAGAGGCACGCTTTTGACTCCGAAGACATTCGAACCATTTCGGAAATAATAGGTCTTTTCACAATTTCTGTGTACAATCCTCTTACGAATTAATTTCGAACATAAAACACATTGTTGTGATTATAGGTCCTTTGTACCGGTGGAAGGATACATGGCTACCTTAGATAAACACTCAGGCTACAAAAGCAAATAACATTAACTATTATTTCATTCACTTCTTGGTTTCAATCCGGTTGCCGGTTGGCCATCCAAGTTGACTATAAAGTGATTCCCTAACTGGCATACCTCTCTACTTATTGGCACACATCATCCGTAATTAAGGGTTTGTTTATGAAGACTTGTTACAGTCCATAACGTTCCTGGCTTGTTAATCTACATATAGGATGCCACCGGGCTTGTCTCGTAAGAGGTTTCACATAACTTTTCATAGTATTGTCGAAATTGTACAACAGTTCGTACGACACATCATTGTAGTTTCCAAAATATTTCCTGTCCAACAATTACAACAGAAAATTCTCCGTTTTCAATATAGAAACGCCAGGAGGGATATAAATTTAGAGCAATGCAAATCTGCACTACAAGAGGAGGGACGGAGGGACGGAGGGCGAGAGAGAGAGAGAGAAAGGACATTCAACCCTCAACCCCTTCGAAATGCATTTTGTTAATTGTTTCCATTGTTTTTGTTGTTAGCAGTGTTTCTTGTCATTGTTGTTGATTTTGCTGCTAACAATTGTACTTTCCATATGCATGGGGTAAATAACAAAACGAATCTTAGTGTGTAGCTGCTTTCTAAAGTCATTTGACACATTGTCATTCCTTACTCATTCATGCCTCGGCTCCTTAGCCTCAAGAAACTGGGGCACCTCCACCATATTTTCAAATGCCAGCAAAGGTGTGCGCTCTGTCCCAATACACATTGCATTTTAGATACACGACTCTCATTGAGTGAGAGTCCTCTAAAAGGCTGACATCCTTTTTTAATAGACACACTCACCCCACACATCCTACCCGCTTTAGGTATCCTCTTATATGTTTGTATGTGTATGTGTATGTGTGTTTGTTTAACACATTTCCTTCAATTTAAAATAATGCACAATGCAAAGGTGTTCTGCGAGTGGTAAATAAATTTATTTCTTCTTTTCTTCTTCTTCTACAACAGGTATTCCATCCACCGAGGAACATACAGGACGAGAAACCTTTTGAATTTAATATAAGATACAAATTTATAAGTCAGTCCGACGCCGTAGTTCGGTAAGTGGGACATGGCTAGTAGCGCAGTCCTTGTTAAATATTTTCTACGATTTTTCTTGTTTTGTCCTCATTTCTTGTTATTGAAAAATATATTCCGTGGCATTTTAAAGCACAAAAAAAAAAAACAAAGGAAGGATACTCGTATCTACTGAATTGAAATTGCTCATTGTGTGGAGGAATATCCTTTTTTTTTTTTTTTTGTTTTTGCTTTTCTTATTTTCACTGTACGATAATACTTTTCTTGTGTTTTTCCTTTGTTGGTAAATTATAGATATGGACTGCCGGATAAACTGCTGGAGCTCGGACGTGTTACACCGGGTACATATTGCACGAGACAATTCGACGAGTGCTATCGAAAGAACTGCCGCCTGCAAAGTCCCAATTATCCTGGAATGTATCCAAGAAATGTCACTTGTTACTGGACGATTCGCCAAAAAGAAGTTCCTACATGCAAACATGCAATGATATCAGTTAGTCAAGAGAATCAACATAAAGCTTTAGTTAAAAGGTCAGTTACTGTTTTACTGTTTTTCATTCCCCCCTTACTGTCTTTGAATGTCCCTAATTTATTCCTTGTTTGTTAAAAACAAAATCGTTTATGTGTGTTTCGAATTGGACAGACATGACATTGGGAACTTCAGAGTTACTTTGAAAGGTCACAGAGGACAGGAGTTAGTCATCAAAGAGATTGGGATTGTTGTGTGCCAGGAATGTAATGTTTAAATTTGTTTCTTTTTTATCGTAAAGGGTGATTCATTTGGAGGTACTTTGTTTAAAAGTAAACAAAAAGAAGAAATGTAGACCGATGATTCCACGAGGCCATGAGCCACACCAAATCGTTGTTTTGTCTGGATGTTGTCAATCACTTCGGGTTGCTCTTCAGCCCAAATAAAGCAATTTAGCTTATTGACGTACCCATTAAGCCACAAATGTACCCAAAAACTAAAAGTTCTTCCATTCTTGCAGGAGTTGAATTCGGTACGCTCTTAAACCAAGATCCTTACATAAAATACGCCAAGTTGCTGTATACTACAATCCGAGCTGTTGAGAACGGTCATTGCGAACACTCTCAGGTACCTCTCCAATATTTTCTTCACTACATGCTGGATGATGTCTATTTGTTCGCGTGTTTGTTCATCATACGTTCTGTAGGCCGATTATGTAGACCAAAAATTGCACGAAACACATTACTCGTAGAACTCGGATTCTCTTCATACCAAGCCGAACCATGCCCGGCTAAGTCTTTCCATGATAAAATGTCACAGAATACTGAACAAATATATCAAGACAGGTTAATGCGACTCACGCGTCATCTGTCAAAAAATCCATAGACAAAAAAGTACCTCATAATGAATAACCCTTTCAGTACTGTGAATGGTAGAAGAAAACTGGCAGAATAAGTAGTCCGCCAGGTATTTTGACTTCCAAAAACGAAGTTTTGTTTTATAGAATCCCAAAGGGTATATTCCATCAAATATTGGTTCGTGCCGTTTCTTTGAACTTATCCCTTGTTGGCCAGTTGATCTCAGAGCTTGCTACTACGAGAAAATGTTTGAACGTTTCTTTTCTGCAAATATTTTAAAAAATTCTTCACGACTTGAATTTCTATTCCAATTGACAGTACTACTTTCAATTGTTCCGCAAGTTCCCTCAAAAAAAGTTTTAATATACCCCATTCTAGGTAGGTAAGTTGGGGGACTGACTGGAGCCATAGGAGTGCATCCTCACTAAGATCTCAACGGATCCATTGAGAACACATTTGAGATACCTAAACGAAGAGAACAAGAATTAGTCCACGACAGGAGCGCCCCTCCTGAGCCAACCAATTGTCATGGTGAATCTTAGACTGGTTAGGTTGGGGATTCGCTGAGAAAGTTTCTTCATAGGTCTGTCCTGCCAAAACCTTTTTTTCTAATGTGGGTCGCCGCGGTTTTTCAAGAAGTTTTTGCAAATATTTTCACGTAATGTACCTCGCGGAGTGAGAATCAAAAAGTAGTAACACTGACTTAAATGAAAATGAAGAATTCTTACAAAGGAATTGTGGCTCAAGCTAAATGAGATATCTCTCGAACCTAATTACTTTCTCGTCAGCTGTGGTCTATTAAATGATAGGATTTCTCTAGTCACTTTTTGTTGTTTTATTTGCTCGAAAACAATCTCGAAATGCGGCAGAGGAGAGTATGCTCCAATTTGGGTTGGTAATGCTGTGGATGTATAATGGCTGATGGGCGTTAGAGCCAAGTGAGCTGTTGATAGGTCATTGAATTCCGGGCCTATTATAACTAGTTCATCGGCAACTTCATTCCCTTAGAAGCCCATGTGTCTCGGAATCTAGCAGAGCGTGTTGCTATTGCTTTAACCTAAGGGATTTAAGCTCGTCTTTATAAAGCTCTATCTCTGTTGATGTCTATATGTATGTGATTGTTGATAAGTCCTTGTAAGCCTCGGTGATAACACATAGTTCAAACTCACTTACTTGGTTGAGGAGTTTTATGGATGGGGCATTTGACAGTTCCCCGGAGAATATTGCTGAGTCAATTCCTTCGTCCTTTTTTTACCTATCGGTGAAAATGGAAGTGAAATTTCGGTTGATGACCTCACCATTTGTTCAGAGCTCTCTAGAGGGAATTTTTGAGTTGCAAGTTGTGTCGTGGTCGACGAGAAATCACGATTTAACAACTAAAAAGAAAGAAAGAAATACTTGGCACCACAGGTCAATGGGACCCAGGGCCTAGCTTCTCACAACCATTTGTGTTGTGCGTGTTATATTCTTTACACGAATGGAAGGCGCCTACCGTTTAACGCCATATCCGAAGGGCAGATTGTTATTTGAGAAGCTTTCTCATTACAGTTGTACTCTCAAATGTTTGTCAGACGCTCGTGGAGGTGGGGCCGTGAAAAATTTTTAGGTGTACCCTGACTGGGATTCGACCCTCTAACCCCTTGCTCCATAGTCCAATGCACTAACCGCTGAGCCTAGGCGCCCAACTTTACTTTATAAACTTCAACAAAATTCAAATGTTTAGCGTTTTTTTTTAAATTGAAAGCTAACTCGTACTTCAGTTAGTTCCTTCCAGTTTCGTACACCAAATTGGTTACGACCCTTTCCACTTGACTGCAAGGACTTCCTACTTCCTACTTATTTCACTGCGTCGTACCTGGTCTCGAAGACTGTCTATTTCTAGATAGACAAAGCTTTTAACTTCCTCAAAGTTATATCTGTCGAAAGTGATGTTCTGTCCCATTCGTATCGGTACCGATTCCAGGATCGGTAATAGTTTGGTCGATGATAGACCAATCAGCTTGTTGGCAAAAAGGTTTTAAGCGTTCTCGCGGTATACAATTTTGTAGGCGTCTGGAAAATACTCATTCCTTTATAGTTGGTGGAGTTTAAAGGATCTCCTTTTTCAAGTAGACAATGCTGCTCCAAATAGCGTGCCAATCAAGCCATCAGATTCCCCAGCTTTATTGGATTTTAGCTTAGTTATCCACATCTTAACTTGATCCAACTCAAGTGTATGTAAATGATGGTTATTATCGTCCAAAGCAAAAGCTAAACATTTAAATAGATATTCTTTTTGTTCAATAACTCGAATCATTCTTGGTTATTTATCGGGAACAATATTTACCTCAGACACCGCGACCTTTAAACCCTCTTGAGGCACGCTCACAACAAGTATCCAGGCATATGCGATTGCTTGATCCATATGAGGAAGATTCGTTTTCCTTGTCATCTGAAACCTCAGAGATGAAACTCAAAATAACTCTAGACCGTTGTCATCCATCCCAATAGTCACAATGTGCCTCAAGCGCACAATACATGTTTGTTTGTTTGTCGACAGCAAATTCCTGGCTTTATCCTCATTAACCTTCTGACTAGTGTCTGTTGGGTTGCCTGGGAGCGACCGATGATGTCAATGTAGTCTGGATATCAAAATAGCCCTTGGCACTATCCATTCCAGCACTTAATTGAGGAACATCGAAATGGTTTTGACCATATTTTAAATCAGGCAGCACCGCTTGATAAATACCCAAAAATCTTGCAAACCAGTTTGAACCAATTGGAAGGGAATGCCTATGAAGATATACTAAAGGAGCTATGTACCTTATTCTAGATACTTAGACCCCCAACGCTAATGACCCGTAAGTCAGGGGCGAACATTTTTATACATACATCTACAAAGAATGTTGTCGTACCCTGGACGGTTCATGAGGTAAAAATGGTCGGAATATATGGATCGAAGGACAATTTTTCAGTCTAAAATAACTTAGTAGGACGTCGAAGGGATCCTTGAATCTTAAACCAATTTTAGGACTTTAAAGCAAGAATAAAGTTAGTCAGCCAAATAAGGTCGAAACTCACCACCCGAACATATCAGAATATATTTGAAAAGCATTCCACCCTATTCATACATTAAGTATCCCACAAATGTATCTAGAATCGAGGTGTTGAAGTGGTACGCATCCATCAACTTTCGAAAATGTGTGAGGACTGGTATTATCTTTAAGACTTTCATAGCCTAAAACAGGTATCCTTTTGTATATTCATTAACTTCATGACTGGAATAACATAGGCCATTTCAAACTAAAAACTTACTTATGTTTTCGAAAGCATTTCAAGTTAAACGCTATCAGGAATAGCGTTCCCTTTGAAGGAGATACAAAAACCTTTCGTTTGAAAAACCCTTTATGTCCGTAAAATCGAATTTCAAACATCCATCATCCGTGTACGAACAAATACTTCATTGTATTAAATTTCATTAAGTTGCAGCAATACATACATCCATTGTACGAGGAGTACCTAACCTAAGTACATGTAGGTAGGAGCAGAGTTTCTTCTCAATAACCCCACAACAATGTTTAATTATTTCAAAACATTCAAAGAACACACCTGCTACATAATACATACAAATCGTATAAAACCCTCTTATTAACGTGTAATTTAATTTTGAACGCATTTCAGGTCAATAGCGAGTTTTAACAAAACATCCCGGTCCATACGTGCCTGGTCGGATTGCACCGGAGAACGGGACCACTTGATATTCTACGATGGAAGTTCGACTAATGATCCAGTCCTGGCAAAATACTGTGGCGGTGATTGGTTACCTAAAGTCGTATCACGGTACGTATTCCTCTTGCTCACATGTATGTATGTAGTCAGTGCTCAGAACTCTATAATGTTTCGATAAACCCTCCTCCTTTTCTCCTACTTCCCGTATCCCGTATCCCGTATAACCGTACATGCCCAACAGATTCTATTTCCTGCTCGATGTAGATGGGCTCACGTGTTGCCCCAGTGTACTTCTCCCCAAAATGGAGTCTTAGGTTTTATCCATAAAAATAATGCGGTGCACTTAAATGCATTGCTGTTGCATACATATACACTTGTACATCCATCCATATGTACATCGTATACACATTTAAACGATGTTGGGAAAGGTGCTGCTTCCTATGTATTCAGGGGTGTATGGGGGTATTACTGAACGACCCTTAACCTCGAAATCCAAACTTACTATGTATGAGGGAAGCTAGTGTTCGGTATCACTTTATATTCCCGAGAGTTTCGTGTTCTATTCCTTGTTGCAAAGTTGCATCCATTCACCGATGTTTGAATGCGGTAAAAGCTTACTTCACCTGAATTTCGGATTAGGAACTGGGGGCTCGGAGGACCTCGCTCCCCACCACTCCTGCTGTGTTATTCCAGGTGTAAGAGAAAGTTTTTCACCATGCTAACATAAAACAAGTAACAGGGTTGTAGCGATTTACGGGCAATGAAAATTTCAAAGGAAAATCAATTATGTTTGCTGAAAGAATACCAAGTTGCCATTTGAAGACTGGCCAACGGAGGCAGGTCTGTTTAATAATGTAAGGGATTTTAATTCCGGATGTTCACGTTCTTGTTCGACGGATAGGTAAATGTAATGTTGCTGTGAAGTGAAGTTAAATATTTTTTTTCCGGTTTCATAAATTTATTACCCGCAAATTGATTGTTGCTCCTGGTTGGATTGTTTTATCGGATTTGGATCCACGTGAGGGGTTTTGGTTTTGATGAGCATTAGTATGTAATCCTTGATTTTGATTTATTGGAAATTTATTGCTGCCGCACCTATAAAAAGTTTGTTCTCAACACATATGTACATATATATAAAAAGTTACAGTATTCAGCATATGAGAGAGAGTTGTTTCGATGCCGACGTTAGCATGAAGGATCAAAGGATTTGTCTATGAGCTAATTTTGGAAACCAAAAACCATTGGTTTTAGTTGTATTCTTAAGTTGGTAAGCTTTTCTAACATTGGTAAGTGTAAGGCGGAGTAAAGATGTAGTATTATAGCATCCATTTCGTACCACGACTCCATGAAAATAGGAATACTCTGTTAGCGCTTAAGGGTTCTATCCAGTACCGCGATTGCTCTTTTTAAGTAGTGCACTCATCACAGACTATGATATCAGAGCTGATTTGAATACTGAACGCACGGTCCCGGTACCTACCCTCCAACAATTTTTCAGCTTTTCCTTACAAAGTAACAGGAATGACAATGTTCAATAGAGAAAGGTCTTTCTCTGTTTCGCCTCTAGATTTCAAGAAGGACTTGGTACCAACCAGCTTTGACTTATTTCATAAGTAGCATCATCCAGTGTATGTATGGTATATCGTCCTTCAAAACTCTAGAAGCTGAGGAGGATGTAAGCCCTCGAAATCCGTGAAGCATAGAATTGATGCAACAGCTTAAACAACCGAATCTTAAAAACTTAAGCTTAACTCAAGACCTAGGAAGAGAATGGTAAGGTTAAGACAGGATGAGACAGGACTGGAAAGAGAAAGAGCGGTACTGGAGCTGCGAAGGGATATTCTACTGAGATGGTGGTCGAAAAGGGTTTTTCATATTACTAACCAAACGGAACATTCTGGACATTGGTACGAATTGGTACGAAATACGAAAAGACGGTATAGACCTCAGGCTTCGAGGATTGGTGCTAAAGGATACCGATTCAAGAAGCGCGGAACAACCTTCAGTGCTGATAAAGCAAGACTAAATCGGCGATTTCTGGACGGTTTTCATGGGACAGCAAAGGATAAGGCTTAGACGATCTGAGGGGGCAAGGTATTTCTGTCACTCCAGGCAAAGTGTGAAGAAGGAATCGTACTGCTTCAATGCTTCACCGTAGTAGGGAGACCAAACCTGGCTTGAATATTGAAGAGTGGGTCGAACGAAGCTAACGTATAGTGATTTGGTAACGTAGGGCCTTGAGAATTCTTTCGACCAACGTTTTATAAATCAAAGTGCAGAATTGCATCTACTAGTTTTGTTGATGTTGGAACGAAAGTTAAGCTTTAAACTCCTAAGGAACGAAGATCCTACTAATGTCCATTCGGTCTCATATGCTGAAGATGCTCTTAGACAGAGGATGGTTCATTAAGCTGGCGATGTGTAAGTTGGAAGTTGGGTGAATCACCTTCTTATACATCGGCTCGTGCATAAAATGTGAGTTATGGTCTCCTCTTCTTCTTCGTCCTTACAGCTTCCGCAGAAATCGTTGAAGGAAATTTTGAATCTTTAAGCATGACTTCCCTTAGGTGTCCGGTGAGGAAATCTACTTTCTGTGTTTTAGGAGTCCGATGGACCTAGTTTCATATAGGTTGGGCTAAAGCCATCGATGACTGGGTTCATTTACCGTGTCGGCGTTAATAGGATATTTACCATAAACCGTTGGCGCCTCGATGTCAATGAGATTTATACTGTCTAAACCAGAGGGGCCTTTTCCAGCCAGTCCTCAGCCTCACAATTTCCCGGTATATTACAGTGGCCTGGTGCTTATCAAATGGGGAGCTTGTACTGTTCATCTATCTTGTTGAGAGATACACTGGAGTCTTTCACTGTCTTAGATCTCATAGTGCTGGATGCGAGAGATTTGATGGCTGCCTGACTGTCGATGTAGATGACAATACCCGATGCTGATACTGCATTAACCGCCAGTCAATCAGCTGCTTGTCGAATGGCATTAACTTTGGCTTAAAAAACGCTGCAATAGTGTGTGAGGTTAAATGAGAGGTGGATGTTCCGGTCTTCTGAGAAGACTCCGGCACCGGCTCCGTCCTCTGTCTTTGGACATCACGTTGTGTCCATTCAATTCTATTTGGTATCGAGAATTTGTAGTCCATATTGTATCCGACGGCTGAACGAAGACAATGCATCGTTAGTACACTGATGTGTCCAGCGTCTTGCTTCTTCAATTGTCAGCCTAATCGCTGAGCAGACAGCCAGTTTTTTCCCGACGATTTCAATTGGGAGTGGACTCCTATGCTTGGCGAATACTTGAATCGTTGGTATTGGTATCATACATTAGGTCATTCTTCCTTCTGATGATAGTTCTATTTACGTCATGTCCTCTAGCAGTGTAGCACATAGAGGTACGATTGTCAAATATTGTTCATCTCATGTGTCAGTTAATTATCGATTAGGAGTCTACTTTGACAATATCTATTCAAATTTACCAACGTATTTTTCAATAAAGTAAACAGCATATCAACTGAAACAATCAATCAAGGAAAAAAGTGGTCAAAACGTCCAATCAAAAGGCAATACACATTGAGCTTGAAGGGAAGTCTTCAATTAAATTCGTTAATTGTTATACCTAGTGTGCCAAAAATGTCGGCTGTAACGTAACAAATTCCTATTATTTCCACATGCATGACCTTTGGCTATATTTGGAATGCATAGAACATTATTGATGATGCCAGTCTGGTCAGAAATAACCTCATTTCATAGCAATGACATATTGTAGACGTCGGTAAAACCTTGTATAATTCCAAAGTATTTTATTTCCGCCTTCGAGACTACAGTACGTTTATAGATTGTTATCGTGGAGCCAGTAACAGAAACAAAAAGTAACCCATTTCTAAGAATTTCTTGGGAGAATGCCCAAGGGATGTTGATTCTTCAGAAAGTGACTGCCTATAGAAAGAAATCACGCAACTGTACCATACAATAGGGTATACGCTTATTTGGGACTATTTCGAATTCCCCGAACTTCTTCTTACCAGAAACCGACTTACCACCGAAACAAAATGCCAGCACTCATTTGTTTTGAACTCAATTTTTCAAAAAGCACAATAGACCCTCGTGTACTAACCATAAGCGCTAAATCTAAGAATGTTAGGAAAAAATATTTAAATAAAACAACAACTGTTTAGAAGCTACGTTCACGCCTTTATGGCCACCGTGAGTGTTTGCTGGCAGTGCTTCAAGCGGTCGGTCCAATTTTTGATGACTTGGACCAAATGTGCGGCGTTATTCCGGCTAAAACGTCTCCAATGTTGCCCACGAGATCTTCGAAAGTGGTTGGCTTGTTAACGTAGACATCCTTGACCGCGGCAGCCAATTGATGAACGCTCACTGTAAGTTGACCAACTCGGCAAATTCCTCCTTCACAGCTTCGAGCGTTGCGTCGCTTCTTTGGTATAGAAACTACAAAAATGGTTAAAATTTCATGGAATTGTTGTGTAAAATTCGTACTGCTTTTGGTCATAGTCAAGCCCCTCCTCGCACAGTAATAGCAAATTCAATAGAAAAGTTCCAAAGTCTCCAACGAATCCAATTCATGTTCATCCTACCAGGTCACCTGCTTCGGGTTTTGTAAGGGGTCTTTCATTAAGTGCTTTCTATCTTCAAATTTAGATAAAACAAAGTGTGTGTGAGATATCGTCAAAACTATCGCCATTATGTATGGATCATAACATCGTACTAATGGCTGGGTGGCACGCATCCGAAATGTCCAATTTTCCATGACTCTGGCGCAAAAGATCAGGCTGAATTTGATCGATGCCATGGGTTATGTTGGCTTTGAGGGCCGCTGTGGTTTGTGGCTTATTCGCATAAACGTCGCAGGTCAGAAAACTCCACGTGAGATGATCATGCCCTCGAATCGCTGCGGCAGAATTTCCAATGTGGCGTTAGCTGTGTGGCACGTAGCACCATCCAGTTGAAATCGCATGTTGTTGGCGTCTATATAATCTATTCAGGCCAAAAGAAGTTGGTAATAACCGACCTATAGCGCTCGCCTTTGACGATGATGGTCTGGCCAACATCGTTCTCAAAGAAATATGGACCGATGACCCGCCAGCCCAAAATCCACTCCAAACGTCAAACATTTGACAAATTTGTTTGTTGACGTCCCCATTCATCCAGAAATGGGCCTCATCTGTAAAGATGATTCTTCGATGAAATTTAGGGTCAGTTTCTAACTGCTCCAGAGCCCATTCAGCGAACACACATCGTTGCCTATGGTCATTTGCCTTCAGCTCCTGCGTCAGTTGAATTTTGTACAGGTGCAGGCCCAAATCATGACGCAAAATTTGCCAAGTTGTGGTCTGCGAAAGGCCGAGTTCTTGTGAGTGACGTGAAATCGACTGCCTCGGATTCTCCTGCACATTGTCACGGACAGGAGCGATGGTTTCGGCAGATCTTGCGTTTCATTGACGTACGGGTGTTGGTTGATCGTTTACTGAACCAGTGGACTCATATTTATCCACCACACTGCGAATAGTCCTCTCGAAAGGACGGTTATGGCGACCGTAAAATGGGCAAAGCACGCGGAACGTTGTCCGAACAGAACACCAATTTTGATAAAACAATTTCATTATTTGCAAGTGTTGTTGACAGACTGAATAAATGACAGCCAATTTGACAATTTGACTACAATATGGCCGCTATCAACTGTCAAAATTCGGAAGTCCCTATTGGAAGACTCTTTAAAAAGATCTAGGCTTACTTCCTCTGATTGGGTGCAGGAAACGATATGAATTTTTACATAAAATTGTTTTGAGTGGCTGGGCTTGTCTGGGTACGTAAATAAACGAAATTGTAGTATTTGGGACACCGAAAACCCAAGAGAACCGGCCACGCCCTGTGTTCTAAAATTATTTCAAAGAATGACTTTTTGTAGGCGATATCGATGCGGACATTTGTCAGATATTTTATTACATGATTAACATCGTCCTTGCACTTTAAATTAAAATGAAAATATTACCATTGTTACATGTTACTCTAAATTTAAAATGACACCTTTTGTTGGATGAGCTTATGCTTCAAATCCATGTTTTTTCTAAGAAGGACTCACACGATACCTAGCACGTTGTTTAATGAGTCTGTGCTAGGTAGCGTGTGAGTCCTTCTTAGAAAAAACATGGATTTGAATCATAGGCTCATCAACGCTCCAAGATGACTACGTTTTTGTTGTCCAGAAAAAGTAGGACGAGGCTTAGTGTGGCAATGACCATCATCTCTGTATAGCTCTCACCACATAGAACCGCCGGCTGACATCTGTCGTCAGTGAAGAAGAAACATATTTTCCAATGAATTGTAGAACTCCCATCCCGAACAACACTAAGAAAACAAAACACTACCGATATCCTCCGAAGCACAAAAACACTCCTTACACGAAAAGGATAACGTGCCGTCGATTCTAGGTCGCCCAAAAGTGAACACAATTCTTTTATATTCATGAGATAACCAATTTCAAGGCAAAAAAATAAATTATGTATACATGACCCTTACCACATCTAAAAGTTATCTATTGCCCAAAAAAAAAAAAAACCTATTATTTTCCAAGGATAAGGCTATGAATGATATCGCCTCGAGCCTGCTAATGTTGAGCTAAAGTAGCTGAAATAACTGAGAGCAAAATTTACTTGTAATAAAACTTAATAAACGAGAAAAAAAAAAGCCAAACGAAAATGAAAAGGAGGAATAACACAAATGACGGCTCCTGGATCCTTTTTTACACTTTTCCATTAATGATGGCCGTGTATTCCTTTCAATTTTTCTTTTTTTTTCTTCCTTGCTGCGTGTTCACAATTCACCATCGGGGCCGGTCCTACTTTGTGCACCAAAAGATGTTGTTTTATCATAAAATTTTCATAACGAAAACGATTAAAAGTGCCTTTCTAGTTTGCACACAATGATTCCCGCAGAAACCACTTGGTGAATTGCTGTTTCAGATGGCTGGCGGTGGATGCGGCGACTGTCATTAGGGGGAAAATGGATTCGAGCCTTCAACGGGCAGGCAGCGTAATTATTTATTACTATCGGTGTTTGTTATCTTTTCAGGTGGAGGAAAAATCAATTTACTTATAATTTGTTTGCGTGGCGGAAATATGTACTATCTGGGGAGAGGGGGGAGCAACAAAAGTTCGTCCCGTGCCCGTCTCGTGTGTAAACGAGATTTCTTTTGGTCTCCCGATAGAGCATTTTTTATTAGTTCAACAGATGCGCCCCCTGACCGGAATAAATTACCTCGATGGGGGCGGGGCGGTATTTATGAGTTATTGATCGGAAAACTTTGTTTGCTACATGGATTAATGTAATGATCAAAGTTATGAATCTTTTCGCCAGTGGACATGGAAAGTGGTATCAATTTAATTAAAGCAGATGAAATGCTATGGAATTATGGTCGCTTTTCAGCATTGTGTACTCTCGTTTGTACATATTAGTAGTGTTCCAGATTTCGGGGACAAATTTTATGGACATATTGGGCCTCATAGGACATTAAGTCGATGTGGTCTGGTAAGTGTTATCGCAAGAAGAAAAAAACATGTATGGTTTGCTGGGAAGAGGCTCCATGTCTGCAGTGGCCAGCTGTTTCGTACTCATACTCTAATGTCGTCCCCCTTTTGCGAAAGTCAAAGATCTGATGACAAAGAGCAGAGTCTCTTTCTCCATAAGTATCGTAAACTGTGGTGTAACTTAAGCATACCAACTTGGGGGGTTCCTAAGTGGCTCATTAGGGTATCAATAAATTGTCTGCAATCTTTGGATATTTTCTCGACAAGAATCTCAGCTGAAAACTAAATATTCAAGACCGTGCTAAGAAGGTTATAAACCCGCACTGGGGTCTCCGACTCCGGATTGTGCATTGGACATACATACATGGCAGTCGTTAGACCTATCCTTATGTATGGAATCCTAGTCTGTTGGACGGCACTGAACAAGAAAAGTAATACTTGAGAAGGTTCAAAGGCTATCCTGAATCTGCATAACAGGAGTCCTTAGAATTACCTCTATAGCTGCAACGGAAACTATGCTTCATCTGCTTCCCGTTGATATCTTTGGGAGGCTGATGGCTGAGGCTGATGGCAGCATTACGTTTCAGGGAGTTCTTGCAACTGCCTTGTGATAATATGGGCAACTGCTATAATACTATTCCTAGTAATTCGGACTATATTGTTCCCTATCTGGACTTTGACATCGAATATAAAACCAGGATTCCTAGTAGAAGTCCTTGGAAATAGGGTGAAATTCTAAACGAATCTGCGAAAGAAATCTACACAGATGGATCAAAGACAGCGTCTGGAACAGGTGCGGGAGTTTACTCTAGGGCACTAGATCACTACACAACTCCCAAACCACTGTAGTGTATTTCAAGCAGAGGCCATAGCAGTCGGTAAAGCGACCTGGCTTTCGATTAACTCGCTAGAGTGCAGCGCTATTGTTTTCTATATATAGACAGTCAAGCTGCGATAAAAGCCTTGAAATTGCCAATAATTCCATCCAGGTTGGTAGAGTAATGCCGCGGATCTCTCAACGAGATCGCTGTCAGGTGCGATGTATGTATCTCTGTGCTGAGTTCCAGGTTGCAAGTATATTCCCGGCAATTGCAAAGCTGACCAGGTAGATAGGGAAGGTGCAGACTGGAACCTCCTATTAAATCTATAAATTTCCAAGGCAGGAAGAGAAGGAAACTACGGGACATCTACTGTGTATTTTGAAATAATTTTTGGTCATTTTCGGGAACGTCATCTGTATCAAATTGATCTTGAAACGCTTTCGAAAACGCAATTTCCCGAAGTAATATGTTCATCAGAGTAGAACTGCATTATCACAGTGTTCGATAATGCAGTTTGATTTGAGTCCGATGTTCATAAATGACAGTTGTAACCATGATAGGCGATTGACATGTCTTATGCATTGACGGCCATTTGCAAATGCTTATGACTTTTTTTTTGACGTTTCCGAAAATGTCCCTTATGATAGAAAGAAAGTGTTTTTAGTAAAACGAAAGTTAATTTTGTTGAAAACGCTAAATGCCAAGAAAAGAATTCCAAAGGTGCGAATGTCATCTCATATTTTTTGCTACACAGCTGCAACGCAAATGACGTTTCCGGACATAGGACTTGGGAAACTGCGTTATCGAACATTACGCTAATTGTGACTCTATTTTCTAACAACTTACTTTTACAGTTTGCGTTTAAGAACATTTCATATAATATAATTTCATATGAAGAAATATAGTTTCATCTTCTTCGTCATCTATGAAACTTATACAAAAGTTTTTAGCGAAGAAGCCATGTATGATGGCATGGCTGACAATAGTGCAGTGTCCTGTGATGACACCAACTTCGATTGGCATGAGTGATTTTTTTTGACAAATCTGTCTAATAACCAGAAACATATGTAGTTCCAACTTCCCATTAATGATTGACTTTGAAACGCGGGAACGAAAGTGGGTGCTAATGTCAATATCTACGATAGAAATATATCCCTCAAACGAGTGGCTGGACGAGATGGCCTTTGTATCCTACTGTCTGATCGGAAGAAGAAAAAAAAATTCAGAGCCATTGTTGGCTTGGTTTTTAGTGCTCCTTTATATCCTGTTGAGATAAGTCATGTGACAGGCTTTGTCCAAATCCATCCAGCAGATGATAAGACCATACTTTAATATAGACATGATGATCGATACATACTCGAAGAGCCAACCAATATATAATTCCTATTGCTTCCAAACATTTTGCTTTAGCAGCTAGTCTCAAGCTAGGGGCTACTTTTGGAGCGCTCTAGGGAAGAGGATAAGTTCTTCTTTATGGGGATATAAACTAGGTCTAAATCCTTCTATTGATCGTGTTTTGAGAGAGTATTAACAAGAATATCGCAGACCGTATCGAGGTACTTACCCAAAACAGCTGTAACAACATGAAAATAATGAAAATGGTATCAGGATATGTGTGTAGGAGAAAGATTGGACCTGGTGTATCCATTCTTGTCTGAAAGAACATGTTTGGGTACATTCCGCCCTAAGCACCTGCATGTGAGGACTAAACCCATGCGGTGTATAACCTCATACTGTGAAAACATTTAGTCGCCAAACGATGCCAACCTATTTTTTTAGATGTCGGTGACGACCCCGTATACATACAACGAATGCCCTAATCAAGGGTGCAGGATGACTCTGAATAGTTTGCTACTTACAGGTGCTATGGCAGTTTTTTTCATTTATGACTCAGATATTGTCACATAGCCATAGACACACACGTTCCTGGCCACAGGAATCCTTTTGTCTATAAGCGCACGCCGTTGGGACAGAGGAACAATGTTAACAATGTTGTTTAGTTGGTTGAGCTTACCAATACAATGATTTTTTTTTCGTCTCTATCTCCGGAGAATGCCCCCGGAATTTTTTGGTTGTATTCCGCCATTTTTTCCTTCACTGACTTTAAGCCAGAAGCCCCAGAAGTGTGGTGTTCTTGAAACCATTTAGCCGTATTGGCTTTCCGTATTCATTATCTATCGAATATCTCTAAAATTTGGGACAGTCTTAGAAAAACTTTCTTTTTATCCCTGCCCTGGTCTAATTCGAGGAAATAAAGGACGAATTGTTCACTTTTACGACCACTGAATTATGGCATCTCTTATGGGGCTTCTCTACATCGGAATTAACTCCACATTTGGTGAGAAATGAATCCAGAGTGAAATAATTTCATCTTGAATAATGATTTCATAGGAAATTTGAAGGAATTTTGAGGCACGACTAAATTGGCTTAATAAGGACTCCTGTCTCCAATGAGGAAAAGGATTTTCGATTTCCAACTGAATTTGTAAAGTCGTCTTCAGAAATTCATAGTTTTTTACTAGAAACTGTATAATGGTGACAGTGTTCTTGAAAATCGTATATCCATTAACATGGTGATCCTAGTCTGACTTCCAGAAATAGGGAATCGCTGGCCAAGTCCACTGATGAGTACTTTTGAGCTTATATAGCTTACTGCAAAGTTCAAAGCTGATTGAAATTTGTCTTTCCAACTGGAGCTAGGTTTTCGTTTCGTAGATCTCCATGAGAATGGTCCTGAAGTGTTAAATTTGACAAACGCCAACTATTCGTATCTGAGCTCTGCATCTACATATAGGTACACTTAAGACATAATATTGTTGCCACATTCGGGTTATCTCTTCTCGTTTCTCCAACTCAAACGTTCTCGTTTCGTGCTATTCAAATGGCATTCTCCGACTACAAAGTTAACCCTCGCCCCAGAAGGAGACGCAACTGCTTTTTATAACTCTTTTTTCATAGTCCCTGGAGACTTTTAACATAAAGCAGCCGCCAACTAAATCATAAAGTCCTTTGAAAGCGCTTCCATACCTAGAAAGCAATTTGACTCCCATCGAAAATTTCATTAAAAGCGAGCTCAAGACATTTTCCAAAAATGTGGCCGTCGACGTTTAATACTCCCCAGCCTGCCGATCATTCGTTTGGCTATCAAGAAGCAATAAAACAAAACGGGTGCTTTGGCAAAATTATAAATTTTCCAAAAAAAAAGAAACACCTGCTTAAGAACACATGTCTTACAAGGAAACAAACCATTTGTAGAGCTCTACCTGGCACTGGCACTTGGAGATATTTGCAATATGCTATGTGTAATACCTGACATTTCTCTTCTCGCTACCTCTTCGTGAAATTGTATCCTAAAAATGAGATATACATCGCCCGAAGGCCGAAGGGAGCACACCAGGACCTACATGTCGCACCCGCTACGGCATTTCCTATGCAAATCCGAGTTCATTTAAAACTATGTACGACTTGCCATAAAAAATATCCCTAAAAACATACCACAGAGCGAAATTTATGAGTACTTGTATGACATAAAAATGTAAATTCGACAGCATCCTTGGGAGCTCCGACCCGCCTGCGAATGCGAACGAAAGGAAGTTCATTTGGGGGCATAAACATTATGCTAAGTACAAGTCTTTCCTTTTTTAACACTTTTTCGAGGAGAGCGCATCAGTTATTCCTTCCTTTGGTGGCGGCGGCGGCGGTGGTAATGGTGGTGGTAGTGGTGGTGGCTGGAACCAAAGATGAAATGTTCACCCACATAAAATGTAACTGTTTTCATGTGGCGCCTGTGAAAACATTTTCTGCGAGGATACATTTACTTCTGGAAATGAGGCACCAAATAAATGCCGAAATGAACTAGCAAATGCTTGTTTGGCGGAAATTATTGAATGCTATCTCTCAATGCCACATTAGGAGCGACACAGCCAGGCCATGTTCTTACTGAGTTATTAGCTATTATGAAGCCATGCTGCTGCGGGGTCACACTCACCAAAATCAATGGGTTGGGTTTGCGTATACGACGCAGAGTGTTCTGCTACTTAGTTTCGATTCGCACTGAACCATTGCGGCCGCCTAATAGAGCCACAGTGCATTGCATGGCGCGGTGTAGGCCTTTAATCCTGGTGATATGTGAGGGATTCGAATGGAACGGAGTCTCCATTACGCTTCATTTAATTTGTAAATAATTTCCCAATCCAAAGCGGCGCGACGGCGGCGTTGCGTCCTCTCACGCTTAGTGCAAAGTGCAACGTAATACCATTTTAGTTTTCCAAACTCGGTACCGAACTGGATAAGCCAAAAGTGGGTATGCAATTAAGCGCAAATAGCACATGCTCTCATGGTAAATCACCAATCAGCGGAGGAATTTCATTTGAAGTGTTTTCTGTGTTTTTTTTTTTTTTTTTCGGAGTGTGTGTGTGTCTCTCTTGGCTGATGCCAACAAACCACATTGACTCAGTGGCGCGAGAATTAAAATACAACACCTCGTAGGCCATTTCGGCACCAGGATCTGGATTTTCTGTAAACTCAATTGAGCGCCCGCATTTGGTGTCCTGGTCGGAAAATTAATTCAATAGCACAGTGTTCCAGATGTTTCGGTTAAAGTCAGGAAATCAATTTCTCTTCCGCTCCCCACAACATCAAGCTGTGGCATGGCATGCGGATGCGGATGCGGGTGCGGGTGCGGGAGGAACGAACATGTACTGGATTGGAATTTCCACTACCATTCGGTAGTGTCCCTGTTTGACATGAATAAACGTTGTCATTTTGTGACCTCAATTTATGAGCATTAAAAAGCGTTCAATTGCTTCCGAAAAACTCATTCATCAGTGGTTTTAACGTTCACCCCGTGGAAGCTACTAAAAGGTGAATCAATTAATATTTTTTTAATTATTTGTACAAAATAATAAAAAGAAAACCAATCAGTGCCGTATGGTGGGGTGGCGATTTTGGGATTCGAAATCATAGTAAATGGCCTTCGAAGAGAATCCACCCGAAAGGAACTGTTTTCATTAAAAAAGAGTTCAGCGCCTTCGGGGTTCTATCTTGTCCTGTGGAGGGTTGGTCTAGTAACTTGCTGTCCCAGATGACAATGTTACATTGTCATGTTTGTAGGACACCTCAATGACATCCAGCTGGATGTAATTTTGTTTATTTAACATTTGAATTTTAATTTAAGAAAAATCCGACGTTTAATGAAGTTAATGTCCTGTGTTGTCCTTGTGGTACACTTACCAAACGCAGACAGATATGTGCCTTGTATTTATCTGTTTCTCGAATTTTGGTTTGGAATCATATGAACGAAAGCTCACTCATATCTTGAGTGAAATTTTAACATAATTTTTTGATTACCTGCTGTACATGACATAGTTTGAAGGAATTTTGAAAGACTCCAGCTGTCATCACTTCTTGTTTCCTGAGACGCCACAATACTGAATTTGTAGCAATTCGATCGACATTATTTCGCCAACTTTAAGAGCTATCATCCGTTTTGTTGTTGTAAATAGAAAACCATTACATGATAGTAATACACTCGAAAGTTTGTCAACAGTTCAAGGTTGAGGGACCGAAGAAAATGTTTATGTTTTTATGATTCGGTCTGTACCCCTTAACAGACAGAGGATAAATTCGAGTTAACATAATCACTATTGAATGTTCCTGTCCCAGTGAGACAACGCATCGGTCAAAGTACTGAAAATATCACAACCGTAATTGCTTCAGTCAAAAACGTGCCAAATAACAAAAGTTTGGCGAAAATCCTGTATTTCATCCAAAAAACATCTTCAGCGATGAAGCTCATTTTTGGCAATAAGCATAAGATGCGTGCTTCAAAAGATTCCATTGCATTCGCAATAGCGGATATCTGGTGTTCATTCCGAAGATATTACTGGACCGTATTTTCGTCGATGATAATGATCGGTCAATCGTATATATCGTATATCTCGTATATATCGTATATTTTTGGCCAGAATCGGATAGGCTTTGACATCAGTGGAATGTGGTTCCAACAAGGTGGTGCCACAAGTCACACAGCTGGTTAAACAATTGATATATTGAAGGAGAAGTTCGGCAATTGTGAAATCAGGAGAAATAGCCCGTTAATTCAACGCAGTTGGTTTTTTTATTTAGAGGTTTCGTTAAGTCAACGTTCCGGTTGATATACATAGGTACAAGAGTGGTGGTAAATTGGCTCAAAATCTTGCATTGCTTTTTACATGGAAGCCTTTGAGTCACCCTTTTGTGGCGAAAACACTTAGGCAGACTGTGCTAGTTTATGCATTTTCCAGTAGTAATGGCCAGATCATGTGATCGGGTTCTCCAATCATATTTCCTTTAATTCTTATATCAAAAAGTGACACAACATAATTTTCTAGCCTCGCAAATTACAGTTCGCAATGCGAAAGTGCGTTTTAGGAAAATTAGGGGCCTTCGAACCCGTGCCCTGGCTCGTGGTGAGTCGTGCTGCTAAGCATCGAATTGTAGGCCACTAAGCGAGGTGTTGGGAATTTTCTTCATTTTTGAAAACTCTTCAGTAAATAGGGAATATGTATAAGAAAACGTATTCTTAAGATGAGAAAAAATTGACATTTATTACTTTTTAAATGTAAAGTGCACGTTTGAGTCGTACAAACTTGTAAGCCGTGTGCTTGTGTATTCCCGTCCTTTTTTACACTTTGCTCTCCACTGAGTCTTCAGTTTGATTTACTGTCCAGGATTAGCTGAGATATTTTGCCTTATCGTAGATCTCGAGGGCGCTGTTGCTTAAGTAGTTAGTGCGTTGGACTACAGAGCAATACCTAATCAACACCTAAAACTTATAATACGGCCCACCTTTCCCAAGGTCGGTCTCGCTGAATCCCATTGATCTGTCGCGCCCAATATTTATTTCATTGTCTCGATGTGAAGGACACATCGTATGGTCCATGCATAATAAGTCGCTCGAAGTTGGGAGGGATTTACCCGTTGGTAGGAACACAATGTCGTCTGAATAAGAAATTGCTTTCATGCAACGGTTTTTTAATTCCATAATTCAGTCACAATTAACGTCCATCGGAGGAGGGAGATCAAACCGCCCTGTGGTGTATGTGTAGAGGAGGCTACTTATGAAAAGATGAGTGTGACCTAGCGTACTCACATTTCAGCTTATAGGAGTATGGTCGACTTTAACGTTCTCTGTACTGTCTAGAATCCCAGCAAGGGTATATTGCTTATTCTGCACATTTCAATTGCACTTACCACGTTATGGAGTGCTGTCTCGACACCTTTATCTTTTGTGTAGGCGTGTTCTGCCGGAGATATGTATATCACTTCGAGAAAGTGTGATACGAATGTAAGTGTCTATAAGATTCTCAAAAGATTTTTGAATGAAAGACGAAAGGATTATGTGTCTATAAGTTATGCAGTGCTGCTACTCTTTTGGTACCTATAAAAATAATGGTGAAGATTTTTCTTGGAGGTTCTAATTCTATCAAGGTTGGTGTTCTATTGTCTGCACTTATATTTTCGAATCGCAAACAATTCCGCATCAATTGTAAATCAGGTGGCTGTCTCTGTATGCAGTCAGGCGTATCAAGCACAGGATGAGCCTACATTTTTCATCCAAGTAATTAGAGAAAACACCCTTTCGAAAAAATCGGTATAAAGATTTGTCGCAAATGAGTTTATAATAAACGCATTTAAAACTGATCAATTTTCTCTGTATATAGAAAATAAATATTCAAGAACTTGTATCGTACTTTTTGTGTCCGCATTTGCACAGTCGGTTCGGGTACAATCAAAAGGGTTTGATATTTTTGTACCCTATCCCAAAGGTGTATTAAGTTTGATTGACCTTATAAAAAAGTATACATACAGTTACGGACAAAACAATAGGACCATGGACCAGAATTTATACGTGAAGGTATTGTGTGAGACATTGCGCCCATATCCTGATTGATAAAAGCGTCTAAAGTAGAAGTTTATGCACGACAATGAGTCGAAGCAAAAGGCGGCCAAGGTAGAAATGTGGCTAGAAGAACATAATATCGATCTGTTGCGTTGGCCCTCCCAATTCTCAGATCTCAATCCCCTAGAAAATGTAGAGTCTTTTGGCGCCGATAAACTCAAAAATAAAGAAGATTTGTGGAGCAGTATTCAAGTAGCTTGGTCCGCCATATCGAAGAGCACTTCCCGCCCACTAGTCGCGTCCTTGCCAAAAAAATCCGTGGAGTGATAAAAAATAAAGGATACTCCATAAACAATTAATTTTTTTTAAAGAAAACAACAAATTAATACAAGATTTCCAATATTTTGTACAGTGGTCCGCTTTTTACCTGCACCTATGTATACCTATAGGGCAAGTATTGTATTCGTGCAAAATTTGGAACTCGAGATTTTAATCAAACTTGACATTACTATAATGGAGAAGTCCAAAAAAGTAGGTCCGCCAATGCCGTCTGTCTGTCTGTCTGTCTGTCGGTGCACGAGGCTACAGCCTAAACGAGTGGATGGATTTAGATCAAACTTCATATATAGGGTCTGTGAGATAATCCCTAGAGGCGAAATGGGAATTTTCATTCTAACCTCAAAATTAAGGGTAGTTTACTTAGGGCCGATTTCAGTTAAAATGGATTTTCTCGAAAACGGCTCTAACGATTTTGATTAAACTTCATATTTCAATTAGTCTAGTCAATTGCAACCAGATGATGTATCGTGCTGCTTACCAAAATTGGCAACAATGGTACTTTACTTATAGCCAATTTGGCGAAAAGTCAATTTGCGAGAAAACGGCTTCTATGATTTAGTTCAAATTTCATATTTGGACTAGTACGAGGTAATGCAACACAATGGCGTACCACGTTTCGGTCTGAGTATGGTATAACGGTACTTACGACAAAGGTGACTAAAAGCCGATTTGCTTGAAAGTGCCTTCAACGATTTTATTTAGATTTTGACGTATGATTAAACATCTCAAATTCTATCAGGAACTGTATCACATTTTTGGCCAAAAGTTAGTATAACGGTATTTTTTGCGAAATCGAGCAGTTGGAGCCAATTTATTCGAAAACGGCTCCAACGATTTTTATTAAATTTTGTATTAGAATAAGCCTTTTCAAACCCTATGAGATGGCATACAACGTTTTTACTTAAAGCCATCTTCATAAAAATACGCTTTTCTCGAAAACTTTTCTCGATCGTTACTGTTTTATTTTCATATCTACATAGGCTTCTTTTACAAAACTCTATAAGACGGCATACCTCGTTTTTCGTCAAAATTGCCTAAAATTCCACTTCCCTTACAACCAGCTTAACAAAAACATGATTTTCATATCATATTAATAGGTAAACATGAATTTTAGCAGTTTCTTCCTACTGAACCGATTTTCAAAATTATATAACATTGCAAAAGCTTTTCCCCACAGATACTCCTTATTTAATAGTACAATTTAATAATACAAATTCTGTATAATATTGCCATTATTACTAAGAAAATATATCCCAATGGCAGTGGAACTAAGTTGCAGAATCAAAAAGATGGAAATTGCTATAAAATGCTCTTTTAGGGCATCTGTTGTCGAAAGTAAACTATCAACATAGCCATTTTTAAGAAATTAAGCATCACATTTAAATTAATAATCACTTTTGATACGTACGTATCTATTACTTGGCAACACTCTAGAACACAGCTGTTGTCATGGAAACGTTTTTTTTCCTTACGATACAGGTTTTGATCGCACGTGCTACTGGATTTGTATGAAATTCATTTTCATTGGCTAAGAGACAGAGAGAGAGAAGGAAAATATTGTTACATTTTTAGGGACTTACTTTGGGTTTTCACCGGAGTTCAAAGTCAATGAATTTATGAGTGAAATTGAAGGAAAAGTAACGACGATGATTAATTTTCAAGAGCTTTGTCAAATCCTACAGATGATATATGACGTTTTTGGCCAATCTGTTTAGAACGATGGTTTACTTATAGTCAACTTACATATGCTTACCTACTTATGTACAATATATTCGTTTATTTATTTTTACCTCAAATACACACAAGAATTTGAGATATAGGTGCAAGTTTGTAGTCTTTTGACTACTTTCTGGTTTTTTTTGAAAAAGTTGAATTTTTCTTTAGTTTTTTTGTAAATAATTATTGTTTCTCCTTATGTAAACAATAATAACATGAACAAAATTACTTAAAAAACTATTAAATATATGAGTTTCTCAATGATATTTAAATCGATACTCGGTGGTCCTATTGTTTTGTCCGTCACTGTGTATATTCGTGATCACCATCAATATATCCATGCCCATTTTTTTGGGGCGTTTTAATAAAAAAAAAACAATTTTGATGAAATATTCCATAAAACATCAACAAACATTCGAAGATATCGTTGCAATTTGACAGCAAAAATGCCATGCGTCCATCTGTCCCCGAGATACCTGTTGTGTTATCATCTTCGAGCATATAAGAAAAGTTGTTCTTTGAGACACCGGCCGTGGGTGCTCATAGTAGTACAGCTTCAATTCTCTCATTTATTCACTGACTACGACTAAGTCCGCTTCACAAGTAGTTTACGCTTCTGTAGTGTTAATCGCGTTAAGTAGGTAGCCTTCCAGCGAAGGCTGTCATTAAATGCGGTTTTTCCTTACGGCGCTAGGTCGAACGGTCTTGTCGTTTGTAGTCGGCGCTCGATGTTTGTCACGTCCATTGTACGGATTATTTCATTATTGCAATGAGCATTAAAACGAGTATGAAGTTTGCGAGTAAAGTTCCTTGCTTCGTCATTCACAGTAGCAATTCCTAGATCTCTGTGAATATCACTATTCCCTATATACCTTGGAGCAGTCACGATTGCTCGTCGAGCTTTGTTTTGGAATGTTTGCAATATAGCCATATTGCTTGGCTTCGTACAACCCCAAAGTTGTATTCCATATGTCCAAGACGGTTTTAGCACTTGCTTATACAGAGCAGTTTGTTATATACGCTTAGCGTAGAGTATCTTCCGATTAGCCAATGCATTTCTCTTAGTCTGATACCTAGCTCGTCGCGCTTGTTTTTAACGTGTGACTGCCACTTAAGTTTTGCGTCTGGGGTCATTCCTAGATATTTTGCTTCGTTTGCGTATGGTTTTTGTACCGAGTTAATGGAAATAGGCAAGTGGTTTACCTTTTTGTACGTAAAATTGACATGCGTTGACTTGGTCTCGTTAAGGACGATTCGCCAGGTCTTTGTCCATTCGCATACTTTGTTTAGAGCCCTCGTCCTTTGGGAGGATAGCCGTATCATCTGCGAACGTTGCTACGACGGTCCGTTCATCTTGTGGCATATCTCTTGCGTAGAGCAGGAACAGCATTGGATCGAGTACGCTTCCTTGCGGAATGCCGGCGTGAATTTCCTTGAATTCCGAGTATTCGGTCCCGTCTCTAACACGAAAGAGCCTGTTTTCAAGGTAAGATCCCAGTATTCTACAGAATTTTTCAGTAGAATTAGCCTTAGCTTATACCTTAGACCTTCGTGCCATACCTTGACGAAGACTTGCGATACGTCGAGAAAAGCGCTAGAACATATCTTTTTCGCTTCTAGAGCTTTTTCGATTTCATTCGTTATACGATACACCTGATCGATTGTGGAATGTTTGACCCGAAAGCCGAACTGATGATCCGGGATCAAGTGTCTTTCTTCAATTACTGGTTGTAATCGTTTAATCAGAAGTTTCTCGAAGACCTTTTCCCGGTTTCTGAACCATAATGACTTCGGCGACTTTCCATTGCCTTGAAACATATAAAAGTCTCAAAGAAGCGTTTATAATGTAGAGCAGCTTAACTAATGCCTTTGTTGGTAGCTCCTTCAAAATTTCGCCAGTGATTAAATCATATCCTGGAGCCTTATTATTTTTCAACCTTCCTATTGTCATTCGAGGTTCGGACACCGTACCGTTTTTACTTGAAAGTTGTCGGGTGCCGTGTTAACATTCGGGTCTTCGATCAATGGTTGTCCATCGAACGGCTTGAACGTTTCTTCTAAATGCTCGGCAAATAATTCCTCTTTCTCCTTGTCTTCTTTTGCTCATTCGCCCTTAACTTTCCTTATTAGTGGCGAGTGTATTACGGGTTTCCTTACGGACTTCAAAGCTTTCCATAGTGAATAGTTTGAGCTCTTTTCAGCAGTCAAGCCCTCGAGCTAAGTAGAAGTCTTGCGATTTCTTAAATCCTGCAGGACATTTTTCAATTTGTTGCAAAGATGGTTCAGATAAGTTTTGTCTGGGGGCGCTCGGGATTGTTGCCATCTCTTGCGCGCTCTCCTCTTTTCCCGTACGTGGTCTTCAATTTCAGGCTGGAATTGAAAAGAAAAAGTGAGCACTCGATCGGGAACCAAACCAAGGTACGCCCAGTCAACCTACAGGCCTCTGCTGAGAATAAGAGAAAAGACAAGGACTTAAGTGCGTGATTTGAACGCAACAAAGTAGACTAAACTACATATACATAGGTACACTAGGTATATATGGCTTCCATGGCTGGAATTGGTAGTCAAACCCTCTTTGAACCACTAGAAGTATGAGGTCGTCTTACCGATTATATTTATCAAAATTTTTCGTCTCAAAATTAAATAATTTTTCACATAAATTTGTTTAACCGCATAAAAGGAAGACGGCGAATCCAAGAACAATCAATGTGTGAGAAGCCGGCAAAAACTAGACGCATCTTTAATAGCTTTTACTATTACTATAGAATCTCTTGCTTCTATCTAAATACAATATACATACATCATAATCTAATTGTCACTAACGGCAGACAAGTGACTCAGAGGAGATCAAGAAGAAGGTTAGAAAAGGTGACGCTGGTTTATATAAGTCTTGGTTGGAGTTTGACGTGTGTAACTAGTAGCTGCCAGCTATTTACTATTGTGATGCCAAAAGTTCAGAAATCTCCTCAAACCGAACAAAATAAATGTACGTATAGACGTGCATACATATTAAAGTTGGATAAATCCCACAAACTGAATAATTATACATATGTACGTACATCCCCTCAAACCTATTGATGGTAAATTATTTATGTCATTATAATGACATAAATGATTTGCTGGGCAGTTTTTCCAAACCATCAAACACAAAAAAAATAACTTTTCAATTCGAAATGCTCCATTGGTTTTGTAATTAAGCCAACATTGAAATCTGCTGAGTTCTCTCCATCGATGCCCTCAAAACTTCTCAAATTGTGCATTCATTATGCCCAAAGTGAACACGCAAAACCGAGTGCTGGTCCATTTCCGGTAACTAAGCCATCATAGTCTACGAGCTGCTTAAAGCAAAAACTCACCGCACTGTGATGGCAATATTCAATTTCAAGAATTATAATCACATTTAGAGCTTTGTTTGCTTTGTCTAGCATGTAACATGCAAGACTAAGAGTTCGTACATTCGTACTTCCAGATTTGAATTATCGATTTTCCTTGCAAATTGCAACTTTTGAATTGACTGTCCGGATGCTGTGAATGCAAAATGTTTTTTTTAGGAATTTGTTTCAAATTTTCACAGTCACCGATTAGAGAATGTTTCTACGATAATGGTTGATATATGTACATATATATGTTTACGTTTGAAGAGAATTAGGTTTTACTTTTGTTCCTTCTATGTAATATATTACTTTTCCGGTTATTGTCCTGTGAAGTTGTGCTTTTTACTTGCTGTAGGGCAGGTATGGCAAGTTTTAGTTTTCGAACTTGAGATTCATTTGAAAATTAGCACAGAGAAGTCCAAAAAAGTGAGTCCGTTTGTCTTTTTGTCTATCGTATCGACTGCAGTCTAAAAGGCTGGACGGATTTGCTCCAGACTTTATAAAGGTCTGTCGCGACAAGCCCCGAGGTGACATCGAAAACGAAAACAGATTTTCTCGAAAACAGCTCTAACGATTTTGATAACATAAGAAATATAGGTTAGGTTGGATACAAAATTGTGGATTCCAATGCTAATTTTGAAAATTGACTGTTTCTCGGATATTTCTTAGGAGATTGGAAAATTAATATTTTAGAAATAAAAGGTAGGTACTAGTGGGCCCATTTTATGTAGACCCCTTTTTATCTGGTGGCACTGTGGTTGGATATTTCGTGCATTTGACACACAGAATACATGCGCAAGTCACATGGATCGTGCAGGGGATGACCAGATGGCAGTGATACTGTTTTTCCAAGTGTCATGTTTTAGCAGCTGTCAAAGTTTCCAACAACATCCAGCTGTCAAAATATTCACTCAGTTTTGCCATTTTATCGTGCACGCTTGTCGAACGTGCAGACATTATAAAAAAATATTATTAAACTTCAGGCTCAGTTGTAAACACGCAATGTGAAGTTTGGCATGAGGTCGGTCGATAACATGGCTTCAGTGTGCAGGCAATTCGTCGCACTTTAGCCACCTACCAGACAGGAATTGGTGCGAAATTAAGAAATCATAGCCGCCGCGCCGTAGCGGCCAATATCGAAGAAGATCTCGAAATGTCGCCAGAGAGTCAAATAAGGCGCAAGAATTGAAGCCAGACGACCATAGACAACGCCGTGAGTTCGCTAATTGGGCGCTGATTTTTCTTCTACGCTAACAAGACAACCACTTTGGACGAGCTCGAGGCCATTGTCGCTATTAGGCGTTTTTCTCTTTTAGTTCGGAGCAGAGCCTGAGTTGTCAAAAAAATGTTCGTGCTTCTTTTTTAGATCAGAGGGTGCTCAGAGCGCGCTCTATGTGCTCGATATACTTAAATTGATAGAGCACCCAGAGCAAAAACAGAGCACGATGATTTTGACGTTTGATAGGAGAAAAAAATATTAAAAAACAGAAACGAAAACAATTGAAATCGCGCCCAATGTCTTGTTGTTTATTAATTATTAGAAGAAAATGGAGTTTTATATGTGTCTAATTATTATTTCTGTGTTTGGAAGTCAAAAAGCATTAATTTTTCATTGTTTCAGTGTTATGCGCTCAATCGTGTTTCTTAAATAATTCAGAGCGTTCGGAGCACACTCTGAACAGAGCGCGCTCAGTGTGTTCATGCTCTGTTCCAGAAATCATTGAACAACGAGATATTAAACTTTCCCGGCACTTTCCAGTTGCCTACAAGCTATTTTCACGCATATTATTACATTTTAACGCACATTTGTTTGACTTGGTGAATTCACCCCGACTTGGTGAATTCACCCCTAAATCACAACAACAAATCGGTCAATTTCACCTTAAATCACAACAACAACTAGTAATTTGACGGGCGATGACAACCGATTTTTGAATTTATGGAAGGAGCTGGAAAGTATTTTGGGGCCGTTCACTAGATATTACAAATATTTAAATTCGTATTCTTTAGTAAAAGACGAGAACAATTTGAATTTCGTCGGTTGACCGAAAATGTAAAAATCAAAATATATGTTTTCAGATAGTTTATTCTTTTAAAAAATAATGTACACAAAAACAGAAAGATTACTACAATGCTATTCAGCCAATTGCGAATAGGTTGAAACAGTTGTTATGGCGAATTAAAATATAAAATTCTTAAATTTTTTTGAAAAACGTATAATTGCTTCAATATATAGAAATTTCGCAAACAACAGTTGCCAAAGATTGTGGATGAATTATAATAATAGGCTCTTTAACTGGGTAAGAAGTATATCTATCTCCCTTTTAAAATTTGCATTGATGTTTAACTACATTTCCGAAAAACAAAGGCCACATACATATGTACATACCTTTTATCTGATTATAGAAACACAATAGTTGTTATATTTCGGCATATATGTACATTTCTCTGATGAATATTCTTTTTTATCGACTTTAAGTGTCTGCGTTTATATCGCCATTCAAGTAGTGTGTTTAAACAATTAATTTTTATAATATGTATGTTACCACCTAAAGATAGTGCGATTATCAGGGCAGCATCCGGTATGGTTTAATCGACTAATGTATCAGCTGTTGAGTACATAGCTTAGTTTACCTTATATAAGATCTCTAATGTATGCGCAAATTAAATTACTTACACAAGAAAGTCATAAAAGGGAGAGAACAAAACGGGGTAGACGCTGCAGACGTTTTAGAAAAGTTGGCATTCGTTGTGTCAAAGGTTCGTATTTTTACTTCTCTCTTTGAGAATTTACAATTTTTAGTGCAGAACTTAAGGGAACAGACCAAATCAATGAACTCAGTACGTTATGTACCTACCTTACCAAAATTAGTGTCTAAAAAAGAACACAGGACTAGAATCAGGTCGAAGGAATAGCCATGAAACATGGATCGTAAAAAAAACCATAAGACCATACAACACCCATAACACAAACAACGTACAAAGCTGAACCTACGAGCTAAATTTTCGTACGTTTATTGAAATCTTCTACCTTTATCATGTTGCTTACTTCAAAAAAAAAAAAAAACTATCATTGAAATGCTGATATTTTTTTTTTCATTGATTATTTTCATTGATTTTCCAGAATTCTTTCCAATGAAAAATATTTCTAGTAAATTTAAGTTGAATGCTTCCGTTTTATGTGAGCACATCCGTAAACGTACTCGCTTCACCACTAACAAAGTGTTGTTGCCAAGCATTGACAGTAACAATTTTTGTCAAAAAGTTATCAAAATTTATTGTTTCACCATAGCTTATAAGGGGTTACATTCAGCCAAATTCATTTTTGAGTGCTGACATCTATTGAGAGTAGTTTAGACAAGCCCCAAAGGTTTTTGCCAATGCTCACACGTATTCACAGACGAGAAGCAAATTACAACAAAAACAATGTAAACAAAAGGGTTTTTGCAGGCAAGAGGGACGAAAGTTTAATATCTCTTTACTCAATGATTTCTGCTCTGTTCAGAGCTCTGCTCCGAACTAAAAAAGAAAAACGCCTATTGAAGCACATATTGAACAGAGTAAAACGATGAGTTGAAGCACTGCCAATGAAGCCGAAGCGAGTGTAGCTTCAAAATAAAGATAGAATCAATTTTATTTTATTTATTACTTGCACCTACATATATGTACCTATAGGGCAAGTATTGTTTTCGTGAAAAAAATCAAACTCGAGATTTTAATCAAACTTGACATTACTATGATGGAGAAATCCAAAAAAGTAGGTCCGGCAATTCCGTCTGTCTGTCTGTCTGTCTGTATATTCGACTACAGCCTAAACGGCTGGACGGATTTACTTCAAACTTCATATATACATAGGGTGTGTGGGATATTCCCTAGAGGCGAAATTGGAATTCTCATTCTAACCTCAAAATTAAGGGTAGTTTATTTAAGGCCGATTTAAGTTAAAGTGGATTTTCTCGAAAACGGCTCTAACGATTTCGATAAAATTTGATATGTGGGTTAGTTTGGGCATATGTATGCTATGAGGTGGCATACCACATTTTTTACGAATAATTCGAATAACGGTAATATTGAAAGTCAGCTGTTTCTCGGGTATTTGTTCGGCGATTGGGCTAAAAATTATTATTTGTAGGTTATAAGACAAGTGCAAAATAATGGCGTACCGAATTTGAAATTGCCACCCCCACTTTTATAAAACTTATTTTTTTTCAATACTTTTACTAAAAATTGAGAAAAAATTATTTAAGCAAAGTAATAGGCCTTAAAATTTTCTATAATTCATTCAAACATCCTATCTAGTCACGCCCACTTTTTATGGGCGTTTTTATAAAAACAAAACATTGAGTAAACTCCTACAATGTTATGACTATTGTTCCATCGAAACGCGGAATGCCACGCCTACTTTACTGGGAAGAGCAAGACTTGAACTTTAATCCTGATAAAATTATACACTTATAGCATTACGGTGCAAGTACGTACGACCCAGTCGTGCAATTTATTTTTTTCATATTTTGACTAGAATTTAAAAATTGCCTTTTATTCATATTTATACATTGTATAATGTAGATTAAATGTAAATGTATCCTGATGACCTCAAATATGTGGAACTCCACACCTAATTGATTCACTCTTAAAAATTATCTACAAACATTCAACATAAAGGCTCAAGTACGTACGACCTAGTCGTGTACTTTATTTAGTTTCCTTATCTACAAGAAGAAGGAGGAAATTAAGAATTTTGTCGCCTTTGATATAGGTAGTTACATACGTAGACTGACTTCCAACGATAACAAGATAAGTAACGAGGGTCTTACTAACAGGATCATAGGTAACCCGCTCTACCTCGTGTAGAGGAGGTCGTCACTACCTCAAATTTATGTCTGTTCGTTGAAGTCTACCGTACAACAAAGTCGGATGTGTTGTAATACTAGGACAATCGAAGGTTGCTTTTGTGCTATTAGTTTGCCTCCTCCATCACCTAGCTTATAAAACGTTCATTGTAAGTGCCTGTGTATGGTTTCGATTTAAAATCATTTTCCAAGAAAATACATTTTGTTATCGTTATAACAAACATACATATGTATGTATGTATATTCTTCCATAAGTATCTACCTTGCTCCATTAATTCTAAATCTTACAAACTATTCACACAACTTAGTTACCATTGTGGAATGAAATTCTAACTCAAACTGCAAGGTACAATGCAACGCTTTATTTAAATGACTTACCTACCCCACCTATTGTGGATAACTTTCCCTACAGTACGAGTACTGATAATAATTTTAAAACTTCTAACGTCATTCACCGACAGTTCATTTGTCATTCAAAAACTTATCAGCAATTTCATTCCTTTTCGACGGTATTCATTCATTTTTCCCTCCGAACGAGCAACTTGCAGCGTAGCACTAATTCTTTCGAGTTTATTGATGACTATCATAAGGAACTTCGAATCCCATTAGAGCGAACTACTCCTCTAAAGTAGTGTTCAAAGTTAAAGGCAACAACAATGCACCTTCAATATAATTAACAAAAAATTATTGAAAGCGAAGAAAACATGTAGTTCGATGGCTGGGCGGCTCGGCTCGGTTCGGTTCGGTTCGACTCGGCTCGGTTGATGAGAAAAAGTTTCCGCATCCTTATAAATAAAGTTCGTTGAAATACTTATTCGCGGAATCCGTATTTAACAAATTTGCAATTTAAATTGGGAACTCAAGTCTTCGTTTTGGTAAAGTTTAACCCAATAGTAGATGAGTGGAAGTTGTGACGAATTTTTTTTCGCTTTCAAGTGCCTTAGCTACGGGGGATTCTAAATCACGATATTACCTCTTTTGTTTTGGTCCTTTTTAAGGATTTCAATTGAAATTAATTACTTTAGGGGAAAAACAGGTCCTTAGATACTTTTGGTATTAATTTGAATACAACTTGTATAATGTCAACAGCTCTGTTTGAGGTCATACAGGATAAATGTATCTTTTAACTTACTAAGGAATGAGGTAACTGGCTCTTATAGAAGTGTTCGACTGTCCCGATCGCCTCGGGTCAAAAAGGAATCACCTTTTCTTGGAAGGACATTGTTTTTGCACTCCAAGTTATTACATCTATTCCAATTAAGGTACGTTTTCGAACACTGTTTCTCGAGGTAGTACTATGCCTTGGAGACGAAAGGTTATCGTAAGAACGCTTATTTGAATAACGAGTATGTTGGACTGCGACAATTTGATCTATTGTGCCCCCTACCAACAACTGGGAGATGTATGCACTCATTAGAGTTCCCCTTGTACCAGGTTCTTCTAGGACTTATTTTGAGGGAAGAAACCTGTCCTATGGCACACTGTCTAATCCAGTTTCCTTCAAGAGTCTGAGGATGAGAGCTGGTTCTTGTGACTGTCTTTCCTCATCTGATAAGTGGTAGGTAGTTTTCTAAATTTTACAATCTTTCGTGGGTCAGTGCCCCACAAGATCCATCGCAGGATTTACAGAGACCTTCTTCGGATATATCTAGTTTCCTCAGGTGGTCTCTCAGTTTACAATGTCTCGTTTAGGATAAGCAGTTTGTTCTTGCTTTAAATCCTTTCCGGCCGTATTGCTCTAGAAGTTTCTTGGTTTATCTTATGCCCTGAGCGTTCTTTCAGATTCTTGGTTTGTTTTGCATCTCCGAGGGTGTAGATGTCTCATTTCATTAACTTATATTCCCACATGGCCCACCTGGCCTAATAGAGAGTCACTTTGTTTCTGCCATCCAATTCATTTAGTTTAGACTTAACGACACAGGAGTTAAGCGCCATGGTAACGGCGTGGCTATCTGACATTATAGCTGTGTCACAGTTAGCATGGTCTATCAAGATTGATTTGAATAAGTCTACCTAGGACATAGATTTTAGTCTGTTTTTGTCGAATTTAGGCTTAGCTCTGGCATGACCACGAACTCATATCATCAGCATATGCTTGACAGTCGATGCCATGCTGTGTCAACTCCCCAAGTAGCTCATCAACAACAAGACTCCAAGAGAAGCCCTCCTTCTTATATTCTCTTGCTGTCCTGACCTTGATGATACTTTCGGTGGAGTTGATCTTGTGCTCAGAAGTTCGTACATCCACTTTGAGCTCATACAATAGCTTTGTGGGATGTGTTGTTGAATGCCCCCTTGATGTGCAAGTAGACAGACAGTACTAGGTCGTTGATTTCAAGAGAGTTTTAAATAGTTTTAGTTAGTTGATACAGAGCAGTATCTATGGATCTGTCCGCTTTGTAGGCATGAGGAGGATGATGAGGAAGAGATATACATAATACGTAGTACCGAAAAATATTTGGTGTGACAGGTCTATGGGACCGTTATATCGTTTACATGAGTAGAAGTGGACCTGCAGTGAATTTAGAAGCTTTCTTATGATATTTGTCAATCGTGCGCGAGAGGTGGGTCCATGAAAAAAAGTTTAGGTGTAGTCTACGCACCGAACCGGGAACCCCTTTGTCCGTAGTCCAAGTCACTTACCACTTGAGCCACGGCGTCCTCAAGTAGTACCTCCTCCCTTAAATATTTGGCGACAGTTTTTCCACAATTTTGAGTTCGAAATATGTTAGACTGATCGGTCTATAGGACTTCGATAGACTTGTGAACTTTCTTCCTCTTTCTTATCTCTTTTTTTCTAATGGTTTAGTATATAGGCCAGAGCTGGATTGTTTTGAAGCTAGATGTGGAAGTAATTTGTCCTGGCCCTTCTGTAATAGGATTGGTGTAATTCAATCCACCTGATGACTTAAAAGATTAAAAGGAGCCAATTACCCCAGTCTTTCTTCCGAGGTTTTCATCTGTAGGTCGTGCTCCTATTAAATGGGCTTGGAATGTTGGCATGTCTGTCTCATTTTCGGAACTTTGTATTCTTCCCATTTTTGCTTTAGCCATGTGCAGGCTGACCACCCACCGAAGTATTATTGATCGTCTCTAAGAATTTAAGAACGCTTGACAGTCTCCTGACAACACATGCATATGCAACTGCATTGGCAAAGCTACAATCGATGCTTATGTGTTCCTTTAGAAAACTTCCATGAGGTTCTGAGGGGGTTTTCCTGGTAAGTAGTTCTGGTGCATGATGTATGATATACAAATTGAATCACATCTTCTTCAAGACGGAGCGGGTTTCTCGTTCAATGGTTAACGATGCACTTGGCAATGATACCTTTGAATCTCATGTTCAATCGAATAGCACCGGGTAGATGAAAACATTGTCAAAAGGATATATTTCATGGAAACCAGAGAAACATCCTTCACCTTTGCTATAATGGTTACCTAGTTGTCGACTCACTACTATTCGATGTGAAAAGTACAGAATGCAGACCAATCGCTTATAGAGGTGTCAGTAGCAGTGAAGTATTAAGGTGGGGTATTCTCCGAAAATGTTACTCTGAACATCTCGCCTTACTAGAGTGTAATATTATGCCCAGTCTTTGGAGGGAACCTCTGTCTGATACCTCGAACTTCCCGGTCAGAAAGCCGACATAGAAGCTTCTGAACTGTGGGTAATGGCATAAGGTCATAGCCATGGTCGTACGTACATACTTCCACCTCTATTCGAAATTGCTCGTCTTCTTCTAATATGAAACCTATTAAAAGGGGCTTGGACTTGGAATTACACTTATGAATAGTTCACAATGCCATTAAAAAGTAAAGAAAAACCTATTTACGTATCCCAAGCTTAGGCATTGGAATCCTAACCTATCCATTGGCACAGCCAATCTATACGAATTTGGCAACAATGAAGCAGGGCACAGATGGCAAAGTATTTTGACTCGGTATCACAGCGACTACAGCAAGCACCATCATTGTTAAAGCTTCCGAGTTGGTAACGATGCAACCAAACACGACTCGAATCTAGATTGAAACCTCAAAATGCGATTGGAAAACCGTATCCTTAATTATGTGGGTTATTCCCTAAACTCGTTTCTGTTCAATTAAATTAGACATTTTTTGGTGCACAAACAGTATCCACAAATTCGTTTTTCAATTAACAATACTCAATCTTCTCCGTAATTGAGGATTTGATCAGTCTCCTTCCTTATCCACCCAACTTTGGCGTTTTTTTTTCCGTATCCTTTTTGTCTTGTTATACGAAGTTGCAGAGGAAAACAAACCCCAGCTAGATTCCCTTTTTGTTTTTTTTTTGTAGATATGCATCCTTTAAAACTAACTAAAGCCAACCACAAGAATCGAGGATGAGAACGATACCAATAAATGATAAAGGATAAAGACGGAAATTTACAATTCCCATGGCTAAGTGGATTGCGTTAAGCAATTAGGGAAATTAGCATCAAATGGCTTGAGATTAAACGCAAAGACGACGGAAAGAAAAATAAGAGGAAGTGCGGAGTAGGGAGGGAGATTTTCTCCATTTTAAATTCATCAGAAGGACTACGGCAAAGTTTGTTGTTTGCGCTGCTCCTTGCGCTCATCTATCCATCTATAAGCACAGATACTCTCATTCCTTGCTATTTGCTGTTCATTGTATTCTTTATTTTGCCTTCGAAAAGAAAAGACAAATCTGCTCATCGCATAAATATATTCGTTTACTTCAGCTTCCTGCAGCTGAGGACTATCGTGGCTGGAGGCGCGTCGTACTCAAATACGCCACTATACGAGTACATACCTATATAGTGGCTGTATTTCCCGAACACACAAACATATTAATATAACTTTCCTATTCGTTGGAAAACTGACATAAATGCAAACAAAAAGATTACTCACAGGAATTCTATTTTTTGTTCTACGAGAATACAAATAAAAATAAAAAAAAAATAACGAATAATGGAAAAATGGAAAAGAAAAACTTTTCCTTCCAATTGTTTGTCCTTTTGTTTTGCTCCTTCTTTTCGGGTCGTTCCATGACCCGGAGGGATGCTTCGTATTGAGAGTGAAAAATATAAGGGAGCGAATTTCACAGACTCCTTTCCCGTATCCTGTCGAGCTTCACTATCCCCATCCATGGCCAGCCAGCCCCGAGCTAGTTTCTTCGGAAATTGGCTTCGTGTATAATGCGGTCACTTAAAATTATTTACATCGCCATATTAACTCATGAGACTGTTGTTCTTTCGAAAATCGACTAAAGGCATTTTTTTTGTTCTCTTTTGTTTTCGTCTTATCTTATTTTAGAGGTCCTGACATGCTGGTGGCGTTCCATTCGAGCCCCTTTTCCGCGCCACTGCAGCAGGGCATTCCCAACAGAGGATTTGAACTGGACGTGGATATACTCTTCACCGACTCGGATTCGTATGACTTCGCCAAAGGGATCAAGAATATCTGCGAGTTTCACATAAACGCCACAAATCCAGGTAAGTGGTGTAGTTAATTTAAATATACCTATTCTAATGGAAAACAAAGTGGAAAAGTGGAGGGTGATCCTTATAACATTGTTCAACTTTGTGGGTCTGGAGAGAGTTATCAGATTTCAAATAGATGTGGAATTGTTCCTTGAGGGTTTCTCTTTCTTTTTCTTTTGCGATAGAATTTCTTCTTCATTATTTTATTTTAGATATTCACCGAGGATGGATGTAAGCTACGGGTTCTTAGACAAGAAATATTGTTCGACTATTAAGGAAGGGTTGCTTTGCTTAACCCTAGGAGCAAGACTAACAGAACGGAACCCCTTTCTTCATAATGTGAATTAATTATCAATTGAACTAGTCGTAACGATTCCAGAGTCAGATGATTCTCGGACTCATCTCTTTAATGACTTTTAAAACGAATTGTGCAGTATATAACCTCACTTGAATCTCTGTGGGATTATTGTGTTCCCTGGAAGAGAAAATTGGTAGTTATTACGTGCAGATCTTTAAGATATTTCATTTTAAAGCATTGTTTTCAGTAACTTTTAAAGAGAGTGGTCATTCTAGTGGAGCAAAGGGTTTAAAGCTGACGTTTAAAGTGGGCCTTAAGGAGAGTTATTTATAGTTTAAGCTTCTCTTTATGTGGTCGAAAAAGTTTTTATTTATGTATGTTCTCTGTTAAGGTGTAGTAGGAAAGACCACACAAATTTATACCAGCGATCTTTATACCACTGGCTCTATACCACTGGGTTTTCGATCGGACTACTGGACTGGATCTTTGAGGTTTGAATGCAAAACATAGCCAAAAAAGGACTGATTTCCAACTATCGCAAGCGTTTGACAATCATTCGACAATAAGAGTAAATTAACCTTCGGATACGTCACTAAACAGTAGGCCGCTTCCATTCATAGGACGAATTTAAGACGCACAACGTAAATGATTGTAGTAAGCTACCTTAGACCAGAACGCTCTCTAATCACAACAATAAAGGCTGTTTTCGAGGACAAGCTCGGTAGTTAAGTTATAATCCTTATATGACAACGTTGTTGCCGCCAGGGTTAGTGGAGGGCATAGAATGCGCCAAATCTAAATATTAGCTTAAACCCAATCAAACCACCAGTATTTTTCCCGACTAAGTACATCAAAGTATCCCAGAGTAGCATTATCCTCCCCTAGGAGCATAAGGTCATTTGATTGGAACGTTCGACAAGTCTGATAAATGACCACATCATCCAGATACAAAAATGCATCAGGCGGTATATGGCCATGTACTGATAAATTTTTAAAACATTCAGGGTTAGGATAAAAAAGGTCAGAGACCAGTTTTTTGTAAAAGACATTGTCAATTCTGGACATACCGGAAGCATCCATTAGTCATTTGTTTGAAAAGTAGTGGAAGTGGAAATCTGCGCTTCTATGTGTACACTCTCTTGCAGGAAGAAGACATTTGGGTTCAAAACTTTGTTTCCAAAAATTGGGTTCAGTGTCAACTTATTCCTAAAATATTAGAATCAGCAATCAAGAAGAATATGTATGTCGCGGTACCAACCCATATTTCTGAACACTAACATGGTTTCCTAAGTGGTAGGTCCCAATTTTTACCAATTAAAGTCTTCTGAAAATAGAAAAAAGTTTTATAAGTCGATTTCATATAGGTACACTGACCTTTCTAAGGCTTTTGACCGAGTAAAACACAACGTTTTAGTTAAGAAGTTGGAATTGCTGGGTTCTCATTTTTCTATTTTGAAGTGGATTGAGAGTTATTTGACTGACCGTAAGCAATATGTTAAAGTTGAATTTGTGTTATCAAAAGAAATTAAAAACTTATCAGGAGTTCCCCAGGGTAGTCGTCTTGGTCCACTTTCGCTTTCTCCTTTTCATTAACGACTTACCTTCCTTCATTTCATGCTCTCATTGGCTTTTAAACTTTAATATTATATTGATAGATGTTCGGTTGCACCTTTCAAGGGGAAACGATCACCTATTACAGTACAGGATTCAGAATTTTGTACTTGTGACTGTTGTTGAGTTTTCGGATCGGTGCAACTGATTGGCATTCAGCTCAGACCTGATAGTGCATACTCTACTTTATGTATCAGTGGCCAAGTGTTGGTTTTTTCTAAGGGCCACGACTAATGAGATCCATAAATTAATGGTGCGGTTTTCTTTCGGATTGTGGCAATGGGATCTGGGTAGAATCACGACTCTACGACTGACATGACTGCATTATGTGCAACTGAAGTAATGACCTAAAGTTGATGAGTTGATCTAGAGTCAGGTTCATTATTTGGAGTATATTGTATCCGACTATCTTGAAGACAGTTTTCTCTAGTTAACACCGCGGAAGACTACGCAGCCATACAAAAGCACCTTGTCTTGATCGGAAACATTTTAGTTTAGATGGTCACATACCTTTGAAGTGACCACAGTATGCAGAGTCCATTGTAGTACCTACATGATCAGTCGATGTTAAGATCTCATTGAGCATTATACCCAAGTTCCTAGAGGAATAGTCCTCGCCGCTTTAATCAGTGGGAAGCTTGCTGTATCTAGTTTCTATTTATAACTGGATAAGGAAACAAATTATGCTTTAGCGCCCACTTCTGAATAATTTGGAGATCTGGTCAATACCATTCCTTATGCTAATTGAACGTGGTCTACATGGCAATATTTCGCTGGTCGGGGAAGTTCATTGACGTACAGCGAAAAACAATATCGGTCCAGGTATTGAGTTCTGTGGCACCCCTAATGGAACTGAAAGAAAAGAGGACACCCGGGTTTCACAGAGTTACACTTTTCTGACATCCTATTATATACTATTGCATGAGCGCAAAGGTTTTACCGCGTGTAGAGAAAATTCGTGCACTTTTGCAACCTATTTTCGCACCAAATCATGACTGGACGGGAGATGGTAAGCTGGAGCTCTTGCATCAGCTTTAGAATTGACTTTTCAAATACTTTGGATAGAAATCGCAAAACGGCGATTGGTCTGTATTCGACTTAGGTAGGTATCGGGAGTATTTTAGTACTTTTACAAAAGCACGGATATTCACTGGTGGTTATAATGGAGTAAATTTAAGGACTTGAGGGAGGAGGATTTTGAAAAATTTAGGATTTGTTTGTTTGAGTCCTTCAATGGTGCTTCCTTCACTTACTAGTTGATGGACAGAACCAGAGGATCCAATATTCGAATCTAATGTTAGTGGCACGTACGTATACATTCAAACCAGGAATTGTGATGGTTGCAATTGGTAGGTACCTGCATCTGTTGTTTACTAATTCCAAGTTTACCTTAGTTTTACCAAAAAACTCTCCCAGACTGATTGCAAGTGAATACAAATATGTGTACATTTAGGTTCCTAGATATAAATGTAATGCAGATGATAGCAGAATGATATAGAACTCCCTGAGCTAAAAATACAATGGTCTATTGGACCCAGGCCCTAGCTTCTCACAACCATTCGTATTGTAGGTGTTAAATTCTTTACAAGAAGGGAATGGGCCTATTGTTTAACGCTGTGTTTGAAGGGCAATCTTTAATTTGAGAAGCTTTTTCATGACAATTATACTCTCGGATGTTTGTCATACGTTCGCGAGATGTGGGGTTGTGAGATAAATTGTCCAACTCACTAACATATTTGATGGTTATACTGTATATTTCTAGCAGTAGTGAAGTGTCACCAGTTTTTCATGTATCGCCATGTAAGTCAAGGATTTGACAACTCAAACAGAAGATATGATAATTCAGCAAAGATGTTACCGCGAACACATGCAAATACGAACGATAAGTTCGCCCATTAGTTCGTATAAATCATGCATGCAATTGTGGACCTTGGATGGGTAGGAGTCAATGTCAATTCTGACCACTTCTCCACAACGAAATACGAGCAAACAAAGCCAGATACCTACATACACTTGTTTGCACATGTAGATATGCATGTAACTCCCCGACAAAATCAAAGGGACCACCGAGTCCTTAGGCTCAATAAATAACTACACGACCATGCCGCAATAACAGTGCTTTATTGTACATTTACTCATTCCAAGCTACATACATACCTACTTGTGGGGGAGTGTGTAGTAAAAAATATTCCACACACTCATGAAATATACTCACCATATGCTACCGAAATGGCCAATGTTTATTTACCTCCACCGTCTGCGGTTGCCACTGCTTGCGTAGCCTACAGAATAACTACGTAATTTACAAACCGCCCCGACCTAGCACGGTGGCTGATTAATATTTTATTATAGGCACCACCGGCATACACTGAGACGTGTAATTGCAGTTAATTCAACATTTAGCCCTGACCCACGCGAACACACCCATCCACATTCGGGGCCAAATACACACCGCTACATCCTCATATTAACCGCACGGTAATAATGGAATTATAATGGTGCCGACATTACAAAAAAAAAAAGTAATTAATATCAAATTACCATTTTTCCCCCTCCTACATCCTGGCCACAATCTAACGCTATCGTCTGTCATCCTTAAAAGTTGTGAAAAAGACGCAAGGCGTTCTATACTTCCTCTGTCGTCTGTCCTTGCGCTGTCCATGTACGAGTAATTACTGCGGTGGTGAAAAATTCGGGGTTAACACGACGGGACGACGAGAAATTGGCAATTGCCCTCCCCCGATACTTTGCGCACCCTATTCGCTGCCAGTTGGCAACTGCACACAAATATTGCTGCAGGGTAGCTATCGAACTGAACACTTTCTTGTGTCGATGGGGATACACAGGAGGTGGGCAGCGCACACCACAACTGTGATTGAGATCCCGTCAAAGGTCCTAGCGACAAAAGTCAGTCCTAAGCAAACTCATCTCGTGAAACAATTAAAACCAGCCGCGCCGTTGAACCAGGATAATTTACCACAATTATATTAAATTTATTTTTGTTTTTTTTTTTCTCTCCTTTTTTTGTCCTGCTCATCCCGGCTCGTTGGCCCGCCAAGGAGATTTAATTAAAAACTCATTTCGCAGCCGCTGGAAGCTAACGAAAAACCATTTAAATGAGTTACGATACGGAACACCACCGCCGCTGCCGTCGCCGTCACCGTCACCGTCACCGCCACCTTGTTCTGGTTCGCCTTCTTTTCCTGGCGCGCGTTGTCGTTGCCATCGTCGTCTCTAGCGCAATGACGGCGCCGATCTTTGGGGTAGATTTTAATTTAACTACTCGTATCTGCTGCGCCTACCTCAACGATAATAATTCGAAACACCGGGTAAGAGTTTCTTTCAAACTCTCGTTGCCAGGGCAAAGGACTGAATTTTAAAATGGACCTGCACATAGGAGTGGGTGGGGGGCCAGGGCCATTATGTGAACCAAGACGTAGAAGCCACGTAAAAAGCCCCAGGCCAAGTCGCTTCACATTCAACTTATTTGCACAATTAATTCATATTTGCATTAAGCTTCATTAATATATCAATTAGTATCTTTTCTTCGACGAGGAGAGACGTATTCGGGTCGGGAATCCGGTCCATGCTGGAGCTAGTGCTCGAGAGGTTGAACGAATTTACTTAATGAGCACTATATTATCGGCAACGATAAAATTAACGTTAGGTTAGGAATATTTAACTTGATTAAATATTTCGATGGGGTACTTATCGGTGGTTTAGCGATATTGGGTACTTTTATTGCGTAGCTTTATTCAGATTCTATGTCGCCTTCGTTACAGTCGGATAGAGCAAAGAAATTAAATTAAGTGGCTCATCCTGGGACCGCAATTAGGCCATATGAATGAATGGAGGCAAGGTGCACGAGCACTAAAGTGAAACTCTCCATTTTCACAGGAAACTCCGGAACATACACGTACACTGCCGTCCATAAGTTTACGGACAATACCAACATTCCTTAAGACTCTTTGTCTTATGCATTTGAATAAGTAAAATTTATTCTAAACAGCTTCATCAGCTTAAAGGATCTCCCAAAGCTTGTTTTTCGAAGTTCAACACTGTTTTCGAGCCTTTCTCTTCAGTTCATCCCAATACAACTCTGTTGAGTTGAGGTTGGGGGTTTGGATAGGCCATTTCATATTTTGCACTTATCCCTTCTTTATCTTCTTGATGTGATACTCGGCAAAGCATGGTCTATTAACTGCAATCCCGATAGTAATATCTAATATTTGTCGATACTTATCCTTATTCATGACTCCATCGATGCGGACGAGGTATCAAACAACATCGCAGACCATTAGTGAACCATCGCCATGCTTGATTGTTGGGACCACACCTACCTACGGATCATCTTCTCTTCAACACAGTGGCGAACGGTCCCAAAAACCTCAAATTTGGACTCGTCCATCCATAAAACTTTCGACTAGTTGGTCAATGTCCAATCCTTGTGCTCTCTTCCGCAACCTAGCCATTTGACCTTGTTTTGAGGTCGTAGTGCTACTAGACCGCGAAGACCTGCCTTTTGTTCGTTGTTCCCGATATCTGTGCTGTGATTTCTTGAGCTGTAAGACGTCTATCCCTCTTACTTATTCATTTTACAGTCTGGCCCTCCCCTTTTCTGACGTTAATTTGGTTCTTCTGCTTCTCTTCCGGGTATTAGGTCTCGATGATTCTTTTAAGCGTCATGTACCATACGACGTCGTGCTCCGCCAACTTTCATATTTTGAGCTTTTCTGGAATAACATGCACTGTATGCTCATCTTTAGCTTCACTTTTTTCCTTAATTCTTTCCATTTGAGTTCTTTTTTGACTGTTGATCGGTTAACTTTAAGTATTGAAATTTCACAACTTACGGAGGTAGTAAGAATGCACACTCTAGCTTTAAGGTTATCGAACAAACCTAGTTTTGTTTTATTGCTGCCTGTGTCGGCTGATGCCTTAATTCCGCTATTTGTTCTTAAAAGCCTTTACCTGATTTGAGACGTTATATTTTATACTATAAACTCCAACAGGATTTGAAGGAATTTTGCTTAATGGAGTCCTACACGGATAGATAAACGTATAATTTTGGGAAAAAATGGTTTGTCCGGAAACTTTTGGACGGCAGTGTACCTCCATTTCCAGTAAAGGTACGAACATGAAACATAGACAACAAAGCTACAACAAAAGAAAAAAACTCTTACTATATTAAAAATACACATGTACTTCTGTATTTAGTACAACAAGGGGCTCAGTATTCCAAAAAATACAAGAATAGACAACAGAGCTATGATAGTTTGAGGTCCTGCATCTTGTGAAAGTATGTGAAGGGTTTTCAATAAAGACATAACAATTTTGTATTTAAATAAAACACAGAATAATCGGAATATATGGCTGAAACTTACTACAAATATAGTAAATAAATCAAATTTAAGTATGGAATTTGATATCGTTCATCTATGAATAGTGAGCACGTTTACAGTGATTGCTTCTTTGGAGCCAATTTTCCACACGTATGGCCCGGAACGTTGGCAATTTCACGTTCGATATTGTTCTGAGCTTCTCTAACATTGTTAGCTTATTGGGATAAACCAATGACTGAATAGCTCTCCCAAAACAACAAATTTTCACGAAAATCTACGAAAAGTAACCAAATCCTGTTCGAGTACGCAAAAGTTTCGGAGTTTTTCGGAGAAGAAAGCGCTCACGAGAGAGTAATAAATATCCCTATGCAACGAATTTTAGTGCAGGAAATTTCTTTTTTCAATCTCAAATCTCAAATCAAATCCGTATTTGCATACATTTGCTTTTGACGTCTAAAAATTGGGCGAAGTTCGTAGTTTTCGCGTTCGTTTACTTTTTTGTGATTTTACCACTCTCTGAGAGAATTTTACCCCACTCCTTGACATTTCATAATCTACGAATTTTGGTGCAGAAACTACACGAACAGACCCAAAGTAACCTCATAAATATTAATCCAACGACGTTAAATCGCATTCGACTGTAACCGAACTTTCTCTTCAATAGATCAATTATTTGACCAACCGTATGGCATGTGGCAGCATATTGCTGGAACCACATACCGCTGATGTCAAGTCCATCCAATTCTGGCCAAAGATTAGGCTCCAACATTATGGTGATTATATTCTTCAACGAAAAGATAAGGTCCAATCACACCTCCGTCATGAAATCCACACCAAAACTGAGCTTCAAAGGTGAAGATGACTTTTCGGTAAAATTCAGGAGGTCCTTCAAGCAAAGCCTAATCGAATAAGTTGCGGTTGAGTTGATTTGATCATGTAAGAGTGTAGGCTAAGATCTTTGTGAGAGATTCGCCACAATGTTGACTGAGAGTTTCCCAATTCCTGTGAATCAGTAAAATCGAAGAGCAATTCTTGATTTATCAGCCTCGGTGAAAGAATGAGTGTTGCAGTCTAAAAATAATTTACTTTAAAAGTTGGGTTAAAACCTCGCTCTTCGATAATATTTGCCCCAAGTGATGCCATTTGGAAGGAAAGGTTCTTGGCCACAAAGTAATGATGCCAGTGGTTTTGTTGACGGTGTCATTTGCAGTAATTTGAACTTGGCCACCTTTATTGACCAAAACAACATGTGCCCTTTTTGCTGCGTTTTCCATCATTTTTTGACAGCTCACGTCTATGAAATTTTCATTGCGGAAAACATTCACAGTTATCCATTCCTATCGATTGTTTTACCTTCTATGAAGAAAAATGGCCCAATGATGGTTTCCGGCCCAACCGGTTACTTTTTGGTCAAACTTTGGTTTCATGGATCTCGTGGGGATTCTCCGTTCCCCCAAATGCAGCAATTTTGCTTGTTAACGGCGCCAAGGAGTGCGAAATAGGCTTCGTCATCAAAATTTGCTTCTAAAAATTAAGTTCAGTGTCAGCCTTTCGAGCGACTCTTTGGCCGTATTCCAAGCTACGTGGACAGTCTGTCGGCAATTTTTTTCGACTCATTTCCACTGTATACGGATACAAATGCAAATCGTCCTTCAAAATGAGCCTCAAGGACGCTTCAATGCTGACCGCGGTGACGATACGACACATGTAGACTTTCGGCAACACTCTTTCTTACCACTTCAACTAGTTCAGTGGAACATCTTGGGCGTCGACTATCTCCCATTGTCCGATTATTATACTGAATTGACGTTTAAAAAACATGTCTGGTCATGCCAATCGGTTGATAAATGTCAAAGGTATTCAATGTTTACATTCCGACATAAAAGATGGCGCAACCTGTATAGCGCACTTTAGCATTGTGACTGAATGTATGTAAATATGTGGTATCTGTATGCACATGCATTTTAATAAATATAACTATAAGTGTTTAAATGCCAGGAAGGCCTAGAATGGATAAAATTCCACCAACTGCGACATGTAACATGTGGTAACGATGTCGAATTAATCTGATACACAAACATGTTTTAACCAAAACTTAAGCTTAAAATAAAAGTTAAACACAAATAAATAACCTCGCACCGTCGCCTTTTGCAAAGGTCTCACGCCTTTAATTTAAATCAGCGTTCGATTATTGTAATAAAGTTATTCCAGGTACACCTTCGCACAATATTCCGTTCTCATTATCACCGAATAACCACCGAATAATTTAATAAAGAGATTTAATGAATTCAATCGATTCGGACAAAAGCAACGTTAAATTACTCCTGCCGACCGACGAGATACATTTATGCGAAATAATGATTTTCACTATAACAATTATCTGATACTTAAATGTCTAAAAATCCATCAGATGGACGGCAGTGACGGTAACGCACAGCTTGGGGGTAAAACAAAGGCGGCAATATTAAAACCAGAACCCCCTTACAAAGTATACCTACCGCAAATCCGATGACGAAGTTTTATCCGAAAACTTAATTGAACTGGTGGCAGTGCACTCACGGACACGTAATAATTGCACGGGCACCGGCATTCACGTGCGCACTGCATATTCAGGTCTCATACCCGTGCTAGGACCCATTGTGAGATCCTGATCAATATTTCGCACAGAATACAGTGCACTTCTATACATATTGTGAATTTTTAATGAAGACTTCATTTAAATGCGATTGCATGCAATCGTAATCAAAATCAGTTCGGTCCCAGATTTGTGGATCCGGTACATTGGACTGTGTACCGTAGAGGTTGGGGTAAGCCTGAATACAAATTCCTGTATGCAAATGACCGGGCACTATTCGTCGGTTGTGGGGGTATGTTTACTTTGCATTTTGATTATTGTGTATTTGTGTAACTATTTAAACACGGGTTGTCGGAAAGTTCTGATTTGCAGGGTAAATGGCGTGTCATGATTCGGGACATACATATACCTCATTATGGTTGAACCAAGCAATATCATTTGGCAATGGTAATTGCATGTAATTGATTCCTTATTCTAAATCAATTGTTGTGCTGAGGACTTATTAACAACATATTGCACATACACAGGTGAATTATGGAGGTACATCTTGATTTTCGAGTGAATTCATGTAACGAGATAAGGGATCTTCCGTCAGGATGGGAATGGATGGATTAAATTATCGGTACTCACCTGACTCGTACAAACAGCACATTTATACAATTGTATATGCAATATCCTGGCAAAGAGGACATCAGGCTGACACAATGCAGAATATTTATTTTTTATTCTATTTTCTATCGTATTTTTTGTTTTAAACTCTTTTCCGAAATCAAAAAGGAGATTTTAGATAAACTCACCAAATTTATGTGATCTGGAGGCCGAATTATTGGTATTCATGAAAAAGATAGGACCAACTAGACCAAAATGCATGTACATGTATACCACTCACCAGGAGCGACACATCTTTCTACCATTCAACGACTGACCAGCTCCTGAACAGCAGCAATAAGTTAAACTTAAGTGCTTTAAATCCCTACCACGGTTCTTGGTACTCTGCTTTAGGCACCAACATTCGTTGTACAATTTTCGGCGATTCCAGCTATCTGGAAGGTTGTCCGGGTAGTTTAACTAAATAAACCCGAAAAACCGTCTCACCCATGCAAATCTTATCGATCCATCTCAATTCTCTCTCGAAGGGTCAAGATACTTGTATCTTAGACACTTTTTGACCTCATTTGACAATTTTCGAAAACGACATAGAATTAACCGTTAAAGTAATTGCATCGGACTTAATCACAACAACCATGTCACAGGATTGTCGCTGCTGTTATTGCCCTTTCCAAAGATACATTCTTAAGTCCTCAATTCCTGACATTCTTAAAGGGTGGATAGCCAACTATCTCAGTGCCCGTCAATCGTTTGTCGATTTTCGAAATACCAAATCTTACCACCGGAGAGTCAAACAGAAAGTATCACTGCTCAGTCCTGTCCGGTTTCGATGCCCTACAAGATCATTGGACAAATACAAATACATTGGTGGAACTGGTTTATGGAACCCAGTTCTAGCTTCTTCGACTTGAGCCACGGTTGCCATTGACACTCTATGTTTAACTACGCTACCTCAATCTGGACGGTGACGCAACTAAACCACACAAACCAGCGACATCTTGGACCCTGTTACAATTCGGCAATAAGGACAATCACAGGTTGCTATCTCTTGTTTCAGCAAGATCACCTTCATGTGGAGACGAAGATCCACCACTTAACTCTGATTCACGCAATGAAGAACCTGCGTATAGTCTTTAGCGGTTCCCCATCACTAATTGCCTACGAGGAAAGTAGTCTCTCGGGTTAGACAAGGACTGGCTCAGTTGGGTCCAGGAAGGTCCCGCTTTTGCCACATGATAGCCGAACATTTTCAACATAGCTCCACACCAAAATCAACCAACCTCAGTACATATGAACTCTGGTCTCTACCTCTGGGCCTAGAAACTGACATCATAGTAGCGTCTACAACAAAAACAATGAACAAATTCTACAAAGTTCATAGTTCTAAACAGCAAAGAATTTGTGCAAGCTGCTTCTAGACAAGTCTGGGAAGATTATATCAATTTCAGCAAGGAGCTCAGGTGTAGAACATGAGGTTTAGATTCCTCGAAATGGATCACTGAGCTGTAGTATCAATCCAAGGTAATATACTCTTAAATATGGAGACGACACCTTATTAACGACTTTTCTGAAGTTGAGCCTTACTTCAAGGATACCCGGATCGAACTATTCCCGGATTTGGAACTTTAGTCTTATGGTCAAATGTAGCTAAGCCAGTACCAAGGATTGCTTCGCAGTAATAAATGTTCGATGAGCTGAACGACCAAATAGTAAAAGTTATGATGCTGTTGCTAAGAAGTCCTCATAAACGATGACGTTCTATACGTATTGACATTGACTTAGCACATTGTACGATAAATTGTTCTCGAAACTGCTAAGAATGATTGAGACGTTGTTGTATTGAAATCTTCAGAATAGTTCCCGAACAAACCTAGTCAGACCTGTACCTCAAGGACATAGAGAATTCTTAGTTCAAATTGTTTGTGGTGTATTTCGAGACATCTTTGTAAAAGTGTGATGATTCTCGAGAGAAAAGTCCAAGTCGATGATATTCCCAGCATATACTTTTTATCCCGAAGGAAATCTTACTTTTCTTCTAGCTACACATATCAGTTTCCTAAAAGTTATTGGGCCTGTCTGAATAAAGGTCGACCTATTTCGTCCGGTCATTAGTCAAAGAAAGCTTCGGTTTTAAGTATCCATAAATGACATGGAAAACTGATACTTAAAACCGAAGCTTTCTTTGGCTGATCAACTTTTTTGATACAAAGCCAAGGTTGACTTTGCTAGTCCAACCCAATCTGTTGACCTTACTCAGGCACTTCCAAACCGCTCGCAGTCTCTGAGGATCTCTCTGTGTATGATTTGTTTCTCTTTGCTTACACTTGCACCTGTCAGAATCTCTGCTCCAGTCCCTTTAATTCCTTAGTTTTCAATCATAGATACATCACCATTTAGTCAGGAGCAGTATGTTCCTATAATACGTCCATTATTACAACAATTGTACGAGTATGCCGGAAGTAGTTATTATATTCAGTGCCGGAAAAAAGTGTAGAAACATCACTCCAAAGATTCAAATTTCGGTTTTTACATAAATTTCATTATACTTACGTCACAAAAAGATGAATTTTAATTGTATTTTTGAAAGTTTGAAAGAGCAACAAAGAACAAGTGGAACCAAATATTTACCGAGAACTCACTCGAACAACATCTCGTAAACTTAGAAATGTAATTTACGTGCATATGTATATTACTAAGAAATGTAATAACAAGTGTTTTTGTTAAAATTTATCGTTACCCACTTTTAATCTGAGGACTGCTCTGCATCTCATTTCCAAGGAATCTCAGCAGTTTTCCACAAAATGAAACTGGAAAACTACCATTCATTTGAATTTTTTTTTGGATCGAAGTGGCCTTCCTACAAGTGTTCTAGTGAATTAAGATCCGAGGATTGAGACGGCCATTTAAAGATTTTGGTTTTTTTTTTCTGTAGAAACTTTACCAAACGAGAAGAATGTTGTCAATTGGTAATTGTTTTATCCCATTGTTGTCCAAGAATTGGATAAAAAATAGCAAATACACGCTCTGAATTTGACATCCCTGTTTAATTGATATACATCAATTAGAACTGTCATTCGAGACTGTATATGGTTAGTTTAAGGATTTCCATTTTACAATATGAATCGTTTAACAATCGCTGAAAGTACTAAAATTGTGAAAACTTACCACTAAATTAGTGATTCTGTTTCATGCATTACTAGCAAATCATGGTCGAGATAACCGTCCATCTGAGCGTACTCACGTAAAATTGTAAAAAAAAAACAATAGAAGAGATTGACAGATGTCTTAAGGCCCATTCACAGCTCGGCGACCATTTGACATTTTTTTCATCACGACCAGCTTTTTATCTGATCGCAGCAATTTTGCGAACTTTAGTTGTCATTACCGACCAAGAAGCACAAAGATAGATAAATTAAGTTCTATGCTTTTGGAATAGTAGAGTTGCGTTTTGTTCGCCGTTTGCGCATTCGTAATTCGCTGAGCTGTGAATGGACCTTTACGGCCTATGGCCTGTCATTGATTTCACAACGTGCGCATCATTTGATCTTATCTGTCAGTACTATGGTGGATTAGTGCTTGAACCAACGCTTAGATTTTTACACAATGATGGTTATGAGGCTTATTTGTGACATGGTACATAGCTATATGTACATACATTCGTGGATACGTTAACAAACAAAATTTGTCGCATTTAGGGAAGTAAAAATCAACATGTAACTGTCGAAGCCATCCACAAAAAGTCCATCCTTGGTGTGTAATTTGCTCTGTGGTGTCATTGGTGTGTATTTTTCGAAAATGAGAAAACTGTAGCCGTTTCTATTAATTCTCATCACTGTAGCCCGAAATCTTTGGTCTCAAATCGAAAATGTGGATGTAAAAGGCATGTGGTTTCAACAACACGGTGCTACATCTCACACAACACGACCCACTTTAGCTTTAATGCAAGACGAACTTTGGTGATTTGAACTGACGACCAAAATAGTGTGAGTTGTCGGCGTTAGAATTTTATTGCACACAATTTGCAAACTTTAGACGCTTTGAAAACGAATATACTTTCAGTTATGACTGAGTAACTACCCGATATGTGTCGAACAGTAATTGATGCAACTATTTTGTTAGAATCAAGTCTTTCAAGAACTTCCGTGTACGACATTTGAATGATGCCATATTCCATTCATAGTGGCAAGATCCAAACAGTTATTGAAATACAAATTCGATAGAAATCTAGTTTTATTTAAATTTACTTTCGAAACTACAGAATGGGTGACCCTAGATAATTCCATATCAAAGCTAAAAACTATGTATATTTTAGTATTTAGTTCAGAAGATTTAAACAGACGTCAATTTAATATCTGCGAATGCAAGCGAGAATGTTTCTGTATCTTAGTGTTCAAATCCAGTTTTAATTTGCTTCCAGTCCATCTTGAGCACAAAGTGTGTAATTTAATTCTACTGTTTTCTAACTTGTTATTAGTTTCAATAGCTTATAGTAATCCCACAACAATTGAATTCTGCAACTGATGACAAGGAATCATAAACTAATTCTGTCCAGTGATTCACATACCTACACCTCTGGATCAGGGCATCGTGTACTACATATCCGTAATCCTCAAACAATAAATTAAAGATTGATTTGTTTTGAATACCGACATATGTGCATGTCAGGGAAGTTATCAAAACACTACATATTTCAGTTGTCCATTTCAAAGTTAAAGTACATATGTACGTTCAAAATGCCATTCCAATTAAATTCCATTCCTTAAATATTTAATTATGCATTCAAAACAAATTTTCATTTCAAATAAAACAATCCTGTCGGATACAAGTGGGCATACTCGATTCAGATATAACTAAAAGCCTGCCCTCACCCTCTTTGCGACTCTGCAAATCCATTTTAACACATACAGTATAGTATACTCGTATCCTGACAATACTGTGCACTGTGTGCATCAGGACTAATTCCTCAGTTCTTCCTGGCACTGGCTGGAAGTCCCACATAAATTCGCCAACCGTTCACGGAACGAGCTGTGCGTTGGCATTTAAAAGCAAAACTCAAATGTAATCCATACGATGGGAAATTGTATTCCATACATTTAATTTATTTCAATTAGCCTGTAAAACGGACACTAACCAGCAATCGGCATTGTTTTTTGTTTTTTGTTTTTAATAACAACAGCAGTTGGACACTGTTTCGCAGACTTAACTAATCAAATTAAGTTGGTTGGCGTTATACAGGAAGTGGAAGTGCAAAATATGGGATATCTCCTCGATTCTGGAACACATTTGTGCCATTCGGTTGCGAGATTGGTTTTACTTTTGACCAATGCATAACAATTACATTAGAATTAAGTACCAGTACCAGGTAGCCCACAACCGTAATAGAGTTCAGTTTGTTTATAGTCGGCCAATAGTTCATGGTTTATCTTTGGATTACGGATATATTATTCACTTACCTAAGCAAACCTTTTACGTAGGTGAATTTACGAGCAGTGCACGTCGGATAAGAGGACAATTTTCCGACCTAGAGGTAAGGTTTTTGAATATTTGAAATCCTGAAATGATTTATCAAGTCGAACTCCACTTTCACTGCAGACCTGGGGTAATTTCGTAGGAGAAATCAAAGCCAAATGTCCCAACGATTCGTATTGATTAGATCGGACACCAGCCATGGAGTAATGAACCTTACACCTTAGGTTCAGCAATACTAAACATTTTATTTCCAGCAAATGTCTGACAAACATTCGAGTGCATAATTGCAGAGAGGAGTTTTTAAAAAAATATTTGTGTACATACGAGGTAGGTTTTGGATACTGATTTCCCTTGGTCCTTAAATCCCTATTTTGTTGTGTTGTATTCACAATACTGTCATAAGTGCATCGAACTGCTGACAACACTAAGAGTTGGTTTGTTGACTTACACCGGTCCTCAGTGAGGATGCACGTAGACTAGAGAAGGTCAGAAGGGATGACCCTCTTACTTTGGGAACCATCGCGTCCTTTGTACGAAGGAGCGGTGCAGGCGGTCCTGAGATCGTTAACATCGTTGATCGTAGTGTAGCCTTCCTGGTGTTGGCAAGTGCAGGAAATGTGCATAGGAGGAAACTAATTCTTCGTAACTATAGTTTCTGCAGAAGTCGTTGTAGGGGATGCCCAGTCTTTGAGCATGCCTTCCTATAGCACAGTTTATTATTATACATATGTATCTTGGATCCTGTTTTCGTTTAAGGTCGGCCATAGGAGCCTAGGATGCATTGCTCAAGGTGATGCCATCGACGGCGTTATAATTTAACAGATACGCTGCAGTCTTTCACGGCATTAGATCTCATAATGCTGGATGATTAAGGTTTGATGGTTGCCTGACTATCGATATAGACAATATCAGCTGCGTATCGAATGCGATTGATTTCGACTTAAAAAACGCTTCAATTACGAACCGCAACGACTCCGTCCTCAGTTTTGGACCCATTCGTACAAATTGACAGCGATTCTAGTCTATTGGGTTCGACAAAGTTTGTACACCCGAAGTTGTGTTCTGTGGGCAGGTGGTCGGAGACCTGTGGCAGATGACGATGCAATAGTATGCTGGTACTATGTCCAGTAAGTTGATCCTTCCATTGTGTAGAACTTCGCTTGACATATTCGGCAATCGTACCCAGTTCTCTCAGCGAATTATCGAGGTTGTGATTTGAGTTTCGAAAACACGACAAAATCACAGGATCCCACATCTGCAGATTACGGAGCTTGCTCGTTTTTGGTTGAAAAGTCGCTCAGGAGGATGGACTTGTGAAATGGTGCATTATCGTGTGTCTTTGTCGGCGACTATTCTCTCTTAAACACTTCAAAAAACTCTGAGGGAACAACACCATGAATATCGAATAAAACAGTGAGCAACACCTTGACTTTCAACGACTTTGACTTGGTTTTGCGGCTTTTGGTTCATTTCAATGCCTGTTGGTTTCATTGCATGTCATACTCATAAACCCAAGTGTCGTCACCGGTAACGATGCTTTCCATGAAATATCACTTAAATGCACTTGTTTTCGATATTACAGAGTCCCCGTAGGCTTTCTTCAATGTTTTGAATGGGTCCGCACAAAAAACTCCGTTCGCAGTACAAAATGTCAAACAAACTAGCGCTCACACTCAGCGTCAAAAAAGATGACAAATGCACTAACCACTAACCCGGGCCGTTTGAATGGTTTGGAGAAGCTAGGGCCTGAGTCCCATTGAAATTTCACTCCAAACATTTCTGTTTTGTGGTTGAAGCCTGGTACGGGAGTGATCCGGTTTACAATGTTAATTCTGGTAGCCGACTGTCAGCTTATTTAGTGTAGATTTGAGCGAAGCATTCCGTTGTATTCAGTAGTTGAACGTAGCAGTCCTAAGCAAGAAGAGTTATGAAGTATTTCGTCCAATTTTGGATAAGACTGCTTTGAATTTTGGGTTTGAATGAAGCTAAAAATATTTGTATCGTCTCTCCGAGATACGAGTATTCTCACCATTTGCCAAGCTTAGGCCTCATTTGTTTGAAACGAGATCTGCTAAATATTGGACCTAGGCTAACAGCAGGCGCACCAGCTTTAATAGTTTGTAGTTCATTCCAGTTCACTAGAACTTGTCATGCAGCAGTGTTGCCTTCGATAAGTTTGTTAAAACAGATCCTGAGTAGAGCGATTGGTTGGTTTGGGTTTTGTGACATTCTAGACATCTGGAATTCTATGCAACCTGTGCATATCTTTTAAAAATATTAAACAACTCATGATAATTTCCACGGTCGGTGCTTCTATTTATTATTGTGAAGGCTCGAGGTACTCTTCAAACATTCTTTAGTGATTTCTTTCAGAGCTCAATACGTACTTTTTCCGTCTAAGCTTTGCAGATATTTTCACTATGTGTTTTGAGTTGATCTTGATTGTTGATCTAAACTAGGAATTGAAATTGATAAGCTCTTGTCATGATGTCTTCGCAAGTTCTTCCTCGATCGAGTAATGCAGCGCAGCCTTCTGTTCATGTCAACTCTTGAGTGGAGGGTTTTTTAATTACACTCAATTCGAACTACATATATGGGCTATTAGGTTCAACACGTGATTCAGAAATCGATAAAATGGCCATGACTATCAATTTGAAATTTCTTAGTTTGTTGATGGGGAAGGTAACTGTTGGTTATCATCGCACATTTTGCCTGACAGTGAAGCTTTGGTCATTGTCGCCATGGTGTATAGCCTGCATGAATAGCTAGATCAAGTCCTCACCTTCCTCAGAGTAGTAATACACCAAAGTTTCACTTTTTATCTGTCCAGACTCTGGTTCAAGCTTAATGTAATACTAGGGTATTAAGGTACTAATTAGGGTCCAGACTTCAGAGTGATCGTGTGATTGTTTCCTAATCACAACCACCATCTTGCCAGTCTTGATCGTAGGCTTGCATGTATCCCGTACTTTCATAATGGGATATACTCCGTTTGGAGTAATGTAAGCCAACCATCGTATTATGTAGTTGCAGTGCCACTGCAACGATGCCTTAGTCCACGAAATTACGTGCGGCAGTATGGCAGACTTCCATATGTAGTACGTAGGGGCCTTCTTGACAAATTCAGGAGGAATCGTTAAGGAGGAGCAAAGAAAAGAGAGCGATGAAGTAAATTTGCTTGAAAAATATTAATTCTATGTCCACTATGGACTTACATAATGGCCTTTTCAGCGTTTCCCCGCAGCTAACCTACATAAATATTTGATGGTTGTTCAACTGTTTGCAACCCGCCTCTAGGCTTCAACCAACAAGCATATCCACCTAGCTCGATCTTTGGCCAATTTCCTTCAGTTTCGTACCTAAGTTGGTTTAAATCTCATTTCACTTAAACTCGCCAACATAGGCAATGAAACCGGTACATTGCTGTTTATCCGCTCTACATAACCCAGTCATCCTAGTTCTTGTACTTGAACTCTGCTGACCAGGTCGATGTCACTACATAACTGGTACAGTTCATGGTTGTATCTTCTTCTCGACTCTTTGTCTATTAACACAAGACCAAAAGCCCAGACCCAGAAGTATTTGTATCTGCTAACAACAGAGTTCGGCCTCATTAATACTTGACACAGTCAATGGCTCTGCATCCGGTATGATCAGGGTTTTGTATAGAGAGATGGGTTTGTTGCACAGTACTCTTCTTAGTCCAAAGAAACTGAAACTGAGAGTATACACCTCTGTAAAGGTCATCTTTGTAGATGCTGTCCTAGACGGACTTAGAATCGATAAAAAGGTAGTGGGTATGATCTTGTGCAGTGTGAACGTTTCTTCGAAGATGTAATTTGCTGGCCTAAATCCAAGTCATCCCAGGCTGCTTTGAATAGCTCGGCAGTCAAGCCAGCTTTGCTGGATTTCACGTTCATCTAGGTGATGGGAGCAGATTGAATAATTCATTCTGCCTGACAGCAGAATTTTGGCCACTTTTGGCCCTGCACGCTTCGATTCGGGGTTCGTCGCCTTGACATTTTCCTTTTTCCCTTCCGGTTAAACCTGGCAGTGCAGTCACTGGGGTATGTACACACAAATTTAGTACTAAATTAGTCTCTCCATCGATGACATTCGATACATTTACCCACGTGTGTACATACATAAAGTATCCAAAGCAAATAGTAGCATCAGTGTGTTTGTAGTGATTTCAGATAGGAATTCCTGTACAACTAGATGACACGTTTTATCAAACAATCAATAAATTTATACAGAACTAGCCCGGACAATCAAATACTTTATTTAGCATGCTAAATTACATTTACATAATTTAATTAAATAAACTGACAACGATAACAGTTCACTGTGCGTGAGTAAACAATTATTTATATTTTCATTAATTTATTCATTGCTCAAATTTAGCATAAATTCAAACTGAATTTTAATCAATTCAATCATTTAACATGGACGGATGCAGATGAATACCTACAACAACAGTCCTGCCATTGCAGAGTACCTACTTTCGAATCGGTTCGCTTGATTATGAAGCAAATTAAATTGTTGACGTTTGTCGCTTAATTTAAACAGAACACAACACAACACAACACAACAAACAATAAACACAAAACAAATAAAAATAACAGAAACAAATAAATATGTATGTGAATGTAGGTATACGAAACCTAAAACCCATTTCCAGCTTCCGACTGACATTCAATATAATTCCAAGCATGTTTATTGATACGATTTATTTATGAGCTCCACGGCTCATCCGGACAGAAATCCTCCCGCGATTCGATGAAGCATCCACATCCGCCTCCCTGTGCCGCAACCGTAGAGCATCGTGTCCCCGGTGACTAGGTGCGAAGCTATTGTTCCTCTTGTTGAGCCATCCGGGACAGTGTGAATTAATATGAGAACGTTTGTTTAGATGTACTTTCCCACAATCAAACAAAAAAAGAAAAAAACAAGCACAACTCATTGAAAACTTTTGTTTATCGAGTTCCAGTATAGCAAAATAATACTACCCCGCTACTCCAGTCATTCGATAAATAAGAGCACCACTGTGTTCGGTTCTATTTTTGCTTTTTTTTTTACTGTGGATTGTGGGGGGGAGGGGCCGGCAAAAAACAATACAAACGTCAGGAATAGCAATAAAAAATTTCCTGGGAGGCTGGCTTACCTACATACATATGCGAGTAAACCACCCCAAAGGCAATTCCAATATCCCATACCAAGCTATAAATTTACGAAGCGAATTAATTCGCTTTGAATTCGCTCTATAACGCGAAATCTTATCTTGATTAGTTGTAGCCTGGGCCGCCATTGTGGCCGAACTTCAATAAATTCGTATTTGTTTCAGCGGACCACGTTATTTTTCGCTTCAGTTGCTCTAGCAACCGGAAATGTTTCATATCACACACGTGGAAAGTATAAAGAATGATGCCGGGCCATCCGGATGCTTCACTATCCGCCCCATGCGATACACATCCCTGCCTGTGTGTGTATAAAATCCTGTAATAAAGGCAGAGGTTTACTGGGTACACCACTCGCCAGGATGCGCACTATAAACCATGATAAATCTTGGATTGAATTATGACATTAGTCTCGGTTGAAACTCAATAGGAGCGATCGAGATTCGTAGGTGTTTTGGGATTAGATACACACCCTTGAGCGCAATGTGTCATTAGTTACGTACGTACACACACACATGCTAACGTAGCGTGGTATTGATTTTCTATTGCATTATGGATAGAAACGCGAGAAATTTACACAAGGACGACCTGGAGCGGATCACGATGATGCCAAAGTGAAGTTGGCTTCGGTCGGCTTGAATTATTCCAGCCAACGACACGCCAAGGGAACACGGAACTCGATGGCACATTTCATGTGTCGCCTGCACATGTTATAAAAGAGGTGCCTTTTACCAAAAAGAAATAGACGCACATGTACAGCCATCGTAGGGTGGTAGGGAAGGGTTGGTATGGGAACAGCGTTAGTTCGCTGATTTTATCACATTTCAAATCGTGACAGCTTATCGACAAATTGAAATCCTTTGGGGTGGATTAAAGTGAAAATATTTCACTCAGCAAAATTATTTCTTGACAGTTGACTTGAAATCCCTTGAGCTGACACAAAAAAAAAAAAAAACGAATAACTGCATGATATGAAATATTATATTATCAAATATGTACATGCAGCTTGTGTGACATGCAGAGTTTCCAAAATGATTACATACATGTATCTGTAGATATTGGCTAATAATTTATTACGGCATGTAAAACCACAGCTGGGGTATACTAATTATTAAGTACCTCTTGCCACTGGGAATCAGTTAAGTAGGTTAAAATATTCGTTTTAACTATTACAGGGAAACAGCTCTCTGAAGGACTTTCAAAGGAATGAAAGTGGAACCCGTAAAGGTCCATTCACAGCTCAGCGATCTGCGCATGCGCGAACTGCGAACAAACCGTTTTTAGCAAATTAAGAACCACGCCAGTGGCAATTGTACTACTTTAAAAGATATGTAAGACGGCAATCCACACGTTTGCTTTGTGCTTCATGGTCTGAGCAAACTTTTGAAGGTAGCCTATGCAAAACGTCTTAAACTATCGTATGGTACCTTGAAACCTACTGCCTACAACTCTTTATGTCATCCGCAGTAGGATAGATGCCGGCTAGGAATTAAGCGTAGAACCAATGTTTTTATTTACAGATGTTGGTGTCACTGCGATTTTTTTCCGTTCAGTAGGGAGTACTCGTAGCGATGACCCAATTACAAGTTCTGGACTTTTCGGAACAGAAAAGAACAAATTTTGGTGTTCAGTGCGGAATCTTCTGTTTTAAACTGATCTGAATCCTGTTCAATGAGTAAGGAACACTTTAGAACAAGATTTTCTGTACTCGGTTTTTAGTTAGGACACACACATGAAAACTGTCAAAATTAGTTGTCATCGTTCTGTTGTCTTGTAGACAATTAATATAAACAAACGAAAAGTTAACCACAATTCGTTTTGACAACAATATTTGACGTATCACTGACAGTTCTAACTTGTCTGACATTTTTTCACGAAACTGTTCTGTTTTTTTATCCTATTGTGCCCTGTTGTAAGATTCATTGAACACACCTGTTATGTTGTACAATGCTCCTGAATGACCGAAAAATAAATTGGAGTCAATTATAGGAAAAAAAAATGGATTAATTCCTTTCCATTTTGTCTCAGTAATTTAAGGTTTTTTAAGAAAATTTGATTTCAACTTTCACATTTCCTTTGATGCATTGAGTCACATGTAAATTTTAAATAATTCTGTTGACGTGTTCTTCGAAAAAACAAGTTTTACATATCCATTGTTCGAATCGTCATTGTAATTATATGCAGGCTGTAACGAAAATAAATGCTGATGTTAGAAAAAAACAAAACAATTTTCTTCATTTTGAATTTGCGAAGAAACTGTGAGTTTAATATTTTAAACTTTCAAAAATTATTGTTCTCCTGAAAGAAGAATCATCCATTTCGGGAAAAATTTGAGGAATCTAAAGGTAAAAAGAGGTTCGTCATAAAAAACAAAATGTGTTATAACTCACTTTTTTATCTTTACGTTTTACATACTTATTTGAAAGCCCAATATTTTGTTGACACCTAATGTCGTAACACCGAAATCACTGGTACCAACCTGGGGTATAAAAATTCTAATGACGATAGCCTGCTGCGGATTGTCCTAATGGAATACTGGATGCGGAAGTTTCAAAAAAACGCGACTATTGATGAGTCAATTCTGTAATAGACTAGATTTTCACTCTCAGAAGTTAACGAATCCAAATTTCACATGATTTTCGAATACCAAAAGTTTTCAAATCTTCATTTTAGTAAAAGAGGGTAATATAAAATTGAATGTTCTCAGGCAAGTCAGGGATCTCCTTGTTCGGTCCATTTGTTAGGTCTTTCTTTATTCATTTAATTTAACATTACTTGCGGACGAAGTTATAAGTGATTAATGTATCGGACTATTGGACGGGAATTCGGGACTCGGTTGATTGACAAGAATTTTAAGATTTGTAAGACGAAAATAACACCCATAGCGCGAATGGTTGTAAGGAAGTAGACCTGTATCCCGTGCGGATCTTGGGGGTCAAGTAAATAAATTACAAGAAACAGATCCCACAAATGCTCAATACGTTCCTAAACGTTTGTATGAGGTCAATGACCATAGGTCTAAAGTCGTAAAAGATCAAAACTATTAAACGTTTGTGAAGTCATAAGCACATGAGTGTTGAGTTCGGCTTCGTCGGTAAGCTAGTAAGCTGTACGTTTCTGACACTTTCTTTACATTCAACAAAGAGATCCTTGGCATTGCCGAAGAAAACCTCAAACACTATTACCTATGCTTAAAAGTTACATAATAAGTCCAGTAAGAGCCATTGTTTTCGAAACAAATATCATTGTCTGGGGAGAGAATGCTTGCCTGAAAGCTCAAGTTTTTGTGTAGAATTCACAAAATTTTACATACTACGAGGAATTGAGGGATTTGGATATTACCAAACATTTTAAAAATCGACGACAGTACTGACGGATCTACAATTATAACTTAAGTTACATACAAATAAAAATACAAAAAATTAACTCCCTTTTCGATTGTATTAGTAGGGTTACCTCATGTGAGGTAATATTAATAGGCAGAATTATCCTGATTGGGATAAGAAAGCTGTTTGAAAACCCCTGTACAAACTCTTATTAATTTAGAAAAATGTACAGCTAATAGATAATGACCTCGTATTAGCCCGTAATTGACTCTTAGAACTGTAAGGAGTCTACTTGACAGCAGAATGACTACGCTATAATTTTTGATATGTAAAAAATTTAAAAATCATGCGAGTGGTAGGATTACAACACCGTCATCAGCACCCTGACCTCTTTAATTCTGCTCTACACCTCTTGCAACGTTGAGTTGACATTAAACACGTTTCGACCAGCAGTTCAGTCTAATCATGCACAGGTTGCTAAAGATTCCCCTTAACATCAAGAAAGGTTCTGGACTCAAAATCTTATCTTCTTATCCAGTAAGAACAAGCGAACTACATTGAGCGGATACACCGGAACACGAACTAGTTCAGCAAACAGATTTGAACTAAATTATATGGTCTCTGAACTGAACTAAAATGCAGAAGCCCAATCTTCATATCAATTGTTCCAACATTTTAATTAGATACGACTTCAAAATGATTGATCTGTCCATTTGAAGTAATGTCACCGATTTTGGATATGATGTGACGGACGCTCTTATGACAGTTTATAAAGATCTGCTTAGGTCTCGAAACAAGAATTTTCTTCGACTTTTGCGAGATTGCAGCTTGAACTGAATTCATTCTCAGTGCTTTATGAGCTGAACAATTATAAGTACCAAAGTAATGCTATATTTCTTGTGCATCCGTGGAAGTTAGACATTTTTGCAAACATTCGTGTCAAATCTTATGACTCCTTTTCCATGTTTCATTGTCCGTGAATGCATGTGAATAGTATATTTGTCATCAGCTGATTGAGCTGATGGACAAAATCAGATGTTTTTTGGTGTCTTACAGCTTAAGGATAGAAAGAGAGACCACCTCTAAGTTGACGTTCTCTCAATCAAGTGATCGCCTCTATTGACCAAGCAAAATGTGCGCTCTTTGCTGCGTTTTCCATCACTTTTTCGAGCATCTCGATGGTATAGTTATGATTTCGACACAAATGTTTGCCTTGAACTCGTCAATGGTCTGAGCCTCTCTGGCGTGTACTTTACTATTCAAAAAAACCCCACAAAAATAAGTCCGGAGGGGTCAAATCTGAAGATCTGGGTGGTCAGTCAATGTCATAATTTTTTTGCAGAACACGTTCAGAAAATTGTTGGTTGCAGAAACTGCATTATTTGATTTGCAGTGTGGCATGGCGCAACGTCTTGTTGAAACCAGTATCCGTCCAGACATTTTTCACACATTTGTGAGCAGACATAATGAACCAACATCTACCAATTCCCATCGACTGTTTCGCCTTCTCTAAAGAAAAATAGCTCAATAATGGTTTAGGCGCAAACGCTGTCCCAAATTCTCTTTTTGGTCATACAATGGTGTGTCATGGATCTCGAGTGGATTCTTCGTTCCCCAAATGCGGCGCAAGAGAGTGCAAAATTAGCCTCCTCGGTCATCAAAATTTGCTTCCAAAAATCAGGTTCAAAATCATCCATTCGAGCGACTGTTTGGTCTGTCGGCAGTATTCTTTGACTCAATCAATGACTTTATACGGGTGGTTCCACTGACGCCAAAATGCTGAACACGGTGACCATACCACACATGTGGGTTATCGGCAAAACTCTGTCTTACCGCCTTAACCAGTTCATTGGAACGACTTGTCCACGATCTCCCACTATCCCGTGGTCAACAAATTCGACAACAAACGACGAATAGTGTTGTCAGACGGTGCTTGTTGGGGACGATGTTTTCAACGATATGCACGTTGAGCTAATACAGCTGAACCGCTATTTCCAATCCACAATCCGCGTTTTTTCGGTTTGAAGCGATAAAATTGTACTAAATTGACGTTTCAAACACATGTCTACTCAAGTCATTTGGTTGAAAAATGTCGAAAGTTATTCAATATTTACATTCCGACATGGCGCACCCTGTACATAAGTAGGACCAGGGTCTCAGTTAAAAGGATTCATTTTAAGTTGCGTTTACAAAGTCTGTAAACTCCGACCTAACAAATTTCGTGCGTCACTTGAAAACGCACTCGTATCCGTAATCTACTTTCGGTAGTGAACTGTGCCGACTTCGATGATTTTCGAAAATCTTTATCATGTGATTAAGTGCTACAAACCTAGCCCGGCCCATATGAACATCGAATACCCAGAATTCAACTTTATTTCATTTTCAATATTCAGTCGGGTATGATAGGTCAAATCGACTAAACCCTACTTCGCACATAAACAGGCAACTAAACCAAATTTAAGTTAGGATACCATCTGCTTATTACTTTAATCCACCACTTACTCTCTGTCTACGCCGTATCTTGTGTAAACACACGCAAAATGACCGCAAACGGGTGCAAACTTTTGCGCACAACACAACATTTTGCTTATTCTGTTTGGAAACCATTGCCTTGCGGTAGCCCAGAAAACAAACAATGGGTGTCGGCGGAGGGGGCGAGGAAAATATTGTTCAAAATGTTCCGCATTAGGACGGGACCCTCCATTAAAAACCTTAAATGTGTTAAATTGTTTGTGGTTTTTGTTTTTGTTTTTTTTTTTCTTCTATCCTCCATGTCTTGCTGGTACGGATAGTCGTGTGTATCCAATCGATGATAACCAACCCACGTAGTCCGCAAGCATTTACCCCGAATCATTACGTGCCCAGTGCAGACCACAATAATTTCATTAAACTGGTAGATTTAAAGAATGCAACAACTGTTGCAACAAACAGAACCACATCACATTGTAGATACTTTATTACGCCATGTTAATTGCAAAGTACAAAGCTGCAATTGAATCCGCATTTGCATTCTCATCTAAAGCGCGGCACAGCGGCCCGGGAGTAGGGACAGGGAATAGAGTATTGCAAAACTTTTCCACTTATGTATGATCTGCGAAATCTCGACTTTTCATTTACTATTCATGTTTTTCTTTTTTTTTTTTGTTGCCCTTACAGATGATGTGCTATTTTCTCGTCGCGGCAGGATGGGTCGGATTGTGAGTCCCCGTCATACACTTCCGCCGAACACGACATGCACCTACCACTTCCATGGATTTCCTGGCGACCTGATTTGGTTATCATTTACAAGTTACAATCTGCAAATACTCCAGCAAGCGATACACGATAATAATACGCTAGGAAGGGTGAGTTAAGTCCTGCTCCCACTCTTGCTCCCACCGCCCCATGTACTAACTAACGACTATGCATGTGACTGTGTGCCTGCATTATGTGGCGAAAGCTTCTGCTGCATGGATTTTATACTTTTATTCTTGTGTTCCGTAACATTTTCATCTTTTTATTTGCATTTTTCCGTTTCTGTTGAGAGTTTTCTTTGTGGCACAACTTTGGCATTGTGTGCTGTGGAAAGTTGTTAGTTTTGTTTGGTGTATTGTGTGTCGCCTGTCAGTGGAGTAGGAGCCAACTCCTACTATTGTGCTCCGCTCTTACTGTCTGGGGTGTGCATGGTGTGAGATAATGTGTGAATTGTGAAAATGAGATACAAATCAAAAAAATAAAACGAAAAGAGTATCTAATGTTGAAGCCAACAATGCGAGACAAAATAATAATTTCAAGAATAACAAAACATTATCCCTTTTTCTTTATTTCCTTTCTATGTACTGTGTGCTGGGTCCGGTGATATAGGCCGATCTGCCCCCATGGATAACAAGACTGCGAATGTGGGACAGTTATGGGACATATGTACCAATAAAGATGACAACGACGACCACACTGCCGCCCCATTCTTCGACGTCGCAGCAAGTCAGCGGCGGCAAATACCAGGGCATTAGCAGCAACAATAACAACAACAATATTGTTAACCAAACAAATAATTACGGAAGCTATTACTACAGTCCGCAGAATCCCAAGTTCGGCAAGAACATCCGCGTCAACATAGACAATGCATGGAACCCGGTCGACACATACATCTATGGGCCAACTCAGTCGAGCATATTCAACCAGGAGAACAAGTATGGCGGTTACTTGCAGCAAAAGTTGCCGGGTGGTGGTGTGGCCGCAGGCAATGGCCTGACAAGCGTCAAGGAGAGTTTCAACTACATTGCCAACGCTCGGTTCGATAAGAACTCCAAAGATGCAGCGGGGGTGGACAAAGGTGGCACTGTGACGGGTGGAGGCGGTGGCGCTGCTGCTGCTGGCATTGGCACCAGTGGGACATCGGTGGCAAGCTCCAGCAGCGGTGGCAGCATTGGAAAAAACAAACGACGGCTTATGCTGGAAATTTATGACTACGAAACACCAAAATTATGCGATCACACTGCCATAACAAGCATCGGAGGACATAAACTCCGTCCGTGCAGCCCACTGGAGAGCTACGTCAGCGCCGGAAGGGACTTGGTGAGCCATTTTATTCATTTCATATTTGTGCATGACGGCAGCGCGCGCGTGTGTGTGCGCGCCTGTGGTTGTTTGCTGTGTTTGTTGGCATCTAACCACTTAATAACGCAAATCCTTTGATTTATATCGTTTTTGGTTTTGCATTTGAGTGAAGGGTTCTGCTGGCGACCATCGGCACCATCAACATCATCAACATCATCATCGCCCAGCAGCGTCGGCGCGGGCGTCGTTCCCATCGAATTCCTTGTTCCTTGTTTCATGGGTGACTGCACACCAACTATACCACTTTATTTCATAATTGACCATTTGGCTGTATCCTATTATTGTGAGTGCAATTTGTGGCAGACATCGCTCATGTGTTGCTGATGGCTGCTGTGTTTTTTGGTTTTTTGGTTTTTACAACCCTTCCTGACCCCTGATAGGGGCAACGCAATGAACCTGACATAATCGGGGATTCCCTTGCTCAATTTGCTTTTATATGATATTTTGATTTTGCGGATTCCACTTTTTTCGAAAGTACCAATTTATAAGAAAATATATAACCCAATATCGTGTGTGTAGTACATTTATATCTTCGTTTTCTGTTTTTTTTGCTGTTTTTGTGACGAGTATCCCAAAATCAATGGATTGTGGAGGAAGTAGAGTAGGCTTTCAATATGCGCAATGGTTTCCCTTAAGCACAGACTTGGATTGAATTGCTGAAGGGTTCACCCTATTACGACAACCAAGTTGATTTGGGTAAAAATATTCATTTGACGGAAAGTTAATTTTTACGATATCCTCTCTCAAGGAAGTTTACATGCACAGCGAAGGATGTTTGATTGGTCGTGGCGCGTGGTGCCCATATTTTATGTACCAAGGATAATAAAGAATCGTTATTTGTGGCTATATGGGACAATATACATACTTACATACATATACTACTCGTAGTACAAGGGGTGGCAGAAATTATTGATTAGCAGAATTGATTGAATATTCTGAAGTAGTAGGTGGGAGAGTGATTCCGTCTTGAACGTTGATTAAAGATTGTCTTGCGTTGACTAATGGAGACCTCTAGGAGCTATGAGTTTTCTGATCAACTTTCTCGTAAAGTGATTACGATTACAGCTTCATTGTTCGTCAGACTTGGAGATGGAATGAGTTGTTATCTGTGTTTTCGGGTACGGGACATGATGTGGTCATTTGTCATTGGTCTTCTTAAAATCGCCACAAAAAAAAAAAAACAAAAACCAAACAATCAATAAAACTTATAGGTATTTACATAAAAAATTATGAACCTACCCTTGAAAAGGGTTGGTGTTTTTGTTGGCTTTCATGTCGGAACATTATAAGCTCGGGATTACAGTGAAAAATGGGAGCATAGTGGAATGGGTTTGCAAAGTAATTTGTTCTCGGCCCAAATGTGTGTTTAATTTTACGATATAGTCGTTTTTTTTTTCTTCTTATATTTAAATATATCAAGTCAATATAGAAAAGAGGGGTACATTGAAGACAATAAGATAATGGAATGACAGAAGTATCTCTATCGTATGAGACTTGTTACGAAAGAAGAATCTATCTGGTACGTCCTCTGAAGAAGGAGAATATCTGACATAATTCTAGCTGTCATGGAGCAGCAAAGGCCACTCTTGGCAAACTGACGGTAAAGTGTCTCATGACAACATGGGATGCAACAAGGCTGCATAATACCATCTCAATTGTTTTGGGAGTAAAGGGTCATTAGTGACCTTACAATCCATTCAACTGAGTCAAAGAGTATTTATACTCCTTACACATTCCATGACTTTTGAATCATCAGAAGCTTCTCACTTGAAACTTCAAGAGCTTGGAAGATCATTCCACATACGTGTCGTTCTGCTTATAAACGAGTCTCTGTATTTGACAGTGCTGATGTGCATTCATGGCGTGACGCGTATTGCGGGTGAAAGTTTGGACGGGAGGAATGCAAATGGCTATTTCACTGGAGCATTTTTTGTGAAAAAAGCGATAAAACAGGGAGAGACATGATACATTTCTCCGATGTTCTAGAGCCGCTATGGAGCGTACAATGCCTATATCACATATAAGTTTTAACGCGCGATTTTGGACCCTGTCTAGAATGTGCAGAACGGTCTTGGGTGCACCAGACCAGATATGGGCGTTGTATTCCAGTTTTGGGCGGATGAATGCCTTATAAATTGAGGCCAGATCAGATGGGGTGATGTATTTCTTGCCCCGCTTAAGGAATCCTAGACATTTTGCAGCATTTTTGGCGACCTCGAATATGTGATCGTTCCATCGAAGATGGTTATTAATAGGCAAGTCTTTCGGTTTCCGCGATGCAAGTACCATTCATGGATAATGGTTGGGGGTTTTGGTTTCGCTTGAGAGACAGAAGACAGCATTGCGTTTTGGAAGCACTAAATTCCACTCTATTGGTTGAACCCCATTTGATAATGCTGTCAAGATCGGAATTTAATGAGCTTAACATACGCTGCCGTTCCTCTTCTACGTCCGAAGAGCAGGGACGCGAGTTAGGGAACGAATATGAAAAACTGAGGGTACTATCATCAGCGAAGGAATGGATTGGATTAGAGGTTGCAGACAAGAGATCATTTATAAAAATGAGAAAAAGAGTCGTTGACAAAACTGACCTGGGGAACACCAGCATTTGTGCGGTGAATATCAGACTTGAAGCCATTCCAACACAACTTGTATTGAACGCCCCCAAAAGGTAATTTCTAATCCATTGAAGAAGAGTTTCATCGATGCCAAATGCACGCATTTTAGACAAAAGAGCTTGGTGCCAAACTCTGTCAAATGCCTTTGAAATATCGAGTGCAACCATCTTTGTTTCGCCGAAGTGAAGGAGAGAATGGTTCCACTTCTCGGTGAGATATGCCATCAAATCAGCAGTGGACCTGTTGCTACGAAAACCATACTGCCGGTCATTAATGAGTTTTCGTGATTCAAGCTATTTCATAAGCTGACGACTTATTAACGTTTCCATGACCTTGGAAAGAAGGGACGTAAGTGCAATGTGTCGGTAATTGGTCGGAGAGGAAGAATCGCCTTTTTTTGTTGACAGGCTTAGAACTCAATATACGAACTGTCACATTACCGCTACATTCCCATAATGAATGATGTTCTTCTTGTAGTTCCAACTGGCAATAACAGCCATCACAACGTACTGATTTCGGAATTGTTCACTGTCGCTTGCAAGATAGAACAGGAACTTTCTTCCTAGACATAACAATGACAAAGAATTGGCCATATCTTCCAGAAGTACAATAAGATACATATGTACATATACACTGCCGCCCAAAAGTTCGGAATCACCTTCTCATTTTTGCATTTTTCGTATTTTTTGTCGTCAAAAATTAAAATAAAAGATATCAAATCTCTTTTTATTAAACTTTTGTATGTATTTGTATTAATTAAGCATTAAGGCTTCTAAAATTCATTCAAAATAACAAAATAATACATATTTCACTCATACCATTTTTTCATCGAAATAACCACCTTTTGCTTTTATGACTGCTGCACATAGTCTGGGCATCCTGTTTATAAGTTCCAAGCTTTATTAAGAAGCTTCCAAAAGTGATCTTTCGACGTTGGGCATGTTTGGCGAACCTTCGCATCGAGCTCTTCCCATAAAATCTCTATTGGGTTTACATCTGGCGACTGTGCTGGCTAAGTCATATTCTGCACCAAGATTTCTGCCTCCATCAGCCAAGAACCATCTGCACAATTTGGAGCTGTGCTTGGGATCATTGTCTTGTTGCAGGACGAAGTTTCTCCCAATTAATCGCAATCCTGATGGTATGGTGTTGTGCTCCAGAATGTCTTTATACCCTTCCTTGTTTAAGATTCCTTCGATGCGAATGATATCTCCAACTCCACGAGCACAAAAACAACCTCACACCATAATGGAACTAGCTCCGTGCTATACAGTTGGTACAACACAGTCTTGCCGCATTTTTTCCTGGTCGGATCGCCTCACATACACCCGTCTCTTTGAGCCAAAAACCTCATATTTGGACTCATCAGTCCATAGCACCTTGCTCCAGTCCTCCATCGTCCAGTTTTTATGCTCTTTGGCCCACAACAATCCTTTAGCTCGATTTTGAGACCTGTGCAAGGGTTTTCTAACTGCTACCCTGCCTTTTAAACCTGCTTCAATCAAGCGTCTTTTTACGGTAGTTAGAGAGAAACGGGCTTCTCTCTACTACTATTCAGCTCTGCTCGTATTTCAGGAGCTGTTAAACAACGATTACTCTTGGAAATCCTTCTCCGCTCTCTGTCCTCAGTTTTTGTCCTTATTTTTGGCCTTCCTGATCTTTTACGATCCGAGAAACTACCAGTTTTTCGGAAACGTGGAAACGTATACTAAGTATGGCCAGTTCTTTACTGGTGGTTGTGCAGATACGTGCATTATTGCGTTGAAAGCGCAACGTGGATGATGATATTGGAACCAATAATATGTCTGAGAACAGATTAAATTTGTTGAAGTGATACTTTAAGAGGCTTGTAACAACAGCCCAGTTAACACGACGGTAATGTTCAAGTCCTATAAACGCAGGTCTTGAGCTAGTCCTAGTTAGATCATCTGAAGATTCATTGCCGACAATTCCTTGACCTGGAACTCATCCGAGTACCAACAGATTGTAATACATCGTAACAGCATTCAAATGATATAAGAGTTCACTTAATTGGATGACACCGGTCTAAGTACCTACTGCTTGACTATGTGAAATAGTTACGCCCTTGATGCTCTTACTAAGGTTTAACCTAGCACAAATCTCAATGGCATGGAGTTCATCAGCCTAGAAAACTATGGCACACCTTCCCAACTCCAGAGTCGTCAGTGAACCAAACCAGATCACTGGGGTCCAGTTAGACCAGTCCGCACGATCTAATATTTTAAGCTCAAATAATCTACTAAAACAATATTCTTCGACCATAATATCGGGGATAGTGCAGAACATGTAATTTTTTTTTTAAATAAGTCGAGAGTTTTCAGGTGTCCCAAATGGCCAGTTGCAGCTTGATAGTGCATCTAGCAATCATCTTCCTAATGAAGATTTTAAGGAGCGTGAGCTCAACGATAGCTTCTAATGCTGGCGTAACCCTTGCTATTGAATCGAAGCCAGTGTTATCGAATGCGTCCTCAATATTCAGGAATGAACGCAGCGCTATTTCCTTCGAACGAAAAGTTCATCCTATCTTCTTACCAAGATAGTGAAGAGCACCTTCGGTTGATTTGCCTTTCCTGTATACAAATTGGCGTGAGCGTAGGGAGGTAAGCAGGACCGTTATTGCTAAACTGGTTAGTGAGTTGGATTACGAAGCAAATGGTTCCAGGTTCAACTCTTAGATAAAAACTGCCTTCACCGCCCTACCTCTTGTGAGCGATTGACAAACACCCGAGAGTGTAACTGTCATGAGAAAGTTTCTGAAATCTGAAATCGCCCTTCGGATACTGCATTCAACAGTAGGGGCCTCCCATTCGTGTTAAGAATATAACACGCACAACACGAATGGATGTGAGAAGCCGTTGAGCCAAATATTTGTGTTTTTTTTTCTATTTGTAGTAAAAATAACTTTAAAACTATTAAGTTTAATATTTAAAACTGAAACATTAAAAACAATTTTATTTTCGGAAAGAAACTTTCTACAGAAAACCCATTAATGGCTTCGCAGGAAACCAAACTTTGTAGAAATTTTATTTCAAGTAAATAAATAAAATGTATTCTAATGAAAATTCTTCATCAAACTCAACTATATGCATACACGTAGGTGTTGTGTATGTATTTATAGTGTGTGCTTTGGGATATTATGAAACCCAATTCAAATTTTGGAAAATATAGATAGTTGCCCAACTAATCAGATGACCACACCCGTTCTACTGCTGAAAGTTTTTATCTTGTGTACTTGTTTTAGGCCATTTGAACTGCTGGTTGACGTCAAACTTTTATTCGTACTTCCCTAGTTATACCAATCTGTGTTGTAGTCCTCACACCCGCATGTACTGTACATACTACTACTTGTCCCAAACAGAAGCTTTTCCAGAAAATCACTATTGCTTGTAGACACTGTGCCTTGGGAAACTCACAGGTATTGTATATTTTTATCGTCGAAATTGAAAACAAATCAGGAAAAGTTGTTATGCACTTTTGGGAATAAGTATGCCATCGGGACTCTGAAGCCATGCAAAACAAAAACAGACTTTTAATGCTTGTTAGCATATTTTGGTCATCGATGTGTAGGAGAGTGTCTGACTCCTTTCAAGACCACATTCAGACAAGTGACAAGGAAAAAACAGCTGTTATACATAAATGAGTTTCTTAACACCAAAAGATACATACATATGTATGTGTAGATACAGTATCTTCTACTCCATGCAACTGGTCGGCGGTCATATCCTTTTAAAATCGTTTCTCGTACACAATTTGGTTGTGTTCACAACTCCTAACCGCTGGTCCTTAGGATGTCTACGCGTAATCCTCTCAAGGAAACTCCCTAATGAAAACAGCAGTACATGGAAATTTTCAAAGGAAGAGCATTCTTTTCTTGCAGACAATTTAATATCAAAGAAAGGAACAGCACAAAACATTTCGAAGAACATGAAAAAAGGATTTCCGAGCAGATATTTTCTTTATTTACCCATTCTAATATCCTGAATCCACAAATTCACTCTTCGGCAAGTGGCTGCAGGAAAAACAAATAATTAAAAATGTTTTCCGCCGCTGTGCCATCGTAAGCGGGCGTACAACTGGCTAAACTTAATCTGCTCTTGCAGCAGTGGCAACAGCAGCGGAAGAGCTGCCTGCCTCGTCGTCGTCGTTGGGAATTAATTGAAAAATAAATGCTCGTAAAATTGTAATTTGACGTTGTTGTTTATAGCGATTTAATTGTTGATTTTTTTGTTTTTTTTTTCTCGCTGCTTTGTTCCGCTAAAGTTATCTGATTAAGTAACAGTTTGTCTAAGAGAAGAGAAATAAATTATTCAAGGATGTGCTACTTATGTACGTACGCATCGGCGAATTTATGTTTTCCTCTTTCTATTTAAGTTATTTAATCTTTAAAAGTTTATTGCTGCACCGGACTTATAAAAGCGATGGGAGTTATTAAACTTACATACCGAAGCCATTTTGTTTGTCTTGAGTTGGGCGATAACGTCGGGAACTGGTGAGTTCTAAAATTCGGGGCATAAACTTGAAGTGTTAAATCCTTTAGATGCCATTCGTAGGCCAATAAAAAAACAATTTCTGGTTTAACTTTTTTTTTCTGGTCAGAACTTGGAATTTACAGACATACATACATATAAACTCGTTTACAGTTGACTAGCGAATTGTATCAATTATTTCACTCCTGGATAGAAAGCAACAACAGCGTCATGCGTATTAACCAAATGGCATTTAAGGCCAAAATGTTTAGTTTTTCGTTTCACCAGCACGTCGGGCCTTGAGCTATAGCTATACTCGTCTGTATGGAATTGCCGTCAAGTATTCGTCCTGTTTTGTGTTTTTTAGTTGCGCCTACTCGCATGTACATACTTATAAAATAGCTTATACCTTAGGCCAAGTTTTGGTATCAAGAAAATTTCAGAGAAAAATAAAAATAAAAAGTTGGTCCGTCAACTCCGTCTGCCTGTCTGTTTGTCTGAATGGAGTACTTCTAACTTCATATATGGGAGCTGTGGGTCACAGCTTAAGCCGAAATCGGAATTATTTGCATTCATAAATGTATGAAGACTATTTAATGTATGGACCGCGTGGTTCAAGTGGTTAGTGCGTTGGTCTACGGACCGAGAGATTTCAGGTGCAATCCCTAGACAGTTGACAGTTGTAGAAGTTGTCTAGTTGTCACGGCTGCACCGCTTGCGAGGTTCTGACAAACATCCGAGAGTGAAATTGTCATGAAAAGATTGTAAAGTATAAAAATTTAAGGATATTTCTAACTAAGTTTTGAAATAAAAAAATCCTTTAAAAAACTCCAATAATTCAATATTTTGTGTTATAGTTTTTACTTGGATCTATACATACAAGATTACAAGGTAACCATGTACGTTTCTGTGAAAAATTTGGAACTTGAAATTCCAACCAAAATTAACTTCAGTGGGATCAATCAATCAAAAAGCCCCCTCAAGTTCTTCCAAACTTTCTTCTTACCAATAATGAACTTGACCAAACTTTATAATGTGTCAAATTGTTTACATTCGGGAAAATGGAAAGTAAAAATAATTACTGTATAATTGAAACTAAAATATTGCCAAAATTATATCTATTATGCATGAATTTCTATTGCTATATCCTTTTTCTTTTTGTATCAGCTCTCAAACTTCCGCGTTGAATCTCCTATTTCATTCAGACTTTATGGAAAGCCACGAAAATTAACAAAAATTTAACGCAACCGAGCATAATCCCATAATTATGGCCACGCAATACAGGTTCCATGTAATAAGACTTTTCATTAAGCTGACTTATTGAAGTCTATTATGTTTGAGCCTTAAGGCCAATTTTAAAATCGACTGTACCGATTTGGATGAAATTTCATCATCATTTGTATTAGTTTGGATACACGAAATACTTTTCGATATGTTCGAGTTTCTCAAAACCATTTTTCGCACAAGAATAAGGCGGCCTATATTTGATTCTGTGTCCAAAGGGGAAAGTGAAGTCTAAGAATCTCTTTTATGTACCTACTACTCTCGAATGTTTGCCAGACGGAAGTCGGAACCGCGGAAGAAATGTTGACATAGTCTGGAAATTGAACATCGAGTCTCCCGCTCAGTGTACCATTCGTCTACTTTACTTTCTTTGGTTATCATATTGGATTAGTGTTAGCTCCAAACTAGTACAGCTGTCTTCTGATGACTAGAGCGGAATTAGTTTCTGTATGCATAACACGCTTCTTTGTGCAACATAACACTTGATTTCAATTTCCTATCTAAGTTTAGTTTTCTAAATATGTACATATGTAGTCGAACATGAGTTTATGCCAAGAATCATGTGAAATCCTTCGATCTGGAAGAGACAGATTTCAAGTGAATTGAAAGAAGCAGAACAGAACCTAGTTGATATACATTGCACTGCATCCAACTCTTACTTACTACACAGCATCTAATAGTTTACTTATTTCTCGCTTTTTAATGAAAAGATAAAGTACGGCTGGTACGATGCAGTTCTTGAACCATAATGCAATAAGAGCATTGAAATTCAATCTAGCTCTAAGAAATGGGCGTGGCATTCTCCATTTATTATAATGATAACATTCTACTCATCGCACTTCTTTTTTTTTAAATGCGGACGTGGCCGGCCATTTATCTTCCCCAGGCGATTTATAGAGAACTTTGCGTTTTGATTGAGTTTATTTTTTTAAAAGATCCCTAATATGAAGGAAATCCGTCCACCGGTTTCGACTGTAGTTTTAGTCATAAAAAACCCGAAAAAATTGGCAAATCATCTGTTTTAAACTTCTTCATGATTAAAATCTCAAATCTGAATTTTTCACGAAACCAATGTTTGCCGTAGTAAGGCGGGTGTCATTTCAAAAGTAACGTTCTACCTTCATGTGTATTCTTCTGCACAAATGTCAATGGATTTGAGATAAAAATACATTTTTGACACAGCAAAATCCAAAATGAGCTGGAATCTCCTGTTTGTCAAAATGCTACATGATGAGGAGTAGTATTTATAAAAAGCAAGTCTCACACATTAGGCTTATATAGTTCACGAACGAACTAGTTCAAAAAAAAGAGCTCCAACAAATGAGTTACATGGACTAGTTCCCAACGTTTTAATTTTATTTTGGTTCAGTAGTTCAGCAGATTATTCAGTTCTGTAGTTGAACAAACTTAGGTATACTCTCCACAGATATAGTTCAGTCAGAATTTAATTGAGCGCTTTTAAGTAGAGTACAATGTCAGTTCTGAACTGAATGTCAATTAACTGGAATCCCAAAAGTCAAAACCTTTATAAAACCTTAAATTTTTTTTGTGGATTTCCCAGTTCCGATATCTAAATGCCCTGTTTTGGACACCCAAATTTGCATTTTCCGAATTTTCGAAAATTTTTATAGTTTTATGACAGTTCTTCACTTCTGTGTTTTCTATTTCTTCTGTTCTATTCTCTGTGCTCTACCTTAAGTTGTGTGATGGCATTGCGCAGATCTTATATGGGCTTTTTTTTCTTTAAGGAATAACACAGCAGCACGAGCATATCGTTGTGTAGGTCTATGTGAAGAGAATTTAACAACTGTATACACTCGAATCGCACTATACTGAATTTCCTGAGCAGTGAACTAAAGTGAACTTAAAGAACGAACTAGTTCAGCAAACAGAATGCTCTCTAAACTGAGCTAAAATGTACAAGACTACCACACACTTTTCTGGCGGTCTTGGAGCTGTCTGTTTGTAGGTTTTTTTTATCGAGGTTTCACGTGGGTTCGAGTGTAAGTAACTCATCAACTGACAAATCGATGCGTTTTGTAATATCTATTTCGGTTCACCGATTAGGTAAACAAGAATTGGTACGGCGTTAGTTTTGACTATCCCTTTTAACATGGCCAGTCTTTCTTCGATTTCTGTTTGATTATAAAGCGAAAAGTATTACCGTTCTTTACCGAGATAAACTAGTTATAAAACTCTTTCTGGTGAAGTACTTACCGTGGTCTGTTGCAATTCAGTTCCTTAAGCATACAAGCCGTCAGTCGTGCAACTAACTCTTGAAGCAAATATTCATTTGAATACCAAATTCAGGTCGTAAATCCATTGACCATATCACATAACTTTTGACCGCCCTGACATTAATATGTAATTCTAACTCGGTTGCATACACATACATATGTATGTTTATCCTTTGAATCTTAACGAAGAGAAAAATATGAAGGTAGGATGTCTTGTACACATTTGCGCAAACCCTTTCAATTTATTTTCTCGGTCTAAACTCACAAAGGGAACCCGATTGCCCGTAGCTGCAGGAGCCGCCCAGGATCTACACGTCATTTTTATTTATATCCCTACGTCCGCCTGTGGATATTTCAAAGTTGGTTTCTCCTTATTTTCTGCCGCTTGTGCCAAACAAAACTCTGCGACGTGCTAATGTCAAATTTAAACACTTGACTCTGGTAATGCAACTCACAACGAGCGATGGTTCCATCTCAGCAGTCAAAGGAGAGCCTCACAAGGTGTAGGTGTGTGTGTGTGTACTCGTATATAAAAAAGGACTCGCAAAATACGGCAGAAAAAATAATTTAATTAAAATCCCCTACAAACATCCTTGAAAACTGCAGTCAACCGACAAATATTCGCTCCTTAGGGAAATTAATGTTTACGTTCTCTCTTTGGCTGCTTGTCCTCCCGCTGGCACTTACCGCAGCTGGATGCTGGTTGTACACACTGGACCACTTGTACCTGCAAAAATGTACTCTCGTCTCGTATCCTTTTACTTTATCTCGGGATGTACAGCCAACACAGTAAATAAATTTTCTTTTCCGTTCCTCATGTGTACAGTCTTCAATTTTTACCGTTTTCTCTAATTTCACGTTTTTTATTTTTTTTTAACTTTTTTTCTGATTCTATTTGCAGAAAATTGAATTCCACACCCACACCGGAACTGCACTGTTCCCAGCCACTTTCTCGGTCAACTATGAGTTTGTCGACACCGAACAGGGTGGTGAGCAGTGGCCAGGACGACGAGGGGAGGACCCCGTTCCGGCGCTGTGCTCGAGGATATTTCGCAAACGGAAGGGTAACGTACAAGTACCACGAAACGTCTTTCTCTACGGCCGTGGCGGAGCCAAGAATCTAACATGCATGTACAGATTCGAGGCCAGTGTATCGGAGCGTGTTAAACTCGTACTGCACAATGTGTCCTTTGGTGAGGGGACATCGTGTACCACTGACTCGGACCTGCACACTGGACGGCCGAAATGCAATCAAATTGACCCGGACGGCCGAATCACTGAACTAAAGTTATACGATGTGCCATTTCGGGATGTGAAGATACCGCTCGGATGTTTCTGCGATAACTCTAGCGCCCTGTACAATGCACCGCTAACATTTATATCGAACTCGAGAATTATGGAATTGACATTCACAGTCACCCGCCTAAACATATCGGAGGACTTTGCCGATGTGTACTTCTTTGCGTCGTACGAGTTCAAGCGGGTGCCCGAGTGCCTCAAACGTTTGAAACTAAAAGGCTCGGGCGGGGAGGACGAAATCAAATATCCACTCAAGTCTCAGGATTCTAGCTGCGAAGGCCTGTCGTGGTACATCGAGGGACAGCAGCTGGAGCGTAGTCTGTTTGTACAGACATGGGGCTCGTATTTACCCGTCGATCCAACGTCAGAGGATGCAATGCGATGCCATACCAAGAATCGACTGATGATTTACTCCGGCCGACCACTAAAAGTTATGCGAGTAATATGTCCGGCGCAGAGCGGTCCTAGGCCAACGTCCCTGCACATATTCTCGGAGGACTGGGCAAATGGTCAACCGCTATTCACAAATAAGTAAGTGCCTCTCTCATGTCCTGTGGGGGGCTTAGATCACAATAAAATTTCATGATACCCGAGTATCTTTTGTTTGTTCACTGTGTAGGTTGTTTGCTAATGTTATCCTAGATTCTGTGCGTGTGTGTGTGTGCATACACGAGTTTTAAACTTGTTTCAATCCTTCAGGTGCTGTCCTAATAAATGAGATTCGATTTTGCTTGTCATGTCGGTGGCAATTTGGCAGGATGTGTGTACGTACTTTATTGGTACTGCGGGGCACCAGAGAGACGTAGTAACTGGATAAAGTGAATGAGGTCTAGGAGGTGAATGCACCGATTATGTGTTGTTGCATGAGTGTTCGGCTTTCGTTATCTTCGTCATGATGTTCGGCTAATATTCTTCTTGCTCCATTAGCTGGGAGCATAGTATGAGGTAGTCCTTGTTGCTTTCAAGTAACATCACAGGGAGTGGTATTTCAGGGGGAAAAACCATTTAGATTGCCAAAGTAAAATTCACCACAGAGCTTACAACCAAAGCCCGAATATTTATGGAAATGTGCTTAAATATTATATCTTAGCTTAGCTGGAACCGAGTCTACTATTCAGAGTGTAAAATTTATAAGTTGTAACGTTTAAGGTACGCTTGTGCATTGACTGGAACATCGTATTGATTCGATTCAAGTCGATTTTGGGTGCCTCTAGTCGAATTGATGACCAGAGAGTTCCTTGGGTTTTTGTAAATTGTTACTTACTTACTTGGCACTCCTAGTTGGTTGAAGTTCTCTTCCACTTATGCGCGTCACATAAGGCAAGGTCGTCCTCTACTGCGTTGTCTCTTCAGGTTGAAATCAAGGACTCGTCGCTCTACATGCCCTAGCCATCTTGGGCAACTAATGTGTACTTTTCTGATTTCCGGTTCGTCGATGTTGTGCTTACCTTCTTGTTGACAACATATACTACAGCTGAACGCATTTTGACCGCTTTTGCTCCAAAATTTGTAAACGCACCAGTGACACCCCACTGCGTCCTGCCGATGTACCAATCAGCAAATGGAAGTAATTGATATTGGCTTATGAGTATGAAAGGTCACCGACATCGTGTCTAAATCCTTCTCAATCTCGGTAAGATTGTTTCCGACCTTAATGGAGCAGTGAGCGCTGCACAACCAGTGATACCATGGCTCTGTATAGCTTGTCTCTATTGATGCTGTAATATAGACCTTAAAATCGATTATCTCTCCAGGATCTGCCTAAGTATCAAGATTTTATCAATTGTGGACTTACCCCGGGTCGGGATCTTATATGCAATGTTAAGGAGACTAATGTCTCTATAGTAAGCGCAGTTTAGAGGGTCTTCTTTTCTGTGGATCGGGCAAACGATGCTGAGGTTCTATTCATCAGGCATACTCTCCTCCAACCAGATGTTGCAAATGACTTTGTATATGCTCTTCACCAAGTCATCTGCCTTACACAATTCGCCCTGCAGGCCGTCGGGTCAGCAACCTTGTTGGACTTAAGTTTGGATATTGGTATCCTCTTGTCTGTTTGTTACTTTCACGAACGACCTCCGCAGAACTCTTTTTAGGATCGAATTTCGATATTCCCTGTAATCCTTCCATCCATAGACACGTTCAATCCACAGGCCTTACTACACTTTGGTCAACAGCTGTATGTCTTTAGCGATAGTCCAATCCTTTAACCAGATTACTCGAACCTCTGGCAATGAGATATCTTGGGATACAAGACTTAGTGACATATTTCACAGGACCTACATAAATGTGTGTTGGATATTCCCGCGATAAAGACAAACTAAAAGAATCCTTCTGCAAAAAAGGACCAGTTTCATACTAAAGAATCAACTTGAATCGTATCTCAATTGGTATGTTCTTCTTAAAGGATTTTTTAGTTCACAATTCAAACGCTTCATCTGAAAGAACGTTTGCTGTCAGAAGTTCCAGCCAATACCAGCGACTCGATGTTTCAGCACAATTTCTTAGGACTTTGTCAGCCAAAAGTAATTCTTGGAGACACTTTTCTTATGAAATGGTAGATATCTTTGAAGCTTCAAGGCTAAGTTTGGATCTGGTGCACATCCCAAAGTTCTCCACAGCTTATGCTTAAAGCTGTTTTTATTCCCAAACCAGGTAAATGTTTTCATACAAATCTGCCCCATTACTACTCTACCATCGTCCCTTAGAATGGTTTTGATTGAAATCGACTTACGCGACAGTATTGGCAAAAATTTACTCTTAGTGCCTGTTTCATAAGGAGTACACGCTAGTTCCCTTCCTGGACATACTCAACAATTGCAATACATCAGCGATAGTAGATACACTGATCAATCTACTGCTCAATGATCGGGGTATCTTGGAATTGATAAGATGTCCACTAGAAGATCTGTTAGTAGAAATACTCTGGAAGGTGTATTGATAGCCCTGGAAGGCAAAGGATGCACAGTGATTGCTAATGCACTAAAATAAGGCTCGTAAAGGCAATACTCTGTGTTACAAAACGCTTTAAGTAAGCAACTGGAGGGGTGATTCGATGTGGTTTTGGTGGAAACGCCCACAAAATTCCTTTTCTCAACAGTGTCAGATTAGTTTTCTCTGATAAACAAGAATATTTGGGCCGCATTCCCACTTTTAACTTGGACTCTTAGAAAAAGATTCAAATCGCTATTTTCTAACTGAGGTCCAACGTAGAGGGTGTTTGGGCATAACTGACGTTCTGCAAGTAACTTCCTGTACTGCGTTGGAAATTTTGCTGTACGTGATACCACTAAATATATTTAGCAGGCAAATGGTAGTAACTGCAGCAATTCACCTCGAAGCTCCTTACAATAGTAAAGAAAATAATTCAACCACGCCTCCATTCTGAACAAACTCAATCCCTCCCTAAAACATGAACCCTTAAGTTTAGACTTTGTTAAGATCTTTGCCTCTCCTCCATATCAGTCTAAAATTAAAATAAATACTTGGCGCTACAGGTCGATGGGACCCAGGGCCTAGCTTCTCACAACCATTCGTGTTGTGTGTGTTATATTCTTTAAACAAATGGAAGGGGCCTACTGTTTAATGCCGTATCCGAAGGGCACTTTGTTATTTAATAAGCGTTCTCAGGGGACAACTGTACTCTCTAATGTTTGTCAGACGCTCGCGAGAGGTGGGCCGTGAAAAACTTTTTAGGTGTTCTCCGACTGGGATTCGATCTCGAACCCCTTGCTTCATAGTTCAACGCACTAACCACTGAGCCACGGCGCCCACACCCATATCACTCTAGAAGACGTTTAAAAGCGGAGTCAATTTAATTTCTACACCTATATCTCAAAAACCAAGGACATTGTTGTCGGTAGTGTTTTCCCCTGACAGTCTTAATCTTAGGCTCTCCTTCCAGTTTCCAAATCACTGAAGAATGTTTAACACTTAAGGCTTAAGGAAAACGTGATATCTGCTACGTAGATCGACGTATTTTCGGACAGCCAATCAGCTATCAAATTATTATGCCTATCTCTACACTGCCAATCGTCACTAATGGAGCTAACTACGCAGTTCAACATTTACCTGTGTTGGATGCCGGCTCATAGCGACATTCCAGGGAATTGTAAGACCCATGAGCTCACCAGAATAGCAACAACCATTTTGCCGGATAAAGGCTATTTAGGAATACCAATCCCTACACGCAAACTAAAACTTAAGCTAGATGAGGGCGAGAGGACAAATCTTGAGTCAAACATCCAAACAGCCAAAGCTGGGTTTGATCTCTCCCAATAGACTTCACATAGGCACTACTATATCCCTCATTTCTCATAGACAACTATGCCACAAGGATAGGGGTTTTACGAATGAGTTTTACAGAACCTGCATGGATAAAGAAAAGAAAGAAACTGTTCCCGACGTTCTATGTTTCCGCCCAGCTCTCTCCCCCAGTACCAGGCTGTACTTAGGAGCCTTCTCCTTTAACGACTTCAGTGATCTGATGAATATAGATGTTAAAAGTCTCTTAAGCTACCAGGATAAACTGGTTTTAACATACAGGCAGAGAGAAACTTTCACCTAGGATTCACGAACCTACTGCTGGTCTACATGTGCTTGTGTTCTATCCTGATAGCGACTTCAACCAACCAACCAACTCGTTCAAGGGGATATTCTCAGCTTTTTCCTCCGACCAGGTTGTAAACGAATCGTGTTCTGATTACTCAGCGAGGAACATAGGATTCATCGATAGACTTATCAAAGGCTCCATCAGGTCCTGTAAGTCTTATATTCTTATATTCTTGATTCCTCGAAAGGTAATGGTAAGATCCAAGTCATCCTTCCAAGTAAGTCTTTAAAAATCGACATCAAATGTTGGCCACCTTTTCTACTCTGTAGTGTGACTGCAAAGTCAGCTAATGAATAGCAGCCCATAGCTCCTGTTTCGTTCTGAGTTTGGGTAGAGTATAGACAAGTCCTTGTCCTCCTTCTTCCCTAAAACGTGTTCAGTCCTAGTGTCCTGCAAAGGTAAGATCTACCTCGATCAAAAAGATACAATTTCGACCAAATCTTCCAGCTGCTAAGTGACTTTAATTACCGTTTTAACAGAAATAAGGACTTGGGGGATGTTTTTCTTTTCATTGCTCTTAATGTCGGAGGATATCTAATCTCTCTTATCGTCCGACGAAGTACCCACTCCTAATGCGGGTCGTTAGCTATTCTGTTTACTGCTGCTCCATTAGTTAAAGATGACAGTCATTTATTAATTACTAGAAAAGCCGCTAATATCCGGATTCTACAGCTTTTGCCGTCGCTTTTGAAGTTGATGAAGATTATGGTACGAAACTGTATTAACAAGTAACTCGTCGTCTACTGCATAAGACAGAGAGTATCTGAATAATGCACTACATTCGCTGCATCAAAAATGAGTTTTTCTGAAAAGGACTCGAGAAGACAACCCCATACGAAACAGTCGAGAACAGAGAAAGATACTCATAGAATCATGTAACCACCACTATCCTCGTAACTCGTACACATGTACATGGTTTTCATTAAATTTATTCTCTACAATCTTTTTGCATAATTTCGAAGAGCATTTCTTAAAAAAATTCACTTTTTCTATCCCCCATTGCGCCGCATAACCCACCACAGACCTGTGAGTCTTGTACTGGAACCAATCCTTAAAGAACCCGGCGACATAGCGTTCACATGGCTGGAGATACATCGCACACGAACGGCGCTCCTGCAGCAACTGGACCTGCAAGGCAACACTTCGTCAACGGGGAATGACACGCTTGGGGAATTTGGACTCTATCCAAAAGAATCGGATTGTGAATACAAATGTCCTGAAATTGATGCATGCATAGCTGGAAACTTGTGGTGTGACGGTAAGTGTATTCTATTGTTGTTATACCGTTTTTATACCGCTTGCCACTACAATTTTTCATTCAGTGCACTCGATTACATAATTTATAAGCATTTACCATACCCCTATGTACACAGTATACAATTTGGAAGAAAATAAAAATTAAAAATACAAAAAAAAAAAAAAGATACATCCTCATCCGCCTCTTGGAGGGGTTTATCTACCGGCCACCACGGTGCCATGATGCCGCCGCGGTGCCTCGCGTCTTTATGCAGACGACGACGCAGAGCAAGGACGAGTAAATTTGTCTTGTGGATGAAGATGAAGATGAAGATGAAGATGAATTTTCATTTCTTTTTATCGTTAGCTGCTGCAGCATCCGACTATCACCATTAGGAAGGCGCGCTCCATGCCCCAGGATCTTGAGAAGGAGAAGGTGAAGTGCCTAATTTTTATTGCACTTTCTAGGGGTGGAATCCTTGGTGGTTTTAATGGTGTTGCGGTATGGCGATGAGTGGCTTTGGTACGTGCGAAGTCTGTGCAGACGACATGGACGCCAATCCACCACCTCGAAGGGGTAGATACATACCGCTTGCGGCAAGCCGCGTTTTTTCATCGTCACTACACCAACGAATTGAAGGAATGAATGGAACCGCAAAAAGACTCTATTGCAGATAAGCAGCGGATGGGGTGCTACATTTATTTTTTTTTGGGGCTTAATCGTTGGGTGAATTACAAATTGACTTGAAGGGGACAACTGAACTAATTGTAATTAGATTGTTCCTTTGGCAGCAATTCAGGAAGATGCGATTGGCAGGTCGATGTGGTCCGTGTGCCTATTGACATTTTGCGGAGGTGTTGGCCGAAGGACGATTTATTGGCATTTAATGGGATCATGACCGTAGGACAAATAATTGGTTAGCTAACAATTCGATATTGCGGTTAGTTGGCTAATTTGAACGTTGTGGGTGGTTATTGTAAACCGTATTCGTAGCTGGCTTATAGTTATTAATAGGACGTGCGAAGCACATAATACGAACATAGATCTTAGGTTAGATGTGGTTGAGTAAAGATTTTGTTACTCGTTACACACTCTATCCCTGGAGGTCCTACAAAAGCGTCAGAACCTACAACTCACTATAATTGGGTAAACCTAAGCTACGTGAGAGTTTTGTGCATTTCGGAAGTACACATGGAAACCACAGAGTATGTACAGATGTATTGCGAAACGGAAGTAGCTGATCTAAACTAAAATAACATTTGATACTCCGTCTGTCTTTGTTTTGACACAACTCTCGCGGTGAACTGAACACTAGGTCAATGGCGCCACTTACCCACATGCTTGCTTAACAGGCTCACATCGCGTTATGAGGTCTGCCTAAGAAGTGACAGCCTTCCACTCCCTTCGATTCCGAGCACGCTGTTTCTAGATATTCAGCGCTCTGGCATCGGCGATAGCTTAATTCTTAAAACGGAGTTTTGGTTTTCCTTGAACCTGGGGCCTGTCATTCGATTATCCCCTTTGCTGGAGCATTATTGTCCATTCGCTCGATGTGGCCCAGACAGTTTAGTCGGTATGTTTAGTCGCGTATGGAAATTATGGCAATTCGATACGCGACGAACAAATGTTATAAAGGATCTTCCTCTCAACTGTATTCTGTCTTCAATATAGTCAACCTAAGGAAAGATGTACATATGTAAGCAAATAGGTGCTCCATCCATTATAACCTCGATTAAGGGCCAATCTTTAACTTAGAACCATAAATGTTGCTGCGTGGGGGCTTTGTAGTCAGTATCCTGCAGAAATTTCAGTGAGTCATTGAACCATAGGCTGAAATTAATGAATTTGTTAATTCTATCATCAAACTCGTCTTTTTGACTTTTTGGTGTAGGAGTAAAGATTCTGTTGTTCGCCTCTTCAGACGGTGATACGGATCAGAGTACGGTGCTCGTTTTCCATGAGTTCACTCTCCGAGACGCTGGTGAGAATAATCCGACAGGACGAAATAAATGAGTGGTCAAGATGTTTTACATACCACGTTTGACTCTGGAAACTTCAACTGAATGAGTTGTTGGCTTCTGGCTTGACGTAGCTCCAGAAAAAATAATCGAGTGGGGCCAAGTTTTATGATACCGGCGGTCAATTGATGAACGCTTGGCGTGAGATGACCCCGAATTTCTCCTTCCACCTCCATACCTCGGATATATGTATCGATGTTGTCGAGCTCTGTCCACAAAGTGTACTTACGGTTAAACTTTTCCAAGGTGTGACGAATTGCTACTGAAGCCATGATGACTCCCGACCTCACGATGAAATTCACGATGCGTATTGACAACTGAGCCGGAATTTCGATAATATTCTTCAATAATCTGTGCACGTTCGCCAACCTTGAATGACGAACAATGAAATGGCAAGCCTTATTGAATATTTTGGCAGGTAAATATCATTGGTAACTTCGACAGCTGCTGAAAGATAATAATTGTAAAAGGTATCATTGCTATCTGGTCACTGACTCAAGACGTTTGTTGGCATGCCTTAAGCCGTTTGGCAAATTCCAGTAAAATAGCTTTTCGGTTTGTTTCCACTGCCTAAATTATCTGGCTCACAGGTAGACTTAAGAAGGTTTCAAGGCCGATATATGGAGATTGGTCAGTGGCCTTATTCCCAGGGATGCCTATATGTCCCGAGACCCATATTCTTATGTAAAGCTAGCTGTAGGTGTGTTTGAAACGAGCTTAGATTCAAAGTCAATGGACATGATGACTTTTAGAGCTGCTTGGCTGTCCAATAAAATATTGTTCTTCTTCGGAGGTTTCTTTAAATACACACTCTGGCCCAGAGCTCGATAGCAACCTCTGCTTGGAAGATAGAGGTAAAGAGTCCAAACGAAGCAGACAGTTTGTAGCTGGGACCGAAAGTTCAGACCCCTACCGCATTCGACATTTTAAACCCGTCAGAGTACCAATTAGCATAAATGCGGTTCAAATTAACAACTTTAGGGATTAGAGATTGATTCTTTTCTGTATGAAGTCCGAGAGCCATAGTGCTGGATCTTCATATGTCCAGCTAGATTGGTGGTGGCAAAGTTGTATAGTAGGTGAAGTTTAGTGACACTTGCCGCTGCAGTCTTCATAACACTTATAGGCAGAGTTGGAATGTCTAGAAGGACGGCGGAGTAAGAGAAGGCTCGAATTGCCATTTCCCACCATATGAGCGGTGCATAGGTTATTATTCTGGTTAAAGTAAAAAAAAAGACGAACCTGTTGAACCGGACTCACTTGAAATTATAACGATTGGGTAACAGCTTGGTCCTCTTACACAGTATAGTTGGTATACAGATGGTATATACTTACATTAGTCTGTCAAATATGCTGTAGCAGGTGATTTTAGGAAGAAGGTCGAAAAATGTTTTCCCAAAGGTTCGGTGTCTGATTATGCTGAGACTTGGGCATTAGCAAAGGAAATGTGTCGTTGAAATTCATTCTACTGAGGTGGGCCGCCATTGGGTTGTGTCCTGTAAGGACGTCGATGCAAAGGATTTTCTGTACTCTAGAGAGACATAAGATCTCAGGTCCTCTTCGTTGTACGCTTCACCTAGCGTTAGCCATATGGCGGCAGTCCGTTGAAATCATGGAGGAAAGGAGGCTTATGGGCGGTAGGACCGAGTGGTCTGTCGAGATATAACTTGATTCTGAGGCAGCTCTCGCTAGCTCGTCGGTCCTCTCGTTATCTTAGAAGTCCATATGTCTCGGGATCCACAATTCTGAATTAGTTGTAATGCAAGTGGTGGCTTTGATGACTTCCTGGCTGTCGACGTACATATATGTCAATATGCTTTCCAGAGTTGACAAGCTCCTGCAGGGCTCGGTGATATCATATATGTATTTCCGCCTGTAAAACACTCGCATAGTTGGGGAGTTTTATTGACCGGGGAATTTGTGGTTCGTTCATCCGTTTTTGACCCATCGGTGAAGATGGCTATACAGGCAGGGTTTATGATCCTACCATTCGTCCAGTTCTCTTTAGAGGGAAATTTGGAGTCAAGGATGAGGTGAAAATCGAAGTTAGGTATGTTGTAGTCGGATTGCATTAGACCACCTGTCGATGGTATTTACTATGTCCGGTATGGCAGCCTCTCCATATCTCGGTTTTTAGCCGCTATTTCCTTTGTGAAAATATCCACAGGGGATAGCCCGAACATGGTTTCAAGTGCAGAAGTGGGAGTACTCCTGATTGCGCTAGTAGTCCCTATAGCCGCTACTCATTGGATTCTTGTAAAGATCTTCATATTAAGTAAGGTAAGTAAAAATTGGTCTGACTATAGCTGTATACATCCAGTGGCAGGTTTGGGGCCCCATTTCCTACCGAAAACTCTGCTGCAAGCGTAAAAAGCTATCGAGACCTTCTTCGTGCGTTCCTCCAATTCAGCTTGCGGTCCAGTATGTAGCCACTTTATCTAGCCTTGTCTGATAATCCTTGTCGCTCGAAATCCAGTATGTTTGTCTTAAAAAAAAGATGGTTACTCCGCTTTTAAGAGGAAAAAGTATTCCAAGTGTATTTTCATCGAAAAAGAAGGCGCTTCCAACAATGTGACTTTACTAGACCTCCACCGTGGCAGTCCTCAATTGAATTAAAGCCTCGCTATATGTATCTCAATCACGCAATAAAGAAAAGTTACCAAAGTAGTTAAATTACCAGCCAAAAACTTGCTGAAATAAGAAATTAGTGTACGTTTTTGTAACTCATCTGGGAGTCATGCCATTGATTCAACTACCACCAGTGTTTCCGTGAACTTATTCGCCACAAGTGGTTGACTTTTTTGTTGTTGTTTTCCTTCAAACCAAACATAAAGATAAATCATTTATTTATTTTTTTTTGTTGTTTTATATTCCAGGTCACACGAACTGCCCCTCGGGCTTCGATGAATCCGAAGAGGAATGTGGAACGGCGCGTAAGCTCCTCGAGCTGCCCGGCGGTGTTTTTGCTGCTCTCGGTTGTATAGCAGCAGCTATAACCGCCTGCTTAATATTCTGCATATTCGGTTTAGTGCGAAAACGTAAAAAATCCGTTGTTCAAAAAACCATTCTCAATGGAACCCTGAAAAAGGACATCAAAAAGGATTCACTGTTCATCGACCCAGCCTCCTGACACGGGCTTCAGTCGGTCGAGTACATACACGTCGACCGAGAAACCACTGTGTGATATGTTGTATAGATGTTTAACTAATATTACATCAATTATTACATTTAAATAACTTTTTCAATAATTTTATTAGTTTTCTGTTTTTTTTTTTTTGTTGTTTTACATATAAAATCGAAAAAGAATATTCAAGGACAAGGACGACGATGAGAATCTTTTAACGACACAATCACTGCCTTAAATTGAAACTTTTCCAAAAGTGATTATTTTTCATTTCAGTTTTTTGTTTTTTGCTTTTTTTTTTCAACTGGAGAGTGTTTTGTGAACCCAAACCTATTGATCCTTCCAATACCCCCGCTAGAGTGGGTCTTTCGTTTTATAATTTATAGCTAAGTATTGAATGTGAGAAGCAGAAGGGGAGCAGGAGTTCAGAGGAGAAAAAAACTATTGTAAATTAGGTACCTTCGAATACAAAAAAAAAAAAATAAAAAAAACATAAAAAAAAGTAATAATGAAAATGATATACAAATGATATGCAATTGTATAAATGTAAAACTAAGCGCATGTAATTGATAGTACAGTTCTATGAAATCTCGAGAGTGTTGTGATGAAATTTCACATAAAATTGTTACAAATGAACCACATAGATACATATATACATATAAGGAACACGATTTTGGTTATGATTGCATTGACTTCCAAAGGAATACCAAACGTTGAGTTATACATAGATGATGACCAACGGTCTCGGCTGTAGGTGATGATGTTTTTCCTTTTAACCTTAACACGAATCATTAAAGCACTTTTGATTAGTATCGACAAAATGTGATAGAATTGTTTTGGTCCTTTCAGATAAAAGAAGAAAACCAAAGCCTATTAAGTTTATGTGGGATTACCCACCGTAAAAGAAAACCGATAACATAAAAAAAAGGTCCCGAACGCTCAAGGAAGGATTTGCTTTTACAGCGTTGTAGTAGGTGCTATTGAATTTGCATTAGAAAATGTATTAAATGGGTTATTTGGTGCTTCAAGGCTGATCGCTTTGAGGTCGTTATTTTAATTTGCCTATTCTTGCTTTCCTATCACTGGGACGGTAGTTACTCACGAGGTTAGCAGAATCCTTTTCCATTAGGAATGTGTCTTAGATAATCACATAATAGTTATCGCTTGTGACTTAAAGTTACTCTTCTCTAACGAAAGTTCCAACTAGGGATACTTGTACATAATTGTCAAAGTTGCAGCCATTTTACTTCATCGATGACGAACCATTCACAGAACTAGGAAGCACTGATCGATTCTCATTTTGAGCCAAGAATCTGACTGCCATCAAGAAATTGGTATTATTTCTTGGATACCATTCCCGCATATATATGTGTTATACACAGACGTGCTACAGTGAAATGATTATGGCCAGTCTACGGAAAAAAGAAATCGTACATGCAGCACTGCTGCGACTATAACGATTTCTGTAGGAACTGCATGGACGAAGTGGCAATAGAATCCATTCGTCACTGCTATGCGATGGCCGGCGCAGGGGTCATAAGTCGTCCCGGGGAGCTATAAGTCCAATTTTTTTTCTTTCCACCCATAAGTCCAAAATTTTCGTAGATCTAATACCTATTTAAAAAAAAAAATGTTTCAATTTAAGTCTGCGAAAGCTAGCTCGCTGACAGGCGCCTATAAGCAAGAGTAACGTATTTCAAATTTGGAGTGAGTAGCTCGCTTCGCTCACTACCATGTCTTCACCCTTTTTTCGCAAGAATTAGCTGCTCATGCGAGTTCGTCGCTCCACTAAGGGTATGTCTCTGACCAAACTACAATTTACAATTTTCCTCAAGAATGTGTTGTTTGGATTTTATTTCCATTTTGCGATATACATATGTACGTACTTGTTCCATGCTTTTCTGGGTATTTGAATTCTCTAAGCTTATCCAAGATGAGACGTAAGACCCAAAGTTTTTTTGGGGACTTATGTGCCGATGCGAGAACTTATGTATGTCTGCACCATGGAATATCTGGTATCTTGGAATTAGGTTCATCTTTGAGACTCAGACAGAGTTTTAGTGGAAGAGTTTATACAATGACCTTCCTGGATTATTAGTAGGGATGCCTATATACATATGTACATGCCCACCTACTACTCTGCGAAGAATTCCTGCCTCAGGAATCTTGTAGGTCTTGTCTCATAATCAAGAACTAGTATGGAAGAAGATTATTTGAAGAAGAACAAGGCTATCAACATTTCCGGTTAAGAACTGATGGACAGAGAGAATATCTGAAACTTCACAACGCTTTTGTAGAGACAACATAAAATTGAAACGCTCAAAAGCTGGTAAGGGTAAGGCATCTTCATGTCCCAGGTAGTTGACTTAAAGAAAGAAGACTATACAGAAAGACTTGGTAACGTAATGATTTATTTAACACCGTCTGACTACCAAGAGTAGGATGAGATATGTTAATATGTACAACGTCATCCAACAAAAGTGTCATTTTAAATTAATAGACAAACGCAATTTCTCATAAAAAGTGATGATATTATTGCCATAGCCTAAAGTACGAACTCTGAGGTTAAGAATTAAATCAAAATTTTTCAAATATCCATTTCAATTCCGGTCACAAATATGTGACCATAATTCCGATTGTATCTCGCCATTAACTGCTCTGATATTTTTCCATTGTGCATGAATCGTTGATATAACATTAAAGTATCCAGTCTTTATTTTTAACAAAGCCCCAAAGGAACAAGTCTAATGGTGTTTAATCCCACGATCTTAACGGCCAATTGAAGTCTCCATATTGAGAGGAAATTTTTCGCACAATAGAGCCATTGTGTGACATATGACGCCCACATCCATAACATCAATTTCAGAGAAGAAAAAAGTCAGTCAACATTGGTAACAGAACAATTCATTCACTGCAACGGTCGCACCAACATCATATTCGAAAAAAAAAGGCCATTGACACCACCAGTCAAAAACCCCACCAAAATGTCACTCGTTATGGATGGACAGATTGTTTCACTATTTCTCTTGGGTCTTCGGAGCCTCAGATGCGACAGTTTTTTGTTTACGGCTCTGGGTGGAGATTGACCTCATCACTCAAAATAATTTTGTGTAAAAGAATCACAGTCTTGTTTCTTCATTTTTCGCACCCAATTAGCACGGTATTATGCCTAGTCTGGTGGGTTCAATTCTTGTCCTAATTGGACTTTAGGAGCATCAAGATGTTTATGCATCATCCGGTGCAAACTGGTTGCGAATGGGCTGAAATGGTCACCTCAAAGTGAAATGCTGTGGTGCAGTCTTCACATCAGTAACTTGTTCAATATGTGCAATACGAGATGACGCCTGATACTGGCCAAAAGTAATTCGAACTTTACGAGACTTTTCAGCTATGTTTGCACGGTTTTTGTAGTGATTGTACACTATTCCAACACTTTGGGTGTGTAAATATCGATCCATACTTAATAACCTCCTGATTTTAGCTTAACAAAAAGCATCACATTTATTTTTGAATATTGTCAGTTCAACAATGGCGGGAGTTTTAAAAGGACACCTCTTGTTCGATGACCCTGTACATACACGTTCGTCGAAGTAAAGTTAAACCAAATAGTACCGAACTAACTAACTTACTCGTATATACTCGTATACATCACGAGTCATATATGTATTTCCTTCAAGGTGGTGAAAGATATCCTGACATTCAGCTCAATAAGGTTCTTATTACACGAAGTGGAAAAATGGCACAGGTCATCCTGTAATTAGTTAGAGTCAGAGGGGAATGATATGAGTATAAGTTTGGAAATTTCCATGTCATCTGCGGAGATGGAAAGATTGCAAACCATTAATTGTAAGGATAAATACGAATGTTCCCAAATGTCTCCCCTGGGTAATACCAGTGGTAGTGTTAATGGGATCGGATAGATAGGTGGAAAAGGGTAGTTAGTCATCAATAGTTGTTGGAACAACAACGCGTAAACTCATCGAAACTCATCCCTAAAAATCCAAATGGCTCAAAATAAATCATCCAATTTTGTTTTTGAATTACTTTTTTACTAAACAAACAAAAAATGATTTCGATTGATGGAAACCTTTATTTTGACTTTTACAATTTTTTCTGTTAAGTGGGAAAAAGATATCCGCCAAGTGGCTTCCGCCAGTGTTGATACACATCATCATCACATTTTCCATGACTTTCCGCAAGTTTTCCGGTGATAACTGTTCGCATTCCTGTCGAATATTCTCCTTAAGGACTGCGATTGTCTGAAGCTTGTTGGCATAGAGCCGCGACTTCAAGTAGCCCCAAAAAAAGAAGTCTGTATGGTTAAATCGGGCGATCTTGCTGGCTATGCCAAATCGCATAAACGGGAGATCACGCGACCAAGAAACGCTTCCTTCACAATATCCATTGTGGCTCGTGTTGTGTGTGCGGTTACACCGTTTTGTTGGACCCACATGCTCATCAAGCCCTGCTCATCCAATGCCGGCAAAAAGAAGTCGTTTATCGTGGCCGCTTAGCGTTCGTCAGTAACAGTGACCGTATTGCCGATGGCGTCTTCAAAAAATACGGCCCAATCACTCCTCCCGCGTGAACACCGCACCACACAGTGGCTTTGAGTGGATGCAATGGCTCTTCGTGCATCACTCTTCAGTGAGAGGGCTCTTCAGTGCCCCGGAAACAAAAATCTTGCTTATAGACGTATCCGCTTCGTCGCTCACGATGATTTTCGACACAAAATTGTCCTCTTCGTTGTTGAGATTGAGAATGGCTTAACAGTAATTCACACGCGACTGACGGTCAAGATACATTTACTGATGCACTTTGTACGGGAATATGTGTAAGTCTTTCACTAAAATTCTTTAGCGTCGTCTGGTGGCCCAATTGGGTGGCTCGTCGTCTGGTCTGGTCTGCATGGTCTCCTGTGGTTCCACTATGTTCGAGTCGAGAAGCTAAGCGCCGCTAACACCACCGACCGATTATTGGTCAAAAAATCGACACAATTATTCCTCGCTCTTGCGGAGTATAGCGCTATACTGCAGCTGTCTAGTTTACAAATGTCAAATATGATTGACGTACGACGCCATTTGCAAAAACTATGACATCTTTCGATAGGATGATTCATTATGCGCCACCTTGTATGTCTCTAGCCTCAATTGACGTTCGTGGAGGTATTTTTTTTTATGTAATTGAAGGTTATGTTTCAGGGACCTATCGAAGAAAATTTGACATAAATTAGTAGACCGAGCCAGCTGTTTGTCATGTTTATTATCCATACATTGCCTACAGCTGCGGACTCATTAAATTCCCAACATGTTTATTGCACAATGTAAATAGTTACATTAACCTTGTTTCATATAACCCAAAACAAATATTGCGTTAAACCAAAAAAAAACTAATCACACCAAATCATAACAATTGTTTCGGAATGAATGCAGACTATTAAACCAAAAAAAATAAAAAAATTAATGCAAACATTAATTAAAGCCAAAACGCAAATTGGAAGAAAACAAAAAAGAAAGAAATTTAAGATTCAAAACCCGTAAAACTTTAGCATAAGAACTAATTAATTTATTAAACCATAGGGAGCTAATTAAAAGTACTTCAAAAGGAAAACAAAAAAACAAAAATTAAAGCAACAATTCCTACCTAGGTAATGGATTATATAAATTCGTTTAGAATGGAAAAAGACAAAAACAAAATGGGAATAAAAAATCCAAAACAAAAAACCATACATACATAAATTTATATGTAACTTTAGGAAAATATTGAATTACTACAATTTAGATGATTTTATTGGCGTAAGGGTGTAAATGTGAACACTGGTATGAGTATCATACGCAGATTCACTCACGTAAGTAATACATACATTAATATTAAGATTGTAAATTTAATCGGTTTTAGAAACGCACTTTATACAATTATTATATACATACATACATACTTATAATATAAGTAAGAGGTGAACAGGTGATGTTGGTTATTTTTTTAATTATTTTAGTTCTATAGAGTATATTTAGAACAGAATAAAACTATGAAATAGATAAACGAAGAATATAATTTACAAGCTTTTGCAAAGCAAAGTCGTTTAAGTCGCATAAATACGTGCATATGCTTACTAATTGCCTACTTGTTAAACGCTGATGTAAACATATAGTCCGTCTGGTACGTCTCCCATGATATCCTATTCTGTTTCCTATGCAGACCTTATGGTTATATTTTTTGTCAAATTACAAGGATATCTTCGAAACTTTTGTCGATGTTTTATGCAAAATTTCAGAAAAATCGGTTTTTTTTATTTAAACGCCTTCTAAAAGTGGGCGTGGTTAAAGTTGAAGTATGGACGAATTGTAGAGGATTCGAATATCTAAATAGTCTTGACAACATTTTTCGATTTCATACAAAAATACAAAAAAAAATATGAAAAAGTGGACGTAGCAGCCCAAACCTCAAATTTCATCATCCTAGTTCAAGATTTAAGGCCCAAAAACTGGTCAAATACGGACTGAAGGGCGGACTCAATCGTTTTCCCTAACGATGCTGACCACGAACATATTTGTATGTACGTATACTTTATAGGGTATAAACAGTTTGGCTTTGGAGTAACTAATGTATACCTGCTCATGATTTGGGATTCTTTTGTGGATCAGTTTTGAAGCCAGAGTTTCTATCCTGGGTAGAATCCTCTATTAACGTTGACAGACATATGTGATGCAGCTATAGATGTGTCTCAAATTTACCAGCCTTAAGCTAAGAATTTTTAGCAAGTGTTACATCCCAACTTAAAGACATATCTGCGTTTACAGAGGTTAATCAGGATTTTCCGTAAAAGACATCTTAGTGCTGCCGTTTAATCATTAGTACATGGCATCAGATCAATTCAGAAGAGTCTGTGATCTGTACAAAATTGTGTGTATCGCCTTAGTTAGTTCCATAATTCCTGTAACACCTCTGGGGGATATGGCGTCAGCAAGGTCTGCGAGCCATCTTGTTGTAACTCTTTCCAAGTACCTTTGACTCCTCCTCCATTATTCTGCGCCATGTTTGGTTTGTGCAACCAGCTTTTCTTTCTGACTAGGGTCAGCGGATTCCATTGCATGGCGTGCTTCACTATGGAATTGTCTTCTTTCGTTTTTCTTACTGAGATATCGATTGACTCCTGCCCTGTTCTAAAATTGGGTTCTGCGTTTGCCATTTAGTTGAGCCGTATATGACACACTTCCGAGTGATTAGTAATGTCATCTAGCAAGTACTCCACACATATAAAAGTACTGTTGAGTTGCAGCATTCCGAAACCAGCTTTTGCTTTTCCGATTTTACTCTTAGCATCCAATTTGGTGCCACCGGCAGTCCAGATCGAGCAGTGTTAAGCTAATAGAAAGAGCAAGGAATTCGATCAAGCTTCTTTTATTTAAAGCCCCATTCTACTGGCAGCTAGCAGATATCGTTAGCATAATCAATATATTTTAGGTAAGATGTCATTGTTGAGCGAATATCATCACCAGGCGGAGAAGAGGCGACGAGAAAATACAACTCTGTCAAACTCCCCTTTGAACTTTAAAGGCTTCTGATAGTTTACCATTTTGTAGAACATGTCATTTTGCACCTCCTGCTATCCATATAAAGTTTTGGTTCACGCTTTCCAAAGCCTTCTTGAAAGGAATAAAAATCAGGTAGAGCGGAGACCTATACTCAACGCTCTATGCTGACACGTAAGGTGTTTATATGATCTGTGCAGGAGAATCCAGAGTAAAAGCCTAAGCTCGTTGTTCGACAGTTGAGTCTAAGTGTGCTTTGATCCTTAACAGAATTATCTTCGCTATGGTTTTGGCCCCTGCTAGCAGAACGCATATACCCCGCACAGTTTTCGCAATCCATTGCTTCTTCTAAAAACGCTAATTTTCCCATGGATTCGTCATGATAGGTCTCAGTACCTTTGCCGCTGTATTTGCTGCTACTTGGTAAAATTCCACCCGAATTCCATTGTTTTGTTCTTTTTGGGACGTTTACAGCGGCGGTAGCAATCTCTGTACTGTTAGGGAGACGAAAGTTTGCTACTTTAGTTCGTTTTGGTTCGAGGAACTCGCGTTGTCGTCTATGTGATTAGGTACCATCACGAAGTACTTTCTCCATCTTCTCAGCTAATTCTCATCTTCTATAAGTAGGGAGCCGTCCAATTTTTTTACATAATGCTGTTTGGCGCTGCGTCCCTATATAACGTCCTTAGTAACAGTATAAACGGGCCTACTGTCATCCCGATTTGCTGCATCTTCCGCTTGTGCAACTAATACATGTTGTAGTATGAATTTGCATACCTTCGCAGGACCAACAGTCGATTCCTTTCTCACGCAAGTTACGACTTGTGACTTGAAAGGCAGATCGGTTTGTTTTTGCTTACAAACTATATTTGGCAACGAGCACACAGATATCAACAGTGGCAGTACTCGTGTTGATAGTTCGTGTTGCTTGTTGTTACCTATCGAACATCTGACAAACATCTAAGGGTATAAAAGTTTAAAAAAAGATTCTTGAAAAAGCAAACGAATGCCTGTGAGGAATGACCCCGTAAAATATCTCCAACTATCCATTTGAGGGTTCTGTCCAATTGTGTTAGTCCTTTCTTCTTGACCGCAGCTAACTTGTTGCTAACTAATAGGTTCTGACACTGTTTGAAGTTGTTTAAACTTTTTGCAACTATTTGACAAGCTTCTCTAATTATATCCCCAACTCTATGCCCGGCTTAAACGTTTACTCTTTGCTTTGCAAACTATAACAAATAAAACCGTAAAATATCTTTCAATTCTTAAGGGCAATCCGGTAATATGTACATTCATTTATTTATTTTTTCTCGATTTAGATATGTTTAAAGAACCCGCGTTATTTTTATATTAAAGAAACAAAGATTATATTGGTCAATGTGAAACATGCCAAATGGTGCCAAGTAAAAATGAAAACGAAATGAATTTAATTTAAGACGATAAACAATCACACACTGCCGGTTGATGGTGAAGCTTCTGTTCCGCAACACGTACTGTATGGTTTTTATTTTTGTCCTTAGTTATCTAAATAAGAACAATTTCACTGCCAATCCGAATGGTTTTAGTGTGGACACTTTCGATATTTCACTTACGACAGACAAAGAGCATTTTTCCTTTCCACCACAAACGTTAACAAAAAAAAAACATTTAAGACAAAAAACTGCCGCATAAAATGTAAACCATCGACAAGGCAAAACCGAAATTTAAAATGTATATTAAAAAAAAAAAAAAACAAAAACAAAAACTACGAGTCAAGTAAGAACTAATCACACTAATTTATTTGCTTGAATGTTGTTTTTTTGTTTATTGTTTCGTTGTATAGTTATTACTCTAAAACTTGTATGTAAATAGTAAAATCGTATTTTGTATTGATTTAAATGAATATTTCACTTTAATTCAATTTATACGTACATGAAATGTATTTATAAAGAAATTATGAGAAACAAAACAAAACTATATTTATTATTTTATGAAATGATGCACTGAATCAAATAGTAAAAGGAAAAAATAATAAATTATATAAAAATTTAAAAAAGAGTTGTTTAATTTTTTGAACAGAGTGTAAGATGTTGTACTAGATCTGGTTGGAGATATCTCGGCGTTGCATATATTTAGGCGCACTTCTCGGTATGCAACAGTAGCGTCATTTAGTAGTGGACGGTTGCTGTTGGTTTAATTGGTTTGGCTTACATTCTTCGACACTAACTAGTGGAGGCTGAAGGAGCAGCATGTGATTCCAATTTTGTGTAATACATGGTCAGATGAAAGTATTCCTAGGACGGAAAGGCTTTGTATCATTTGTCAGCAATGTGTGAGAGTTTTTCAGAAATTGGGCCAAAACAGGCATAAATCCCCCAACGACAGTGCTGGCAGCCATCGCAACTGATTGACAAAGGTCATGACACTCCTTCTGTCATGACTGGTGAAATTAAAGGAACCTCTTTTTTTTGGAGGACCCAACATTATAAAAGTGTTTTCAATTAGAACATAACAATTTGTAATTTACAGAATAAATCAGATATCGGGCTGAAATTTATTCCAGGTATAGCACTTATATATACTTACATAGCTGCATGTAGGTTCAATTTAAGGATGAAATTCGATCACGTTCATATGTGTAGGTTTACAGCGATCGATTTGACGTCAAAGAGCAACGACGTTAAATCCCTAGAGGGAGGTGGGACTATTGTTGGCTTGTGGCACTACATATTTGTTGAGATTAGACGATTTCCGAACTTGCCCTGTAATAGATCAATGGTTTGACCAGCAGTGTGGCATTTAGCATCAGGTAGTTGAACCGCATATTACTGATGTCAAGTTCATCCAATTCTGGTCAAAATTAATTTACAAGATGGCACGACAGCGAGCTCCATTGAATGTAGCACAAAGATCATTTCAATAAGCAATAGAGCCTCTTGACGCACACGTGGGTTTGTGCTAATTAACCCAATGAGCCCAATAGCTAAAAATAATAGTTTTCCAAAGCACAATCGTAAAACTTTTGGACTTCAATTGGCCAAGAGGTTTCAGTTTTTGAGCTAATTTGATCTTGAAAGGGTATTAGTCAAGATAGTTCCACAAAATGTGCCACAATGTGGCGAACACCGACTTTAATTTTTTGTAATTTTCAAAAGTTAGTCGTTCATCCATTATACCGTGTCAAACTGACGTTTTGACATCAAAAGATCATAAATAAAGTTTAAGGCGTTTGCCTTTAAATACAAATTTGTTATGTTCCTACTGAAAAACCCAATCGAAGTTCAAAGTAGCGTATAGCAAGGCTGCATTCTTCCACCCATATTGTTTTTATCGGCTATTAGCTATGTTCTTAGTCCTGGTTTATCGACGAGAAATGGAGAAATTCAATGAACTCTTACATCCGAACTAAAACACCTTGACTACGCTGGCGATTTATGCCCACTATCTCTGTAATGGTGATCTTCACTAAGTGACAGCACATTTGGGGATTGCAGACGTCGTGGGCCGAACTCATCAACTCATATTTCCATTGTTGAGCAGACGGTTGAGAGTGTAAAAAGTTAACAATATCTTGAAGAACAGTCAGAAGAAAGCAATATCTGTATTGGTGGTGCTATTCGGAACTCGGGGAAGTAATGCAACACCCAACTACGACTGTTCATTTCCTACGTTGAATCTGTTGTTTTGACGTGGTAGTTCAAGAGTGACCACTACTCTCACGAGAAGGTTGCAAATAGGCTCGGTAATAGATGCCAATGCAATATCTTAGGAAGTTTCTGGCCAAACCGTGTCTCGAGCTAAAAACTTTACCATAGAACACGCCATGAATCTAGAAACACAACCATACAACGACGAAGGCAGCATTGGATGGGTCCTACTTTCCGTGGAGGTGACAAGTCTATAGCTAACCACGCGGGATACGCTGTGGTTCTACAACCTTATGGCGCAAGACATTTGAGAAGGAAGCACAGCAATTGGGAAAGACTTAGAGAGAACTGAGGCACATTGCCAGAAACCGCTCACAATGGAGATGGAGCGTAGGCGTTTAGAAGCTCTATGACCCACAATGTGATATAAGATATACCTGAGCTTATAGACTATCACGGCAGAAGTAATTCTAATGTTGCCATGAACGTTGTCAAAGGCGGATATGAATATCTCTGATATTCCTGTCCCTTTTGAAGGGGAAGTTCAATAATGAGATGTACAAGCTAATGTGATAGGAGTCAGAATATTGGGTAGCAGCTACAAACTGCCTCCTTCGTTGGGACACAATGTCTTTATCTTCCAAGCAGAGCTTTTCGCTATCGAGCTCTGTGCCAGAGAGTGTAGGTATTAGAAGAAACCTCCGAAGAACACGTAAAGTAGCTCTCATGTTATTTGACTTTGATTCCAGCCTGATAAGAACTGTCTTCAAAGCCTGCTACAGCTATATAGCCGTTCATAATAATATCAGCCTGATATGGGTCCCAAAACATATCGGGATACCTGGCAATGAGAGCGCTGACGAATTTGCCAGATCCGGTGCCCAAACTCCACATATAGGCCTGATCAGTGGGAACAAAGCGAAATGCCAAGAAATCCATTAAATTCTCAAAAAAACGAACAAAAGAGATTCAAGCAATGACTAGATCCTGACGGACTTCCTTCTCGTCATTGGTCTCTGAACTATCACCTCAAAAAAATTGGTATTAACCAATCGGACATGTGCCTACTATGCCTCGAGGATACGGTAACCGTCGAAAGTATTTTATGTGAATGCCATTGCTTGGACTAGGCTGAAACACACAAAGGCTTTAGTTCGCCTTTCGATATCACCTCCTGCTTAGCATAAGCAATCCTAATGTTCACTAATGAACTTGATTTCAGCTAGAAGGCAAATCGACTCAGCACCTGTAAGGGGATAGTACAAAAGGTCTCTATGAGGTTGTGGTGCTTCTTGAGGCTATCTTCAGCCCATCGGCCTTGTTATCCTTTAAAAAAAAATCTACATGTAACTAAGGCTGCCCGAGGTCCTAGTCAAACTTGACATTACTATGATAGACAAGTTCAAAAAGGTGAACGAATTTAGATCAAACTTCACATAGGTATGGGGTCGATGGGATAATCTCTAGAGGTAATTTTTTCCGAGAAAGCACGGGGATACTCGAGATGAAACTTAGGGGCCGAGTTAATACTGGAAATATTGAATGGGTATCCCTGGGAATTGAGGGGCGCATTCTTCCATTCAATTAACGAACGCAATTACCACTACACCGTACCCACCCATAATGATGTAACTAATCATAATCAATAAATTTCCATATGCACAGTGTCATCAATCAATAGATGGCATTTGCGCCTCCGCAAATGATTTGCGATATACATTTTAACAACAAACCTGTGCAATTAAAACGAGTATTGAAAACCATGGGAATGGTGAATGGTCCTTTCTAATTTTAAGTACTTTTTCCGAAATGAAAGGGAAATTGCTGAAATTTATTTACTCCGATGTATGGTTGTATCTGCCGGTGGCAAGTGACTTCAAGTCCATCTCACTGGGCAATCTTTAATGTCCACGTTACCTACTTGAAGAGGGTACTTAAAATTCAGAGTTCAATGGAGTGACCTTAAATGCACTTGACGTAGTTTATCGGTCAATATTGATGTTATGACTTCATTTCTGGCTGTGAATACAGCGAAGGATAGTAGCATCCACTCAATATGTAGGAGTAGTTGCGTTTAGCACATCGGCAAACACATACATATATGTACCGGGGGACTTCAAACCTTGGTGAAACCATGGTACAAAGTGGCTACAACTCAAGAATAAGATGTACTACGACATGGAATACTGAAACTTGCAACTATGTAAGATGCTTATTGATGAACCTGGCTAGGAGAACGGTTGACCCAATTAGCTGCTGATGACGATCAGTCTATGTACGGATGTGACGGACACGGATGAGGCATCAATGCTGTAAGCGCAGTATGGGGGTCTAGCTTTCGGAAAGCTTCCCACTATCCACAACAGCGCGCAAAGTTAACGATGAAGAAAATTAAGAACTAACGATGGAAGAAAAGTCTCGAAAACTATTGCCCGATTTTGACCAGATTTGGAACAGCAAGCCCTTTTTGTTCAACCAAAGGTTTCAAGCCCCTTCCCCGCTCATCATTTGTCTGATGATGTTGTCTAGGGTTATGTTCATACGCTGCTTATTCCGTGGCAGATGCTGTTCTTCCTGGTATGGTGAACAATAGAACATCATGAGTTCCGCATATTCACTGTCTCCGAGCACCTTGGGCTAGAGGGTTTGTCTTCGTATTTGAAACAGGGTCGAGTAGAAATTCAGCTCCCTATCCTTCTTGCTAATATGAGCGTCTACATTGGGGATTGCTTTCACCTGCGTTTATGAGAGTCGTACCATCTCTCCTGCTACTCTTCCCCAATTGTCCTTGGTGGTACCTTAGCATCACTTCGTCTCATCGCTGTAGCATGGTACATACTCTCATCGGCTTGATTTTGTAAACTTCCTTAGCCTTCTTCCTGTAAGATTCGATGTTCATTTCGTAGAGCATTATCGGTACCGCAATTTTCTTTTGCTTTGAATTTTTAATATTTAGCATGACCTTTGCTAGGGTATTGCTTAAAGGTTAGCCTTGCATCATAAATAATCTCGAAGTACTTCAACTCTGCCTTGGATACTATAACGTAATCGCCTGGTTGCTTTTATAGTCTCCATGACTCAAGTGCCACTAATGAGTCAAAGAAACTCATTAGATTCCACAGTAGCGGACCTCGCATGGAGCCCTGTAGAAACCTCTTGGTGACGTTATATTGCCTTCTACCATCGTCAGCGTAGAGTAGTATCATGTTTCTAAAATAGTTTGTTATTATCTTCTGCAGGTACTCTGGTGCTCTCTTAGCAGTAAAAGCATGCAGAATGATGGACCAGCTTGGAGCATTGAAAAAATTCTTGGCATCCAGTGTGACTATTGCTTGATCCCGCCCTTCCATCTTTTTCTCGATATTCACCACTTGGTCGATAGCGTAGAGCGAGCCTTACAAAAACTATTATTGGCCCGCACTTTTTAATCTGTCACTTATGATGCGCTCCAGGACTTTCCCCATGATGTCCAAAAGGCATAGAGCCCTATACGATTGTGTGATGGTTTATTATCTTTTAATAGGAGGACCAGTCTTTGCTTATTCCAGTAGCCTGGGAATAGTCCTTCTATTTGAGACAAGTGTTAAGAATATCTGCGAAGATGTGTGTTTCATCGACACCAGCCGACTTTTTGTCCTTGATTTTTGCGCAGACTTGCATTACTTCTGCCACATCTCTCACCGAAACTATAGTCTAAGCTCAGCCCTAAGAATATGCATACGGTAGGCTCTTGACATTTTGCTATCCCGACTCTGATGTGCCTCTAGGGATATCAGCATTCCTTAGCTACAGCAAGGTAACAGTATGATGTTGGCTCATCGGAAGGTGGGGAGATCCAAAAATACTGGTGTCATGAAATTTTAAACGTAAATTGTTCGTTTTATGATAAAAATACTATAAAATGATATTCATTGTGTGGTTGCTACTTGCTTTACGATTCTCCATCTAACTACTAGGACCTTCTTTCCAAAGAGATCGGCTTTCTTCTGTTTGCGTGCTTAAATAGACAAACTCAGGACTTGATTCTGCCAAGATAATTTCCCATGACTTTTCGACACATATCGACCTACAACCCAGTCATAACTTCACGTACATACATTAGTTTTTAAAGCGATTTGGATAGCCACTTCAAATCACCAAAATGCGAAGTAAATCGTCTTGCAATCAAGTCAAAATGGGTCATGTTATGTGAGATATGGCCCCGTCTTTTTAAAACCACATGTCTTCCACACCCATATCTTCGATTTAGTCCAAAGACATCTGCTTATAGTGATAACAGAGACCATTCATTTTCGAAGGAGTGACTTTTTGTAGATGCAATGGTCTTTCAACAGTTACATGTAGATTTTCACTTCCCTATAAGCGATAATTGTTTCTTAACGTACCCACCGTGTGAAAATTGGTAATCCAAACGTTGGATTTTCTTCAAGACTTTCACCAACGGTTGCCATGTTTTCTGTAGACATCTTTGATGATAGATAGGCCTTAAGACATCTATGTACAACAGTGCAAGACTTTTCGAATTTTGTGGCACAGAATCACTATTTTTAGTAAATTTTCTTTCAACGCGTTCAGCGATTGTTGCATCTCTTATGTTGTAAAATGTCAAATCTCAAACTAAACATTGGCCGCGTTCCGATTTCTAGGCACTATGTAGTCAAACGTTTCTGATTGGTGTAGAGATTCAAATTTGACTGAAAAGTACGGCAATTTTTTGTGAGGTAGTGGACTGGATTCGAAGGCAAAAAAATTCTCTCTTACTTTTAAGTCAGTTTTTGAAGTGTGAAGAATCAGCTGATCGGCAATATTTTATGAATTGTTCGGCTGTGCTTTAACATTAACAGTCTTGAATGACAGTTCGGTTTGACGTATACGAATGTAACAGGGATGTCAAATATACGGACAACAAATTGAATGACCCCGTACTTTGGTAGCGTATCTTCTTTGTTCTCATTGGGGCATGAAAACTTGTTAGGCTGATATTTGCTTTCACTATTTACCTAAAAGAGCTCATTCGTGAAAAGAGAAGAGCACGTAAAGTATGGCAACAAACCCGTGCCCCCCAACATAAGACATACTCAAATTACTTAAGTAATAAACTTAAAAAAGAGATTCAAGAGTTAAAAAATAGCGAGACCACTGTTTATCTTGAAGGCTTAACAGCCGAAAAGAGTACAAACTATTCGCTCTGGAAAGCTATAAAAAGCGTAAAAAAACCACAAATGCAATCAGCACCAATCAGAAAAGACAATGGCGAGTGGGCAAAAGATGACAAAGAAAAGGCCGACCTTTTTGCCAAACATCTGGAGGAAACGTTTAAACCATTTGATGGTCAAATATTAATAGAGGATCACAGAAGTATGACAATGACATCTGACAGCTTTAGAATAAAAAGAGTGCCACTAACCGAACTTTACAAAGAAATAAAACAACTGAAAAATAACAAAGCCCCAGGTTTTGATTTAATAACCGGACAAATCCTTAAGCAATTACCACAAAAAGCACTAATGAAACTGCTCCATTTAATAAACGCTTCGCTTAGATTGCTACACGTTCCAGATGCGTGGAAGGTAGCAGAAGTGATAATGGTTCCGAAACCGGGAAAATCTTCTAATGACAAAAAATCGTACAGATAAATATAGCTCCTTCCAATAATATCGAAGGTATTTGAAAGGCTCCTATTGAAACGCATACAACCAGTTATTGAAGAAAGACGACTTATACCTGATCATCAATTCGGGTTTAGAATCAAGCATTCCACAATTGACCAGGTTTACAGAATAACCGATGAAATTGAAAAAGCCCTAGAAGGACGAAAGATTTGCTCTAGCGCTTTTCTTGACGTCTCCCAGGCCTTTGACAAGGTTTGGCACGATGAAATACAAACTAAGACAGGTCCTGCTGGAACACCTAAATAAGATCTTAGAATCCTACCTTGAAAATAGACTATTTCGTGTTAAACACGGAACTGAATACTCCGAGTTCCTTGGTCCAATTTTATTTTTGCTGTATACTCGAGACATACCCCAAACTGAAGGCACCGTAGTAGCTACGTTCGCGGACGATACGGCAATTTTAGCAACGGATAGTTCAATTGAGTCAGCAACTGATAAACTCCAACAAGCTTTGAATAAAATCTGTGACTGGACAAAACAATGGCGCATTGTTCTTAACGAGACTAAATCGACGCATGTGAACTTTACATACAAGAAAATAAACAATCTACCCGTTTTTATTAACTCTGTACAAATACCACATGCAAATGAAGCTAAATATCTAGGGATGACACTAGATGCGAAGCTCAAGTGGAAAACGCACGTTAAAAAAAAACGCGATGAGCTTGAAAATCGTTTTAGAGAAATGTATTGGCTCCTTGGAAGATATTCCAAGCTAAGTGTACATAACAAACTGCTTATATACAAGCAAGTGCTTAAGCCTATATGGACATACGGCATACAACTCTGGGGTTGTACTAAAGGAAGCAATAGAGAATTTATTCAATCATTCCAAAATAAAGTGATAAGACGAATCGTAAATGCTCCCTGGTATACTAGAAACAATGATATACAAAGAGACTTAGGGATCGCAACTGTGAACGACGAAATAACAAACTTCGCTAGGAAGCTCCATCTTCGCCTTCATAGTCACTGTAACCATGCTATACTCCAAATATTGGACGTGAGAAACCTTATGCGCCGACTTCAAAGAACGAAACCGTTCGATCTAGCGCAATAAGAAGCAACCGCATATAATGACGGCATTAGCAGGTGATTTTGCTGAAAATCGACCTGCCTCACGCGAATATTATTGAAGCTTAAACTACTTGTTAAGGAAACTTAGTTGTAGTAAACAAAAATAATAAAAGGGAAGGGTGTGTTTAGTCAGTAAAAATCTGACACTACTATGAGTACACGGTGTCTCATAGTGTCTTTTAAAGATTCTCACCAACCCACGGAAAAAAAAAAAAAACTATTTTACCTAAAACCAAAAAAAACAACATTACATGTATGGAGCATGTAACATTCTAAAACGTTTGAAGTTATTTTAAGTAGAGCTGATACAAAAGAAGAACCATCGGTTCAGCGGCTACGCGATATGACAGGAATATCTAAAGTAGTCTTGACAGGAGGGGTATGGGTCTACACATTTTTTCATTCCTTGAGATATATCCTAGTTTTAAGAACTACATATTTAATTCAGATTAACTTGGAAATTTTGAAAGACCGGAGCATCTACATGTATGCCTTCCTTTCAAAGCCTTAAATGAGAAAACACCTGCTAAGCCAGTTTTATAGTTTTCATTGTAAATTAACTAAACTGAAAATAATATAATTTATTACTCAGGGGAGTACCTTAAATTATACACGATTTTCAGAATTTAAAAGAGTTTCAGATTCAAATCGTCCAAGATGGATATGGACATACTGGAGACATATCGTTACACTGTCATAGCAGTCGAATTATTCTTGATTTGTACAGTCCTTTTACTAAGGACGTTTGTGTAATTCTTCAACCAAGGAAGGTAAGTATATACTTTTGTTTTCTTATTATCCATAAACAATGATATAGTTGATATCTGCAGGCGAGAAATCAGAAAATGAAGAAACTCGGGGCCTGCATCCTTCTAAACTGTGCTCAAGGGTTCTTAATACGTGCCAATCATTTAAGATAATTGTTAATCCTGTATTTCTTTTCCTAATAGAACGTATCTAATATTAAAATCAATTTGAATTTATTTTCAAGCACTCTCCCACTAAGTAGTATTTATACCAATCTTGCATAAGTCCTATTTATGCAGACATGTACGTACGATCGCATCCTTAAATTCAAGCTTCGATGTTAAATCTGCCCCTAGTCAAGGAAGAAAGAACCAGTTTTCAAAAGAACCAAGAAAGTCAACAGCCTGACTGCCAGAAGGCATATTTAATATCTTTCGATGCAGTAGGCACAAAATGTTTCAAAACGGAGTCTTAAAAGAGAGAAAGCCGAATACTCTTATCATCGGTATATTCAGCCCCTGTTTAAGCTTTCAAGTTAGAATTTGAACGGCTTGGTAAGTATATATAGGAACCCATGAAACAAAACAAGTGCAACAACCTCTGGATCTATACACAGACTCTTAAGATTCTTAACTACTTAGAATACTTCCTTACCAGTCAAAAGGACGAAGCAAAACTAAATATTATGACAAGCTAGAAAAAAAGGGACACGTCCACACGGTGGTTACAAAACTTGTCTTCCCTGCAGGACGAAACATCACTATACCCAAGGAAGTGGCTGTCTTTTGATCATAAAGCGGTTCAAAATTGTGGATATTCAAGGCTTCCGATATACCAAGTGACACAATTAAGACGAATTACGGTCAGAAGACGTAAAGTCAGAAAGCCGATATTACAAGCATTAAGTGTTCAAGAAAAGAAGCATCGCGACATGTCCCAATCATTTAGCTATCGATGCTAATCGCGAATATATAAGCCTTACGTGAACAGAAGGTGTCCTTGTTGGCTTGGTGCCTTGTTGACTATACCAACTATCTCGGAGATTTATCTTCACTTTACGGAACTCTATACCTCTCTCTACCAGCGCTACCACTCTGACTCCAAGCAAGGCTCATAAACAGCCCAAAGACTTTTTTCCAATTTGTGAACTATAAAAACGGCCATCCCTCCTTTTTGTCTTTGATTAACAATTTATTAGTCGGCTCACATATAATTGCTTTAACTACTTTAGGTACCTGATTCACTTCTCCACTAGGTAGCTAGGTAGAACGGGTTGTCATGGTGCAGCCAACAAGGTTATTTATTACCTTTGACGTAGCTACATGGCCTCCCTGAATCACACTGAAGCTATTATGCATTTCAGAATGGTAGTTGGTGACTTTTCTGATAGGTTGCCCAGGTGTCCAAATTGGTATTCACCGAGGGTCGCTTTTCTAGGTCTGCATAGGCTTAGGTATTCGCAAAGGAAGTGAAAAGTACACTCTACTGCATCTGTGTCGCCACAGCTTTGGCATAGATCATCAGTTTCTACTCGCATTCAACTACGATCGGATGCCATGCGGTTGCGAATAGTTATATCATATTTTGAGGGTTTTCTGGAGGCACAAAAAAATGGGATTGATCTTCATCGGTCATTAGCTAGTCTCGCGAAGATTTTCTCTATATTGAATTTAACAAGAGCTAGGAGTGGTAGAACATACCAGTTGTCAGTTCCTGTTCGGACCCCTTTCTTGGTATTTCGTCCGCCAGTTCATTCTCTTGAATGCCACTGTGTCCTGGGAGCCAAAGGAGTGCGAGGTCATGGTTTGCCGTGAGTGGATTTCACCAATTTTGATTTGACGACTGTGGATGAAATTGTGGCTTGACTGTCAATATCGATGTCAACTTTTCCATTAACCCCTTTCTCTCCCAAACCTTCGATCCATCTCCAACAGATAATAAGTTAAATAATTTCAATTATGAATTCTCACCCGGTCCTGATGGAATCCAATGCACATTTCTTAAAAACCCTGTCCATATTGTTAAAATGGATATCTTCTCTTTTAGGCAATCGTTCTTATAGCATTCGGTTTATACCCGTCCTATCGATTTCTTTTGTAGCCAACTCTGGTGTCCCTCAAGGGAGTCATCCAAGTCCCTTTCTATTCATTCTGGCCATTAACGATCTTGATAAAGACATTAAACACTTCCCTTTATGCTTCATGGTGGGATACGCTAGCGGATCTTAAGCATTCCGGTTGTACAATTCAAAGAAGAGAAGATAGCAAGACATGAACGATTTCTACATTCAGAGAAACCGCCTCAAGTTTTGTTCGATGGTTCTCCGGATAAACTTATAGCAGATACAAATGTTGTGCAGTCAGTTTTACTCAAAGAGGATACTGCATCCACCGACTACGACGATTTCAATGATGTTTTTGACACAGAGGAGTCTGCTGTAGCTGTTGATGTTGACACTACTATCATTATTCGAGTCTCCATGAAAGATATTTACACGTAGAGACGTAGAAATAGTAGAAACAATAAAATAGAATGCTGTGGACGAAGACGCCAAAAGTGAAGGTGTTTCTGATATGCAAAATCCTCTTGAGTTCTGGATTAAATTACGTCCACGAAAGCCGGTAGGTCCTCATGTTACTTTATCCAAAATTATTGTCAAGAGAGAACAACTCTTTAAACAACAGACGCGGATAAGTGAAGGGATGCGCTGTTGTCAGAGTACAACTCCTGATAATAAACCAGACGTGGAAGCTTCTTCATCTGCTTCCAAATCACCCTCACATCAAAGCCATATCGGTTTAATCGAGCGAAAAATTTGGTGGGACAGGTTGCAGCCAAGGATATGGTATTAACTATTCCTCAATATGGTAGGATCTTGGCATGCCAACTAAATACAACTTATTCGTTCCTCAAATGGATGAATCGTTAGCTTATCTCAATAGAAAGTTGCTAGACGAGGTGTTCATATGTTTTGTGGACGAAAACAAAAAAAACGTAGTCTGGCGATTGAGGAAGTCGCTGTACGGATTAAAGCAATCTGCACGCATATGGAACGATGAGTTGGATTCTTTTCTGAAAAGTCTTGGATTCAGAAATTGCAATGGCGCTCCTTACTTTCATGTGCTCAGAAAGGCGAGATAATCATCATACCAATTTAGATACGTCGACTATATTCGTATGGAATACTCAACATTCGAAAGACTAGAGAAATTAAGACTGGAGATCATCAGAAGTCCGAATGGAATTAAAACCTCTCAGCAACAGCTGAAACCTTCTCGATGACTTCCGAGCGAGAGTAGTAGTTTCTAACTCTATATTACAGAGAGGTAACATTGCGGTAGAATAGTCAACACTATTTACATAAGAAAAACTACTTATATATACAGCATTTATGCAGTTGTTACAACAAAGCTGTAAAGTTAATATCAGTGAGCGCGTTACTCTGTACGAATTGTGCCAACAGTTTTGTCAAATTTACAATTCGATTTGGATTCACACTACTCCTTACCCTGGAAAACCTAGCTTTCCTAGTTCCTAAGTCTTAGTTTTAGCTTGCATTAAGCCGATATAAATAGGGGTATCGCTTCGCACCAAAATAAGATTAGACAAGGTTTGGTAAATAGGTGCCCTTGTCGACAAAAAGAAAAGAGAGATTTGCCAGCGGGTCACTTAGACTATCAAAGGACCCTGCGAACCTAATTTTCGTCTTCGATGACTGATCTAAACCACCCAGATTAGTGAATAAATCTTAGGAGTTTATTTACGTCGATGCTTCGAGGTTGTCCTGTTAGAAGTAGACCCTAAGAGCGTCTTCCTTTTGGTGACTATTGTGGCGAATGGACATAAGTCGTCCTGGGGACCTATAACTCCCATAAGTATATAATAAGTTCCAATTTTTTGTAGACCAAACACCAGAGGCACAATCTTTCAAAAGTCCGTGCAACTTCTAGCGTACGCTGATGACATTGGCATTATTGTAAGAACTCAGCGGGCTGTCGCTGGAGCGTTCACTAGTATTGAAACGGAAGCTGCCAAACTGGGTTTAGCGGTAAACGAGGGCAAAACAAAGTATATGCTGTCAACGAGAAGGGACACACAACATCGACGAATTGGACAGAACGTTTATGGCGCTGAAGCATTACTTTGTCTAAAGCGGATGAAGAGATCCTCAGTCGCTTCGAGAGAAAGATTCTTCGTCTAATCTTCGGTCCCATTTGCGTTGACGGGCTTTGGAGGGGAAGATTCAACGACGAACTATACGAGCTGTACAGCGACATCGACCTGGTCAGAAAAATGCACATCAGTCGTTTAAGATTTCTAGGACATGGACAGCGAATGGACACCAATGCTCCGGCCCGTAGAGTCTTCGAATCAAACCCGGAGGGACAACGCAGTAGAAGAAGACATCGCCTTTGGTGGCGCGCACAAGTAGAAGGGGACCTCAACCGACTTGGAGTGCGCAACTGGAGGCAGTTAGCCAAGTACCGGGCTAACTGGAGAGGCTTGTAGGTTGAGGCCCAGGTTCACCCCGAACTGTAGCGCCACCTAAGTAAGTAAGTAAACTTTTGTACAACTAAGTACATGTACATATAATAAGTCCCAAACTTTTGTAGATTGGATTCTATTTCCACTTCGTCCTTGAAGTTTCTATAGAAGTCGTCATAGGGTACTCCCACCGTGCTGAGTGATTGCCTATCGCATAGTAGACTGGATTGGACATCTGGCTTCCTCGTTAGATTCAGTGTCAATATTCAGGGTGCCTAGGGGTGTACTAGCATCTAGGAGGGGGATTTACCTCGATTGTGTAGCAAGTTCACTATATCCTTACGATAGGGTATAGATCGGTAGGGAAAGTCCCTTTTTTACTGATTCAACATGAAAACCCTATATTTCCACATCCACAAGTACTTATGTTCGACCCAGTTATGCACCTTGTTTGGTTAGAATTATAGCCGCCATCTATCGAAGTTCATTTGAATTATGAAAATTGTATATAATTACGAAGGTAGACCTTTGCAATCAGGTAGACCCTAATCATGACTATTATTACTTCAGATACTACCTCGAATGGTTGAACACCCTTAAACAGAGTCTTTGTAAGTGGATCCCCCTTATTTATTTAATCAGGTGAAAAGTAAAACAGGTACGTACGCACACCGTACACAGTACATGAAAATATGGATCAAATTGCATCAGACGAAAGCAGAAAGCCACGTCTGGATACAGTATATACATACGAACATGTGTACAATGGTAAACATCTAACGCAACGAAACGGTTCCTCCAATTTGATAGACACCCAATAAATGGGTCAATAACCGAAGGTGTATTGATCTAGTTAAATAGTCTGACGTATAATTAATTCCCAAAACCTGTTTGCATAATTTTAGATATTCCTCACACCGCACTGGGGCTCTGGAACATTTGCTCCGGAGCCGGGCCACAATATTCGTTGATTGGGCTCATTCTTTCCGGGATACTCGTCTGTGAATACAATGATTAACCAATTTCTGGAGTCATGGGAAACTTTTCTTAAAAGTGATACACCATACACGGAGGGGGAGTGGTATTTGTTGAATGAGTTTACGTTTTCCAGGACAAACTAAAATAAACATAAGTGCTCCTCTGATGGAATACAATTCAAATTTATAAACAATTAGAGTAGTCGTCTACATACATATGTACAAGATGCCAATCGTTTTACTCGAGAATTCTTGAAATAGATTTATTGCTCAAAGGCAGATGCAGACATTTTGTTGATTTCCTGGCGGATGTTCATACATTCTGTGGCTGTACCTACATAGTATATCAAACTGAATGAGAAACATTCAGGTCTGGACCTCCTGCAAGGACACTTTCGAAATATGCTTGAGAGCACAATCGAAAATTCAAATACAAATCTTGACAACTTTTCATGGTTGAATTGGTTAAACGGGATTACCCTCTGAGGCAGCAATATTCGTAAAATCCTTTTCACTTAGGTATGCCCATACCCATGCAACTGAATGATGACTGACTAATCATTCAGTTGTCTAAGATGTGAGTAAATGTTTGCTGTGCAAGGTAGGGTACTTGCACATTGGTTGATGGTATTCTAAAGCCTTCCTGTCCGTAGATGTGTTGAGTAACTTTTTGTTGAGTAACACACATGATACTTTTTCAAATTGCTATGTTTCAGCAGCTGTTAAAGTTATTAGTAACATCCACCGGTCAGAGTATTCAGTATGACTTGCCATTCCATCATGCAACGTTTCATGCTTGCCGAGCGTACGCCAATTATTCAAAAATATTATCGAATTTCCGACTCAGTTGTAAGTACGCAACTTGAATTTCGTCCTTAGGTCGGTTGTCATCATGACTGGAGAAGTTTGAGTGACTCTTTTAGACATTAAAACACGAACCAGATAAAGATTGGTATGAAATGAAGAAAACATAGCCGCTGCGGTGGCCAGTATCGAAGAAGAACCAAAACCAGGGAGTCAACCGGACTTATTTTGCAGTAGGATTTGGGCTCACATCCATATAAACTTGTGCTGGGGCAAGAACTGAAGCCAGAAGACCATAGACACCGTCGAGACTTCGCAAATTGGGCGCTGAAAATGTTGGCCGGAGGTCCGGATTTTTGCCAAAAAAATCATGTTTTCGGACGAGCTCCATGTTTGACTCAGTGGCTCTGTCAACAAGCAGAATTGCCATTGAAATCTAATTTTGAAAATGGTTTAAACGAAGTGATTTTTAATATTCTTTTAGCACGTCTAGGACCGATCGTATTTGTGATCTGCACTTTCTGTTCTTTTATACGATACGGTTTAGCCCACGATTCCTAACCTCAGCTGCAATGAATGGCTGCCAATCTTTCGTTTAATTAATCTTTTGGTTATATGTTTACGGACTAAATTGGCCCTGGGCTCTTTGTCTATCAGAAATTCTAAATCAGAACCCAAACTGATGCGTCTACGACAGTCGATAGCGTTTTCAGTCTCTCCTGCTGTAAGCATTTCCTTAAGACTACCAGACTTTTGCAGTGTATTTCAAGCGGAAATTATGGCTATTTGTGAATCCAATGACTGACTGCTGTTGAGATTGGTATCGATTACGGACTTTGTCGTTTACACCAGCAATCTATCAAATCTACCGATACTGAGATCAAAATTGGTAAGACAATGGCCCGTAATACCTCTGAATGAGATATCGAGCAAGAGTAATCTCGAACGTCCAAGAAAACTGTAAGCCTGACGAACTACCTATAAGTGGCACAAAAAAGGACCTCTCTACTGCCAAAGAGAGACTTCATCTGCCCATTGAAGTGAAAAGAACCAATATCTCCTCATTAGCTCTGCATAGTCATAGTCGGATAGTTTTGGCCACTGTTGTGCCGACGTAGGACAACGAGTCTGCTACTTATCAGCAGACCACGCATGAGTACTCTAGTCGGATTGCTATGAATCATTGTGGATTGGAACTCCGCCCCACGAAGTCTGTCGAGACTCTATTAAGAAGAAGAATCAGCTTTTCACTTCTATGCAGCTGTCCTGCATTATCCTCATCATCTCGGGGAAAACTTCTTCGAAAATCTTGAAGATATTTCCGATTCGGATATCAAAAAAAAATTGGAAATTCGTCCATAAATCGAAACGGAGCAACGGAAGCGAGTGGGTCGTATAGTAACACAATTGATCTTCACTGGTCCAAGTGGATCCTGCCACAACCGAAGGATACCCACCTAACCTAATACCTAATAGCAGGCATTTTGTTCAAATAAGGGGCTCAAGGGGCTCTTCTAATCTCTGAAGTGGTCCATTACCATGGTGCTCTTTCCAATTTAGTTATCCTTTTCTTCCGTAATAACGTCCTGAATGGTGATCTAGAACTGAATATTAGTAATTGATCCATCTTATGCTCTTATATGTGTTTTATTTTTTATAAAAATATCAAATGCTCAAAACTATGCACATATTGCGTTAATTTAGCTGCTTTAAATAGTAAAGACTCATCCTGAATGCATGCTTGGTCCCTTAACTTCTACACAAGAGCTGTGGTCTTCTTTGTCGTCTTAATCCGTGAGTCTTTGATTTAGAGATGCAATGGTCCAAAGATATTTAACTTGAGCTAGATCCAAGATTTTAGCTTTTGTAATCCACCGAAGGTTGGTCCGAAATTGTTCTAACGATTCTGGTACAGAGAGCTCGACTTTACTATTTTATTTACACAAAACAAACAAAAAAAACAGAAACAAATACCTTCAAAGAATTATGGATATCCTTTTAGATACAGCATTACACAAATTAAAATTAGTACAATGACTAGTATGGTCCAACGATTCGCATTTATAAATTCCACATCCATTTTGTAAGGAATTAATTTGTCCTTTTGAAAATCATAATCAAATTAAAATTTAAATTCTATTTGTTCGTAAATTTCTGAATTGAAGTGTCGTTTCAGTCACAGCCTGGTAGCGAAACTAGCGTAATGGGGTATTCCCGTTCAAAAAGAAATGCAAATGGTTTTGGCCAATTCTCGAATAACACCATTGTTAACTTGCAATTATTTCGGACTATATGCAGTAATGTATCAAATCAGTCCACGTCTTAAAACTAAGTTGTCCATAAATTGTGGTTTCACTAAGTGTACTATGGATCTACGGGCCTATGATAAGACCCATTCTGACTTATGACTGTCTTGCATCGTGGCAGTCAGACAGCAAGACCACCAACTTAACAGATATTATGAGGATACAGAGACTAGCCTGCATAGGTACCACAAGTGCCATGAGAACAACACCCACTGCAGTACTGAAGGGTATATCCTAATTTTCTACTGCTGGGCATCTTCGCTCAAGCCTCGGCTGCAACAAGTGCTTTAAGAATAAGTCAGTCAGATGGTGGGAGATTTATTATCTAGGAAATATTCATACGACGGATGACCCTTCACAAGTTCGTTCCTAAGCAGAGACGAATGGAAAGACGGTCAGCCATCTCTTCACAGAAGAAGATACGGCTGGGTATATCCAGATCACTCAGCCTTCCGTGCCATAGCAGTGTTTTCCAAGTGGAGGTCCTAACAGTGACTATAGCTGGTCGTAAGACTCCTTTGAACCACAGAAATAAAATCCAAGCTTGTGAAGTGCTGTCGTGAAGAGCTTAAGGTTCTTGGAACACAACACAAGGTTGTTCTCTGCTGAGTCCTTGACGTGAAATTATACCAGGAAATGAGAAGTCCGACGAACTGGCAAGAAGCTGATCAGAATCAACATCAGAACAAGTAGCCACCTCCGTGCTTGTATCGCCTTGTAGGCCAACAGTAGATGATGCTCCATAGACACCCGTGTGGTTACAAGAAAAGGACTGACAGAATTATGCAAAAGGATGGGAAATCCCTTTTTACCCTGATAGGAGTAATCACGGGACATAACTATCTTCGTTGTCACATGAAAAAACTAAGACTCCCGGAAGAAGACATACATACATGTGTCAAGGATGTGGAGATGAGGAAGTCAATTCAACGCACTTTCTCTGTGACCTTAAAGAATCATCCAAAAGACTAATTAATGACATATTGAACTTCAACCAATCTACTGGATGGTTTGGTAGTTCATAGAGAATACATATGTCAGACTAGAGTTAGCCAATTTGCAAGGGACATCTCCCCCCTATGGGTATCACAATTGACCTGAGTGGGGCTATATAAAAATGCCTCCACTCGCCTACCCACAAACCTAACCTAACCTAAGTAAATAGTTTCAGTCGCTGTATAGCACGGACCGACATTCTATTGAAAGCATACCTCAGTCGAATGGAGGTCATCCTTATATTCGAAGAAATATATATTTATCACAATTTTTTTTGCTGACCCAAGACAGGACTTCTTTAATCGGCAATAGCTTTCCCTAGAAGGAGCTACAATCATAAGAAAGATGGAAGAAGAGACTGAAATTAGGCATATCAGAGAAATCAGCCACAGCATCATCATTGCTGGAACTCCTCTTCTTCCCAGAATGTCCTAAAAGGTATGGTTACCCGGAAGTTTTTGTCAAAGCTTACATTCGGATTGGGCAGAATGATGAAAATTAATCGTAAACCACCACATATTAGATACGGCGAGGTACCTAGACTGTAAGGTGACTTGGCAAGAGGACGCCTCAGAAAGGATAAAGAAAAGCCACCATAGCCTTCTATAAATGAATCAAAATTTTTGGCAAAAAGTTGATGTCCAAGCCCGCCATCATTCACTGGCCACCCACAGCCATTATCAGACCCATTCTATCTTATGGATGCCTAGTCTTGTGGCCCTCAGCAGATAAGATCACGTACCTCACAGCACTGATCAGAATTCAAAGGCTGGCATGTATAGGGACTACGAGAGCTATAAGAACCATACCGACAGCAGCCATTGAGACCATACTAAACCTGTACTGATTTCATCAGGCCGACAACTAATGGAAACAGCTGCAAAGGGTGCCCTACGCTTGAAGCAATCCAACCTTTGAAAAGATGGACACACTTGGGCATCGAGGCAGGGTGACCAGGTAAGAACGATAAGAAAAAGAAATATAAATAAAACAACAACGGTGTGGGAGGTACTTTCATGCCATTATGTATAGAATAACACATCATTCAAATGGCCGCCTCAGCTTTGCTGGCAGTGCTTTAAGCGGTCGGTGCAATGTTTGATGACTCGGTCCACTGTGTGCGGCATTATTCCGGCTATGTTCGAATGTTCCAAAGCCTCGAGCTTGTCAAAAGTAGTTGACGACGTCCCGGATTAAATAATGTAGTGGTGTCAAGTCGCATGATCAATTGCTGAACGCTCGGTGTTAGATGATCGAGTTGCCAAATTTCCCCTTTACAACTTCGACGGTTGCGTTGCTTTTATTGCAAATAGCGCCATCTTGTTGGAATCACAGACCGGATGTATCGATTTTGTTGAGCTTTGGCTGATGAAATGACAAACCTTACTGAATACTTTGACAGCTGGATGTTATTGATAACTTAACAATTGGATGCTGAAACATAACAATTGGAGAAAGCAACACTGTTATCTGGTCACCCTCTACATATTTCGATCTTTAGTACCAAAGAAAAACGAAAGGACGTACCCCTTTCTGACAGTTTCTAGCATCAGACTGTGCAACTTAAATGGCACATCATTATCAAGTAGTCTAAATTACCTAATAAAAACAAAAAAAAGTAAAACTTTTATGTGACAGCAGTGTCACATATAATTTGCTAAAGAGTCTAAATTGGTCTAAATCTTTGTCGTGCAAAATGGGCGTGGACGCAACGGAAACATATCGTTATTCTTGTATACCACTCGTGCTAATATTCATCTGTTTGATCCTTTTTAAAGCATTATACGCAAATGTTGAATCAACGAAGGTATTTACTCATTTATTCATTTTTTTGTAAAGATCAAACTTGTGACCCTGACATTTGCAGTCTGGCAAAGTTAAATTGGGGAATGAAGACACAAAATTTGGTGGATTACAGCCTCTAGATCTAAAAAGTATTCACAAGAACTCTTTTCCTTGAATAGTTGTGCAAAATATTCCTGTTCTAGTCCTCGATAAAATGTTTTCATTATAATAGAATAGAACATTACAACTCTTTTTATAAGTCCGTACAAGCCACACTGGATTTTCAAAATATCTGTCTAGGATACTCCGAGTGAGCACGCCAAGCTGGATAAGGTCCGAATTATTCCTCTACTGCACTTCATAGGTAGCATACCTCATGCCTGGTTATCGGTATAGCCCATAGTCTGCAGTATTTAATGATAGATAAAATAGTACCTTTTGAGAGATTAAACAACACTTCTTCGAAATGCGATTTTAGTCATCCTGCGTCGAACTTTTACTCCCTACTAGTCCGGCGGTGAATTAAGCGTAAATCAGTTAAAAAAGGAACAAACTAGTTGATTTCTTTTTAAATTTAAACAGAACTGCCTTCATAAAAGCCCCGACTCACAGCATCTGTCGATCCGTTGCTGTGTCGTTTTTAACTGTCACCTAGATATAGTATACGTATTTTTATGGAAGGTGACAGTGCGTTAATCCGTTGGCAGTTCACATACTCACGGATTTAAGTTCACACATTCATGAAGTGAGAGTAAGCACATTCATTGGTGGATGCATTGAGAGAAGGTGGAGAAGCTGTCATGGCCGTTGACAGTTGACATTTGCGCGGCTTGACGTTTAAACGAAATAACTTCGTATGCGACGGATTTTATAGGACTGTTCTCTCCGGTAATACGTAGACGTCGACGTAAGCCTTGAACAGAAGGATATCGACGTATTCTATGGGTGGAGTTCACTACTTCGAGAAACATCGTGTGTTTCCAACGAATTCCAAGACTAGCTGAACCTGTCTTCCCAGGTATTTGTATTTTAGTGGCTCTAACACAGGACATTCGCCGAGGAAGTGCTAGAGGCTTTCTTCTCAGTCTGTAAGAATATTTATTAAATCGATCGACTTCTCCGTTTGACGGTAGTAAGGGCGCTCAGTCATATCTTTGCAGATTTGCAGTCCTGGCCACTGTCTGGTGTATGCAGTTCTAACAACCTTTAAGGCTACTTCTGTAGTTGTAACAGTTGGGGTATTTATGTCGTTCCCTGATTTATGCATTGCACTGAAAAGATACACAAATCAGGTTGATCCAGGAGGAGTTTGTAGATTTTTCTCGCATTCCTTCACCAATTTTGAGTTGGTTCGCTAGTGGGTATAGAGTAGCTTGACTGTCCAAGCAGATGTTAATGCAGCTCCGCGCTAGACAATCAGAAATAGTTCCAGATGGGCTGCGTGATTGGGAAGTGGCGTTCAGCAATAGATCCCCGGCCCTTATTTTGCATCAGTGTGTGATCTATCTGTGCATAGTTCTATTCCATCCTCGTTTAGAACAACAGAACCTTACTGTCATAGTTCGCGTTTGGGGAATCGAAATGCATACCTTCTGCCAAAGTTGTTGTATTTCTTGCTTAACAGATTCCTCGGAATCCAAGAGGAGCCAGTCAGCCAAAGTGTAGCCAGTGAGCGTTCATGTAAAGCCGAAATGGAGGGCAAACAAAATCAACCTGGAACATAGAGAGCACCCTGTGTATCTTACTTAAACGGGTATGGAGTCTCGACTATGGCTACAACTTTCAGCTGTAGAAGTGGTATTGTATTATTGTATCACTCGTGCTCATAGCTAAAATGGTACGAAAACCAGTACATGAGATTGGCTAAAACCTCCTTATACTTACTTAAACCACCATTCTATAACCCAGATAATGAAAAATGAACACTTCCCTGGATTAAACATATTTATGTCCAGGATCCATTAGAACGTATAGGTTTGTCTACAGGTTCTTCAATTACCCTTTACCTAGTAATGATTGCATCGTCAGCGAGAAGTCGTTTAGTTCGTCCTCGATTAAACGAAAGCCGATGCATTGTTTAGAAAGTGGAGGATTTCATCTTTCCATGCATTCATGTACGGTATCGTAAGATTAGAGCTAGGCCTCTCTGGTATCTCGTCTAGGGGGACTTCCTTTAATACTGATAACTCTTAGGGTATGAGTGTGACCGTTTTCAACTTCGTGTATCTAGAGTTCGTAGGGCTCTAGGACCTCGGATCGAATCCTATGTGGTTGTAATCTGACATGGAGTCTTTCTTAGTAGAACAAGTGGCTTACCAAATAGAATTCAACCTCAGCAAATGGCATGTATAAAAGTAAACCTTTCTCTTTGCTTTGAATTATTATGTTGTTGGTACAACGAAAAGTCGAAAAACGTTTTAATTTCCTTTTTTTTTCCATACTGGTACGTGGGTAAGCCAACCGAAGTGTCACCCTAAGCCCAATGTGGCAAATGATTGGTTACGTTGGTCCTACGAATGAATACATCTCTACTGTCAACAAACCTTCCGGAAGAAGTTAGATAACTAGGCGCCTCTGTCTGTCTCGGAAAACAAACGTCGGCTTTTCATCAAATGGTTGATTTTAAGACCTCTCCACCTATTAGTCTCTGACGTGCTGGGTATCCAAAAGTACTCTGGGATCCTCCTGATTGCGCCTAGACCTATAAGTATAGTTTCTTTGACAATGCTGATAAGTTTGTTCACGTATCTTTAGAGCTTTTTATAAGACTACCGAACTCACAACTAATTTCGAACTCCAGTTTTCTTGAGGTTTAAAGCTGACCTTAACTCCGTGACGGTTACTCTGTTATAGTATCCACTCGTGCATCATTCTAGCCTTTCGTAAGACTTAGGATGACCTCAATTAACCGAAAAAAATGCTCGACAGAGGTTAGACTTAGCCTTCTACAGCCCTTAGTGAATCGTCCCTTTCATGACTTGATTGTGATCAGTGGTGAATAAGGGCTTCTTTTTGCTGCAGAATTTCATCTACATTTTGAACTCTAAGCAGGTCTGTCATTCAGACAGTTTTCGGTGTGGTACGTCATAGTGCTTGAGGCGCTCCAAGCACGTTGGTCTCCGAGTTGAACAAGCCATCTCACAGAGATACGTGGCCAATTTCGATATTAAAAAATTTGATCTACAATCCGTCTGGAACGGGTCGTATGATACCCTATCATCGGTGCACTCCAAATTACACCGATATCATTGAAGGTGTTCTATGCAAAATCTATCAAAATCGGATATTTTGATGAAAACGCCCCTAAAAACAGGGTGTGGCTGAAATTGAAGTATGAACGAATTGTAGAGAACTCGATTATCTAAATATTCTGCCTTAAGAACATTTTTTCGATATCATAGCAAATAGTGAAGTTGTGAACAAGTGGACGTTCCGAACAAGTCTCAAAATCTGATGACATATGTACGTACATGGGTCAATCGTTTTCCATATTGATGCTGATCAGGAATATTCTGTCGATCAGTAAGTCTGTATATTCCTTATAGGGTCTTTCTCGATTATTTCCTTATGTGTTTCAAACTATGTATGCACCAAAGTGAATATACGCTTAGGAAAGGGTCCCTTATTTTTCCCGAATACAAGTTTTTAAATCCTTAAACTTCTGTTTGCTGAAACTGTTGTGATTTAAATACATATACAGACCTGGCTACAATCTAAAAACAATCGCCTGTATGCATGGGATTGCGATTATGGAAACAATTTCGCATGTCAGCGCATTCACCGCAGTTTGCCCACAATCGAATTTGGCTGCCCTTAGTGCGTAATTAAAAATTGAATTTTGTGCCATTACGGTGCTTCAGATTCCAATAAAACTACCTCTTCAGCGAAATTTAATAAAATAACAAAAAGAAAAAAATACTATAAAACCAAATTAAAAGAAAAACAAAAAAAAACATTGGAAATGCATGACAACAAGTAAAAAAAAAAACAAAAACAAAAATAACAAATGTTGTAATTATTGTAAACATCATCGTTTGTACAAATTCGCGAATTTACACATGTAGGCCCTGTTTCGTCTGACAACAGTCGCCGCACTCATAACTACTCGTGGCTGATTGTAGATACATATGTACGTATCTACGTATTTACATGCAATTTTGTGCGGCGAATAAAAACAAAATTCGCACCAGAAGGGTCAGTCAGTGGAAAGGTGAAAAGTGCGGTGTCTCGTTTTGTTATCGCTTGACCGTTTCGCATTTTGTTTTGATTGTGTTTTTCCGGTGGCCCTCTGTCAGCGTTAATTCCACCGATGGACTTCATAAAGCACCTACTAGAGCACTTGTTTGTTTACTGAACAAAGTGTATTAAGGGCGAACTAATTTGCAAAGTTGCTAACAGCCATCGCTGATTAAAATTTTCCGAAAATGAAAAACACCACAATTCGGGATAAAGTTTAAATCAACTTCCCTCTTTAGAATTAGTGCTGGATAAGTCATAACATCCCTTTAAACCTGAAAATAGTATCAACACTCTTTGGGCTCAATAAATCTATGTATATGGAGAGATGATGTTCCATCAAAAATCTATCTGATGTTAGAACCGAAAGAATTCACTCATTTAGCATTTGTACCTGGGTCATAATGATGAATGCGTACGTTGGAAAAACACCTTCAAATGCTGCAGTGGAAAACAAGAGCAGCAAGGGAAGAGTATCGAGCCAGAAGAAGGGAGGAGGAAAAGATACTGCGTAAAAAGAAAAGGGCGCACGCAGTCACCCAGCTCAAGGGCAACAAAGAGTCCCGCGACAGGAACAACACCCGGTTGTTTTTTTTAGAAAAGCCATGCAGCTGGCAGCTGAATTTAAGCCCGGAACGCAGGCTCTTCGAAATAGTGAAGGAAACCTAGTCACCGAAGCATTTCCAGCTGCTACTTAATGGGCATCAATTAGAGAGAGTGATAGGGCAAGAAGAAGTTGGCTCACCTGTCAAAAACCTGAAGAGCAACAAACCGCTGGCTCTGATAGTCTACTAGCAGAGCTTTTCATACATGGTGGTGATGTTTTGGTAGGGTACATGCTCCAAATCATCAATCAAGTATGGGTGGATGAACCCATGTCCGATGACTGGACTAGCAGCTTCATATGCCCCATCTTCAAGAAAGCCGATCCTATGTCTTGCAAGAACTAACGAGGCATATCCCTGCTAATGTCGTGTATAAAATCCTACATAGTGTACTGTCTGAACGGCAGATCGTCGATCGACCAAATCTTTACACTAAAGTAAATCTTGGAAAAGACCCACGAATTTGCTGGGATACTCAGACGACATCGACACCATCGGTCGCTCCCAGCGCGCCGTTGTAAAAGCTTTTACGGCAATTGAAGAAGAGACGAAACGAGTTGGCCTTGAAGTGAATGAGGACAAAACCAAGTACCTGTTGTCAACAAACAAAGAAGCATCGGTCCACCGGTCTAAGACAAAACGTCACTGTTGGCAACACAGTAACTTTGAGGTAGTTAAGGAGTTTACCTACCTCGGAGTAAATATCAACTCCACGAACGAAACTGTAGATTCGACGAAGATTTACCCTAGGAAACCGCTGCTACTTCGGTTTGGCAAAACAAATGGGTTCAAAACTCCCATCTCGGAAGACGAAATGTATGCTCTACAAAACTCTGATCCTGCCAGTTGTGCTATATGGAGCCGAATGCTGGACGATAAACAGGAAAGCAGAGCACATTTTGGGTACTTTCGAAAGAAAAATTCTTCGTCGGATTTTCGGTCCCGTATGCGAGGAGGGCGAATGGAGGAGAAGATATAACCGCGAACTCTATTAGCTGTACCAAGATGTTGATGTAGTCTAAGAGCCAAAATACGTCGACAACACTGGATCGGCCAGCAAAGAGGATCTTCGAATCACAGCCCCTTCGAATCGCGGATGCCAGCGCACTTTATCTGGACAACTGGAAGCATAGTGGCCGGGATCGAAGTGAAGGCAGGGACTCTTCACGGGTCGGTAGCCCGTTAAGAAAACCCGAGTCAAGCATAGAAAAAGACTCTTCAGCTGCAATATCGTCACATAAGTATCTCCTCTCCCTTAGCGTGTTGGGTCAAACGGGCGAAGTTGAACAAAAAACTTAACCAAGAAACGTAAATCCCATGATCTAGACTTTGGTGCACTCAGATGCTCGCCATATAGCATTTGGGAAGAAATGGGGTGCTCGAGGGTCCAGCATGGAAAAAGACTCTTCAGCTGGAATATTGTCTCAAATCTCCTCTCCCTTAGCGTGTTCGGGCAAACGGGCAAAGTTGAACAAAAAACTAATCAAAAGTTATCTTAATCGACTTTAGCGAGATAGTAACTTACAGCGTCAGCCTTATGTAGTTCATTTAGTTGTTATCTAGGTTGGTTGGGTGTTTTATAACTGCATCCGTCCATTTCTCGAATAGGGTTCATTCTTGTGCGTTATTTTAACTCTGATTTGTTTCACTGTAAAATCCATCTGTACTTGGTACATGGTATGATATGGTTTCAACAAGCCGGTGCTACATGCGAAGCAACTGGCCAAACAATCGATTTATTGAAGCCGAAGTTCGGTGACCGTGATATCCCCAGTCAAGTGGCTGCTTTGTTCATGTTACTTAACACCTCTGGAATAGAGGTTCCATTGGGACTATAGTGAGTCCATATTCTGCGATAAGCCCAGAGTCTTACATATGGAGACTTAGGATCAATATCGAATGCAGAATAGCTGACCTATATGATGGTACTTTAGCCGGAAGTAAATTGTGGTTTTCTTTTGAAAAAAAAGTGAATGTGTGGAGAAATTTCAATCAAAATATGAACAACATTACACATTGTCTTCGTGTTACGGAGACAGTCTTGCAAGCCCCCAACTGTCTCAGGCTAATTCATTTCCATTGCTACTAGATCTGTATCAAACCAATATTTACAAGTTTGACAATAAATTTGCTTATAATTCCTTTGACTTAGCTTAAGCTTTATGATTTGCATAATCCCATCCACATATTCATGTTTTCGTGTAAAAGAATTACCAAACTCAGAAGAAAACAGTTTTCTCAGAGATCATTCCCAAAGAATGTTCACCCGATTCTAGCCAGCTCCAAGTGTTATTGAACTCCACATCTCATCGAAACCAGTTTTTATGGTCATTTTACCTTCCACAAAAGTCTCGCCGATATAACCAAATCAAATACACCAATTCACCGACAACAAAAAGCCACTCTTATGCATAAATTTGCTTATTTCAGGAGAAGGTAAATTATTTATGGCCTGCGGCCGGAGAATGGTCTGTAATTGACGCATCAATCTCTCGAAAGGCAAGACACGCAGCGATCTATTAGTTAAGTACATATAACCGCAACCTAGCCATCCACGATCACCGAACGATAAACGAACCCCTCAACAATGGAGTATGTGCCATTGTAATGGCTATTTTTTACTGTGTATCCACTTCTTCGTGCGCTAGCCGTCACATGACCACAATACACGCGCCCACCATTTCAGCCAGAGCCACCGTCATTCATGGCGCAATCTTTTCGATCCATCGAGATACAAAAAAAGTGAAACAAATCGGTTATGAAATCAGATTCTTCATGGAGTTCCCTCAACGACTCGAAGACAATCTTCATCCGCTTCCCTAATCAAACCGTCCAATTTGGGTTTCTCGGCTTGGCCAGATGCAGTGGGGGTTAGATCACTGTGCCAAGCTGGGGGCGTAGAGACAAAAATGTTCAGAAAGGTAAATATAACAGTTCAGCCATTGAAAGTACTTAACGATGAATGGAAATCCATTTAATACTTTCATTAGCGCTTCGGTGAAAATTAGTAAAAGTGATTGAAGAAAGGTGCGAGGTCTTGACTCATCCGACCACCATATCGGTCTAGGTCACTTATTTTCATATTTGTCCATTCTATTTCCTCAGCATCAGCTAAGATTTAAATATGTTAATGTTCGAAGATACGTAACATTTGTGGAATGGTGTCGCTACTGTTACAAAAGGCTAATAACCGATCAGAAATTCTGAAGATACTTACACACGAGTATGTAAATGTGGAGTTCTTGAGTTCATGGCTTATCGGTGTAAATTGAGACACTTTACTTGAGAGGACTCTTCAAACTATGTACAAGGTGGCGCTAAAGTTGACACCCCATGTTCTTTGGCTTTACTTTCTTTTTATGAATTAAAAAGTTTGATTGGGAACAACTACTCCGCGTTCTTTAGAAGTATAGCTATTCATATTCATTCGTTGACGTGTATTTTGTATCATTTTACATCACAAATGTCAAAGTAAAACTGACATTATCCGTAGATAGAATTATAGTCAACGCTCTAAATTAGAAGGCAATGCTACCATAGAGTCTTGCCAAGAATCACCATAAATCTAAGAAGTTGCAACACATTCTCACAGAATATTTGCTCGCGTACCCTATCCTAAGTTTGATTCCGTCCGAAGATAGAGGGAACAGTATTCCTCTGAAGCACGAACTTTATCAATTAGATGAAGATTGCTCCGCTGCGGCTATTGAGTCCTTTTTTCGTTAACGGGTTTTTTAAGAGGAGATTTCAATATTAATGGAGATTTCATAGCAAAAGATTCAGAGAACTATTTAAGCGAAGTTCGTTCACTAGAGGGTAGAGCTGGGTCCACTCATCTAACGAAATGGCGGACTAATGAGTCCACGATGATTTGAACCCCATCGGCTTAAATAGATAAATAAGAACCTTTGTTCATAGATAAGGTGACCAGATACCAATGATAATTTTCCAATTGTTATGTATTAGCAGCTGTCAAGGTTACCAATGACATCCAGCTGTAAAAGTATTCAGTAGATTCCATCACTCATCATTTCACGCTTCTCGAAAGTGCGGAAATTATTGAAAATTAGTATCGAAATTCCGGCTTAGTTGTGAGGTCGGTCGAATCCATTTGGTGAATGGGTCATCTCACGGCGAGAGTTCATTAAATGGCCGCCGCCATCATGCGACTTGACACCACCTGATTATTTTCTTTGGGGTTACATCAAGTCGTTAGACAACTCCCACTTTGGACGACCACTAGCCCAACATTCAAGACACTATTGTCGTAATGACGCCGCACATATTGGACAAAGTCATCAAAAATTGGACCGACAGCTTGAATCACTGTCAGCGAAGCCGAAGCGGCTATTTGAATGATGTGCTATTCCACGCATAATGGCATGAAAGTAGCTTTAAAATAAAGTTAAAAACAATTTTATAACCCACGCTGGTGTTATTTCATTTATATTTTTATTCCTATCATTCTTATCTGGCCACCCTATAGAAAATGACGTCACTTGACTTGAAGTGGAGGCATTAAGCTAAGGTCCGATCTAACTGGAGAAGTTTGTTAAGGGAAACCCAAGTTCACCGCGAACTGTAGGGTCACAGGTTCTACAGAACAGGATATGCACGAAGCCTACATAGTTTTTAAGTGGCTTTGTGTACAAAGTTATACAATTTGAGATATGATACCAAGAGCAATGCAAAGCTAGAGTTTTTTCTTTTAATTTCTTAGTTGGAAAGGAGTGCATGAAGGTACAAATTTGCGATGTTCTTGGCAGCAATAAACACAAGTAGAATTATTTGTTGGGACATTTTCAGGAATCCAGGGAATCAAGAGAAGCCCATCTCCTAACCACTCATGTTGTGGGTGTTATATTATTTTACACAAATGGAAGCGGTCTACTGCTTATTGCAGTTCTGCAGGGTAGTTTTGAACACCTGATGATAGTTATTCTCTTGAGAGAGAGGTGAAACCGTGAAATAAACTGTTGATTGAACCCCGAACCGAACTGAATCCAGTAACCACTTGAGTCATGCCGTCCACAAAAAATGCATACACACAGCAAATGTTGTATATATAAACAAATAGTGCTTCGAAAATCGGTTTTCCAAAGATCTTTTTGCCACAGAAAAAAAAAACGGACTGCAAAATTCGCGAAATATGAGAATGTTCGGAAAATTCATTGCGAACACACTAAAGTATCTCAAGTGGTGTTCCGTGCCTCACTTCACCGCTGTTTGATAGTCATGTTTAAAACTGATTTGTATTACGTGCAATTTTTTTCCTCATGACGAACTCGCCAGGTACTCCGACATGCATTAAATAAAAAGAAATAAAAAACTAAATCAAATGAACGCCAATTGAATATCTCAAATAACTTTGCAGTTTCGGCATTTTAGTTTCCTCTGTGTACTCGTACTCGTACATCATTGCCTGAAGTTTGTCCAAATGCTTTGATGCTTATCTCGTGCAAGTATTTCTATTTTCCCCGAAGGGGTGGATACCACTCACGGTACACAAACACTCTGATAGGTATTGATTCCATTTCTCGTCCAAAGTACGCCGTAACGTCTTTAAACGAAGATACTGTTCGACACACATTGAAAGGCAGCGTTCTGCATACTTTTCAATGTCGCTTCATCTCTGTGTATATGTAGTTTACTGGGACGTTTTTCATTACAGTAAAATGCACTGTGAGCGTTATTGCAGTACAATGCACTTGGCGCGTGCACGCTATGTTTAGCTGTAAGTTTGCATCACGCTTTATCAGCAAAATTAAAATACAAATTTATATGTAGTTACTTTCAGTGAGGCACACATCGCGTGGTTCTTAGCCATTAAACTTTGGTGTAAGAGTGAAAGTTTTGTCAAACTTATCGGTTGGCTTCGAACTGACGTATACCTTATCAAACTTGTGTATTCAAATGAGTGGGTAAAATGAAACCGGCAGAATACTAGCCGCAGAAATGGGTCAGATTATTCTGATGAGAACCGTAGAACAGTGTGAGAATATGTCTGTTTGTATGAATTGCAAGTGACATTTGTATGTTGTTGGGTTGAGCAGTGTTCTTAGGTTGTCAGAAAAGAAAATGTCTAAAAAGGTACATATATAGGCAAATCCTAGCGCCCTTGATACCCTGACAAAGGTTTAAGTAAGCGCAAATCTCATAAACCTCATAAATGTACTTCAGTGAGGAAAACTGTGGGACGCATTCCCATAGGTATCGAAGGTATTGCTATTGAGTCCAAAGACACCAACTGCAACTCCAGATTCCATTTTTGATCCGTCCGTGAACCAGACCAGACTGGAACACCATTAGACCAATATTTCTTCCTTAATAACCTACCGCACTACAGTACTCCTTGACCATAACGTCGGGCATAGTACAGAACAAGTCTTTTTTGTAAACCAGTCAAGAATATTCAGGTGTCCCACATTATTATCTGGTTATCTGGTTTGTACTTGTATTCTAGCTGCAGCTTCATAACGCATCTATATGCAATCTTTCTAATGAAGATTTTTAGGGATGTAACCCCTACGATGGCTTGTAATCCCGCTGTAGGGTAGGTACGCATGGGACCTGAAATAACGAGACAGATAATTCCTTATAGCTTCCGAAGGTTAGCTTTCGTTATCCGTTCAAGAAATTTCGGTCACTATACAATGGCTGCTGGCGTGATAATGGGCCTCATCAATATTTCATTTTTGGACTAAGATCAAAAGTTCTGCCTTAAAGATGTTTATTGGCCCACATGGTCCTAGTGGCACGCTCGATGGCGGACTTGATGTGAGATCACCAGCTAAGTCGTTCGTCATGTATGAGACCAAGATATTTGACCACACCGGAAGGAGGACATGCATCCTTAAGAGGCTTATTTTTCACAATTGTGTTGGAATGCAATCCAATCTCCAACTATCCTTTGATTGTTGCTTAGGAATTTCATCTCACTTCCCCCAATCTCAGTGTGACGAAATGGGACCCAAAGAAGAGTCAAAGAGTGTAGCCTTCCGACTAAATTAAAAAAGATCTTGGATTTGCCAACTATTTAAGGACGGCTTACAGGGTTGAGTAACGTTTTAAGCGAAACCAGACTGTCGGAACAGATGTAGATACTCCAACAACTTCATTTTTTCATGTACATTGTCATGTCAGCAGTCATTAGGATAGCATAGATCTTCAGTAACAAAACAGAGACAAGGTTTCCACCACTCGACCTTTGACTGCTTTTTAAGCTATGCGTGAAGATTCGACGTACTCTCCTGACTCCTGAACTCAAAAAATGCAGCTGAAGGTCGGTTGTTTTTGCATAATATGGCATACCCATGAAACCAGGGTTATAGTCAAAGTGTCGTGCAAGGTCATTGCACCCTTAGATCGACCTCTCATAAAGATGATATGACAGACAAAGATATAATTCACTTTAGTTGGCTTGAGACATTAACTGACACGCTTGAGATATAGCACCGAATCCTCATTCGTGTGGTGTCCTTAAGCTAATTGCAGTGCTTCTCCTTGTTTAAGACAACATACCGAAGGCAGCCTATGCTTAAGATATGCATCTGCTAATGTCTTTTTCTTTTTCTCTCGAAGTATTGTCTTCCAATACAGATGTCGAGGAAAGAGTTAGGAATTTAGATTTGACGGTGTTTATCCTCCAAACCTACCAATACTAAGCATAGTTGAGAGGCTAGAGCTATATGCTAAGAGTCTATTCAATTCCGCCACATACTGTCGAAAATATTAAAATAATGCAAATGAACACACAGGAACATTAAAATCAACTATACTGTCTAGTCTGCGTGGGCTAATGAAAACATGCCCAAAGTTAGCTACATGGTTTCACTTTCCCAATTGTGGCAGCTCTTCAAAAGTTGCCAAAGATGTTTCACGTAGAAAATTTATGGTATCGAACTATAAATGTCTCTAAAGAAGAAATTAACGTATCTTTACTTTACTTTTACGTCTGTCTGTCTGTCTGTGTGTCTGTAGCCTGGTCTGTGGTCTAAACGGCTGGACGGATTTGCTGCAAACATCATATCCTAAGCGAAACAGAAATTTTCATTCTAATCTCAAAAGTAAGGGTACTTTACTTAATATAAATCAAAAATTAATAAAGGCAACTTTTTTACTAATTTCTCCCAATGTTGTTTTATTATTCGCTATTCCTTCCCACGTAGAGAGCTAATTTTTGAAGTATCATCTGTCCAACTTTTTAGTTGCTTTCCTATTCTTTATCCATCTCTCGGAGTCCAATGTATTGATTTCAGATTCCACTGAATGTCTCTTATTTCATCTACATGACCAGTCCAGTTCCATATTTATTTGGCTTTGCCTTTGTGGCCAAATTTGTAAAATTTGTCATATTTCCAATCGATTTATTCCGAAGTCATTGGGCCCAGATGTACATACATATTTAAAACATATATTTCCATTGTCCTTTATGTTTTGTCCAGCTTCCATATAGATTTAGCCGAAATGCTCCAAATTTTTGAGCCATATATTCAATATCTGTGGCGATATTTCGGCAATAGCGTCTTGCATGTTGGCCAAAGAGGTCGTCCAAAGAGGTTGTCTTATTAACGTAGACTATGGACTTGATGTAGCCCCAAATAAAATAATCGGGTGGTGTTGACCTATTCGCCAAATGGATTCGACCGACCTCACAACTGAGCCGGAATTTCGATAATATTTTTAAATAATTTCCGCACGTTCAGCATAACAGAGTGCCAAACCTTACTGAATATTTTGACAGCTGGATAGCATTGGTATCTTTGACAGCTGCTGAAACATAATAATTGAAAAAAAGTTAGGTTAGGTACGTGGGCAGGGTACTAGAAAAAATTCACATCGCCACACTCAGGTACAGACCTGATAGGGAAAAAGTCCCTTGCACATTGGTACAAGCTACTCTTAATTTGATTCCTGTGGATCAAAAAACCATCCACATGATGAAGTTAAAAATTTCACTAATTTGTCTATTTAATAATTCTTCAAGATCAAAGAAAAAGTGTAGCCCTAGAAATCTAAATCTAAGCTGGATAAGCCCAGGGCAATGACAGAGAAAGTGGGTAGGATACAAGCTTCGTCGTCTCCACATCCCCGACATAAATCTTCATCCGTGAGTCTTAGTTTTCTCATGTGGTGCCGAAGAGAGAAAGGGATTTCCTGTCCTTTTGCATAATTCGGTCGATCCTTTTCTTGTCGAAGCAAGGCAATAGGCTTCTAGTAATCACACAGCTGTCGAGGGAGGTACATCTACTGGTTATAATCCATGTCTCTTGCTTCAGCGCGTAATGCGTTGTGATGTAGATTCAGAGCCCCTTCTTGCCAATTCGTCTGCCTTCTCATTTCCTGGTATTCCTTAGTGTCCAGGGACCCAGCGTAGGGGCAATCTTGTTCTTCACGACAGCTTGCATTTTATTTCAATAGCAGGAATCGCTTCTGTTGCCGCCTGGCTGTCGATGAAAAAGGTGATGCCTTCCTGGGGTATTGCCTTCATCGTAGTCTCACGGGCCGCTATTATCACTGCTAAGACCTCTGCTTGGAAAACACTACTATTGTTCGGAAGGCGGACTGATATTGTTATGCCGAGCGATTCAGAAAGTATGCCAGACCCTACGCCTACATCCGACTTAGATCCATCTGTAAAGGTAGAGATGACACGTGCGTTGGCAGGCTGACCGCCCTTCCATTCTTCCCTGCTTGGAAACGAGCTTGTAAATGGTCTATTGAAATCTGGGTACGGAGTGAGGTAGTCCAGGATCAAGGAATAACCTGTTACATTGTGTCTCCGACTATCTGACTGACTCATTCTTAGAGCACTCATTGATGCCGACGTTTGAACTCACAATTGGAAAAACTAGCATTGCTATCTGGTGACCGTTTAGTTCGACCTGACTGATACTGATAAACACCACCGTTGAATCCGTTTAGGGATTTGTTCCAGTGCCGACTGCATCCCTTTTCTAAATGATCAATGAAGATTACGCCCTGGGAGTCCCAGAAACCCGTTGCCATGACTTTTCTGGTCGACGGAACCGTTTTTACCATTTTTGGAGCTCGTTCGCCTGCAGATGTCCACTTTTTTGATTGTGTCTTCATTTCTGAATTCAGGATTCATCAACCGTTACGAAACGTTGCAAAAATTCACTTGAATTGCGCTTGACGAGTTCCAAATTCTGTTTTGAAATATTCATCCGAATCTGTTTTTGGTCCACTGTCAGCAAATGCGGCACCCATCTTGCCGACCATTTTTTCATGTCCAAATAGTCATGCAAGATTCGAATAAAGGTACCATTTGAAACAGCTGCAATCTCAGGATATCATGGATTTTGTTGACCATTTCTTCGGTTGGGACGTTATTTGGACGTCCTGGGTGCTCAGCATCAAATTCACTGAACCACTTGTGTACCATTCCAAATGAGAGAGCGGAGTATGTATAAAATTGTTAAGTCTGTCTTCAGTCTTTTTTATGGTTTTACCTCGCAAAAAGTAATGCTTTATTAGAACTCGAAACTCACTTTTTTCCGTTTTGGCCAAATCTCACAAACCAAAGTTCTTTCGATCACTGTAAAAAGCTAAGTGTTTGACAGATCTATTTGATTTTTTTTGTGTATGCCGAGAAAGAAACAAAGATTTTAGGAAAAAAAATGCTCTTTTCGATCCGAGCGTCATTTTGCACCAGTCACTGACTTATCGAAAAGCCCTCGTATGTGCTTTTGTCTTTAAGTTTAGTATTTAAATGAACTTACACATATATAATTTAATTAATAAATCAAGACCAAATAAATAAATTAATTAACCACTTAAAAACCACGTAATAAAAAAAATTAAACAAAAATTTGTTAAGTGCATACAAATAATATAAATTTACTTAAAAACCAAAATAAAAAAAGTAAATAAATAAAAATACAAATTTCGCATACCGAAGTAAATACAATTAACGTCAGAATAATTTTCAAATTGCTGTTTTTTTTTCTATACTATGTACATTACAAGTAATGATTTCGATTACTTGTTTATTTAAGTTAATAATAATGATTTATTAAATGATTATCCCGGAGATTACTTCTGATTTTTAATTTACGGGTGAGTGGTTGCACTTACTCGGTAGTTTATATTATATACAAATCGGTTACATACGACTTTAAGCTCATAGTGCCTCGGTTAAACCCTGAGACCACTATTACTACTTTTACACAATAAAAAAATATACGTAAAACCTTTTTTGTTAAAATATATTGCATTTTCGGTAAGTTTTTAGTTTCATCAGTCAATAAATAATAAAAATCGAGAGAATATAAAGTATTATAAATTAATTATTGCACAATTTTGATGGGAAAAGATACTTTGCAGTAGATTTGCTTTTTGTAGTACTTCTAGTAGGTACATGTACTGATTTTCAGGGGATGGGTGATTTTTATCGCACGCTGCAGCCAGTGCATATTGAAATGGAATACATGATGGGACACAATGTTGGCTGCTCTGTGGCAGCCTGGTCATTGATATTTTATGCTTTTAACTTAACTTTCACTAAGCCATCAATAATCACCATGTTGTGTACAAAGGAGAGCGAGAGTTCCAATCAATCAACCATACAGATGGAAAGCTATTGAAATAAGGACAGCGAAGTGGGTGGAAGGTGGGCGATAAATTACACCCACTGCATTTTAAACTTCATCCGAGTAGAGTTATGGATCGAAGCGCATATTGTGACATAATTTATCTTAGTAAAATCCTTTCATCTATCGGTGAGTCTAAGTAGTAGATTCAACCCATTGTTCGTACTGTATTGTATGTGCAGAACTTATGAATCATTGTTGGGAGCTCGAAGGTAACTTTGTCAAAGAACTTCCGGGCTAGTTGTTTGTATACAGTAACAGCCTTTAGATTTCGAAGACAAAATACTAAAATGTTTCTCTTACCTGTAAGTATCACTCGCATTAGCCCGAGCTTCCTATACCAATAGTTTTGAGATGGTCGTTTTGGGAACATCCCACAACATCGATGTACAAAACCACAGGCTAGTGCCTCAGTGTAACGATTGCCTCTTTCATGGTCTTTGAGTTAACTGGGGTTGCATTTGCAATAGAATATTTTGGTTATTCGAATAGAAGTACCGCTTGGAGTTCACACGTTGGGCGAAATCTCTCAGATTGCTTGGTTGCCAAATAAAGTATGCTCACCAAACCAACGACGAACTAGACTTTGACCATGAAACCCTACATGATTTAGAAGAGCTTCTGGTCATGAACACCCATTGGAACAATTTTTTCCCGACTTTCACCAGACAAAAGGACCGAATTTAGTCATGGGTAGCCTTACCTGGCCTTAACTATGCTATAATGGCTCCATAAATTCAAGCTTAAGGTGATCCATTCTTTTTTTCCATTTGGTCTAGAAGGCAGTAAGTCAGTAAGGAGAAGGATAATAAAGGGTGACCGGATAGCAATGATACTTTTTCCAATTGTTATGCATCAGCAGCTGTCAAAGTCACCAATGACATCTAGCTGTCAAAATGTTCACTAAAATTTGCCATTCCACCATACAGCGGTTCGTACTTGCCTAACGTGCGAAAATTATTAAAAATATACAAAATTCCTGAGTTGTAAATACGCAACGTGAATTTCGTCGTAAGGTCAATCGTCATAATGGCTTTAGTGTGCAGGCCATTCGTCTCACCGTGGAAAATGTTCGTTTGGACCTTAAGCCACCAACCAGGCAGAGAAATGAAGGAAACATAGCCGTCGTAGCGGCCAGTATGAAAGAAGACTTAGAAATGTTGATTTGGCGCTGATCAGCTGAATTGGGCATCGACTTTGCAGCTCGATTTGGGCCTTGATCCATATAAGATTATGCTGATGCAAGAATTAAAGCCAGACGACCATGGACAACGCCTTGAGTTTGCTAATTGGGTGCTAGAAATGATGGCCGGAGATTTGAATTTTTGCCAAAAAATCATCTTGGCTCAGCGGCTATGTCAACAAGCAGAATTGCCGTTATTATTTGAGCTGCGGTTCCAACAAGACGGTGCTACATGCTATACAATCGAAGGAACACTGGAAGTTGTGGAGGAGAAATTTGGTAACTGGGTCATCTCACGGCGTGCGTTCGTCTATTGGCGCCCGCGATCAAGCGACTTGAGACAGTTCGATTATTTTCTCTCAAGTTCTTAGCCTACGCTAAGAAGCCAACCACTTTGGAAGAGCTAGAGGCCAACATTCCAGATGATATTGCCGGAATCACGCCGCACATACTGAACTAAGTCATCCGACATTGGACCGACCACTTGAACCACTGCCAGTGAAGCCAAGGTGCTCATTTGAATGAAGTCCTATACCACACATAATGGCACGTACGAACTGGCGGACGAATTAGAAAGAAAGGGGTCCGAACAGGGCGTGAGAATGGTCAACGTCTGTGTTCTACAGCTCCTAGCTCATGTTAAACACAATATGGAGAAAACTTTCGTGAGACTGGCTAACGAGAGATGGAACCCATGGTCATCTTATGATATCTCTGCAACCAAATAAATCCTGGCGCTTAACAGACCTAACTTAGCACTCTTCCCGGGGATCATTACCACCCACAACCTCATGGCGGCCCACCGTAATCGAATGCGAGTTGAAACTGATGACTTCTGCCGAGGCTGTGGTGATACGGATGCAGTAGAGTGTACATTCCACTTCCTTTGCGATTGCCTAAGCTTAGGCACAACTATTATAGAAAAGCGGTCCTCGGTGAATATCAAGTCTAATGCCAGACCACCATCAACCTTTCTGAATTTGTAACAACTTCGGCGGTGTTCAGGGACGTCATGTAGCGACCCGAAAGCTAACAAGAAATATTGTATTTGTTTTTTCAAGTAAACCCATGACAGAGGCTCACAATGGATCCACTATTGATCCAAGTGTTGGCTGCACATGTGGCCACCCTGTTCGACCTAGATACCTACTGATCCTGATGTCACTTTCTTAGTGATATGCACCTTTCATTCATTCGATAACATACTCCGAAAATTGTCACAAGTTCGATTGTACACCCGAAACTCTACACTAGGTATCCACACGCTCTCCAGCCTGTGAACAACACATTTCACACCCGACACACTTAACAATAAAACGGATTGAAGGTCTACATGTTACTAATAAAATATAAACGTAATTCATTAGCGCTTCCCTTTTGTACAAATGTATACTTCAAGCGTCAACCAAATTGCACCAACTTTTCCTAAATTTAGAAATAAAAATCGAAATAGCTTTCGTAAGACGCCTCCTACTAAAGCCCAACTTTTACCAACTTTATTTAGTTGCATATCCCCAATAGAGGAAACTTCATTGCCAAAACTCTACCAGAAATGACTATTTATAGCGCTTTTACCCAATTCACAACCTTAAAACGGTCATTCCTCGTTCAAGTCAAAATACCCACATATGTAGGTATACTTAAGTATTTCATTTAAAAGCAATTTCAAACAATTCAGTAACGAAATGCGTAACAAACGTTACGAATCATTGCTTCTTCACTTCATGCACTAATGAAAAAAGTATCTACAAACAAAAAAACAGCGAAAAAGAAAAACTATTGTCTAATAACTTCATAATCTAAAAGAAAGATACAGTTCCTAGACATCAATCGACCTGAAGATACAACTCACACATATTTAAATCAATAGACAGACCATTTCTTGTTATTTTGCGGTTTTTTTTTCACCGCAAATTGGTCTTAAAACACTAACACGTCTGAGGAGAATCGAACCATTTCGATCTGTTAAATTCATTCATTTATATCCTTTGTAGCTTTTTCAACCGAAAGCCAAAGCCAATCTCGGCTTATAGTGTGAGGAGTATCTTTTGGAAAAGAAAACAAAAATTCACACTGTACACTCTCCTACACTTTCCGTGTTTGATTCGAACCGGGTTTGAAGAATGTAGGTTCTATACAATTTCCAATTTCACCGATGCTGCTGGTGGTAACAAACTTGCACCAATTTAAAACCGGCATCAACCACACAACCAATGTGCCGGCGCACACGGTTGATGTATCTAAACTTCTTGCCTTTCTTCTTAGCCATCCACATCTACACATTTACCCACCAGGTGCGCCACCACGGTTAATGTGAAGTTCGTTCACTTCCACTTGCGTTGTTACTGCTGTGTCTCCGCGCCGCCGCACAGCGCCGTGTATCTGTACGTAAGCGGCGCGCTTCTCGCTGCCTCATGCCTTGTCATTCGTATTGTAAAGCAGTAGGTAAGCCAGCCACAGCCACAATCCAAAAGGCGGTCAAACTATACTCGAAACAATCAGTTGGTACGCGATAGTCAATCGCTGAAGACGTGCTTTTTTCGAAATTTTATGGTTTTTTGTGAAATTTTGGCTTCGAGGATCACCATCGTCATCATCACCATCAGCGTAGCCACTTAGTTTGTGCGAAGCGTTTGTCGCTTGAAACCGAACCGTGTGTATCGAAGCCTAGTCCGTGTTTGTGGTCTTAAGTTTCAGAAATCAATTAGATTCGTGTCAGTGGTGAGTTTCCGGATCTTGTGTATTCCGTATGAGTTTAATCGCAGATAAAAACTGTATGAAAATGAAAATTCGAGATGTTGAGAACGTGTTCCGATACAGACGGATACCCTATCCCAAGAGGTAAGATACACATACTCGTACCTATCCCATTTTCAATTCCCATCGCGTAATATGTCCCACCGAGGAGAATGTCTTGTATACACGAACAGTACGTACTCGTACTCATAGATACTCGTACATCCAATGGGAACTCTACGAGATTGCTGCGAGTTAGATAGTTTATTGGATTCAGTGACGTGTTTTATGCACCGGTTAATCGAAGAATTTATGCTATGACTTGATCTAATTGGAAACCGGTATGCATTGATCGGTATAGGAATAGGAATAGGAATAGGAATACTCGTAGGCAAGACCACCACTCGGAGTTCCCTGAGTACAGCAGCGGCAGCCTTCTGTGGGATTAATTGAAAAAAATACAAAAAAAAACCAAAAGAACTCAAAAGAAAGAAGAACGAAAACCCATTGTAAACGATGATAATCCACGATCATGGATGTGCGTCGTGTACCGAAGTAGCGACCGCACTCAGGTCGCGCTTCGGATCGAGACAGATTCTCTCTAAATTTGTGCAGATTGTGCAAGTGGTCAGGCTTTGATCTAGTTTTCTTGTTTAATGGGTTTATGTATTAATTGGTTAGCGTGATGTGTTTGTTTTGTGCGTGTGTTCCTTTTTTTATGGAGCTCCATGTAGTTATGGAGCTGATGTGAGAGATTGCTATGCGCGGATTGCACCGTGGTTAGATGTAATTCTGCAGGCTGATGACTGCTTGAGGTTAAATTACGTTAGCGCAGGTTTGGCATATGGTCGTTTGGTCGCCTCTGCACAAAGTCATGTGGAACAGGGAGGAATCTGTTTCACAATTTTATTTGTATGTGGCTTATTCGTAGGCCTGCATTGGACTTTCACATTGGCCAGCTTAATATGGTATTGCTTTTGATCGTAAATGCTGGGCTGAAGGAGATTATACGTCCTGGTTTTATGATTTGTTGTCAATCCATGTCTCTCGCCGTTCAAACGTGTTTCGTCAGTTGGGTGCGAAAAGAGCATTCGAGCTGTTCGCAGAAAGTTATGGAAAAGGCGTGTAGGGAAGTCCACAAATTTTCTGAAATAAAGTACACTCAATCACCTTTTTTTTGAATGTTGTGTAATAAATCAGAAATGCATTTTTCGAAAGTGAAATGGCAGCAGTTAGTGGTTAGAGCACTTTTGTTATATTTTATGAAGGATTTTTGGGTTTTAATTGGCAGCTGAATATTGATGTCTTGTCAAAGGTGATGGGAGCGATCGTTAATCGTCGATTTATGATATGGTGTAGCGAGATAGTGCATAAATCTGTACACATTGACAGTGCTGGGCGTTTGAATAGTAGTACATTTGTACATCATGGTATTATGTGACCAAATCCTGTTGTTGCCTTGAGCTTACTTACTACGAGGTTCTCCTAGGGTTTGATGACCAAACAGATACTTGTGTAATCTTATATCAATTCGAGGTCACGAAGGAACCTGAGGATGTATCTGAGCTCAGCTACAGCGTGATTTTTCAAGTAAGTCGGCAGTTCTTTGAATGAGTTGTGGTATGGACTTTTGTTAGCACGTCGAGACTTATGCGATGTAGCTATAGCTTGTAGAATTACGCATTCTGGTCCAGTTTTGTCGAAGACTGCCCTAAGTTTCTTTTTTCTTAACAGAAATGTTCTTATATTTAGTCTTTGGACAGTGAAATAACCCACTTAGGTCATCTAAGAGTTTGTTGGCATCTACCCTTATAGTAAGCTAACTGTGCAGAACTGAGGCAAAGGGTTTCTTTAACTGGTGTAGCACTACTGGTATGGGACTATATAGAACATAGTTAGGCACGTTCTTAGCTTTTTATAGGATGCTGTCGTTCTGGATGCCAGTTGTAGGTAAACTTACTGGTTGATAGTTTTTATAGTATTATGGCATCATGAAGACATGTCTTATCACCATTCAGCCTTCTGGCCATTTCCGAATAATCAGAGATCAAGTATTGGAGTCTCCAGTTCTAAAAAATGTCTCTTTTTTCCCTGCAAATTGTTTTAGATTCGTTTGCAGCTCAGAGATATCGTAAAAAAAGAGAACTACCTACTTCTCACCAAAATACCAAAGTGACCATATCTTGTTCATATGACTACTGCGGGCACGTTTGCAGAGATCATTGAGACCACTATTCCACACCTCTTGCACACATATCGGCCGGTACGTTCCTAATTCGATATTGTTCCTAAGCTTACCTAACGTTGTTGGTTTTTTGACATGCGGTGTTACATCACATGAACGAGGTGGCCATTGGACCGGATCATTTCTCGAAATTACACGATTACCGAACTTCCCCTTCAATAGATCAAATAATTGACCAGCTGTGTGGCATATGGTATCATCCTGTTCGACCCATATACATATCACTGATGTCAAGTCGATTCAATTCTGGTCCATTGACTGTAACATGCAGAATACTCCAATCACAACTCCAATATGAAGTCCACAACACATGGTCACCTTTGATAGATGCAATAGAGTCTCCTAAAACATGAATATTTTTGCATATTGACAAAGCCATTAAGTCAAAAATTAGCCTCATCGTTAAAGGGGGTTTTTTTTTATCAAATTTAGGATTTTTTTTAAACTTTTGCAAAACCTAATCGGAGAAGTATCGGTGCTTCAAATAATTAAGAGCTGTTTAGTTCAATTAATTTGACGTGTAGGCCAAAAACTTTCCACAAAATTACCCACAATGTCGATTGAGAGATTTGGCTCATTTCGAACTGAAGAACTTACGGCTGCAATATGTTCGATACTTCTTGTACTTGTCTCACTGGCACAAGAACATTTAATAGTGAACATGTTGACTTGAATATCCACTATAGCATGACAGGCTGTGGCTGGTAAGATGATTGTTACGACCAAAAATTGGAGGAAGCACACTTAAAGTTGCGACCACCAACTCACAATTTCAGTAGTAACTTGTAACAATTTCCAAACTTTGCTTGTTCGTGAACTACATCGTGGTAAACATGTTTGACGCTTTGACGTCGACAGACTTTACAAAAGGATTAAGGATGCGCATGTATTAAAATATACACTGTAAATGTACCTGCGTATGTAGTATATGTACATATGTATGCATATTCGTGGCAGATATTTGCCCAATTCAAAAAACTTTCAATATATGAACGCTGAATGTTTCAATGAATGTTAGATCGCAGGTTCCTCAGGGTAGATATCTAGTCACCCTACTTTTACTTTATTCTGACATGCAGTTGCCTACCAAAGTTTAAAGAGGCATAGTCTGTTGGTCGAAAGAATTTAGTAGCTAATTCTCACTACCGTCTCATTTTCAATCATTTTTATAAACCTTACTCATTTATTTGAATTTTCTATTAAATTTTGAGCTATAAAAGCTAACTAACTAACCAATCTAGGAGCCAAAAGTACCTAACGTATCTATTGCATGTAACTATAAGGTTGAATCTAATATCCACGATTGTTTACATGAGACTTCCAAATCAGAACATTTAAAAGACTCTTGAGAACTACTTCAGTTAAGTTACCGTTCAGTTAGTTAACGATGCGCGTTGACCTTAAATCTTTGTACATCGTAATATGTAGGAAATATTGAAGAAGACAAGTCATTCCAAATACGTGTTCATTGAATTCCTTTGTGCGACCGAAAATAGGTTGTGCGGAAGAGGCCGCTCGTGAGGTACGATTAAACTGTCGAACAGGCGGGACACAACTATAGATTTTATAAGACCGATCGGTAAAAGACCGAGAAGCATCCAACATTCCAAAAATGCTCTAGTGTAAAGAATTGATCTTGAATTGATAGGTCACCGATCGATCTACATGCCTGACGCTGAGCATGATCTAACAAGCATAAACTAGTTGCGTGAGCTGTCGCCCAAATATGTGAGTTATATTCTACCTTCGGGCGAATGTAAGTTTTATAGATAGTAGCCAAGTCTGCAGGACTGAAAAAACGTTTACACCTCTTAAGGACTCTGAGGCGTCTAGTGCCACGTTTTTCAGCTTCGAAAATCTGATGATTCCAGCTAAGATCTGGGGTAACTTGCGTGCCAAGAACTGACAAGCCATTAGATTCCTCAATATCAGCTCCATTCATTTCTAGATTGGCTACATTAGTATCCCACTTCCGAGATGAGAGTCAACATTGGGTTTCTGATAAATTGAACTCAACTCGGTTTTTCGCACCCCAGTTGCTGACGCCATCAATATCGGAATTAAGCTCGGTAAACATTCGGTGTCGGTGAGACTCCACAGCTTGCGGTCTTAGCCGAGAAGTCGTTAAAGAATAAGCGAAGTCAAGAGTACTGTCATTCGCAAAGGAAAGGAATATTAAAGAAAGGGTCGGAGAGCGAACTGAACCCTGAGGTGCACCAGCATTGGTTGGGAATTAGGTAGAAGTATGTACATATATATTACTTAAAAAACTTGTAATCCATGATGAGAAGATACTGCCTCTATCGAAAACTTTAGAGATATCTAGGGCAGCATTCTCCGTGATGGTGAATACTTTGGTTACATTTTTTCTGTTAGGTACACCATAAGGTCCCCTAAACGTTGTTGATGAAGAGGATTAAGAAGGTATTAAAGATTAGCTAAGATTAGTAGCGGAAGATATGATTAATGTAACAGTTTATAAAGTCACGCTGACTAAAGCACTGAACGGTTGTAGATTCACAAAGAATGTCCTCAGTTGTTTCCTCCTCTTGCATCTAAAATTATCGTCTCTTAGCATAGATTCGACTTGCCAAGATGATATCCAGCATCGGTAAGGCATGTTAATGTTTGCCATAATCCTTGCAACTACTTAAGTCCCATTCAAGATGCTCTTAGGGATTCACGTATATATCTTTCAGTGTTTTGTTATGTGTACCTAATGACACAAAGCCTTAGTGCAGAGTGCTTCCTTCTGTTACAGGGAGGTAAGACCACTAAGAGACTAATAGGTTTAACTTCTTGCGGTTATTCTACAGCCTATACTTGAAGTTATAGCATGTGTAACGAAATATTTAGCCCGGAATCAATTTTACTTGGCTCACTCTAATAGACATAAAAAGAACAAAACGCAAAGGATTCACTAGATCAGCTGTATGGCATCTTGGTTGGAATATTGATTCACTTGGCTATAAAGTCAGCTCCATATTTATAGGTGTACTACCAACCTACACTCGATGGAAAAGGGGCAGGAAATGTTTCTCGATTACGTTAATTAGAAACAAAGTTACGAGTCATATCGATTGCCACTATCTTTTGTAGCTAATTGGGTTTTATGCTCCTTCCAGAGTGCTAAGAAGTCGTTTCTTGTTTCATGTTCGTTATTTTATGTACTCTGATTTTAATGAATCCTTACCTTGGTATTTAACACAGGGAATCACTTGTTGAGAACATGTACATCAAATGAACCTGTAGGAGGTAGCAGAACGATGAAAATATGAGAAAAATTATTTTTAAAACACATTAAAGGGCTCAGGCGGTGCTCCTGTGGGATCTAAATTGATTTCTTGTGTATTTTTGCTATCTCATTGCCTGTTGTGTAATACTACTTACTTATTAAAGGGTTGTATATGGTATTAAATTTTTGTGGTTTCTATTTCTGTACCCAACCACACAAAGTACCCCTGTCACATCCTTGAGATATCTACGTACATACTTCCTACAACTTTTTCCAAAATATTGTGAAATGAATTATTACGACTTACTTTCGTTAGTATATCAGGCTGTACGTTGCGAGTTAGTAAACATGTAAACAGTTGTTTAAGAAATCTTGTCCTTGCTTGGTACTGCAATAGTTGGTATGATGTCACGTCCGCCACCGAGAGTCGCACTAGGGCCATGTGGGCCTGTAGGTACCTTTATGGCAGAACTTGGGGTTTAAATCCAAAAACGATACCATTATCGTGTACGGTGGCCGAACATTTTTCAACATACAACTATAACCAAGCTTCAGAAGCTACATATAATTGCCTGTCTCGCTATTTTAGATGGGATGCGTACCTACCCTATGGCAGCATTAGAGACTATTCTTAGCCTTAAGCCCCTACAAATCTTCATTAGGAAGACGACCCTTAGGTGCGTTATTAAGCTGTAACTAGAATAGGTGTCTTACCTGTAAACCAGGTGTCTTACAGGTCTAATAATGGACCCTAGGGATCTAGCCTGCTTCACGTACAAAGCGAATACAGACTCTAGTGAAAAGCTGGTTTCTTTAATCCCAACTTCAAAGCCTCAATACCTATGGGAATATGTCCCGTCGTTTTCAAGACTGGACTCCATACCTTCGAGATCTGTGCCAAGTTAAACCTTAGTAAAGGGATCAAGGGCACTGGGATTTATATCCTTTCCGATAGCCAGATACAGATATTAGACTCTATAGCTTGCCTGGTTATTAAGGAATTGTAGGCAACGAATTTACAGAGTTCATCTGTGAGCTAGACCTGATTCAAAATCGGCATCCAAACGACCTGAACCCTATTGTGGTGTCAACTGGAATACCGCCAAAGCGCTGTTTAATGATTGGGAACACAAACTTCATCTGGCCTACTTGGATAGCAATAGCATTATGAAGCTGGTGAATCTTCTAACAGATCAGTGTGGACTGAGGTATCACCTTAAAAAGCTTATGGTGATGGCACAGAGCCCAGACACGAAATTCTGCTTTGAAGATGACGAATCATCTGAGCAGATTCTCTGTGAATGCCAAGTTTAACACTGGCTAGGGAAGCGGTACAACCCTTAGACTAAACCACTCCCAGCTAATATAATAGATCTTTTCAGGTCGTAGTGTCAGTTAGATGGGTTGATTCGAATATTCTCGTAACATAGCGTATGGATGGAGTTGTGACTTCCAAATGACAAACGAGGTCAGGAAGGTCGCAAGATATTAAAATTTCGCACCCACACCAATTTAGAAGTAACTAAGCTATGCACATTAAGTTCGACGATTTGGTGCGATAACTGAAATACATTCTCTTACATCATACATTCTCCCACACTATCGCAGAACTTGGAGGTGATGTGTTTCGACGATCTTTGCTCAGCTACACGTAAAAGAAAGTCGAAATTTGGTACACCTTCGGAATACCTTTAATCAGTACATTGGATTGTACGATTCGTGAATTCTATGACTCAGCTGGATTAGTTTTGTCGTGATCGCGAATTCAGGTATCATTTTATGAAGCTCAAGGTAATCAATACATATGACAGGCTTGAGGTCTGAATGCAATACTTGCGAATTTCCTTCAAAGTTCAGATGATCATTTGGGCTCAAGGTCAGCTTGGAATTACTTGACTTTCCTGCCGGACGGGGCTCAACTCTTCGGTGCCTTTAAAAATTCACCGAATTATACATATATGTACGTATGTCCCTACTTTCTCATTGTCCGTACTGCCCATAATATAAGGATCATTCTAGAAGGATTTTCCACTCTTTCTAATTTGTCGCGGTATAGGCATTTATGAGAATGTACTCAAGGAAACCACGCATTTCAAACTATCCAATGACGTTAGAACATGTTAGAAATGCCTGTTCAACTACATCGAGTTTTCTTACTCTGATTAACTGAGTATCTCGTGAATGAGTCGTCTAAGTGAACCATCAGACTGTATGAAGTCTCCTGTTTGGTTAACTTGACCCTTTTTATGAACTATGTACACCTTTCACCAACTGTTTCGATATTTCCACATAAATCTCATAACGTGTTTGTTAAACCCAATTTGTCTAGCTTAAGTTGGCCTAAATTACCTAACTGATTACATAAACATAAGAAATACTTACTACAGTCCTACTATTTACAAAGCACATGCGTAGAACTTGGGCAAGAATCTGTTTGCATTTCAAAAGAATGTTGGTAACCTTTTCTATCCTTGAGGTACTTCATATCCATTTTTGAAATGTCTGTCAATATGACAAAAATTTGTACGCATTTCAGTTGCAAACATTTCTCATTAAACAAACACACTCTTGCACATGTAGGCAAGACTAAGGCAAATTGAATGGAATTCAATAACCGAATTGTTACCTGCCTTACGTAAGACGGAAACATTTGTATCTAAAGTCAACACAGCTTTTTTCTTTATTTTCGAAAAAAAAACCCAAACATCAACTGCAATTGGTTAACAAATTATCAAAATATTCCTTCGGTACACGTATGTACTGTACATTCGAATTCAACTTATTTAATTTCTATAAGATACAGATTGTGGCTAGATACAAACGAAATATGTATGTTTACACAATTACGTGTATAAGACTTTTCTTGTCTGTTGGGAGATAACGTCGTGTTTTGGCCAGATTGAGAGAAATCATAAATACATATCATGTTTTCAGGTTGTGTACACCAAGAAAATGAGAGGAGATGTGACAGATTAGTGAAAATTATAGCCTACCTATGCTGAGTCTTGAGTGTTCCCAGACAACAACAAAACAAGTGAAAAACAAAATTTTTGTTTTCGGGGTGCTAATTACTAAAAATGATGCTTTCACTTGCTCGTACATACTACGAGTATATGACAGAGTAACCTTAAGGTTCTGACTCAGCAGAGCTTGTCACGTGCACCTAGGCTGGGTAATTTAATTTGCATGAAAGTATCTGGACCAGAGGAGAAATACAGAATAAAAAATTACACGATTCTTCTATAATTACTATACGTAGATACACTTAACTTGGGAACTAAGAATTCACAGCGTTGTTGAGAATGTTTTGTTGTTTTTGTTGTTCCTATCTTGGTCAATCATTAAATTATGTTATGTGTTTGGCTCCTAATTAATTGGGATTATTAATTGCATGTGAATTAAGTGAAAATGACAAATAAATGTGTTAATCAGATTTAATTTAATTTAATGATGGCAAACCAATTAAAATCATCTTTTTGATTTGACTTCGATAGTTTGTATTTATTTTTTGCTGTATATGGGTTTTATTTTTGTCATAATGGATAGATTATGTGTCGCATTGCCGTTGGAATCAATATTTTTATCGGCAATTGTCATTAGAAGTAATTACACGATTGATGCGATCGAATTATATAAGGACCCCGGAAAAACAAATTGACCTGTCTATCAGATTTAATATTTGTTTTAAATTGTATGCAACCAAATCAATGAAAATCGAATGATTATTACAAAATTTAGCACTCTTTAGACTCATGTGGGCTATGAACATCCGCGGACTTAGACCCAAGTTCGTTGCGTTCTTCTGCATCTGTAATATACTAGACCGGGTCTTAGCGCCATCTTCTACGCTCCCTTATAGGAAAAAAAAACAACTGAGGATTACAACAATAAGTGATAAGAAAAGGTTGGAACCAAAGGACCTACTTAGGGAAACTTACTTACACTTAAACTACAATTTCTCTTAGTAGAATTAACTTTTGGGACATCCAATCTATCGGTTGTTCTGTGTTCTCTGACTCAGTCTGCCAGAGTACACTGAATACACTATTAGTTGGGGAATTGCACTGTTTAGTTAATTAAAGTCAAGAATTCTGCCGTTGGTTTGGTCCAAATTTGGAATGAAACATTTGAACCTACCAGCCGTGTTTGAAAACCTATTGAATGGTTGATGTAACGCAATTCGGTAGGACTTCACAGTCCTCATACTTTGACGGACCAACGATAGATTGCCGTTATTTTGAAATCAAGATATGTAATAGGATTGTCTTCCACAACACAACTAGGTAGAAGTAGGCGGAACAATGTTCAAACTTTGAAAACGGGCAACATCGAGAAGAGGCTGTAACACTTTGTCCGATCTAGGAGTATACTTATGCGTTGAGCAGCATTTGAGCTAGCTGTAGCAAAATGCGTCCTCCCGGTCTTAGCTAAAATAATAGACCCTGGAAAGTGTTAAAGAGAATTCAAATAGGCAGGGTTGGACACAGGATCCTCCTGCATCGACCACATAAACACCTTACGGATCATAATAGAGTAATGAGTTGAATATGTAGATCTCCGCTACATCTACTATTTATCGATTTCGAGAAGTTTTTCGATGCTATTTGGTAGGCCTTACCCAGGAGAGGCATTCCCAAAAAACTGATAGCAGTTATCAAGACTACATATGTACATGGGTGGTACGTGTCACGTTTTACACAATGGTAAGATATCTGAGGATTTTGCGGTCCAAAGTGGAGTACGTCACAGATGCATTCCATCGCCACTATTGTTCTTGGTGGTTATCAGTGATGTACTTCATGCAGCATTGACGGAAGGTAACTGCGGAATTCATTGGACCATGACATCTTACCTAAAACACCTCGACTACGCGACGATGTTTGTCTACTTTTACATCGAATGATTGATCATTATCTGATCCATCACAATCTAGGAGCTGAGGCAAACAAAATGAGGCTAAAAAAACGCGACGAAAACGAAGGCCATAAAACACCAGCACTCAACTCAACCTTGCCGGGCAGGTGATCGAGAAAGTGAAGTGTGGTCTTGGCTAACCGCGGTGACACCGAACTGGATGTGCGCAGTAGAATCAAAAAAATAAAACTGCGTTCGAAATGCTCTCCAAAATTGGGAGAACCAATGTTATCAGCTCAAGCACCAAGCTGTGACTATTCCTATCCAAGATTGATTAAATACTCCTTTATGAACATCACTACCACACGTAGTCTACAGACCTTTGTAAATAAGACATCATCTTGAGGATTTTTTGGCCCAATCGTATCTAAAATGACCAACTCTATCGAAGAACGAGCCAAGAACCTATCCACTCTCTCTCAAGCAGCAGGCGGGCCAGAACAGTCAAGGATGAAGCGCAAAGGTTGTTGACGCCTTATTCCCCCGAGTGGAAAGAATTTTCCACTACTCATCCACACATATCGTCGGGAACGTTGATAATTTCGAGTGCAATACTGTTCTTGAGCTTCTCTGAGGTTATTCCACAACCCCTAAATCGCATTCGACCAGGTCATTTCCCTCTAGATTACACGATTACCGAATTTCCCCTTCAATAGATCAATTATTTGACCTACCGTATGGCATATGGCACCATCTTGTCGGAAACACATATCACTGAAGTCAAGACCATACATTTCTGGTCGAAAATAGTCTTTCAACCTGGAACGATAGCGAACTCCATTGACGGTAACATGCCGATCATTTTCATCGACGAAAAATACGGTCCAATCACACCTCCGGCACGAAATCCACACCACACGGTCACTTCTTGTGGATGCAATGGAGTCTTGAATCTTGTGGGTTTCTCGCTGTCCAATAACACATGGTTTCCTCATTGATAAAGCCATTAAGCGAAAAACGAGCTAAACTGCTGAATATTCAGAATTTTCTTCAAACGTTTGCAGAGCCCGATCAAAGAAGTTTCGATGCTTCACATGACCAAGAGTCTTCAGTTCTTAGATTATTTTGATCTTGTAAGGGTGTAAGCCAAGATTTGTATAATACAATGTGAACTGAGAGATTCCTAATTCCTATGAACGGAACCCGGCTATAACTCAGAAGCTTCTTTGGTAAATTGTTTTGTTTTCCTGACAGTCAAGAGTCTTAAACTTGTTACGAGAGTGCCTGAGCTAAGAAGTATTTATTGCTTCCAGTTTTCAACAATTATTTTAAACCTGTTGGGAACATCCATGTTGCAGCCCTTTCTAGAAAATTTCCTTTGGAAATTAATCGAGTACAATCTGAAGTGCATATCTGGTGCTTCTTCTGATAAAAGACCGTTTTGGATAAATTCCGATCCGTGCAGCAGAATTCTGTGCGTTCTTCTAATAAGACTTTATACAGGGTGCGCCATCTTTTATGTTGATTAACTTCGGCATATATAAACCGATTGACTTGAGTAGAAACGTATTTGAAACGTCAATTCAATACAATTTTAAATGTGAATCGATTCATACCGAAACAACGCGTCGAAATAGTGACGCTAAACATTGAAAATAGTAGTTCAGTTGTGTTTACTCAACGTGCATATCGTTGAAACTATTTTGACCAACAAGCATCGTCTCTCCAGATCTCCAGGTCGCCAGATTTGACCCACCCGGACTTCTTTTTGTGAGATTATTTGAAAAGTAAAGTGTACACCTCAGGCAAGTGTACAAACCATTGGCATTGGCAAGCTCAAGGCAAACATTCGCGCGAAAATCATCGCTGTACCTTCAAGATACTCGAAGAAGACACATTTTGTTTTGGTCAATTGAGGCGGCTCTTGATTGATGTTGTATCCGAAAACTAGTCCAAATAAATTGGACTTCATATAAGGAAATCGGTTGTTTTTTAAAAAGTTATTCAATATTCACATACCGACATAAATCAACCGACTTTTAATCAATATTAGTTAAAAACAGCCGAATAGTTTTGGCATTGTTTGTGATCCCGAAACCTGGTTTGAGTACTTCAACAGTGAGTCCTAGTTTTGTTTAAAAAGTATTTTATTATAATATAATATTTTATTCTTTCTTCGTTCTCAGATAACATTTCTTTAAAAATTTTGTAAACAAGGTAAACATTGCTTTCAAACACTCGTGCTCTGGGATGCAAAAGGGACAATCCAAGTTTTAACGTATCTTTATCAACTTTTTTTTGATTCGTAAGATCATTAAAATCTTTTGAAGTACTTCCACAAATCATTGTTGATTTTGGATTAGTTACTAAGTTGCAAACATTGCCATCAACTAATGTAAAAATCAACGTGTCGTCGACTTGAAATATTTTATGCTCTTCTATACAAGTTCGGTTTAATGTGCTTATCTTGGATTCATTGTTGGATTTTGGCAAATAGTTTTTTTTTTTTTTAAGTGGAACTGCAATGGCACAAATGAGCATTGGAAGATGTTTGCATCTGAATCAGAGCTGTTTTCAAACTTTTGCTTGAACTGCGTTTGCTGTGAACCGTCACATCCCCCACAAGTTCTAAGGAATTGCACTCACTTTCTGTTTTAAGTTTCGTGCACTTCCTTCGAATACAATAAGTGGTTAGCTATATGGCTTAGTGAGTCCTCCAGTTTAACTTCCGCCAAAGTTTCTGTTTCTGTTTCTGTATATGACGCAGGGATTGGGTAGCAAGGAAGGAGTTTTTTGTCACTAGTTCTCACTATTTCGTACTCCTTTCGCGATAGATTTGCATCAACGAAAATAGAAACAGTGGACGATTTTTCACGCTGGGAACTTATATACCTTTATACCCTTCCCAGAAGTGTCGATTATTTGTTCAATACTTTTGAAGCTAGGGGCTTACCCGCCCCACGTAACTTAAACTGAATACGCAAGTTGTGTTCGTTTCATTACTGTAACGTAAGGTCTCTGCTCTTGTTTTTGAAACATTCGCTAACTTCTTGAAAAGATTTCGCCACAGTTAGTGAAAGAATCTGAAGCCAAACTTCAGTTTTCTTAAAAATCTTCAAGTTTATCTTCCATACAAGACGCTTTACTGAACAAATAGCTCTGAACGGTATCCAGTTATGGATGCAAATCTTTCTCTTCTGCTCATTCAAAGCATTTTTTAGGGATAATTGGTGAAAGTGATGGGCTTAAGGTAGCCTCAAGAAGCACCGCGACCTCATAGAGACCTTTTGTGCTACCCCCTAACAGATGTTGAGTGGGTTTGCCTTCTACCTGAAATCAAGATCATTAATGAACGTTAGGATTGTTTGAGCTGAGGAGGAGGTGATATCTGAAGGCAAGTTCAAGCCTTTGTGGAAATGTTCAGCCCTAGTCAGAGCAATGGCGGGACATTTACACAGAATATGTCCGGCGGTTTCAGTGTCTTCGAGGCATAGTCAGTACGTGTCCGATTGACTGATGCCAATTTTCTTGACGTGATAGTTGAGAGACCAATGACCAGATAGGATGTTAGCGTTGTTCTTGGTGATTGCTAGTTGTTTTGAGAAATTAATGAATTTCTTGGCATGTCTCAAGCGAGTCAGCGATTTCCAGTAAGAGAGGTTGACAGGTAGACTTGAGTAGGGTTCAGGCCCGATATATGGAGATTGAGCACCGAATCTTCAGCATCATATACATATGTCCAAGGACCCATATTAGATTAATATTATTTGCAGCTAGCTGTAGGAGGGTTTGCAGACAATTCCATACCAGCTTAGACTCAAAATCAAAAGACATGAAAGCCTTTAGAGCTGCTTGGCTTTTTGATAGGGTATTTTTATGTGTTCCTCGGAGGTTTCTTCGAATACACTCTCTGGCACTGAACTCAATGGCGAAAACCTTTGCTTGGAAGATAGAGGTAAAGTGTCCTAACGAAGGAGATAGCTTGTAGCTGGGACCGAATATTTAGACATTTTAGAACCGTCAGTGTACCAATTAGCATGAGTTCAGAACAACATACAAGTGTTTTAGTTTTAAATACAAAACCTAGACCATATTAGGTGCGTCTCAATTCCACATTTTGAAAATCTGATTTGTGTGTACTTTTTGAGGATAAAATTATTTTAATCATCATCAAGATTTAATAGTTTAAAAATAGGTTTATAATGCTAAGGTATGTCCCAAAGGTATGTCTCCTACTCATTTACGAAGGAAACGCTGTTTAGTTGAACTGATGAATAGGATTGTTACCGTTCCAGTTCGCGGAGGGATTTACTTGTGCATCGACCTCACACATGTATTTGTTCTTGACCCAATAATTTACCTAACAACTAAGGGTCTTGACTTATTGAAATCCCAGTAATTGTGGCCAAAACACGAAGACTGTATTAATCACAGCAGTGACACAATAATCGATTAACTATAAGCCATGTCCAGAAATAAATGCGTACCTCCCTCTCCTGTCACTTTTGGTAAATCCGTTCAACTGGCTATTATTACCACACGTGTGGCAGTAATGAAAATGTCATTTGCGTCCCCTGTCACCGATAGTCTTCTACAGGTACAGGTGTTGTGTACCAAAAAAATGGAAATGTGTTGAAGTAAATATTTAAAAGGTCCCTACCGTGTTTGTGCATTCTTGGAATTTCATTCTCGTTGATTTATCTGGCGTGTTATATTTCACAGAGAATCCCATGACGCCCTATTTCATTTGTATCTATTCACCCCCAACTGATATGGAAAATACTTTCTTTCCATTCAATCAGATGTTGTACATACAGAGATATTTCTTGTAAACGGTCTGAGGCGTTAAATGGGAAAAAGTTTGAACTCTACCGAGAAGTATATCAAATAAATGTCAGTCTTCATTAAGTTGTTCAAATTTGATCAACCTTATTACATTGGCTCGTACATCAGTTAGATACAAATATTTATGTTGGATTGTCTTCTCGTTCTCATGTTATTCATTTTTAATATTTATTTGGAAAGTCTACTGTAAATATGTATGTATTCACAGCTTTAATTCCCTTAAATTGTGTTGTAAACTTTTTTTGAATGGGGTTTGTTAATGAAGATAAAATGGCGTCTATTTTGACAGCTGTCGATTTTTGGTACAACACACTGTCAAACTAAACAAATGTTGTCTTGAATATCAACAGGCTGTTGTATACTGGCGATGATGCCGCATAATACGGACTCAAACTAACCTAAAGATTGTACAGGGTCATTCATTTCGTGGTTTCAAGTTGGTAGCGTTGGCATTTGACACCTGCAAAACTCAGCTGTCATTTGAAGTATCATAATATTAGTTGAATGTTTGCCATTTACGATGATGGATTGCTTAACAATCAAACAATGCGGAAAAATTATTAAAACTTACTACAAAAGTTGTGTTTCAAACATAGCCACTTTTCACGCTTTACGCGATGATTATGGTCGTCATAATCGACCGACTGACGAAATTTGAGTGGAAGCGTTACAGATGTCTTAAGGCCTGTCATCGTCATCATCGTAATGTACGCTTAGTCGAAAATATTGCTGCTGTAAGTACAAGTGTTGCTAACGATCCGAATTTACCGAATCCCCGGCGTTGGCAGCAGTTGAACTTACGCAACATTACTGAAGTTAGGGCCGAGATACCGCCCGAAATGTGCGAACAAGTGGTTAAGAATTACCTCAAAAGAATCGCATTCTGCAAATCTTCCCGAGGCGGCCATTTGAATTATATTGTTTTTGGCATTTAATGACCAAATTAAGCTTTACTTTCGAAACCGAAAAATTAAAGACCCTACCTCCTAGGCTCAAATTTTGTTGATGTACAAATCGACAATACTTACGAGTTCCTCCAAATAGTGTTAACTTAGAACCTGCTTTCTTCCTGAGACTAAAGCTGGCCGGCTGCATAATATATAAATTGGTGATAACTTCTCTTAATCGTTGGCAAGAATTCCTCCCGTTGCTATCATTCTCTTTTTTACTAGCAATTGGACCTATAGGGCAACTATTGGTTTAATTAAAAAAATTTCGAACTCGTACGTATAACGGTAATATTTATTATATAATATTATATACCCAAGGCCTAGCTTCTTACAACTATTCGTGTTGTGCGTGTTATATTCTTTACACGAATGGAAGGGGCCTACTGTTTAATGCCGTGTCCGAAGGGCAATTTGGTATTTGAGAAGCTTTCTCGAGACAATTGTACTCTCGGATGTTTGTCAGACGCTCGCTAGAGGTAGGGCCGTGAAAAACTTTAAGGTGTTCCCCGACTGGGACTCGATCTCGAACCCCTTGCTCCATAGTCCAACGCACTAACCACTGAGCCACGTCGTCCACACAACAAACTTGGATGACTTAAACATTAGAGCTATTTCTAAAAGGAATCGCCGGCTAAGTGCGCCTGAATCTCGAGCAAAAGTCAATAGCACCGTAAAACTCCGTAAAGTTGCGGCGGGACTTAATGGTTGAATTCCTGCTCGAAACCCCCTCTTAAGCCCGCAAAAAAGTGCCAATTGTAGGCTCGTCAGCATAAAAAAAGACTGGTCCATTGAAATGTGGAAGAAAGTCTTATTAGCAAGTTTACGTCCGTCGAAAGGGACCAAGAGAGGATGACTGCAAAATGCGTGGTTCGAACTGTGTGTTTCTATTATGGTCTAGGGGATTAGGTAAAAATCTATGCAATATTGAGCAAGGATGGACCATGCTCTTCCATCAGGACGTCGTTTAATTGGGGATAGCTTTTGGCTGAAACAGGGTTAAAGGCTTAGTTAAATTTAAATCACGGATAATTTAAAAAAAAAAGACAATTGTGAGCAAACTTATCTTTCCTATTAGCACTTTAAATTTAAAATTGATCCACGGTTGGTTAAGAGAAGTACGCTAAGTTTGCTTTTGTTTAAATCTTTTTTGGTAAAAAGTATTGACTCTGTATAACTCAATCATTCGATAGTTCTCGACTAATGCACTATTTTCTTTCTTTACAGGTAAGACGGTGACACTAATGATCACAAATGACTGCTGTGAACTTGCACCTTTATGATATTCTGTACAAATTGATCTAAAATCATTATACAGAATCGGAACGTATGAAACATATTCCTATTATTTCTTTGCGGAGTTATAGAAAATAATATAGAACAGTACAATGGAAATAGTTTAGCATGTCTTTACTAAGACTTTCTTATTACAGGATTCACCCATTGATTTGAGACTCGCCGCATCGACTCATTGCTAAACTCAGCAAACAACTTAATTCAACTTTCACTAAATAGCTTATACCTATCCTTACTTTTCAAATATTTTCTCAAACTTTTTTCGCTTAACAAAATTTTATTCCCAAACACCGGAGAGGCTATTGTCTAAACGTCTTTATTTTTTGTGTATTCTTGAAGAACATTCTTACAATGAAGTGAACGACATATTTGCTTCAAACTTCATCTCTGGCTATGTACCTACGATCTTCATGACGCGAGTATTCTGGAAGTTCTCATTTCTTCAGGTCCCTTTCCACTTGAACGCAGGACATTAGGCGAAGTTTTTCTATGTTGTGCCATCTCTCCAGGGTGGATTCGAAGACTCTCTTGACCGGAGAATTGTTGTCCATCCGCTCCACTTGACCCCCTACATAACTGTCTTAGGCGTTGTATATGAACTTTTCCGACAACGTCGACGTCACTATACAACTCGTACAGTTCATGGTAGTATCTTCTTCTCCACTCTACGTAGATAGGACCAAAAATCACCCACAGTAAAAGTCCACAGCATAGTCCATGCCTCTGGCGCCTAGAGCAGTACTTGGATGGTCAGGGTTTTGTATATGGTTTAGTTGTTCGAAAGAGAGCTTTACACAATTTCCTTGCTTCATCCTAGGTCCCCCACCTCGCTTCTAGAGGCAAACATTGACACAATATACCTACGTTTGTATGTGCTGCCCTCCCAATTTCCTTTAGGCATAGTTCATAGGTGTCAACCTCCAAAAGATCCATCTTCTTCAATAGATAACGCTACCACCCATTTCAGTGATGCCAAGCAGCATTTTAAAAACCTTTTTTGCCTTTCACACCTTTCCTGGTGTTCCTAAGCAGGACAGTTATTAATTAGGTAATTTACCACTCGTCTGTCAACTGGAGCAAATGCTTCCGATCAGAAAACTCCGAGGATGACTCTTGCTTTGCTAGAAAAACCGCCTCTTCCTTACCCTCAGTCCCTATGTGCTCTCTCACCCGGAGCAGCATTCATTGAGTTTGTGAACCCATTGCAATGTCAGTGATGTATTGATATCTGTTTACTATACATACCCTGCTGTAATAATATATTTACTTCCAACCAGACCTTCTTTCAGCTGAACTAACTCATCCAACAGACCAATCCTCTCGGGTTGATAGACTGAGGTATATTTCCCCAGACTAATACGACAGGATAGTTCCAGTTTTCTGGTAAGACACCTGCCCCGCTCTGTCAACCACGGACCCATCCGTAAGGATGATTATATCACCAATCTTCTTTTTCGCAACTTCATCCATGGGTATATTCAACTCCCAGATTTCGTTTTTCATGAGATCCTTTGATCATAGATAGTCGATACCGCCGTTTTTTTTATAAATTCTATCAGCTGCAGAATATCTAGGATCACTTCCAATACGGATGTTGGTGTCATTCATGTTTCACCAGCGATCCCTAAACATGCCAGACGTTGGACGCTATAACTGCTCCTGTACACTTTTCTGGGAGGCTGTTTGCCACTTACAACTGACGCATATGTGATAATCAGTCTAAATATCATCCAGTATGCTGACCTCGGCGAGATTCCCCACCTATGTTCACATACTTGTTTGCGCTGATGAAGCACTCCTTTTGGCTTTTTGATCTTTTCTTTCACATGGCAGTTCTAAGTTAGTTCAGCATCTAGGCATACACTCATATACTTAACCGTCCTGGTCAGCTGTAGCTCCGATTGGAAAAGTGTCATGAGCTAATATTCCAGATCTCTTCCCTTCCTTATGAAAAGGATTCGATCTGTCCTTTCCACATTGATGGAGATCCCTTTTTCCTGACACCATCGCTCTACCACTCCGAGAGGATTTCCTATGGTATCTGCTAAGGTGTTCATGAATTTGCCTAGTCCACTTATAAATATGTTTATCATCAGCATATCCCACAGTGTGGATGTCAGTCCCTTCACGTCTTCTCAGGAGAGACTCCACAGTTATATTCCACAGAGTAAGTGATAAATCTCCTTCCTAAGGTCAAACTCTGCTAATCTTTCCTTAAAGTTCCCTATATGTCACCATATTGTCCACCAATGGGTTAACCATGCATTCTTTTGAGGCTACTGTCAGAAATTCGAAAAACTTCGTTCGAATTAGTCTTTATTACCGGTTTTGAAAGAAACAGTTTTCTGACACCTTTCGATAACACGGACCATAAATAGTACCGCACCCGTGTCAGGTGACATCCATCTACTTCCATCAGTTATAACCCTGTCGGATATAACAACCTCCGGTTATAACGACCTTATTTCCTTGGTTTCTCCAGCGTCGTTATAAGCGACTTCCACTGTATATGTATCCTGGTAGAAAAGTCCTGGCTTTTCCTTTCGTACAGGTACGAAACTTAGCCAGTGTGCTGTGTTGCTGCCTGTAATATATACTTGAACACGAGTACACTGCTCATTACATGTTTTTGAATGAACTTATATTTGATTTTCCTATAAATATTAACAATTCCAAAACCAAATGAAATGCATGGCACTATTTCATCAGAGATGCCAATTGCTTGGGAGACCCCCCTGAGCGGTTCAAAACAAATCATGGAAAATTGTTTCCTACTTCTCCACTTCCTCGTCCACCAAAATTTGTTGTTACTGTTGTTGTTAACCCGTTCAGCACTACTCGAACTCGTTCAGCCGAATTGGGAAAGTGGAAGTTGTGCATAAAATATCTGACAGTTGTTGTTTTTTTTTGCCTACAAAGGGGATCTGTCGTAATTGATTGGTATCATACGGATTTAAGTAATTTAATCATCCGTTTTGTCCAAGTCATGTCACGCAGATCAATTAGATATGGTGGACTTGATAAGTTTGATGATGTAATGCGAGACTTGAAAAGAGAATGGTGGCACGATGTTCGGATAATATTTGGCTGCACTTCCTTTCGAAGTCATTAAATGATAGGAAAACAAAATTTGAGTGTCGAATCGAGTTGGTCGACATAACGCACAGAGTTAGCTGTTCTCAAATTTGATTTTCCGTGACTCAGTCTGACTCCTAAGTGGGAATTCAAAGCTCGATTCCCAGACAAGAAGTATTCATTGTACGGATTCTAGGAGTCTGGTATACGAATGGAAGAGACCCTCTGCTTATGATTATGCTATATGCGTAAAGCATTCGCTTACAGTCCTAATGCTTTTACTCATATAGTAGTCTAAGTAGGTAGGTAGCATGGGGATCCATTGTGAACGCCTCGTGGGTTTACTGGAAAACAACGACAAAAGTTGGATTGTAGCTTTGGGATAGCTGCCCAGCCTCCCTGAATTACCCCGAGGTTGTTATAAATTTCAGGATGGTTAATGGGTGCTTTCCTGACAAGTCGTTGATCTGCATAGGCCTGGACCATCAGTTTATATTCGCATTCGACTGTGGGCCGCCAAGAGCTTGTGGGCGGTAATAATTTCTGTGAAGAATGCTGGATCTGTTAAGCACCAGGATTTGTAGTAGTCTACCTCTTCTTTGTGTTTGGCTACTACTGCAAGATCTATGTCATCAGCAAAGCGAACTAATTTGGTAGATCATGGGATGGCTACAGGCAAAGAAGCTAGCACAGCTCCACATTGTTTTTGAAGTAAATAACCTTAATTGTCATTAGGACAATAGTTTGGTCATAAGTACTTGTGCACTACACAAAGACGTTCCAAACATCAAGTACTTCCTTGTCCATCACGTTGACACTCTATATTGCACACTATATTGCACCTCCACCACCAGACCAGATTTCCTTATTGCTGCTTCGACAGCTTCCACATATGTTTCCCATTGCGTGAGAAATGGGCTCCTGACCCGTTCAGAGGCTTTCACTGCGAAACAGCACCCCTCGCCTCCATTTGATCCCGGTATGCTGCTTCGAGTTATCCAGACAGATGCATCACAGAACAAACCCACAAGTACAGAGCCATTTCAAGCCATATAATGGAGCATCATATTACATCTCAGCACTACACAGTACAGAGACTGTGTATCCATTTCCCAAATATGATTCGAAAGCACACAATTTGAATTGTTCGCAACAATTTTTCTTCCTTTAATTACCCAACTAAGAAACAGTCTAAGACAACTCCGCACAACTCATTAAAACTTCTACTCCCACAAGTAAAACGATAACCCTACGCTTCCTCCGCATGCACCTCCTTCATACCTCATGGCATCATCAGCGAAATTACTTTTAGTACATCATGCTATCATCCTTCTTATCGTGGTGCAATCATCACCAAATAAACTAACCTAATGAGATCAATCTGTGCACAACCTTCACCAAGGTCTGGTTGTGGCTTCTGCCGCCGAGGTGCTACTGCCGCAGTAAAATCGTATCGTGGCAAGCGTGCAAGAGCTCGTCCTCACCACAGTTGTATTACCGTTCGTAAGCCGGTTACAGTCATGAATACATTAAACATGCCACCTACAGATTCGTTGCATATGCAACTACCAACATCATAGATACAAAACACCTCACCTCTTGCCCATACTCATCTCGTACACACCGCCGAAACTAGGTCATAGACAAAGAACGGGTTCTGTAAATAAGTATTCCTTTGGGATTAGTTGGCAGCCCGTGCCTCCATTTGCCGCTGATGCCATGTTGACACCAACCGGTATCATCGAACGCAATATGAAACTCTCTTCTGAAGATCAAGCCGAGCTTAGTGCTACGTTGTTCCCAAAAAACGAATTCACTTTTCCGTCTTACGACGAAGACATCGACATCGACATCGTCGTCACGGAGCTGTATGCGGTTCCCACACTTTTATCTCAAAGTTCTAAATGAAAAGAGAGCGTTCCTCGTAGTTTAAGTTTGGTACACAGTACCTGCCGACATGAGGGCACGAACAGCGCTGTAGTTTCGTACAACGTTCAACGAAGTTGCACAACAATTCTTTAATTATTAGTTTCGTGTTATGCATGCCGAGACAGACCCGCTGCGTTGTCAAAGGTAAGCGTAAGCGTAAGCGCAAGCGAGTGTGTTTCAATAAAACGCTGCTTGTAACTTTTCTTGTTTACACACTTGTAATTAGGTATTAGAAAATAAACAGGTAACGTTGGTAGGAAATTAGATCGAGGGTGGGCTTCCGACGAACCCCGTTCCTTTTATGTTTTCTTGTTTTGTTTGATGGGTTACTGGTAAAGCGGTATTGTGTAATCAGCACTTAGCTACTATTTCACAGGAATTGAATTTTATAGAACCACAAGAGCAAGGCAAATAAATATGGCTTTGGGCCTCATTCAGACCGAATGCGGTGCGCTTGCATTTCGGTCGGATGCGATCGTGCCATGATTTGTGTAGGCTGTGCCATGGAACTTCTTTTCTTGTTGGGAAACGTTAAGTTGATTTGTCATGGCAAGACCAACATCTCTGAATGGACCACGTTGGCTATGTGGGAAGACCTACTTTTCTTGCAGTTATTTCATAGTGATATGGGCATCTCAGTATCAAGCCAAGTGAGTGCGAAATAGTAACTCAGTGCTGACCTACTTACAACATCCTCTAAGCTCTCCGATCGAATTACATCAGCTTTCAGCTATGGCTCTGACAATCAAGATCTCTACACAGAATGACTGATCCGAATATTGAAACCTCTATGTAAAAACCTGGACATCTGTATGTAAAAAAGTGCTCCTTGAGGTTCGGATCTCAGTCGGAACACCTAAAAGTTTTTCACCTGGGCTATCTAGAGACATTAAGATCCCTGGTTATGCCCTCATTGTCCACTTGCAGACCAATATTCTGTTCAACAATGACACAACGATAGAAGCGGATGATGAAGTCGATACGTTAACTATCAGCTGAATGCAGTTGGTGAAGGCAGTGCTGACCCTACAAACACCTGCTCTACACGAGACAAAAATTAAAGAAGTCTCGAGAGAGCTCACCTTGTTGCTCTCAAGGAGCTATTGCAGGTCGCGTGGGCGCGAGGGGTTCGAGATTTAATCCCCAGGCAACACCTAATTTTCATTCCACACCCCACCGCTCGTGAGCGTCTGACAAGCATACGAGAGTATAAATGTCATGAAAAGCTCCTTTAATAACACATTGCCCTTCGGACAGGGCACTAAACAGAAGGCTGCTGCCACTTGTGTAAAGAATATATCACGCACAGTGAGTAGCTGGGCCTCATGGACATTTCGCATCTGAGAACGTAGAATAAAAGTTGAGTTAAGACTTGTGCAGGTAGATAGGTTAAAGGGGTGACTGCAACCAAGAAGGAGTACAATCTCATTCGTGGATCTCGAAGGTAAATAAGAATTACTCCAACTGATCAGTCCATGGCAGGAGCAGCCCTCCTGAACCAGCCTGTGTTCGTTTTGAATTTTAAGGTGGTTTTAGGGGACGTGTTACGCAGTTCGTCGATGGGGATTCGCTGAGGAAGTGAGTTGTGTCTTTCGAGACCTCACCCTCTTCATGTCCCATTCTTATGAGTTTCATCGCCATTGGGCTGTGGCCTATGAGGACAGCGACGCGGAGGCTGTGGTCTATTGACCTTGACCAGTTTCTTTCGCAGTTCTATTAAGACCAAAATAGCCTCGAAATACGGCACGAAGAGAGTATGCTCCACCTAGCAAGGTTACGGAAATCCGATAAGTTTTTGGAAGAGAGGAGGCTAATGGGCGTTTGGACCAAGTGATCCGTTGTTGTTTGATTCCGAGGCTGTTCTAACTAACTCATCGGCTCCTCGGAAGCTCATATGTCCCGGCATAGCGTGATGTTGTGCCTAAAAATAAGAAATTCGAGTTCCTCTTTATAACCCTTGACCAGTTTCGAGTGATTGAAGTGGTAGCTTTGATGACTCCTTGTTTAGGGTGGATAGGGTCCTGCAGGGCTCGGTGATACCTAGTATGTATTTCCGCTTGGAACACACTCCCGTGTTTGCGGAGCTTTATGAACCGAGCGATTTTTGGTTCCTCTGAAAAAAATCCTGAGACCCTGTCTTCGTCCCTTTTTCACCTGTCCGTGAAGATGGATATGCTGACGGGGTTGATGACACCACCATTTGTCTAAGTCTCTCTGGAGGGAAACTTGAAGTCGAGGATCAAGTTGAAGTCTGAATGAGTTAATTGGAGGACGTGTTTACGTTAGACCACCTGGTGATGGTGCTTCGTCCGATGTGGTAGCATGGTTGCAACGGCAGCAGTGGAAGTAGTCCTCATTAGGTTAGTAGTCCCTATACACCAGATGTTGAACTCTTGTAAGAGTGCCCAGTTAAGTGGCTTTTTCGGCAACCGACCACCAGACTAGGCAGCCATATATTAGGATAAGTCTAAGATGGATGATGACTGGTTTAATCCCGTATACTCTACTACATCCCTAGAAAGCTATGAACGCCTTTTTTGTGCCTACAAGTAGGTATATTGTCTTTTCAGTTCAGTTTTGGACTAGGTCTCCGTTCAGGTGGGACGAAATCGGATATACTCTGTTCTTTGTTTTGCACATCCAGACCGAGACCGTATTACTTGTTTGTCCAATTGTTCAGAGGACTTCCAAGGCTATTTGAAGCAACAAATCAACAACAATCGTTGATCTTTTTTTCTATCACAAATATGATGACATGATCCCCATAACCGACGCCCTCAACCCCTTATAAGAATTTCTCCATCACCAGATTCTAGAGCAATTGTGATAAGACTCCACCTTGAGGGGTTCCACATGAGGGTACGTTGAGCATTCATTCTATCCAGTCTGATTGGGTACAGATATTAAACTTGTCTACTTCATCAGCGAAATGGAACGAAAATTGAATTTGGAGGTGACTTTTCTATCCAAGTTCTAAACTTATTAAAGGTTCCCTTGCAAGCTCTTGATACGTAAAACAACCGACAGCTGTAACACTAGGTTCCTATTACCAATTGTAAACCGATACTATTCTTACAAGGAATACCAAAGGAATCTGCTAGTTGAAATTTCATACACTTCAGCGGTTTAAGATTTAGACTGTCTGCCTTTCAAGTAGGTACTCTGACCTGAGTTCATTGCATTTTAATATTTTCAGCTTCGACGAGGCATTGAAAGCTGATTTTCTCGGAAGCCCTTGGATGTAATTCTACCCTCGAGAACTTCAAAATTGTACTCAAATAAGATAATCTCGTTCCTAAGAACTCTTGAACGATGTTAAAGTTTGTTGTGTCTCTGGCGCCATTAGGCTACATAGTATGTCGACATGTTGTCTGTTTATTAATTCTTTTACCCTCAAGTATTCGAATAACACTCAGCATTTGAGCCAAATCAGCTGACCTTCGACTATCATGCAAAAGTAAAGGCGCATTAACTCCACCTTGTGGTGGACCTCTCTCAACCTCAAAACTAAACAAACCTTGGGAAAACAGATCAATCTGCCACCAATGCAAGCGTCATCGAAACGTATTGATCCTATCGTTTCGTTTTTGATCTGCCAATTCTTTTGTGCATGCTCACCTGAATAACAATGGATAGCCACGACCCCACAGATTATGATTTTATGTTTTTCGATTTAATTTAATTCGTACTCTCGGCTCATTGCAATGCCGATAGTCTTGCAACATGGTTGCTCGTTGATGGCAATAAAACCGCGAGGTGTTAAAATTTTTTTAACTCGCCGTGAAATTTGTTTTCGGAAAACGTACCACGCTAATGCTGGTTTGCATAAGCCGAAACGAAATGCAAAAAAATGGAATTTATGGAACAATAACTAGTCATCCAGGCGACTCATTTCTCGTTGATATTTGCACATGTATCTAGCACTTGTGTTTTGGTACACGGTTTGGTTTTTGAAAAACTTTTTCTTCCATTTATTAGGTCACTCAATGGCTAGAACCTAATCGAAATGCCCAATCTATTGCATTCCAGCAACGGCGAAGTCGGTCTTCTCCACTCAAAACTTGCAAGCCATAAGTCTCCAGAACGGACCATAGTTTGTAGTCTAATGGATTGAGGTTCGGGCTACCACATGGTCATCATTCTTGGAAATGAAGTTCGGGATATGGTTTTGAGCCATGTTTGAGTCGTTTTTACCTGATGAACTGGAGGGGAGTCTTCTTGAAAGCTCCACGGTTCATTTACGAATAGTGTTGTGTTGAAGTGCTTCACAATGTCCGTTTGATACACTTTCGCCGAGATTTTGACACCTAGCTCGCAAAAATGGAGTTTGGTGACCCCATCGTAGGTAACATCTCACCAAACCATCACAAAAGCTGGGGGTGGTGACCACGTTGAACTTTCCGAAAGAGTTCAGACGGATGCCGTGATAACAGAGCATAGACTCGGTAATTCTATTTTTTGAATGATTCTTCAACGTCTGTGACCATTCTTCGCGTACTGACGAAGCAAGACTTGTCAGGAGTAAGTGACCGATGTGTCTCCTGTACGCACTGAGTCCCAAACCATGCTTTATGATGCGCCACATGCTATCTTTGCTAATATCTATCTCCCGAGACATGATTCACAGCGGATTTCGATTCTGCACGGCTTTGATTATTCGTAGCGTTCCAAACGGCCAGATTTTGGACTGTTTTTCCACTATTCCACCAGAATCCTGAAATAACTTCGCGGTACGATACACAAAGTTTCGCATTATGTTCATTGGCCGCAACATTCGAAAGATTTCGGCTTTTTCGTAGCCGCATCTTTGTAGGCCAATTATGTACCACAACACGCCGCCCCATTCCATGATTGCAAACAATTGACGTTAAATGCTTTTTACGAGTGAACTTTGTATAAATGTCACTTGTCAAATAGCTGTCAAGTTAAGCCGTCAAGTGGATGCGTTCATTGGTTCTTTGGCACATTTCGTCTTTAAAAACATTTGCTAGTACTAGGTAGGTTGGTTGGTTAAGATCGGCCCTCGACAAGGATGTACGTATACGTAGACCAGAGAATGTCCCTTGTTCTGCCGTTATGTAAAGTGGGTGGACCATCCTCTTACTCTGGAAACTATTCGCTCCTTTGTATGAAGTAGCTAATCTTAGCCGTGCAGTCGGTTCTTAGACCACTGAGTCAGTTGAAAAGTGCAGCCTTTCTGACATTGACTGGGCTTGTGCATAGGAGGTGCTTAAGGTCTCCTCTTTCTTCGTTGTAGGGGATACCCAGTCTTTGAGAATTGTTTTCTGTATTACAACGGCCGGTTAGAGTGTCAACTATCGTAAAGAGAGTTCCAGGTCTTGTATTTTAGGATTTCTGTTTTTGTTCAAGGTTGGCCAGAGCACCCTAGCGTTGTTACTTTGGTCAATATGATGCCATCGATGATTGGCCACCCTTACTGCATCGACATTGATATGGTATTCAGCATAAGACATTGGTGCTTAAATGTCGGTGTTGTGTATGCTGCCTAAACCAGATTAGCCTCTTCTAACCAATACGTCAGCTTTACAATTCCCCGGTATTCACAGTGACCTGGTACCCAGCAAAGGGTGAAGTTTTTCTGACCAGCTATCTTGTTTAGAGATGCGCGACAGCCTTTCACTGCCTAAGATCTCGTAAAGCTGGATGCGAGGGATTTGATGGCTGCTTGACTATCGATGTAGATGGCAATATCCAGTGCTGATACTCCATTATAGCATTGATTTCGGCTTGAAAAACGTTGTAATAGTGTGGGAGAAGGATGTAGAATTGACACCGACTCGTAGTACAGGATCTCACGTCGAGTCCATTCAGGTCTGTTGTGAAGCCCTCTGTGACTTGTTACGGATGACGATGCACCAATAGTACGCTGGCATGTCCTATGGGTTGCTCCTTCTATAGTTTTGAAGTTCTCAGCCTTATAACTGAGCAGGCAGCTGGTTTTTTTCAGACAATGTCGATTGGGAGTAATTGAAGTATGGTTTGCAGCGCGGCAGTGGGAGAGGTTCTCACTCCACCAGTGCTACTGAGACAAGCGACTCCTGAGCAGACCACCAAACTAGTGCTCCATACATGAGAATCGGTTTTACTTCCGGCATGTATAACCAGTGCATAATACTTGGTCCTAGGTCCCACGTGGACCCTACAGCCTCTTTGCATATATGTATATAGGGCAGTGGGGGATTTCCTGGCACGTTCGACCATGTTTTCTTTCCAAAGAAGCCTGCGGTCAAGAGGTTCCTCTTAGCTTTGAGAGATTAAAGTCAGCGATTTTGTGTTTTTCTATGAACAGGACCAGCTCAGTCTTTGTTGGATTGACAGAGAGACCACAGTTTGCAGTCCAGTCGGTCAGTTTACTGAGATCAGACTGCATGCCATCGGACAGTGTCTGCGAGTATTTTCGTGTTACTAGTACAGTGATGTCGTCTGTACATGTCTTTGCATCCGGTTTTCTCTATATTCAGAAAGGATTCGTTCGTCGCACTAGATTCCATAGTAGTGAGTACCTCAGTGTGCACGTCGCTTGACAGTGCTGCTTCCGAAGGTACTTTGTGTCTCTGTGTTCATTCAAAGTCCTGCTTGCTACCTACAAGTGTGATCTAACAATCTGTCAATAGCTCTGTTGATTCCTAGAAGGGTTTGTACTAACATAACTTCTCAAACTGACATTTAGAAATCAGTGACTTCTAAATGTCTTAAGTAACGCTACAGTCCGGGGTTAACTTGGATAACGATAATCCCCGAGGAAACCCTAGTGAAACAAAAACAATCTCACCGATACTACAACAAACAACTTAACCTACGTTACAAGAAAAACAACCCAAAGAATCCAACTACTTGTGTATGACAGGTGGATATGTATATTTGAAATTGCTTCTCCACATTATATACATGCATCCATAATGTAGTCCCTAAAATAGTTTCAGTTCTCAAAGACTTCCAAAACGATGTCATGTCTGTTTGTGTAAGTACCGTCAGTGATAAGTGACACGTACATACCCCAAAACGTAAACAGGTTGCCTTTGCACAGATTGTTGCTCAATCCCAATTGCTTTAAACTCAAATTGCCTGAAAATTATCACTTTAATTATGAAAATCCATCTCCGACACACTACTTCTTTCGTACACATTCTGTGTAATGAAACGATAAATATTAAAGTCCCCCATCCACCCAACCTGGGGGCCGCCTTACACGTATCTAAGTTATAAGTTCTTGTACAAATAACCCCACCGAACATAAATATCTTTCATTCATTTTAGCCCATTTAGAGTTACCAAAATAAGCATAAACACTTTCGCACACACCCACATGGCCAGGGCATATCAAACATTCATGGCCCTATATGCTTAGTTGGCTGTCTTTAAGATACACTCATGTGCAGATACATCATGCACATCGGCCAAAAAGGTACAAGTAGGTAGTTTCGAACAACTCTCACTGATGATGACCACATTGGGCTCAAAGTAAGGCATCACATTTTGGGCAGCAATGCAGAGCGCCAAGGTGGTACTTTCTGTTCTCCTTTCTGCGTTTTTATTCAGACTAAAAAAAAAACGAAAAGCGAATTGTGACCAAGAAGCCGAATGTGAAATGAAATCGCACTCACTTTCGCTCCACTAAAGGCACTGCTCTCTGGACTTGCTAAGAGATTAATCGGTTACGAATTTCGAGTTTCCGCATGCAGTCAGTGTGGACCGTCTTTGGTATATTCCTACTCCTACCATTCTTTGTTTTACATTTATTTTCCGGAAACCTGGCCAACGGTCTTTGCGTTTAAGGTTACAAGGTATGAGCCCGTCACACTTTAACTGAAGCAAGAGCATAATACTGCAGATTCGACTGGACTGAAATCGAAACTTACATATGTATGTGGTTGGTGGTATGGGTTTTTTGTCGCTTTTGGCGAATAGTGAAAGCGAATCTTACAGTTTCCCCTAAAGTATATTTCCGGATAGTGGCGCACACATACATGCATAGGTGGCATGAATTATGGAACTTAATTAGTAGCCAAAGGTGGGTTTTGATGACTTAATTGTGGCTGAAGGTAGTAATCACCGGCAGAAGAGATAATGGCCGTTAGAAAGCATTCGAATGCAGGAAATTAGGCGCTTATTTTTCGTTGATTTATAGTGCAGATACGTGGCTAATTGGGAAATGAAGCATTCAACAAGTTAACACCGAAAGCCATTCCGGAACCAGGAATTTCGCACCCAAATATTGGTTAGTCTGCTGTTAACTTGAGTACCTAAATGATTGTCTGAACTTGTTTGAGTTTAAAAGAGAATACTTGTTCCTTAGGACATGGGAGTACCTTACGCATATTAGGCCGTCGACCATGGAATGCAATGGAATTTTCCCAAATGTTTGGTTTCCTTCTCGAAGATTCAAAGCCTTTGTGATTGTTATTCAATGGCTTAGAAGGCACAAACACACCATCTGCCTAGCCTAGCATAAGACTCAAATGGTTCATTTCCTGTGACAAAGTTAGGTTCAGGTTACATTGGCTCTCTCAACAGGTGTGCAGACACACTTAGCCAGTAACGTCAATTGTGAAGCTGCGGATCACCAGGGACTAATTAAACCAACTAGAGCGAACAAGGCTTGTTACGTCTAAGTAGGGAGCTTTTCGGTGGAGTAGTCTTTTATGAGACAGAGTTTGGCAAGTGCGTAGGAGATGAAGAACGGCCTTTTCATCCTTGTCATGAGCTTCTGTAGAAATCATGTGAAAAGAAGCTAATCTTTTTAGCCCATGTTGACCTATCAGACAGTCTTCAGTAAGAACATGGATAACGTAGCTGATCTGTCGTCGCTGCAAAACCCAGACCAGATGTCTGAAATGTCGCAAGTAGAGAAATTTTTCCATCTATAGTTGGCACTACTAAGAACGTAGTACCTTAGCAAGAGTTTGCATGTAGCAGGGGGCGATTCTGTTAGTCGTACCAAATTTGGTCAGCCTTGTTAATGTCTATGTGGCCTGGCACCCAGCCATGTCCAGAGCTTGCACATAGCCCTGGACATTCACTTAGATATCAAATTCTGCTCTCGAGCTCGCTTTTGCAGAGCTGCTAAGTCCATTGTACTCATGAATGACATCCAGCTGTGTCTTTACTTCCCTGAATGTCAACATCATTTCCGTATCCAAGCAATCGCGCGGACTATGGAATCACACGACAACCTATACTTTCAAAACCAAAAGAAGGAAGTCCACTGAACTTTCATCGATCGAACGGAAGTCTTTAGGGGTCGTGTGGGATGTCTCACCGTCGTTCGCAATGAAAACTACTTTGGGTTGTAGGGGAGAAAGCTGTGCACTACCCCATACATTTTCTTAGAGGTGACAACGTCCTTTGGTACTGTACACTGGACTGTCTGGTGGTTGGTCGTTGCATATCTGGCTTTCGGGAAGCGTAGTCTGGGACAGGTCAACCAGTTTCTCAGCTAAGGCAGAAATCAGTTTATCGTTCTTAGCTTTACAGGGAGTACCTCCAGCTCATAAAGGATTCTGAAATCTCTTGCACCGAGGGGCTCAATAGATGCCGAGTTCATTAGTATTTGGCTCCTCAGCATTAATGATCTTCCAATTGTGCGTCGAAAGGTCAGAATTTTGGATACCTATGAGCCGAGGAATATCCTTAGGGATTAGCGATGGTATGCAGTCAGCTGAATTTTCGTCACTACAGAATAAAAGTTTGGCGCCAGTCCGATGCCAAAGTCATCCTCAAAGGTCGGCGGCCAAAATCACTTTTCCACTGTTCCGTCATTTGTCGTCACTCTGGTCAATAATACCAAAGACAAAATGATCCTTCGCAACCTCATTGAAGATCCAAGAAACCACGTGGTTTCTTTGGCCTTCCGTTGTAGAATGATAATCTCTGGGTTGGACTGACCCACCGATCCCTTACAAGAGTGCCCTTCCGAGACACGTTTGCTGCTCTAGATGTTGAGAAGAGATCTCGCCCCACTCGAGAACTCTTCCTAGTTCCAGTTACCTTCCCCAGCTCTAGAGCGACCTGGGATAGAGCTGGAGTTCAGCTTTTTTGTAGGACGTCCCGCTTCAGCAGGTCGGAATTCGTGTCAGTCAAGACGATGACTTTGAGTATTATCATCAATACTCAGTCTATAGAGCTGTCTCTCCACAGTCCTTGTGACACGCCCAATTGCATGTATATGTTGTGGACTAGCCCGAAGTTTTTTTTTGTTTGATGTGCATTTTCAAAGTTCACGCTCAGATCCAACGAGTAAGCCGGTAAGAAGTGGTCCATCCTCAGCAAAGCCAGGTTTACTGGGATAAAGCACTCTGACGACAAGACTTGGCAAGGCACTTGAACGAGCTCGTCCTTAGACATGGCTTGCTATGTGCTCACACCACCACTGGAATCAGGTTGACTGCTCTTTAGCTCGGATCGCCCTTTGGAATTATGGGGCCGTACTGACCATCTCCACCGCGGCAAAGTAAGTAAGTCCACACTAGAATGTATAAAGCGATGGTCAGAAAAGACACACCCTCCACACCTGTCTAATTTTTGGAGAATTCCTGACGAATGTAGCTTCAATGACTTCCTGCCTAAGTTAACTGTCTAAAGGTCTACCAAGGTCAGCAAAGGCCAAATTTCTTTCATTTTATCCCCAAAGATGTATGATTTCCATATGTGCATATGTAGGTACAATCCTATTGCAAATGTGCGACAATCACGCAATTGAATTTCTCCACCTGATAAGAATCTATCCCATCAATAATTCATGCTACACAATTCAGAGCTATAAAATCAATCGGAGATAGACTGTAAAAATGTCACACATTCGCAGAGCATCACCTCACTGGCGTTTGAGTTTTACGATTATTACCCCCCCGCCCGTTGAATATTCATGTTCATTGACAAAGTATCTTAATATGATTGCTTTTCTTTCTATTCATGGCTTTCAGCGAGCGCAAAACAAAAGACGCCCACATCCCACCACAGTCATGGATGCTGGATAAAAGTGTCAGACTACCCAGGTGAGTGCATCTTCCGCACCTCGAAACTAAAAAAAAGAAAAAGAAAAACAGACACACAACTCACGTTTCGATGCAGACAATGAGTACGTCTTGACTGGCCATCGTTAAAGCAATTTAAATAGATTTCGTTTACCTGCTGAAAGTCACCCACTTCACATATGTACATATGTAGATACTTCAAACTCAACATGATAACTCAATTCACACACGTTACAAGCAAATAAATCACTTGGCTAAGTATAAGGCGGCCTACAGTGAGTAGGTATTTCGGCAATCTCCTAATTAATGGCTTCTTTTGCCGGGACACTCTCACATTTTTCGGCCCTCGATGTCCTGGTCCTCATCACCAGGGTATTAATACAAATAATTCAATTAACAATTTCAGATTTCGTTTCTCGATATTACAACTTAAGCAATAACCATGGGGCTCGGGGGCGGTGTGGAACGGTCAAACGGAGCAAAGGACGAAGACAAGGACGACAACGAGAACGAGAACGAGCGAAAACTAATTGATACCGTGACATTCTTTGCAACGTAGCTCTCGAGACCATGTACATCATTAATCTTCCATATGTGTTTCCAATTTTCGTCGCATACCACCAGCGAAATCCTTTTCGTTGTAAGCAACACACAAGAGGATTTCCGGGAAGGAAATACTCCCTCCCAATAAATTTCACCAATTGTGATGAATCACGTATTTTCCCGAACCTACTTACGTATGTATTCGTATCTACACCGCGCGTACATACATTACAGATACATTTCGCATCATCAGCGGAATATTCTTTATTGCAAAATTATTATTATTTAATTTTTGTGTAAATGGCTAGCAGCGGCGGCGGCTGCAGAGTGCAGACTCCGTAAGTTATTTTCAAATGAGCATAACTCCGATTTGATGGGAATATATCACAATAATGACGTGATAAGCATTTGGCTCTCGCACGCGGTGCTAGCGCATAAATCCTGCACTTAAATATGTTCGGGGTCGTAAAAGATAAATCACATTTATTTGATACAGATTTACAGAAACAGGTATTACAGCTGTGTGCTTGTGGCTGGGATTAATTTCTAATTCGTCTTCTTGCCCGTTCTCTATGCCGTGGTTACCGTTGAGGCACTCACACATACACACACATATGTATGTATGTATGTACAGCAATAAAAGAGAATAGTAGTAACCTCTGCGCATCGCTCTTACATGTGTGTACATAAAAATAGGCATGTATCTCGCCTCGGCCCCAAACTAGGCCAATAATAATTAAAGCGAATACGTGCTTGGTTATACTAACATAACTTATAACTACGAGATGCCAGATACTTGAGGATGGATCTGCAATTAGGTTTTATGTGGTTTTTGGTGAGTATCTTCGAGCATGTCCTTAGCTGTACATGATGCATTAATCTAATATATGGACTTATAATTTGTCTAAAGGGTTGCACATGTCCTCTTAACTACAATTTGTATGTTTGTCCAGTGGCGAATGCCAAAAGTGTTAACTCGGTTGATTGATACACTAGCTGGGCTGTACTAGGGGGAAATAGCGGTCCTTCCACCTTCTTTAGACCACTGAAAGTGGTTTTGGGGACTCTTCGACCCCTGCATATGCTGACCAACCTCATTGTTGTATATGATTGCCTTTAACTTGGTCGATATCCCTATTACGTAGTACAACTTATACGTCTACCTAGCTTCTTAGACACAATTGCAATATTTGTCTCTCAAAACAATAGAAGGTACATAACTTCATCCACTCTTGAAGAAGTTTAGGACTCTGAGCCTTAGAACGGGTATTGTTCGACATAGTGACGTCTACAATATGCGCAACGCTCTACGGGCAAACCTCTAGTCCTATATTTCGGTAGGATATTGAAGGCTTTGTAAAAGTGGAAGCCAGTTCTGGTCACATGGACTCCGACAGACCAGTGGGCAGTACTAATTGGCAGAACTCTAGCAAGATCTGTCCGGTTTCTATAGATGATGGTGTTCTATTTCAGTAGTATTTGGGCTACAACTGCCTGGATATGACCCAGTTCCGTACCATCCTGCCATCTACTATTAGCTTTTGATAGATAATGCGCAAATTGTTAACGTTTACAGCCTCAGCAAAGATGCTATCCCAGACAGATCCCCGCCTCCCTAGTTTATCCGCTCAATCATTTCTCTCAATATTACTTTGATTCGGCACCTAAAGGAGACTTATTCTAAACCGATGACCCAGAGAGGAAAGTTTTTCTTTGCACTCTTCTACTCAAGGATTCCTGGCTGTCAATGAGGATAGCTATGGTGTTAAGGAGTGTATTGGTTCACTTAAGTATACCGCAGGCTTCTCGTATAGCGAAAACCTTCGCCTGGAAGACGTTACATGAGTCAGGAAGCCGGTGTTGTAAACTCAGTCATACTTATTGAGCAGTGCTCAGTAGAGATGCATCTTCGCTCCTCGGATATCTTTTGTTGATGACTGGATTGGAACAATCCAATGCGATCAAACATTGTACTCGTAGTCCTTCCACCGTCTATCAACATTATCTGCCTTTATCCGAGGCCGGTTTCTCTGGGTTCTACAGACATTTTTGTATGAGTTCGCAGTTCAGTCAACCTGGCTTAATTCCATGGGCAGAAATGACTTACAAGAACCAAAGAACCCCCTTTGAAGTATGCATCTGTCAATGAGGGATCACGATCTGTTCACACTTGACTCAGAAAGGTCTTTTCTTTATCAACCTAAGCCTAAATTGTTTAGAAATGGCTTATAAAAGGTATTCAGCAGTTTGATTAGCCAATTTTTTCTGAGAAGGAGTTGGTACACATTTAAAACCCAATTAACCTTGCTGCCATAAATCCGAGTATTTATATATATTTGTACGTAGCATTGGAAAAATGACACTGCTCCCGAAAAATTCCACTCTGCCACTAGGAATGGGATATTGCGCTGAGCTCGACATCACAAAAGTCGCAAGACAAACTGTGTGTAAGGTAAAAATGGCTGTCTGTATCTGCATGCAGACTGAAAGAGGCTAATACTGTGTAATGCGGAAGATCCTACTGACATGTATTGGTCTATTTTAGGATTTACCAAGGAAACATTGCATCATCCATACAATGATGATTTTATGGATAAAAATACAATGAAATGCTAAATGGTTTGATAGGCTGATCTTGTTATGATATCTCCGCAAGTCATATTCATACCGAGTCACATCAGAGGCAGAGTCAAATCTTGGATACATAACGTCCGAATACGTCAATAAGTCCAATATTATTGTTCTGGCTTTGGCGGAATTTTGCTTGGAGTAACCCTGCCAGACATCCAGAGTGTCCTCAAAGCTCCATAAATGTGAACAACAGTCAGACTAACATAACCAATACCAAACAAATGTTTGCTCATCTTAAACCCCAGGCTTGTCACAGACATGTACTTTGGTACTTTGAAGGTATTGATACAGATTGAATGGAAAGCCGTCAGTATAGTAATGTAGCTAAGGATCATTAATCCCAACAACAAGGCCTTCAATGAGTCCAATGGGATTCGACAAATAAATCTGTATGTCATCAGTATAAAGGTGAGAAGAAACATTTTTGCAGGTTCTGAAAACTATTGGACCCAGTATCGAACCCTGTGGGACTCTCAAGTTTTGGGCATAAGATCTCATGATTTACCCTATCGAAGGCTTTGGAGAAATCAAGGAGACACAGATCTTATATCATCACGTACCTTTGCCGTCGCAGTGGAACAGTTGTGGTTAGCTCTGAAGTTAGACTGACTTTCATTTTATAGCATTTTCTTTGCATGTATTTTCTCAAAGGCCTTAGACAGACATGGTAATATGGTTACTAGGCAGTAATCACTAGGAAGTGGGGATACGAACAGTGGTAATTTTGCAATCTTCTTTCCAATAGACTAGGATGGTTACAGGCGTAATCCAGTAGTTGATGAGATGTGTGGCCGGACTCTCTAATATATAAGTTTTCTAAACCTAAAGGGTATGCCATCAACACCAATTGCATTAGACTTAAGTACCTAAACAATTTCAGCTACTCTCTGTCACAAGTTAAACATTAAAAGGCTATTTGGATCAGAAAATGATCATTGGGATCATTGGTATTGATCGAGTGCATAGTCTTACGTTTGGCTTTTGCCAATACCGATATCAGTTGCATGTTTAGCTTCGAGGCGAACAAATTTCGTTTCTCTAACCGGGTCACTGAAGTAGCACGGTTTCGCGCCTGGCAGTATATTAACCAGTTTTCCGGGCATTAATTGTTTCTCCACCTATGGTACTGGTTATGATGTTGCTTTATTGATGAGAGTACTGCAGAAGTAAACCAAGGATACGTACTATTGCATAGACGAATTGTTTTCAGAGGGATATACTTCTCGATCAGTTGGTTAATACTTGATTGTACATAACACAGTTTATCATTAACATATGGAACGTTCGAGATCATGCAACACCTTGATAATTCTAGATGAGTCGAAACTTCAGGGTCATACAGTACGATTGGGATGATCAGAGTCTTATACAGTCCAATTCGTCGATATTGTGTGTTGATAGCATATACTTGGTTTTGTCCATGATGGCAGCTTCTGTGGCAATATTAGCGAACGCACTAGTAGCAGCCTATTGTGTTCTGTCCATAATGTCAATATCTTCGGCATACGCTAGATCGTGCCTCCGGTGTTACCTTTCGAGTTCCGCACAGTGCTTTCAAGTTAGATATTGAAAAAATCGCATGACAGCTCGTCTCCTTATCTAAGTCCTTTTTTGACACCGACGTACCAAATCAAAACGGACGTGTTAATGGTCCTCCTTAACTTTAAGTATCATTTCCCAAATAGAAGGGACATGACAGGCTTCAATACGGTTAATCGCCAAAATCCATTTGCACCGATTTACATACAAATGTACCTAATTTCTGTATCTCCTTACAGCAAGAAAATTCACGAGACATAGTACAAATTTTACAATTTGCAGTCCAGCAACTGACCCTAAATGCACTTTGCAGTTCGAAACATCAAAATCATAACTGCTGTGATATTTGCGGATGCAGATGCATTGCAGAGAAGTCCAAGACGGAATCTTCGAGACGTGTTATGAAACCTGATATGTTGTCAAAGAAAATCAAATGGAAATGAAACATGGGCGTGGTTTGTGAAACCAGAAATTTGTACATTATTATTCGATGTTTAAGAACAAAGCAAATAGGAAGTATTAGTCAAGTAAGTCTCCGGATTTTCATGGTTACATTGTCCCAACTGTCTGTGGCTCTTAACAGAATAGGGAATTGTAAAATAAACTTAAATCCTTTCTCTAAAGAGGTCTAATATTCTCTAAACAAGAATCTACAAAGCCACGTCAACGCTTTGAACTTATTCTAAACAAATCACATACTAGACCTACATTGCTTCTTTAGTCTGATGGGTGAAGGTCTTAGCTGAGACTACTGAGTGGGATTCATCTTATTAGATGAACAATGCTTAAACTTCACGGTCCTGCCTCTTGCGAACGTCTGATAAACATGAGAGAGAAGAATATACAAAATACAAGCTTTAACACAAAAAAAATTCGGTTGGCATTAAACTGTAGGCCTGTTGCGTGAATCTATAGGCTGGTAGGTGAAACGGAAAGGGTTTGGTTTGACTTGCACTATAAGGAAATCCAAGGCACCTAGTGCCCTAAAACTACACAGCTTGAAGTCCAAGCTAAAGCTATCGTTCGCGACAGAAAGAAACAAAAAACAGTTTCTCAGCTTCCCATGAAGATAAGTAATACCCCTTCGGACACATAAATCCCAAACCTGTTTTGAAAAACAAAACTGCCTGTTGCAGACTAAAAACTTTGAAACAATCTTTATATATTCGAGGAATATTCAAGGAACGGACGTTCAAGGGATTAAGTTCTGTTGGAGCATAGCTCAAGTTATACGCCCTTTGGTCTTCTAAAATGTTGTTTCTCTTTATTGTTGGAAGTGATTCCTTAAAGTGTTGCAGGTGTCCAATAAAACAGCTCTTTGTATTGGTGGCAATCTGTGATAATCTTCTTTTGATAGTTCGGCATTCTTTAGACACTGAGTTCTGTCAGGTAGTACGGCTTACTCTTACTCATGCAAGGATACAATAAATGTCCAGGCAACGTACTCCCAGGAAGAGGGCGGGAAATATAGATACGCGTACGGCGTTACCTCAAAAGAAGCATCTCGTTCGCAAAATACCACGAAAACAAATGGAAAGTACTGCAAACTTGCAAAGCTACCAACGTCATGATCGACCGTTCATTGTCAAACGAAGAGGCAAAAAAGGGATCAAGACCGGACACATCAACCTGAACAGATACGCTTACAGACTGAGACTCGGAATGGAAGGAAGAAAAAAAGCCGAGTACATCGGCGATGAATGCTCTGCAGACAGGTCCTGCCCCAGCTGAGCTATCTTAGACGTTACATCTTCGGTAATATCTTGGAGTTCGTTTGAAATATAGGATGTTTTTCAGAGTAGGGAAAAACTCTCCATCTCCAAACAAAACTACTGATACTCTTGGCTGTACAACTTACTGTCATTCTACAGCAAAGAACTTATCATGGAGCCTTGAGGAATGCTACCTGTGATATGTGCATTCTCTGTGCATCATGTTCCAGAATCCTATTGGTAGTACGTTCTCGCAGAATGAGCAACGTATTGAAGTTTACGGCTCAAGTTCTAGATTGATGTTTCAAGCCTGTCTTTATAAATGTTCTTCTCATCGTGTGTTCTATACGAGTCTAAGCTTTCATTACCTCTGGGTATTTCGATATTCAATCTCAAAGTATTTTCAAAAGATTACTGCTGAACCTTAGCTTGGCTCGTAATAGACGTACAGTAGAAGTGAACAAAAAAGGTCATGACGAACTTCTCTTAAGGATTTCCAACGCAAAGCTACATAAGGTTAAAGACCAATTGAGGAGTATACGTATCTTTATCCTATTGGCAAGAAATCAGTCACTCTTTAGGGTTACAATGGAAAATAGTTTTCCACTACACTAATGAGGAAACTCGGAATGAATTTTACAAAGGAAACATGTGGCAATCAAGAATTATTAGAGGAAAGAATTAATTAGTAGATGACGAGCTGAAGGATTCTTGCAAAACCTTAGGGTTAGCGATGGTGTAATACTTAAAACTTGAGAAGATTAACCCAAAACTTGGGACTTACAAAACTGCGATTAATTACACAGACGTAAATTGGTCCTCATGCAAAACAATCCCAACACAAATTAAGCAGAAATAAAAAGAAAGTTATGCAAAGCTAAGGATCACACCAAAGTTGGTAAACACTGGATGAGGACCGAAGATGCTTTTAAAGAAACGAACGTTGCAATTGGGTCCGCCTAGAGGGTGTGTTGATTCTTGGTAAAGATTTCAGTTTTATGATTAAGTGACAATCTGTACTAAGAGTCATATAAGCCAATTGCTCAAAGAATCAACTCTAATCCTAATAAAATTAATTACCAGTTTTCCGGCGTAGCCATTCCCAGACACATAAAAAGTAAAGTATCCTGTGGCGAGGACAAAAAAAAAATATGTGTGCCCATCAATCGATAATGGATGAATAATTTCTCCCTATAAATACGTTATTATCCTGCGGAGAGACTTGTGTACTGGAAAAAGTTTATTTCGGATTAATTCAATAATTATTTAGAAAGCAATACCTTGTTAGTTAAAGAACAATCTGTATTAATCGAAGGACACTCGTGCGCAACGGCCTTGTATTGTAATGGTCTGATGGTGTGATGGTGTGATGGTGTGATGGTGGGATAGAAAAATTTATTGCGGCTATGCGGTATTTTTAGATCCAAAACGTGCATATATTTCATGGAACCAAAAAAGTCCTTAAAGATTCATGAAGCGGAAAATAAATTTCTTGGGTTGTGCTTAGCTAAAAGAACTCTGAGAACAGTAATCACTAGTTTTGGGCACACCACAGGAGTTCGTGTATCGAATCTGTTTCCAAAGAAAGGAATACTTTAGAATACTTATCCTGAAACTGATAGCTGTCGGCAATACTAAAGTGAGATGTGTCTGTAAGTAAGTATGTATGGGAATGTACTACCGGAAGGAATTTTGAGGAAAAGAAATATTTCCCGGAAAAGTTCATTACCCGCCACCTTTCATGAAGCGCTGGCGGTTAAGGTTTGAATATTGATACACAAGTATTGAAAAACTTTTGATAGTTCTAAGAAAAACATATAGGAAAGCTTTAGGGGACAATATGATATCCCATAACTTCGAACTTTTGAGGATGTACAATGCAAAATACGATACAAATCGGTTTTTTTGTAAAAGCGCAACCAAACAGTGGGCGTGGCCACATATAATGTATGGCTAAATATGTTCGATTTCCTACAAATTAGTGAAGTTATGAAAACAAGGGCTTAGCAGGGAGCGGATTTAACAAAGTATACACTTGTGCTGCTCCTCTTTTTCAAGAAATGTGAAATCCCATCCTCATAGCTAAAAATTTAAGTCTTAGATAGTAGTACCACACCGACGGATGGATGAACGTGGTCAAATCGCCTTCGCTACTGATATTGATTACGATTGGATACATACATATGTATACTGAATAGGGTTCATCTTGATTACATTACAAACTACGTATCTACATTGACATATCCTTGGGATGGGGTATGGTTTGGTTTGGTTACAGTGGATGCTCGTATGTAACCCCAGCACACTTAGAACAATAGTAGGTCCATCGAGATACCACGTAAATTAAATATGAAAATCCCGCTCTTCCTGCTGGTGTAAACCACTTCGAGCATTTAATGAAGCGTTAGAAACTATTATTGTTTATGTTTTTCTGGTCACTTAAGCCATTAAAAAGGAATGGTCCTGGGTGGAGCCTTTCAAATCCAGCATTGACAAATTTGTCTACTTGTCCACCTAAGATTTGTTATTGATAGATTGATAACCCTAAGTTGTCTAGGGTTCATTGTCATTGGCGAAATGGGAAGAGTTGTTCCTAATGTTTCTAATTCCCTCGTCACATTGACTATGCCCCGGCACCCAACAGAGGTGAATGTCGAACTGCTCTCCATAAGAGACGAACGGCAGTTTAGAGCGACTATAGAATTGATATAGGTCGATTCCAAGTATTTGGCTATCAAAGAAAATCCAGATATCCTCAGCAGATTTCACCTTTTTCTTAAGTCTTCTTTAGTCTCCACGATTTCCGTTTGAAACACGTGATTTGGAAGACGCATTGAAAGCTAAGATTGAGACTATCAGAGTCGACTCGGGAATAGACTCAGTGTAACCTTTTTCCAAAGTGATCTGGAGTGGATATTGACGGCAGTATTCCTACCAAAGTTTGGACATGAGATGATGTAGTCCGTGTTTTCAAGAATATATTTTGAGTTTGCTTAGAATGGAGGCGTGACCAATGTGAGCACCGTGGCTTAAGTGGTTTTTGCTTTGGACTACGGAGCAAGAGATTCCAGTTTCAATCCCTAGACAATTAGTTAGATTTCTCTCAAGGCCCCACCCAACCTCTGGCAAACATCAGAAAGTACAAGTGGGAAAAGAAATGTTTTCAAATAAACAGTAGACCCCTTCCATTGATAAAACGTATCATCAAATGGTTTAACGAGTGGTTTGAAGAACCATTCAACCCAAGTAAATTTACGTTCACACTCATCGAACTACATAGTTTGAAATCGAGTTATAACCATTAAACTGAGTGAACTAGTTCCCAATGTCATTTAGTTCAGTAGATCAATAATTAGTTCACTAGTTCAGTAGTTGAACAAGCTTACCTGCAGAGTATACCTGAGTACTTGTAGTTCAGTAAGAACAACTGAACTGAATTGAGCGCTTTTTGTGTTTTGCGTGTATTTCACAGATTTATTACTGTTATTTTTGTTTAACCCATAACACAGCAGCACGAAGACATCGTTGTGCCCGAATCGTACTAATCCTGAGCAATGAACTGAACCGAAAGACCGAACTAGTTCAGTAAACAAAACTAAACGGAGCGCTCTTGTATGTACGTAATATCTCGTTTCTTGTAGAACCTGTCAATGAGACACCAACTCTGTCACTTCGGACCTTTTGCCAAACCGTTCCACTCATGTCACACAACATGGAAATATTGAAAATGTGCGTAACCACATATCTAATACAGAAATCTGAAGATAACTTTAATTTTGCGCCTGCCTCCGCCTGCGCTTGTCTCAATAACTTTTCGCCAAATACTCAACTAAAGAAAGTGTCGAACGATGCTATTTGACGGAAATAATGTTTGTACATCTCCGACGCTGTGCAGAAACCGTGACAGATTGGCTGCATTGCTGGTAAATGTAAATGTATACGTAACTGCAGCAAAACAAGTGTAATTTTTCAGTGAAAACTATTTTGTTCATCCATTTCCCCGACGCGGCACAGCGAGAAACATAGCCAAGATGGGGTTTTCCTTCCACTTTAGGTAGCTGGCGCTCTCTTAGCATTCAAACTTTTCCAAGATTCATCAGGTGCGCAAAAAATCATCCGCTTGGATCGTCTTCCATTTTCCTGTGCGACTGAATTTCATCTTAAACAATTGTTATCATAAAACTACATTTATATTTTTATGTCACAATTTAAGGGAAAGAAAGGAAAAAACCTAAAAGCGGAACGAAAACTATCTGGATGTAACTTTTGCGAGTTCAAAGGAGATTTCACTCGGAGGATATATTTTCTGAACGGATTAGTTTAGTGGCCATATATAATATTCGCAGACGTTTAACACAAAGACGCAACTTGGGATTTGTAATGCGAAGTGGTGGGGGCATTGGAGAGGAGTTTCATATTTCTCCAGTCGCTCATTTAACAAGAAAACTTCCGCCAATTTCGCTGTGTTCTTGGCAGAATTTCAATTGGAATGAATGAATTTTAGCAGACGTTTTTCAACAAAGTTGTGATCAAATAATGTCAGATAAGGTACATCCTACTTGTAATGTTTTGTAGCACAAACTACTACGCATTTCGATTTTATCCAAAGAGCTAAAATAACCTTAAAAAATTTATCGTGGTAGTTGCAATAGAAATCGTTATATATACAATGTTTTAGTACATCTTTGAAACCCGTCCTTTTCTAGTTTAAAATAAGTAGTTTCTGCTATACAACTTCGAACATTGCGTCGTTTTTATGCCGTCTTTAACTGCGCTTTAAAAACAAGGTGGACAAAACCCGGTCAAGGTTTACTTCTTGACTCCAGCATTTTCTGCCTTCAACTTGAGGATCCTCTCACGTCTGTCCTTTTTCAGTACACGTGTAGTTCCGTCGCTCTTTGTCCTCTTCTTATTGGAACCATAGCTCGAACGTAGCTTAACATCACTCCATACCTAAGAACATTGACGGCAACGATGTCTCCTTCCTCATTCGGAGAGAAATAAGGCCCGATGATCCCACACCGCACCAAACAGTCAATCTTTGTGGATGCATTGATACTTGGTCGAACACTTGTGGATTGTGTGCGCTCCTATAGTGAGAATTCTGCTTCTTGAGGTAGCCGCTGAGCAAAAAATGGCCTTTGTCCGAGAAGATGATTTTTTGGCCAAAATCCGGACCCGAACTCCCGGCGTTGTCTATGGTCACCCGGCTCCAACTCTTGCGTCAGCACAATCTTATACTGATGTAGACCCAAATCCAACTACAAAATAAGCTGAAATTACTCTCTAGCGATGCCCAATTCAATCGATCGGCGCCGAATCGACATTTCTGGGTGTTCTTTGATACTAACCGCTGCAATGGCTACGGTTTCTTCATTTCGCACCAAACTCTTTCTGGTTTATGGCTTAAGGTCCACTAGAATGTACTCACGCCTAAACTTTGACATGATGACCACGAAATTCACGTTGCTTTTTTACAACTGAGTCGGAAATTCGATAATATTTTTTTATAATTTTTGCACGTTCGACAAGCGTGTAACGATCCATGAAGGGACAGCAAACCTTACTCGATATTTTGACAGCAGGATGTCATTGGTAACTCTGACAGCTGCTGAAACATACCAACAATTGGAAAAGGTATCTATCTGGTCACCCAAAATATGATTTAGCTTTAAGAACAGATCCGTTTCAAGCTATAAGCATTTTCCGCGGTTTGTCTAGCTTAAGTGTGTTATACTCACAGGCCAAACAAGGTTTAAAAATTAGTTTTAATAGGAGCGTGGGCTTATTTCAGAATATATGGGAAGAGAGGTCTTGTGATTCTTCGGACGAATGAATATGTTTCATTATAGTATGACGGAATGGCGAGTATGACTATACTTAAGTGTCAATTAAGATGTCAATAGCGGACCTGAGAGTCTGAATGACTTTAGATGTAAACAGATGATCTTTTTACAATAAGATCAATAGATAATAGTTTCCTCTGTGAACAACACCTTTGTACTTACTTTCATACATTTACATTCTATGTAATATTCTGTTGATACCTTTGCGAGTTGTGCTTCTTCATCGTTCAAGTAGGCACAGAGTAGTAGCTTGAAACAAGATTGTCTTGCGAAACAACAATGCTTGGCCCATAAGTCATCAGTTGATAGTAATGTCCACTGTCTCTGTGTTAATAACCCTGGTGTTAGCCCATCTGTTTCAGTTGATTCTATGGATTGAATGAAGCTTATTGTCTTATGGAACTGTAGAGTATATTAACTTCGATACATAGTTTATGACATAGTCACCAGTTTTTCGACCTTACACTCTGAGCTCGGAGGATAAAATTTGGGACCTGGATTTCCGAGAAATAGAAACAAGTACAACTGATATACATCACGCCCACTTTTTCATAACTTCTCTATTTTGTATGAAATCGAAAATTTTTAGTTAAATATTCAAAGTCTCTACAATTTGTCCATACATTGTTTTAAGCTTCGCCCACTTTTTTGGGGCGTTTTCATAAAAAAAATCCGGGTTTCATCAGAAAATCGGTTTCGATGAAATTTTGCATAAAACATCAACAAACATTCGAGGATGCCGTTGTAATTTGATTAAAAAAATGCTGTGCGGCCACGCCCACGTCATAAGGGCTGCATAGAACAGAGGATACTAATTTTTGAATCTTTATTTTCAGAAAAAATAGAAGAATCCCATGCCTTTACATTATCCATTCTATTGTACAACGTAGTGTATCTTATCTTGTTCGCGTTAGGGTTCCCTATTAGGTTGAAAAGGCTGAAAATGAATACTGTGAGGCTTAACGCATTTCTGGAAAATGGGACAAAGATAAATGTTAGCTTCCATTTCAGCTAATACGAATACATAAACATTTTGTTTTGTATAATTTGAGACACGCTTAAATAGTTTTTACAATAAATTACGTAACATCCATACACGAACGATGCAATTACTTGTTATGTATGTAATTAACTTGTTTGGTTTTATGTTTTAAGTTCATTTTCTTTGTTTAATAGTTACAGAAGTCAGAAAATATTTAAATGCCATAACAAAGGTAACAACTCTCTGCAGTTCTAGGTTACTTGCATAATTGGTTGAGTATGTTAAATGGTCAAAACATATGCAAATTCAGTTCTAGTTTGAACATTGAACAATCATATAACAGCAGACTATTTCTTGTTTTCTTCAACAAACCTTGATAGAATGTATCAGATAATCTATTTAATCTTTTTTTGGAAGACTGCCGAAGCAGTCTAATTCAGTCCCTTCCTATGAACAGTGTTCAAGTGGTTTTGGCACTAAAAATGGTTTCGATCTATGATAGTACAAAAGCATCCGTGGAATTGTTGAATGGAGGGGTCTTTATGTACCTACATACGAAACTGTCTTAGGTTTTTATTGTTATAGTCCCCCTCTTTGGAAAGGTAAAATAGGAACTACAATACCATTCGATTGCCAAAAAGACTTTTACTTTTTTTTCTTGGTTGCGCATAATTCAGCGAATGTCTGACAAACTTTTGGGAGTATAAGGGTCCTGAAAGTAATACTTTTTGGATATGTATTGAACAGAAGATAAAAATCTACCTTACACTAAACCATAAATTACAGAAAAGGTCAGAAAAGCTCATATTGAAAGCAACTTGCGTGATCTGAAGGGTTGGAACACCGATGTGAACATGATTTATTTTTGACAGCAGTGGCAATTCATGGCTTGTCATAGGCTACATTGCTAGTGAAAGCTATTCTATTGCATTTCGTGACACTTTGAGGATAGAATTTGATACCGGAGTGTACAAATAGGTGATCTTCATGGTGATCTTCATGTCTTTCTAATTATTTGATAATTATATCTAATGAAAGGCAGAGCTCTTTTGGCTTCTCATATTTGTACAGTGGTCTTGATACTCTGAGTGGCACAATGTATGACTTACTAGAACCGAAAGCGTTGAATTTCGATATAATTCACACTGAAATTTTGATCACTTTCCAGGACACGTCGTGTGTATGTGCCGTCTAACTTCAGACAATTGAAACTTGTCTGGGAACTAGTGCTTCTGCCTTTGTGAAACCCATAAGATTTGATTGTTCTTTAGAGTTCTGTTTTCCAAACGAAGACGTCTATAGTCGTACTCACGTTGACCTCTGTTGTAACTAAAAGATGGTAGTCAGTCTGCTACCAAGGCATCGTTAATTTCTTTGACAGTTCATGGAACAACTCAGAACACAATTACTAATATTGGTATGATTATTTGGGATCCAGCTAACATGTTGGTCACATGAAATAGGTCCGCAACTTTCTCTCTAATAAACTTGGTATGACTTTCCAGAATGCAGGCGAACGACGGAACTTTTACTATGAATTTATAGTTACAAAAAATTTATTACAAGTCTACGATGCTTGGTAAGAGGGCGAATATTTTTGGAACCTCTTCCCTTACGACTGAACCACCTTTGTTCGTATCATCAGTGCTGATGTCGTGAGTGATAATCACTAAGCCGGCGAAAGTAAACAGGTTCGCTATAATTCAAGAAATAGACCACAAACAATCCAGGCCGGACTCTGTCTCTAGGCAACCTTTCACGTGTAAGAAAACATACTTTCCTAATCTTGTGTAATTATGTAATCCCCTTGAAAAGATAATAGAGGGGATAGAAGACAGAAAATTATTTGATTACATTATCAAAAAAAAAAAAAAACACCGAACCAAAGAATTAATTCTTTCAGCGAGTGTCTTCAAAACACAAACTCAATCTATCGGTGGGAAATAGGAAAACAAAATAAACCAAATATATTCTCATTAGGAGACCATTCATCTTCCACAAAGTGACAGCACCAACATGGAACAGCACAACTCAAATACCCCCAGGCAATATCTAATAAAAATCTTTTCTTATGTCATCGAGGGTTTTATTCTTTTTTACAAAGTTCTTCACCTTTGGAGCATACCCTGGGGCCGGCGACACGAGTGAGCGATGGCAAATACTTTATCCGTAGCCACATTTAGATATTCGCTCTACCGCACCTAGGTGCGTGTTGTGTGTTCTCGCGGCTGTTATTTAACACAGATGATGACCGTGCAAGAGGTCAATCAATATAAAGGGATTCAGAAAGCCGCCTCGGGTTAACTTGAGAACGGACTATGGGATAGAATTCGCATTCATTACCCGTCCAATCAGATTTACAATTTAAATTGGCCGGGTCAACGGTCTACGAATTGCTGGTGATTCGTGTTAACGAACTCTTGATAGAGGAAGTCTTAATTTTTTGAAAACTTCTGAACATTTCTGAACTGAGATATCGATAAATTGATCCAAAATGACGATGATGATGACATCGATTGCACTTTCGATTTTGTCCATCGCGGATTTCAGAGGAAACAGAATTGTTAATTGTGAGGAGAAAAATCGAAAGTCGTTGCATAAATGTTCTCGACTTCACACATACGTATGTACGTACTCACTTGAGTTCAGATGAAAGAATTTCGAGCAAAAGATACACACGGTTGAGGAACGATTGCATAACTTCAAAGTGAAGTAAATGTTTAAACTGTAATTAATTGGTTTTTATGTTAATACCGTACTCGTTCCACAATAATAAACCCAAATAATGGCAGACAAGTTGAATTTTAACTCTGTAACCATTGACTTAGGCTGCTGGCATGTTCGATAACGACCTGGAAATGCTTTAAATTGTGTAGCAAAGCGCAACATGTTGTGCAGCCCTATCTGATGATGGTGTTGTGTGTGGTGCAGTTGCATATACATATATGTAGGTATTACACTCGCCTGTGTGCGATATCGATTTAGGAAGCATAAACTTATGGTAATGATGTGTGCATCTGCATTTGTGTGCAAGTTCATTATGTTCGAGTACGAATTTTGAAAATTATTTGCCTATTAACATCATCGCATTATCTGTTGGTAAACTGGGAAGAAATATGTCTTTGATTGTGATATCCTGGGAATGGCCGAATTAGGGAATGTACGTATAATTGAAAAATGTGTTTTAAACTAGACAGTTATGTACTTTGGATTGTGTGGTGTGGTAATAAAATTTGATATACTATCCTGAGACCTAAGGCCTCCCTACATATCTGTCGTACATACTTTGAAACAACTGGACGTGTATTAAACTCTTTAGCCTAGCTGACTTAGTTGGTTAGCTCAGATTTCATATATGTACACAATTTGACCTAAAAATGTATCCCCCTATCGGGAGATGGCATAACTTTTGCAAATGGCGACAACTGTCAGTTTCGTTCTGATATTTGTGATAACCCATAGCGTACTCAATGACAACACATGTTTCATGGGTTATACTCGTCAAGATCGTGGAATACACTATCTGAGTCATTTTGGGCCATAAGTGAGTTCCGGCGAAGATTTCCCGGGTGTCCTACGACAACTGGTCAAACACGAAGGCGTTTTGCCGCTAGCCTTGGTGAGACTGGAACAAAGTTTAGCAGAAGAGAATATCGTCGTTGTAGCTAGACGTTTTTTTTTTGGGGTTTTATGAACTCAGGGATCTATGAGGACAAGCTACAGACTTTCTTTGTTTATAATTTATTCGCGCTCATGGGTTTATCGCTACCCTTATAGCGCGGGCATTGTTAGAGTATTTAGGGAGAGAAGATAGGAGATATCGAAGAACGTTGGTTTTAAATGTTTGTAGATTGTAATGTGGTGATGGGCGCCGTGGCTTAAGTTTTAAGTGCGTTGGACTATGGGGCAATAGGATCGAGGTTAGAGCTTCGACATTGAAAATTTAGTATGCCTGGTCACGCCAGTAAGTAAGTACAGGGCTAAGCCTCCCCTGGCCAGTTCTTCAGTATGTTCGTTGGTAATAACGTTCCTGTGACCTGGAGTAAGGGTTACCATATATTAATCGTCTAACGAGGCCAGCTTCTTTCGGCATTCTAGTACTAGATGGATGATATGATTGCCAAGGCAAAGTCTTTGATAGCAGCTTGTGTGACTTGATTTGGCGACAGCCCTCACGGATAGCAAGTAATCGCATTGGGAACATGCTGACACCGTCCGGAAGTCTGTAATATTTTGTGATGTTTAGGGATTCTGGAAAAAACACTTACACTGACCGTTTTTAACCGTTTGGTTCGGACTGTTCGATTGATATTCCTAATCACCTTCCCGTCTTCTCATTATTTCCTTGTATGGAATTGTACATCGAAAAGCTTTGTGGAGTTCGTTCTGGGGATGATACATATATGTACGTCTGTTGAGCGTTTGACGGTCCAGTATAGGATCTGAAATGACTCTTAGTGACTTAACACTGGATGATGATAGGGAGAGTAGCTGATCGTTTATTCGAAGAAGCGTGACATCAGGTATTTTGGCTTTTGAGGTGACAAGTATCAGTTCTGTTTTATTCGGGTTGCCTGCAAGTCCGCACTTTTTGGCCAGGCGGTGAGTTTACACATAGTCTGCTTCATAATCCCACTTATCACGGAAGGAAACAGTTCCAAAACTAATATCACCATGTGGTCACCCGATTATGTTCTTTCTCTCTCTAAACATAAAAAGAGTCTTTTTATGACTGTTAGCCAAGTAAAAGTAAAAAAACATCGCATTGGCTTGTTTCTCAAATAGCGAATAACCAAGGTACTCCTTCCTAGACATGCCTGAATAATTATAGTGCTAATCATAAAAACTATCCAGCTACTTTAATAGTTTTCTATACCCAGCTCCATGAGGGACTCCAGAATTGCCTCAGTGTGTATATTGTTAAACACTCCTTCTATGTCTAGAAAGGTGTCTAAGGTGGGTGCTCCTTATGGTGATGGATGTACTACTGTTCGCAATATATCATGAAGAACTGTGTTCATAGATCTCGCTTTGCGGTAGGGATCCTGGGATTTGGAGAGAGATTTATCATTTGTTATTCGCAGATAGTTATGTAGAATGGGGTCGAGGGTCTTTAGTTGGTCTGAAAACTTTCCCGTTTTCGTGTACTCATCTGTCCACCTTCGGAATGAAGATCACTCTTACTCGTCGCCATGTGTAAATACCGTGCATATTTTGTATGCAGCTCCTAAATAACCTGTGTGGGCCATGGAATAACTAGCTTTTTTATATACATACAGACTTACACTCTCTCGCCAGAAGATCGATAGGAGTGACTCCCACGACTACGAGAATGGCTGCTACCGGAACTGTTCAGTAGGAACTTGCTAAACGGAGGGCTGCTGGATCTTTGTATCCCGGCCAGAAGTCTGTACTTTTGCTGTCTGAGCGCGTCTGCCCAAATCTCACCGCCATACGGGAGTATGGAAATGATGACACGTGCAGCTTTTTCTAATGCGGATTTGATCTGTTTCCAGTTTAGAATCAAGAGCCATTCCCAAGTACTTTGCTGCTTCTCCGCTGACTATAACCTCTGGTCCTACTTGAACGTGGACGATCGTTAGTATTCGTCTCTTAGTCAGGACTATATCCATCTTCGCCGCTAGGGTAAGTCCATGGTCTTCCACTCGTCTCATGACCTGGTACAGTCTTCTCCGTGCAACTTCAATGGTACTTGCAGTGATCACCGCACCAATGTCATCTGCATACCCTACGAGGAAGGTTTCGTCGGCTATGTTCTGAGAATCCTGCTGAGCTATTGCGGTACCTTAAAGTTATTTTCGAATGCGTTGGACAAGTCATTCCACCAAGCTGAATTGAAGGCATTTCTCACATCTAGGGTTGCAAACACGACAACCTATCCTAAACGGTGATGTTCTCGTTGAACAGATTGAACAGTCTTTACTACATTCTCTATTGTTTCTACAGTGGAGTGGTATTTTCTGAATCCGTGCTGTTTTTTCAGATTAGTCACCAGGGCAGTAGTTGCTGTAAGTCGCGGTTTGAGCATATTTTCTAGGAGTTTCCCTTGCAGTGTCCAGCATAAACAATCTGTAGGCCGATGTCGAATCAAGGTCTCCTTTTCCTTAACTGATGAGTACTAGTCGTTGTGTTTTCCACTTCTCGTGAAATATTCCACTTTGGAGGCTGCTGTTATACATATTCAGTAAAATCTGAGACCAAGTTCGAGCTATCAGCACTTATGCTTCATCGTTTCGTTGGGCTAATGTCAGTTCCTCCTTGGTAAACAGTGGGACATCCTGTCCATGGGCCGAACAGGTTGGGTGGGGAAGACCGCGCCCATTATGCGATTCTTTTTTCTACGTTCAGTCCTGGACTGACTGCTTGTCCGCCCAGCTTTCGTATCACCACCATAGCTTCATCAGGAAACGACCATTTCTGCATTTATCGGATTAATTGACTCATCCGAATGCCGCAATTCCAAGTGTTAAAACCCAACTACAGTAATGGGACAAGATTTACCTCAAGATAAACCTAATTATTTCAAAGGAAGGCACCGACCATCCCCAAAACCCAACCACTTTCTGACACAAAAAGTTTCAAATAATTACTGTTATTTGTTTCTCTACGCACCACACCACACCACACCGCACCGTACCGCACCGCACCACCCTTCAGTCAAGTTAAATTACTTTCTAAGGAACATAAAAAAAAAAAAAAAAAAAGAATCCTTGAGCCTGTTTGTACAGTGTAGATACATACATACTTAGATCTGCAACTCATTTGCATTTCTCGTTGCTACCTCACCTCTCAAAGAGAAACACTTACTCTTTGCGAAGAAATTTTACCCACTGGGTTATACAGTGTACCTTCTCAGTGGTTTTCCACCTGGAATACACAGGCTAATGTGCTTGGAATTAAACAAATGTGTCGGCTTTTCACTTCCAACTGAAATTAAAGTTAAGATTTCAATTTAACATAATGTATCTAGATATCGCATAACACCGTCGGTCGTCGGTCGTCGGTCGTCCCCAACGGCAGCAAAATTGCTAATGTAATGATGTTGTAAGCAAATCAGATGCAAATTTCCTCTCCTGGTCACCTTATCTACATCTGATGAATGTGCACAAGTCCTTTTTAACAATTTATTTATTTACTTTTTTTTTGTTGCTTCTTGTGTAAAAGTTTAAGTTCTTGAGCATGTGTGTTTTGTTTTGTTTCAGGTCCGTTGAACTCATCGCTTTAATTGCAATCTCGTGTACGTTCTTTCTATTTATGCATACAAAAAATTTGAATACACGTCTTCGTGAGATGGAGGTGAAGCTGCAGCCCTCAGAATTTTCAGCACTCGGTCTGACGGGGGAGCATCATGCCAGCGGAGGAGACTCTGGTAAGCAGAAAATTGTTTTATGTGTTTCTTTTGGATTTCCTCTGTGTCGTGTCGTTAATGAAGGCGAATAGATGTAACTGGAGACAGAATTAACATTCACGAAATTAAGAATATTTAATTGCTGTTGAAAGCGTGACACATAGACAGCGTACTTGGCTCTTTGTCGTGTTTTCACACATATGACAGGGGCAATAAGTGTTTTAGGGATGTGTGCTTAAAAAAGGCGTAAAGATGAGTACGAAGTGTGTACTTGCCCAAGATTTTATACAGGCCACATTGTTATTTAATGGCTCCTTTGAGGGCGTACTGGCAGATGCTAATTTTATGGAGTCATCTTTGCCTGATTTGTCAAGGATTGGCGAAAAGGATTACAGGGATTTCTTATGAGTATTATGCTTGTATTTGGTACATAAGCAGCTTTTCTCGGGAAATGTGAAATTACAATGCTAAGATAGTCCCCCAAAAACCAGGTAATGAGAACTGGCCACAAGAGGCTCGGTATCTACATACATCAGAACAGGTCGACACCTCCCGCGTTGGGAACTGAAGCTAGTAGCCGGTATTAACTTCGGTAAAGAGGCTAACAGTAGATGGTCTTCTCTAGACACTTGTGTTATTACAAGAAGTTTATAGCCTTGTTTCGATAAGATTCAGACCGGCAGAACTACTTAAAGGGATAGTTTTGCTATTGGGCATTACACCTCATGACAAAACTAAGGCCAACAAAAGACGGCATGTCATGGATGTGAAGATGAGGAAGTCAATGAGGATACAATACACTTTCTCTGTCACTACCCAGGTCTAAGATTTAAATTTATCGGACGACACTTCTTTCACGACCTGAAGGAATTTTCAATGACATCTTGAACTTCATCAAATCCAATGGGCAATGGACATCACCTCTCAATGGGTATCACAATGGATTCTATCACTCTCCTACCCGTGAACCTAACCTAACCTAACCACTACCCCTACATTCTTAGATGGTTAACCTGGTCTCAAATACATATGTCCTCTCATAGGTAGAACATGGGGGCTACATGTGCAACCAACACTCGGGTCATTGGTGGATCCATTGTGAACCCCTGTCGGGGGTTTACCTGAAAAACAAATACAAGGCTGCTTGTTAGCTTTAAAGTCGCTTTATGGCCTTCGTGATCCATCCCCAAGTTGTTATAAATTTCAAGATGGTTAATGGTGGGTTTTCCGACAGGTCGCCCAAATCTTCGAATTGGTATTCGCCGAGAACCACTCTTCTAGTTCTGCATAGGCTTGGGCCTTCGCAAAGGAAGTGAAAGATACACTCTACTGCATCCGTGTCGCCACAGTCTCGGCAGAGGTCATCAGTTTCTACTCGCATTCGACTATGGTGGGCCGTCATGAGGGTGTGACCGGAAATGATCCATGTGAAGAGTTGGATATGTTAACCATCTGGAGTTGTCTTCTACTAGCAAATCCTAGAGTTAGTTCATTCTGGAGCATGTTTCAAGTAGGGTACCGAATTGTGCTATGAAACAGTGTTCAGATGGTGGGCATACCAAGTTTTTATCAGAACAATAGCTCATTTCTGGTAGGTGATGAATAACAATATTGAAACAATACACAAGCTTCAATCAAACTTATACTTTTTGGCTTTTTTTTTTGTAATAGGTCAAGTGTGTCAAGAGCGCGAGTGTTTAATCTTGACATTCGCCTAAGAGTATGCCATCCTTTCTGCTGTGAATCAGAAATGAAGAGAGAGGATCGGATAGTGGTTTGAAACTCAGGTATTGCTAAATTTTTGTACGCCCTTCATTTAAGCAGAGTACACCCTATCAGTTCTGAATTGATAATTAAATGGGCCGATCCCAAAAATCAAGAGCCACTATAAAACCATACAATTTTTCGTGGATTTCGTGGTTCCCATACCCAAACTCACGAACAATTTTAAACTTTTATGAAAGTTCTTCGCTCCACTTTGGAACCATTCAGCTTGGAACGTGTTTGATATTCGATACCTAGTAGGTACTTGTTTCCGCATATACGACTCATATTATGTTCATAGTAATGTGATCACGACAGGCGAATCTTGAAATACTATACTTAAAGGGCTTCTCCCGTTAAGCACTAGACCATATTAAAGACTCTAAGGCTTTTATATTTAAGAGAAGTCCCCTATGTTACTTTCGTCCTTGATGTCCACGATGCTCACCAGTAGAGCAATTACCTCTGCTGCCTTGAGAACTGTATGCTTCAGAAATTGTTTTTTCACTTGTGGCTTAGGGTCTGCAATAATGATGACTTTTAAAGTTTTGGTCTCATGCTTTCGGTTAGTTTGAGTCTATTCTTCATAAAAGTAGTTCTCAAACTTATCCAAGGGTCTTCTTAGGATATTTCTCCACTTAGCAGCCTTGTATATGATTTCGACTTCTTCTCACCCTCCTATCTTTTTTCTTCGATAACTCTTCTCATCTAGTTTTCGCGAAGCTATCTTGTATCTTTTCTTCTTCTCAACATTGTATCTTCAAAGGTAGTTCAACAACTACAAACGTTACAGAATTTGTCTCACCGGGATTCAGTGGATTTGAATATGGCAAAGAAGTCGATGTAATAGCCACTTTAGTAAAGCTTTTTTTTTAAAGTTAAAAACCCTCGCTTTTAAAACGAGCTTCATTTATGTATGTCTTCTTACTTGGATGGTATGCAATATAAAGTTTTATTTAGACCTTATGTTTCTAGCCCTATGAAGCCCACATCAGCTTACCATACTTCCTCAAGCGTTCTCCGTAACCACACAGGAACTACTCCCTCTGCAAGGAACTAGTCCCCTTAGTCTACTCTTTACGCGATTTAGGTGTTATCTGCGATCGAGAGCTTTACTTTCGTTCCCACATTAACAACATAATAAATAGGGCCAATTCTGAGCTTAACTGTATAAAATGTTGCACGAAAAAATTACCTTACCAAATCATTATAGAAATATCTCCTTCGTTCAACCCATTTGCCGGTCAGGTTTGGTCCCTTTACTACCCTGGCCATATTCGTCGTATGGAAGCCGACTTACCCCGATCGTACGACTTACCCGTACCCTTATCGGTCTTCAGTCCTTCGAAGACCGTCGCTAAATAATATATTTACTCTTCCTTCATCAGTTAATTACACTGATCGTACTGCATCGGTCTCCTTTAGTACCAAACCGCGCAACTTGTCCACACCTATCACATTCTCATCACACTAATAGTGGCTACGATACGCCAATGACCAGAATAATGCGGAAGTTCAAAACTCTTTCGACCTACACCTCAGCAGAATATCTCATCGCAACTAACTTTAGTATCATTCTTGCCTTTCCCAGCTCTGTCTCTCCCTGTCTTAAATCTCGCCGTCTTTAGTTTTACAGTTTAGACTGTTTAAATTGATTTTTCTCGTATTAAGCTAATGAAAATCCCGGTACAGTTGGCGGCAATGTAATTCAATTCAATTTAGACAGGAAGGCATGCCGATGGAATTCTGCTTCCCATAGCATACTAAGTATCTATCTGTAACTATCCACAAGGAAGCTCAATCTTTCTATCAGCAACAAGTTCTTTTATTCGATGATCATCGATTACTTCCAGGTTACTAGAGATTTCCCCTCCTTTTCGCATCATAGATACCGCTTGAAAGAATTACTAGTTCACTGTCTACGTGTGTAGCCTACTGTATGGATTTGAAAGTTATGAAATTCAGACATCCCACGGAACTGCGTCCACGATAATGACTGCAATTGTTGACCTTTATGAAGGAGTCTACCATACTGTCAGTTAATTGGCTAACAACACACAACACGTGTCTACCATCACTCGAATTATGGTCTAATTATAATGACATGAAAAACCATAAATATCGGCAGACAAAGTTATGTACACACTTTGGATTAACTGTAAGCTACTTAAGCCTTGCAATCTTCCAAAGCAAAAAGTACTCATGGATACGTTCCAAGTCCAAGTTCAATGTTAGGTAATACCATAATCTCATGAGTGGAACATCTCAACGCTGCAAAGAGCCATCTGCTTCGCGGACGATCCATTCAGGTCACGAGCAGACGGATACCAAAACCAATTTATCCAGTAACCAGCTACATACGACCTGAAGCAATACAAGCCATTACCCCAGCACTTACCTATACGAGACCCATTGGCTTTGGATGAATGAATCTCCGGAGCAAGATGTATTAGTCCCCTGTGTGTGTCATGAATGGAAATTCGAAATGAAAACACGGCGCGATGCGCGGATTGTTGTGTGGTGTGGCTGCACATCTTCGCCAAATGAATCTCTGAAGTACGTGCATTGTCAAGATCAGTTACCAGCGTGACATGATCTTGGCAATGTGAAAATGCGAATATAATGGAATCCATTATGCGAACACTTTTTCGTTGTCGTCAACAGTGTTAATTAATATTTCTCAGTCGCTGAGTACTTTCGTGGAAGTGTTTAGCTTAAACCCACCTTGAGGCCACATAATCGGGCCTTTATAAACCGCAAATAACTTTGAGCAACTAGACTGAACTGGGAGAATAGATTTCTCTGTACTTGGCCATGGCCCCTGGGATACCACAGTTTTTCGCATCAATGACTCGTCCGATTGAATGTTACGCTTGATCAGGCCTGGCTTAGAATGCGTAGCCTCTTTATGGTAGAGAATCTCTGTCTCGGTTTCAGACTCGAATTTAATAAATGGACGCAATTGTTTCAGGCAGAGATGGCTCTTCTTTGGAGAGGTGATTATATTTACTGCAACCTCAGCTAAAATAAGCAGCTCAGCACTTAGTGACGCCGCCGTACAGTGTGAAAGTCAGTTGTTGTTCCTCGATGAACATTTTCCACTTTCTTCGCACGATGTAAAGTATTACGTGAAAATAAGACCGCGCGTCGAAAATGTCTCAGTTGTGTACCAAAGCAAATAATTGGCCAACACAACGAATCGCGACGAAGGTATCTGGAGTGTTAATCGCCGTTGGTACTTACACAGGTGTGTTAGTACCATTTTTTTTGAGGACAGGTAATTCTTTTTCAATCTGTTTACTGCGGTTACCCAGACTAATTGTCATCTGTCACTGGCAGTAGTTGCTCATTCGTTCCGCAGTGATTAACAGTGCGATGTGCGTTGGAAATGCAGATGTTTGGACATGGAATTGGATGGAAACTACACTGTATGTGCATATCTGTAATGAAATATGGTCAGCACTGAAATTGGAATGTCTTTTGGTAGCTTGGGGGGTCTTTAAGGAACATAAATCCATTCAATTGTACATGACTTTCTCGTGGTCTTAATACAAGTTGGCAGAGACCACATTAATCAGTTCCACCTTTCAATTGACAGTTCCATACACATAGCTCAAATGCTTTGAATTCGTTAGTGCAATAAATCAGAATTCAGGGCTCATAATTCCATATCCAGGAATTGTGACCTAAAAAATCTATATCATTAACAAATTGGAGTTAAACTGCAAAGGGACAGACTTTCATGACAATAGGAATGTCATCTGTAAAGAAGCATGAAAAACTCTTATTTTTTGGCAGCCCCTTTAGAAACTGTGAGTGATGTGAGGTTCGAAGTTCGATTAAAAGCTGTCACAGAGCATCTGACACACATCCGAGCGCATAACTTTTATGAAAAAGTTTTCAGAAACAAATCTTGGCCTTTGAACAGAACCATAAATACTAGGATCCTCCATTCGTGTAAAAACTGTAGCATGCGCAACTGAGAACTGGTTGGAGATACACCTTTCACCTTTCCGTACCTGATTTGAAATCTGGACCTGGGTCATTGTTTCTCCTTCCTGCGGACAAGAGGCCATAATTGGTTACCTTGGTGAATATAAAGTGAATTTTCATAATTCGGCTGAGCGAAAAGTTAAGGCTTATTACCTAACTATGCCTTGAATGAAAACTCATCACCATTAAAGATCGTTATGATATTGGTACAGATATGACCGGAAGCAACCATTCCCCGTAAGCTGTTGTGTTAAATATCCAGCTTTCTATGATCGGGATAAGACGGTAAGTAAGAGAGGCTCCAGCGTTGCTGCCACTCCAACAAGCTTGCGTTATGTTCTGTCGTGTCCGCTACAAAGGGTAGCCGACCCTCTTGTCTGTTCTCTAAGAACTTTTTCAGCAGTTCTTCCATCAGTATGTTGATGGGTAATATTGCGAGATTAGCACCGCTTCCGTTTTATGTTCAGCTAGGGTAAGACCGACTGATGCTAGCCACTGTCGAACAACTGCAATGGTTTCATCGGACAACTTCTTTGAGCAGTTTCGCTGTTACAAATATAGAAAATCCAAAATCCTGGTATTTTAAGACGAAATATGCCATCATAGGTGCTGTGGCTCAGTGGTTAGTGCGTTGGACTATGGAGCAAGGGGTTCGAGATCGAATCCCAGTCGGGGAACACCTAAAGTTTTTCACGACCCCACCTCTCGCGAGCGTTTGACAAACATCCGAGAGTAACAATAGTCCTGAGAAGCTTCTCAAATAACAAATTGCCCTTCGGACACGGCATTAAATAGTAGGCCCCTTCCATTCGTGTAAAGAATATAACACGCACAACACGAATGGTTGTGAGAAGCCAGGCTCTGGGTCCCATCGATCTGTAGCGGCAAGTATATATTTATTTTTATGCCATCGTACTTGAGGAATCATAGTATTGGTTCCAGGACAGAACCTTGCGGGACTCCTCCAGTTACTGCGTCTTCCTTTACACCATCATCTCTTTCATAGAGCACCATTCTTTGTTGGAAATAGTTTTAAAAATTTTCCTGATGTAAGTTGGTACTCTCACATTTGGAAGCGCTTCAAGTTTCTAGCTCGCGGTGTTGGAGGCGTTCTTAACGTCCAGAATTATGACACAAAAGTACCTCTTGCCGCCTCTTCTCAATTGTCTTCCTTTTATGACCCTATTCGCTTTGTCAACTATTTCCTTGATGGCAGACAACTGTCGAGAGTCCAGATTCGTACTGATGTGCTGATAGTTCACCTGCTTCTTCAATTGCTGCTTCCAACCTAATACCGATGATGCGCTCTAGCATACAAAGTGGCACATAGGCCGATGGATCTCCTGCGGGTTTTCTTCCCTTGCATGGTAGTAGGAGCCTCTGTCTCTTCCATCGATAAGGAAAAACTCTCTTACTCAGAGAGGCGTTATAAGTCTCTAGAAACAAGTACATTCTGGCTTTAAGCGCAGGAAAAGGTCTCTGCTTAGATAGAGGGCTGTAAAATGTCTTATGAAGTCAAGATAAGGCGTCATGTAGCCTGTTGTCCATACATTACCCACATATACACTCTTGGCTGCCGATTCTTGTATAAAAAGGTCTACTCGAAGTAGGTTAAGGATGATCTCGAATTCGGCCATTGGCGGTGTTCCTATTTGACTGGTTGCACTGGTTGGTAGTTGGACTCTCGTAATGCCTTTTAAATTGTTGGGCTTGTTGGCTTGCCAAGATTTTCATTGGTAAGTACATGACTTAATGTTATCTATTTAAAAGGTCAGAGTGTGGACAAGGGGTTTGAACAGAAGTGGACATAAAGTGGAACCTTGATGTACTCCTTCTTTTTGTGGTCTATTCTTGAATCGTACATGAGCTATGCTTAAACATTTTACAATTTTCTCAATAGTTTGGACAATAGACTATAAGATACTCCCAACACTCTTACATTGTGTCATGCTCGTCGCAGGGTTAAAAACTAAGTCAAATAAATAAAAACTAAAAGTAAAATTAAGGTTTATTTTAGTTCTGTACTTTCAATTTCGTACTTTTTCTATGTTTTTCTCTATTTATTTTATTTTTTAAAAAATGGCTGTCAAAGAATTTGCTGCGCATTGTTTTTTTGTTGAAAGGAAAATCAACTCCATTGTGATTTTTTTTGTTAACAAATTCTGACGAAAGTAACACGAAGGTGATGCAATAACAATTTTTGCTAAAATTCATTTATTTCACAATAAAAATCATCAATAAATCTGAATTCACTTTTTAAAGCACAAAAAAAATACACTTTTCACAAAAAAAAAAAAAGAAAACACCGACTTTTTTATGGTCAAACTAAATTTTGTCACAAAAATTTATTATTTTTTGGGAAAAAAAACACAAACCTTCTCCTTTTACTTTTTATATTGAGATGTGAAAGTCTTGTAATTATGTCATAAAAAATTACACCGCATACTTCATTATTTTCAATTTAATTCACATGGGCTTTTTGTACTGTCTGTGGACTTAAGGATATTAGTGTCACTATCAAAATATGACGCTAATGACATATCGCGATAATGACAGTCCACACTGATCACAGTAATGGCTTATTACAAAGTATACTCACTTTCTCTTTTTGTGCAGACTATTTTTGAAATATTTTTTGTTAAGAATATCGTCACGACACTAATGACTTGGAATACAAATACGAACCACACACCAGTGAATTGTCAATTTTGAGTTCTTTCTTTACATACTTATGTATGTATATGGGTGTGAGTCTTGCTGATCTAGAACAGTTCAAAGAATTATGCAAATTTCGAACTCAAATTTTACGGACACCCGTTGCGTAATGCAAATGATGAAATTTTGGGGACACGTTTTCACGGATAACATACATAATTGCTAAGCTTTGGTTGGAATTACTGGGAAAAGAAAACAGGAAGCTTTTTTTATTAACCCAGTTAATAGCTAGTAACCCAAATTATTGCGGTCTAGACCAACAACGTTTGTTATAACAGAGTGGTGAACGATATTTGAGGTACTTTTCTGTTTATAGATTTTTTGACAGATGACGCGGGAGTGCTGTTAATGTGGTGTCATGGTATTTTTGTACAATATTGTTTGACATTTCATCCTGGAAAGACTTAGCCCGGCACAGGGTCTACAATTTTTTCAGCTGTATTACCAAAAACAGCGTTATACGAGGAATGTATTTCGTTCACTTAGAGGAAGTTATGCTCCACATAATCGGCCTGCCGAACGCACAATTCGGTGTAGCATCGAAATTTTCATTATTGCACACTACCCGACCAAATAGACCACATCCCGCATGTAATGACGAAAATATTGGAGCGGTAGCTGAGGTTTACGCAATGACTGTTCTCAACAGTTTGGATTGTCTTATAGAAGGTGACCAGATAGTAATGATACTTTTACCACTTGTTATGCTTCAACAGCTGTCAAAGTTACCAATGTCATCCAGCTGTCAAAATATTCACTAAGGTTTGCCATTCCATCATTCATTGTTCCATGCTTGTCGAACGTGCAAACATTTTTAAAAAAATATTGATATTCCGGGTCAGTTGTAAATAAGCAACGTGAACTTCGTCGTGAGGTCGGCCGTCATCATGGCTTGAATGTGCAGGCAATTCGGCGCACCGTGGAAAAGTTTGAACGTGACTACATTTTTTTAGACCTTAAACCACCAACCAGACAGAGTTTAGTGTGAAATGAAGTAAACATAGCCGCCGCCGTAAGAGTCAGTATCGAGGAAGACCCAGAAATGTTGATTCGGTGTCAATCAGCTGAATTGGCATCACCAGAGGGTCAAGATGGCTAATTTTGCGGTTGGATTTGGGCCTCCATCCACATAAGATTATGCTAACACAAGAATTGAAGCCGGACAATGCCGTGAGTTCGCTAATTGCGGGCTGGAAACGGTGACCGGATATTCAGATTTTGGTCAGCATCGATGTATCCGAGTTGGAGTTCCAAGAAGACGGTGCTACATGCCATATAAACGACGCAACGCTCGAAGTTGTGAAGGAGAAATTTGGCAGAAACGAAACGAAAAAAAATTAATGGCGTAACCTTCTTTCTCCTCGTCAAAGAGAAGCGCTTTCTTAACGTACTTAGTACATCAAATATAGGTTTCGCAGGTTTTTTTTTTCAAATGTCCTCTTTAGCTCAATAATGTTCGACATTAACTCAACGGGTAGTTACTTTTATGATACATACAGATAACTGATTGTTCGTTCTCGAGGCATCTATTAATAATTTTATTCAGGAACATTATTATCCTGATTACACCTTGTTTGCTACGAGTACCATACGTCTATACTTTACGACCTCATTGACACCAGCTACCCTGTTATTACTTCATAAAAAATATCAGTTCCGAGTTAATGCTGGGATAATCCGACTAATCATTATTTTATTATTTTTATCCTCTAAGTGAAGCTTTTAGAAGGTTAAGGGGTTAGGTGAACATTTTTTCGACAAAGGTTTTCTGTGACAATTTGGTGTATTCGTCGTTCCTCTGCTGTACGTAGCACGAGCAAATGTTTTAGTACGCAGTTTTTGGCTAAAAAAATGAAAACAAGTAAACATTTTTAAAAACTTCTTCTTCCAGTTGTTGAGTCACTTAATGACTTAGTCGGTCTGACCACTTATCAATTGCAGTACATACCTCATGCATTCGAAAATTCTCCACTCCTAGGTCAAGGGCGTCCTTCAAAGACTCAATACTTGGATGACGAGTAGAGCAAGCCATAGTCTCCAGAACGGACCATAGTTTGTAGTCTAATGGATTGAGATCCGAGATACTAGATGGTCAATCATCCGTAGAAAGTATGGAGCGAGTAAACGTATGTAGCTTTTTTGTTGACCAACTAGGATTGACGGGATCAATTGGCTTCAAGTCTCCTAAAAACCAAAACTCTCCCTATTTGGCTCGCTGTGCTCGTAAGCTTAAAGGTTTAAATTTTTCTATTAGCGCCGATGCAATTAGTCCGCATTAGATGGCACGGAATTAACGCGGATTTTTTATTTTACATTTCCACCACACAGATACGCATATTCCGTTTTCCAATTTCACAACTATTTAATTTAAGTTCAAAGTCATTGAAAGTGCAGCCGGAAACCACCGCCATTGTGGCTCGAAGGTTGTAAAAACCAAAATATGCTCTCCACAACGTTTAAAGTAAAACATTTTCAATTGCAATTACATTCCGGGTATTTTCGCATTCATTGCTTGGAAAAGTGTATATTTCATTGATTTCCATTCACGACATATCCGCTTTTGAAATTGTAAATGATACCGTTCATCTCTTTAGTTGTGAAAACGAGAATTCTGAATACATAAGAACAGACGAATTGCATTTTTTTACTTTTTTTTGTGTCTATACGGAAGCAATTCGGTAGTCAGAAACCCCCTTTTTCGGTTTCAGTAGTTTTTAGACAGTGGTGCTGGTGAGGATAGTTTGTTTTCGAATTGAACTTTTGAATGGGATATCGGTTGGAGTATTTCCAGGGATTTGAATTTTCGAAACTCCATAGTGTGGGATTATGTGCGTTCGTACACAGCTTTTTTGTTGAAATTTTACGAAGGGAATAATGTTCCCGAAAAAGCGATAGATATCTAAAATGTGTGTTCGATATTGTGTACATTTTAATTGACATTTAAAGCAGACTTGGTGCCATGCCATACACAAGGGTTGTAGTTTGGCAGAGGGCCAAGTTTCGGCCATATTTATACATGCGGTTGACAGGAGTGTTCATAAAACAATAATAAGAATCTCTTGCTTTTCGGTGGAGCCTTTTTTCATGCACAAAAAATGATTATGAGTTGCATATGTACCTTCATGCATATGCACATGCATATAGGGATTCAATAATTTAAACATAACATTCGCTTGTTATGTTTACATTATTCCAACAGCTCATGGAGAACTTATGGTCCAACACCGTAGAGTTTACATTAACACCAAGGTAAGCAATTTTCTTAGACAGGTAGGTGGGTGGATAGAGAGAGAGAGTGAGGATGCCGAAAATAATCGTCAGAAATAGTTTAGATCCAACCCGTGGAGTTCGAATAACAGATAGTTCTCTAGTTCTTGTTTCACCTATCTCGATGAAATTCACGATGAAAGCTTTTTCTAGGCTGTGCTGCGTGGTCCCTACTAAGGCCGCCATCTGGCAAGGAAGTAATGTAGAGATTCTTTCTAATTACTGTGCTCTGGGATCCAGATGTGTGTTATTGTTGAGTGGACTCTTATTATTCTAATTTATTTCGAACCGGCATTGCTCTATCAGTTTAGACGACATGGTGACCGCATCACTGGCTTTGATAGGAACTTGAAAAGGTAGGGATTATGATTGAATGTAGGAAGATCGTTCAGCCCACGGCATCCTTTGATATACTTATGTATTTAGTTGGTTAGGGAAGATGACTGCGCGTCGCCCGTGTAAATACCTATATAAAGCCGATGATAACCCATGAAACAAGCTTTAAGTGTTGTCTAGGGATTGAACCTGGAACTCCTACATGTTCCAAACCAAGCAAGTTACGAACTAGCTGCTAAAAGGCAACGTTCATACAGATACGTTTACAAAAGCGACCAGATGGTCCCTGTTAAGATCCCGAAAACACATATCCTGTACAGGGCCTTTAGTAGCTTTGACTGTCCTGTCATTGGCAGGAGTCGATGTTGAAAGGAATGGGTAAAACGCACTTACCACTGTTACACTAACTTACTTACTTAGGTGGCACTACAGTCCGGTGTTGACATAGACCTCAACCAACAAGCCTGTCTAGTTAGTACAACGGTTAGGTGGCGCTGCAGTTCGGAATTGACCCAGGCCTCAACCAACAAGCCTCTTGTGTTAGCACGGTTTTTGGTTGAGGTCCTCTTCCACTTCTGCGTGCCAGCTTAGATGAAGTCTTTCCCCACTGCGTTCTCCTTTAGGGTTTCGTTGCAAGACTATTCAGGCCAGAGCTTTGATGTCCACTCACTCTACAAATCCTAGCCAACGAAGCCGAGTGATGAGAATTTATTTGTGACCAGGTCTGTGCCTATCGTTATACTGCTCGTAGAGTTAGCTGTTAGAACTCCTCCTCCAAAGCCTGGCAACGCAATCGGGCGTCATCATCAACCATCCAACATACCACACAAACTATGAACTACAGGACCTAATTAGAAACATTTGCTTAATGACTGAGATAACTGGTAGGTACTTCAGGGCTACGCCTCATTAGAATCCGGCTAATAATGGCACTAACTTAATTTCAAAACCCATTTGCACGGCCACTATCTAGATTAATGCTTTTTAACATCTGCATCTAAAATTCTTGTCCAAAATCTGTCTCGGGATCAAAGGTGTCGGGCAATTCATTTGGAACAACCGAAATCCTTGTCAAACGACTGGAGTTGAAACTAGTCGTTGTTTTTCCGTCTAAGCTCTGAAATATTCTACAACATTTCGTAATGTGTGTGCATGGAACACAAACTACCCTGGTAAGGACCAATTCAAAAATTTTCCACAATATCCCTGAATGTGTGTGCGATGTTTGGTCTCAGTTCACCTCCCTTTAGCAGTATTGGGTAAACGATGCTGTTATCTTTGCTAGGTGTCCGAAAGTCCCATAAAAAACTCAATATACCGATACACGAAAGCTTGCCACCAGGCAAAACCATCACAGATTCGTTCCATAACCCAAAATTCGATGTCAACCAACCGATTTTCCAAAGGAATTAAAATTGTCATCCACCATCGTCCTACGCTCCTCGTTTATCCAAAGGACAAAGTGAAGTCTGTCAAATGAAGTAAACATTTTCAAGCTATATCCGATCTCGTGCCATTCCACCGTTTACGATATCCTCTAAACTAGCGTCAAATGGGCTTAAATACACGCTCCTTTGTAGTCTCAAATGTCATTTGCATAATATTCCTTTGCGCTCAATAATGTATCCGTTAAGCACAGACAATAAACCAGGTCAACAATTCATTATAATGGAGCAAGTACCCACTACACAAAACCTACTATATATCAAACAAAGGAAATTGTGATTTATTCCCGTACTTGACACCCTTAACATACACAAAACAAGCATCGTTAAATTCTGCGCAGAATATACAATATACAATATACATCCATTAAAATCAACTCAAATTTAATGAAAACAGATAAAAAATAAAAAAGTTCGGTTCGGTTCGGTTCGGTTCGGTTCGGGCTACAGCATCCAGATCTAATCGCACAGTGCTCTGCTTCAAGTATCCATCAATGGAAGCCACCATCCATCCATCCAGCGACCGTGTTCTTCGTCCTCCTTCCAATTGAATTCGACAAGAAGACAAAAACCCAGATACGTATACGATATATTGTGATGCGGTGCAACTCAGAATCAATCGAAACAAAAGGAAATATGATAGACAGGTGTGTAGGCTGATGAATTAACAACAATAGGGAGGCATCCATCCACCCGGGGGGGAGGCGATAACGAATGGAATGGATTTCCGCACGATTGAACGATTTCTTTTTGTAGCTCCCCCAAGAGGTACCAGTACGAGTATGTACTCATGTACTCATGTAATGAGAACGCTCGTCTTCTGTGCACGGAAGCTTGGCTGCTGGAAGAATGCAAAAGTATCCGCTGGTGCTGCTAGTGATTAAGTTGATTGAAGTGTTTTCGTGCCAGGGGCCTTTGTCTTTGGGTTGTTGCATGCTTTTTCGTCGGGGCTTCAATCGACGTTTGTCTTTCATAAATCAACCTTCAGACAATGGCCTGACCACTGCCATTAGAGTAATTTACCGGGCGGTACTATTGAGGTCGGGGTCTAGCCTACTATCATCATCATGCCAATAATATCTCCAAACAAATTGCACTCTTTGCACAAAGTGGAGCGCTTATTTTATGCAGTTTCGGACCGATTACCGCTGTAAAACAAGAAACCATAATTTTATTCGCGGTACTGTGACAAAGTGCCTTTCGAAATACAATTCAGTGAATGGGGATGGCTGGAATGAAAGTTTGGGACAGGTGTTTATTCGATTCATTGTCATTTTGTTTTCACCTTCACTTTGACGAATTATGATGACGGCAATGGCGTGCGCATCTAACAAAGATGGTCACGCTAAAACTGCACTTGTTAAATCTGCTCACGTGACTACTGATGACTGAGTTCATGTTCACTGAAATGGGTTATACATGTATTTATAAGGTAAAAGCAACCTAATTGGCTTATATCCCTTTTGAAAGATGGATTTCTTCCTTCTTGCACTTGGAAAATGTATGGGGAAGAGAAGAGAAGGGACCTTGAATACCAGTAGCGCTTTGCTTCTCAAATTAACACATATTGAGTGCCTTGACTTAAGTGCTAAGTGCGTTGGACTATGGAGCAAGAGTTTCGCGGTTCGATCCCCATACAACACTTAAAAGTTTTTATACGGCCCCACCTCTCGCGAGCTTTTGACAAACATCCGAGAGTATATCTGTCGTAAAGAAGATTCTCAAATCTAAAATTGACCTGTGGACACGGCACTAATCAGTAGGCCCTTTCCATCTATGTACACTACTCGAATGCTTGTGACAAGCTAGGCCCTGAGTCCCATGGACACAAAATTTGTATTGGTCCTGCTAAATCGTTTCGATCTGCGAAGAAATACTCGCCTAGGCTTAGAAGAACAGGATGTGGCATAGTTTTCTCCTCTTCCTCGTCTGTGCAGGCTCTACGTAAATCGTTGAAGGTGCACCAAGTCTCCTGGCATGCCTGCTTACCATACAGTGCCCCAAGTGAGGGCGTCAACTATCTTTCGTAGGGTTGTTGTCCTATGAACGGAAATAAGTTTACTGGTTTTCCCAATATATGTACTTGGCAATCTAATGGCTGGGGTATCTAATTGGACCTTTATTGAATTAATTGGTGCTGATGGTTTCCACCTATAATAAGGGGTTTCCCTCTATCCCTGGAGCTCATTACAGGCATACGTCGCACCTGACTGCGATCTCCTTAGAATATCCGCGGTATTGCTTTACCAACTCGGATCGAGTTACTGGGGATTCCAAGGCTTTTATCGCAGGTTTACTATCTGTACAGTAGAACTGCACTCTATCGAGTTAATCGAAAACCAAGTCCCACATTTACAGACTGCTGTGACTTCTGCTTGAAACACACTAAAGTAGTCTGCAAGTCGTGTGGTGATGAACAAATCTACTGCCCTGGAGTAAGCTTCCGTATCTATTCCAGACGTTGTCTTCGATCTTTAAGAAAATCTTAAGATTTCTGTCGTAGAGTCGTTTAAAATTTCACCCCGTTCTCAAGCTAGTTCCGTTGAACTTAAAGTCCAGATAAGGGACAATACTCGTATAGTTCGAATTACTAGGAATAGTGTTATGGCCGTTTCATCTCCATCTCCAATAACTAGTTGCAAGAATTGCCTAAACTGATGAGATGAAGAATAGTTTTTAGGGAAGCCGTAGGAGTGGTCTAAGGTTGTCCGTTATTCAGACCCAGGATAGCCTTTGAACCTTCTAGAGTATTGCAACATTGCTTTTCTTATCCAGTGCCGTCCACCAGACTATGACTCCGTACATAAGGATTGGTCTGACTACTGCCGTTCCAGTGTGGGTCTATAGCCTTCACTTTTTGAATAGAGGACAATCGGTGTTTTTCTAGCACGGTCTTGAATATTCAGTTTCCAAATGAGTTCCTTGTCCAGAATAATTGTCAATACACTTGGGCCTAGGTAGAGTTATGTTTGGTATTTTGTATCTTCTTGTGAACAGTCTTGAACAGATTTACTCCGAGACCAACACCGTCTGTCGTATTACATAGACCTTCTGCTTAAGCAACAACCTAGCTCATCATGGATGAGTCTACTTTTGACCATTTGCTCCATCCAACTTTCAACTCAAAAAGTGCAGCAGGTATAGATCGATGGCGATTTAATGTTCGTGCATTGAGTCCCACACTCTCTGTGCACACCGTACGACGACTGGGACTATGAGTGTTGTCCACTAGCATACCAGTCTCACGAACTGTTTGCACAAACTTGCGTACGTCAGGCGCGGTGGGTGCTTCATTTCGGCCAAAACTTCTTTTCAAATAACGACTCATTTCCGCGGAGGTATGATTCTGATACTGACTTTCTGTGAAGATTTCGAGCAGGAAACAGCTGTCAGTGTCAAAATAACCTATGATTTAAAAAGATGGCCCGCCCTTTATTATCACTAAATTTGTCATATTCACGAACGTCAATATTTCGGCCAATTGGTGGAAAATACAAATTCCGCTACCCCCTCTACAACTTCCGTTCTTCTTCTGTTCCATCATCCTTAAGCTGCGGTCACACATCCATAACTACTTTTACTCCAACGCTACGTTGACAGATGGTCGGAATGTGTGAACAGCGTTGCAACCACAAGAATTGTGCCTGTAGCCAGACGACTCGCAACCGCAAAAGTAACGATGTGTGAACAATTGAACAGTAGATTGCGATCGCTGCAGACACAAATATTTATTTTCAAATATATATGTACATACATCAGTAAGCAGAATTTTTTTAAGATAGGTATTTCTGGGGATGTGGGCGCTGGATTATGGAGCAAGGAGTTCGAGGTTCGAATCCCTGTCGGAACACCTAAAAGTTTTTCACGGCCCCACCTCTCGTGACCGTCTGACAAACATCCGAGAGTACAACAGTAGGCCCATTCGTGTAAAGGATGTGAGACCTGTTGCGCCAAGTATATTTATTTTTTTTTTCTAGGGAGGCCATCTATTGGATTTGTCGAAAAGGCACATCCGACCTTTTGAGTCTGAACACAGGGCAAATAGTGAAGTTTTGTTTTCAACTTGGTAAAACTTTTATAGAAACGTTTCAATTAATAAACTAGTTATTGCTTATCCTGCCGCAGAGTTCATGATTCGGATAAGGCCCAATCACTTTTTTACTCCCAATACAGCACCAGTCAAGTGGATTCTGCGTGCGGTCATTATGGCTTTGGATACGAAATCATCCTCTTGTTGCACCAGATTTAGCCGAACATGGGAGTTAGTTAATCTCACTTGATGGTCAACTTGCACTTTATAAGGAAACTTCTTCAGGTCTTTCACTGTTGTTTGTGAACTCTTTCGGATGTCCTCGTCCAGAGTAATGATATTCTCGGCCTTACGAGCGATACGGAGATGGGGATTACTTGTGAGCCAGTTTGCACGAGGCGCTCATGAAATTTGGTCAAATAAGCAGTAACTATAATTCCGCTTATTTAAGATGTGTATCATTCAATTGCTTGCTGTTGAGTAATAGCCTTTGCCCGCTATTGTCTTAAAAAATGCATGGCATACTTGGCGAAACCCTTGCCTTAAATTTTTCTCATGTCAATTTCTCAAGAACATTTTCCACTGCTTTGGAAAAAATCATTTATTATACCCATTCATAAGAAAGGCCCAAAAAACGATATAATAATCTACTATCGACCTATAGCCAAACTGTCATTTATACCCAAACTCTTGGAGAGCATTGTATACGCAACACGGTTTCGTCAAAGGTAGATCAACAACCACCAACCTAACAGAATTTGTTTCTCAGGCGCTGTGTGCATTTGAAGATGGTTGCGAAATCGATGTAATATTTAGCTACTGACTTCAGTAAAGCTTTTGACAAAATCTCACACCCAATTATTACTCTGAAGCTGAGAGCTCTCGGTTTTTCACCAGGCTTTATCAGATCATACCTTGAAAATCGGCAGCACGAGGTTATATTTCAAAGACTCCTATCCCTCCATCTATGCCGATGGCATGCAAATCTTCATATTCATATCTTCCACCACGGACTCTCGCTTTCTCCAGGACGACCTAAACCGATTTTTTATCTGGTGTCAAAAAAATCATCTCGAACTTAATACCAGCAAATGTCAATACATGACGTACTCCCGTAAAAGCCTTCCACCACAGCATAGGAATTACTTTCTCTGCAACGAACCTGTCCCTTCAGTCTCATTGTTGCGCGACTTAGGTGTCATCTGCGATAGGGAACTTAACTTTCGTTCGCATATTGACAACATTCTAAGTAGAGCCAACTCCGCGCTTGGCTTTGTGAAACGTTAGTCTAAGGAATTGTCAGACCCCTACGTTACCAAATCACTTTATATCACCTTCGTCAGACCCTTCATCGAATATGCCAGCCAAGTTTGGTCCCCTCACTATGCTGTCCACGTCCGACGTATTGAAGCTGTCCAACGCAGGTTTATACATTTCGGCCTCTGGGGTCTTCCTTGGGTTGATAGTTTCAATTTGCCTCCCTACTCCGAACGCCTGAAACTGATCAATCTACAGTCTCTCGAGAACCGCCGTGAAAATGCCAACCTTCTATTCCTACATCATCTAATAACTGATCACATCGACTCGCCAGCGCTTCTTGCATCGGTCTCATTTAATACCAACTCCCGGTGCCTTGGGTCTACTCCCCTTTTCCGTCTTAGAACTCACCGCACCAATTATGGTTATAATGCACCTCTCCCTAGAATGCTTCGTTTGGCTAACAATATGGATAGCTCCTTTGACTTTCACTGTAGCAGAATATGAGTATGAATATCCTTCATCGTCGCTACAATTCCGCCTAACCTCTGTCCCATATCTCCCCTCTTCTAACCCTACTCCCTATTTTTTCTTTTTCTTGATAGTTTGTAAGTTTATCTTTAGCTTTTAAGTTTAGATTGTTCAAGTATAGCTTACATTAAGCTCAATAAAGTGCCGGTAGAGCCGGCATCAAATCAAAAATAAAATAGTCTATCCGTCTGCAGCATAAGTGTCAAAGCCAAATTTGACAACATTTGCAAAAATTATGACACATTTATGACATTTATGACATTACTTTTGCCTCGTCTTGTACATATTGATCTTTAAATTAAGTTTTTCGGAAGAACAAGTGCATGCGCCCTAGCTTCTTCCAACCACTCGTATCGAAAGAGTCTTGCAGTTTCATACCCTGTTGGGAATCGTTTTTATGACGGTTTGGCAGACGCTCTTGAGAATTGTCTGGGACTTGAACCTTGAGCCTTTGGCTCAATAGTGCAAAGTGCTAACCAATGAGCCGCGGCGCTCGTTGGAAGAGGTATTCAGATTATATTCCAGTCGCGACTCATGCCGTTGGTCAGTATTAAGCCAGCCTCTCTCATACTCGATTCCACTGACAGCGAAAGGTGTATCTGAAAGTATTAAACCACGGGCGATAATTAATAATACCGTTACCTTATTATTCCAAATCCATTCATTTGTTACGCACTTTCAAAACGATAAGACTTCACTTACCTGCAACAGATGCATTTCCTATCTTACGTCCAACAGCAACCAAGTCCTACGAAGATATTGGACGCTATGGCTATTTGTCTAAGCGAACAATCAACTCCTTTCACTTTATGCAATTAACAGATACATCATTTCTTAGAATCTCCTGCAGACAATTAATCAAGATGCACTAATCCGGGCAAACAATATTTCTCATTAAACAGACAAAAATAAGCGAAAATTTTCAATTAATTTCAGATGCGAAATTCGTAGGCGAACGAAAAGTTTGGCTTACTTGTGTTGCATGCATGCAACCCGGAAACGCCTTCCAATGAAAGTTTTGTTTTTTTTTTATTTTTGTATTTCTTTACTTGATGCAAAGAGATTGTTTTGCACAGGAGACTTCCTTCCCCTCGCGAACTGGTGTAGAGTAACTTTCTTCCGCGATAAAACCAGATCTGTATTTGTAGCACATAGTGGCAACTGGGATCGGTCCATAGCTGACCGATGACACCCATTTGTGGTCATTTGGTGCAGTTTAGGTGCCGCGTCTCCAGGTGACTACTTCGGTTCCTCAATTAGGGAAATCATTGATGTGAGATAAATGGTTTAGCTGCCACTGAAACTGACTTGAGTTTCAGGGTAGAAGGAGAGAGCAGGCCCAGAGCTATGAGCGACTTCTTTGAATTGGTCGACGTGATGGACATTTGCTTAGTATAGAAGTAGGCTGAGCCTGATTCAAAGTCTTAGTCTTCTTAGTCTTTTAAGAGAGAGAGAGATCTCATTTAATTAACCTTGGGTTCCTAGATGAGCTCAGCTTGAGTTCAGGTTGAACCTGTGCTTAGACTTTCTATGCTTTACTAGGCTGGTTAAGTTGTAAAATATCCTTACCAATTATCGAGACATAAGAACTATGTTGCTGATGTTGATAAGTATGGCCTTGTTGACAGTTAATATAAAAAGTACGGTCATGCATCAAGAGTCTTAAAGGGAAGCTCATTGCATTTTGTTTCCAAATGAATGCAGAATACGGACAGTGCGACTTTTGACTGCATTTCTGACTCTGCAGAAAGTCATTATTCAAGCCATTACTATTACTATTTAGTAGGTCAGGTCATGTCTAGGAACTGTGTTTTCTAATGCCCATAGGTAGATTCAGTCACGATCGATAAATGGTGTACTGAGAGTGAGTTTCCGAACCATAACTGAATAGAGGCTGTTCTCTTCAAGAGAACAGGATTGTAAGACTTATTTCGTGGTGCAGACCCGTCAAAAACAAGATTTTTTTAAATGTTTCTGAGTAAGACCTGTCAAGTTGAAGACATCCAAGGCATAACTGAACAGAGACTGTACTTTTCAAGAGAACAGGATTGTAAGACTTATTCTGTAGGGCAGAGTGTCACAAATAAGATTTTCTGAGTAAAACCTGTCAAGTCGAAGACAGGAAAGTCAATGTGAGTTCTGTCCTCTTGCATTGAAAGGTTGAATTTGACAAGACATGAGGGTTATACTGTGCATTTAACCAGCTAGCTTATAGAACAGAATGTTCGATATGGCGGACATGTGAGGCACTATTCTATGAGCCTGGTCCCCTTCCGTAATGAAATTAAAACTTCTTTGCATTCAGAACTGATTTCGGTTCAAATCGGTTGATTTTGAGGGAGCTGTAGCTGTGTACTTTTTTTCCATGGAAACCAACAACATTTGGCCTCACTTCTCTGTAAGCAACTATATCTTTGTTTTCTGAGCCACAGAATTGGAGTATCAGTCGCACACTTCAATTTATTTCTACAACCCACATCACATAAAATTGAGATATCTGATAAAGCTTCTAGACAGAACTTTGACTATGATTTCTCAGGACCAAAACCTTCATTGAATCTTCCATTAACAAACGCATTGATTTATGTACATTATAGCTCTCTAGGATCCAAACAGATTTGAAAATACTCCCAGACGTCAGTAAGAAAATGTTAACATTCTTATCGTCCGTCAGCAAAGAGACACCTGTCTGGAACCCTTATGTAAAGGGGTATCCTTGATACCTTGATTCAGTGGTAGAGCTGAAGCTACCTCATCATAGACCGTTTGTAAGATATGGAACAGTGGGTCATGCTTCTAGATGGTACCTAAACGATAGATAGACCAGTTGTCTGCTCTTACTACGTTATTTGTTCTATTGTACAGGATCTATTAATTTTCATCCTAATTTTCTTATTTAAGTGAAGCCTGCGATTGCTTAATATCAGCCGGAGTTCCATTAACCACTCACTCGATATTGTCAAGTTAGAAAACATCACATGACTATTAGAATAGCTCAAGATACGACGAAGAATCAGGAGAACATATTTTGTGTCACTGCAACTATCTAATCAGAACACGTCACCGTCACTGGGATAAATTCCAGCTTAAAGGCGAAAACATATCTGTCAGTTCACCCAGATATCTACTTGGATTCATTCTGAACTCTCGCATCATGAGAGAGCTCTAATTTCTTTTGAAGAAAATCCGAATAGCCCTGCTCTGGCCGCAGTGATATGATGACATTCTCCCACCTCACATCTCTAGGCTGGTCTATATAATGTAGTGCTGTCATATTTTTTCGAGATCTTATCTCAGTTTTAAAAGATCCTTATTGACTTGAGCTTGGAATATGATCAAAAAACTCAAACTAGGTATCTAAGTTTAAGAAAACTTCGCTTAACTTTCTTCTCCTCTTCCACAAATATTGGAGATTTACAGATGTACTATGTAAACCAAGATATGCCAGACATGCTGTGCAGCCCCAGGTCCTTAGCTCCACAATTCTAACATAGGATCACCGTTCCTTATCCCGCATATAAGTAGCTATTCAGCCCCTATCACATGGTGATGCTATCCATCCTACATCTTTTATTGAAAAATAGGAAAAGGTTAAGCCCCTCACAGGGTGTTCATTCAAAAGACTTGCAAACAATGGGTGTATCATATATCCTTTTAATCAACTCATACTAAGATGGATACTTATTTTTCAGCACATCAAAACGACATCAACACGCTGCACGGAACCTACCAGTACCTCAAGAGCACGGGCCAGGTATGTACATTATATTTGTTTCACCTTCTATTACATTCGATCGTGGGAATTCATTGAAATCATTTAAACATTGGTCTAAAGCATACGAGGAAATGTTGCACTGGTAGCCGATTCTTCGCTGGTGATTGATATTTCATTTCTTCTACCTACTGCTTACATCTTCCTGTCTAAGCGTCGTCTGACATAACTATCTTACAAAAAATAATTTTCTTATTCAATCAAAAATCAAAAATAATAATAAATACATAAATAAACGAGAAACAATCCTCTATTGGGTGTAACTCAACTGCTGGCGTACTTTCTCACTCATCTGTATCATTGCAACGAACTTAGTTTACACATTGTCATCGATCGATAAAATTGTCATCAATAACAGCTTACCTACGCTACACCTATCCTAGAGGCTGCTGTCAGCCTTATTTCTTGTTTTTCTTCAACCAAAATGTCTCTTCTTCGCCTTTCGACTATATTTAACAAAAAACAAAAAAAAATTGCTCTACGAATTGAGAACTATTTGAAGATTTTCCTTAAAGAAGAGTAAAGTACATTTACACGTTTTGGTAAAAGATTTTGTAGAAAATATTGTTGTTAAGTTATTTATGTCAAACAAACCATGTTACTCATACGCCACCACTTCTCGTCCAAATTGTTGTATGTGTCCATGTCCCATCTTCTAGTCGATTTATGTGATCAATTTAGCTGCATCCTTGTGTTTTCTGTAAAGTAAATGTGTAGTGCTTTTTGCAACAAAAACAAAATCTGGTCATCCGGTAAGTATCACAATGCATAGTAGTTTAGTAATAATTGTTTGTGTCTATTTGTAAAATATGTACTTACTTAAGAAAGGTTACTAGTTCAACATATCCATCTGAGCTTCAAGTCTACGACCAATTCAAAATCGAATTCAAGCCACACTTGACCAGTCCTCCAACAAACACACTGACATACATATGAACTGAATTCTTCCCAAAAACACAGATTAGTTCCCTTATCGCGGACACATTGAACAACACTCGTTGGGCGGACGTTGACATACTGTTCTTCAATCGCGTGCCCAAGGTCGGTAGTCAAAGTCTGATGGAACTACTGAAACGCCTTGGCAAACTGAATGGATACACAGCGCAGCGAGATAAACCAAAGGAACTGGAACAGATTCTGGTGTCAACAAATAAGGAGTTCGAGGTTGCGGACGAAATTATGGAACTGAAGGAACCAGCTGCATACTCCAAGCACATTGCCTACATCAATTTTACCCACTTGGACTATCCGAAGCCGATTTACATAAACTTAGTTCGGGATCCTGTTGAGCGAATAGTCAGTTGGTTTTATTACATCAGAGCTCCATGGTACATTGCCGATAGGAAGAAACACTTTCCCGACATTGAGCTGCCAACGGTTGAATGGCTGAAGAAAGATTTCGCAAGTTGCTTGCGGGCCAACGATCCGGAGTGTGTGTTTGAACAAGAAACCAGAAAGTTTCTGGGCGATCATCGACGTCAAATGCTATTTTTCTGTGGACAAGATGATAGTGTTTGCTTGTGAGTATCATCTCCTACCCTGACATGCATTCTTTCCTCATTCGTCAATTTTGAAATGTAGGCCTTTTAATTCGTATCATGCTATGCAACGAGCCAAGAGAGCTGTTGAGAAGGACTACGCTGTTGTAGGCTCATGGGACGATACCAACATTACGCTAGCCGTCTTGGAAAACTATATACCTAAATTTTTCAAAAACGCCGCCGAAGTCTATCATAGTAAGTCTTTGGTTTATACATATAAGTGCTCCGAACTAGTACTGCAGCCTTGCCTCTTTCCGCAGAAAGTCAGAACACTCTCAGCAAGGTGAACAAGAACTCGGCAAGACCCCCGGTAACACAAGAAATCCGCGATTTGCTTAGGCGAAATTTGACAAACGAAATCGAGTTCTATCAGTTCTGTAAGCAAAGATTGTATCAGCAGTACATTGCGGTCAGTTCGAAGTAGTGCCGGTGCCCGATGCCGTTGAGTTTGCGAATCCAGTGATTGCCATCGTTATATGCATTTATGTAATAATTTTCTATTTAAATACACATTCTATCGGACATACATATATATTGAAGTTGTACAATAAATTACTCTGAAGGTCCATCGTCGAATCCTTCAAATGTTTTACAAATCTGGGATCTATGGCGTCCCAGTTTACGTGATATAAACATCTAGAAGTATCCTTGAATGGATACTTCTGCAACTTTTTTAAAATTTACTATGGCTTTTGTTAAGACAAACTTTATAGGGCTTGACAGTCTCTATAAGTCATCTAAAGGCAACATAGGATCATGTCAACTTTTTGTGAAATTTATTGCTATATAGTGGAAGTTCCACCACAAAAAGAACGCGTTTTTTACCTCAAAAAAACATTTACCGGATATAACTAAGGTGGAATGTAAGTAGGTGGAGCTGACTAGCTTTTCACAGCTTTCTACCGATATCAACATCCAGCAATAGCCTATGTCACCAAAGGTTCTCAATCGGGTTGATATCTGGGGACTGTTTGGGCTCTTTTAATGCATTTATCTTGTTCCCAAGAAACCGTGCTTGATTGCCTTGTTAAGAGATTCATTGCAGTAGCATTCCTTCCTCAGCATTTACCAGTATGACTTAATTCTAGTTTTGGACGTATACAGAAAGAAAAGCAAACCAAAATGGTGGATCCTCCATTTGTTACAGTCTTTCCTGCTTACTGAGTATGGAATTCCTTCTGGCAAAATGAGGAGATCCCTTTTCGCCACTTAACATTCGTCTATCCACAAAATATTTCTCTGTCGTCTAGTTTTTGTCAGCAAAAGCACTTTCTGGTCTATCAGACTGCGATCTAACAACCGTCTACGAACTGTTTCAGTGGTAGGATTGAGCCTAAATTTGTCTTTTATGTGCTTAGGTTCAGTTGAGGGACTTATCCTTTTTACCAATTTCTGCGACTTACGCCTTAGTGTTTTCGACTTTGTTTATTCACAGTTGCTGTTGTTACAGTCAGTTAGTTTTTACATTTTAGAGTAAGTTTTGCTCTTTGAAATTCGAAATTTTCGGAATTATAAGTGTGTAATCCTTACCTCTACCCATTGCTGGTCTTAAGTCTTAAAACAGTCTTCAAAATTTGAATTTTGTATGCAATCGCTCGAAGCATTATTTTGACTGCAACTGTACTCGTAAGATTCAAGTAAGTACGTTCATAATTGTAGTTCAATCCAGTCGTGCAGTTTTATGCTCTATCCTAAAACAATAATCGAGATAAATCCTATAAAGTATATATACATATGCATACATACATACATACATATGCGTGATCAATTTTAATAACTAAACGAATGAGGCATTTAAGTAAGTTCCTCTATCCATTTTGGTTCTTAAACTTTTTGCTAGAATTCGCCTCAAATTTGATGAAATTCTCCCAGTGCCACGCCCACTTTTTTATAACAAAAAGCTTGACAAACATCATAACAAACATTAACGAGTATGTATGTATTTAGATATTCAAAGCCTTTGAGATTATGGTATCTAGTAATTCAATAAATAAATGCAGTATGCAGCGGCTAGTTTGATAAAGCTTATCCAAAGTCAAAAAGATAGGGTATAGTCCAATTAGTTTATAGATTCTCTGTACGCATTTTTTTAAAACAAAAATTAAGTAAACTTTCTATGAATTGCTGAATATAAACGTTATGTGTTCTTCGGACTGCTGAGAGAGTGTTTCGAGGTTGGATAGCGAAATAACACTAAGGATTCTTTGTATTATCCTATCTCTAACGAGCGTCTGTCCGAACATGTTCACACAGGATTAACGGACTGGATTGTTTTTGACATTCGCGTATTCAGATTGTTAGTCCTGTGCAAACAAATTCAAATACTTGGCGCAACAGGTCGATGGGACCCAAGGCCAAGCTTCTCATAACCATTCGTGTTGTGCGTGTTATATTCTTTATTCTTTGCACGAAAGGAAGGGGTCTACTGTTTAATGCCGTGTCCGAAGGGCAATTTTTTATTTAAGAAGCTTTCTCAGGCTTTGTCAGACGCTCGGGAGAGGTGGGGCCGTGAAAAACGTTTAGGTGTTCCGACTGGGATTCGAACCTCGAGCCCCTTGCTCCATAGTCCAACGCACTAACCTAACTAAGCTTTTCGATCTAGAAGTTGACATTAACTAGCAGGTCTGAAATGAAGAAAATAACTTGTCCACTCTTGCTTTTGTGCTTCGTGATAGAAGTATAGTACGGAATCTTTGTCTCCAGTCTGTAGACAAAACATAGAATAAGTGCAACTTGTTGATATGCTATACTTATTTAGAGAATACCTGCTAATATCGTGATCCATTAGATAAATTATTTGACAAATTTCGTCAAGCTTAAGTAGTAGTTTAAGCTGCAAAGGATGCAGAGGATTTTATAAGGTATGCAAGGTTCCACATTACATATAAAGTACTAAAATTTGGCTAACGTTCCGCAATTACATGATACTACTTACGAATATTCGCGGTATACTGTCAAAAGTTGTATTGTTTGGAATCACTCTCTAATTTTTGCATTTTTCTTATTTTTTTGGCGCCAAAAATTGAAAAAAAAAACATATCAAATCTATTTTTTATTAAACTTTTATATATATTTGTACTAATTAAGCATTAAAGCTTTAAAAATGAATTCAAAATGACAAAATAATACATATTTCACTCTAACCTTTTTTTCATCGCAATAACCTCCTTTTGCTTTTATGACTGCTGCACATAGACTGGGCATTCTGTTCGTGAGTTTGTCGATTGTTTCGATGGAAATGGCATTTCGAGTTTCATTAATAACTTTTCCCTAGTGACCTTTCGACGTTGGGCATGTTTGGCGAATCTTCCGATCAAGCTCTTCTCATAAGAGCTCTATTGGGTTTAAATCTGGCGACTTTGTTGGCCAAGTTTTCTGCCTCCATATCAGGCTAGAACCCTTTGCACAATTTGGAGGTGATATATTTTTAAATATATTTTGACCAACTGACTGATATCACTGCACCAAGCTTCTGTCTCGACAATTTGCTACACCATAATACAATAATACTCATGAAAACAATCTCGCACCCTCATATTCAATCAAACTTTGTTGTAAGTATTTTACTAGTTCAAATACCCTTTTCTTACAAAACTCGAATATGAAATACGAACATCTTCTTACACATCATTTGCTTTCTCATAAAATGGAACTAAATAGGTACACATCTTGCTGTCGACTCAGTGAATAGGTGGTGTGTATTCCATATTTGAGGTTCGAAAATTATTCTCATTTACACGCGAATATATTTAAAAATATATTAAATTAGTTGAAAATGTATTTGAAAACCGTTTGCCGCATATTTAAATCTGAAATTGTTTGTTGAGTTGTACTTCTCTCAAAAAATGCACCACGTCACGCCAACTTTACTAGGGATGCGTCTTGCATTTGTTATTTTTTTTTGGTTTGTATGTTACGCCAAGTTTGTTCGATTCAGTTGTGTACTTTCAATCCATCACTTTATACAACATTTTTGACAACTTTAGTGCTGCCAAATCTGAACAATTTTATACCGCCTTCCGTAGTACACATCCTGCATGTCTTTTAAAGTCAGTAACGAGTTAACAATATTTTATGAACCATTATTGTATGAACAACACTGACCAATCTTGTGTAAGAGAGTGGATTTAGTAGGGTTTTGCTAAATTATGTTTTAAGAATTGTAATTTTACTGTCCAATTTTGGAACAAACACCTGTTTCCTAAGTTATCTTGATTAAATTCAATTTTCAAATATCGAAAAACCATGCATTTGGTCGAATTTTACAGCCGGCATTTCCGCGCATCTTATTCATGACATTTTCGTATTCATTAAATCGTTTTCATATGAAAATAGCACCGTTGTACTTCTGCAACCACCATTAAAATTTAGTACAAATAATTTGATTGAATATCCATGCTAATTCATGTTATGATAATTTGTACACATCGCCGGTATGGACCGCATTCAATTGCTTTTGACGTTTCAGTTGCTTTACTACATCTGCTTTGCAAAACTTTTCCTCGGCTCATTGCAATCAGGAGTGAAATTTTGAGAAAAACCAAAAACAGCGTAATCAGCACCCTAAATACTTCATGCTTAGAGATTTCATTGATATAAGAAGTTTTGCTGATTCAAATTAACTAAAGTTTAAATACTACATATATACTACTAACTCAAACATATTTACATATTTTTTTTAAATTCTACATACAAATCTTTCGACCATTTGTACTTATATTCATGATAATCTACTTTTTTTTAACTAAAAAACGCGGGCGACTAGCGATAACTATTTTTAAGTGCCAAAACTGCTAGCTAATGACGTTCACATTTTCGCACAATAAGCCGTACGTTGTAAATGCTTAGAGTGAATTAAAAGGACGCAAGCGGCTTCTGCAGCATTATCTAATAGGGAGCATTTCGCAAAACTCTAACAAACTTATTCTGGCACCATATTAATCCTCTATTACACCCAAACATGAGCGGTTTTTATTTGAGCAACAAATAAAATAATACATTTGTGCAAATGCAAAGTGTAATACATTATGTGCAAATAATAATATATTTTAGCATAAAAATCATTTAAAATTTCATTTACATATAAATTATTTGCGAAAGCTTATGGAAAATTTGTTTTTTTAACCCTTAAATGCATGACAATTCAGATTCGATGGCCTCTTAATAAAGGCTTGAAGCAATATCTACAAAAAATCTAGATCGAGTTTTTTTTGTTTATTAGTATAATTTTTTTTATTTAAAATTTGATTTTTCTTTAATTTTTGTTTGTAATAATAATATAATTTTTGTAAAAGAAAGTAACACAATTTGGTTACTAAAATATGTTAGCAAATGTTTTTTTTTTTTTTTTTGAATCCATACAAGGTATTTATTTTTTAGAAAACACTTTTTTTTTCAAACAAAAATAATGTAGTACACAGTATCTGGTCATATTATTAGACCCAAAGAAAAAAATCTAATTTTTTACGAAACAAGTAAGTTTCCCAAAGACGAAAAACCAATTTGTATCCCTGACAGAGCCCCATGTTGTAAAACCATAAAAATAACAACCCTTTTGGGGCAAAAACAAATCGAGGTTTTGAATTGACTAGGTGATTCTCCCGACGTCAAGCCTAGAAACGTTTGGGAACACCTAAAGTGGGCCGATTTTTGACAACCTTTCGTATTGTGCGTGTTATATTCTTAACATGATTGAAAGGGACTCAATGTTTAATGCCGTGTCCGTGGTTTTTGTGAAACTTTTTCATGACAGTGATCCTCTCTAATGGTTTTTAGACGCTCGTAAGAGGTGGGGCCCTGAAAAAACTTTTAGTTCTTTTGACTGGGATCGGAATCTTAAACCACTTGCTCGGTAATCCAACGCACTAACCACTTTAGACACGGTGCCCATATTTTTTTAAATTTATTAAAAATAATTTGCTTTTTTGTCATTTTCTTCTCATATTGTTTTTAAAATTGAAAAAAAAACTATAAAACTAACAATTTTGATAAGAATTGAAAGAAATACAAATATCTTAAAAAAAAATATCGAAATTTCTCTCTTGGGCCTAATAACATCGCCATGTACTGTATAGTCGATTTGACAAAGAGTCTTAAAATTTATCTAAGAAAATAAAATAATAAAATTAATTTATTGTTAATGCAGAAACAGTTACAGTACAAAAATAGCTCAGTTAGTTGTCCCTAATTTCAGATACGGGGACTAACAGCAGGTTTAACACTTTGTTTCCCAGTGATTATTTTTCACGCTTAAATATCTGAAGATATGTTAATTTGTAGTATACGTAAGCAGGTCTTACACGATCAATCACTTCAAAATCAAATTCTGACATAAATAACGATCGTGTAAGTTCAGTTGTACAGCTGTTGCGTGAAATAATGGGTGGGAATGAGTATCATTAATGTAATGATCGTGTCAATAGTTCATCACAACTCTTTGGTTTTAAGGCAGAGATAAGCCTCACACAGATACTATTTTTCTTCGTTAAAGGGGCCTGTACTAATCGCAGTAATGTGTTGAATATGTATGTTTTTTACTTGTACCTTGTACTTGTACTTATTCGGAAAGATTTGTTTTCGTGAAATATGTCAGATTTTACTCAAAGTTGACATTACTACGACAGCGGAGACCAAAAGAGTGAGTTTGCCAATGCCATCTCTCTGTTTGTCTGTGCACTCAACTATAATCTAAACGGGTGGACGTATTTACACAAAACTTCGTATATAGGATCCCTAGAGAAGATTTTTGTTTTAGCCATTATATTGACTTCATTTTACCAACTCTACGAAATCACAATTTTCTCGAAAACGGCTCTAACAATTTTGATTAAATTTCGTACTTGATGATCAATAGTATGATCAATTGCAATCAAATGATATGTCATGTTACCTTGCTTACAGCCAATAACCGATTTCGTCAATAATAAGATGGCTTACCACGTTTTACCCAAAGTATGTTATAATGATTCTTACGACCAATTTGAGTAAAAACCGCTTTTCAGCAATTTTAATACAATTTTTTGATTTACCACATTTTTGGTCAAAAGTGTGTATGACGGTACTTTTTTTCTTAGAAAATCAAGTGGTTAGAGCCAGTTTATTTGGAAACGACTCCAACGACTTTTTTTTAATTTTATAAAACTTTATACGATAGCATACCACGTTTTTGGCCAAACGATACTAAATTGATAAAAACACAATTTTTTTAAATACGGCTCAATAGATTTTGTTGTATCGTACAAAGTTATTTTTAAAATATTTGATGCGGTAACAAATTAAGGCAACTTTTGTGAATTTGCTATCGTCTAGCGAAATGATATGTATCATCCTGATTGGGGGCTCATTCAATCGTCTTCATCTACTATGTCTCCATCATTCATTAGTGTCAAATTTATTTAACTCCAGATCATTGAAATTGCATTCCAAATTTTGGTGCTGCCATGCAAGCTGAACTCATTCCCGCCTTCACTGAATTCGTCCTCACTCTCGTTCCATTTATTCACAACTTCCGTTTCACTAAGTGCACATTCGCCTCAAACGAAACATCGTAAATTATCCTGAAATAATTAATAAACTGTTAAACTATGTCCCCCACTGAAATGCATGATGTCTCATATTTGAGACAACCAGTTACATGTGTGCACAAATACATGATGTCTCTTTTACATTTGTGCCATACACAAAAATTTAGCGCGGATTTATGTCGTTTTTAAGTTTGTCCATATATCCTGGGAAAAATACTAAGCAATTAAGAACTACTTCCTTGAAAAGACACAACTTGAGTGATTGACATTAAGAAAATAGCTATGTAGATGTTTTCATTTTTCAAAAAAAAAACCTATTTTTCATTTGTGGATATGTGAGCAAGGTGACGCAAAAGTCATCGGAAGATACTATAATTCTTGCAAATGGCAGCTCATGTCAATTTTACTTTGACATGTGAAAAAAACAGATGCAAATTACACGTCAGCAAGACATGAACCGCTATGCTCCTAAAGAACGCGGAATAATTGTTACAAAATAAAATTCATAAACAATTTTACAGCCAAAGAATATCGTGTGACAACTTTTCCGCCATTTTGAACTTACACTTATGTATACAAAAACATTTATGAATATAGTAAAAAGAAAAGTTACATGTATGTATGCATCAAATATGATACGTCATGCATTTAAGGGTTTAAGGATTATTTGAATAATTTTGTTAATCGCATAATGGCCATCTTTGATTGAACCCCACAGAAAATGTCCAAGAAATCCCGAAACAAAGCGGACTATTTGAATAATACAAAGAAAGCTCAGATCGACATAATTCTATTTAACCGGGTTGCAAAAGTTGGCAGTCAGTCTCTGATGGAATTAATGAAACAACTCGGAAAAGTCAATAATTTCTTCGCAACACGAGACCAAGGCAAACCCCATGAGACAGTTCTATTAGGTCCGTTGCAGCAGGAGAAACTTGCCGAAGAAATAATCTACGGTCATGACCCACCATATGCATACAGTCAGCACCTGGCTTATATAAATTTCACCGACATTGAACTGCCAAGACCGATATATATCAACCTTGTTAGGGACCCAATCGAAAGAATTATCAGTTGGCATTATTACATTCGATCGGTTTGGTATTACAATGATCTTAAACTCAAACTAGGTGATCGTGCTCCAGCGATGCCCCCTAAGGAGTTCCTCGATATGGATCTAGATACCTGCGTTAAGACCCATGACCGGCATTGCCAGTTTAACCAGAATGAGATAAACAATTCCGTTGGTGATCATCGGAGGCAAACACTCTTTTTCTGCGGCCAACATAGGCCTACATGTTTGTAAGTAATAGCCGAATTGCGTAGCTCCTACATATGAATGAACATTTCTCAAACGAACATATCCATGTTATTAAGGCCATTCAACTCGGAGGAATCTCTACAGCGGGCCAAACGAAATGTGGAACAAGAATATGCCGTGGTAGGTACTTGGGAGGACCCAAACATCACTCTCACAGTTTTCGAGCAATACATACCAAAGTTTTTTAAAAACGCTAAAGTTATTTACTACCGTAAGTCGTGTGTTGCTTTAAGGAAAGTAAAAGTGAACTTTGAAATTTTTTTAGTGGAACACGATAAGCTGTCAGGCATAAATAAGAATAAGAAGGTGAAGACCATTAGCAACGAAGTTCGAGAAATACTGAGGCAAAACTTTACAAGGGAAATTGAATTTTATGAATTTTGTAAACAGAGACTGTATCGCCAATATGCTGCAGTTACTACAGACGCTGGTGAAGAAGACGATTATATGCTCTTGCCCGAGGAACATTGAGGTGTGGTGCAAAGTACCTGCGGTCCAAATTTTAGTTCATACCTGTACTTATATGCAAAAATATCATTTAAAGAGCTCTTAAAAAGTATGATGAGCACATGGGTTTTATTTTATAATCATAGCAACTTATTTCGGCTCGGATTTAAGGTTGTAATAATAAGGTTAGAGCACATTAACTTTAGTTGAATTCATAAAATATATCATTTCCAACTCATTTCGTTGATAATTTCAACTTCTTGATGAACCTAACCTAAGCCACATATCAAAAATAACTAAAAATGATAGTAAAAATACATTGTAGTCAATGGTTTTTGTTTTAAGCCGATGAAACTTTGAATTTAAAAATTTAACATTTAGCAAAATATCTCTTTTTATTTCAAAGACTTGTTCATGGTACATATGTATGTACTAATAGATCTGCTATAAATTGTTCACGTACTGGACAAAAAGTGCCCTAAGTACTAAAACTGCTGACGAATTGCTAAACTCTGATCTTCTGTCAAACAGAAAACTCCCATTTCTTATTCATGTTGGTATCACTGCATTGTTTATTTAATGTTTAAATATATCCATTGGTAGATATGTATATGTACATACGATGATCTACACTATAAATTAATTTGTATATTACTTTCTCAATATTATTCCATAAGTTTTGAGTACTTAATATATTTGCCACGCCTTTTTCGTAGGAACCATCCAGATCTATGAATATTGCACTTGACCAAATATTACTTGAATTTTCCATAACCGGTAGCCAAAAAGGCACAAACGAAAAGGGCCTGAAGCCTATTTATTTTATATATACAAGCTTTCTCTTAGTAATTATATGTGTATTCTCTAAGAAGTGGGCGGGACCACATCCGACGTTTACATACCTAAATATCTAGTCCTGAGGATTTTTTTTTCAATTTCTAGTACAAATAAAGTGCACGACTGGGTCGTACGTACTTGCACCGTAGTAATGCTTTAAGTGTATAATTTTATCAGGATTAAAGTCCAAGTCTTGCTCTTCCCAGTAAAGTAGGCGTGTCATTCCGCGTTTTGATGGAATAATAGTCATAACATTGTAGAAGTTTACTCAATGTTTTGTTTTTAAAAAAACACCTTTAAAAGTGGGCGTGGTCAGATAAATTGTTTGAGTGAATTATAGAAAATTTTACCGCCTATTAGTTTGTTTAAATAAGTTTTTCTCAATTTCTAGTAAAAATTTAAAAAAAAAAAAAATTTATAAAAGTGGGAGTGGCAATTCCAAAATTTGGTACGCCATTATTTTACTTTTGTCTTATAACCTAAAAATATTAATTTTTAGCCCAATCGCCGAACAAATACCCGAGTAGCAGCAGATTTTCAATATTACCGTTATTCGAGGTATGAGGTATGCCACCTCATAGCATATACCCAAACTAACCCACACATCAAATTTTATCGAAATCGTTAGAGCCGATTTCGAGAAAATCCATTTTAACTGAAATCAGCCTTAAGTAAACTGCCCTTAATTTTGAGGTTAGAATGAAAATTCAAATTTCGCCTCTAGGGAATATCCCACAGACCCTATATATGAAGTTTGAAGTAAATCCGTCCAGCAGTTTAGGCTGTAGTCGAATATACAGACAGACAGACAGACGGCATTGCCGGACCTACTTTTTTGGACTTCTCCATCATAGTAATGTCAAGTTTGATTAAAATCTCGAGTTCGATTTTTTTCACGATTACAATACTTGCCCTATAGGTAGGTGCAAGTAAAAACTTACAAAAAAGCTACAATCTGTCCAAAAAATGGGTGAGGTCGTATTGTAATTTTAAATTGAATTGCAACGATGACTTCGAACGTTTCACAATATTCGAACTTTCATCTAGATCGATTTTTTTAAATGTAAACGTACCCCCCATGTATGTACATATGGATTATTATTAGTAATTCTCCCATATAAAGATAAGAACGTAGTTGTCTAAACCTATAGACTAGGCTAATTCTTTTTTCCTTGTATTTAATTACGATAAACCAATTTCAAGAAACGAAGGTCAATATGATTCGCTGATATGATTACCACGAGCAGGTTTACAGCGATCAATTCTTTGCAGTCCATTTGCACCAATCTTCCACGCTTATCGGCCTACACTATCGTTGTAGGCTTGTTGGGATAAACCATCGACTGAACGTAACCCTGAAACATAGTCTTCCGATATGAGGCTATAGCGAACCGTAACAAGGCGATCATTTTTGAGGTAAGGCCTAACAAATGGAACGGCAAACTGTGTGTGTCACACCTCGCATCTTCACTCCCAGTTTTGACATTGGATAAAGTGTGGGCTGTGCTTGTCAAAGGATCTTGTTGATAAATATATTTGAATGAGATCGGAACCTGTAAAGAACAAATGAAAACACAGCACGTATTGATCAAATAATCATATCCTCTTACTGTATCCAATTTATTGCAATTTATTTAGGGAGAATTACCTTGCCTTCAAATCTAGTCTACTACCACAAAATTGCCTTACTTTTGAATCAAATTTGAATCTCTCTTCCAATCAGAAACGTTTTAGTGCCTAGTGCCTAGAATACGAAATTCTCATTGACGCAAAATACGATCCAATCACACATTCGGCAAGCAATAGAGTCTCTTGAATATTTTGGTTTGTTGCTTTCGGGGCTTCAAATGATCAGGAGACTTTAATTCTCGAGTTAATATCGATCGTCTAAGGTTTTAGAGCAAGATCTTCACGGAAAAATCGTCACATTCCATTCTAAACTTGGGACTGGCTAATTTAAAATAATCAGACATAAGGACAAGGTAGCGCAAAAGTAATAACCCTTTCGGAAAATGCTATAATTTTTGCAAATGGCGGCAAAAGTAAATTCGTAACAATAGGGTTCTCGTACTTTCTGGTCCCAAATGGAGAGATTGTCCAATTTCTAAGAAACTCTTAAAGAGAGTCAAATGTAAGAAAAATGCAGGAACGCAGCACGGAACTGCCAAATTTTTTAAACGTCAGAAACATATGTGAGAGAAAAATAAAAGGTGTATGAAAGAATGTATTTTAAAAATGTACAATTAAATACTAAGCACTTAGCATTCTACGAATTCATTTTGCTTAAATGTAAAGTAAAATGTAAAGAACTTTCTGGGGCTGAAATAAACAGGAAAGGGATATTGCTTGAGCGGTCTCTTCTGTGAAAACCTATAAAATTTAGCGTTCGGGCACAGGATTTGATCATTGTTCGTCAAATTTACAAATTTTTGTACGGTTTTGGACAGTAGTGGATCTGTTTACATCACAAATGTCAAAGTAGAATTGACTTTCCCGCCATTTGTAATAATTATACCATCTTCTGATAGAATGATAACTTTTGAGTCACCTTGTACTTGTACTAAACCATTTATAATTATAAAAAAAACAGTTTTGATATGGTAGATAGGCAATTTCCACTCGAAAACATTTTTTTGGTCTTCTGTTCGGCATTTTTTTTTCGATGACTGAATTGGTCTGCACCGAGTTGATGATCAGTTTTCGTAATTTATGTATGAATATGTATTTACTTCACTTCCTTTCTGATATTATTCTTGGCAACACAATCCTTCGTACTTTCGTTTATAATCTCCACAGTAGTTCTCAATAGAAAGCAAGTACTAGTAGTGGCTAACTTCTTCTGCATGCTTTGCCTAGCATGAATAGAATCTAATATCTATCTGCACTATATACAACACATATCTATTACCCATAGCTTCATGAATTGAACGCCAACAAATTGAATAACACCAGAAAGGCTGAAAGTGAATTACTTTTTTTCAATCGAGTACCAAAAGTCGGAAGTGAACAACTCATAGAACTGCTTCGCCGTCTTGGAAAAGACAATAACTTTATCGCTAATCGTGCTCCGTACACCGCCCCAGTTATGTTACATTTAAGCGAAAAAGAGCAACAGAGCATGGCCACACAGTTATGTGACATGTACGAAGCAAACTCATACTCTAGGCATGTGAATTACATAAACTTCACAAAGTACAATTTACCCAAACCGATATACATTAATCTGGTACGAGATCCCGTCGAGAGGGTCATTAGTTGGTTTTACTATAGGCGTGCACCCTGGACAGCTGTACTGATGTATAAGGTCAACAATGGATTCCATAAGCCTTCTTGGTATAAGAAAAACTACGCTCAGTGTGTTGCATCCAGCGACAAAGAGTGTCTATATACCCAAGGTGCGGATTTTAAGTCTGAGCTGCTCGATCATAGAAGGCAAAGTCTGTATTTTTGTGGTCATGAAGCCGTCTGCGAGTAAGTTTTAAGGGAATGCATACCAATCTGGAAATTGTGATTGATGCAATATTTGTAGGCCATTCAACAGTGAAGGAGCAATGCAGTTGGCCAAGAGAAATGTCGAAAGTGAATATGCTGTTGTTGGATCATGGGAAGATGTCAATGTAACACTGACAGTTTTGGAACATTACGTGCCGAGGTTTTTCAAAGGCGCTCTAGACTTATATCACAGTAATAAACAAAGCTATTGGCAAATTCAATTTTATGAATGATTTTTTCAACAGATGAAGGAGGTCTAGGGCAGAATTTTAAGAACAAAAATACATGGAAGGCGCGCATTGAAGAAGACACCAAGGAGATTGTTCGGAAAAACTTTACCAAAGAATATGAGTTTTATAGATTTTGCAAACAACGACTGTATAAGCAATACTATGCTATTAAAAAAGATTAGAAATACAATAAATGAAAATTAATAAACCGTTTCTAGTCTGTACAAATCTACTATCTATTCTTGACTTTCTGAGATAATTGTTCTTATATTCCGAGAACGAGAATATACCTTTACGTATGTTTGCATGCATATACGCATCTGCTTCTTTTGCCTTAAGCATCGTTTCAATCGGAAAAGCAGATGAAAGGCACTCTTTACCACAAAGATGTAATTTTTCAGTAAATTTCACTACGTTAGGTGTAGGTAAGGCATGGCCACAGGTATGTCTTATTCAGAGACCTACTTCAAATAGTTGTTAAGCTATGTTCAGACAACTGTCAGATCTGACGATAAAAGAATTGTCCCAATTGTCTGACAAACTACAGGGTAACCAAATAATAACAATAAGAACAAAAATTTAAATAAAACAACTATAAAATAGATTCGGACTTTATTTTGAAGTTTTATTAAAGCCATTATGTGTGGAGAGCATATCATTCAAGCGTTCGGTCCAATTTTTTATGAGGCGGTCAAATATGTGCAGCGTTATTCTGGCAAAGTCGTCTCGAATGTTAGCCCGGAGCTCGTTCAAAGTAGTTAGCTTGTTAGCGTGAATGAATTGACGAGTGGTGTCAAGTTTCCTGACCGCGGCGGCCAATTGATGAACCTTCGCCGTGAGATGACCCAGTCCCCGAATTTCTCCTTCACAACAACAAGCGTTTCGTCGCTTCTAGTTGGAATCACAGTTCGGACATGTTAATGCTGTCAAGCTTTATCCAGAGAAAGTTGGTTAACATCACTCCATACCGAGACCATTGACATTTCGAGAGAAATAAGGCCACCATGTCATAAGCCGCACCAAACAGTCTATCTTTGTGGATGCATTGAGGAACACTTGTGGGTTGTGTTCGCTCCAATAAAGTCAAGTCTGCTTGTTGTCATATCCGCTGAGCCAAAAATGGGCCTATTCCGAAAAGATGATTTTCTAAATCTGGATCTCTGGCTAACATTTCCATTTCAGCGAACTCACGGCGTTGTCTATGGTCGTCTGGCTTCAATTCTTGCGTCAGCACAGTCTTATAAGGATTTTGGCCCAAATCCAAACACAAAATAAAACGGATTGACTCTCTGACGATGCCCAATTCAGCTGATCAGCGTCAAAAATACATTTATAGGTCTTGTTCGATACTGGCATACTGGCCAATCTCTGTCTGGTTGGAGGCTTATGTTCCAAAAAAGTGTTCTCACGCTCAAACATGTTTACGGTAAAACGGATTGCCTGCACACTGAAGCCATTTGAAGACCGTAAACGTAAAACGATGCTTGATGGAATGGCAAGCCTTACTGAATATTTTGACAGCAGGATGTCATTGGTAGCTTTGACAGCTGCTGAAACATAACAGTTGGAAGAAGTATCATGCTATCTCGTCACCCTTTACAAATTTGTATCTGCCAATATTGTAAGAAAAGCATTGCCAGACCAATGTAGTGTTTGAATACACTTACACACTCGTACATACATTTGGATGTCTCGTAGAGAACGATTTAGTATTATCTCTGAGCTAGCCTTTTGCCACTGCATTTACGTACCGTTCTCAAGGTGGCATTACTTCGCTGACCTAGTACTCCACCCATAAATGCCACCAAGCTGGTTTCTAATGGTCTTGCTACATACATAATTCATAAGCTACTAGTCGTGATCCACCTTAACGTTCTTCCTCCCACTAACACCGTCTAATGTGAGTTGATTAAGCAACTATAAAATATTTATTAAACTCATCCAGTATTGGCACTATTCATCACGATCTTGAACGTCACTTCAATGTCAGTAAAGACTTAAGAATGACCTCCTAAGCCAGAAAAGTGTTCTCTGTCTCATACAGACAGCCTTTTGAAGGACAGTCTCTTGGGATTTTCTTTGGACATTATCTGTTGTCTATCTGTTGTGACTGGAACTGTCAGACTCGTACTGTAAGCATTTTTAGTACCGCCAGCGTGGGCAGCCTTAGGCATAAGTAATAATTTAACAATAGTCTTCTATGAATTGTATGTCAAAATTCAGTCAAGTTTAATACTATTTATGCAGGTACCATATAACTATCAGTTCTGGTCATACATATTTATTATTAATGTCAATATTTATTCCCTAAACAATGCACCCTCTTCGCTCCGATTAAGTGAGGTTGGCATTGCTGTCAGTACTCCATTCTATCAGAATTTAAAGTAATTTCAATGGCCAAAGAGCAGGGATGTGAATATGGGAATAAATTTGTGAAGCTGAGAGTGCTGTTGTCACTGAAGAAATGTATTTCAATATAATCAGACAAGAGATCATTTACAAAAATGAAAAACGGAGTCGGAGACAACACGGAACCATGGTCAGCATTCATATACATAGAAACCATTCATTCAATATCTGTCAAATGCCTGTGAAATATCAAGTGCAACGATTTGGCATTTTTCAAAATAATTTGAAGAGTATTTCCTGTAAGATACAAAAGATGTAAGATATTTGGTTGTTGCTACATTAGATGGACAGCTCTTTAGATCTATGTAGGCTATTTTACTCATCTAGGCCATTAGATTTGTAAATATTACGACTCTAAGTAGTTCTGCTACTGTATGAAGGTAAACATGTATCTATCGCTTAGAGCACTTAGCCAAAAAACCAAGTAAGAAGCAGGATGTCCAAATATATGACATTTAAAACACGAGCACAGTTTTTGATATCTTTTAGAAACTATGTACATATTTCTACGACCTCTTAGATTGTACAATTTCTTGCATTCATTTTTATTCGGATGACAATTTTGTATGAAAGTTTGTTTCATTTCTTTTATGTTTCTTTTAATAGTAATGCATTATTTACCAGACATTTGACATTTGATGTGCTTTCGCTGGAGAGGGCAACTAGAGAGGGCAACCTAGTATATTCTGGCTCCTAATTGGACTTATTATACGGGAATTAAAGTAATAAGTGAACGCCGAGTCTCGAACCCTAGAAAACTGCAGACTTGTGATTTTTCTACGAATATGACTCAACAGCAAAACATGCCCATTCTTTCGAAAAAAGTGAAGCCTTACTATCATGGAAAAGAAAGTTAAAGATATTACTGGGTCAATCGTGAAATTGTGAAACACATCCTTCGAAATTTCAAACATTTGTGCACTTGTACTGCTTCTCCTTCTCAAGAACCCAGCTCACAATTTAAGTCTCAAAATCTGGTAACATACGAACGGATATCACTCGTTCAAAATACGATTTTTGACGCAACAGTTCAAGGGGACCCAACCCCTTGCTTCTTAAAACCATTTATAATGTGCGTGTTACACGAATGGAAGGGCCTACTGTTTAATTACGTGTTCGAAGGGCAATATCTTATTTGAGTTGTTGTCTCGTGACTCTCGGATATTTGTCAGACAGTCACGATAGGTGGATTCGAACCTCGAGCCCATTGACCCGTAGTCAAATTCACTAACCACTTGACCCAAGGTAGCACTCACAAAAGTCTACATATACGTAACCTACGCAAAGGTAATGATACCAATCCATACTCCTTTCTCAAAACGAAACTTCGAACACCATAGTTGCCATTATACCCCGCCGTTGGTAAGGCATATTTCTGAAAATTTTCGTGTTTCCTATGAGCTATTGTAGCACCCTTTAGCGCTGTAAGAAGACTTTCGTGTCTGACTTCGTGTATATAATAAAAGACTTAAGTCTTACTTGTACACAAATGTATGTTATAATAATATATCGTCATAAATATTCTTGAATGAAGGTTAAACGATAAAATGCATTGAAAAGGCAAATCACGTTTAAGCTACTCAATCAATCCGTATGGATTTCTCAACAACAGAAAAGCTATAATCTGCCTGGAACGGAGCAAATGACTTTCTATCCTCTTTTTTATGCAGTTCTAATAAAATAGCCGTGACATACTTTAATTTTTTCCTAAAGTACAATGATAACTTCGAACGTTTGGGGATACTATGCAAAATTTTCATTAGAATCAGTTTTTTTGAATAAAACGCCCCCAAAAGTGGGGTGTAAGGATTAATTGTAGACAATCTAAAATTATAATATTTTTTGATTTCACACATAATAGTGAAGTTATGAAAAGTGAAAAAGCGGTTTACAATGTGTACGCTTGTACTGTTTCTCCTTCGTATAAGCCCAGACTGTATCCTCCTAGCCCCAAAAACTGGTGACACACGGACGGACGGACGCTATTGATACTCATCAATTTAAAGGGTCAGGTATGAAAAGTACCTAACTACTCGACCCCTGAGAATTGCAAAATGCAAGCAAATGCATGACGCGAGATGTCGTTGTCGATCGTTTAAGCCAGATACAATTGTTTGATGTTGTGTCTGATATAACCTTACTTCTTTTTCAACCCAAAGTTAATAAATTTAGATTTTAGCTCATAAGTGTCGGACATTGGGAAATCGTTTGAAATTGTAGCAAATATGAACTTGGTTAACGAACAAATTATAATAATTTAGGCCACGACTTAGATATCTTTGGTTAGGTGACGCTAAAAGAAAAAGCCTAATCTAAGAATTTGAAGGAATCGTTAGGCGGAACTTACAAGTACTGCAGCTAATGAAAAGCCAAATCACGCGCATCAGAAACTTACCTAACGCAAGTTAGGTTAATCCTTACAATGCGAGTATCAATGCAAAGGTCTTACCTCCCTACATTTTTTTTAGTGTTAGGGACAACTTGTTATGAATAAAAATCCAAATACCAAACCCTTCAAGTGAAAGACATTCTTAAATTTTCAGACATATTTACAAAAACGACAATGTTCCTCAGGACATGTGTCACTTTTTCTCTTTGACATCTGCAAGTAGTAACTTTTACATTGGCACTGGCATTTATAGAGCGTGTTGACAGTATAGAAAGAGAAATGAAAGATGACCAAATAGACCTGTTGTCGGCATCATTAGTACGTAGTCGCATGATTGGTATCCGGATCAATTATAATGGATGGCTTAAATGCATACGACTGCACACGCCATGGTAGTGCTGCATTTTTCCTTTTAGACAAGACTTGTTTTCTTCACGGTTGGTTGTTTGTGTTGTTAACAAGATAAAATAGATGAAAGGAAAGGCTGTCTTTCCTTGTATGGATGGAAAAAATCGGTAGCTGCATGCGAAGATCATTACACTTGCTACAATTAAACTTTAATCGAAGGACAATATGGGTATTGATTTTCTAGAAAAATCTGGAAACCATTTCATACCTTATGGAGGTGTGAATTTGCTACGCATAACTACACTTGGATGTACATATGTCTGTACATTTATAGGACTGGCACAGCTAGTTTTTAAGCTACAAGCATACATATGAACTTCATCTAATTGAAGTATGTGCATTTCATAGATCTCATACAAATGTCACAGCAATACGTCAGACTAGCTTGTCCATCTATGGGCGGCATATATCTTATTGAGTTTTGTTGGTTTGGTGAAGATGAAACCATTTTCTAAATACCTACGTAAGTAGAAAGACTTCCTCTGGAACATGTTTTAGAGAGTTTGTAATATGATGAATCACCATTAATAGTATTGAAAAAAAATTGGCTCTATCGTTTTTCTTTTTTGGTTTCCTCGAGTTGAAAATCTTTAAGAAGACACTATGAGGAACGTCAGCTCGTGCTCATAGTAGTACGGGATTTTTCTCTTCTAAAAAACATCCCTTTAATACTACAATACCTTACTACAACTAAGTTTCTGTCTAATCAAGCAGTTTTGTTTCACGAAATAAGGACTTCTGGCAGGTAGATACCCTTTGACAGTTCCTGCAAGCTTCGCAGGACCAGACACGCGGTAAATTTCGATCATCCAAAACTTAAGGGACAGTTATATTAACGTGAATACAAAAGATTTTAATTGTGTGTCCATAGTAGCTTTTAGCATCGGTTCGTTAAATGTTCGATTACTTCTACTCACGTACGAAAATGTGACAGTTAAACAGCTGTGAATAGTTATACGACTGACCAAATAATTTGACAGTTGCTTCCTAACACAAAGGCTTATTATGGGCTACTTGTGTAATTGACAGTTCTGAAGAAAATTTAACGTTAAATAATGACATTAGCTTCCAATTGCTTCCGACTTTTATAGTTGAGTCTTGAGGCTCGTTCCCAAATGGGATTTGAATTGAGTTCGCAAAAATCGGCAAGTTCGCTTTCTTTAAGTGCGATACACCAAATCTTTGTCCATTCATTTACCAATGGTTTTTGCAATTTTTTCAAAGTTTCTTCAATCGTTTTACTTACTGCCAAGATAGCAGTGTCATCGGCAAATGCAACTAGTGCTAGTGGCTTTTACCGTAGCAGCGCCTTTTACTTGCGTATTACTGCGAATATATATTACAAAAAAATTGGACCAAGGACGCTTCCTTGCGGTACCCCAGCCTTAATTTCCTTAAAGTCTGAAGCGAAATAGTCGATTTATAAGGACACTTTAAGCCCTCGTCTCAGACCTTGGCAAAAGCTTGAGACACGTCAAGAAATACGCTTGAACAAATCTTATTAAATATGTTTGAAAGTTATTTATATTTTGGTTGTCAGTATGTATTTGAGGATGCATTTGATTTATTGAAAACCAACTGAAACTTTGATATCAGAAAAATGTTTCGAAATACTCCATAACTCGAGTTCTGGTGCGGTAGAAGCATATGTTATTATTATTATAGAAATTATAAATATAAATAATGCAAATAATTACATTGTTGAAAGAATTTTGCTATACATTGCCATAACATTTTTTCCTTGACGTTTGATGAACAAGATTCGGATTTTTTAAAAAACCGTCCGACACTTATGACTACAATAAGGAAGCACTCTCTCTCTCTCTCTCTCTAATTTTTCTCCCATTTTCGTTAAGTGTAATGTATCTGAAAGATGTGAAAGTTCATATGTCATTAATGTGTGAATAATTTATATCATTTCTTTGCATCCATTCTCGAACTGTAATCCCTCCCAAGTCTAAAGTATGTAATCGCAGAACACTATTATTTGAGTTTTCTTGGTGTAATGTCTTCAAGTTTAAATAATCTCGGAGTAGAGCAATGTCTTTCTATTTCTACCCACAATACGCAAACAATCTCGTTTCCGTTCATTCTTTTCTTTGCTTAAAAGTTGCTCACTCTAACCGCGTCAATAATGTTCTTGTGTCAAATTAATCCAAAAAAAAACAAAACCATCATCAAAACAGATTTTCAATTTAAACGCCGACGATTTGAACAACACGAAACATGCCGAAATGGATATGGTCGTATTCAATCGCGTCCCAAAAGCCGGTAGTTCTCAAATGGTGGAACTGATGAAAAAGCTCGGCAAAGTCCATGACTATAAGGTCAATGTTGATCCTCAAAAGGACGGAGTTATGGCGTACCTGGAGGATGATGCCGTTGAGGAGTTGGTGGACAATATTGCCAATTTAGAGGAACCAACCGCATTTATCAGTCATGTAAACTATATGAACTTTACTAAGTACGAACAGCCCCGTCCAATTTATATTAACCTGGTTCGAGATCCCATTGAAAGGGTGATCAGTTGGTTCTACTACATTCGATCGCCATGGATATTTGTGCCACAACGGAAGAGGAGAAATAAGGAAATGCCTCATCCCTCATGGGTAAATATGGACTATGATCAGTGCGTAAAAGAGAAACAAAAAGCATGTACGTACATAGAGGGCGCTGACTTGGAAAGGGTAGGTGATCATCGGAGGCAAACTTTATTCTTTTGTGGCCATAATACAAAGAAATGCATGTAAGTGAGTGTGCTATGTAGTATAGTTAAATAAAATATATTATTAACTGCTTTAAAGGCCCTTCAATGCGAAAATGCCATTGCAAATTGCTAAAAGGAATGTTGAGAAAGATTATGCGGTGGTTGGAACATGGGAGGATGCCAACATAACATTGGCCGTGTTGGAGAAGTATATACCAAAGTATTTTAAAGGAGCATCGCAGTTATATTATAGTAAGATAATAAAAATTGCATTTTTTTTTTTGTTTCCTTTGTGCGAGTATCTACTCGAAATTGTTTGCACGTTGTAGTTTAAAGGGGCTAACTTTTGATAGTTAAAGTATTACCGAGTTCTAGGCACAGTTATACTTTGTCACATACATATGTACCTACATAAAGTGGCCCAATATTGCGAGGCGAACGTTGTCTTATACTCGGGAACAACAATCTAAAAAATAATTTCTCGCTAGAAAGGGTTGAAGTTATCTCCAGTCACATCCTAGAGCTCTTGCTTCAGCGCCAGTAGGATTGGGATGCACAAGACATTTTGTCCGATTTGTTGATATTTAGTGGTTCAACTTGTAGTAGTAGAGCTCTTATTCATCGCTGAAACCCAATCTGCCCGTGCCCATACTCTCCAATGCACTGATATAGCGAATATTGTAAACCTTCTGTCTTACTTAAGACAGACTTGATATTCTGTTTGAATGATGTGGAAAAAGTTAGATGACAGCAGTTGATCAAGCTTACTGGTCCAACCAGCATTCGTCTAAGTCTAGTTCTCTACAACTCGTCTTGTTAAATCTTAGAATCAAGCTGCCAGTAAGTCGGCACATGCAGCAGAGAAATGGAAATTGACTGCAGAAATTGATGTTTCATGTAATACCTGGGCTTAGCTTTGACTGAGTGCTTGGTGCTCTGTTTTCCATTCAAGATCCCACCTCTTGCGAACACCTGACAAACATCCGAGAGTATAACCATCATAAAACTAAGTGTCGCGAAGAGAGTTAGCCTAATTGCTTACCTAATCTTCCGAATCGCGACGATTTTTCCTAAGTATAGCAGGTTAAGTCTCTCGGTTTCAATACTATGTTGGAACTGGTTATTGTTCTGATTTGAGGGTGACAAGTAGCTTCGAGATACATCTACTAAAACTGTTCCACCAACAATGGTGAAATGTATCTCGTTCACAAAGAACTGCAATATTTCTAGCTTCGAAACAATGTGCAAACAAACGAGTAGTTGTTAGCCGAATACAAATGTATTTATATTAACTGTTTACATTTTAGTGGGTATGCACGATGACATCCGCAATGGCAACCCAATGAAACCGCATATCAGCGAAGAGATCAAAGACCTCGTCCGACAGAATTTTACTCGCGAAATTGAGTTTTATCAGTTTTGCAGGCAACGCTTATACAAACAGTACTTAGCGATTAAACTGGATGAACTTATGAGTTTCGACAAAAGTCTGACAAAAGAACCTAAAACAAATAAATAAATTTAAATATCCTTACGTAATCTTATATTGTTTTTTTATTTATTTTTAAACAAAACGTACCAAACTGTAAATGTTCTTTACTTCAAAAACTTTCTTTCGCTTGCAAGAATGCAGTAGCTTCTCCAATTAGAATCTCAAGTAAGCTATTTTATCCAAGTAGAAATAGGTACTAGCAAGTTATGATGGATTTTCTCTCTTCTTAGCTGGAGACGTTACGAGCATCTGATCTAAACAACACTCGGAGAGCCGAGATAGATGCGGTGTTCTTTAACCGCGCCGCCAAAGTTGGTAGTGAATCGCTTATGGAACTGCTCTCTCACCTGGGCAGGCTAAATGATCTCAATGTTAGGCGAAATGTTGCTCGAAAATTCACCCAACGTGTACGAACGCCAGAGCAACAAGAAGAAGTGGCCAATACGGTGATGGAGCTTGGACCAGGCTCCGTGTACATTGAACATGTGAACTATATAAATTTTACAAAGTTCAACCTACCAAAACCGATCTACATCAATCTGGTTCGAGATCCTGTAGAACGAGTGATTAGTTGGTTTTTCTATGAGCGAGGGGCTTACAAGAATGCTGTGGAATTCCAGAAATTTCCAGAGAATAAACTCAGACCGGCCAGTTGGTACAAAAAGGACTTTAATACCTGCGTACGCAGTGGTGATCCTGAGTGTCAGTATCAGCCATATGCTGTGATAGATACTGCCGGCGATTACCGACGCCAGTCATTGTTTTTCTGTGGACATACCGCGGACTGCTTGTAAATTCTTAACGATATTACGGTGTTTTTTTTCCCTATCAGACTTATCAACTTTTCAGGCCCTTTAATTCACCGACTGCTATTCAGATAGCCAAGAGGACCGTAGAAAAGGAATATGCTGTTGTGGGATCGTGGGAGGATACGAATGTTACATTGACCGTATTGGAGAATTATATCCCGAAATATTTTAAAGGCGCTAGGATTCTCTTTGACAGTAGGGCTCGTAAATATCCGCATATAGACTCGAAATTCATTGTTTCCACTTCTTACAGTTTACAAAGATGTGATAAGAAATCGGAACAGAAACAATCGCAAGCCGAAGATCTACGAAGATGTTAAGGAAATTGTCCGAAGGAATTTTACTCAGGAATATGACTTTTATCGGTTCTGTAAACAAAGATTATACAAACAGTACATCGCTATAAAATTACTGAATAATTAGTCAAAGACGAAGAAAGTTTTCTTTTTAATTAATTGGAAAGTGTGTGGTTACTTTCGAAGTTTCAATCACGAAGTGTGTTTCGGTGAATTTAAATGATTGGGAACCAACGAGTCGATTTAACATAATTTCGAGAAGAAAAAACTTGTGTGTCTGTTTTAATGGGGCAGTTTAACTCCAATTTTCCGGGATTAGAGAATTTGAATATATGAATAATAATTCTAATCAATATTTTATGCCTTGACAATTAGCCAGAGACTCGGCACACGTCAAACAAATTGAAAACGTCTTTGGAATGGAAACCATTAAATCCAATAAAAACAACGAGACAGTGGAAAAGAAATTCCATTAGAGAGAGAGAGAGAGTTGCCCATATGTTGCAACCAAATCATCACAGATGAGGAGCTTTAGCAGACTGTCAGAGTTTGATTGATAGTATGATATGATCGAAATCTTATGATATAATCTTGACATTGAGAGCTTTGATTCTGAAAGTTAGCTCTAGGATTCGGTCTATTGTATCTATTGTCTGCCACAGAATTTTCGAACAAGTTCAAAAGTAATTCAATAATGTGAATATACCATAATTTTTGCAAATGGTGTCAAGTGACATTTGACATTTATGTTGTAGATGGAGATAGACTTTTTTTTGACATTCGCGTGTTCAGATTGTTAGTGGTTGGCGCCAAATGAATTTGGTTAGGTTTGAACAAAAAAGTCTTTTTACAGCCTGTATGTAAATTGGTTTACTGTTATTCTTCTATTGTTTACTTCGTAAATTTCTCAGTTTTAAATTTATCGTTTCATCCTTTTACCGAGTGCCAGGCAATTACAATTCTAAACGTAAAAAAAAATTCAGAAAACCTAAAAATCTAGCCTGTAAGCGTCAAAGAAAATCCAGTTCGACAATCCTGTGTGTACAGGCTCTTAAATAAACTGTTTGTGCTTTCTGCACCAAAATTAGTAGATTGTGAAATTTCGAGGAGTGGAGTTAAAATTCTCTCAGAGAGTGGTAAAATCACAAAAAAGTAAACGAACGCGAAAGCTTCGAAATTCGCCCACTTTTTAGACGTCAAAAGCAAATCCATGCATATACACAAACAACAAAAAGGTACATATCTGACTGATTTCGTAAATCAGTGCAAAGAAATTTTCTGCACTAAAATTCGTTGCATGGGGAAATTTTTTACTCTCTCGTGAGCACTCTCTTCTACGAAAAACTACAAATTTAGTGACTTTTCGTAGATTTTCTTGAAATTTCGTCGTTTTAGGGGTACGCGAACAGACCTTTTGTGACACCTACCAGTTTTTACATCTGTTAATAACATCTGGCGGTTATAATAGAATGACAATGTCATCAGGTTAACGTAATATATTAAATTTGATATTTTCCATTAGATCTCAAAACATTAGGAAAATGTTTTGTATACATTTAAGGAAAGTGTACTGAATACCATGCATCTTGAACTTTAAATTCGGTAAATGTCTGTTGCACGTTTGAGCTAACTGAAAGTGATTTGATCAGAAAAGGCTCATTCACATTACCAATAAGTGGATTGGTAAATCTGGAAAGGGCCGATTGGCATGGTAGGATTCCATATCTCCAACAAATATTGCCTACAAGGCAAGCAATTTTAAAAACATGTTAACTGAACATATTGCTTTATATAAAACCAATTCATTCAAAACGATGCAAATCTTTATAACGATCTGGATTCATTGCTTTAAGATCGACCTCAAGTTTTCTTTACGCTTCAAGGTGTGAAGCAAACCTAATAGCTAACTCATAAGTTCAAAGGTTATAGAAATTACACATATCTACATACAAATGTACTAAATTTTTATGGTATAAGTAACATTAAGTCCATTTTTGCTTTACCTATAACTTAACTTAATCGATTTATATCACAGCTTGGCTTTTTCTAAAACAAAAAAGGAAATTCAAGGCCCAGTACCTACCACTCAGAGTCTGACTAAGCTTAGCTTGCTTACATCCATATGTTTTTGTTCAGACAAATTAAAGGTAATTTTATAATTTGGTAGCTCGCATCCTTAAGCTCTGAGATGCTTAACAACACAAGACTTGCCGGAAAAAATCTCCTATACTTCAATCGTGTAGCAAAGGTTGGCAGCGAATCCATGATGGAACTGTTAAAGTATCTAGCAGCATTGAATGCATACGATGTAGCGACAGGCGTTGATTCGAATCAAATATCCTTCTTAGCACAAAGAACGAAAGCCGATGTGATTAGCAGTCTGGTTGATGAGACTGTATTCATCGAACATAGCTATTTTGTAAATTTCACAAAATTCAACCAGCCCCAACCGATTTACATGAACTTGGTCCGAGATCCTGTGGAACGTGTCATTAGTTGGTATTTCTACGTCCGTGGACCATATAAAAATGCTGTTCTCTTCAAAAAGCGTCCTAATGCCACATTAAAAGATGAAAGTTGGTTCAAAAAGGATTTTAATAAATGCGTACGAACCGCCGATCCTGAGTGTGTTTACAAGCAATTTGGTTTGGATTTCGGAGGAGACTATAGAAGACAATCGATATTCTTTTGTGGTTATCTAGAGGATTGTCTGTAAGACTTCTAACTAATCAGCATTACTGTTTACAAAAAAAAAACTAAATTCCCTACAGACCCTTCAACTCACCAAGGGCAGTGCAAATTGCGAAACAGAACGTTGAAAAGTACTATGCTGTGGTTGGAAGTTGGGAAGACACAAATGTTACCTTGACCGTCTTAGAAAAATTTATTCCACGATACTTTCACGGTGCTAAAACTCTATTTCAAAGTAAGGCACACAACGAAACATGGCAAAAATTAAGTATGTAAGAAATATTTAAGAAATAATTATCTTTTTAGTACACCACGATCGAATTACTAATCAGAACAAGAATAGAAAGAAAACGAAAATCGACGACGATGTAAAAGAAATGATCAGGAAGAATTTTACACAGGAGTATGACTTTTACTACTTTTGCAAGCAGCGGCTCTACAGACAATATTTGTCTCTCCATTTAAAAAAACTTAATGAATTGTGAAAATAAATATACATTTCTGGTCTAAATACTGATGGAATCACCCAAAAAATATCACGGTTTAGCTATGATAAATAGTTGTCAAAATTTTTGTTACAGTTGTAATAACACGCGAAATGTACTTACTACTAGTTAAATTGCTGTATACTAATATTTGAAGTTTAATGGTTTTTGTAAGGAATCAGCCTTGTGTCTCTACTGAGCGTGGGTAACAACCCTATCTGATGAAAGTGGGCGTGACAGTTGAATGGTGACATACAAATGCAGGAGACGGCTGCAGTTTAAGCTTTTAAAGCTGTGACGGGTCGCCTAAAAGCTACTAAACTTGTACCAAAGCTGGTTCTGAATTGAAGATATATTTACTAAAAAATCGTTCTTTTAGGGACGAACGGCTGGATAAATTATTAGAACGACGGTTGACTTTCCGTTTAGTGCAGTTGGTTTTTGGCAGTCTAAACTTTTCAAGATGTGGGGGGTCGCACAGAACCTACTCAATTTGTACCAAAATTAGTCCTAAATTGGCTCAACACATACAAATTTACTTTCTTACGAAAATATTTTACAGCCTTCGAATCTGTGTGTTTAATGAAAATTGATTCTTGAGAAAGTTTTACAAGGAAATCCGGATAGTTCGAGGGTTTATCTTGAAAATATGTACAAAAATATCACGAAGATATAGTACACTATAGGGATCTTGAAAGGACTTTTGAATGCCCCGATGAAGGAACAGGGTCTCAACAACATTTGCTTTCAGCAAGACGTGTCTAATCCACATACAACTGGATTTCGTCGTATCCCACGTTTGGGCGATGTGGTATTTATATATTCAGACATGTTTAACTGAAGTTCAGGGTATATACTTAAATCAAAAGGTTCAAATCAACTAAACAAGCTAAATCTCAGTCTAAACAGATGCCTAAAGTAAAGTACATATTACTACAATCAAAACTTGATTAGATTTAAGGGTTTAAGGGTACAACCTAAGAAACGAATCAACTATTTTGTCATATTGTCCACATTTATTCAAAATTCAACTGATTTTGTGTAACATTTTACCCATATCCATGAAATTATTCGTATCAATCCGTATCCGTGCTTACATGTGTCCATCTTGTCCAGACCCATACCAAGTGGAGATTAGTAAACTAGATTTCCTTGTAATTTTATAGCTTTCATCACTAAATTCAGACAATTTAAACAACACAAAATACAGCGATCCGAGACTTGTATTTTTCAATCGTGTTGCGAAGGCCGGTAGCGAATCTATGATGGAATTATTAAAGCATCTAGGAAAATTGAACGGCTATCAAGTAGCAAAGGACGCAGAGCCTGCTAGGAGCCGTTTATTAAGTTTCGTCGCCGAACGTTCAAAAGTTCATCGACTCGCACAATTGATCAATGAAACTGTTTACATTGAACATCTAAATTATTTGAATTTCTCTAGATTTCATCTACCGAATCCGATCTACATCAACTTGGTGCGAGATCCTGTAGAACGTGTCATCAGTTGGTATTTCTATGCCCGGGGAGCTAATAAAAATGCTATATTTTTTCGAAAGAATCCTGATATACCGTTTAGAAGTCCACAATGGTTTAAGAAGGATTTTAATACATGCGTACGCACCAGTGATCCTGAGTGTGTTTACGAGCAGTTAGCCATTAGAGACACACAAGGAGACTACAAAAGGCAATCTTTGTTCTTCTGTGGCAGCCTTAAGGAATGCTTGTAAACATTTTTTTTTTCTTTTTAATAATAATTGTATCTGTTACTACTTACAAGAATCTGTGACTCTTGCAGGCCCTTTAATTCACCAACAGCAGTACAGATTGCCAAACAAAATGTTGAAAGATACTATGCTGTGGTTGGTAGTTGGGAGGATACGAATGTTACCTTGACCGTGTTAGAAAAATTCATTCCACGATACTTTCAGGGTGTTAAAAACGTGTTTGAACGTAAGATTTTGTTCTAAGAATTTTCGGAAATAATGGTAGAATTCAAATTTTATTGTAGTGAATCGACATCAGATTACCAATCAGAACAAGAACACACGGAAACCGAAAATCGATTTGGACGTGAAAGATATGATCAGGAGGAACTTCTCACAGGAGTATGATTTCTATTACTTTTGCAAGCAAAGGCTCTACAAACAGTATATTTCTCTTAAATTGAATGAATCAATTGCAGACTTAGTGTAAATATAAATAAATACAATCCACCTACATATCTAAAACATGGCTATTAGTGGTGTAGTGGTCGACAACAATATTGGCAAATATTTCGAAATGCCTTGTACAGTAGAAGAACGATACATGTAAGAATTTACAATGATACATCGGCTTGCATCTACTTTTTTATGAACACGAAGCTCAAGAATCGTAGTTCAAAAGCCCCTTTTGAAGTGGGCGTGGCCATATTGCATTTTATTATTGAATTACAAAGAAAACTTTAAGCGGTTGAGGATGTTACACGAAAGGTACAAGATGCTTTTTTACAAACCTGCATACAATGAAAAATAAAGTAAGACTTACGTACATCCAAAAAAAAATAGATGGAATTAGGTTCTTTAATGTCCCCTTAAACCGGGCTCTGATTTATTTAAGAAACACTATTCAGCAGTACGCTCTCATATAACCGGTAGCTAAATAGAAAATTCATGCTTTTAGCACTCGAAAACACGGAAATAATGTTCAGACACAAATAAAATACTTATTTACTTAGGTGGGACAGTTTGTCGTGGACCTGGGCCTCAACCAACAAGTCCCTCCAGTTAGCGCTCTTTTAGTTGGTTAAGGGTTGTAATCGAAGACTTCAGGCCGAAGCGTTGTTCTCAATTCGATCTACATGCCCTAGCCATCTTAGGGCCTAATGCATACTTTTCTGACCCGATTGATGTCGCTCATCTCGCTGTACAGCTCCTAGAGTTTGGTGTTAAATCTCTTCCGTCAACGCAAGCGAGACCGCTCAAAACAACCAAAGATACCTCCATCTGTCTTTGTTAATGTGCATGGTTTTGCGCCATTGAGAAGACCTGGGATGATGAGGATCTTATTTATAGAGCCTCCTTTCTTAGGTCAAAAAACAGCGATTAGCAAAAGTAATTCTTCATTTGATCTCTGAAGTTATGTTGTTGTAAACCGTTTATTGCGGAGCCGAGGTAGGCGAAGTCCCTAACTAGTTAAAAGTTGTAGCTGTCTATTATGACGTACAGTTCGTTGTGTGTTTATACTTGGTTTTCCCTTCATTTACAGTTAAACCCATTTTGGCCGCTTTTGCTCCAATACTTGCAAACGCATTTTTAACAACTCTCTGTGTCCTGCCGATGACGATGACATTCATCATCAGCACAGACTCTGATGTTGACTTGTCAGTTTCCCACAATTTCTTATGTACTAATAATTAATTAGCAACAAGTCCTTGAGCGCAATTTCAATAGTTTCCAATTTGGTTTCCTATCAAACGTCAAATTCACCGTGCTGGGTTTTTGCTCAGGATGGTCTGTCAATCCATGCCAAGCTGATACAGCGCGATCAGAATACGTTCTGAATGAAAGAAGAAACACGCACTCGTTCAGATCGTTTGGAGCACCTTCTGAACTAAAAAAGAAACGCAAACATTTTTTGTCAATTCAGGCTCTGCTCTAAACTAAGAAAGGAAAACCTCAATTGTACCATTTCGACATATCTTCACTTTTGTCAGTTTGATGTTGTCATGTCATTCTTAGTAACGTTGAACAAAACTTTGTAAGTATATCCGATTAGACATCTTTGGTGACTAGGCTGTAAACGTTCAGATTTATTAGCTAGTTTTTAGGAAAGCAATTTTTTCTGATCTATTAGTTTTATGTCATTAGTCTGACAGCAATCCTAGAGTGTTTCAACACGTTTCAAAATTGCACATACTTTACCCATCTTCGCGGCAGATGTAACCGATTTTAGACAAGCTGTTGTATCAAGTTAGTCATGTTTTACAATTTTCAAATTCTACGTCTATCAAACGGTGCTAGAATCATTTTGAAAATGACATGGTCCGCCTTGTCTTGATTCTTAACAACTAAACTAATAGCTGTAGATACTGAGCAGACTCTATGGTCGAACAGATTCAAGGACTTTGGGCAAAAGAAGCTCAGAGTAGTAACACGATACGGAACAATGAAATACTTCTACTGCTCATGATCTATAGAAAAGTATAAACAACATTATGATACCCTCTTCAACTAGGTCACAACGAGTGGCCGATGCATATGGTATGTATTTTATTTCAAGCATGACTAGCTGTTTCGTAAATAAGCGATATGTAAAGATCTATACACAAAGAAATATGTGGCCCTAATGCTGCAAACCCTGATAAAACTATTGCAAATTTATATAGCTTTAGGTACACAAAGTTTGAAGGAAAAAACCCATAGGAAACCCCTTTGAATCCCTGCAATTATGAAATATCACTCACCAGAGTCGCATCGTCCAGGTAAAATATCCATCCTATAAACAAAAGTCATTTCCAATCCACAAATATTTTAATATCTAATTTATTCATATACAGATGCAGTCACTGAACGTTCGAGATCTCAACAACACACGAAAGGCCCAATTGGATCTTGTGTTTTTTAACCGTGTACCCAAAGTTGGTAGCCAAACATTCATGGAACTAATGCGTCGATTATCCGAACGAAATAACTTTCAATTCCATCGCGATGCTGTACAGAAGGTTGAAACAATTCGCTTGGCTGACGATCAGCAACAGGAGTTGGCCGAAGTGATCAGTGATCTGCCAGAGCCATCGGTTTTTATTAAACACGTTTGCTATACAAACTTTACGAAATTCAGTTTACCAACACCGATTTACATTAATGTGGTCCGTGATCCTGTGGAACGGGTCATCAGTTGGTTTTACTACGTCCGAGCACCGTGGTATTTTGTGGAGAGAAAAGCCGCATTTCCCGATTTGCCGTTGCCCCATCCATCTTGGCTGAAGAAAGATTTTGAAACCTGTGTACTATCAGGCGATCAAGAGTGCACATATACCCAAGGAGTCACCGTTGAGGGTATCGGGGATCACAGGCGTCAGAGTTTGTTCTTCTGCGGACATGATTATGAATGCACGTAAGTTTTACAAGGAATCATCTTGGAAACAGTTATTATTCGTATTTTTTTTTTACAGTCCGTTCAATACCGTGGGCGCCCTTGAAAGGGCTAAGTATGCTGTGGAAAGTCAATACTCGGTAGTTGGAGTTTTGGAGGATATGAACACCACACTTTCTGTGTTCGAAAAATACATCCCTAGGTTCTTTCAAGGAGTTCGAGATATTTACGATAGTAAGTTCAATAGTTCATCTGTAATCACATTGGGTAAGGCGTTGGTCACAGGCTGTCGTATCGAAAACTGTTCAGAAATGAGTCTTAGGGGTTTGCCGTGCATTGACATAGTCTAATTTTTATGGCTAGATCTCGAACGAGTGACTAGACCTAGATCAAACAATGTATTTAAATTTACTTCAAGTCCCAGTACACCGTCATAGATTATTTTCCTTAAAATAAGGCTTAGGACAAGCATTTGGGAAACGTCTCCAGAAATGGGGTACACACATGCCCAAACTTAAGCTTAGTGTCTAAGCATGCAAAGTAGTAGATAACTAGTTTCACTGGATACAGTTCATTTGATCTACTATTGGACTAATACAATATTGTTTTAGTACCTTAGTCCGTAGATCGGACTATAGAACGATGGTTCTTTTGATGTCGTTCTGTTTAAACAGTCCTACAAAGTTTCTTCCACAAGACATTTGTTGTGGAAATACTATATCCGGCCTAACATTTTATAAAATATCTAACTTTGCAAAGATTGATATTTTGTATGACTTGATTTGAAAAGTCGGAGTAGTCGTGAAATATTTTACATGTCCCTTTCCGTTCCTTAATGATCATAATAGTAATTACAAATATATCTGTGTTAGACTAATTAGTTGTCTAGTAGCGCAAAACCTAGATTTCACTGATTGCTGAATTAACAGACTTATCCACCTACGTACTTATTTTCTTACCGGAAATTGATGAGACTACTTTCCGTATAAGCGAGGAACTGGGTTGATACTGGATGGTACCTGAAATTTCAATACAAGTCTTAATCATGCCTAGATTTATAGTCCACCGAATCTACATATGAATGAAATGTTCAAAGAAATGTTGTGTCATTTCCTGGATCAAAGAATGTACCAACAAAAAACATGCAATAACAGTTTTAAAACGTCCGAGAATGTTTCTATTTAGGAATCAATATCAAACTCTGTTTTTCCATGGTCCATGAGACCCAGAGCTTCTCACAACCATTCAATTCTGTATATTTTTTAACTGAATGGCACTTGTCTGAAGATCAACTTAAATGTTTGAGAAGCTTTTTCATAACAGTTATACTCTCGGATGTTTGTCAGACGTTCATGATGTTTGGTGTTGTCTAGTGGATTGAACCTAAACACACTAATCACGGCGCGCATTTTTTTTCAAAAAGTAAATACATATATTTAAGTACATTAAGTTTATTACCTTTCACTATAGAATCAACCAACGAATATTGACATACACACGAATATTTTCTTTTCACAGCTAGCGCCGAATACTTAACAAAAATCAACAAAAACAACTTTAAGCCGCCAGTAAGCGAGAGAGTCAAAGATATTGTGAGGAAAAATTTCACCAATGAAATCGAATTCTATCAATTCTGCCGCCAAAGACTCCATAAACAATATTTGGCAGCACATCTCCCACAAAAAATCATAGCGACTCCATAATAACACACCTCAAGGCTGTTTGTTGACCATGTATATTTTTTTTTATTTTACTTTAGTAGCATTTTGTTCGGATATTGTATTTATATGCTAAAATGTAGACATTGTAGATACTTTAAGTTATAAGGCGTGACAGCCGTAAACTATAAATAAGTCCAGCGCGCTACTAATTCAGCCAAGCCTGCTCATCGAATGCAATTCAATTAATTGATACACATGAACAAATTCATTGTAAAGTACTCAACTTCATTAAGAGATGCATATAGAAATACATATATAGGATGTTATGAAACTATACGAAATTGTGATCACTAAATTATTTTTCAATAATGTTAATTTAATTTTATTAGGATATTTGTTATAGCATTTGATATTTTCACAAAATAATTAGTTTTATACATTATATATTTACGTCAGTAATAAGCTGTATTTAATTCGTTAAATTAAATAAATAAATTTTATGCTGTTAAATGTGTGAATGATTTTAATTCGGAATTTGTTAGATTGGCAGGTTGATGATAACTTAAGCCGTAAACCACTGACTTACTACTTAAGTCCTGTATTCCCTTGTGGGTCCTACGCGCCTATGGGCCATCGTGTGCGATTTCTGGATATATGCGTCAGTTTTCCCTAACTCTTTTCCAGGTGGCATGCTTGCTTCTCAACTGTTCTGCGCCTCGTACTCCTAGGACCGTCGCGTATTTTGCCATCATGAGTATGCGGGTTCCATTGCATCGCGTGGTTAGCTATGGACCTGTCACCCTTTCGGAGAGTATGTCCAATCCACTGCCACTTTCGTCGTCGTATTGTTGTGCCTATAGGTTCATAGCTCGATCTCTGATATTGTTGTTCGTTAGAGATACGGTTTGGCCAGAAAGTCCTAAAGATATATCGTAGGCGTTGACGAACGTTTGCAGCTTCTTCGTGATAGTGGCGGTCACACTCCAGGTATCACATCTACATATATAGCACCACGGATTCAACGTTGGAACGGAACAGTCGTAGCTTAAGCTAATCGCATTACTACGCCAAACTGTGGATAGCATCCCAAACGCAGAAAAAAAGTAGTTGATATATTTTTGTTGGTTTGTATATGATAAGTAAAAGTATTAATTTTTTGAAGAAAGCTATCATTTGTGTGAAAACGTCTAACAAAATTTCCTTAAGAGGATGACCATTTCCGAAAGAGACCAGGGGCATTATTTTGTATTTCTTTCGGATTCGGACTGCAATTCGAAAACGAAATCCGATTCCAAAATGAATTCGTATTGTGTATAATATTCGGATTGGATGTATGTACATATGTATGTAAATGCATCCAAGTCAAAACCAAATACCAAACGTTAGTTGAATTACTTGCAGTATTCGTTACATAGAAATATCGGGTTTGAGGGTGGCGAAGGACGATTGGAAAATATAGAACAGAGAGAATCATTCAAACATTTTATAACTGGGCAATGTTTTGATGAGTTGATTATACAGGGTCATTCATTCGTGGTTTCAAGTTGGTAGCGGTGGCATTTGACACCTGCCAAACTCAGCTGTCATTTGAAGTATCATAGTATTAGTTGAATGTTTGCTATTTAGGATAATAGATCGCTTAACAATCTAACAACGCGTTCAAACTATTAAAACTTACTACAAAAGTGGTGATTCAAACGTAGCCACTTTTCTCGCATTACGCGATGATTATGGTCGACATATTAGACCGACTACGCAAGCAATCGGTAAAATTGTGAAGAAATTTGAAGAGATTGGAAGCCACAAATCACCTATGTATATATGTACATATATGTATATAGTGCATCAATGGTGGAAGCGTAACTGATGTCGTAATGCACGCTCAGTCGAAAATATTGCTGCTGTAAGTTCAAGTGTTGCAGTTGAACTTGTCGTACACCTTACTATCGCGTATTTTGCACTTGGATTTGCATCTCCATTCTTATAAAGTTCACTTGGACGATATTTGGTTCTAACAAGACGGGCAATAAGCCACACAACACGACCAATTATGGCTTTATTGCGTGAGAAATTTCCTGGTCGGGTACATTCACGTTTTGACGACGTCAATTGCCCTTCAAGATAATGTGATTTGACACCGTTAGATTTTTTTCTGTGGGGCTACGCAAAAGACCGTGTTTACGCGAATAATCCCCGAACTCTACACTTATTAAAAACCAACATTACTCAAGTTATGGCCGAGATACCACCCGAAATGTGCGAAAAAGTCGTTAAAAATTACTTCCAAAGCATTGCATTGCTTTAAAAAGGAGTTGCACTTCTAATACTTGGTACGCCATTTCATTATATGTCATATAAATACTGTTCCGATATAATTTCAAGACCATCCTTTTGAGAAATAGCCAAGCCACAAAAGGCCTTCGAGCTAGTATCAGAATGTAGATAGCTTACGTTTCGATATTTAACTCTTGGATGCTTTCAGTGTGTTCAGAATCAATGCTATTCTGAAATCACTTCAGTTACCTGTTCAATGAACGAACTTATACACGGCTTGATTTACTTAACTCAAACTTATAAGTAAATACTTATTTATTTACTTGTGGCAATATACAAGTTAGGTATACATACATATATAATGTTGCAAGAAAGATGACAGAAAAACTTATCCTCTAAGAGCGGGTTATAAAAATACTGACTTCAGCCTACCACTTGAGTTAGCCAGGACTGGATGATTATACTAATAAGATTAGTGAATTCCATATGCCTGACTGAATATTGCCAGAATGAAGATCACATCCAAGCGTCCAAGCAATTTCAGGTTTTACGGTTTTGTATAAAATATTCCATCACCTTCACCAAGCTGTTGATGAAAACTTTAAAATTCGCCTTAAGTGTGTCTTATAACTTATTTTTATAAAATAGTGCATCTCAGTGACTTTCTTAAACACTCTCCTGCCCGATAATGTTGTTTATTGACAAAGAAGACTTATTGTATTAAATTTAGTAGTATTTTGACTACAGTTACCAATCATTTTACATATTCCATCTAAGAAGTTAAATAAAGCAGTCAACTGTCTATTAATTAAATGAATCCAGTACTATTTAACTGATTCCATTCTTTGTGTCTGTCTTAAGTTTTCTACAGTAACTAACTATTTTTCAGGGGAGCAGTTTGTCGTTTTTGAAACAATATTACTCCGAGATCAATCAATGAAACCATCACGGCGTATAAAACATGTTTAGTAGTTTCTTTCAGTGTTTTAAACAGTTTATGACTCAAAGTTTGAAGAAAGGAAAGGCAAGACAAAACTTATTTTCTTCAATCTTATAAAAAATTTTATTTTTAAATTTTAGTTATATTTTAACTTAAATTTGATTTCAATTTTATATAAATTTAATTTTGTTTTTTCTTTTTAATTGCTGGTGTTACTTTATGGTTCCCGAGAGGATTGCTTTTGTGCGTGCTGTTGTTTTTGTTTGTAAACTTTTTGTTACTTCTTTGTGCCATTTCAAAATACTTAAAACTGATATTCCACTTTCCCCTCAGTGCGTCCTAAAACGCTCCAATAAGTGGAGTCTAAATTCTTTCCAATGATTCACTATGCGTGCCTTGATTACAGTCATTAGTAGCTAAATGAATTCCCAATAGTGTGAACTAAGTTATGCTGGTAAAATGAGTTCCCTTTTGTTCTGTTTTGTAAAATTCACCCGAAGAATGCCAAAATTGAATTCAGTTCTGTACTAATTTTGTACATCAACTTGATCTTGTTGCACTCAATTCAAAACTGCAATCTGATCGGTCGGTGATTCCTATATGTGTTTAGATCTAAGCTCTGGTGACAAACGATAATCAATTTTTACATGTTTTGGCAGAACATTTAATATTGTACGAGTTGAATTTTCATGTATACAGTGACTAGGACTCGTTGTTGGCAAGTTATCCTTTTTTAAAACAAAACATATTACAAATTGCAAAAGGAAAAAGATGCAGAAACAACGACAGACATTGTAGTATAAATAAAATAAATATTTGGCGCACCAGGTCGATGGGACCCAGGTCCTAGCTTCTCACAACCATTCGTGTTGTGCGTGTTATATTCTTTACACGAATGAAAGGTACCTACTGTTTAATGCCGTGTCCGAAGGGCAATTTGTTATTTGAGAAGCTTTCCCAGGACGCTCGAAAATATATTGTTACAAATAGAAAGAAAGCGAAAAGAAAATCTTAATTAAATTGTTTGCTTATTTTTTTCCTGAAATTTCGGACTTAGGCTAGTTTTGCATTGTAGTGACAATACTTTATTTGGTTTAGTAAGTACATGTTCGTATATTGCACAAACTGTATTTAAAAAATAATAAAACAAATTCTTTGTAGTGTCAGCTTCTTACTTTTTCATTTGAAAGTATTTAATGGATTTATAGGTTCCATCTTCCATTTGGAATTCTGGCTTGTCACTGAAATAAAGGAACGTATTTCGTAAGAAGTAAAATTGTTTCTACTGCTACCATCATACTTACGATTCATTGCCATAAAAGAACATTCTATCGATCTTCATAACGTTTTTGGGATACTCTACTTTAATTTGAACTCTATATATTTCCTGAAACATTAAGAATTTGAATAATATGATTATACAGGCAAACTCTAATAAGTAAGTACACAATCGCAATTCATTTATTTACATGGAATCGAAAACCAAAAATTAATTTCCTTTATCTAAACGTGTACGGTACTTCAATGTATTCTATTCATCAGAATCATACGATTGTGAGTATAACGAATGAGTATCACATTAAAAGCGGCAGTTACTGCCTTACACTGTTTGGTTTAATTCATACAAATGGGTGCTTGCTTTCAACAAAACATGTACCATTCTTCACAAAATACATTTAAGTTTCTCCAGATCTTTATAAATATCAAAATAATCAAAGCTATATACCAATTTCCCATTGCATTTATTAACATAAGTAAATGGTTATACAGTGAATACGGTATGTGAAAAGATATTGAATGTTTTGAAACTGTAATAACTCAAGAAACACGATTTTGAAGAAAACGCGTTTAAAGTTTTCAATTGACTACCATTTTACAGAAAAAAGTAGAATATATTCTCTACTAACAAACTATATACATATGTATATATGAAATGTTTACACCAGCTTTGTTAACTCAAAAATTGCGTTTTCTGGGTTATGACAGTCTTTGAGTATATGAGCGGTATGTAATGAAAGTTTTAAAGCAGACGTTTTGATGTTATATTTACATCTTTCCTTAGAGCCTTTGTAACATTTCACTCCTTACGTTCCCTTCTCTCTTTAGTGGTAACATTATGAATCTTTGACGACTATGTAAACTAACTCACCACATTTTTACTAGGCGATATTTGTATCGCCTCAGTATGCAACCAGTCATGTTGATCTGTACTATGGCTTAGTTCTTCAATATTTCCGTTTAAAAGGCACGTAACGACGGGCTCAACGAGAGGTTTTTTGGTTTTCAATTTTTCGATCTCACTCCAAATTGTATCGTCATGGAGATCGAGAAACTCATCCACATTCTCGCTTCTAATTGCCAATATATTCATTCTAAAATAGAAGCATGTAGTCCATGTAGTACACACATATTTACAACATTTTCAAAATCTTACCCATCTATCGTCAGATCATCCTTGTTGTCAACGATTAGTTTTTTCAAGATTTGATCCAAACAAACTGCTTTAGGCATTTTATAGAAATAGATGTGAAAATATTGCCTCGCAAGAAATATGTTGTATATCTTCTTGTAATCAAGATAACGATACTCGATATGTTCTCGATTGGCACTAGCCCTCGCCTCTGAAAATCATTCAATCATAAATCATTCAACTACAAGTGTATCTTTTCAATTTTCAAATTACGCAAAAAAACGTCATCAAAGTTTATATCCACATTAACCTCTCCTGGAAGATAGACTGCTGCGTATGGATGGTCTCTTTGTAAATAATCCCATTTGTCAACATCAATTTCACATTGATCGTTGTGGACAATCTAATTAAGAACACCTAAGTAGCAAGAAAGAAATACATAGCAGTATCGGAAGCTTACTAACCTCGAATAGAAAGTGAAATCCCTTGTCCCTAAGACAGTGACGGTCGCCACCCTTTATAAATGACTTGATCAACTCCTTACTATCCCCGTACTGTGGATCCTCTTCAACGATAAAACTTGTAAGGTTGGCAGATTCAAATATTTGATCAACGATGGGACCCGCATTTTCTTCATGCTAAATAGAACAAAATGAATAACCTTCGAGTATGGTGAAGTCGAAATTTACATTGAATTTTTTGTCGGTAACATATTCCCATTGGTGGGAAAGTGGACCATGGCCAACATCGTGGAGTAAAGCCGCAATCTAAAAATAAAAATGAAATTATTATTTCAGACCGCTTCATAAGTTTCAAGTACATTTTTTAAGGAACTTTCTGTTTATATCGAGTGGGATTAGTTTGCTCCTAGGTCGATGATTCGGAGGTCTTCGTAAAGGGAAAAGGAAAATAATAAATTGATCCAACCTAGTAGCAGGTTGGTACAAAAGGACAGTTTGTAGTTTTTACAAAAGAGAAATATGTAAGCACTAGGAAAACGTTTGAAGTCGTTTGAATGAAACTTTATTATCAGTTCAAACGAGACACGAGATGTGGAAAGCATTGCACCCAAGAAAAGCAATCCTAATTGAATAGCTTCCCGCCAATGGGAAAACATACAATGTTATAGGATGTTTCCGAATGCTAAAAGGTACAAGGAAAAACCTGAAACTCGGCATCGAAATAGAGTTCTCTTTGCAAGAATGGTGACACGCATTGTTAGATATTCGAAGAACAATCCAGCTTCAGAAATAAATAGGAACCAAACAAAGCAGTTGGTATTGTAACCGTGCGAAGTGTACATAAAAAAAAGTCCCACGTTAGACAAACAAAATTGAATTTGTCAAAGCTTATTTTGTTTGCCCCTTTTTGTATGGATGCACAGGATCTCTTGAGTACGTAAAATGTCCACCAAACACAGCTACAATATTCGATATACAAGAAAACGTCAACACATGGGGTCCAGTATCATGGTTTAAGCGTGTTTCTCCTACTATGGCGTAGGTCCAATATTTTGGATTAAGGATACAATGAATCAGGATTTATACGATGACATTCTTGACCGAATCATGCTGAAATTGAAATGGCTATCAAATGGGTATTTCAAGAAATAATCATCCCAAACACACTAGCAAAGTGGCAAAAAACTGGTTTCATGGGTTGTGTTGCTCAATGCCCTGACCTCAACCCAACCCAATTGAAAATCTCTGGGCAGATGTTAAAAAAGCCATTTCTAAGGCAAGGCCGCTGAGTAATAAACAACTCTGAAGCGTAGTCGAGCGTTCGTGAAAAGCAATACCGCTGGAGAGGTGTCAGTCCCTATTTGATTCAATGAAGCGCCGATCCCAGGCAGTCATACAAAATAAAGATTTGCAACTAAATACTAGTTGCAGAACTACAGTTACGTTCCTACATTTATTTTGTTTTTTTCTAAGGTTTTGTCATACCAAGATCCTTGCACTACATAAGCCCGAAAGGTTTTTGCAATTCCCTCGTATATATATATGCAAAGTCGAACTTTGGCTGAAAACGAATCGAAATGCATACGCAGATAGAGTCCAAACCGAGTCGACTGGACTCAACTATACTATTTTAGCTAGGTAGAGTTCAAAATGTGTGTAACTACTCGGGTCAACGAGTCCAACTGATAGATGGTCGTTCTTTGGTTGCTTTCTTTTGTAGAGAGAAAAAATCAATTTGTTTTTTTTCCATCGGGTTGGCATATGACTGCTTGCTGGTCATTTGTTATATTTTGCAGTTTTTTTTCTCTTATTATATCTATCTTATATCTCAGTTCAAATACGTTTTACACCAATTTGGATTCAATCTTTCACGACCTTCCCATCTTGCATATATACAGGGCAAATATTCACACGTATTCACAGACGAGAAGCACCTTCTTTTGGGAATGAATTTCTACAATCTGAAAGCCTGATCTGTGAACGCAACAAATAACTCAAATTTGATAGCAGAGGGTCTGAAAAAAAGCCTTTATTTCCATGATACTGTTAAATGGAAAATGATACCCAAAAATGGCTATTGTGTTTAGTTATCTTGAAAATTGGAATGGGCCTACTAACTCCTAGCAACTGAGGCAAGGTTTCTCGCGAGAGTCAATCGTGGAGACAATTGTAGCGAATTTTCAATAAAATAACTATTGTAACTAAATGACGTTTATTTACTTTTATACATGTACTCACCGCAACGCATTTTTTTAGAAAATCTGGTATTTTAAGATCATCGGTGTTCTTCTCCAGTGCGTCAAGCATTTTCAATGCTTTCAAACATGTCCTCAAATTGAAAATAAGTCAGTAAATTTACATATTCAAATGGATGAGAAATATAAATGTAATTTACCCTATACAGTGATCATAGCGATTTTCAGTTGCTCTCGGCATTAGTCTAAAAATCAGTCCATGTTGTAGGACGTGTAGCAATCTTTGGAATTGATCGGTTTTAATAATTTTCTTCGCATAATCCGGGAGGTCTTCTGGCGTCATCTGGAATCAAAACATTCAAATTTGTAAAGTTTTCAAGTAAAACAAGGAAGAAAAAAATGTTCACTCCATGTTCACAGCAATTGATGATCAGTTTTATTTCGATTTTCAGATGAGCAGTTTCAGATAACTATATTTATACCTTTTATACTTTGAAAGTACAAAGTGAATAATTAAAATCACTGTCTTTACACGCTCTCCAGTCCAGCGAAAACGAAGACTTTGTAGGAAAAAACTAAATAAAATCGTCAAAACGTATCTCTCGTTTTTTCACGAAAACCACAAAACTCCAAAAAAAATTCTAAAAGAAATGAAAAAACTACCACAATATGAAGTCCTAGATAATGTGTGTGAAATGGAGTAGTAAGGGTTTCCAAAAAAAAAAAATATACATACATTATATTACCACAGAGAATTTTGAGATAAAACTGTGAGAACTAGCTATAAACAACAGAAAACTTCCATGGCAATTTGGTGTACCCTTGCGGTTTCAGTAAGAATCAGATCACGTAGAAAGATTAAAAATAATAGAGAACTAAGAAAACAATAGGGTTATGCTCCTATTTTCGAATCAAACCAATTGGTTGATACTGCCAAGACTACTCAAATACGAAAGAAAACCATTCTGAACGATATAATCGAAAGTTGCTTCAAGAACGTACACCAGTTCCCCAAGGCTATAATATATCATTAAACACTCGATTTCTCTGACCAACGTGTTTCTGTGTTTACAGGGTTCGACCAACAGATTCTCACATGTAAACATCGTTTTTGCGGATTTACATACATATGTACATATGTACCTATGTATCTACAGATTGTCTGCGAGCGTTTATCGAAACGGTGATTCAACCATTAGACTGTAGCAGTGGCGTAGTTCCTATTAACAAATACGATTATGTTGCATTCATTTACGAAACGACATTCATTAATGCTTCTCCCTCTCAAATGGTCAGTTACAAAGTGGCATCCAGCTTAAAACTTAGGGCCCCAAGTGGTAACATTATGTCAATTCCAAGAAAATAATGGCGTATCTACCATAAGAAGTTACAGACATGTGTATCTATTTCTCTGATCGAGTAGTCCCAATAAAGCAGAGATTGTTTATGGTATCTGCAGCCTGTGTCTTAAACACAGACATTTAGGCAGATATTTGATGCTGCAGAAACGAGAAAGACACCAAAGCATTGGAAAATTAACTAATGGGACTCTTTATAGTGGACGCGACGCCATAACACGTCACCCATCTTATAGACTTCCAATCGTGGTTCTGCCTGTTCGTCTAAATCGTACTACTAAGGAGAAAAGTTTTGACTATCGAATACGTTTGTCATATTGAATAAAAAAAAAAACAAATATAAGGCACAATAAGTCCATGGCAAGTATATATATCCATTCCACGCGGATTGTACCTTTTCTGTACTTTTTCTTTTTTTTTTTTCTTTGCCATGGAGCTGGTTGCTCCATATACATAAATATGTTGTTGCAATTAAAAGTCACGTTGTTATGCATGTGCATCCATAAGAGATTAAAGGTCGCAGCGATATAAGGATAGGAAGCCCGAATGTACCTACATATGTAAGTATACAGACTAGACCACTTCAAGAACCTGTAAGAGGAAATGCAATCTCAATAGCCTCCTTTCACAATGAAATAACGCCTTACAGCAAAAATAGAGAAGAAAGTGAAAACGAATATCAACACAATGTAGACCAATGCAGCCAATCTCCAGGCCACTCTCCGTCCAATCTGTTTATATACTCAAAGTTATTTAACTCAGAAATTATAGACAAGAAACTATGTATGAAGCACACAAAACCTTAACAAATCAGTTTTCGTTAAATCTAACTACGAATACAAAACGTAAATAAAACCCGTCACGTCATACTAACTTTCTTTTAGTTTACTCTAGTAAGTCGCAAGTTTGCAGCACCCAGAAGGCATCCAAATGAAGTCACAATCGTAATCATACGCACTTTACTTTCACCGCCGAAGAATTTGTACTTCATGCGAATTAGAATTACTGGATCAAGTCGAATAAATAATGATCACGAAACACTGCTGCTCCATTCAATAATCCGACATATTCTTCGTTTTAGAATTTTAGAATTTTGATTCATTGCAGTGACACTGAATCGTTTCTTAGTGACAGACAACGGATGGGGTGCAAAAACCAATTTGACAGCAATGTGATTCCATGTAATGACATTTGGCTTAGGGATGGGAGCAGTTAAGCAATCGCCGATACATGGATATGTATCGATGTGGGAATGTCATCGAATCAAGAAACAGCAACAGCGACTTTGATACCAAAAGCAACAATTTTTTTCAACTTTTACCTAACTAGCAAATGGAAAGAAAACTCAATTACCTAAAAATGGCGCCAACCACTAATTATGTCAAAATAGGTCAGACATAATAATCTGAACACGTAAATGTCAAAAAAAATCCAGTCCGTCAATCCCATGCGAATATATGTATAAAAAATATCCAAACTGGGGAAAATATCTATTTAGCTTAAAACGGCCAAAAAAAAGAGACGACAAAGGGAAAGAAATTAAAAGAAAAAAAGTGGATTACTGTTATCGAAATTTCAATTAGTTCTGGCAATTTTTTCAAGCGATTTCACTTTGCACAAACCAGACACAGAATTTATTTCTATTTTTGAATAGCCGTTTTGAACACCAATGAAGGGACAAATAGTTTCGGGGTTTTCCCTAATTCAGTTAGTAATTCATTTCGTCGGCATTTGTAGTTAACATTTACATTAAAACTCTGCAGTTTATTTTTTTAAAGTAGAATGTGTTACTTATTGGATTTTTTTACAACTGACATTTTTGGAAGTTTTGTCGAAATGCCCCCAAACATAAAAACTATAAAAGGAAGAAAATTCCCCGGGAAACTGATATTCAATAGGAGATGCATTTTCTGCAAATTGGATGACAGCGTTTCTCAAAAGGCAAGTACTTCACAATACTTATAAAAATTCCTCAAAAACTTTGCTGAAACAATTGAAGACCTGACCTTGTGCTATTTTGAAATCTTTTGTTTTCCCCTGTATGTTCAAACACACACCCGATTTTGTACACGAATTCTTCGGAAACTTATGCTTCTACCGTGTAAAAAGAGAACTATGTTCAACAACCAGGTCTTGGGATAGGCATACATATGTACATAAATATGCATCTTTGAAATTTTAGGAGCCTTTTTGGATTTATTTGGATATTCAAAATCACCAGCAAACAATACCTACAACAGTGCATTTGGAATCTGTTTACTGCCACACCTACGTTCGACTTATTTTTTAATTCTCCACAATTCATCAGATGACCATATTTCACGTTGTTGCTGACCAAACTTGTTTTCCGTGTTTTAAAATTGTTGTTCACTCAAATAGACAAAAGCGACGTTGATGGGACGTACGAGTACGATCCCATCTGTAAAATAGAAAATGGTTCCAGGAAAACTCTTGGCTGTTTTTCTGGAAATCATAAATGAAAACCAAAGCCTATCTATGATTTTTCACGATGGGGATTGGTATCACGATAACTACAAGTTTTGCTTATGATAAGAGATCGTGCGACCTTTAGAAAAAACCACATGGAAATTCGAGGAGGTATGGCTAGCAGCAAGACCTGAGGTTGTCGTAACGTCCCTAGGCTAGAGTACCAAAGTGACCTTTATAGATGCGCTCTCATTGCGATTAATAAAGAATCTTTTGCTGCTTTGGCCAAGACCGAAGGTTCCGTAAGATTTCATCATAGGCTTATAAAAACAATGACTTCAACTCAGCTAAACTCCCTCCTTATCCTCACCTTCGTTCCCTTAAATGAATCTGATGATTATTCTTAACCGTCGCTTAATGAGCCATCCCTAGTCTCTGAAGACGCTAGGTCAGTTGTGGAAATGGATGATTGTTTGAAGAATGTGGTTTTCAGTGAGGATAAAGTCATGGTTTCATCTTCGGATTTGGGAGGCTTAATGCTGCAGTTAGTACAGATTAACCTTCATCATTCCACCATCTTCTCCATTTGCCAAAGACTGGGAAAGAATTGTCTTGTCCCAATAACCTTGTGGACTTAAGACTCCTAAATACTTCACCTTGTATACTCTATAGCCTAAAACTAACTAAACTAAAGCTCTTGGATGACTTTTAGCTAAGAATCGTTAAACATGATACTCAACACATACTTCCCAGGTAATTCCGTAGTTTCTAGCACCGATGACCTTAACAGATCAACTGCACATATAATAACCAACTCCTCTAGTTTGATTACGCAGGAAAAACTTCTTTAGGTGCTGTACAGCCTTAAACCATACAAGCCTGCAGGACTAGATGGCTTTATATCTGCCGAGCTGTCTGGATCTGGTCCATTTCTTGTGGTATTTCTGGATATTGAAGGTACTTTCAACAGTGTCAACATATCGACAATCACAGATTCACTGTCAACTCTGAAGGTTAGTTACCTACCTTTGCTTTTAATTTTATTACTCTACTGCTGCTAAACCCCAACACGAAACTGGGTGAGTCATTTGCAAGAAGATACATATGTACATACATACGTATGTGTAGTAGAAGCATCCCACAAAGCAGGGTCCTATCCTTGTCTGGAAACCTAGATTAAAGGAAAAGTAAAAAAAAAAGTTACTGTTGACCACTTCTCTTGCAAAACTTGGCTTTGATGAAATCTTAAACCAAAATCACGTAGGTAAAGTCCAACGATCATCTTGTTTGTGCAAAAGTAGTACCTTTTGTACGACACTTCCTGTAGTTTTCCCAAAACCGCAAGCATAGACTACACTTCTTCCAAGTTAAGCTTAAACAATAAGTTGCGGGTAACCACCTCTTCTTGGAAATTTTGCCAGAAATGCAAATCGATCCACTGTTATACCGACGGATTGGATGAGGTGTTTTCTCCGATAGACGTCCTTTCAGTCACTCCTTCCGTCTTCCTAATTATTGCAGTGTATTGTGGGCGCCGTGGCTCAGTGGTTAGTGCCTTGGACTATGGAGCAAGGGGTTAAGGTTCGAATCCCAGTCGGAACACCAAAAAGTTTTTTCACGCCCCCAACTTTTGCGAGCGTCTGACAAACATCCGAGAGTACAACTGTCCTGAGAAATCTTCTTAAATAACAAATTGCCCTTCGGACATGGCATTAAACGGTAGGCCCCTTCCATTCGTGTAAAGAATATAAGACGCACAACACGAATGGTTGTGGGAAGCTAGGCCCTGGGTCCCATTGACCTGTTGCGATTATAGTAGTCGTATCTTAGCTGAGAACAAATTGTATATCCACTACAGATATCCGCTTATTTTCAGATTCCCAAGCAGCTATGAAATTTTTGTCTAAAGCTTCGAGAGAAAGATTCTTCGTCTAATTTTCGGTCCCGTTTGCGTTGACGGGCTTTGGAGGAGAAGATTCAACGACGAACTGTACAGCGACATCGACCAGAAACGCATCAGTCGTGTAAGATGGCTAGGATATGTAGAGCGAATGGACACCAATACTCCGGCCCGTAGAGTATTCGAATCAAAACCAGAGGGACAACGCAGTACAGGAAGACCTCGCCTTAGGTGGCGCTCACAAGTAGAAGGGAACCTTTACCTACTTGGAGTGCGCAGCTGGAGGCAGTTAGCTAAGGACCGGGCTAACTGGAGAGGCTTGTTGGTTAAGGCTCAGGTTCACCCCGAACTGTATCTCCACTCAAAGAAAAGAAAAAGCAGCTATGAAATACTTGGAATCCACTAGTACTTCAAAAGTTTCTCAAGACTGGCAATCGTTTCTATTAGAGATGGCACCTTGGTTGGCTGAACTCGCCAGACTTGGAACTACTGTACCTACCTTACCAGGTAGCTTAGGTGTTTCAATCGGTACATGTAAACTTACTTGTAAAGCTGGATACTCTCTAAAGATGAAATCTCATATGGACAACTGCCATAACGTATCTAGCCACAAAACAGAATTGGTTCATGATGATGAATTGGTGATGGTGATGAATTCCTAGCCAGCAAATTTCCTTCTGGGAATACGTGCACGTACCAGTGTGGCTTCTGGCCCGGCAGATCGACGATCGACCAAATCTTCACCCTGAAGCAAATCCTGGAACAGACCAACGAATTTCAAGTCGAGACTCACCACCTCTTCATCGACTTTAAAGCCGCATACGACAGCATTCATCGTCTTGAGCTCTACAAGGCGATGGCCGGATTCGAGATCCCGGCAAAACTGATCCAGCTCTTCCGCGTGACGCTGGAAAACATGCGGTGCAATGTGCAATTTTGGAACAGCTCTTCTGAACTATTTCAACCTTTCACCGGATTTCGGCAAGGAGATGCGCTATCATGTGACTTCTTCAATCTAGTGCTGGAACAGATAGTGCGCAGAGCAGGTGTTAACACGGAAGGCATTATCTTCAATAAATCTGTCCAGCTGCTGGGATACGCAGACGACATCGACATCATCGGTCGCTACCAACGCGTCGTTGTAGAAGCTTTTCCAGCCTTTTAACGGCAATTGAGTACCTGTTGTCAACAAACAAAGAAGCATCAGTCCATGGGTCTAGGACAAAACTTCACTATTGGCAATAGTAACTTTGAGGTAGTTAAGGAGTTTACCTACCTCGGAGTAAATATCAACTCCACGAACGACACCCTAGTGGAGATTCGACGAAGACTTACCCTAGGAAGCCGCTGCTACTTCGGTTTGGCAACACAAATGGGTTCAAAACTCCTATCTCGGAAGACGAAAGGTATGCTGTTCAAAACATTGATCCTGCCAGTTCTGCTATATGGAGCCGAATGCAGGACGATAAGCAGGAAAGCAGAGCACATTTTGGATACTTTCGAGAGAAAAATTCTTCGTCGAATTTTCGGTCCCATATGCGAGGAGGGCGAATGAAGGAGAAGATATAACCGCGAACTCTATGAGCTGTACCAAGATGTGGATGTAGTTCAAAAATCCACATCGAGCAAATGAACAATAATGCTCCAGCAAAGAGGATCTTCGATTCACAGCCCCCAGGTTCGAGACGACAAGGAAGACAGAACCTCCTTTTTGAGGACCTCGCATCTCGCGGATGCCAGAGCGGTTGGTCTGGACAATTGGAAGCAGCGTGCCCGGGATCGAAGGGAATTTAAGGCTACCGGGTCTCAGGCAGGGACTCTTCACGGGTCGGGAGGCCGATAAGTAAGTAAGTAAAGATATTAAATGAAAACACCGTTTTATAATGCCAATAAAACAATTTAATAACAATAATATTTATTTATTTAATGTACAGTGAGAGTCAAAAATTTGTATACAGTCAGTATATAAGTACATATATGAGCCAAACGTTAAAATACGCAATGTGACAAGTGAGTAGAAAAATTATCCAGGTTACAACTCATTTCACTTTTTTGTATCCTAAGATAGTTAACAAAAAATCATCCAAAAAAACCGTCAAAAATTGAGACCGTGAAGCATGGTGAAGGTTCATTGATGGCTTGGGGCTACATGTCGGCTGCGGGAACTGGAAATCTTGTTTTTATTCTTCTTGCTATCTTGCAAAACAATTACCTTCTCAGTGTGCAAAAATTGGGTCTAACATCGCGAATGGTTGTTGCACCATACTCCTAAGCAGCTTAACTATCAGCCACAGTCTCCAGACCTTAACCCAATTGCACACCTTTTTTTTTTTATAATTTGCACGCGCCAAAGGGGATATGAATACCATTATACTGAATTTTCAGGGTGCGGACATTGGGAAAAGGGGGAAGAGGAATAGAGGAGGTACCGGTGCACGTTGGTTTTAAATGTTTGTAGGTTGTAGTGATGAGGGCATACAGAGCTTGGAAGGTCATTCCACATACATACGTGTCGTTCGGCTTATAAACGAATCTCTATATTTGACAGTACGTCCGAAATTAGGCTTGAGGAGCGATTTTGGACCCTCTCGAGAATGTGCAGGTCTTGGGTGCACCAGACCAGATATGGGTGTTGTATTCCAGTTTTGGGCGGGTGAATGCCTTATAAATTGAGGCCAAATCAGATGGAGTAAAGTATTTCTTGCACCGCTTAAGGAATCCTAGGCATTTTGCAGCATTTTTGGCGACCTCGAATATGTGATCGTTCCATCGAAGATGGTTATTAATACACATACCGAGAGAGGCAAGTCTTTCGGTTTCCGCGATGCAAGTACCCATTTATGGATAATGGTTGGGGTTTTGGTTCCGCTTGAGAGACAGAAGACAGCATTGCATTAAATTCCACTCTATTGGTTGAAACCCATTTGATAATACTGTCAAGATCGGAATTTAATGAGTTTAGCATACGCTGCCGTTCCTCTTCTACAGCCGAAGAGCAGGGACGTGAGTTAGGGAACGAATATGAAAAACTGAGGGAACCATCATCAGCGAAGGAAAGGATTGGATTAGAGGTTGCAGACAAGAGATAATTTATAAAAATGAGAAAAAGAGTCGTTGACAAAACTGAGCCCTGGGGAACACCAGCATTTGTGCGGTGAATATCAGACTTGAAGCCATCCAACACAACTTGCATTGAACGCCCCGAAAGGTAATTTCTAATCCATTGAAGACGAGTTTCATCGATGCCAAATGCACGCATTTTAGACAAAAGAGCTTTGTGCCAAACTCTGTCAAATGCCTTTGAAATATAGAGAGCAACCATCTTTGTTTCGCCGAAGTGATGGAGAGAATGGTTCCACTTCTCGGTGAGATATGCCATCAAGGGACGTAAGTGCAATGGGTCGGTAATTGGTCGGAGAGGAAGAATCGCCTTTTTTAGGGACAGCCTGGACCAATGCTGTTTTCCATCTTCTCGGGAAGAGCCCAAAAGAGTAGGACAGACAGAAAAGCTTACGCAGAGGTTTTGCCAGCGAGGAAGAACACCTCTTCAGAACTATAGGGGGGATACCGTCTGGGCCAGCGGATTTGTGTATGTTAAGACCTTTGAGAACTCCTGCCACAGTGCGAGTGCGAAAGTGGAGTTGTCCCATGGAAAATTCGACGCTCTGAAGCACAGGGACAGGCAAAGCACTATCTTGCAGCGTGGAATTAGCTCCAAATTGAGCAGCAAGAAGACACCTATGGAAATCTTTGAACAGATATATTAGAAAACGGCCCATAACGTCCAAGAAGATTAGCCCAGCAGTGGTCTCAAATAGGTCATATTTCATATACCTAGCTTTTCGACCCTAGGTAAGACAACAAGTGTTTCTGTCTGAAGAGTATACTAATTTTTGACAGCATTTTATAGATGATTTCGGGATTAATTTGTTTTTCCTTTGAATACAATTATATATGTATGTAGATAATAAAAGAGTAAGCTGTGAGCTTACTTATCAAATGTTGCATAGCGCTATTAAGCTTTTGGCTGTATACACTGACTGTATATGTATTGCTGCATGGATTCCACCAATTTCTTAGTTAAAATTTGTGGAATTTTTTGCCATTCCGTCCTCAAAGCCTCTTTTAAGTCGTTAATATTTCTAATGTCATAATATCTCAGTTTTTTTTTAAAAATCGACCACAAATTCTCGATTGGATTTATGTCAGGGCTTTGAGGAGGAGTTTTTAAATATTTTGGACAGTTATATAAAATCCATAGCCGTGTATTCAACGCCGTGTGCTTGGGGTCGTTGTCTTGTTGAAAGACGAAGTCTCGTTCACAACCCAAATTTTTCGCACTTTCACTTAAATTAGTTTTGAGGATATGTATATACTGTCTGTGATCCATGATGCCGTCGATGAAGTGCAATTTTCCGACACCTGCTGCACCAAAACACCCCCACACCATGAGTGAACCACCGCCATGTTTGAACGTTGGCAGTAGGTTGTATCTCCGTAAGCTTGTATTAACCTCACGCCAGATCTTGACACGTCCATCGGAAATTTTTATATTAAATTTGCATTCGTCGGAAAAAATTACCTTTCTCCAGAACTGCATATCCATTTTTAAGTACTTTTTTGTGAAAGTTATCCGTTTTTGCCTATTAACTGAGCTTACAAATGGTTTCCTCACGGCGACTCTGCTCCTAAAACCAAGTTTTCTTACATAATTCCGTACAGTTTGTGGAGTAACTTGAATCCCAAGATATTTGTGAAGACTTGTAGCAAGCTTAACACCACTTACTGACGGATTTTTGCGTATTTGACGAAGTAAAAATGACTGATGTCTTCTGTTTAATAACAATCTATTTTGATTTCGAAGTTTCTTTTCCACCCGGCCACTATTTTTATACGTTTTTACTACATATTGTATTGTAGAAGTACTTCTTTTAATAAGTTTTGCAATTTCTCGCAGAGATTTACCGTCTTTATGCAAATTTGTTATTCATTTTCTTATATCGTTAGTAAGTTCACTTGACTTTCGACCCATTATCAAATTTTCGCGCTTACACTACCAAATGCTATAAGATTCCGAACGAAAATTATGGTTATTCACATTCCAATTGTGATTCCATTGGAAAAGTTGCAACATAACGGTTAAAATTCCTGATACATGTGTAAAAACGAAGTTTGCCATCTGTACGAATACGGATTTTGCTTATGCCAAAATGAAAAAAATAGCTTTTACGTTCATTTTTATAAACATATGAATTTTCTTTTTAATTTTTATTCTTTATTTTGAGCTTTGTAAATAAAATCATTTGTATCTCATTCATTATTTTGCTTTATTTTTGTTTTAGTAAGTATTATTAGCTTAAAATAGGGGTGTACGAATATGAGTTTTGCATACTGTATATGTATATATTTTTTTTATTTTAATCCGAAAAAGCAACGACATTTGTAAGTTCCTCCTTCCATCGGGAAATTTGGTTTATCACTGAAATTCAAGAACAGGTAAAAAATGTAATTATTTCCATTGCTACTATTTAACATACTTACATTTCTTTCCCATACAAGTGGACAATCTTCATGCATTCTTTGGGATACGGCATTGATGAGTCAACTTTAAAGTAATCTGGTATGTTGGCCTTAACAATGAAAATTTTAAAATACAGGCAAACTTTCATTAGTCAGTTCGCAGTTCTGTAACGTGTGTGGAAAGACTGAAAACTTATGTCGGGAGAGGAATCAAGAATTCGTAATCAATCGATTTGGGGTCGGATTAGCAACACGATCTTTGCAATTAAAAAGGAGTGTCAATGTCAAGGCTCATCAGCTCATGTATGCATGGCTGGACAAACGGTTGAGGGAGTTGAGAGTTTTCAATACCTTGGAAGTATTGTCTCAACCGATGGCGGAATCGACCTGGATGTAGCCAGCCGAATAGGCAAAGCAAAATCTGCTTTTGGGATGCTATCTACAGTTTGGCGTAGCAATGCGATTAGCTTAACCACCAAGCTATGACTGTTCCGTTTCAATGCTGAATCCGTGCTGCTATATGGATGAGGTACCTGGAGGGTGACCGCCACTATCACGAGGAAGCTGCAAAAGTTCGTCAATAGATGCTTACGTTATATCTTTATGATTTTCTGGCCAAACCGTATCTCTAACGAACAACTCCATCAGAGAACGGGCCATGAACCTATAGGTACAACAATACGACGACGAAAGTGGCAGTGGATTGGACATACTCTCCGAAAGAGTGACAGGTCCGCTTACTCAGGATGGCAGGATACGCGGCGCTCCTAGGAGTACGGTGCGCAGAACAGTTGAGAAGGAAGCACGGCAACTGGGAAAGAGTTGGGGAGAACTGAAACACATTTCCAGAAACCGCACATGATGGCGCGTAGGCATTGTCGAGGCCCTAGGACCCACAAGGAGATACAGGACTTAAGTAAGTACATAAGTAATGTCAAGGCACACGATCCACTAAACTGCTCTCATTTTTTTAATTTTGGTGTGGGCGAAAGCCCCCATTTATTTCGGCTTAATACAAGCTAAAACTAAGACTTACGACTAACTTAAAACTATTGCTTAAACTAAGAAGAGAAATGAAGGAGATCGGATTCGAGGCTGGGAGTGCTGCGGTTAAAATCGAACTGGGTGGAGTTTGAGTTAATCTTATGCAGCATACGGGAGATAGGTTCATTGGAGCGGTATAAGGTGCGGTGGGTCGGGAGATAGAACAGACGAGGGCATCGAAGGTTACGTGGGTTGGTGTTGAAGAAGATTAAGCTGTAGAGAGATGCGCAATCGATGGAGCCTGAGAACAGTCGATGAAAGAAAAGAATATGTGCACCGTCTCTACGTTTCTCGAGGGAACTCAGATTAATGAGGTTGAAGCGGTCTCGATAGGGAGGCAAGATAAGTGGTTCGTTCCAAGAAAGACCACGAAGGGCAAAACGAAGAAAACGTCGTTAACCATACCATACTTGACTGGCGTATTCAAGTAGAGGACGAACCAAGGTAATGTAGAGGGATCTAGTCACGTAATCATCAGAGAATTCCTTGGACCAACTTTTGACAAACCCAAGTGATGAGTTAGCTTTAAGAATTATCTCATCAATTAGCTCCCTATCGTATAGTATTCCAAGATCGCGAAGAAATTGATCGATGGATATTGGCTGATCGTGGATGAGATGAAGTCGGGAGGGGAGATATGCGGTATTTACAAGATAAGGTATTAGATTGGCATTTGGCGATATTGAGCTCTATGCAATTTTTGGAGCACCAGTGGGAAAAACTGCCTTAGTCTTGTTGAAGAAGACAGTAGTCCTCACTTATATGATTAACTATAGAGGTATACATAAGTGTAAACGTCTAAAGCCCTTTGTTAAAGCACCGGCAGATCCTGGAAAAAATCCAAGAAGTTCACATCAATATTCACCAAGGTCGCCCTTGACAGCATTAATAGAGACGAGGTATACAGAGCCATGACTAGTTTTGGCATCCCTGCCAAGCCTTCGATGCCAAGACAGCATTAAGACAAAGTGATGTGCTGTCATGTGACTTTTTTCAATATCATACTTAAGAAAATAGTGCGAAACTAACACCAGAGGTACAATTTTTCGAAAGTCTGTCCAATTTGCAAGTATTGCAGCAAAAGCGGCTGCTCTCAATTCTAACGACAGCACCTCAGCAGAAATAAAATGAAGAATAACTCTTTCCAGTCCTGCTTTATGGCGCTAAAGGGCGGACTTTATCTATAGCCGATGAAGAGATCCGCAGTCGCTTCGAGAGAAAGATTTTTCGTAAAATGTTTGGTCACGTTTGTGTTGATGGGCCTTTGGTAAGAAGTTTATAACAACGAACTATACGAGCTGTACAGAGACATCGACCAAGTTCAAAAACTGCACATCAGTCGTTTGAGATGGGTAGGACGTGTAGAGCGATTTAATAACAGCGCTCCAGTCCAAAAACTCTTCGATTCCAACCCGGAGGGACAATGCAGTAGAGGGTGACCTCGCTCTTAGGTGACACGCACAAGTGGAAGAGAACCTCAACTAACTGGGAGTGCGCAACTGGAGGCAGTTACTCAAAGAGGGGGCCACCCCGGACTGCAGCGCCACCTAAGCACATAAGTAAGTCAATTTCAAAACAGTAGTTTTCATACATTTTTCACGCACCACAACACTGCCTGAATATCGCAATAGTTGAGCTAACTCACCTGCTCTTCTTCTGAAGTAGGGTTCACTTCTTCTATGTCCGCATTTAGAAGGGCCGCAACGAGCGGGTGACTAAGTTTTTCGATTTCACGCCAAATCGTATCGTCATGAAGTTTAAGAAACACATCCACTTTGTTGCTTCTTATATCCAGTACGTTCGTTCTAAACCAAAAGCAGTATGCACCAGTATGTAGCTTATAATTCCAAAATCTTACCCATCTATTTCCAACCTATCCTTATTCTCATTGATTATTTTTTTCGCAATTTGATCCAAACAGACTGTTTTAGGCATTCTGTAGAAATACATGTGAAAATATTGCCTCGCATAATAGATGTTGTATATCTTTTCGAAATCATCATAACGATACTCGATATGTTTCCGGTTGTCACTAACCCTCGCCTCTGTTAAATTCAATAAATTTTATGCCCAAAACTACAAATGTATCTTTTCAATATTCAAATTACTCAAAAAGACTTCATCGAAATTTATAGCCGTATCCATTCTTACTTTGACCTCTTCTGGAAGAAAATTCTTTGCATGCGGATAGTCCCTTTGCAGGTAATCCCATTTATCAACATCAAGTCCAAATGTTTCATTATTGATAATCTGACATAATTTAGAAAACTTGAGTAGTAAAGAAGGAATTTAATGTAGAAATCCTACTAACTTCGAATAGAAAGTGAAATTTCTCATCCTTTAGACAGTGCCTGTCGCCACCGTTTATAAGTGCCTTGATTATCTCCTTACTATTGCCATACTGTTGATCCTCTTCAACGATCCAATCCTTAAGGTTAGCAGACACATATATTTGATCAACTAGGGCGTTAGCCATTTGTTCATGCTAAATATAATAAGAAAACGAGTCGTTGAGTGCAATGAAGTCGACATTTTCAATAAGGTGAAGCTTTAAAATATCAATAGTGTGACTTCAATGTAAGATTAAAAATTTAGTTTTAGTGCATGTATATGTACATTCTTCCTTCAGGGATATACTGCAACCAAAAGGTTTTACCAGACCTAATACCCGTTTACCTCATCTTACCTTATAGTTTCTGCCGGTGAAATCTTCCCACTGGTGGGAAAACGGGCCATGGCCAACGTCATGGAGTAAAGCTGCTATCTGGAAAAACAAATTCAATTAGTATCCCATTCCACGTAACTTTATAACTCTTCTAGCGCTACCCCACGTCTCTGGCGCAAGTGCGAGTTTCATTTTCCCTAGCCAATATGACTTCGTGGAAAGTAGATTATTTACTACAAATGGCAACAAAGTCGATGTTATACATACATAAGTATGTGATATCAAAAAAGCTGGATATCTTTTTCCATTTTACAAAGTTTGATTCGAAACTGCCTTTTTGGTCACCTTTTATGTTCCACAAGACACCCATCCACGACCTCTTCTTTTCATCCCAAAAATATATGTACTATCGTGACAGGCTTGCCTTCAAGCTGACGACTTAAATATTTTCAAAACCTATTGCACCTATTACACATAGCAGGTTGTGTACTCAAAGGGCAGGTTGCTTCAATACTACTTACCTTATGGAGAACCATCAACAAAGTCTCTGCATTGACAATTTCGTTAACGAATAATTGGTTCTCCCTAACAAAGGCTCCACTGCGATCCCTGAGCCATCAGTTTCGAAAGGAAGTTGTTAAGCCAACATACAAAATTGTGACAAACAATCCTGTACCATCTGGTCAAAAAGCAGAAAATTTCAAATTCGGAACAACACGAATGCTAAGCTTCCGCAACAAAAAGTGTGTGAATCCTGTTAGGAACCTGAGGATTGACAGAGCTTCAAAATGGCGCAAACCTCCTATAATAGAAAAATAAGTAAAGCTAAACGAGTGACTTTCGTGGCAACCATCTGAGCATAGATAAAAGGAGCAAGACCTCTGGGGTGTTTATTCCAAAAATGGGGAAGAACGCCCAAGTCTACCGAAATCCTATAGACCTATCGTTTCTCCTCAAAACGACGGAAAAACCTGTGAGAAGGTACTAGGTACGTTCATCCCCATTTCACCGTCATCACCATGCTATTCTGTATTAGCTGACTGAAATTATTCAAAGATCTCTTGAAACAAAAGAGTACTGTGTGTCTTATTGGTCATCAAGGCAGCATTCGACAACACATCGCACGATGTGATAATACGAGCTCTGGATAGAAAAGGATGAGTTACTCGAGGAGATGATATAACCTTTATTGCCAGAGGTAAGTTTAAATTAAAAACTTCTTGTGACATCATGACGAAGAGGACCTACTAATAATCAGGAATAGTACTTGACGGCTGGGCTAAGCCTAGATCCGGCGAAAACCACAATAGTACCATATACTGACTCCAGCAAATGTCTTGGAATGACTGAATGAATATAATGACATCTCGGAGCTTAGCGAGCAAATCCTATTGCTATCGTGAGGTCAAGGATTACATATGGTGCTATTGCATGAAAGATACTTAATAAGGTGCAAAGAAAGGCATGCCTCTCTATTACAGGGCCCATGAGAGCTTGCTACTACTACTAAAACGGACTAAGTACGCAAGTAAAACGATTCTAGGAATGTCCGATGAATGAATGATGCAGTACTCAAAAAAATACCACTCTTGGCCCATCCTAGAGACAACATAATTGGAAGGTTCAATATGCAAAGGAATTTCGCTATCAAGTTTAGGAATAAAAAGCTGGAGGTGTGAACCCACAATTGTTTGTAATGCAAACAAATGTGTCAAGAACTAATGAAGGAACTGTATCAGGACTAGGACGAAATACTATGAATCCATGGGCACAAGCACCAGCGTCATTTAGGCTTGTATCTATACATCTCTACAGATGTGTCAAAGTGAATCTAGATGGTTCCTATCTTATAAAGTGTGTGCGTAGTTATATTGATAGATAGTCAAGTCGCTTTCATTTGATTTGATGCCGGCTCTACCGGCACTTTATTGAGCTTAATACAAGCAATACTTAAACAATCTAAACTTAAAAACTGAAGATAAACTTACAAACTATCAAGAAAAAGAAAAAAGAGGGAGTAGGGTTAGAAGAGGGGAGATGTGGGACAGAGGTTAGGCGGAATTGGAGCGACGATGAAGGATATTCTGAAGGGTGGCCCTGCTTCAGTGAAAGTCAAAGGAGCTATCCATATTGTTAGCCAAACGAAGCATTCTACGGAGAGGTGCATTATAACCATAATTGGTGCGGTGAGTTCTGAGACGGAAAAGAGGAGTAGACCTAAGGCACCGGGAGTTGGTATTAAATGAGACCGATGCAAGAAGCGCTGGCGAGTCGATGTGATCAGTTATTAGATGATGTAGGAATAGAAGGTCGTGGGCGCCGTGGCTCAGTGGTTAGTGCGTTGGACTACGGAGCAAGGGGTTCGAGATCGAATCCCAGTCGGGGAACACCTAAAAGTTTTTCACGGCCCCACCTCTCGCGAGCGTCTGACAAACATCCGAGAGTACAAATGTCTCGAGAAAGCTTCTCAAATAACAAATTGCCCTTCGGACACGGCATTAAACAGTAGGCCCCTTCCATTCGTGTAAAGAATGTAACACGCACAACACGAATGGTTGTGAGAAGCTAGGCCCTGGGTCCCATCGACCTGTAGCGCCAAGTATTTATTTTTTTTTTTATTTAGGAATAGAAGGTCGGCATTTTCACGGCGGTTTTCGAGAGACTGTAGATTGATCAGTTTCAGGCGTTCGGAGTAGGGAGGCAAATTGAAACTATCAACCCAAGGAAGACCCCAGAGGCCGAAATGTATAAACCTGCGTTGGACAGCTTCAATACGTCGGACGTGGACAGCATAGTGAGGGGACCAAACTTGGCTGGCATATTCGATGAAGGGTCTGACGAAGGTGATATAAAGTGATTTGGTAACGTAGGGGTCTGACAATTCCTTAGACCAACGTTTCACAAAGCCAAGCGCAGAGTTGGCTCTACTAAGAATGTTGTCAATATGAGAACGGAAGCTAAGCTCTCTATCGCAGATGACACCTAAATCGCGCAACGATGAGACTGAAGGGACAGGTTTGTTGCAAAGAAAGTAATTGTTATGGTGTCGACATCGTTAGTGACAAGGACAAAAATTAAGGAACCCAGGTGACTGGGCAAGTACGGAACTGTTTGCAGAAGGCAATCAAAGATTAAAGAATAGAACGATGCAAGAGCAATATCCTCAGAAATACCTCTGTAGTTAAAGACGGCGGTGCTGAGCAAGTTGTTGAGTTTGGCGAAATCAGCTTTTTGGAAATTAAAGCTGTATGATGTCTGAGAATAAGAATTAGAACTTAAGTCCCCATATGCAAACGAGAGGACGAGGGGTGGATGATACCGGTCAAGAGTATAGAGAAGATGATTAGTTGCCGTAACAATGCAATTTTCAGCATCGGATGAGAAAATAAGGTCTAGTTGCCTATCAAGGCTATTAGTTGTGCCACTGATTTGATGGAGACCAGATTTGGAGAGACAATCTATGAAAAGGATTTCTTTGTCTGAGGTTGCATTTGTAGGAATGAAATAGGACTCATCCTTCAGACTGAACCTGTTGAAGATGCGGAAGATTAAAATCACCTAAGACTATGACATCATCGCAGGGGTCCGTAACATCAAAGAGAGAGAGTTGAGAGAGGCGGATGTAGCATCAAAGGAGATACAGACTACGATTGAGGATGGTAATTTCAGCGCATATAAACTCAAATTTAGCGGTATGCGATGTTTTATAAAGTTCAGAGTCGTAACGGTTATGTATAGCTAGGAGAACACCGCGACCAGAAGATTCATCGAATTTTTCAAGACCATCATCGTGCAAGTCTGAGGTAAAGAACTCGTAACACTTAAAGGCAGGGGAAAGACTTGTTTCGGTGCCAATAGAGGATTTTGAAATGGTCGACTACCTAGCAAGAAGACTGGCATAAGAAACCTTTATGCCTCCAAAAACCAGTCCAGGAAACTAGAGAGGGAGTGTAACGCAAAAACCAAAAAACTTTTAGGGCAATACAACCGGAAAAGATTTGAAGCATGTATCACAATGAACAAGAACAACCTGTGTATCCTAAGGCTCCTCTTAACGGGGCATTGTAAACTCAGGGAGCTTCTAGCAAAACAATGTATATCTGAAGAAGGTCTTTGCAGATTTTGGGATGAGTCCAGTTAAATCGTGGAACACATTCTGATGAAGAAATACATACAGGACTCTCATTCTCAGAGAAAAGAATTTTATACACGTACCCCGTCAAGGTTATAGTAGGGAATACAATCGATCAATAAGTTATCTGGAAAACAGTCTTCGGGTAGGTTTTTTAGGGTACCAAACCTAAGTCCAAAAGGAGAGTGTTAGTAAGTACCGACTCCGGTAAAAATTTACTTATTTATTGTACAAATACATAAGTTTAACATGCGAATTTGTTCGGTTGCTGCGGAAATGAAATGAAAGTAAAATTTATTTTTAAACGTATACTCACCTCAACGCACATTCTTAGAAAAAGTGGTATTATAAGCCCCCCAGTATTTTTTTCAAGTGCTTCAAGCATTAGTTTTGCTTTCATATATACTCTTAAATTGCAAAAAATAAAAAAAATAAAAACATAATAAATGTGTGCTTACGAATCTGAAATATATATTTACCCTTTACAGTGATCATAGCGATTAGTATTTGCAGTCGGGTATATTTTCGAAATCAATCCGTATTGTTTGATTTTCTTTAATCTTTTAAATTGTTTGGTTTCAGTAATACTATTTGCAAAGCCCGTGAGGTCTTGTTCCGCCATCTGGAATTGGAAAATTTATAAAGATTTGTATGTACATTGATGACAAAATCAGATTGAATTAGCGACTTATGTCCCGCCTGGTCGAAATTTTCGTAGAAAGAAAATGGTTGAATTTAAGTTTGAGGATGGTGGCTCGCTTAGCTCGCTAACATGAGTTCATAATTTTCTTCGCAGGGCTTAGCCGTTCACGCGACGTTTGTCGCTCCACTAAGTATATCCTGAATGTCTCTGAGTAAAAATTCTATCAATTTTCCCCATGAATTTGTTATTTGGATTTTATTTCCATATTCCGATGTACCTACTTGTTCTATGCTCCTTTGGGTGGGACTTATGTCCTGATACGGTGGGACATAAGTTTTAAACATTTAAACCCAAGGAATTAATTTTAACTTAAATTCTAAATATGTGTAGGCTATTCAAAAGGCACAGGGACATACATATGTAGGTTCCAAAAATGTTTTCGAATAACAGATTTAATCTGGAGCATTTGGACTACTTGTTTTGTTCCGGAACTCACTACTGGATGGTTTTCAGTACGATGATGAGTGCGACGCACCTGCACTGTTGTTTAGAACTGAGTGTTTAATTTGAATATTTTTGCCGGAGGTTTTCAGGGAGAGATTGTCCTTTAGCTTTTGGTATTCGACATTCACTTAAAATAGCAAGATGTCCTAACGATCCATAGTTAGTGCAAAACACTTTAGTTTTGTTACTACTTGTATTTAGGGAGCAGACATCTGGGTCATGAAAATCGTTGCATTTAACGCATTTATGAGGAAAGTGGGCGCCGTGCCTCTGTGATTAGTGTGTTGGACTATGGAGCAAGGGGTTCGAGGTTCGAATCCTAGTCGGAACACCTAAAAGTTTTTCACCGTCCATCAGACAAACATCCGAGACATTCCGAGTACAATTGTCCTGAGAAATCTTCTTAAATAACAAATTGCCCTTCGGACATGGCATTAAACCGTAGGCCCCTTCTATTCGTGTAAAGCATATAACACGCACAACACGAATGGTAGGCCCTGGGTTCCATCGACCTTTTGCGCCAAACATTTATTTATTTTTATTAAGAAAGTAAAGTAGCAGTCATTTCTATGGCTTTCAAATGTATCCCATCTTACCAGAAGGATGAAGGTTTAGGTTTAGCGAAACTGTCATCTCCCGAGATTTGTGTGGTTTTCCTTCTACCATTTAGTAGGAAATTGTTTAATTAGCGTCCTTAATGAAAGGTCCATCTGGGAATATTAGTTTCTATCATTCTGACTGCTTGCTACGAAGCAGTCGATAGGTAGGTATGTGTCACTAAAATTTGTAGCCTACCCAAACTTCTGTTTTCAAGTTTTTATTTGGGAAGACTGTAGAACCTATTACTATAGGTTCAGTGTTACGATTCGATGTGTCGATGTCTGTCATCGTTTCAAACCTTACTATCACGAATCATTTCGCGTAATATTTATTTACTTTATTATTCTTATTGTGCATCACTTCGCCCGCGAAAAAGTGTACGTGATACAAGTGAAAAAACGTAAACGAAAGTGATCAATTTCGAGCGATAGCGAACAAGGCTGTCATGAGTAATGCTCCTTTTTTTAAAACTAATAACGAGCACGTTCTCAAGAATGTATAAGGCTGTGCTGTCATAGCGAAGAGTATTCGCAGCGTTTTGAAATGGATGTGCAAGTGGTGAAGAAATTCTCCATGACGTCTACATTCTTTATTGTTTGGATGTACATACGTTGTGAAAAACTCTTTTTTATTTTTAATGTTTGGCCAAATATATTAAACAGTAAACAATAGCTATTTTCGTTCGCTGTTTACTGTACCAAGGTGGAAACATGAACAAAAATCGGAAAACTGCTCCAGAAACTTTTGGATTTTAATGATGGCGACATTGTATGGTACCCAATGATTTAATAAAATGTAAGTTTCCTTTGTAAGTAATTTTATTTAGTTTTCTAATATTTCTGTCGAAAACTTTCCACAGATGCTCAATGGGTTAATGCCTGGCGACTGTGGCGGTAAGCTGAGCTGCTTAGGGGTACGGTACAACAAGATAGAAAGGTAGTACTTGCTATTCATTATGTACCTAATAAAAACAAGATTTCCAGCAGTTCCCGCAGCTGACATGCAGCCCCAATCCATCAATGGGGTTTTCGCGACACTCTATCATGTGATCAGCTGTTGTTAAGGTTCTGGGGAGAGCCAAATGTTGCACCTTATAAATCCAAACAATGATATAGAGCACCAAACACTCTTAATGGTTCTAGTAGGTGATTTCACTGAAAATCTACCTACCTCACGCGTACATATGTATATTGAAACTGAAACTACTCAATGGGGAAATCTAGTTGCAGTAAACGACAATAACTAAAGGGAAGGGTGTGTTTAGTCAGTAAAAATCTGGCACTACTATGAGTATCTACACGGGTATCTCATAGTGTTTTCTTGAAGATTCACACCAACCCACGAAAAAATTGTCACATTTTGACTTTTAGTGTAGTAGGTACTGGCTGTATAAGTCGTGCAACTTGCGAGGAAATACGGATACTCTGCAGCGTTCTGGTCGCCCTCGCATTAGGACCAACACCGAAGTGAAGCCGAAAATAGTGAGACAATTGAAGAAAATTCCGAGGTCCCGTGCAGTGCAAATAGCGCAAGACGTTACTCAAAAGCGTTGAAGTACAGTAAGTGCCTCAACAATTCGTAGAGTTTTGAAACATAATGGATTACACGGAAGAATGCCACGAAAAAACCATGCATTTCTTGTAATAATCTTATGAAACGCCTGACCTTCGCAAAAAGCCACCTAAATACCACTCAAACGTATTGGGATAATATAAATCAAGTTTGAGAACTAAGGTCTGAAGATCATCAAACAGCGAGCTTCTTCCCTAAAACCTCACTTCGACAGTAAAGCACGGTGGAGGTACAGTGATGGTTTGGGGTTGCATGTCAGCTTCGGGTACGGGAAATCTGGTTTTCATTGAATCAACAATGAATAGCAAAGGTTACCTAACTATTTTAAAAGACAATTTACTCCCTAGTGTGCAAAAATTGGGTCCCTCATCGCCTTGGGTCTTCCAGCAAGATAATGACCCAAAGCATACAGCAAAGATTGTCAAAGAATGGTTGCTGTACCGTACGCCTAAGCAGCTCGGTGCTTTGATTTAAAATGAGCCCACAAATTCTCGATCGGGTTTATATCTGGCGATTGGGGAGGTGTTTCCAACACTTTAGGACAATTATACAGCATCCACAAGCGAGTATTTAGGGCCTTGTGCTTGGGATCATTGTCTTGGTAGCATATAAACTCGTTTCTTATTCCCAATTTAGTAGAGCTCTGATGCAAGTTGGCCTTTAAGATGTCGATATATTTTTTGGAGTCCATGATTCCTTCTATAAAATGTAAACTTCCAGTCCCGGTGGCCGAAAAACAACCCCACACCATGACAGAACCACCGCCATGCTTTACAGTTGGTGTGAGGTTTTCTTTATTAAGGCTGGTGCCTGACTTTCTCCATACGTTCACTCTCCCATCAGATTGAAAAACATTTCATTTCGACTCATCAGCAAATATTACCTTATTCCAGAAATCAGGACCTTGATTGATGTGCTTTTTGGCGAATTCTAGCCGCTTTTTCCGATTCGCTTTGCTGATGTACGGTCGACGCCAATCAGTTTAAGGCAATTAGCCACTGATATAAAAACCACATGCAATAAGCAGGTCTCTCATGAGACTATTCGGCAAGTATTGCACAAAAATAAATACTCGTCAAGAATAGCCCGCAAAAAGCCGTTACTCTCCGCGATAAATGTGCATAGAAGACTGACTTTTGCACTGAATCACATCACACAGCCGGCAGAGTTCTGGAATGACGTAGTTTTTTGCGATGAGACAAAAATTATGTTGCATTACAACGATGGGCCTCAAACGGTGTGGCGAAAACCAAACACAGCTTTGCACGCTAAAAATACTATCCCCACAGTAAAGTTTGGAAAACTATCAGTCATGGTATGGGGGTGTATTTCATCCAAAGGCGTCAGAGAGGTGAGGATTTTCACCGATATTATGACCTAAGAGTATTACTTGGACATACTCCAAAATGAGCTGACCAGAAGCGCAGCAAGTTTCGGGTTTATTAACCCCCAAAACCGTCAAAAGCTGCAATACAAGTTGTACCAAGATAATGACCCGAAGCACAAGTCACTCTTGTGCAGAACTTGGTTGCTTTACAACTGTAGCAAAGTGCTCGACACGCCTGCGCAAAGCCCCGATATGAACCCTATCGGAAATTTGTGGGCATTTTTAAAAAAGAAGGTGGCTAAACGCGCTCCTACATCAAAAAGCGCGCTAGTAAAAGCAATCCAAGAAGAGTGGAAAAAGATACCGGATTACTATGATATGGAACACCTTATTGAATCAATGCCAAGACGACTACAAGCTGTTATTGATGCCAATGGCGGCGACACCAAATATTAAGGCCATTATCTTTCCTTTTTTCCTTTGCTTTTTATGCTATGTTTGCATTTTGCAAACAATTAATTGACAGCTAAAAATATGAATATGTTTGTTATTTTTGTTTTTTTTCTGAATTTTTTTTAAATTGTGTTACTTTTTTTTGTTTTAGCTATTAAGAATAAACTAATTAATAAAATTATGAAAAAATTATTTTTTAAATTCAATGGGTTTTCATTAATTTTCACATTTCAGCTGAAATTGCAAACAATTTTTCCTTGTGCAAACAATTATTTGACATACTGTATTTTCGTTGCAAGCACTAATTTTGGGATTTTTTTTAATTTCTCGAACTACTTGTCGTTCATCGATAGCACTAAGAATTTTTCTATTCTGATTTCGTGCTTTATTCTCTATTTTGCCGTCTTTCTTTCTACAATAGAAACAATTCTTTGTACAATAGATTGAACCGTAGAACGACTTCTTTGGACTATTACACCGATCTCACGATAACTTTTTCCTTGTTCATGCAAAGAAATTATAATTTTTCGCATTTCTACCACCCATGACTGCACACTACACAGAGACTTAGAATATATTCTCCAAAAACTACGTAAATGATAGCTATAATCCAATGAGCCCAAGAAATTTCATATGAAAATCAGAAACAGCCGTTATTAGGACAGTTTGTCATGTGTACGAATACGAGTGTGACTAAGTGTATATACAAAAATGTTGACTCTCACTGTATGTATGGATGTATCGTTTCTCGTTTTTGCAAGTTTGTACGACCCAGTCTTGCCCTTTATAATTAAATTTGTAAATATTCGTACGTTTTCTGGACATAATTTCTATTTTTTAGTACTGAAATTATAAAACATGCGCGTTGCCATAACTAAAAAACTGTGCTACTAACCGAACCGGAACGACAGTGTCTCGCTAGTGTTGATCGTAGACTGAATTGGATTAAAAGAACAAGTTTGTTCGACCGCCGGTTAAAAGAAGAAAGCAATATAGGTATGTACATAGAAGTATGTATTTCGGGGCGCCTCCGAGGCGCAAATTATATTTTTAGGGTCAAAGTTTACGAGTGCATTAACAATTAGCACAAAAAGCTAATTTGGTGGTTCCCCGTTTAACGGGTATATTTCACCTAGACAACAATTTACGTCACATCACCTGACTCACATGATCAATGGAGATAGACACTTTACTTTTGTTTTGGCAAAAACCGATATCCTCCTTTTAGTAAAAATTATCATTTTTTAAGAACCGTAGTTGTACACAAATTTAAAAAAAAAAACCTACCTTGCTTGAGTTTAATTTCTCTTCTTTAGAATAAATGGATCTTATTGCACTAACTGTTGAGTACTAACAAATAATTTATTGAAAATCGGCTTTTATACTTCAGATAAGCAATTTGCATTGTCGATGTCTATCGATGTATGGATCAATTTGCTGAATTGTATTCTATTGTCCAAATGGGATGTACAGTGCATATACAAGTGTTTCGGTGCGGTAGCGATTATCTGTGTATGCGTGCCTGTGTAGTGTATGTAGTGGTTGTATTCTTTTGTGTATGTTAAACGTCCTAGCTTTGATTGCCTGAAATATGAATCACATCCGGTAGTGATTATCTGTGTATGCGTGCCTGTGTAGTGTATGTAGTGGTTGTATTCTTTTGTGTATGTTGCGCATGTCGCATAGGTTGGCAACAAGTTGGCCGCATTTGTTGTACTTAACCGTCCTAGCTTACAACGCATTGTAAATATGAATCACATTTGATGATTGAAATACAATTAATTAATCAATAGCCATAAACTAAAGTGGGGGCTTTCGTTGCTCTGATTATCCAGCTAACTTATAATTTTAAGTTGAATTCACATTAAGGAACGTACGTACCTTTTTTCACGGATAGGGAATAATGTAAGAAAGAGTACCTACTTCTAATTGGGGTGGAAACTTAACGAAACATTTAACGATGATCGTGTTGCGTTGCCCAGAAGTATGCCAGCATTGTCAAAGGAATCAGTAAATGCATCAAGATTTTATATTTTTCGCATTTACAGTTCCTTTGTTACTGTACCATATCTTAAAATACATACATATAGGGTATGATCAGTAGAAATAGGAAAGATGGTTGAGCCATGTCCTTCTGTTCGTATAACTCTGCATTTAGGGCTTTGAATTTTAAGCTAGTAGGATCGAATTTTACATATACATATCTGGGCTTTTGAGGACGAGAAGCAGTACAAGAGTTTAAACGCGTCCACTGCCACCTGGACTTTTTCCAATCACGTTGTGCGAATTATATTTTTCACACGAATGGAAGAATAGTTTAATGCCGTGTCGAATGTTTGTCCAACGTTCATGAGAGATTGGGCCGTAAAAAAAACTTTTAGGTGTTGTCTGGAGATTCGAACCTCGATCACCTCGTTCCGTAGTCCAATGTCCAGTCCTACTCTGGACTTTCGTGTACTTCCAGTTGGCTTGACAGAGTAGAGCATGCATGACAATGTTGTTTGTCGGAGAGTATTGCTCCCCATTATTGAGCCATCTTATCTCACTCAATCCTAAGATCTCAGTCCTATACCGTGTGAACTCGCGTTGAAATTAGAGGAATTAGAGGAATCCCTCCGCAAGTGAGTGGGGTCCTTGCGTTACAGAATCGAATCATGGTCCTTATTCAATAGCCAAAGGTTGTCAACAAGTTTCTACTAGAGTTTCTCTGTTTGAAACATCAACATAAATATACATTTTATGAACGTACTTATTGTATATGTATTTGTAAAAATTAAGTTTATACTCCAATCAAAGTCTTTCATGACCCAAAACATGTTATCTTCCTCATATAGGGCTCTGGAAATTCGTTTAAATTTAGAATGGGAAGAAGTTAAGTGACACTTTTGAAAATTTAAATATTTTTTAATCGGTAAAGGTATCCTCCTTGCGGAAATCGAAGAGTCTCGAGATAGGAACAACAACAGGTTGTTTTATAGGAAAGCTGGCAGCTAGCTTTAAGCCAAGAACGCAGGATCTTTGAAACAGAGGAAAAGGAATAGTAGATGTATTTAAGGAGTATTTCTAGCAGCTACTTAATGGGCAGCAAGTAGAGAGAGTGTTAGGGCAAGAAGAGAACACGAATTTCTTAAACATGGTGGTCATGTGTTGGTAGGGTGCATGCACCAAATCATCACATGTAAGGGTGGATGCAGCCATGCCAGATGACTAAACTATCAGCATAGGCCGTGATATGTCCTGGGAAAACTATTGAGGCATATCCCTGCTTAATATGGCATATAATCCGATCCTATTCAACGTCTGAATCCTTTCTGCAACACACTAATCGGCCCGTGTCAGTGTTGCTTGCGGCCCGGCAGATCGACCATCGGCCAAATTGTCACACTAAGGCAAACCTTGAAAAGACTCGTCATCTCTTCATCGACTTTAAAGCCATATTGAGTTCCACTTGATGATGGCCTTAATGGATGAAAGAACTCAGGGCTCTTGAAACACAGCACAAGGTTGCACTCTGCTGCTGGGTTCCTGGACACGTAGGTGTTCCAGGTAATGAGACGGCAGACGAATTGGCAAGAAGAGGCTCTGAATCTACATCGCAACAGGTAGACACCTCGGTGTTCATCTTGCCTTGCACATTGAAGAAAAAGGCATGGATTTTGGCCAGAAGTGAGGCCAATAGTAAATGGACCTCCCTGAACACCTGTGTGATCACCAGAAGCCTTTGGCCTTGCTTTGACAAGAATAGGACCGACCGAATTATGCTAAAGGATAGGAAGTCCCTTTCTGTCCTTATAGGAATTATCACGGGGCATAACTCTCATAACGCGGAAGCTAATGAGGATACAACCCACTTTCTCTGTCACTGCCCTGGGCTTATCCACCTTAGATTAAAATTTCCGGGGCGACACTTTTTCTGTGACCTTGAAGAATTAGCAAACAGACCAAAGCTTCAGCAAACGGACTGCGATAGAATCAATACCACATTATATGCAAACGACTGGAGATGGCAATACATGAAGCCGGGGGACTTTCAAACGAACAGTATGGATTTAGACAAGCCCGTTCTACAATCGATGCTATACGGAGGGTAACCACAATCTTGGAAGATGCTATCCAGGGCAGAAGATGGAGAGGAGGCGCAAAGAAATACGGTGCTGTAATAACACTAGACGTAGTGACAGCAAAACACCTGGAAGTAATAGAGGACATTGGAAACGAATGTATCCGAAAATTGAGACGGTGGATGGCAGCAGTCGGTTTAGAACTCGCTGAACATAAAACCGAAGCAGTACTAGTAAGCAGCCGCTAGAAAAGAGAAGCAATCACCATCAGGGTAGGCAACCAAAATATAACGTCAAAACCGGTGATCAGATACCTAGGTGTGATGATTGACGCTAGTCTAGCTTACAAGGAACACCTTGAAATAACGTGCGACCTGATATAGATAAATGGATGGACCGGCATCACGGAGAAGTGGATTTTTATCTCACTCAGTTCTTAACCGGACACGGCTGCTTGAGAGCTTATCTAAACAGGTTAGGGCTTGATGAATCTCCACATTGCTCAAACTGTGGAGAGGCCAGAGAGGATGCAGAGCATATGCTCTTTCAGTGCCCACATTTTCGCTTGGAACCCAGAGGTCTTGAGGAAATAATTGGAGAAATACCAACTCCGGAGAACATCGTAAACCATATGCTGACATCGAACGCAGTATGGAATACTGTGAAACAAACAGCAGCGGTGATCATAAAGGAACTTCGGCGGCTGAAAAGGCTCAGGGAGAGCAACCAAACCCAAAAGGAAGCCCCCTCAGAACAAGAAACGTCGAGCAGGGTAAGAAGAGCATAAAGTGCTAACCAGCCCCGCGAAGTAATACTTAACTGTAGTTCCGCGGGGAGAGTGGTTGAAGTGTGTAGGGTGTGGGTTAGTACGTAGGCGTATTCCTGGCATCGAGTATTCAGGTTTGCGAATCGTGCATGCCAGTAGCCCGGGTTACTGGTATCTTTAGAAGATTACACATCCGTTGGCGCAACAAAAAAAAAAATAAAGCTGCTTTGACCAGTACGACTGGTAAGCAGACTTTTTAAATTTAAGTTTGGTTATCCTCACTTCATTTTTGTCAAGTGGACGAACATTTTGGCTATCATCGTCTAGGTTGATGGTTCATTCTACTTAACAGCTGGATGTTAATTTTTACTGCAGTCATTATGCAGTCTGCAGAAGCAGTTTTTCCATATTCTTTGCACTGACTGTGACTCTACTACGAAGTTTCCATCCTCATTTCTACAGGATTCTGTACGGGTCTCATTAGCCTTACACGTTCTTTTCACCTGTTGGTAAAATTTCCGTTGGTATAGAGAAACTACCTATTTAAAAACTAGATTAGATTAGATTAGAACACTTACCATAAAATTATTTCTTTTTATTTTCTTATTTACTTAAGTTGTGGTTTTCTTAAGTAGACTAACTAACCGAGAGATAGCGAGGGGATTCGGATAAGGATATCTAAGATTTTTGTTAGTTATATGCATATGTACATACATAAGATAGTTTCGCTTCGTTTCGGGTATGGCAAAATAGAGTTTGAGTAAACCAAAAGGGGCAATCCGAACATTTTTATTGTATGTTGACTATACTAATCTTGCTTCAAGTGGCAATTGATAGTGTGTAGCAGTGGCGTGCGGAGAGATTTTAAAAGAGGAAGTCGGAAAAAGTTTTAAGTAGTTTTTTTATTCAACACTTACCACTGGTTGGTATTCGAAACCCAGAAGTAACATATGGATTTCAAGCCGTTTATGTTACACTTTGTCATTGGAATTTAAGAAGACAATAAGCTTAATAAAGACAAGTTGTCCACAAGAAGTCGTTCAGGGCAAAGTAAAGTAAAGTAATCTATGGAATTATAAAGAACTCGGATCGCGGTTAAATATTCAAAAATTTAGCAATTACAATTTCTACCCATTTGTACTTTAAAGCTTTTCTACGATCCTTTTTAAAGAATTCTGCGAAAATTCTTTTAAAAAATTAATAATAGTGTCCGGTCTGAGAGTTCTTCTTCTTATACCAATTTCATGTTTTATTCTAATTTAAACTTCCCCGCCTCTTTAAAAAAAAAAAAACATCCTTTACTCGTATTTAGCTTCTGTCACATAAAATTTTATTAACTGCCATAGTTGCATCCTAATGCTAAATATACCCGAAAATTAAGGACGAATCGGTGCGTACGAATAATGTGCCGAAAAGTATTCTTAAACCCCACACTATAGGAATTCATATCTGAAATTCGTGTACTTTAAATTTTCATGGTGTTTTTACGGAAATACAAAAGAATTAAGAGAAGAACAAATTTTTCATTCTTACGCACCTTAAAAATTGACAAACGAACCGTAACTGTCATTTCATATTAAAAGAAATGATACGCAACAAGTTTAGCAAAAACTTCAAACATCGTTCGATCCTCTACATCACCCAATAACCAGATTTCCTTTAGCTTATTTTGTTGCCTGTATACCATAAAAACAAAACCTCTCTCGAACGAAACCGTAGGCGCTTTTTACTTGCTGTCTGTCTGTCTGTCTGTCTGTCTGTGCACGAGGCTACAGCTTAAACGAGTGGATGGATTTAGATCAAACTTCATATATAGGGTCTGTGCGATAATCCCTAGAGGCGAAATCGGAATTTTCATTCTAACCTCAAAATTAAGGGTAGTTTACTTAAGGCCGGTTTCAGTTAAAATGGATTTTCTCGAAAACGGCTCTAACGATTTCGATTAAACTTCATATTTCAATTAGTCTAGTCAATTGCAATCAGATGATGTATCGTGCTGCTTACCAAAATTGGCAACAATGGTACTTTACTTATAGCCAATTTGACAAAAAGTCGATTTGCAGGAAAACGGCTGCAATGATTTAATTCAAATTTAATATTCGGACTAGTACGAAGTAATGCAACATGATGGCGTACCACGTTTTGGTCTAAGTATGATACAACGGTACTTAGGACCAAGGTGACTAAAAGCCGATTTGCTTAAAAACGCCTTCAACGATTTCATTAAAATTTTCACATAAGGTTAAACGTCTCAAATCCTATCAGGAACTGTATCACATTTTTGGCCAAAAGTTATTATAACGGTATTTTTCGCGAAATCGAGCAGTTGGAGCCAATTTATTCGAAAACGGCTCCAACGATTTTTATTAAACTTTATATTAGAATAAGCCTTTTCAAACCCTATAAGATGGCATACAACGTTTTTGACCAAAACTTTTTTGAAAGGTACTTCACTTATAGCCATCTTCATAAAAATACGCTTTTCCGAAAACTTTTCTCGATCGTTACTGTTTTATTTTCATATCTAGGCTTCTTTTACTTTGGTTAAAACTGCCTAAAATTCCACTTTCCTTACAACCAGCTTAACAAAAACACGATTTTCATATCATATTAATAGGCAAACATGAATTTTATCTCTACTTCTACCTACTGAACCGATTTTCAAAATAGCAAAAGCTTTTCCCCACAGATGCTCCTTATTTTATAGTTTAATGCCAAATTGATAACAATGGTACAATAGCTTTTTAAGGATAAGTCAATACATGTGCATTTACGGAAGGACACACACAATATAGGTTAGAAGACAGAGAGAGAGAAAGAAAATATTGTTACATTTTTAGGGACTTACTTTGGGATATTCACCGGAGTTCATAGGCAATGAATTCATGAGTGAAATTGAAGGAAAATTAAAATTAAATCCTACAGCTGATATCTAACGGTTTTGGCCAATCTGCTTAGAACGAAGGTTTACCTACTTATAGTCAACTTACATACATATATAACTATGTACATATTCGTTTATTTCTTTTTACCTCAAATACACACAAGAATTTTAGATATATATGTAGGTGCAAGTTTGTACGGCCCAGTCGTGCACTTTATTTATGTTCGGTCAACCGACGAAATTCAAATTTAAGAATACAATTTTAAATATACATACATATGTACATAATATCTAGTGAACGGCCCAAAAATACTTTCCAGCTCCTTCCATAAATTCAAAGATCGATTGTCATCGCCTGTCAAATTACTAGTTGTTGTTGTGATTTAAGGCGAAATTGACCGATTTGTTGTTGTGACTTAGGGGTGAATTTACCAAGTCAAACAAATGTGCGTGAAAATGTAATAATATGGGTGAAAATAGCTTATAGGCAACTGGAAAAAGCCGGGAAAGTTTAATATCTCGTTGTTCAATGATTTCTGACTCGGAGCTGAAAAAGACACAGGAACATTTTTTTTGACAACTCAGGCTCTGCTCCGAATTAAAAAAGAAAAACGCCTCATGTCTCCTTCAACTCCACCACTTCAAATCACCAAAAATCCCTTCTCCAGACAATTGTTCGCAGTTAAATGCACTCTACCCATGAGATGTTCATCCAAAAAAGCCGAAAAATCCCGGGTTATTTTTCTCATAAGCGAATTGATGTTAGACAAAGAAACTGCAAGGACAATTCTGCTCAATGTCAGAAAGGGATAGACTAAAAATTCGGAAAAAATTCAGAAATGAACGCGTAAGCCGGAAAATGATCGGCTTTTCAAACAATTCATTGTATGCTTGTTTATCGTCGATGAATTTGGTCAGATCTCGTTTTTTTTTTACTTGGCGCTACAGCTCGATGGGACCCAAGGCCTAGCTTCTCACAACCTTTCGTGTTGTGCGTGTTATATTCTTTACACGAATGGGAGGGTCCTACCATTTAATGCCGTGTCCGAAGGACAATTTGTTATTTGAGAAGCTTTCTCAGGACAGTTGTACTCTCGGATGTTTGTCAGACGCTCGCGAGAGGTGGGGCCGTGAAAAACTTTTAGGTGTTCCCCGATTGGGATTCGATCTCGAACCCCTTGCTCCATAGTCCAACGCACTAACCACTGAGCCACGGCGCCCACTTTATTTATTTCGTAATAAATACTTTTTGGTATCGATCACGTGTGAAATGAGGAGAATAAAAAAGGTTTGATGAACAAATTTCACAGGTGAATATGACGTAAGTAAAATAAATTTGAAATTTGAAGGGAAGCCGGAAGGACCGCACCCCACTGGTGTCTAGTCCACCTTAGGAGGGGAATACCACAAAACTGTTTCTAATATCAAAACAACAAAATGCACTACGTAGATGTAATTTTTTTACATTTTTACACTCTATCTACACACCGAGTCTATTGCAGCGAGGTCTCACGTCGTTGAACTAAATTAAATTTGTTTTTCAAACGAATCAGCATTGAAATTGTTTTGTGCTTTTTCAATACAATTTGCATTTCAGCTGATTTTTATGTAATCTATGCAATACGAGGTGTAAACAAATACACTTCTACAAACTTTACAGGACCAACTTTACAAGATACAAGGGACCGTTAATACCCCTACCATTTAATCCGTTAAAGTTTGTTATTTTGTTTGAGTTTTGGCAACTTTGTGCTGTATTCGCATTCTCTAAACGGCTTTGATAATAATTTGATTGAGTCACTGTCGATGAAAAATGCGTTTACGAGTTGTTATGACATGAAAGGAAGATTATTACCGATATCTAACAGCCAATAGATACAGAGTCATTGCTCTCCTATCTGGATATGCGGATAGTAGGCACCATGACGTCATTGTTGGATGAACAACTTAAACAAAACGGTGGAAACATACATAAACTGCAACAAACCAATGTACCTGCATACCATACATAGAACTAGCTGTGGGGAAAAAACATATTTATTTTTGAAGGGAATCATCCAAATTCCTACATTGGCTCCGACGCGATGCCATTTTGTACGCGAACACGACGATTCTGCAGATGCTGCCAGTGTTATGCAAACTGTAGGGATTATGGTTCAGGAAAATAGTGTTTGGCGAAAATGCTGTTAGCCGATTCTGTTAGTAGCTTAACCCTCATCTGGATTTTAGTTTTACATACAAATACGTTGTTCAAGACTCTATGTCTTATAATCAAAGATTTGAAAAAATGATAGGTTTTTCTGGTTTGAAATAACTTAAAACTTTATAAGTTTTTGGGTAATAATTAAGAATATACACAATCTTCTTTTTATGTCCTGTATCGCCTAGTGGGAGGTCCTAGCACCTCTATAATGCATACGCGCCATCGTGTGCGATTTCTGGAAATGTGCCTGAGCTCTGCCAACTCTTTCCCAGTTGCCGTGCTTCCTTCTCAACTGTTCTGCGCCACGTACTCCTAGGATCGCCGAGTATCCTGCGTGCACCCATCATATGTAGCGTTGATAATTGCTATTTATTTTCCAGGAATGTTTCTCCTGCGCAAGGCACGCCAAATAAATTCCCGATTGACACTACTAAACGCCTTTTTTTCAAAATCGATGAACAACAGGTGAAGTGGCGATCGATATTCAACAAATTGCCCGATGACGATCCGCAGGGTGTTGATGTGGTCGACACAGGAGGATCCAGAGCGAAAACCTGCTTGTTCGGCGTCGATTGTGTCTTCAAGTTGTTTCTTGATTCGCTCCAACATGATTCTTGCTATTATCTAGGCCACAACAGACAGCACGTAGATACCTCTCCAGTTACGTACACGGTTGTTGTTTGCGAGTAAAATTTACTCTATGCCTTATAATTTGTGAATTAAAAAAAATTATAGGACATAGTAGACGAATATTTTGTTAGCTGCGATGCATACTATTGGGAGTCAAAGAAAAAGCTAAATGTAGGTCAACAATATAGTTGCATATTTTTAGAAGTAAATGTATGTAATTTGAAGATTGTCTGTTGGCGTTGATACGAGTTCTCCTGGTAGAGAATCTAGAATATTACTTTGTCCAAAGGGCTTCGCAGTCCAACACGCTGGACTCTCCGAGTCTAATTACGCTGTGTGCTAAAATATTTGTAATGTGCAGATCGGGTGGTCAAAGCTAAAGCAATACTATTAGAGCGTCTGAAGAGATTGACAGTAGGCCGCAAGTGGTGCCAATGCAAGCCGATCTTTCAACCTTACTCAGTTTGATTATGTTGTAGGCTTTCGTAAGGACCGGCCACCATACTATTGACCCATAGTTGAGAATTAAACGTACAATAGCTGTATACATCCAAAGGGTCAATTTTGTTGCAGGCCTCATCTTTTGACGAACTTAGCATCTAATGATCTGGAATGACTGTAAGTTACTTGTAATACAAGTAACTGACTGTAAGTTACTTGTAATACAAGTTGGTCTATATTCTTTTGTCATACCAAGATCTTCCATAGTTAAGGTAAAAGAGCCATCTTTATTTCATTCCAACCCAAACATGCCCTAAAGATTCCTAAAGAATATGAAACAAGAAAATTATTGTAACTCGTTAGCCCATGACGAAAGCGGGTCTCCTGAACCAACCCGTTCTCGTTATGAATTTTAAGGTTATTTTAGAGGACGTGTAAGCTAGTTCATATTTAGAGTTGGTCGAGGAATGTTATCCCGAAGGTTTGGTGTCTGAATCTGCTGAGAATGTGGCATTCACAGAGGATGTGCCTCGTATCTAGATAGATAAAGATACATAGATAGATAAATTTAATTTTATTCATTTCCAACTTAAATCTAAATCAATAACAATAGTATTTAACTAAAATTAACTGCAAGAGCATAAATAATGATCATTCTGTAACTATGTATTAGAAACATTTAGTTAGTGTTAATTTATATAAGGTTTTGATGTGGGGTGATAATCAGTATTAAAGAAATATGTAAAAGTAAATAAATCAATTCAATAAAAACAAACCAATTTACAACAAAGAATTTATAAAAGATGAATTCAAAGAAGAAAGACAGAAGTTTTTAAAAAGAAAAAATATGCAAAGATATATGTAACTCTTATAAGATATTTATATAATCTAAACGATATTACTAGCCAATCTCTTACTTCTTTTAGAAATAAGTGAAAGCTATAAGTAATTCTGATAGAATATGGTAGTTTATTGAAATAAGTTGGGGCTGTAACGGTGTGAAAATGAGTAAAATGAGTTCTATGTGCAGCTGGTATGTTGACAAGAGCCAAGTTATTTATGCGTAAACTATAAATTTGTGAGTTTCTAATAGGAATGTTACCACTTTGCTTGAAAAACTCCCTTAGTACTTCAAAGACGTATAGATGCCTGGTAAAATTCTAAGTTTTTTGAACAAAGGCCAGCTATGAGTGAAACGATTACAATTAGAAATGATCCGAATTAAATGTTTTTGTACCACCAATAAAGGTCCCAACGTAGTAGTGTATGATCCGCCCCAGCGGGTGATGCCATATTGCAAGTTTGATTGTGCAAGACCATAGTAAATTTGTGTTAGAACTTTTTTAGAGCAATAAGGTTTGATGAGGTATTGTTTACGAGTAACCAGCATCATATGAGTTTTAGCTCGGATATGATCCCTCCAGCTCAAGTTATGATCGATTAAAACTCTTAGGTATTTAAAATTTTGTACTGACTCGATTTTAAAGCAGTTTATAGACTATTGACTGGAATCGGAAAAGTTATTAATACCACATGTGTGTATGGGTAGGCTTTCACAGTCATATGCATGAAAACATTAATTGAAATCATATAAAGCATTTCCCGATATTTTTATAGAAATTAGCTTCGTTTTTTCACTAAGAATCAACTTATGAGCAGCAAACCAAAGTCTCAATCTCTCTAAGTCTGCTGCAATCTTTACTATGCAATCAAAAAGGGTTTGATACTGATATGTAAAAGCTCTATCATCAGTGAATGCAGTAGATATACCATTATGTTCCTGTGTGAATAGAGAATTTATATAAATTAAAAATAGAAGAGGTCCAAGCCCAGAGCCCTGTGGGACACGATTTCTTAACACACGAGAGTTACTGAAGGTTCCATTGATTTTAACTTTTTGCTTCCTATTCTTTAAATACGATTTGAACCATTCAAATATTACTCCTCTAAAGCCACCATAATATAACTTGTCTAGTAACAAGTCATGGTCCACCAGGTCAAATGCTTTCGTCATCTTCCGCCATCTCAGTGCCGCCACAGTCTCTGCATCCATAGGTCTGAATGTAATTCCAATGAGGTGGACCGGGATTGAGATGTGATCTGTGAAGACGTCGATGAAAAGGCTCAACTGTGGTTTTTTGTTATATTAGGCCCAAACTAGACTCAAAACGCGGCAGGAAGAGAGTGCGCTCCACCTAGTATTGGCCATGTTATGGAGATCCGTTGAGATCTTGGAGAAGTGGTGACTAATGGGCGATAGAACTGAGTGGTCCATTGGGATGTCACTTAGTTTTGAGGTAGTTCTTGCTATCTGATCGACCCTTTCGTTTCCTTGGAAGCTAATGTCTCGGAATCCAGCATAACGTAATGCTATGCCTAGAGCTCATGGATTTGACCTCTTTGCCTGGCTGTCGATGTGTTTGTCAATATGCTCATGATTTTTAAAGAGTTGATAAGCTTCTGAAAGCCTCGGTGATACCATATAGTTCGGCCTGTAAGCCACACGCGTGGTTGGGGAGTTGAAGGAACCTGGCAATCTGTGCTTCCTCTGAGAAGATTCTTGCCCTGTGGCTTCATCTGTCATTGACTCATCCGTAAAGATGGATATATGTACAGGCATTGATGATCCCACCATCTGTGCAGTTCTCTCTGGAGGGAAACTTGGAGTCGAAGATGAGGTTGAACCTTGTGCCTATGTACGATATATTGGCAGAGAGGCCAAAAAATTCTAGTTACTAACGAAGTAATAAAAAGTAATTTGACTGCTGATATTGATACTGATTTTACAGTGGAGAGCAAAATAATAGCAATGCATATTAGTTCTCTGTATAAAAAAATTGGTTTTACTTGAATTTTGAATTTAGATTATAGAAAAGTAAGTTGAAGGCTTCTATTTTATGTTTTAAATTAATTTGTAATAAAACCGATTGATTTTGTCCATGGAAGTGGGTCGTGGAATACACTGCACACCAGAGAGGCGCGAGTTAATTCAATCGCTTAGGAAAGACGGGAAAACCTACAAAGAAATTGAAGATTTCCTGGAATGTTCAGCTAAAATGATAAGCAGTGCGATGAAACACGAAGAAAAGGTTGAAACACGCGGCCGGAAGAAAATTTTGCACCCATCAATGGTGAAACGTGTTGTAAGGTACTCTAAGACGCATCCTTCTTCAGCAGCTACCCAGATTGTCGATGAGCTAAGTTTAACATGTGTTTACAGTCCTCGTAATGTCCCACTTCTCAAGAAAATCCACATCTTAAATCATGAGAAGTGGAGGAATATAATGTGGACTGATGAGAGCAAAATTGTTCTTTATGGCAGCAAAGGATCTCGGCAGTATGTCAGACGTCCACCCAATACAGAATATGATCCTAGGTTCACCATAAAAACTATAAACTATGGTGGATCTAGTATCATGATTTGGGGATGCTTTTCCTACTATGGTGTTGGTCCAAATTCCACTAAAATGGGTCTTTCAGCAGGAAACCGACCCGAAACACACCAGCCGAACAGCTAAGCAATGGTTTCGGGACAATAGGATTGAGAACATGGAGTGGCCTGCTCAATCTCCTGATCTAAATCCTATTGAGAATCTATGGGCTGATGTCAAGAAAGATGTTTCCGATAAAAAGGCCAAAAATAGCAACGAGTTGTGGGCGGCGGTTAAGCAGTCCTGGAGTTCAATACCACCCGAACGGTGCCAGCGTCTTGTTGACTCCATGAAACGGCGGTGCGCAGCTGTAATAAGCAATAAAGGACATGTCACAAAATATTAGTTTATGTTCAATAGACCTTTATTATAATTAATTATTTTTTATTCATTTTTTAATCCATCAAGTGGGAAAAGAAATAGCTCTGCTTTCAAAAGGTCTTTTTTAAAGGTTCTTTTTGAAAAAATGAATTTGTCTCAGTTTAATTTAATTAAATCAAGAATTAAACAATGCACATAAAATAAGAAAATAACGTATTTTATGGTAATAATAAGAATTTTTAAAAACTATTGCTTAATTTTTTTTTGGTTAATAGTACTTTTTAGGGTGCACTGCTATTATCTTGCTCGCCACTGTATATATTTATGTTCTCAATACTTATAAGCCGAATTATTGTATCTTGGACCTACAGCTTCAGCAACACTTTTTGAAAACGGTATTCCTTACGTCACTTGTACATGATAATCAGTTGTAAAACGTCATTAGCTAAATTAATTTGCGAGTGAACGACTTCATTGTGTTAGTATGCAGATATTGCTGTCAGCTGTTTTCTGCGATATAACTCGCATGCCTGCGATACAATTATGTATATGTGTAAGTAGTGTTTTACACAATAAAGCTCAGTCTTAACCCACACTAGCACTCGGAAAGCTTAGTCAGCTGATGAGCTGTTTATGGTCTATCGGTGCTTTTATATTTGTCTTAATTATGTAGATACCTTAATTCTGAAGTTAAATTTTGCTAACTCATTTAATATACATATGTACATAAGCAAGAGAGGAATATTTACTCGAATTAATTAACATTTTCATTTATCTTCGTTCGCTAACTATGTAATGATTCTTCGTCAGATTTGTTCTAAGCTGACAGAAAGAAACCTGTCATCCATCATTTGGTTTTCTTGTTGACTTCTTTGCTTCTAGATATTTCCTTTTCTATGTACATATGTTTAATTTTGGATGAGTATTTATACTAGTAAACATATAATACAATTCATATGTATGTATGTATATGTATATGTATATGTACCAAATGAAATAAGGTGAACATACCTACAACTTACTACAGTCTCATGTGTATTACATAACGAATATTCAACGAGTACAGTGGAATGGTGATAATAGTAAAAGCTCCTCACCGCAGCCTATAGGAGAAGGACAATGTTTTTAGGATTTGTAGGTCATCGTTAGGACGGAATTTTGCGTTGTAAATATTTCGAGAACTTTTACTTTCATGAAGCGTCGATCCTGCGCATATTTACTGTGTACACTAGAGAAACAATGGAAAGGGATACTTAGACAGAGGCACTGTCATGCTACTACAATCCTGCCAGAGTTGACAACTGCCAAGGGTGCTTGAATCGAATGAACGCATTTCTTGACATTTTGGGAGAAGGGGAAATAAGAAGAATGTAGCTTTAAAAATACGAGCCAAGAGTTACGCGTTGCCAAGTTGCTGCTAGTGCTAAACACACCAATTCGGGATCAACGCCAAAATTAGAATCACAAAGAATTTTGTCGAGAGATTTATGACAGCTAACACCGTAGATCTTGAAACAATTGCGAATATGTAATAAGGCCTACATTCAGTCACAATCTGACCGGGACTGAGTCAATAAAGACAACAGAACTAAATTAAGCATCAAAATTTAATTTGTGTTCTTTAAAATAGACTCCCCTTCATTTTAACGAAGAATCCAGTCATATTCCGGGATTGCCATCAGTGCTCTTACTGAATTTCTTGTTCTCTTAAATCGACTCAAAACGAGTCCTCCGAAGTGTTAATTTGAGTTTCGAATCGCAGGGTTCCATATATGTAGAACAAGGCATTGCTCGTTGGTAGCGTTTTCGGTTAAAAAGTCACTTAGAAGGATGGAATTGTTGAACTCTTGCACAAAACATCACCTAAAAAGTGATGCGAATAGATGAGTACTTTTAGTGGAAGGTCTTTCAATCTATAGTGGCCATATTCTTCAGTAAGCCGATGATTTCTTCAGTAACTGCCGTTGCTAACCGTCTCGGATGAGAATGGTTTTAAAGTACTCCACGGCTGCAGAGCCTCAGCAAGCTTTCTGCAAACATTTTCAACGCATCCGAGCAAGAAACTCTGTTCGCAGCACAAAGTTTTAAACAAGGAATACTTCTTCCATAATAAAAATGGCCGATACCACTTGAGGTTAGCTAATATCTTTGTCTGCTGTCAAAAAACTAGTCGACAGATGGCGCTCAAACTTAGCTTCGAAATAGACGACATATGTATGTACATACATGCCAATATAGGAACAGTTTTTTAACAAACCATTAATGCGGGGGGTTTGAATGAATATATGTACTTCCGCCTCAACAAATACGTCAACAAACAAAGTAGCTGGGTTTGGGGAGCAGATAATCCACATGTCATCCGACAATTTCCATTGCATACACAAAAAGTGACAACCTAGCGTGCCATGTGACTAGGAGGAATCATCGAATAGAAATTTCCTCAAAATGTTGACGGCAATCCTTAAGCCGATATTCTGACAAATTTTTCTGGATTACGTACATCGCTTAAATCACTTTTAGTTTCAAAGGAATGGCGCGAATGCCAGATCGTATGAGAAACAATGACGGTATTGCAACCGAAGTTGGAAATTAAAAATGGTCGTCGAGAATTTTCGGATAAGAAGGGGATAGCGGCAAAAATAAACAATAAAGAGCCTCTTTCGATTGTCGAGAACTCGAAAAAGAATGTGCAGAGACTATATCCGGAGAATCCCTGACAGCAATATGACAAATTCGGCTTTGGAGGAGATCGCATGAATTCTGGACTTCGAAGTTGATCGACACCCGACAGGACTAGTACCGTTATGAAATGTTTATTTTCTGTTCATCTATTGTGATCCAATAGTAGTGTCTGAAGGATTCCTCTCTTTCGGGATTTGGTTAAAAAAGCTAGATTTGAATTTCGTTATAGACTTAGCTATAAACCGAGTACTAACAAACTCCTCCGAACGTAATTGGCTTATGATACTATGATATTTTTTATTGCAGAAGACTACCTGGTAAAAGAGTGTTTTTGTAGATTTTATCTTGGTGTTAAGTTCTTCGAGATTTACAGAATTTTACAGAATTCAACTTACCGCTTCACAACTTTTCGAGTTCCTTCGATAAGCTTGGACACGACTGTTTGGTTTCGCGTTTTAGTAAAACATTTTCCTCTGGGGTTTGATAATTTACAAATGTTTACAATGCTTGATTTCTTTGAACAGCAGTAATCGCTTCACTGTCGTATTACCAAACTCAAACCGAGCAGCAGCACCAGTTCTTACCGTCTAACATGATGTCTATCAATTTCTGGTTCGCATGAAAGGGCATGAAATATTTCACCAGGGGCGATAGATCTTGTGTCTTTTCGGAAGCTTGTGTGCCATAAATACGCCCTTTACAAGGACTGTTTTCTTTTGCTGCCAACCACAATTTTAAAAGATTTTTTTTTGGGATCAGTAGTCTATTGAGTAGTAAGGCCCTACTCCGAACATCTAAGTAAGTCCTGTATAAAACCTTGATCATTCCATTTCTATTTTATGGTTGGAAACCTTGGTTTATGTTGTGAAAGCAGATGAAGATATCCTTAGTAGTTTTGTATTACTTCTGCTAGCTATGACGGGCTGTGCCGAGTGAGACCGAACTACGAACTACATATATAAGTTCCGAGTATTTACAAAAACTTCTTGCAGCAGCGGATGTAAAATGCATTCACCCTACGAGTCCAGCTAGGATATGTCTTTAGCTAAGAAAATCGTTTATTAGTCAACTGAGATGGCTATGACGTGTAAAGTGAACGGAGATCAGGGCACAAACCAAGAGTGAGCCTTTTTGCCAACATGCTGAGCTGTGATATGAGCGCAACTATCTTGGAGAAGTCTTCGATTCGTGGTGAATGTGTTGAAAATAGAAAATTGGTAAGTTGTCTGTGCCCTTGCGTTAGCATAATCTTATAGAGATGTATTTAGGCCTAAATCTGATCGCAAAATAAGCGGTGTTTTGGGTCTTCTTCGATAGTGGCTGCTACGACGGCTATATTCTTTTCATTTTGCACCAATTTCTGTCTGGTTGGTGGCTTATGGTCTAAAAGAGTGCACTCACGCTCAAACTTTTTCACGGTGCGGCGAATTGCCTGCACTCTGAAGCCATTATTACGACCAGGCTAACGACGAAGAGCTGCTGTAACATAACAATTGGAAAAAGTATCATTGCTATCTGGTCACCCTATGTAAGCAAACAATGGGTATGACTTTGTTTTATACATCTATACCCTCATTCTTCGATTCTTTACGAACTTCTTCTGCTGCAGAGTGTTTGATTTTCGTGTTGTATCTACTATTTAATGTCGTGTCCGAAAGCTAATTTTTTATTTGACAAGCTTTTTAATGTAAGTTATACTCCCGGATGTTTGTCAGACGCTCGCGAGAGTTTAGACCGTAAAATAAATTTTAGGTGTTGTGTAGGGATTAAACCTGGAACCCCTTGTTCCATAGTCCAACGGTCTGTGCTGAGGTACAAAATGTATAAGTTATGTTAGCCAAATCAGTCCAATATCATCGACAACAAATAACAACCACCGATGACCAATGAGCATATAAAAGTACGTTCTCTAGGTACGTGTGTATTTGGACAGTACCGGGAAAAAAAAACTTTAATGGCAATACTAGCACTATCACATCGCGGCACTTGCCATGAGAACATACGGTCCGTTTGATACCCTCAGCTGTGCATTGGTGCAAAAAGCCGGTCTCTCGCAAGCACCGCTAAAAGGGAGAAGGCAAGAAGACAAGTCAACAGAAACAGACACAAGTAAAAGCTTCTCGCATGACACACAGCCGCGCGATTTCTATGACATTTACCTTTGCGAGTGATAGCAAACATTAGAGCAGCTTTTCCCGAAGCATGGCTGGTCACGAAACTCGACTGTCAAAGACGAGCGGTGTGCGGTGGCGGCGGAGCGCACACAAGTGCTTTCGCCCAATTCTGAAACTCACATAATATCAGATACATTTTCAGTTTGTTTTGGGCTGCTTGACACTGCGAGAGAAAAAGTTTTCTCTAGCAGCGAATAGTACTCTCTTCTCAATCACAATCAAACATTATACGCCGACAGTACGCTCAATTGACTGCCGCTGCTGCTGTCTGCTTTATCTATCTAGTGTCGCATCTAATGCAGCCGATGTCCGTCCTGCAGGGCAATTCATACACGAAAAGGACACTCTAAACTAAATCAAGCCCTCTATTCGAGTACACACACAGTTGTGCTGCTGCTGCTGCTCTTCTTGCTGTTGTTGTTGTCACCTTAAGTTGTCATTTATTCGTTTTGTTATTGTTGTTTTTGTTTTGTGAAAAAAAAAAAACATACATATATAAGTATATATAGTATAAGCAAAATTTGTTGATATTCTTTGACGTTCTCCTTCGTCATTTGGTGGTACTGCTCTCGACTCGATACGTACGGTTTGCCTACCCCGCGTGTGTGTGAAAATATAAACTTGTGCCGACGACCTTGCAATGCCCTTGAATGACACTCTTACTGCGCGGCCGATGGAAAAGAGAAGAATGCTCACATTTTCGTACTTCTGAATTGGTCTGACATCCTCTACACTACACACACCTAATATTATTTGCGGTGTTTATATTTTTCGTTTGCTGGTTCGTTCGCTTTTGAATTTCTGTTTTATTTATGGAACTTACTCCAGCTATGTGAACTTTATCGTATTCGAGAAATAATCGTACTCGTAATATCTGTGCATCGGAATACTTTACTTGTCTATACTTGTCTACTATGTGAACGTGTGTTTGTGCGAAAATTGCAAAAAAAAGGAAAAAAGAAAAATATCGCTCCAAGCGGCCAATACATACTATCTTTCGAGTTTAACTGGGAATAAATAATTCAAAAATTGCGTAAGGATATCGTTGTGTAACTACCCGAATTGAGTCTTTGAAAACGAAAACCAAGTAAGTTACTATTTTCTGTTTTTTTTTTTGTTTCCTAATTATTTGCCTCAGAGACAGCTTGAGTCTATTTTTACTATGAGGGTACGAAAGTACACATGACACATCGACATTGATACTCTACGTCAGTTTCCATCAAGGAGCCTAAATTATGTACTTTTCCTCTTTCGCCGACAATTCGAGTAGTTATTCTGCTAGCAGCACAAACCACCAATTTGTCGAGGGCCATTGCTATTAATCAAGTTATTATCAATTATGTTACATAATCGAATGGCAGCTGACGAAAAAAAAGCAGTTAAAAGCGAACGAACGAAAAAAAAACGCGGGAACTCCCAATGTTTACGGATAGTCCTTGGATATTTGTATATATGTACATACAAATGTATGTATGTATATTTATGTACAGCGCGGGAGCGTGTACCTAACAACATAAAGTCACGAAAGCTAGATGGTAGCATGCGTTCCGGTGAACATGCGTTTTACACTGAAATTAAAAAAAAAAATTAAAATGTCCTAGGATCCTGAATCCTTTATGCCTCATACTCGTAATTGTTAACTTTGAAAGTTGATGCAAACTGTTTGTGACATCTCTGACGAAGCTCTCTGCATGGATGGCTGCGTTCAGCTTTGTGTTTATGTCAATCATTTCTTTTGGAGAATTTATGGCTAGAACCTGTCATTCAACGTCGTGATCGTCGGCTATTCTGTATTTATATGATTTTATATACAACTAATTGGAAGGTCTATCGACATTACTTTCAAACAAATAGTTGAGCAGCGTATTTAATTTACAAAACTGTACATCCTTCTCCGCAATGAAGAATCTTTCTGACACTCGGACTAAACACGGCCAGCATTAATGGAGTCCGTGCCATCGAAAAGGCCTATGATTTGGTCTTTAAGCTTCAATTAACAATAGAAACAGCGATAGGTAATAATTATTCGTGTCTCGATTCTGACAATGTCACTTCTTGTTGACAGCTAAACGCATATTGACAACTTCTAGTTCAATACTTTCGAATAACACACTGAATTCTGTAAATTCTGTCAACATTAGTTACGAATTTCTTTAATTCCTGTCACTTGTCCTGGGTAACAGAGCCTCTCCCTTCTCTGGAAAGTTAACGAATCCCACATCCTACTGGTAACTGATTGTAAAAAGGGTTTGCGGGTATCCTGAATGCCTCCACTTTGTGTTTAATGCAGCGATCTCCAATTCACTAAAAGGACTGACGCAAATCCTAGTGGTTTCAATGGTCTTAATGATTGAAAACCATGACTAATCCTTATTCAATGACAACTACGAACTCTATCGGTTCCATAGTGCGATTTGGATTGACAACCCTCACGCTACGCTAAACTTCTTTCCGCTTAATAGAGTATTGGAATTCTAGATCAATTTTCTCTGTTGAGCCCTAAGTGGAACAAGCTGTCCAGTATGTCTAGTCTCACTCACTCGTAGTCTCAAATACTCGTAGTTCTGATGGACTCTGCAAGATCCTGAAGCCTGTTGGCATTGGTGGACGGATGCAGTACGAATGTGAATGTGAGCTTACACATGATGGTAGTCGGACTTTTAAAGCACGTTCTAGTAGGCAAGTGATCAGTCTAGTATGTCAAGTATGATGTGCTGCTCCTCTACTATCATTTAAGGTTTCGGTGATGTTGCTTTTGCCTTTAGTGGACGAGTTTGGGAGAGTTGCCACTGTGGGCACAAGTCACCTTATTATTTTTCCAATTAGAACTCGATCACGACATAATAATCATAGCAGATCTATGTATGTATGTATCTTTTATCTCAGAGTAGAACGAAGCCGCCTTTTGTTGATTTTTTCATTTTCGTTGTGGATTTCAATGTATTTTCTCAGTTATTTCACAGCCCTTAACTGTCTTTGAACTCGACATAGCCTAGTGAGGAATCCTGTGTCTGTTGGAATCTGGCTCCTAGCTAGTCCTAGGAGTTGTTTCGTTCTTGTGTGGGAAGTGGTTGGCACGAAAGTTCTAACAACTCTGTTGTGTTATGCAGCTTCTTGTCTAGAAAGCCTGTCGATTCTTTGCAGCTATCTACTAGTTGTGTCATACCAGTTTTGATTTTCGACATAGACAAAGTGAATAGATAATGCAATCCTTTACAGATAATCTCACAGTTGTGCCTGAAGTAAAATTTTGGCAGACAAGTGTTCTGACTTAATCATAGATTCTTTCTGTATCTGATGATAGAGGGTTAACAAAGCAAAGCTATCTTTGTTTATACCACAGTTCTTCTCCAGATTCGAGTTGTTTTTCTTCCAATTTAACTCTAATTTACCTTTTCTTGTTATTTCACTGTCAACATCACTCGAATGATTTCCACTGTTTAAATCCCATCACATATAATCTTAACGGCTAAGACTGGACTGCGTTGGACGATAGAATTTACTTGATGTTTATGAATCTCTTTCGTTGCCTTTGAAGCCTAGATAGTTTGTGTAAACTATTTCACTATGTTCATCGATGTCACTGGCCACAGTGACGGCCCAGTTTCTCCCTCTTATAGACGTTGCTATGCTATCAGCCAGTTTGTCTAACATTTCTTGCTTAGTGCTTAGACACGTACAGCACCTAAAGAAGTATAAGTAATTTAGTTTGGCCAAGACGATGGTATCTTGAAATATTTAGTTGAGTATCCGTATTAAGGCTTTGTAGCACAAATGTATTTTTTAGAAATTGTCCACTTCGTTGTCTCGGTTTATCTTTTGAACTACATTGCAGTTGTTGATGCTCAACAAGATGACTTTCATATTCGATTCAGAGAAACTTTCAGTTCAAGACGATGGAAAGATATTGTGTCTTTAGTTCCTTTGTAGATCTGAGAATGAAGCTCTTGTCATCGCATCTGTAGTACAGTTCAAACGCCCACATCTGAGGCATCTTTTAATTAAGCTCAGGTCTTCTTTATTGATATTGCTTGTACGAGTGCTACATAGATAACTTGTGCCTACGGGAAGGAAGGATACTGTTAACACTGAGATCTGTCAATACCTCCTTCCTGCATGAAAACCTGACCCAAATCTACGTACTTTTATTCTTGACTCCCGGGAGCTCTGTGCTATGCCCATCCTTGTTAGTGACCTTCTGGAGATATTACGACTCAATCTTCAGTCTGCTTACAATGCATAACGTAGATACAGATTGAAACTTGTTTACACGTTTCCAAGAGCTTTTGACTGAACTTCACTATTTGCAAATTATTGCGGAGGTCATGTGTATTCATATTGCTTCACAACTCTGGGGTTCATCTGTCCCACCCAGTTACTTAGTGGGGGGTATGCCTGTCATGTTGATCGAAATCCGTTCCTGGCGCACGAAGGCGTTAATGCCTACCGAATTTCGTTACATTAACGTGTTTCACCTGCACCCCTACCAGCAGACCATGTGATAAGACGTTATCACGTCAAAGGCCAACCTTTCCACTGATGTCTTCAATATCGATCTATGAAACGTCTCTACAAACAATAGCAGGATATCAAGATAACATTGAGGAATTTTAATAAATCCCCACGCCTTATTGATTGAGGCTTGGTTACAAGGATAGGTTCCCATTCGATTCGCAACTCGGCGTATTGGAGCCATAAAGTTGTGGCTTCTTCCCCCTACTATCGGAGAGCCAAGTTTATACTTTCCTTTCGGGGCCTGAATAAATAACGTTCCATAGCTTTGATGTTTCGTTTCTTTTATGAACAATTAAATTCGTGTACATGTGTGAGTTATTTACGATAAATGTCAAATGGATGCTCTGCTAACCGAATATGAAAAAATATTTTGTTTAAAAGAACATTCGAATCAATGTTTGGCGAATTTCATAAGACTCTTACATAAGATCGCGGCCGCCGCCGCCCTCATTCAATCACTTGTGTACGTACGTACGAGTATGATGTCCCTTTTTTTTGTTTTCAAACAATCTAGCACACGTGTTGAACTTTACCAACCCACTCCCACCAAAAGGGATGCCAAATTCTGACAAACACTCAAAGGAGGGGACAACTGTTCCTGTATTCAATCAGTGACCAATAATTTTGTATCGCGTAGTATTAATTCGAACAATCCATTATCCACTGTCTCTACTCGTTCTATCTCGCACATCGGTGGTGCTGGTGGCAAATTTAAGCAAACACGAACGAAAAAAGAAAAAAAGAACCGAAGATTAAAGACAAGTGTATAAAAAAAGATATCCGAACGAATGAAAATACAAAACAATCTGCTAAAAATAAATTCGAATTTTTTATTGCAATGTAAATGTATCTACATCTGCAGTGTGTGGTATCTCCCTATCTGTCGGCGAATATACACTTGTTTGTATGAATGAATCTGTTTCTTGCTTTTGCTAGCTGGTCAGACTTCTGAAATACCAATATACACACCTTTTGGTTTCTCTTGAGATACTGTAGCGCAGATATCCTACTTCTTATATCTATCTTTCTGTTTCGTTTCGAAGCAATTACATTTTTGCAATCCACGGCGGTCGTCTCTCTGTACTACTCGTACTTTAATCTTGGCAATCGTTGTCATGTATTTTTTTTTTTTTTTTTTGCTTTTGAATTTGTACGGCAAAGTAACATTTTAGTGCATTTTCGGCTTTAAAACAGATGCGTTGAAACGCGGTATTTGGCGTCCTGTCAGGGGAAAATTAAAATTTTGTTAAGTGATTGATTTATGATTGTTTTAAGTGAATAGTGAATAGTTTTACAAGTATACATACATGTCTGTATGTACTATAGCTAAGTGAGTGAGAGCGAAAACGTATTGTCGCCCCGAAACACATTGGTAGGTATCTATCTACAAGTATCTGCCATTAGTCGATGGAAAAAAATATTCCTGCGAACAACATGTTGCATAAAAAAATGTAAATAAACGAAAGAGTTTTCCGGCAGATTTTTTCGACTCGTAATTAGGTACTGGCATGCGGTTTTGAAATTTCATCCCATTAAGTGTGAAAGCTATCTAGTTGGAGAAGCTCAGATTACAAAAGTATCTTTGATCCCAGATACCTGCATATGTATGTGCACGTCTACGAATGAATATGAAGGTTGTGTTGAGATTAGGTTAGCTAGAGCTCACTTATGTGTATTAGGTTAGGTAATCTGGTTTTCGTTTTTCGCGACAGTCGGCACCCAGCATAAGGTCACCGAACTGTATATTTGTCGATTACCAATTAGGTACATATGTGTATGTAATTTACAACCAAGAACCTATGTTTTGGGGGACATTTTTCGCCAAATCAATCCAAGTACTCACCGAGGTTGTACCTCTTTAATGGCGATATGTACATCGTTATCTTCCTCCTGCTTAACAGACGAGCGAAACTATTAAAGTATTTCCTGTTAACGAATATGAGAGTTTTTTTTTCAAATCCAGGTTCGTCCAGATCTGTTTGTATCAAAGTGAACCGTTGTAGAACACATGGGGGCAAATGGATCTAACCTCATTATTTAGTTCGTCCGCCTGTGATTACCTGAAATATTATTGTGTTTGAACAAGACTGGGTCGCATGTGACACCCCGGCATTGTTTACTCAACTTGCATTACATATGTACATTATGGAGGATTCTACGGCTGTTATGTCAACCCGAGCTGCGGTTCCTTGGACTGTTGTAGACTCTCCATGAAATAGACCCGAACCTCTACCAAAAGCTGTCCTGAATCCATCTGTGCTTATCTCAATCTCATACTTATTCTGAATTAAAGAATTTCTTCTAGAATTTCGGTTGATTTCGGTTGAATAGTGTTATTCACGTTGATTCTCGATGGTCTTATCTCGAGATTTACCCGAGATTATTCGTAAAAGTGTACTGAGAGCAGATTTCGTCAGGTGCTTTCTTCTTGTGAACTGTACTCACTGCTATGAGCAGCCATATTGGTGATATAACTCCACCCTGAGGGCTCCTTTTGGCATTTTTGGTAGAAAACATGATAGCTTAGCACTCCGCACTACAATTAAGCAATTGCTTGATTCATTGGTAAAGTTGTTGAAAAATTCTTCTTTTTTGTAAGTGAACAACAGTGAACAGTGAACACAATTTTGCCTTCTAGTCCTTTCAAAGGGTATCAATGCTATAAAAAAGTTTTTCGAATATTTTTGAACATGCCCTTCAGACTCCGTTTCAAGAACATGTGAACAGGTAGGCCCAGGGCCTGTATGATCCTCTCGCTTTATATATTTGTTTTTTTTTTTTCCTTTTATCCCTTCTGGAGTGTTGGTTAGGGATTTTTCTTCAACTTTTTCCAACATTTTGAATAGAATGGAGAAACGTATGAAAAAAGAGCGCTTGCATGTGAACTGGGTGAACTAGTTCTCAATGTAATTTTTTTAGTTTACTCAGATCAGCACTTCATTTACATGAATTTTTAAATAATTTTGCAAATGTATATGTATGCTCAAATCGAACAAGACCGAATTCCCTGAGCAATGAACTTAACTGAACCAAATGAACTAGTGGAACGAACTAGTTTGGCAAATCGATTGGCTGTGCTCTCCTTGAACTGAACAAAAATCCAAAAACCAAGTGTGGATGATACGATCAAGACCAGTTCATTAGCACTGTTTTGTCAATCGGATGAAGAGTCCCAATATCCAACCTGTTCCTATGCTTTTCTAGAGAATACGTTCCCTTCTTTCTGTTTCCCAGAAAATCAATGTTTTTGACAAGGTCTAGTGTGTTCCCCCTGACAGTACAGTTTCCGCCTGAGTTTTGTATGTGCTTGAGAAGTCTGTAAGTCTTTTCTTAGTCCGTTCTAAGTTTTTACACACGAGATACCACAAAGCCCTCCTTAGCTTTACCTTCTAGGCCTGCTTTTGAAATGTTTCAATTGAATGGGCTTTAGATTTTGTAAACATTTTGAAGTCAATACTGAGTTACATGTAACAGTGATCAGGAAAGGACGACAGGATTAAAATAGTTTAGTTTCTATAACCTAATCGTATAAACTTCAGATAATGTCATGTGAACTTTGTACTCTTTAAGAAGTCCAATACTAACCATCACAATTTGTAGTGTGAGCCTCTAAAACTATGTTAAAAATATGGCATTTGCTTTGATGGAAGAGGTTGACTCACAAAGTCTCGGTCACTCTTTTGATTACAAATAGGATTGTCAAGTTTCGATCATCTTAGCTTTACATAGGAATGACATCTGTTCTGAGATCTGTACCTCCCCTCAACTGAGATATCCACTGGATCTGACCTCAATGGAAAGTAAAGCATTCACACTTCTCTGAAATAATATTACTCGGATTTCGTCGGTTCTGACATAAGTAGAAGGAGTGGATGGGGACAATATACGGTTGCTCTATGTACAGAAGTAATGGATGATAAAGCCAAACTTACATACTGTCAACTACTCTTCCTCTTCGTTATGGATTTATCGATATAGGCTTAGGGATTACTCCTCAAATTGTTGGTGATTATAAGACTTTTGTATATTTGCGGAGTCACGTCTCTGCCTCTTGGATTGGAGTAGTTTTGACTTTGCATATGATATAGCGATTCAAGAGTCTACTACAGAAGATCTCTACTCCTACGTACAACTTCTTAAAAATTCCTAGATCGAGATGAAACGCCGATTAAGGCATGGCTACAAAGGCACTTAGTAGGTTACATGTGGAGTCCAAATGTTTATAATATCATTTCTAAGTAAAAACTTAAAGATAGATGTCTCTCCGTCTCAACCAACATATCAGTGCAGAGCACTTACGGCTCCGACGCATAGAATCCGTTGACGTCATTCCATTGACCGTTGACGTTCACGTCAATGCTCCGAAGAGACCAGTTTATTTTCGTTTAACCGTCAAACTGCGAAAAGGTCTAATGTCATCTGCAATGACAGTTTCGCAGCATTCTCTCAGTGCTTAATCTCAATTTGAGAATGCGTGAGTTTCAATGCGTGAAAGTGTAAACTGTCAACCGATCAACGAACTAAAAAAGTAGAAAGTAAACCTACTTCATCTGTCGAAGATGGTTACGTTATAGGCCAGCTTCCATAAGAATGCGTGTATTGTATCTAACTGTCAGTTAAAATCGACACAGCAACGTATGGGTAGGGGTTTTAGTTCACCTTCGGGGACAGTGAGATGAAATAAGTTCCCGTGTGACTTGGAAATTGGAAGAATTGGGAAGTCTTAAATTTTGATCTCGAAATTGTTATATGGAGCAATGCAGTGGTATTTGCTAGGTTTGATAGAACAATTCGCCAGAATTTACGAATGTTCGGTACTCGTACCGATGGTAGCAAATGAAGAACCATATTTTGGACTCGAAGTGCTTTGTTTTTGTGGTAGAAAAGTCCTACTGAAACAATGAGTATCAGCAGTACTTTAAGTTTCCTTTACATGAACAATACACTCTGAAGGCATAAGAATGTTCACTTCATTGGCAAATAATTAGGACAATCGATTCGTAGGTAGTAAAAGGAGTGTGCCTCTACAAAGTGATGTCTAAAATTACCACTTTCAACTAATTTATGCGAACGCGTTCATCATATTCGAACGAACTACACTTTCGCTGAAATTTCATTCGCAAATTGAATGTGCCGCGACACAGCCAAGCCCTCTGATGTGTGGTTCCCCCCAGCAATGTACATATGTAGGTATGTACGATTTGTCTAAATCAAACAATTGAAACTCAAGAACATTAAAACGTTCCAATCGTTGCACAATAATTAATTGCAATTAGACAATAAACGTACAATGACCGGCCCCCAACTTCCCATTCTGGAGCAGAATAATGAACGGCGTCGAATGCAAATAAATTGCATCCCGCCCACGCATTGACTGCCGATAAAGGTGTCTGTGCCCACCCTGCATTCAGATGGCTCTCTCGGCCGAGTGCATCCGAGAGTTTATTGAACTTGTAAAGCGTTGCCGGTTGTCGTCGTCATTCACGTGGAAAGTTCCCCTGTTTAGCCTAATGTTGGCACGACTGCCACCGCCGCCGCCGCGCCGCTCGCGTTCCCAACATGCAATTTAAATATTTGATCGCGTGCCACAATGCCAACGGCCGGTGATCCTCATCTATCAGGTCAACTTAAAACTTAAACATTACTAATTGCTTGTTGTTCTTATCAGCTTAGCATTAATCGCTCCGGCCAGCATCCGAACAGCGGTTATTGTCACATTAATAAATTATTCCTGTTTGATTAGCTGGGCTCGCATATTTTTATTTTGTCTTCAAAAAAGATAGCAGATAATTAGGTTAATATACAAGAGCGCGGAAATACTTTCACTGACGTTGGGTCGGTCTCTGATAAGGCCGCGTCGCGAACCTAGGTTTGCCAACCGACTCAGTGTTTGCCCTGATAAGTACTATCTCACCAGTCATATCTTTGATTTTTTTTTCGCTTTTTTTGGTTATTTATAATGATACTAGTACGAAACCCAAAGAATTATAAATACGTGATTTGTGAACTTGACCTTGGTTATCCAGGGAGTTTTGCAGGTGGGATTGACTGGTTTATGAAGCGAGCTACTCCAGCATCGCATCGTTCAACTGCGGGGATTGGATCAGATGTATCTGGTAATCGGGTTGCAATCGCAATCAAATGTTTATTGTCCGCCGGTCTATTTACGTACGAGTTCTCGTGCGTTATGGCATATAGCGCCAGACGAGTTTGTTAGTCACTAGCATTATAATATTTTGTTTTGTGTTTTGTGCATGTACTCGGCGAGTGTTAAATAATAATTGTTGTACTTGTGTATGCGATTGTTGCAAGATTCAGAAGACGAAAACAATTTTTTTGCGTGTGATGTGATTTGGCCAACCTTGAAGGTGGCCAGGTTCGACTACAAATGAGCGAATTGTTGTTATTTTCGTTGGTGTAACCAAACGCATTCATTAATCAATATTAAGTATCTGCAGCACTATGGGATGGGAGCGGTGTTAATTTTTAGTAAATTTGTTTTCAAGTCAATTATTGTGTTATCGTGGCGATAGATATCGTTTAGATGGATATCTGAAAGGTTACCATTGATAGATCGAGGAACGTTTTTTTTTCCGATTGTGAGGGTAGGACTGACATAGCGACCACACCTCAAATACAAATATTTGGCGACAGGTCTGCATGGTTCCAGAGGCTAGCATCTCACGAGCATTCGTGTTTTGCGTGCTTTATTATTCACACAAACACTGTGAGGGTTTCGGCACAAATCGGGCAATAAGTTGGCCATAACTCGCTGAATATTCAAAGCCTCAAGAGCGGATTATATGCATAAACACTATTTTGGTGGTCAGTGTACATCACCAGTCACACGTGCACTCGTCGTACAATAAAGTCAAAAGGGGTCGTATTGTGTGAGATGTGGCACCGTCTTGTTGAAACCACATGTCATCCACACCCATATTTTCGATTTGACGGTTACACCTTGCTCATTTTCGAAGAAGTATGGATCAATAGCATAGGGCAAGGTGCCTACCATACAGTGATCCACTGAGTAAACAATGAACTTCATCGCTGAAGAAAATAACCTGTTCGTAATGCGGGAAACATACAGGGTGCGCCATATTTCGCGTCGGTAGACATGACGATTGACTTGAGTAGACATAATATCGAAACATCAGTTCAGTACAACTTTAACCATGAATCGCTACACATTGAAATAATGCGCCGAGATAGTGACGCTGTACATTCAAAAGAGTCGTTCAGTTGTGATAACTCAACGTGCATATCGTCGAAAATATACATAGTAACCAACAAACACCGTCTGGCAACACTCGTCGTCGAATAGTTCGGTGTCGAATTATGTTGAGCAGGGGACAGTGGGAGATCGTCGACATGCCGTTCATTAAAGCCCACGACGTTCCAATGAACTGGTTAAAGCGGTAAGAGAACACTCTCTCACTCGCCGAGGACCCAAATGTCATCGCGTTCAGAATTTTGGCGTCAGTGGAACCACTCTGCGGCGCATTTTGAAGGATGATTAGCATTTGTTTCCGTATAAAGTGCAATTAAGTCAAAGTATATTGCCGACAGACCGTCCAAGTTGCTTGGAATAGGGCTAAACAATTGGTCGAATGGTTGACGCTGACCGACGAGGCCCATTTCGGAGTCTCTGGCGCCATTAACAAGCAGAATTGTCGCATTTGGGCAACGGAAAATCCACAAGAGATCCATGAGACACCATTGCAAGACCTAAACGGATACTGCTTTCACCAAGATGGTGCGCCATGCCACAGTGCAAATCAAACAATGCTGTTTCGGCAACGAAAATTTCTTGGACGTATACCGTCAAAAAAATGGTGACTTTGACTGATATTTATAATTGAAACAGGGATGTTAACGTCGGACCACGAATTGGACGACCCTGTACTTTAGTTTTCTTACCCATTTTACTTGCTACCGCCTTGACTGACTATATTTTTGAGATAAACTTGTGTATCCAGCTAGTCCGAATCTTAGTCGACCTGTCGTGTTGAGAAAAGATGATGTCAGATGGGCTTATGAGTCCTTCATTAGAAAATAAAGCAGGGAAGGGCCGATTATTGATGGCAGGGTAGTTTTCCTAGAGGAGGATCTATTCCGTGTTGCAATAAGGGAGAGAAAATGCCGTTTCGACCAGGAAACAATCCATTTGATTGACTTAGAGGAGAAGAGTCTTCTTTCAAAATACTAGGAGAATGATGGAGAGGGTCATCGAAAGAAAGTATAAAATGAGACACTTAAGCTACCTTAATGCTCCTCTGTAAGATTTCATCTGGTTTTTGACACAAACCATACTATAGCAAGGTTTAGTCAATAGTCATCAGTTTGATAAAACAGTGGGAACGTTTCTGCTCCAGGTTAGACTCGATCTGTTTAGTAATCAGGTTGTACCTATAGTACCGACCGCATATCTGTGGCTTGTCCTGTGAAGCTCATTGAACTTAAGTAGCAATATTCAACATGAGCACTGTGACTCAAGTGGTTAGTGCGTTGAATTACGGTGCAAGGGGTTGTAGTAGTTCGTCTGTCATGGAATTCCATGCGACGGTCATGCAAGTCATGCGTTAGCACAATTTGGGGTAATTTTGACAGATTCCAGGTATTTGGTAAAAAGGCTACTGTCTCTGGTAGATATTGCACTACATTTAAAAAACGATACACTGATGTGGGACATACAAGCTAGAGATGGTCAGATTAACCTTTTCAGAAACTGACAACTTTATATAGGTAAATTCTAGCATCGACTTCTTGCCGCCTTTATATGGATACCACTCAAGGGAATTTTATAAATGTACATATGTGCCCCAATTGAACGATCCCGAGTTTCCTGAGTAGTGAACTGAACTGAACTAAATGAACTAAAAGAACGAACTAGTTTAGCAGAGATTTGAACTGAATTAAAATGCACAAGCCTACTAGACATGCCGTGCGTTGTTTGCAATGTAATTTGGTTGATCCTTTTGTGTGAAATGAGATAAGGACTTGCTTGCTATAGTGATGTTTTCGAACTCTCCAAAGTAAACTAGCTTAAGTACGTTTTAGATCGTCTAATACGATACGTCATATGTAGGCTAGGTTAGTTGAGGAGCTCGTAGAAACACATTTTAGTTACTTCAGCCCTTGTTCTCTTCGGGGGACATATGTAAGTACATACTGGGAAGTTAAGCCTTCTCTATACCCTAATAGATGGGAGAGTTTTCGATCCTATCTTACCAGGGGTGGCCTGTGCTAGTTTTTCGTCCGCATCTGCCCTGTTCAGGGTTCTAACTTGGATAGTTATCAAAGATGCATGTTACTGTCAGTCAAGGCAATATGGATTGACTCGTCTGGTACGCGCCTGCTGGAAGTCATTGGACTAAGCTTGGGGCGATCAGACTGCTAAGGTCTACGTTCATCCATTTTTCCACCCGTTTTTCTCCTCAACTTTCTTCAAGTAGCCGATAGTGTTGTCACGGCTGTAACTTTGTTATGTCAGAACTCTGTTTACATTCGTATTTATTTTTTTATTGCCCATAAACAAACAAAAAAATCACATTAAATCTCTACTGGTTTTGTGTGTAAACTACACAAGTTAACTCATTAAAATAAATGCAATTAACATAAAACGAAAACTAATTTTGGATCTAATAGAAGCTTACAATTTAATCTAAGTACGTAGAAACATACATATGTATGTATGCGATGGACAGAGAATTAAAAAAAAGTACAAAGAAATATACAATGACAACTGCAAATATTAAATTTAAGTACACAACGAGAAATACTTATGTACAATCGTGTCCATTTCCAAATTTGTCACATGTGGCTAAGAGGCCGACTTAGATGCTTCGAATCATCTTTTTATGATGACATGACGATTTCTTTTCTCGAATGACAGGAGGGAATCTCTCGAATGTGTGGCTATACCGCTAAGATGTATTCTTTTGTGGAAAAAACGTAGACTACTGTTTCCTCTTCTTTAACCCTGTTCACACAAGACTAACAAAATGGATTTGTTTTGATATTCGCGTGCTTAGATTGTTAGTCCTATCTGAACACTTCCGCGGATTTTTTTTTTTTTTTGACGTACGACGTTTGACGGTTGGTGCCAAATGAAATTCGTGAGGTGTGAACCAAAAATGGTGTGAAAAAAATACAGAAAATCAAAAAATCCAGATTGCCGTAGCACGTTACCTCTCCACTTCGCCATTAACTTGTAAACGTCAAAAAAATCCAGTCCATCGATAGTCAGGGTTTTTGTCTTTTTTATCCCTGCATCGTTCACTAGATTGTTGGTAAAGCGGATTCAGCTCACAGAGAGAGTCTCAATCAAATATCTTCAAATCAGGCTTGATCAAATCTAGACGAGGGACACGAACTGATATTGTCTCAACTGATATTTGTCAATCTATTGTTTGCAGTAGATACATACGTATTTCAAAGTTTATCATTTTATGAAGTCCATCCCGTTTTCGAAAAGATTATGGCCTTCACTACATCATTCAGCTCGATCAACGGAATTGCATGGAACATCCCTGTTAGTTGGAACAGAGAAGATGAGTATCGTTGACTTTACGTCAATATTCTATACAAATGGGTATCCGTGAAAAGACTGGGCATCCCATTACCATCATTCATATGTCAAGTGAATGAAAAACAATGTTCACAAAGGGTTTGTAAAGGGTTTTCATTGGGGATATAGACATACTCTTAAACGCAACCCTTTGATCTGTCAATGTCAAAACGCCAGTCAAGGTTAACCTCTGATTTTCGGTCGTAATAATCGTTTCACCAGACTAACTGACTGTGTTATAAATAAAACAGAATAAATTCGAGCCAACGAATTCGCTATTGAATGTTTCTCTTACAGTGAGACAAAGTACCCAAAATATTGCAACTGTCAGTGCATCAGTTCAAAATGAGGCCAATTGTCGAATAGATCCCACGGCGGCGTTCACAGGAATTGGGAATTCCTCAGTCCACATTATGGTGAATTTTGCCTAAAGATCTTGGCCTACAACCTTACAAAATCAAAGAACTTGAAGCCTCTTTGAAGGGCCGAAACTTCTCCCATCGAGATCTGAAAGAAAATCATCTTCATTTTTGGCTTCATAGTTTTCTCAGCTAAAACTCACATGTACTTCAAGATAGTCCGTTGCTTGTCCGTTCCACCATTATACCGTCAATGAAGTTCGGTATCGTGTCATGTTAGAAGACTGTTTTTGACATTTGTTTTTGATGGACTTGACATCAGTGATGTCACACTTGACACTTGACACACAGCTGGTCAAACAATTGATCTATCGGAGAGAAAAATCAGTAATTGTGTAATATCAAGGAATGGTCCGGTCTGATCAAATGGTCAGCATAGCTAGATTTTTGCCAACAAGCCAACAAGGTTAAAGGAACTCATGACAACAAGATCAAAGGAACTCATGAGCAATATCAAACGCAAAGGTGTCAACGTACGTGCAAGTGTAGTGGAAAATTGGCTCCAAACAATCAATCACTGGAAACGTGCTCGCGGTAGTTATATGGATGAAATCCAATGCCATTCTTAAATATAATATGTGTACTACGTTTGGTGTACATTTCAGTCCGATATCTCTAGTTATTCTCCGTTTTATTTAAGTACAAAATTGTTATGTCCTTATTGAAAAACCCATTTGGTTACCGCTGTATACCAATGTACACAACTAAACGCTACTTTCAAAAATGAAGCTACGTGAATTCAAATGATAATGAGATTCCCACCGCATGGTTGTTGTAGAAAAATATTTACAAAACATTACTATATCATTTGTTTGCAAACTTAATCTCATGGAAGCAGTGCAATCTCTGGGTTGCTGAACTGATAATCCTCATTGCTAATTATAGTAAGCGAAATGTCATAATCTTATCAATTAGCAGCTTCCCAATTATAAACCGCCAATGAGCAATCAATTACAACTTGAAATTGTCGAGAACTCATGCATACTTATGTACATGCATGAACCCCCTATTATCGTCACGTAATGACTATGCAAATCCATTACGCGAAATCAGGCATGCGCAACGCCGCACGGGTTGATAATTCCAAAAATAAAACAAAATTGAACAAAAATTTGCAGAATATCAAAACAATTAACATCGTAAGCTCCGCTCCATTGAGCATGAATTATGAAAACACCCATACGATAGGAAAATTTCCATCCAAACCAGCACTTGAAGCGTAGTTTCTTGGGTCTCACATGAACAAAAAAAAAAAGAGTCAATTTAAAAATATGAATAGCAACAAAATAGACATCTAATTGCCATCAAACTTATTCCTCAATATAAAATTATGATCAGCACAATTTAACGTTAAATGAGAAGAAACCGAAAGTAAAAGTCTGCGCACTCTCGTATCACTGGGCCGACTCCTCGAGAAGGCCATTCAAGTAATTTCGATCAATTGAAGCCAATTAACTTAGTACCTAAGCCCGAGTAGCAAATCATTTTGGGCGAATGATTTTGTCAAACCAAGGGATGTGGCGGTGTCTGAGTGTGTTACAACATCGCAAAAATTGTTCATCTTCAAAGGAAATACAGAAATAAACAAATGCATCCCTGTGCGACATGCTGATACCAATTAGTGAGCCTAATTAACTAATTATCGTGTCCAGAATGCAGTTTGCTTGGGTGATAAACAGATTAATCGCTGCACAGTGTATCTGTATCTTTTTTTTTTGCACGGTGAGATGGTTACGGTTGTATAGTACGAAGTGTGCTTCGATCTGTCGACAAGCCAGTGTAGCACAATAATCTTTTTTTTGTTATTTTTAATTAAGTGTCGTATTTCCAAGTTGCTGTTCTCTCGCCTCTTCAGTTGTATAACGCAAGGAGGTATTATTTACATGGAATTTCACAAAAATCATTTCGAATTTATTTTTTATTTAAGTCACCACAAGTTGTAGATTTGATTCGGATGTGGATAACCTACTAATTTGTGTCTGTGAGTAATTTAATACTACCAGTGAATAGTTTATTGCAAAAAGGTCACTGGATTCGAGTTGCCGTTGTGCGAATTTGCTCCGTTTTCTGACAGTTTGGACCCATTTTTGACTTTATAGTAAAATTTGGTAAAACTTGAAAGTTTGTGTGGGTATAGGCTGTTTTTTTTAATTTTTTTTTTCAAAAAGATGTTCTAAGATTTTAAGTGCTTCACAAAACCACATTTATTTGAATTTTTTTATGTCTAATAACAGTGTTTAGAACGATTTATTGGCAATAAATTTGCATAGTTTGAAATGGATTAGTTTTGTTCTAAATTTAAGACTTTTTAAGTATCTTTCACTACTACAAATAGTTTGAATTTATTTATTGCACTTTATTGCATATTTTTCTGAGTTGGTTATGCCTAGTCGTGCCATAAGTTCTGTCACACAATTTCCAGTGCTCATTGTGGGTGACCAAACGGCAATGATACTTTTTCCAATTGTTATGTTGCAGCAGCTGTCAAAAATTACCAATGACATCCAACTGTCAGAATATTCAATGAGTTTTGTCATTCCATCCTGCATGCTTGCCAAATGTGCAGAAAGTATAATAATATCGGTCGTCATCATACCTCAGTGTGGAGGCAATTCATCCCATCGTGGAAAAGTACACCCTTTTGGACCTTAAGCCGCAAACTGGTCTCGCGGCCGGTATGAAGAAGAAGATCCAGAGATGCCGATTCGGCGCCGAAAGCAGAATTATCGTTATTGAAGCGAACAGAATCCAAACATAATTGCATCCATACTTCGGTGACTGTTTGGTACGGTTTATGGCATGGCGGCATCATCGGACTTTATTTATTTTAAAATGAGTAAGGAGACACCGTTACGTCAATGGTCTCAGATATAGAGCGATCTTAACCGACTTTCTGTGGCCAGACAATATATCGGAGCTGTGGTTCCAACAAGACGGCGCTACATGGCATACAAGAGACTCAACGCTTGAAGTTGTTAAAAAGAATTTGCCGACTGGGTCATCTCACGGCGAGCGCGTTCTTCAATTGGCCGGTTCATGCGACTTGACACCACTCGACTATTTTCTCTGGGGCTAATTCAAGGCCTTAGTCTTCGCTCCAGAAGCGAGTATTCTGCTTGTTGACCACGTCCAGAAAGATTAAAATGGATATCGACACTGTGGACTATTTTTGAAAAAGCATCATCCTTTGTGGTTGGTTTGTGGTCTGTGAGAAGTAGTTGACCACAGATACACCCTCTGACTTTTACGCAGAAATATCTTGAAGGCTACAAGCAAATTTAACCGTACGCTGTCGTTGATACCGTCTTGTTGATATTTCAGGACTTTTCTTAATATCCTCGCGTTGGGTATTCCTCAAAGTTTGCGTAGAATTAGGCGGACATGATTTTCTTTTCACCTGCTCACTCCACTTCTTCAAGTTTACTTTTACTTTGGATTGTAAAATCCGACGATTACCCTTCCTTATCCAAGAGTCTTGCTGATTAGGAAGTGCTCTGTCACTACAATCTTTGTGATAAAAAAATGTGTGATTTCTGAATTAAATTCAGTGGATAGCGTAGGAATTGTTTTTTGAATGAAATTGTGAAACTTGATTTTATGCCGTTTCTTTTATGTACATACGAGTATCTAACCTACGTCAATTGCGTTACCACAAGATGTTGGATATCCGAACTCATACCTCAGAACCAGTTACCAGTAACCACCTGTCTGAACAAACTTGGAAAGTAGACTGAGTTTCCTCTTAAAAATGTCTTGAGTTCCGGAAAACTTTGTGTAAAATAGTCCAAAGTATGTTTCACTACAAGAGGTCCATGATTCTTCACCTTATTCTTAATCATCTGGTGGGTTTTTTTGAATTATTTTTAGACATATGGGCTATTTAATCAGTCAGTTTAGTTATCAGTTAATTCGTCAAATAATGTCAAATAAACTGGGACATTCTATAAATAAATATTAAACATATCTACAGCTACATAAATATGTAGTTAATGAACAATTAAATAATAACAGATATAACATATTCAATATATACTTTATTCTTCAGCTAATGAGATTTATATTGCCCTTATCGGGCACTTAAGTGTCGAAAAGTGCCAAGGAAGCTTAAGTTAAAGCCTTAATAGCTTATTCTGCGGTATTTGCAACTAATTGATATGTAATTGACATATAAGACTTAAAGATTCCCCTTAAATCCTAATAGATTACTTCCTTCATTCGTAAGAGATTTTCGGTTAATAATTGTAATTTGTTTGCTGAATGTATCAAAGTATCACTTTGCATCTATTTGCAATACAACTTTCAACAAAAATAATCATGAACTTTACCTATAAGTTCATTAATTTTGCGCAAACATCATACATTTTCACAATTTAAAATTGAACTATAATTATAGGAACTAAACTAAAATGTTCGTTATTTGAATTTGAATTCTCGTACTTCATATAAACAAAGACACAATTTTTGTGAACATGTGACAAACACTAAGGAGTATTTGTGTTTGAAATATATCGTAGTAAACAAATATGTGAAGGTGTATCCAATTTTTGTCATAATACGAGTATCATCCACCACAAGCTATCGTTTGCCAGTTTGTTGAAGAGAAACAATATTCTCAACCGCTATACTATTGACTAATGTGAGCGATCGTAACAAGGTTCATTGGTTGGATCGATACCGGCCTTGCATTTCCACGGGCCATTTTTGTATGATACCTGCACCAAGATTGGCATCTTTTCAAATTCATGTGATTAGTAAAAGAGACCCCAAATCAAGATTTTTGGCACTCTCTGGTCCGATAAGCATCTTTTATTGAAGACTGGTTTCATTCTCTAGTTTGGAGTTGAATTTAGATCTCTTATAATACCCACAGTTAGATGCATCTATTCGTTTAAGAATCTAAATCCGACAACTGGAACTGACTGTCAACTCGAAATTATACTTTAGCTATGCTCACACTTCTCCATTCCGAGTGCAAGATCTGTTTCAAAATGCTTTTCTAGCCAGGTAGCCAGGTAGCCAGTCATTTGGGTCTAACTTTGATACATGAAGGTAGAAACTCTAGCCCTTAAGACCTATAGTGCAGCGGAATGTGACCGATCAGAACTGAGTATGGTTGATTCAAATATGCCCACAAATACGTCATTAGGGCATTCTTCTTCTGTGCATCTTCCCAGCAGTGGTTTTGGTTTTGGTATCAAACAACCAAGCAGCTGTAAAAACTGATTCTAACCTGGTTAGGGACTGTCTTCAAATCCTCTGTAGCTGGTCGTACAGCTTTGACCAAATATAAAACTGTCGAAAGCTCAAGACTTCTTGCCTAAGTCTGCCGCTTACAACAAATCCGCATCCAAATAAGCGCTGTTTCTATCACAGTAATATATGTTACAGTTTTTCATCCTCGTTTTGCCCGGCCCATCCCATCGCACTTCTTGGATGGCGGTAATATTTGCTTTATAGCAGTCTAGGGCCTCTGCTAATTTTTCGGCCGCACGTGGTTCGACCGCAAGGGTCCGAACATTCCACGTGCAGATTCGAAAGTCGTTGTCCTTGTTTCGTTTGCTGGAGTCGTCAACAGCAGGGTCATCCTTATCCGAGACTGTTGGTTGCTTAGTAACTATGGATTTTTTCCGTGGTAGGGAAGTTACCCCGACGCAGAACCCCCAACTTGGAGGGCCAGTTCCACTTAATACCCCTGGGACACGGGACCGGATATTCCGGAGTTAGTATTCCGCTTCGGGGGTGCGAGCGCTGCCGTTGGCCCGTTAAGGGTTCATCCGCCACAAACTCTTTTCCAATACCCTGACTCAGTATTGAAGATCCCTATAGACCTGGGGTTCAGATAAGCCGAAGTAGCTCATATAGGGATAAACACTAGTAGTTCGACCTGACTTGAACTGGTAGACGCCACCGTTGATTCCATCTAAGGACTTCGTCCGCTACCGCCTGTATCAAGAAGAAGTGCTCTAGTGAGAAAGCACTCCTCTCCCCCCTCTCTCGTTCGCTACCACCAACGACCTTCCAAAGGGGTTGGTTACCCAATCTCCAGTCGAGGTACTAGGTACCCAGCAGCCACCACGTGGAGGTGTAGAGTAGGAGTTGATAGTGAGAGGCTTCGTGTTAGCGCTTGTGCTGCAATATATATAAGGTCGTGATAAACTTCTTTGGATAATACGTGAACCTGTCATGTACTAACCTTTTCGTACGAACCTTGTTTGAAAGTGTCTGAAACTTTGATGAAACGACGTGTACTTAAAAATATCAACAAGTTTGACGATACCAGTTTGCTCCGGCTTGTCTCCGACTGTATAGATGTATACAGACCTTTTTGCTTCATATACCTCTACAAACTTTTCAGTATGCAGAATGCTGCAGAATAGGCTGACCAACTTTTTTTAACCTCTCCATCCCAGTTATATCGAGCTTCATTCAAATCAGTAATTTGACATTTTTTTAACGAAACAAAAACTTACTCTACTTGTCGTAGATACAAGTCATGATACAATGTCAGAATATTGTCAAAACTAGTTTAACACCAAATGTCTAGACCAATATTCCTCTTCGCATTGGTATTGGCTTAAAGAGGTTCCTCTGGTCTAGATAGTCCACCTAGGTTTAGACGTCACCGAGATCGAAGTAACGCTGACGCAGTAAGGCTGGCCAACCATCGTTGGCAACAGCTTGACCATTGACGAATTAATTAATTCGTTATTTAACGAAAATATGACCACGGGACTCCTAAGACACACACGAGAGGATCCCTCTCTATGATAGTTAATACGCTAACCGGCCACTGTGCTATAGGAAGGCATGTCAAAGACTTGGCATCCTCTACAACGGCTTTCGCAGAAGCTGTAGGGATGTGGGAGATGCATATGCCCTGCATTTGGCAACATTAGAAAGCCCACACTAGGTAAATACCTTTTCAATGATCTGAATACCGCCAGCACGGCTAGCATTCGCTTTTTCATAAAAAGGAGTGAATGGTTCCAGGAGTAAGAGGGTGACCCTCCCACCTTACTAAACGGCAGCGCAATGGACCTTCTCTGGCCTAAGTGCATCCCCATCGAGGGCCTTGTCCATTGAACGTACTTAAGTCTCTCAGACCATTCGACAAAGAGTATCGAAAACTTGGAACACCTTAAAAACCGCATACGTTCATTTCTATAAGTATGATGTCAGCATGTTTGCTTAATCCTTTATTGTCTAGTTCTCGTTTGTGCCGACAATGTCTACTGCACAGTGGGCACGATGACATACATTGTGTACCACTGTCTGACAGCTGTAGGAACCTAACCCAAAAAAATAATCTTTTAATGAAATGCTAAAATCCTCAATTGTTGGATTGTGTAATACCCAGGGGATTGTATACAAAAAAATTACATCACGGACATATGTATGTACATATGAGGACACTTAAAATGGATTGTGCGATTGAGTAAGTCCTATATTTGGGCCTATATATTTCGATTTTCTCATTTGACAGCTGGAACTTTTGTTGGATACGTCAACACAAGAGTCATCTTGTAATTTCCAGTACCCATTAGATACGAGATATACTTACACATATGTAAGTAAAGGAACCCTAAAAACAAAATGAGCTTATTTGCATGTACCAACATACGTTTGTACTTCGTTTTATTATGCGAGGTGATTGGCATAAAGATTTTGGCTTGTGTGATGTGTGCTCTGTGCAATCACCCCTCAGTATTATTTGGTTCCTTTTTGTTTAGTCATACTTTAATATGTCATATGTGAACAGTAATATATTCACTGGATAGTGACAGAGGTAATGGGTTGTTATTCATTGTTTATTAGCAGCACATAGTCAATAAACTGTCATAATGCGAACGTCAAATTGCAGCGCAAGAAAAGTATCCACGTATCATAGTTTCAATATGTTTTCAATATTCTTCCCTCTTTTAAACTATCGCTTGTTGTTGGACAATTGGCAATTCGAGTGCATGTGGTAACCAAATTGGTTGAAGAACATTTTGGTTATCGATGACAACTAAGCAGTCACTGCATTAAAGCAGAACTAATAAACGATTTTCAATAAGAACATAACAATTTTGCACTTAAGTAAATCACAGAATAACAGAGATATCGAGGTAAAATTTGTCCCAGGCGTAGTATAGATATTATATTTAAGAATGCAATTTGATCTCGTTCATATGAGCACCGTGAGCAGCCATTGCAGCCATTGATTCCTTGAAACCAATTTTCCACCATTCTTCCACGTTGAGAAGAAGATGTGGACGTTTTTGAAAAAAGTAAGCAATGGGCTTGGGTATCATAATCCATCCAAGGTCACTTACCCTTGAACCCAAAATAGAATAGCCCTTCAAATCCTTTATGGATATGAAATAGTCAGTTAGAGCTCCTCTAACGTTGTACGCTTGTTAGCATAAGCCAAACACTTAACGTGACCCCATACGATTGATTGAAATCCAATGGCATTAGCAGAACGGAGCAATTCTCGAGATTACACGGTTACCGAGTTTTTTCTTGAATAGATCAGTTGTTTGACCAGCTGTTTGGCATGTGACACCATTTTGTTACAACCACATGTCGAAATTTGTCACAAATTGGACGACATGGAATCGACTGATTGGACGGACTCATGTTGAATTGACGGACTTACGTATGCGACATTTTTCTCTCTGATTCTCTCCACATCTTTTCATGCCTTGCCGACTCACGCATCGTCTTCCATGCGGAAGTTCTCGCTGAACGTGAAGCCTGCCGTATATTTAAGCAAACCACCACAGCTCTTAATATCATCGCTATCCTCATTGACAGCCAAGCAGCTATAAAAGCTATTGTGTCGGTCACTACATGCTCGTAGAAGAGTTCGAAGAAGAACTTTCCCCTCTTAGGCATCGGCTTGGAAACAGTCTCCTTTGGGTGCAAGACCACGGTAATATCGAAGGAAATGAGAGAGTGGATGAACTAGCGAGGCGGGGATCTGCATCTAAAGGCATTTTTACAAGATCGATGAACGTCCCGCTGGTAGTCCTTAAGAGTAGAATCTTTGCTGATAGTAAATGGGAGGGGATCTGGAACTGTGTCATATCCAGGTTGTTGTGGTACAAGTACTACTGGAATAGACCATAAGAACTATATAATAGAAAAGATATTCCCAGAGTTCTGGCAATTAGTACTAACCACTGGCTCATCGGAGCCCATACAGCCAGAATTGATATTCCGTCGCACACTGTTGCAGTGGCAATATCCACACTTTATATGCAAGCGTCCAGTCCTTTTTGGTAACTTTCCAGAGCCTTAAAGCCATTCTTATTCGACAGGTCACAAGTGTCGTGGTCCTAAAACGGCGCTTTTACGCTATTTATGTTTCAACAAAGATTGCTGACACAAACACTTTTATATATGTATGTACCTACCTAAAAAATCAATTGGGCCAATCGGCCAATGGGCCAACTCCCAGAACCTTTTCGTCATTCACAGATCCAGAACAAGCCAACGACGTGCGTACAAATATCACCGACTTAACTTAAGCTTTTGACAACATTTTGTATGCGATCATAAATCAGGCTAAAATCTTACTTTAAGAGCAGCAATAAAAGTCCTCTTTAGGCCATTTCCATCTCAAGGTAATCACTTTTGTTGATCATTGTAACAGATACTTGAGTACACACTCCGAATGCTCTTTATTGTTTAACCAAATTGCATTTCTTTTATGAATAATTTGTTAATTGTTTATTTATTCTCTTTTTTCAGCTCCAAAATTGCCATCATCACCTATAGCTCTGTAATTATGTTACGTTAATTCTTTCTAGTTGCTGTCTAATAGGTAAATAATTTCACTAAAAATTATATTTTTGTTTGTTTATTGATATTTAAGTACTTTAGTACTTTTACGACATGAATTTTATTTTCCTTTTAACTCGAGTCGGTGTAGTTATGTTTCGGGTTATGACTGCGTAAATTTTACGTGTATTTGGGTAAACTATTAATAATATAAATAAGCTCTATTTTTTTGCTCGTAATTATTATAAATGCGTTCAACTTCACTGGCCAATGTGTCTCCAAATATGACTTCCGTTGGGAGACATATAGCCTGTCAAATCTGTCAGCCTGACTTAAGTGATTTATTACAAACTTCTTTGCTCGAACTGGGAGAATCCTGCTTCGTTGCCTTATATTTGACAATACTCTCAAGATGGCAACATTTACATATGTGAACTGCCCATTTCCATTACAGAGTGTCACCAAACGGCAGTAAGTTGTCGCAGGCTTTTCTGATACTCTCTTTGACAGCATTTACAGTCTGTGGCTTGCTCTCATCCACCATTGACTTAAAAAAATAGACCCCAAATCGAGACTCGGAAACGCATCCTTCAAAATGTCCATTGTCGCGCGTTGTCACAGTCACGTGTGGATCGAGTCCCTTGTACGCCAAATTTTACCTTGCGACTATATATTCGACGCATTATTTCGTTAAGAAAATAGCGTTCCATTACTTGTCGACGTGTATTCATCAATATCGAATCAAAACTGACAGTTGCCGCCATTTGCAAAAATTATAGCATCTTTCAATAGGGTGCTACATTTTGGGTTACCTTGAACATATATTAAATTTGATGACTGACATTGATGTGAATTCATATGGTACTACGTATTGTAATCGGTATCACCTTTCGTACTTTCCTGGTGCTAATAAAAGCTCTCTTAGTCCAGTGTCTTGTGGGCGCCGTAGCTCAGTGGTTAGTGCGTTGGACTATGGAGCTAGGGGTTCGAGATCGAATCCCAGTCGGAACACCTAAATGTTTTTCACGGCCCCACCTCTTGCGAGCGTCTGACAAACATCCGAGAGTATAACTGTCTCGAGAAAGCTTCTCAAATAATAAATTGCCCCTCGGACACGGCATTAAACAGTAAGCCCCTTCCATTCGTGTAAAGAATATAACACGCACATCGCGAATGATCGTGAGAAGCTAGGCCCTGGGTTCCATCCACCTGTAGCGCCAAGTATTTATTTTTTTTAGTCAAGTGTCTAGCTTTATACCTGCTGATATTAATAGGCAACTAGTATCACCGCCTCATCCTTATTTAGAGAGTAAATTATAATTTAAAACTTTATGTTTCCAGCACTTAATCCAGTGTCATGTAGGATTCGATCGTTTTTTCAGGATCGCCCCTTTCGTGAGAGTCTAATAATCATTTTTTGCCTTAAGGCTACGTTCATGCTCAATCGAATTCGTGTTGCTTAGCCGAAAGTGAAACTCTACACAAGAGTTCACTATACTGCCGACAAAAGCTTGGAGTTTCCATTTCCATTTCATTTTTAACAAAGGCATGCAAGGAAAGTAGGTAGAACAAAACGTACGTTCCATTCCAATTCAATAGATGCCCTCCGTATGACACTTGTCTTGAGAATAAGTGTTTTCGGACATGATCCATACCTTGGGTACGGTCTAACATTAGGTGTCCAATCAGTACACCAATTTGGGATTAGGTATCTATCCTATCCACATACATATGTATGTACCAATTTACTCACGTGGCGAAGGCATAAGCCTGGTTGGAATACTGTCAATCCATTACATTCAAAAACGTTTCTATCCGTCGTTTACTAAAAGGCCTGATGGGATCTGCGCGGAGTCTACTGGTTCACCCAGTATTACAGTTGCTAACCTTCTCGCCAGCATCTTTCTTTGGAATATATTTTAGAAATTCACAAAGCTCTAGAAATATCCTTTCTATCTAAATCTTGAGACGATCTACAGAATGACGAATCTAGTGAGAACTACTAAAAGAACCATTTCTTCCAATAAAAAATGACCTCTCTCCACGAAGAATCGTTACTCCACTTATGTATTTGTTAGTCGCTAGATATTATTAATGCTAAGAACAAGATTTCTTAAAAACTTGAATAATAGAGAGCTGGGCAATAGCCTTATACACATATCTGGTGATAGAGTAACACCTCAGGGCGGCATTATCTCCCCTGCTGTGACAGAAACCTGTCAAAACTTGTCTCTCAATACCGTACCTGCAAGCATAAAAAAGAGAGAAAGTGTATACGTAGTCAGTTCATAACATAGCTCACCGGAGTTTTAGTATTCTAAATGGCACTCTGGGCATTTTCGGAAACTTTATATTCTCGAAAACGCAAGTTGCCAAAGTCATGTGTTCGAAATCATCATCAGAGTAGTAACGCATTAGCGCAGTATTCGATAACGCAGTTTGCTTTGAGTCAGATGTTCATAAACGTCATTTGCTTGTCAGTTGCCGTGCAACAGAGCTGCAAAAAATCAGTACATGAAAAAAAAAAAATTATGACCCGACATACATACATAAGTCAGCTGCACAAAATGACAGTTGGAAACATGATGCCGATTGGTTTGAATCGTACATTGACGGGCATTTGCAAAACCATATGACTTTTTTGTTTGACATGTTCCTCAACAAAATAAAGTTCCATAAAATGGGTCATAGGTCCGATCCCTGTGGTACTCATATATGAAGAATATTGCTGTACTTTATCCAGGTGACGTAAACCTTCAAACAGTTTATCATTTTTCAAGATTGTTAATCGATCTTCTCTCCGTTGGGCGCTGAGTTTTTCAAATTTGTTTTGTAACTTACTCCGATCGTTTTGTCGAGCAGCTTTCACGCTTTTAAAAACACTCAACATTTCACAGTCTATGGTGTACATGTTTGAGTTGAAAAGACAAAGCAATGACAGCGCCGGTATTCCTCTTCTACGCCTTATTTTCTTTTCCATCAATTTATGACCTATATTTTTTTTTTAAACATTTTTTATTCTTACAAGCCAGAGTATCCTTCAGAGCGATTGGGTTTGCCTTCCCAACACGCAATAAATGCAAAGAAAGTAAAATTAAGTAATTGAAATTGACATTTGTAAATTCCTCCCCGTCATATGTATGTTCGCAGTGAGTTTTTGTTAATTCCCAAAAACACTGTCACATGATTACGAAATTTCTTCGAATGCCTCAAAAACACATCGTTCATCGTTCGCATGTGTGGACATAATTGACACGCGCACTTTCCAAAAGTCACATCGCCAATGTGAAGATTAATTCAAAGCCCTCGCGCTACCAAAACCACACAAAGTTTTGCGAGCCATTAATTTTTTTTTTCGCTATATTTCGTATATTATTATTATTTTGTTAATTTTAAATATAAAAAAATGAATAATACGATTTGCAAATGTGACCGAAACACTATGGCAGTCCAAATTTTCCGCGGGTACAAGCGTATTATTAAAATATATTTCGAACGCCCACTGAAAATGTGGGCTTCTCTAAATAGATAAATATAAATTTTATTTTAAATGGCCTTAGGATTTTTATCTTTCTTTCTTTCTTCATTTTGCTGACACACATACACAGTTTAACCATATATACAATGGGTTTTTATTTATAAAAAGAAAATATAACTTTTTTATTGGCCGAAACCATGGCGAACACGGAAAGCAAAGGGAGGGTTTCAAGGACAGAGGCGGAAAATTAAATTTTGCAACGTTGTAGAATTTTCGAATTTTAATAATCAAAACGCAGAAATCTAGCGAATCGCTGGATGTTTTTCGTTTTAAAAAATGGTCAAGTGACCACATTCTTCCGTGTTTTTTTATATAAGATGTTCGCTTGAGTTAAAGGTTATAATTGTGTGAAATTGTATATTTTGGGGTCAATTTAATGAGTCGCGTGACAGCAGTTGTCGCGTGTTTTCCCACAAATATATGCTCTAATCGATACGGTAGGTATTATGTCGTGTTCGTGGCCCTCAATTTGGGTTTTGTTAATGTTTACGACCGAAGGACTGGTTTAATTTGTTTTTAACAAGAGTATGCTGGTTCTATGCTCTGCGTTCTCGTTAAACTTTCAAGTCTTGCAGAGCTACCTTAGTGCAAAGGGAAGCTTGGTGTAGTGTCATTTTTTGACATTAGGCTAACTTCGAATAGGAAGTTGCAAGTAGCAGCCTCTTCAGCTACTCGTTTGAAGGCTAAAGCTCAGTGGTCTGAGAGCAGGACACTCCCCTCTTCAGCATAATCTTGAACTCCTTCAGTAGGATAGCAATTATCCTCAACTTCTGTTCGAACACAACTTTGATTCAGGTATCCCCTCAAGACTAGACTGAGGGAAGGAGGCTCGTGGTTGCAGAATACGGGGTCAGGATCCTTCTATACGGATGGATTGAAAAGTCATGAGTAGGATTAGTGTCTTTTCCAAAGATCTTTTATTTGCGCCTTCACAATCACTGTAGCGTCTTCCAGGCTACCTCATTTGGGAGCGCGGCCACCAGGGAATTATCTGACCCCTAAGCGAGGTACAACCCTTCAAATGTCAAAGGATAAGGTAAGTGTTGGAATACCTCACCATACAGTGTTCGTAATCTCCGCCAAAGAGGATCTTCTGAAATACTTCCGTCTGCTGGGTTCATCTTCAATCTTAATACCTTCTGTAGGCATATGACCAGGAAGCTAAATTCGTGTTATTTGGTGTGAGTAGAAAGTATTTTCTCAACACGCACTCCCTTGGCTATATGGCGTAGAACAGCAAGGCCACACGCATCGACTTTATTATCTATTTTGAATCGATTCGTTGTAACAGGTAGAGAGAGTCATCCAGAAGTACTTGTCCTCACCACCTCTCCTCTTTATTTTACCAACTCTGTACCAGGGGTTTTAAATTGCCAATTGTTCTTCACTCACTGTAGCACTAGAGAATTATAAAATGGTCTTACTAGGAAAAATCTTAGGCTGCGTCGACTAGAATCTTTAAGGATTTTTGAAGTATCTCCTTGAAGAAGCTTAATCTTTAATGAAAGCCCTCAGGAAGAAACCGAGACAATTCAAGGCAATTGTAGGTCCCAGAGTCTAGTGTCCATGTCATCTTCGAGTTCTTAGAGAGGAGTGAAGTGCTATGTTATTGCTATCTACGCAAAGATGTGTTGACTGGCTATGGAATCATTTGTGGAAATTCGTAGGTGACAGTCCAGAGTCCAAGAAAAGGCTTCGAATTATTACAGTGTGGGATCATTTACAAAAGTCTCGTTATAGGTTTAGTATGTGTAGATCCTATTAAGGTTGGTTTAAAAGCTTACTCACATAGATGCATACATATATCTGATACTTAAGCAGATAGATTCGTAGATTCAACCAATCGTTGATGGACAATCATCTCACCCACCAACTGTCTGATTGTACAGAAAAGGATGCTCATAGCACTTCCAATAGGTGTCATTACAGCGCACTGCATTATCGATAGACATGCCATTGGACTTCTATAGAACCTACATCTACAGGCTCTCTCCGCTCGAAGAAGATTGTATTATGATCCATCTTTTTTAAAACCTAATCTTACTGCGTCTTTTATTTTCCTGAAAATAAATTGGAGGCACGGTATTTACTGTACATATATCCAAAGATGTTGCAGGATCTTATAAAATTTGTTGACTAAGTTAGTGCCGCTGTACAGATAGTTTAGTCCGTCAAAATAAATGAGACTAATTGACTGATTATTTTGAATAGAATACTTTAAATCGAAACTTTACACTGCAGTAAAGTACTCTCAGATGTTTGTTAGATGCTCACGATAAGTAGGACTGGGCTTTGAACCATGAACCACTTGTGAAGAATTTATCTCTTGAGACCACCAAGGATATGTGTTCTCATAACCATTCGAAGAATAACAGCCTCCAGTGCCATAGCGGCCAACTGAGTATACCAAAATTTAAATCCGATTTGCGTTTTTTACTTGAGGTTTGTTTGTTGAATTTCGCTCATTTGACCCAAAAAGATATTTCATTCAATGTGCACCCATCGACTCTGACCATCTTTCACTGTGGTCCCCACATTGCTTATGAGTTGGATCGAGAGACCATCAAAGACTAGCAAAGACTAAGTAAACAAGTATGTTTCTCGCATAGACTCTCTAGAAAAATTAGGTTTCTTACGATTAAAACAAATTGAAAACAGATACAGAAACATAGTCCGAGTGGTAGACTTAACTTACGCCTAAAAGTATGCACTTTATTGCACGACATACGTGCATAAGGTAAGGAGTAGAAGGATGTGACAAAGTTTTTGTAGTGTAATGACCCGAAACTCATGTTTTTCAATATGCCACTGTACGCCTTTACAATGGAATATTGTCGAGTTCCACCTAAGGTGGACACAGGATGTGATTTTCTGCATATATAGCAGGATAGTTGAGTGCCAGACACATCTAGCTTGCATACCAAACTTCAAACTTCAAACTTTGACTTCAATTGCTTACTTTTTCTTTGCTTTAAGGAATGCTGTACAACTATGGATACTTAAAGTCCGTGTTATAAGTTATGCCCGACTGCATAAAACTTTCTGTCCTGTCCTGTTTGCCCCTTGAAACACCGTCACTCAAGACTATTCTTCCCAAAGGACAGGTTTGAAATTTCATCTCTTCTTTTTTGACTGGCAGAGCTACCAGCTTCTACGTTTCCAGCTGCTTGTCGCTCTATACGCTGTTGCCTGTATCATAAAAAAAAAAAATACTTGGCGCAACAGGCCAATAGGACCCAGGGCTTAGCTTCTCACAACCATTCGTGTTGTGCGTGTAATATTCTTTACACGAATGGAAGGGGCCAACTGTTTAGTGCCGTATACGAAGGGCAATTTGTTATTTGAGAATCTTTCTCAAGACAGTTGTACTCTCGGATATTTGTCAGACGCCTTGCTTCATAGTCTAGCGCACTAATCACTGAGCCACGGCGCCCACGGTTGCCTGTATCATACTCGTGATAATTTCATTTGCCGTCTCTCAGCTTTCTCTTGTTGCCAATACTTGGCAATACGAATATATTTCGACCTAATCCTCAGTCCCTGCCATATACGTAAACGATAATTTGTGCAAAGTGCTTGAATAGTGTTATCGATAGCTTTATCAATACGATTACATCCTCCTTTCTTAGTGCTTCGGTAGAGGTAGTAAGGTTTCAAAACAGTTCCTATATTCATACAACCCTGCGTCACAAGTGTGACATTGGAAAGCTAACAATAATAACAACGAAAAGGAGCTCGTGGCAGAAATGAAAGAACTCCACGACCATTAAATTCTGCAACACTATGACGGTTTCGATGAGGATCAGGTTTCATTGTAAAAGACGGATGGTGGGAGACTGGTAGTATCACTTCTAGAACTGAATTATCAGGTTGTTTGTGCTGTAATCTACACCCCCTGTGATGTTTGCGAAGCTATCTCACAATTTTGAAGAAACTGTGTAATCTTGGAGTGGAAGAATGTACCTATACGTGTATCTAGTCTATATTTCCAACCAATATTTCTATCGTTTTCTTTTTTTAAATTCAATGAGGACAGTTCAAGAGAAATTTATAAATGGATTTCCGATTAATCAAGGAAATGAAAACATCGTTAAACATTGAAGATGAAATGAGTGCTATCCGGTGGATACAAAGTACTTCCTCGTAATTGGATCTGGTCATACGTGGATGAATTCAGGATATTGTCTATAGTGGTGTAATAGATACATATGTACATATGTTTGTACATGTTTGTACACGCTAACTTAGTAAGGAAATATATTAGGAGCTGCCATGTTCTGGCAGAGTGATTAAACATATGTACATATGTATGTTCAGACGATTGTCAATTCACACGGTTATTAGATTTTGTTCTAACTCCTGACAATTAGTTTTCAGATATCGGTCTGCCAATTGTTTGAAAGTGGTTTACAACATGAGGTCTGTTCACATACTCTGGTGACGGCAATCTGGATTTCAGATCTTTTTAATTTTTCTGGATGTTTGACGTTTGGAAATGTCAACCGCTGTCATTCGGCAAAAGGATGAAAAGACAAAATACTGACAAATTCACGAAGTGAATGTGAGGCTATTACATTTGACCTCAGAGTTTAATAAGAAGATTCCGCTCCAACTTTGGTGGGGATTCCCTTTACAAATCTTTGCCACATGAAGCAATATCTCTCCTTCTCATTCTCAGATCTGACAGGAGACTTAGAAAGAAAAATCCCTTACTAGCGTTAAAAACCTGCCTGCTACGACAGTAGATATAAAAAGCATTAATTTTCTTGTAAAACGAGTTTTTTGCTCAAACTTAACCAAATACGTCAAAAAATCTCACAACTACCAATCTAAACACGCGAATGCCAAAAACATCCAGCCATTCAATCCTGTGTGAACACGGGTTTAGATATTGACAGCCACACACACTATTGACAGATAATTGGAACACAATTTTACAATGTTTGTAGATTTGACAATCGTCTGCACATAGCTTAAGTATTTGCATGGATTTTGGATCACTTTTGATGTGATCGCTTTCACTGGGGTCTGCAAAACTGGGTGGGTGGACAAGACGCCCTATGTAAATTTTGACGTGTGAAATGTTGTGGCGTAGTTTTCCAACTAAGAGACTCTCTTAAGCGACTTGTACATCTTAAAACATGGCTCGAATCAACATGAAAGCAAACTAACCTTTAGCTTGTATTGGCATAGTTTTTTTGTCGGTGACAGTCAATGGGTTGTTGGTTTATTTCGGTGTCGTAGTAGTGAGTTTAAATCTCATCACATGTCATCGATGCATTGTGACAGTCAACCGATTGTTGTCCATGACAAGACCTTCAACTTACTTTATAAGTTCATCAGTAGTTGGTTGTATGCTGCCACTATTGGGCCTTAAGATTTGAGCTACTTAGGCAGTACAAGTGTGCTGCGATTTTGACCAATTTTCTCATGTATCGCTCGATTCCTAATTCTTAAAAAAAACACCCTACATGCCTGGATGCAACAAACAATAAGTTTTTGTTTTTTAATTTGACAGATAGGTATTTGTGACTTTTCATCCGACGTGTTGCCCTATTTAAACGAAATGGTAAAATTGCTATCGAAACGCACACTCCGGATCAGACTGAACGCTTCCGACGTATGCATGTAGGATTGTACCTAGTTTCTTCTAAAGACTTCTTACCCTTCTGTCTATTAAAGACCTAAGTTGATCGACATCCATATTAGAATAAATTTGTATCACAAGGGATACCCTGCCCTCGTTGTTGGTAGGAATCATTGACATTTCTTTTGAGAACAAGGATTTCACTATGGTGCCCTTCTTTGATATTGAAGTAGAGTTCAACAATGTTAAAACAGAAGCTATTTCTACTGCACTTTTTAACCCGAAGGTTGGCAGCGATCTTTGTTATTGGATTAAGCAATTTCTTAACCAGAACATGGGTGTCCAGGGTACTTCTCAGAGCGGGTTGATATCACCACTATTCTGACTCCTTATCGGTTTGTATTGAATTGCAGTATAAACTCCTAACTATTGGATTATTCTCAATCAAAAAAAATCAGTTAGCAATACCGCAGTCGTCCATGTATAGTGTATTAATCTGATGTATGGCAGTGGACAAGAGAAGCAACATAACAATACTTAAAAAGGCTCAAAGGCTATCCTGCGTTTGAGTACATCTTCTCGTAGTTCATATCTTTGGGAAGCTGTTGGCAGATAAAGCAGCATTACGGCTTTAGGAATCCTTGGAATTAGCTCGTGGAAGTATGGTTCCTAACTATTTGGTTCCTAACATAACGTCAAGTACAAGACCTGGTTTCATAGCAGAAATGCTGGAGAGTAACGGAGACATTCTAAATGAATTTGTGATAGAGATCTACAGACAAGGATCCATGACAGGGTCGGGAACAGAAGCGGTACTCTACCACACTCCACTGAATCTGTAACTGTATCACCAAACGTATTCCTGACTTCTGTACCGCAAAAGTCACAGCTGTGTTAGAAGCCGTGGGATGGCTCTAAATCATCTTGATAGAGTATAGTACTCTTCGATTCAAAGACAGCACCGAAAATTCTTTTACGCCCCTCCACTTGAGAGCGTTTGACAAACATCCGAATGTAAAATTATCATGAAAAGCCTTCTCAAATCAAAAGCTTTTGAACAGGACTATCCGATTTGTGGAGTCTCAGCGCGACTTGTGATATCTAGGAGGGACAAAGCTTACGTCTAGGGAAGTATTGTACACAAGTGTTACTTAGTCGATTCACCCTGTATTGAACATCCTTAAAAAAAAGGGAAATAGTAAAAGCCCTATAATGGATCCTTGAGGGACGCCAATTGAATTTTCTGGCAGTGATAGAAAACCCATGCAGTTTTTCTAGTTTGCAGGGAGTTGGGAATATATAACTAACTCGGTGTCGAGAATTCGTTAATACCTTACCTACTTACCATCGGCTACACACACGGTAAGAAGGGTTCGGAAAGGGAATATATCCCAGTCGTGAGAACTGACCCAAAGGCTCTGATATATGTAGGTAATGCCACACTCTACTGCAATTAGGAACAAATGGGCAAATATGCTTTTTACGTGATGCTATTTGCTGCTCCCGGTGCAAATTCTAGGGCATCCCCGCACCAAGGTGAATCCAAATGTAGGTTACAATGCTAAGTGCTCAACTCCTCTGACGTTTCTACTGTTTGTTACAGGCTGGTGTCCCTCTGAACTTGTTCAAGTAACCTTACTTTGTATCTAAATACATTATAACAACATATTCAAACACCGTGCCGTTTCAATTAGAATGCAGTTCATAGAAAATGTAAATATTTACCTTCACTTGTTCATTGAGCAAATCACGTGCGAGTCTCACGCTCTGCAACAGTTGCATAAACAGATGGTATATTTGGGAGGAATTCAAGGTATTTTCTCAGTTGAACCACCCATTACTGGGGGTAGCTTGCATCGCAATTAACCTGCAATCGAATGAGTATTTTTATTTTGGCATCAATCGTATCGAATACCAACACTTGATCAATGCCGTGTGCATATAAGCATCCATGAACTGCTAGATGAACTCTGTATTGCCAATATCCGTTGGCAGCTCCTAGAGGAACTATCTACCGATTGCATCCACATATGTACATATGTACGAGTAATAAAACTTAATCGCTGTTTGGTGGAAGTAAACTTCCATTGGTCTTGTGGTTCAAACCTCATCAAACGGAAATGATTTACGTAGAAGGAAAGCTATAATGGATATTTGGCTAATCAATCCGCGTCATCTATTCGTCTTCGAAATAACATATGCATATAGTTTGTATGTTTATTAAGCAACTTAAAAATAGATTAAATTTGTGTTGAATTTGTAGAGGAAACAGAGTAACAGAGTACACCGACGATGAAGCAGTGGAAATTTTTTTTGGCAGGACTCTCATGTGCTCATCACTGAAAGGTCGTGTATTGGTGTGGTAAAAGGTTTCGACTCTGAGGCTGTCAACAGCTTCCATCTAGGATCGATCACCCAGAGTTCTCGAAAGCCAATTAGGTGTCACAAAAGATCTTTTAAATGAATGATGTTTATGTAGGTATGCTACCTAAAGTATAAAGCACTTATGAGCGAGTATCTGCGTCTGAGACGGGTGCTTAATCTTTGTCTGGTTAAATGTGATAGATTTGGCAAATGGACAAAACATGTGGACTGATGAAATTGATTGTTTGTGATCTCATCCCATCAGTGTTTCTAATGTTTCTGTTATTGTTTCTTTTTTTTTTTTTGCTTCATTGTTTTAATTTTTGTTTCTATTTTGATGCATACTGTTGAAAATAGACGTCCACATTTTTTTCTGATGAGCCTAGTGCCTATATTACCGGAACACATCGTTTGTATTGATCGTCAGAGCTACCAATAGTTTTCATATGAGCTATACAAGCTAATGGCCCTATTACAGACGGGTTTCCAACAAGTCAAGTCCTCTTACATCTAAAATGTGAGGTTATTGCACTTTACCTCAGGGATTAATAAGAAAATTCGATAAATTTTAACTCTGGTGGGGAGCTCCTTCACAAGTCTTTGCCACCTGAAACCTTCTTGTTCTGAGATCTGACAGGAGATTTAGATAGAAAAATCCCTTACTAACGTGAAAGACCCATCTGCTATCACGTTATGTTCAACTCTTCGATTTTAGGCACGTCTTCTTGTTGACAGCTTAGACTTGATTTCGACCCTGTTCATTGTCAATCAAATTTTGACAACTCCTAGCGCATTACTCGAAATCGCGATTGTGACACCCGATCTGAGTCCTGTCAAATACATCCATTGAGCTTCGTTTATACTGTTAAAGTATGAAGTCAAGGATTTCAAAAGACAGCTTCTCCCTTGCCTTAATCCGTTTCTGAGATCAAGGTTCCATCGTCATGAATGAAAGGATGAGTGCGAAAGAGATTTAGTGACGTAGAGGTTACGGAAATCCCTTCATCAGCGTTTTACGAAACCAAATATTGAATTGGCCCTGCTAATAATTTGGTCAATATGCGATTGAAAATTGAGTTCTCTATAATAGAAGATACACAGATAAGGAGTCAAGCTCGCCAACGATGAAATATGATCGATGGACTGGAACTGGCCTACCGTTTATTAACATTGAGCAGCTCAAGGAAGTTTGTTCAGGTCAACTTGAAGAGGGTGAGAGTCCGCTTGAATTCATGTTTCTCTGAAGATTTTCAATTTTTAAAAATGCAGTCAACGTCTTTCATTACCAATGTGAAGATTAGCGGACCTAGATGACTACCGTGAGGAACTCCAGAGTTGGCTGTAATGGCTTGGAAAGAATTATGGAGTGGGAAATTTTATCAAAGGCTTTACTAAAATCGGTGGTAATTAAGTCGACTTCTTAACCATCTTTGAATGCCCACAGAGTAGTCGAAACGAAGTCTGTTTCTTTTAAGAAAAAACTGACTTCCAAAGGAAAGGCGTACATAGTTTAAATATTCGAAATATGGGGCATTTCTTGTATCATATCAGAGAGTTGAAAAGATCGGTAAGGCGTTGATTCAAATGTTCCATGCGAACATTTAAGTGGGTAAAGCATTAACCCCGCCTGCTTACTTACTTAAGTCCTGTATCTCCTAGTGGGTCCTAGGACCTCGACAATGCCTACGCGCCATCGTGTGCGATTTCTGGAAATATGCCTCAGTTCTCCCCAAATCTTTCCCAGTTGCCGTGCTTCCTTCTCAACTGTTCTGCGCCACGTACTCCTAGGAACGCCGCGTATCCTGCCATCCAGAGTAAGCGAGTGGTTAGCTATGGACTTGTCACTCTTTCGGAGAGTATGTCCAATCCACTGTTACTTTCGTCGTCGTACTGTTGTGCCTATAGGTTCATGGCCCGTTCTCTGATAGAGTTATTCGTTAGTCAGATGTTCGGTTTGGCCAGAAAATCCTAAAGATATATCGTAGGTACCTATTGACAAACGTTTGCAGCTTCCTACGGCGACGGTCACCCTTCAGGTACCACATCCATGTAGCAGCACGGATTCAACGTTGGAACGGAACAGTCGTAGCTTGGTGGTTAAACTAATCGCATTGCTACACCAAACTGTGGATAGCATCCCAAACGCAGATTTTGTTTTGCCTATTCGGCTTGCTATATCCAGTTCGGTTCCGCCATCGTTTGTTCAGTAATGCATACATGAGTTGATGACTTCGGTCCTAGACTGATCATTTTTGTTTTTGCCGAGTTAACGCCCAACGACGTCTGCTTCCCTCTCCACGTGTGCTGTCATTTGGTGTCCATAATTCTGTGTGACAGCAGTCGTCGGCCTAGTCTAGATGTTTGAGTTCAGACGTAAGAGTACATCGAATCCCTCCCTTTCCTATTGTTGCTAAATCTGCATTCAGCACGTGGCTAATCACCAATAAAAATAGTATTGGTGAAAGTATGCAGCCTTGCCGAACCCCACTTTAGACTTCGAATTCCTCTGACAGCATTCCTCTGTGCAGAACGTGACATGTGGGCCCGTCATATGTACCCTTGATAATTGCTATTCATTTATTACCGCCTGAGTGTTCACACTTTAGGTTTTTATCTATCTTTTTCCAACAAGTACAGCGATTACGTAATCGTAATCGGGTTCGAGGAAATGTTAGGTGAGCGATAAACTGAAGTAGTGAGCAAAGAATTTGCCATAACTCGGGAGTAAGCTCTCGGATTTTTCCTTACAATTAATTAAACGAAAAAAAAATAGTTTGCACATGAACTAGATATTCGTTATATGCGTGTAAGTAGTTGGTGAAGTTAAAATCAATGCGAGATGTAAGATACATAGTTAGGGAAGTTCACCAGAGTTAGTTCCTTTTCAAATTAAGGCTAAAAGTAATGCTTCGCAAAAGGATGGGCACCGTGCCTCAAGTGGTTGGTGTGTTGGACTACGGAGCAAGGGGTTCCAGGTTCAATGGTCACATCTAAAATTTGTTCACGGCTCCACGGCGTCTGACAGACATGCAGGAGTATAATTACCATAAAAAAACCATGGACCCATTCCATTCTTGTGAAGAGTATAACACGCACATCAGCAATAGTCGTGAGAAACTGGGTCCTATGTCCCATAGACCTGTTGCGCTAAATATTATATTAGGACTTGAATTTCAATGTTCTTTTGGCATTAAAAGTCAGGACTTATTCTTTATTTGTAATCATTTATCTATTTAGGTACATTTATAAGTCGGTTTATCTTATTTCTTTACCTTTGTCCGACTTGATTGGTAAATCCGCACACTGCCTGTCCCCTCGATAGGTTTCCTCGCAGTCCTGATTCTGATTCTACCAGTTAAGCAAAAGTAGTTTTTCCATATTCTGTTTCTCACTTCTGAAGCAAAGTGTCGGACTTCTTGTACATTGTACTCTTTAATCATATTTTGAAGAGCCGATGCTTACATCCTTGTTTGGAGTGTCGACTTATATGCCTCTGATTGGGTGCTTGACGGTATTCTGCGAGTGACCAGATAAGAACGATAGAAGAAACATTTTAAATACAACAACAACAGTGTGAGATACAGCATATGATTCTAACTTTATTTTGAAGCTACATTCATGCCATATAGCGTGACATAGCACAAAATTCAAATGGTTGCCTGGTGTTCGCTGTCAATGCTTCAAGCGGTCGGTCCAATATGTTCGCCGTTAGTCTGTGAATAGCGTCTAGAATGTTGACCTCGAACTCATCCGAAAAGGTTGACTTATTATCGTAGACCAAGGACTTGATATAGGCCGTGAGATGGCTCAGTCGCCAAATTTCTCCTTCATAACTTCGAGCGTTGTTGCCGAGCTCTGAGCACAGAAACATCGCTCTATACCTGTCACCATTGACGGTAATGGTATCTCCTTTCTCACTTCGAACGAAATAAGGTTCATTGATGCCGCCATACCATAAACCGCATCAAACAGTCAATGTTTGGTCGAACTTTTGTGAAATGGGTTCACTTTGGATGACTTTTTGGCCAACATCCGGAACCCAGGCCTACATTTTCAGCGTTGCATTAGCGAACTCATGTCTATGGTCGTTCGGTTTCAATTCTTAGGTTAGGTTAGTATAAAAGTAGTAACCAGCTACTCCCAGCACACTTAGACCTATAATAGGTCTGTTGTGATACCGCCTGGAACACATGATCCTCCATGCCTTCTAGTGAAGCCAAGTAGACCTTCTAATGAAGCGTAGTAGACTTTTAAGGTTGAAGTCAATAAGATCACTAAGATCGTTGCAGAAAACGGCTCCTAAGTGAAGCTTTCTTTTGTTAGATAAAGCAGCACTATGCATCTCTTCCCTATTAGAGAATGTCCTGTGATGACGCCTACTATGGTGCTAATATGTAGTCTGCCCAGAGTCCTAGAGCGATTTAGATCCAGCTTAGACCAACTCTGTTTTGTTGCTAGATACGGGCTTCAATTCTTGTTTCAGCACACTTTTATATGGATGTCGCACCAAATCCCCAAAATAAGCCGGATTGACTCTCTGACAATGCCCAGTTCAGCTGATCGACATCGAATCCACATTTGTGGGTCTTCTTCGATACTAGTCGCTACGGCGGCACCTCGCACCAATCTCTGTCTGGTTGGTGGCTTAAGGTCTAAAGAGTCTCAATTTGAAACCATGATGACGATCGACCTCAAGACGAAATTCACCTTCACAATTTTTTTTTAATAATTTCTGAACGTTTGCCAAGCGTGAAATGATGGATGATGAAATGGCAAACCCTATTTATACAGCTGGTTGTCATTGATAACTTTGACAGGTGCTGAAACATAACAACTGGAAAAGTGTCAGTGCTATCTGGTCACCCTACACATCTAGTAAAGGTGTAGTAGAGGCACATCTGTTGTAGTGTTTTGATGGTCCCATCGGCATTCGGCACTTTCTGGATTCTGGCAACACAGGAGTTGTTTAATGGTTTCGGAAGAGTACTCTTATCGTCATAGTTTTTCACACAAATTTATTCCTACAGTACTCGTAGCACTTGGGAACTCCGTACTCGTAGTTTGGATAATGTGCTACATTTATCGATTTGTCTCCTGGTTAACACTGAGATTTTGAAACGTTTATCAATCTATGGATACTTGCCATGAGTTGGTAGGCAAATAAGCCGTCATTATTCTTTATCGATAAACTTTTGCAGTTTTCAAGTCTTCCAACTAAGAAAACCTTCAATGGCGATGGATTCTCATTTACATAATCGAGTCATGGTACAGCTTGAAAAATAAATCCATTTCAGCATCGAATGGGTAAACAATGCCTTCGTGTTCCTTGTTCTTTTTTTTTTTTGTCTCATTAGACAAACAACATGAGCAAAATTTATTCAAAAACAACAATTTTAATTCATCAATTTCGCCAACAAATCGCATACCGAACTACAATAAATTTATACTTCGGAAAGAAAAATAATAAAATAAGAAATAACTAAAATTCCAAAAATAAACAACGTGAGGCAAATATCTTATCTTAAGTAAATAAATTTCTAGGATTATCATTACATTTTTGGTTCAATATGACTTTGTGATTCATTTAGTGTGTTACTGCGCAACTGGTATCGTTTGGACTTTAAAATCAAAATCGGTCCTAGGATAGGTTGGAATGTTTTTTTCTCTGGCCACATGCGTCAATTATAGTTGGCTCTGAACAAAGACTCCACACAATTAGTGGACTCAAATCATCCTTTAGCAGCTCCTACGCAATACGAGCAGAGTCAGACTGGGCGATGGTAATGAGCCATTCTGGTCGCCTTTAAAATCACGTCGACCATGTCAGTCGGAGAATAATCATAAAATAAAAATCATCTAAAATTAATTTATTTCAATGTATGGGACTTTAAATTGGCTATAATGTGTTTTTGTATGCACACTTTTCGCAGCCATGTGACCTAGATACCAGGCTACGGAGTAAACTCGAGAGAATCTATTCATTGGTGTCACTTGGGCGAATTGGTCTAATTTGTACTCCTCATGATTAATTTGGGAGTTTTGTTAATTTAATTGTTTATTTATTTTTGTATGTTTGCAGAGATTTATTTAAATTGCTAAGGCTGACGTAAATGAACGGGCCCGGCGATATTCCGCTGACACAAGGTGCGACTCCTGAACGGCCCTGCGGCATAGTATCCATAATACCAAACCTAGGTATGTCATCATGCCGAGGACGTGCTGAGGCTTTCGCGCGAAGACTACAATCGAAGCTACGGACTCTTGGTTCACAAGTAAGTTGAATAGGTTTTATTCTGTTTTGAGGAGCTTCTTTCATTAAAATGTTTGCAGAATGAAGATAGCACATCGCAGGAAGAGGAGCCCATTATCAATGGGGGCACCACGAATACGTGGATAACATCCCAGGAACCAGGACAGGCAGTGACCGATCTGCAGCCGTTGCGGAATGAGCGGAATGAGTCTGATTCGTTCTTTGATTTCGACTGTGAGCTCGAGAGTCCTGGAAGTCCAGTTGATGAATGTGAATACCTGCGATTAATTGAATCCGCCTCAAATACGCCACACAATTCAGCGGCTGAGTCCGGCTATGCATGTACCTCGGTAGCAAGCAGTCACAGCTCCTCCTCGGATGGTCCCTATTTCGATCCCGAAACCACAGATAATACAGATCCGCAACAGATACATCTTCAGCAGCCTCGTTTGAGTGGTGTGAAAGCGCCCAAGGTCAACGACATCAGTGAACAGCCAGAGAACACACTAACAAACGGTCATAGCAACCATGAGGAAGTACAACATCAACAGCTTCCCACCGATAGTAGCGAAAGCGAATCACTGCCGCCATCGCAGGACAGCAGCGAAACCGAAGTGGCGACCGAAATTGAGAACTCAATCGATGCACAGGATTTGGTTTTAAACGAACTTCACCAACAGAGCCATCTTCATACTTCAACCCACAACGGACACAGTAGCAATAATGAGAACAAACAAACTGAACTGAAACTTCAGATACCTCAGGATGTAGATTTGATCGTAAGTGACCTCTCAGAGGAAGCCAAGCAGGACGAGGTAGAGGATCTACCTCTCACAGAAACCGAAATACAGGAGATTCAGAATCTTCCTGTTGAATCGGAAATAATATGCAGTATCATTGAGGCGGACAGTCCTGCAAGTCCCCCGAAGGAGGCACGTACTGATCGCGGCAAAATTACCTCAGTGTTGGATACCGACGATGAGGACGATTGCAGGCCACAGCGAGTACGACGTTGTTCGTCATTGAAAACCGGCAAGACACCTCCAGGAACTCCGGGACGGAAAAAAATTGTAAGATTTGCCGATGTCCTGGGTCTGGATTTGGCCGATGTGAAGACGTTCCTCGACGAAATTCCGACCATACCCAAATCAGCGTTTGAGGATCTGGAAATAATGGAGTCCGAGCCACCAGTGCAACTGGGACCAAAGTCCGACAAATTGCTGATGCCATTGTTCCAGCAACCCGGTGGTCTGCCAACATTCCTCGACCTGGTGCGCGATAAGCAAGTGTCTTTGGAAAATGCCGCCGTTACCGATCACATCAACCAAACGATATCTGGTTCGGTGAGAGTTAGAAATTTGGATTTCCACAAATCTGTTCACATCCGGTACACAATCGATAACTGGCGTACATATGCCGACCTGCAGGGCACTTATGTGGAGAATTCGTGTGATGGCTTCTCCGACAAGTTTACCTTTATCCTATTTGGCAACTCCATGCATGTGGGTCAGCGTTTAGAGTTTGCAGTTCGCTTCCAATGCAAGGGCCAACAATTTTGGGATAATAATTTTGGAACCAATTACTGCTTCCAATGTTTGCCGGCCACATCGCCGGCCAGTCTTACACCGTTGCCATCAGTGATACCCTCACATCACACAAACAACGATTGCGCCATAATGAGTCCAGCGGCTGGAGAAACCTGGTGTGGATTCTACTAACCCACTGCTCGTTGTTTTTCCTATTAAACTATTCTTTACATAAATTTTATTTACTTTATATTGCAATCATCCTGAGCCAGAGTGTGAACAGGTGAAAGCAGACTCACCATGTCTGCTGTTCCTAGTGCAAGTGTACATCACTTTCAGCATAAAAAAGAAACAAAAAAAAAACTAACAAATACACATTATTACATTATGCATACATTATATAAACTATTTAGTAACTAAGTGATGATGAAAGAATATTTTTGTTTTGTTTAGCACTGGACCCTGAGCAAGTCGATATTTAATATCGCATCCCAAAGATTAAAATTAGATTAGTTGTATGAAACCCATGATTTGATGATGATAATGATAATGATAAAGATGATGATGATGATGATGATACCACATATACAAATGCAACACTACTAAATTATTTTAGATACATTATTAAATTTGCAAAACCTAACTTAGGAGTGTGAAGTTTGATACTACTGTACAGTTTACAGCCCTTTCGCTTTGGATCAAAACTAGCTTACTTCTCTGGCAAATGGTTATGTCGAAGCTTTTCGACCCTCAGACACGAGATCATGGTTCAGAAAGCTTTCGAGATTTTGACGAATTTGTAGAAGCTTGCATGTTCTTTTTGAAAACGACTTTTTGTGAATAACAATCCGTCAACAGTATCCGAAATTATTCAACAAACAGAAGATCTTTACAGCTTTCTGAGCTTAAAGCTTTATACCGATCGTGTCTGTCAAAGGAAGTTAGCATTTTAGTCACTTATCGGAGAAGTAGGCTTTTAGTTTTAAGGCTTCATTTGCTAAATTTCACCCGCATAGCGCTTAACAAGTAAGGGTGGTCGAGAAATTGTCACCTCTTATTTGTGCCATTTCTAGATATTCTCTGCTCTGTTCTCTAGTCAACTAGCGAAACTGTAAAACCTTTTATTCATTTTAATTTCCGGGACTTGTGTACGAACGTTTAGCATTCGCCTAACTGGCTAGGATGCAAAACGATTCCAATGAAACAGTCACTCGGAAGTGGAAAATCGAATAAGTCTTGACAGAAGCAGCTACCTACTGAGAGGCTTCTGTCAACCTAAATACCGTTCAATAATTTTTCTTATAACGCTTGTCACACCTTAAACTGTTGTTTTGAAATAATTTGGCGTTTCCTGTCACGCCCAAATTTCCGTCTCATACATGACGTATTCAAAATACTTGATAATCATTTATAACAGCGCCATTACAATCAATACTTTTAGCAGAACTATAAAACAAAAATAAATTTAGGACGTAACAAAATTGTTGATTAGACCATAATTTAGATAAATATTTGTCAATTGTCAAAAATGATAGTACATTGTACACAAACCGACATGACACCACATCAGCTACACACTATATTTCTATTTTTAATAACCATATCGCTTAATACACAACTTTCACTATAAGAGATGAACGTTTTCTTAAAACAAAAATAAAAACAATTGCCAATGGCTAAATATTATATTGAAAATGTTTATAGAAAGTGGAAAGAAAAAATAAAAATTATATATAAATCTATTTTAACCTATCTACACCTAAGATTAATCCTCTCTATCGCAATTGAAGAGCTTGTAGATATTCATTTAAAGTCTGTTTGCTTACTTGTTATTATTTTTCCTTTCTTTTTGTTGTTACCATTTGTATTTTTTTGTTTATTATTTTAGTTAAACTTAAACTTTTTCTTTTTTAAAATAATTTTATATGATACATTGTTTGTTTTTATTTTTATTTAATGTTTGTTTTTCTTTTTTAGATATAAGTAGTGTTGTAGTGTTTTTTTTTTTTTTAATATTATTATTCTTGTTTTATTTTATAGTCACTATTATGCAACTATTATATTACAATTATTATTACGAACATTTTATAAAGTAAAATAACTTTTACCCTATTTTGTTTTTACAAATAAAAATCAATAAATTTTTAAAAAAAAATTATTTAATATTGTTTTATTTAGATTTGTTTTTGTTTTTTTGAATTTTTTTACTTTAATTTATGTTTTTATTTGCAAAAACTTTTCTGGTAGTTGCTCTTTAGTATGTTAGTTGTGGCTATGACATCTTAGGTCCAATTTTGGAATTTCTTAGGTAGACCTACCTAACCTAAATAATAATAATTTGGTCGGGCCTTGGGGATCTATACTCACAGTTCTTAGGCATGAAACATATTCGAGAATTTTTTTTTAAACACCGCTCCTACATAACTTGGAGTAGTTTTGAAGCTATTCAAAGTGCCAATCTGAACCATTGTGACAGGCATATTGTCCGTAAATCATCAGTTGTTGTTCTTTGTGTACTTCAGTACATACAAACACAACATGATCCAAGGCATTCACACAATTCTTGTACTTGGTTTCATAGTACACACCACGAAGGTAGGAACTGAAGCTCAACATAGATAGCCATTATTATAGGCTATTTCTTACCAAGAAAGCATTACAAACCAAACGTTCGTGCAGAGTTAAGATGTACCCCTTTCCAGAACTCTCTATTCGTGAATGCGTGAGCCATGTCCATTCGTCAGTTCATTTGTCATTTTAATCCAAGAAATAGTGGTAAAGATAAGTATAAATCTGTTCGTAGTTTAGTTTGCCATTTCTCTGCCAAGGACACCTATGGAATAAAAGGTTAAAAAGAATCACAAGAAGCCTAACAACGTTGGATTTTTGGGCCAATTTTGTACGTAATGTGTCTTTTCAAGTCAAGAAGGTTAATGAGGTGATCGATCTTGTATTCTCCTCTGAAAAGGATTTTTGCACGGTTGATCTCCGGTCTACTTTGTGCTTAAGGAATTCTTGTAGAGTTTTTTTTAAGGTAACGTACAAGATTCGAAGGAAATGGACATTCAGCTTTGGGTATGAAAAAAAGTTATTCTTTACTGGAGGAATCCCATAAACCATCTTCTTTCTTTAAAAAGTTGAGGATAGTCGGACTATTGGAGAGGAATACCCTTTAAGTGCGATTTCGTGTGTTTCACTCGGCTGTTGGTACTGCATAGGTTGCAGCTTTAAGACCATCAAGCCAGAAGACCTGTCTATTACTGCAACTATATAGTTTTACAAAACACTGAAATGAGACCTATGTGTGCATTCGGTGCTCGAAGTAATCCTAATCCAAGCTGACAAGCGCTTCCGAATGGTTTTCCTGAATTGTCCAAGGCAGTGTTGCCTGTTGGAGACTGGAATTCACCACTCGCATAGTCCTAAAACTTTTACGGTATGCCGCATAAATAACTCCTTATTGTAGGAATCACGTATTATGAGGACCTTCCTTACAAGAATCTAGAAGGGTCTCCACAGTCCATTAAGCAGTTTTTGTCTGATAGCTAAAAATCCTCAACGATTGGTCTGTCCTTATCCATCGACAAAGCAAGGTGACAGAATATGAATGTATGTAGTCCTACGAGGACGTGAAGAAAGCTACTGGCTTCAACTATATTGATGGCGGTCAATAGTTGCCAACCTTTGGGTTTTGAATCGGAACTAAGCGCAAGTCTAGAAGAAATTCTAATAAAATGTCTAAGCTGATACCATAGTTCGAGCAAGCAATCAGGTATCATAGTGGTTCGATACATACTTCTCTAGTTTTCCTATTTCCAAATAGTTACACAGGACCTGTTAGTAGACATAACATTCCCATTCATACGATATCGAAATAGGATTATTGCTTTGGCCATAGGGGAAGATGGGCGTATGCCCAAATGACAATACCTTACATATCCACACTTATGGAGTACATAGGAGGTATAAGGCGTTGCAACCACAGTGGATTGAAGTTTTCTAACATTGTGTTACTAGTTCGATTCAACCGCTAGCTACCGTCTTAAGTAGGAAATGATATAGAAATACCATTCACGGATCACGCCGATTTTTATTTTTAAGGATTAGTTCTCCTTTTTATTATTTTAGGAGTATAAGTGGTATCATCACGAGATAAAATCGAATAACAAATTAGTACCAAAAGCTTTAAGAATAAATCGTTGTATTTCTATTTTGTTTTTTGTTGAATGTTCTTTAAGTTTTCATTTTCCCTTTAATTTTTCATAGATATAAAAACAGATATTTTGAATATCCCATAATAGTAGGTAGTTAATTAAAAAACTAAAAAAAAATACTGTTTGTTACTAGATTTTAAGTAAAAAGAAAACCAGAGTAAACTTTCAAGCAAACTAATACCTTAAACTTCAGGGATTTTAACGAAACAACCCACTGACTAACAAGCTACAAAAAAACCACAACAATAGACCAACATATTCGAATAACCAAAATACCTCCAAACAGATGTTCACTAAGGAATTTAAAATCAAAAATGTAATATTACTGATAGATACATATATCCAACGGTACGCGATAATCTGACTTTCTAAAAGTCTAGTTTTTAAGTGTTTTTAATATTAAGAAATAAAAATTTAAATAAAAATGGAAACAACAAACAAATAATATCAAATTAAGATCCTTACTGAAAAAAATATAAATGAAAATAATTTTTTAAAATATATATTTAGTATATTTATGAACATACATATATATTTAAAAAATATATTTTGTTTTGTATATGCAAAGTGAAACCAAGTTAGACTGAAAATGTAGACAAAAAAAAAAAAAGAAAAAAACCGAAACTAAAAATTCAAAAAGAAATAAACATTCGCAAAGGCCTGCAGTGTTATTGTTTGAAGCAAACAATATGTAATTATGTATGTATATCTAGAAATTGATTGTTATATGCGAATTGAGATAATGACGCAATGGGATTTAAATAAAATTACTACAATATTTCAAAAGTAAATATTAATGTTTTCATTTTTATAAAAGTTTATGCCAATTTACTTTTGGGGCTGAAAAAAGACTCCAAAATCGTTTGCTGGTACGAGCTTTAAAGCAATTTCTATTGTCCATCTCCATTTGGAGCCACGTCTAGTACATAACCTGACTGACTGGAGTTACTTCAGACAATTGCTGAAAGAATGCATTAAGCTATCTTCAGCTCAGCTCTATCTAATGAAGTACAGACTTTCATCTTAGATATACAGAAGGCTGCTTGAGCTGCAACACCTGAATCTAAGAGTAGAGTAAAAAAGTAATGTTTATCCAGAAGATGTGCGAACGTATATCTAAAAAGAATCAAGAGCACCAAGTAATAAAACAAGACTCAATAATCTCACTAATAAGTTTACAACAAGGGATCAGAGAGTTAAAAAATTCGCCTGTAGAAAGATACCTTTCATACGTTGGCATGCTCAAAGACTGGGCATCCCCTACAATGCCATTTGCAGAAGCTTTAGGTATGGGGAGAAGAGGTGACCATCTGTCACCTCCTTTACACATGCCCTGCACTTTTCAAGGATCTCAATGATCTGAATACCGCCTCCACGGCTAACATTGGTTCTTTCATAAAAAGGACCGGATGGTACCAGGAGTAATAGGGCGTCCCACCCACCTTACTTAAAGGCAGCACAATGGACCTTCTCCGGTCTAAGTGCATCCTCATCGAGGATCGGTCTAAACCAACCAACCAACCAAGATACCTTACCAAATGGTACTATAGAAGACTCACTATGGAAGGCTATAAAGAAAATAAAAAAACCAACAGCATATATTCCGCCGCTTAAAAATGGAAGTAGAAACTGGGCTAAAACAAATCCTCTCAAAGCTATTTAAAAATTTTGAAAATTTTCTTCCTGAAACGGCTTCTTCTGATCATAGAATAAAAGTCATTGATACCAAACCATCAATTTGGTTTCAAAAATTGGTATTCAACTATAGATCAGGTGCATCGAATAACTGATAAAATATAAAAAGTCCTAGATGCTCTTGATGTTACACAGGCTTTTGATAAAGTGTGGCTCCACAAATATCTGCCAAAAAGATGCGCATATATCCCAAAGTTCTACATAACGCTTTAGAATAAAGCAGGACGATGAGTACTCTTCATTAAAATACATAAAAGCGGGCGTACCTCAAGGTAGTACATTAGGACCCGTTTCATTTCAGCACAAGGTTGCCCTCTGCTGGGTCCCTGGACACGAAGGTATTCCAGGTAATGAGAAGGCAGACGAATTGGCAAGAAGAGGCTCTGAATCTACATCGCAACAGGTAGACACCTCGGTGTTCATCCCGCCTTGCACATTGAAGCAAAAGGCATGGATTAGGGCCAGAAGTGAGGCCAATAGTAGATGGACCTCCATGGACACCTGTGTGATCACCAGAAGCCTATCACCTTGCTTTGACAAGAATAGGACCGACCGAATTATGCTAAAGGATAGGAAGTCCCTTTCTGTCCTTACATATATGAATTATCACGGGGCATAACTCTCTTTGGTACCACATGAGAAAGCTAAGACCCACGGATGAAGACGAGGAAGCTAATGAGGATACAACCAACTTTCTCTGTCACTGTCCTTATCCACCTTAGATTCAAATTTCTAGGGCGAAACTTTTTCCATGACTTTGAAGAATTAGCAAATACACCAATCAGTGAAATTTTTAAATTCATCAAATCCACAGGATGATTGGTGATTCACAAGATGTAAATTAGTACTAAGTTTTACCAATGGGAAAGTGACTTTTCCCCCTAAGGGTATCACAATGGTTCTGTACTGACCTGAGTGTGGCGATGTGATATTTTTTTCTAGTCGCCTACCCACATACCTAACCTAACCTTCCTGCCTCTCTGTATACAACAACCTACTGCTTTATAAACAAATATTGAAGCCCATATGGACATATGGTCTCCAGGGTTGGGAGACAAATTTGCAAAGCATGCAATGCTTCCAAAATAAAGTACTACCCAATATTGTTAATGTGCCATGGTACATAAGGAACGCTGATCTACATAGAGATCTAGAAGAAGAAATGGTCGAGGATGAGGTCAGGAAGGTCCCAAGAAAACATGAAGGAAGACTTCGCAACCATGCCAATGGGGAATTTGCTGAACTACTGAATAATAACATAAATTCATATTAACTACTTAGCTAGGGATAGCATTCTTAGCTTTATCACACGCAACAAGTGATTAAAGGTATCCAGTAGGGATACCCAAATGTGGGCGCCGTGGCTCAGTGGTTAGTGCGTTGGGGTATGGAGCAAGCGGTTCGAAGTTCGAGTCCCAGTCGGAACACCTAAATAGTTTTTCACCGCCCCACTTCTCACGAGCGTCTAACAAACATCCAAGAGTACAACTGTCCTTAGAAAGCTTTTCGAAAAAAATTGCCTTTCGGACATGGCTTTAAAAAGTAGGCCCCTTCCATTCGTGTAAGGAATACAACACGCACATGAGGAATGGTTGTGAGAAGCTATTCCATCGACCTGTTGCGCCAAGTATTACATTTTTTTTAGTAATTTTTTAGTTTAACGACTAGGAGCGATAATTAGAAGTTTGCATGTGCTTCAGAGTTAAGTGTTTGGAAAAAAGGAGAACACATATTGTTTCGAAGTTCCGATGTTATTAGGTTGCAGTCTGTACTCCATGAGAGTTGACCGTCCTAAGTAAGGACCGATTCAGCGAATATGGCTTTTAATTCCTCACATTTTGTTCGGATACTCGACCGTCCTTACTCTTGTTGCTAGGTTATTATTGAAATTTTTTTTAATCTTATATCATTGCGCTGACTAAAGAGGACAATAGTATAAGAGAATACAACGCTAATACTTCTAAGTCTAGGTACTCTAACGCAAAGCTATAAAGTCTGGTCAGTAGTTCACCGATATCCGATAGTAACGAAGATTTCAGGACTGCAGTTGCCCAGTCGTAGAGCTCTTTCCCTTCTTGATTTTGTCAACGTCGTTACCTATCACTAACAGTCATAATGTGCTTTATAATACCATCTAGAGCTAAGACAACGACTTGGTTTAGATCGTCATCTATGACGTGTTTTGGATTTCATCTCTTTTAGCTAACTTAATTTGGTCCTTACCACGGATATCCGGTTTGGCGGCAGTGATTCACAGATCCAGCTCGGTGGAAAACTGTTTTCCACTTGGTCGATGTGACCGAGATCGACGTTGGGACCAAATGGCTCCATCTAGCGGAACCAACAGTATTATTCTTCGTTTTCTAAGATTGGGGTTTTGAACCCTTTTATTTTGCTAAGCCGAAGCAACAACGTTTCATTAGTTTCCTCTAGGCTAAGTCAAATCTTCACAAAAATTCGTTCGTGGAATCAACATTTACTCCGATTATAGGTGCCAACATATACTTGGTTGTGTCCTCATTTAGTTCACGGCTAACTCGTTTCGTTTGTTCTTCGATTGCCGTAACGACCTCTACGACGACGCGGTGGGTGCAATATGGAGTACCCAATATTGAAAGATGCAAAAAGTCTATCATGCGTTTTAAGTTTTTTCAATATTTTTCCCAGTTGACTGTTTGAGGATTTTTAAATTGTGTTGACCTATATTTTCAAGAATAGAATTCGATTTTAATCCAAAAAGGAGTACACAGTGGGAATACTCCAAATCGAGGACCTCTTCTTGGTTAGTGCTTGGAATTTCCCATATCGTTTTGTTAATATAAGACCACCACATCTCTTTCTATCATAAAATGCATCAAGTCGTTGGAAGCTTCTTTCCAAGTTCTGTATCACAGTGAGTTTCTCACTAATGCGCTATATAACAAGTCTTTGTTGTCCTTGTGTTCTCTTAAGGCAGGTGCTACATAGAGAAGGATCTTCCTACGGTAAAAGTTCCTACGAAAGTCGTTCCCATATACAAACGAATTCAATCAGATGATACAAATGCTTGCAAAAGGCCATGTCCTCCATCGTTGTCGGTACGGGAGCTCTACTTCACGGCACAGAGATTTAAGCAGCCTTGAATAGTGACTAAAACTCTTCTCCAGCTCCATTGTACCGACCAATCTTTTTGCTTCTCTTGTGGCGATAGTATTCGATTGTGAGCTTGAATGCTAGATATGCGAATCGAAAAAGGACTTTCTTAGGAGCTCCTCATCATACCACCTGCAAGCTCAGAGTCTTCAAGTCAAAGTAATCAAAATCAAAACCGACTGTGTATGTTATAACATATTATATTAAATTCTATGCGGTTTTATTGTCGTTAAAGTGGTATAAAAATATCTGATAGTCGATAACTTTGTACAAAAACATTTTTAACAAATGTTGCAGTTAGCAAACATCGTCGATCGGCTCTTCGTCTTCCAGATTTTGGCACGCTTCCTGCAGGACATCATCGGCTATGTCAGAGAAACCATCCACCCTGAAAAAAATATTAAAAACGAAAGTATATATATCAATCAACTGTGGAAGTACTCACTTTTCAAATTCACATTGTGGCAATAGTCCTTCGTCCTTAATATTATTGCTAAAGCGAAATAAAGTGCAGAGCCTTAGCGATGCCAACAATAATAATTGTATACCCGCTACATAGCTAAGCCACAAGTTGTTGGGCCAAAGTATTAATGCTGCTCCAAAGGCCACATAGAATGGAGCCAAACGCCAACCTCCAGCTATCTTGCAAACGCTCCAACATTGAATGCAGTCAGAGTAGCTGTCGCTGTAAAATAAATTTAATTTTTCTTTCAATTTACGATTTATTTAAAATATGTTCTACAACTTGCTCCTTTATGTGTTGGTAATTATAAAACCCAAAATGTAATTCCAAACACCACCGCATAACATTGACATCTTAGATGAGAGTGGATGAAGAGAAGTTTTGCCGAGAAACTAGGCTTCGAACCATAGTTCGTGACCAAAACTATCAAGATCGTGCTTTAGAACAAATATGCTGGCGTTTGATAAAAACTCGTCCTTACAGTTTTGTATGGGGGTCTACCAGGTTCAGGGCTCTAAAATGAGCCGCTGACTAAGGAAATCAGTAAGCCTACGACTGAAACACAGGCATTTGTTAAATATGACTGTTGGAGTCAAAAAGGATCTTCTGTCAGTGAAATCATCCCATGGGTGTCTACATACATATGTACGTATCTCCATACCCTGTATGACCTGGAATTCAAACAAGAGTCGTGTAGTCTAGCCTATCAACCGAATTCATAGTGTTTAGGTTCAGAGTATGCACTATAATACAGCTCATAGGCATTAAAATAGCATGGGTTCCGGCCTCGAAGGCCCTAACATTAATTCTTTGACTGGTTTTGAAACCGCGACATGTTCATACGGAACCCAGGGCCTAGCTTCTTCTTTTTGTAATTCACCCATAAAAACATTTCCAAAATCCATTCCACCTACAATTTGACGTAAAGAGGTTCGTCACAAGATCGTTACCGAGCAGAGAAGAATGGAAAAGTGGCCAGCCCACCAGCACACGTGGCATTTCTATCTTCACAAATGGGTTTGAGATGTAGGCGTACGCTCAGGCATATTTTCTGAACAGCTGGGTATATCCAGATTAATCCGCTATCCGAACCATATAAGTGTTTTCCAAGCAAAGGTCGTAGTAGTAACAATAGTTGCCCGTGAGACTGCATTGAAGACATACGACAGGAAGGTATCAACTTTTTCATCGATATCCATGTGGCAATAAATTCGATTACAAAAATAAAATCCAAGCTTATGAAGTGCTGCCTTAAAGAGCTTAAGGTTCTTAGAACACAGTACAAGGTTGCTCTCAGAATTAACATCACAACAAATAGACAGCTCGGCGTTCATTCCGCCTTACGCACTAAAACAAGAAGCAGGTCCTCCCTAGACACCTGTACGGTTACAAGAGGTTTGTGTCCTTGTTTTGACAGAAATAGGACCGACAGAATTATGTAAAAGGATAGGAATACCCTTATAGGAGTAATCACGGGATATACCACCTTTTCGGTACCACATGGAAAGACCAAAACTCGCGGGAGGTGATGTATCTCAGGGTTGTGGAGATGAGGAAGTCATTGAGCGACTTTCTCTGTCACTCTCCTGCTCTCATTCAACTAAGATTTAGATTTCCCGGGCGACACTTCTTCTGTGACCTTGAAGATTAGTCCAACAGGACACTTAGTAACGTTTTAAACTTCATCAAATCTACTGGATGGTTTGATGGGTTCATGTGGAACACATTTGTTAGACTAGGGTTAACCAATGAGCAAAGGACATCTTTGCACTATGGGTATCACAATGGGTGATACGAACGAGCCTAACCTAACCTAGTACAAGTACAAACTTACGCACAAACTTCGGCAGACCGCGCCAGGCTTTACACCAGCGCCTTATAAAGCCAATAGTTTGAGAGTTGATTTTTGTTATAATGCCATCGATATGTACACAGGAACTGAGTTTCCTCTCACAGATAACACCTAGGTCGCGCATTTCAATTACTAAGGGGACGTATTCATTGAATGTCGGAAAACTACTAGGTGTAGTTGGAGCACGCTTTCGGCATCATGTTCTTGCCAACTAGAAAATGTATTCAAGACTTTCTGTAGTAAAATATAGTCGGAGAAGGAGAATATGTACTTATATACCTGAACATCTTCATATCATGTGAATTTACAATGATACGATCAACACCATTAATTATTAAAATTAAAAATAAGGGACTAAAATAGTTGCCTTGAGGTATTCCAGACGATGCACTCATTGCGACGGAAATCAAAGATCTTAACAGAACATTGTAAGGTCTTAGGACTCAGTTCACCTAATGAACCTCGGTCGAAAGTCAAGAGCCTTTAGTCTAAGGCTTTGCTGAAGTCAGTGCACACAAAGAATTCAAGACGAATTCAGTTAAGCTGGTTGTTTTGGATTTACCTTTTAGATATCAATGTCGATTTGGGGAAAAAATAGATTTGCAGTGGTAAAACATTGAGTCCTAAATAATGATCTCAAGGAACTTAGGTATACAGAAGAGTTCAGCTATGGATCGATAATAAGTGAGTTCATCAAGGAAATTATTTACAAAAATGGGAATTCAAGGCTGTGGGCAAAACACTTGCGAGGTGTTGGACTAGGTGATCTATAAATTTTATAAGAAGAATGGTGGGCAGGCGTTTCAACGTTATATCCACTGATTCTATCGTCGTTTGTGGACAGTTGTTTAAATAAGAAAAATTGCTCTTATCGGGCTTATGAACGTGATTATCGAACGATAGGGTGAAGAAATTAGGAAACAGATTTGCAATCATTTGGGGATCATCCGAAGAAATATTAGAAAGTTTGCGATAAGAGGGATAGCTATTCGATTTTCTTGAAATATCTATGGATGAGATATCAATGAAATCGGAATTGTAAAAAGGTTTCGCGTAAGACAGTCAAAACTTTCTTTTTGCCTACATAAGGCCACTACAGGTGGCAGTTTTTGGACACTCAGTTTTATTTGACCAACTCGATGTCGATGAAGATCTCGTCCAGCTAATAATGATACTTTTACCAAATATTATGTTTCAATAACTGTCAAAGTTACCAATGACTTCCAGTTGTCAAATTATTCAATAAGATTTGCCATTTTATCACGCATTGTTTCACGCTTGCTGAACCTCCGGAAGTTATTAAAAAATTTCGAAATTCAGGCTCAGTTGCAAATACGCAACGTGGATTTCGTCGTGAGGTTGGTCGACACTATTGCTTCAGTGGGCAGGAAATTCGTTGTACCGTGGAAAAGTTTAAGCCTGGGTACACTCTTTTGGACCTTTGCCCACCAACCAGACATACATAGATTGGTGCGAGATAAAGTAAACATAGCCGCCGTAGCGGCCAGTATCAAAGAAAACCCAGAAACGTCGATTCGAATTGGGCATCGCCACATAGTCAACTCGGCTTGTTTGGCGGTTGGATTTGGGGCTACATCCGTATAAAATTGAGCTGACGTAAGAATTGAAGCCGGACAACCATAGACCACGCCGTGAGTTCACTAATTGGGCGCTGGAAATGTTGGCCGGAGATCCGGATTTTGGCCATTTTTGGCTCAGCGGCTATGTCAACAAGGAGAATTGGCACTATCCAGAAGTGTTCTACCAAGCATCGTTGCATCTACAAAGATTGACTGTTTGGTGGGGTTTATAGTATGACGGCATCATTGGACCGTATTTCCTTCGAAATGAAAAAGAAGACACCGTTACCGTCAATTTACTCAGGTATAGAGCGATGTTAACCTACTTTCTAGGGCCAGAGCTCGACAAGATCGATATTTTCGAGCTCTGGTTCCTATGAGACGGCTTTACATGTCATACATGCGACGACACAACGCTGGAAGTTGTGAAGAAGGAATTTGGCAACCGAGCCATCTCACGGCGAGCGTTCATCAATTGGCCGTCGCAATCATGCTATTTGACACCAATCGATTATTTTTTTCTGGGACTACGTCAAGTCCTTAGTCTAAGCTAACAAGGTAACTACTATGGACGAGCTCGAGGATAACATTTGGTACACTATTGCCGGAATTGTGCCGCGCATATTGGACCGAGTCATCAAAAATTGGATTTACCGCTTCAAGGACTGCCAGTAAAGCCAAGGCGGCCAAACCTCTAAAAAAGCACTATTCGTCCGAGAAAAAGGATTTATTTAGCAAAGGAATTCCGTTTACCACACCTAAGCCGACGTTTTATTGAAGTTAATCGTCAACCGGAAATGGTATTACGAATATACGCCAGTTCCCTTACGTATGCCATTCACCATACCTATTCTTATAGAGTGATACCTTATATGATATATGTATATTTCTTAACGTACGAATACTACAAGCTCCAACCAAAGATATTTCTACTTGCTAGGACCTTAGGATGTCAAAAAAATACCTTTTTCTTTACAAAGACACTAAGTGGGCTTTAAATAGAAAAGCGCCATAATAAATAAAAAAAAAAATGTCTGCATTGCTTAGCCAAACTACCATAACCTACGAGTAACGACACAACTTTTGAACACCAATCATGCTGTGTGTGTCGGGCCACAAGCATTCTCCGACGAGCCTAATGTAGATCTCCATTGTTTCAGAAATAGATGTGTGTACAGCAATACACTCTCTTATGGCAATTTATTTTCATTATGAAATCTTTTTAAGCTTGCACCACATGAATGTATGTATGTATAACCAACAAGGCTCTCCTCCGGTGACATTGTGTCCTTCGCCTTTCAACTCAGGTGAATATCAAATAAATTATTTACACTGTTCATTCTAAAGCATTTACCTTGCAAAGAGTAGCTGCAGAAACAGGGTTATAACCCACTTTATCTCAAAAACCAGAACCAAAGCAGAGCCCAACCTGAAAGTATACAAACAACAAATCACAATATTTCCATGACAAAGCACGACCAATTAATAAAAGGTCCTGCGCTGCTACACTCACATTACGAAGACACCCGACGTATGCCCGTGTACGTAAACATCCACTCCGACTCCGCAAATGACTGCAACGACACCAGATATCAAAAACGTTAGCAAAAATTACATGTTTTCTTCGAAAATTCCTTCAATTCATGCAAAATAATGTAAGGGATCCACATTCCAGATTGTATCTCTCGGATACATAACAATGTTGTAATACTCATTCAACCAGCAGAGCGACCAATTAAGGAAATTAAAGCAGATATCAAAATTCAAACACTGTCCGGGCCATGTCCCCCCCTCTATTCGAGGATCTATAGTAAGTCCCCGATGACCCGCCCTGCTCTGCCCCCATGTTCCAGACAATGGCAGTGTGTGCGCGCGAATTGAAACAATTTATTAAACTTATTGAATGCCGCAAAAATCGATAGCCAACGAGAGCACAATGGGTGTTCCCGCAACAAAAAGAAACCTCTCCTCCCACGTCCCACCACATACTACATACTACGGGGACCTGGGATTTGTGGCGCCACTAAACATAAAGAGGAGCGTGTTGAAAAACTAGGATGTGCAACGTATCCACTTGAATCCTGTTGCAAGGAGATTACATTGCGAAATGCACTGCAGCACGTACGTCTTTCTTCCAAGTGTCCTGAAACTGTAGGCATACTTTTTTTTTTCTGTCTCTTTAAGGACTTTGCTAATGTTTGCCAGGGATGATTACAAGTTGAATGATGGCTGTGAGGGGCGGGGCCCGAGAACGGATCTCCTCATTTAGCTCAGCACATTAAGAGAATAATGAATTGTAGTATAGACCGCAGCAATCAGGGAAAGGATTTTTCCATGGTTTGACGGCAAAGCAAAGCGGCCCGTGTGTATGGAACTACATGCGCTACCCTCTCGCTCTTCTGTGGCGCTTTTCCGCTGAAGTCTTCACAATTAATTTTTCGAAATTCTTCCACTAAATTAAGTTGTTTACCAGCAACGCAAGTCATTCATTTTACACGTCCATTATGTGTTACTTGGGGGGAAGTCAACTGGAACAAAGTACCACAGGATTCATATTTGTTGAAAATGCGAAGGAAGACGAAAACGAAAAAAAAAGTGTTCTTGTAGATTGGACTGGATTATGGCGTGGAGGTGGGGAGATGTTGTCGACTTTGTTTCAGTTTTTACTTAACACAGATGCTTTGTTGTCTTGTCCGGTTTCGGGATGATGGGGATAAGGATAATACCGTGATTTATTAATCCCAAACATTGCATACGTTGTGAAAACTTGGCTAGAGAAAGGATTTTCTTTTATTGGAAAACAATATCACGCAACTAATGTATGTTGAGTTGAGTGTTTATTTAATATTTGTACTGCAATAGTCAGCATTTATGTACTATGAGGCTTCGCTCTTTAGGGAAAGCCATCCTCAATAAAAGAGATGAAAGTCTGTAATGTCTTCAAACTAGTACTCCTATATACCCTCGAGGAGAACAGACATCCCTGGGCATCCCTCATAACGTCCCGGTGAACGTCTGAAGCATTTCCGGAACACCAAAAACCAACGCAACTTTTCAGTCCAAAATTCAAACAAATCCTGTAAAAGGTCAACGAATATCAAGTCAGGGCCCATCATCTTTTCACGACTCTGAACCTGCAATTGATAGTTTCATCGCCTTGAGCTCAAACTGCTTGAGTTTATCACGTAACGATCTATCTATTTGGAACGTGTACCGGATTGGGACAAACAGATCCACTATCATGGAATCTTTTTCATCTTTTGAAGGAGCAGATAGTGCATAGGGCAGGCGTTGCAATTCAACAGGACATTATATAGATATGTATATCAGCAGATGGTCCCGAAGTGTCGACGAAAACAAGACAAACACCGTCTAGGATAGAATTTCACTGCTGATCACTAAAGTTTTAAAGTACACAATAGGGGTTTGCATTTCAGTTCAGTTCAGAGAGCACTCAGTGTAGTTCACATCTGTTTACTGAACCAGTTCGTTCTTTTAGTCCTGTTTAGTTCACTGCCTAGAAATTCAGTCTTATGCGATTCCGACACATACATGTGTGAAATTCCCTTCGCACCACAACGATGAGCACGTGCTTCTCTGTTATATCTTAAACAATAAGAACCTTTGCAAAGCAAATAGCACTTAATTTAGTTCAGTCATTGTCACTGAGTATACCTGAGCTCGCTCAACTACTGAACTAAATGAACTGTTAAATAACTGTACTTAATGAACTACAAATAGAAATAAACAACTTAACTAAATGAACGAAAATAAAATGACATTGGTAACTAGTTCACTTAGCTCATTTGTTAGAGTTCTTTTTTGAACCAGTTCGTTTGTGAACTACACAATGCTAGCTCATTTTCATAAATAAAAAAATATTTATTTATAATGTAATATTTACAGCCACACGTCTATTGGACCCGTGTTGTTACACGAATGGAAGGGACCTACTGTTTAATGCCGTATCCGAAGGGTGATTTGGTATTGGAGAAGGTTTCTCATGACAGTTGTACTCTCAGATGCTTGCCAGATTCTCGCGAGCGGTGGAGCAGTGAAAGAACTTTTGTATAGGGATTAAAGTGGAACACGGTGCTGGGTACGTAGTCCAACACACTAACTGAGCCAGTAGTTCAAGATGCATCGACTACATCAATTAAGTGGATAAAGACGGTTGGTTGCCCATATTATGTTGCAGTTATGACACTTGTCTTTGAAATTTGTATTATTAATTGGTAGATATGGACTTCATATGTATGTATGTACATATATGGCCACGTGATACACAGAAAGGACTGTGTCTACTATATTAGACCTTCGTCATACTTTACTCAATATGTCGAAAACTATTGGCTATCAGAACCTTGTGAAACCTACGTACAATGACGAACAAGTCAAGAAATTAAATTGAACTTTGTATATTCAAGACTAAGATCAGAAACGAGGATCTCATTAGGAAAAGCATCCGGCGCCAACTTATTTCGTTTTGATCGATGGTATACACTCCATCGGTATTCAAAGATCGAACTTGCGAATGTAGATTCGGACAAGTGAATGTTGTGTCGACCCAGACTTCCATCAACATCAAGGATCAAGCAAAGCAGAAAAATTACAGCAATGCTACCAAAATTTATAATCCGATTCATTCATGTCTTACAAGACTAGATGACTTAAAAGCCATCTAACTTCATCTTAACTCTTCAAAGGCCCATAGATGGTTATAACCACAACCCGAACCCCATTAACCAAACTTACCTCATTTTATCTACAATCACCGACGCAAGATGGAATGAATTGTAACGAAATTAGCGATGCAACTATAGCTTTAAAAGACTAGGACCATATCATGAAAATCCTCATCATCACAAAAAAAATTGCATTCAACAATTAACCGGGTTTCCTTGAAAATTAGCGTCATCCCAAGATTGTAAGATGATGTCTAGCTTCCTTGATTTGTTTTGAAGGCATTCGCACCAATTAAATCCCATTGCAGGTTCAGATTCTGACTAGAGATTGTTTTTTTTTTTTTTTTTTGTGCTCGGGCGTTTTTATTATAATAATACTCTCAGACGTTTGTCAGAGGTTTAGAACCGTTATAAATGGTATTTGTCTGTGAATTATTCCCCCAACTCCCACTCAATTTTCGGATCCAGCAACCACTGATATAGGGCGCTCAGTGACTTGCTCAAGCACTAAAAGGAACGAGGGACTTCGCACAAGTAGTACAATAAACTAAATTCGACTCTAAGAAGTCTGGCATGACCGCAGTCCTTATCTAACTGCCTCCAGACACACACCAAGTAAGTTGAAGTCTCCTTCCATGTACATGTACGCAGTGTGTTATCAAAAGACTTCCGTAAATTTCTTGCCAAAGGTAGCCATCTAGCCAACACCAACCTCACGAGCGTTAAGAGAGAAACCATTTATTCGACTTGGCATATTTTGACTATCCATTCCTTTATAATTCACTTTTCTGTAGATCTGTGTAACGACGCTCTTTGACGCTGACTGAGTTGGCAGCACTTGGGATGTATGAAGTATGATTTCATCGATTTCATGTGTCAAAGCTTATGATACAGCCTCGTTCTTTATTATAATAATCCGATGCCACACTACGCTGTTGTTTCCTCTGTCTCAGACAAGGCACAGATGTAGCCTAGGGTTCTGATTGCCATAAAAGTGGATCTGGTCAGTAAGCTGGGGCTCGGTGAAGTTTTCCACTTCCTAAGTATAGTCATTTGATTTGTTTACAAGGTTAATTAGAGCCTCATCAGTCGTAATAGCAGGTATTTTTCTCCAGCAAAGGGTTAATTTCAATGACTTTTGACATCTTATTATCACAACTACCTAATGACTTTTTCATTACATCTGTCAAAGTGACAGAAACAGAAATGGCTGACAATTTAATTTAATACCCGTAAACCTTACTCAGTACATCAGTACGACTATATGCATCAGCAATTATTTAAGCCTCCGATTGAACCATAGGTTTGTAAACATTGCTCACAGAATCCAGAACTGTTGACATTAACCTATCACCCATCGGTAAATTATTTGCTCATTTACAGTTTACACTGCGTCGCTGTTCAAGTTAAATACAGCAGCCTCTGCTCACCTCAGAGTTCAAAGATGGACTGCCCTCACATTACTCTCAGCAAATGCCAGACTAAGAGAAAAAAAACAAAACCGAAACCGAAACCACTGCTTTAATGGCAGCACTTAGATGCCAAGCAGTACTGGCACAAGATTACAGAGGATTAGCTGAATCGTTTCACTTCGCAAGACAGCATCGACGTCATAAACACGTACCGAGCACACGCAGCAATCAACAAAGTAGGCACACATGTGCATTAATCAACTCTCTGCCACAAGGTACTAAATTAAGGTGGAACTGTAATCAATTAGTGATTGCATTTCAAGTGTAATCTACTGTAGTGCTTCATTACGCATACAAATCATCTTGTTTATTTATGCTCCTCGAAGTGGGTTTCGAGCATTTGCAAAATGGTGGCGAACGGACTCATGGGTTTAATGATACATACCCGTACTCGTATACCGTATGTTGCATCGGTACAGTTGGTTTCTGTAATTTATATTTAATACACCCATGGGTGTATTTCGGCCATTAGACGTCGGCTTTGCTTAAGTGTATGAGTAACCGAGCAAGTTTCATTGCCCAAAATTTTGGTCGTAAAATTTTGGTTTTAAAGCGACCATGACTCACATATTGTCCTCGGGGATGGAGGCGGTTTCAACACGAGTACCATGTTATGATACGGTTACTCAAACTTACGGTCTACATGCATACTTAATACTGTGATTTCAAATGTCAATACGTAGTTCCTTACCCTGCTAAATGAAAGTGGTTAAAATTGTTTTCTTGGTTTAAGTACCTATTTTGTGGTTCGGGACGAAAACACAAGTCTTAACCGTCCTTTCCTGCTATGTAAGTATTTTAAGTCGGATATTCACTTTATTTTCATTATCTTGGTAGTAATGTTGTTATTTTTATTCTTTTAACTTTGAGCGAAGCATATTCTGTTAAATCTCATTATGAAAGTGTTAGGAGTATTAACTCTTCCAGTTTAAGATAGAAATCGGTTGCAAGAAACCTTTTGAGATACAAGGGTTGCAACATCGTTCTGAAAGCATAATATATGATACCCTATCCTAATCAAGATACGTATATCTAATATTCCATGTCCGTCCATCCGACCGTTCTCTACAATTCGTTCATACTATATTAGATTTAGCCACGCCCACTTTTTGCGGACGGTTTCATAAAAACACTGATTCTTATGAAATTTTGAATGTAATATCCATAAACAGTCGAAGATTTCGGTGAAATTCAACAAAACCACGCCACGCCCACTTCACAAGAGTTACATAGAAAGGAGGATGGGGTTTCACACGATAGGTTCCAGACGGATTGAAACATTTCTGTATGTTTAAAACGAATATTCCGCTTAGGTAACACTACCTATAGTTAGACGTGTTAGTTAGGAAAGTGAAGCAGCTGCAGTTGGAGCCTGGGATTCCTCCCCTTTTCCTATGACTGCACTTTTATTGTAAAGGGTGACCAGATAGCACTGATGCTCTTTCCAATTATTATGTTTCAACAGCTGTCAAAGTTACCGATGACATCTAGCTGTCAAAATATTCAGTAAAATTTGCCATTTCATCGTGCATCGTTTCACGCTTGTCAAACGTTTAAATATTATCGAAATTCCGTCTTCGTCGTAAATATGCAACGTGAATTACGTGGTGAAGTAGGTCATCATAATGGCTTAAGTGTGCAGGCAATTCGTCACACCGTCGAAGAATTGAGCATGAGTACTCTTTTGGCCCTTAAACTGGCTGATTGGTGGGAAATAATTATTGAATTATCAAAAAAGTTATCCAAACAAAACCTGACAATGGCCAACACCGCCCTTGTTGGTTCTACCGCCCTAGCTCTTCTTAAACACAATATAGAGAAAACCTTCATGAGATCAGCTAACGATATATAAAACGCACTGCCATCTAGTTGTGTCTTCAGAAAACAAAATTTGATATCGCCACAACCAAACAAATCCTGCCGCTTAACAGACACAGCGTAGCACTCTTCACGGGGATCATTACCGGTCACAACATCATGGTGCCCCACCGTAGTCGAATGCGAATAGAAATTGATGATAACTCCTGTGGCTGTGGCGACATGGATGCAGGGAAATACATATATCTTTCACTTCCTCTGCAAAGCCCTCGTCTATGCGGAGTATAAAGAACGTCCCTCGGTTAATACCTACTAGGAGAACAGGAAAGCTATCATCAACCATTCAAAAATTTATAACACCTTTGGGTTGCTTCAGGGAGGCCATGTACCGACCCCAAACACTGTTGTTGTTTTATTTAAATTTCTTTCCCATCGTTCTTATCTGGTCACCCTGTACAAGACAAGCCAATCTTTTGCAACACCTAGAAATAGGTACTTGACTAGATAGTAGGCGTCGTGCCTCAATTGGTGAATCCGTTGGACTAGGAAGGAAGGGGTTCCAGGTTCAATCCACAAACAACACCTAAATTGTCTTTCCCGACCCGAACTCTTGCGAATGTCTCACAAACGTCTGAGTACAACTGTCGTGAGAAAGAATCTCATTTTCCAAATTGCCCTTCCAAAACGGAATTAAATAGTAAAGAATATCACGCTTTTCGTGTTGAATAGTTGTGAGAAGCTAGGCCCTGGATACTACATTGGTAAAAAATTATTTTTTTAAAGATCGGTAGACGAATCGAAAATGGAATGTGGAGTTGGAGCGATCAGCAGTATCGCATCCTACTTTGTTTCACGACGAATTACATGCCATTGAGATCTGTACTTAGTTTAAAGTTTAAAAAGGTTTCAACAGTGCTAGACTACACATTTTCACAGGAAGTCTGGTATGCCAGTCAAGTGTGGTTACGATACATCAAACTTGGTTAGATTTGCGGTGACTTGACAATTGTTTTTATGAAGCCCCTATCTGCAACTTATGTAAGAAATTCAAATCTATAAAGCTGCACAACATTCATCGTCCTTAATAGGAACAATGTACATATTTCAGGAGCACCGCAGATTGTTCGAATATAAGACTGGTAGTCATTTACATTTTAGGGTTGTTATACCAAAACTACGCCTGGACACCCTGCAGATACCCACGCATCTTTAAGATCCACTTTCAGAAACTTCTCCTGTTCAAAGTTTAATCCTCAAGACCGATTTAATTTTTAAGAACGCTGGCAAATGTTGAGTACCGCCTTTGGACGAGATGCGAGTACTTAAAGTAAGATTTTCCATGTCACTCGTAATTCCCTAAGCAGTTGCCTTACATAAACTACCCTCTCGTTAAGTACACCAAAAAGCAAGAAGCTTACAATTTTTTTCTTCTGACAAGTAGTTAACTCTAAGGGGTCGTTTGCGGCAGCAGATAAAGATATTTTGCCTACAAAATCAAACCGCGGAACGCTTAAAAAAATTCCTGGCAAATTGTCTGTATTTTATAATATATAGAAGTATCCGTACTTTTTGCGCGAGCAAAGTTACAAAACTGTTTTTGCAGGATTTCCTTAATGTGGGCTTTCATAAAACAACCAACCACATGGTTTCGTTTAATTATTCCCACTGGTGGAGGAGCGAAAGTAAACGAAACTTCACAATGCGTTTTGTTTGGAAATCAAGATGAACACAATAAGAGAATTTGAAATTACTTTAGAAATTCATTTGGAGTTTTGGAACGTAGGTGGTAGCTACATAGATACATTTGTATGTAGGTAGGTACATTATATTTTTTAATGGGAATGAACCTTCACACGCTTGTACGTATGGAGAATGCCTGTGAAGAATGGGAAGTTGGAAGCGAATTCAATTTGTTATGCAAATGAAAAAAACGTGCGAGGAGTCTAAGATAGTCCTGATTAATATTGCAGATGCAGTTTGTTTAAACACCTTTTCTGGTGTGGCATTGTAAGACCAATTTTCGGCGAACGAAATTCAGTACCAGGTAAAGAACAATTGCATGTTTTCGGAGCCCTCAGGCTACGTGCTACTACGTACTACTACACATTTCACCATAAACTCTAGTCCTGCGAACGCACAAGGAATAGATGGAAATTAAATTACTGCAGAGTGTCTAAGTGAATGTATGAGCTACTTGTCATGAAATCAGCGGATACTAAGTAAGATGATAAGATTAGGAAGTCCACAGGAGGACGTCCAGAAGGAAATTGACCTCCTTGCACACTGCAAAAGCAATTCTTAGGTTCATGCTTGAAAACTTAGACAGAAGATACAGTGGTGTCCAAAGTGTTTCGGACACTTTTGTTCTTGCTTTCTGTACAATATAAGTTTTCTCATTTTGATAATTACGGCCTCTCGTTTCGCTTGTTTCTTCTTTTTACAGTGACTATAAATTCTCAAGTCGGGAGAATGGATACGGCTACACACGCATCGAGGTCTTTAGTCTGCCGGAGTCCCTAAAACAGTAGCATTTGCCGTAAGGCAGCAATACTGACTGTAGATTATCTTTATACTGAACAAGGACCCTTAACTTTATATACAGAACTCCAAACCTTCATGGAAGCCCCACTAGGTTGGAATGTAGGTCGAACCTTTTTCTGGGTTAAAACGTGAGTCCTTTTTGGATTTTACTGTTCATGCCCAGTATTCTGTTGTTTTAAACAGCTCGATATGGCTATTATGTGTGCAAGCTAACATCATTTAAATGTCCATCACGAGCAAGTCTACAAGGTCTCATAGGAGCATCAAAGATTTTCAGGACTTCAGCATTAAGTTCATCACTTTTGGTCCGAAAATTTTCCTGACAGGTTGCCCAGGTCTTCGAATTGGCATTCAGCGAGGCCCAGTATTCGCAAAGGAAGAGATCTACTGCATCACCACAGCCTCTACTCTAGAGGTCTTCCGTCTCTACTCGCATTCGACTACGGCGGGTTGCCATGAAGCCTGGTGGCCGGTAAGGATCTCCGTGAAGAGTGCTAAGTTGGGTCTGTTAAGCGCCAGGATTTGCTTGCTTTTGGCTATATTATAGTTTGTCCAGAGTTTTCTGGAGACACGATAAGATGGGAATTCGTTCCACCTCCTTTAGTCAATCTCACGAAGGTTTTCACTATATTGCGTTCAACAAGAGCTAGGGGCGGTAGAAGGCAGATGTCGACCATTGTCAGGTCCTTTCTGGACCCTTGCTGATTCGTTCGCTAGTTCATTCCGTTGGATACCGCTGTGTCCTAATGGAGTGAGGCGTCGTGGTTTGCTGTGAGTTCTGTACTTCATTCTTGAACCAGTTTTGATTTGACGACTGTGGATAAAATTGTCTTCATGGTGCCTTGACTGTCAATATAGATGACGATCGGGTAGTTTCGTGTTAGTACTTCCGCTTTGAAGTGGTTCGGAAGTCGCGAATAGCAAGCAATTTCCGACTCAAATGAATATATGCCAGAGCCTATTTCGTCGTCAGTTTTTGACACGTCCGTGAAAATCGAGATATTATCAGGATGTACCATTGGGGGTACCATTGTTGTGACGATTAGGCTGAAGTCATAGGATCTGTTCGCAAGTGTCGCCCTCTCTCTACAGGTTAAATTGCTTCAAGAGTAGGGACCTCTTTGTAGCCCTTTTTTTCTAAATGTAGGTCTAGCGGCCTGGAAATGAAAATGATCGCAGTACGCAGCACGGAAAATACGTACATATATATGTTTCTCAGACAAAAATTGGTAAAATGATTGGCGGCTATTTGCGAACCTGACGAGATCTGGCATTTGGTTAAACATAGCTGTACACCTTGTAAATTAGGTGTGTCACTGACCATTTTTCTATGGCACCACTGCAATTACTTTTAAAAATATCGAAAAGTTTTAAAAAGTGGGCGTGACCGGTTCAGAATGCCTTCATACATTCATTTTAAGGCCAATTTCCAAATTCTTCTTCTTCTTAGGTGGCGCCACAGTTCAGGGTGAACCTGGGCCTCAACCAACAAGCCTCTCCAGTTAGCCCAAGCCGGTTGAGACCCCTTCTACTTGTGCGCGCTTCGTAAGGCGAGGTCTTCCTCTACTGCGTTGTCCCTCCGGGTTTGATTCGAAGACTCTACGGGCCAGAGCATTGGTGTCAATTCGCTCTACATGTCCCAGCCATCTTAAACGACTGATGCGCATTTTTCTGACCAGGTCGATGTCGCGAGTTCGTCATTGAATCTTCTCCTTCAAAGCCCGTCAACGCAAACTGGACCGAGAATTAGACGAAGAATCTTTCTCTCGAAGCGACTGAGGATCTCTTAATCTGCTTTAGATGATCACACCGAGACCTTTGATGTCAAAAAAGGATTTAGACAAGGTGACACGCTGTCATGTGATTTTTTAACATCGTACTTGAAAGAATTGTGCGAAACTCACAAGTCAACACCAGAGGCACAATCTTTCAAAAGTCCGTGCAACTTCTAGCGTACGCCGATGACATTGACATTGAAATGGAAGTTTCCAAGATTTAGCGGTAAACGAGGGCAAAATAAAGTATGTATACGCTGTCAACGAGAAGATCGTCACAGTCGACCGCTACAACTTTGAGGTAGTAAGGGACTTCATCTACCTCGACTCTGCCATAACCTCTGAAAACACCGAGTTAGCAGAAATAAGACGAATAATAACTCTTGCCAATAGGTGTTTCTTTGGGCTAAGAAGGCAATTGAATAGCAGAGCCCTATCCCGAAAAACTAAGGAGACTCTTTGTAAGACCCTGGTCAATTTCCAAATAAATATTCAAAATATAGCTGAAATTTAAAATCACCATTATTCATATGCCTCGAGGTGTACTCTCACAGACTCTATCTATTAAGAGACATCTATCCAACCGCTTAGACCATAGTCGATGACAGAAATAGACCGAATTGGCTGATGTCCACTTCTCTACTTTACTACTGTCAAGTTCGAAAATTTTAGGAAACTAGAGTTGTCGTTACAAGTAAAAATATATTTCGGGTTAAGGCACCATCGATAGGATAAGTTATGTCCTGTATTGTAACGCCTGCACGAGTCAGCCCATAAATCCGGAGATATTACGCAAATTTTGTGATCAATCTTGATCCTGAGGTCTTCTCAAATCTCAAATCACTAACCCTATGGCATAGACCATCCACTTAACATAGTCTGAACTCAAGTAGTAATAGTCCATTTCAAACTTCGACTTTAATAACTCGAACTTGTTTGGCCATCTATGCGGCATGTGGTACCGTGTTGCTGAAGCCACATCTACTCACAAAAATAGTCAGTCAATATGGCTTGTTAGCATTCTCCATTTGGTATCCAGTATCATTTTGGCTGTAATGACATTTTGTAAATAGTTTCCGTTTGCTGATTTATTTTGATGCAAACATTTTTCTTAATGAAGTCGTTAAACAGAAATAGGTTTCATTACTTGGAATTATTTTCCTAAGGAACAAAATTTGTACTATTTACAAACGTTGTTGAAGGGTGCATTAAATAACCATCTTATGATACAAAACAAGCTGCATCCGTTCCAATGGACAAACCGTTCATGTTTAAACTCACTTCATAACACAGCAGCCAGGCTATTGAATTTCCTCTTTTAAAAACATTAACGACTCGAGTATTCTATTAACTTTGACATTTAACACCCAAAGTATATCGTTAACACCGTGTCTTATAGATTGTCTTCCATTTGCATGTTCTGTATAAGAGCAGAAGACCATTATTAAATTAAAAACATTTCACTTGAAAAGGTGAGAGTCCAGGATTAAGATAACAACGCCGTATCCAATGCCATTCAATTTTAAGGCCAAAACAATCTCATTAACCCCTAACACCTCTTTGATAGCCTATTATTTGCAAAAGACATAAACTGAACTACAATGACTGCTGAATTATATTCCATAAAATAGCTTTTAATTGAACTTCCTACATAGCATGACAAAGCGATCATCTCCTCGCATAGTAATGAGTATTTGAATTTATTGAGGCAAATTAATCGGTTGGGCGAAATTACTTTATCAAAAGTTTCAGGTTTCGCCTTTTCACTTAAGTTTAGGGTTGAATTGTTATAATTGTTCCTGTAATTACTCAAAAGACCTACCAATTTGTGTTACTGTGAAATTAAAACAAAAACAGCCTCACTTCCCCAGGAGGCAAGAGGAGAAAACAAAAACAGAAAAAACCCATCATACTGTGTCTTCATGCAAAGCCCATTTAATGGAACATAAAATGATGCAAAGCATCCCTGGGCAAATATAAAATATGGATTGTCTAATAGTTGTCATGGCCATAACACCCTGCTTCACCCGAAAAAGGACGCAATTCGGGATGCCATCCTTATGAACGTACTTTTTCTGAAAGATTTATTAGGAGTAATGTAGTACGTGTTGTGAGGGCCTATCCTCACCACACTGGGTTAAATAATCGTTCCCAACGATATAGTCACCTCATAAAATACACACAGAATGTCATTTCGGAGATATAAAACATAAGCAACAGCATTCAATACACCCTCGTAGAGGCTATGTACGCATAGATACATGTATCTATTGTCGGGAAGAGGAACAAATTGTCCTTAGATGCGGAGAGGATAGCAACTTTTACAAAGCCAGTATGGTCGGCTACTTAGGGGGTATTATCCAACGAACTTTCAGGATCAAAAATTAGGTTTCTTTTGAAAACAAGTCGTAATGAGTAAAGACTACAACAGCTCACATGGTGGGATAAAGTTTTCCAGTGCGAGTAACTTTATAAGTTGCTTAAAAGATAGACAGCCGGGCACAACTCATGCAACAAGATTGTTGTCGAGCTGATGTTAAGTTGCAACAACCGCAGATGGTTCAATTAGAGAAGGTCATGTCCTGGCAGACGACTTTAGAGTGCAACATGGATACAGACAGAATTTCGTCTCGTTTAATTTATTTCTTGGTGTGAGGGGGGATATCAATGTTCGTACTTTTAATGCATGTTACGTGACGCAGGGAAATAATGGACTTAAGATCCTAAAAGAACGCATAGTCGAATGAGGTTATGTTTGGGAAGATTTTCTTGGATTTCTTGAACAGTAGCAGGCAAGAAAGTACTCTATTTCAGGAATAATTTAAACAGAGAGAGGCTTACAAATTCCATCAGAACACATATCTAAGTCAACCGAACTTGAAGAGTGATTCTGTGTCAGTCTACATTAGCGAGAAACACCTTCTTTAATTCGCTATTACACCCTGTTAAGACTAAAAGGGCTGATAGCGCTTGACTACCAGTTTTCATTCTGAAACGAACAATTGAAACGTTGCCAAGTGAAAAAAAGTCGAATAGAGACACAAAATCTGGAATCAGTGCGGTCTACAAGAACTCCTCGACTATTCTGCTTAGGTTAGGTTAAAAGTTTTGCGGGTTAAGAGAGACTTGCATCCGGCAGACTTAGATCAATGTAGATTCGTTGTGATGCCTTAGGGGTTACCTCCCATACTATAGAACATATGCAAACCTATAAATCTTCAAGCCATCCCGAGCAGTTTACGACTTTATGGAAGTCTGGCTAAGTTCTTCTAAGTTTTTGCAGAATGGTGGGCAGCGGCAAAGAAAGTGTGGAGTACCCTCATTCGCATGTTCGTCACAACAGCCTCTTTCTGTGATATTTCAACATATTATGTCCGCTAATTATGTACACTCACAAGAGAGGGGAAGGGTTTTTTATTCCTTGTAAGATTCTGTTGGTTTTGTGTAGTCGTAACACAGGAGTGTACCCTGCAACGTCTATCATGTTTTCTTCCCAATCCAGTCTAACCCACTCATCATGGTGGAATGTTTACTGTAGTCTCTGCCTCGTTTAGTTCACGATCCTCTTCTCGTCAATTCATCCGCAATTTCATTTCCTAGCACACCTTTGTGTCCGGAGATCCAGCAAATTCGTACATTGTGTTGCGCGCTTGGGTGTCAATGCCGTCATTGCAGTCTGTTTAGCAGCTGTTGCCACTGCCAGGACACTCATTCAGCTTGGACAACACTTCTGCAGTCACAGGATCTGATCGAACTGAACATTTCAAGAATTTTTAATGGTGTTCTACGTTTTAACCGTCGAATTATGTAATCTCTGTATAGGTATAGGATTGCCCGAATATTATTGTAGAATCTGGGGGTTTCTAGCTCTCAGCTTGGCTTGTCGAAGAGCACTCCTTGCGAAGAATTGTTGTGCAATTTGGTCTTACTGCTGCCGTATAAAGCCACATCATGATTTTGGATCCAGATTTTACCGAATATCCTCCAGGCATAGTATACTACATATCATTGCTCTATTCGCCCTTTCCTTCAACTAATGACATTTTTAATACCAATATTGTCCTTTTAGTGGTAAAGAGGATCACTTCTGTCTTCTGTGGATTAATCAGTGGATTCTTAGTCCTTCAGACCTTAGTCCACGATCCTAACGACCCTAAGTAGGTAGTGTTCTGCCGAACTATTCTGGTCAAGTTGATTATGCTTCAACAGCCCTAAATCTTCAAAAAGTCAAAAAGATCGGGTCGGTAACGATTTGTTGAGAAAACTGAAGACTCCTAGTCTCAGTTCAGTCTATGAAATATCTTTGTAACAAGTAACACATAAAACACAAGTTTAAGGATAGAAAAGTATTGAGCGATGACTCCTTCTATGAGTACGGTTGCATAGAGGTCGGATTTAGACTGAACTCAGTTTAAGCAAGACCAATTGGTGTACTGGGAAAAATGTGTACTCTCTAAATTACCAGTTGTTAGTTGGTACAAATAACACCCTTGCCAAGTCAGAAAATTAGATCTTTTTGAACAGAAAGTGGGTATATCCTTGATGCTCTTCTAAGAAGGATCACAAATACGTTTAAATAAAACTGAATTAAGAAATCGTTGGAGGGATACTTCCCTTCACGATTTCTGAAAAGTAATCATAGATCTTAGACTCAACGGCAAGAAGCTTTACTCAGTCGTGTTTGTTTAGAGTGGCGCTCGATGAGGGTCCACCGTCAAAGATTCATTGTGCAGCCGTTAACAGGTGACACATCGGAAGGAATCTTCTTCCACGTGCTAATTTTTTTCGTGTTTCGGTTTTATGACATACAAAACCGAACCGAACTTTACAAGTTGAGTCAAAATAAATAACTAATCATGAAGCAAAGAAAAGCTTCTATTCGGCTATGTTCGAAAGCTTAAAGTTCCAAATGTACTTCTGTACCATTGTGTAGCGTCGTCAGTCAAAGAATCAGAGTGTGAGCCTACATCTTGAATTTATTACCAGAAGAAGGCTTGACATAAAGTTCAGTATCCCTTCTTAACATTGATTAACTCAAAGCCTTTGGAACAACTTAACAGCATACCACGTCTTTGAATGCGAATCAATGACTTCGATAATGCGCTAATAACATGCCAACAACATCGAATGTAAAAATGCTGTCAACATACCATCAGAAACGCCAAGATTGATGTCAACGGACAAGGGCTGCTCGCCTAATCTACAAACTAAAGAGATGAAAAAGAGGACCGAAAGCAAAGAGAATGATCCAGAACTCCAAGCAGTTTAAAAGAATGTATCAGGGCAATAGAACAAGTTCTGAAACCTCCAGTAACCTTGTGGCACAATAGGCGCTAAGAAAGTGGTCTTCCGCAGACTGTACCACAGTGATAAGAACCAACAACTGGGTATCGGACTGAGTGAGCAATTCGAGCCAAAACTTCAATCTACTACACTATGTACAGGGTGGGCCAAATACAAGTTTTTTTTTTAAAATGCAATAAAATGAACAAAAACAGCATACATCCCCATATTTTTCGGGCTGTAGCTCGAGGATTGGTTGGATGATATTGGCCTTAAGTACTAGAACCATGCCCGGATTGTTGGCATTACATTGGTCGTCCAAATTCGTGTCTTCAATTTCCAGCCTCATTTGCGGAGAAAAATGGTCCAATGATGCCACCACTCCAAAATCCGCACCAAACTGTCACTCTTTGTGGATGCATCGGCTTGTCGACAATAACATGGAACTTTGTTTGTTAACGTAGCCGCCGAGATGAAAATGCGCCTCGTCAGAAAAGATGATTTTTCGCCCAAAATCGTTGTCCAATTCAAGCTGCTCTAAGGCCCAAACTGAGTGGTCGGGACATTCTTCATATTTGAAGGAATTACTGTTCTGATGATATCTGGAAGATTCCATAATATACTGTTAAGCCATTTTATTCAATCCCTGATACTGTATCTTATTCCCCATAATTTACAACACTCATCGGGGTGATCAACCAGTTGCGGTTCTTCGCAGCAAGAGTAGTACATTGCGTTTAAACTTCAGGCTTGGAACTGACATGTGTGATTCCTTCCACTATTTGTGGAATTGGGAGCTGTCGGTAGAACAATTACTAGGTAAAGGACTTTCAGACTCTTGCTACCACGTCCTTTTGTTGTTTAGTTATCGCTCTTTCACATGTCTTGGTTTAAGTTATTTAGAGCAGACTACGAGCCAATTACAATTCCAGGGAACCTTCACGGTTTACACTCATTTACTATTCAATTTAATTCAGTTTATTGATACAAAACATTTGTACATTATGGCATGGTTGGCTGGTTGGTTTAGATCGGCACTAGGTGTAAGGTGGGTGGATCACCCTCTCACTCTAGGAACCATTCGCTCCTTTGAATAAAGGAGCTTATCTCTGCCCAGGAGATCGTTAAAACTGTACTCACCTAGTGTAGCTTTCCTAATGTTGACTGGTCTCCTCTTCCTTACATCCCCAAAACGCGAAATAACTCGTCCAGGAAATTAGTTTTCCAATTAAGGTCACATCTCGTATTGTGTGATATGTTTGTATGTGTCATCGTCTTGTTGAAACCACATGTCTTCCATATCAGCATCTTTGAGGCCAACAAAATTGGTTTACCATTGGTTATAGCGATTAGAATTGACGGTGATGGTTACATCTTCCTCATTTTCGAAGATGTATGGACCAGTGACATCACCAAGCCACATTACATACTATACAGTGCAGTTCGATGATGGCTAGACCTTAAGACATCTGTAGCAGAACCAGTCTGTTCAATTTTTCAACCAAAAAATGTATGAAAAAAAGGGTATTGTATAGCCCACAAAAACCAGATACCCACAATCTAGGCATATCCTCCTCCCATCACATATCTCAAGCTAGAAATTTTGTTTCCCTGCAAAGAATATGACGTATAGACGATTGTGTCCACAGTTCGGTTTGACGTATGTGATTGAAACAGGGATGTCAAATACGGACCACGAATTGGATGACCCTGTACTTCTAGATAAAGCTGGCCTAATCTGGATCCCTTGCTCTCTCTGGTTGCACACAAGAAGGCCTAATATCAGATCAATAGCATGTGTCCTCATAGGACACTCTACCATAGTAAAACAAGCTAACAATCTAGACCTACTTCTATAGAAGATGCATGGATGGCATTTTCTTTCATCGAAAATTGTAAAACATTTATTGAACGAAAGATGAAAAGGAACCTTCTATGGGCTTAGTAGTTTCCATAGTCTTTTCAACTTTGTCGACCTGGCAATCATTATAATCTCCATATATTGATTACCTTGACATACAAATGTACGTAGGAATGTTTGTTCTATAGGCAAATGAGTCCTCTAACTGCAACATAACACAACAGAGAGAGGAATACGTTTTACAGTCCCATCCCTGCTTCGTCCCAGGATGATACCAGGCAAATTAATGAGGACAGTATGACATCCAATATGTGGGTTTCCTATTGTACTCATTAGCCAACTTATACATACATATGTCCGTAATGGCGTTATTAGAGAAACAATACAAACACAAACAGACGACCCATAGCCATAGCCATAGCCATAGCCCCATACGCACAATGCAAAGTAAAAGAAAATCTATTTGACAAAGTTGATTTGCTGAATCAGGATGAATCGTGCTGAAAAAAAGGTATTGGAAATTCGAAACCGTTATCCATATTGAAAGTTTCGTTAAGCAATAACGAACAACCCCTCGGCACAAGATATCCATAAAACATGAGATGAATAACCAAATACGAAACCAATACAATAACGCTCTGGCTGGTGGCGTATCAATTGCAGGAGCAACAACTGCTGCCATTCGCTCTTATTCCAGCGAACACTATTCCAAGGGTGTACGAGTTTGTATATTTCTCCTGGGAGCCGGGTCGACTGCAAATAATTTCAACGTAACACGACGTTCCGATACAGTTCAGTAAAACGAGTACATTTTTCTTACGCAGTAGTTTACCTGTTAATATAATGAAAACTTTGGAACACAGTCAAACAGCTGTACAGGGTGAGCACAAATAAATTCCCAGATGTTATTTGCTAATGAATTTTAATGAAAACAAGTAGATTTTTCCATGTGTTTGTCGTTAGAAATGTCTGCCATTGTATAGTAAGTGGTAATAATAGTGGGTGAGTTGGTCCATGTTTAAGAAATTATGTTGATTATCTGCAGAACCTTGTCCTCGTAAAAGTCTTTGATGCTGTAGAACCAGCTAGTCAAAGTCACCAAATACCCAGATTCTGGTCCTTTATTTCGGTCTCTATAGCACAGTACTGGACAGTCACTTTGATGGCTTTGGCTATCTAAAGAGTATAGCACGTTAAAATTGTACCTACTTTATCTCACTTTTCATGCATGTTGATAACCAAGCAAGTATACAATGACTCTGAAAACCATAGGGCATACCAATTATCCAGAGAAGAGTCCGCAATACCCTTCCCAAGATCTTGATTGCACTGCACAGAGGAATAGGAATAAAGTCTCTCGCCAACAGCCAACACATGCTGGTGATGATGAAGTGCACGCATCGTTGCCAAGCAAAGCTAATGGAAATGGGAGAACATGGAATGACTGCATCGCTAAGCTAATAGCAGATTGTCCCAAGTTACGAAAGCGTCAGTAACGAGCAAGCCAAATGCGAAAAGAAGACTTGAAAGAGAAACGGGAATGAATCGTCCAGAAAAGACCTCCAAAATAACTCGTAGGCAAGCGACTATAAGATAGGACATGTCAACCTTTATGAATATTACAGTCAGCACTCTCTTTCCAAGTATATAACACCCGTCACAACTGCAGTCCTGGAAACAGCGGGCTCCATGAAGAGCAATAAGGCACCAGGAATGGACAGGATGAAAAATTTCGACCTGAAGCCATTAAAACTCAACTAAGTTTGACAGAAGAAAACTCTGCAATGGAAACGACAGAAGCTGGTATCCTGTGCACACTGGATGTAGTACTGAAAGTGCTGGACATTTTTCACAGGCTTGCCCAGTAGAAGGTCGAAGGTTGAAAACCGGGACCAGATGGATATGAGGAAGTACTGCTTCGATGTCAGGAATAACTTGAACACGGCCAACTGGACCTTAATTATGAGAGCCCTGAGGAAGACTCAAAGTAATAAAATTCCTAAAGGAGGGGAGACAAAACTGGAATAACACCATCAATGAGATGAAGATATTGGTACCCTCATGAGCGGATCAAATACCAGAGGCTGTCCTAATTCGTAGCCGTAAGAAAGTTGAGTGCCCAAACATGCAAGTAGAAGAACACAGTATCAACTCGAAGTCTTACATAAAGTACATACATAAGTCTGTAGTGACTCACAAAATCGCGAAATCAAAGCCAGACATATTTTGGAACGAGAAACAGGCAATGCAGTAACCCTAGTGGGGGAAGTATGGGGCACTGGCAACAAGATCATTGCGACGCGGAAAAACTAAACACCAAAACCCCAAACCCTGAATCATAAGAAGGAAAGACATGATGTCAAAAGCTACATCTACGAAGGAATCTCTTGGTGGACAATACCATAGGCGGGAACAGGTTGCGCTTCAACCCGGGTGCTTTCATATATGCAGGCTGAAGTTAGGATATAAAAGCCTAAGATCCATGACCTACATAACTGTGGGAAGCACAGTTGCTTGACCAATCTTTGAATATATGGATTAGTAATGCAAAGTGAAGAATGTATAAGATTAGGTAGTAGACGAAAAGATTTCCCCATATTTCGGATGAAAAACGGTAACTGACGTGAATCCTTTAGGAACATAGTAGCACCTAGCTCATCTTTCTTCTCCTTTTCAACTTTCTCCAAGCGGTCCATCTCTATTCTGACAGTTCAGAGACTAAGTCCCATAATATGAGAAGAACTAGAAGAGGAAGAAATGAAGGGACCCCATAACATACGAGCATACGTACGTACTTGCAGGAGCCATCCTCAACAAAGTGTGAGCCAATTGCTGCTGCAATTACAGAAGGTCATTGCATGTAAGAAGGTTTATTCCCTTTCCGCCAAAAAAATATCCAGCCCTGTAGATAAGGGTTAAAGTTCGGCATAACCGTAAGAAAAATGCGGCCAGACTTATTCGTAACAGAACACCTTGCAAAGACTTGCATAGATGGTGCGTCTTTGTATAAGGTATGCGAGTCATGCTTAAAAGGTCCTCACATACAGGATACAACAAACAGGATCGTTAGACAAGGTACTCCTCGTAGTGAGCACTATGGATGAGATAGCCTTTATGGCGGCTTGACTGTCAATATAGATCTCGATCATCTTTCTGGAGCGTAGATTCTTGGATACTTCTCGTGCAGCTTCTGCTATTTATAGTACTTCCGCTTGGAACACACTGCCATGGTTTGAAAGTCTCAGAGAGCAGTCAATTTCGGGTTCATATGAATATATTATTCAGGTTTCTGGCCCTGCCCTTAGTCCAATACTCTTTTAGGGAAAGATTCTTTTAACTGTTAGGCTAGAGTCGTGGCATGGTGATATATAACCTGTCTCTTTTGCCAGGTGTGCCCATTTGGCAATGGTACGATGGCCCGTGTCTCCCTCTTTCCACAGGTTAGATGGGTTCAAGCGTAAGGCACTCTTCCTTTGAATGTAGGTCTAGCAGGCTTAGTCCAAGTATGGTTTCAAGAGCTGAGGTAGGTGTGGATCTTATAGTGGTGGTTGTCCCTATATATACTAGTCATTGTATCCTGGTCAATGCTCGAAGGTACGTGGTCTTGTCTGGTGCGAGCCACCAGATAGGATAAAGTGGGTCTGACGATGGAGGTGCATATCTAGTCGATCCATTTTTTGCCAAAGATTTTACTGAATGTGTAGAAAACTGGTCGATAGGAGACAATTCCGTGAACCTGGGTACAGAGGTTCTCAACACGTTCTGTGCTAAAAGGAGACGGAAGCTTCACAGGACTTGCATGGAATAGAGGACTTTTGCCTAAGAAATAGTTAAAACACAGATGAAGTCCTTTTTTTCTGATTCTGTAATACTCTCTGGAATCTTATAAGAACGGGATTGATGATCCTAGATATTTGCAGTGTCTCAGGAAGACTTGAGTTCATAAAATTGATTTAATCAAACATTTAAATGAGGAAATTAAAGGGAAATTCAGTAATAAGCCATAAAATGTCAAATAAACCCACGCCACAGCGCCTTCTGCCACGACTGAGTACACCATTCCACGTCGCTAAATCAATTTGAACAGTTTTCAAAAATTAATGACTTTCGAGGCTGACATGCATAAATATTAAAACTCTGATTCTTATCCCACATCCTCCGGGGACGAACAGTACGGACTGGACTCCTCTCACATTACCACGACCACCACCACCACCACCACAAAACAAAAAGAAATAAAACTCAAACGAAACGTAAGTATAAAATGCATGTGGATACCGGGGGTTGACACACCGTTACACGATTTAAGCAAATTAATCTTATGTCACTTACCCACGGCAGTTATTACACCGAAAAACCGTATCACAGGTCTCAAACAATCACAGGGCTCTGCAGTTTGACGGCGTCTTCGATTTATTTGGTTCATTTTATTATCCTTAACTGCTACTACTACTACCAAGAGTACGACCAGATTGTATTTTATTTTATTTGCCAGCCAAATTGCACCCAACCCCACACAGCCACACAACAAGACTACACACACGACTACAAAACTGAATAATTTGAATTATCAGCAGAAAAAGGCAAGAAATCCCCAAGTCAATATGTTTCCCCGCATCAGACTACAACAACGACATCGACGACATCCAAGTCAAAGTTTGTGTCGTTGCCGACAACAACGTACATATAAGACGACGACATCCGATACCAATAGCCAAGAACTTAAAGGACACCGACTCGCACCACCACCGAGGAGGATATATTTCTGTTATTTGTTGTATCCCGTCCAACTTGTAATTCGCATATATTTGTAGTTTTCATCATAAGCTACCGACATTCGTACCATGCGTTGAATATAAATCAAGTTTATTTTTTTGGCAAGGATTCCAGGATTCCAGGACTCGATGTACTCGTACTACATAAAAATCCACTCGAAATGAATGGTATGTCCTTTTCTGTAACAATAGTGATACCCGCCGTCTCGTGCGCTGTACACTTTGAACTCATTCATTTTAACATTGTACATTAAGCATGCAAAGATGGAGAATAATTGCACAGTTTTGCGATTCTATTTCGTTTTATCTTCGTTTTGCTACCCTCGCCCGCTTCCCATTATAATTTATGAACACAAACACAGCTAACTAATAATAACGCAACACAATTAGGGATTAAGACCGTCGGTTGTTCCGAATAGGCACTGTGTTAATGGCTGGCGAACTACAATGTATAGTTACACGAGAGACGTAAACTTAAGCACTGTTACCGTTGAACCTCGTAGGATTCCGCTGAACCATGTTGACTTATCCGAAGCCGGGAAGCGAATGACTTCCACAACTTGGCCAGAATGGTCCATAGTAGCTCAACAATGTTATTGCTGATGCTGATGCTGATGGCTGGCACTGGCACTGGTACTGGTACTGGCTGTATCTCGTTCTCGCATAATGCGCATCTGTCGTTTGCTCTCTTTCGGAAAAATATTTGTGTAGTAAAGAAAAGCTTCGTGTTTTCTGGCGCGCCAAAGAGAATGTGAATTTCCCTTGTTCCTTCGCGTTGCCAGCCAGACCAGGACATATTTTGTTGGCTTACAATCGGACCGTAACTTGTCCACCAGTGCTTGGAAAGTATACACACGCAGGGTAAGTAAAACAGGTTGATGGCCAGGTGTAACTAATCAGTATTCAAGGCAAAAAGCAGTTAGGTATGAGAAATGGCTGGAAATAATGTTAAGGATGTCTAATTGTCCATAAGGATCTGTTGGGTGGCAAACGACTGGCAAGTACTTGATGGAAGTAGTACCTACATATCTGCTGTTTGTGTCGTTAAATGAGGAGAAGTGGATCGAAAGTCTTGTAGTCGTCAGTTTGCTGACATCCCTACGTCCTGGCAGCCACTACTGAATATGAACTCATCAGTATTTAACAGCGACCTCATCCTCATTTTGGTTTGGGTGTGAAGAGGTTTCTGGTGAAAACAAAATGGATAGAGACTGGACAAAATTTTACTTCACCACCGGGACGACCGCAAGTTCACAAAGGAGATGTTGGAGCTTGCTTTCCCGGGGCGTTAGTACTATTTCGTGCTTAGAAAAGTGCATTATTTAATGAAATACGACATCATCCTCCTCATCGAAATCGGTGCAGGTGTGGCGGAGGTATGAGACAATCGCAAATTCAAAACAAATACTTCTTGTGCGGCCTATTTCGCGGTTATCACACTTCTTCGAGTCATACAAGAGCCAGTATTCGGCCTCAGAAGCAGGTCCTTAGGCCGCATATTGTATGCTAAACCCTATGGCACACTTTTTGGTACAAGAAGTACAAACAAACGAAATGAGTATGAGTACCTATACATAAATATTTTATATATTTCTTTAGTAGTCCTAAACTTGTGCTTGTTTTATGGATCTCGTATGAAAGAGTAGCGACAATCCAGTTGAAAATAAACAAAAAATGTATACACAGAGCCAGCTTTAAGAGAATAATTAGAAGCGTGTTTCCAAAATATAAAATCAGTCAACAAAGACTGCAGGACGGAATTTTTGTCCATAAAGGTGGACTTTAACCTCAAATAAGGTGCAAGAGGAGAGAATGAAAAACTTGTCATGATATTTGTTATATTTCAGCAGCTGTCAAAGTTACCATTGACATCAAGCTGTCAAAATATTTTGTAATCATGCCAAACATAAAAACAATACACGCAGTGTAAATTTTGTCATGACGTCGTTCGTAATTATGGCTTAAGTGTGCAGTCGATTCGTCGTACTGTGGAGAAGTTTAAACGTGAGTACACTGCTTTGTACCTTAACACTTGGGCATCGTCAGATAGGTAACTCGGCTTATTTTGCGGTTGGATTGGGGACTACATCCGTATGTTGTGCTAACCCAAGAATAGAAGCCGAAGGATTATAGACAACCCGTGAGTTCATTAATTGGGTGTTGGAAATGTTGGCCAGGGATCCGGATTTTGGCCAAAAAATCATCTTCTCGGACGAAGCCCATTTTTGGCTCATCGGCTACGTCACTATTGAGTCTTCGATTAAGCATCAATGCATCCACAAAGATTGACTGTATGGTAAGGCTTATGGCATTACCGGCATCATCGGACCGTATTTCTTTCAAAATGAGGAAGAAGGCACTATTACCCTCAATGGTCTCAGGAGTAGAGAGATGTTAACCGGATTTCTGTGCCCAGAGTTCGACAACATAATTATATCCGAGCTGTGGTTCCAACAAGCGACGCAACGCTCGAAGTTGTGAAGTAGAAATGGATCAGCTCATGGCGAGCGTTTATCAATTGGCCGCAGCGATCATGCGGCTCGATTACTTTCTCTGGGTCTACCCCAATTCCTTAGTCTACACTAACAACCCAACCACTTTGAACGATCTCGAGGCCAACATTGGTGACTCTATTCCCGGAATAACGTTCCACATATTGGACCGAATCAACACCATCAATGGTCGTTCAGTTTTGGTTATCACGTTTTGCAAAATTCGAAATATTTCTTGTGGTGGATGGACTCAATTTTCCACTGCTATTTATCACAATGGTCCTGCCTTTGATGTACGTGCGTTCTTGCTAACCGGAGGCAACCCAGTCACTCAACCTATTTTTTTCGGATTCTTGATAGTTTTTGAGTTGATTTGGCTCACAAATTGTCAAATTTACAAATATGAATCTAAAGCTCGATGTCAAATTCAGATACGTCACTTGCGGTTACACCGAACATTGTCATGACGCTGTATCTGTTAGACAGTTGTCTTTATTTGTCAGCTAAATTTATAAAAAGTAACACTCGTGTATCATATTTATTTATTCATTCAAGTGTTATTAAAAACCAAAGAATAAATTTCTTTTTTTATGAGTGTTCTGTATTTATGCTATTTTTCGATTATTTTATTAAATTTACCAGAAACGTAAAACAATTTTTTTTAATCATTTTCAGATGTTTATATGAATGCGACGAAAAGGTATTTTCTAAAGAAACAAGTACGAAGCTATAGCAATGCAATGCGCAACCTATTGCAGACTTCCATTCGAAGTTGTTTATTAAATTGATTTACTCACTCGGTATATGAAAATTTTCCTCATTTTTATTTATCTTGCTTTTTGGATTCGCAAAATTGCACAATGGTTCTTCATTGCGCACCGCTGCCATGCATTTTTTAACATCCATCCACCGAACAATACGTATGTACATGTAATCAAAGAAACGCCAATCGTTAAGTTGATACCTTTATACGTGTATTTAACTTTTGACAGCTCTAGATTCAGATACGAGCTTTAGATTCACATTCCGTTCAGACATTTACGCCTTTACTGCTAGTATAGGTACAGTAGATTGAAGGAAATGTTTGGTTTGTTCAGGTACTTTCATCGCCAAAATTCACAGCTTTTGAAATTTTAAAATAAAAAACTTAAAACTAGTGAAATGTACAAAAAGTAATAAACCGCAGTGACCAACAAAATGTCCACTTTCTAAACGTCAGAAACATTTATGAGGAAACAACGAAAAATGTCTTCGAATGAATATTTTCTTAAATAAGGATTTTAGGAATGTAGAATTCAAATAATAAACACAACATTTTACAGACACATTAGTTCATCTTTTCCCCTTCGTTTTGAGTGAATTTATTTTTCATAACCAACATAAAAAGCAAATGTCAAATTTGACAGATTTCATAAAGAAATTTGTTAGACGGACTTTCACGTTTCTTACTCTCTCATGAGTGTTCTCTTCTGCATAAAACAACGAAATTTTAACGTACAGGAAGAAAATTTGATCAGTTTTCGTCAAGTTTCGTAGATTTCCATTGCTTTAGACAGTACGAGACCAGACCTTTTATCTTGCGTTTCGAAAATATGTCTATGATATGGCTATGCCTGTGTATTTATTTACTTTTCCTGTGTTCATTGTTTTTAAATCTTTTATCACTTTATTCATATTCTCTCTTGAAGTTGCAATTATCAATTTAGCTTTGCAGGACTTTTCAGGTATATACTCATCAGTTTTCTGCTTCTGACAGAACGCCTTCGTAAAATCGATGACAGCTACGAGTAATCTTAAGTTCTTTTGATATCCACTGTATTTTTCTATTAACTGTTTGAGTTCGTTCAAAATTTTTTGAATTCCTTGAAAAATGCGTTTTGGAAATACCTCATATGCCACTGATATTAGGCTTACATTATGTGTACCTTTACGGAGTAGTATACTCCAAATAGTCGAAACTCGAGCTTTCAATTTATTTGTGCATAAATGGTGCACTTCGTACGTCGACCTTTGCAGCACTGGATATCTTGTTTCACTTAAACCCCCTCGACACGACGACCGACGTTCGTCTCATAGCAATTTCTCAGTGCTCCAGTTAAGATTTTGGCCATGCTTTCATTTTGAACATAACTTCCGAAAACATAGACTACACTACTCCGTAGATAAGTTTTGACAACAACTTCCAGGTAACCATTCATTCTAGGACATCCTGCGAGAAGGAAGTGTTTCTAGAAGACAAGTCGATCCACTTTTTTACCAAGGGCTCAAAAGGAGGTGTTTTCTTTGATAGACTTAATCTTTGTCTCTAATTGGTAGTAAAGGTCTAATTGGTCTCACTAGTAGGCATATGGATTCATATGATCCCGGCGGCACCACAATGGTGCTATTATTGTCCTAAGTGTACTGGCGGTAGCTGGCAGTTACTTTTAACCTAATCTTCCATCCTCCAATCGGATGGATCTAAGAAAAAAAACCCAGGATAAGTGAAGGTAACCGCGAGAATGGTTTCAAGTTCGCGAAAAGACAATGCCAAAGGCGGAGGATAATGGCAGCTTTGGTGTCTTAATGCTTATATTTTGAAAGCAATGTGGATTGGTATCATTGCTTCAATATTTTGTGCCAGCCTTAGCTGAGGCATACGCATTAGAAGAGATGAGCTACTAGGCTACTTGTATACATACATACAGGGTGACCAGATGAGAACAATGGGAAACAAAAATTCAAATACTTCAAACAACGACGGTATGAGATGTAAAATTGTTTCTGGCTTTATTTTGAAGCTACATTCATGCCATTTTGTGTGGAATAGTATATCGTTCGAAAGACCGCCTCCGGTTCGTCATTTGATGACTCAGTCCAATATGTGCGGCATTGTTGGCTCGTTAGCGTAGACTAAGAACTTGACCTCCCCTCAGAGAAAGTAATCGAGTGGTATCAAGGCTCATGATCACGGCGGCCAATTTATGAACTTTCGCCGAGAGATGGCCCAGTCGTCAAATTTCTCCTTCACAACTTCGAGCGTTGCGTCGCTTGTAGCGCCAGCTTGTTGTAATCACAGCTCTAATTAATCGATGTTGTCAAACTCGGTTAATATCGCTTTATACTTTAGACCATGACGGTTACGTTGTCTCCTTCCTCATTTTCAAAGAAATAAGGTCCGACGATGGTGTGACTCATGGTTTTGTCTATGGTCGTCCGGCTTCTGGTTTTGCGTCGGCAGAATCTTGTACAGATGAAGTCTCAAATCCAATCGCGAAATAAGCCGGGTTGACTCTCTGGATATGAATCTCTGTCTGGTTAGCGGCTTACGGTCCAAAAGAGTGTAGTCACACTCAAACTTGTCCACGAATTACCTGCACACTGAAGCCATGATGACGACCTACCTCACGACGAAATTCATGTTCCGTATTTACAAGTGAGATGGAATTTTGACATATAGATGTCATTGGAAACATTGACAGCTGCTGAAACATGACAATTGGAAACAGTATCATTCCTGTCTGGTCAGCTTTCATATTACGTAAACTGAACTTAAATCGGGTTAAACTGTATCTCGTAAGTAATAGCTACGATGACATGTAAATTTGGGTTCTATTCGAGTACTTTATTCAAAATCCACAGGCGCTTTTCTCCAACCTACATGGCACATTTTAAGTAAACACTTCAAAACTAACCACGAATGAGATTACCCTCGCTGGTTAGTTAAAAGTTGGATTAGCACATGCAAATCCCTCCACATCTCCCGTAAATCTCTGGCAAAGTGTTACTTCTCCAAATTGCTTATAACTTATGTTTCAACCAGAGCTGCAAACACATGTACGAGTACCTACCTACATGCACAGCTAAAATAGATACACTCGTACACAGTCCATGTGTTGAATTTTTTAGTCCTATTATATCGCGAAGTGAATAAGTCCTGGATGCTTATGCCATGCCTAGAGGGAAAGAACATCCACAGTCGTTTGTCGATCTATCACGAAGAGAACATGAAAATTAATAACGGGTGCAGGATACAGAAAAAAACGCATATTCAATCTATAGCATGCTGTGACGAGTCCTGCAACCCCTCAGTCAAATTAGAAGGAAATACATACACGAACGAGCTCCTCGTCTCATCCAGCGTTACATCTTCTCATTAATTAAAACCAACCAGGCGTATGCGTAATTTATTTTTATTTTTATTGCGGTATAAGCAGCGAACTCCTTGCGCTCGAGTGTGTCTATAGTGTCACTACACATGTGTCTGTGCATAGGGCGGCTCAAGGTTCATTATCCTTTTTCTTTTTTAGAAGTTTTGTTATTGCAGCCACCATGGTTACTTCTGGCAATGAAAGCTTTGCTTCCTGTTGAAAATCACATCGACGTTCGATGTGCAACCGGGCGCGTTCGGGATTTAAGGAAATGGGCGTTTGTAACCACATTGAGTAGTCTATTCTTAAGGATCCGGTCAATAGCTGCAAAGGGGATAAATTCATTCATTTTTCACAGCTGGGTCATGGGGTTGGGGTGGTGTGCTTACCTGATCGAAGGGAGTATTTCCGATGTAGAACATCGATTTTAAGATTGATGGCTTCGTTTCGGTTATGTTTTGACCCTTGATGGCCTGGAAGTCACTGGGTTCAGTGTCGATAACACCGAGTTGTTCGAATAGCCAGTCCTTGTTGTTCTTTAGATAATTATACAGGACCTATGGTGAATTGACAAATGGATTAGTAAATTAAGATTTCTGTGTAATTAAATCAATGGGCGGACATACGTAGTTTGGGATCTTGACCGAGTTTCCTTTGCAATTAGTTTGAAAAATTGATTGAAGGAATCTAAACGAGGAAGACTTAGGCATCATTATCCTGTAATAGGAATTTGCAGAAACTTCCGCAACGATAAACAAGTGTCACTGGGATTAGGGTTTTAAAGAAGGACAATGTCCAAAGTGTAAAGTAGTATCTGGTAGTGTGTGTGTATTCAGTAATTATCGCCTTTATTGCTATCTGGTTGTCAATGTGTGACGACGACGCTATAGTCACTGTAAGGATCTACGTTTGGAACCCTAATACTGATTCTGAGAGGGCATATAAATAAGACCAATTCTGCATCTATTTTATAATACAGATGTCGCGGTTTTACATTAAGGAAGTCCACATAATGTGGTTAACAATAATCCTTCCCATTGGCACCACTTGGTAGTGGCTACTCACTTACTTACTGGGCCTTCCATTCCCTTGGATCTCAGGTATGCTGCTTCCAATTGTCTTAGTCCTTAGAACGAAGCAGTTTTCCTTGTCGTCCCGAATCTGCGAGCTGAAATTCGAATAACCCTTTTGGTGGAACATTATTGTCCATTCGCTCGATGTGGTCGAGCCGGTTTAGTCGACATGTTTTGACTTTTTGGACTACATCCACATCTGAGTACAGGTTATAGAGTTCGCCCGAAAATCCGACGAAGAATGTTTCTTTTGAGAGTCCTCAAAATCTGCTTTGCTTTCCTGTTTATCGTCCAGCTCTCGATAGTAGAACTGACAGGATCAATGTTTTGTAGAACATGTGTTGCGTCTTCCAAGTTAAGAGTGTCGGACCCAAGAGTAACTGCGGTTTTCTAGGATAAGTCTTAGCCGAATCTCCTCTAGGGTGTCATTCGTAGAGTTAATATTTACTGCGAAGTAGGTTGTCTTATTGACTACTTCGAAGTTACTATCGCCAACAGCGACGTTTAGTCCTAGGCGATGGACCGATGGTTAACAACAGGTCCCTGGGTTTGTCCATTTTCTTCAATTGTCGTTAAAGTTTTTATACCCAAGTGTTGGAAGTGACAGATTAGTTCAATATCATTCCAGCATAATACACAAAGATCACAGGACAGTGCATATCCTTGCCGAAATCCAGGGTATGTTTGGAATAGTTTAGAGGAACTGCTCCCAAATTGCACGTGACGTGACACAGCTAGAACAGTTTTCCCGGGATCCAGAATTCGGCCATCGCCTTGTAGAGCCCAAGACGATGAATGGTATCATATGCGGCTTTGAAATCGATGGAGTAATGGTGAGTCTCGACTTGACATTCGTTGGTCTTTTCCAGGATTTGTCTTAGTGTAAACATTTGGTCGATTGCCGGGCCGAAAGCCACATTGGTACATCCCGACTAGTGTGTTGAGAAAAGTTTCAGACAGTACATTGGATAAGATCTTATGTGCGACATTAAGCAAGGATATACCTGGATAGATCTTACAAGACTTAAGGTCGCCTTTCTTGCCATTCATCGGGCATGGCTTCAACCATACACACTTGTTGCACCCCATCAACACATCGGAACAATGTTTTAAAAGGTGTTCTAATAGACCACTAGACCCGACGCCCTTATTGCTCTTCAGCTTTTTGATGCTCCTTAAATACATCTACTGTTTCAAAGAACCTACGTTCCGTGTGTAAAGGCAGCTGCCACCTGAAAAAACGTACTCTGCAAGGAACCATCACTGAACTACTACAATTCGCGCTTAATACCTACATCAATTGGCGGAAAGAAAGGGTGGAACGTTAAGCCCTTGAACAATACTCAGTATACTTCAATCCAAATCTCATATAAAGCGAGGTTCTTGAGCTGTATACTCGACCGACAGCTTATTTGGAAAGAGAAAGGATAAAAAGCTACCTATAGCCTTCTATGAAATTCGGGCCTAAGCCTACCATCCATCGTTTGCACGGATTAGATAAGGTCAAGTACCTCAGAGAACTGACTACGATCCAAAGATAAGAGTGGAACGTCATGAGAAGCCCTTGAAACTACTGTGTCATTGATTCGGTTAGTCTTGAACCTAAAGCAAACAGGAGCAAAGAGCGTACTACATTCGAATCATACTAGTTTTTGAAAGAGAACGACATGGGCCACTATGCGCGATGGGCAGACCTGCGTTCTAAGTGGTAAGGCCATCAAACCGAATAGAACGAGTGGGCTCTGGTCTGAACACAAAGTCGAGCGATGACTAAGACTTCCAACCGGTGTAGCCGTAGTGTGTTTTAATCAAAAATATTAACAATTCTAGAAGCACCATGAGAACTATGCACAAAACTAAGGTTCAGCAAGGAAATCGATATCCACATCGACAGTCACGTCGCTATTGCGGTCATCTCATCCACAACCCTTACAGAATGAGAGATACCATGTCTCAGGACAACGCTAGACAATACACCGTAATACTAAAACTAGGTCAATCCGAGTGCTTAATATCGGCAGCTACCTCCCGGCTGCACTTCGAAGAAGAACAAAACACCGACGTTAAGGTGCTGCCGAAATCATCTATAAATCATGGGTCTCGGTGACTAACTTTAAGTCGTTTTTTTGAATAGTCTGAGTTTGAATCATCTACCTTTCCTTACAATACACTTTGAAATCCTTCTTCCGGAGTAGGCCCTCCAATTCTATACTGGCTACCCAGTAAGCCTAAGTGATCTCTTTTACTTCTTTGAGTCTGGATCGATACTGGTTCTACGGTTGATGTAACGTGTTGGATTCGCTCTTCAAATCGCGTGTTGTTCTTTCACCATTTCTATCTAATATCCTGACTCAGCCCAGATAATTCATACATTACAGACTCGAGGTACGATTGTGTTAAAGTATTTCATGGGTAAGGTCCTCTAGTTCCACACTTAAGGCACACTTTATTTCGGACGTCTACTTTGAATATCATAAGAGCACTTGCTATCCTCAATCACGAGGAATCAAAGCACAAGAAGTCTCGAATACATCCATGAAACATCTACAAAAAAAGGACTCAAATCTACCACTAGTCTAAGGGATGTTCCATCGAAACAACTGGACTTAACCAGAAACGAGCATTTTTGACAGAAACAATGTGAAATAATGAACTTTACCTTCAATGACTGTTTTCCAATATTTGTTGTCAGGATATCACTAGCCAAGACCGCCGCAATACAATTCGCAGATCCCACATCCAGCTCCAGCGGATAACTAACCGGCGGGCTGTAGGCACATCTCTCGTTCACTTCATCCACTTTCACCGTACTCGCACCACTAAGTCCAGCCTCTGATAGGAAGTCCAAATCATTGAAAACACTATCCTTCGCCTGCTGCAAGAACAGATCGATTTGCTCGGTATGCTTATCGTCCTCGTCAATGGAACAAATGGCCTCAGAGAGGGAGTAGCATATTGTTGCCTTAGCATCACAATTCTCTGCAAATGAGTAAGTCATCACATTACACGCTGCACCCATGCATCCCCACATACTTACTCTTCTCGAATTCTTCTGCTTTTTTAATCAATTCCGTATACAGGGCAGCAAAGACAACTTGCAATAGAACAGAGTCACCTTAAAAGAGAAACCCCCACCCCCGGGCAATCCACTCTTGAAATCATCACTTCCAAATGCAAATCTGATGAACATACTTAATGGCTTTGTTGAAACAGAAATAATGTCCTGTAACAGCACGGTGACTTTGTACAGTCCTTCCGGTATACATTCCCACATCTCAGATACACATGTCAAGGCTAGTGACATGGCTTGATACATGCTCGCTCCAGTTTCCACTGCATTTATTAACATCTGAACAATGCAATCGAGGACAGGATACACCAAGTGCATGATGGCTTCCAACCAGGGTGGACGTTTCTGATTCCAAACCTAGTGGGTGTACTACATTAGTGTAAGGATTTTTGTATGTTTTTCAATTGCTTACCTGTCGTTTGTCGAGGCAGTCGCACCAGTTCGGTCGGGTATTCTCTAAAGCATTTATAAGGCACGACTTGATGTCAGTCGCCTTGCCAATCGAAATCAGTATGTACGTCAGGGAGAGGACTATTTGACAATTTGTCTGTCCAACTGGATCTGATTACATTGTCGGAATGAATTACATTTATTTAGTCAAATAGTATAATAGGAACGTACCGACTTCACCAGCGATTAGTTCGGCGGCGTTAAAGCACTCCTGGCGGCACAGGAACGAGCCACACTTGCCGTAGTTCTTCGAATCAATAAAGGAAAACTTGGCAACGTTTTTGAAATTCTCTGGAGACGGTAAGAACTCCATCAAATGGGGAAGGAGTATTGAGGACAGTTTAGCATCCCTCATCAGGAGAACCTTTAATAGGAAAAAGATAAATGTTATGCATTTGGTACGACTTTGGAGACAATGATGGTTGGACAGGACTCCTTAAAATACCCAACCGGAACACCTATTCAGTCAAAAAACTAAACTAAAGAATTGCAATCTTCAACCTATAAAAATTCGTGCCTACAATCAATTGCAATTCGCTTACAAGTATTGTCAGTCCTCCAAATAGTAATTTATAACTTTGGCAAGAAAGAGACTTGCTGGAACGAATGTCATTCCATTAAAAACATTAAGAACTCTGTAGAGTTGGAGCTTCACATGAATGCCACTTTGCTGGAGAGGAAGAAAACTCGAAAGGACACAATGCTCAAACTTTACAGAGCTTACAGCTCGACGCAACATCAGCGTGAACTACTCCGAAATAGATTCTATCGGCCTTATCCTCCGATTGACAGAAGACACAGTCTTGATGCAGAAACATTGGATACAGCCTTCTGTCTAGAGTCCTAGAACAAAATCATGCATTCTTGTGGGGATCAATCTTAATACCTTAACATATGTGGATTTACATATACAGAGTGGACCAAATACAAGTTTATTTTTAAAAATGCAATAAAATGAACACAGGTACACCCAATGTGTTCCCACATACTAATTCGCGGGCAACTGAGTGCATCAAAGTCTAAATCATACTTTAAACGCTTTTTAGTCTAGTTTTTCGTTCAATTTAGCCCCTTTGGCTGAAAATTCCAAGGAAGAGGGGATATGAGACGATATTGGGTTTTAAGTGACTTTATCCTTCCTTGACCCAGCTACACCCAATGTGTTCCCAAATACTAAATAGCGGGCATCTGAGTGCTCCAAAGTCTGAATCATCCTTTAAACGTTTTTTGTTTAAGTTTTTTGTTCAATTTAGCCCCTTTGGCTTGAAAATGCCAAGGAAGAGGAGATATGAGACGATATTGGGTTTTAAGTGCCTTTATCCTTCCTACACCCAGGTACACCCAATGTGTTCCCAAATACTAAATAGCGGGCATCTGAGTGCACCATAGTCTAAATCATCCTTTAAACGTTTTTTGGTTAAGTTTTTTGTTCAATTTCGCCCGTTTGGCTGAAAATTCCAAGGAAGAGGGGATATGAGACGATATTGGGTTTTAAGTGACTTTATCCTTCCTACGCCGAGGTATACCCAATGTGTTCCCAAATACTAAATAGCGGGCATCTGAGTGCACCAAAGTCTAACTCATCCTTTAAACGTTTTTTGGTTAAGTTTTTTGATCAATTTAGTCCCTTTGGCTGAAAATGCCAAGGAAGAGGGGATATGAGACGATATTGGGTTTTAAGTGACTTTATCCTTCCTTGACCCAGCTACACCCAATGTGTACCCAAATACTAAATAGCGGGCATCTGAGTGCACCAAAGTCTAACTCATCCTTTAAACGTTTTTTGGTTAAGTTTTTTGTTCAATTTAGCCCCTTTGGCTGAAAATGCCAAGGAAGAGGAGATATGAGATGATTTTGGGTTTTAAGTGACTTTATCCTTCCTTGACCCAGCTACACCCAATGTGTTCCGTAATACTAAATAGCGGGCACCTGCGTGCACCAAAGTCTAAATCATCCTTTAAACGTTTTTTGTTTTAGTTTTTTGTTCAATTTAGCCCCTTTGGCTGAAAATGCCAAAGGAAGAGGAGATATGAGACGATATTGGGTTTTAAGTGACTTTATCCTTCCTTGACCCAGCTACACCCAATGTGTTCCCAAATACTAAATAGCGGGCATTTGAGTGCTCCAAAGTCTAAATCATCCTTTCAACGTTTTTTGGTTAAGTTTTTTGTTTAATTTAGCCCCTTTGGCTGAAAATGCCAAGGAAGAGGAGATATGAGATGATTTTGGGTTTTAAGTGACTTTATCCTTCCTTGACCCAGGTATACCCAATGTGTTCCCAAATACTAAATAGCGGGCATCTGAGTGCACCAAAGTCTAACTCATCCTTTAAACGTTTTTTGGTTAAGTTTTTTGTTCAATTTAGCCCCTTTGGCTGAAAATGCCAAGGAAATGGAGATATGAGATGATTTTGGGTTTTAAGTGACTTTATCCTTCCTTGACCCAGCTACACCCAATGTGTTCCGTAATACTAAATAGCGGGCACCTGCGTGCACCAAAGTCTAAATCATCCTTTAAACGTTTTTTGTTTTAGTTTTTTGTTCAATTTAGCCCCTTTGGCTGAAAATGCCAAAGGAAGAGGAGATATGAGACGATATTGGGTTTTAAGTGACTTTATCCTTCCTTGACCCAGCTACACCCAATGTGTTCCCAAATACTAAATTGCGGGCATCTGAGTGCTCCAAAGTCTGAATCATCCTTTAAACGTTTTTTGTTTAAGTTTTTTGTTCAATTTAGCCCCTTTGGCTTGAAAATGCCAAGGAAGAGGAGATATGAGACGATATTGGGTTTTAAGTGCCTTTATCCTTCCTACACCCAGGTACACCCAATGTGTTCCCAAATACTAAATAGCGGGCATCTGAGTGCACCATAGTCTAAATCATCGTTTAAACGTTTTTTGGTTAAGTTTTTTGTTCAATTTCGCCCGTTTGGCTGAAAATTCCAAGGAAGAGGGGATATGAGACGATATTGGGTTTTAAGTGACTTTATCCTTCCTTGACCCAGCTACACCCAATGTGTACCCAAATACTAAATAGCGGGCATCTGAGTGCACCAAAGTCTAACTCATCCTTTAAACGTTTTTTGGTTAAGTTTTTTGTTCAATTTAGCCCCTTTGGCTGAAAATGCCAAGGAAGAGGAGATATGAGACGATATTGGGTTTTAAGTGACTTTATCCTTTCTTGACCCGGGTACACCCAATGTGTTCCCAAATACTAAATAGCGGGCATCTGAGTGCGCCAAAGTCTAAATCATCCTTTCAACGTTTTTTGGTTAAGTTTTTTGTTCAATTTAGCCCCTTTGGCTGAAAATGCCAAGGAAGAGGGGATATGAGACGATATTGGGTTTTAAGTGACTTTATCCTTCCTTGACCCAGCTACACCCAATGTGTACCCAAATACTAAATAGCGGGCATCTGAGTGCACCAAAGTCTAACTCATCCTTTAAACGTTTTTTGGTTAAGTTTTTTGTTCAATTTAGCCCCTTTGGCTGAAAATGCCAAGGAAGAGGAGATATGAGACGATATTGGGTTTTAAGTGACTTTATCCTTCCTACGCCGAGGTATACCCAATGTGTTCCCAAATACTAAATAGCGGGCATCTGAGTGCACCAAAGTCTAACTCATCCTTTAAACGTTTTTTGGTTAAGTTTTATGTTCAATTTAGTCCCTTTGGCTGAAAATGCCAAGGAAGAGGGGATATGAGACGATATTGGGTTTTAAGTGACTTTATCCTTCCTTGACCCAGCTACACCCAATGTGTTCCGTAATACTAAATAGCGGGCACCTGCGTGCACCAAAGTCTAAATCATCCTTTAAACGTTTTTTGTTTTAGTTTTTTGTTCAATTTAGCCCCTTTGGCTGAAAATGCCAAATAAGAGGAGATATGAGACGATATTGGGTTTTAAGTGACTTCATCCTTCCTTGACCCAGGTATACCCAATGTGTTCCCAAATACTAAATAGCGGGCACCTGAGTGCACCAAAGTCTAACTCATCCTTTAAACGTTTTTTGGTTAAGTTTTTTGTTCAATTTAGCCCCTTTGGCTGAAAATGCCAAGGAAGAGGAGATATGAGATGATATTGGGTTTAAAGTGACCTTATCCTTCCTTGACCCAGATACACCCAATGTGTTCCCAAATACTAAATAGCGGGCACCAAAGTCTAAATCATCCTTTCAACGTTTTTTGGTTAAGTTTTTGTTCAATTTAGCCCCTTTGGCTGAAAATGCCAAGGAAGAGGAGATATGAGATGATTTTGGGTTTTCAGTGACTTTATCCTTCCTTGACCCAGCTACACCCAATGTGTTCCGTAATACTAAATAGCGGGCACCTGCGTGCACCAAAGTCTAAATCATCCTTTAAACGTTTTTTGTTTTAGTTTTTTGTTCAATTTAGCCCCTTTGGCTGAAAATGCCAAGGAAGAGGAGATATGAGACGATATTGGGTTTTAAGTGACTTTATCCTTCCTTGACCCAGGTATACCCAATGTGTTCCCAAATATTAAATAGCGGGCATCTGAGTGCACCAAAGTCTAACTCATCCTTTAAACGTTTTTTGGTTAAGTTTTTTGTTCAATTTCGCCCGATTGGCTGAAAATGCCAAGGAAGAGGGGATATGAGACGATATTGGGTTTTAAGTGACTTTATCCTTCCTACGCCGAGGTATACCCAATGTGTTCCCAAATACTAAATAGCGGGCATCTGAGTGCACCAAAGTCTAACTCATCCTTTAAACGTTTTTTGTTTTAGTTTTTTGTTCAATTTAGCCCCTTTGGCTGAAAATGCCAAGCAAGAGGAGATATGAGACGATATTTGGTTTTAAGTGACTTTATCCTTCCTTGACCCAGGTACACCCAATGTGTTCCCAAATACTAAATAGCGGGCATCTGAGTGCACCAAAGTCTAACTCATCCTTTAAACGTTTTTTGGTTAAGTTTTTTGTTCAATTTAGTCCCTTTGGCTGAAAATGCCAAGGAAGAGGAGATATGAGACGATATTGGGTTTTAAGTGCCTTTATCCTTCCTACACCCAGGTACACCCAATGTGTTCCCAAATACTAAATAGCGGGCATCTGAGTGCGCCAAAGTCTAAATCATCCTTTCAACGTTTTTTGGTTAAGTTTTTTGTTCAATTTAGCCCCTTTGGCTGAAAATGCCAAGGAATAGGAGATATGAGACGATCTTGGGTTTTAAGTGACTTTATCCTTTCTTGACCCGGGTACACCCAATGTGTTCGCAAATACTAAATAGCGGGCATCTGAGTGCGCCAAAGTCTAAATCATCCTTTAAACTGAAAATGCCAAGGAAGAGGAGATATGAGACGATATTGGGTTTTAAGTCACTTTATCCTTCCTTGACCAAGGTACACCCAATGTGTTCCCAAATACTAAATAGCGGGCATCTGAGTGCACCAAAGTCTAAATCATCCTTTAAACGTTTTTTGGTTAAGTTTTTTGTTCAATTTAGCCCCTTTGGCTGAAAATGCCAAGGAAGAGGAGATGTGAGACGATATTGGGTTTTAAGTGACTTTATCCTTCCTACGCCGAGGTATACCCAATGTGTTCCCAAATACTAAATAGCGGGCATCTGAGTGCACCAAAGTCTAACTCATCCTTTAAACGTTTTTTGTTTTAGTTTTTTGTTCAATTTAGCCCCTTTGGCTGAAAATGCCAAGCAAGAGGAGATATGAGACGATATTTGGTTTTAAGTGACTTTATCCTTCCTTGACCCAGGTACACCCAATGTGTTCCCAAATACTAAATAGCGGGCATCTGAGTGCACCAAAGTCTAACTCATCCTTTAAACGTTTTTTGGTTAAGTTTTTTGTTCAATTTAGTCCCTTTGGCTGAAAATGCCAAGGAAGAGGAGATATGAGACGATATTGGGTTTTAAGTGCCTTTATCCTTCCTACACCCAGGTACACCCAATGTGTTCCCAAATACTAAATAGCGGGCATCTGAGTGCACCATAGTCTAAATCATCCTTTAAACGTTTTTTGGTTAAGTTTTTTGTTCAATTTCGCCCGTTTGGCTGAAAATGCCAAGGAAGAGGGGATATGAGACGATATTGGGTTTTAAGTGACTTTACCCTTCATTGACCCAGCTACACCCAATGTGTACCCAAATACTAAATAGCGGGCATCTGAGTGCACCAAAGTCTAACTCATCCTTTAAACGTTTTTTGGTTAAGTTTTTTGTTCAATTTAGTCCCTTTGGCTGAAAATGCCAAGGAAGAGGGGATATGAGACGATATTGGGTTTTAAGTGACTTTACCCTTCCTTGACCCAGCTACACCCAATGTGTACCCAAATACTAAATAGCGGGCATCTGAGTGCACCAAAGTCTAACTCATCCTTTAAACGTTTTTTGGTTAAGTTTTTTGTTCAATTTAGCCCCTTTGGCTGAAAATGCCAAGGAAGAGGAGATATGAGACGATATTGGGATTTAAGTGACTTTATCCTTTTTTGACCCGGGTACACATAATGTGTTCCCAAATACTAAATAGCGGGCATCTGAGTGCGCCAAAGTCTAACTCATCCTTTAAACGTTTTTTGGTTAAGTTTTTTGTTCAATTTAGCCCTTTTGGCTGAAAATGCCAAGGAAGAGGAGATATGAGACGATATTGGGTTTTAAGTGCCTTTATCCTTCCTACACCCAGGTACACCCAATGTGTTCCCAAATACTAAATAGCGGGCATCTGAGTGCACCATAGTCTAAATCATCCTTTAAACGTTTTTTGGTTAAGTTTTTTGTTCAATTTAGCCCCTTTGGCTGAAAATGCCAAGGAAGAGGAGATATGAGACGATATTGGGTTTTAAGTGCCTTTATCCTTCCTACACCCAGGTACACCCAATGTGTTCCCAAATACTAAATAGCGGGCATCTGAGTGCACCATAGTCTAAATCATCCTTTAAACGTTTTTTTGTTAAGTTTTTTGTTCAATTTCGCCCTTTTGGCTGAAAATGCCAAGGAAGAGGGGATATGAGACGATATTGGGTTTTAAGTGACTTTATCCTTCCTACGCCGAGGTATACCCAATGTGTTCCCAAATACTAAATAGCGGGCATCTGAGTGCACCAAAGTCTAACTCATCCTTTAAACGTTTTTTGGTTAAGTTTTTTGTTCAATTTAGCCCCTTTGGCTGAAAATGCCAAGGAAGAGGAGATATGAGACGATATTGGGTTTTAAGTGCCTTTATCCTTCCTACACCCAGGTACACCCAATGTGTTCCCAAATACTAAATAGCGGGCATCTGAGTGCACCATAGTCTAAATCATCCTTTAAACGTTTTTTGGTTAAGTTTTTTGTTCAATTTAGCCCCTTTGGCTGAAAATGCCAAGGAAGAGGAGATATGAGACGATATTGGGTTTTAAGTGCCTTTATCCTTCCTACACCCAGGTACACCCAATGTGTTCCCAAATACTAAATAGCGGGCATCTGAGTGCACCATAGTCTAAATCATCCTTTAAACGTTTTTTTGTTAAGTTTTTTGTTCAATTTCGCCCTTTTGGCTGAAAATGCCAAGGAAGAGGGGATATGAGACGATATTGGGTTTTAAGTGACTTTATCCTTCCTACGCCGAGGTATACCCAATGTGTTCCCAAATACTAAATAGCGGGCATCTGAGTGCACCAAAGTCTAACTCATCCTTTAAACGTTTTTTGGTTAAGTTTTTTGTTCAATTTAGCCCCTTTGGCTGAAAATGCCAAGGAAGAGGAGATATGAGACGATATTGGGTTTTAAGTGACTTTATCCTTTCTTGACCCGGGTACATCCAATGTGTTCCCAAATACTAAATAGCGGGCATCTGAGTGCGCCAAAGTCTAAATCATCCTTTCAACGTTTTTTGGTTAAGTTTTTTGTTCAATTTAGCCCCTTTGGCTGAAAATGCCAAGGAAGAGGGGATATGAGACGATATTGGGTTTTAAGTGACTTTATCCTTCCTTGACCCAGCTACACCCAATGTGTACCCAAATACTAAATAGCGGGCATCTGAGTGCACCAAAGTCTAACTCATCCTTTAAACGCTTTTTGGTTAAGTTTTTTGTTCAATTTAGCCCCTTTGGCTGAAAATGCCAAGGAAGAGGAGATATGAGACGATATTGGGTTTTAAGTGACTTTATCCTTCCTTGACCCAGGTATACCCAATGTGTTCCCAAATACTAAATAGCGGGCATCTGAGTGCACCAAAGTCTAACTCATCCTTTAAACGTTTTTTGGTTAAGTTTTTTGTTCAATTTCGCCCGTTTGGCTGAAAATGCCAAGGAAGAGGGGATATGAGACGATATTGGGTTTTAAGTGACTTTATCCTTCCTACGCCGAGGTATACCCAATGTGTTCCCAAATACTAAATAGCGGGCATCTGAGTGCGCCAAAGTCTAACTCATCCTTTAAACGTTTTTTGGTTTAGTTTTTTGTTCAATTTAGCTCCTTTGGCTGAAAATGCCAAGGAAGAGGAGATATGAGATGATATTGGGTTTAAAGTGACTTTATCCTTCCTTGACCCAGCTACACCCAATGTGTACCCAAATACTAAATAGCGGGCATCTGCGTGCACCAAAGTCTAACTCATCCTTTAAACGTTTTTTGGTTAAGTTTTTTGTTCAATTTAGCCCCTTTGGCTGAAAATGCCAAGGAAGAGGAGATATGAGACGATATTGGGTTTTAAGTGCCTTTATCCTTCCTACACCCAGGTACACCCAATGTGTTCCCAAATACTAAATAGCGGGCATCTGAGTGCACCATAGTCTAAATCATCCTTTAAACGTTTTTTGGTTAAGTTTTTTGTTCAATTTCGCCCGTTTGGCTGAAAATGCCAAGGAAGAGGGGATATGAGACGATATTGGGTTTTAAGTGACTTTATCCTTCCTACGCCGAGGTATACCCAATGTGTTCTAAAAAACTAAATAGCGGGCATCTGAGTGCACCAAAGTCTAACTCATCCTTTAAACGTTTTTTGGTTAAGTTTTTTGTTCAATTTAGTCCCTTTGGCTGAAAATGCCAAGGAAGAGGGGATATGAGACGATATTGGGTTTTAAGTGACATTACCCTTCCTTGACCCAGCTACACCCAATGTGTACCCAAATACTAAATAGCGGGCATCTGAGTGCACCAAAGTCTAACTCATCCTTTAAACGTTTTTTGGTTAAGTTTTTTGTTCAATTTAGCCCCTTTGGCTGAAAATGCCAAGGAAGAGGAGATATGAGACGATATTGGGTTTTAAGTGACTTTATCCTTCCTACACCCAGGTACACTCAATGTGTTCCCAAATACTAAATAGCGGGCATCTGAGTGCACCAAAGTCTAAATCATCCTTTAAACGTTTTTTGTTTTAGTTTTTTGTTCAATTTAGCCCCTTTGGCTGGAAATGCCAAGGAAGAGGAGATATGAGACGATATTGGGTTTTAAGTGACTTTATCCTTCCTTGACCCAGGTATACCCAATGTGTTCCCAAGTACTAAATAGCAGGCATCTGAGTGCGCCAAAGTCTAAATCATCCTTTAAACTGAAAATGCCAAGGAAGAGGAGATATGAGACGATATTGGGTTTTAAGTGCCTTTATCCTTCCAACACCCAGGTACACCCAATGTGTTCCCAAATACTAAATAGCGGGCATCTGAGTGCGCCAAAGTCTAAATCATCCTTTAAACTGAAAATGCCAAGGAAGAAGAGATATGAGACGATATTGGGTTTTAAGTGCCCTTATCCTTCCTACACCCAGGTACACTCAATGTGTTCCCAAATACTAAATAGCGGGCATCTGAGTGCGCCAAAGTCTAAATCATCCTTTCAACGCTTTTTGGTTAAGTTTTTTGTTCAATTTAGCCCCTTTGGCTGAAAATGCCAAGGAAGAGGAGATATGAGACGATATTGGGTTTTAAGTGACTTTATCCTTCCTTGACCCAGGTATACCCAATGTGTTCCCAAATACTAAATAGCGGGCATCTGAGTGCGCCAAAGTCTAAATCATCCTTTAAACTGAAAATGCCAAAGAAGAGGAGATATGAGACGATATTGGGTTTTAAGTGCCTTTATCCTTCCTACACCCAGGTACACCCAATGTGTTCCCAAATACTAAATAGCGGGCATCTGAGTGCGCCAAAGTCTAAATCATCCTTTCAACGTTTTTTGGTTAAGTTTTTTGTTCAATTTAGCCCCTTTGGCTGAAAATGCCAAGGAAGAGGAGATATGAGACGATATTGGGTTTTAAGTGACTTTATCCTTCCTACACCCAGGTACACCCAATGTGTTCCCAAATACTAAATAGCGGGCATCTGAGTGCGCCAAAGTCTAAATCATCCTTTCAACGTTTTTTGGTTAAGTTTTTTGTTCAATTTAGCCCCTTTGGCTGAAAATGCCAAGGAAGAGGAGATATGAGATGATTTTGGGTTTTAAGTGACTTTATCCTTCCTTGACCCAGCTACACCCAATGTGTTCCGTAATACTAAATAGCGGGCACCTGCGTGCACCAAAGTCTAAATCATCCTTTCAACGTTTTTTGGTTAAGTTTTTTGTTCAATTTAGCCCCTTTGGCTGAAAATGCCAAGGAAGAGGAGATATGAGACGATATTGGGTTTTAAGTGACTTTATCCTTTCTTGACCAGGGTACACCCAATGTGTTCGCAAATACTAAATAGCGGGCATCTGAGTGCGCCAAAGTCTAAATCATCCTTTAAACTGAAAATGCCAAGGAAGAAGAGATATGAGACGATATTGTGTTTTAAGTGCCTTTATCCTTCCTACACCCAGGTACACTCAATGTGTTCCCAAATACTAAATAGCGGGCATCTGAGTGCGCCAAAGTCTAAATCATCCTTTCAACGTTTTTTGGTTAAGTTTTTTGTTCAATTTAGCCCCTTTGGCTGAAAATGCCAAGGAAGAGGAGATATGAGACGATATTGGGTTTTAAGTGACTTTATCCTTGCTTGACCCAGGTATACCCAATGTGATCCCAAATACTAAATAGCGGGCATCTGAGTGCGCCAAAGTCTAAATCATCCTTTAAACTGAAAATGCCAAAGAAGAGGAGATATGAGACGATATTGGGTTTTAAGTGCCTTTATCCTTCCTACACCCAGGTACACCCAATGTGTTCCCAAATACTAAATAGCGGGCATCTGAGTGCGCCAAAGTCTAAATCATCCTTTCAACGTTTTTTGGTTAAGTTTTTTGTTCAATTTAGCCCCTTTGGCTGAAAATGCCAAGGAAGAGGAGATATGAGACGATATTGGGTTTTAAGTGACTTTATCCTTTTTTGACCCAGCTACACCCAATGTGTTCCCAAATACTAAATAGCGGGCATCTGAGTGCACCAAAGTCTAAATCATCCTTTAAACGTTTTTTGTTTTAGTTTTTTGTTCAATTTAGCCCCTTTGGCTGAAAATGCCAAGGAATAGGAGATATGAGACGATATTGGGTTTTAAGTGACTTTATCCTTTCTTGACCCGGGTACACCCAATGTGTTCGCAAATACTAAATAGCGGGAATCTGAGTGCGCCAAAGTCTAAATCATCCTTTAAACTGAAAATGCCAAGGAAGAGGAGATATAAGACGATATTGGGTTTTAAGTGCCTTTATCCTTCCTACACCCAGGTACACTCAATGTGTTCCCAAATACTAAATAGCGGGCATCTGAGTGCACCAAAGTCAAAATCATCCTTTAAACTGAAAATGCCAAGGAAGAGGAGATATAAGACGATATTGGGTTTTAAGTGACTTTATCCTTCCTTGACCAAGGTACACCCAATGTGTTCCCAAATACTAAATAGCGGACATCTGAGTGCACCAAAGTCTAATCATCCTTTAAACGTTTTTTGGTTAAGTTTTTTGTTCAATTTAGCCCCTTTGGCTGAAAATGCCAAGGAAGAGGAGATATGAGACGATATTGGGTTTTAAGTGACTTTATCCTTCCTTGACCCAGCTACACCCAATGTGTTCCGTAATACTAAATAGCGGGCATCTGAGTGCGCCAAAGTCTAAATCATCCTTTAAACTGAAAATGCCAAAGAAGAGGAGATATGAGACGATATTGGGTTTTAAGTGCCTTTATCCTTCCAACACAAAGGTACACCCAATGTGTTCCCAAATACCAAATAGCGGGCATCTGAGTGCACCAAAGTCTAAATCATCCTTTAATCGTTTTTTGTTTTAGTTTTTTGTTCAATTTAGCCCCTTTGGCTGAAAATGCCAAGGAAGAGGAGATATGAGACGATATTGGGTTTTAAGTGACTTTATCCTTCCTTGACCCAGGTATACCCAATGTGTTCCCAAATACTAAATAGCGGGCATCTGAGTGCGCCAAAGTCTAAATCATCCTTTAAACTGAAAATGCCAAGGAAGAGGAGATATGAGACGATATTGGGTTTTAAGTGCCTTTATCCTTCCAACACAAAGGTACACCCAATGTGTTCCCAAATACCAAATAGCGGGCATCTGAGTGCGCCAAAGTCTAAATCATCCTTTCAACGTTTTTTGGTTAAGTTTTTTGTTCAATTTAGCCCCTTTGGCTGAAAATGCCAAGGAAGAGGAGATATGAGATGATTTTGGGTTTTAAGTGACTTTATCCTTCCTTGACCCAGCTACACCCAATGTGTTCCGTAATACTAAATAGCGGGCATCTGAGTGCGCCAAAGTCTAAATCATCCTTTAAACTGAAAATGCCAAAGAAGAGGAGATATGAGACGATATTGGGTTTTAAGTGCCTTTATCCTTCCTACACCCAGGTACACCCAATGTGTTCCCAAATACTAAATAGCGGGCATCTGAGTGCGCCAAAGTCTAAATCATCCTTTCAACGTTTTTTGGTTAAGTTTTTTGTTCAATTTAGCCCCTTTGGCTGAAAATGCCAAGGAATAGGAGATATGAGACGATATTGGGTTTTAACTGACTTTATCCTTTCTTGACCCGGGTACACCCAATGTGTTCGCAAATACTAAATAGCGGGCATCTGAGTGCGCCAAAGTCTAAATCATCCTTTAAACTGAAAATGCCAAGGAAGAGGAGATATGAGACGATATTGGGTTTTAAGTGACTTTATCCTTCCTTGACCAAGGTACACCCAATGTGTTCCCAAATACTAAATAGCGGGCATCTGAGTGCGCCAAAGTCTAAATCATCCTTTAAACTGAAAATGCCAAGGAAGAGGAGATATGAGACGATATTGGGTTTTAAGTGCCTTTATCCTTCCTACACCCAGGTACACCCAATGTGTTCCCAAATACTAAATAGCGGGCATCTGAGTGCGCCAAAGTCTAAATCATCCTTTAAACTGAAAATGCCAAGGAAGAGGAGATATGAGACGATATTGGGTTTTAAGTGACTTTATCCTTCCTTGACCCAGCTACACCCAATGTGTACCCAAATACTAATAGCGGGCATCTGAGTGCACCAAAGTCTAAATCATCCTTTAAACGTTTTTTGGTTAAGTTTTTTGTTCAATTTAGCCCCTTTGGCTGAAAATGCCAAGGAAGAGGAGATATGAGACGATATTGGGTTTTAAGTGACTTTATCCTTCCTTGACCAAGGTACACCCAATGTGTTCCCAAATACTAAATAGCGGACATCTGAGTGCAGCAAAGTCTAACTCATCCTTTAAACGTTTTTTGGTTAAGTGTTTTGTTCAATTTAGCCCCTTTGGCTGAAAATGCCAAGGAAGAGGGGATATGAGACCATATTGGGTTTTAAGTGACTTTATCCTTTCTTGACCCAGCTACACCCAATGTGTTCCCAAATACTAAATAGCGGGCATCTGAGTGCACCAAAGTCTAACTCATCCTTTAAACGTTTTTTTGTTAAGTGTTTTGTTCAATTTAGCCCCTTTGGCTGAAAATGCCAAGGAAGAGGAGATATGAGACGATATTGGGTTTTAAGAGACTTTATATTTCCTTGACCCAGGTATACCCAATGTGTTCCCAAATACTAAATAGCGGGCATCTGAGTGCAGCAAAGTCTAACTCATCCTTTAAACGTTTTTTGGTTAAGTGTTTTGTTCAATTTAGCCCCTTTGGCTGAAAATGCCAAGGAAGAGGAGATATGAGACGATATTGGGTTTTAAGAGACTTTATATTTCCTTGACCCAGGTATACCCAATGTGTTCCCAAATACTAAATAGCGGGCATCTGAGTGCACCAAAGTCTAAGTCATCCTTTAAACGTTTTTTGGTTAAGTTTTTTGTTCAATTTAGCCCCTTTGGCTGAAAATGCCAAGGAAGAGGAGATATGAGACGATATTGGGTTTTAAGTGACTTTATCCTTCCTTGACCAAGGTACACCCAATGTGTTCCCAAATACTAAATAGCGGACATCTGAGTGCACCAAAGTCTAAGTCATCCTTTAAACGTTTTTTGGTTAAGTGTTTTGTTCAATTTAGCCCCTTTGGCTGAAAATGCCAAGGAAGAGGGGATATGAGACCATATTGGGTTTTAAGTGACTTTATCCTTTCTTGACCCAGCTACACCCTTTAAACGTTTTTTTGTTAAGTTTTTTGTTCAATTTAGTCCCTTTGGCTGAAAATGCCAAGCAAGAGGAGATATGAGACGATATTGGGTTTTAAGTGACTTTATCCTTCCTTGACCAAGGTACACCCAATGTGTTCCCAAATACTAAATAGCGGACATCTGAGTGCACCAAAGTCTAATCATCCTTTAAACGTTTTTTGGTTAAGTTTTTTGTTCAATTTAGCCCCTTTGGCTGAAAATGCCAAGGAAGAGGAGATATGAGACGACATTGGGTTTTAAGTGACTTTATCCTTCCTTGACCCAGGTATACCCAATGTGTTCCCAAATACTAAATAGCGGGCATCTGAGTGCGCCAAAGTCTAAATCATCCTTTCAACGTTTTTTGGTTAAGTTTTTTGTTCAATTTAGCCCCTTTGGCTGAAAATGCCAAGGAAGAGGAGATATGAGATGATTTTGGGTTTTAAGTGACTTTATCCTTCCTTGACCCAGCTACACCCAATGTGTTCCGTAATACTAAATAGCGGGCACCTGCGTGCACCAAAGTCTAAATCATCCTTTCAACGTTTTTTGGTTCAGTTTTTTGTTCAATTTAGCCCCTTTGGCTGAAAATGCCAAGGAAGAGGAGATATGAGACGATATTGGGTTTTAAGTGACTTTATCCTTTCTTGACCCGGGTACACCCAATGTGTTCGCAAATACTAAATAGCGGGCATCTGAGTGCGCCAAAGTCTAAATCATCCTTTAAACTGAAAATGCCAAGGAAGAGGAGATATGAGACGATATTGGGTTTTAAGTGACTTTATCCTTCCTTGACCAAGGTACACCCAATGTGTTCCCAAATACTAAATAGCGGACATCTGAGTGCAGCAAAGTCTAACTCATCCTTTAAACGTTTTTTGGTTAAGTGTTTTGTTCAATTTAGCCCCTTTGGCTGAAAATGCCAAGGAAGAGGGGATATGAGACCATATTGGGTTTTAAGTGACTTTATCCTTTCTTGACCCAGCTACACCCAATGTGTTCCCAAATACTAAATAGCGGGCATCTGAGTGCACCAAAGTCTAACTCATCCTTTAAACGTTTTTTTGTTAAGTTTTTTGTTCAATTTAGTCCCTTTGGCTGAAAATGCCAAGCAAGAGGAGATATGAGACGATATTGGGTTTTAAGTGACTTTATCCTTCCTTGACCAAGGTACACCCAATGTGTTCCCAAATACTAAATAGCGGACATCTGAGTGCACCAAAGTCTAAGTCATCCTTTAAACGTTTTTTGGTTAAGTTTTTTGTTCAATTTAGCCCCTTTGGCTGAAAATGCCAAGGAAGAGGAGATATGAGACGATATTGGGTTTTAAGTGACTTTATATTTCCTTGACCCAGGTATACCCAATGTGTTCCCAAATACTAAATAGCGGGCATCTGAGTGCGCCAAGGTCTAAATCATCCTTTAAACTGAAAATGCCAAGGAAGAGGAGATATGAGACGATATTGGGTTTTAAGTGCCTTTATCCTTCCTACACCCAGGTACACCCAATGTGTTCCCAAATACTAAATAGCGGGCATCTGAGTGCGCCAAAGTCTAAATCATCCTTTCAACGTTTTTTGGTTAAGCTTTTTGTTCAATTTAGCCCCTTTGGCTGAAAATGCCAAGGAAGAGGAGATATGAGATGATTTTGGGTTTTAAGTGACTTTATCCTTCCTTGACCCAGCTACACCCAATGTGTTCCGTAATACTAAATAGCGGGCACCTGCGTGCACCAAAGTCTAAATCATCCTTTCAACGTTTTTTGGTTAAGTTTTTTGTTCAATTTAGCCCCTTTGGCTGAAAATGCCAAGGAAGAGGAGATATGAGACGATATTGGGTTTTAAGTGACTTTATCCTTTCTTGACCCGGGTACACCCAATGTGTACCCAAATACTAATAGCGGGCATCTGAGTGCACCAAAGTCTAAATCATCCTTTAAACGTTTTTTGGTTAAGTTTTTTGTTCAATTTAGCCCCTTTGGCTGAAAATGCCAAGGAAGAGGAGATATGAGACGATATTGGGTTTTAAGTCACTTTATCCTTCCTTGACCCAGGTACACCCAATGTGTTCCCAAATACTAATAGCGGGCATCTGAGTGCACCAAAGTCTAACTCATCCTTTAAACGTTTTTTGGTTAAGTTTTTTGTTCAATTTAGTCCCTTTGGCTGAAAATGCCAAGGAAGAGGAAATATGAGACGATATTGGGTTTTAAGTGACTTTATCCTTCCTTGACCCAGCTACACCCAATGTGTACCCAAATACTAATAGCGGGCATCTGAGTGCACCAAAGTCTAACTCATCCTTTAAAAGTTTTTTGGTTAAGTTTTTTGTTCAATTTAGTCCCTTTGGCTGAAAATGCCAAGGAAGAGGGGATATGAGACGATATTGAGTTTTAAGTGACTTTATCCTTCCTTGACCCAGCTACACCCAATGTGTACCCAAATACTAAATAGCGGGCATCTGAGTGCACCAAAGTCTAACTCATCCTTTAAACGTTTTTTGATTAAGTTTTTTGTTCAATTTAGTCATTTTGGCTGAAAATGCCAAGGAAGAGGAGATATGAGACGATATTGGGCTTTAAGTGACTTTATCCTTCCTTGACCCAGGTACACCCAATGTGTACCCAAATACTAATAGCGGGCATCTGAGTGCACCAAAGTCTAACTCATCCTTTAAACGTTTTTTGGCTAAGATTTTTTTTAAATTTAGCCCCTTTGGCTGAAAATGCCAAGGAAGAGGAAATATGAGATGATATTGGGTTTTAAGTGACTTTATCCTTCCTTAACCCAGCTACACCCAATGTGTACTAAATAGCGGGCATCTGCGTGCAACAAAGTCTAACTCATCCTTTAAACGTTTTTTGGTTAAGTTTTTTGTTCAATTTAGCCCCTTTGGCTGAAAATGCCAAGGAAGAGGAGATATGAGACGATATTGGGTTTTAAGTGACTTTATCCTTCCTTGACCAAGGTACACCCAATGTGTTCCCAAATACTAAATAGCGGACATCTGAGTGCAGCAAAGTCTAACTCATCCTTTAAACGTTTTTTGGTTAAGTGTTTTGTTCAATTTAGCCCCTTTGGCTGAAAATGCCAAGGAAGAGGGGATATGAGACCATATTGGGTTTTAAGTGACTTTATCCTTTCTTGACCCAGCTACACCCAATGTGTTCCCAAATACTAATAGCGGGCATCTGAGTGCACCAAAGTCTAACTCATCCTTTAAAAGTTTTTTGGTTAAGTTTTTTGTTCAATTTAGTCCCTTTGGCTGAAAATGCCAAGGAAGAGGGGATATGAGACGATATTGGGTTTTAAGTGACTTTATCCTTCCTTGACCCAGCTACACCCAATGTGTACCCAAATACTAAATAGCGGGCATCTGAGTGCACCAAAGTCTAACTCATCCTTTAAACGTTTTTTGGTTAAGTTTTTTTTTCAATTTCGCCCGTTTGTCTGAAAATGCCAAGGAAGAGGAGATATGAGACGATATTGGGTTTTAAGTGACTTTATCCTTCCTTGACCCAGCTACACCCAATGTGTACCCAAATACTAATAGCGGGCATCTGAGTGCACCAAAGTGTAACTCATCCTTTAAACGTTTTTTGGTTAAGTTTTTTGTTCAATTTAGTCCCTTTGGCTGAAAATGCCAAGGAAGAGGGGATATGAGAAGATATTGGGTTTTAAGTGACTTTATTCTTCCTTGACCCAGGTACACCCAATGTGTTCCCACATACTAAATAGCGGGTATCTGAGTGCACCAAAGTCTAACTCATCCTTTAAAAGTTTTTTGGTTAAGTTTTTTGTTCAATTTAGTCCCTTTGGCTGAAAATGCCAAGGAAGGGGGGATATGAGACGATATTGGGTTTTAAGTGACTTTATCCTTCCTTGACCCAGCTACACCCAATGTGTACCCAAATACTAAATAGCGGGCATCTGAGTGCACCAAAGTCTAAATCATCCTTTAAACGTTTTTTGTTTAAGTTTTTTGTTCAATTTAGTCCCTTTGGCTGAAAATGCCAAAGAAGAGGGGATATGAGACGATATTGGGTTTTAAGTGACTTTATCCTTGCTTGACCCAGGTACACCCAATGTGTTCCCAAATACTAATAGCGGGCATCTGAGTGCACCAAAGTCTAACACATCCTTTAAACGTTTTTTGGTTAAGTTTTTTGTTCAATTTAGTCATTTTGGCTGAAAATGCCAAGGAAGAGGAGATATGAGACGATATTGGGTTTTAAGTGACTTTATCCTTCCTTGACCCAGGTACACCCAATGTGTTCCCAAATACTAATAGCGGGCATCTGAGTGCACCAAAGTCTAAATCATCCTTTAAACGATTTTTGGTTAAGTTTTTTGTTCAATTTAGCCCCTTTGGCTGAAAATGCCAAGGAAGAGGAGATATGAGACGATATTGGGTTTTAAGTGACTTTATCCTTCATTGACCCAGGTATACCCAATGTGTTCCCAAATGCTAAATAGCGCCAAAGTCTAAATCATCCTTTAAACGTTTTTTGGTTAAGTTTTTTGTTCAATTTAGCCCCTTTGGCTGAAAATGCCAAGGAAGAGGAGATATGAGACGATATTGGGTTTTAAGTGACTTTATCCTTCCTTGACCCAGGTATACCCAATGTGTTCCCAAATACTAAATAGCGGGCATCTGAGTGCGCCAAAGTCTAAATCAACCTTTAAACTGAAAATGCCAAAGAAGAGGAGATATGAGACGATATTGGGTTTTAAGTGCCTTTATCCTTCCTACACCCAGGTACACCCAATGTGTTCCCAAATACTAAATAGCGGGCATCTGAGTGCGCCAAAGTCTAAATCATCCTTTAAACGTTTTTTGTTTTAGTTTTTTGTTCAATTTAGCCCCTTTGGCTGAAAATGCCAAGGAAGAGGAGATATGAGACGATATTGGGTTTTAAGTGACTTTATCCTTCCTTGACCCAGGTATACCCAATGTGTTCCCAAATACTAAATAGCGGGCATCTGAGTGCGCCAAAGTCTAAATCATCCTTTCAACGTTTTTTGGTTAAGTTTTTTGTTCAATTTAGCCCCTTTGGCTGAAAATGCCAAGGAATAGGAGATATGAGACGATATTGGGTTTTAAGTGACTTTATCCTTTCTTGACCCGGGTACACCCAATGTGTTCGCAAATACTAAATAGCGGGCATCTGAGTGCGCCAAAGTCTAAATCATCCTTTAAACTGAAAATGCCAAGGAAGAGGAGATATGAGACGATATTGGGTTTTAAATCACTTTATCCTTCCTTGACCCAGCTACACTCAAAATGTTCCCAAATACTAAATAGCGGGCATCTGAGTGCACCAAAGTCTAAATCATCCTTTAAACGTTTTTTGTTTTAGTTTTTTGTTCAATTTAGTCCCTTTGGCTGAAAATGCCAAGCAAGAGGAGATATGAGACGATATTGGGTTTTAAGTGACTTTATCCTTCCTTGACCAAGGTACACCCAATGTGTTCCCAAATACTAAATAGCGGACATCTGAGTGCACCAAAGTCTAAATCATCCTTTAAACGTTTTTTGGTTAAGTTTTTTGTTCAATTTAGTCCCTTTGGCTGAAAATGCCAAGGAAGAGGAAATATGAGACGATATTGGGTTTTAAGTGACTTTATCCTTCCTTGACCCAGCTACACCCAATGTGTACCCAAATACTAATAGCGGGCATCTGAGTGCACCAAAGTCTAACTCATCCTTTAAAAGTTTTTTGGTTAAGTTTTTTGTTCAATTTAGTCCCTTTGGCTGAAAATGCCAAGGAAGAGGGGATATGAGACGATATTGGGTTTTAAGTGACTTTATCCTTCCTTGACCCAGCTACACCCAATGTGTACCCAAATACTAAATAGCGGGCATCTGAGTGCACCAAAGTCTAACTCATCCTTTAAACGTTTATTGGTTAAGTTTTTTGTTCAATTTAGCCCATTTGGCTGAAAATGCCAAGGAAGAGGAGATATGAGACGATATTGGGTTTTAAGGATAAAGATCCTTTCTGGACCCGGGTACACCCAATGTGTTCCCAAATACTAAATAGCGGGCATCTGAGTGCGCCAAAGTCTAAATCATCCTTTAAACTGAAAATGCCAAGGAAGAGGAGATATGAGACGATATTGGGTTTTAAGTGCCTTTATCCTTCCTACACCCAGGTACACTCAATGTGTTCCCAAATACTAAATAGCGGGCATCTGAGTGCACCAAAGTCTAAATCATCCTTTAAACGTTTTTTGTTTTAGTTTTTTGTTCAATTTAGCCCCTTTGGCTGAAAATGCCAAGGAAGAGGAGATATGAGACGATATTGGGTTTTAAGTGACTTTATCCTTCCTTGACCCAGGTATACCCAATGTGTTCCCAAATACTAAATAGCGGGCATCTGAGTGCGCCAAAGTCTAAATCATCCTTTAAACTGAAAATGCCAAGGAAGAGGAGATATGAGACGATATTGGGTTTTAAGTGCCTTTATCCTTCCTACACCCAGGTACACTCAATGTGTTCCCAAATACTAAATAGCGGGCATCTGAGTGCGCCAAAGTCTAAATCATCCTTTCAACGTTTTTTGGTTAAGTTTTTTGTTCAATTTAGCCCCTTCGGCTGAAAATGCCAAGGAAGAGGAGATATGAGATGATTTTGGGTTTTAAGTGACTTTATCCTTCCTTGACCCAGGTACACCCAATGTGTTCCCAAATACTAATAGCGGGCATCTGAGTGCACCAAAGTCTAACTCATCCTTCAAAAGTTTTTTGGTTAAGTTTTTTGTTCAATTTAGTCCCTTTGGCTGAAAATGCCAAGCAAGAGGAGATATGAGACGATATTGGGTTTTAAGTGACTTTATCCTTCCTTGACCCAGGTACACCCAATGTGTTCCCAAATACTAATAGCGGGCATCTGAGTGCACCAAAGTCTAAATCATCCTTTAAACGTTTTTTGGTTAAGTTTTTTGTTCAATTTAGCCCCTTTGGCTGAAAATGCCAAGCAAGAGGAGATATGAGACGATATTGGGTTTTAAGGATAAAGATCCTTTCTGGACCCGGGTACACCCAATGTGTTCCCAAATACTAAATAGCGGGCATCTGAGTGCGCCAAAGTCTAAATCATCCTTTAAACTGAAAATGCCAAGGAAGAGGAGATATGAGACGATATTGGGTTTTAAGTGCCTTTATCCTTCCTACACCCAGGTACACTCAATGTGTTCCCAAATACTAAATAGCGGGCATCTGAGTGCACCAAAGTCTAAATCATCCTTTAAACGTTTTTTGTTTTAGTTTTTTGTTCAATTTAGCCCCTTTGGCTGAAAATGCCAAGGAAGAGGAGATATGAGACGATATTGGGTTTTAAGTGACTTTATCCTTCCTTGACCCAGGTATACCCAATGTGTTCCCAAATACTAAATAGCGGGCATCTGAGTGCGCCAAAGTCTAAATCATCCTTTAAACTGAAAATGCCAAGGAAGAGGAGATATGAGACGATATTGGGTTTTAAGTGCCTTTATCCTTCCTACACCCAGGTACACCCAATGTGTTCCCAAATACTAAATAGCGGGCATCTGAGTGCGCCAAAGTCTAAATCATCCTTTCAACGTTTTTTGGTTAAGTTTTTTGTTCAATTTAGCCCCTTCGGCTGAAAATGCCAAGGAAGAGGAGATATGAGATGATTTTGGGTTTTAAGTGACTTTATCCTTCCTTGACCCAGGTACACCCAATGTGTTCCCAAATACTAATAGCGGGCATCTGAGTGCACCAAAGTCTAACTCATCCTTCAAACGTTTTTTGGTTAAGTTTTTTGTTCAATTTAGTCCCTTTGGCTGAAAATGCCAAGCAAGAGGAGATATGAGACGATATTGGGTTTTAAGTGACTTTATCCTTCCTTGACCCAGGTACACCCAATGTGTTCCCAAATACTAATAGCGGGCATCTGAGTGCACCAAAGTCTAAATCATCCTTTAAACGTTTTTTGGTTAAGTTTTTTGTTCAATTTAGCCCCTTTGGCTGAAAATGCCAAGCAAGAGGAGATATGAGACGATATTGGGTTTTAAGTGACTTTATCCTTCCTTGACCAAGGTACACCCAATGTGTTCCCAAATACTAATAGCGGGCATCTGAGTGCACCAAAGTCTAACTCATCCTTTAAACGTTTTTTGGTTAAGTTTTTTGTTCAATTTAGTCCCTTTGGCTGAAAATGCCAAGGAAGAGGAAATATGAGACGATATTGGGTTTTAAGTGACTTTATCCTTCCTTGACCCAGCTACACCCAATGTGTACCCAAATACTAATAGCGGGCATCTGAGTGCACCAAAGTCTAACTCATCCTTTAAAAGTTTTTTGGTTAAGTTTTTTGTTCAATTTAGTCCCTTTGGCTGAAAATGCCAAGGAAGAGGGGATATGAGACGATATTGGGTTTTAAGTGACTTTATCCTTCCTTGACCCAGGTATACCCAATGTGTTCCCAAATACTAAATAGCGGGCATCTGAGTACGCCAAAGTCTAAATCATCCTTTAAACTGAAAATGCCAAGGAAGAAGAGATATGAGACGATATTGGGTTTTAAGTGCCTTTATCCTTCCTACACCCAGGTACACTCAATGTGTTCCCAAATACTAAATAGCGGGCACCTGAGTGCACCAAAGTCTAAATCATCCTTTAAACGTTTTTTGTTTTAGTTTTTTGTTCAATTTAGTCCCTTTGGCTGAAAATGCCAAGCAAGAGGAGATATGAGACGATATTGGGTTTTAAGTGACTTTATCCTTCCTTGACCAAGGTACACCCAATGTGTTCCCAAATACTAAATAGCGGACATCTGAGTGCACCAAAGTCTAAATCATCCTTTAAACGTTTTTTGGTTAAGTTTTTTGTTCAATTTAGCCCCTTTGGCTGAAAATGCCAAGGAAGAGGAGATGTGAGACGATATTGGGTTTTAAGTGACTTTATCCTTCCTTGACCAAGGTACACCCAATGTGTTCCCAAATACTAATAGCGGGCATCTGAGTGCACCAAAGTCTAACTCATCCTTTAAACGTTTTTTGGCTAAGATTTTTTTTAAATTTAGCCCCTTTGGCTGAAAATATCAAGGAAGAGGAAATATGAGATGATATTGGGTTTTAAGTGACTTTATCCTTCCTTAACCCAGCTACACCCAATGTGTACTAAATAGCGGGCATCTGCGTGCAACAAAGTCTAACTCATCCTTTAAAAGTTGTTTGGTTAAGTTTTTTGTTCAATTTAGCCCCTTTGGCTGAAAATGCCAAGGAAGAGGAAATATGAGACGATATTGGGTTTTAAGTGACTTTATCCTTTCTTGACCCGGGTACACCCAATGTGTTCGCAAATACTAAATAGCGGGCATCTGAGTGCGCCAAAGTCTAAATCATCCTTTAAACTGAAAATGCCAAAGAAGAGGAGATATGAGACGATATTGGGTTTTAAGTGCCTTTATCCTTCCTACACCCAGGTACACCCAATGTGTTCCCAAATACTAAATAGCGGGCATCTGAGTGCGCCAAAGTCTAAATCATCCTTTCAACGTTTTTTGGTTAAGTTTTTTGTTCAATTTAGCCCCTTTGGCTGAAAATGCCAAGGAATAGGAGATATGAGACGATCTTGGGTTTTAAGTGACTTTATCCTTTCTTGACCCGGGTACACCCAATGTGTTCGCAAATACTAAATAGCGGGCATCTGAGTGCGCCAAAGTCTAAATCATCCTTTAAACTGAAAATGCCAAGGAAGAGGAGATATGAGACGATATTGGGTTTTAAGTCACTTTATCCTTCCTTGACCAAGGTACACCCAATGTGTTCCCAAATACTAAATAGCGGGCATCTGAGTGCACCAAAGTCTAAATCATCCTTTAAACGTTTTTTGGTTAAGTTTTTTGTTCAATTTAGCCCCTTTGGCTGAAAATGCCAAGGAAGAGGAGATGTGAGACGATATTGGGTTTTAAGTGACTTTATCCTTCCTTGACCCAGGTACACCCAATGTGTTCCCAAATACTAAATAGCGGGCATCTGAGTGCGCCAAAGTCTAAATCATCCTTTAAACTGAAAATGCCAAAGAAGAGGAGATATGAGACGATATTGGGTTTTAAGTGCCTTTATCCTTCCTACACCCAGGTACACTCAATGTGTTCCCAAATACTAAATAGCGGGCATCTGAGTGCACCAAAGTCTAAATCATCCTTTAAACGTTTTTTGTTTTAGTTTTTTGTTCAATTTAGTCCCTTTGGCTGAAAATGCCAAGCAAGAGGAGATATGAGACGATATTGGGTTTTAAGTGACTTTATCCTTCCTTGACCAAGGTACACCCAATGTGTTCCCAAATACTAAATAGCGGACATCTGAGTGCACCAAAGTCTAAATCATCCTTTAAACGTTTTTTGGTTAAGTTTTTTGTTCAATTTAGCCCCTTTGGCTGAAAATGCCAAGGAAGAGGAGATGTGAGACGATATTGGGTTTTAAGTGACTTTATCCTTCCTTGACCCAGGTACACCCAATGTGTTCCCAAATACTAATAGCGGGCATCTGAGTGCACCAAAGTCTAACTCATCCTTTAAACGTTTTTTGGCTAAGATTTTTTTTAAATTTAGCCCCTTTGGCTGAAAATATCAAGGAAGAGGAAATATGAGATGATATTGGGTTTTAAGTGACTTTATCCTTCCTTAACCCAGCTACACCCAATGTGTACTAAATAGCGGGCATCTGCGTGCAACAAAGTCTAACTCATCCTTTAAAAGTTGTTTGGTTAAGTTTTTTGTTCAATTTAGCCCCTTTGGCTGAAAATGCCAAGGAAGAATAAATATGAGACGATATTGGGTTTTACGTGACTTTATCCTTCCTTGACCCAGCTACACCCAATGTGTACACAAATATTAAATAGGGGGCATCTGAGTGCACCAAAGTCTAAATCATCCTTTAAACGTTTTTTGGTTAAGTTTTTTGTTCAATTTAGTCCCTTTGGCTGAAAATGCCAAGGAAGAGGAAATATGAGACGATATTGGGTTTTAAGTGACTTTATCCTTCCTTGACCCAGCTACACCCAATGTGTACCCAAATACTAATAGCGGGCATCTGAGTGCACCAAAGTCTAACTCATCCTTTAAAAGTTTTTTGGTTAAGTTTTTTGTTCAATTTAGTCCCTTTGGCTGAAAATGCCAAGGAAGAGGGGATATGAGACGATATTGGGTTTTAAGTGACTTTATCCTTCCTTGACCCAGGTATACCCAATGTGTTCCCAAATACTAAATAGCGGGCATCTGAGTGCGCCAAAGTCTAAATCATCCTTTAAACTGAAAATGCCAAGGAAGAAGAGATATGAGACGATATTGGGTTTTAAGTGCCTTTATCCTTCCTACACCCAGGTACACTCAATGTGTTCCCAAATACTAAATAGCGGGCACCTGAGTGCACCAAAGTCTAAATCATCCTTTAAACGTTTTTTGTTTTAGTTTTTTGTTCAATTTAGTCCCTTTGGCTGAAAATGCCAAGCAAGAGGAGATATGAGACGATATTGGGTTTTAAGTGACTTTATCCTTCCTTGACCAAGGTACACCCAATGTGTTCCCAAATACTAAATAGCGGACATCTGAGTGCACCAAAGTCTAAATCATCCTTTAAACGTTTTTTGGTTAAGTTTTTTGTTCAATTTAGCCCCTTTGGCTGAAAATACCAAGGAAGAGGAGATGTGAGACGATATTGGGTTTTAAGTGACTTTATCCTTCCTTGACCCAGGTACACCCAATGTGTTCCCAAATACTAATAGCGGGCATCTGAGTGCACCAAAGTCTAACTCATCCTTTAAACGTTTTTTGGCTAAGATTTTTTTTAAATTTAGCCCCTTTGGCTGAAAATATCAAGGAAGAGGAAATATGAGATGATATTGGGTTTTAAGTGACTTTATCCTTCCTTAACCCAGCTACACCCAATGTGTACTAAATAGCGGGCATCTGCGTGCAACAAAGTCTAACTCATCCTTTAAAAGTTGTTTGGTTAAGTTTTTTGTTCAATTTAGCCCCTTTGGCTGAAAATGCCAAGGAAGAGGAAATATGAGACGATATTGGGTTTTAAGTGACTTTATCCTTCCTTGACCCAGGTATACCCAATGTGTTCCCAAATACTAAATAGCGGGCATCTGAGTGCGCCAAAGTCTAAATCATCCTTTAAACTGAAAATGCCAAAGAAGAGGAGATATGAGACGATATTGGGTTTTAAGTGCCTTTATCCTTCCTACACCCAGGTACACCCAATGTGTTCCCAAATACTAAATAGCGGGCATCTGAGTGCGCCAAAGTCTAAATCATCCTTTCAACGTTTTTTGGTTAAGTTTTTTGTTCAATTTAGCCCCTTTGGCTGAAAATGCCAAGGAATAGGAGATATGAGACGATCTTGGGTTTTAAGTGACTTTATCCTTTCTTGACCCGGGTACACCCAATGTGTTCGCAAATACTAAATAGCGGGCATCTGAGTGCGCCAAAGTCTAAATCATCCTTTAAACTGAAAATGCCAAGGAAGAGGAGATATGAGACGATATTGGGTTTTAAGTGCCTTTATCCTTCCTACACCCAGGTACACTCAATGTGTTCCCAAATACTAAATAGCGGGCATCTGAGTGCGCCAAAGTCTAAATCATCCTTTAAACTGAAAATGCCAAAGAAGAGGAGATATGAGACGATATTGGGTTTTAAGTGCCTTTATCCTTCCTACACCCAGGTACACTCAATGTGTTCCCAAATACTAAATAGCGGGCATCTGAGTGCACCAAAGTCTAAATCATCCTTTAAACTGAAAATGCCAAGGAAGAAGAGATATGAGACGATATTGGGTTTTAAGTGCCTTTATCCTTCCTACACCCAGGTACACTCAATGTGTTCCCAAATACTAAATAGCGGGCACCTGAGTGCACCAAAGTCTAAATCATCCCTTAAACGTTTTTTGTTTTAGTTTTTTGTTCAATTTAGTCCCTTTGGCTGAAAATGCCAAGCAAGAGGAGATATGAGACGATATTGGGTTTTAAGTGACTTTATCCTTCCTTGACCAAGGTACACCCAATGTGTTCCCAAATACTAAATAGCGGACATCTGAGTGCACCAAAGTCTAAATCATCCTTTAAACGTTTTTTGGTTAAGTTTTTTGTTCAATTTAGCCCCTTTGGCTGAAAATGCCAAGGAAGAGGAGATGTGAGACGATATTGGGTTTTAAGTGACTTTATCCTTCCTTGACCCAGGTACACCCAATGTGTTCCCAAATACTAATAGCGGGCATCTGAGTGCACCAAAGTCTAACTCATCCTTTAAAGGTTTTTTTTCTAAGATTTTTTTTAAATTTAGCCCCTTTGGCTGAAAATATCAAGGAAGAGGAAATATGAGATGATATTGGGTTTTAAGTGACTTTATCCTTCCTTAACCCAGCTACACCCAATGTGTACTAAATAGCGGGCATCTGCGTGCAACAAAGTCTAACTCATCCTTTAAAAGTTGTTTGGTTAAGTTTTTTGTTCAATTTAGCCCCTTTGGCTGAAAATGCCAAGGAAGAGGAAATATGAGACGATATTGGGTTTTAAGTGACTTTATCCTTCCTTGACCCAGGTATACCCAATGTGTTCCCAAATACTAAATAGCGGGCATCTGAGTGCGCCAAAGTCTAAATCATCCTTTAAACTGAAAATGCCAAAGAAGAGGAGATATGAGACGATATTGGGTTTTAAGTGCCTTTATCCTTCCTACACCCAGGTACACCCAATGTGTTCCCAAATACTAAATAGCGGGCATCTGAGTGCGCCAAAGTCTAAATCATCCTTTCAACGTTTTTTGGTTAAGTTTTTTGTTCAATTTAGCCCCTTTGGCTGAAAATGCCAAGGAATAGGAGATATGAGACGATCTTGGGTTTTAAGTGACTTTATCCTTTCTTGACCCGGGTACACCCAATGTGTTCGCAAATACTAAATAGCGGGCATCTGAGTGCGCCAAAGTCTAAATCATCCTTTAAACTGAAAATGCCAAGGAAGAGGAGATATGAGACGATATTGGGTTTTAAGTGCCTTTATCCTTCCTACACCAAGGTACACCCAATGTGTTCCCAAATACTAAATAGCGGGCATCTGAGTGCGCCAAAGTCTAAATCATCCTTTCAACGTTTTTTGGTTAAGTTTTTTGTTCAATTTAGCCCCTTTGGCTGAAAATGCCAAGGAATAGGAGATATGAGACGATCTTGGGTTTTAAGTGACTTTATCCTTTCTTGACCCGGGTACACCCAATGTGTTCGCAAATACTAAATAGCGGGCATCTGAGTGCGCCAAAGTCTAAATCATCCTTTAAACTGAAAATGCCAAGGAAGAGGAGATATGAGACGATATTGGGTTTTAAGTCACTTTATCCTTCCTTGACCAAGGTACACCCAATGTGTTCCCAAATACTAAATAGCGGGCATCTGAGTGCACCAAAGTCTAAATCATCCTTTAAACGTTTTTTGGTTAAGTTTTTTGTTCAATTTAGCCCCTTTGGCTGAAAATGCCAAGGAAGAGGAGATGTGAGACGATATTGGGTTTTAAGTGACTTTATCCTTCCTTGACCCAGGTACACCCAATGTGTTCCCAAATACTAAATAGCGGGCATCTGAGTGCGCCAAAGTCTAAATCATCCTTTAAACTGAAAATGCCAAAGAAGAGGAGATATGAGACGATATTGGGTTTTAAGTGCCTTTATCCTTCCTACACCCAGGTACACTCAATGTGTTCCCAAATACTAAATAGCGGGCATCTGAGTGCACCAAAGTCTAAATCATCCTTTAAACGTTTTTTGTTTTAGTTTTTTGTTCAATTTAGTCCCTTTGGCTGAAAATGCCAAGCAAGAGGAGATATGAGACGATATTGGGTTTTAAGTGACTTTATCCTTCCTTGACCAAGGTACACCCAATGTGTTCCCAAATACTAAATAGCGGACATCTGAGTGCACCAAAGTCTAAATCATCCTTTAAACGTTTTTTGGTTAAGTTTTTTGTTCAATTTAGCCCCTTTGGCTGAAAATGCCAAGGAAGAGGAGATGTGAGACGATATTGGGTTTTAAGTGACTTTATCCTTCCTTGACCCAGGTACACCCAATGTGTTCCCAAATACTAATAGCGGGCATCTGAGTGCACCAAAGTCTAACTCATCCTTTAAAGGTTTTTTTTCTAAGATTTTTTTTAAATTTAGCCCCTTTGGCTGAAAATATCAAGGAAGAGGAAATATGAGATGATATTGGGTTTTAAGTGACTTTATCCTTCCTTAACCCAGCTACACCCAATGTGTACTAAATAGCGGGCATCTGCGTGCAACAAAGTCTAACTCATCCTTTAAAAGTTGTTTGGTTAAGTTTTTTGTTCAATTTAGCCCCTTTGGCTGAAAATGCCAAGGAAGAGGAAATATGAGACGATATTGGGTTTTAAGTGACTTTATCCTTCCTTGACCCAGGTATACCCAATGTGTTCCCAAATACTAAATAGCGGGCATCTGAGTGCGCCAAAGTCTAAATCATCCTTTAAACTGAAAATGCCAAAGAAGAGGAGATATGAGACGATATTGGGTTTTAAGTGCCTTTATCCTTCCTACACCCAGGTACACCCAATGTGTTCCCAAATACTAAATAGCGGGCATCTGAGTGCGCCAAAGTCTAAATCATCCTTTCAACGTTTTTTGGTTAAGTTTTTTGTTCAATTTAGCCCCTTTGGCTGAAAATGCCAAGGAATAGGAGATATGAGACGATCTTGGGTTTTAAGTGACTTTATCCTTTCTTGACCCGGGTACACCCAATGTGTTCGCAAATACTAAATAGCGGGCATCTGAGTGCGCCAAAGTCTAAATCATCCTTTAAACTGAAAATGCCAAGGAAGAGGAGATATGAGACGATATTGGGTTTTAAGTCACTTTATCCTTCCTTGACCAAGGTACACCCAATGTGTTCCCAAATACTAAATAGCGGGCATCTGAGTGCACCAAAGTCTAAATCATCCTTTAAACGTTTTTTGGTTAAGTTTTTTGTTCAATTTAGCCCCTTTGGCTGAAAATGCCAAGGAAGAGGAGATGTGAGACGATATTGGGTTTTAAGTGACTTTATCCTTCCTTGACCCAGGTACACCCAATGTGTTCCCAAATACTAAATAGCGGGCATCTGAGTGCGCCAAAGTCTAAATCATCCTTTAAACTGAAAATGCCAAAGAAGAGGAGATATGAGACGATATTGGGTTTTAAGTGCCTTTATCCTTCCTACACCCAGGTACACTCAATGTGTTCCCAAATACTAAATAGCGGGCATCTGAGTGCACCAAAGTCTAAATCATCCTTTAAACGTTTTTTCTTTTAGTTTTTTGTTCAATTTAGTCCCTTTGGCTGAAAATGCCAAGCAAGAGGAGATATGAGACGATATTGGGTTTTAAGTGACTTTATCCTTCCTTGACCAAGGTACACCCAATGTGTTCCCAAATACTAAATAGCGGACATCTGAGTGCACCAAAGTCTAAATCATCCTTTAAACGTTTTTTGGTTAAGTTTTTTGTTCAATTTAGCCCCTTTGGCTGAAAATGCCAAGGAAGAGGAGATGTGAGACGATATTGGGTTTTAAGTGACTTTATCCTTCCTTGACCCAGGTACACCCAATGTGTTCCCAAATACTAATAGCGGGCATCTGAGTGCACCAAAGTCTAACTCATCCTTTAAACGTTTTTTGGCTAAGATTTTTTTTAAATTTAGCCCCTTTGGCTGAAAATATCAAGGAAGAGGAAATATGAGATGATATTGGGTTTTAAGTGACTTTATCCTTCCTTAACCCAGCTACACCCAATGTGTACTAAATAGCGGGCATCTGCGTGCAACAAAGTCTAACTCATCCTTTAAAAGTTGTTTGGTTAAGTTTTTTGTTCAATTTAGCCCCTTTGGCTGAAAATGCCAAGGAAGAGGAAATATGAGACGATATTGGGTTTTACGTGACTTTATCCTTCCTTGACCCAGCTACACCCAATGTGTACACAAATATTAAATAGGGGGCATCTGAGTGCACCAGAGTCTAAATCATCCTTTAAAAGTGTTTTGGTTAAGTTTTTTGTTCAATTTAGCCCCTTTGGCTGAAAATGCCAAGGAAGAGGAGATATGAGACGATATTGATTTTTAAGTGACTTTATCCTTCCTTGACCCAGGTACACCCAATGTGTTCCCAAATACTAATAGCGGGCATCTGAGTGCACCAAAGTCTAACTCATCCTTTAAACGTTTTTTGGTTAAGTTTTTTGTTCAATTTAGTCCCTTTGGCTGAAAATGCCAAGGAAGAGGAAATATGAGACGATATTGGGTTTTAAGTGACTTTATCCTTCCTTGACCCAGCTACACCCAATGTGTACCCAAATACTAATAGCGGGCATCTGAGTGCACCAAAGTCTAACTCATCCTTTAAAAGTTTTTTGGTTAAGTTTTTTGTTCAATTTAGTCCCTTTGGCTGAAAATGCCAAGGAAGAGGGGATATGAGACGATATTGGGTTTTAAGTGACTTTATCCTTCCTTGACCCAGGTATACCCAATGTGTTCCCAAATACTAAATAGCGGGCATCTGAGTGCGCCAAAGTCTAAATCATCCTTTAAACTGAAAATGCCAAGGAAGAAGAGATATGAGACGATATTGGGTTTTAAGTGCCTTTATCCTTCCTACACCCAGGTACACTCAATGTGTTCCCAAATACTAAATAGCGGGCACCTGAGTGCACCAAAGTCTAAATCATCCTTTAAACGTTTTTTGGTTAAGTTTTTTGTTCAATTTAGCCCCTTTGGCTGAAAATGCCAAGGAAGAGGAGATGTGAGACGATATTGGGTTTTAAGTGACTTTATCCTTCCTTGACCAAGGTACACCCAATGTGTTCCCAAATACTAAATAGCGGACATCTGAGTGCACCAAAGTCTAAATCATCCTTTAAACGTTTTTTGGTTAAGTTTTTTGTTCAATTTAGCCCCTTTGGCTGAAAATGCCAAGGAAGAGGAGATGTGAGACGATATTGGGTTTTAAGTGACTTTATCCTTCCTTGACCCAGGTACACCCAATGTGTTCCCAAATACTAATAGCGGGCATCTGAGTGCACCAAAGTCTAACTCATCCTTTAAACGTTTTTTGGCTAAGATTTTTTTTAAATTTAGCCCCTTTGGCTGAAAATATCAGGGAAGAGGAAATATGAGATGATATTGGGTTTTAAGTGACTTTATCCTTCCTTAACCCAGCTACACCCAATGTGTACTAAATAGCGGGCATCTGCGTGCAACAAAGTCTAACTCATCCTTTAAAAGTTGTTTGGTTAAGTTTTTTGTTCAATTTAGCCCCTTTGGCTGAAAATGCCAAGGAAGAGGAAATATGAGACGATATTGGGTTTTAAGTGACTTTATCCTTCCTTGACCCAGGTATACCCAATGTGTACCCAAATAATAAATAGCGGGCATCTGAGTGCGCCAAAGTCTAAATCATCCTTTAAACTGAAAATGCCAACGAAGAGGAGATATGAGACGATATTGGGTTTTAAGTCACTTTATCCTTCCTTGACCAAGGTACACCCAATGTGTTCCCAAATACTAAATAGCGGGCATCTGAGTGCACCAAAGTCTAAATCATCCTTTAAACGTTTTTTGGTTAAGTTTTTTGTTCAATTTAGCCCCTTTGGCTGAAAATGCCAAGGAAGAGGAAATATGAGACGATATTGGGTTTTACGTGACTTTATCCTTCCTTGACCCAGCTACACCCAATGTGTACACAAATATTAAATAGGGGGCATCTGAGTGCACCAGAGTCTAAATCATCCTTTAAAAGTGTTTTGGTTAAGTTTTTTGTTCAATTTAGCCCATTTGGCTGAAAATGCCAAGGAAGAGGAGATATGAGACGATATTGATTTTTAAGTGACTTTATCCTTCCTTGACCCAGGTACACCCAATGTGTTCCCAAATACTAATAGCGGGCATCTGAGTGCACCAAAGTCTAACTCATCCTTTAAACGTTTTTTGGTTAAGTTTTTTGTTCAATTTAGTCCCTTTGGCTGAAAATGCCAAGGAAGAGGAAATATGAGACGATATTGGGTTTTAAGTGACTTTATCCTTCCTTGACCCAGGTATACCCAATGTGTACCCAAATACTAAATAGCGGGCATCTGAGTGCGCCAAAGTCTAAATCATCCTTTAAACTGAAAATGCCAAAGAAGAGGAGATATGAGACGATATTGGGTTTTAAGTGCCTTTATCCTTCCTACACCCAGGTACACCCAATGTGTTCCCAAATACTAAATAGCGGGCATCTGAGTGCGCCAAAGTCTAAATCATCCTTTCAACGTTTTTTGGTTAAGTTTTTTGTTCAATTTAGCCCCTTTGGCTGAAAATGCCAAGGAATAGGAGATATGAGACGATCTTGGGTTTTAAGTGACTTTATCCTTTCTTGACCCGGGTACACCCAATGTGTTCGCAAATACTAAATAGCGGGCATCTGAGTGCGCCAAAGTCTAAATCATCCTTTAAACTGAAAATGCCAAGGAAGAGGAGATATGAGACGATATTGGGTTTTAAGTCACTTTATCCTTCCTTGACCAAGGTACACCCAATGTGTTCCCAAATACTAAATAGCGGGCATCTGAGTGCACCAAAGTCTAAATCATCCTTTAAACGTTTTTTGGTTAAGTTTTTTGTTCAATTTAGCCCCTTTGGCTGAAAATGCCAAGGAAGAGGAAATATGAGACGATATTGGGTTTTACGTGACTTTATCCTTCCTTGACCCAGCTACACCCAATGTGTACACAAATATTAAATAGGGGGCATCTGAGTGCACCAGAGTCTAAATCATCCTTTAAAAGTGTTTTGGTTAAGTTTTTTGTTCAATTTAGCCCCTTTGGCTGAAAATGCCAAGGAAGAGGAGATATGAGACGATATTGATTTTTAAGTGACTTTATCCTTCCTTGACCCAGGTACACCCAATGTGTTCCCAAATACTAATAGCGGGCATCTGAGTGCACCAAAGTCTAACTCATCCTTTAAAAGTTTTTTGGTTAAGTTTTTTGTTCAATTTAGTCCCTTTGGATGAAAATGCCAAGGAAGAGGGGATATGAGACGATATTGGGTTTTAAGTGACTTTATCCTTCCTTGACCCAGGTATACCCAATGTGTTCCCAAATACTAAATAGCGGGCATCTGAGTGCGCCAAAGTCTAAATCATCCTTTAAACTGAAAATGCCAAGGAAGAAGAGATATGAGACGATATTGGGTTTTAAGTGCCTTTATCCTTCCTACACCCAGGTACACTCAATGTGTTCCCAAATACTAAATAGCGGGCATCTGAGTGCACCAAAGTCTAAATCATCCTTTAAACGTTTTTTGGTTAAGTTTTTTGTTCAATTTAGCCCCTTTGGCTGAAAATGCCAAGGAAGAGGAAATATGAGACGATATTGGGTTTTACGTGACTTTATCCTTCCTTGACCCAGCTACACCCAATGTGTACACAAATATTAAATAGGGGGCATCTGAGTGCACCAGAGTCTAAATCATCCTTTAAAAGTGTTTTGGTTAAGTTTTTTGTTCAATTTAGCCCCTTTGGCTGAAAATGCCAAGGAAGAGGAGATATGAGACGATATTGATTTTTAAGTGACTTTATCCTTCCTTGACCCAGGTACACCCAATGTGTTCCCAAATACTAATAGCGGGCATCTGAGTGCACCAAAGTCTAACTCATCCTTTAAACGTTTTTTGGTTAAGTTTTTTGTTCAATTTAGTCCCTTTGGCTGAAAATGCCAAGGAAGAGGGGATATGAGACGATATTGGGTTTTAAGTGACTTTATCCTTCCTTGACCCAGGTATACCCAATGTGTTCCCAAATACTAATAGCGGGCATCTGAGTGCACCAAAGTCTAACTCATCCTTTAAACGTTTTTTGGCTAAGATTTTTTTTAAATTTAGCCCCTTTGGCTGAAAATATCAAGGAAGAGGAAATATGAGATGATATTGGGTTTTAAGTGACTTTATCCTTCCTTAACCCAGCTACACTCAATGTGTACTAAATAGCGGGCATCTGCGTGCAACAAAGTCTAACTCATCCTTTAAAAGTTGTTTGGTTAAGTTTTTTGTTCAATTTAGCCCCTTTGGCTGAAAATGCCAAGGAAGAGGAAATATGAGACGATATTGGGTTTTAAGTGACTTTATCCTTCCTTGACCCAGGTATACCCAATGTGTACCCAAATACTAAATAGCGGGCATCTGAGTGCGCCAAAGTCTAAATCATCCTTTAAACTGAAAATGCCAAAGAAGAGGAGATATGAGACGATATTGGGTTTTAAGTGCCTTTATCCTTCCTACACCCAGGTACACCCAATGTGTTCCCAAATACTAAATAGCGGGCATCTGAGTGCGCCAAAGTCTAAATCATCCTTTCAACGTTTTTTGGTTAAGTTTTTTGTTCAATTTAGCCCCTTTGGCTGAAAATGCCAAGGAATAGGAGATATGAGACGATCTTGGGTTTTAAGTGACTTTATCCTTTCTTGACCCGGGTACACCCAATGTGTTCGCAAATACTAAATAGCGGGCATCTGAGTGCGCCAAAGTCTAAATCATCCTTTAAACTGAAAATGCCAAGGAAGAGGAGATATGAGACGATATTGGGTTTTAAGTCACTTTATCCTTCCTTGACCAAGGTACACCCAATGTATTCCCAAATACTAAATAGCGGGCATCTGAGTGCACCAAAGTCTAAATCATCCTTTAAACGTTTTTTGGTTAAGTTTTTTGTTCAATTTAGCCCCTTTGGCTGAAAATGCCAAGGAAGAGGAGATGTGAGACGATATTGGGTTTTAAGTGACTTTATCCTTCCTTGACCCAGGTACACCCAATGTGTTCCCAAATACTAAATAGCGGGCATCTGAGTGCGCCAAAGTCTAAATCATCCTTTAAACTGAAAATGCCAAAGAAGAGGAGATATGAGACGATATTGGGTTTTAAGTGCCTTTATCCTTCCTACACCCAGGTACACTCAATGTGTTCCCAAATACTAAATAGCGGGCATCTGAGTGCACCAAAGTCTAAATCATCCTTTAAACGTTTTTTATTTTAGTTTTTTGTTCAATTTAGTCCCTTTGGCTGAAAATGCCAAGCAAGAGGAGATATGAGACGATATTGGGTTTTAAGTGACTTTATCCTTCCTTGACCAAGGTACACCCAATGTGTTCCCAAATACTAAATAGCGGACATCTGAGTGCACCAAAGTCTAAATCATCCTTTAAACGTTTTTTGGTTAAGTTTTTTGTTCAATTCAGCCCCTTTGGCTGAAAATGCCAAGGAAGAGGAGATGTGAGACGATATTGGGTTTTAAGTGACTTTATCCTTCCTTGACCCAGGTACACCCAATGTGTTCCCAAATACTAATAGCGGGCATCTGAGTGCACCAAAGTCTAACTCATCCTTTAAACGTTTTTTGGCTAAGATTTTTTTTAAATTTAGCCCCTTTGGCTGAAAATATCAAGGAAGAGGAAATATGAGATGATATTGGGTTTTAAGTGACTTTATCCTTCCTTAACCCAGCTACACCCAATGTGTACTAAATAGCGGGCATCTGCGTGCAACAAAGTCTAACTCATCCTTTAAAAGTTGTTTGGTTAAGTTTTTTGTTCAATTTAGCCCCTTTGGCTGAAAATGCCAAGGAAGAGGAAATATGAGACGATATTGGGTTTTACGTGACTTTATCCTTCCTTGACCCAGCTACACCCAATGTGTACACAAATATTAAATAGGGGGCATCTGAGTGCACCAGAGTCTAAATCATCCTTTAAAAGTGTTTTGGTTAAGTTTTTTGTTCAATTTAGCCCCTTTGGCTGAAAATGCCAAGGAAGAGGAGATATGAGACGATATTGATTTTTAAGTGACTTTATCCTTCCTTGACCCAGGTACACCCAATGTGTTCCCAAATACTAAATAGCGGGCATCTGAGTGCACCATAGTCTAAATCATCCTTTAAACGTTTTTTGGTTAAGTTTTTTGTTCAATTTCGCCCGTTTGGCTGAAAATGCCAAGGAAGAGGGGATATGAGACGATATTGGGTTTTAAGTGACTTTATCCTTTCTTGACCCAGCTACACCCAATGTGTACCCAAATACTAAATAGCGGGCATCTGAGTGCACCAAAGTCTAACTCATCCTTTAAACGTTTTTTGGTTAAGTTTTTTGTTCAATTTAGTCGCTTTGGCTGAAAATGCCAAGGAAGAGGGGATATGAGACGATATTGGGTTTTAAGTGACTTTATCCTTCCTTGACCCAGCTACACCCAATGTGTACCCAAATACTAAATAGCGGGCATCTGAGTGCACCAAAGTCTAACTCATCCTTTAAACGTTTTTTGGTTAAGTTTTTTGTTCAATTTAGCCCATTTGGCTGAAAATGCCAAGGAAGAGGAGATATGAGACGATATTGGGTTTTAAGTGACTTTATCCTTCCTTGACCCGGGTACACCCAATGTGTTCCCAAATACTAAATAGCGGGCATCTGAGTGCGCCAAAGTCTAAATCATCCTTTAAACTGAAAATGCCAAGGAAGAGGAGATATGAGACGATATTGGGTTTTAAGTGCCTTTATCCTTCCTACACCCAGGTACACTCAATGTGTTCCCAAATACTAAATAGCGGGCATCTGAGTGCACCAAAGTCTAAATCATCCTTTAAACGTTTTTTGTTTTAGTTTTTTGTTCAATTTAGCTCCTTTGGCTGAAAATGCCAAGGAAGAGGAAATATGAGACGATATTGGGTTTTAAGTGACTTCATCCTTTCTTGACCCGGGTACACCCAATGTGTTCCCAAATACTAAATAGCGGGCATCTGAGTGCACCATAGTCTAAATCATCCTTTAAACGTTTTTTGGTTAAGTTTTTTGTTCAATTTCGCCCGTTTGGCTGAAAATGCCAAGGAAGAGGGGATATGAGACGATATTGGGTTTTAAGTGACTTTATCCTTCCTTGACCCAGCTACACCCAATGTGTACCCAAATACTAAATAGCGGGCATCTGAGTGCACCAAAGTCTAACTCATCCTTTAAACGTTTTTTGGTTAAGTTTTTTGTTCAATTTAGTCCCTTTGGCTGAAAATGCCAAGGAAGAGGGGATATGAGACGATATTGGGTTTTAAGTGACTTTATCCTTCCTTGACCCAGCTACACCCAATGTGTACCCAAATACTAAATAGCGGGCATCTGAGTGCACCAAAGTCTAACTCATCCTTTAAACGTTTTTTGGTTAAGTTTTTTGTTCAATTTAGCCCATTTGGCTGAAAATGCCAAGGAAGAGGAGATATGAGACCATATTGGGTTTTAAGTGACTTTATCCTTTCTTGACCCGGGTACACCCAATGTGTTCCCAAATACTAAATAGCGGGCATCTGAGTGCGCCAAAGTCTAAATCATCCTTTAAACTGAAAATGCCAAGGAAGAGGAGATATGAGACGATATTGGGTTTTAAGTGCCTTTATCCTTCCTACACCCAGGTACACTCAATGTGTTCCCAAATACTAAATAGCGGGCATCTGAGTGCACCAAAGTCTAAATCATCCTTTAAACGTTTTTTGTTTTAGTTTTTTGTTCAATTTAGCTCCTTTGGCTGAAAATGCCAAGGAAGAGGAAATATGAGACGATATTGGGTTTTAAGTGACTTCATCCTTTCTTGACCCGGGTACACCCAATGTGTTCCCAAATACTAAATAGCGGGCATCTGAGTGCACCATAGTCTAAATCATCCTTTAAACGTTTTTTGGTTAAGTTTTCTGTTCAATTTCGCCCGTTTGGCTGAAAATGCCAAGGAAGAGGGGATATGAGACGATATTGGGTTTTAAGTGACTTTATCCTTCCTTGACCCAGCTACACCCAATGTGTACCCAAATACTAATTAGCGGGCATCTGAGTGCACCAAAGTCTAACTCATCCTTTAAACGTTTTTTGGTTAAGTTTTTTGTTCAATTTAGTCCCTTTGGCTGAAAATGCCAAGGAAGAGGGGATATGAGACGATATTGGGTTTTAAGTGACTTTATCCTTCCTTGACCCAGCTACACCCAATGTGTACCCAAATACTAAATAGCGGGCATCTGAGTGCACCAAAGTCTAACTCATCCTTTAAACGTTTTTTGGTTAAGTTTTTTGTTCAATTTAGCCCATTTGGCTGAAAATGCCAAGGAAGAGGAGATATGAGACCATATTGGGTTTTAAGTGACTTTATCCTTTCTTGACCCGGGTACACCCAATGTGTTCCCAAATACTAAATAGCGGGCATCTGAGTGCGCCAAAGTCTAAATCATCCTTTAAACTGAAAATGCCAAGGAAGAGGAGATATGAGACGATATTGGGTTTTAAGTGCCTTTATCCTTCCTACACCCAGGTACACTCAATGTGTTCCCAAATACTAAATAGCGGGCATCTGAGTGCACCAAAGTCTAAATCATCCTTTAAACGTTTTTTGTTTTAGTTTTTTGTTCAATTTAGCTCCTTTGGCTGAAAATGCCAAGGAAGAGGAAATATGAGACGATATTGGGTTTTAAGTGACTTCATCCTTTCTTGACCCGGGTACACCCAATGTGTTCCCAAATACTAAATAGCGGGCATCTGAGTGCACCATAGTCTAAATCATCCTTTAAACGTTTTTTGGTTAAGTTTTTTGTTCAATTTCGCCCGTTTGGCTGAAAATGCCAAGGAAGAGGGGATATGAGACGATATTGGGTTTTAAGTGACTTTATCCTTCCTTGACCCAGCTACACCCAATGTGTACCCAAATACTAAATAGCGGGCATCTGAGTGCACCAAAGTCTAACTCATCCTTTAAACGTTTTTTGGTTAAGTTTTTTGTTCAATTTAGTCCCTTTGGCTGAAAATGCCAAGGAAGAGGGGATATGAGACGATATTGGGTTTTAAGTGACTTTATCCTTCCTTGACCCAGCTACACCCAATGTGTACCCAAATACTAAATAGCGGGCATCTGAGTGCACCAAAGTCTAACTCATCCTTTAAACGTTTTTTGGTTAAGTTTTTTGTTCAATTTAGCCCATTTGGCTGAAAATGCCAAGGAAGAGGAGATATGAGACCATATTGGGTTTTAAGTGACTTTATCCTTTCTTGACCCGGGTACACCCAATGTGTTCCCAAATACTAAATAGCGGGCATCTGAGTGCGCCAAAGTCTAAATCATCCTTTAAACTGAAAATGCCAAGGAAGAGGAGATATGAGACGATATTGGGTTTTAAGTGCCTTTATCCTTCCTACACCCAGGTACACTCAATGTGTTCCCAAATACTAAATAGCGGGCATCTGAGTGCACCAAAGTCTAAATCATCCTTTAAACGTTTTTTGTTTTAGTTTTTTGTTCAATTTAGCCCCTTTGGCTGAAAATGCCAAGGAAGAGGAGATACGAGGCGATATTGGGTTTTAAGTGACTTTATCCTTCCTTGACCCAGGTACACTCAATGTGTTCCCAAATACTAAATAGCGGGCATCTGAGTGCACCAAAGTCTAAATCATCCTTTAAACGTGTTTTGTTTTAGTTTTTTGTTCAATTTAGCCCCTTTGGCTGAAAATGCCAAGGAAGAGTAGATACGAGACGATATTGGGTTTTAAGTGCCTTTCTCCTTCCTACACCCAGCTACACCCATTGTGTACCCAAATACTAATAGCGGGCATCTGAGTGCACCAAAGTCTAAATCATCCTTTAAACGTTTTTTGTTTTAGTTTTTTGTTCAATTTAGCCCCTTTGGCTGAAAATGCCAAGGAAGAGGAGATACGAGACGATATTGGGTTTTAAGTGCCTTTATCCTTCCTACACCCAGGTACACTCAATGTGTTCCCAAATACTAAATAGCGGGCATCTGAGTGCACCAAAGTCTAAATCATCCTTTAAACGTTTTTTGTTTTAGTTTTTTGTTCAATTTAGCCCCTTTGGCTGAAAATGCCAAGGAAGAGGAGATACGAGACGATATTGGGTTTTAAGTGCCTTTATCCTTCCTACACCCAGCTACACCCAATGTGTACCCAAATACTAATAGCGGGCATCTGAGTGCACCAAAGTCTAAATCATCCTTTAAACGTTTTTTGGTTAAGTTTTTTGTTCAATTTAGCCCCTTTGGCTGAAAATGCCAAGGAAGAGGAGATATGAGACGATATTGGGTTTTAAGTGCCTTTATCCTTCCTACACCCAGCTACACCCAATGTGTACCCAAATACTAATAGCGGGCATCTGAGTGCACCAAAGTCTAAATCATCCTTTAAACGTTTTTTGGTTAAGTTTTTTGTTCAATTTAGCCCCTTTGGCTGAAAATGCCAAGGAAGAGGAGATATGAGACGATATTAGGTTTTAAGTGACTTTATCCTTCCTTGACCCAGGTACACCCAATGTGTTCCCAAATACTAAATAGTGCACCAAAGTCTAAATCATCCTTTAAACGTGTTTTGGTTAAGTTTTTTGTTCAATTTCGTCCCTTTGGCTGAAAATGCCAAGGAAGAGGAAATATGAGACGATATTGGGTTTTACGTGACTTTATCCTTCCTTGACCCAGCTACACCCAATGTGTACCCAAATACTAAATAGCGGGCATCTGAGTGCACCAAAGTCTAACTCATCCTTTAAACGTTTTTTGGTTAAGTTTTTTGTTCAATTTAGTCCCTTTGGCTGAAAATGCCAAGGAAGAGGGGATATGAGACGATATTGGGTTTTAAGTGACTTTATCCTTCCTTGACCCAGCTACACCCAATGTGTACCCAAATACTAAATAGCGGGCATCTGAGTGCACCAAAGTCTAACTCATCCTTTAAACGTTTTTTGGTTAAGTTTTTTGTTCAATTTAGCCCATTTGGCTGAAAATGCCAAGGAAGAGGAGATATGAGACCATATTGGGTTTTAAGTGACTTTATCCTTTCTTGACCCGGGTACACCCAATGTGTTCCCAAATACTAAATAGCGGGCATCTGAGTGCGCCAAAGTCTAAATCATCCTTTAAACTGAAAATGCCAAGGAAGAGGAGATATGAGACGATATTGGGTTTTAAGTGCCTTTATCCTTCCTACACCCAGGTACACTCAATGTGTTCCCAAATACTAAATAGCGGGCATCTGAGTGCACCAAAGTCTAAATCATCCTTTAAACGTTTTTTGTTTTAGTTTTTTGTTCAATTTAGCCCCTTTGGCTGAAAATGCCAAGGAAGAGGAGATACGAGGCGATATTGGGTTTTAAGTGACTTTATCCTTCCTTGACCCAGGTACACTCAATGTGTTCCCAAATACTAAATAGCGGGCATCTGAGTGCACCAAAGTCTAAATCATCCTTTAAACGTTTTTTGTTTTAGTTTTTTGTTCAATTTAGCCCCTTTGGCTGAAAATGCCAAGGAAGAGTAGATACGAGACGATATTGGGTTTTAAGTGCCTTTCTCCTTCCTACACCCAGCTACACCCATTGTGTACCCAAATACTAATAGCGGGCATCTGAGTGCACCAAAGTCTAAATCATCCTTTAAACGTTTTTTGTTTTAGTTTTTTGTTCAATTTAGCCCCTTTGGCTGAAAATGCCAAGGAAGAGGAGATACGAGACGATATTGGGTTTTAAGTGCCTTTATCCTTCCTACACCCAGGTACACTCAATGTGTTCCCAAATACTAAATAGCGGGCATCTGAGTGCACCAAAGTCTAAATCATCCTTTAAACGTTTTTTGTTTTAGTTTTTTGTTCAATTTAGCCCCTTTGGCTGAAAATGCCAAGGAAGAGGAGATACGAGACGATATTGGGTTTTAAGTGCCTTTATCCTTCCTACACCCAGCTACACCCAATGTGTACCCAAATACTAATAGCGGGCATCTGAGTGCACCAAAGTCTAAATCATCCTTTAAACGTTTTTTGGTTAAGTTTTTTGTTCAATTTAGCCCCTTTGGCTGAAAATGCCAAGGAAGAGGAGATATGAGACGATATTAGGTTTTAAGTGACTTTATCCTTCCTTGACCCAGGTACACCCAATGTGTTCCCAAATACTAAATAGTGCACCAAAGTCTAAATCATCCTTTAAACGTGTTTTGGTTAAGTTTTTTGTTCAATTTCGTCCCTTTGGCTGAAAATGCCAAGGAAGAGGAAATATGAGACGATATTGGGTTTTACGTGACTTTATCCTTCCTTGACCCAGCTACACCCAATGTGTACCCAAATACTAAATAGCGGGCATCTGAGTGCACCAAAGTCTAACTCATCCTTTAAACGTTTTTTGGTTAAGTTTTTTGTTCAATTTAGCCCATTTGGCTGAAAATGCCAAGGAAGAGGAGATATGAGACCATATTGGGTTTTAAGTGACTTTATCCTTTCTTGACCCGGGTACACCCAATGTGTTCCCAAATACTAAATAGCGGGCATCTGAGTGCGCCAAAGTCTAAATCATCCTTTAAACTGAAAATGCCAAGGAAGAGGAGATATGAGACGATATTGGGTTTTAAGTGCCTTTATCCTTCCTACACCCAGGTACACTCAATGTGTTCCCAAATACTAAATAGCGGGCATCTGAGTGCACCAAAGTCTAAATCATCCTTTAAACGTTTTTTGTTTTAGTTTTTTGTTCAATTTAGCTCCTTTGGCTGAAAATGCCAAGGAAGAGGAAATATGAGACGATATTGGGTTTTAAGTGACTTCATCCTTTCTTGACCCGGGTACACCCAATGTGTTCCCAAATACTAAATAGCGGGCATCTGAGTGCACCATAGTCTAAATCATCCTTTAAACGTTTTTTGGTTAAGTTTTTTGTTCAATTTCGCCCGTTTGGCTGAAAATGCCAAGGAAGAGGGGATATGAGACGATATTGGGTTTTAAGTGACTTTATCCTTCCTTGACCCAGCTACACCCAATGTGTACCCAAATACTAAATAGCGGGCATCTGAGTGCACCAAAGTCTAACTCATCCTTTAAACGTTTTTTGGTTAAGTTTTTTGTTCAATTTAGTCCCTTTGGCTAAAAATGCCAAGGAAGAGGGGATATGAGACGATATTGGGTTTTAAGTGACTTTATCCTTCCTTGACCCAGCTACACCCAATGTGTACCCAAATACTAAATAGCGGGCATCTGAGTGCACCAAAGTCTAACTCATCCTTTAAACGTTTTTTGGTTAAGTTTTTTGTTCAATTTAGCCCATTTGGCTGAAAATGCCAAGGAAGAGGAGATATGAGACCATATTGGGTTTTAAGTGACTTTATCCTTTCTTGACCCGGGTACACCCAATGTGTTCCCAAATACTAAATAGCGGGCATCTGAGTGCGCCAAAGTCTAAATCATCCTTTAAACTGAAAATGCCAAGGAAGAGGAGATATGAGACGATATTGGGTTTTAAGTGCCTTTATCCTTCCTACACCCAGGTACACTCAATGTGTTCCCAAATACTAAATAGCGGGCATCTGAGTGCACCAAAGTCTAAATCATCCTTTAAACGTTTTTTGTTTTAGTTTTTTGTTCAATTTAGCCCCTTTGGCTGAAAATGCCAAGGAAGAGGAGATACGAGGCGATATTGGGTTTTAAGTGACTTTATCCTTCCTTGACCCAGGTACACTCAATGTGTTCCCAAATACTAAATAGCGGGCATCTGAGTGCACCAAAGTCTAAATCATCCTTTAAACGTTTTTTGTTTTAGTTTTTTGTTCAATTTAGCCCCTTTGGCTGAAAATGCCAAGGAAGAGTAGATACGAGACGATATTGGGTTTTAAGTGCCTTTCTCCTTCCTACACCCAGCTACACCCAATGTGTACCCAAATACTAATAGCGGGCATCTGAGTGCACCAAAGTCTAAATCATCCTTTAAACGTTTTTTGTTTTAGTTTTTTGTTCAATTTAGCCCCTTTGGCTGAAAATGCCAAGGAAGAGGAGATACGAGACGATATTGGGTTTTAAGTGCCTTTATCCTTCCTACACCCAGGTACACTCAATGTGTTCCCAAATACTAAATAGCGGGCATCTGAGTGCACCAAAGTCTAAATCATCCTTTAAACGTTTTTTGTTTTAGTTTTTTGTTCAATTTAGCCCCTTTGGCTGAAAATGCCAAGGAAGAGGAGATACGAGACGATATTGGGTTTTAAGTGCCTTTATCCTTCCTACACCCAGCTACACCCAATGTGTACCCAAATACTAATAGCGGGCATCTGAGTGCACCAAAGTCTAAATCATCCTTTAAACGTTTTTTGGTTAAGTTTTTTGTTCAATTTAGCCCCTTTGGCTGAAAATGCCAAGGAAGAGGAGATATGAGACGATATTAGGTTTTAAGTGACTTTATCCTTCCTTGACCCAGGTACACCCAATGTGTTCCCAAATACTAAATAGTGCACCAAAGTCTAAATCATCCTTTAAACGTGTTTTGGTTAAGTTTTTTGTTCAATTTCGTCCCTTTGGCTGAAAATGCCAAGGAAGAGGAAATATGAGACGATATTGGGTTTTACGTGACTTTATCCTTCCTTGACCCAGCTACACCCAATGTGTTCCCAAATACTAATAGCGGGCATCTGAGTGCACCAAAGTCTAACTCATCCTTTAAACGTTTTTTGGTTAAGTTTTTTGTTCAATTTAGCCCCTTTGGCTGAAAATGCCAAGGAAGAGGAGATATGAGACGATATTGGGTTTTAAGTGACTTTATCCTTCCTTGACCCAGGTACACCCAATGTGTTCCCAAATACTAATAGCGGGCATCTGAGTGCACCAAAGTCTAACTCATCCTTTAAACGTTTTTTGGTTAAGTTTTTTGTTCAATTTAGCCCCTTTGGCTGAAAATGCCAAGGAAGAGGAGATATGAGACGATATTGGGTTTTAAGTGACTTTATCCTTCCTTGACCCAGGTACACCCAATGTGTTCCCAAATACTAATAGCGGGCATCTGAGTGCACCAAAGTCTAACTCATCCTTTAAACGTTTTTTGGTTAAGTTTCTTGTTCAATTTAGTCCCTTTGGCTGAAAATGCCAAGGAAGAGGAAATATGAGACGATATTGGGTTTTACGTGACTTTATCCTTCCTTGACCCAGCTACACCCAATGTGTACCCAAATACTAATAGCGGGCATCTGTGTGCACCAAAGTCTAAATCATCCTTTAAACGTTTTTTGGTTAAGTTTTTTGTTCAATTTAGCCCCTTTGGCTGAAAATGCCAAGGAAGAGGAGATATGAGACGATATTGGGTTTTAAGTGACTTTATCCTTCCTTGACCCAGGTACACCCAATGTGTTCCCAAATACTAATAGCGGGCATCTGAGTGCACCAAAGTCTAAATCATCCTTTAAACGTTTTTTGTTTTAGTTTTTTGTTCAATTTAGCCCCTTTGGCTGAAAATGCCAAGGAAGAGGAGATATGAGACGATATTAGGTTTTAAGTGACTTTATCCTTCCTTGACCCAGGTACACCCAATGTGTTCCCAAATACTAAATAGTGCACCAAAGTCTAAATCATCCTTTAAACGTTTTTTGGTTAAGTTTTTTGTTCAATTTAGCCCCTTTGGCTGAAAATGCCAAGGAAGAGGAGATATGAGACGATATTGGGTTTTAAGTGACTTTATCCTTCCTTGACCCAGGTACACCCAATGTGTTCCCAAATACTAATAGCGGGCATCTGAGTGCACCAAAGTCTAACTCATCCTTTAAACGTTTTTTGGTTAAGTTTCTTGTTCAATTTAGTCCCTTTGGCTGAAAATGCCAAGGAAGAGGAAATATGAGACGATATTGGGTTTTACGTGACTTTATCCTTCCTTGACCCAGCTACACCCAATGTGTACCCAAATACTAATAGCGGGCATCTGTGTGCACCAAAGTCTAAATCATCCTTTAAACGTTTTTTGGTTAAGTTTTTTGTTCAATTTAGCCCCTTTGGCTGAAAATGCCAAGGAAGAGGAGATATGAGACGATATTGGGTTTTAAGTGACTTTATCCTTCCTTGACCCAGGTACACCCAATGTGTTCCCAAATACTAATAGCGGGCATCTGAGTGCACCAAGGTCTAACTCATCCTTTAAACGTTTTTTGGTTAAGTTTTTTGTTCAATTTAGTCCCTTTGGCTGAAAATGCCAAGGAAGAGGAGATATGAGACGATATTGGGTTTTACGTGACTTTATCCTTCCTTGACCCAGCTACACCCAATGTGTACCCAAATACTAATAGCGGGCATCTGAGTGCACCAAAGTCTAAATCATCCTTTAAACGTTTTTTGGTTACGTTTTTTGTTCAATTTAGCCCCTTTGGCTGAAAATGCCAAGGAAGAGGAGATATGAGACGATATTGGGTTTTAAGTGACTTTATCCTTCCTTGACCCAGGTACACCCAATGTGTTCCCAAATACTAATAGCGGGCATCTGAGTGCACCAAAGTCTAACTCATCCTTTAAACGTTTTTTGGTTAAGTTTCTTGTTCAATTTAGTCCCTTTGGCTGAAAATGCCAAGGAAGAGGAAATATGAGACGATATTGGGTTTTACGTGACTTTATCCTTCCTTGACCCAGCTACACCCAATGTGTTCCCAAATACTAAATAGCGGGCACCTGCGTCCACCAAAGTCTAAATCATCCTTTAAAAGTTTTTTAGTTAAGTTTTTTGTTCAATTTAGCCCCTTTGGCTGAAAATGCCAAGGAAGAGGAGATATGAGACGATATTGGCTTTTAAGTGACTTTATCCTCCCTTGACCCAGCTACACCCAATGTGAATCCAAATACTAAATAGCGGGCATCTGAGTGCACCAAAGTCTAAATCATCCTTTAAACGTGTTTTGGTTAAGTTTTTTTTTTCAATTTAGTCCCTTTGGCTGAAAATGCCAAGGAAGAGGAGATATGAGACGATATTGGGTTTTACGTGACTTTATCCTTCCTTGACCCAGCTACACCCAATGTGTACCCAAATACTAATAGCGGGCATCTGAGTGCACCAAAGTCTAAATCATCCTTTAAACGTTTTTTGGTTAAGTTTTTTGTTCAATTTAGCCCCTTTGGCTGAAAATGCCAAGGAAGAGGAGATATGAGACGATATTGGGTTTTAAGTGACTTTATCCTTCCTTGACCCAGGTACACCCAATGTGTTCCCAAATACTAATAGCGGGCATCTGAGTGCACCAAAGTCTAACTCATCCTTTAAACGTTTTTTGGTTAAGTTTTTTGTTCAATTTAGCCCCTTTGGCTGAAAATGCCAAGGAAGAGGAAATATGAGATGATATTGGGTTTTAAGTGACTTTATCCTTCCTTAACCCAACTACACCCAATGTGTACTAAATAGCGGGCATCTGCGTGCAACAAAGTCTAACTCATCCTTTAAAAGTTGTTTGGTTAAGTTTTTTGTTCAATTTAGCCCCTTTGGCTGAAAATGCCAAGGAAGAGGAAATATGAGACGATATTGGGTTTTACGTGACTTTATCCTTCCTTGACCCAGCTACACCCAATGTGTACCCAAATACTAATAGCGGACATCTGAGTGCACCAAAGTCTAACTCATCCTTTAAAAGTTTTTTGTTCAATTTAGTCCCTTTGGCTGAAAATGCTAAGGAAGAGGAAATATGAGACGATATTGGGTTTTACGTGCCTTTATCCCTCCTTGACCCAGCTACACCCAATGTGTACCCAAATACTAATAGCGGGCATCTGAGTGCACCAAAGTCTAAATCATCCTTTAAACGTTTTTTGGTTAAGTTTTTTGTTCAATTTAGCCCCTTTGGCTGAAAATGCCAAGGAAGAGGAGATATAAGACGATATTGGGTTTTAAGTGACTTTATCCTTCCTTGACCCAGGTACACCCAATGTGTTCCCAAATACTAATAGCGGGCATCTGAGTGCACCAAAGTCTAACTCATCCTTTAAACGTTTTTTGGTTAAGCTTTCTGTTCAATTTAGCCCCTTTGGCTGAAAATGCCAAGGAAGAGGAAATATGAGACGATATTGGGTTTTAAGTGACTTTATCCTTCCTTGACCCAGCTACACCCAATGTGTACCCAAATACTAATAGCGGGCATCTGAGTGCACCAAAGTCTAAATCATTCTTTAAACGTTTTTTGGTTAAGTTTTTTGTTCAATTTAGCCCCTTTGGCTGAAAATGCCAAGGAAGAGGAGATATAAGACGATATTGGGTTTTAAGTGACTTTATCCTTCCTTGACCCAGGTACACCCAATGTGTTCCCAAATACTAATAGCGGGCATCTGAGTGCACCAAAGTCTAACTCATCCTTTAAACGTTTTTTGGTTAAGTTTTCTGTTCAATTTAGCCCCTTTGGCTGAAAATGCCAAGGAAGAGGAAATATGAGACGATATTGGGTTTTACGTGACTTTATCCTTCCTTGACCCAGCTACACCCAATATGTATCCAAATACTAATAGCGGGCATCTGAGTGCACCAAAGTCTAAATCATTCTTTAAACGTTTTTTGGTTAAGTTTTTTGTTCAATTTAGCCCCTTTGGCTGAAAATGCCAAGGAAGAGGAGATATAAGACGATATTGGGTTTTAAGTGACTTTATCCTTCCTTGACCCAGGTACACCCAATGTGTTCCCAAATACTAATAGCGGGCATCTGAGTGCACCAAAGTCTAAATCATCCTTTAAACGTTTTTTATTTAAGTTTTTTGTTCAATTTAGTCCCTTTGGCTGAAAATGCCAAGGAAGAGGGGATATGAGACGATATTGGGTTTTAAGTGACTTTATCCTTCCTTGACCCAGCTACACCCAATGTGTACCCAAATACTAAATAGCGGGCATCTGAGTGCACCAAAGTCTAACTCATCCTTTAAACGTTTTTTGGTTAAGTTGTTTGTTCAATTTAGTCCCTTTGGCTGAAAATGCCAAGGAAGAGGAGATATGAGACGATATTGGGTTTTAAGTGACTTTAACCTTCCTTGACCCAGGTACACCCAATGTGTATCCAAATACTAAATAGCGGGCATCTGAGTGCACCAAAGTCTAACCCATCCTTTAGACGTTTTTTGGTTAAGTTTTTTGTTCAATTTAGTCATTTTGGCTGAAAATGCCAAGGAAGAGGAGATATGAGACGATATTGGGTTTTAAGTGACTTTATCCTTCCTTGACCCAGGTACACCCAATGTGTTCCCACATACTAAATAGCGGGCATCTGAGTGCACCAAAGTCTAACTCATCCTTTAAACGTTTTTTGGTTAAGTTTTTTGTTCAATTTAGTCCCTTTGGCTGAAAATGCCAAGGAAGAGGAAATATGAGACGATATTGGGTTTTACGTGACTTTATCCTTCCTTTATCCTATCCTTTCAGCTACACCCAATGTGTACCCAAATACTAAATAGCTGGCATCTGAGTGCACCAAAGTCTAAATCATCCTTTAAACGTGTTTTGGTTAAGTTTTTTGTTCAATTTAGTCCCTTTGGCTGAAAATGCCAAGGAAGAGGAGATATGAGACGATATTGGGTTTTAAGTGACTTTATCCTTCCTTGACCCAGGTACACCTAATGTGTTCCCAAATACTAATAGCGGGCATCTGAGTGCACCAAAGTCTAAATCATTCTTTAAACGTTTTTTGGTTAAGTTTTTTGTTCAATTTAGCCCCTTTGGCTGAAAATGCCAAGGAAGAGGAGATATAAGACGATATTGGGTTTTAAGTGACTTTATCCTTCCTTGACCCAGGTACACCCAATGTGTTCCCAAATACTAATAGCGGGCATCTGAGTGCACCAAAGTCTAAATCATCCTTTAAACGTTTTTTATTTAAGTTTTTTGTTCAATTTAGTCCCTTTGGCTGAAAATGCCAAGGAAGAGGGGATATGAGACGATATTGGGTTTTAAGTGACTTTATCCTTCCTTGACCCAGCTACACCCAATGTGTACCCAAATACTAAATAGCGGGCATCTGAGTGCACCAAAGTCTAACTCATCCTTTAAACGTTTTTTGGTTAAGTTGTTTGTTCAATTTAGTCCCTTTGGCTGAAAATGCCAAGGAAGAGGAGATATGAGACGATATTGGGTTTTAAGTGACTTTAACCTTCCTTGACCCAGGTACACCCAATGTGTATCCAAATACTAAATAGCGGGCATCTGAGTGCACCAAAGTCTAACCCATCCTTTAGACGTTTTTTGGTTAAGTTTTTTGTTCAATTTAGTCATTTTGGCTGAAAATGCCAAGGAAGAGGAGATATGAGACGATATTGGGTTTTAAGTGACTTTATCCTTCCTTGACCCAGGTACACCCAATGTGTTCCCACATACTAAATAGCGGGCATCTGAGTGCACCAAAGTCTAACTCATCCTTTAAACGTTTTTTGGTTAAGTTTTTTGTTCAATTTAGTCCCTTTGGCTGAAAATGCCAAGGAAGAGGAAATATGAGACGATATTGGGTTTTACGTGACTTTATCCTTCCTTTATCCTATCCTTTCAGCTACACCCAATGTGTACCCAAATACTAAATAGCTGGCATCTGAGTGCACCAAAGTCTAAATCATCCTTTAAACGTGTTTTGGTTAAGTTTTTTGTTCAATTTAGTCCCTTTGGCTGAAAATGCCAAGGAAGAGGAGATATGAGACGATATTGGGTTTTAAGTGACTTTATCCTTCCTTGACCCAGGTACACCTAATGTGTTCCCAAATACTAATAGCGGGCATCTGAGTGCACCAAAGTCTAACTCATCCTTTAAACGTTTTTTGGTTAAGTTTTTTGTTCAATTTAGCCCCTTTGGCTGAAAATGCCAAGGAAGAGGAAATATGAGACGATATTGGGTTTTACGTGACTTTATCCTTCCTTGACCCAGCTACACCCAATGTGTACCCAAATACTAAATAGCTGGCATCTGCGTGCACCAAAGTCTAACTCATCCTTTAAACGTTTTTTGGTTAAGTTTTTTGTTCAATTTAGCCCCTTTGGCTGAAAATGCCAAGGAAGAGGAGATATGAGACGATATTGGCTTTTAAGTGACTTTATCCTTCCTACACACAGGTACACCCAATGTGTTCCCAAATACTAAATAGCTGGCATCTGCGTGCACCAAAGTCTAACTCATCCTTTAAACGTTTTTTGGTTAAGTTTTTTGTTCAATTTAGTCCCTTTGGCTGAAAATGCCAAGGAAGAGGAGATATGAGACGATATTGGCTTTTAAGTGACTTTATCCTTCCTACACACAGGTACACCCAATGTGTTCCCAAATACTAAATAGCTGGCATCTGCGTGCACCAAAGTCTAAATCATCCTTTAAACGTTTTTTGGTTAAGTTTTTTGTTCAATTTAGCCCCTTTGGCTGAAAATGCCAAGGAAGAGGAGATATGAGACGATATTGGCTTTTAAGTGACTTTATCCTTCCTACACACAGGTACACCCAATGTGTTCCCAAATACTAAATAGCTGGCATCTGCGTGCACCAAAGTCTAACTCATCCTTTAAACGTTTTTTGGTTAAGTTTTTTGTTCAATTTAGCCCCTTTGGCTGAAAATGCCAAGGAAGAGGAGATATGAGACGATATTGGCTTTTAAGTGACTTTATCCTTCCTACACACAGGTACACCCAATGTGTTCCCAAATACTAAATAGCTGGCATCTGCGTGCACCAAAGTCTAACTCATCCTTTAAACGTTTTTTGGTTAAGTTTTTTGTTCAATTTAGTCCCTTTGGCTGAAAATGCCAAGGAAGAGGAGATATGAGACGATATTGGGTTTTAAGTGACTTTATCCTTCCTTGACCCAGCTACACCCAATGTGTTCCGAAATACTATATAGCGGGCATCTGAGTGCACCAAAGTCTAAATCATCCTTTAAACGTTTTTTGGTTAAGTTTTTTGTTCAATTTAGCCCCTTTGGCTGAAAATGCCAAGGAAGAGGGGATATGAGACGATATTGGCTTTTAAGTGACTTTATCCTTCCTTGACCCAGCTACACCCAATGTGTACCCAAATACTAAATAGCGGGCATCTGAGTGCACCAAAGTCTAACTCATCCTTTAAACGTTTTTTGGTTAAGTTTTTTGTTCAATTTAGCCCCTTTGGCTGAAAATGCCAAGGAAGAGGAGATATGAGACGATATTGGGTTTTAAGTGACTTTATCCTTCCTTGACCCAGCTACACCCAATGTGTTCCGAAATACTATATAGCGGGCATCTGAGTGCACCAAAGTCTAAATCATCCTTTAAACGTTTTTTGGTTAAGTTTTTTGTTCAATTTAGTCCCTTTGGCTGAAAATGCCAAGGAAGAGGAGATATGAGACGATATTGGGTTTTAAGTGACGTTATCCTTCCTTGACCCAGCTACACCCAATGTGTTCCGAAATACTATATAGCGGGCATCTGAGTGCACCAAAGTCTAAATCATCCTTTAAACGTTTTTTGGTTAAGTTTTTTGTTCAATTTAGCCCCTTTGGCTGAAAATGCCAAGGAAGAGGGGATATGAGACGATATTGGGTTTTAAGTGACTTTATCCTTCCTTGACCCAGCTACACCCAATGTGTACCCAAATACTAAATAGCGGGCATCTGAGTGCACCAAAGTCTAACTCATCCTTTAAACGTTTTTTGGATAAGTTTTTTGTTCAATTTAGCCCCTTTGGCTGAAAATGCCAAGGAAGAGGAGATATATTGGCTTTTAAGTGACTTTATCCTTCCTACACACAGGTACACCCAATGTGTTCCGAAATACTATATAGCGGGCATCTGAGTGCACCAAAGTCTAAATCATCCTTTAAACGTTTTTTGGTTAAGTTTTTTGTTCAATTTAGCCCCTTTGGCTGAAAATGCCAAGGAAGAGGAGATATGAGACGATATTGGCTTTTACGTGACTTTATCCTTCCTACACACAGGTACACCCAATGTGTACATAAATACTAAATAGCGGGCATCTGAGTGCACCAAAGTCTAACTCATCCTTTAAACGTTTTTTGGTTAAGTTTTTTGTTCAATTTAGCCCCTTTGGCTGAAAATGCCAAGGAAGAGGAGATATGAGACGATATTGGGTTTTAAGTGACTTTATCCTTCCTTGACCCAGCTACACCCAATGTGTTCCGAAATACTAAATAGCGGGCATCTGAGTGCACCAAAGTCTAACTCATCCTTTAAACGTTTTTTGGTTAAGTTTTTTGTTCAATTTAGCCCCTTTGGCTGAAAATGCCAAGGAAGAGGAGATATGAGACGATATTGGCTTTTAAGTGACTTTATCCTTCCTACACAGGTACACCCAATGTGTTCCGAAATACTATATAGCGGGCATCTGAGTGCACCAAAGTCTAAATCATCCTTTAAACGTTTTTTGGTTAAGTTTTTTGTTCAATTTAGCCCCTTTGGCTGAAAATGCCAAGGAAGAGGAGATATGAGACGATATTGGCTTTTAAGTGACTTTATCCTTCCTACACACAGGTACACCCAATGTGTACATAAATACTAAATAGCGGGCATCTGAGTGCACCAAAGTCTAACTCATCCTTTAAACGTTTTTTGGTTAAGTTTTTTGTTCAATTTAGCCCCTTTGGCTGAAAATGCCAAGGAAGAGGAGATATGAGACGATATTGGGTTTTAAGTGACTTTATCCTTCCTTGACCCAGCTACACCCAATGTGTACCCAAATTCTAAATAGCGGGCATCTGAGTGCACCAAAGTCTAACTCACCCTTTAAACGTTTTTTGGTTAAGTTTTTTGTTCAATTTAGCCCCTTTGGCTGAAAATGCCAAGGAAGAGGAGATAGGAGACGATATTGGCTTTTAAGTGACTTTATCCTTCCTTGACCCAGGTACACCCAATGTGTTCCCACATACTAAATAGCGGACATCTGAGTGCACCAAAGTCTAACTCATCCTTTAAACGTTTTTTGGTTAAGTTTTTTGTTCAATTTAGTCCCTTTGGCTGAAAATGCCAAGGAAGAGGAAATATGAGACGATATTGGCTTTTAAGTGACTTTATCCTTCCTTGTACCCAGCTACACCCAATGTGTTCCGAAATACTATATAGCGGGCATCTGCGTGCACCAAAGTCTAACTCATCCTTTAGACGTTTTTTGGTTAAGTTTTTTGTTCAATTTAGTCCCTTTGGCTGAAAATGCCAAGGAAGAGGAAATATGAGACGATATTGGCTTTTAAGTGACTTTATCCTTCCTTGTACCCAGCTACACCCAATGTGTTCCGAAATACTATATAGCGGGCATCTGCGTGCACCAAAGTCTAACTCATCCTTTAGACGTTTTTTGGTTAAGTTTTTTGTTCAATTTAGTCCCTTTGGCTGAAAATGCCAAGGAAGAGGAAATATGAGACGATATTGGCTTTCAAGTGACTTTATCCTTCCTTGTACCCAGCTACACCCAATGTGTTCCGAAATACTATATAGCGGGCATCTGCGTGCACCAAAGTCTAACTCATCCTTTAAACGTTTTTTGGTTAAGTTTTTTGTTCAATTTAGCCCCTTTGGCTGAAAATGCCAAGCAAGAGGAGATATGAGACGATATTGGGTTTTAAGTGACTTTATCCCTCCTTGACCCAGGTACACCCAATGTGTTCCCAAATACTAAATAGCGGGCATCTGAGTGCACCAAAGTCTAACTCATCCTTTAAACGTTTTTTGATTAAGTTTTTTGTTCAATTTAGTCGCTTTGGCTGAAAATGCCAAGGAAGAGGAAATATGAGACGATATTGGGTTTTAAGTGACTTTATCCTTCCTTGACCCGCCTACACCCAATGTGTACTAAATAGCGGGCATCTGCGTGCACCAAAGTCTAACTCATCCTTTGAACATTTTTTGGTTAAGTTTTTTGTTCAATTTAGCCCCTCTGGCTGAAAATGCCAAGCAAGAGGAGATATGAGACCATATTGGGTTTTAAGTGACTTTGTCCTTCCTTGACCCAGCTACACCCAATGTGTACCCAAATACTAAATAGCGGGCATCTGAGTGCACCAAAGTCTAACTCATCCTTTAAACGTTTTTTGGTTAAGTTTTTTGTTCAATTTAGCCCCTTTGGCTGAAAATGCCAAGGAAGAGGAAATATGAGACGATATTGGGTTTTAAGTGACTTTATCCTTCCTACACACAGGTACACCCAATGTGTACCCAAATACTAAATAGCGGGCATCTGAGTGCACCAAAGTCTAACTCATCCTTTAAACGTTTTTTGGTTAAGTTTTTTGTTCAATTTAGCCCCTTTGGCTGAAAATGCCAAGCAAGAGGAGATATGAGACCATATTGGGTTTTAAGTGACTTTGTCCTTCCTTGACCCAGCTACACCCAATGTGTACCCAAATACTAAATAGCGGGCATCTGAGTGCACCAAAGTCTAACTCATCCTTTAAACGTTTTTTGGTTAAGTTTTTTGTTCAATTTAGTCCCTTTGGCTGAAAATGCCAAGGAAGAGGGGATATGAGACCATATTGGGTTTTAAGTGACTTTGTCCTTCCTTGACCCAGCTACACCCAATGTGTACCCAAATACTAAATAGCTGGCATCTGCGTGCACCAAAGTCTAACTCATCCTTTAAACGTTTTTTGATTAAGTTTTTTGTTCAATTTAGTCGCTTTGGCTGAAAATGCCAAGGAAGAGGAAATATGAGACGATATAGGGTTTTAAGTGACTTTATCCTTCCTACAGCCAGGTACACCCAATGTGTACTAAATAGCGGGCATCTGAGTGCACCAAAGTCTAACTCATCCTTTGAACGTTTTTTGGTTAAGTTTTTTGTTCAATTTAGCCCCTTTGGCTGAAAATGCCAAGGAAGAGGGGATATGAGACCATATTGGGTTTTAAGTGACTTTGTCCTTCCTTGACCCAGCTACACCCAATGTGTACCCAAATACTAAATAGCGGGCATCTGAGTGCACCAAAGTCTAACTCATCCTTTAAACGTTTTTTGGTTAAGTTTTTTGTTCAATTTAGCCCCTTTGGCTGAAAATGCCAAGGAAGAGGGGATATGAGACCATATTGGGTTTTAAGTGACTTTGTCCTTCCTTGACCCAGCTACACCCAATGTGTACCCAAATACTAAATAGCGGGCATCTGAGTGCACCAAAGTCTAACTCATCCTTTAAACGTTTTTTGGTTAAGTTTTTTGTTCAATTTAGCCCCTTTGGCTGAAAATGCCAAGGAAGAGGAAATATGAGACGATATTGGGTTTTAAGTGACTTTATCCTTTCTTGACCCGCCTACACACAATGTGTACTAAATAGCGGGCATCTGAGTGCACCAAAGTCTAACTCATCCTTTAAACGTTTTTTGGTTAAGTTTTTTGTTCAATTTAGCCCCTTTGGCTGAAAATGCCAAGGAAGAGGAAATATGAGACGATATTGGGTTTTAAGTGACTTTATCCTTCCTACACACAGGCACACCCAATGTGTACCCAAATACTAAATAGCTGGCATCTGCGTTCACCAAAGTCTAACTCATCCTTTAAACGTTTTTTGGTTAAGTTTTTTGTTCAATTTAGCCCCTTTGGCTGAAAATGCCAAGGAAGAGGAAATATGAGACGATATTGGGTTTTAAGTGACTTTATCCTTCCTACACACAGGTACACCCAATGTGTACCCAAATACTAAATAGCTGGCATCTGAGTGCACCAAAGTCTAACTCATCCTTTAAACGTTTTTTGGTTCAGCTTTTTGTTCAATTTAGTCCCTTTGGCTGAAAATGCCAAGGAAGAGGGGATATGAGACCATATTGGGTTTTAAGTGACTTTATCCTTCCTTGACCCAGCTACACCCAATGTGTACCCAAATACTACATAGCGGGCATCTGAGTGCACCAAAGTCTAACTCATCCTTTAAACGTTTTTTGGTTAAGTTTTTTGTTCAATTTAGCCCCTTTGGCTGAAAATGCCAAGGAAGAGGGGATATGAGACCATATTGGGTTTTAAGTGACTTTGTCCTTCCTTGACCCAGCTACACCCAATGTGTACCCAAATACTAAATAGCGGGCATCTGAGTGCACCAAAGCCTAACTCATCCTTTAAACGTTTTTTGGTTAAGTTTTTTGTTCAATTTAGCCCCTTTGGCTGAAAATGCCAAGGAAGAGGAAATATGAGACGATATTGGGTTTTAAGTGACTTTATCCTTTCTTGACCCGCCTACACACAATGTGTACTAAATAGCGGGCATCTGAGTGCACCAAAGTCTAACTCATCCTTTAAACGTTTTTTGGTTAAGTTTTTTGTTCAATTTAGCCCCTTTGGCTGAAAATGCCAAGGAAGAGGAAATATGAGACGATATTGGGTTTTAAGTGACTTTATCCTTCCTACACACAGGCACACCCAATGTGTACCCAAATACTAAATAGCTGGCATCTGCGTGCACCAAAGTCTAACTCATCCTTTAAACGTTTTTTGGTTAAGTTTTTTGTTCAATTTAGCCCCTTTGGCTGAAAATGCCAAGGAAGAGGAAATATGAGACGATATTGGGTTTTAAGTGACTTTATCCTTCCTACACACAGGTACACCCAATGTGTACCCAAATACTAAATAGCTGGCATCTGAGTGCACCAAAGTCTAACTCATCCTTTAAACGTTTTTTGGTTCAGCTTTTTGTTCAATTTAGTCCCTTTGGCTGAAAATGCCAAGGAAGAGGGGATATGAGACCATATTGGGTTTTAAGTGACTTTATCCTTCCTTGACCCAGCTACACCCAATGTGTACCCAAATACTACATAGCGGGCATCTGAGTGCACCAAAGTCTAACTCATCCTTTAAACGTTTTTTGGTTAAGTTTTTTGTTCAATTTAGCCCCTTTGGCTGAAAATGCCAAGGAAGAGGAAATATGAGACGATATTGGGTTTTAAGTGACTTTATCCTTCCTACACACAGGTACACCCAATGTGTACCCAAATACTAAATAGCTGGCATCTGAGTGCACCAAAGTCTAACTCATCCTTTAAACGTTTTTTGGTTAAGTTTTTTGTTCAATTTACCCCCTTTGGCTGAAAATGCCAAGGAAGAGGGGATATGAGACCATATTGGGTTTTAAGTGACTTTGTCCTTCCTTGACCCAGCTACACCCAATGTGTACCCAAATACTAAATAGCGGGCATCTGAGTGCACCAAAGTCTAACTCATCCTTTAAACGTTTTTTGGTTAAGTTTTTTGTTCAATTTAGTCCCTTCGGCTGAAAATGCCAAGGAAGAGGGGACATGAGACTATATTGGGTTTTAAGTGACTTTGTCCTTCCTTGACCCAGCTACACCCAATGTGTACCCAAATACTAAATAGCGGGCATCTGAGTGCACCAAAGTCTAACTCATCCTTTGAACGTTTTTTGGTTAAGTTTTTTGTTCAATTTAGCCCCTTTGGCTGAAAATGCAAAGGAAGAGGAGATATGAGATGATATTGGCTTTTAAGTGACTTTATCCTCCCTTGACCCAGCTACACCCAATGTGTACCCAAATACTAAATAGCGGGCATCTGAGTGCACCAAAGTCTAACTCATCCTTTAAACGTTTTTTGGTTAAGTTTTTTGTTCAATTTAGCCCCTTTGGCTGAAAATGCCAAGCAAGAGGAGATATGAGACGATATTGGGTTTTAAGTGACTTTATCCCTCCTTGACCCAGGTACACCCAATGTGTTCCCAAATACTAAATAGCGGGCATCTGAGTGCACCAAAGTCTAACTCATCCTTTAAACGTTTTTTGGTTAAGTTTTTTGTTCAATTTAGCCCCTTTGGCTGAAAATGCAAATTAAGAGGAGATATGAGATGATATTGGCTTTTAAGTGACTTTATCCTCCCTTGACCCAGCTACACCCAATGTGTACCCAAATACTAAATAGCGGGCATCTGAGTGCACCAAAGTCTAACTCATCCTTTAAACGTTTTTTGGTTAAGTTTTTTGTTCAATTTAGCCCCTTTGGCTGAAAATGCCAAGCAAGAGGAGATATGAGACGATATTGGGTTTTAAGTGACTTTATCCTTCCTACACACAGGTACACCCAATGTGTACCCAAATACTAAATAGCTGGCATCTGCGTGCACCAAAGTCTAAATCATCCTTTAAACGTTTTTTGGTTAAGTTTTTTGTTCAATTTAGCCCCTTTGGCTGAAAATGCCAAGCAAGAGGAGATATGAGACGATATTGGGTTTTAAGTGACTTTATCCCTCCTTGACCCAGGTACACCCAATATGTTCCCAAATACTAAATAGCGGGCATCTGAGTGCACCAAAGTCTAACTCATCCTTTAAACGTTTTTTGATTAAGTTTTTTGTTCAATTTAGTCGCTTTGGCTGAAAATGCCAGGGAAGAGGAAATATGAGACGATATTGGGTTTTAAGTGACTTTATATTTCCTTGACCCGCCTACACCCAATGTGTACTAAATAGCGGGCATCTGCGTGCACCAAAGTCTAACTCATCCTTTGAACGTTTTTTGGTTAAGTTTTTTGTTCAATTTAGCCCCTTTGGCTGAAAATGCAAAGGAAGAGGAGATATGAGATGATATTGGCTTTTAAGTGACTTTATCCTCGCTTGACCCAGCTACACCCAATGTGTACCCAAATACTAAATAGCGGGCATCTGAGTGCACCAAAGTCTAACTCATCCTTTAAACGTTTTTTGGTTAAGTTTTTTGTTCAATTTAGTCCCTTTGGCTGAAAATGCCAAGGAAGAGGGGATATGAGACCATATTGGGTTTTAAGTGACTTTATCCTTCCTTGACCCAGCTACACCCAATGTGTACCCAAATACTAAATAGCGGACATCTGAGTGCACCAAAGTCTAACTCATCCTTTAAACGCTTTTTGGTTAAGTTTTTTGTTCAATTTAGTCCCTTTGGCTGAAAATGCCAAGGAAGAGGGGATATGAGACCATATTGGGTTTTAAGTGACTTTATCCTTCCTTGACCCAGCTACACCCAATGTGTACCGAAATACTAAATAGCGGGCATCTGAGTGCACCAAAGTCTAACTCATCCTTTAAACGTTTTTTTGGTTAAGTTTTTTGTTCAATTTAGCCCCTTTGGCTGAAAATGCCAAGCAAGAGGAGATATGAGACGATATTGGGTTTTAAGTGACTTTATCCTTCCTACACACAGGTACACCCAATGTGTACCCAAATACTAAATAGCTGGCATCTGCGTGCACCAAAGTCTAAATCATCCTTTAAACGTTTTTTGGTTAAGTTTTTTGTTCAATTTAGCCCCTTTGGCTGAAAATGCCAAGCAAGAGGAGATATGAGACGATATTGGGCTTTAAGTGACTTTATCCCTCCTTGACCCAGGTACACCCAATATGTTCCCAAATACTAAATAGCGGGCATCTGAGTGCACCAAAGTCTAACTCATCCTTTAAACGTTTTTTGGTTAAGTTTTTTGTTCAATTTAGCCCCTTTGGCTGAAAATGCCAAGCAAGAGGAGATATGAGACGATATTGGGTTTTAAGTGACTTTATCCCTCCTTGACCCAGGTACACCCAATGTGTTCCCAAATACTAAATAGCGGGCATCTGAGTGCACCAAAGTCTAACTCATCCTTTAAACGTTTTTTGGTTAAGTTTTTTGTTCAATTTAGCCCCTTTGGCTGAAAATGCAAATTAAGAGGAGATATGAGATGATATTGGCTTTTAAGTGACTTTATCCTCCCTTGACCCAGCTACACCCAATGTGTACCCAAATACTAAATAGCGGGCATCTGAGTGCACCAAAGTCTAACTCATCCTTTAAACGTTTTTTGGTTAAGTTTTTTGTTCAATTTAGCCCCTTTGGCTGAAAATGCCAAGCAAGAGGAGATATGAGACGATATTGGGTTTTAAGTGACTTTATCCTTCCTACACACAGGTACACCCAATGTGTACCCAAATACTAAATAGCTGGCATCTGCGTGCACCAAAGTCTAAATCATCCTTTAAACGTTTTTTGGTTAAGTTTTTTGTTCAATTTAGCCCCTTTGGCTGAAAATGCCAAGCAAGAGGAGATATGAGACGATATTGGGTTTTAAGTGACTTTATCCCTCCTTGACCCAGGTACACCCAATATGTTCCCAAATACTAAATAGCGGGCATCTGAGTGCACCAAAGTCTAACTCATCCTTTAAAAGTTTTTTGGTTAAGTTTTTTGTTTAATTTAGTCCCTTTGGCTGAAAATGCCAAGGAAGAGGGGATATGAGACGATATTGGGTTTTAAGTGACTTTATCCTTCCTTGACCCAGGTATACCCAATGTGTTCCCAAATACTAAATAGCGGGCATCTGCGTGCACCAAAGTCTAACTCATCCTTTGAACGTTTTTTGGTTAAGATTTTTGTTCAATTTAGCCCCTTTGGCTGAAAATGCAAAGGAAGAGGAGATATGAGATGATATTGGCTTTTAAGTGACTTTATCCTCGCTTGACCCAGCTACACCCAATGTGTACCCAAATACTAAATAGCGGGCATCTGAGTGCACCAAAGTCTAACTCATCCTTTAAAAGTTTTTTGGTTAAGTTTTTTGTTCAATTTAGTCCCTTTGGCTGAAAATGCCAAGGAAGAGGAGATATGAGACGATATTGGGTTTTAAGTGACTTTATCCTTCCTTGACCCAGGTACACCCAATGTGTTCCCACATACTACATAGCGGACATCTGAGTGCACCAAAGTCTAACTCATCCTTTAAACGTTTTTTGGTTAAGTTTTTTGTTCAATTTAGTCCCTTTGGCTGAAAATGCCAAGGAAGAGGAGATATGAGACGATATTGGGTTTTAAGTGACTTCATCCTTCCTTGACCCAGCTACACCCAATGTGTTCCTAAATACTAAATAGCGGGCATCTGAGTGCACCAAAGTCTAACTCATCCTTTAAACGTTTTTTGGTTAAGTTTTTTGTTCAATTTAGTCCCTTTGGCTGAAAATGCCAAGGAAGAGAGGATATGAGACGATATTGGGTTTTAAGTGACTTCATCCTTCCTACACCGAGGTATACCCAATGTGTTCCCAAATACTAAATAGCGGGCATCTGAGTGCACCAAAGTCTAACTCATCCTTTAAACGTTTTTTGGTTAAGTTTTTTGTTCAATTTAGTCCCTTTGGCTGAAAATGCCAAGGAAGAGGAGATATGAGACGATATTGGCTTTTAATTGACTTTATCCTTCCTTGTACCCAGCTACACCCAATGTGTTCCGAAATACTATATAGCGGGCATCTGAGTGCGCCAAAGTCTAAATCATCCTTTAAACGTTTTTCGGTTAAGTTTTCTGTTCAATTTAGCCCCTTTGGCTGAAAATGCCAAGGAAGAGGAGATATGAGACGATATTGGGTTTTAAGTGACTTCATCCTTCCTACACCGAGGTACACCCAATGTGTACCCAAATACTAAATAGCTGGCATCTGCGTGCACCAAAGTCTAAATCATCCTTTAAACGTTTTTTGGTTAAGTTTTTTGTTCAATTTAGTCCCTTTGGCTGAAAATGCCAAGGAAGAGGAGATATGAGACGATATTGGGTTTTAAGTGACTTCATCCTTCCTTGACCCAGCTACACCCAATGTGTTCCGAAATACTAAATAGCGGGCATCTGAGTGCACCAAAGTCTAACTCATCCTTTAAACGTTTTTTGGTTAAGTTTTTTTGTTCAATTTAGTCAGTTTGGCTGAAAATGCCAAGGAAGAGGAGATATGAGACGATATTGGGTTTTAAGTGACTTTATCCTTCCTTGACCCAGGTACACCCAATGTGTTCCCACATACTACATAGCGGACATCTGAGTGCAGCAAAGTCTAACTCATCCTTTAAACGTTTTTTGGTTAAGTTTTTTGTTCAATTTAGTCCCTTTGGCTGAAAATGCCAAGGAAGAGGAGATATGAGACGATATTGGGTTTTAAGTGACTTTATCCTTCCTTGTACCCAGCTACACCCAATGTGTTCCGAAATACTATATAGCGGGCATCTGAGTGCGCCAAAGTCTAAATCATCCTTTAAACGTTTTTCGGTTAAGTTTTCTGTTCAATTTAGCCCCTTTGGCTGAAAATGCCAAGGAAGAGGAGATATGAGACGATATTGGCTTTTAATTGACTTTATCCTTCCTTGTACCCAGCTACACCCAATGTGTTCCGAAATACTATATAGCGGGCATCTGAGTGCGCCAAAGTCTAACTCATCCTTTAAACGTTTTTTGGTTAAGTTTTTTGTTCAATTTAGTCCCTTTGGCTGAAAATGCCAAGGAAGAGGAGATATGAGACGATATTGGCTTTTAATTGACTTTATCCTTCCTTGTACCCAGCTACACCCAATGTGTTCCGAAATACTATATAGCGGGCATCTGAGTGCGCCAAAGTCTAAATCATCCTTTAAACGTTTTTCGGTTAAGTTTTCTGTTCAATTTAGCCCCTTTGGCTGAAAATGCCAAGGAAGAGAGGATATGAGACGATATTGGGTTTTAAGTGACTTCATCCTTCCTACACCGAGGTATACCCAATGTGTTCCCAAATACTAAATAGCGGGCATCTGAGTGCACCAAAGTCTAACTCATCCTTTAAACGTTTTTTGGTTAAGTTTTTTGTTCAATTTAGTCCCTTTGGCTGAAAATGCCAAGGAAGAGGAGATATGAGACGATATTGGGTTTTAAGTGACTTTATCCTTCCTTGACCCAGGTACACCCAATGTGTTCCCACATACTACATAGCGGACATCTGAGTGCAGCAAAGTCTAACTCATCCTTTAAACGTTTTTTGGTTAAGTTTTTTGTTCAATTTAGTCCCTTTGGCTGAAAATGCCAAGGAAGAGGAGATATGAGACGATATTGGGTTTTAAGTGACTTTATCCTCCCTTGAACCAGGTACACCCAATGTGTTCCCAAATACTAAATAGCGGGCATCTGAGTGCGCCAAAGTCTAAATCATCCTTTAAACGTTTTTCGGTTAAGTTTTCTGTTCAATTTAGTCCCTTTGGCTGAAAATGCCAAGGAAGAGGAGATATGAGACGATATTGGGTTTTAAGTGACTTTATCCTTCCTTGACCCAGGTACACCCAATGTGTTCCCAAATACTAATAGCGGCATCTGAGTGCACCAAAGTCTAACTCATCCTTTAAACGTTTTTTTGGCTAAGATTTTTGTTCAATTTAGCCCCTTTGGCTGAAAATGCAAAGGAGAGGAGATATGAGATGATATTGGCTTTTAAGTGACCTTTATCCTCGCTTGACCCAGCTACACCCAATGTGTACCCAAATACTAAATAGCGGGCATCTGAGTGCACCAAAGTCTAACTCATCCTTTAAACGTTTTTTTGGTTAAGTTTTTTGTTCAATTTAGTCCCTTTGGCTGAAAATGCCATGGAAGAGGGGATATGAGACCATATTGGGTTTTAAGTGACTTTATCCTTCCTTGACCCAGCTACACCCAATGTGTACCCAAATACTAAATAGCGGACATCTGAGTGCACCAAAGTCTAACTCATCCTTTAAACGCTTTTTGGTTAGGTTTTTTGTTCAATTTAGTCCCTTTGGCTGAAAATGCCAAGGAAGAGGGGATATGAGACCATATTGGGTTTTAAGTGACTTTATCCTTCCTTGACCCAGCTACACCCAATGTGTACCGAAATACTAAATAGCGGGCATCTGAGTACACCAAAGTCTAACTCATCCTTTAAACGTTTTTTGGTTAAGTTTTTTGTTCAATTTAGCCCCTTTGGCTGAAAATGCCAAGTAAGAGGAGATATGAGACGATATTGGCTTTTAAGTGACTTTATTCTTCATACACACAGGTACACCCAATGTGTTCCGAAATACTATATAGCGGGCATCTGAGTGCACCAAAGTCTAAATCATCCTTTAAACGTTTTTCGGTTAAGTTTTTTGTTCAATTTAGCCCCTTTGGCTGAAAATGCCAAGGAAGAGGGGATATGAGATGATATTGGGTTTTACGTGACTTTATCCTTCCTTGACCCAGTTACACCCAATGTGTACCCAAATACTAAATAGCGGGCATCTGAGTGCACCAAAGTCTAAATCATCCTTTAAACGTGTTTTGGTTAAGTTTTTTGTTCAATTTAGTCCCTTTGGCTGAAAATGCCAAGGAAGAGGAGATATGAGACGATATTGGGTTTTAAGTGACTTTATCCTTCCTTGACCCAGGTACACCCAATGTGTTCCGAAATACTATATAGCGGGCATCTGAGTGCACCAAAGTCTAAATCATCCTTTAAACGTTTTTTGGTTAAGTTTTTTGTTCAATTTAGCCCCTTTGGCTGAAAATGCCAAGGAAGAGGAAATATGAGACGATATTGGGTTTTAAGTGACTTTATCCTTCCTTGACCCAGGTACACCCAATGTGTTCCCAAATACTAATAGCGGGCATCTGAGTGCACTAAAGTCTAACTCATCTTTTAAACGTTTTTTGGTTAAATTTTTTGTTCAATTTAGCCCCTTTGGCTGAAAATGCCAAGGAAGAGGGTATATGAGATGATATTGGGTTTTACGTGACTTTATCCTTCCTTGACCCAGTTACACCCAATGTGTACCCAAATACTAAATAGCGGGCATCTGAGTGCACCAAAGTCTAAATCATCCTTTAAACGTGTTTTGGTTAAGTTTTTTGTTCAATTTAGTCCCTTTGGCTGAAAATGCCAAGGAAGAGGAGATATGAGACGATATTGGGTTTTAAGTGACTTTATCCTTCCTTGACCCAGGTACACCCAATGTGTTCCGAAATACTATATAGCGGGCATCTGAGTGCACCAAAGTCTAAATCATCCTTTAAACGTTTTTTTGGTTAAGTTTTTGGTTCAATTTAGCCCCTTTGGCTGAAAATGCCAAGGAAGAGGAAATATGAGACGATATTGGGTTTTAAGTGACTTTATCCTTCCTTGACCCAGGTACACCCAATGTGTTCCCAAATACTAATAGCGTTCATCTGAGTGCACTAAAGTCTAACTCATCCTTTAAACGTTTTTTGGTTAAGTTTTTTGTTCAATTCAGCCCCTTTGGCTGAAAATGCCAAGGAAGAGGAGATATGAGACGATATTGGCTTTTAAGTGACTTTATCCTTCCTACACACAGGTACACCCAATGTGTTCCCAAATACTAAATAGCGGGCATCTGAGTGCGCCAAAGTCTAAATCATCCTTTAAACGTGTTTTGGTTAAGTTTTCTGTTCAATTTAGCCCCTTTGGCTGAAAATGCCAAGGAAGAGGAGATATGAGACGATATTGGGTTTTAAGTGACTTTATCCTTCCTTGACCCAGCTACACCCAATGTGTTCCGAAATACTATATAGCGGGCATCTGAGTGCACCAAAGTCTAAATCATCCTTTAAACGTTTTTTTGTTTAAGTTTTTTGTTCAATTTAGCCCCTTTGGCTGAAAATGCCAAGGAAGAGGAGATATGAGACGATATTGGGTTTTAAGTGACTTTATCCTTCCTTGACCCAGGTACACCCAATGTGTTCCGAAATACTATATAGCGGGCATCTGAGTGCACCAAAGTCTAACTCATCCTTTAAACGTTTTTTGGTTAAGTTTTTTGTTCAATTTAGCCCCTTTGGCTGAAAATGCCAAGGAAGAGGAGATATGAGACGATATTGGGTTTTAAGTGACTTTATTCTTCCTACACACAGGTACACCCAATGTGTTCCCAAATACTAAATAGCGGGCATCTGAGTGCGCCAAAGTCTAACTCATCCTTTAAACGTTTTTTGGTTAAGTTTTTTGTTCAATTTAGCCCCTTTGGCTGAAAATGCCAAGGAAGAGGAGATATGAGACGATATTGGGTTTTAAGTGACTTTATTCTTCCTACACACAGGTACACCCAATGTGTTCCCAAATACTAAATAGCGGGCATCTGAGTGCGCCAAAGTCTAAGTCGTCCTTTAAACGTTTTTTGGCTAAGTTTTTTGTTCAATTTTGCCCCTTTGGCTGAAAATGCCAAGGAAGAGGAGATTTGAGATGATATTGGGTTTTAAGTGACTTTATCCTTCCTTGACCCAGGTACACCCAATGTGTTCCCACATACTACATTGCGCACATCTGAGTGCAGCAAAGTCTAACTCATCCTTTAAACGTTTTTTGGTTAAGTTTTTGTTCAATTTAGCCCCTTTGGCTGAAAATGCCAAGGAAGGGGAGATATGAGACGATATTGGGTTTTAAGTGACTTTATCCTTCCTTGACCCAGGTACACCCAATGTGTTCCCAAATACTAAATAGCGGGCATCTGAGTGCACCAAAGTCTAACTCATCCTTTAAACGTTTTTTGGTTAAGTTTTTTGTTCAATTTAGCCCCTTTGGCTGAAAATGCAAAGGAAGAGGAGATATGAGACGATATTGGCTTTTAAGTGACTTTATTCTTCCTACACACAGGTACACCCAATGTGTTCCCAAATACTAAATAGCGGGCATCTGAGTGCACCAAAGTCTAACTCATCCTTTAAACGTTTTTTGGTTAAGTTTTTTGTTCAATTTAGCCCCTTTGGCTGAAAATGCCAAGGAAGAGGAGATATGAGACGATATTGGCTTTTAAGTGACTTTATTCTTCCTACACACAGGTACACCCAATGTGTTCCCAAAATGCCAAGGAAAAAGAGATATGAGACGATATTGGGTTTTAAGTGACTTCATCCTTCCTACAGCCAGGTACACTCAATGTGTACCCAAATACTAAATAGCGGGCATCTGAGTGCACCAAAGTCTAACTCATCCTTTAAACGTTTTTTGGTTAAGTTTTTTGTTCAATTTAGCCCCTTTGGCTGAAAATGCCAAGGAAGAGGAGATATGAGACGATATTGGCTTTTAAGTGACTTTATCCTTCCTACACACAGGTACACCCAATGTGTTCCCAAATACTAAATAGCGGGCATCTGAGTGCGCCAAAGTCTAAATCATTCTTTAAACGTTTTTTGGTTAAGTTTTTTGTTCAATTTAGCCCCTTTGGCTGAAAATGCCAAGGAAGAGGAGATATGAGACGATATTGGGTTTTACGTGACTTTATCCTTCCTTGACCCAGGTACACCCAATGTGTTCCCACATACTAAATAGCGGGCATCTGAGTGCACCAAAGTCTGACTCATCCTTTAAACGATTTTTGGTTAAGTTTATTGTTCAATTTAGTCCCTTTGGCTGAAAATGCCAAGGAAGAGGGGATATGAGACGATATTGGCTTTTAAGTGACTTTATATTTCCTACACACAGGTACACCCAATGTGTTCCCAAATACTAAATAGCGGGCATCTGAGTGCACCAAAGTCTGAATCATCCTTTAAACGTGTTTTGGTTAAGTTTTTTGTTCAATTTAGCCCCTTTGGCTGAAAATGCCAAGGAAGAGGAGATTTGAGATGATACTGGGTTTTAAGTGACTTTATCCTTCCTACAGCCAGGTACACTCAATGTGTACCCAAATACTAAATAGCGGGCATCTGAGTGCACCAAAGTCTAACTCATCCTTTAAACGTTTTTTGGTTAAGTTTTTTGTTCAATTTAGTCCCTTTGGCTGAAAATGCCAAGGAAGAGGAGATATGAGACGATATTGGGTTTTAAGTGACTTTATCCTTCCTTGACCCAGCTACACCCAATGTGTACCCAAATACTATATAGCGGGCATCTGAGTGCACCAAAGTCTAAATCATTCTTTAAACGTTTTTTGGTTAAGTTTTTTGTTCAATTTAGTCCCTTTGGCTGAAAATGCCAAGGAAGAGGAAATATGAGACGATATTGGGTTTTAAGTGACTTTATCCTTCCTTGACCCAGGTACACCCAATGCGTTCCCACATACTACATAGCGGACATCTGAGTGCAGCAAAGTCTAACTCATCCTTTAAACGTTTTTTGGTTAAGTTTTTTGTTCAATTTAGTCCCTTTGGCTGAAAATGCCAAGGAAGAGGGGATATGAGACCATATTGGGTTTTAAGTGACTTTATCCTTCCTTGACCCAGCTACACCCAATGTGTACCCAAATACTAAATAGCGGGCATCTGAGTGCACCAAAGTCTAACTCATCCTTTAAACGTTTTTTAGTTAAGTTTTTTGTTCAATTTAGTCCCTTTGGCTGAAAATGCCAAGGAAGAGGAGATATGAGACGATATTGGCTTTTAATTGACTTTATCCTTCCTTGTACCCAGCTACACCCAATGTGTTCCGAAATACTATATAGCGGGCATCTGAGTGCGCCAAAGTCTAAATCATCCTTTAAACGTTTTTCGGTTAAGTTTTCTGTTCAATTTAGCCCCTTTGGCTGAAAATGCCAAGGAAGAGAGGATATGAGACGATATTGGGTTTTAAGTGACTTCATCCTTCCTACACCGAGGTATACCCAATGTGTTCCCAAATACTAAATAGCGGGCATCTGAGTGCACCAAAGTCTAACTCATCCTTTAAACGTTTTTTGGTTAAGTTTTTTGTTCAATTTAATCCCTTTGGCTGAAAATGCCAAGGAAGAGGGGATATGAGACGATATTGGGTTTTAAGTGACTTTATCCTTCCTTGACCCAGCTACACCCAATGTGTACCCAAATACTAAATAGCGGGCATCTGAGTGCACCAAAGTCTAACTCATCCTTTAAACGTTTTTTGGTTAAGTTTTTTGTTCAATTTAGTCCCTTTGGCTGAAAATGCCAAGGAAGAGGAGATATGAGACGATATTGGGTTTTAAGTGACTTTATTCTTCCTTGACCCAGGTACACCCAATGTGTTCCCACATACTACATAGCGGACATCTGAGTGCAGCAAAGTCTAACTCATCCTTTAAACGTTTTTTGGTTAAGTTTTTTGTTCAATTTAGTCCCTTTGGCTGAAAATGCCAAGGAAGAGGAGATATGAGACGATATTGGGTTTTAAGTGACTTTATCCTTCCTTGACCCAGGAACACCCAATGTGTTCCCAAATACTAAATAGCGGGCATCTGAGTGCGCCAAAGTCTAAATCATCCTTTTAACGTTTTTCGGTTAAGTTTTCTGTTCAATTTAGCCCCTTTGGCTGAAAATGCCAAGGAAGAGGAGATATGAGACGATATTTCCTTTTAAGTGACTTTATCCTCCCTTGACCCAGCTACACCCAATGTGTACCCAAATACTAAATAGCGGGCATCTGAGTGCACCAAAGTCTAGCTCATCCTTTAAACGTTTTTTGGTTAAGTTTTTTGTTCAATTTAGCCCCTTTGGCTGAAAATGCCAAGGAAGAGGAGATATGAGACGATATTGGGTTTTAAGCGACTTTATCCTTCCTTGACCCAGCTACACCCAATGTGTACCCAAATACTAAATAGCGGGCATCTGAGTGCACCAAAGTCTAACTCATCCTTTAAACGTTTTTTGGTTAAGTTTTTTGTTCAATTTAGTCCCTTTGGCTGAAAATGCCAAGGAAGAGGAGATATGAGACAATATTGGCTTTTAATTGACTTTATCCTTCCTTGTACCCAGCTACACCCAATGTGTTCCGAAATACTATATAGCGGGCATCTGAGTGCGCCAAAGTCTAAATCATCCTTTAAACGTTTTTCGGTTAAGTTTTCTGTTCAATTTAGCCCCTTTGGCTGAAAATGCCAAGGAAGAGAGGATATGAGACGATATTGGGTTTTAAGTGACTTCATCCTTCCTACACCGAGGTATACCCAATGTGTTCCCAAATACTAAATAGCGGGCATCTGAGTGCACCAAAGTCTAACTCATCCTTTAAACGTTTTTTGGTTAAGATTTTTGTTCAATTTAGTCCCTTTGGCTGAAAATGCCAAGGAAGAGGAGATATGAGACGATATTGGCTTTTAATTGACTTTATCCTTCCTTGACCCAGCTGCACCCAATGTGTACCCAAATACTAAATAGCGGGCATCTGAGTGCACCAAAGTCTAACTCATCCTTTAAACGTTTTTTGGTTAAGTTTTTTGTTCAATTTAGTCCCTTTGGCTGAAAATGCCAAGGAAGAGGAGATATGAGACGATATTGGCTTTTAATTGACTTTATCCTTCCTTGTACCCAGCTACACCCAATGTGTTCCGAAATACTATATAGCGGGCATCTGAGTGCGCCAAAGTCTAAATCATCCTTTAAACGTTTTTCGGTTAAGTTTTCTGTTCAATTTAGCCCCTTTGGCTGAAAATGCCAAGGAAGAGAGGATATGAGACGATATTGGGTTTTAAGTGACTTCATCCTTCCTACACCGAGGTATACCCAATGTGTTCCCAAATACTAAATAGCGGGCATCTGAGTGCACCAAAGTCTAACTCATCCTTTAAACGTTTTTTGGTTAAGTTTTTTGTTCAATTTAGTCCCTTTGGCTGAAAATGCCAAGGAAGAGGAGATATGAGACGATATTGGGTTTTAAGTGACTTTATCCTTCCTTGACCCAGGTACACCCAATGTGTTCCCACATACTACATAGCGGACATCTGAGTGCAGCAAAGTCTAACTCATCCTTTAAACGTTTTTTGGTTAAGTTTTTTGTTCAATTTAGTCCCTTTGGCTGAAAATGCCAAGGAAGAGGAGATATGAGACGATATTGGGTTTTAAGTGACTTTATCCTCCCTTGACCCAGGTACACCCAATGTGTTCCCAAATACTAAATAGCGGGCATCTGAGTGCGCCAAAGTCTAAATCATCCTTTAAACGTTTTTCGGTTAAGTTTTCTGTTCAATTTAGTCCCTTTCTTGACCCAGGTACACCCAATGTGTTCCCACATACTACATAGCGGACATCTGAGTGCAGCAAAGTCTAACTCATCCTTTAAACGTTTTTTGGTTAAGTTTTTTGTTCAATTTAGTCCCTTTGGCTGAAAATGCCAAGGAAGAGGAGATATGAGACGATATTGGGTTTTAAGTGACTTTATCCTTCCTTGACCCAGGTACACCCAATGTGTTCCCACATACTACATAGCGGACATCTGAGTGCACCAAAGTCTAACTCATCCTTTAAACGTTTTTTGGTTAAGTTTTTTGTTCAATTTAGTCCCTTTGGCTGAAAATGCCAAGGAAGAGGAGATATGAGACGATATTGGGTTTTAAGTGACTTCATCCTTCCTTGACCCAGCTACACCCAATGTGTTCCGAAATACTAAATAGCGGGCATCTGAGTGCACCAAAGTCTAACTCATCCTTTAAACGTTTTTTGGTTAAGTTTTTTGTTCAATTTAGTCCCTTTGGCTGAAAATGCCAAGGAAGAGAGGATATGAGACGATATTGGGTTTTAAGTGACTTCATCCTTCCTACACCGAGGTATACCCAATGTGTTCCCAAATACTAAATAGCGGGCATCTGAGTGCACCAAAGTCTAACTCATCCTTTAAACGTTTTTTGGTTAAGTTTTTTGTTCAATTTAGTCCCTTTGGCTGAAAATGCCAAGGAAGAGGAGATATGAGACGATATTGGCTTTTAATTGACTTTATCCTTCCTTGTACCCAGCTACACCCAATGTGTTCCGAAATACTATATAGCGGGCATCTGAGTGCGCCAAAGTCTAAATCATCCTTTAAACGTTTTTCGGTTAAGTTTTCTGTTCAATTTAGCCCCTTTGGCTGAAAATGCCAAGGAAGAGGAGATATGAGACGATATTGGGTTTTAAGTGACTTCATCCTTCCTACACCGAGGTACACCCAATGTGTACCCAAATACTAAATAGCTGGCATCTGCGTGCACCAAAGTCTAAATCATCCTTTAAACGTTTTTTGGTTAAGTTTTTTGTTCAATTTAGTCCCTTTGGCTGAAAATGCCAAGGAAGAGGAGATATGAGACGATATTGGGTTTTAAGTGACTTCATCCTTCCTTGACCCAGCTACACCCAATGTGTTCCGAAATACTAAATAGCGGGCATCTGAGTGCACCAAAGTCTAACTCATCCTTTAAACGTTTTTTGGTTAAGTTTTTTGTTCAATTTAGTCAGTTTGGCTGAAAATGCCAAGGAAGAGGAGATATGAGACGATATTGGGTTTTAAGTGACTTTATCCTTCCTTGACCCAGGTACACCCAATGTGTTCCCACATACTACATAGCGGACATCTGAGTGCAGCAAAGTCTAACTCATCCTTTAAACGTTTTTTGGTTAAGTTTTTTGTTCAATTTAGTCCCTTTGGCTGAAAATGCCAAGGAAGAGGAGATATGAGACGATATTGGGTTTTAAGTGACTTTATCCTTCCTTGTACCCAGCTACACCCAATGTGTTCCGAAATACTATATAGCGGGCATCTGAGTGCGCCAAAGTCTAAATCATCCTTTAAACGTTTTTCGGTTAAGTTTTCTGTTCAATTTAGCCCCTTTGGCTGAAAATGCCAAGGAAGAGGAGATATGAGACGATATTGGCTTTTAATTGACTTTATCCTTCCTTGTACCCAGCTACACCCAATGTGTTCCGAAATACTATATAGCGGGCATCTGAGTGCGCCAAAGTCTAACTCATCCTTTAAACGTTTTTTGGTTAAGTTTTTTGTTCAATTTAGTCCCTTTGGCTGAAAATGCCAAGGAAGAGGAGATATGAGACGATATTGGCTTTTAATTGACTTTATCCTTCCTTGTACCCAGCTACACCCAATGTGTTCCGAAATACTATATAGCGGGCATCTGAGTGCGCCAAAGTCTAAATCATCCTTTAAACGTTTTTCGGTTAAGTTTTCTGTTCAATTTAGCCCCTTTGGCTGAAAATGCCAAGGAAGAGAGGATATGAGACGATATTGGGTTTTAAGTGACTTCATCCTTCCTACACCGAGGTATACCCAATGTGTTCCCAAATACTAAATAGCGGGCATCTGAGTGCACCAAAGTCTAACTCATCCTTTAAACGTTTTTTGGTTAAGTTTTTTGTTCAATTTAGTCCCTTTGGCTGAAAATGCCAAGGAAGAGGAGATATGAGACGATATTGGGTTTTAAGTGACTTTATCCTTCCTTGACCCAGGTACACCCAATGTGTTCCCACATACTACATAGCGGACATCTGAGTGCAGCAAAGTCTAACTCATCCTTTAAACGTTTTTTGGTTAAGTTTTTTGTTCAATTTAGTCCCTTTGGCTGAAAATGCCAAGGAAGAGGAGATATGAGACGATATTGGGTTTTAAGTGACTTTATCCTCCCTTGACCCAGGTACACCCAATGTGTTCCCAAATACTAAATAGCGGGCATCTGAGTGCGCCAAAGTCTAAATCATCCTTTAAACGTTTTTCGGTTAAGTTTTCTGTTCAATTTAGTCCCTTTGGCTGAAAATGCCAAGGAAGAGGAGATATGAGACGATATTGGGTTTTAAGTGACTTTATCCTTCCTTGACCCAGGTACACCCAATGTGTTCCCACATACTACATAGCGGACATCTGAGTGCAGCAAAGTCTAACTCATCCTTTAAACGTTTTTTGGTTAAGTTTTTTGTTCAATTTAGTCCCTTTGGCTGAAAATGCCAAGGAAGAGGAGATATGAGACGATATTGGGTTTTAAGTGACTTTATCCTTCCTTGACCCAGGTACACCCAATGTGTTCCCACATACTACATAGCGGACATCTGAGTGCAGCAAAGTCTAACTCATCCTTTAAACGTTTTTTGGTTAAGTTTTTTGTTCAATTTAGTCCCTTTGGCTGAAAATGCCAAGGAAGAGGAGATATGAGACGATATTGGGTTTTAAGTGACTTCATCCTTCCTTGACCCAGCTACACGAAATGTGTTCCGAAATACTAAATAGCGGGCATCTGAGTGCACCAAAGTCTAACTCATCCTTTAAACGTTTTTTGGTTAAGTTTTTTGTTCAATTTAGTCCCTTTGGCTGAAAATGCCAAGGAAGAGGAGATATGAGACGATATTGGCTTTTAATTGACTTTATCCTTCCTTGTACCCAGCTACACCCAATGTGTTCCGAAATACTATATAGCGGGCATCTGAGTGCGCCAAAGTCTAAATCATCCTTTAAACGTTTTTTGGTTAAGTTTTTTGTTCAATTTAGTCCCTTTGGCTGAAAATGCCAAGGAAGAGAAAATATGAGACGATATTGGGTTTTAAGTGACTTTATTCTTCCTTGACCCAGCTACACCCAATGTGTACCCAAATACTAATAGCGGGCATCTGAGTGCACCAAAGTCTAACTCATCCTTTAAACGTTTTTTGGTTAAGTTTTTTGTTCAATTTAGTCCCTTTGGCTGAAAATGCCAAGGAAGAGGAGATATGAGACGATATTGGCTTTTAATTGACTTTATCCTTCCTTGTACCCAGCTACACCCAATGTGTTCCGAAATACTATATAGCGGGCATCTGAGTGCGCCAAAGTCTAAATCATCCTTTAAACGTTTTTCGGTTAAGTTTTCTGTTCAATTTAGCCCCTTTGGCTGAAAATGCCAAGGAAGAGAGGATATGAGACGATATTGGGTTTTGAGTGACTTCATCCTTCCTACACCGAGGTATACCCAATGTGTTCCCAAATACTAAATAGCGGGCATCTGAGTGCACCAAAGTCTAACTCATCCTTTAAACGTTTTTTGGTTAAGTTTTTTGTTCAATTTAGTCCCTTTGGCTGAAAATGCCAAGGAAGAGGAGATATGAGACGATATTGGGTTTTAAGTGACTTTATCCTTCCTTGACCCAGGTACACCCAATGTGTTCCCACATACTACATAGCGGACATCTGAGTGCAGCAAAGTCTAACTCATCCTTTAAACGTTTTTTGGTTAAGTTTTTTGTTCAATTTAGTCCCTTTGGCTGAAAATGCCAAGGAAGAGGAGATATGAGACGATATTGGGTTTTAAGTGACTTTATCCTCCCTTGACCCAGGTACACCCAATGTGTTCCCAAATACTAAATAGCGGGCATCTGAGTGCGCCAAAGTCTAAATCATCCTTTAAACGTTTTTCGGTTAAGTTTTCTGTTCAATTTAGCCCCTTTGGCTGAAAATGCCAAGGAAGAGAGGATATGAGACGATATTGGGTTTTAAGTGACTTCATCCTTCCTACACCGAGGTATACCCAATGTGTTCCCAAATACTAAATAGCGGGCATCTGAGTGCACCAAAGTCTAACTCATCCTTTAAACGTTTTTTGGTTAAGTTTTTTGTTCAATTTAGTCCCTTTGGCTGAAAATGCCAAGGAAGAGGAGATATGAGACGATATTGGCTTTTAATTGACTTTATCCTTCCTTGTACCCAGCTACACCCAATGTGTTCCGAAATACTATATAGCGGGCATCTGAGTGCGCCAAAGTCTAAATCATCCTTTAAACGTTTTTCGGTTAAGTTTTCTGTTCAATTTAGCCCCTTTGGCTGAAAATGCCAAGGAAGAGAGGATATGAGACGATATTGGGTTTTAAGTGACTTCATCCTTCCTACACCGAGGTATACCCAATGTGTTCCCAAATACTAAATAGCGGGCATCTGAGTGCACCAAAGTCTAACTCATCCTTTAAACGTTTTTTGGTTAAGTTTTTTGTTCAATTTAGTCCCTTTGGCTGAAAATGCCAAGGAAGAGGAGATATGAGACGATATTGGGTTTTAAGTGACTTTATCCTTCCTTGACCCAGGTACACCCAATGTGTTCCCACATACTACATAGCGGACATCTGAGTGCAGCAAAGTCTAACTCATCCTTAAAACGTTTTTTGGTTAAGTTTTTTGTTCAATTTAGTCCCTTTGGCTGAAAATGCCAAGGAAGAGGAGATATGAGACGATATTGGGTTTTAAGTGACTTTATCCTCCCTTGACCCAGGTACACCCAATGTGTTCCCACATACTACATAGCGGACATCTGAGTGCAGCAAAGTCTAACTCATCCTTTAAACGTTTTTTGGTTAAGTTTTTTGTTCAATTTAGTCCCTTTGGCTGAAAATGCCAAGGAAGAGGAGATATGAGACGATATTGGGTTTTAAGTGACTTTATCCTTCCTTGACCCAGGTACACCCAATGTGTTCCCACATACTACATAGCGGACATCTGAGTGCAGCAAAGTCTAACTCATCCTTTAAACGTTTTTTGGTTAAGTTTTTTGTTCAATTTAGTCCCTTTGGCTGAAAATGCCAAGGAAGAGGAGATATGAGACGATATTGGGTTTTAAGTGACTTCATCCTTCCTTGACCCAGCTACACCCAATGTGTTCCGAAATACTAAATAGCGGGCATCTGAGTGCACCAAAGTCTAACTCATCCTTTAAACGTTTTTTGGTTAAGTTTTTTGTTCAATTTAGTCCCTTTGGCTGAAAATGCCAAGGAAGAGAGGATATGAGACGATATTGGGTTTTAAGTGACTTCATCCTTCCTACACCGAGGTATACCCAATGTGTTCCCAAATACTACATAGCGGGCATCTGAGTGCACCAAAGTCTAACTCATCCTTTAAACGTTTTTTGGTTAAGTTTTTTGTTCAATTTAGTCCCTTTGGCTGAAAATGCCAAGGAAGAGGAGATATGAGACGATATTGGCTTTTAATTGACTTTATCCTTCCTTGTACCCAGCTACATCCAATGTGTTCCGAAATACTATATAGCGGGCATCTGAGTGCGCCAAAGTCTAAATCATCCTTTAAACGTTTTTCGGTTAAGTTTTCTGTTCAATTCAGGCCCTTTGGCTGAAAATGCCAAGGAAGAGGAGATATGAGACGATATTGGGTTTTAAGTGACTTCATCCTTCCTACACCGAGGTACACCCAATGTGTACCCAAATACTAAATAGCTGGCATCTGCGTGCACCAAAGTCTAAATCATCCTTTAAACGTTTTTTGGTTAAGTTTTTTGTTCAATTTAGTCCCTTTGGCTGAAAATGCCAAGGAAGAGGAGATATGAGACGATATTGGGTTTTAAGTGACTTCATCCTTCCTTGACCCAGCTACACCCAATGTGTTCCGAAATACTAAATAGCGGGCATCTGAGTGCACCAAAGTCTAACTCATCCTTTAAACGTTTTTTGGTTAAGTTTTTTGTTCAATTTAGTCCCTTTGGCTGAAAATGCCAAGGAAGAGGAGATATGAGACGATATTGGGTTTTAAGTGACTTTATCCTTCCTTGACCCAGGTACACCCAATGTGTTCCCACATACTACATAGCGGACATCTGAGTGCAGCAAAGTCTAACTCATCCTTTAAACGTTTTTTGGTTAAGTTTTTTGTTCAATTTAGTCCCTTTGGCTGAAAATGCCAAGGAAGAGGAGATATGAGACGATATTGGGTTTTAAGTGACTTTATCCTTCCTTGACCCAGGTACACCCAATGTGTTCCCACATACTACATAGCGGACATCTGAGTGCAGCAAAGTCTAACTCATCCTTTAAACGTTTTTTGGTTAAGTTTTTTGTTCAATTTAGTCCCTTTGGCTGAAAATGCCAAGGAAGAGGAGATATGAGACGATATTGGGTTTTAAGTGACTTCATCCTTCCTTGACCCAGCTACACCCAATGTGTTCCGAAATACTAAATAGCGGGCATCTGAGTGCACCAAAGTCTAACTCATCCTTTAAACGTTTTTTGGTTAAGTTTTTTGTTCAATTTAGTCCCTTTGGCTGAAAATGCCAAGGAAGAGGAGATATGAGACGATATTGGGTTTTAAGTGACTTCATCCTTCCTACACCGAGGTACACCCAATGTGTACCCAAATACTAAATAGCTGGCATCTGCGTGCACCAAAGTCTAAATCATCCTTTAAACGTTTTTTGGTTAAGTTTTCTGTTCAATTTAGCCCCTTTGGCTGAAAATGCCAAGGAAGAGAGGATATGAGACGATATTGGGTTTTAAGTGACTTCATCCTTCCTACACCGAGGTACACCCAATGTGTACCCAAATACTAAATAGCTGGCATCTGCGTGCACCAAAGTCTAAATCATCCTTTAAACGTTTTTTGGTTAAGTTTTTTGTTCAATTTAGTCCCTTTGGCTGAAAATGCCAAGGAAGAGGAGATATGAGACGATATTGGGTTTTAAGTGACTTCATCCTTCCTTGACCCAGCTACACCCAATGTGTTCCGAAATACTAAATAGCGGGCATCTGAGTGCACCAAAGTCTAACTCATCCTTTAAACGTTTTTTGGTTAAGTTTTTTGTTCAATTTAGTCCCTTTGGCTGAAAATGCCAAGGAAGAGGAGATATGAGACGATATTGGGTTTTAAGTGACTTCATCCTTCCTACACCGAGGTACACCCAATGTGTACCCAAATACTAAATAGCTGGCATCTGCGTGCACCAAAGTCTAACTCATCCTTTAAACGTTTTTTGGTTAAGTTTTTTGTTCAATTTAGTCCCTTTGGCTGAAAATGCCAAGGAAGAGGAGATATGAGACGATATTGGGTTTTAAGTGACTTTATCCTTCCTAGACCCAGGTACACCCAATGTGTTCCCAAATACTAAATAGCGGGCATCTGAGTGCGCCAAAGTCTAAATCATCCTTTAAACTTTTTTCGGTTAAGTTTTCTGTTCAATTTAGCCCCTTTGGCTGAAAATGCCAAGGAAGAGGAGATATGAGACGATATTTCCTTTTAAGTGACTTTATCCTCCCTTGACCCAGCTACACCCAATGTGTACCCAAATACTAAATAGCGGGCATCTGAGTGCACCAAAGTCTAACTCATCCTTTAAACGTTTTTTGGTTAAGTTTTTTGTTCAATTTAGTCCCTTTGGCTGAAAATGCCAAGGAAGAGGAGATATGAGACGATATTGGGTTTTAAGTGACTTTATCCTTCCTTGACCCAGCTACACCCAATGTGTACCCAAATACTATATAGCGGGCATCTGAGTGCACCAAAGTCTAAATCATCCTTTAAACGTTTTTTGGTTAAGTTTTTTGTTCAATTTAGCCCCTTTGGCTGAAAATGCCAAGGAAGAGGAGATATGAGACGATATTGGGTTTTAAGTGACTTTATCCTTCCTTGACCCAGCTACACCCAATGTGTACCCAAATACTAAATAGCGGGCATCTGAGTGCACCAAAGTCTAACTCATCCTTTAAACGTTTTTTGGTTAAGTTTCTTGTTCAATTTAGTCCCTTTGGCTGAAAATGCCAAGGAAGAGGAGATATGAGACGATATTGGCTTTTAATTGACTTTATCCTTCCTTGTACCCAGCTACACCCAATGTGTTCCGAAATACTATATAGCGGGCATCTGAGTGCGCCAAAGTCTAAATCATCCCTTAAACGTTTTTCGGTTAAGTTTTTTGTTCAATTTAGTCCCTTTGGCTGAAAATGCCAAGGAAGAGGAGATATGAGACGATATTGGGTTTTAAGTGACTTCATCCTTCCTTGACCCAGCTACACCCAATGTGTTCCGAAATACTAAATAGCGGGCATCTGAGTGCACCAAAGTCTAACTCATCCTTTAAACGTTTTTTGGTTAAGTTTTTTGTTCAATTTAGTCCCTTTGGCTGAAAATGCCAAGGAAGAGAGGATATGAGACGATATTGAGTTTTAAGTGACTTCATCCTTCCTACACCGAGGTATACCCAATGTGTTCCCAAATACTAAATAGCGGGCATCTGAGTGCACCAAAGTCTAACTCATCCTTTAAACGTTTTTTGGTTAAGTTTTTTGTTCAATTTAGTCCCTTTGGCTGCAAATGCCAAGGAAGAGGAGATATGAGACGATATTGGGTTTTAAGTGACTTTATCCTTCCTTGACCCAGGTACACCCAATGTGTTCCCACATACTACATTGCGCACATCTGAGTGCAGCAAAGTCTAACTCATCCTTTAAACGTTTTTTGGTTAAGTTTTTGTTCAATTTAGTCCCTTTGGCTGAAAATGCCAAGCAAGAGGGGATATGAGACCATATTGGGTTTTAAGTGACTTTATCCTTCCTTGACCCAGCTACACCCAATGTGTACCCAAATACTATATAGCGGGCATCTGAGTGCACCAAAGTCTAACTCATCCTTTAAACGTTTTTTGGTTAAGTTTTTTGTTCAATTTAGTCCCTTTGGCTGAAAATGCCAAGGAAGAGGAGATATGAGACGATATTGGGTTTTAAGTGACTTTATCCTTCCTTGACCCAGGTACACCCAATGTGTTCCCACATACTACATTGCGCACATCTGAGTGCAGCAAAGTCTAACTCATCCTTTAAACGTTTTTTGGTTAAGTTTTTGTTCAATTTAGCCCCTTTGGCTGAAAATGCCAAGGAAGGGGAGATATGAGACGATATTGGGTTTTAAGTGACTTTATCCTTCCTTGACCCAGGTACACCCAATGTGTTCCCAAATACTAAATAGCGGGCATCTGAGTGCACCAAAGTCTAACTCATCCTTTAAACGTTTTTTGGTTAAGTTTTTTGTTCAATTTAGCCCCTTTGGCTGAAAATGCAAAGGAAGAGGAGATATGAGACGATATTGGCTTTTAAGTGACTTTATTCTTCCTACACACAGGTACACCCAATGTGTTCCCAAATACTAAATAGCGGGCATCTGAGTGCACCAAAGTCTAACTCATCCTTTAAACGTTTTTTGGTTAAGTTTTTTGTTCAATTTAGCCCCTTTGGCTGAAAATGCCAAGGAAGAGGAGATATGAGACGATATTGGCTTTTAAGTGACTTTATTCTTCCTACACACAGGTACACCCAATGTGTTCCCAAAATGCCAAGGAAGAGGAGATATGAGACGATATTGGGTTTTAAGTGACTTTATCTTTCCTTGACCCAGCTACACCCAATGTGTACCCAAATACTATATAGCGGGCATCTGAGTGCACCAAAGTCTAAATCATCCTTTAAACGTTTTTTGGTTAAGTTTTTTGTTCAATTTAGCCCCTTTGGCTGAAAATGCCATGGAAGAGGAGATATGAGACGATATTGGCTTTTAAGTGACTTTATCCTTCCTACACACAGGTACACCCAATGTGATTTAAGTGACTTTATCCTTCCTTGACCCAGCTACACCCAATGTGTACCCAAATACTATATAGCGGGCATCTGAGTGCGCCAAAGTCTAAATCATCCTTTAAACGTTTTTTGGTTTAGTTTTTTGTTCAATTAACCCCTTTGGCTGAAAATGCCAAGGAAGAGGAGATTTGAGATGATATTGGGTTTTAAGTGACTTTATCCTTCCTACACACAGGTACACCCAATGTGTTCCCAAAATGCCAAGGAAGAGGAGATATGAGACGATATTGGATTTTAAGTGACTTCATCCTTCCTACAGCCACGTACACTCAATGTGTACCCAAATACTAAATAGCGGGCATCTGAGTGCACCAAAGTCTAACTCATCCTTTAAACGTTTTTTGGTTAAGTTTTTTGTTCAATTTAGCCCCTTTGGCTGAAAATGCAAAGGAAGAGGAGATATGAGACGATATTGGCTTTTAAGTGACTTTATTCTTCCTACACACAGGTACACCCAATGTGTTCCCACATACTAAATAGCGGACATCTGAGTGCACCAAAGTCTAACTCATCCTTTAAACGTTTTTTGGTTAAGTTTTTTGTTCAATTTAGTCCCTTTGGCTGAAAATGCCAAGGAAGAGGGGATATGAGACGATATTGGGTTTTAAGTGACTTTATCTTTCCTTGACCCAGCTACACCCAATGTGTACCCAAATACTATATAGCGGGCATCTGAGTGCACCAAAGTCTAAATCATCCTTTAAACGTTTTTTGGTTAAGTTTTTTGTTCAATTTAGCCCCTTTGGCTGAAAATGTAAAGGAAGAGGAGATATGAGACGATATTGGCTTTTAAGTGACTTTATCCTTCCTTGACCCAGCTACACCCAATGTGTTCCGAAATACTATATAGCGGGCATCTGAGTGCACCAAAGTCTAAATCATCCTTTAAACGTTTTTTGGTTAAGTTTTTTGTTCAATTTAGCCCCTTTGGCTGAAAATGCCATGGAAGAGGAGATATGAGACGATATTGGCTTTTAAGTGACTTTATCCTTCCTACACACAGGTACACCCAATGTGTTTTAAGTGACTTTATCCTTCCTTGACCCAGCTACACCCAATGTGTACCCAAATACTATATAGCGGGCATCTGAGTGCGCCAAAGTCTAAATCATCCTTTAAACGTTTTTTGGTTTAGTTTTTTGTTCAATTAACCCCTTTGGCTGAAAATGCCAAGGAAGAGGAGATTTGAGATGATATTGGGTTTTAAGTGACTTTATCCTTCCTACACACAGGTACACCCAATGTGTTCCCAAAATGCCAAGGAAGAGGAGATATGAGACGATATTGGATTTTAAGTGACTTCATCCTTCCTACAGCCACGTACACTCAATGTGTACCCAAATACTAAATAGCGGGCATCTGAGTGCACCAAAGTCTAACTCATCCTTTAAACGTTTTTTGGTTAAGTTTTTTGTTCAATTTAGCCCCTTTGGCTGAAAATGCAAAGGAAGAGGAGATATGAGACGATATTGGCTTTTAAGTGACTTTATTCTTCCTACACACAGGTACACCCAATTTGTTCCCAAATACTAAATAGCGGGAATCTGAGTGCACCAAAGTCTAACTCATCCTTTAAACGTTTTTTGGTTAAGTTTTTTGTTCAATTTAGTCCCTTTGGCTGAAAATGCCAAGGAAGAGGAGATATGAGACGATATTGGGTTTTAAGTGACTTTATCCTTCCTTGACCCAGGTACACCCAATGTGTTCCCACATACTAAATAGCGGACATCTGAGTGCACCAAAGTCTAACTCATCCTTTAAACGTTTTTTGGTTAAGTTTTTTGTTCAATTTAGTCCCTTTGGCTGAAAATGCCAAGGAAGAGGGGATATGAGACGATATTGGGTTTTAAGTGACTTTATCCTTCCTTGACCCAGCTACACCCAATGTGTTCCGAAATACTATATAGCGGGCATCTGAGTGCACCAAAGTCTAAATCATCCTTTAACCGTTTTTTGGTTAAGTTTTTTGTTCAATTTAGCCCCTTTGGCTGAAAATGCCAAGGAAGAGGAGATTTGAGATGATATTGGGTTTTAAGTGACTTTATCCTTCCTACACACAGGTACACCCAATGTGTACCCAAATACTAAATAGCGGGCATCTGAGTGCACCAAAGTCTAACTCATCCTTTAAACGTTTTTTGGTTAAGTTTTTTGTTCAATTTAGTCCCTTTGGCTGAAAATGCCAAGGAAGAGGAGATATGAGACGATATTGGGTTTTAAGTGACTTTATCCTTCCTTGACCCAGGTACACCCAATGTGTTCCCACATACTAAATAGCGGACATCTGAGTGCACCAAAGTCTAACTCATCCTTTAAACGTTTTTTGGTTAAGTTTTTTGTTCAATTTAGTCCCTTTGGCTGAAAATGCCAAGGAAGAGGGGATATGAGACGATATTGGGTTTTAAGTGACTTTATCTTTCCTTGACCCAGCTACACCCAATGTGTACCCAAATACTATATAGCGGGCATCTGAGTGCACCAAAGTCTAAATCATCCTTTAAAGGTTTTTCGGTTAAGTTTTTTGTTCAATTTAGCCCCTTTGGCTGAAAATGCCAAGGAAGAGGAGATATGAGACGATATTGGGTTTTATGTGACTTTATCCTTCCTTGACCCAGCTACACCCAATGTGTTCCGAAATACTATATAGCGAGCATCTGAGTGCACCAAAGTCTAACTCATCCTTTAAACGTTTTTTGGTTAAGTTTTTTGTTCAATTTAGCCCCTTTGGCTGAAAATACCAAGGAAGAGGAGATATGAGACGTTATTGGGTTTTAAGTGACTTTATTCTTCCTACACACAGGTACACCCAATGTGTTCCCAAATACTAAATAGCGGGCATCTGAGTGCGCCAAAGTCTAAATCATCCTTTAAACGTTTTTCGGTTAAGTTTTCTGTTCAATTTAGCCCCTTTGGCTGAAAATGCCAAGGAAGAGAGGATATGAGACGATATTGGGTTTTAAGTGACTTCATCCTTCCTACACCGAGGTATACCCAATGTGTTTCCAAATACTAAATAGCGGGCATCTGAGTGCACCAAAGTCTAACTCATCCTTTAAACGTTTTTTGGTTAAGTTTTTTGTTCAATTAACCCCTTTGGCTGAAAATGCCAAGGAAGAGGAGATATGAGACGATATTAGCTTTTAAGTGACTTTATCCTTCCTACACACAGGTACACCCAATGTGTTCCCAAATACTAAATAGCGGGCATCTGAGTGCGCCAAAGTCTAAATCATCCTTTAAACGTTTTTCGGTTAAGTTTTCTGTTCAATTTAGCCCCTTTGGCTGAAAATGCCAAGGAAGAGAGGATATGAGACGATATTGGGTTTTAAGTGACTTCATCCTTTCTACACCGAGGTATACCCAATGTGTTTCCAAATACTAAATAGCGGGCATCTGAGTGCACCAAAGTCTAAATCATCCTTTAAACGTTTTTTGGTTAAGTTTTTTGTTCAATTTAGCCCCTTTGGCTGAAAATGCCAAGGAAGAGGAGATATGAGACGATATTGGCTTTTAAGTGACTTTATCCTTCCTACACACAGGTACACCCAATGTGTTCCGAAATACTATATAGCGGGCATCTGAGTGCACCAAAGTCTAAATCATCCTTTAAACGTTTTTCGGTTAAGTTTTCTGTTCAATTTAGCCCCTTTGGCTGAAAATGCCAAGGAAGAGAGGATATGAGACGATATTGGGTTTTAAGTGACTTCATCCTTCCTACACCGAGGTATACCCAATGTGTTCCCAAATACTAAATAGCGGGCATCTGAGTGCACCAAAGTCTAACTCATCCTTTAAACGTTTTTTGGTTAAGTTTTTTGTTCAATTTAGTCCCTTTGGCTGAAAATGCCAAGGAAGAGGGGATATGAGACGATATTGGGTTTTAAGTGACTTTATCCTTCCTTGACCCAGCTACACCCAATGTGTTCCGAAATACTATATAGCGGGCATCTGAGTGCACCAAAGTCTAAATCATCCTTTAAACGTTTTTCGGTTAAGTTTTCTGTTCAATTTAGCCCCTTTGGCTGAAAATGCCAAGGAAGAGAGGATATGAGACGATATTGGGTTTTAAGTGACTTCATCCTTCCTACACCGAGGTATACCCAATGTGTTCCCAAATACTAAATAGCGGGCATCTGAGTGCACCAAAGTCTAACTCATCCTTTAAACGTTTTTCGGTTAAGTTTTTTGTTCAATTTAGCCCCTTTGGCTGAAAATGCCAAGGAAGAGGAGATATGAGACGATATTGGGTTTTATGTGACTTTATCCTTCCTTGACCCAGCTACACCCAATGTGTTCCGAAATACTATATAGCGAGCATCTGAGTGCACCAAAGTCTAACTCATCCTTTAAACGTTTTTTGGTTAAGTTTTTTGTTCAATTTAGCCCCTTTGGCTGAAAATGCCAAGGAAGAGAGGATATGAGACGATATTGGGTTTTAAGTGACTTCATCCTTCCTACACCGAGGTATACCCAATGTGTTCCCAAATACTAAATAGCGGACATCTGAGTGCACCAAAGTCGAACTCATCCTTTAAACGTTTTTTGGTTAAGTTTTTTGTTCAATTTAGTCCCTTTGGCTGAAAATGCCAAGGAAGAGGGGATATGAGACGATATTGGGTTTTAAGTGACTTTATCTTTCCTTGACCCAGCTACACCCAATGTGTTCCGAAATACTATATAGCGGGCATCTGAGTGCACCAAAGTCTAAATCATCCTTTAAACGTTTTTTGGTTAAGTTTTTTGTTCAATTTAGCAACTTTGGCTGAAAATGCCAAGGAAGAGGAGATTTGAGATGATATTGGGTTTTAAGTGACTTCATCCTTCCTACAGCCAGGTACACTCAATGTGTACCCAAATACTAAATAGCGGGCATCTGAGTGCACCAAAGTCTAACTCATCCTTTAAACGTTTTTTGGTTAAGTTTTTTGTTCAATTTAGTCCCTTTGGCTGAAAATGCCAAGGAAGAGGAGATATGAGACGATATTGGGTTTTAAGTGACTCTATCCTTCCTTGACCCAGCTACACCCAATGTGTTCCGAAATACTATATAGCGGGCATCTGAGTGCACCAAAGTCTAACTCATCCTTTAAACGTTTTTTGGTTAAGTTTTTTGTTCAATTTAGCCCCTTTGGCTGAAAATGCCAAGGAAGAGGAGATATGAGACGATATTGGGTTTTAAGTGACTTTATCCTTCCTACAGCCAGGTACACTCAATGTGTACCCAAATACTACATAGCGGGCATCTGAGTGCACCAAAGTCTAACTCATCCTTTAAACGTTTTTTGGTTAAGTTTTTTGTTCAATTTAGTCCCTTTGGCTGAAAATGCCAAGGAAGAGGAGATTTGAGATGATATTGGGTTTTAAGTGACTTCATCCTTCCTACAGCCAGGTACACTCAATGTGTACCCAAATACTAGATAGCGGGCATCTGAGTGCACCAAAGTCTAACTCATCCTTTAAACGTTTTTTGGTTAAGTTTTTTGTTCAATTTAGTCCCTTTGGCTGAAAATGCCAAGGAAGAGGAGATATGAGACGATATTGGGTTTTAAGTGACTTTATCCTTCCTTGACCCAGCTACACCCAATGTGTTCCGAAATACTATATAGCGGGCATCTGAGTGCACCAAAGTCTAACTCATCCTTTAAACGTTTTTTGGTTAAGTTTTTTGTTCAATTTAGCCCCTTTGGCTGAAAATGCCAAGGAAGAGGAGATATGAGACGATATTGGCTTTTAAGTGACTTTATCCTTCCTACACACAGGTACACCCAATGTGTTCTCAAATACTAAATAGCGGACATCTGAGTGCACCAAAGTCTAACTCATCCTTTAAACGTTTTTTGGTTAAGTTTTTTGTTCAATTTAGCCCCTTTGGCTGAAAATGCAAAGGAAGAGGAGATATGAGACGATATTGGCTTTTAAGTGACTTTATTCTCCCTACACACAGGTACACCCAATGTGTTCCCAAATACTAAATAGCGGGCATCTGAGTGCACCAAAGTCTAACTCATCCTTTAAACGTTTTTTGGTTAAGTTTTTTGTTCAATTTAGTCCCTTTGGCTGAAAATGCCAAGGAAGAGGAGATATGAGACGATATTGGGTTTTAAGTGACTTTATCCTTCCTTGACCCAGGTACACCCAATGTGTTCCCACATACTAAATAGCGGACATCTGAGTGCACCAAAGTCTAACTCATCCTTTAAACGTTTTTTGGTTAAGTTTTTTGTTCAATTTAGTCCCTTTGGCTGAAAATGCCAAGGAAGAGGGGATATGAGACGATATTGGCTTTTAAGTGACTTTATCCTTCCTTGACCCAGCTACACCCAATGTGTTCCGAAATACTATATAGCGGGCATCTGAGTGCACCAAAGTCTAAATCATCCTTTAAACGTTTTTTGGTTAAGTTTTTTGTTCAATTTAGCCCCTTTGGCTGAAAATGCCAAGGAAGAGGAGATTTGAGATGATATTGGGTTTTAAGTGACTTTATCCTTCCTACACACAGGTACACCCAATGTGTTCCCAAAATGCCAAGGAAGAGGAGATATGAGACGATATTGGGTTTTAAGTGACTTCATCCTTCCTACAGCCAGGTACACTCAATGTGTACCCAAATACTAAATAGCGGGCATCTGAGTGCACCAAAGTCTAACTCATCCTTTAAACGTTTTTTGGTTAAGTTTTTTGTTCAATTTAGCCCCTTTGGCTGAAAATGCCAAGGAAGAGTAGATTTGAGATGATATTGGGTTTTAAGTGACTTTATCCTTCCTACACACAGGTACACCCAATGTGTTCCCAAAATGCCAAGGAAGAGGAGATATGAGACGATATTGGGTTTTAAGTGACTTCATCCTTCCTACAGCCAGGTACACTCAATGTGTACCCAAATACTAAATAGCGGGCATCTGAGTGCACCAAAGTCTAACTCATCCTTTAAACGTTTTTTGGTTAAGTTTTTTGTTCAATTTAGTCCCTTTGGCTGAAAATGCCAAGGAAGAGGAGATATGAGACGATATTGGCTTTTAAGTGACTTTATCCTTCCTACACACAGGTACACCCAATGTGTTTTAAGTGACTTTATCCTTCCTTGACCCAGCTACACCCAATGTGTACCCAAATACTATATAGCGGGCATCTGAGTGCACCAAAGTCTAAATCATCCTTTAAAGGTTTTTTCGTTAAGTTTTTTGTTCAATTTAGCCCCTTTGGCTGAAAATGCCAAGGAAGAGGAGATATGAGACGATATTGGGTTTTAAGTGACTTTATCCTTCCTTGACCCAGCTACACCCAATGTGTTCCGAAATACTATATAGCGGGCATCTGAGTGCACCAAAGTCTAAATCATCCTTTAAACGTTTTTTGGTTAAGTTTTTTGTTCAATTTAGCCCCTTTGGCTGAAAATGCCAAGGAAGAGGAGATATGAGACGATATTGGCTTTTAAGCGACTTTATCCTTCCTACACACAGGTACACCCAATGTGTTTTAAGTGACTTTATCCTTCCTTGACCCAGCTACACCCAATGTGTACCCAAATACTATATAGCGGGCATCTGAGTGCACCAAAGTCTAAATCATCCTTTAAAGGTTTTTTCGTTAAGTTTTTTGTTCAATTTAGCCCCTTTGGCTGAAAATGCCAAGGAAGAGGAGATATGAGACGATATTGGGTTTTAAGTGACTTTATCCTTCCTTGACCCAGCTACACCCAATGTGTTCCGAAATACTATATAGCGGGCATCTGAGTGCACCAAAGTCTAAATCATCCTTTAAAGGTTTTTTGGTTAAGTTTTTTGTTCAATTTAGCCCCTTTGGCTGAAAATGCCAAGGAAGAGGAGATATGAGACGATATTGGTTTTTAAGTGACTTTATCCTTCCTACACACAGGTACACCCAATGTGTTCCCAAATACTAAATAGCGGGCATCTGAGTGCGCCAAAGTCTAAATCATCCTTTAAACGTTTTTCGGTTAAGTTTTCTGTTCAATTTAGCCCCTTTGGCTGAAAATGCCAAGGAAGAGGAGATATGAGACGATATTGGCTTTTAAGTGACTTTATCCTTCCTACACACAGGTACACCCAATGTGTTCCCAAATACTAAATAGCGGGCATCTGAGTGCACCAAAGTCTAAATCATCCTTTAAAGGTTTTTTGGTTAAGTTTTTTGTTCAATTTAGCCCCTTTGGCTGAAAATGCCAAGGAAGAGGAGATATGAGACGATATTGGCTTTTAAGTGACTTTATCCTTCCTACACACAGGTACACCCAATGTGTTCCCAAATACTATATAGCGGGCATCTGAGTGCACCAAAGTCTAAATCATCCTTTAAAGGTTTTTTGGTTAAGTTTTTTGTTCAATTTAGCCCCTTTGGCTGAAAATGCCAAGGAAGAGGAGATATGAGACGATATTGGCTTTTAAGTGACTTTATCCTTCCTACACACAGGTACACCCAATGTGTTCCCAAATACTAAATAGCGGGCATCTGAGTGCGCCAAAGTCTAAATCATCCTTTAAACGTTTTTCGGTTAAGTTTTCTGTTCAATTTAGCCCCTTTGGCTGAAAATGCCAAGGAAGAGAGGATATGAGACGATATTGGGTTTTAAGTGACTTCATCCTTCCTACACCGAGGTATACCCAATGTGTTCCCAAATACTAAATAGCGGGCATCTGAGTGCACCAAAGTCTAACTCATCCTCTAAACGTTTTTTGGTTAAGTTTTTTGTTCAATTTAGCCCCTTTGGCTGAAAATGCCAAGGAAGAGGAGATATGAGACGATATTGGCTTTTAAGTGACTTTATTCTTCCTACAGACAGGTACACCCAATGTGTTCCCAAATACTATATAGCGGGCATCTGAGTGCACCAAAGTCTAAATCATCCTTTAAAGGTTTTTTGGTTAAGTTTTTTGTTCAATTTAGCCCCTTTGGCTGAAAATGCCAAGGAAGAGGAGATATGAGACGATATTGGCTTTTAAGTGACTTTATCCTTCCTACACACAGGTACACCCAATGTGTTCCCAAATACTAAATAGCGGGCATCTGAGTGCGCCAAAGTCTAAATCATCCTTTAAACGTTTTTCGGTTAAGTTTTCTGTTCAATTTAGCCCCTTTGGCTGAAAATGCCAAGGAAGAGAGGATATGAGACGATATTGGGTTTTAAGTGACTTCATCCTTCCTACACCGAGGTATACCCAATGTGTTCCCAAATACTAAATAGCGGGCATCTGAGTGCACCAAAGTCTAAATCATCCTTTAAAGGTTTTTTGGTTAAGTTTTTTGTTCAATTTAGCCCCTTTGGCTGAAAATGCCAAGGAAGAGGAGATATGAGACGATATTGGCTTTTAAGTGACTTTATCCTTCCTACACACAGGTACACCCAATGTGTTCCCAAAATGCCAAGGAAGAGGAGATATGAGACGATATTGGGTTTAAAGTGACTGCATCCTTACTTGACCCAGGTACACCCAATGTGTTCCCAAATACTAAATAGCGGGCATCTGAGTACACCAAAGTCTAAATCATCCTTTAAACGTTTTTTGGTTAAGTTTTTTGTTCAATTTAGCCCCTTTGGCTGAAAATGCCAAGGAAGAGGAGATATGAGACGATATTGGCTTTTAAGTGACTTTATTCTTCCTACAGACAGGTACACCCAATGTGTTCCCAAATACTATATAGCGGGCATCTGAGTGCACCAAAGTCTAAATCATCCTTTAAACGTTTTTTGGTTAAGTTTTTTGTTCAATTTAGCCCCTTTGGCTGAAAATGCCAAGGAAGAGGAGATATGAGACGATATTGGCTTTTAAGTGACTTCATCCTTCCTACACCGAGGTATACCCAATGTGTTCCCAAATACTAAATAGCGGGCATCTGAGTGCACCAAAGTCTAACTCATCCTCTAAACGTTTTTTGGTTAAGTTTTTTGTTCAATTTAGCCCCTTTGGCTGAAAATGCCAAGGAAGAGGAGATATGAGACGATATTGGCTTTTAAGTGACTTTATCCTTCCTACACACAGGTACACCCAATGTGTTCCCAAATACTAAATAGCGGGCATCTGAGTGCGCCAAAGTCTAAATCATCCTTTAAACGTTTTTCGGTTAAGTTTTCTGTTCAATTTAGCCCCTTTGGCTGAAAATGCCAAGGAAGAGAGGATATGAGACGATATTGGGTTTTAAGTGACTTCATCCTTCCTACACCGAGGTATACTCAATGTGTACCCAAATACTATATAGCGGGCATCTGAGTGCACCAAAGTCTAACTCATCCTTTAAGCGTTTTTTGGTTAAGTTTTTTGTTCAATTTAGCCCCTTTGGCTGAAAATGCCAAGGAAGAGGAGATATGAGACGATATTGGGTTTTAAGTGACTTTATCCTTACTTGACCCAGGTACACCCAATGTGTTCCCAAATACTAAATAGCGGGCATCTGAGTACACCAAAGTCTAACTCATCCTTTAAACGTTTTTTGGTTAAGTTTTTTGTTCAATTTAGTCCCTTTGACTGAAAATATCAGGGAAGAGGAGATATGAGACGATATTGGGTTTTAAGTGACTTTATCCTTCCTTGACCCAGCTACACCCAATGTGTTCCCAAATACTAAATAGCGGGCATCTGAGTGCGCCAAAGTCTAAATCATCCTTTAAACTGAAAATGCCAAGGAAGAGGAGATATGAGACGATATTGGCTTTTAAGTGACTTTATCCTTCCTTGACCCAGGTACACCCAATGTGTTCCCAAATACTAAATAGCGGGCATCTGAGTACACCAAAGTCTAACTCATCCTTTAAACGTTTTTTGGTTAAGTTTTTTGTTCAATTTAGTCCCTTTGGCTGAAAATGCCAAGGAAGAGGAAATATGAGACGATATTGGGTTTTAAGTGACTTTATTCTTCCTTGACCCAGCTACACCCAATGTGTACCCAAATACTAATAGCGGGCATCTGAGTGCACCAAAGTCTAACTCATCCTTTAAAAGTTTTTTGGTTAAGTTTTTTGTTCAATTTAGCCCCTTTGGCTGAAAATGCCAAGGAAGAGGAGATATGAGACGATATTGGGTTTTAAGTGACTTCTTCCTTCCTACAGCCAGGTACACTCAATGTGTACCCAAATACTAAATAGCGGGCATCTGAGTGCACCAAAGTCTAAATCATCCTTTAAACGTTTTTTGGTTAAGTTTTTTGTTCAATTTAGTCCCTTTGGCTGAAAATGCCAAGGAAGAGGAAATATGAGACGATATTGGGTTTTAAGTGACTTTATCCTTCCTTGACCCAGCTACACCCAATGTGTTCCCAAATACTAATAGCGGGCATCTGAGTGCACCAAAGTCTAACTCATCCTTTAAACGTTTTTTGGTTAAGTTTTTTGTTCAATTTAGCCCCTTTGGCTGAAAATGCCAAGGAAGAGAGGATATGAGACGATATTGGCTTTTAAGTGACTTTATCCTTCCTACACACAGGTACACCCAATGTGTTCCCAAAATGCCAAGGAAGAGGAGATATGAGACGATATTGGGTTTTAAGTGACTTCATCCTTCCTACAGCCAGGTACACTCAATGTGTACCCAAATACTATATAGCGGGCATCTGAGTGCACCAAAGTCTAAATCATCCTTTAAACGTTTTTTGGTTAATTTTTTTGTTCAATTTAGCCCCTTTGGCTGAAAATGCCAAGGAAGAGGAGATATGAGACGATATTGGCTTTTAAGTGACTTTATCCTTCCTACACACAGGTACACCCAATGTGTTCCCAAAATGCCAAGGAAGAGGAGATATGAGACGATATTGGCTTTTAAGTGACTTTATCCTTCCTTGACCCAGCTACACCCAATGTGTTCCCAAATACTAAATAGCGGGCATCTGAGTACACCAAAGTCTAACTCATCCTTTAAACGTTTTTTGGTTAAGTTTTTTGTTCAATTTAGCCCCTTTGGCTGAAAATGCCAAGGAAGAGGAGATATGAGACGATATTGGGTTTTAAGTGACTTCATCCTTCCTACAGCCAGGTACACTCAATGTGTACCCAAATACTAAATAGCGGGCATCTGAGTGCACCAAAGTCTAAATCATCCTTTAAACGTTTTTCGGTTAAGTTTTTTGTTCAATTTAGTCCCTTTGGCTGAAAATGCCAAGGAAGAGGAAATATGAGACGATATTGGGTTTTAAGTGACTTTATCCTTCCTTGACCCAGCTACACCCAATGTGTACCCAAATACTAAATAGCGGGCATCTGAGTACACCAAAGTCTAACTCATCCTTTAAACGTTTTTTGGTTAAGTTTTTTGTTCAATTTAGTCCCTTTGGCTGAAAATATCAGGGAAGAGGAGATATGAGACGATATTGGGTTTTAAGTGACTTTATCCTTCCTTGACCCAGCTACACCCAATGTGTTCCCAAATACTAAATAGCGGGCATCTGAGTGCGCCAAAGTCTAAATCATCCTTTAAACTGAAAATGCCAAGGAAGAGGAGATATGAGACGATATTGGGTTTTAAGTGATTTTATCCTTCGTTGACCCAGCTACACCCAATGTGTACCCAAATACTAAATAGCGGGCATCTGAGAGCACCAAAGTCTAACTCATCCTTTAAGCGTTTTTTGGTTAAGTTTTTTGTTCAATTTAGCCCCTTTGGCTGAAAATGTCAAGGAAGAGGAGATATGAGACGATATTGGCTTTTAAGTGACTTTATCCTTCCTTGACCCAGGTACACCCAATGTGTTCCCAAATACTAAATAGCGGGCATCTGAGTACACCAAAGTCTAACTCATCCTTTAAACGTTTTTTGGTTAAGTTTTTTGTTCAATTTAGTCCCTTTGGCTGAAAATGCCAAGGAAGAGGAAATATGAGACGATATTGGGTTTTAAGTGACTTTATTCTTCCTTGACCCAGCTACACCCAATGTGTACCCAAATACTAATAGCGGGCATCTGAGTGCACCAAAGTCTAACTCATCCTTTAAAAGTTTTTTGGTTAAGTTTTTTGTTCAATTTAGCCCCTTTGGCTGAAAATGCCAAGGAAGAGGAGATATGAGACGATATTGGGTTTTAAGTGACTTCATCCTTCCTTCAGCCAGGTACACTCAATGTGTACCCAAATACTAAATAGCGGGCATATGAGTGCACCAAAGTCTAAATCATCCTTTAAACGTTTTTTGGTTAAGTTTTTTGTTCAATTTAGTCCCTTTGGCTGAAAATGCCAAGGAAGAGGAAATATGAGACGATATTGGGTTTTAAGTGACTTTATCCTTCCTTGACCCAGCTACACCCAATGTGTACCCAAATACTAATAGCGGGCATCTGAGTGCACCAAAGTCTAACTCATCCTTTAAAAGTTTTTTGGTTAAGTTTTTTGTTCAATTTAGCCCCTTTGGCTGAAAATGCCAAGGATGAGGAGATTTGAGATGATATTGGGTTTTAAGTGACTTTATCCTTCCTACACACAGGTACACCCAATGTGTTCCCAAAATGCCAAGGAAAAGGAGATGTGAGACGATATTGGGTTTTAATTGACTTCATCCTTCCTACAGCCAGGTACACTCAATGTGTACCCAAATACTATATAGCGGGCATCTGAGTGCACCAAAGCCTAAATCATCCTTTAAACGTTTTTTGGTTAAGTTTTTTGTTCAATTTAGCCCCTTTGGCTGAAAATGCCAAGGAAGAGAGGATATGAGACGATATTGGCTTTTAAGTGACTTTATCCTTCCTACACACAGGTACACCCAATGTGTTCCCAAAATGCCAAGGAAGAGGAGATATGAGACGATATTGGGTTTTAAGTGACTTCATCCTTCCTACAGCCAGGTACACTCAATGTGTACCCAAATACTATATAGCGGGCATCTGAGTGCACCAAAGTCTAAATCATCCTTTAAACGTTTTTTGGTTAAGTTTTTTGTTCAATTTAGCCCCTTTGGCTGAAAATGCCAAGGAAGAGGAGATATGAGACGATATTGGCTTTTAAGTGACTTTATCCTTCCTACACACAGGTACACCCAATGTGTTCCCAAAATGCCAAGGAAGAGGAGATACATATGAGACGATATTGGGTTTTAAGTGACTTCATCCTTCCTACAGCCAGGTACACTCAATGTGTACCCAAATACTATATAGCGGGCATCTGAGTGCACCAAAGCCTAAATCATCCTTTAAACGTTTTTTGGTTAAGTTTTTTGTTCAATTTAGCCCCTTTGGCTGAAAATGCCAAGGAAGAGAGGATATGAGACGATATTGGCTTTTAAGTGACTTTATCCTTCCTACACACAGGTACACCCAATGTGTTCCCAAAATGCCAAGGAAGAGGAGATATGAGACGATATTGGGTTTTAAGTGACTTTATCCTTCCTTGACCCAGGTACACCCAATGTTTTCCCAAATACTAAATAGCGGGCATCTGAGTACACCAAAGTCTAACTCATCCTTTAAACGTTTTTTGGTTAAGTTTTTTGTTCAATTTAGTCCCTTTGGCTGAAAATATCAGGGAAGAGGAGATATGAGACGATATTGGGTTTTAAGTGACTTTATCCTTCCTTGACCCAGCTACACCCAATGTGTTCCCAAATACTAAATAGCGGGCATCTGAGTGCGCCAAAGTCTAAATCATCCTTTAAACTGAAAATGCCAAGGAAGAGGAGATATGAGACGATATTGGGTTTTAAGTGACTTTATCCTTCCTTGACCCAGCTACACCCAATGTGTTCCCAAATACTAAATAGCGGGCATCTGAGTGCGCCAAAGTCTAAATCATCCTTTAAACTGAAAATGCCAAGGAAGAGGAGATATGAGACGATATTGGGTTTTAAGTGACTTTATCCTTCCTTGACCCAGCTTCACCCAATGTGTACCCAAATACTAAATAGCGGGCATTTGAGTGCACCAAAGTCTAAATCATCCTTTAAACGTTTTTTTAGTTAAGTTTTTTGTTCAATTTGTTGCATAGGCGTAGACTATATTATGTGAGAAGTGGTTCTGGTTTCTTTTACAGAATTTATCTCCAATCGGCAAGGGCAAGGATAAGTTGAGTCTGAATCGACCGAATACGACTTTCAAACATATTATAGAGTGACCAGATAGCAATTATACTCTTTCCAATTATTATTTTTCAGCAGCTGTCAAAGCTACAAATAAAAACCATCTGTCAAAATATTCAATATGGCATTCCATATCATTATGCGTCGTTTCACTCTGCAAAAATTGTGAAAAAATATACAAATTCCGGCTCAATTGTAAGCACCCAACGTGAATTTTCTCGTAATGTCGGTCTTCATCATGGCCTCAGTGCACAAACTATTCGTCACAGCGTGGAAAATTTTGAGGGTGAGTACACTCCCTTGTACCTTAAGCTGCCAACCGGAAGAAATAAAGAAAACATAACCGCCCCCGTAACAGCCAGTATCGAAGGAGACCCAGAAATGTCGGTTCGGCGCCAGCCCGGCTTATTTTGCTGTTGGACTTAAGCCTATGTACATCCGTGTATGATTGTGGTGACGCAAGAATTGGAGTCAGATGACCATAAACAACGCCGTGTATTCGCTAATTGAGCGCTGAAAATGTTGACCGGAGATCCGTATTTGGGCCAAATGATAATCTTCTCGGACGAGGCCCATATTGGGCTCAGCAGCTATGTAAACAAACAGAACTGCCATTATTGGAGCGAACACAATCCACAAGTGGTCGACCAACTGTCAATCCATCCACAAAAATGGAATGGCGGCATCATCGGACCTTATTTCTATCGAAATGAAGAAGCAGAGACTATTACCTTCAATGGTCTGCAAGCGTTAAAGGTATAGAGCAATGTTAACCGACCTTTTTTGCCAAGGGCTGTACAATTTCAATAAATCCAAGCTGTAGTTCCAACAAGCCGGCGCTACTTCCCATGCAAGTGACGCAACGCTGAAAGTAGTGAAGGAGAAATTTGGCGACTGCGTCACCTCATGGCGAGCATTCATCAATTGGCCATTCGAAACGCTATTCCCGGAACAACGCAGCATATATTGGACCGAGTTATCAAAAATTTGACCGACCGATTGAAGAACTGCCAGCGAAGCAGGGTGAATGGTGTGCTATAATAACAGGAATGTATGTAGCTTCCAAATAAAGCCAGAATCAGGTACCCTTTACCTTAACCTCGGAAGAATTATTTCAATATATTTCATGCACAAGCGTAGCTCGTAAGTTCAACCGAGGAGCTCGAAGAAAATATCTCTAGGGTTGTCATCATCCTCCCTGCTTCTTTAACAACTATCGGTGAATTGACTTCAATACGGACTACTACGGAAGAGCACCTTCACTTCCCGGGCACTCCAGTTTAAGTCCGACTCGGACAGACAATAAGTAAGGAGGTCCAGCCTTAACTCAGTTGCTATTTTGAATGACTATGTTTCTTCTGATAATTGGAATAATTTGCCAAAAAATTTAACAACGTACTTACTTTGACTAGGAAGGACCAATCCGCTTCAGGAAACCCCAATAGCACCTTCAATTCCAATGCAATTGCAGTGTTTGCATTCAAATCAGAGAACTCTGTCACCCATTGACTGGAGTGATCCTTAGGAAACAATCTAGGCAAAACAAATATAATCCAAGCACTTGGTAATCCTTGACGCGATGCAAACATTTCCATATTCTCCAACCCTTTGCGAAAAACCTACAAGCGGACATTTTGTCATAACACAAATGTATGTAATTCGTAAGTATATCACAAAAAACAAAAAAAACCTTTGATAGTACTCCAAGAGGTGCTCCTCGCAGCAGGAGACAATAAAAGAGCTCTCGACACTTTGCATGAATATCCCTTATAATGACGCTCTGGTTATTAAGTTGGAGTCCTGTTTGATTTAAATAAAGTTCTGAATAATTTCCCGCCTCCAGCAGCATGACTTTAGCTATGCAACTCACCAACATACGCCTCTCCACTTTCGCTGACATGGGGCAAGAGCTCGGATATGCAAAACAGCAAGTTGCACATGTCTACCAAATGCAATTGTGCCCGAGCTGTGTTTGTTACTATCTGAAGGATGCAAAACAAAATATGTTTCATACATGTATGTACGTTAAAATATACAGTCCTGAAGGGTACATACATGCGAGTAGCGAACTGTTAAAACACTTAACGTCTCATTTAGCATTCCGGCGAAAATGCGTTGTGCCATCTTGGGTGGTACTGAGTTCCATAGGTCGTCCTTGGTGCCTCTCATGTAGTGCCACCACATTTGAATGGTGTAGGAGCCTCTTTCGGACTCAAAGAAAGGTTGCGTAGCCTCCCAGTGCAGACAGTCGGCATCTTGTACGATGTACAGCAGAAGGAGTCGACAATGAAGGTCTAGAAGCCGCTCGGCTAGTGCTTCTGCCATTTGCGAGTATTGTTTATAGGATAACTTTATTTGGAATGAAACGGAAAAGGTTAACATATTATGCATGTAGTGTCACGGTTGTACATTACTTTGAGTGATCCTCCCTTCTCATCACCCCTGGGAGGACAATGTTTTACGATAGCAGCATCGAGATAGATTTTCAAGCTGTTCTTGATTAAAGCCGCAGCACCAATTGTAGCCGTCAGCACCGAGAGATCGGCATGATCCAATGACTCCTGGGTGAGAACGTGAAGATGCTCCATCAGGAGATCTGCTGATTTTGTTACCAAGTTCACAAATTTATCAGGATCCGAGTCTTTAACAACAGCTGTTGATTGCTATAAAACGCAGAAAACAGATTTAAGAACACAAATTTGGCAGAACTAAGTTTAACATCAAGTTCTGTTTCCCATTGACGCCTGTTAACGTACCTTTAACTTACACCTCTCTACCCGAGGAAACCAAAATGTCTTAACCTAGCCTAACCTCTCGCCCATACCTACTTACTTAGGTGGCGCTGCAGTCGGGAATGAACCTGGACCTCAGCCAACAAGCATTTCCATTTAGCTCGGTCTTTGACTAACTGCCTTTTTGCGAACTCCAAGTTGGTTGAGGTCTTCCACCACTTAAGTGTGTGTGTCACCAAAGGCGCGGTCTTTCTAGCCATCTTAATCGACTGATACGCTACTTTTTGACTTGGTATATGTCACTCTACACCTCGTAGAGTTCGCAATCTTCTTCTTTAAGCCCGTCAAGGACATTTTCATCCGTCTTTTTTTATAAGCGGAACTGGGACGATGAGGGTCTTACATAGAGTTAACTTGAATTTTATCGACGAAACCTTGCTACTCAATTGCCTTCTTAGGCCAGAGAAACAGCGATTGGAAAGAGTAACTCTTATTTTGGAGAGACAAGAAACTTAACAGGTTCCAAGACCCTCTCCGAGACGATTAAGTGTATCCTCGTCATCGCGATCTTTGATTTATCGGATGACGAAGGGCGGATTTCCTTCGATAAATGGTGGCTCATCGAAGGCAGAGTAATGAACTGCCTTTGCGAGCTGGCAAAAACAAGGGCTATATTTAGGTCAAAGCCTGTGACGACCGAAATTCGGTCGATTTCATCAGCTCTGCTATCAGCGGTAGTGGTGAAATCTGGCCAGTTGCCAAACTGAAGGTAGTGGACCGGCACTTAATCCCCCACAGGCCGAAATACAGAATTTGGGTCCCCAATGAGGTCGAGAGTCAACAAAAATCTACAGGCTTCTCACTGTCTAGAACGCGGAGCTTCCAGTCAAAGATCGGAGTTCCTCCCACTACTTTAGCTTTAAGATAAAGTGTGGTCTTACGGAAGTGAAGCTGAAACTCTTCGCTTCTGAGATTCCATTCATTAGGCATACTTCTCTTTAACCAGATCTTAGAAATGAGTTGGTGTGTGCTCTCTCGCAAGTCATGTCCGCTTCACCAAGTCATAAGCCAAAAGTTCAAGCACATCAAGCTTGTTGGACTTAGTTTGGATATTCCTTTCCTCACTTCATTGTGGTTGGGTGGACGGAAGTCTGAGTCTTCAGCCTCTAGATTGAATGATTCATTCTGTCTGACAGCGGAGTTCTGGTCATCGTCGCCGTTTAGCATTCTACAGGTGTGGTCTCTCCACATCCTCCACACCTACTGTGACTCAACTACTCAACTTTCAGTATTCATCTCTACAGCTCACGGGCCCCTATTTTCTTTCTATGCAGCGCCGTTTCATTGGCGAGCTGCTTTTCTGCATGTGCTTGCCGGGAGTCTTCCTCAAACCAAGTTTTTCGTGGGGATGGTCATCATTATCTAGATACCTTGAACAAGATGCTATATTTGTAATGAACTAGAGAAAACGGTTGAAGTCTGAAGTAGACTGTCTATTGGATCAAGAACATGAGTTTTGCAAAAACTAAAACCAGCTCAATGAGTCCCATATAAAGGAGGCCTTAAACGCAGGCATATCCCTGTGTAATGTTGCGTATCAGGTCCTGTTCAGTGTACCATGTGAACGTCTTAAGCCGTTCTATACTACGGCTAATATCTTTCGACCATATTTTGAAAACAATATTTTTTTTATTTTGAGTATAAACAGTTCACTGAATCCTTCGAGGGTTTACTTGCCTTTTTCCCTCAATTTCAATAGTGTGACACATTTAAGAAGTAAGAAATCTTTTTTTGTTGTTCTCCTCCTTGGCCCCATAAGTGCAAACTGACACCCCAAACTCCTACGTCAACGGAACCAAACGTTAATCACTGCGAAGATGACATCCTCACACATCTGTAGGGGAACGTAAAGTGGATATAGTTGTCCTTAGCGAGCCATACAAGGAAATGATGTAAACTCATGGCCAGCGGATGGATAATAAGAGTATTTGAGTCAAATAATGTGACACTATGGATCATTGTCCTCTTCTTTCTCTTGGAACGAGGACGTCGCATATGTACGTACCGACTGTCATCGACAAAAATGCATTCAATATGACAAACCGGAATCATATCTTTTAAGTCATCGCTCTCAAATATCTCATAGATTTGTCCCAGGCTACTTCAACCGTTGGAACCTAGTCCTTTAAGGAACACAAGACCAGCTGCGGTGTATCCCAACGTGATGTATGACGGTATTCTGTAACTTCCAATGCCCGACAAGTTTACTCGTAAACGACATCATATTACGAGTATTGTAACTATTGGTGGAGTAGATGGCAGACGTTAAAAATGCTATTGGATTGTTCTACTTCTTCAATAAAACAAATTTGAGTTATATTTTACGTTCAGGACGGCATTTGTGTTCAATATACTCAGGAAAATCACTGCGGAAAGACTTATACAGTAACATCGCCTTCAAAGCGGGGAAGCATTCGTGTTATTAATAAATTTCGCTCTTAAATCCACCCAAGCTGGTCGTTTAAAAAATGTACCGCATCTAAACGAGCTAGTATCCCTGAGGACCCATATTTACCAACTCGATACCGCCTGCAGTAAATGGTACCTTTTCACCCTCGAGCCTAAAAGCTTACAAGAAGCTTCGCCCGATCCATAAAACTCCCCAACCACACAAGTGCGTTACAACCGGAAATACATGGTATCACTGAGCTCTGCAGGAGTTTATCCATTCTGTTGTAACAAACAACCAGCTATTATCAACCACATTCATCACAACCCACTCATAACTAGTCAAGGGATGTAAAGAGAAACTCAAATCCCTAAACTCTAAATGATAGGGCCAATGAGCTAGCTGCAACATCCACGGAGCCAAAAGACATCCCAACGGATCACTCAGTCCAACCGCCTCGATTCCAAAATCTCATCGACCTTTCACAGCATAACCAATGGTAAGTAGAGTGCACTCTCCTCGTGTCGTATTTCGAGGCTACTTTGCGCCCAATACAACGATAAAAGGATCAGAGAACTCCTATCACTCAATAGACCGCAGGTGAGCCTCCTCATAAGTGTCTTCATAGGGCACAAACCCATGATGGCTCATTTTACAAGAATAGAAATCAGCAGCATACACCTAAGGAGAGGCTGCGAGGACACAGAGATAGAGAAAGACACAACGTACATACATCCTCTGTGAATGCCTAAGTCTCAGTAGAACCAGATACACAATCCTGGGAAAAGTAATTTTCGATGAGCTCAACGAACTAGCTGACGCGCCACCTTAAAATTCAAAACGAAAGCGGTCTGGTTCACGAGGACCGCTCCTGCCATGGACTAATCTGCTGGAATAATTTTGTACTCTATTTTCAGGTATCCCACACCGAGGAACACAATGGATCCGTAGAGATCCAAATCGCACTGTACTCCTTTGGCTGCAGTCTCCCCTTAAACCTTCAAGTCTATCGTACCAGTGCTTAACCCAACTCCGAGGACAAAGTCAGACTTCCAAACCAAGCCTCAAACAAACCCAGACAAATTCTGCTGATACAAAGATGTGCGCCTTGTGTGAGCCTTCGTGATTATCTGTTCTAAGTTGTGTGCAGCCTGCCATTGACGGAAAGTTCGTAGCCTTTACATGGCCTCTCTTGAAACTGATCTGATATTCAAAGAAAGGGGCCCACTACTAGTACTAACCACTTTTAAGCTATCAGCGGACCAGTACATGCATTTAAGCTTGGTCTTACCAGATTGCCAGATGTCCCATAAGATGGGATGGAGCAAACATGGTTAGCGAAATTCCTTCTTACTTACATCATCTTCCGTTCCTGATTCGATGACCGTATGCAATAGTCCAGAATGTTTGCGATAAGCTGCAAAGAATTCCTCTTCCCACCTATTAACCGACCAAATTTTTATTAGGTACACGTACTTCAAACTATGTGCGTAAATTTTACCATATAACAATTTTGATTGAAGCAAAGGATGCATAGCGCGGAAAGTCTAGCTTTCCTCCAACAACTCCAGAGCAAATAGGTTCCTGAAGTACGCTTTGATGTTCCTGCAACAGCAATGATTGATGACATACAAACATCAAGCACTTACTTACCTGATAGTACTGAAGATCTCTTTCCAACAGAATGGGAACTCTGTCCATTAAATTTCCCTCTTCCATAACCTCCATGATTTTATATTTTTAATAAAATATTGTTCGCAAATAATAAAGTCTCGTCCTAGCCTCAGGCAGATGGATTCGAAAAAATAGTATTGATTAAACAACATCTCCTTACAGTACTTGTTAACAAGTCACCTAGCAATTCGTTCGCCCACTATGGATGGGCAGTGCTTTCCAAGGTGGGGAGTCCTTGGAATCAACGGGAATACCCCGGTTAACCTCTTTAATGCGTTCCTGACACAACGTTGTACGGGGCAAACTGGGGTATACCTGTTACTTGGACGGCGAAACTTGACAAAAATCCAGAATTCGGTTCTCCATCACAGTTCATATGTTCAACTCATAAATAAAAACTATAATCCGTCTGATACGGATCATATGATATCCTGTCCTGCTTTCTATGCAATCCTTGTAAAGATTGCATGATCATACAGTATTTTGAATTTGAATTACAACGATATCTTCGAACGTTTGAGGATGTTTCTTACCAAATTTCGTCAAAATGTGTTCTTTTTATTAAAAAAAGAAACACCCCCAAGAAGTAGGCATGGCTATGGCCACTATGGCAAATAATTTGAATTCTTAAATATTTTTCTTAATAAAATTTTTCCATTTAATATGAAATGTGGGCATGGCAGTGGGCAGATTTCAACAGTTTTTGCACTTGTACTGCTTCTTTTTCTCAGAAGCCGGGATACAAAGTTTCATCCTAAAAAGATATTAAGCGCGACAGGTCCATGGGACGGACCCAGAGTACAGCTTCTCACAGCCATTCGTGTTATGCGTGTTATATTGTTTACGCGAATGGAAGGCGCCTACTGTTTAATACCGTATCCGAAGGGCAATTGAGAAGCTTGTTCATGACACGAAGGCCCTCGAATGTTTTGTCAGCCCCTCGTGAGAGGTAGGTCCATGAAAAAATGTTTAGGTGTTGTCTACGGATTGAACCCCTTACACTAACCTTGAGCCACGCTCAGAAGTTTCATTCTGCTAGCTCAAAGTTTCAGGTCCAGAAAGTGCTAGCTTACTAGTACAGGCGGACGAACATGGATCATTCGTTTACTCCATCGATTAGGCTTGAGCATTTTAGTTCAATTCAAGAAGTTCTTTGTTTAGTTCAAAACTGTTTGCTACACTAGTTCGTTCTTCTATAATAGTTCATTTAGTTCAGTATAATTGATTGCTGGAGGAATTCGGACAAGAGATTCAAGAACACACCTTTTTAGATCTGGGCTCAACTTAAAATCGTTCAGTTGTTCCTACTGAACTTCATGAATCCTCAGTAAATCGGAGCTAGTTCAACTACTGAAATAAAGTAGTCCAGCCGCTGTCTTGCTGGAACCACATCAATATCTTATCGAGCTCTGGCACAGAAAGTCTCTAACTGACACAATTGATGGTAATGGTGTCTCCTTCCTCATATTGAAAAAAAGAAAGATGCTTGGCCGAACACTTGTGCATTGTATTCGCTTAAATAAGGGCAAATCTACTTGTTGACATAGCCGCTGAGCCTTAACTGGGCCTTGCCCAAGAAGATGATTTTTTGGCCAAAATTCGGACCTCCGACGACTCAGTGTTGTGTACGGTCGTACAGCTTGAATTCTTGCGTCAGTACAATCTTGTACCCAAGAAGGCAAAAATCGAATAGTAAAATAGCCCGCGATGCTAAGGCGGTTATGTTGTCTTCATTTCGCATCAATCTTTGTTTGGTGACTTAGGCTGCATTCCCGGGCACGCGAATTTGCGTTGGCGAACATGCGATGGTTTTTCGCGCGATTTTATTCGTCTTTTGACAGTTTTTCTCGTCGCTAGCAGTCGCTTGTAGTCGCTCAATTCGCGTTTCGCCGCATCGCTACATCTTGAACATCTCTCTATGTACTCCTCACTATTTTTTTCACAAAATGTGCATCCAATCTCTCCCTTCCCCTTTCTCACCTTTTTCACCTACATATCTCTTAGTCAGGGAGAATTTCCTCCAATTTGGAAAACCTCTTACATAACACCGATACATAAAAAGGGCTCAAGGAACGAAGAAAAAAATTATCGAGAGCATTTTATACGAAGCGTTAAGCTTTCAGTGCAAATCTCTTATCTCTCCTAAACAACATGGCTTTCTGAAAGGTAGATCAATTACGACTAGTCTCGGCGAATTGATGTCATTTGCCCTGTCAGCCTTAAAAAATGGCAAAGAATTAGAGTAAACCGTTTGATAAAATATCTCATAGTCTGATCCTTTTTAAATTGTCTGCCCTCGGTTTCGAGCCCATATTGTTAAAATGTATATCTTCTTTCTTGAAAGACCGTTTCTATAGCATTTGCTTCCAATCCGTCTTATCCGCTCCTTTCTTAACCACATCTGGAGTTATACAAGGTAGTCACCTTGGACCTCTTTTCTTCATTCTGACTATAAACGATGTTGATAGGGTTATAAACCACTCCTCTCTTTCTCTCTACGCCAACGATGCCAAACTTTTCAAAACTATCTCTTCAAAATAGGACTACTGTCTCCTGCAACAAGACTTAGACAGTTTTTCCCACTGGTGCTCCAAAAATTGCTTAGAGCTCAATATCGCCAAATGCCAATCTATTACCTTATCGCGTAAATACCGCACATCTCCCCCTCGACTTTATCTCATCCACGATCAGCCAATATCCATCGTTCAATCTCTTCGCGATCTTGGAATACTGTACGATAGGGAGCTAAACTTCCGTTCCCATATAGATGAGATAATTCTTAAAGCTAACTCATCACTTGGCTTTTTCAAAAGGTAGTCCAAGGAATTCACTGATCCTTACGTGACTAGATCTATCTACATTACCTTGGTTCGTCCTCTACTTGAATACGCCAATCAAGTATGGTCCCCCTGTCAGCAAGTGCAGGTGGCAAGAATTGAGAACATTTAACGACGTTTTCTTCGTTTTGCCCTTCGAGGTCTTTCTTGGAACGATCCACTTATCTTGCCTCCCTATCGAGACAGATATTCTTTTCGTTCACCGACTGTTCTCAGGCTCCATGGATTGCGCATCTCTATACAACTTAAGCTTCTTCAACACCAATCCACGTAACCTTTGATGCCCTAGTCTGTTCTATCTCCTGACCCACCGCACCTTAATCGGCTCCAATGAACCTAACTCCCGTCTGCTGCGTAAGGTTAACTCAAACTCCACCCAGTTCGATTTTAACCGCAGCACTCCCAGCCTCAAATCCGAACTCCTTCATTTCTCTTCTTAGTTTTAAGCAATAGTTTTAAGTTAGTCGCAAGTCTAGGTTTTAGCTTGTATTAAGCCGAAATAAATGGGGGCCTTCGCCCCCAGCAAAAATGTTATTGGTCGCATCACGTCGCGAGTTCGCTTGGCCGTGAACACAGCCCAAAGGACCAAAGGAGCGTACTCAGGCTCGAATTTTAAGTATCATTGCTATCTGGTCACCCTTTTTCACACGATGTACAATCTGTCGCATACATCACAGGTGGCATCGTCAAGAGCTCGCGACCGTACAACATCGGTACAACCGCTGGATTGGTGGATGCACACGTCACATACAACACCAAATCTGTCCAACCGTTGACAACAGTCGTATCGTGTAGTTCCTACTTTAAAACAAAACCCACTTAAAAGTCAAAAAAATTCGTACTGTAACGTATCGTAAGAAAATTCGTGCACTGGCAACACTCTTTTCGAACTTACACAAACCATATGTCAATTCTGTCAAAAAGCACTTAAAAAAAAAACAATATTTTTTACAAGGAATTGTTGTACAAATTTCAGTTTTAATTATTTATCTGGCTCGCTGACGGAAAATCAGTATCGTTTTTTAAAAAAACAAATTGATTTTTCACCGTGTTGAACAATACTCTTCTCCTTTCCATAATCTAATTAGTTGCGGTTTCTCTACAAATCAATTCCGAAGAACTTATGTCGAAGGTCCATTCCGTGTGTAAAGAGTCTAAAAAACTTGTACGGTTATATGTAAACATTCTAGAAAACAACAGAAACTTCTTTGAATGAAGCGATAAGTTAAGTTAACTGCCTTTGAACACTCATCCCTGAGAGATAGCAAACAAAAAAGTAAGAATAACACGATTACAACTCCGAAAATGGGTATATTCTGCTGGGGTAACACCACTCATGGCGAACTTGGACTGGGAGGTATCGAAGAAGAGTTTGTGAGTACAACCACTATGACCGTAAGAATGACCTTGTACTGGTCACTGGAAATTCTTTCGTATTTTCTTTTTTTGCACCAAAGGTTCTCACCCCGAGACAAATGTCATGGAACCCAGATCAGGAAATAGTGCAGGCGGCCTGTGGTGCAACTCATACACTATTTGTCACGGCAAACGGGAAGGTGTTCTCCTGCGGCAACAATGATAGCGGTCAATTGGGACACGAATTGCCGACCAAAAGGCCACGTATGTCGCTGTTTAGTATGTACCACATTTAGCTTCCAGTCAATGCGCTTGCTAAAGTTTCCAAGTTAATTTTGTTCTTTTTTTTTCTTCTTTTTTTCAATGGAAAATTGCTTATTAGGTAAAAAACAGAAAGGTGAATGCAATGCGGGAATTGTACCTTGCATTCGCTAGCAATTGCTTGTTCATTGGAGTTAAATTTGTAGTGGTTTGCTTTGAATAGTCGCTTTGATGTGTTTGGTGTTATTATGTAGTTTGTGGGAGAAATCCAATCTACCAATTCGTACGATCATACTTAAATGTCTTTTATCTGCTATCTGCAGCTGACTAGATAACGCGTGTTTGCACTTAAATTGAAGGGAATTTGTTACGTATCGCTGGGATCTTAAAACGAGATGGTTCTTGACTTGTAATTACACATAGGCATTACATCAGGTTCCATTTCAACAACATGTTTTCGTGTCAGAGATTAATAGCGCATACTTTGCAGTATGTAATATACTTCGTAATATATTTCTATGTTACATCAGATTGAACAAAAATATATCAAACACACGGTCTCTAGGTCAGTGTAAGGTAATACACTGTCACCTCTTGCCAGTTGATCGACAAACTTATCTCACTCTATACCGCGATAACCCGGCAACCAATATCGTCTTAGTCAATTCTGCAAACATATTCTCTTAAGCATTCTAGCCTGTTAAGTTCAATATACATACATATGTACATCCATTCAGTCAAAATTTGAGCAGAAGTTCCGTATTAATGGTTTCTTAGAAAAAAATGGTTTCCTATGTTCTTTAAATAATTTGATAATATAATAATAATACAATAATTAGTATTTTTACTAATTTACATAAGGTGAGGTCTTTCTCTACTGCATTCTACCTCCGGGTTTGATTCGAAGACTCTGCAACTTGTTGTTCATTCGATCTACATGCAACAGCCATCTCAAACGACTAATGCGCAGTTTTTTTTAACTAGGTCGTATAGTTCTATCTCGCAAGCGAGACCGAAAATTTTACGAAAAATCGTTCTCTCGTAGCGAATGAAGATATAGTACAAGCTTCAGTGCCATAAAGTAGGACTGGGATGATCAAGACCTTATATAGAGACTCCTTAGTTCTTCGGTATCGGGCTCTGCTACTCAATTGCCTTCTCAGCCCAAAGAAACAACGTTTGGCAAGAGTTATTTTGCATTTTATTTCTGCTGAGGTGTTGTTTTCAGAAATTATATCAAAGCCGAGGCCTTACTACCGCGAAGTTATAGCTTTTGATTATGACGTTCTGTCCAAATTGTCGATGTTGTGTACCTTCTTGTTGACAGCATATGCCTCGTTTAGCGCTAAACTCATTTTGGCAGGTTCCATTTCATTACTAGCGATGACACCAATGTCGTCAACGTACTCGAGTAATTGTACAGATTTTAGAACGATTGTACCTCCGGTGTATGATGTTAAAGAAATTACGTGAAAGCGCGTCACCTTGTCTAAATCCTTCCGTGATGGATCAGCGAGAATTATCCATAGTCATTCTGCACAATCTGTCGAGTTTGGCAGGGATACCAAAACTAGACATGGCTCTGTACAACTCGTCATATTCCGCAGTGTAGTGCCGATTTGGAGTTCTTGAGGTTTGTTCAGGATCTGCCAAAGTGTGAAGATTTGGTCGATAGTTGCCAATCAGGTTGTTGACGACCTTAGACGTTCACACAGGACGGCAGATAAGATCTTATACGCGACGTTGAGGAGAATGATACCTCTGTAATTTCCGCAATTGAGGGGGTATCCTTTTGTGTGGATCAAACAAAGGGTGTAAAGATTCAATTCATCGTGCATACACTCATTTAATCAAATCTTAAAAATGTGTTCGTATATGCTCTCAGGTCATTTGCAGCTGCTTATAACAGCTCGGCTGGTATGCCGTAAAGTCGTGTGGGTCGGGTTGACGGAAGTTTTGGTAATTATGGTCTATATTAAATGATTCATTCTCCCTGACACGGGGGGTCTCCGTCGCCTTTATACAGCCTGCAGAAAAATTATTTTCTTATTCGGTGATTTTTACTAAGAAAAAAAATATTGAGCAAAAAGTTTGTTTAAAATTTTTTGTTGCGAACGGAATTTCTTGTTCGGATGCATTGAAAATGTTGGAGGAATCCTACGAGTTATATATAATATCGAGAACAAAAAAAATTGACTCGTATAAAGCGTGAATTAATTACAAACTTGTCTCACCTGCTACTGAAAAGTACTACACGCACATCTCGCACGAATCAGTTCGCCATATTTTAAGCTATGTTTTGTGTATGACCTCCGCCACTGCACGGTTTGTTTCAAAAAAACTTAATTTTCATCTCACAAATCCCTCATTCTGAGCGACTTTTTAACGAAAACGAATCCAATATGATCTATCAAACACCATTCTCCCTATGGCAATCGTTGAACTCGTATTGGTTCGATTGAAGAGATAAGAGAAAATTCGCTGAGGGAACTGATGGCGATCCCGGAATATAGGTATACCAAATGTATGGCTGACAAAATATATATTGACGATTAACTGATTTGTGTTGTTTTTATTGACTCATACGCGGGGTATATTTTGACTGAATGTGTGTGTATTTAAAAAGCGATTTTTAAAGTCAGAACTTCTGTTCGTTTCTATTAGTTATTCGCTGAAGTCGAACCAGTCGCCCCTACAGTTCATTCTGTTCGGGACCTTGGTGTTTTGTGCGACAGAAAGTTCGATTTGCGTTCGCCCATTTCCTTATTTTGCCCACTCTTTGAGTACGCTTACCAAGCCTGGTTTTCCTTTTCGCGAGTTCATGTGTTATGCCCTTCGAAGTTTACCCTGGAACGATGCACGCTTTACCCTGGAACCTTACACTTTACGTTATCCAAACTGGTTCAATCTAATTAATTTTATAATAAAGCTGATATTCTCTCGTAAGTTACTTTTTAAGTCATAGCTTTTGCCCTCGCCTCCCCAAAATTAATAATTGGAATTCCAAATTTATGATCATAATGTCGATTCCAAATTAAAATCTTGTTTTTAAACTCTTATCCCTTATTAAAGGTCCTTTCTATATCTATGAAAGCTACTATCTAAATTGGTAGCTCCTTGAAAGCAACTTATGAAGTCTCGATGTCTCATTGGTTTCATGGATTGAGTTCTACAATTATTTCTATAAATTTATTGAAAAGGCGATCAGCTGACCTTGTCGGACGAACACGAGTTCGACTCTTTACATCACTTACTTGTCCGAGATGTTCAAATTTATCAATTTAATTCACTATAGCTGTAGGAGTAAGTACTGGACCATGACGAAAAGCAGTACGAACTTTACCAAACCTCAATTCAAAATGACACCTCCTTTTGGATGACCCCTACACAAATTTATTAGCTCTGAGTACATTTGTGATTCATTCATCATTGTTATTCTAAAACCCAATGATCGTACGAATGTGGAGTACGTAGAACAATGCTATACCATTTTACCGCTATTTCATCACAATCTACCTCGATATAATGTTGTGTGAAGTTAAATAACAAAAATTCCTCTCCTACAGAATCAATAAGCGTACTCGAGAATTATGTAATAAAGCAGGTAAGCTGCGGTGCTAATCACTCGATAGCACTAGACGAATGGGGCCATTTGTTTAGCTGGGGATTAGATGACTACGGCCAACTAGGCCTTGGTGAAGGTGAAAGTCGACAAACGGTTCCAAAAATCCTTAAACATTTACTATCTAAGCAGATAGTTCAAATATCATGCGGGCATAACCACTGCCTGGCTCTCTCGAATAGTAAGCCCCTTTTTTGAAGTGATATTCACAACTTTGTTTGAATGGTCTCTCCAATAAAGGTGGAGAACTCTTTGCCTGGGGATCGAACATCTACGGACAATTGGGCATTGATAATTCGGATTCCAAACATGCTGCCATACCCAAATTAATAACTTCATTGAAGGGAATTCCCTTGGCTTATATAGCCTGTGGAGCAAATCACTCGTTTGCCATATCAAAATCAGGAGCGGTATTCGGTTGGGGTAAGAATAACTGCGGGCAGCTTGGTCTTAATGACGAAAAGGTACGAATCTTACCAACGCAGTTAAGGACATTGCGCAGCCTCAGTGTACGCTATATAGCATGTGGCGAGGAGTTCTCTGTATTTCTTACAAACGATGGTGGTGTATTCACCTGCGGTGCGGGGACTTATGGTCAGCTGGGTCATGGAAACAATAATAATGAAGGACTGCCAAAAAAGGTTATGGAATTAATGGGAAGTACAATCACGCAAATCGCTTGTGGCCATCGTCATACTCTGGCATTGGTCCCGTCCAGAGGTAGAGTCTATGGTTTCGGGTTGGGATGTTCGGGTCAGTTAGGAACTCGGTCAACTAATAGCTCCTCAGTGCCCCAAGTTGTACTCGGTCCATGGGTAAGACATTAGGTACTTACAAAACGTGAGTTTTATAATACCGATATTACAGGTCTCTCCGAGTGGTTCGGCATTATTGTCCAACAATATATCAGAGATGAATGCGCTGACGATCAAACAGATATTTTCTGGCGGAGACCACGCGCTTGTAACGACAAAATTTTTCATGGAAAATATACCAGCAGTCGACTATCGAATATACAAGTATTAAATAATTTACTTTCCATTTTCCCTACTCGATGTATGTAATTGCAATTATTTCCTTTAACAGAACGGATTCACAAATACTAACATTCACGAATGCTCTGGCTAAGGACTGTTTGTTAGTGGAGCGGGAAGCTCCCATAGACCTTGACTTATTGAGTGTTGTGGAGTGTATTTTCAAAAGCCAAGAGTGTTTAAATGGGTCTTTTCTCTTGGGCGAAGATCGCCACTTTTGTTGTACATCGAAACACCATGGAGTTGACCTGCCAAAAGCAACGGAAGCATTTGAAGATCTCAGGAAAATTGAAAACGATACATTGAACCAAATAGTAAGACCTTTCCAAGTCTATCTGGTCAAGCTTTTAATTTTGAATTATAGATTTTAAATTCCATCGTCCACGACATTGTCAATTCTCTTTCGGCCTCGCCACCTGATGTAGAAACACTAAGGATCTATTTGATTTTACCTTTATACCATGGGTTTGTGAATTCCAAGAATTACTCAACTCTCCACTCGCAATTCAGCCAGGCTGTTATGGAGTTAAAGGCCATCCCACAGAAGATTATCGCACAATGGTGGGCCCAAGCCCCTATTGAATACTTCGAGCACTTGGTTTCAAATTTCAAAAACGTTGTGAGTTACATAATAAATTTTAAACTATCACTTGGCACAGGAAATCAAAGACGGGTAATTTAGAATGATAATCACTTGTGGGACTGCTGTTCGACTGATTTTTATTACAGACGGTATCGTATGAGCCGAACCTTGTGAGTGCGTTAAACCTCCTAGTGTTTCTCCACAAAATAAATCATTCGCAGCGGACGGAAAAGGCTTCTTACGAGATCTTTCATCTACCCGATCTCATGGATCACATCGACATTCAGCAGGACTATATACACTGGTATATGGATAAAAATGTACGTCCTATGCACATAGTAAACGATACAGATAGTCAACTGACGGGCGGGGGGTTTCTTTTTCTCCTATCAAGCTGAAAAGCACCATATTTTGCCCATGGCTCTTTAGAAAACAAATGGAAACTTAAATTATTGGTATCAATGATTTTACAATTTAAAAGTAAAAAGGGAATGAACAGTTGACTATCTGTCTTATATATTCTATGGTGTTGTGTAACATATCCATTTTGAATCTCTGTAGTAATTTGGTTTGACCTCTTTCAGTCGTCATTTAATATTTGCAATTATCCATTTTTATTTGATGCAATGGTGAAAACAATTCTTCTGCAAACCGATCAAGCTCTTCAAATGCACACAGCAATGCAGAATGCCGCTGCGTCTGTAAGTATAAACCAAAACCTTAAAGGAGCGTTTAAATAAAGGATTACCTTTCCTTAGGGTATCTTTGCGATGCTTAACCTTGCAGCGCCAACGTCACAGTTTATTGTACTCAATGTTACTCGTGAGAACTTAGTTCAAGATACGCTACGTGAAATCATGCAATATAGTCAAAGTGATCTCAAGAAGCCACTCAAGGTGAGTTCAAAATATTATTTTCAAATCTTTAAAATATGATTCGGCTGGATTTAGTTTTACTTATTGCTTTCGACGACAGCCTCCAGATTTGTAAACCAAGTCACCTTTCATTTTTACATCCTTCACCATCCTTATCAAGTGAATTCTTAGTCGCGGAGATTTATCTATTGAGAGGCGCCTCAACCATTGTCTGATACACCCAACACCGTTCTGTACATTCTGGATAGGGTACAGAAACCTTGCAGGTGATAGAGGCATTGTGAACTCTTTCGTTTCACACATCGTAGAAATGTCTCGAAAGTGCAGAAGCACTTCGGTTGCTCGGGTATGTCACAGAAAATGTTTACAAGTTGTACAAACAATTTAAAGAAGGCAGCGAAAGGGTTGAAGACAACGATCGCCCTAGACGGCCATCAATATCTTTTCCATCAACTGATGCACAACATCTGAAGGAAATCAAAGATGTGGTGCTGAAAAATCGTCAACCGACAATAAAAAACCTTGCGAATACTGTTAACATTTCACTTGGATAAGTCCGGACTATTTTGAAAGATGTTTTGTGTCTGAAAAACTCAAATCTCGTTTAAGTCCAAAAACAGACTGCATTAGTTCTCACACTGCATTGGTTCTTCGAGCCCACTTCGGTATAAATTCAACTCATATCGTTCCACAACCACCATGTTCGCCTGATTTAGCTTCAATTATTTGTGTGACTTCCCTAAGCAATCGTATCGACACGATTGAGGAAATAAAATCGGAATCGCTGCTACGCTTTGAAGGCCTTTCCGAAAATCGACTTTAATAATTGTTTCGAGGCTTGGAAAAACCTTTGATATAGATGGATTGTATGGGGAGGGCAGTACTGTAAAGGCGATGAAATAGATTCAGAAGACTAAAGAGAAAATGCTACGCGTTGTAAACAATTTCACATTATATTTTATTCACAGTAGTATGTATACAAGTGGAATCGAGAACTATTATGTTCGTGTATTCAACCAATACAATTCAGGTTTAGTCCAAGATAAAATGCTTTCTTTTCTTAAATGCTTTATATTGGATATTAGGTATCAAACCATTCTAGGGCACAATGCCAGTCACAAATTACACGGCTCCTAAGTTGATTCCCGCAAAAAATACAAAATAAAACAGATGTGATTCTAAGTACGCTCTACGAACAAAAGTAACGAAATAGGCCTCGATATTCCTAAATGATTTTTTTCTCTGATTTGTGTGTACGTATCTCATTTATAGGTAAAATTTAAAGACGAAGAAGCTGAGGATGCTGGAGGTGTACGCAAGGAATTCTTTATGCTTCTGCTAAAAGATCTGATCGACCCAAAGTATGGAATGTTTAAGGATTTTGAAGACTCACGTTGTCTTTGGTTTTCAGACGTATCATTCGAAACCGACGACATGTACTTCCTTATTGGAGTAATATGTGGTCTAGCAATATACAATTTTACAATAATAAACTTGCCTTTCCCATTGGCGCTATACAAGAAACTTCTAAATGAGCCAGTAGATCTCAGCGACTTACGTGAACTGTCTCCAATCTTGGCCAATTCGATGCAAAGCATTCTAGACTACAAGGAGAGTGACTTTCAAGAAGTTTTTGATTTAGCTTTCGAAATAACCCGGGAAATATACGGAGAATCAATAGTGGAATTACTCAAGCCGGGAGGTGATAAAATTCCCGTTACCCTAGAGAATAAGTACGACATATTAACATTCGTAATGAAATTATTTTGATTTTGTCTCCTCTTCCTGCAGAAGTGAATTTGTCGATCTCTATGTGGACTTTATTTTCAACAAATCCGTTGAAACTAAATTTAGTGCATTTCAATCGGGTTTTATGAAGGTAAGTTCATCGAAATGTGGGTTTGAAATTTTATTTTCTTACTCATGTGTAACTGCAGGTGTGTTGGGGTAGGGTCTTGCAAATATTTAAACCGCACGAGCTAATGGCAGTGGTGGTGGGGAATGAAGACTACGACTGGCATGCGCTGGAAGCAAGTGCGGAATACAAGAATGGTTACACCTCAGGGGATGAAACTGTAGGTTCAGTATGTCATTTGAATGCAAACTTATGTATGAATTTTTGAATATCTACAGATTCGTTGGTTTTGGGAAGTTTTCCATGATCTACCGAAAGAGGAGAAGAAGAAATTTTTACTCTATTTGACGGGCAGTGATCGAATCCCAATTGGAGGAATGAGCAAAATACATGTAAGTTGGCTCTTATGACTCTGCACACTTACATAAAGTATTTGTTGGCTAGTTTATCCTGTATCCTCTGAATTCTCATTTCGTAACTATTCTTTGCAGATTATTATTCAACCGACCAACGATGAAAGATTCCTGCCAGTGGCTCACACATGCTTTAATCTATTGGACTTGCCACGTTACAAAACAAAAGAACGCTTAAGATTCAAACTTCTGCAAGCAATACAACAAACTCAGGGATTTAGCATAGTATAAAATACAAATAGTGGTCTTGTTGTTGCGCGGATGTTATACACTTATATACATACACACATATATATATATATTTCTGTTAAAATGAACAAATTGGCCTTAGTATGGTTACTAGTTTTTATTGTTTCTCGCTGACAGAGTAAAAACTATTTATAATTTTTGATATTACTAAATAAAGAAACTTGTTGAATGACTGAAATCAAAATTACTACAGCAAAACTCTTGCGTTGTTTTTTTTTTCTTTTGCGTTTTTGCTTGCCTTCTTGAGTTGTTTGGTTTTTGATAAAATTGGGTGGAAACAAGCAAACTTCATAGACGGTGCGTTTTATTTAGTAACATGATTGATCATTTCTGTTCTCCCCAAAAGAGGACCTGTTTTAACAAAATTAATCTAATCAATGCAATGCATCTCTGATACATATGTTTAGGGACCACCTGACCGCACTTGAGTTAATTAAGGAGCAGTATCACAAGCAAGTATCGCTGGTACGAATTCAGATAGAGTGTAAGCAGCAACACTGCTGAATGTTTCAGACACGTTCATTTAAGCGTATTATGTGAACTTCAGCAGCCTAGCACGAGATAACTTTCCCAAAAGTCGCTGTTATGAACGGTTACGGTTACGGTTTCGAACAAAACCTGTAGAATGTCGGTGTTTAAATAGAAACGCCCCTTGTCTAGTAATAGCGTATGACCGATATTTCTTTGAAGAAGACTTGAACTATCAGAAGGAGACTAAATGTTATGGGAAACCATTGAAATACGATCCCGATCTCAGTACGATTGTACTTTGTATTTGACGGAAATTATACCGAATAAGAAAATAGATATTAAGGCTATTTATGATAATTCTAAATGTCGTGTTCTACACAGAAAAATTCTAAAAAGAATTCAATATATGTACTTTCTTACTTAACGGACTTCCGATTCATGATGAGTCTCTGCCTGAGACACGACAGCCTCTCCTTCGATGCCGGACATATTGTTCACAGAAGGAAGCCTCTTCTTTTCCAACCGGAGGACTGTGATCGATAGTCCTGTTGAATATAGTGCCTTCCGCGTTTACACGTCCAATGTGATCTATCTGTCAATCCACGAAATTAAAGAATGATAATGCACCTTCTTGTCGAAATCCGGCAAAAGTTTGGAATTGTTCAGAGGATTGTTTCCGAATTGCACCTTGTACCGCATGTTTTCTACCGTCACCAGGAAAAGTTGCTTTAGTTTTGGCGGAACTCAAAATACGGTCACCGGCTTGAAGGTTTCCAGACGATGAATGATAACCTATGCGGCTTAAAGTCGATAAAAAGGCGGTAAATCTTGGCTGGAAGTTTGTTGGACTTTTTCCAGGATTCACCTTGGTGTGTAAATTTCATCAATCGAATTCAAAATAAACAAGAAAAGAAAGTTATGAAAGTTTGAAGTATCATGTACAGCATAACGTCAAGTCTTCAGAATTTAAAATCCGCACTATCACCAGACGCTATCCTATTTGAGTCGGCACCGTAGCTCAAGTGGTGAGTTCTTTTGATCCCCAGGCCCTGGGTCCCATCTACCTATTGCGCCAAATATTTGTTTTTTTTGTCCATACTATCACCAAATCTTGGTAGGACTGCGGGCTAACTCCGTCAAAACTAGAATGCTAAACCTTATAGTCGTCAACACCTTACATAATCATTGCGGAACAACTGATGAAGATTTTATGTTATAACTCCATTTACCTCGGAAATATCATCTCAATTGACGGTGGTACGGCATTCGACATAGCAGCCGCATATTCTAAGGGTCATTCGGGTAAACATCAAGCTGCTACTGTTTTGCTCGAACTTGGAATCGCTGCTGTTGTATGGTTGCAGTAGCTGGAAAGTGACCCGCCTAAGTCACAAATAAGTATCTTGGTATTTCGGCAAATAGGCAAAAGGACGGGATGGAGTTGGAGGACATCGCTTGGAACCAAACACGATGGCGCGTAGGTATATTCTTAATATATCAAAATTGCAGAACACAAACATATTTTCAGCGTCAACATCTGCAAAGGTTCACAACCTCAAGCAAATCACAGCAAGTGTTTAGAATCAGTGCTGCTGAATGCTTTAATGCTAGCAGGAAGTTTCCTGACCAAGAACCGACGAAACATCCTAAGAATTCTATGCCCTAATCATATCTCTAATAAACAGCAGGTCGACTTATAAACCGGTAAAAAACTAAGATTGATAACCGAGAGGTTCTAGGACTCCCATTTGTATGGGATTTTGTTTACTTTGGTTCCGTCATCGCTTCAAGACAAAAGATATCTTTCATTTAAATTAGTTTCCCTCCAAAACACACTGTGTGACATTGTATTTAATTTTTATTACCTAACCAAATCTCAATGCATTACACTTTCACCATTACATAAGTATCTCCTACTTCACATCCTGTCGACAGACTCTGTTTTCCGTTATCCAGTCGGCAACAATCACGCCCATTTGGCTCGAAGAACGTAAGACAAAAGCATGAGCAATCTTCTTCGTATCCAATCGAGCATCCACATTCGGTATATCTCGCTTCAATTCCTCATAATATCGTACAGGCACCCACCCGTCTGTCGTTCCATAGTAGAATTTCAGTAAGTTTACATTTTTCCTTACAAGTTCTCTATCCAGCCCACGTACTTTCGCCATTTCGTCTTTGGCGAGGAAAATTACTTTCTCCGTCACAGACGGTTTCGAGTACTTCAGTCCAGTCCCAATGAAGTGAGTCGGAATGGAAAACAGCCAAAAGTAGACATGAAGGCAAAATATCTTCATAATTAGCGGCAGCCGGTTGAAAAACGTTATTAAGAAACCGAGTACAATGTACGCTGGTAGAGCAATATTAGTAAACACCCAGCCATTGCTAGATTCCACCATACGCTCCACTGTCGGAAAGAGTAGGTAGCACTTTTGCAAACGCTTCTTTACACTCTCTTGCTTCAGAAGTTGTAAAATCATCCATGCTCCGATGGAGTGACCCATTAAATGGATTTTAACGTTCGCCGGAACATATTTCTCAATGAATTCGATTTTATGCTTCACTTGACCGTCTAAATCGAACAATGTCTCGTTGCCAGATAAAGGAGGCACTTCACGTATGCTAGTTGAGGGTGGTTCGTCGTGACCAAGATGACCTTTGGACGATTATTAAGATGAATAATCAATAAATGTTAAAAAATAACATGACGTGTTATACGCACCTATTACCCAGACCGGTATTTCGCAGTTCATCTGTCTGTAGAGATTCCCTAAAAATTCGGTGTAAAATCCTGGAAGTCCAGGATTTCCGGTTATGCAGATTGCTATCTCCTTGACGTCGTCCATAGACTCCTCTATCCATTTTCCCCACGTCATTATATGAGTGGGGACTCCACAAATATTAACGTATGCCTCTTGCATTTTTGGTAATTGAGTATTGATTTATAAGGAAATCTTTTATTTTCTAAGAATAAATTTTGTACCATTCAAGATCTGATAACAGGAGTAAAAATTAATATGTTCATCAACAAAAGAAAAATTGTGTCAGCGGACCACCACGTCAAACTGGCAGCCGGTGGAATGATGCTGTTTATGTTTATGTGTGTAGACCAGGGATGGCAATCCAAAGTGTGTGATATAAAATAAAAACTAAAAAATATCGAGCGATTACGATTAAATAAAATAAAAAGATAAAGAATTGTTTTATAAGCCTTTTTCAAATGCATAGATAGTAACATACTTATGTGTGTACATATATATCTTTAGAAAAGTAGAGTTGGGCGAAACAGCAATGATTAAACGCACATGAAGCCATTTCTTTTTTTAAAAGACATATAATCATTCCGGACCTGTTTAGAGTTCGCGTACTCTCCCAATACAACGAATATTCACGAAAATCTACAAAAGTCACCATGAAAAGAATTTTAGTGCAGGGAATTTCTTTTCACTGATTTACAAAAGCTGTCAAATCTGTTAGAAGGCGCGAATTTCGTAGCTTTCGCGTTCATTTACCCCCTTACTTACTTATTTAGGTGGCGCGACAGTTCGGGGTGAGCCTGGGCCTCAACCAACAAGCCTCTCCAGTTATCCCGGTAACTGCCTCCAGCTGCGCACTCCAAGTCGGTTGAGGTCCCCTTCTACTTGTGCGCGCCACCTAAGGCGAGGTCTGCCTCTACTGCGTTGTCTCTCCGGGTTTGATTCGAAGAAAAATCATTAATTTCATTTACCCCCACTCTTTTAAATTTCATAATCTGCTAATTTTGGTACAGAAAGTGTGCGAATAGACCTAGTACCACAAAATTTTCTTTTCCACCCAAACATGCTCATGTACATACCTAGAGTGTGCGTGAGAAAAATTTTGTTCAATGCGTTGTCTTACTTTATTGCACATTTGGCTCTCTCTGAGAGCTTTTTAGCCTGTCTTAGAATTTTGAAAACTTTGGTTCAGAAAATGTGGGGCCTTTTCCCGTGTTTACTAATCTTAAAGTTTAAGACTGATAGATTGGCTCATATGATCTTTTTAAATTCAAATTTAAAATTCGCAAGTAACTTATCTTTGTAATAACGGTGATGGGATCCATAAATCATTCACAATGGAAAAAGCAACCCTCTGTAAAATTGCGAGTGAAGTGGCACTTTCATAGACTCACTCTGGGAAAAATAATGCCAACATAACCAGCGGTCGGTGTTTGGAGCTACTACCCTCCACTAGAGGAGGGTTTCTTCATAGACTACTAGAGGCACCTATTGGCGCAGAATTGATTTATTGAGTAAAACTATCGAAATTCAAATTATTGTGTCCATCCCCTACAATAGATGTCGAAGATGATCTGTATTTTAAATTCAAATTTTCGTCCTAAAATCATATCACATATAAAAGGGATCACACAGCAGAGCGATACGCGGTAGTGGTTTAGGTAGAAACACGAAGAAACACGATAGCGGAATATCATTTGTCCGTTCAAACTGGGGTATTTAGTGTGTAATAGCTGATGGCAAGTGGTGTGAACAGTTGTGACCAGAATACTACAGAAGCAGAACACAAGAATTATTAAATAGAAACCGGACGGATATTGCTGGTTTTTTTGGGAATTAGTACTGACCACTGGCCCATTGGATCCATGCGACCAGAATTGGGATTCCATTCAATGTACATTGTTGCAGCTGCAATCACTTAGAGAAACAATTCTGCACATCCTATGCAAATGTTCAGCTCTAGGTAGAGCCAGGCAGTTCACACTAGGCAAACTAGAATTGGGGACATCACAATGTTTCCTTAATGTAATATAGTGGATTTGAATAGATGTTATTTTGTCACCGGTGTATTCTTACCGCTACCGCGTACCGCACTGGTGTCTGACCTCATTAAAGTGGAAAATTCCATTTATTTGCTCTAAATTTCGACCACTAGTACTAATCTTGGAAACGGTCCGACGTTGACTATCACACTTGGACCCTCTACCCACTCTGAATCAATCGTGATCAATTTTGCAATACCCTTTGTTTTTCGTTTTCCAATAAATTCAGAAAAGTTAAGATGGGCGTCACTCCCTTTACCAAACAAAACCAAAATCAAAAACATATAAAATGTATCTGCAATCTGGATGCGCCCATAGCCTTCCGCAATAATACCCAACCCATCCTTGCACTTTCGAGATTGCATTTCTGGCTGGTAATTTACGTATCTTAAACGAATAAGTATAACTTACAAGAACCAACAATAGACACCTTTTTTTCCGCTAGACTCCTAGACCCCAGCCCAGGGACAGTGTACTCAAGTGAAAGTGGAATTCCTTGGCGAACAAAACCGTCCGATCATCCGCACCATCAAGGGATCGGTCCGCGAAGGCGACATCCTCACCCTACTCGAATCAGGAAGAGAAGCCAGAAGACTTCGTTAAAACGAAAACTGCTTACAAGGGTATGACCTCTAACATCGTCATGGGTTGCTGTGTGAACTGCGAGAAATTTTTGTAAAAAAAAATCTAAGAGTCGTACTACCTCCCTAATGAAAGAAAGCGCGTCCTTAGTCGCAAAGTTTTTATTATTTGAACCTAAATTCTATGTCTGGGCTATAGTCTGTGCCACAGTGACTTGTTAGAATGCTCACGAGCTTCCTAATACTACCTTTGTCTAGGCTGTTCCTAGTAGGAATAAGGCTTCGTTAATCGCTTGGACTGTCGTAACCCCGGGACATTTTCCCAGTGGGCTAGACAAAGTTTGTGTTCCCATACGTTAATCAGCGCTGTGGCGGCAGCCCAGTTGACACCACAGCAAGGTTCAAGCCCAATGAATGCAGATCCTGAACCAGCCGTAGCTAGTTCATCCCTTGATGACCTGGAATCCATCTGAGTACCATACTGTTGTGTCTAGCAAGAGATTGTAGTGCATAGTAACATCATTTGACTGATATGGAGTCCACTATATTGGATCTAATAAACACCTATAAAAACATAAGAAAATTTCCTGGTTAGTGCGTTGAACTACGGAGCAATTGGCTTCAGATTCAAGCCCTAGACAAAATTTCTTTCACGGCGAGTCGAAACTGTACAACTGTTAGTACAGTAGGCCTCTTCGATTCGTGTAGAGAATACCCATAATACGAAAGCTCTTAGAAGACTCTGATCATCCCAGTCCTACTTTATGGCGCTGAAGCATGGACTCTGTCTAAAGCGGATGAAGAGATTCTCAGTCGCTTCGAGAGAAAGATTCTTCGTCTAATTTTCGGTCCCGTTTGCGATGACGGACTTTGGAGGAGGAGATTCAACGACGAACTGTACAGCGACATCGACGTAGTCAGAAAAATGCGCATCAGTCGTTTAAGATGGCTAGGACAGTAAGCTGGCCCGTAGAGTCTTCGAATCAAACCCGGAGGGACAACGCAGTAGAGGAAGACCTCGGCTTAGGTAGCGCACACAAGTAGAAGGGAACCACAACCGACTTGTAGTGCGCAGCTAGAGGCAGTTAGCTAACAACCCAGGTTTACCCCGAATGTAGCGCCACCTAAGTAAGTAAGTGAGTAAGTGATACGAAAGCTTGTGAGACGCTTGGCCCTGACTCCCATGGACCTAACGCCCCAAATATATATATGGAAAATCTTCTGAGTTTTATTGTTTTATTTTATGCTGAAAACAAAGTTTTAGTGTGCTCGAAGGAAACAACAATGCGATTCACATTAATATTTGAATTACGTTTATTAAAATTTACTCCCCAAAACTTGTCCTTTCATTACGTAACATCTAAACACATAATGGATCGTGTACCATTCATAGTATCATATTTTGCTTCTATGATTTACATCTATTATTTCTATTAGTTTATTTATTTTTGTTGTTTACATTAAAATCACTTATATATATGTATATATTTTTTTTTTATCAATCTGCTTCGCAAATAAAAGCAAATAAAGCTCAACATAACAAAAACTTAAAAAAAAAATCCTCCGTAGTTTAGACACAAAGAGAACAAAACTAATTTAAATAACTTGTTTGTCATTATTTCTTTGTTGTTAGAAATAAAGAAGATATTTTTTTGTTTTATTTTATTCATAACAACAGGTACCTTATATGCACATATATGTATATGCATATACGAATATGTATATATTTTATTTTACTTTTGTTATTTTTGTACTTAATTTCAATTACAGCAACAATCAAGTAACTATGGGTGGGGCAGAGTTAATTATACTTGTTTTTTTTTATAATTCAGAACGAGAAGGACAACAAAATTTTCCACGGACGGACAAGTTCAAAAATTCTATGGTAATTGGAGGGATATAATAGCATAAAACACAAATGAGTCTCGGTAATTTTACTTTTCATCTTTTATTTTCTAGTTGAAATAAAATCTATTATTGCACTGTTTTTACTTAAAACAAAACAAACAAAAATAATTAAACTAAATTTCCTTTGTTTTTTGTGAATGAAATTTATTCAAATGCAAATTTTGTTAATTTCTAATCTTACGTTGTCTTCAGTTAAGAACAATTTTGTTTGAACAAAAAACGAAAACAAAACCATAGAACAGAAGAGCAGCTCCTTTGTGGAGGTACGATATAAAATTGGCGTCATTGATTGAAGGAATAGTTTTTTTTTCTTTCTTTTAAATTGGTGTTCCCATGCAAAGGAAGTTTTCTAATTTAATGAGAAAAATAAATCAGAATTCATTGACCTTGTATACAATAAAGTAAAAGTAAAAGTAAAACTAAATTCATAATCATTACATGTTTACCAATATGAACTAAATACTATAACAAACTAAACTTAATATATTCGCCTTAACATAAAAATACTATAGACTAGAAGTGCTAAGAATATCTTTCTTTTTTAATTTAAAATCTATTTCTCTATAAACATTCGCATTTGAATTTTTAAGTAAAACAACGAGTAACAAATATGTATGAAGGAGGTTGAGTGGAAACTAAATTAATTGAACGAAAAATCTCCCTCATTCTGTTGAAACTTATATTTCTCATCATTGCACTTAAAAGCCCTGCAAACAAATCTCTATTTAACGTATTTTCGGGTTGAAAGCAGAACATACATATTTCACTGCCATCTTTGGATATTATCTGTTACAAAATTTTGTTCTCATCTTTTCGTGTTTTTGTAAAAAAAAAGTGTTTATTAATTTTACTTATAAAAAAAAAGACATAATATCGTCTTATTGTACAATAAATTAGTTTAGTCATTTAATTGAATAAATATTTGTTACATACATTTTGTTTTTTACTACATAAACAAAAAGAACAACATATATTCATTCTTTAAATCGGTTTTACGGTCCACATATCCTTCTTCTATTTTCAAAATGTAAAAGTTATAATAATATCTTTAAGATTAGTGGAATTTTTTTTTTTGTATTAAATTAATCATTATTTTCTTTTTATTAAAATTCAGTACACAAAGTTTCGTTTAAATAGTATATCTCTGGTTGGGATTGTTTTTTGTAAGTGAGATTATTTTGACAATAATTACATATACTTTGAATGTGTGTTCATGTTATACATAGTTTAATGGAACATACTAATAACACACGAAACTAGTTTTTAATTAGAATTGTATCCACGACAATTATGTGAAAATGGATACGAACTACGTTTTATGTTTTGAAATGATTTTACTAGAGTTTACATACGTACATTACATATATGTATATGTGTTAATACATATTAAAATAAATTAAATAGTTGATTTCTTTGTTTATTTAAAAGTTAATGTAATATAATTGTAGAATGTGTTCTTAGTTGAGGATACTTAAACTTTCGAGATTATCTCGTAATGAGTTGTATATCTGCAGTTGTTGTTCGGGTTTCAAATTGTAAATCTGAAAAAGAAGAATAAATATATTTAACAACTATTTAATAGATAATCCAATGGATTCAGATACACTAGCTATTCGAATAGAATTTTGAGATCTGTAAACGAATTCTTAAACGCATCGAGAAAGCCCTCGATGAAGGAGTACATATTGTAGAACCCGCTTTGAAGAATGAGAATAAATTTTCTATTTCGTTTAAGCCCGACATTATTTCGGTCCACGATACACGTCGAACACAAAAGTTAAAATAAAAATAAACGATCCATATATTCACCTTAGGAGAGCTGCTAGCGATAAGAATTCTTAACATAAAGGGTGACCAGATAGCAAAGGTACTTTTGCAATTGTTACGTCTCAGCAGTTGTCAAAGTAACCACTGACATCCAGTCGTCAAAATAAAGGTTTCCCATTCCATCATGCTCGCCAAATGTGCAAAATTATCAAAAAATTTTTATCGAAGTTCCGGCTCAGTTGTAAATACGCACCGTGGAAAAGTTTGAGCGTGACTCTGTTGGACCTTAAGCTATCAATCAGACAGAGATTGGTGCGAAATAAAGAAAACACAGCCGAGGGTATGTATCAGTAACGAAGAAGAGACAAAAATGTCGATTCGGACCCAATCAACTGAATTGGGCGTCGCCAGAGAGTCAACCCGGCTTATTTTGTAATTGGATTGTGAATTCGGATTTTAGCCAAAAAATCGTCGTTTTCGACGGTCCAAGACATTACATAAGAAACAACGGTCTTGCAGAGACATAGAGGGTAATTAGTAGCATTCATTTATTATAAAATTGACTACTTAGAGGTGCGCACACTTAAGGCTGATGTCTGATGTCTAAACAAAGAGTGACAATCGGGGCATCATATTTGAAACAAGAGAGCCGAGGCGATTTCAATATTAAAAAGCTAGGCTGGAAGATTAGCAACCTAGATAAAGAGATGCTCGACGACTGGCTAAGTAACATGCGAACTCCAAGGGGCACAGCTAAAGAACAAGCCAAACAGTTGAGAATCTCCTTTACCCAAGGATGCGACATATCCATGCCACACAAAGACAATAAAAATGGGATGATTGCATAGCTAAGCTGTGAGCAAACTGCCTCAAAATGCAAAGGCGCCAGGAGCAAGCAAGACAAAGAGAAGATTCTGATGAGCTACGAGAGGATTTCCTAAGGGAAAGAAAGGACAAACGTGGACTGTGACCATTTCTTGAATCCTTTCAGGGCTTGACACTCAGACCAAAAGAAAAATAAAACACTCTATCAGCCACAAATGCCAAAGAAATGTGAACTCAGATTCGCTACATAATAATGGGAGTATTCGAAAGTGAAAGTATAAAATATAACACGCACAACACTACCGGCTGTGAAAATATATATATGTATTTGATTTTGACTCCGGAATTTAATACGTAAATAAGAATTGACGAAATATTGAAAATAGTGTTGATTTAAATGGTGAATCGAATGATTCATGTGTTAATCGATTTCATCATTGTTTTTAAGATTCCACCCCAAGAATATAAACAAATCATCTTACCTGTGTTAACAATTTGGCAGGCGATGGGGTTCTAATAAAACTGGAAATGTATACGTTGACAAAAGTAGCCATCAAAAACTGACAGTCAAAACGATCCATGATTCCACCGTGTCCAGGAATCATATCTCCAAAGTCCTACAAGCAATAAGTGTTTAGTTTTATGGACATAATTTCTGTAACAAGAATAACTTACCTTGATTTTGAAAGCCCGCTTAAAACCGGATGCAAAGAATCCTCCGAATGGGCCAATAACTGAGCTGAACAAACTCAGCGACAACGAGTGGAATACAAATGGATACATTAAAATCGATTTGCCAATTCCAAACTAAAACCAAAAAGATGCACATATTGGAATTTTTTTGTTCATAAAAATAATATTTTATTACTTACCACAGACAAGCTGTACTCTTGTTTGGTAAAGAGATAACTAGGCTGGCATTCCATTGTCATGCGACCGAGGGACTCAGAGTACACAATAGGACAAATGAAATATTGGTAATGACAAAGGAAGAAGGAGATCAAACAGCCAAAGACCAATGTAGACAGTCCACCCCCAATGAAACCCTCCCATGTCTTTTTTGGACTAAGTTGGATCAGCGGAGTCTTTCCAAAGAAGAATCCAAACATGTAAGCCATCACATCATTGCAAACAATCATCGATACAGGGACAATAAACCAAATAAGACCTGTTGAGTAGCAAAAAAAAAAACAATCAATTTATTCGGTTTGTTAGTATTTTTAACTGTAATCGGCTTACCTTCGAATATGTTCTGAATAATTAGATAACTCTGTGTGACAACGATCAACAATGAAACATGAGTCCAAGCGAACAAGCTGAATTGTTTCATGTAATACTTCTTCACCAATGACAGGACGAACCACACAAAACCAATGCAGTACAGGGCAAATGACAAGAACCTGTGGTAGGTGACTAAGAACTTCAGGTATTCCTAAAATGAATGTATTTGTAAAAACGATATCGGAATTCGGGAAAATTGCTCCAACTTACCACCCTGTTGATAACCACTCCAAAATAGTCAACCAAATTTTCTCCGTAGAAAAAGTAGTTCGATGTCAACAGGAAATACCACGAGAGACTTCGGAACCATGGCAAGCCATGAATTCTGTAGACTTGATAGCCAATGGAAATGATTTCTTGGAAACATTTCACTTGAACAAGAAGTGTCTGGAAATAGATACAAAATGGAAGTTTGCAGTTCAAGATTGAAGTTTGCCTCTAAGAGTGGGTAGCTTAGTTGAGCTAAGTGAGATGGAAACACTAATTTTGTTATGTGGATGCTTGGTTGATATGCTATGGACATAAAGGCAACATTAGACAGTGAGACCCCTGTAGCAGCATGTGTTGTAATACAGGGTAGATCCGATATTAGTATTGGTTGTAGAGTTGGATTGTTGCCGATATGTTATGGAACGGGTAAACAGAAGCTACGAACAAGTTGGCGTTTCATATCTTCAGCTATGCTACATAGAGTAAGGTAAACCCACGACAGTGGCTCACGACGGCTCGAGAAGTGATCCAAGTGTTGGCTGCACATTTGGGCTCCCCGTTATACATACCCCTATCTATGGTGCATAGAGTGGAATAAGTTTTCTCGTTTTGGTTAGGAACTTTACGTTTTCGTAATGGAACTGATATTGATATGGTACTTTTCTTTACGTTCTTCCTTTGCCTTTTCTAAAGTTATTAATGTGGGTTTATTACCAAAGAGGTTAAGGATTGTTTTATCATATTTTTTGCTTTAACTTTAATATTTTGTAGTACATATATCACGCTATGCGGTTCTATCAATATCATTGTACGAACTTTTTAAAGATATTGCCTCTGATGTACGTAGTTATACGACTTCTACGTATAGTTCTTCCAAGAACGATGTTGAAAAAGAATGTTGTCTATATTCTCTTCAAGCCATCAAAACTCTATGAGTTTTTTTCCATACTTGTGTGTACTTTCCATTGTCATCCTGCAGAACTGGACGAGTGTGGCAGGCATGCTAAGCTAAAAGATGGTCCTGTATAAATGCTGTCACATCGGTTACGATGGGTATCGATTGGAAATTGCTGTTTATTTTGTTTGTAAAATGTTTGTCAATGGTGGACTTTCCTGATTTCGTTTACACATTACAGCTGATAAAATTTTGTAGGTAGATGTTCAGAAGACTTATTCCTTTATAGTTGGTTCAGTTGAATGGGTATTATTTGTTGAATATTGGAGAATCAATGCAGAGGGTCCATTTATCGGGCATACATTCGTCCAACAATATGAACTTGGAAAGTGCATGCTCCTTACGAGGTATTTAGCTTATTTCAATTTGAATATCGATATCTTAGCTCTTTACAGGTTGGATGGACGGAAATGTTGGTTATTGTCTAGATCGAGCGCTTTATCCTGCAGTTTGGTAAAACTTCTGAAACTTCTGCTCTGGATATCTCATGCGATGGTAGTTGTTCGACGTTCGACAGTTTTTGACCATGTACTTTGGCTATAACAAAATAGTGGACAGAATCGATGATCGGTCCTGGAAACTGTTGGACATTTATCATATTGGAGGAATGCATCGATCGCTACGTGATCAATTAGGATGACGAAGTTATCAGGAGACTTTGATCTTTGATCATTTGGGAACTACAGCGTGACGGTACGATTTGGGAAATAAAAAAAATGCATTCTGTGTTGGTTCCGATTAAAGTAATTTTGAACCAACTTATCTAGTAGTTATGGACAACTTAAATGGCTCTGAAGTCCATTATGCGGTTGCGGTCCTTGCAGTTAAAACTATTTATTCGATTCTGCAGGGGCAGATGGAAACTATTTATTCATTTTCAGTGAGAGTCACATTGTCTTATATTGGTACTTCATCTGCTTTGTAGCAACGTGAAACATCAAGAGCGACTAAGTACGGTACGATAGTTGCACGCTCTATCCAATTTGTTGCCATTTAGGTTCCTATTTCATGGATAACTCTAATTTCTGGTTGGAATATGCAACAGTGTTCCGACCATCGTATGTTAATGTCGGATGAGCTGAAGATATTCGAAACGATATTCATTATCGTTTTCAGGTCTCGAATTCCAAAACGGGGAATAAAATGAGCTATCGTCCACTCCCCAAGAATGACAGGCTATTTTAGGGGACGATGTAGCCTGACATTCTATTGTTGTTACAGCAGCATTTGAACAGTGTGTATAAATTGGTTTGAATAATTACCACAGAGGAAACTATGTGCACACTAATCTGGCTTACCATAGCTTGTAGAACATTCTGACGCCCAGTAGCCTCCCTGAAAAGCACCGGAAGTTATTCAATTGGGTTACACATAATTTCTTGTTATCGATTCGTGGGGCATTACTACATACTAATATTATTCCGGTGCACTTGTTGGTCTTCAAAAATATATTTCTATGTTACGTTTTAGTACTGGCCGAAGCCCCTAAGAAAAACGTACGGAGTAGGTACTGCTGCACGGACTGAATTATTTCGATTTATTACGTTATAGTTCGTAGCACAGAAGTCAATTACCCCTCAAGTAATTGCGTTACTTACTGTAATCATTAGAGCCAATGGTCCGCCATAGATGATGAGCGCGAATCCGCAAATCATTATCCAGGTGAAAATTCCACGAATGACCCAGTTCTTCCATCTGAAACGAAAAGAGAGGAATAATTTGAATATTTTTATATCTATGTCATGGACTTGTTACTTTGAAATCGCGTTAGATGGTAGCGTAAAGAAGGTTTCGATTGCGTAACTCACCTAATTGCTGAAAACGAAATGAACCTGTCGCTTCATGTATCATAGTTAAATATTTAATAGCTCAGCTGTTGGGTGTCTGAGCGCCAATCCATTAACCGAAAGACATCGTGTGTGTTACGATGTTTCAATAATGCAAACAATGCTTTGTAACTAGTTTATTGAATATAAATACCGAAAAGAACACGATAGCATATAGGTTTTGATTTAAGGATTAATAGAGTTGGTGGTTAGGAATGCGACAGGTGTCTGTCTACTACTATCTTAATGGTTATTTCCATAACAGAGGTGATTGGACTAATTTCAGCCACACCGAGGCATTTATTTGGATTGACGTGCATAACTATCTCGTTTCGGTCATTAAGTCGACAGGACGTAGTAGAGTATCTGAGGAAAGTATTAGTAAACCTAAATATGCCACGGTTAACAAGGCTATGATTCTTTCTCTCGTTGATTTGATTACTTGAATAATTGAAGGATCGGATGTTGTTGTCTGTTGTTACGACTGAGATGGATGGAGGTGTGATTGGAACGTATTTCTCGTCGATGAAAATGATCGCCATGTTATGGTCAATGAAGTTTCGTCATTTTGGAAGATTATTTTGACTTGATATCAGTGATACGTATGTGGTTCCAACAAGATGGTTCCACATGCCACACAGCTGGTCGAGGAATTGATCAATTGAAGGAAAAGTTCGGTAATCGTGTAATCTCCAGAAATGGTCGGGTCGCATGGCCAGCTTATTCATACGATTTAACGTCTTGGGATTTATTTTTCATGAGTTTGATCGTTGGTTTATGTCAACAAGTCAATAATGTTATAGAGGAACTCTATATTGCATTTCGATATCTCAATTATTCTGTGTTTTATGTAAATACAAAATCGATTTAGAATATCGATGAAACTTATATGGGGTGCCCAGATAAGAACGATATGATCACAAATTCAAATAAAACAAAAACAGTGTGAGATATAAAGTTGAAACTGGCTCTATTTCGAAGTTACATTCATGTCACAGCTTTGGCTTCACTGGCAGTGCTTCAATTGGTCAGTTCAAATTTTGATGATTCGGTCCAATATGTGCGGCGTTATTCCGTCTCAAATGATGGCATCGAGCTCGTCCAAAGTGGTTGGCTTTTTAGCAAAGATAAAATCACCCATACTTCAAAATGTTTCACATAAATCCTTGACAGATTCATACTCAAAAAGCAAAGCAATAGTCTCTCCATTACATCTCGATAGCGTCACTCAAACATCAAGTAAATTTCGTGCAAATGTCCAGCCTTCCATAAACAAAACAGCCCTGACCTCCTTACCCGTAATTCCAACAATATTCCAATTGTCACAAGTTAGACCCACCATGCGATGCGTTTCTTAACTAACCATTCCACCAACAAAATTAAATTGGGGTAAATTCATTCATTCATTCATTTCAAAAAACAAATGCAAAGAGTCAGACATTACATACACTTAGTACGCACGAGTTCCGAAGCGAACACACTCTTTACTAAAGCAAAGTCCAATCCAAAGGAATAACTGCGAACAGAATTTAATTGACTGAATAAACATTAACTCAATTGAATAGCTGCATTTGAATCAAAACGAGCACTCAATATTACAAGTCGTTGACTTCGGCTCGGTTAGTGTCAATTAGTGTGGCATGAATTGAAAACAGACAATTCAAGTCATAAAAAAAGTGTTCTGATATTTAAAAATATGAAAAGGTAATCCAAACTTGGATTTTTAGTAAAATTGTATGATTTCAAAAATAAATTGGCAGAACTTAAGCTCGTAAAAGATTGCACCGCCTGCCATCTTGAAGAAAAATTTCATCAAATAGTTGAACTTTTTTTATTTGTATAAAATAGAAAAGTTCAAAAACAGGCGTGACTCTAGCACCTTGAAAACCTGTAGAGATTAGAAAAAAATGGAGGCACATCTTGGCGGTTCACTGACAGTTCTAAACTTCTTGTGCGAAGAGACAAATCTAGTTGCCGACCAATGAAAGAATCTCCACAGGTAAGGGAACGTGGAAGGAGTTAGTTCCTTCATAGACTAGAGGTTTGGGTAGACCCTCCGTTCTTTATTCAAGTATAAGTATCCGTCTAAGGATTACTTTCATTTAAAAGCAGAGGTTGGTAACGCTTCAAATTAGTTTTCTAGCGTCGAAAGAAAGTGCTGATGCTACTATTTCTGGTCATACACGAGGAGTACCCTTCTATATAGCACAAGAGTTGGACAGGTATTAGGTTAAGCTAGTAAAGTGAGGAAGATCCTGATCTTCTACTTTACATTGCTATTTTTTTTTGCAGCTTTGGATATAAATAATTGCTTTGGTGTTTCACTTCATAAGAAGCTTCGGTTGTTTTATTGATCTCAGGATAGCCATATCTGAATATTGTTAGTAGCTAGACCCTGGATCCCATGGACCTGTTGCGCTACTGATAGACATCCTAGGCTGAACCTTAACCTAATTCAAGAAACCGAAATATTTTTCTTCTTTTAACGACAACTGTATGTGCGAGGATCCAAACTCAGTCAACGTTCTTCGTGAATGTCTGGAAAGGTCAAGAAAAGACAATATGCTACCAAGTCGGTGTTAGAGACTGTGAAAGGTATTCAACTTTTGCTGCAGTACTTTTGTTGGCAGATAAGTAAATGCTTCTTCAATCACTTTATTATTATTTTTCGAAGATTAAGAGTGAGATCGTACTAAGCGGGAGTTCGAGTTTTAGTTCACAGACGACACCAACTTGTTTTTGTTTTATTTCACAGTCCCCTGAGTCCTCAGTTGCTCTGAGATGCATTTTTTTTGCATTGGGTTCTAGGCTAATAAAATAATGTACTTAAGCCTGTGTTAAATCTTCATTTGCAAAAGTAATCATTATTCCATTTAGATCAGTATAAGATTTTCTTACTCTGTCTGTCAAACGACAACTTAAGGCTAAAGAGAACTGCGATCTATCAATGGACAGAACCTTCAACCTTACCGTTTTGCTATGAATATTCGGTAGTTTGAGTGCATAACCGACTGCTTCCATAATTTACCAAATCATAATACAAAATAATTAGCCGAACAAAACAGTTGTGCTGGACTGCTCGGAACAGATCAACTGAACAAGAAGTAGTACACTTTGAATGTTAATTTCATTTCTGATTACATAGCAATTGTTCCAGATACTTTACACAAAGATCAACAAAGCTGGCATTTATAAATGTACCATTTCGGTTCATAAATATTTTACTTAAATAAAATTGCATGTGTGAGTTAATAAATAGATTTATCAGTCTTGTGCTATGCCAGGGAACACGAACCATAGGATTACAAGTAGATCTGTCATTGCGGTTGTCAAAGGCTTAATTGTTCATTTCAACATATCGGATCTATCAATCCGTAGATTCAATTGACAGTGCATATGATGTGAATGTAGGGAGTAGTTTAAATGAGTTGTTCTCAAATAAAATCATTAACCTAGTTAGGACATCTCAAATTAGCCGTAGCCTTGCTTATTAAAAGCTCTTCTGAAGTCATTAGTGTATGTGAAAAATGTTTAAGGCCGTCATACATTACTTTGAAGGCTTAGTAAAATCGAATTGGCCACGATTGACTTGATTCAATGGGCTCCTTTAGAACCTTTAGGATACGCAACCAAACGGGTAATCATCACCCTTCGTTCCTGAGAAACATGAAAAACAATTTTGTTGAAACACAATTTATATACCTGTCAGGCAAATCTTTCAGTGCTGATCCCAACATTTCGGGTGTCTTATCTGTTCCTTGTGGTAATGTTTTTGCTAGTTCCTCGACATATTTCTCCTCAGGTAGTTTTTCCTCCTCGGAGTCAACCTGAAAAATAAAAGACAAATAAAATTAATTTAAGAAGGTTTGAAAGCAGGTAAAGTCTTGTATGTTAAGGGCATCTTTCCTTTCTTCAGCTTGCCTATCACGGTTGCAACAGCCTGACTAGTGGTGTCATGTCAAGAAAGACATGACCTATTTAGCTACAACAAACTTAAAACATGATATTGACAGAGTTTTAGCCACTCGACATCCCTTGCAATACCTTTTACAGAAGTTGCAAGGATACCAACGAAAAAGAATCAACCAACCAACATCACTCATTTGCCAGGCAGCACAAATAAAATACAAATTTTTGGCGCAACAGGTCGATGGGACCCAGGGCTCATAACCCAATCGTCTTGTGCGTGTTTTATTAGGAAGTAGGAAGGGGACTACTGTTTAATACGGTGACCGAAGGGAAATTTGTTATTTGAGAAGCATTTTTGTGACAATTATACATTCGGATGTTTGTCAGACGCTCGCGAGCCGTGAAAAAACTTTTAGGTATTTTGGCTGGGATTCGAACCTCGGACCTCTTGCTCCGTTGTCGGACGCAGTAACCACTAGAGCCATGGCGCCCCGGCTACGTACCAGGCAGCACAGTCTAGGAAAACCCTTATTCACAGGTCGAGATGGCTGTAAAAAGGATTGGAGAACTAATTCGCTATTTGAGTTCCACGGGTTTTTGTGGTTCCAAAAACATGCACCTTAGCGCCAATTGGATTATTTCCCCAATGAATCGCCACTCTACCTACCTACCTACTCGACAACGACTTGTATGGAAACTGAATAGAATCAACTTGCTGTGGCTAATGTTGGATATTAGCCAACAAAAGGAAAGACATTCTCGGCAGATATTTCCTTGCGGAACAGAACATGTCGGAGGTATTAAGCTAAGGAAACTAATGGATATTCATACACGCCTCTGGATTGTTTATTTCAGCCGTCAAAGACTGACTTAGCTGACAATCTCTGTCAACAAGGGCACCCATCCACCTAATCTATATTAGGACTGATTGATACGCAATCCTATATTTCCACCACAAACTAAATCACAGATTTAGCGGAAACAGATTTAGATTAACGAATGGTGTATCCACCGCGATTTAGGATTTATATTGACGTTTGCTGGTAATATTCGTATAATTTCCAGAAATGGATCGAAATTTTATTGTTGTGTGTAGATAATTAAAAGCTAGAATTACCACAATAATTATCAAAAAGCAAATGAAATTAAAATGCTCAATATATTTTGAAATTTATTAGATGTTTTCGTTTTTGTTTACTTCTTTTATGTCAGCAAACGAAAGTGACATTTGCTGACAATAAAAAGAGTTGTTCGATTTGTGATCATCTTTTATTGCTTAAATAAAACAGACTAGCTTTAAATCTCTGTTGTTAAGTGCTAAATAAATAAATGATTATGTTAAAAAAAAACAAAAATATTTAGCACTAAGAAGATAATTTTTTCTATCGCTTATCGCTGATTAAAAACGAAGTGGCTAATGCCTTTCTATAAAGATTTTAATCGTATCTACCTCAATTCTAACCAAGGTAACACAATCACCCCATGAAATATCGGACCACTAAGATAGTGGCGCTTAAATTTATACATTGTGCGTCTTGTTGTGTACAAAGCTAGTTACGGAGTCATGCGTTGCTGGTTTAGTTTTCCACAAATGCGTTTAAATTATGTACTCATGTGGTAAATGGAATGTACAAATGTGGAATGTACAACTATTCAGTCTAAATGGTTTATTTCCAATTAGCAAACTAATGCAAAAGTATTTTTTTGATAAAATCTATGAGATATCAACGTCTTATCGCTGAAACTTATCGCATAGATAACTAGGCACTAAATAGACGGATAAACTGATTTCTTAATCTTTGAAACTCGCGACTTAACCAATTTCTGGCCGCATTGAGGCTGGAGAGGTTTTCCCGACCTGGAATGGCTTTATTTCGTCTAGAATACCGAGCAATTGTCAATAAAGTGGAAAGGCATCGTGAATCACTCTACTAAGAGCGATCTTCTCCATCAATGTCACTCTCACTGTCACTGTCATGACATTATGTCACAATAAAGTGCAATGATTATTAAAAAACACAAAACAAAATAACACAGAGAACTGAATCAGTTCTTATCGTTTTAATGCAAATGATCGTGCAATTTTTATTGGAATGACCTTATGAGTAATTGAACAGAGAAAAATTAATATTACACTGCGTAAGGTTGTATAAATAGAGATGCCGTACGTGTAGATATCTATTTCGGGAATGAGTCCGAAAGTTTTTAGCTTCCCATGGGTGGAAGATTTAGCTTTTTCCCATTGGGAAGTGTTTTAAATATCAAGGATCATTCAAGCAAAACGCTGTGATTGATATATCCGAAAGAAGCTGTCATTTTAGAGTGTACCTAGACACATCAAAGTACTTACAGTACGAATACTGCTCAACACAATTGTGACCTCCAAACCTATGTTTTTATAGTTATGACTTCAATTTAAGGCGATTAGTCGCTTTGCGCGACATTAACTCGAAGATGATTTTATGAGCTAAGCTGCTTTTAATAGCCTTTTAGTAATTTTAAAACGCGCGACAATAATCACTTCCGGTGAGACCTCTAAATGTCACGCACGACATGCAATGAAGGTATGTGTTCACTGTACGAACTTAGTCCTGGTTTTGGTGTATCTTTTATTAGTCAAACAACATAGCGCGATCGAATTGTGCACTGAACTAATTAAAAGAGCCGCTGACAGATTGTTATTAAGAAAAATATACTTTGCTGATAATTCATCTGCGAGACAATTAAAATTTGAACGAAATTGATAGGGACGCGTGTTTTTGAAATAAACAAGCGCAAAAACTATGACGGCACGTCAGATTTCAAGGTCACCAGACAATTCTCCTCACCTTAGTCAGAGATATTTTAAGTCTTTTCGGTTGAAATAGAGCTCGGGTAAGCAAGTTAAAGGTAGCACAAGAGATTCAATAGACTGGGACTTGTACAAGGTCTTAGAACAGCTTAGAGTTACTTTCTGATAAAATAAGAGAAATCTTAGACTTATAGCCTATAGACTCCCATCTAGCTTAAGAAAGTGCTGCTTGAGTAGCATCTCTAATAGATCTACATAGTTCACGCAAAACCATAAACTTAGGCAACAGTATTGACAAGAATTTACTGTCAGCGACCCAACCAGCATATTGCAAAGGTAAATCAGTGGAAATAGGACTACACTTCGTGGTACGTAACATCGAATAGTCCTTCTCTTATAAGGAGTACATGAATGGTGCCTTTCTGGACAGAGAAGGTACGTTTAGCAATGCCAATACATCAGCGACAGCAGATGCACTATTAGTTCTATCAATCTACTGCTCAATGGTTGTGTTGAAGATCCACTATAGAACTAGAAGATCTGTTGCTAGAGGCATTCCGCAAGGTGATGTCCTATTCCCTAAAATGGCTCTACAACTCGATCATGAGACCGACACTTACATACAGGGTGATTGTCTGTTGGACGGCCTCAGAAAAAGCTACTAAAACAGCGAGTTTTGCCATGCCTGTATTCTGAACAAACTTGATGCTATCTCGAGTACAAATCTTAAGTGGACAAATAGACCAACTTGTCTAGCGATAAATCAAAGCTACAACGTTTTAAAAAGTTGATCTATCTCAACAGTCTACACTGCACTGGCGCTTTCTTAACTACAAGTGGCTCTGCTCCAGATACTCTGATACCTTTGTCATGGACTGTACTGTCAAAGCAAATTAACGTCTTAAACGAGGTGGCTTTTGGTATCATCCGGACCGGAGTTTCAATGAGATAGAGCGACATTAATTCTATGACCATGCGGTCTTATACAGGAACTTTGGTTGGTATGCAAATTCAAAATCGATTTACAACCAGAGTGCGACCCTGTGTCGGGCTGTAGATAGCTTTAGGACTGGTCAAGGCTCCGGTGCTGGTGTCTTCGTGTAGAACGAACTAACGAGACAATACATCCTATCGCTGGAGTGCATTCCTGCATTTCTTTGAAAGTCGAAAAAATTCCAGTAAAATTGGTAAACAATAGACCATTTGCGTCTGAGTTCTCCAGTGATGGTCGAACAGGGAGGGGATGTATACAGATGCAGATGATACCAAGATGTAGATTTATTGTGGCCCCTCAAACTCCAATTAAAATACCTCATGTAGTCCAACAGCTTTGAAAAACCTAAATAGATTCAGCAAAGGTAAATCGCTTAAAGAAAAAAGGATTCCTAGTGAGTTCCGTGAGTTAATGCTTCAGATTCTTCGTCGTGATATGGTATCGTCAAGGACTATACAGAATCTGCAGTATTTCCTGAAGTTAGTTACTTGCTAGTTCGTCAGCTGTTTCATTCTATATCTACGTGCCCTGGTGTTGATTTTAATAAGGCATTGCCATGCTAACTTTTTCGAGCGTTAAATGCTCGATTTCCAAGTTACACAAAACTCACAAGAGTTTGGCAAACATACAAGAGTATGACTGTCATGTTTAAGCTTCTAAAATAAAAAAAAATATTGCCTTTCGGAAAGATCACTAGACGTTCGTCTGAAGAAAAAGCTGGTCTCTGGGACGTCTCGCTTTAAATATTTGAATTTGTAATTGCATCACCGTTTCTAATAATTTTTGTATTACAATTATTTCTTGACCTTGCACAACTCGTTTTCACCCTTTTGAAGTGAGCAATACTTCTCAAATTTATAGCTTTATTGTAAATATTCATTTTTATGATTCAAAGTCATGATTAAACTCTCCGAAACTTCATCTTTTCCAACAATGTCCCTACTTATTGCTCGGATATTTTAAAGTGCTTCGCTATTCTAGTTTTTATTGCCCCATTCCCCAGTTTTTTTTTCTGACATCGTAATTAATTTCTTGCAATGCAAGCATCCCATTCTTGGGAGCCATTGAATACAAACACAAAACCACACGCAAATGTCCTTCGTATCAGCATAAATATTTATTTACGATGCTTTAAACTCATTCCAGAGAAATCATCTCCTCTTCTCTTCTGGCATATTTTCCAAAATTTGTTTATTTTCATTTGAATGATTTTCCCCATTACGTGATCACGGATACATACATGCATACTTCTATCATAATCTGCGTTTTACTAACCTATGAGCTAAAACATACGTCTTATCGTGTCCAATGGCACTGAACCACGTACGATTGCGTTCATCCGTATGGCATATGTATACATAAATAATTGTGCAAAAATCAAACACATTCGTGCGACTGACTGATAGTCTTTGCGAATGATATGAGCGCGTCCAACGTCACCGATAGCAATTTAGTTACCGGGAGCCATAAAAAGTTACCGGCTCGGTCACAGCGCCATATACAGTGATTCTGAAAGTAATCTGTGGGACAACATGTGGATTTAAGGTACAGGATGTAAACTTCTGCTGAATAATTACACTCTATATTAGGGGCATATTGGACATCTCCGAAGCCTTTGACAAGCCATCAGGACTACTGGCAACCTCGGACTATTCTCGATGTCCGTTAAAACCACCAAGGTTGTCGTCAAGGTGGAGTTCTATCCCCGTACTACGGTCCATCGTAGTAGACAGTCTCTTGACGACTTAAACAATTCCGGGTTTCTAACTCAAGGCTATACAAAAAATAAGCCAGCAATGTTACATAAATGCAAAATGCCCTAGACAAAATCAATGGCCGGTGCCAATGGATGCCAGAAGGGCTACAAGTTAATCCAACTAAAACAGTCATCATACCATTCACCAAGAGGAGAAACTTCATCCTCCCGACTTTAACTTTGAATGGTGTACAACTAGATTTCTCAAAAGAAACAAAATATGTATGTATCTTGGTGTAACTCTAGACCACACACCTAATTGGAAACCTCATCTGGACAGAACCACTGATAAGGGGACGAAATGCCTTTTGGTCTGTTCTAGGTTTTTTCGGGAAAGATGGGGATTAAAACCAAAACTAATTTACTGGACTTATCTAACCATCACCACCCCAAGAATAACTTATTTATCGCTCGTATGGTGGGAAAAGTTCAGTCATCCTACAGAGGTGCAGAAACTAACCAAGGTAGGTATTCTGGGTGCAATGGGTTTTGGTCCGACTACTGCGCTGAAAGTCCTTTTAGACTTTTCACATCTACATATAAGGGTTTGGAAGACTACTGCGGCAAGTGCCATTAGGCTTCACCTATTATACAACTTTGCTACCACTCACCAAGCTGAACAAATGAAGACCCTTGATCCTTCCATTAGTATGCCTCTCGGACTTCATGCCGAAAAGTTGTCATTTCGCACGGCAGTTCTTGGGAAAAACCTGATATCCCTCAAATAATTTCTCATTCTTCTTGCCACACTAAAGCTTCTAAAATGTCGAATGGGATAGGAGCCGAAATTTTCGGTCCCATACCATAAACGGTCTGCTTCGTTTGGACACTTTACCTCTATCTTCCAAGCAGAGGTTTTCGCTATCGAGCTATGTGCCAGAAATTTTTTTTTTAAAAAGAATCTTCGAAGAACAGATACAAATATTTAATCGGACAGTCTTAGCTGGTTTGGTACGGTCTTCAAACCCTTTTACAACTAGGTGTACATAATATTAGTCTAAAATGGGTCTCTGGACATAGAGGTATCCCTGGCAATTAGGCTACTAACGAATTTACCGGATCTGGGGTTCAATCTCTATATATCGCCCGTGAACCCTTCTGAAGTCTACCTGTCACCCTGATAAAAAACAGGTAAATCAGTGGGAACAAAACTTAAAGACATAGCAATGGAATCATTATGCCAAACTTCTATCTGACGCTATAGAACAATCCAATGTACCAATTCGAAAACCCCGATCTAAAAATTAATTGTTGTTTAATAAGTATTAGAAGAAATTGGAATTTTATTAGTGTCTAATTATTATTTCTGTGTTTGGAAGTCAATTCGTTCAATGCGTTCATTTTTTATTGTTTCATTGTTATGCGCTCAATCGTGTTTCTTAAATAATTCAGAGCGTTCGGAGCACACTCTGAACAGAGCGCGCTCAGTGTGTTCATGCTCTGTTCAGAGCTCTGCTCCGAACTAAAAAAGAAAAACGCCTATTCTTGTCGAAAAAGAATGAATTGAAATTCCTTAAATTGTCAAGTTACAGTGACATTATTTTGACTGTCAGTTGTCAGGCAAATGTCAGAGCATAATTGGTTTGATGACAAAATAAAACAATTAAACAAAATAGACAAACCTCGTTCTGCATAGTAATGACAAAGATGATGTTTCGTTTTTGTGAGTCTTGGCTTACGCATTTCACTGAGTTGATTCACGCAGTCGGTTGATGTACATACAAGTATATTCACGCAATAAAGTGTACCTCGGCACAACTATCAATTATTCACAGAGCTTTTGGATTAAATTGTAATGTTCTACGTCGGTAATTTGCATTTCTTCGCATCAGTGCGGGCAGACCACAACAGTTACCACTGTACACATGCAAATAAAGCATGCAAGTGAAACGCATACATAAGATACTTGTACCCATTTCCTGCAAACGAAGAAGAGTACGTTGTAGTGGCGTACCTTGTTGTATGGTAATTATATTAACAATCCGCGTCGTACTTCTCCCTCCTCTGAACCAAAAAGTTGGCTTAATTATGTAGAAATATACCATGCCACCGATTGTTACTGCAATTGCTTTCCTAAACACTTCATTGAGCACCGTAGTTACCACACCAAGATTTTAAGCAAACTTCGCTGAGACTTTTTACAATTTGCAGTCTTTGAGGACGTTGGACGGGATCATCCCGATCATGCTGCATAGCACCATGAGCACGATTCGTCCGTTTTTCAAAGAACAATTCATCAGAAGTCTCATACGAAGACATATTCCACGAACATGGAGAGAGGTCAGGGTGGTATTTATACCTAAGGCTGGGAAAGCATGGTTGTCTTGTCGCGGATTACCTTACTCCATACATAGACTTCAAGAGACCCTTGACAAACTCGTTCCTAAGCAGAGAAGAATAGAAAAGCGGTCAGCCTACCAGTGACGTACTAAACCTGTCTTCATAGATGGGTCAAAGATGGTAGGCTTAAGCATATTTTCTGAACGGCTGGATCCGCCTTCCGAACCATAGCTGTGTTTTCCAAGTGGAGGTACTAGGAGTGACAATAGCTGCCCGTGAGACTGCGTTGAAGGCAATACCACAGTTTATACTTCTCTTGCCCATATAGGAGCTGCGTACATGAGAATTGATTCACAAGTAAGTAGATTTCTTATTGGGCTGCCTGGGTTCTCCAATATTCGCCAAAAATCTGGATATTGCGCCCACAGCCCGTTTGGGTGCCGCGCTTGTGTAAGCTAAGCGCCCTTTAAAGTTGAGTCTATGGTCAAGTAGTACCCCCTGGTACTTTATGTACGTATTACCATACGCTCAACTTTTTTGCGGTTACTTATGAAGACAGCTTCAGTTCTTGTGGTTCGCTATCTTCACGTCCAAATCTTTACATCTTTGATGGTGTTGTTGCAGTTTTGCGTCACCTCCTCTAGGGTTTTGACTACTACCACCACCGCGATGTCATCGGGGTATCCGATTATGTCCACTCCTTTTGGTCTCCATAATGATCGTACATAATGGTCTACAGGGCAGGACTTAGAACTGATCCCTGCGGTACCCCTCCTGTAATTGTATATCTGTTTGGCCCTTCATTTGTATACCAGTAGAGGCTTCTGTCTTTAAAATGCCTTGTGATTATTCGTAATAGATTGTTCGTTGAACGCATTTTTGATATAGAATGCAACTACAGCACTTTCCATTTGCTTCCAGATATGGCTTCGCGTTAAATTTTGCAAACTGATTGCATCGCATGGGTGGTGCTCCGTTTTTTTCCTGAAGCCGCATTGTCGGTTGGAAAGCCCGTTGTCAATCAAAATGGGTCTGTGTTGACCTGAGTGTGGCGATGTGGATTCTTCCACTCGCTTACCCACGAACCTAACCTAACCTAAGCACCCCTCTGAGTTTACAACGAAAACCGTATTTCAGGGTCGCCTTTTAAAATATTCATCTTAAATGGCCACAAACTTTATAAACAGTAGAAGGAGGATGTTATTTATTGCGTTATGGAGATGCTGACATTTTATTACGTCTGAGACATAAAGATATAATCTTGAATCTGTAGATAAAATCGATACATACGTACGTACATATGTATATCTTGTAATGACTTCAGGCCTATTACCATGCATGGACAACAAAACAAATAAAAATTAATTTTCGTAATTGTCCTTACCAACAAAAAAAAGTTTTGATTGAACCCAACTGTAGGTGGTTAGTCTGCAATTTTCGAATAATTTTTCTTTTCGAAAAGTTTAACCCTTAATAAAAAATTCATTAAACCAAGTAGGAGTAGGCAGGTAATTGAATTTCCCTTGAGATACCCACTGACTTGCACTTTCTTTGTGCCAAGAAAAGGAAAGAGGGAATTATTTATACATCAGTCAGACAGCCAGGCGTCGTAATTACGTGAGCAATATAAATAGTATCGATTCGGATGTCGGAAATGTCAATATGATAGATCGTCTAAAGAGCTTTCTAAAGTTAATATTTACATGGAATCTCAAAACGAGAAACCTGAACTATGGTCGTATGATAGTACACAGTTCTTCGAAAGAATTTTTAGTTTTCTTTATTCAACAAGAGTTTTGCTTTTATTGGGTGGTTGTCCCCATTCGGAAGGGATGAACTTAGACCAGAGGAAGGTTCATTTCGATACCACCACCAGAGACCTATGTACATGAAGACCCTCCACTTGGGATAAGAGGCATGGTAACCGGTTTCGGTATGTACCCATGACGAAGACGTATGTTTCGCCGACTAAGCATTAAACCAGTTTGAAACCCGGTGAAGAAGCTCTATATTCTGCTTAAGTCTGCTTGGATCGTTGAGATCTGTGAAATGGTACTTACCTAGGATTTTCCTTCTCTTAACCGATAGGGCAGGAGAAATGTACGGGATATGTGTCATGGTTTCCTTCCTTCCTTGTTTCTACAGAGCCTGCTGGCGTTACAATGCCCTAGACAACCGCTTTATTGACAAGCATAACTCTACTTGTTTTCCGAAAATTCAGTTCTGGCCAAATTTATTTATCGATTTAATAGTGTTTGACGGCTCCTCCCTATTATCAGGGAGACTTTACAATTATCCATGTGCCCTGGAGCCCAGCATAGGGATACGTCGCACCGGACAGCGATCTCGGTAAAAGATTGCTTTGCATTGCTTAACCAACTTGGATCGAATTATTGTCGATTTCAAGGCTTTTATCCCAGCTTGTCTGCCTATATAGAAAACAATAGCGCTGCACTCTATCGAGTTAATCGAAACCAGGTCGCCGCTTCACGGACTGCTGTGACTTTTGCTTGAAATACGCTATATTGTTTCGGCAGGCGTGTGGTAATGCACAAATCTAATGCACCCGCTGTACCAAACCATGTCTTCGAACCATCGATGTATATTTCTGTCGCAGACATAGGTACATACGTCTATCATTTAAGCAGGAGTTTTACTAGCAGCAGAACTATCGCAAGGAGCATGTCTGACACTGTCCACCTCAAATACAAAAGAAAAATTCTAACAGACGAGGTCACCAAATCGATAATTCAGTATGAAACCGAACTTTGGAGAAGAAATGTATAAAAAACAAACTATCTTGTATGAAATAGTAGATATGTGTTGTTACTGGTCTGTTACTAGCTGATATCCTTGCAAAACTTCTCTGGAATCCTGCCTGCCTGCAAACAAAGGACACACGAAACTGCAAAACGGTCTCAAATCTCCACTGTATTTATTTATCGAATAAACTTCGTCCTCAATTAATCAATTAAGTTTTTTTTAAAACCTTTAAGGATTAGAAAAATACTATCCTCACCTGGTTTATGATTCGAATTTTGGAAAAGACGAAGAAAACATTCTTTACGATCCCACCTCCAGTGATGAAAAAAGCTTTTCAAATCCGCCTCTTGAATATGCCATAAGCCTGATTATCCTTCGACACGCACATCATGAATGACTTACATGTGCCTGTTGCACCAGATATTTATTTTTACTATCTGAAGTGAGGGAGGTAGTGCATGAACTATTAAGTAATAGAGGAGTTAACACCATCCAATAACTTTATCAAGTTATTAGTAATACGAAGGTTTGGACTACAGTGCTGCACAGAATAAGTATGAGGTACATGAAGGCATACCTCTTCACTTGTTTATGGAATTTCCATTCCTATAACTAGAAATAAAATGCTTAACTGCTCAGGCAACAGTTTGTGGTACTATCTATCTACAAAATTTGCAGCAAACCAAATTTTTCCTGGTAAAACATTATACCTATAGTATTTCAGTCCCCAATTTCTGGATCTTGCTTTCACGTTGCAAGAATACCAAATCACACATCGATTTGTTTGTAGCAAATTATTCGTATTACGTAGACAGACAACTTATTATGGAAAAATATACTTAAAACACGAATCGTGCAATTAGACTAAACACCTATAGCATATAGGTACTTCTATGGCAGATGTTCCGAAGACCTCAATATAATAATCCTTAGTAATACCATATTTCGGTTCCCTTCCAGAAAGGTCACCAGGCCACAAGTGGCAACCGAATGAGAAAAAAACAAACTCGAGAAGTAGGTTTCAATCCACAACCAATAGTAATCCGCAATCAATAGTAATTCGCTTGTTTGCCACCCTCGAGAGGAAATTATTAAAAAACTGCTCCGAAGGGGGAAGTGCAAATATCGTAATCAAATAGTGTGAGGTAGGATATGGAAGGTTATGATTTGTTTATTTGCAAATATGAATGTGCACCCTAGGGAGGAAATTATTTCCTTTTCTTCAAGCTATTTGAAGCTATCACACATTTAACCTCAGCAGCTGGCAGTTCCAGCTTTCTAGGTTACAACAAAGATATGGATAGACAAGCATACAAGCGTTTTAGGTACCTAAACACTGAAAATCAATTGCAGATAAGTTCTCAACATGGACAATTTATTCTTATCTCGTGACACAATTCCATGAGTCGATAAATCTCGCTGAGAGTTTATGCGACAAGTCATTACACCCGATATAATTTTCCAATTATATGTTTGTATGTACAGACAATAACATTAATTTTTACTAAGGCCTTCGCAAATGGTGGTTATACTCCAAAGGTCATCAGGTTGTCATTATACCTGGTTGCTACTCGTCGAAAACGGCAGAAACTGCTAGATCCCCTCCTTTCGTGAAATAAAGTATAGTACACACATTTTTTTCGCCTCCGATAACAAAACATAATATTCTGTTTATTCTGCCTTTCCTCAAACAAAAGGAACACATGCCAAATATTACGTGACGAAGAAACAAGGTAAACTATAACCACAAGTCGACATATGTCGTGTCAACTTGGTGGACAAATATGCTAAATTAAATGGTATCTCACATATCTTCTTGTTCTTCATAACTATTCAAACCACACTATTAATTCACTCATTCTGATTCATTGAAGTAACGTCCTTCTGTTGAAGGATACACTGATGAATCGTGTGCATGAGATGACCATACCTTAAAGTGCAAAAACTCTTTATTAACCGCTAGTATGGTCTTCGAAGGAGTACGCCTTTTGCAGTCATGATGTCGCTATTAACTGTAAGTATCATTTTTGGTCAACGTAATTTGTTAGACATAACATTTATAAGGAAATTGACAGAGTTAGCATCAAACCCTTTGCGAATAATAGATTTGTCTATGACTCCTTTTTATTCTCATAATCGTTCTCGATTTAAAATCATTGTTCCTCACACAAGTAATAGGAACGCCTATACATCACATTAGGTAATAACACAAAATATACTGCGTCCGTTCGGATTCCACTTCCCTAGCTATGCCTAACTAGTCAAAAATCTTCTGATCGAACGATTGCTTTTAAACGGAATCCGCGAGCACTCGTTTGGTACATAATCAAAGCCTAATACTATCAAAATACAAAAGATCCACTTAAACCAATTCTGATTCTTAGCTATTGATGATCTACATAACAGTAGTCAAACGCAGCACACGGAAAATGAGAACGAATTTCGGGTCTGCTCGTGGAATTTTTAGACCTTTAACAACCCGCGTACAACCGAACAATCAGCAGACATTCTAAACTGCTATAATGGAGCGATCCATGCAGGAAAAGCGATGGGATGGATCGCACAAATGGCGGGAGACGACTGTGGCGTATAGTATGGTGCGTATTACTCGACCTCGGTAGACTTATGATAATCTGCATCCAGGCTAAAGTCCACATTCTGTGCCCAACAGAGGAGAAGAACGACGCCACTAAAGAATTTTTCCACGACCCCATCGACATGATGTACATAAGAGCACTTTTGAAAGCACTGTGCGACAGTGCAAATCGTCTCTATAATAAGCAAACAGTTTCCTTATCTCAATATGCACATGTAGCAATGTAAGGCATATTGCCTGATCATGAAACATAAGATTTAATCATTCCTATGCTGCTAGTATCAAGAACTGAACACAAGCGGAAACAGTGCCAAGATACCAAGAGGAGTACCGCACATGAATTGCTGAAGAATGTCAGCAAGCTAAAAAGAAATCGGAAAGGACTCTGACAAGGCTGCAAGGCGGAATGGTTCGTTCAACCTATACTTCATTCATCTGACCAAAAGGAAGTGAGATCAGCAAATTTCAGTTCAAATTCAACGATACGATTTATCAACGAAACTGTTCAAAACAGTTGAAAATTACTTAGAAGAGAGCAGACATGAACTCATTTGTAACATTTGATCAGGCGAGGTTTGATAAATGAAATCTCAGCATCGTTAACCCGATCCTAAAGAAAAGAGACATCTTAATTTTTTCAATTACGTAGGCATTTGCCCAATTGTGGCTATATCTACAGAAGCATTTGATGATAAGACATCAGCATCGGACCCTTGAGTCATCCGTCAAGTTTCGACTGGAAAACGGTTCATCCTCAGACTCTGACCGAAGTCAGTCCTAAACACAAAGGTCCAAAGGTAGTTGGATATGTTACCATTCTACTAGTCAATAGTAAATAGTTCCGTAAAGTCGTTTTATAATTCTAATTTTGCCTTACAGGCGCATTTTCTTCTGTAGAGACGTGCTATACACAGCCATATCTAGTTTTGGTATCGCTGCCCGGTTTTGCAGAATGACGATGAATAATGCTCATTCCTCCATCAAGATCGAAATCGACCCCTCTGAAACGTTTGCCGTTCTTTAACATCATTCTTGAAAATATTGTGCGAAACTCACACGCACAGTTTGGAAAATCAGAAAAGGGACTATATGAGCGTAGCGTATCCCTACGATATTGGCATTTCTAATGGCAAAATCTACCGGATTGTCACTAGTAGTGAAACATGAGCCGCCAAGTTACATCTAGCGATGAAGGAGGGCCAAACCAAGTATATGGTGTCAGCAAGAAGAGACGTATAACATCAACGAATTGGACAGAACGAAGCAGTCGATCACATAAGTGGGTAAGGGACTTTGTCTACCTTGGGTCTGGTGTTAAATTCTGACAATAATACTTCACCAGAAGTAAATCAAAGAATACCTTTTACCATGCGCTTTTTTTTTTAACTGCCCTATTCCGGATAACTATCAAGATTCTATATAAGAACTTGCCCATCCCAGAGCTTCTTTATGGCACTGAAACATATTATTCTCCGTCGTGTATAGAAAAAAAGACATATACATATCTCCGACTCGTACCAGAGAGGAACATCTTATTGTGGCGAGCAGAAGGGAACCTCAACCGACTTGCAGTGCCCAACTGCAGACTGTTAGCTCGAGAGGTTTGCTGGTTTAAGTCCAGGTTCACCCTCAACTGTGTTCCCTGTCTATACCGGTGCACTAGTACTTACTTGTAAGCGCAAACTTGTCCCGCCTTAGTATATATTTTAAAATACTGAAGACACGTACACGATTTTTGGAATGGCATACGAATGTCCCTGCAGCGCCTAAGCAACCTGCAGGTAACTAACATGACCAATAGCTATCTGTTCAAGTAAGCATATCACGTTTTGTATGGAATTCTCAACAACCAAATTCCCATCACCAATAGACTGACCCACTGTACACGGAATCGATTTTATTCTATTTGAATCCTCACTACCTCCGCGTCCAACTGACTACAGCTCATTGCAACAAGACAAATTATTTAATTTAATTTAATTTAATCTGTACATACATGATCCGAAGAGTCTGCCGTCAACGAATTTCGTTTCTGCCCATCTGCTAAGGCAGGTGAATCCGATTCGTTCTCCGCCTTCCTGCGACGTACCTCAGCCATAATCTTTCCTTTTGGATTTATCTTAGTTTAATTATCGCACGAAATTAGCGCCCGATACACAAAAAAACACTTTTCCACTGATGAAAATAAATCAAAACCTATGGCACAATGCTTTTTTTGCGCAGAAATAATTTTTTTCTGGAAATGATTTGCAATTAACTTGGAAACAAAATGAAAAATCACACACGGAATCCAAAGTCGAGATCGAGACCAAGTGAATCGATAAATTGGTTGTTTGAGTGGATTTCGGTTGATTTTCCAACCACCGCCGAACAATAACTAAACCCCGAGTGCACTAATTAAATTTTTGTGTTCAATTGTATAGCAATTCTCCGCGTCAATTGTCAATAAAAAAAGAATTCGATTTAATCAATAAACAGGAGAAGCACTTTTCTTCCACCCTCTCGGTATCATATCAAATTTTGACAGTACAGGTTCTTTGCTGAATAAGTTTACGCCGGGGAATCGTGAGAGGACAAGTTTGTGTAGTAGTGCTGTTTGTTTTGAGATAATTTCGTGAGTTATTAAAAGAAATGTAAAATCGTCATCGATCACGTATACTAAACACTATAACCGTTGCAATGGTATTGCTAACAATACCGGAAAAAAACGAACAAAAATACAACCGTTCGTGATACAACCAGTGTGCCAAGGACAATTTGTTATTTAAGAAATTTTTCAATGACAGTTGTACACTCGGATTTTTGTCAGATGCTCGGAAGAGGTGGGGCCATGAAAAAGCTTTTTGGGTGTTTTGACTGGGATTCGAACCTCAAACCTCTAAAAAAGACAAGAACTAACATCTTTCAGCGTGTTGGCCGTGATAAGCATATCAATTAAATGGTCTACTGATCCCTCCAGCTCCTGTCACAAGGAGCCGTCCTCTCACCTTGTCTACATATTTCCAAGTTACATTTACCACCTAGCAGCATAAAGTGTCGTAAATGGACGACTGCTCAACTACGATTTACACGATTCTTAACTTTGGATGGTTTTAAACGAATACTTAGTTGTCTTAGAAGCTGACGCATTGGCAAGAAGAGGCTCCTCTAGTTTACATAACATAAACATCACCGACATCGAGGATCCAACGTTGAATACCGTGTCAACGCCGACGCGGTAAGGCTGGTCAACCATCGATGGTATCGCCATACTTCTCTGGCCAAGTTTAAACGAAAACAGGACCAGAGGACTCCTAAAACACACGAGAGAAACCTTCTCCAAGATAGTCAACACCGGTGGTACAGGTAGGTACGCTCAAAGATTGGGCATCTCCTACAACGACTTCTGCAGAAGTTGTAGGGACAAAGAGGGAAAGAAGACCATCAGTTACCTCCTGTACACATGCCCAGCATTAACAAATTTTAGAAAGGCTAGACTAGGTAAACTATCTCAACGATCTGAGTACCGTCTGCACGGCTAATATTAGCTCTTTTATAAAAAAGGACCGGATGGTTCCCAGAGTAAGAGGGTGATCCACCGACCTTCTCTGGTCTAAGTGCATCCTTATCGAGGGCCGGTCTTAACCAACCAACCAAACAACTTAGTTGTCTTTGAACTGCTATAACAATTCCGATCTGTAGCTGTCAGTTACCTCAGTAACCTTACAATTGAAGAACGGGGTCCAATTTATAAAAACGTTCCGCACAGCACACACCAACTTTATAGCTGTCCCAATAACCCACTACCTGCGGAACTATTCTACTGACGACGTGGCTCTTTCTCTTTCTATTATTATCTGACCTCGATATACCTCGGACGAGTCATCAACCTGTTTATAAAATTACGTAAACAAATATAAATACTCAAGTGAATCATAAGACAATTGAAATGTTTTCAGAGAACATACCATTCAGCACATCAGCAAACATTAAATCAAACAGAACTAATAGCGTCCTCTTCAAATCTGACATATTTGTCTCGCAAAAACGCGGATTATATTCATTTTCACATATTATTCGCGAATGTACCGAAGTTTCTAAATAAAAATAACTAATAAGTGTTTTCCTAAAGGTTAGTGACTCCAATTCACAACATACTATTCAATTCTATCAAAAATATCTGCAAAATCGCAAATCTTTCCAAAGATGGCTGCTTCATTGCCCGGCGTACTCGAATCAACTCTACAGGAGAAGATTGAAAAAAGTAAAATTTTAGTTGTTGGCGCCGGCGGAATTGGATGTGAAATTCTAAAGAATTTAGTGCTGTCCGGGTTTCCTGATATTGAAATTGTAAGTAAACATTAAAAACTGTCGATAAATGTATTGAAAATGAGTTTAATTTTAGATTGACTTGGATACAATCGACTTGAGTAATCTCAACCGGCAGTTTCTGTTCCACAAGGAGCATGTCGGTAAGTCCAAGGCTGAGGTGGCCAAGGAGAGTGCTCTGAAATTTAATCCCACCGTTAAGATTAAAGCGTATCATGATAGTATTTTCAAGTGCGTTGCTACTTTGTGTATATATGCATGTTTGTAATGAGAATCTCTTTATTTGCAGTACGGACTATGGGGTGAATTTTTTCAAGAAATTCAGTGTCGTCCTCAATGCTCTGGATAATAGGCAGGCGCGGAATCATGTTAATCGGATGTGTTTAAACGCAGAGGTTCCACTTATTGAAAGTGGCACAGCCGGGTACAATGGGCAGGTGGAGCTTATTAAGAAAGGACTTACACAGTGCTACGAGTGCACTCCCAAAGCAGCTCAGAAGACTTTTCCTGGCTGCACCATCAGGAACACACCATCGGAGCCGATTCACTGCATCGTCTGGGCCAAGCATTTGTTCAAGTAAGTCGAGAAGCTTGTATTTTTTCTTTAGAGTTTCGTAACACATTCGTCTCACCCCGCTAGTCAACTCTTTGGCGAGACCGCTGACGACGAGGATATCTCGCCCGATATAGCCGATCCAGAGGCAGGAGCTGAGAGCAACATTGACCAGGGAGATGTGAAGCGTGTCAGCACCCGGCAGTGGGCTGAAGATGCTGAATACGAGGCCGCGACGTTGTTTAACAAATTTTTCTACGATGACATCAACTACTTGCTGAGCATGTCAAACCTGTGGAAGTCTCGAAAACCACCAACACCACTCAAGTGGGACACTATTCTCCTCGATGAGGTCAAAAACTCTGACAACAAAGAGTTCCTAAAGCAGTACCACAAAGTGTGGTCATTCGCCGAGTGCGCTGCAGTGTTCGCTGACTGTTGTCAGAAGCTAAAGGCTCAGCTGGGTGAGATGCCTGCCAACGAAAAACTTGTTTGGGATAAGGATGACCAGCCTGCTATGGATTTCGTTGCAGCTTGTGCCAACATCCGCGCGTATATCTTTGAAATCGGACAGAAGTCTCGGTTTGAAGTCAAGTCCATGGCGGGCAACATCATTCCAGCGATTGCTACCACCAACGCCATCACGGCTGGGGTTGTAGTCCTACACACATTCAGAGCTATACAGGGCGACTTCGAGAAATGCAAATCTGTCTACATGCGGATTCGACCAAATCCCCGCAACCAGTTGGTGGTGCCAGAAAAGTTCCTAAGTGCTCCGAATCCCAAGTGTTACGTGTGCTCTCAAGACCCAGCTATTCATCTCAAAGTAGACACAAACAAAGTAAAGATTAGGGACTTACGCGATGAAATACTAGTAAAGGCACTGAATATGGTCAATCCTGACGTTATTATCGACACCAAGGGTGTGATTGTCATCTCCTCGGAGGAAGGTGAAACCGAATGCAATGACGACAAGACTATGAACGAAATGTCCATTGTGGACGGAGCCTTGTTAAAGGTCGATGATTTCTTCCAAAACTACGAGTTGAGTGTTATCATAGTGCACATGGATGCCGAACGCGATGGACCTCTCTTTGAGGTAATCGCCGACAAAGATAAGCTAAAGCCGCAGGAAGAACCAGCACCGTCACAAAAGTCGAATGGCACAAAGGAGGTAAACGACATTTCCGATGGTCCGTCCACTTCGAAGAGGTCTCGAATCGAAGTAGTCGAGGAGGACGATGATTTGTGCTTGATTGAAGATGATGATGAAGTTGTTCCCGTTGAAACGTCGGACAAGGCAGCTCTAGTCGAAGACAAGAATCATGTCACGGAAGTGGACACATCCTCAACTTCTGCTGATACATCGAATTCGACATCCACAGCGACAAAACGAAAACCTGTAGAGGACGACGACGACGATGACGACTCAAGTGATGGTCCAACCACCACAAAACGCACCAAGTCGGATGCTGATGATGATATCACGATCATCGATTGATCTCTCGATTGTCGAGCCCGTAAATGTAATGTCGATTGTAAATGTATGTTTTTCTAATAAAAAAAAAAAAGCCAATTAACCGAGTGTTTCAATGTTGCATTTGAATGGAATCCCATGTTGCAGGTCAAACACACTATATTTCCTTCATTGGCTGAAACATTTGTCAAAAGAGTGGTCTATACTGGTCAAGTGTACAGGATTGCGATTGGTATAACAGTTTATAGTTTATGCAGAGAATCAAATTTCCTGATCCATTAATAGTTTCTCCCCTTATAAATCACCTGGCTTTGATAGCATTACGCATACAAAAACTGCAAGAGATAGCAAATTCCTGGCTACTACCGACTAATAGGAGGACCTTATATTTAAATCATGTCGCTCAGTACTGGACACGTGTCAAAGTGAAAGATTGCTGGCCTATTAATCTACTTCCTCTGTACTGAAAACTTTAGGACGTATCATCTTGACATCTGTGAAACTTTGAAGAGCCCTCTATTTCCGAAATCCCAGCATGCTTACCACAAAGGCCGGCCTATTGAGACTACTCTTCATGAGGTGGTGCGTACGGTAGAAAAATCTATCCACTATAGGGAATACAATCTAGTAACCTTTCTGGACATAGAAAGCCCCTTTAACCCCATCCATACTAGGTGTCGAAAACATTTTTAGTCAATGTATTGTATGTATGGTAAGAACTAGAATGCTTTCAAGTTGAACTACCTTCCAGGAAAGAATGGGAGAATGTAAGCGTAATCAGGCGACTATGACATAAGTATTTATCGTTGAAAAATAGACTGCGTGGTCGGATCAAATAAATATGTCAAGGTCCTTCCGTTCTCCAGATTCTACTAGTAGTGCTTGAAGCCTGTCGCTTGCTGAATAATCTCCCTGCATTCCATCTTAATGTCTCTATCTTATGAGATTACCTTCAAACTAGTAAAGCAATGCCGGTTCGAAATAAATCGCGAAAGCTTCACCTCAACTCTCAGGAACAGTAATTATGGGGATCATTAGCGTATTAAGGAAGTCACCAGCAAAAGGAATCGATATTTAGCTGGGTGTCGGTGAGGACAATATACATCGGCAGAGACAATACAGGCATGCCCACTTTCTCCAGCTTTCCAATTACGGATGGAACAGTCTGTCATATTAAGAAAGACATGACCTTGCTACAACAAACCGAAGTCAATCGAGGTACTTGGTAAATCAAGAATAGGTATTGCCTATTCGGGAATCATGCGGCCAAGATCGATATCCCACACAGCACCTTTGGCAGAAGACGCAAGGATACTAATAAGAAAGAATCTTTACATCACTTCCTTGTGATGTTCAGATGATCGACCCTAGCGAGGACCAGGCAACCCTTCTTCGTAGATCTCGGCGAAATAGTTGAAAAAAGATTAGAGAACTAATTTGTTATTTGAACTCCTAGGCCTTGCCTCTAAATTTACATCATTTAGGTTTCGCATCATTATTTTGGCAACAAAATGGCGCACCCTGGCGCTAATTGGGTTCTTTTTCCAATAAACTCCCACTCTACCACCTTACAATTGGGTTCTTGTGTGGGATCTAGAGTTTTTCATAGCCCCTCTTCATAAAAAGAAACACAATATCCAACTGTTGGAGAACGATCTTCCAAGATAAGTTTCTAATAAGAAACACATAACTATTGGTATCGTATGTGTTATATTTTTCACAGGAATGGAAGAGCATACTATTTAACCTAATGACACGTAGACCAGTAGTAGGTCCATTATGGTACCTCGCAGATCAAGGGCTCGTTAACTTCTAATGAAACTTAAGAGACAATAGTCTCTTAATGTTCAAGAAGAATGTTCCTAAGTTGAGCTTTCTAATGCGGGAATGAACTGGGTGAAAAGAAAGAAGGTGAGGAATGGTTTCCTTTAAAAAGATACCTAGCCTTGTGACATACTTGCATGTAGAACAGTGCTCCTAAGACCTCTTTGCACCTAGTGGACAGAATCCAAAATCGTGCGTTAAAACTAATAGGGAACATAAGCATAGCGGAGTCGATTGATTCGTTCGTTGATTTCACTCCAGCGAAATAGCCAGTTGCATTCCGCCCCTTCAACAATTTTCTCGAAATACCCGTCACGCTTTGAATGCTCATCAGTATACCCTCAAGCCTATCTTCGTACGTACCGTCAAGTACAGAGATTCTTTCCTAAACTGTACAACACGAATGTGGAATGCTTTACCAAGCTCTATTTTTCCCTCACATTATAATCCCCAAACATTAAAAACCACCGTCCATCGGTATCTCCTATCTGTTCTTCCTAATTTCCCAAACGCCAGCGCTGTGTCGTGACATTAAAAGGGTAGCAATAAACCCTTTAGCGCGAGTGAATTAAAAAAAAAATGCTGTACACTCTAGGGTAGGCACTGATTGGCATCAATTTGGCGACGTCCAGTGTTTTAACTGTCACTACTCATCAATAGTACTTATTCTACCTCCAAGTGGTAGCCATTGGGTACTGGTGAATGTCCATCCGGACGCAACTTCATAAGCGCCAGTGTTGAAGAAGACAAAAGTGTGGCACTATAAATATGATAACGAGCGGACTCTCTCGATGGAGTCAACGGTGGCGTCAGAGCTCTAAATGGAACCAAAGAGCACACTTTACCCGTGCTACTTCGACATATTCGGAGCCCGGATCGGTGAAGATTTCCAAGAATAAGGTAGGTTTTGGAAAAGAGAAGCTGACGGACGGTCCCTTCATGGGCCAACGGCAGCAATCACATCTCTGAAGCAGGTTACTGACATCGGTTTCCCAAATTACCCCTCGTCCTAGGGGTTTCAATAAAATGGCCTTCCAGATTGAGTTTTGTTCCCTGCCATGCAAAACAAATTCATAGTTATTAGGGAGGCACTAGCCTCGGGTGAAAATCGATCAAATTCTTAGACCGTTGCAAATCCAGCTAGACATGTTGGTGTATCTACCGCGATAACATAAAGCACCCGTTTTTACAACGCTTGTTCAGGGACAATTAGTTTAAGGAAATGTTTTTTTTATACCGAAAGAGCTTTCCCTTCCAGCGGCAGACCATAAACACTTGAATTCACTAACCGAATCCCTCTGTATACCATTTCCAATATGAAACTTCACATGTTCTCAAAAGGTTCTCCTTTATTTAGCCATTTAACAAATTAAGTTCAATTAGATTAGCCATCCCCAGCACCTCCCATCAGAAAGGACGAATTTTACTCTGTGTTGCATCTGTGAGGATCCAAGTTTTGTAGTCACGTTTCTTCATCGACATCTGCTTGTGGCGCGGATGTGTGGGACAGATGACATAATGACGACGTTGTCGGATGACAAAGTAGCAGTCCTTGCAACGTCGCTTCAAGCGTCCTTTCACTTTGAAACCAGCAACTTGGGATACCAGTGAGTTTATTGGTGCCAAGAGTCTTTGAATATTTCCTCCGGCTAGTTGTGGTTGCAGTGCTGTGCACGGCAATGCGGTGATTTGTTGTGGACTAGGTTTGGCCATAAAATGGAAGTTTCTTGAGGCGATTTGTGTGGCATTGCCACACAATCTCAACCCAGTTGATATGAGATTAGAACAAAACTTGAAATTCATCTGAAAATGTGTTCTTTAATTAATAATTCATGAAATAAAAACTAAGTAATCACCTTATCACCTTTTTTAAGAACTTTGACAGATATGCAAGACTTTGGCGAACATATGTTTTTGATGGACGTTTGTAGCGCCGAGTGAAAAACTTTAGTAATACACGGTTCATGTCTTTGATATGAATGACTGTTTTAAAGCATACTTTTCGAGGTCATTCAAAGAAAAAATGAAAATGACGTACAGTTAGAGGAGAACATTGGAAGAAATGGAGTTTAAAAAAATTTCTGGAAGTTTTCAAAGTACATATGGAACTGATTTCACGGCCCCACTTCTCGCGAGCGTTTGACAAACATCCGAGAGTACAACTCTCATGAGAAAGCTTCGCAAAAAACAAATTGCCCTTCGGACACGGGCTTAAACAGTAGGCCAGTTCCATTCGTGTTAAGAACTATAACACGCACAACGCGAATGAATTTGATAAGCTAGGCCTTGAGTTCCATGAACTTGTGGCGTCAAAATTTTTTTTTTTTTTTCTGTATGGTCTTCTGTAGGTTGGGGGTGATTGCAGTCACCGAAGTGCAGCCTCTTTCGGATCACAATGGATCCATTGAGTTTCCTTGTGTGGGGTACCTGAAAAAAGAGAGAACAAGAACTAGCCCAATGGCTGAACCAGCCTGTCCTCGTTATGATTTTATTTTAGATTGAGTGTTCGTTGATGTCGTTGAAAAATAGTTTTCCGAGCGATAAGAATCTACCTCTGGCTCAGGCTTGGGCATTCGATGAGGAAGTCTTCCCTTACCTCTGTGTCGCCAGATGCAGATTTTCATTCGTCTAAGGTGTTGTGAGGAGGGCCAGTTGTGGCCTATTTAGTCATAGCAGTTCTGGGAGTATTGGATCCAAAGTAATCTTAAAATGGGGCACGAGAAGAGTGTACTCTACCTTACGTTGGCTATGTTGTAGAAGTTGAAAGTAATTGCAGGCATGAGGAGGTTGATGGGCGTTAGAAGTGATCGGTTGGAAGGTTATTTGATTCCGGGCCTATTCTACCTTACTCATCGGTTATTTCATTCCCGTGGAAGTTCAATTGTTTTGGAATCTAGAAAAGCGTGATGCTGCGACTTGAGCTGGGCCTCACACCTCTAGATCAGTTTTTAATTGGTTATGACAGAAGTGGTGGGCTTGATGGGAGCTTGAATCTCTTTATGATTGTTGCTGTTCAACAATATTATTTTCGGTTGGGACACACTCATGTGGGTGAAAAGTTTAATACACCGTTCAGTTGGTGGATTCTCAAAGAATATTCCTGAGCTTCTTCCGTTTTTGACCCGTCCGTGAAGACGGATTTGGAGATGGAGGTTATAACTTCACCATTTGTTCAGCTTTCTCTAAAGGGATATTCGGAGTCAAGGTTGGGGTTAAGGTGTGTGTAGTTGGTATGTAGATATGGTAGCTTTAAAACAATCAGGTTTATCTTAGGCTATATTTCTTTTGTGAAAACATCCGGGGGCAGAGCCCGAGCATGATTTTAATAGATCGTTGCAGGTTTACATTCCCGGTTTTTGCCGAATAGTCTGGTATATGCGGAGAAAGCAATCGAGGCCTTCCTTGTGCATTCAAGTATATTTTCTTTCGAGTTCAATTTACGATCTTTTCCGATATTTGGAGTGGGCTCTGTTCAGACCATATGGCACGTAGTCGGAATCCTCTCTTAAATGTAAAGAGAAATAGTTCTGTTTTTTATGCAGCGAAATCGAGATCACTCGCTTGGCCCAGTTTTTCAGACTGAAAGTTCAGTTTACTCAGACTTGAGTGTTAGTTCAGGGTCCACACTAGTAGATGGAAAAGCCCTTTCTAGTTAAGAAAAACAAGGAGTTAAATCATAATCTTTCACGTATAATCGCAAGACCTATTTTTACTTAAAGAGGCAGGAAATACACATGCTGAATCATCTGCACCGTCACCAGCATAATTTGAAAAGGCGTTTATTATAAAAGACGACAGTGCCCATTTGTTCAGCTTACCTTCTTTCTATAAGGACTAAAAGCCGAATCTTCAATGGTAGTTCTAACCAAAGACGAAGGCAGACTCGAAATGGGTTTAAATTTTAGCCTAGATAGTGGTAGAAGTGGTAGAAGTGGAATCATGAAATTTTGAGAACATATTCACATCTGGACGCTTGAGAGACAAAACGGTACGAGTTCTTAGACCTATAGATACAGGGTAAATATTAAAACTTCAAGAGTATAATGCCGCATAGTTCCTAAACTGTACGGAATCGTCTAATCAATCCTCAAGACAAAACATTGTAGGTAGGTGCTACTTGTAGGTATAACTTGTAGGAGACTTGTTAGTTCCTTCTATCTTTATTATTTAACCAATGAAGCTTCGTATCTAGGATTATACCTAAGTACTCCGCTGATCAGTGACATTAGAACACATTCTGGGATGCTTCAAATCTTTTTCGGTTGTGGTGCCCTAGAAGTTTCTTGGCTTAGCTTTTACGCCGGGCGTTGTGTTGAAGGTATGACTTATGGTTTATGACGTATGAAGTTTGCTGATACGTCATTTCTTCTAGTGAGTCGGTCATTCCTTTACCCGTAATTCTCACCTTGCTTTATCTACTCTCTTCATTCAATCTTGGAGACATTTCTACATAGTTTTAGACTGAATAGTATCAAAGTCAACTGTTAGGATAGCAGCTTTGCTATCTGACATTACAGTCATGTCAGAGTTGGCATGGTTTCTGTCAAGAATTGGACGGATCTATCATTAGTCTCACAATAGCTCTGTTTGCGTACTTTCTCCACCAAAACTCATAAATTAAGAAATTTCAAAGAGTGGAAATAAAATTCCCTCAGAGAGTGGTAAAATAACAAAAAAGTAAACGACCGCGAAAGCTACGAAATTTGCCCACTTTTTAGATGTCGAAAGCAAATGTACAGGTATCTGACAGATTTGACAGATTTGGTAAATCAGTGGAAAGAAGTTTCCTGCACTAAAAGCCGCTGCATGGGAAATTTTGTTACTTTCTCGTGATCGTTCTCTTTTACGAAAAACTACGAAAGTTTTGAGTACTTGAACAGGATCTGGTGACTTTTCGAAGATTTTCGAAAACTTTTAGAAAATTCATTGTTTTGGGAGAGTACGCGAACAGACCTAATACCTAAGTATGGTCGGACTACATACTGTAGTCTGTTCTATATCTAAGAAGCTTGTAAAAGTAAAAGTACACACTTTGTTTCTTCTAATATTCGACTTTTGATGCAGAAAATAAGGGAATAATTTTGCATACGTATTCATAAAGTTACTGAACTGTAGTCCAATTTTATTAGAAAAACTCGTCTACTGTTGTTGGTTTCCAATAAGTCACCAAACGAATGTGTAGCAGCAACAAACACCCACGAAAAATATTTCAGGTTGTCACGCTCATAATAGTCTATGCATACCTACTCGTACGTCTGACCTAATTTGTCCGAACCTTCTCCACTTTTCCCGTTCAGAAGTTGTCTCCGACTAATGACCATAGTCAATAAAGTCACAGTTCTAACTGGTTTTCTAAATTATTCAAAGAATTCTGTTCTTCGAAAGGGAACACTCCATCGGCGGTGGTGTTAAGGTCACCTATTTAACTTCTGCCTTTGACCAATATATGTCATCGCAAATCACAGGGGATTTCTGACCCTCACAACGTTCCTATTCTCTTCATGCTAATTCTGTGGCAAAAATAAAATTCAAACAAATTTATTTCTTAATTATTTATTAATACATTTACAGTTCTTGACTTAGAAACTACTTCACGTGGACAGTTCTGTTTATAATAAATAGTTTCATTCATAACTTAAAAATTAAAAAAATAATTTAATGTTCGTAGAAAATGGTTTTATGTACAGAAAAGTGTGTGTCCTGGCTGTGAGGACATTTAGTTTGTTTTGTTTTTGGCTTTCCTAACTTAAATAATTAAACAACAGCAGCGTCTTATCGACCATTATTCGTGTAATACGTCTGATGGTTGGGATAATTCTGCCTTAGGTAGGGCAGAGGTCCCGGATTGTTGAGCTCGTTGGCGGCATCGAAGTAACGTCCGCTTGAAGTGTAATCGGATTTCTCCCAACCCTGGTGCGGTGGATTACTTCCGTGTATGTGCAGATGGATTTCTTTGTTCATTGGAGGCGCACCAGACCAAGCATTACCGACTGGTCCTGATGGTGCCGTACTCCAACCAGTGTAGCCCGCCCATGATGGTTGTTGTTGATAGTGATCCCCTTTGAATGTCAAAATTTTGGCCAGTATTGCTCCTGCATTCAGGAGGAGTAGTAACTTCAGCATGAATACAGTCTTTAGCGCCAAGAACACGAGAACCGTCACCATGGCTGAGATGACTCCGAATTTGAATACAATGGGGATTAGGGCCATTTGCAAGCGTCGTATTTTGCCAAACGTTCGAGGTTCTGCAACAAAAAAAGTTGAATATAGCAACAAGTAATTAAATATGTTAATAGGTGTGTAACTCATGCTATTCATGAGAGTTGATGGTGTGCAGACGGAGGGAAAACTGTTTCACTATGAATGACTTGTCAAGAGAGTGTTGGCTAATTGATCCCATTAAGTTTAATGAGGAGATTATTAGTTTTTATTTACTCAGTAGACAAAGCACAAACATGAGTCTATTGTTCAACAAAATTGCAATAAATCTCACAAAGAGATTCCGCCGCAAAACTAAAAACAAAACCACATCCATAACACTTAAATGTTTGAATGAGTATTGTCGACTAAAATAAGTATCTCGATAGCATTGCGTAGAGAGAATTTTTAGTGACTTTGGCAGTTGGTTGGCTTAGACCGGCCCTCGGTGAGACTGCACGTAGATCAGAGAACGTTATCCTGCGAATTATCATAAACTTAGCCGTGTAGGCTCAGATCGCTAGGATCGATGAAAATGTATTCATCTAGTGTAGCCTTCCTCATTCTTATATTGGCAAGTGCAGGACATGTGCATAGGAGGTGACTAATTGTTTCCTCTTCCCCTTCGTCTCCACGGCTTCTGGAGAATCTGGATGCCCGATCTTTGAGTATATCTTCCTATGACTCAGTGACCGGTTAGGGTGTTAACTATCTTGGAGCGGGTTCCTCTCTTGCATTTAAGAGTCCGATGGTTCTGTTTTCATTTAAGGTCGACCAGAGAAGCCTATCACTGTTGCATTGGTCAAGCTGATGACATCGTTAATTAGACAACCTTACCGCTACCTTGATAAGGTATTTCGCATAACACGTTGGCGCCTCGATGTCGGTGACGTCGTCATAGTGAGGGAAGTGAGAGACTTGATGGGTGCCTGATCCTCGTTGTAGATGACAATGTCCGATACAAACAAGAGGGCTACACAGGAAAGATATCGAAACGGAAGAAGTTTCTTTGTAAAATAAAATGAGTATACGCAGTCTTCTACCTCAAGGATATCAAAGAGACCAACAATAGGAACAAAAGTTTAGTTCACATTAACCGTTCACTTCCGAAACAGTACAGGAAATTGAGTTAGCTAAGAGGAAGTGTGTCTAAGAACCATTTCCAGCAGAGAATGATAAGAAACGCGACCGGCCCTGCATTTCGGAGCTAAGATACAAATGGAAAGACAGAGTCTAGGGATAATTCTGGAGTTCGTTGGAATCGGAGTAGTAAACCACACCCATCTCTGCACTCCATGACACACAACCCTTTACTTACTTTTCCACACAGTTTCTCTAGGAACACAATGCCCACATCGAACGATAATGCTTCAGATTTTGAGACAAAAAGGACGACTGAAGCAGTAGACTCAGCTATCAAAAAGCTGACAAACAATTAACCCGCGACTGTGATGGCCTACCAATGGAGCTTTTCAATTATGGTGGGGATGTGTTGGTACGGTGCATGCACCCAATCATAAATGGATGGATCCATGCCAGATGACTGAACTATCAGCTCTATATGCCCCATCTTCAAGAAAGCCGATCCTATGTCTTGTGAGAACAATCGAGGCTAAACAATCGACAGTGCAATGTGCCATTTGGGAACAGTTCCTCTGAACTATTCCAAACATGAACAGGATTTCGGCAAGGAGATCCATGTGGATTTCTTCCAGAGGGGACATCCATATCAACGGTTGCTCCCAGCGCAGCTTTATAGAAATCTTTCTTTTACGGCAATCGTACCTATTGTGATGTGAATCGCACCTATTGTGAGCGCGTTTTATGTTCAGCTGGCATAAGACCCACTGACGCTCCAAGACTTTTCTCGTCATGTCTGGCATACAAAGAGGGCGGTAGGCCGATGGATTTCCTGCGGGTTTTCCTCCTTCAATATGAATAGAAGTGTCACACTTTGTTTCATCCAAAGATCAGTAAAAACTCCCTCACTCATGCAGGCGTTATAAGTCTCCAGAAACAGTTCCATTCTGGTTGTAATTGTCGATTTCAATTCTGCATTTGGCATCTCATCCGGTCCAGGTTTATTCCCAAACCTGTGGCATGCCTCGAGAATCTCTTTTGAGGTTATCCTAGCAATTTGTTGAGCTGATATAGATGGCTCGTTCTCCAGTGGTGTCTTCGATTGACATGGAAGTAGATTTTCGACTATTTGTTCCAAGACCAAGGCTATTTGCTCCGAGACTATGTCTCCAAGGCGAATGGTCACTGGAAGCGATTGCTAAGTCCTCACAAAAGGCATTAAAATTCGAGAACTGAGTGCATCATGCATCATTGGAGTATGATGTGATTTCAATAGAAGACGTGATTCAATGTCCGATGTCACCGAAACAAGTGAGCATTGGACAAGATGTCATGAGATGTGCAATTCAAAATGGTTTTGAAATGACTCTCAGAAGTTTGAAGAGACGGGTTCCGTCACTTTCTTTGGTGTAACATGGTGGAATCTAGTAAAGTATTGAACTGTATTTGAAATAAATTAAGTAAACCCATTTATTCGAAAGTTTATTCCTGACCTTTTCTTACAAGCAACAAATAAATATACTACCATGACATTATCATGGCATTCTTGGCCTTTATTCCTCTATTTCTATTTCACTTAAAGACGGCCTATTAAGGGAAAGTGGAAATCACCTGACCAAGAGCACATGGACTCAAATAGGTCAATAACATTCTATAATACCTCAAAGCCAGGCCAGTTCTGAAAATCGAAATTCTAAAGCCGAAAAGAAAAACGAGAAAATCCCATAAATAACCCACCAGTGAAACTCTCTGGAACCTGAAACCTAATCACCGATGGGGGTCAATTCACTCGGTGCTCCCAAACATGACCCATATACATGGTCCCGGCTGTGATGCTGCACACTGTCTCCCATTCAATGGAAACCATTAACGACTCATCTCCCGCATGGCTATCCGGTTCTATTTAATTGATTTTTGGTTACTCAAATGCATCCAACAAATTGGTTCTACGGCAGCAGGAAACTCATCAACCGATCAATATAGCCACGATTAGACCGCTCTCATTCAACGTAAACAATTTACTTTTCGATTTTCAATTTTCAATTCACTCTTTCAGACTTATTAGAGCTCAACCAATGAGTACAGGTGCTGGTAGTCCGTTGCGAGAGCGAAAGTAATCAAAGGCGATACAATCAGTAGACAAAGAAAAATCACCTGCGGCCTAATCCGTCCCTAAGCGCATGCTAGCTCCCGCGCCTTCGAGACATGATTATGACAAAATGGAAAGTATCTCTGCCCTAAGTGTGTCTTGAAACCGGAATTCGCTGCGAGGTAATTGTATAACAGAAACTATTCCAGTTAAATTGCAAATATTTACGACTCGCTGTGGAAGTAGATGATCTACTAGAAGAAAGGAAATACAAATCTGCAGCCGAGAAGAGTTTGTCATTTCGTTTCATCCGGAGAATCTCGGACTCCGCTGAAGAAAGAGATATTCAAATGCTGGAGGCATAATTCTTGCTTTGTATCTTTGTATCTATCTCTCACAGATATGCGAAAATCCCCTGATAAATCACAGCAACCGTCTCTGTGGACAGAGTCATGTGCGTGTGTGTGGAGAAAGTTTGGTTTATTTTTTGCAAACTGTCATAATGACATTTGAGGTGATCATTCTGTGACACACGAGATCAATTATGTAAAACACTTCAGTCAAGTAGGCACTTGGTGATCTGCTTTCGGAAATAGACTGCGGATTGCCGCATCAGTTAAGCGGAGTCGAAAGTACTGCTGACTAGGCATGATGTATTCAAAATGATATTTTGGGTTCGTCTGTGCGGACGCAGGCGATGACCGAACTCGCTAAGTAGGGCGAATCAATAAAATTGTTTATTTTGTCGGAATTTTGCCGAGTGGGACTGTGCGTTGTGTTTGTTTGTGATTTGATTAGCATTGTTATGAGAGAATTTGAATGCTGGTCGAAGTTGGAATTTTTAGGAACGCCTGCGGGTCAGTGAACCTATCTGTTTGGCTTCGGAAATATTCTAGAGTCTTTCTTGAAGCGATGAACAGGTGTTAAATGGTTGAGGTATTCTTCGTGGGAAGTATGTGGTAATACTATGTATACAATGTGTGTAACACATCAGCATTATCTCTTAGTAGTTAGTTGATGAGTGGTGGCACAAGAAGGTGGCTTTGTATTGCTCGTGATCCACTTCTACTTCTTCATCATTCACCATGAGAATTTCTTTAAACTTTTGCCAAATGCTTTAGATGTCAGAAAGTCAGAGTGATGTATACATCCATAAATAGAATCCTTATATAGGGTGTTTTTCAGGAGGTTTATTTTTCAATATGGCAACCCTGACGATTGACAGTTAATTTGACAGCTGATACCGTTGTTGTATCAATTATTGTTTGACAAATCATTATGCAAAGACTTACGGCCAAGCAACGTTCACAAATTGTGGACATTTTTGCCAAAATCAGGGTTCAGTAAAAAATGTCAATAGGACGCTATTTGCTCAGCGACGATGCTTATTATTAGTGTTGAGGGTTTGTAAATAAGCAAAACTGTTGAGGTTAGAGTGAGAAAAATCTAAAGGTGATCCATCAACTATAGACGCAGTCCAAATTATAGACCGTTTGGTGCCATTTATAGGTTGGTGGCATCCACTCACTGCAGCTCCTCAAGAATGAAGAAAATCAAATGGCACCCGCCTGTGTTACCGATTTTTTGCTTCCCAAAGTGCGGACATTTGATTTCAACAGAATGGTGCCACTGGCGGTAACCTATTTTCCGTGAGGGTATTTGTTGGCCTATGGGGATAAGTCAGTAACGACTTCAGTTTTGGTAGCCGACATCACGAGATTTGGCCTCAAATAGTGACGTATCAGGAGGTTTTGGAGACAGCGAAAACAATTCTGTTTTCAGTCACCCGTCTCCAATATGATGGATATATGATATGAAAAGGGTCTAGGTTCGTGGATTAGACTTTTTTTCCTGTTTTCCTGTCCAATTTTACACCAAGAACTGCAAATGTTTCTGCAGAAAACGATTACCCACAGTGGACCACTATGCGAAGAAGTACCTATAGTATAAGACTCCATATTATACGGATTGTTTGGTACGAAATTAGTCCAGAAAATAAGGCTATATTGTGGAAGGATATGTGATGGTCACATTCATTCAGAAACTCAAAAGTATATTGACAGAGCTCTTTTGGAAAGATAAAGAGAGATTAAACATTAAGAGAACCAACCCTATCCTATTACTGGCGGGCTTGAGAACCAGTCGGTACTCGTAATGAGTGATATCCTGTCACCCCTGCGGTGCTTGAGAATAACCTAGACTCTAAGATGCTAAGACATCACTTCCGCAAATTGAGGCAATAGCAGATGTTTGGTGTAAGTCCAGGTGTTCCATAGTCCTCCCCGGATAGACAGGACAATTCTATTACAATTTACTAATGGGTGGCAGGATAAATGTGTCCGCTTCTTGCCAAAACATCCGCCTATTGTTAACTTCTTTATTGCTATGTTTAAGGGCCTTGCAGAGTGTGACCGAATAGTGGTTTATGGTTATCAGTGTGTTACGAGTTGTATTGGAGTTAAACGATTTTGAGGCTACTTGACTGTCAAAGAAGATAGAAAGAACGTGAGTGACATCTATGTATATATTTTTCTGCAGGATTTCTTGGAGATCAAACAAAGGATAGAGTGTTAACCTTTGTGCTTGCAGTAAGACGATTCTCAGCAAATTCACGAGTTCTCTAATCATATGACTGGGCGACATGTTGTAGCACGAGATTGCAAAAATGTGTTTTATTTGAACACTTAGGTATTTACCACTAACTTCCAGATATATGTAGGAGCTACATGATCTAGCTATCCATACTTAAAAATACCCCGACGGTGGTAAATATACAGACCCCATACCTTGTACAAAGTGGAATGTATACTTCACAGGGGTCACCCCACACATTTGTCTTGTATGTCCTTACCATCGGATAGAATTGTATTTAAGCTTTTATATTTCCTTAAAACTATTTTTTAAGAAAAGCTAAGTTTCTTAGGTGTTAGTTGAGTTCTTAACCATTAAGGACCCTGAATGAGAATTCGTCCTAAAAATAGTGTTGTTAAGCTATTTACCCTTCCACACTTTCGAAATAGCTTCCGAAAACATAGACTACATTATTCCGAAATTAAGTATTGCCAAACATTCTAAGAGGAAGAGGAGTTCCACTTTTATACCAAAAACTCAAAAGCTAACGAGGATGTTGGTGCAGTTGTTTTCTCTGATAGACTTAATCTCAGTCTCTCCTTCCGTCTTCCTAATCATTATTACGTATGCCAGGCGGAATTATTGGCGATAAAAAAGTCCTAATTTGGCTCAAGAAAAACGTGATATCCATTACAGATATCCGCATCTTTTCAAATAGCCAAGCAGCCAGCAAATCCTTGGAATTTTCGCTAATAATTCGAAAGTTGTTCTAGACTGCTCGTCTTAATTTGAGATGGCAGGGCACCTTAATATTATGCTTTGTTGCATGTCGGGGGATAGGGATATTCCAGGGATCTTCAGGGCCGATAAACTCACCAGTATTCCAATCACTGTATGTAAACTTAAATTAATGTTGGTTGCTCTCGAAAGATCAGAAAGATCAGCAGAACGTATCAAAACAGATTTTATCTAAGATGGATCTGAACTGCTCTAAGATTTTGATCTCTCTTAGCAGACTGCATATAAGCACCTTAGTAGGTGCCATCACTAATAGGGAAGCACGCAACTAGACTTGGTGCGCATTTAAACGATTTATATAGAAGCTCCAGAGATGAAGAGGAAGAGGAATCTGCTCTCAAACTTCTTTGCAAATGTCCTACTCATCTGACAACAGAAACTTCACTTAGGAGCCTTCTTCTTCAAAAATGTTGGTTATCCCATTAACACGGATATAAGGAGGGTCATATGATTCAGGTGCTATCATAACGGAATAAGTATTGGTCTAAGTGTGCACACAATATGTTTAACAAGTACACCTCTCACTTTCAATAATCATTGACCCATTGACTGATTTTAATGGCAAAAAACATTTTCAAACGTCTACCTCGGTCAGATAGGAAAATTAACTAACTATCGCCAACTCACTTACGTAACCCTAACCGAGGTTCCGGGAACCGCATACATATACTTATCATTTAATTAACTTCTTCTACTGCACAGCGCCTCATTACTTTCGACCTCGAAATCGAAAGTTAAGTACGCACACGATAGTTCAAATTTACATACCTCCGACCGCATTGCTGCTTTCACTGTACCCTATCATCCAATTCCAAAGATCATACATCATAGACCATACACTCGGATAGGGCTCCTCTTTCAGTTCCAAATCAGTGATCTCCTCTGAATCATTCGTGCTGCGCATCTCAGTCGAATTCTCGTATTCAGTCTCATTCTGAGCATCACATGTCACAGCCACCAACAGCACTACAATTAGTAGTTGCGTCCAACTTATTCTCATTGTCGTCGAGAAATCTCGGTTTAGCATCTGAAAATAAAAAAATAAAAAAATAGAGAACTTCCATTAACAGCGCTGAAGACACCCAGTCTAGTGTGCGTGCAAGAGACCTTAAGTACCTGGAGGAACTAATAAAATATCTTTTATGACTTTTGAGGTTTTTAAGTGGGTAGACCCCAACAAGAAGTGAGCTCTCGTCTGTGGTGGCGGATGAGCATAGGTCAACCGCAAACATAATTTTAAATTAAGTAATTTTACATTTATGGCGAAGGGTGTTGAGCTAAAGTGCGACAGGAATGTTACCACAAAATGGTTAAACTCTCGTTGATGGGTGTTTGTGGCTAGTTGCGTTAGATAATAGCAAATGGGTGTGCTAAACGGTTGTTGTGTAATGGATTTAAATTGTTTAAAACTGACGAGTTTAGTCGTGGTATTTGATTTCGATATGCAGGCGCATGAAATACACTAAAAAAAATTGCAGAGAGGCGAATTTCAGTGAGTGTTTTGGGAAATCTTGCAATAGAAACGGATGGAGACGTTTGCTTGGAATCGCAGTCTTACATTCCAATAAGCCCCGACCAATAAGCCACGAGCAATTAATATTCGGAGTCAAATGTTTGCCTCTTAATCGGCACTGTTTTGTATAATTTTCATCAGTTTTTTGAAAAATCAAACTCCTTGGTGCCTACTACGGTGCTCTCCGCAGTTAGGCAGTTTGCTAACCAACTCTTTCGTTTGCACTCAAGCCACATGTATCAGCAACAACTTTCTTCGTTTAAACTTCAATTTCTTCTCCGGAACTTATTTCGTACAGACTTGCAGAGTATTTTCTGGAGTTCTCTTCATATAAAACTATCCAGAGGCCCACGATGGACATGCTTCGCGGTCTGTCGGCTCGTATTCATTGAGCATGGATTGATAGGCAAATATATCCAGAACTACATACGTGGCTGACGGTGAGACCCTTCTGGCATAAAGTTTATTTAAATTTATTTGATGAAGATGGTGTGTTTTTTTTATATTTCACGGTACTGTGCATCAAGAGGTTAACGACCTTCGATTGGGACATGAATGTATCCGTAATTGCAATTGATTTACTACTGGAAATGGCATCGGCATCGACTTGCAAATTGTTGTCGTAAAGTACCTCATCTACTCCACTTTAATAATCTGAGTGTTCTCGACAACATTACGTAAATTGAACTAAACTCGATTAACACTAGAAGCAAATGGTTTGGTTCTACGAGTAGGCGTTATGAGTGACTCGTCTCTATTCAGTGGCTCCATGATCAACCTTTTTACTGGCCAACTCTGCCTGGCAAATTGCTTAGTCATCTCAGTAAGATATGTGCTATAGCAACGTATACTTGAACCTTATATAGCACATAAACTAAGAGAGTTTCTTCAAAAACAAGAGCAGCAAGGGAAGAGTATCGAGCCAGAAGAAGAAGAGAGAAAAAGAAAAGGACCCACGCAGTCTCCCAGCTCAAGGGTATCGAAGAGTCTCGCGACAAGAACAACACCATGTTGTTTTTCAAAAAAGCCAAGCAGCTGACCTTAAGCCCGAAACGCAGGATTGGCAAAACAAATTGGTTCAAACTACGTCGACAATAATGCTCCAGCAAAGAGGATCTTCGAATCCCCGACCCCCAGGTTCGAGACGACAAGGAAGACCGAACCTCCGTTTTAAAGACCAAGCTATCGCGGATGCCAGAGCGCTTGGACAACTGGAAGCAGCGTGCTCGGAATCGAAGGAAATGGAAGGCTATCGTGTCTCAGGCAGGGAATCTTTACGGGTCGGGACCCCGTTAATTAAGTTAGTAAGGATTTCTTCATCTCCACGGACACCGTTTTGGCATTGTTCCTCTCTTGAAAAATCTTCAGTAAATTATAGTTTAAGTTGGAGATGGAGTGTTTATTGGCCTTCACTAGCGAACTATAGTATTTCTCGTATACCATGGGGGTTACTCAGATGATTGCATTATACATCTTCAGACCGAGGACATCGGTTTGATACCTTCGTTCTTAGTTTTCAGTAATTAACTTCCTTTTAAAAATTGTCTACATTAGTCAACGTACGCCCCAAAAAGTTCCAAATCAGCTAGTTCATTCCCCTAAACTCTCAGTTCACCGATTATTTATACACGTTTTCTCAAATGACGAGAAACCACTTAAGATACGAATCGCACAGACATAATAATTGATTACATCCAACCAGCGGCAGCATAGCCTAACTATTCAATCAACTTTATGCCTTTAACGTTTCGTAATAGATTTGTAGCGAATGCAAATAGATACACGCCGAACATTAATTAGCCCGCATTTAAATACAAATGTCTTGTTTACAGACTCACCTTCGCCACGGATAGATCAACACTCGGATTGGCGTGCTAAAGTTATGATGCATTATATCCAGATTAAGTATTCAAAATCAATCGGAAATACATAACTAACTGGTCCCGCAACCCCATTGACCCAATTCATGTAAGCGTTTCCAGTTCCATCATTGTGCGAATTCTCCATAAATGAATAGATTTAGCCGCACTTCCAAGCAATTATTTGAATATCAATCCGTTATTCAACCGAATTGCTAACTCTTCATCCACTGAATGAGTATGTTTCCTTAATAAGAAAGAACCACAATGGATGGATGGTGATGGAGATGCTAAAAAGTTGACGGGTAAATGTTTATGAATACTGTTGTGACTGTGGGGGCTTAGGGGGAATCCATAAAAGTCGAGTTTTACATTTGTTACTCTTATTTCGTAAGACTAGGTTAGAAAGGTCACGAACACGACTATCTAATCAGTTAGATGTAACAGAAGTAGAAGGGGCCTATGGGCACATATCGCAGGTTAACGGGGCTAATTGGTTCTCTCAACTGTTTCGGAATTCTCTTAACTGGGTGACAATGAATAGGCTATTTTGGAAGAATTAGATATTTATCTAGGCCTCCGGGAAGCCTGTGGTTTTACATTTTGTATACACATTCGTTGTGGGTAATGGGTTACACGATAGTGGAATGATCTACTTGGACCCATTCCAAGAAGAAGCTAGTCATTGTTTTGAGAAAAAATAAGTTATGCACAGAAGACCAGGTGTGGACACTTGGTATGAGGTTTTGGGCAACAGCTGGAAGAAGGTTTAGTAACTTCAAACGACGCGACGGTCATGGGGTTACGACTATTCAATTATGGTCAACTGGTTGGTCTATTAAGCTTCGAGACAGATACATATCATTTTGTCAAAATGAGAAATGAGACCAATCTCTAAACTATCTAGAGCAGCAGCTCATGTTTGTTACATGACTAAGATGACTTACGTTAGAGGACCATACCACTCTAAGTCCAACAACTTCTTGTGGAGGAAAGCCAACGTTAGTTACAGCCAGTGTGCAGTGGGATGAATTATTCATGTAATACGGAAAAGTCATTGAAGTTCTTGCAAGTTGTGCGAAACTGATCATTTTCATCACATCCTTATGACGTACAGAGATAGTATTTCTTATCCTTTTTCTTCTCAGTGAAACACGTATCCTCTGAAGAGTTAATTGGAAAGAGGATTTGTGACTACAAAACTAGGGTTTAATATGTTTCTATTTGGTTGTATCAAAAACAGAATAGGGGTTGTAAGGAGGTGTCTTCTTCATCCATGTAAATGTGAGTATTGCTTTCCGTTCGCCCAAGTACTGTAGCGTCTTCCAGGATGTGCATGGCCTATAGATACCCATTCTATCGCATAAGCCAGAAGGCACTTTCTCCGTATGTACCTCATTACTAGACAAATATGGGCTAAGCTGGATCAGACCCATTCCAGCTCTCTGATTGGACAAAAAAGGTAGCTCATAACAAATTATTAGTTGGCAATCCATTAAAGGTAGGCACATCATTAGACTGACTACACTGGCAAAGCAAGCATCAATAGTCTTCGTCGCTCCAGTACCTGGATAGTCTTATGGACATTTTAGATTCACATTGTGCCATAATAGACATTTACTGATTGAAATGAGGCTGCTCACGTGGGCTGCCTCGACAATCTACTTACTCACCTTCTTCTTAGGAAACTAATCCTTGGGATAACACGACTAATAAGGAAAATATAAATACAGTAACATTCTGTACCACGAATCTCTCTCAATTTTACCGGAATGATCCAAATCTTAGGAAGGAGTCGGAGTCTTCTCACAGGACTTAGGCATCCACCTCTCTTTTAACCTCCCACAGTATAGCAGTCTTTTATAAGCGGAAATTAATGCCGTTCGTCAAGCGGCTGATTGATTGGGGGTTAATTCAGTTTCAGCATCGGATATTGTCATCTACGTCTATAATCAAGGCAGTGAAAGGCTGCCGCTCATCTCTTAACGAGATAGCTGGTCAGTACAGCCTCACCCTCTACTAGGTACAAAGTCACTGTGACATACTGGGGAACAATGAAACTGACACATTGGGTAGAAGAAGCTCCTCTGGTTTAGAGAGCATAAACGTCACCGACATCGGAACGACAACGTCTTATACTAAATACCTTACCAACGCCGATGCGGTAAGGGTGGCCAATCATCGATGATTTCAGCTTGACCAATGCAACATCGCTAGACTGCTCTGGCCGGCCTTAAACTAAAACAGGACCATCGGACTCCTTAAACTCAAGAGAGGAACCCTCTTCAAGATAGTTAACACCCTAACTGGTCACTGTGCTATAGGAGGGCATCTCCTACTATCACTCTGCAAAAGTTGTAGGGATGAAGAGGAAGAGCAGACCATCACCTTCTATATACATGCCCATGCCCAGAACTGGCCAATATCTGGAAGGCTACACTAGGTGAATACCTTTTCAACGATCTGATCTGAACACCATCTGTACGGGTAAAATTAACTGCTTCGTACAAAGGAGCTGATGGTTCCCAGAGTAAGCGGGTGATCCACCCACCTTACGTACATCCTTATCGAGGGCCGGTCGTAACCAACCAACCAACCAAATAGAATATATGTATGTCGGGTGATATATTAGTCAGTAGAAACTCCCCGTAAAGAAAATTAGCCTGCGATTAAGAAAGCTACATAGGAATAACGGAAGCAGTTGACAATGCATTCAACACATATAAATAAGGAAGCATTTTCACTAGATATGATCCATCTATTTTTAAAACTACTTTCAGATTGGATCAAGTCGAATAGATAGTCAATTAACTAATCCTCAGAACTCATCGCTGCGCTTACACCCTTACAAATCTGTGGAAGGAAAACGAGCGCTAGATGTGGTATTAAGCTTCAGCTAGGATATCAATATAAACGAGGTAACCAGCTGGAATATCTGAAATTCTTAAGTCAAGTCCAAAAAGGGACATACTCTGCACTGTTCCCGATAGTATGATCAGAGAGTATTGTAGGTAATTTAATCTAGAAAAACTGGATCGTGCCCAAGATCATCAAGGAATTGTAGGCACCGAACAAGTGGGCTAACTAGTCCAGGTTTTATAGAACCTAAGTACTGCTGTGGTGTCTACTGGGCTGCCACTTTAGTTCTGATTTATGATTGGGAATACAAACTTCGAATTACGCTTTACACAGTTAAAGCAATCAAAATGATTAATCAAACCTTATTCGTACAAGGAAGTCCTTTAATTAGACAAAGATAGGATTAGGAAGCTGCTGACAGGTAACTGTAGAATATGGATTCTGCACTAAAGATGATGAATCATCTGAGGTCATTCTCCGTGATTGCCTAGCTTTACAATGGTTAAAGCGCCTTTTCCATAAGGAAACATGCTAGTTAGCAGAAATTAAAAACTTTGCGACTAACGACGTGCTCTCCTTCATAAGGGAGAGTACATTATCAACCAGATGGACAAGGGTCTTATTATCTACACAGATAGCTTGAATCCTGGCAATAAGATACGTAGTTAGATAACGAAGCATAAGTCAAGCAGGCATAAAATCGATTGAATTTAGTACAATAAATCAAAGACGGTCCAAAAGGAAAGCAAAGAGTCTTATGCCAAGAAGTCGATTCCCTAATCGAATAATCACAGCGCACTGTGGAGACTGCGGTAATGAGGAACAGCTGGGATCAGTCCAGTAACTGCTTTACCATTAGCCTTGCAAGAGTGACCCCGACAGACCCTAGAATACAGATTTTTCGTAAGCACCTCAGATTTATCAGACTTTCAGTATTGGATCTTGTCCACTCCATCAAGAGTAGAACCAACTCATTTTGCTTTTTTTTTTTTTGTCATTTTCTCCCTCCACTCTTAAAAGGGTATTCACGAAGGATCTTTAGTTCTTCGAGTAGACATGATGAGATGTTTTTTCTTTCATCACCATCTAGTAGGATCGCATTGTCTCAGGTTTTACCCAGGCCTTCTCCGAAGTTTAACTACAGATTTGCTTATCCAATTATGATTTACTTCTGAAGACATACCTCTAAGGTAACCATCAACAAAAGCGATCCGCAATTTCTATTCTTTATCTGAATTCTAATTCCACCACCAACTATGTCCGTCTACGAGTTCATTAATTATTCCACCCAGGTTCGTTGTAGCATGACACAGTTTCAAAACCCAGCACAGAAACTAGAAAACTAACCACATTGGTCGACTGCCAGTTCCGATAGATTCACTGTAACTCAAACGCACGCAAACCATTACTTATTTTCGCTAATGGGTTTCTCTCACTTCCACAGAAAACGCTAGAAACAATCGCTGCAATAATTTGTATCTTCATCCAAAGAATACCAATGACTTGGACCCGAAAACTAGATAGATTGTACATGATTATGAAAAGGGAATTCCCATTGAATTCACATAAATATTTCCGCCAATTTCTCTGGGAGCATGGATGAAAGTTAATAACAAATAAGAGTGGGATCACTGAAACTAATGTCTCATGATCCGAAGAAGCCAAAGTTACTGGCTGACCTATAGATGGTATCCCAACAGATTGTCTCTTGTTTGTAAGTAGATATGCCAACCAAAGCTAATTGCATTTTGCTCTGTCTCAAGATCTATAAACTAATTCGAGAATGTCCCTAATTACACGAGAAATGTAAATATTTGGCAGGAGAAAATGTTGTTTTCATAATGAGCGTTACCTACATTTGACAGTGGAGACTGACCCTGTGTAGGTCAATCCAAGAGCAACTCATAATTACCACGCTTTCACAAAAAATGGTATTTTCTGCAAACTATTTCTTTGAATCTACGAAAGATTGGTGTACCGTAATTGATGGCTTGTGAAGCGGATAGCGATCGATCATTAACCCCTTCGCAGACCACCAGGCGACATCACAAATGTACTGAAGATTGTATCACAAAGAAGGTCACAAGTCGATTGATGGTTCTGGAGAAAGAACCAGCAAATGATAGAGTCTATTGACGGAATGTGATGCAGTGACAGTAGAACAAGACTGCGATCCTGAAATGTGACAATACCAACTCAAGGATGTGTAGGTATGAAGAAAGTGATGCTTAATAGAACTTTGAAGGCCAGCAAGATAAAGTGTTCTTTGGGAATCATTCTCCAAGAGCCCTGACAAATGAAAGTGAAAAAAAATCAGTATATACGGATGGTTTATAAACTCCTGAGGGTGTAGGTTCAAGCAAATGCTCTAGAAAAGAGCTTCCGGATATATGGAGTGTATACACAAAGTTGGTGAACTTCACTGATAGTCAGGCTGCGCTAAGGACATTACTGTGGTACACCTTCAAATCTGGATACTCAGAACATTATGTTGTCAGAACCGTGCCAGATTATGTTGAGTACGAGAAAAGTGATTTTCATACCTAAAGCGGATAAACTCTTATACACTAGCACGAAAGACTTTAAGGTGATCAAGGTTACCTCGTTCCTACTCAAGACATTTGAAAGAGTAATAGATCTACTCATTCATTCCAGACTAGGCCTAATAATATGTCCAGCAGGCCGATCTGTTGAGACAGCCCTGCACGGGATGGTAACACGGACTGAAAACTCACTTTACGAGACACATCAACTCAGAACTAGGTGACTGCCAAGTACATGCATTTGCCTCTAGAAGTATGCCCAAAGTGGGCGTCATTCCATTATCCTCTCTATATTGGATACTGGCAGTGAACAGAATCTTAAAGAAATTAGAACAAAGTGGTGTCAAAGATGTCGCAAACGCGGATGATGTTTTCATTATGGCGACAGGAAAGTTCGTACCCATCATTACCGGACTACTCCAATCCGCTTCACAAGGGGACAATAGAATGTGTATTAAATGTTAATCCGCTAAAGACAGAGGTGCTCCTCAAACAAGGGAACGATCCCACAGATCTTTGGAAAAAACATGAGGACCCAAGCCTACCATTATACACTGGATGTATTAACATACATCATTAAAAAAAATCATACATACATCATTAGACCCATCCTATTCTATGGGTTCCTAGCTTGGTTGCCCGTCACATCGACATTTATATTGACAAGTTAAGTTACCATGAAGGGCATCTCATCTAAGCTAAGCCGTGAAACACCTTCCGCAAACTATGACATCACACTCTGTAGGGTCCCAGGAAGGGAACGAACTGGCGGACGAATTAGCAATAAAGTTGTCTGAACAGGACCTGAAAATGGTTGACGCTGTATTCTACGACCCTTAGTTCTTGGTAAACACAATATAGAGAAAATCCTTCGTGAGACTGGCTAACGAATGATGGAACCCACTCCCATCTTGTTATGTCCCAAAAAAACTTAGGACAAGGCGATCATTACCGGCCACAACCTCGTGGCGGCTGACCGTAGTCGAATGGGAGTAGAAACTGATGACCTTTGCCGAGGCTGTGGGAACACGAATGCAGTAGAGTGTACTTTTCACTTCCTTTGCGAATGCTCAAGCCTATACAGAACTAGAAAAGCGGATCTTGTTGAATACAAATACAAATCGAAGACCTGGGCGAGCTGTCAAGACAGCTTTGTGGTGGTTCAGGGTGGTCATGTAGCTTTCCCAAACCTACCTAACCTAGCTTGGCCACCCCGTTCTACCTAACCTAGGTACCAGGACACAATAATGTCGAAGGTAACTGGCCAAGAAAGGCCCACATATTGATATGAGAGTATGATTCAATATGCCCGACTCAAGATGGCCAAACTTCGAAGGGCCGAGGTTTTCGAAGCCCATGTGGCTTGAGTTTGATCGCACAAATCCATTCTGAGGTATTCCATGAAACTGAATGGTTGTCGAAATCATTATTACTTTTAGGATTTAAGCCAAATTTTGAACCCACGGTCATGCATTAATTCAAGCCATGCTTAAGCAATCTAAACTCAAATACTAAAGGCAGTCTTACCGACCACCAAAATAAGGGAGAAGAAGACGTGGAAAAAGGGAGACAGTGGCTAGAATGATGAAGGATGTTACGAAGGGTGGCTCTGTTGTAGTGAAAATCTAACGAGTTTCTCAAGTTGTTAGCATAACATTCTAGACAAAGGTGCGTTATGACTATAGTTGGTACGATGACACGAAAGAGGGGAATGATCCTAAGACCACGTGGATTTGTATTAAATGAGATCGATGTAGGAACCGTGGGGCAATCAATGTGACCAGTTAATAAATTATCCAGAAAGAGGAGGTCGTTCACAGTGTTAAATTGAAGCTATCAACCTAGGGGAGACTTTGAAGGGCAAAATGTATAAGCCTTCTTTGGGTGGCTTTAATACGTTGGAAATGGACACCATAGTGCGGGGACCAAACTTAGATAACGGATTCGAGGATGGGTCTAACGAAGGTGGTCAAAGTCAAGCGCTGAATTGACTCTACTTACAATGCTGTCTGTATTCGAACGGAAGTTAAGCTCCCTATCACAGATGAGAGAGAACGTAGTGTCTATGGGGTGGCATTTACGGAAATATATGTTGGACTGTTGCTAATATTAAGTTCGAGATAATTTTTCTGACATCAGGTTAAAAAAATTGTTAAGAGAAAATGAGAGTCGGTGGTAGAAGAGATGAATTTAAAGATTTTCATGTCATTTGGCGTGAAAGGTCTATCAGACGCAGGTCCTATATCCTTCACACGAATGGAAGGCACATACTCTTTAATGCAGTATCCGCAGCACAATTTTGTTATTTGAGAAGCTTTCTCATGACAGTTGTACTCCCGGATGTTTGTCAGACGGTCGCAGGAGGTGTGACCGTGAAATAAGATGAAATATTGTCTAGAGATTGAACCTGGAACCCCGTGCTGCATGGTTAAATGCATCAACTACTTAAGATAAAATATAAATCTTAATCTGATGAGTTAACGTGTTAAAAGGTTATGGTTTTTTTCTAAGAACGAACTGCAGGGGTATAGATTAAGAAGAAACGTTGCTCCCTCTACTATGAACGTGTTCATCCTTGTACAAAAGAGGTTCTTCTTATTAACAGTCTCACTGAACCAGCGTTTCTAGACGCCGTCAACATTCTTCGTTTTATCAATAGTTTTGCTTCGTTCAAAAAGTCCTTGAGTAGCTGGTAATGAGAATAGGTTCATGGTATCAGAACCGACCGAATCCCAGAATGTACAAGTCATAGTCATGTTAAAGGCCTTCCGTGGAGGCTACATTATTTCAGGTCATATCTCGTCCAGAGAAGATCACGAGGCAGATGAACCTAATTGTTGACACCTTAGCGGTGCTTTACATTACTTCAAGCTTAATTTACGCCTAACTGCGCTTAAAAATTACTGAAGTTCGTTAATTGCTGGTCCCGATTTCTTCGCATTTAAATTCATCTGAAAACCACTCGAAAGCCAAAATTTAATTTGATAATGGTTCAACTGTCAGCCACATAAGTGAGCGGGATAACAAATGATTCGATAATTATTTGGAAATCGTCTAGAAAAACACGATACATTACATTTCTCTCTTAGCTGCCGCAACAATTACATTGCCAGGCACTTTGCAAAATTACAGTGCGAATTACCATAAACGAATTTGCATCTTTTTTTTTGACAGGCATTCATCATTATTACTGTGTTTACCATCATGTCTGACATACCCCATCGAAGGAACGTCCCGCTTGACACATCCCACGTACGCTTAGCCCCTTTGATGTCTCAATGCGATGTAAACATAAAACTATAGAAAGTGCCTGACAAGAATGTGCCTGACAATCTTAAGAAAATCAAAAACAAAAAAACCACAAAGAAGAAATTCCACTAAAAACAAAAAAAAAACACAAAAACTGTCATGCTAATGGGCGGGTAAACAATTTTACGGTATGAATCTAAGTGTTTCACTTTTGATGTGGTCCCCGCCACAATGCGGTGTCACAGTGTACAGCACAATCATCGAAAAGAAAATCTCACTCTGTGTAGATACTTTTTTTCTTAAATCTACTTATTCAGGGAAAAATTGGAAAAAAAAGATACTTTTGTTCAAACAAATTGCTGGTCAATCGATACGCGTTAGGCTTTTGTGTTCAATTCGTTCCGAACAAGGTAACTATGCCACTGACAATTATTAGTATTCTTTCCAGATACTTCTTCGTTCTTTCACCGTTTCTTGGACAAAACAAGTAAAAAGAAAGAGAAGTAGAATCAAATAAATTGCTCGCACTCGTCAATTAATCCACTTTTTTGTCTGTAAGTAGCAATCCTTACCATGTTTCTGTTGAGAGTATCTGTTATCCTTGAAATACACAATAGTTCCACTTTTAGTTTTTTTTTTTTTATTAATTTAAACAATTTCGGGTTCAAATCGAAGGGAAAAAATATTTCGCGCGAATTAAAGAATTATTTACCGACTATCTCTACCGAAGGCGGGAACTGAATAGCGAATATCTTTGGCGTACCGCACCGTGCTAACTGGTAACTAAGACTGGTTACCACAGTCAGATGTTGGCTATAGTTGCATCTTTTTTGGTTCGGTTTGGCTGGTGGTATCTTCAATCCCCACACACATGGCACCGTTGTTGGTGTTTAACTCGGGAAGTGGTACAAATGGTAAAAGCAACATTTCACGTGACGTCATTACCTTTCTTTTGACAGCAGTCGCGGTCGCGATCCCGATCGCCGTGGTCAGTGAGAACTTGTTTTGGCCATAGTAGCGGGAGTTGCAACATTGTTAAATGTTGCAGCAACAAATATGGCTCGTGGTGGCGATATGGGGGATTTTTCTGGTAGGGATTTTTCGACGTCACGATCGGTATGTGTAACAAGTTTAGTATTTGTTAATTGGTGATGGATATATTGACAGGTGATTACCGTTAGTTGTTTACACTTTTTGTGGACAGATGACCGGGATGTGTAGAGTAAGCCATTTGGGTCTAGGAACGATATATTTATTTGTTTTCTAGATGTACCGCGGCTATTGTCGTGAGGTTGAAACAATTTTAAGTGCAAGTGCATATGACGGTGTGTATGTAAGTAAGAGATGTCGTTTCCTGTATAGTTCATGGGTTTGTCCAGTTTGGGTCTTGTGTACTTACTAGGCGTAGTGCGACGAATATGATTTTACTACTTTTGTCATCGTCATTGCAAGATCATCCGGAAGTATTATTTCAGATAATGTTACGGTACGGCACCCAATTCCTCGTTAGCTATTGACCTCATTTCCAAAGCTTTCAAGGCCTTTTTCAAAATCTATGGCCTCGCGCGGAACTCTTAGGAAACGGTCTTCTCTCCATTGCTATGGAATTTGGTAATAATTGAAATTTTTATCAGATTAAGGTGAACCGGGGGTAGGCAGACGCTTATGCCGAAGTTCTTGCACACGATAGTTGGCTCTGAATTACTGGGACATAAGATGTGGTCTTGGTATTAATGCCTAGAATTCAGAACTAGTTCTCCTCATAAATAAGAGGAATATACCCACTTTCGTGCCACTAAGTTTGAATGAAACCCCACTCCAAGACAAACTGGAAGAACAATATATTACAACGCACGAAGAAGGTCTTGATAGCTTCTTGTGCTTGCAGCCTGGTCTGGTGACCTGGTCACAAACCTGAGTACTTTCACAAGAGTCAAACGTTTAGCATGTATAGGGACTACTATATATATGGGACAATTCCACTGCTGCGATGCTTGAGCTCTACCCACTGTAATTTTTTTTTACAAAAGAAATAGGCGCAACAAGTATCACCGAGCCCTGCAGAAGCACTGTGAACGATAGCAAGCACAAGATGTAATGAGAAACTCAAAATCCTTAGCTCAAAGCGCAGTATCATCTAGTTTCCAAGAAAACAGGTTCGGAATCAATCGACATCCCAAAGGACCACTTGGTCCAACCGTCCATCAGGCTTCTCAATTCCAAAATCTTCTCGGGCTTCCGCAACATGGCCAATGTTATGTGGAGTGTACTGTTCTCGTGCCGTGTTTCAAAGCTACTTTGGGTCCAACACGCCAATATAAGAACCAAAGAATTCCTATTACTGAATATACCACAGCTAAGCCCCCTCCTCGTGGTCTCCTCACATTCCACAATGCAATGGTGCCCCACCTAAGAAAAATGGAAATCAGTAGCACAATCCTATGCATCGGTTACGAGGACATAGAGATAGACGAATCTGTTGTTTTTTCATTTTCTGGTATTAAACACCGAGGGATCCGTCGAGACTGTATTCCTTTGGCTGCAGTCACTCCTTGAAACTACCTATTCCAAACCTTTAAATATTTACCGTGGAGTTCAAAATATTTTCCATGGACCTTAAAGAATATTGGAATGGTCGCTTAGCTTCAGCCGCAGATCAAAAAGCTAGCCATTCTGGATCAGATACCTGCTCCTGCATATTCAGACTGAAGGTCTCCTTGTTTACCTATGTGCTGTTGGGAGCAATCTATCTTCTAAGTTTGTACATAAGTGCATAAGACACCCCCTGCAGCACTGGACGTTTTGTTCCACCTAACACCCTTTGACAAATTTTTGGGAGCCTAATGGGTGCTAGTGAAGCTGTTCGTCTCAAAGCAATATTTTAGTGGTCCCATAAAAAATTTGGCCAGGTTTTCATTCGGAACAGTCCTGAAATAGCTTCTGAAAACATAGACTACTCGTACGTTCGCTATTCCAATTAAGCTTTGACAAAAACCTTCGGGTAACCATTGCTTCTAAAACACATTCTGGGTGCTAGAGGTGTTCCTGGAAGGCCAGAACTAATGGCTCATAAACAAACAACGGTGTAGATGAAATCTTTTCTGATAGACTTAGTCTCTCCTTCCGTTTTCCTCATCACTCCAGCACGTTCTAGGAGGGATAAATCTATGTTGGCTCAGGAAAACTGTGACATCCACTGCAGATATCCGCATCTTTTCAGATTGCCAAGGAGCTATAAAATCTATGGAATCTTTCTCTTATTAATTCGAAAGATGTTCCAGACTGTCGTTCGTCTCTCTTACGTATGGTGGACCAGTTTTAAATTCACCTTTGACGAGTGCCGAGGCGTAGAGATTTGCTAAAACTTTTCACTAAATGCTCTTTTCAACTGTTCACACTTTTCTTAAAGAAAAAAAAATACCTTTTAGAGGTCACACGTGATACATTTATTACAAACTTACTCCTTACTGACGGATTGTTGGCCAAGACCTAAAGTCACATTTATATGCGATTGCTTGCATGGTAATCTCGTCGCAAACGGTCCTCATAAATGAATATAATCTTAGATCGTAAACATTTTATCGCACCGATTAATCTCAATGAATTCTCTTATAAATGTTAATATATACATAATTATCAACATAATTGCGATGCTAATTCCAGTTATAAGGCATGATTCAGCCTCTAGTTGATGCGTCACACGTAATAGCCATGTGCTTGCACTGAAAATTTGTGAAATTTATGCGCATTGTGGTCTAAATTTAGAAAAACGTATGAACTGCGAAATCCACCAAACAATTATGGTCAACAAACCAATTGGTTCCCGTGTGACAGGACAGCAACTCAGTCGGAGCCCAGTAACCCACAAACTCTTATTTGCTTTGCTAGCGCCCCACCATTTTGTCCAAATTAGTGTTCATCCATCCGGATGAGTTTCGCAAAGTGAAACTGCTAATGATGTGATTCAAGAAATCTATACTCCTAGAGAAAATCGAAGCCATCAAGGTGACAATAAAACTAGAAATTGCACAAAGCCTCATGGCATTTCTGCGTGTCGAGATTTATGATTGGTCTTCGAATACAAAAGATGTTTCCGGAAATTTTCGCCTGAAGGAAAATCTCAATCAGCCTATAGCCTGTAGCCCGATAGCTTGTGCCATAAACAAACGAATTAGGTAAAATCGAAAATGATTTATGTTTGGTTTGGCATAAGCTGATTGAGATTGCTGGGCTGATGTGATCATCGTTAACAGTTTGTTACCATGGACTCATGAGTTGGATGTGTCACATTCCCAAGACTGAGCCAATGAATTTGGCTAATGGATTCTTGTAAACACCATTATAGGCATAGATTGGTTGGACACGAGTGGTAAGATCAACATCGAAATAAAATATTGATTAGCATAGCTCTTGTGAGACTAGATCAGAGTCTCCAGAGTTTGTTTAGTGAAGCCTATTTGGCCCATCAAGAGAGTTTTTCATCCCTCACCTCCGTACACCCAACTTGTTCCAAAATGCTCAATAGCTGGCAGCTGAGTGCACCAAAGTCTGAATCATGGGATTTGGGTGTTTTGGTCAAGTTTTTTGTTGAGTAAGGCCCGTTAGACCCAATACGCCTAGGGATTCTGCATCTTTAATCCTATCTAAGTTAAAATTGTTTATAAAAACAGAAAAGGTTTCGGTCCTAAGAGTAAAACAAGACACCGCACAGAGCATGGGTAGAAAGTTACGCTCAGAGTCAATGATGAGGGATAAGTCTAAATGAAAACGTATGTATCTGGGGTTGCAAGGGGTGGGGGGCAACATAAGTCTGAGCGCCAGGTGGTGGCTGATACTGAGTTGGAACGGCAACTCCATTTGATGGCGCATTCGCCGAAGAATTTGGAGGCGGAGGCTGTTGTGGTGGCGGCTGGTGCTAAGTGTAGGGAGTTGGTGGCCCTGTTGGACCGGCGGACGGTGGCGACGAATACACCGGTTGTTGTGCCGGCGGTCCGCTTGCCACGGACTGGGGGGGAGCGTACGATGTGGGTGAGTGCGAGGAGGGAGGCGGCTGCTGCGGTTGCGGAGCATATGGTGGTTGATAGTCTGGCTGTCCTGGTGGTGGTCTTGTGATTGGGTGGGTCCGTAGTTAGGACCGGCGTTCGGAGCACCGTACCCATAGTCCACGGGTGGTGTTGGACCAGTCGCGTTTTGGGACGGATATTGACCCCGTGGCGCTTGCGCTCCAGCCGGAGGTCCATACATCTGGGGAGGCGGTTGGGATTGCTGATTGGGTGGGGGAGGGGGATATGAACCAGGCACCGGGCCCTGGTGTTGCGAAGTATTCGGATAGGGATGATTGGGCGGAGGCGGACCTCCGGTCGAAGAAGTTGGCGGCATGCCAGCATGCCAGCATGATGGTAGCCCTGGCTACTTGGCGGATATCCTTGAGTCGGAGGCCCATACGGTGGCATAGCACCCGTATAGCCAGTTTGAGGCTGATAGGGTAGTGACCGTGTTGTTGATAACCGCTGCGATACTGCCTCTGCGGTGGTGGTTGCTGGGGCTGTGGCTGTCCTCCAGTTCGTTGCGGTTGTTGATTATTTTGGGTCGATGGTGGTGGCTGCTGACCAGCTCCTGGTACGCCGCGATACATTGCCTCCCTGCTGTTGGGCGCCTGTAGGTGGTAGAATAACGCCACCGGCTTGCGGCTGCTGCTGTTGTTGTGGTTGGCCAGCCGACGATTAGGATTGTTGCGAATTGGGAGGCGGTAGATTGGCATGCGATGTCGGAGGCTGCTTATTGGGGTTCGGATATGGTAGTTGAGCGTTGTTCTGCGACGATGGAACACCTGGTTCTGAGGGACCGTGCCCGTGGGGGGCATACCTGGACCGCCGGCCTGTGGGGGAGGACGTTGAGGTGCACCCAAAATACCGTGTGGGGGACCTTGCGCTTGGGAGTTGTATTAATTGCCACTTTCTAGACGATTTTTCTTTAAAGAACTCGTGAAAAAACGCACGGAAAAAGGAAATCTGACAAAAGGGAAGAGAGCTATGTATGTGGCGATATTGGATTTGAAATGCATCAAGATAGTTTTTCGTCCCTCACCTCCATACACCCAACTTCATCCAAAATGCTAAATAGCTGGCAGCTGAGTGCACTAAAGTCTTTATCATGCGATTTGTGTTTTCTGGTCAAGTTTATAGTTGAGTAAGGCCCATTTGACCCAAAACGCCAAGCGAAAGGAGCTATGTGGCGATAGTGCATTTGAAGTGGGTCAAGGGAGTTTTCATCCTTGACGTCGGGACGTTTCTTTCAGGTAAAAATGCGACATAATGGTTCTTTAAGTTTTACACTTACAACTATTTATTTATCCATGGAATATCCTAAGTTTAACAAAATAAATATTCACTACCCTATCGCTTTTGTACATGGTTTCTAGTTATTCTGCTCTAATGAAACTTTATTTGAAGATATCTTTAGATACCTCTGGCATTTCTTTACAGATTGGTTTCCAAAATCTTTATTTTTTTCCGCTGTAGAGCCCATAACCGTTGTTGCTCGTACCATATGGATTTCTCGTGGAGTATCCGAAGGTGTAAGGATTGTAGTAGCCGTTGGTGTTGCTATTGTATGTTCCGTATCCATTGGTGTTGTACCCATTGGTGTTGTATCCATTTGAATAGTATCCGTTCGCGTTGTTATTGTATAGGGAATTGTATCCATTGCCACCCCAATTCCAATTGTAAAGGGGAGACACCGCTTGATCAATGATGTATGGCCAGATCCTCACTAGGTTCTGTTGGTTTGGCGCAGAGGTCCCATAATTATTATCTGAAAGAAAGTAATGAATTTCAAATTAAAGGGACTTTTTCAAATCAATTGTGTATCTGTAGGTATACTTACTGTAAGGATCCAAATCAGAAAAAGTCGGCCTGTAAGGATAGTTGTTGAAGTTTCCTTGTGGCCGAGCCGTTGCTATTGAGCAGGCAAGAATGACAACAAAGCAGGAAGTAATTATCATTTGCATGGTGTAAGTGGGAATGTTCAACTGAATCGTCTAACTCAGAGCATCGGGCTTAAATAGGAAGAGACACTTTATGTGAACAGAGCATTAAATCGTACATTCAGCAACAAAAAAGAGTGATAAACGGTTCGGTAGTGAACTTGAACTGTAGAAAAATACCCGTAAAGTGTCATGTAATTGTGAGTGATTCTAATTAAATTAGTCAGCCAGATATGAACGCGTCAGCTCAGCTTTACTCACCAACTTTCCACGTAACAAAGGTATCAACATAATGCGGTAATAAATTTTGTTTTTCAACGCGCAAGTGCATTTTTGGACATAAAACGAATATTTGGCTAAAACTGCAGGCCTTCGCATTTGTTATGAAGATAAATGTCTCTTTTATTTTAATAGATTTTAGTTTCCTCAATGCGCCTTGGACAATGCCGATAGAGGTTTGTTATATGAGTTGCTTGTTATAAGTCGGGCGATTGTGATTCAGCAGGGATTCCAAGATAACAAAACACTCAAGAATTACCTACTTATGTAGGTGGCGTTACCGTCCGGAGTGGTTCTGGATCTCAAATAACGAGTCTATTCAGGAAGCGGATAGATAGCAATAAGTATTTTTTATGTATGTTTTAGCAGCTGTCAAATTACCAATGACATCTAGCTGTCAAGATATTCAACGCAACGTGAGGTAGGTCGTCATCATGGCTTCAGAGTGGAGTTAAATCGTCGCACTGTGAAAAAGTTTGAGCGTGACTACACAAAAAATGTCGATACGGCGCCGGTCAGCTGAAATGGGCATCCTCAGAAACTTTACTTTCGAAATGGGGAAGGAGACACCATTACCGTCAATGATCTCAGGTATAGATATGATGTTTTAGCCAAAGCTAGACCAAATCGATATACCCGAGGTATGGTTCCAACAAGACGGTGCAGTACAAGCGTCGCAACGCTCGAGGTTGTGAAACAGAAATTTGACGAATTGGCCGCCGCGATCATGCGACTTGACACTACTCGATTATTTTCTCTAGGGCTACGTCAAAAACTTAGTCTACGCTAACAAGCCAACTATTTTGGATGACCTCGATGCCAACACTCAAGACGCTATTGCCGGAATAACGCCGCACATATTGGACGAGTCATCAAAAATTGAACCGACCGCTTGGACCACTGCCAGCTAAGTCAAGGCAACCATTTGAATGATGTGCTATTCCACACACAATTTGGCATGAATGTTGCTAATTGGTTTCCCTATAGTTCTTATCTGATCAGCCTCTATCTCGAAGTCATAGCAAAGGTCCTTACCGACATTAATGGAGAAACCGACAAGTTTGACTGGAATGTCAAAACAAGCCGTGACTTTGTATGGTTGTAATGATGTCTTCTGTGACCTTAAAGTCAATAAAAAGATGGGATGGGGACAATTTGGAGTTATTTGAGTTTTTCCAGGATCTGGCGTGGTTGTGGCTTTTCCGGACCTTAAACTGCACTCATAGGGACCAAACACCATGTTGACAAATAGTTCCAGGCGCTTACACAGTACAGGCAAAGAGAATATTGTGTGGTCTGCGCAGTTTAACAGTTTACAGAAGTTGTTCTTTCATGTCTTCAGCACCGACTGTGACTCAACTACTTAACTCTCTTTTCGGATCTTGTTGGCTTCTTACATTCTCTCTACCTCTTGGCAAAACTTCAGACGGAATGTCGTGTAGGCTATTCTTTTTTATGGTGGTGCTACCATAGATTATTATAATCACCTAGGACGATTTGAACGTCATACTTAGGACATGCTTGAAGAAATATTCTTGGTAGCATCCTCTCTTCCCTTTCCATCCAAATAGACGCTGGTATGTACCAATCACCATGGTATATATCACTCTTTTTTCTTTTTTTTTGCTTGGCCCATCCAATCCTGGATGACGGGGATATCTGCTTTATAGCAGTCTAGAGGCTCCACTTATTTTTTGACTGCACACTGCCTGCACCATGAATGCTAGCATAAAGAAAGGATACCGAGGGATAATAAGCTACAAGAACAAAAATTAGCATAGTATATGATGTAGATGACAGATAACCTGGACAAAATCGGGTTACGACTTATATAAAACAGTCCATATAAAACAGATGAGATTTCTAAACTTCTTTTTGTAGTACATCGCATAGCAAGACCAATCAAAACAGTGATCCGAGAAGTGGAATGAAGAGATTGAAATAAGTGGGCACGAGTTCTGATATGCATCAGTCAACACTTCTGCATTGCCGTCACGCATTGTCATTCGAAAAAATTCCCAATCCAATTCCGAAATAAATTTCTTAATTTGGATTCGTTTGCCTATTGTTTAATGCCGCGTCCGAAGGGCAATTTGTTATTTAAGAAGCTTTCTCAGGACAGTTCTACTCTCGGATGTTTGTCTGACGCTTGCGAGAGGTGAGGCCGTGAAAAAAACTTTTACGTGTTTCGACTGGGATTCGAACCTTCAACCCCCTTGATCTGTTATCCAAAGCACTAACCACTTAAACCACGGCGCCCACTTGTGTAACACAGTTTCTACAAAAACCTTCTGTGTGTTGCTTGGACGGCTTTTTGCCAAGGTGCTTCTGAATCTTCTGTATGCATTCCATTTGGGTGACAGGTATGACCTATGGTTCTCTCTAGTTATTCTATGAGCTTGTGGTTTTATGGATAGAAATGGAACAGACTAGTTTAAGTTTTGAATATTGCCATGACCCTAATTAAGGTGCTATCACAAAAATGTATGCCAGTTTGCTCTCAGACTTCATAGTATATGCTATTCCTGCAGTTATTGTCGACTCTCTACACATAAGGCGAAAGTTGTGAAACGGATCCGCTGTCAGATACAACGTATCTCTGTATTGGATTCCAGATCACAGGGATATTCCGGGCAATCGGAAAGCCGACAAGAGAGCTATAGAGCTTGTAAACCGTGAGCTCTCTAACAAAAGGCACCTGTTACATCGATGAAGTTGTGATGCAAATCAGACAGACAACCACTAGGTGGCACCACATCAGTACATGTCTCACCTCAAAACAAATCTGGCCAGAACTGGATTGTGAGAAATCTGAAGCCTTATCTCTGTTAATACATTTTAAGAACGATAGTTAGGGGTCTCAAGCGGCATTGTCTGTCCAGCCCTAGTGGGTATGTGAAGGAAAACTCTAAATTCTTTGTCTTTCGGTCAAACTCGTTTGATGGCTAAACGGCGAAGCATATTTCTTTGACATGCATTCACATCGACTTGCTTCTCCTCTTGAATTTTAATTGTACATCCAGGTGGTATCACAATGGACCTTCTTTGGTCTAAGAGTGTCTGTGCTTCAACGGAGACATCCACCAAACAGAACCCACTGTTGATGTGATAACTTGTCTACATTATTAAGACTTTTACTAATTGATCGATGGCTTTCATGATTTTAGACCCAAACAGTTCCATACTTATTATTCCATAATAATCATGCAATGGTTTCTAACAAGCTTTCTAATAGCATAATCCTAGTATCTCAACAAAATCATTTCTCTTCTTAATTTATGTATACGATATACATATGTATGTATGTATGAACATACTTATTATACACGCTCGTATTGTAATTAAATTACAATAAATTTAAGGTAAAGCGTGTCAAGGACGTTCCGGTATTACGTACAGCAAATGTCTTTTTTTTGTAAATTTATGTCTTCAAGTATAATCATGAAGTAATTAAGAAAGTTATCGTGTCAATCAATCTCTAGCTAATAGAAACCGTACGTGGTTGTCTGCATTAATATACAAGACTCGAATAACTAGCGATGATGTTATAAAAGTAAGAATCCTTAAGTGCGTTTCAATTCTCCCTACTGGCTGAAATTTCAATAATTTATCATTTAACGACTATTAATTATATATATACAACTAGTAGAAGGTAGCTTTAGAGTAAACGTAAGTTATTTTGTTTTAAATGGTGGGCCATCTAGTGGTCTCTTTCTAAATCATAGGTTATTTTGACACTGACAGCTGTTTTCCAACAGCACTTATGGTCCCCGTCGTCGTACTGTGTGCACAGACGAGAATGTGGTTATCGATATCAAGAGCTCAACATTTCGGATTATTCGCTTACAAGGTCCAATTGACTCAGCACTTGAAGCATGAACATCGCTTCGCAATTTGGGCCTTAGAGCAGCTTGAATTGCACAACGATTTTGGGCGAAAAATCATCTTTTCTGACGAGGCGCATTTTCATATCGGTGGCTACGTTTACAAACAAAATTGCAGCATATGGGGCTCGGAAAACCCGCACGTGTTTTATCGAGAAGCCGATGCATCCACAGAGAGTTTGATGCGGATTGTGGAGTGGTGGCATCGTTGAACCATTTTTCTTCGAAAATCAGGCTGGGAACAACGTTTCCGTCAACGGTGGACGTTACATGTTAGCAGAATTTTCATCAGGATGGCGCGCCATGCCACACAACCATGCCATTTGCGCACCAAATTCCCAAATCGTGTTATCAGCCGTCTTGGTGATGTCAATTGGCCCCTTCGGAGCTGCGATTTGACACCTTTGGACTTTTTTTTGTGGGGAACCATGAAGGACCGATGTTATGCTACAGTCCGAAACCATCAACAAGGTCTTGGAAAATTGGAGTGACAGAATGCACTACTGCGAAGCCAGCCGAGGCAGCCACTTGAACGACGTTCTATTCCATAATTATGTAATGGGAATTACATTTTTAAAAAGAAACTTGTATTTGGCCCACCCTGTTTATGTGAAGCGTTTTATTGAAATAATGAGTTTTTCTTAATTTTTCTTAATTTTTCTTGAATGTTCATGCGGCATAATACTTTGGGATTGCTTTCAGCTGATTTATTTGCTCATGTAATTCTCAAGGCAATAATTGATTACAGTGTTCTTCTCATCGATAGCTTCCTAAAAGATGTTTTGCGCCACACGCTATTGAACGTAAAGTGGACCGCTGGGTCGTACGTACTTGCACCTTAATGCTATATGTACGTGTACAATCTTATGAGGATTAAATTATAAGTTTTACTCTTCCATTATACTACATTGCTCTACCTAATACGAATGCTATACATATACATATGTCTGCATATGAAGAAGCTTTCACTTTTTATTAGGGCGTGGCCTTATATGGTGTTCTAATACAGAAGGGCCTATTAATTTTGCCTGTACAATTTGTTCAATTTCTGGTAAACATTTTGAAAAAAATAAGTCTGCTATAAGTGGACCTGGTAGTTCCAACAATTGGTGCAACATTAATTTACATTTGTACATTTTCAAAAGTACGTTTTATGTATGTTTCGAGAAAAATGTGGTATGTCATCTTATAGTATATATCTAATCTAACTCAAATACTAAATTTTATCAAAATCGCTACAGCCGTTTTTGAGAGATCCATTTTTACTAAAATAGGCCATAAGTAAAGTATGCATAATTTTTAAGTTCGAATGAAAATTTCGATTCGAATTGTTAGCGCCACAGACTCTAGATATGAAGTTTGAACTGAATCCGTCCAGTCGTTTAGGCTGTACAGACAGACAGACAGATGAACAAACAGACATACAGAATTGGCGGACCCACTTTTTTTAACTTCTCTATAATGATCGAAATATCAAGTTCGAAAATTTTCAGAAAACCAATGCTTGTCCTATAGGTATACATAGGTGGAAGTAAAAACAGGAAAATGATGCGACAAAATCATTCTTAGACAATGCCAAGGAATCGCCACAATGTAGTTAAAAGTCTGTAAACCCACGGAATAAAGGGTGACCAGATAGCAATATTTTGATATTTTTTCCAATTGTTATGCTTTAGCAGCTGTTAAAGTTACCAATAACATTCAAAAAAAAAATAAATACTTGGCGCTACAGGTCGATGGGACTCGGGGCCTAGCTTCTCTCAACCATTCGTGTTGTGCGTGTTATATTCTTTACACGAATGGAAGGGGCCTACTGTTTAATGCCGTGTCCGAAGGGCAATTTGTGATTTGAGAAGCTTTCTCAGGACAATTGTACTCTCGGATGTTTGTCAGACGCTCGCGTGAGGTGGGGCCGTGAAAAACTTTTAGGTGTTTCCCGACTGGGATTCGATCTCGAACCCCTTGCCCCATAGTCCAACGCACTAACCACTGATTATCGGACCTTATTTCTTTCGAAATGTGGAAGAAGACACCCTTACCGTCAATGGTGTCAGGTAGGTACATATATAGCGATATTGACCGACTTTCTTTGGTCAGAAAGTTGTGAAGGAAATATTTGAAGACTGGGTCATCTCAATGTGAGCGTTCATAAATTGGCCGCCGCAATCATCTAACTTGGCACCACTCAATTATTTTCATGAATGTACCTTTGACTTTCTCTCTCTTGGGTTAGGTTTGAACTTTCCAAATACTTTCAGAATTCATGTCGTGTAAAAGGGGTTTTCGGTTAAAGTGTTTTCAGTTAACTCTCCGAAAAGCTATGCTATGATATTAGATGAGTGCTGCTTATTCCAGCGTGTAGTGAAAAAATACGACACAGGTCTTATACGAACAATTCACTATCCTTAAAGTTAAGTCTTTTAGCCAGAACCTACAAGTAACTGTTCCGTTGTAGGGAAACCCCTTTTCCCAAAAACGACCTTTCCAAATCCGCCATAATGGGCTCTGATTTCACAAAAAAACGCAAAACACCATCCACGATGTGTCATCCAGTTGATACCAGGTGCCGATACAACGTCGCCGCTGTTACGGTTCAATCGGCGCCGCGTTCAACTTAATTTATTGTTATTTACAAATTATTTTATTTTCCAACAAATTGACATACAATGCGGATCATTTTGCAATTTACTTATAATTAAACTATTTATCTGCAAAAAACACTACACCACATGAGTAACCTTCAAGCACAAGGTACTACGTATCCGTGCAAAGCCCTAAAGCGTCGATCAGTCTAAACGATGTAAACAAATTTCTTAATTGTCTTGTTTTCCGCATTTGTTTAAAACATACTCATTTATTCAAACACACTAAGGTAAATAAATATAACAACAAATTACTCTCGATGATTTTTGCGGGGCAAAACCCTTCGTTTTCGATTATTATTATTATTTTATGTTTAATTTATGGATAGGATAGATAATTACATAAAATTGATTTTATTTATTTTTCGTATAATTTTTTTGTCTTTTGTATTTTATTTTCACTTTAATAGTCTTCGTCCTCGGGCGCTTCTGTGGCATATGTTAGCTCGTTGAGATAAAACCATTTCTGCGTGAGGTGGGAGAGGGCGGCGTCGGCAGTGGCGGTGGGCAAGAAGAAAAGAGTAGATCACTTTAAAATGAAATGCAATGTAGTATGCAGCGCACAAAATACTTACAGGTGATTCCGTGCAATTAAAATTATAGTCCCAATCACAGATTCTGTACTCCTGATTAAAGGAAGTTTCATTGGCGCATAAGTGGGGTATTCGATTTCCCTCCTCATCACACATGTGAAATATCTTTAAATGAAATTTATTGCATATTTTTAGTTAGTTTTGTAAATGGTAAAGCTTTTGAAGATCTATTGAAACTTTCAAATGAAAAGCTTTTGGGTAGAAAAAAAAGCGAAAGATACTCACTTGACAATTGTACTCCATGTCGGCGTAGAAGCCAACCGGTCGATTGGAGCAATCAAACGAAAAGGTTATACAGGCCCACCCTGTTTATGTGAAGCGTTTTATTGAAATAATGAGTTTTTCTTAATTTTTCTTAATTTTTCTTGAATGTTCATGCGGCATAATACTTTGGGATTGCTTTCAGCTGATTTATTTGCTCATGTAATTCTCAAGGCAATAATTGATTACAGTGTTCTTCTCATCGATAGCTTCCTAAAAGATGTTTTGCGCCACACGCTATTGAACGTAAAGTGGACCGCTGGGTCGTACGTACTTGCACCTTAATGCTATATGTACGTGTACAATCTTATGAGGATTAAATTATAAGTTTTACTCTTCCATTATACTACATTGCTCTACCTAATACGAATGCTATACATATACATATGTCTGCATATGAAGAAGCTTTCACTTTTTATTAGGGCGTGGCCTTATATGGTGTTCTAATACAGAAGGGCCTATTAATTTTGCCTGTACAATTTGTTCAATTTCTGGTAAACATTTTGAAAAAAATAAGTCTGCTATAAGTGGACCTGGTAGTTCCAACAATTGGTGCAACATTAATTTACATTTGTACATTTTCAAAAGTACGTTTTATGTATGTTTCGAGAAAAATGTGGTATGTCATCTTATAGTATATATCTAATCTAACTCAAATACTAAATTTTATCAAAATCGCTACAGCCGTTTTTGAGAGATCCATTTTTACTAAAATAGGCCATAAGTAAAGTATGCATAATTTTTAAGTTCGAATGAAAATTTCGATTCGAATTGTTAGCGCCACAGACTCTAGATATGAAGTTTGAACTGAATCCGTCCAGTCGTTTAGGCTGTACAGACAGACAGACAGATGAACAAACAGACATACAGAATTGGCGGACCCACTTTTTTTAACTTCTCTATAATGATCGAAATATCAAGTTCGAAAATTTTCAGAAAACCAATGCTTGTCCTATAGGTATACATAGGTGGAAGTAAAAACAGGAAAATGATGCGACAAAATCATTCTTAGACAATGCCAAGGAATCGCCACAATGTAGTTAAAAGTCTGTAAACCCACGGAATAAAGGGTGACCAGATAGCAATATTTTGATATTTTTTCCAATTGTTATGCTTTAGCAGCTGTTAAAGTTACCAATAACATTCAAAAAAAAAATAAATACTTGGCGCTACAGGTCGATGGGACTCGGGGCCTAGCTTCTCTCAACCATTCGTGTTGTGCGTGTTATATTCTTTACACGAATGGAAGGGGCCTACTGTTTAATGCCGTGTCCGAAGGGCAATTTGTGATTTGAGAAGCTTTCTCAGGACAATTGTACTCTCGGATGTTTGTCAGACGCTCGCGTGAGGTGGGGCCGTGAAAAACTTTTAGGTGTTTCCCGACTGGGATTCGATCTCGAACCCCTTGCCCCATAGTCCAACGCACTAACCACTGATTATCGGACCTTATTTCTTTCGAAATGTGGAAGAAGACACCCTTACCGTCAATGGTGTCAGGTAGGTACATATATAGCGATATTGACCGACTTTCTTTGGTCAGAAAGTTGTGAAGGAAATATTTGAAGACTGGGTCATCTCAATGTGAGCGTTCATAAATTGGCCGCCGCAATCATCTAACTTGGCACCACTCAATTATTTTCATGAATGTACCTTTGACTTTCTCTCTCTTGGGTTAGGTTTGAACTTTCCAAATACTTTCAGAATTCATGTCGTGTAAAAGGGGTTTTCGGTTAAAGTGTTTTCAGTTAACTCTCCGAAAAGCTATGCTATGATATTAGATGAGTGCTGCTTATTCCAGCGTGTAGTGAAAAAATACGACACAGGTCTTATACGAACAATTCACTATCCTTAAAGTTAAGTCTTTTAGCCAGAACCTACAAGTAACTGTTCCGTTGTAGGGAAACCCCTTTTCCCAAAAACGACCTTTCCAAATCCGCCATAATGGGCTCTGATTTCACAAAAAAACGCAAAACACCATCCACGATGTGTCATCCAGTTGATACCAGGTGCCGATACAACGTCGCCGCTGTTACGGTTCAATCGGCGCCGCGTTCAACTTAATTTATTGTTATTTACAAATTATTTTATTTTCCAACAAATTGACATACAATGCGGATCATTTTGCAATTTACTTATAATTAAACTATTTATCTGCAAAAAACACTACACCACATGAGTAACCTTCAAGCACAAGGTACTACGTATCCGTGCAAAGCCCTAAAGCGTCGATCAGTCTAAACGATGTAAACAAATTTCTTAATTGTCTTGTTTTCCGCATTTGTTTAAAACATACTCATTTATTCAAACACACTAAGGTAAATAAATATAACAACAAATTACTCTCGATGATTTTTGCGGGGCAAAACCCTTCGTTTTCGATTATTATTATTATTTTATGTTTAATTTATGGATAGGATAGATAATTACATAAAATTGATTTTATTTATTTTTCGTATAATTTTTTTGTCTTTTGTATTTTATTTTCACTTTAATAGTCTTCGTCCTCGGGCGCTTCTGTGGCATATGTTAGCTCGTTGAGATAAAACCATTTCTGCGTGAGGTGGGAGAGGGCGGCGTCGGCAGTGGCGGTGGGCAAGAAGAAAAGAGTAGATCACTTTAAAATGAAATGCAATGTAGTATGCAGCGCACAAAATACTTACAGGTGATTCCGTGCAATTAAAATTATAGTCCCAATCACAGATTCTGTACTCCTGATTAAAGGAAGTTTCATTGGCGCATAAGTGGGGTATTCGATTTCCCTCCTCATCACACATGTGAAATATCTTTAAATGAAATTTATTGCATATTTTTAGTTAGTTTTGTAAATGGTAAAGCTTTTGAAGATCTATTGAAACTTTCAAATGAAAAGCTTTTGGGTAGAAAAAAAAGCGAAAGATACTCACTTGACAATTGTACTCCATGTCGGCGTAGAAGCCAACCGGTCGATTGGAGCAATCAAACGAAAAGGTTATATTATCTAAATTCGTCCATTCTTTTGTTTTGTGATTTTGAAAAACTGGGCTGGCAACGTTCTGCAAGGTGATAACTGCGAATAGAATAGGACCTATATATTTAAAATGGTTAGTATCTGCTCTTAAATATATTTAATAGTCAAAAGCCGCCTAAACAAATCTGGTAATAACCAAGGTTTGTGGATGGAACTCGAGTCGAGTTTAGTGTTTAACGAGCTATTATACGTAACCACATGTATTTGTACGAGTCACTGCTAGAAAATCATTGAAAAATGAACTAAAAGCAAAGGTGAGGCCTCCAAAATCTTTAGTATTTGGCGAATGACAGCGGGCTTAAGTTGGAACCAACAAAAAGAACAGGTCAGAATATCTCTACCTAAATAGGCGGACTAACCTTTCCTTCTTAAACAAGAAACTGAGCTGGACTTTAAATATGAACGGAAAGGCTGACAATACGTATAAGGCTTTATTTTCATATGTATATAGCAGAGTGTAGTCAGGCTTCCTGCTTTGAAATGAGGCTCTTCTTACTGTTAAGTCAAAACTAAAGCTGTCTGAAATGAAATGTCCCGTATATGTACACGGATCTTAAATAAAAGTTCTAGCTGCGTTTACAACTGTTGAACTATTGGTGTACAAGAGGCAGGATATAAGTGTGCTAGAAGCAAGTGTTAATAGGTACGAATTAGACCGCAACAGCCGCACATTACATGAGGTATTGTATGTAGAAATGTGTTTTATAAAGAATAGTTGGGGTGAGGGGCTTTGGAAAGCCGCAAGAAGCACCGCGACTTCATAGACATCTTTTGTGGTATCTTCTGCAGATACTGAGTGGATTTGCCTTCTAGTTGAAATCAAGTTCATTAATGAAGCTTAGGATTGTCTAAGCTGAGGAGGAGATGATATCAGACGGCCTTTGTGGAAATGTTTAAGCCTAGTCCTGGCAATGGCAGGACATTTGCTTAGAATATATTCGGCTTTTTAGTGTCCTCGAGGCATAGTCGGCACGTGTCCGGCTGAGCAATTTTCTTGGGGTGATAGTTGAGGACACCTATGAAAACGGTTCTAAACCAGCTTAGACTTAAAATCCAAGAACATGATAGGATATTTATATGTGTGCTTCGGAGGTTTCTTTTATTACACTCTCTGGGACAGAGCTCGATAGCGAAAACCTTTGCTTAGATGAGGTGAAGTGTCAGGACTATCCCAACAACTGCAGCTCGGTATGACAAATTTAAAGGTGCGATAGAGATTGATTCTCTTTAGTATGAAGTCTGAGAGGCATACTGCTGGAGAGTATAGCAGCGAAATTCTGTCCAGGATCTTCAATACCTACAAAGGCCGATCTTAAAGTAGGGTGATTAGTATCTTATAAAACATATCATATCAGATAGCTACGTCAAAATATTTGGTCCGACGGATTTCTGCGAAAGGAAGGTTGTAGGAAATTGTAGCCAAAACATGGTGACTTCATTGGCATGATATTAACTTCAACTAACGACCTTTTGGTATATTTGTGCCAAAGTAGTTCTATGACTGAAGTAACTCTGCATATAGCCCGGAATTGATGGAAAGGCTCTGTATGTCAGACAGAAACTTGGTTGTAAGTTATACAGAGTTATACAATGCATAAAGTTAGTCATCTTGCTTTCCACGTAGTAGAATGGACAGTCTTAGAAAATGTCATAGCCAAACACAAAATATATCTGTAAATACTGTAGTCTTGAACTAAATCCTCAAAGGGCACGTACAGATTCTAAAGAGACTCGGAGGTGAAAACGTAAACAAAGAGTCTAAGATATTGTTGAAGTTCAGAAACTTTTCTTAAGTAGAGAAGAAAGGGAAATCACAGAACCAAGAAAAGCCAAGTCTTCATTTATTGATCCATCAAAGGTGGTTACAGAAACGCCGAGCGATATGTTCTTCCAGCAACTAAACATGCTGTAGTGTGTTCCAAGCGGAGGTCATGTCAGTGACAGAGGCAGCCAGTATTGTATGAATGATGACAACATCACGAGGTGATATCACCATTTTATTGACAATGTCTATATCTATTGGCACTATACCAGAGACAACAAACTCCTACACAATGACAAAAATGTCCTTATATTGGCGGGAGGTAAACTCACTTAATAGGACCTTCTAATCTTCAAAAAACCCACACAATGAAACTTACACTCAACAATGACAATATTAATTGTATGTAGAGGCTGCGGTGAGAAAGAAGCTTACAGCATATGAGGATGCACCTCATTACTTTGGTCACTGCCCAAGTCTACCTGTCATTTGGGAAATCGAGCACAAGGAAGACATTACTTTCAGGACCTACATATGCAAAAGACCTACCTACCAATCTTCACATGTTTCTGACAACATTCGACAGTTGGAAACCCTATTCAGTAACGTCCACTGATCGTCACAACAACTCCACAAGGACATTTCTTCCCTCATCACAACAGTAACTTTAGATGACATAGCTCCTGAGTGCTTGTTGTTCCAACTGGACTATGTGGTTCGGATTCTTCAAGAGGTGTACCAAATTTTCCATTCCTGCAGACTTGACGTCTATCTATAAAGCCTACACTCGTCCAAAATTTGAATATACTTCATTTCTCCAGAGGATTTCTTTCAAAAATAAGCTAGAGCTCTCTCATGATACCAGAGTTCGTGATGAATCCAAGTAGACCTTTGAGTGAACTAGCAGATGTCTCTTCTGCTTCAAGGTAGAATTTATCTAAGTGACGTGTTCTGGTGATTAGACTCTTCGTCCACGTTACACATTCTGCAAGTGCTATCTCGACCTATTCCCAGAGTAATGAGATGTTTTTTGATTTGACAATGTCCAGTAAGGAATCCTGTGACTGTACGAATTTGACTTCTAGTGAGACCCAGCAGTTGTTTCGTTCCTGTGAAGGTAGCTGGTGTGTTACGTCGAGCTCTGGTTTTCACCCAGTTTTTAGTACAACATTTCGCAGTGCTGGTGGGTAGTCCACAGAATGGTCTTGGGATCATGAAGGTCGATGCAGACCCTTTTCTTACTAATATGTCTGCAATCTGTTTTCCCATATGTCCGCCGTGTCCTGGCACCCAAATGAGATGAGCTCTGTGGCTAATAACATGAGTACTTGAAGGCAGCTTGTAAGTGTGGTACTTGTGCAACCTTGACCCAATTATAGTCCTAAACTCGGCGACTGTACCTAGGTATCCGTCTACGAATGACCTCATCCATCTCCAAGTAAGTTTCCTTTATAAATTGTTTCTTCACTTTCCAAACAGGTCGGCACGTGTAACTGTATATTTGCATATTCATTTAAAAAAAAAAAGAGTAGTACATCTATTTTCCGGCATCGCAAGTTACAACCAAAGCCTCAAACCCTCCAGAAATGGAATGAAATCATCACAGGTCAAACAGGTTTATGCAGTTACACATATGCATGTGTGTATTTCTACAGCCAGTAGGGATGAAAAAGATTCTGGTTCTCCCGGCCAAGGCACCAGACTATGGTCTAATTAGAATTTCACAAGGAAAAGTGTCTTTTTTTTCGTTCAAAGTCATTTGAATATTCATTTGGAGCAGTTATGCGGAAGTGCAATTAAAATGGTGTGAAAAACATTCTCCATCTAGTTGCATTTTATAGGCCAATTAATGTGCGAGTTATCATTAAATTGAATAATTAATTTTGGAAATAATAGGTTTAAACGTGAGTCTCAATTGGCTTGTTTTTGCTCTATTAATCTGTCGCTCAGACAATCGTTTTATTGAGATTTATTAGGACTTTTAGTGATTCTTATGCAATTTATGGTCTAAACATTCATTAGCCGTTTTTATGGGATTAGGAAAAATATAATAACTTGTTTGGGAAGGTCAGCAAAAGAAATCATTAAAGTAGACCTGCACAGCTGGGTGAATTTAAACAGAGTGTATGTGGCAATCCGATAATGGGCTTGAGAGATCCATTAATCATTCGATACAGTGCGAACAATCCTGAGCTAAGGATTATTATTATTATTATTACTGTTGACACCTAAACAAGAGACCAAATTACCTTCATAACCAGCAAACGGAAATGGGCGTACCACAATATTGGAATAATTCAGTGGAGATCAGGGTGAACGTGGTAGCGTAACACTGCATTTGACGGTTGGGTCGAAAAAGCTGTATTTACCTCTTTCCTATCAAGAGTTAGTATATCATCCCATCTGACCTATTTTCAAACATTCGTAAGATAGACATCTGTAAGACATAAACCTACAGGGAAATGTTAGTTTCTTGAAAATATTCGTCCCCGAAACTTTCTTCAACTTTAACATAACTTGGATTGAAATCCTTCAAAAAGTGGACCCACCTGTCCATCTGTCAATTCTTGTTTCTCCCTATGTAGATATGTACAATCGCTCAAGATGCAGGGATTTGGTCCATGGGTCACCATGCGGAACGAAATAGGACCTTGCATTGTAAGTTCGAAATGAGTAATATACGGTGACCAGATGGAAATGATACTTTTTCCGATTGTTATGTTTCAGCAGCTGTCAAAGGTATCAATGACATCTAGCTGTCAAAATATTTAGTTTTACTTGCCGAATATATGAAAATTATTGAAAAATATTAGGTCTGTTCGCGTACTCTCCCAAAACAACGAATTTTCACGAAAATTTACGAAAAGTCATCAAATCCTGTTCGAGTATGCAAAAGTTTCGTAAATTTTCGTAAAAGGGAGAGCAAAAAATGTTCCCATGCAGGAAATTTCTTTGCACTGATTTACGAAATCTGTCAAATCTGTCAGATATCTGTGAAAATTTTTTTGTTGTTTGTGTATTTGCGTAAATTTGCTTTTGGTGTCTAAAATGTGAGCGAATTTCGTAGCTTTCGCGTTCGTTTACTTATTTGCGATTTTACCACTCTCTGAGAGAATTTTACCCCCTTTTCTTGAAATCTCATAATCTACGAATTTTGGTACAGAAAGTACGCGAACAGACCTATCATCGACATTTCGGCTCAGTGGTGAGGTCGGTCGACGTCAAGGCTTCAATGTGCAGGCAATTTGTTGCACGGTGGAAAAATTTGAGCATAAGTACACTCTTTGGACCTTTAACCACCAATCAGACAGAGATTGGTGGGAAATGGAGAAAACATAGCCGCCGTATTAGCCAGTATCGAAGAAGTCCCAGAAATGTCGATTCGGCCTACATCCATATAAGAATGTGCAGACGCAAAAAATGAAGCTGGGCTCGCTAACTAGGAGCTGTAAATGTTGACCGATGACCCGGATTTTGGCCAAAAAATCATCTTATCAGACGAGGCCTAATTTTGTCTCAGCGGCTATGTTAACAAGTAGAATTACCATTACTGGAGCGAACACAATCCACAAGTGTTCGACCAAGCATGAATGCATTCACAAAGATTGGTGCGGTTTATGGCATGGCGACATCATTGGACCATATTTCGAAAGGTGGTATAGAGCAATGTTAATCGACTTTCTATGGCCAGAGCTCGACAACATCGATATATCCGAGGTGTAGTTCCAACAAAACGGCGCTACATGCCATACAAGGGACACAACGTTCAATCCACGCTAACAAGTCAACTACTTTGGGCTAGCTCAAGGCCAACATTCGAAGCGCTATTGCCGCGAAATTGAACAGACCTCTTGAAGCTAAAGCGGCTATTTGAATGACGTGCTATTCCATATGCGTGAATATGCCTTCAAAATAAAGTCAGAATTGATTTTGTATCTCACACCGTTATTGCCTACTTTTAATTTGTTTTCTTATCATTCTTATGTGGTCAACCTGTATTCAATTTTTAATTCACTATAAAGCGACCTGAATAGCTTCAATATTTGGTTCATATCAGCGCTACATCTGTCTAAATAGTTTTTCGTTCCCAATCGGTCTCTTACTTAACCAAATCCCATTTATTTCTTCTGAGACTGAAGGATCCTCTGGGTATGGTCGATCATTTATTACCGGATTTTTTTCATCAAAGTAACAGCGGTCTAGGGTCAGTCTTTATTGTAGTTGGGCATCTTTCTTGGAGTTGATCCTTCCTTATAATGAGCAGGGACTAGGGTTTCCAACAATGGAAGCATGCACCTCTGCCCCTGATTACTCATACTCAAGTTATTAGAGGTAAAGCTCAAACTAGACTTAGGGCGCTTCACTTATCTTGAAGAGATATCAATTACTGTTTTGGCAATTTATGTCCATTAAAGGTTGTTTCCAAGATATTCATAAGGCTTGACAAAAGAAGTTACCTGGTTTAGCCAGAAAATTATCAAAGTACCGATTGTAAAAATTTAGATCACAACTTTAACGCATTTCCTTTCAGTTTTATGTTTCCCTTAAAACACTGACCTACTAAGCCTTATCGGAATCCTAAGTATGTCAGGGTCTTCCCTACAGTATCTATCGCACGACATTTTCCACTCACAGGTTTCCAACTTTCTCCCCTAAAACACCAAACGAAACCAAACGCTTTTCCAAATCCATCCCAAACTCATCAGCGATAGAACATTCAAACCTAGAACCACAACCCAACCGGAGCAGAGTACTCCAGAGCACCAACTCACCTGTGTAAGTGCCCTGCTCACCAGAATACTAATGACGTACAGCCGTCAAACTTACACACTTCCACTAGCCTTACCTAATAGTATACCGGACAGCCATAAAAATTTATAACTGTAATCCATTTTCGTCCACAGACTTCAAACTGACAGAGGAGACCAATAACTGTTATGTTTCCATTGAAAAATTTTATTTGTACTCGTATTGATTCTATAGACGTTTGCAAATGAGTGCCATGTCCAGTGCCAATACGGGGGCAGCAGCAGCGATTACCAACAGCAGACGTTCTCCGATCTGGAAAAAAAGAAAGAAATAAAATAATTAATTTATTTATTTGTATTACTATGCCATGGTGTCAGCATTGACACGGACGCCACAAGTGAGAAAAATGATTTCACTTTCGAAGCGACTCGATTTATCCGATCGAGCATTTCAATTAGCTGATTGCAATCAGGAACAGTACAACACCCACCTACTCGGAGAGAAGTGAGTCAAGCGCGGCGCACAGATCGCAGATAACTTACGCAAAATGTCATTCTTGCGATACATTCTCTTCCCACTGTCACCGAGAGAACACGAATTACTTATGCAAGGTTGATGAAATCTTGGAAATGCGCGCGAATACGAAATGGGGAAGTGTTCACCGGAGTGTGTGACACCCACAAATTCATTAAAAGAGTTACTGACTTCACCGCGGGTGAAAGACAGGAACTGCTTATGCCACAGATACTTATGGAACTTGCGTAATATTCGCTGCGAATGTGTTGGAACTTTGTTGAGTAAGATTTTCAGAATCAGAAAGAACTGGTGGGAACCTGTATAACTAATCCTGTCCTTGATTTACTTTCACCAAGTTATTGGGTCGCGACTACCTAAACCCAGCAGATTGACTTACACGACCAAAAGTCGGAATTTTTATTCCTTACGCCATTTTTAGACAGTGCACGGCATACCCACATTTCAGAGGTACTGTCACCTAGAATATACTTCCAAGTGGAAGCTCTCAATATCAATAAATTCAATAGAACATTCAGCAAACATCAGGAAGCATTTTCGGGTTTAAGAGTTAATCCTCACCCGATTTGAGAGGAAAGTGCATAACAAAGATACATACAAACAATTAGCCTTGTTTGATCGTGCCGCTCGAAGAAATAAATAGAACTTTAATCATTAGCAGGATTTAAGAAAGAAGGAACACGTTACAGAGCTTAGAATCATACTGATAGAGGAGGAATTAACTAACAACGCATAACCTTAGCCTAAAGAATACATCGCCAAGGATTTGAATAGGAATGGAGGTTTAGGTATCTCTCTTTTGTTTCTGCCAACTTCTGGAGACATCGAATATCAAAACGCAAGAGGAGCAATCTCTTGACTTAAATTAGAACATCGGGGAAGAAAATATTTCGCTTTCAAAACTAGGCAGTAGAATAATGAGGTAGAACTTTATTACCAAAACTATTCCTTATTTAAAGGAAGCGATCCTCCCTTCACTAAAACGTACAGTTTTGCTATGACGCGGTATCCTATTGGGCTCGGTGGTATTTAATTTGAAGATGAAGTGGAGGCCAAACATTAATGAAAGTACGAAACTACTATTGACTTCCATACATGTTCTAGAATGCTTAGAAGAACCTGTAGACAAAATCCCAAAATTATCCTTCCAATGCATATGGCTATAGTAAGACCTATACTGTCTTATGATTGTCTTGTATGTTGGGCGTCCGCTAGCAATATAAAGGCTCTCAGGAAGACCCCAGATTACGTAACAATCTACTTAGTTTACAAAAGATCCACCACAAGGACATTTCCTAATAGAGAACAAAAACGTTCAGTCAATCAGGCTCAGATATCTTTTCTGATCCTCTGGGCATATTCAATTTAGTTAATCTTGGGAAACATAGTAGTGTTTTTCAGGATAAGATGAGCTTTCGATGAAGGCAATTCTAGAAGGCAGATTAGAAGGTATCAAAATTCAAGCTTGGGCAGTACTGCAGAAAGGGCTGAAGATTCTTGGAATACATCACAAGGTTTTGCTCAACTGTGTTCATGGTGATAGACCAAGTAATGAAAAGGACGACGAATCAGCCCGAATCGACACTTGTTAAATACGCCGCCTTGCACATTAAAGCTCGAAGTAGGGATTAAGACACTAATGGAAGCAAAGAACAAAATGGTCCTCGCTAGTGACTTTTGAAAACACAAGAATATGGTTTTGTTTTGACAAGAGAAGGGTAAGAAGGAAAGGATAGAAAATCCCTCTTTGCTCTGAAAATGGTCAATAGGTGTCACCCACATCAGGTTTACATTTCCTGAGAGGCACGTGTTCCAAGACCTATAAGAAGATTCAGTAGACCCGTTAACGACAACTTGAAGATCAAAGCAACTGGATAGTTCGGAAGTTCATAACATTAAGATCACTTAGGTGTTTCTAGTGAGACCATCTAAAAAGTGGATTTTAACTATCAACTTCTAACCGCATTTGACTGATTTAGCATGGTGCGATTTTAGCCTTTTCGGACAAATTTATTGCCGATGTAAGAAAAGCGCTTTGTGGACGTAGAAACCATCCAAAAGGCTTGTACCGACATCATTAAAGACATCACGGCTAACAATCTAAAACACTCATTCAACGTGCTCTTGGACCATGCAAATCTTATGACTGTTTTAGGATTATAGGTTCGAGTATAGGAAGGTAGAATCTACTGTCAGACTGCCACAGAAGACCTGCAATATATCTTCAAAAGCGCAATCCCAAATAAATCAAAATCACATAAACACAAATATCTGGAAAGCATATTCCCGTCAAAGAGCATACTACCTTCCATTCTCGGTCATGACACAAAGCGGGCCACCCACGCTAAACTTGAAATGCTTATAGGCGCCTGCCTGGCAGTTTCTTGGCGGAGCGACGAAATCACGTGAGCGGTTAAGCCATGCGAAGAAAAGGGTAAAACTCTTTTAGCAAGCGAAGCTAGCCACCCAACCCAAACTTGAAATACGTCACTCTTGCTTATAGTCGCCAGCCTGGCCGTTGTTGACATACCCTTGGCGGAGCGACGAAATCACGTGAGTAGCTAAGTCCTGCGAAGGAAATGGTGAAATCCGGTTGGCGAACGAAGCGACCTTCTTCAGCCTTGAACTGAACCAATATTTTTCACATTGATATTAGCTTTACAAAACTTTGGGGCTTATGTGTGTCCAGATGGGGATCTAAGCAATTTCAATAAGATTAGCACTTTGAGGATAATCAAAGGAGACATTTGCTGGTGTCATTCCCATGAGAAAACCTCAAAATAATCATAAAAAAGATACAACCGACCAAGAAAGAAAGAAAAAAAAAACTACCACAACCACTCCATCAAACAATCTGTCTAGATTTTCAAAATCTTCTCACCATAAATCAACTTCAGCGAATACCCCTTCGTCATTCTTTCAGAAATGCGAAAATTGCTGTAGTTGCCCGTCTCAGCGAGCGGTCTTCCAATTGCCCAACATTATTCAACAACCTAATCTTTATGTAACCGCAATTTTATTGGCCACCACCACCTCCACCTACATAATTGTAATCGCTTTGCAATGCATTGTGTTAGCGCACGCTACCATCATTGCATCACTCCCCTTCCCAACTCTAATTAATTACTCAATTTTCACCATCGAAAAAGAGGTGCAAAACAAACAGACCCCTCCTCTTGGGCCACATCGGTGGAGTCCATTCAAAAATAAACAAAATATCAATAAAACCCAAAAACTGTATCAAGCACGTATAAAAATAATTAACAACAACAATACGAACAAAAAAAAAATACAGTTCAGCTAATTAATGCGATTAAGTAAAGGTACGTATAACAACTGAGGGCCGCTTGCTTTGGCCCCTTGCTCCCTCCCATCCAGTAAGACAAAGCAAGTCACCTTGAGGAATCAATTAAACTGTGGAGGTTATCTTGGGCCACAGCAGCGACCCAAAACCATGTAACCAACACACGAACCCAAGGGTTATTGTTGGACCAAAACCGGTGCACTTTCACAAATACGGCGAAACACCAAAACAAGAACGAGTGCAACAACATCCCATCTCAAGGAAATGGCCCACTTGAACATTTTGTTTTTTTGCTCTTCGCTGGTCTGTAACCTATCGATAGCCACTAACAGTGGAGCTATGAATATTCATCAGACATCAACTTGGAGATGATCCCTTGGCATTTACTCATTGGCCCGTGTATCTTGGCACGGCCTGGGGCTACGGCAAACAGCAGATCACCATCATCATGATCATCCAGTGGAGTGTTGCAAAAATCTTGATACTTCTAGCCGAAAGCGAGCGGAGCCCGACACACGGTCGGGGGGAATGATTTTCGTTTTCATTACAAAGGAATTTACGACATGCAATCGATGACGATTTTGTTGTTAAACGATCGTATAGTGTGTCTGGCAAGTTGGTTGGCAAACCTCTCCGATTAAGAAATGGAAAAGTTCAAAGTGGCAATATTTATATGATTTCCTATTTGGGCCCTCCTGGCCGGGTCTAGTGAAGTTACGAGATTGCCTCCATGAAGAGAAGTCATACAGATACACATGGTCTTTGCTTGGGAAAGTTTCGATGAATCTATTCATCAGTTCTTAATATGTGCAGGTTGCGCCATCTTTTATGTCGTTGTATAAACATTGAATATCTTTGACATTCATAAACCGATTGACTTGAACAGACATACTTTTAAAACGTCAGTTCAGTCAATTTTAATTTCCGAAATAGAGACACTGTATATTGAAAATAGTCAATCAGTTGCGTTAACTCAACGAGCATATCGTCGAAAATATCGGTGCCAACAAGCACCGTCTGACAACACTATTAGTCCTTTGATGTCGAATTTTGTTGAGCACGGGACAGTGGGGGATCATCGACATGTCGGTCATCGCCGCTTAAGATGTTCCAATGAACTGGTTGAAGCGGTAAGAGAGAGTGTTGCAGAGAACCATCTATCGTATAGGCATCGCGCTCAGCATTTTGGGGTCAGTAGAAGGATTTTGAAGGATGATTTGCTTTTCAAAGAATATCACCGACAGACCGTCCACGTTGCTTGGAATAGGGTCAAGCAATCGCTTGAATGGTTGACACTGAACCTGGAAGAAATGATTGATGACCGACGAGGGCCATTTCGCACTATATGGCGCGGTTAACAAGGAGAATCTACACGAGATCCATGAAACACCATTGCAAGACCAAAAAGTAGCCATTGGGGCCGGCATTTGCGCCAAAACTATCACTGGGCCATTTATTTTCGGAGAAGGCGAAACAGCCGATAGGAATCGACATCGGTGGATGTGGAAAGGACAGGACGGTTACTGCCTTCAACAAGACGGTGCGCCATGCCACACTCCCAATCAATCAATGCAGTTTCTGCAACGAAAATTCTCTGGACGTGTGCTGTCAAAAAGTGACGACATTGACTGACTCTGGACATCTGTTCATGGGGTTACTTGAAAAGCAAAGTGTACGCCAGCAAGCCTCATTCGTGCTGAAATCACCGCTATACCGCCCAAAATGCTCAAAAAAGTGTATTGGTGTGATTTATTCTAAGAGTCGTATCACCTCCCTAGCGAGGAAAGAGACGATCATATTTCCTTATGAAAAATATGGAAAATGCCACCTTAACCAGTTTAAAGCTTGGCATTCAAAGAGAATGTGTCATCTTCAGGGCAACCTACATATATTCTATCTCCGGGCACAGATTACATTTATTAAGGTGAAAGCTCACCAGGTTCCTTATTCAATCCTTGTCTAAGTTAAAGATTTCCTTCTAGACATAAGCTTGATAATTTGGATTGTCTTAACCCCTGGACATTATGCCAGTGTACCAGTCATACAACAGACCAATCCAGGTACCGAAAACATACCAGTCTTAAGTGGTTCAGTTCAAAATGTAGTAAATCAATCAATTCCACATCGTACACAGGAATTGAGAATCTCTCAGTTCACATTGTGGCTAAAAAAAAATTGAAAAATGATTGGACAACATGTTACGGTCCATAGAGTTCGCTACCGTGCCATATGGGAAGAATATATTTGGCTAGATTTTGGCATCAGTGATATATGGTTCCAACAAGATGGTGCCACATGTCACACAGCTGCTCAAGCAATTCGTCATATTGAAGGCGTAGAGTGGCCACCTCGCTCCTGCGATTTAATGTCTTGGAATTTATTTTCATGGGATTACATTATGTTTGGATGAATAGTGGGACATTGACTCCAAAAATACGATCTTCTTATGACCGAGATCCCAAAAGTATCCGACTTGACTTATAAATGGCGGCGGTTCTTTGAACAGATAGAATGACTATGGAACAGACTACCAACTTTATGAAGCTTTGCTGGCACTCAGTGAATTTGTGGACATGGAAAAAATTGGTCATCCTTACGTGATTCAAGGTTACTAACGTCATGGTTGGACTAGATTCTACTCTGAGGGAGCCTGCTCCCTCGTTTACAATATAAAATATTGGACGACAAATTTTAAACGAGGCCGTTTGAGTTGACAAGGCCGAGATCGCACTGGAGGACAGGAAATGACATTTCATAAAGTGTTGTATTTTGGACGTTGACTGCGATTTGGACATGAGAAAGGTGTATGCAAGATGAGGTTGCGATTACTCACAATGGAAAAAAAACAGCCTCCATAAAATTTTCTATCGAGTTTCGGTAGTTTCGCAGCTATAAAGTCGAGTTTTTGCGTTGATTTATAACAATGGATGAGACATGGATTCATTACTTCACAAACAAGACTGGAAAACGGTCAAAACAAAGGATTGGACAGGTAAGGTCATGGTGTCAGTTTTTCAAGATGTGCGTGGGATGATTTTCATAATTATCGTTATAATCTAATTATCGTTCTAATCGAGCATTATCGTCGAGTATCAAATTCGGCGAAAAAACAAAGTGATTCATCAAGACAATGCATCAGTTAACAAGTCCGTCATCGAGATGGCCAAAATCAATGAACTGAAGTTCGAATTGCTTCCTTATGCACACTATTTAACAGATGTTTCCATGCTTAAACTATTAAAACTAAGTTTGGGAACAATAAAGAATTTAACTATGCGGTTGATGGCTATTTTGAGAAGCTGAGCGATTCACACTATAAACAGAGTATCGATACTTCGGGGACTACCCGACAGAAGTGATATGATGATAACCACATTCACCGACGACACTGTATATTCCCACATTACTTTGGGTTTCAAATCCCTTAGTGCCCTTCAAGAGGCTCACCTTCATTACAGAAATGTGTGAAGCGTCTTAAAGATCCATTTAGGTATATATGTAGATGCACATTTATAGTGAACGTCTTCACAGCTTATCATAGCAAATGGAAAATTGAATAAACCACCTTAAGTCTGCTAGAGTCCAACCTATGCCAAGACTTGACCTTGGCGGTTATTCCCATATTATTTATGCTATTCCTTTGTTTGAGATTTCAAGCAGTAAAAGTAATTTCCCGACAATGTCATTACAGCAGATACACGATACATTTGTATATGCCGTCAGCATAACATGCAATAAATGTGAAAGCCAGACCGGTGCAATAAAACACCTTGATCCTGAGATAAATGACTCTTGACAAGAAAATCTTGTTATCCTCTCACTTTGAGAATTTTCCACTACACAGCATGTTCACCTCTCGTACAACAAGGAACTTAAACTCATTCGAGGTCATGCCGCGGACCAGCAACCTCGAACTCTCCTTTAAGCTCACAAGAACGGAGCCCCTAGACTCAGAAAAAGGTGGACAAAGAGAGGGAGGAGGGAAAGAATATAGCGGAATCAACCGAAACAAGTAATAAGCCTACAAGTAGATAATGGTTGGTCATTGTTGAAGTTTAAATCGTTGTGTCCATGGAATTGTGGTTTCTCTTTCATTTTTTATTGCATTCCACACCAACACCGCTTGCAGATAAAGAATTTCGATAGCAGAATGATTAAATAATGAAAAAAAAAAAAAAAACCAAAATGCTTCTCACAAACACACTCGATGTCTTTTTGCGAAAAAAAAAAAATAAATCTCTTGAACCCGAGGCTATAGTATTACTCAAGGATATAGCGCGTGTGCGCTACTACGCCTGAGTAGTTGAAAAGTTGCGATACCAATACCAATACCGACTGGCTGGGCTGAGTTACCAACCCATAAGTCATGGTTGCAGCATCACTAATTTCAGTTAACCCAAAAACGGGACGGGGGGGCGGAGGGGTTACCGACAAAACACTCGGAGGTGTCTTATTTCAACAGAAATCCGTCAAAAGATGATGATGTGCACAACTACCGGCAACAACAGCCAAACTGACGACTGCCAAGTGGAGGTGGAGGTGGAGGTGGAGGAGGAACGATAGGTTTCACATTTGACTAGGAGACCTTAATTAGTTCCAAACGTGTGGTAATTACCAAAACCATAATGCAATAATGCGGAACTTTAATTAAAATATAAATGTGCACAGCACTCAACAATGAATGATAAATTCAGGAAAGAGATTCAGTCGGTATTATCGGCATTGTCGTCGGTAGTGTTGGTGGTGTTTGGTGGTGCGTCTATGTGTGACCTTTCCATGTCGTGAATATTGGTACCTACCTTCGGTCTCATAAATCATTTTCTTCACTTGGAGATCGCATAATGTACCACATATTCCATGGTGATGGTGTGGTGACGGCAGAAAAATCGCAGCAATGATACAACAATTAAGAAAGATGAAGAAGAAGAAAAAAAAATTTAAAAGAAAAATTACATAACGCGCATCTCGGCACCGCCGGTGGAGTCACGGATTAGTTTAGAGGTGGTGTTTGTACACAGTATGGCTTGCAGAAGAGATTCTTCCAAAAATGTTTTCATGGCCTATGAGAGCCAATTAAGGTTGTTTTTTGAACCTCTTCCGATATACGAATGCAACTGACCGTAAACAGAGGAATGGTACAGTTCGAAGGAATTCTTAAAATTTATAGGTCAACCAAATGTCCCGATGAACATAGGGTGTTGTACTGAATTTTTCGAATTCAGGATTGCATTTCTCCATAATGAGCTGATGTAGCAAGTCATCAGAGATAAGGTACAACTAAGGATCGCAAGTGCCGTCTCACGACCATCGATTCTCCTTGCATTCAGGACAAAATATTCCACGAAAATTCTGTTTCTCAATAGGTTTCAATATCTGCTCTGCTTTCGTGATTATCGTCCATAAAAGTTGTAAAGGATTGCAATCTGTTGGGCTTGCATTCCTTTATATTTCATTCAGTTGATTTCAATTTGAAACTTCAACTTTAGTAAAGTGTCGCAAATAAGTCTCAAAGACTTTAATAAAATTCAGTGAAGTCACAAAGACTTCAATGTGACTTCAATGAACTGCGTGCATTAAAAAAGATTTTCATTCAAAAGATTTCAAATTTCTGATTGGTTCAAATAATTTCTCCAATCAAACATCTCAAAATGAGTGGTGATTTAGTTTTTGAAGTTAAAATCTCAAAGTGGAATCATGAATTCAGAAAGAAGATTTATTAATTATTTTGAATTGCATATTCAAACGATTTAATTCCTTTACGTCGCTATAGGAACAATATTATTATACATATATACATACGTATTTAGCAATTTTGAACTCATTTGTTAAGCAAATTGAAGTAGAAGCGGTTTCGTATGGTAAGACTTCATCAAATGTCTTCGTACTCTCTTTGTGGTTCTGGCATATATTCAGAGGTAGGTAAACTTTAGGGTTTTCCTTTTGGCGGTACTTAAATTAGGTTTGGTTTAGGTTAAGTTTGGGTTTACATATCTTTTTTCCTTATCATTGTAACTACATATTTTGAAGACTGTGGTAAGGATTAAAATTTTGGTTTAAAGTGTATCAGCTTTATTTTATGGGCCCATGAGCCTTACAAGCAACCACTTACATACTTTTACATAAAACCGAAAAGTTTGAATATCTTTGAACTCAAGTTAACCAGTTAGTTGGTAAACGTTGAACAATATAGGATTTGACAGTTTTCTGGTCAACAAGTTTGATTATGTTTCGATGTATGAAACTATTGATTGTAAACAATACTTAATCTATGAATATGCCTACTTATTGTACAGTGTCTGATGACAGAGTTAGTTATCCAACTTTACGATCAGACTTGACAAAAGGCTCACAGACTTTAAGATTAATAGCAAAGTAGAAATCTAGTTCGGCGAAGACACCCATAGCGATTTGATCCTTACTTTTGGACCTACCCTTAAAGTTTGACTATACTTCATTATATGTACTCAGTATGCCAGTGATGCTGCAAGCTACAAGCTACTCATTGAGTTGTTTCCAGTACATTTACATTTGAATATTTCTCCAGATCGGTGAGCATAACTGGTGCCTTATTTGTAGGCCACAGTTTCAACATACCGCTTTTTACAAGTATAGAGAATCCTGCATATCCTGAATAGGCATATCCTGTGCCATTTAAGTAAGTACTTGGCGCAACAGGTCGATGGGACCCAGAGCCTAGCTTCTCACAACTATTCGTGTTGTGCATGTTATATTCTTTACACGAAAGGAAGGGGCCTACTGTTTAATGCCGTGTCCGAAGGGTAGTTCGGTATTTGAGAAGCTTTTTCAGGACAGTTGTACTCTCGGATGTTTGTCATACGCTCGCGAGAGGTGGGGCCGTGAAAAACTTTTTAGGTGTTCCGAGTGGAATTCGATCCTCGAACCCCTTGCTTCATAGTCCAACGCACTAACCACTGAGCCACGGCGCCCACTATTGCCATTTAGTTGGTACTATTGTAGATAATTTTTGTCTATATATTGAGGGTATAGTAAGCTACTACTAGAAAGGCACTTACAAGGGGTTCCACAATTAGGGGATGTGGGCAACCTGCAATGTATGAGATTCGGCACCGCCCTGCGAGACATCTATAGAGTTCCTCCTTTTGTACTAACAATCTCACCTGACATCTTGCTACAATTTATAAAGTCAGCGTTCATAGAGACGAGCTTTAAAAACACATAATACCTTCGATATGAAAACAGGTTTGTAATGAGAGCTGCTGCTTTAAAAAATCTGTACAATTACTTGGTGTACAGCAAGCAACACATATGTATCCAAATTGTATTGTACATAGAGAACTTCAATACCGAAAAAAGTGGGCGTGGCAGTTCCAAAAGTTAGTGCGCTACTTTACTTTGAATTGTAGACATATGTACAGAGGCTCCTCTGGTTTAGAGCCGTTGATTAGGTATTTAGCATAAGACGTTGGTAACGTTTGTACTAAATACTCCGTCGCCAATCGGTAGCCAATGATCGATGTCATCAGTTTGACCAATGCAACACCGCTAGGGTGGTCTGCGTGACCTTAAACAGAAGGAAGGAATATCTGCGGAACTGGCCACTGTGCTATAAGAAGATATGCTATGCACATGTCCTGCACTTGGCAACATCAAGAAGGCTACACTAAGTAAATACCTTTTCGACGATCTTAACCATCTGGGCACCGCCAACATGGCTAAGATTAGCTCCTTAATACAAAGGAGCGGGTGGTTCTCAGAGTAAGAGGGTGATTCACCCACCTTACACAACAGCAGTACAATGGATCTTCTCTGGTCTACATGCATCCTCACCTAGGACCGGTCTAAACCAACTAACCAACCAACAATGTACATATTACAGTACTTCAGCAAACTTTGATCCAAATTCGACTTAATCTCACCCAAAGTTCCACTGAACTTCCGCAAGCAGTGTTAGATGTAATAGTTTCCCCCACTGATCTGATCACACTTCCAACTGATTCGATCAACTCATATCAATACCAGGCCATGGGTAATGATGATCCTACTCTCCACTTCCATTCCATTCATCGGCAAGTGGTATCAACGGAAAGCGCATTTGTGTCGATACCCCACCAGGAGGCACATACCACTTTGCCCAGAGTAATGCAATTGCGCAATCTAAAAATTTATTTCTATTATGAGCACAACCAGCTCCACTTGGCGTGATACCAATTTTTCCAGAGCTTTAGGCCAGATTTGGTAAGTCCAATGCTGTATGTAGTAGCTGGGTAAATATGAACGAAAGGTGCTCGCCGCAAAGCACTCTGTTAGAGAGGTAGTGGGCTTTACATTTTGCAAATTCTATAAATCAAGAGGAAGCGGCACAACGTAGTAGTAGACGACGGCTACGACTCCAACTTCGACTACGACGACACGAAGAAGAAGAAGAAGTAGTTGGAGATATTGTGCAACGGACGCATTTGGCTGTTAGATGGGGCCAGTGCTGTAGCCTTCTGTGGCACGAACGTGATTTTCTTTTTTTCTGTTTTGTTGTATTTTTCTGCGAATTAAGAGGTTTGACGATCATGTGAATGGAAAACTATTTGAAAAATTACGACTATGGTGGGAAAGATATGCCAATGTGATTTTAAAGAAAGGAAATTCCTTGGCAGCCACTGGTATTAAGCTGCCGAAAAATTAGAATAATGGATAGTTTGGAAGTATTGATTATAGGGGAGTGTTCTTAGAAGGTATACTGTGTTTACTATCCAACAAGTACATAAAGAACTTCCAGAACCGAAAGAGCATACGCACCTACAGTTAAAGCTATTTTGAGTGTCTCATCCCTAGTCTATCTTCAATATGATATTCGCAGTCATTCTTAAGTCCATTTAAGTGTATATATTCGTTGAATTCCAATAACTTATACTGGGATACTTCGAGCGTTGTTGAACACTACTCTTAGCCTAAATCACCGACTTGATAGCAGATTTGTAAAGAAATTTAATCATTCAAGAACTCATTTGATTTTTCTTTCAACATCTTTTAACTCATCAATTTTCTAAGAAATTTCAACTTCAATATGTGAACTTAGCATTCATTTTGAAGTCAGTGATCTAGCATTCATTTTAGTGAAGTCAAAAATTGCAGGCTACTGAATTCAATCTTTTGTGATTTCAGTGAAGTCATTGAAGTCTTTTTGAAGTCATCGCAGTTCTTTTGAAACTTTTTGCATCCATTTGAATTTAGTTAAAATTAAATACCAAAAAAAATTGTTAGAAACTTGATATGTATTGTGAAGCCTAAGCAGTGAAATAGCCTTGAAAGTAGTAGATGGTACTATCATGGAAACAAACAGTCCTCCAAAGATTCGTATGATTTTTATTTTAACTCATTATAATTGAATCCAAACAACTTCAAAATTACTGCACGAACTTTAAAATAACGTCAATGAATTCAAAATGTCTTTAATGATTTCGTGACTCATCAATTCACTGCAGTTAGAAAAGATTGCATTCAACTGAATTCAAACTTTGACTTCACTAATATGAATTCCCAATTAATGACTTCAATGAATGCAATCCAAAGTGATTACATTCTTTTACAATTCTGCTTGATATTGTGAACTTACTTTTGCTTTTTCTACACAAGATCTTAAAAAGACCAGAGTGACTGTCAATCAGGCTACTTATGGGTTCAAGGAGTAGATTTGGCTTGACAGACAAATAATAAAAATCTTCAGCTCACTGACTACGTCTAGGTACTATTATGACAATGGTGAAATTGAGAAAACTACGTAGAGGAAAGTTGTATAGATTTCGAAGAAGATCAAAGTCGGGCTCGACTAGGCTGTAACCTTTCACCAATATTGTTTTTATCAATACTGCTGATGGAATCAATCACATTGACTAAGCTGACTATGCATGCCTACTCTCTCACAGGATAATGGACCTTCATTACATGATAAGATAGCTTACACGCTGGGTTGAAAATTTATTCGACATAATCAAAAACGATCAGCCTGGGATTGAACTCATTAGCTTCTACCGGAACTTAATAGGATATACTTATCGGCAAAGGATATACTTATCGGCAAAGGAAAGTCTGCGTTTGAAATTCTAACCGCAATCTGGAAAAGTAATGCCATTAACTTAAACACCAAGCTACAACTGTTCTGCTGCAACTTTGACTCCACGTTACTATATGAATATGGTAAAAAGCTGCAAATGTTTTTTAATAGGTGCCTATGCCGTCTCTTAAGGAAAGTCATGTTAAACCCACGAACGGGCCATGAACCACAACTGTGCAACGACGACAAAACGAGACGATCCTAGATGTAAATGATGCAGAACAATAGAGAAGGAACGCCAACTGCGAAAGAGCTGCGCCGCATTGCCAGAAACTACCCACGATGGGCTTGTGGAGGTCCTAGGACCCATATGGGTTTTTAGCTGGTAAAAATTCTTAGCTAGCTCAATTTCGTTTTTAAAGATACTCGACAACCAGCGGGTTAACAAATGCTGACCGCTGTCTTGAACATCTATTGACGTTCGTTTAATTTCATGTCAAGGATTAGTTTCATGATGAGGATTTTTCGAATGGGTCTTGCACATGTGCTGGAACTCATTGCGTGGCCGAAAAATTGTGTGGCTTACATTGGTTTTTTTAAATGAGTTAAGATCACGAGAACCTACTAAGTTAACCCATTTTTGTCAAGGTAACAAGAATTTCGGAATTAAAAACGACGACGCACTAGTCCCGAAAAGAACATATATAATCCCATATACTTTAGAGGTTTCGGTACATACATATATGTAGATACTTCATTAGATACATATGTAAATACTCTTGTATTTTCAAAGATATTCTCCATTTAGACTGCGAAATCAAATAAAACTCTTCGCTTCAAATAAAAGTCTTAGAATCGGCAGTAATTCGATCCAAGATGGCAAAGCAATGCTGCGGATCTCTTAACGAGATCGCTGTCAGGTGCGACGTGCAGGGTTCCAGGCTATTCTAGGCAAACAATTGTTGGAACAATATCAGCACTTGTCTCTCTTCCAAACAAATTAAGCCAGAGATGAATTTCAGGAAAACTAGTAGACTTTTCTCTGTGCATAGGACAACCCTAGATAGATAGATGGTGTCCTCACGGGGCACTGTATGGTTGGCAGCAGGCTCGGTGCTCTACTCCTTTTTGTAGAATCTGTAGAAATGACACATTTCCTGTGAACTTGCTCTACCTAAATCTCAAGGATCTAGCTAGACTAGACTTAAACAGAATATAGGGCTTCGTCGCCGAATCAAACTGGTTTAATGCTTAAACGCCGAAACGTATATCTTCGGCATGGGTTTATACCGAAACCGGTTACCCTGCCTTTTTATCCCACGTGGAGAGTCTTCATGTAGGTCTTTGCTGCTGGTAATCCGGTTACTTTGATGGTATCTTAATGGACCCTCAACTGGTCTAGGTGCGTCCATACTATACAGGCACAACCACCCAACCCAACTCCCAACCAAAAGCACCATCTCCAGTTAAACACGGCTAACAGATCGTAAAGCACAGAAATATGTAACACCAACCCAAAGTAGATGTAAGTAAACACCGATTACTGATTAATCCGGCGAATGTTAACACCACCGCCCGCCATATAACCCGAATAGAAGGCACAAGTGTGTCTCGCCGCGGATTAATCCTGTCCGACAAGGTCCGTGATGCTATCGCCATCCAAATCGTAAATAAAAGTGAAAACAAGTACTGCGCCAACGCGCGACGACAAGCCTAATTCATGGCGATCACGCTCAATTTGGAGCGAATCCGCCAATTCACTAAATGACCAAACCCGCTCGCTCTGGCAACACGTAACGTTTAAGGAAATTAATTCGAGGGAATAATTGAATACGTTTTACAAGTTTATGATTTAATTAGACTCCAACGATTCGGAAAAAAAAAACAGCGACGTTCGTGAGCTGGAGCATTCAACTCTGGGATGTGTGTTATGGTTTCTCTATTCAGAGTCGAGGCGAGACGCGCTGCTTGTGTGGTTAATTCCAGTTGACAAATTCAGAAGCTATTTTCCTTGGAAGTCTCAAATAGAAGACTGAGAAACTGTATAGAGTTGTCAGGGCCGTTCTGGGGTGACGACGGTGTAAGTGAACGGCTCGAATCAACCGAATGCCATATATTCTGGTTCTGTGTCTTCGGGTAAAGAAAATACCTCAGTTGTGACAAATTAGGGCGGTTGCTGTGACAATGACATTTGTATGGTATCTTGTGATTGATTGCCCTTTCTTGCGTGCCGGATCTGTGCGATTCGATTCGAGAAGGCTTGGAGTATTGTGGGAAACCGATGAGCTTAGAATCGGAATTCCAAGTGTGGTCCAGAAGATTTCTAGGTCGGTTGTCAATTAAGGCAACTCTAATGGAAAACATGTGGATTGAATGACTCTTACACAAGCTTGTGTTTAGATGTCACGTGGCTGTTGAAGGTTGGGTTTTTATTACGGTCTAAGGCTTAGAAGTGTTAAGGTAACAATTCTTAAAGAAATATGGCAACACGTTTCAAAAAATTTACACAAATGATAGATGCGTTGTAAGAAACATGAATCCGACCTTAAGGGTACAGCTGGAGCTCCAATTTCAAGACTTCCTAGTGAAGAAAAGAATGGTGGTGTTCTGGAAATTTCTTATGGACTTTATTTTATTTATTTTTAGGTACAGTCCCAGACGAGTCACTTTAAACTTCCACATAGTTCGATGGGATCAATATTTGATGACCATTTCTCCCTACTAAACGGTGTGATACTGTGGCTTCTTCGGTCGGATTTTTTTGAATTCCTTTAAGTCTATTTTCTGTGATACTAGTATCACAAAAAGCTTCTTTAAACCATTTTTTCGGTTAGTTACGCAAAGATTTCATCCATAACCAAGATCAAAAAAGGCATTCTACTATGAGTGTTCTGTTTTTTTTTACATTTAGTCGCTCGTTTGATAGTTCTAGCTGAAGTATAATAGAATTAAGTTAAGACGCTCACGTTTAATTCCCTTTGTCTCTTATCCCCTCATTCTGACTAGAAGTAGTTCAAACTGACCGAAACCTTCCCAATTGTAGTCAAGAGCAAACTTAACACAGAAATAATAACTACCTATCCTTAAACAAAAATGGGTTGGCTGAGTCCGGAGTTAGAACTAAACTTGGTAAGGAAAACTTTTGGAGCATCAAACCTTACATATCTTCATTGACAGGTTTAACCATTACACTTTGTTTTTTGTGAATAAAAAGACATTAGAAGTACTGTGTGGAACTAGGTACTAGGTTCTGTCCTATGGATAACAAACATATACATACTGCACTCTGACAGAAAAATCCACTTCGGCTCATCAGCGTTGTCAAAACTGTCAGATGTCAGAACACAGCAGGCATATAGACAATGAAATGGCAGACATATTAGCGAAAAAGGATCTACACCGACCTACATGATGATTCTCAAACATCGATTGGAACCACAGTTCGGATATATCGATGTTGCCGAGCTCTGGCCACAAAAAGACTGTTAACATAGCTCTATACCTGATACAACTGGTATTTCGAAAGAAATAAGGTCCGATGAAGCCGCCATGCCATAAACCACACCAAACACTAAATTTGTCTGGATGCTTTGAACACTTTGCATTGTTTTCGCTCCATTAATAGCAATTCTTGTTGTTGACATAGCCGCTGAGCCAAGAATGTGCCTCGTCTGAGAAGATGATTTTTTGGTCAAAATCCGGATTTACGTATTTATAACTGAGTCGGAATTTGGACAGTATTTTTGTTTGATTTTTGCACGTTAGCCAACCGTAAAGCTATCCACAATGGAATGGCAAACCTTACTAAATATTTTGACAACTGGATGTCACTGGTCAGCTGCTTTGACAGTTGCTGAAACATAATAATTCGATCAAATAGGGCCATCTGTAGCCGAAGTTATACAGAATGTCTCATAGTGCCTAAGCAAGGTAACCACTTCCAATGAACAGAATATTTAACCGTGGCTTATAAACGCTCAACAATAGATTTGGAGGTCCCTCGGAGTTCTGGAAAACTTTCTAAATAACGTTTATAGATGTGGAATGCGGCATTACCTCTATACAGTGTTGTTCGCCCACTTTTCTGCGAACAAGAATAACTTTAGTATTCCACTGAATGTCGTGTCACAAGTTAAGATACAAGTCACAGATACAAGTACAGAAAAGTAGTAACTTGAACTAAAGTTAGATTTCTACGTCAAGGTAAGCAACGACCAATGCTGAATGAAAGGTGTTATGGAGCCGCCTCCAAATAGTGGTTTTATAGAAAGTAGACCAAATAATTAAATTTAGGAAATAGTTTACAATTGATTGTATTTTCTAAAGAACGTGTTAACGATATGCATCCATTCAAGTAGAATGACCGGTCGAGATTTGCGCCATCAGGGTCACTATCTCTCTATCCACTGTCTTCTAAGAATTGTTATTATTTTAGATTTGAATTATTTAGGGTTTGATTACAGGGATAGTGCATTGTACAAGGTGGTCCAAAATGTATCACTCTTCCTGAAGATGCTATAACTTTTGCAAATGGCGGCGACTGTCAGTTTTGCTTTAATAGTTGAAAAGTGCAGATGCAGAAAACACGTCGATAAGGCATGGATCTCAAGATCGCCAAATACTCTAACTGACTACTTTTTTACGGAATAATTCGTTGGTGATTTTGGCGCAACGTAAATGTCGGCCCAAACTTTCCTGACATCATACGCTAACACGTGACAGGAGAGCCGCCGCCAGTTTGAGGAGAATATCGTCGCTGTATTGCCAAAGTGGGACTGCAGGATATGTGGTTTCAACAGGACGGTGTAAATTCGCACACAGCTCATTTTGAAGGGTGGGATTCCAGGTCGCCTAATGTCTTATTTTGACGGTTTGTACTGGCTGGCGAGATCGGCCGATTTTCCCCTCCAGATTCCTTTTTTTGTGGTTTTTTGAAGTCACGGACCCACGAGAATTAGCCACTAACTCTAGAAGCTCTCAAAGAGAATAACCGACGAGAGTGCGAGAACTTATCATCCGAAGAGTAAGGATCCGAACATTATGGATCAATTTTGGATTCAAGTCACGTCTTATTGATCTAGTTTGAGCTTAAGATGTTAAAATGATTTAAGATCTTTTAAAATGCTGTAAGCTCAAGAAAATATTTAATTTAAATTGATTGTGAATCAAAATTAATTTTTCTATCCAACTGAATCAGAGCTGTAATGACTACGGTCGTGGTTAGTCAATTTTTTTGTTCGAAAGAGGGCTTTGCTACTGAACTGCAATTCTTGAACGTTTGTCGTTGTAACGCTTTGACCTGTCAGTCTTTAGGATTGTTGCACTCATTGCTTAGCTATAGACAGAATAAATTAATTGTTCAAATCGATGTTCATAAACAAATACAAATATTTGGCCCAACAGGTCCTGTTTAACGCTGTATCCGAAGGCCCATTTGTTATTTGAGAAGTTTTTTCACGACAGTTATACTCTCGGATGTTTGTCAGACGCTCACGAGAGGTGGGGTCGTGTTTTAGGTATTTTAACTGAGATTCAAACCTCGAACCCCTTGCTCCGTAGTCCAACACAATAACGACTTCGCTTCTCTAAAATTCAGGCAACAAAAATACTGGAAAGGACTATTCCGCCATCCGCGACGTGATTAACGGTTTGTTGTTGAAAATATGTACCTGAAATCAGGTCTCGGCGAGCATGAAGAATTCTCCCAACAGAAAAACAAAAACGATTTATTCAAACCGGCAATAAGGATACGTATTTCGTTTAAAGACTAAATGCTCTCTGATTCCGGCCACCACAACTGTGGTCTTTGGAGATGCAAACGTTTATCGTAGATCCAATATCTAAAGATGGTTGCTAGCGCACCACATGTGTGATCGAATCAGTTTCTTCAGCGTTCTCCAGCAGCTCCTTTCTTTGCAAAGGTATCGACAGACCCAGTTTGCCGTCAATAGAACTGAAGATGGTACAGTGACCGAACATTTCTTTAGCGAATATGTAAATAAAGTTTAGATATTTCTTCTATTCAAGTCTTGGCTTTAACCGAGATGTCTGACAAACCCTTTCGTATGGAATCTGACCGAATTGTGCCTCAGCTGGCTGGAGTTTCGACATAGGTATAGAAACCTAGACAATCGTTTTTTAATTGCTTGGTAAGTATAGACACTATTTTGCTAAATGAAGTACACTTTACCATCGGCCAGCTGTCAAGAGGCCATAGCCACATTATTGGATAATAGGGTAACATACCGTATTCCCCGTGTGCACTGTAACTTTCTTGTATGTCTCCCATTATAATTTTATGACGACATATTATATTTTCTTTAAACAGATAATTACGGAAAAATAGAAAGAAAAAAACGGAAGTTCCGATCAGTCGCACCACTAATTGGCGAGACAATACGGAAAAAAAAACTACAACCACACTTTATTATTACATGTTTTTCTCTTTCCATCTTTTTTTTAATAATTGTCTGCAGACAACAAAAATGACAGCATGAAGCGTCCACTTTATCAGTCAGCACTTGCGTTTTCATCCGGCCAATAAGTGAGTTCAACTTCAAGGAAGAGAACTCGTAACAAATCAAATCCAATTGATGGGCTAATAAAGTTGGGCTGAGAAGAAAGTTACCATCGCACTTGGCTCTTCGTTAGAAAACCACATTTACCACAAGAAGATACATACTATGTACAATGGCCTCCGAATGTGTATCACACGTTTCTCGGTGAAGGTGTATCCATATATACTATGTACATAGTCCGTGCTACAAATTTAAATTGCTGCTGCTGCACCGCCACACCAAAATCGAAAGTGCACGTCTCAGACTGGCCATTACCAAAAATCAAAACTCAAAATGCCAAAGAAAGTCATTTTCCTGTCATATAACAGCGAACACGGGGCTAAAAGAAGAAAAGCCTTCCCTAGTCACCTCGTGGCACACATATGCACTATCTATAGACAGAGCTTAGGATATATTTTGGTTTTATTATTTCACTTCAAGACCTCAACCGCACTTGGAATTCGAAATTGAATTAACGAGTTGGCATTTAATTTTATATCAAATCTATCGTTAACCTCCGCACATCGCTGCTGCTCGGAAGCAAGCGAAAAAAAAACCAAAAAACCACACTTTTCATGCAAAAAAGACCAAAAAATCAATTCATTCGGTTATTGTCTTGATACTCGTACTCAGCAAACAAAAAATAAAATCCGTCCAAACACGGTGAAAGACCATCGACAGCTTCGACTTATGAAAAATTCAAGTAGCTTAATTATGCTAATCTGCGCTATTTAACCGAATCAGAGTGAGTTTCTTGAGCAATCGATCGTAAAAACTACACAAACAGTGGCTAACAGCACGGTTGCTACGGCATTAAAATTAGTGGAAAAAAAGTCGTTTTTACTGGTCCTTTAGGCTAATGGATCAGTCAAGCTGATTTGTATCAAACTATCCATGGGAAAGGAAGTGCGTTAAGTGTCTAGACTGATGGATGATAAAGTGTTTGGTTGTGGCGCTTAGCCGCAGCAGGTGTACACCAAAAGCTGGGCGCACTAAACACCAAAGGAGTCGTAGTGTGTGTAAGCAGCTTGACGGTCTAGATTCTACTAACAAAGTGTGGTTTTTGGGCCACCATCTCGTAACAATCTGCGTATCTATTTACAATGACTAGGTCTAGCCCCTAGATTTGGTAGATGCGTGTACTGCAGCCAAGCCACACTTAGACTAAGATAGGGGGTGGTTTTATTGAAGAGTGTGCCCCCATATGCTCTTTATGTCAAAATTCCCGTTGGTGTAGGATCAAGAATTCACTATTAATCTGTCAAAGACATACTATTTTTCTTGGAGAAAACGTGTGCCTGTTCCGTAGGCAACGATGCCTTTATAGCAAAACTTAGATAATCAACGACAGGGCTATTATCAAACCAATGGTCACTTATTATTAAGGTTGTCCAGAACTCTGCGGCTTTGAAATTTAGTCAGTTTTGTTATCACAATGAAGACCCAGGATATTTCCTATTTAAGTTCAACTTCTTAAGATCGAAAATATCATTTTCAATACTTCTGCAGTTCTGAAGAACGTTCTAATAACCGCGGAAATGCCTGTAAAACTGAAGTACCATATGGACAATGGACCTAAATAATACAATGTATCCGCTTTTGTGAACCCAATGCATGACGGAGGTCTCCGATTAACACTACCACAAGAAGTTATCGATTTTGCTGACGGTGGGCGCCGTTGCTCAGTTGGTTTCAGGTTCGAATCCCAGTCGGAACACCTAAAAAGTTTTTCACGGCTCCCTTTCTCGCGAGCATCAACCACGACAAACATCCGAAAGTATAACTGTCATGAGATAGCTTCTCAAATAATAAATTGCCCTTCGGACACGGCACTAAAGAGTAGGCCCCTTTTATTCGTGCATAGAATACGAACTGTTATAAGAAGCTAGGCTCTGAGTCCCATCGACTTGATGCGCCAAATATCCACGGTGTACAATCCAAAATGAAGCGATCGTCAGAATAAAAAATTGACTAGAGTCTCCTGACCTAAAGCTAACTGACCAGAAGGCTAAGGCTGTCTTAATGACCAATAGTCGAAGTATCCAGCGCGTGGATTAGTTCGTAGGTAATTTTATTGAGGGTTAACGAATCGTACATGCTGGAAGCCCGGCTTTTGGTATCCTTGGAAGAATACCACATCCATAAGGGGATTAAATCTCTCCAAATATGTATGTATGTACTCGTACCTTTTTCGACGTCCAGACTGCTTTGGTGATCGGTTTAAGCTTGCATATGACTATCGTAATCTCCACGCCGAGCATTCATAAACAAGACTATTGTAGCGTGTATCCAAGAAAATTAAGATTTCGAACTTAGTAAGCCGTCTGTCTGGTGACAAGGCAACAAATCAGGTTATGGTCGATCAACTGCTCAGTAGTCCGACGCACTAACTATTCAGCCACGCCATCCCACATTTGCTGATCTTATGGACATAAATGTGCAGCAGGGTGTTTAGATAGTCGAAGAAGAACTTACTTAAGTCATTAATTTTCAAATGATTACTCTTCTCTCTGAGCGCCTTAAGGGTTCATTCGTACATCGGTCAATGCTTTCTAATCAGTTTAAACTTAATTTTTCACTTTCGAAGGACCCAATACCTGCCTCACTATCTACGTACTTGCTGCTGTACGAATGGATAACTCTATTGCACTTCAATTTACGAGAGACTTCAGTCCTCATCCCGGTTTATCCCGACTAGGATAAAACGTAACTGTTGGCAAGAGTAACTTCTAAGTGGTTAAGGGCTTTGTCGACATCGGATTAAGTATCGAGATTCGGCAATGTTTGACGCTAGAAAACCGCTACTTAACTTTGGGGACACAAATAGGTTCTAAACGCCTAACTCGGAAGACGTGCTATCATATGAAGTGTGATACAACCACGAACTCTATAAGCTGTACCAGGATGTGAATGTAGTACAAAAAGCAAAAACACGTCGACTTTACTGGCTCGGCCAAAGGAAATAATGCGGGAATGGAACAGAGGATCATAGATTTGAAAGAACAAGGTTCGTTTTAAGATTCAAGTTATTGCAGATACCAGAACTCTTGGTCTAGACACCTAGAAGCAGTGTGCCCAGGATCGAAGGTAGTTAATTAGCAGAGGCTCTTCATGAATCGGGAACTTGTTAAGTAAAGTACTTTTGGAAAAACAAAATCTCCTCGGGTTCCACTTAACAACTTCTCTCCGATTCGAGTCTGCACATAAATCAAAGGTCAATAATCATTTGATGTTAATGGCTAGACCTAGGTTCGCTAAAGAAAGTACAGCACACCACCTATTCGTTCTGACGCAGGCAGGTTTTATGGAAAATCTGTATGCCTTAGAACTCACAGACTACAACCTCCAGGAGCTTTTGAAAATGGTTAATTTCCTTCTGAAAGCGAACTACCTAACATAACCTAATCGAAGATCATCAAATATGTAAAAGATTTAAAAAATACTAAAACCTGGTTCACCACCTATTGAATAAAGTTTACTTGTTGTCGTGTCAACCAAGTTATATGAAACCCCACTCAAAGGTTGTTGGTTCTCAGTTCTAAACTTTGCCTCACTGTATCTGTATCCACACCTAAACTATTCCGACTTTGACAATAGAAAATTCATTAATAAATGAGTGCGTGGCTACTAAAAAATCATTGCCCTACGGCGGCGGCCATTCAGTTTACACTTGATAATGTCATCAAGATACGAAGGCCGAGGTGGCAGGGGCACATATGTTGGATTTCACGAAATTTTGTATTGTTATGACGATTTTGAATGCAAAATGCGACAGCGGCGGCGGAGTAGATTTCACTTTCTTTCAGACGACACGCCGATTATGACCATAAAAGATACAATTTTTTATTTTATGACCATCTTCCTTCTGTCTGACGCACGATGACCATAATATCTATAAAAGTTTCCACTGCTGATGATCGCTACTGGTCGATGGGTGAATGTGGTGGCTCACAAGCTTTGTAGGTGCATGGTGGTAGTCGGGGCGCGCAATTGGCCACATTTTCAAAATAAAACCTACTTACGGCCAGATGTATGTATCTATCACATGTTCGTACGTGTATATTGTTTGGTTTATTTACATATGTAAGCATGTGTTGTGCGGTGGTAACCGGCCTTATAGGAAATTGTAAATTCACTTTTTTTCCTCGGGATTTTTTGTGAGTTGCGAAACTTCCTCAACTTACGCGATCTTGAATTGGTATCTGGTCATCGTGGTGGTGGCTTGCGATTCAATAAACTGATATTATTTTTATTTTTTTTTGCTGCTTTTTACGATATACAGATCAAGCATATCTGGCTTTGTGTCAGACACACTGAGATCAAGATTGGTCGAGAGAGGGGGTCTGTGGTTGATTATCGCTATTACCCCTCGAGGCAATTGGCAAAAGTTGCAGTGCTACTGCATAGCCTCGTTGACTGTCGTGGAGTCAGTAGTCATCGTCGTCGTTGTAGTCGTTGTCGTTGTCGACGTCGACGTCGACGTCTTCGAAATGAGGTACAAGGGCACACCGGAGTTGTTTAGCAATGAAGTGCAAAAATAATAAGATAAATAAATACGCTGATGATGATGGCGATGATGATGATGCAAAGAAGATAAAAAAAAAACCAAAAACTGAAATCGGATAAATCCTGAGAAAATTCCACTTAACCATGGAGGAGATAACACTTTTTTTTTGCGAAACATGTTGAGTTGGATGCCTTCAGTAAATTGATTATCTGCAGAAGGGGATGGAGTATGCAGACAATAAAAACCGGATGTCAATAAAGTTGAAAAAATATACTTTTATGCTCTTATGCAACCGGTTTAGATTAACGGTGCTAAAACGTTTGTCAAATGCCATCCAAGTCATAATAACTTTACTGTCGTTAGGCTGTCTGATGTTGCCATGACGTCTGATGGAACTCATGACTGAAGAGAACGTTTTGGTGGGATTAGATGGATCTTCGAAACGAAAGACAGATTCGTAGATTAGGCCTAAATCCGACAATGATTGCGTGGTGTTTTCCATAGCAGATGATAGCCACTAAATCAGTAAAGATATACCGTGCTAGTTGGCTTAGCTGGTGCTCATCCTGTGCGTATGTCCTACCAGCTGGCATACACTTTTTCGATGCATCAAATCCAGTATGGCGAGAAATTTTCCGCTTGTGCAGTAATAAAACCTGACCAAGTTCAAAAGCCTAGCCAGCATCAATGAATAGAGTTTCAATATCTCCGAGGAGAGTATTGGGAAAACGGACAATGTAACTAATTGAGAAGGCCGCTGATGCAGTGTGGACGATACTTTCCACTTCCTGTGTCAATGACAATGAATGTTTTATCAGGTTTAGTGCGTTCCGCAAAGCAAAACAAAACCTGATCTCCAAACTGACGTTGCAGTCACCATGAGCTGGGTGAAGACTTGCATGAATCGTAGACATTGAGAAGTGGATTTTTGTCTGAGCCTAATGCCGACTTGAAATGATGGCTATCTGCATTCACCAGAAGTTGTAAAAAAAAGATTGATTTTGTAGGGCAGTCTTTAGAAATCCGCCATTAGAGCAAAAGCATTCTGCCAATCGTAATGATGGAACTGCACAGAATATAGTACAGAAGGCGACAAAGAAGGTTATGTTACGAGACCGACAAATATGATAGTGATGACATCCTCGAAGATACTGTGATAGGAGGTGGTTTGAGTAGATAGATAGGCTTAGGTTCATAAGTATGTGTGTACTTCTTCAAAACAAACATTTCGTTATATAGTTTTGGGTTCTGTATTCCCAGTTTCCACTAGACTGTTCCAGTCCCTGGTAAGGTGGTGTAATTTTTCCCTTTCGGGTACTAACAATAATAAATTGTCCTTCAAAAACGGTATTAAACAGTAGGGTCCTTCGATTCGTGTAAAGAATATAACAGGCACGTGAGAAGACGTTGTGAGAAGCTGGCCTGGTGTTTCATGAACCCGTATGAACTTGGCCTTAATTTGTTTGAACGTTTGTAGATTTATCTGGTAATAAGCTTGTCTATCCATCGCCCATTGTGTTGTTTTGTAGTGGACACTGATGAATGGTACACCCAGATAGGGTTCAGGATCAAAGATAAATAGTTAACCACTACGCATTCATAACCAGAATTATAGGTTATGATAACTGTGTTCATTGACGCCAGATACTAAGGGAGATAGAGACAAGGTGAAATCATAACATGTTCCCTTTTTTAAGGAAGCGAAGTGGAGAACGAATTAGAAAAAAGAGGTCAAATCTGATAATGGTAGTCGCCTTCGTGAGGCTAAGTAATAAAAGGTATACCACACTCTTTTCATGTCGTGTCATCTGGGACAAAACACGGCAAAACGAAAACCAAACAATTTTTTGCGCTTAATAAAAGGAACTAAACACTCCTCGCTGGAATTATTATCGGCCACTATATTTTGGCTAATATCACATTGGGGGACTTGTCATGGAAACATCGTAAACCATCCTAAAATCTATAGCAATTTTGGGTTAGTTCAGAGAACTCACTTAGTTATACCAAAGCCAAGTTTGTGGTGAGTTGAGTGTTAGCTTCTAATGAAAGATTTCCTTATATCTTATTCAGAATCATCTGATGGAAGTTTGTTCCTCTTTAAATGAGAGTACAACCTCATAAAATGAAACTGATTCTGTTGTCTTCAAAAACGTAGAACTTGCTACAAGAGAAAAATGGCACAAGTAAAACGTTCATATGCGAACCAAACTGTTGAAGTATTAGAACTCTTAGCTCCTTGGAAAAAGTCAGGGCTTGCAACTCTAGAAAATCGTCTAGAAAATCGAAATTTTTTCTTAAGAAAAAATAAAGTGCACGACTGGGTCGTACGTATTTGCACGTTAATGATATAAGTTCAGAATTTTATAAACATTAAAATTAAAGTCTTAGTCTTCATTAACATGAGGCCTAATAAAGTTGGCGTGGCATTCTGCAATTTGATGGTAATATATTGACATATTGACCATATACGGTGAACAAAAAGACCTTTATATTTTGTCTTTATAATTTCTTTTGATTTCTAGTCAAAATTTCGAGGAAAGTAAATTTTCTGTTAAAGTGAACGCTCTTGTTACGTGTTGCTTTGCAAGCTAGCTAGCTGAGATATAGGCAATTTTCAAAAGTACCTCTATACGTTTTTTTACAGAACAAAGTGGTACGCTAACCAAAGTATGAAATTTATCCAAAATCGTTAGAGCCGCTTTCGAGAAAATCCAAAAATCCGTCTCGTTGGAAACACACCTCAGATATGTCGATGTTGTCTAGCTCTGGCCACAGAAAGTCGGTTAATTTTGCTCTATACCTAAGACTATTCCTTAGTGTATTTCGTGTCTCCTTCCTCAATTCGAAAAACAAAAATGGGCCTCGTCCGACAAGACGATTTTTTGGTCAAAATTCGGATCCCTGCTCAACATTTTCAGCACCCAGTTAGCGAACTTACGGCGTTGTCTATGATCGTACGGTTTCAATTGTTAGGTTAGCACAGTTTTAAATGGATGTAGGCCCAAATCCAACCGCAAAATAAGGCAGGTTGATTCTTTGGCGATTGCCAATTCAGCTGATCCGAGCCGAATCGACATTTTTTGGGCTTTTTTCGATACTGGTCGCTACGGCGATTATGTTTTCTTTATTTTACACCAAAATCTATTTGGCTGCTGGCTTAAGGTCAAAATGAGTGTACTCGTGCTAAAGCTTTTCCACGGTGCCACGAATTGCCTGCACACCGAAACCAAGATGACGACCGATCTGGCGACGAAATTCACGTTGCGTATTTACAACTGAACCGATAGCATTTTTTAATGATTTCCTGACGTGCGACAAATGAGAAACGAAGCACGGTGGAATGGTAAACATTACTGAATATTTTGACAGTTGGATGTCATTGGTAGCTTTGGCAGCTGTTGAAAAATGACAAATGGAGAGCGTATCATTGCTATCTGGTCACCCTAGTAAATAGTTAACCGCATGCTCAGTAAATAAGAAGTGAAATGAACTAGTCTCTCTTAACAGCCTGAGCGCAAATAAGGGTCGTTATTTTCTCCTAGAACTCACGCTGAATAGAGTCAATTAATGAGAAAGACATCTGCAAAAAGATAACTCGAACCACAGGTCCAAACCAGTGTGAGGTACATCAAACTCAACCACCAAACTATGTGAGGGAAATGTTCGTTAGTACGATCAAATCAGAGTCTGAGTATTCTGGCTTCACTGAGTTTAATATTTGTATCTAAGAGAAAAACTATCGTTTCGTTCTTAGGTTCTAATCAGAGTCAGTCTCTCGTAACTTTTTAAGATCGGTTCGCACTACTCCAGATTCAAATCTTGAGCGCATTCTATACAAAACGTTCTGATTCAGAAAATAGAATGGAAGGGGTTTGCATAAAACTGAAAACTCCAGAGAGATGGTAGAATCCATCATTTGCCTGTGTTAAGTAGATTTTAAATCACATGGATACGCAGAACGTATGGAGAAAAAATTCCAAAACTTTTGGCAGAAGCTAAGCTAAATTATCTTATTTTAAGTACCGAAGTTGGTAATAGAATCTGGGAAATCGGCACCAATTATATGGTCAATGTATCTTGTGTTAACTCCATCGACTCTGAGTCTTGCTATTTTATTTAAAGGAAACCCCAATCCAAGAAGTACTCAGACTTTGATTCTGTTCATTCTACTCTCGGACAGATTTCCATTTTTTGTTCGAGAATCTTTGATTTTATTCGTTTCTCTGATATGGTTTGAAGGCTGGGTTTCATTATCCCCGCACGAGCTTCCACGCTTTATCTGCTACACATTTCCCATCTTGCGTCCCAGTCTTGCTATCCGAAAATGAAAGGGTAGCACCTCACCAACTATTCCATCATTTTAATGTCTTGCAGTGCCTGCCCATAACCCCTTGTACCAATCCCGTCATTGATTTACTTTACATAAACATCTCTAATTGTAGGAAATTACATATCTCCATGAATTGGTTTCACAAGAAATGTAAACTGCAGTTATTTTGTTCAGATAGTACAACTCTTTAAGACAAACAGATACTAAATATATTCCTAATCAATATGTGCATATGTACATATGTACATATGTGCACCCAACAACCATAAACTCTTCCATAAACCGAACAATAAATATATTCAAACAATTAAAAACCACAGTCAACGAAGAAGTAGAGACACAATAAAACTAATAAAACAAAAGTATAGGTACAAGGTCACAGCAGATATTTCATCAAATGCATGGAATTAGCACAATTGCGCACGTTTAACCCGATAAAGAGCTGCAAAATCAGGAGAAGCGTTCAACTTATACAAATAGCGCATACAACGAATGAATTCCATTCGGATACGAGTACGAGGAGTACTAGACCAGACTAGACAAGTATACGTCGTCGGTCGTCCAACACACAATGATGAAGATGAAGTAAATTATAATCGATGGACGTTGCTGTAGATACTTTGAAATGGCATCGGATTCTCATGGTGGCACCAACAATATCCTCAATCAAAATTAGCGCCTATAAAACATGTCTGGCGTGCGGTCATTAAATTATTGCCGCTCAACTGATGGGGAATAACCTCTCTGCAACAATTTACGATGACATTTCGCATTGCAGGCGCGCATTCCACAGGTAACTCTACACGGAATGCCTGTCTGTCGGTTTTCTCTATATTCTACGGTTATTTATTAATTCGATGGGAATCTAGAGAAGAAGGAAAAAAAAAACAAATTGAATAAACACAATCCCCCTGTGCATAATGACAGCCTGCAGATACATGTATCTCTGCACATAGTTGATGACGACAGCGTAATGTAATTAAGCTCCAACGTGCCTCCCGGGTGAAATCTCCCAAGAATGCACATATAGACACACTTGTCTCTGCAGTTACCACAACCATCAGTAGTTGTGCAAAGTATCTTCAGATGTGTCAAACTGTGTGTCTCTCTGTACGAGTATCTATGGGATAATAATCATATGCAAGTCGTTGCATGGTTACCACCAGGATGGAATATATCTGAGTCGATGCGCGGAGTCGGTGCGGATATTAAGTAAGGCATTCCAATGAAAATGCAAGTGAATCGGTTGTGTAATTAATTCTCCCTCCCCATATTGAAATATGAACTTGAAGATACATTGCAACTTATTGCTTAATCTCCAGAATGTATACCTACTCGGTATCTATGCAAATACAACAGAAAAAAAATAGACAAAAATGGTTATAGTCGATTTGTTACACACCTTAATGCATGAATGGTTATTCCGAACGTAAATCTCCTTGAGACCAGCTACTAACAACAGTAAAGGCTAACAACGCCAGCAACAAGAACCTCTCGACTGTAGTACTGTAACTGCTAAATGCAATTTTTTTCTTTTTTTTTTTTGTATTTTTTCGATTGAGATACTTTTACTTTCGGTTGTATCTATTTATATTTATATTTCACACACTTCTCTGTAACAGATGAACACTTGTTGGGGATTTTCTTCTTTTTTTTTCTTTTTTCTTTTTATTTTCTTTTATATTTCTTACTAATTAAAGCAAATAAACAAAACAAATAAAACAAAAAAAAAAAAAACAAAAATTCCTTCCAGATGTGTTTGAGTGGCAAAATTTAAACAAGCACTGGTGTCAAATAAATTTATATTTTGTCTGCTCTCGGTGAACACGCAAAACCGAACTTTGAATGCAAATTTGTTTTGAGAATTCGAGAATTTCGAAGCGAAAATATGATAATTTATTTGTTGATCGTTAAAACACCGTTAAAGACAACGACACACAGATACGGGGTACATGTGGAATATCGAGGAGCAGAATGAACAATTGCACAACATTCAAGAGTAGATTAACGTTCGACTCTAGCAGCGGTCCGTGTTCATTTGAAATTCGTTTGAAATTATCGACTGGTGGACGGTGAGTTTATCGTTTCGATTTTATATATGAACCCCACCATCGGACGGAATCGGAATCGAAATGGGGGATATGGGAAAATGTTGTTACTGTTGTGCTCACCGCAGAACAAGACAAAAGATACACACTGGCGGCGGCGGCGGTGTGTTGCGCTCAGGTGGAAAAACTTCATGCAATGTGGTTGGACTTGATGATGATGATGATGGTGGTGGTGGTGGTGGTGGTAGTGCTGTTGAAGAGTTAAGCTTCAACCATCTGCAAGTGGCGTTCGCTTTCGTGTTCGCGTTCGTGTTCGTGTTCGTGTTGGTTGGTTGGAGTTGCAATTTGCGAAATGCACTCTCAGATAGTTCGAGGTTGAATTCGATTTTGGGAGAATTGAGATGCAAAGTTTTTGCCAGAGAGTGAGAGTTGTATGCTGTGGAAGAGAGCCATGGAAATTGAGAGATTTGCGGTCGAACAGTGTGACCATTGCAAGAGGTTTATGGTTTACCAATAAGAAAGGAATCCAATGTAATACTAATTAAGTGATATTTTTGGGTTATTGTGAATAAACTAGTTTCTCCCGAAATTTCAGTGTAATTTCGGACATAAACAATTCACCTGGAGTTACATTCAAAGAGTTCTAGCGTATTCTAAAGCAATATGACGGCCGCTAGAAACTCAAATACTCCGATTCCTCCTCCTATTCCTTACAATGTAACTATTAGTAGAAAGGCAAACAAAGAAATGCTTCCTTAATGAGTAGTGGGATACACTGTTGTCCGACTCTACGAAGACTATATCAGCACCATCCTCCTGAGTCTTGACTAATTTTGGAGCCATCTATGAAGATCCGAATACACCCCGTCCAAGCTCAGACTTTCTGTCGAAGTAAGAGCTGAAAACAAGGTAACATTACTCTAACTTTGCAAACAAATCAACATCATTCTGACTGGATATCCATAATACCACACTCGTGACAGAAGATGATGCCAAAAACCACTGAAGTAAGACAGTAAAGTACTGTGATAGTATAGGCTACGATAGATGTATCAAGGAGAAATGAATCAATCACATTGAAGTAGTGCTAGGGCCGGCTCCACGCAAAGAATCGATATCCAGTCGTAAGCATACAGGAGACAATGTTTAATGGTAGGCCCAAGTCCTGCCAAAACTACCCTAACACTGCTAAAAACTGACAGCGTCTTGGCATGTTTACAAAAAGAAGTGTAAGTAGACCCGTCACAATCCTGAGAACAACTTCAGAGTATTGACCAACAACCACTTGCAAAGCACCATTCATCGATTATGACTTAAGGCAGGAGCTAACAGAACATATACCTAAGTGTAAACGTTTGAACTTTGGGAATATACACCAGAGAGTGAACCACCATGGATTACAGCAGTTGATGTAAAACGGTAACGAGCTCGTCAAAAACTACTACACTAAGAACTCTGCCCAGTCTTTGGTATAGCTTTTGTTACCAACGTTAGATGAGATCCAGTTTAAGCTGAACGTAGAGCCGGGATGATTATGCCAAAGCTATCGCAGATCAGCTATGTAATCCGTGTTCTCATACGACACTGCCTGATAGCCAAACAAGTTGTTGATCCTGCTTTGTAAATGACTTTTACAAGAGCTGTAGGAGCAAAAGACGAAACTATCCTCCAGTTTCTATTTACCTATTCGCCATTATTCCAAGGAATACCTGTTGCATCTAGGGGTTTTGTTTTTCAACTGCCTCAGCGAACAGCCAATGGAAAGCCTGTACCGCCGACTATGACTTTATGTACTAAAGCTGGTAATAAACTAATTATAGACTTATCAAATATACGACTGAAAAGACTTTATCTCAAAGGAAAAGGAGCCCAGGTACGGTCTGTAGTGGATTATCAGCGCAAGCTGGTATCCTCTCAGCTCTGCTATAGACACTGGTCTCGAATGGACTTTTCAAGAAATTAAAATAAACTAGAGTCAAAGTTATTGCATAGGCAGATCATGTCGTCATAATGCAGTTCATGCTCATCACCCCTTAATACCTGCCAGAAATGCACGGAAAGTTGGTCTTCACTAACAGGAGAATAGTTCCACGGATTGTCCCCTAGAGACTCAAATATTTGAGGTGTCAACCGAACGTTGACATAGAAAAAACACATCAGAAAGGATAAGGAAAGGGTATAGCAAAATCTTTGGAAAAATATGGGGACTCAAACCCGTCATCATTCACCGGATACAGACAGTCATTGTCAAGTCTTTCCTAACCTATGATTGCTTACTCTGGTGTCCCATAGCATACAAGATCACGTACCTCAACACACTGGCCAGGATACAAAGATCGGGATGTAGGGCGACTACCAGGGCCATCAGAACAACTCCACTGCAATCCTGCAAACAATACGGGCACTGATCCTATTAGACCTTAATAAAAGTGCAACCATTGGATAGAGGGCAACATCTCACCGCTCACCGAACAATCGTAAGATGGATACCACGACAGATTATATATCAACATCCTACGACTTCAGCCTAAACACCAAAAACGGCTTCTCCCTAAGGGATCATTGGAACGCTTTAATTTTTCTTCGCTTATTCCTGAAGTTGGCAGCGAGTCGTTTGATGCTTCAACTCGTCTTGACTTAATCATGGCAAAGTTCATGTTTCAACAACGTTTCCAAATTATGGAAATTTTTTTTACAAACTTCTCGCTTTCATAACAAAATCGTGCTCAGGAATAAAGCCCATTTCTGACGCTATAGCTTGGTTAATATGGAAAGTTGGCTTCCTTACGGAGTCATTCACGAATATCCATAACATGCTGGTTTCAGACTTCAATCGCAATGATGCGACACACTCAATAGAGATCTTTACAGGATACATGGTCCTGGTCATTCTTACAACATATTGGAAAGGAATGAGAATCAGAGTGACTCGGAATATAAATGACTTCAACAAGATGTCTGAACATGCCACATTGCTAGACCGACACTTGAGTTGTTGTAGTCAAATTTCGGTGGCCGAACTATATCCAGAAATGGAACACTTAATGGTCACCTTATTCATATAATTTGACTCCTCTGGACATTGAGGAGACTTCAGATAACCTAAGGACTACCATCGAACTCACAATTGCAGATTTAGGGAAAAATCTCCTCCGAATATTGGTCTTGGGCAATCACTCGTACAGGTATTTCCTTTAAGGACATATAAATAAAATGGTATCCATAACTAATGGCACTATTTGTCCTTTACACTGATATAATTATTTTCTTGATACCTTAAACATAAACTTTTTATTTAAAAATACAAATGAGTCACTGTTACTGAAACACTCATTACGCCATCACTCATTTTCAATGATTTAACCACATTTAGACCAAAATATCGGCCAAACTCAACAGATTTATAAATCAAACAATTAAATCGAATTGTTTAAATCATATTTCATCCTTATTTTCAAACAAATAAGTGTTTTTGAAGAAAATTCATCAGTTGACACGCTCAGAGCCAAAAAGTGCAGAAAAATAAATAAGAAATTCAAGAGGCTTTTTCTGCAAATTCATGTCGCACTTGGAAAATCTGTAATTTCGTGGATTTTTCTTGATTTTTCACCTTAATTCGAGAATTTAGGAAGATTTATGCATATATTTCTATGCTCCTGATATTTATGAGTAGAAATGTGACGGAATTTTTAATAAAAAGTGGAGGTAGGCGACTCCAGGAGCCTTTATGTGTAGAAGGTCCTGGTTTTTAGAATATTCAGCTTTTTCTCCAAAGTGGTTATAGATAGAGAAAAACTGTATAAGACAAAGTTGAAGAAAGCTTAATAACACATAAGACGCATATCTCAAATATCCTTGAATATCCTTGGTTTTAAGGATATAGATAAAAATCACATTTTATCAGACTAAATATAAAGATATATCATTGAAATTCGGTATATGGACTTCTGCGAGGTTGAAGCAGTGTTTTTCAAAAATATTTTCACATCCGCCCACAAGCACGCCCACTATTTAAAAAAATTCATTTTTTTCGATATTTTTATTCGAAAGTGAAATTTTTTTTCTTAACAAAATGTGTAGAAATTGGCAATACCTACAATTCGTTCATATAAAGTATTAGGCTAAGCCTACTTCTTATGGTCGTTTTCTCGAAAAAACTAGAATATGTCCTTTCAGAGTACAACCCATTGTTTTTGCAACATAACCCTTGAAAGTCGTCTCTACATTCACACGAGTCACAACTCCTCTCACAAGATGCTCGAAGAATCGGTCAAGTCCCATCGTGTACCAGAGCACCATAGCATGCCTTCATATACACGTGAACCTTACTTAAACAAGAAGCCCTCACCATCTCTAACTATACTACTCACCATACCACTACTACTCACAACTTCAAACACAATATCCCAAAACCCAAAAAAGGTGACTGGAGAGCTTCGCACGTGGCTTCTCACACACGTGATGTGAAAACATTTACCTCGACTCTGCATTCAGTATGTCTTAGGTCCTGTACTATTGTTAGAAGACGACCCAAACAGAGTCCACTAAACACACAGCTAGACTTCTTTTAAAGGTACCCACAGTCTTAGGCGGCATCAAAAAGAAACCTGAGGAATCTCGGACTGAACCATGCTCTGCGATCCTCGAACTCCACTTCTGACCACATTTTATATGTTGTGATATCCTAACATCTAATATTGCAATAAGCCCTTCGTCAGTATACCTAATTCAAGCCATTTCCTGTAGTAAATCTTCACATCGTAGCATTAAAGACTTTCCAAACTGAATCCTACAGACAGATACTTACATATGTCCCGAGCTCAACACGTCCATACCAAATATCGATCTGTTGAAACAGCCCTGCAGTAGGTGGTGATGAGAATCAAACCACTCCTCCAACGCAATATCTATGCTACTGGCCCTTCTGGATATAGAAAGAACCTTTAACTACATATGTAGACCCAGTAATCTCTGACTGGGATAAATGCATGCTTCTGTGTTCCCAGAGCTGGAAGGAAAACACGTAGAAACAAATGCAGTCCTTATGGACGCCCAAGTCCACTAGATGTTCACAAACACCGTCAGTCCCATTCTTCGTACAGGTCTCTAGTCTGACGGCCCCCAGTAGAAAAATTACATTCTTTATGACACTTACCCGGATACAAAGATTAGCATATGCAGTGCCTACCAGCATCATCAGAACTATGTCGACTGCAGCTCTTGAGACCATACTGGCACAAGTCAATCCTCACTCAAAGCAGACAGCTGCTAAAAGTGTCCTACGTTTCCTACCATTGGATAGAGAATGACTCGAGTGAGATTGACACATTTGGCAGATTCTATATCGCCGTATCTTCGGTTACCTTTCCAAACCACGGTAGTCTGTTCCTAGGAGGAGTATTAGGAGTATCGCAAAAGTTCCTCGAGAACCATCCAAGGATGGAATTAAGGAATTAAGTTTAATTAGTATGCCCTCCCAAGAAGGAAGCGACGAAAAGCCAGACGACTTCTTCAGAAGCTTTAGCTATACAGTCATAGAAGACAGCATATCCCTCCGTCTATTCCTCCCCGGAGATCTTGACGAATTGAGGTGCTGCTGCCACTCAGATTAAGTGGTGTGAAGACTTTGCGGATGACGTCGTATTGATAGCCACGAGAAAATTCCTTCCTACCCTTAGTGAGCTATTGGAATGCCAATGATAGTCGAAGCGGACTCCCAACGAAGCAAGACTGAATAACTGAATTATTAGTGACCATAAACTCTTGGCACTCCGCCGAATAAGAATCCGACTAAACAGTGACAACCTCTGCTGAGACAGAAGAAAGCCCGTCCCACTCTCATACGAATATCATTGCGAAGCAATGGGCGGCCTGTCAAGAGGCCCCGATTGACATCATGAAATTAATAATAATTTTGGGTTGGTTTAGAAAAGTCCTTTAGTTCTATTGCAGTCACGACCGAACTTTTCTTTTAGGGGTACTTCACGACAGGGGTTCACAATGGATCCATCCAAATCCAGCTTGCCCTACCACTCACGTAGTCAAAAGTCAAGGACAATTATATTTTGGCCCAAATCGATTCCATTCCAGATAGACAGTGCAATAGAATTCAACCAACTTGGTGTGTGAAGCTGTAGGCAGATAGTTAACTGCAGATACTTGTTGGTAAGTGCCTATCTGCATCCAGACTGTACCATCGCCTACGTAAAACGGTATATCTGCAAGAGACACATGCCGTACCTTCTCACAATCACTCGTGCTGTGAGTGATAGACTCTTCAAACGGATGGTAGGGACCTACTGACCAAAAACATCCTTATTAGATGAGAACCTCAAACCCTTTACTCAGTAATCCGGAGCCCTTGCTGCTATTATTCCGCTCGAGTTGATCTCATTAATTTTTTTTTCAAATATTCAACTGGCCCAGTCCATACCCCACCGACGTCACTTCCTCTATTTGTCAGACAAGTGCCATGACCTGTTTCCCATTAAAAGTACACTAAAACATCAAGTCTTCTACGTACTTCGCGTCTTGATAAAAATTCCCCAACTGCCGCAGGGCTTATATAACACCCATCCGAGCCAAACAATAATCAAATTTGACAACTTGATTCATTGTTACGATTTGGCCTAACGAACATATGTATATCAGGCAACCGTTTAAGTGTTGATAAGCAATTGAAATCAATAAATTTCCAGCCAAACAAACTCGTCACACTTCCAATGCGTAACATCGCGCCCAACCTTGCTCCGTCAACTATCACCGATGATGTATGCATTTCAGGTGCACATTAGAGGCCCTTTATCATCGAAGCCACACCGCCGCCGCCGCCGCCCATTCGTAAAACAAGAAACGACACCAAAGTGTGGCGGCACACCCATGTTCAACACGCATTTTAACGAGACATCTTACTTGTTCGGGCCGATTATATCAACCTTTCACTATCCGAACACAAACGTGTCGCGCTAAACTCGGACACCGACCGAGGACCGATTATATAGGCCATGCACAGTCTGTCCTTTGGCCGTAATATAATATTTTCGCATAGCGTAGAACCAGAGGCTAGCTAGTAAGCTCCAATAATTAACAGGCGATAATGTCAACCAAACAAAGTCGGTCAATCTGGCCAATTGGACTGTGTTACACACAGCCACACGCGCCGCCGAAGTGCACTTATTTCAATTATGAAACAATGCAATTCTCGGATTACGTTAGGTAACTCTAGTCGCAGCCAGTACCAGCAGTACCAGCAGTAGCAGCAGTGGTCACTGACTGTAAATTTTTAGGTTTCCTTTGTGAGTTTTCACTCGCTCTCAACTAAGACCGCGTTTAGTCAGTTAGTTAGCCCAAGTCCGAGTTAAAGAGTTTCCACTTTTTGTTTAAACTATCCAACAGAACAGCCCCAGCAAAGTAAAACGCTCACCGACGACGACGACGACGACGAGAGAATATACATGAAAAAGCAAAAAAATAATAAAAAAAAAATGAAAATAATAAAATAATCATAGTATGGCTGGTCCGACTGTTGCTGGACGCTAAGTATCTACAAGGTTAACCCCTTTCCTTTTCTTCGTTTTTCCGTTCGTTTTTATTTTTTTCTTTTTATTTCTTTCGGATTTTTTTTCCTTCTCCATCGTTGTTTGGTTTTTAATTTGGTTTATGTGACCGAATTAGCCTAAAGTTCAAAACGAGGATACCAACCCATAACCACCGAAAAAAAGGTTACGTATACGCCTGGGTTAATTCGGATCACGCACTAGCTCCTATTGATTGGGTCTATCATCGGTATGTGGCTGCGTGTATTGGGCGGCTTACATAAGGCAAGAGGCGGAAAGGGAAGGCGGTTTTGATTGTTGTCAAAACCGTCAATAAAATCAGATCAGATAAGCAAAGTGTATCGGTGTGGTGGGTAGGAAGCAAGCGGTCTTTGGTCACATTCAGAACTTCTCATACGGGTTTTCGCAAATTAAGGTTGACAGGTTGCTACTGTTGGTGGTTACCGAGGGAATTTGACCTTTCAAATCGGAAATACTTAACCAGCTCATGTACCAGCAACGATTAGCTACACACATTGTGTGTTCGATAGACGTTCGTTTGACCGCAGACAACGTACCTATACTCATTCATTTAGCCGGATTAGCGAGAGTGACCAGGATTTTGTCACCGCCACCGCCACCGCCATCGTCGATGAAACAAGTTTCCACTTCCTTCTTAATTGTTATCGTCAATCGTTTTTGCAGTCTATTAACGGATGGTGATCTATGTCACTACACATAATTTATCATCCATATCTAATTTAGTTAATCAAAAAGTGGATTAACAAATCTAAATGAGGAACAAAAACAGGAGAAGCCAAAAAAAGCCAACACTCACACACATACATATAGAGCAACCATATCGGCCCACAACACTTTGATCAGTTCAAGTGGTTTTGTACGAAGTACCATAGAGTGGCACTAAGTAGTCAATAAAAAAATGATTAATTTGAAAGCATGACATTCCCTTGTATGTATCTGTGTATCTGTCTCAAGTATCTGTTGTAATTTACACTCACTCTTGGGCCTAAGTGGTCGGGCGAAAATTGGGTGGCAGTTTAAAGGTTTTATCACCTGAAATAAAAGCGTTCGGATGCGAGCCCATAATAACCCAGATATACCTATATGTGGTCTGAAGTGAGCTCTGGCAATAATTAATAACGTCAATCTGGTTTTGTTTTTTTTTTATTTTGTTTTGTTTTAGTTTAAATTACCAAACTGGTTATGGTAAATAGGTTTTGTCGATGAAACGCCCCATCTGACGAAACCATAGTTTTTCTCCTTCCTTTTGGCTGCCGCAAAAAAAAAATGTATCTATTTGTGGGATTTTCTCTTAGTATAACAAGATTTAGGAAACAATCAGTTTGGCTGGTTCGTTCATTCATAGGAAACCTGCATAGATACGGCTGTTGTTTTTTTTGTTTGGATTATATGTGTATTTATAGCTTGAAGTGGGTTTTTACTTTTAATCGATACAACTTTCTGGTAATCAATCCCAGCATTAACTGAGCGTTTAAATCAAGTTGAATACAATCTTAAGCTTGGTATATGTTTTATGGCTTTGAGAAATGTTTATGGCTAATTTGCTTTAAGGTTTATTTATATATTCAATTGCGAAGACAAAGCCAATTAGATCGGACGCGATTCGACTCTTTGAAGTCACGTGATTTTGTAGTTCTTGATCTTGTTGTGAAGGATTATGTAACTTTGAACTGGTATGTCGTTGTGAGTCAATAATTCCTTCAATAAATAGATGAAGATTGCTCACGTGGCAAGTATTAACACGGAAGACTCTGCAGTAATGATGGTATCCTGCTGGAATGCTCCGATCATAAGCATCCCTCCATTGACTAATGTCTGAGCAAAGTTGTCAGCAAAAACAGATGCTTCACTACGTATTCACAGTCTGTGGTACAAACATATGTACTTAGAAACAACAGCATCAGCAGTACCAAAACAATATTGGAAATCCAGGCAAGTACAAAAGTATATAGCATCTGACGAATTTAGGACTTAGTTCATGAGGTGCACTACCAACACACGCAGTGACAGCTGCTCAAAACAGATCAGATTCGACTAGGAAAGTGGCAGCACTGACAGAAGTTGAGAATTAACCGAATGCTGCCTTTAAAGTTTAGCAGAATGGTGGAACCAACACAACATGGTAATTACTGCAGACGACCGCTAAGAGGCCTTGGTGTCTTGTCAATTCTAATGGAAGTGTGGTCTCCGATTTTCCTAATAATATTTACTAGGAAAAGTGAGTTACAAATCAATCTGGCTCTGTTATCTCCTAGATTGGATGAAGAGAACCTCGCTGTTCCTGTTTTTGAAGCTCGTAATGGAAATCTTCTTTGATCATCTAAAGATTCTGCAGTCGGGCAGTGATTGATAAATTGTAGGTGCTTACAGCTTTACTTAAATCGTGCACATACTGACCTCTTGTTCTTTCAGAAAAGCTACATTGCTACAGAGCCTATAATTCGCTTATAAATCTGCTAGCTTCAATCCGAGTAAGCTTTTAGAAGCATTTTCTTACCATGACTTTAAAAGTGAAGTTAACACACCCACATGGGAAATCATTTGGGAGATGTTCCACACATACTTTACTTGCTGAGGTGGCGCTACAGTCCGGGGTGGAAGTGGGCCTCAACCTAGACGCAAGCAGTAGCAAGAAAACAAAGACAATCACCATCAGAGTAAGTGATCCTGATACAACGTCAAAACTGCCTATTAAGTATCTAAGTGTTATAATTGTTGCTAGACCCGCTTACAAGGAACACCTCGAAAGATCCTGTGTCAAAACTGCAAAGATGAATGCTACTTTGAGTCTAGGTAAAGTTAGACGTACATATATGGGAGGACCTTGACAACAAAGGAGACTAGTAATGTAGTGCAGTTCATCATAAAGTACGAGGCTGTGGATAGCGAAAAGTGTCAAAGGTGCTATATGCGTCATCGTGGGAGTTCTACCAGTGGATATCTTGGCCAGCGAGCTATAAAGAACTTACTATGCTAAGATTCGGGATCCTCGTGCTTCAGCCAAACATATCAAGGTAGAAGAGAAACATGGGCCCACTCTACAAAGGAGAGATGGACTCATCGACTTATACCCAATGTCCACAAAGGAATGGAAGATCGATGAAGTCAGATCCTACTAGGACATGACTACTTCCGGAAGATCTGCATCACGTATTTTCTCAGTGTCCTAGCTTCAGTATAGAGCGCAGAGGACTAGAAGAAAGAATCAGAGAAGTAGCAACTTTCGAGAACATTGTGAACCAAGTGTTGGCATGGATCGCGGTGAAACAGGTTAAGCAATAATCAAGAAAACGCTTCGAAGGTTACAAAGAGTCAGGGAGAGCACCAACGAAAATCAAGCTCAGACAGGACCTCTTACGAAACAAAAAACAGCAAACGCTGAGCCCAGTCTTGAATCAACAAACGGGGAAAAAGAGCATAAAATGCTAACTAGCCCCGCGAAGTAATATCTAACTGTAGTCCCGCGGTAAAACATGTTTAAGTGTGTTTAGTACGTAAGCGTATCCTTGGCATCGAGTAATCAACCTAATCGTTCATGCCAGTAAGCCGGGTTCCTGGTATTTTTATAGGACTACACATCCATTGGCGCAACAGCGAAATAAAAGTAATCGCAGTTTTTGGCTAACTGCCTCCAGTTGCGCACTTCAAGTGCGTTGAAGTATTCTTCCACTTGTGTGCGCCCCGCCAACTTCCTCTACTTCATAGTCCCTCTGATTTTGATTCAAAGACTCTGCCGGCCGGAGCATTGATGTCCATTCGATACTTTTGCTCATTCGAAGTCTTTTCTTGTCGACTTAAATAGTCTGTCAGTTCAAACAGTCCTGGTCCAACCAACTCCATCTTCTGTTCCTTAACCATCTGTGTACTACTATATAATGTGGCTGTAGGCCATCTTTCTAGTGAGTGAACAGGTCCGTATGGTATGCGAAGGACATTATGCCAACTATACTGTCGGAAATAAGTTTTTCATGTTGAGTCCGGCATTTTAACCACTGAGCCATGGTACTCATGCCCATCCGAAAACCAAACTCCTAATAATATTCCTGGAGATTGACATTTCTGAACGACCACATCAAATTCCTTAGACTCAATGAACGTGTTCCTTCTGATTCGTCTTTTGTCATTTTCAGAACTCGAACACAATTTGTAAGGAGCTAGTTTGCAGTAGGAGTCAACAATCAAATTGATTTCCTTGCTTAGGACTGACATTTCATCTGCCAAGTGCTGTGATCTACAATCTTTTATCCGTTTTATTAGATCCAGGAAGGTTTTCTGGAATAAGATTACTTTCAGGAATCAGTCTTCCAATCTCAAATTCATTAAGAAGACCGATGTAATTCGAGAAACCACGAAGCCTTTAATCGCCTCGGGAAATCCTTGAACTATTTTGCATTGACTTCTCACGGCCTTAGGTATTGGAACCCACTTCCATTAAGCTCGCCTATGCCAAGGACCTTTGTTTACCAGATTATCTTGTTACGACACGTGGTTCAAATGCCTAAGCCCAAAAATACTTGCATAAGTCTCCTCGCTTTTCCAACACAATCGATGCAGTTGCAGTCTTGGAAACAATCTCCTCTCAGTAAATATCAATAGTCCGTGCGAATACATAGTACATCCGAACGTCATTTGAACTTTATCGATTGAGATACGGATGAGCATCTCCCATTCAATTTCTTTCCGATCATCACAGTTCCTCCGTCGAACCGCATCGATGCACCGTACACTGTCCAGTTCACACTTAGGCACAAACACAAACACTACAAAAGTGTTAATTCACCTATCGCTTATATTATGCAACCAACAAGTTTGACTGCATCCCAAATGTTGCGCTTCAAACCAAACGAAACCGAAAAGGGGACCAGTAGTCCACTGGCCCAGAGCAGACCAGTATCACCAGTAGACACAGACAAAAGGTCAACCAGTGCAAGGAGAATGGGCATAAATAGCATGCTCGCTCACCGACCTTACTGCACGCCATCATCGTCTTGCCAGATCATCTCTCTGGATCTCTGTGTGCAATCTGCATCTTCACATTTAAGCCAGAACAAAAAAAAAAAAAAAAAAAACTATCTGCACATCACAGTAGATGCTGTAGGTGGAATGAGGAACCATAATATTTCGAAGACCCTTCCCCCGGGATCCGCATGGAATATGGCCGACCATTAACATTTGTTACGTCGCGTAGGATGAGCGGCGTTTAAAGACAGGATGCACACACTCACATTAGGCCCTCGACAATGTCCAGAGAACACAAATTGCTTGCCATAGCCGCTTGCCGTAGCCGCCAACGTAAGCGTGCTCAGTCGTAAAGTTGAAAGTTTATCGCTGATCATTTCACTATTTCACTTTTATCCAGCGTATAATACCTACTCCTTCCTCGCGACGATGCATAACTATCAGTTTAGTAAGTCGTAACGGTTATCGTCTGTCATGTCTTCCAAGAAATTGCCTTGCCGATTGCATTCACAATTTGTAAGCCATATGGGATGCATGTAGTCGTACGAATGTATACCCATAAGCCCCAAAAGGTCAACCTTACCCATTGCGCGCTGAGTGAATGGACAAAACGTCATACATGACCTTACTGGGTTTTTATGATCACCGAATTGAAGTCGAATCGAAAATTGTGGCCAGTATCACCCACCCATTTGGAGGCGACGACAGATACCAATGGCTATGTGCGACCAGTCATTTATTTGTTCTACATGCCAAGGTAATGACAACAAATGCAAAAAACCGAAATCGAAAAATGTCCGAACTCGAATATCATTGACATTAACATTGGAGCGGAACTTGGAGTTCAGTGCGCGGCGAGCGACGACGCGATTAATTTGGATACCTAACCTAATTTAGCCGATCGCGTGCTAATTTTGCGATACGAATTCAATTTTACACGAGTAAGCAGCAAGTCAGTTATTTAATTCAAATATATCAACAAAAGGTAGTACTGACTTTCAATGGAGAGGCTGCCAACTTGGGAAGCGTAGATTTATTGCAAAGCCAGGATGAAGGCATTTCCTAAAAATAAACGTACGTAGAGGGTCAGGGATGTCAAACAAATAATATCAAGGGCCACCGCAAGAGTAGTTTGATCTTTCCCTCTCCCAGAGGGTCCTGTCGTGTATACTTAATGAGTTTGGTACATTTCTTAAACCACCTACAAAGCTTAGAGAGTGAATCTTACTTTGATACCTACCTCAGACATTTGCAGTAACTATTCTCCTCAAGTTCTCCCTGAAGAAGAAGTTATTTGGAAGGCACAGGATACTTATGACAAAAGTCATAGGTTCAACCCACGATTTAGAAATATATTTTCGATTCTTCTCGTGAGATTACAACTTACTTACTACTTAATTAGGTACTTAACGGGCTCCCGCCCCGTGAAGAGTCCCTGCCTGAGACACGTTAGCCTTCCATTTCTTTCGGTCCCGTGCACTCTACTTCCAGTTGTCCATACCAAGCACTCTGACATCGGCGATAGCTTGGTCTTTAAAACGGAGGTTCGGTTTTCCTTGTCGTCTCGAACCTGGGGGCTGTGATTCGAAGATCCTCTTTGCTGGAGCAATTTTCTCCATTCGCTCGATGTGGCCGACGTCGACTTTTGGCTTTTTGAACTACATCCACATCTTGGTACAGCTCATAGAGTTCGCGGTTGTATCTTCTCCTCCATTCGCCCTCCTCGCATATGGGACCGAAAATTCGACGAAGAATTTTTCTTTCGAAAGTGCCCAAAATGTGCTCTGCTTTCCTGCTTATTGTCCAGCACACGGCTCTATATAGCAGAACTGGTAGGATCAATGGCTGGTAGACCATCAGAGCCAGCGGCTTTGTTGTTCTTCAGCTTTTTGATAGCTGAGCCAACTTCTTTAAAACTGGGGAGGGGGATGGGGGGATTCTTCATTGATTGGACGTGGGTTCTCTTCTTGCCCTATCACTCTCTCTATTTGATGACCATTTACTTAATGGGCAGCTGGAAATACTCCTTAAATACATCTACTATTCCCTGTGCTTTGGTGACTAGGTTTCCTTCACTATTTCGAAGAGCCTGCGTTCCGGGTTTAAAGCCAGCTGCCAGCTGCTTGGCTTTCTTAAAAAGAACAATCGGGTGTTGTTCCTGTAGCGAGACTCTTCGATAACCTTAAGCTGGGGGACAGGGTGGGCCCTTTTCTTTTTACACAGGATCTTTTCTCCTCCCTTTTTCTGGCTCTATACTCTTCCCTTGCTGCTCTTGTTTTCCGCTGCAGCATTTGTAGGTGTGCATTTTCTGTCACCAAGGGGTCCTCTTAGGTGGTGGTTGGTAACCTACGGTGGTCTCGGCTACCTCTTTGATGATGTCGCGGTACTGGTTCCACTGGTTGTTGGCATTTGTGGAAGGTGAATGCACAGCGGAGAGTTTCTCACTCAGACGCTCTCTGTAGACTCTGGCTGCTCCAGTCGTGTTAAGGCTTCAAACGTTGAATTTCTTTTTCTGGGCATTTCGCCGCTTCTTCTCGTTGGATAGTCGAGCTCTGAATTTGGCTGCAACAAGATAATGGTCAGAGTCGACATTTGTCCCTCTAAACGTTTGCACATTTAGAATGCTGGATGCGTGCCTCGCATCGATTAGCACTTGGCGGTTCGACCATCTGGAGATAGCCAGGTGGCTGTGTGGATTCGTAGTATTTGAAACCTAGTGCTACTTATCACCGTATTACGAGCTGCTGCAAAGTCGATTAAGTCGACCTGGCCTAATCCAGCTTATTAATATCAATTGTATAGATATCTGATGAATGGCCTATACCATCGCACGAAGTATGAACTCTTATAGTTAGCAAAGCCGAAAACATTAACTCCTTATCGCAGTGTTCAGAACTGCGTCACTCACATTATGTTCCACAGGCGGAGTCCAATTACAGACCCCTGAGCGACTAGGTAAGCAGGAAGTAGTTAAAAATTATCTTCACGAAGTAAGGTGGTGTAAACATTCTTATCAAGGATCTCGAAATGCAAGACCAGCTCTTCGGCAACTTCTTTCCAGTATCGTTTCATTTGTTCTTTCTACTCTCTTCGTGGCATCGATGGAAAACCTATAACCTTACTGGTGGTTAGACAAAGCTCCTCCATCCTCTGCTATTGCGGCTAGACTGCTGTTTATGATATGTTCTAGGATCTTCCCTAGTAGACATATCCGTCGACTCGGTTTAGGTAGCAACATCAGATGGTAAAGTTCACAGAAGATTCCCTTCCTTAAGGTAACTTTGCGTCTTGTCTTATTTTAATGGCTACTTTAACAGCAATATTTGGTATGCCATCGGGTTCAGGAAGTTTCCAAAGATACCTAATGTCCCTAATTTTTGTGGACACTTCTACCTACCTCATCTCAAGATTATCCGAAAACCTAGATCCGAAGTGCTAAAAAATCTTTACAAGCATTTAGAGGTGACTCCATCATGGAGATACTAGCCAAATACAATTATATTCAGTGGAAGCCCGTGAAGTCTCCTTTTGAGACTGTTTTGAGCAATCTCTTCAAATATCTTATTTCAAAGGAAGACAGTCCAGAAGCAGATACTACACTCCTCGCTCAAAAGACTCGTCGGGTAAGTATAGCACAAAAGCTCCTTTGTGGCTTTGGGGAGAAGTTCAGGAAAGTATTTAGGATAGAAGCAGAATGACTTTGATGAAAGGCATATCATAAAAGAGTAAACTTTCCAATAGAGTGCTCCTCCTTTACCTCTCAAAGGGCTTTATGCTGCCAGTACCAAACTAAAAGCCATCTAATGTGCTATATTTCTTTGATCACCCCAATCAGACCTTGGATTCAAAGAAGAATCCCGACTTTTCAGAGATCTTCAGCATAAGTCAGATTCACATATAACACGGTTTCTAACCTTTCTTAGAATTTCAAACTTGCATGTCCTGTATACAAATATGTATCACATCGCGGTTGATAGTGCTGGATTTCGTGTGGCAACAGGATACGTGAGAGGATGGGTTTAAATAGAGCTGTTGACAAAAACCATGCTACACCGTATAATTACATCTCAATTCAGAAAGGAAGGGTAATGTCTCATCTCAATTCCTGGAAATTCTGTCAACACTTGACAGCAATTGGGTCCTAGTGTCAGAAATGTTGAACTACATATGTACATCTTGATGACTAAACAATGAATTATTTCTATACCAAGTGGTGATTGGAAAAAGAAGCTAAGAAAAGTGAACATTGAACTTATAATTGACTACAGAAGCACCAAACTCCCGCATCCAATCCATTCTTGTCGATTTATCGAAAGACTGAAATGTGAAAGTGACCAAAATCCCACACAGCGAATTGTAGTCCAAAGATATGCACTATCCCGCCGATGAAATTGCACAACCAACCCGCATGCATAGCTTGGGCAGAGATGCTACAATTCCTCAACAATCGTAATCAACTAGGAGATCGAAACAACATCGATCGATGATTATAGTTCGATGTACCTATAGTCTGTTGGAGGAAGATCTACCTGGTTAACACATCTTTCATTTTGGATAGCCTTTCTCTAGAGAGCTACTATTGTTCAGACTAAGTTTATGTGTTCGGCGTGACATAAATTTCAATCAACTTCCGAATGTTCGTACGTTTGACATTTTAAAATTTTCGTCTCGTTGGGTTGGGATGTTCGACTCAGTGATAATCTGCACGTGAATGAATCTTTTACTGGAGTTGGACGAATGTGAATTTAGGAAGTGAAAGAAAATGGAGTGCACAATGGGTCCTACGAACTTGCTCCTTTAAGTTATACATTTACAAGGTTTTTTTGTAATGAAATTCAAGATTTGCTCTTTCTGTATATTTTGCATTTTAGATGGAATTCCAACAAATTAGCCTGTGTATATGCGGAATTTATCAAAAAAATTTGAATGTAAAGGATCATTCAACAAGAAGTGTCATTTAAAATTTCACGCCATTGTTGGACTGTTGATACTTTAATTTTTGAGAATCAAAAAGTAGGACGTCATTAAATGTGAATGGTTTTGGCAGTGTTTTCTCGCTACAGTGAATTTAATCGATAACTTTGAGTTTTTCTGACACATTAGGGATGTGAGGTCTCCATTTCGTGATAGACCGTGAACTGGGAGTATGATTGAAAACACTGGAAGGTATGTCCATCTCTAGACCGTCAGAGGAATTGGACATATCTCCAAGTACTTGACACCGCAATTGCCTGAATATTTATAAGGTCTAGTTGGCATCGTGATCTTTTACACAAAATTATTCTGAGTAATGATATTCATCTCGGTAAGCACAGTCAAAAAGCAACTCTGAACTGATTAGAAATACAGCTCTACTAGGGGAAGATAGGAGGAAAGACCATCGGCTTCTCCTGAGAAAAAAGAAGTGCACGAGAGGCCCCCAATCAAGAGAGGTGCTACTTTAGGAGCTTTGTTCAGAAGTTTTACCAAAAGATAAGAAGGAGCAACAAGATTAGAATAGATGTAGAGAGAACAAGGAAATCTCGTTCTTGAGTAACAGTCGGTGTTGCAGATATGAAGAAACCAGTTCTGCAGATTGTCAGGCAGAACGACGATTCAATCGGGTCGGTAAAGACCGAGACTTCCGTCCACCCGATCAGAATGAAGTGAGTGTAACAATGTTCAAACTCAAGTCCAAGAAGGCTACTAGGTCAGAGGTCCTGCAGGTTAAACTATTGAAACTAGCCGGGAATGACTCGGTAGAGAGCTTACACCAATTCATTTCCACGATCTGATTGGAGCAAAGTATTGCTTCTTTAGATAAACACGAATCCAATTCAATTAAAATCAGATGAATGGTCATTATTGGATATGAGTTGTGAGTGTAGTCCAGGGTTCGAACTTAAGATGTCATAGTCTATCGATATCTAATCGAAGTCTGTGGTTACCTTCTGCATACTACCTTCGTATGGTGCCTTGATAGTAGCTTTGGGTTTTTCCTGGTATGCCATTTTCTCTAAACTGTCGGACGCCTCATTCTCACGAAGCTACGAAGATGGTCCATTTTAACAATAAAGTTTCTCAGCTGTGCGTGAAGTTGGTTGGGTGGTTTTATCGACTTAAGTAGAGACACAATAGAAATAACCAGATTACCAACATTGGAAGCCACTTGCAGGATTCCCATATGCGATAAAAGGCAGGGCATAGCAATTTCAATGTGAACCCAAACCGAAAGATGATTCACTCTAAGGGGATAAAATCTACGTGACTCGGAGACAACCCTCTTATTTTTGCTTACGTTGAGTCTCGCTAAATCACTAAGATCTTCGATAAAGTATTTGTCTAGGATTTTCTTTCTCAAAGTCGCTAGGGTATAACAGATAGTTACACAGAAAGCATATCATAAATTCGTCCTCTTCCTCGTTTCCAGAGAACCAGGATTTCTGTTGTCGTTACCAGTTTTCCAAAGATATCAACAAGAGGAATTTAGAGCTTAGTTCCTGGTGCAACTGTAGGAGTGGTTCCCTCCCATTATGGTGACCCAGGATTTTTCTTTTCTTCTCCAGAGCAGCAGACTTATACTCTATACATGAGGTTGGATCACACGACTACCTTGTATATTTAACGAATATTCCAGGGCTCAAGAATAAAAGCCAATCGAGACCTTCCTACCACGGTCTTAAATATTCACCTTACAGCTGAGTTCTTTATCGAAAATAACTAATAAATAATAATTCCCAAATTATAGTTTTGTGGACAATACTACTTCAGTCTTTGAGGGATTAACTACGAGACATATGGACATTATCCATCCACATTTCTATTTTTTTGTAGAGGTTGTCTCTAAATATCAGAAAGAACTTCTCATTGTGTGCAGATGAAGCAAATTCATTTCCTTTAAAATTTACCTACTATTCGACTTGAATCTGTGAACCGAGTTTTACGTAACCTTACAAGCCCCTGTAGGAATTGGAGCACCATATTAATAACTAGAAACGGGCTTGAAAAGAGGTTAATGTTTACAACTATGTCTACAAGTGTAAATCTGTATTATATCGCAGCAAGCTTGGTTAATTGATTGAAAAGTGGTGATAGTATTCAACATCCTTTAGAGTAGGTATACCATGGGTAGTCGTCAAACATTCCTTCACACTCGTTTCATATGTTGGTAGTTGGATTAACCACATTTTAGCCAAGTCCTAGCAGTTCCAACAGTGTATTTGCAGTTGAAGAGGATAAGCATGTATTACGGCATCCACCAACCCACTAATCTCTCCGAAGTCCACTCCAATGCAAGCATTAATTACGATGCTGAGTGCAATAGCGTAAGCCGAAACAACCTGTAAACATTTAAATTCACAAATATATGTATTTATGTAAACTTCAAGTGTTTACTAAGCGAACAGCAGTGCGAGTGTGACCATCTTGGAGCTCCTTTACAGCGTAGCGGTCACAATGGGTGAATTTATCCAACAGCGTATGACCACCAAATCGGACACCACATCGTAGCCGCTGTACAAAAGACACCAACGAACCGATTTGACCCCATTTGAATATGGTACTTTGCCCTTGACCAATATTTCAGCACAGGTCTAGCTCTACTGCTAGCTATAAGCCAAGTCATCATTGCTGCTGTCCATAAAGATGGATTTTAATTAGTAGACAAGATGTACTTTCTCACGCTAAGCTAAGCTAACAAGCGTGTGACATCCATAATCTCTGCTGGCCCCCCGGGCACTTTTGACTGACACCCAACATAGCGAAGAAGATAAAGAAGGTAGGTAACGTGATCTACGACTATGGTGTCTTGTGCGGTCGCTATTATCCAGGAACGACCGAAACTCAATTAAACAATCAGAAGGAAAGATGCATAGAAAACGGAACATGGCTGAGACAGCCAACTGCCGAAGGTGGTGCCCTGCTCATTAGAGAGTGATAGTGAGAAAGGAAATCATTATGCAACAATGCGGCCAAGAGGAGCGTAAGCATTCATCGGTGCGGCGCGGCGTGGTTATATCATCCTCCTGGGCTGTAACAATTAGTTTTATTGTTGCAAATTGGGCAGCAGAAATTTTCGTTTTGCGTTATTGTTACTCCGTGACTGTGGGCTTTTAGTGCTGCCTCAAGCTCCGGCTAAGCCATGAACAGTCTTTGTGGGGTTTTTGTTGGTTTTGATTATGCATTGGTCTGGGCGATCTGTGAGTGTGCCTGCATCTTCGGAAGGAGTTTTGTATTCGCTTATTGCTGTCTGTTTTTGGCCAAAAGGTGAAGATACACCTTCGAGATACTCGTATTGGTAGTGCCAGAGTAGGTACTAACTGGGTTGTAACAGTGCCGTGATGTTGCTAAAAATGGAATTAAATTTTTTGTTTGACAATCAACAGCTTTAATGAGAAATTGTTTACAAAGGAGCGTAAATAAATCGAAGATGTACAGATTGTTGGGAATTGCTTTGAGGTAAGGCTTGCCTGGGCTGAGGCATTCGAAATTGAATTTGATTATTATACCAACAACATCTTACTCTGTCCTTTGAATTGGTCTTTATTAATAAATTGGCTGGGGAACTATGACCTCTATTATGGTGAGAGCCGCAAGTTAAGATACGCCTTTTATATCCAATTATTTTGCGAACATAATGCAAATTAATGCGTCGGGAACTCTTTTATTTAACTCATTCCTTCCTCATATACTCCTCGAGCCTGGCGAAAAGTCAAAGTGCGGTCAACCCTCATACACTAGCCCAAAAGACTTAAGGTCAAGCAGCCTTTTCTCGTTCCTACTCAAGACCTTTGAAAGACTAATAGATCGACATATTCGTTCCAGACTAAGTCCAAGTCATATGTATCCAAGCCAACAAGCTTATACTAAAGGGCGATCTGCTGATACAGGCCAGATGAGGTGGTAACACCACAAATAATTCCTTCCTGGTTATAGAAGGAGCCTTCAGGAATATGAAATTCGAATCAATAAGACTAGCATTGGATTAACAAAACATAGACGCAGTAATCTCAGACTGGGTTGAACTCATGCTCAAGACGTGACACATCAACTCAGAATTAGGTGACTGCCAAGTACATGTACTGGCCTCTAGAGGCACCCCCCAGGTATCTTATCCACTCTACTATGGATACAGGTCGTGAACAGAATCTTACAGAAATTAGAACGAAGTGGATCTGCATCTGCATACGCGGAAGATGTTGTCATGATGGCGACAGGACAGTTCGTACCCACCATCATCGACCTTCTCCCCTTTTAATACCCTTCACAACTGAGCGATAGAATGTGAATTAAACCCCTTAAGACAGAGGTGGTTCTCTTGACGAACAAGATAACAATCCCACAATCGCACACTTGGGTACAGCGACAGATTATATCACCATTCCTCGACTTCAGACTAATCTTCCCCCCAAGAGAGGATTGCACTAACATTTTCACTGAATGGGTCAACAACTGACGAAGGAGTAGGCTAATGAGAAATGGCACGCCCTCCCATCTCGTCGTGTCTCTCGATAACTCTGGTGAGTGCACACGTAGCCACCCCATTCCATCTTACCTAACCTGCTTGTATATCTTCAAAGAACGGGATGTTAATTGCTTATACAAATGACATAGCCATTGCAGCCTCAGGGTCTTGAAAAAAAAACACTTCACAAAATTCAAAAGGCTGTTTTTTTGCATGGCTGACGAGTTTGCCAGGAAGGGAATAACTCTCAGTCACTCGCTAACATATTCCTTTATTTCTGACATGATTCTCTCCCATGGACACCAAAACACATTTAACGGCAAAGTACTGAAGTACAATGCCACATCCGGAACGAATTCTAACAAAATCCACTGTCACTCTCCAATACCATGGTGTTTTCCTTGGCCTCAACATTTACGTCATCAACTGCATAACCAGCATAACAACTTTTTGAAACTGGCCTATGACTGCACGAGAATTCTTTTTTACACTGAAAGTCTTGAAGTTCCATGATCACATCAATCAGATACATATGACCTAAGCTAACAGCCCATCATAGCAAGTCACGATTCTTTATCCGGAAGGACTCGCTTGAATGTCTTTCTCACAGCGGATGCTGCCGAACCACCGCGTTATGTAAACAAATGTATCAGCGGCCCCATAAGTGAACTTAAAAAACGTAATCTCAACAGACCGGCTCTATCAACTCTGAAGTCATACCCTGCTCCACAAAAATCTTCCAAATTAGTGGAGTGACGTATCTACATATATCTTTGTTTATATAGCCACTTTACTTACTTTCCAGACTAATACAGGGCCTAAGTGCTTGGCACTTTTTCAGAGTCGGTCCACTCCCCCTTTTTAAAAGGTTATGCTAATTACTGACATACTTATGATCATCTTGTTCGCGAAGAACAATTCTTCTGTTTTGTTTACTTTGAATCCAGTTGGACACGGATGTATCGGATGCCTGGTGACGGAAACTTTGTTGTTCAGTAAGTCTTTACTTATACATACTTTTCGGATTATCTTGTTTATTGCTGCACGATCAAGAATTCCTAAAAGCCTACTCCACGGAATTTGCACACTTGGTGTCTCCTAAAAGAAGACTACACGATCAGTTACTATCACAAACTTAATTTGCTCCTGAACTTAGGCACTAGTTTTATTCTTGATCCAACCGAAGTAATAAAACATACGGGAAAACTACATTTCATGTGGAGAATGTAGTACTATCCCGATGTGAGCAATATTTTCTAAAAAATGTCCAACATCTGTAGATGGTCTCAATTTTCAGAATATGGTAATATTCGGAAATCGTAGTAACGACCAGGGTGTTGTCTTCGGTTTATCGGACCGATCTATAGTTATTAAATCGCATGACTTTGAAGGCTCATTGACAGATTCCTTAGGTTGTGTCAATGGTCAAGCGAGTTTTCTTTGCGTGACGCGATAGCTTACGTGCGATTTTAAGTGATATCCATACCAGCGAAATGGCAAACAATTGAGTGTTTATGCCAAAGCAACTCATGTTTTGACAGTCGTTCTCGTCGTTCACAGTTTCTCGCAGTCACTTGAAGTCGCTGGAAGTCTCAATTCTTTCCACATCAATGTTTTAATTGGAATGTGAAGAAGTCACTAATCATAAATTAAGCGCTCTTAATGTAACGAACTGTAACGTTCTGGTCGGCATCATGTTTTGAAGAGATATGAACCATTGGATTCCACCAGTTCCTAAATCACACCATTTTTGAGAATCTAATGGTTGCCTATGTAATGACTTGTGGATTGTCTTGACTCTAAATGGCGGTTGACGTAGCTACTAAAGAGGTATTCAAGGAAAAATAAGTTTTATCGCTAAGCAAAGATGTTATGTTGCTATTGAGCATCCAGACCAATCTCATTTTCGGTCAATTCGCCGAACGTGAGACGCACACAGTGGTTAAGCAGCTTCCATACTTGGACAAACTGGGTCGTTTAAGGTCGGAAGTCAAGATCTCTCCTCACACAGGACCCATTGGTGTGCACGATGGCAACAGCTCATAGGTGCGCACTAAATGACATCAGTGCACATGCGAATTATAGAGTATGCGAGACCATGGTGCGAAAGCGATGCAGGGTTTCTCGAATTACTAAAATGGACATAGCACTGATTCTCGAAATAAAGTAGCAGAATGTTCAAGTGTTTTCTATTCATGATTATACTAGGTATTCGAGTACAAACCAGTTGTCAGGTGTATTACCAATTCGAAAACAAAAACACTTTGCATTTCGAGTGAAATCTTCAAAAAGTGGAAAACAAAATCGTACTTTATAATTTATTTTTAAGATAACAATAATTTATATCATTAAGTTTATGAACTGCAAAAATATCAAACACGTCTCTAAAACCAATTACAAATTATTTTTCCTTTAAAACGTGAATTTTCTCTGCAAGGTAAATTTTGGCTACGTAATGAATCAATGTATCATATCATATCTGGTCAAAGATCTTAGCTTACTGTCACATTAATTGCGTAGTTTGGATATAATTATTTTCACGCAGTTTTCGGTGATGATTTTATGTATTGAGTTACCAGATAAAACGATAGTAAAACAAATTTTAATAAAACAACAACGGTATAAGATAAAAAATTGAGCTACATTCACGCCATTATGTGTGGAATAGTACATATGTAATTCGAATGGCCGCCTCGACTTCGCTGCCAGTGCTTCAAGCGGTCCATTCAATTTTTGATGACTCGGTCCAATGTGTGCGAAGTTATTCCGGCAATATCGACTCGAATATTGATGTCGAATGTTGGCCTCAAGCCTGTCCAAAGTGGTTGGCTTGAAGGCTAAGGACTTGACGTAGCCTCAGAGAAAATAATCGACTGGTGTCAAGTCAATTGATGATTGCCCGCTGTGAGATGATCCAGTCGCTAAATTTCTCCTTCAGAACTTCGAGCTTGTATGGCATGTAGCGCCATTTTGTTGGATCCACAACTCGGATAGATCGATGTTGTCGAGCTCAAGGCACAGAAATTCGGTTAACATCGCTCCTTCCTCATTTCGAAAAGACCGAGGTCCGATGATGCCGCCATACCATAAACCACACCAAACAGTCAATCTTTGTGAAACCATTGATGCATCGCTCCAATAATGCTTGTTAACATAGCCACTGAGCCGAATATGGATCTCGTCCGAGAAGATGATTTTTTCGCCAAAACCCGGATCAGTATGCCATTAGGAAACTTATGTCGTTGTCTATGGTAGTCCGGTTTCAATTCTTACGTCAGAACAATCTTATACGGATGTACATAGCTCCAAATCCAACCGCAAAATAAGCCAGGTTGACTCTCTGGCGATGCCCAATTCTTCTAATCGACGCCGAATCTACATTTCTGGGTCTTCTTCGATACTGGCCACTTCGGGGGATACATTTTGTTCATTTCGCACCAATCTCTGTCTGGTTAGTGACTTAAGGGTCAAAAGACTGTACTCACGCTCAAACTGTTCAATGGTGCGACGAATTGACTGCACACTGCAACCTTCAAACGATGTATAATGGAATATACTGAATGGAATATACTGATAGCCTTGACAGCTGCTGAAACATAATAATTGGAAAAGTATCATTGCTATCTGGTCACCCTTTTACTAAGTTCTTGAACAAGTAGCTCCTGAAGTGCCACTCTGCTGTCGATATTAAAAAGGATTTGTATAGACTGTCCTACAATATGGACTATACTATTGTAGGTCTGTATGTCTGTAATATTTTACGTTCGAGATGAGACTTACATACTTGTGTATGTTGAGTATAATCTACCAAATCATCATGAATAGATTTACCCCGCAACCATGCTCTAGAATTTGATTACCTCGATTCTACATGTTACAACTGCAATGATCAGCAAAATTATGTAGATGATACTGGGGTTGTCCTAATGTGATGCATGTCCCAAAGTAAAATTCTTTGATCACGACCATTCCTTTTGAAATCAAACTTCAGATGCAATTCAGTTGTCGTGTTATCCAATGACGAGAAAATGACGCATACGATGTTAATGTACTTCACACAGAAATCTTTGGAGGAGAATACAATATTTTCTCAACGTTCCCGCCGGAAGGGATACACATGTAAGCTATTTGGTGAGTCAACTTTTTCGATTTACATATGCATTTAGCGAGGGTTTTATCTACTTCAGTTAACTGCTGTTAGCGACTTTTTTACAAGGCAAGATGCTCATTTATTTAATGCAGGATGATTCAGAAAAGAAATCTGTTTATTCATAGTAACCAAAGAAACTACGACATGCTTGTTGCTGATTCAGCTTCTTCAGATTCCCAAGACTAATGCTCGCTACATTTACGACATCATGGATAAAAAAATAGTAGTAAATTAAATTACAGCCTCCTATTACAAATTGCATATAACTTTTATGCAAATGGGGAAGAAAAACATAAATTAAAAAACAGAAAGACGCCAGGTTAATATCTTTATACTCAGAGATATTTTAATTTGCCCTTTCACTACACGTGTTGGGACGTAGAGATCTTAGTTGGATTGGTGTTCTGGTGAAGATAATTGAATATACATTCGTTGTGCAAAGTTGTGCAAAGATGAAGCGATGACTTGTTCTAGACTGTAGTCTTTTTTCCAAAGACGTGAGGTTCCAAAATCAAATGTCATATTCGGTGAGGTCAATCGGTCTTGATTAAGAGGAATTTTTAAGCCCTACTACCGTTTTTCCGATTCTGGCTCCACCAACACACTTGTGGTAACAGGCAATGCCAGGAATCTCTAAAAATTACAAAATCACACGTCGTTATGTATCCAAATTTAAGTATCTATTACAACAATAATAATTCTTTTTTAATTCTAGACTCTGTATTCATGGCTGTTTTCAAAAAGAACTCTGAAAAACTCCATTCTCAATGATGTTTCTTCAAAAAAATGGGAGTGGCTATCGCCATTTGAAATAACAGTTTAGAATTTTTTTAAACAAACCACTTTAAAAAAAAAACGGGTGTAATCCTAGGTTACAGATGGATTTAAAAACAAATGTTATACCAATTTAGTTACCCAAGCAATATTTGTCATTTCTAGTAGAAATTTTGAGAAAAAGAATTTTGTAAATACTGGGAGTGGAAGGAAGTCCATTCCATCAGAATCCACAAATAGAAACTTTGTCGATTACTTTGAAACCCAAGCCATTGAAGGATATCATTCACATAGTGCTGCTTATAATTAGTTTCTCTTAATTTGGTTAATATATTCAAAGCGTGCTTATATAATCAAGCTCTTGGCTTAACTAGATTTTTAACTTTACAAAGGTAACAGCAAACTGAAATAGTGAGTGTCCCCAAAACTTCTCTAAATTCTTGGTGAACTCTTCACGTACCATAATACTTTCAAAAGAATCCTACAACCTTCCAGCCCACAACTGACAAATTGACGTTGTTACACAATAAGTTTCCAGCTGTAACACTCGTTTTGTTAACCAAAATTGCCCCGAAAAGTTGTGATCTGTTTAGACTTCTTGCTCTGTAGTTTTTAGAAAAGTGAGGTGTATTTCACACTGAAAACATTCGAATACTCAAAAACGCAACACTCGTGACATTACTTGACTGATAACACGTTTCGTATCTAATGCCAACTATTATACAAATAAGTTAACATATAAAAAATTCCAATTCAATACTGTGTTCTGCGAATACTGATTAACTCAAGGTTTATTTTGCTCTCAAAATAATAGTTTCTAAGTTTTTATCTTATCTGAAAACCATTCAAATGTACCAAATGGCTGTTGATGCCAATGATTCGACATTGTTTAGCGATCTCTCTTCTAACCAATGCCACATTTGAAGAGGAAATACTCCCCCGATCAATAGTATTTCTAAGTCCGGATTTTGTCAAATTAACCCAAATAATTTACTTTTTATTCGTGTTTTCCGCTTAATATTCTTTACACGAATAGAAGAAACCTACGTACTATTCAATGAGGTATCCGAAGACCGGAGAGTGACCCTTTTTCATTACAATATTACCATAATTCATGATCGCTGCCTATTTGGTTTATATTTTCTGTCAAAACTCTGACATGTCATCTGATCAAACAATATTGAGCAGGATGTGATTATTTTACTCCATATGCGTATGCATAAATATCTACTCTTGTACTGTGAATGACAATTGCTATTTCAAGTCAAGTTTTGCTATTTAAGACCCGGACCTCCTCTGGCTACGTGCCGGAACTCCATCAATGGCCTACAATTCCAAGAGAAAGTTAATGACCTAAGTACATATGTAAGTATCTCTTAAAATACCTTTTTTATATTCCTTCAAAATAGACTAAAATAATCACCTTCAAGGCTACAGTTTACAGTTGTAATTCTATTCGTCATGCAAATAAATTACTTTGACACGTCAACAACCTCAAAAAATTTACATTATACATATTTACACCATGAGTCACGACCGACATTCTTTGTCCCTTGAAAAACAATTTTGCTTACACTACCTACATACCCATTCAGCGCTAAAAGCAAATGACATTTGGCACTACCTTGACATTTTGACAGAGATCATCTTCGGTCCGTTATACCAGCCCCATAAAAATAATGATCACAAAAAGCAATTAAAATCCCCAAAGTTACCAACCCAGAAAGTAAGGAACAGAGGAAGAAGAATAAAAAGAAAAAACTGAAAAAGAAAAAGAACACAAACGACTTTCTTTCTTATTTTACGGATTCGCACAACGTTTACCGATCGTCCCTCATACAAACGTGCTTCACGTACACAGTAGATGAAATTTTATATGAAATACAAATTCTTTGCTCGTTCATTCGCTCTCATGGTAATCATTCAAAACAAATAGCAACAGAAAAATACGCTATTCTCAAGAATAAGTAACAAAAGAACAAAATACATTCCGATAAGAAGTGTCGAGCAAATAATGGAAACAAAAAAGTTGTAGGTAGATAAAGAGCAGAGTAATTTTGCATATACAGATATCTCTTGGTCGACAAAAAACCGTTTTTGACACCCACACATGCATGTCTGCACTTTTCCGTGATATTTTATATCCCCCCTTCTGGCGATATGGCTCGAACCCGGAGAGGTAAAGACGGCGAACAGGGCGGATCTTACTTTTGCAGATCGGCTTGAAGCGCTAGACTCTTTTTTTTTTTTATTGTTTTTGCACTGATCCTCGGTTGGTCTGGTGCCTGTTTCGGAGACTTTTCCCTTTCTCACATTCTTCTTAATATATCGTTTATGTGCTTTGAACTGAGTGCAGGTTTTTGTCTTCCTCTGTTTGCTTAATCTCCACGCCACGCCAACTTTGGAGCAAAAAAAAGACACAAGACAAAAAAAAGCATTTAAACTGCGAAAAAAGCTCTTTTTTAAAAAATGACGCAAGTTAACCTCCAACGTCTAGACGGCGATGAATTTTTAAAATAAATGTCTATGACATTTGCAAGGTGTAAACAGAGTTCAATTGATGGTATCCAGGTTGCACCTAACCTCTTTTAGGCTATGTCTGAAAGGCAAAGCTCTCCGATATTGAACAGACAAAGCCTAGTAGAGGCTAGATTCGTACCAAGACTATAAATAGAATCCACTATCACTGTCACTTTCACTTTGTACGTCAAAATAAATTCCACCGATTGCCACATGACAGAAAAATTTCGCATTCAATTTCTCAAATTTATTCAAAATGCTAATGCAGCAATGAAAGTTCAAGTTCACCACGCCAAACGTCAAACGCCGTATGTCTACACAACCGCAATAGATAAAAACAGGTATGTATGCATGTCCGCCTATCAAAAGCTTAGTGGCACGCCCCTCTCCCTGGAATATTATTTCTTTTTTTTATGTTTCGTTTTTTTTATTTTTTTTTTGCGAACACAAACAGTTCGTGCGCCCACTGACCGATATTAGAACATAAAATAGAAAAGAAACTACCGTCCGACCGTTTTCAAGGCTTTTTCTCTCAACACACACAGGCAAAGACACTGGCACCCCGAGCTAGACTCACTCTCACTTTCGTCTCTCTTTTTCTAGTTCGAACTTCGAAACACTATCTTTCTATTTTGTCTATCCATTCGGGGTCTGTGCAGGGGTTTTCTCGCGCGAAACACTCTCAGTTTTCATTGTGTCGTCACATGGTGTTTACGTCAGATTTTTTCCACCGTTCAGATGTAGTTACCGCTAATGTAATCCATAGTGTCACATAGAAATCCAGGGAGGACAAGAGGTGATCACGAACGGACAATAGATGAGAGCTGGGGTGTTTTTTTGTTTTGTATGTACGTTCGGATATCGATCGATGCGGAGTCGCCTTTAATCCATGTTGACTTGCGCACACTTCACATTTGAATAAACTTGAGTTCGAAATGAATTTTAGCTTTTATAGTCCAACTGGCAATTCTCACACGTAGGTGAATTTCCTCTCCGTCACCACCGACTTCTCCATATTGTCGTCGTTGTTATTGTGTCGTCGTCATCATCATCATCGTCGACGACGACGGCGACGGATCGCGGACACTACCCAAGGCGGAGTACGACGAGAGCACGGATCGATGTGAGTGTCGCGCGTCTGGTTGGTGTAGTAGCCAACGACGATGGAGAACTTTTTACTTTTATTTATGGATGTGTTTTATTTTTTTTTCTTTCTTATATGTATTTCTTTGCTGTCGCTTTTGTTGATTGCCTCTTGCTCTTCACCCACTCCCATCGATCTCGTTTGTACATATAGGTTTTGTTTACTTTACTTTTTTTCATTATTTTCCTTCATCTTCACTTCATCAGTGCTTTCTTATAAGATACACTGTTGCACACACTCACTCAATTAAGCACGAAACCAACAAAAAAACACAAAGTTCCCAAAGAAATTGCTGTACATAATCATAACAATGAATTAGCATGGTGATGTGTGATGCATACGATCGCAACTAAACAACAAAATATCTAAAATTCAGCGCAAATTTAAAAATAAAAAGAAACAAAAATATATATCACTTGAATAACGATAAACAAACAAAAATATCTCAGAAGCCCACGTCTACTATTTCCAAAACCAAATACATACTTATATCGAGTTTTTTTTCTTTGCAGAAATCGGTGCGTACATAAGTACATAGATCTGAGTGACTTTTATTTGATAAACAAATACATAGGAACAAAATTACGAATCCCAGTCATACAAATCCTTGAAAGGCATTTTTCCAGGGTTGCCACATATTTTATACCAAAACTGTAAGGGTATACTCATAATGGCACTGATAAAACAAATGGAATGCTCCGACGAATAGAGTTCGAGTTCGAGCAATACTATTTTACTCCGAAACTACCTTTGTTATGAGTCCCAACGTAGAAAAAATAGTTTATCGAACAGGGTATTCGTACCACAACATGATGTCATGGACCATATTCCCCACAAAAGGTCGACAAAACTGGTGGCAGCAAGTGTTCTTACCAGCGGACTAGTGGCAACTCTAGGAACTAAACGTTAAACCAAACAAAAAATAAATGATTGACTTCATCAACAAATTATTCGACCTCATCTCATCTTTTATGATAAAAGAAACTAAAATTTCTTTCTGTAAGGTGGTGCAATATATTAGCCCCCAATATTCAACAAAAAAGTCACATCAGTCATCAAAGTAACGAATCAATTGAAAATGTCCCATTCTGTGTAAAACGCAGAGTGTGGCATCACTTTTGTGGGTAACCAATGCGCATTACAAAAGTATCTAATTCTTGTTTTGAGGATCTGCAATGTTCATAGGCATCGCAAATAAGTACTAATGCCGCATCAATGCGCTTTTAGTTTGACGTTTACGAATTCACCTGAAGCAGAGTTGATATTTTTCCTAAGGAAGTTAATAGTATTCCGTAGTTTAGACTTCTGCAATGGAACCGCTTGTAAGTTTCCCCCTACATGTGCAAGAATCACTGCATCTTGTGTCCTAAAAACGCTCTTATTATGAATATGATATTCAGCTGCCCCAGATGAGCTACATACATAGTGGATACATGTCATATATTCTACTGCACTCGCTTACAATATAAAAGAAGATATTTGGAGCCTCAACCAATGTTCCGACAGTTGTGCAGTGACGGCAAGGACTGAAAAAAAATATGTACATACATTCATTCATAGGAAGGTATACTTCATCGCCATAAAGATCGGAGATGGGAATTCTGACGGACACTTTAAAACTGGAGAAAAGTATGGGTGGCCATGAATTTTTGCGATGAAAAATAATATTTAATTTGGATGTACCTACTTTACATAGACTTTAACTTCAAGTCATGACACAGAAGACCTGGTTATCATAGAAGGCCCACAGAACACAGTGGATTACATTGGCTTGGACAGATGGATGACAGTTCGAAAATAGAGAAGGTCTTATAAAACCATTGAAGTTTTAAGTATCAGTCGAAATATCAAATTAGAATCAAATGGTAGTGTACTAATTGACGACTTCAAAATCACCCTTAGTTTGAAGAAATAATAGGACCATAGAACTCTAACATTTAAGACTAAATATCTTGAGGCTTAGGTAAAAAAAGGAAACATAGTAGGTACTACACTATACATATATTGACATAACATAACATAGCCAGGATATTGATAGCAGGTATCATTTTACTTAATATGTTTGACTATTGAAGAACAAGTAGACAACTCTATCTAGAAAATCTTATGGCAGCTTTGTATGTTCTTACACCATGGCCACCCTATCCACGCCTCATAAGTTTCACGTTCTGCTTAAATTCCATATCTTTGCTGCTGAGCTGCTAAGCTCCCTGCCTTACTGCGTACCTATAGTCCAACACACATTCACCAACAACAACTCCCTTTCATTATATTTACTCTTCCACCACCCATTTATTTCTTAGTGAGCTGTTGTTCTTAATATAAACTCAATCTCACACACAATCACAACTCGAAAATTTTATTATTTTATTTACTTCCAAAATCTCAAAAACGCAGTTGCACACACATCCGCACTGCAAGCACCAATACACCAAAAAATTCCTTATTTTTTCGTTTTGTTTGTCCCAAAAATAAAGAAAAAGTGAACCGAAACGATCGACGACCGCAAACAACAAATCTCTCCGTGCAGAGGGCGTTCGTCTTGTTGAGTGTGCTTTTGCCCCGACGAACGTCGTCGCCATCTGACGCTTTGACAACTGTCACTTTGTCACGTGAGTCGGACCGATACCGATACGAAACGAACTCGATTTGTATGCGGTACGCGATAAGCAGTTCTCTCCGTGGTCACTCCAGGGCTGAGAAATCTTGACCTTGACAATTTCAGTCATAAACACTTTACGGGCGGTGCGGCGAAACTTTTTTTTTTTTGCAATTCGCCGAGAGTCGTAAAAACCGAATTCGAATTCGGATAACAGCGCGCAGACTTGTTCTGAAACGCACACACCGACATGTCAGGTAAACTCTGCGTTCATGGCTGCAGCAACGCTAATGATGCCTATCAATGGATGACAATCAACGGTGTCATTGTCACTGGCATTAATGTTTGCCATTTTTAATGATTTTTATATTTTTTTTATTTTTTTGACATTTCGTTTTACATTCTTTTCTTATTTTTTTTTATGGCAAAAGTGAATTATGACATGCGAGTGGAGTTCAGTGAATTTTTTCACAGAATAGCGCACACAAAGCGAACCACTCCTGCGACTTAGTGCGGCCCACATGCGTCGTCGGTTTCTGTTGAGGGTGTGTGCGGTGGCACACACTGTGAGAGGCGATGTCAGTGTCCCTTTTGTGTCCACAGACGGGGGCGCTGGTCAGAACAGAGTAAATAGCAAACCACCCACTTTTTACGACCATGATCGTGGGGCATTACGTCATTCGGTATTCCATGTACACCACCGCTGCCGCCGCCGCCAGTATGTTGCGAAACAAAAGAGGGGCGAATCATCTGGCGCCCAACACAAAATGAAAACCCCAAAGGGTGAGTGTGCACAGTGCAATGGAGGGCAAGCAAAACATGAAATTTTGCTTTCTTTGTGTTATCTTAAGCAATTAACACGTCTAACATGGCAGAAGGTCATCGAACCCGATTTCAGTTTATTTTCTGTATTGATCGGGCCAGAAACGGATGCACTGATACATGAAGATTGGGGTGGAAGTGCGGCTGCAAACACATACTCAAGTCGAACAAAGAATAGCAATGAACTTTTCGAATTTGAGTCGAAGTGGCGAATGCGATTTTGAAATGGTTTGGCATTAATTACTGCAAATATCTTTAAGCACAATGGCCTGGAAATACATAAAGATGCATGTGATACAATTAATTAGTGCGATTATTTCGCGTGAATGACTTGGGAGTGTTCGTCTTGAATTGATTGCGGTGTACAAGGCACTTGCGCGAAAGATGTTCCGGATATAATGAAGTTTAACACTCATCAGTTTCAGGACTACTCAGACCAGACTTTTCAGATTAATCACTTCTATTCATCTTTATGTCAGTCTCAGATTTCTGCCACCTCTCAGGTTTGGTAACGTCTTTCTAAAATGAGAATGGGTTAAAGTGAAATCCTTAAGACCCTCTTCACATTCAACAATAAATTCAATTAAATTCGTATACTGTCATATTTCTAGAGTTTACTTCTTAAATTTCTCATTTTTTAATGAGCCTTTTTGCCACACTTTTGTCGAGTGGCAGCGACCGACATCTCCAAACGTCAAAAAATGTCCAGGAAGTTTCAGAAAATCTCAAAATCCGGGGTTGTGTTACATGTCACCTATCCGCTTGCTATCGGCGTGACGATCTATGTATAATTTGATGAGTGAACGTAGAATGTGTTTTTTCCATCAATCCGAATGATGGATTTCCAACTATTTCCATACTTTGGTTCGGTCCTCGCATGGGTTTCTCTCTTTCTCTTTTTACCCAAATTCGCTCCCTTTTTCCAAATTTTCTTCTAAAAATCGACCTGCCCCAAGTTGTTTCATGAATTTCAAAATTTTTTGATATTTTTGGTGTGTTTTATGGCATTTTTATGACCGCAATTCTTCACCTTTTGCTACCAAAAATGTTGGTAACTGGAACACACATCGACCGCATTTAACTCTTTTTTATATTTTATTCTTATGTTTGGGAGGTTGGAGGCGTTTTATGATGCCTTATGCGTACTCAAATACCCGTCATCTTTCCTGTTTTTTTTCTTTTAAAAATTAACTTACCACGAGTGCTTTCAGTTTTCGGATGTAGTTGCTTGCGACTATGTGATTTCGACAACCTTTATGCCTTTGCCATTCTCCCTTATAGTCCTTTTCTCTTCCTTCTTTTATAGTCCTGCACTAGACTTTTAGGACCCTTTTTTTTTTGAGATGTACGTAAATTACGACCAAATAAGAAAGATAGGAAGAAAAATTTAAATAAAAGAACAACGATGTGAGATATGAAATGGATTCTAAAATAATTTTAAAACTACTTATGCTATTATGTGTGGGATTGCATATCATTTTAATGCCTGCCTCGTCTATGCTGGCAGTGATTCAAGCAATCGGCCTTATGATGAGCCAGTTCCGCCAATAGTGTCTCGAATTGAAAGGGGTTGGCTTGTAAGCGTAGACTTGACGTAGCCCCAGAGAAAGTAATCGAGTGGTGTCAAGTTGCATCTTCGCTGTGGCCAATTGATGAACGCTCGCCGTGAGATCACAGAGTCGCCAAATTTCTCCTTCACAACTTCAAGCGTTTCGTCTTCGTTTTGTATGGCATATCGATGCTGTCGAGCTCTGGCGTCGGCTAAAATCGCTCTATACCTGAGACCATTCATGGTAACAGTATCCTCTTCCTCATTTCGAAAGAAATAAGGTCCGATGATGCCGTCATGTCATAGACCGTACCAAACACTCAATTTTTGTGAATTGTGTTCGCTCCTAACGCTAATGGCAATTCTTCTTACTAACATAGCCGCTGAGCAAAAAATGGGCCTTAGCCGAGAAGATCAATTTTTGACCAAAATCTGGATCTCCAGCCAACATTTCCAGCGCCCAAATAGCAAACTCGCTGCATTGTCTTTAGTCATCCAGCTTCAATTCCGCATCAGCACAATCTCATACGGATGTAGGCTCAAATCCAAACGCAAAATAAGCAGGATTAACTCTCTGGCGATGCCCAATTCAGCTGATTGTCGCCGAATCAACATTTCCGAGTCTTCTTCGATACTGGACGCTACGGCTGCTATGTTTTCTTTATTTCGCACCTATCTCTGTCTACGAATTGCTTGCACACAAAAGCCATGATGACGACCGACCTCACGACGAAATTCACGTTGCGTATTTACAACTGAGCCGGAATTTCGATAATATTTTTGTATAATTTCCGAACGTTCAGCAAGCGTGAAACGATGCATGATTAAATGTCAAACCTTATTGAATATTTTGACAGCCGGATGTCATTCATAACTTTGATAGCTCCTGAAACATAATAATTGCAAAAAGTATCATTGCTATCTGGTCACCCTTTACCTGTCAGGTTTCAGTAGTTTATTTAGCTGTCGACACTAATGTTTAATTTTTTTAAGGTTTCCAGGGTTTATCTTTTGGACGGCTATATGATAAGAGAGTCGTTTACCCACAGCCTCATCTACATATGTATGCACCTTTCCTAGTTATCTCGACAAGAAACAGCGTAGTTCATAAGAAACACGAGATGGTTTGGCCCAAAGAGCTTGACAATGTAGAATTTCTAAATGAAAATGAGGCCTCGGGATACCTTTGATTTGATTTTTACTAAATACTTGTAAGAGGCCGAGTAAACGAATGCCAACCAAACTGAATCTATTTCCACATCAATTTTCTGATTCAGACTTGAAGAAACTTGGAGACACAATCTTTGAACAAGTTGTATCATATGAAAGAATCCATTCTCAAAGCCATGCTGAAGCCAGCAACATATTTCATATGTCATATATCTATTCTCAAAATACAGAAAAAATATAAATAAATGTTTGCAAAAAGATAAAAGAAAGTCATGCCTCTTAAAAACGATAACAAGGCCAAACAAAATTCAATTTGAAACTCATTAAGCAAGACATACACAAAATCAAAATCGCTCTAATGAAACGCCTTCGGAATAAATGTATACATGTACTTATACGCATATGTACATACGTATATAAAGCATTTATTATTATCTCTTCAACTGTTTACCAAAAACATTCCATCGACTATCGTTGGAACACTCGAAGAGTGCTGATAGCAATCCCTAGTGAACAAAAAATACTATTTCTGTACGCGCGGTGCTATTTGCAGCTCCAACTGAACTCAAGACTGCGACTGATACCCCAGTGCTTGTCTCATATGGGATCTTTGAACTCTAAGGTGCGCGATATGGTGTCCAATATTATTTTGACGGTCAAGGTTAGAATTGCTTCGTTAGAGTATCACCTTTAGTTGTTTGTTTCTTGGCCGCTGCGGTTGGCCCCAGAGATAATCATTTGTCGCTTTGTGATTGTGAATGAGAGCCAGATACAAATATGAATCTAATTAACACATCTGCGCAAGTATGTGTGAGCTAGAGGGGCGTTAAGTCTAATGAAATTGATTGGCCACATTTGTGCTCAGAACGATTATCTATCGCGTCGACAAAGAGCATTTAATTGAAGTTTAATCTCGTTTCCGCTTCTCTAAGAAGCTCACATGCTATTAAACGAGTCCCCAAGGTGTGTAATGTGTCAAAACTGTGTGTTTTCTGCTCGCAGTGAGTTGACGAATTTTATGTTTTTCATTTCCATTGAAACTGTGATTAGGTAATCAGTACAATTAACTTCATTGGGTTATCGTTGGCAGTGAACTGCTTAGGTGGCTAGATATTCGGTGATAGTTCTTGAGATCAATTATAGATTGTTCTATGTACCTTGAAGCCGTTATCGCTTTAGTACACTGGTACTTTAGATGAACTTTTGCACCTTTTAGTCTATCTGCACTACAAACATATGTATGTACTTAATCATTTGGAAAGAAGGTGTACGTGGTCACAGTCTATGCGCCAGAAGCTACTCAGAGGTCTACTTCAGAGGTGGAATCACTTTCCCGATGCCTGAAGCTAGAGTCGGAGGAGAACTATTATTATTATTATCTATGGTCAAAGCGGACGGGTAGATACTACATACATACACTTATTGCTAAGATGGTTTCAGGCAATTATGTGCCGATTGTATTCTTCAATCCTCAAGAGAAGAGACACCCTTCAACTGCGCCGAATACAAGGACAATCGTCTCCTCAAGCTAATTTGATCCCACCAGTCGACAGAGATCACATTTTGGCAGATCCTGTAGAAAATTCAAGGAGTTCGAGTTGGCAATCACTGGTACTAGTTGGTACTGACAGTGCTGTTAAACTTATCCATCGACAGCTTTGCTTTCAAAAGAGGATGTAGACAAGTGACCCGCTGTCATATGACTTTAATACCTTACTTGAACAAATCCTTAGCACTGGAGGCCCAATTTTTGAAAAGTTCATACGCTGACTATATGTAGTTGCCAAAACTATCCGGACAGTCACAAGGACATTTGATGCTGTTAAATGTCGAAAAACCCCAGAATACGCTGTCAATAAGAAGATATAGTTTCTGATGAATTTGATAGAACATGAAGCTATAAATTTTAGAAAATAAGGGACTCTCGGCAGATATCAAACCAAGAACTTATCTTACCAATCACAGTTTCCTTGGCCTTGGAAGGCATTTAAGTAGTAAGATGCTATTCCGAACAACTTAGGAAGACTCTTAATAGCGTGTTATAGCGCTGAGCCATGGGCTCTATTGAAAGCAAATGAAAACATCGTTGACCATTTAAAAAGAAAAAATCTTCCTAAGACATGCGATGCTGTTTGCATTGAACTGTACTATCGGCACATCAACATTAACTTGGTTAATCAACTGCTTTGATTTAAAAACAGAAAGCATTCGAAACTCTATCAAATGACAGAGAAAAACTATTTGTCACGTTGGATTGTATTAGGTTGCTGTCACCGCTCACGCTAGAACACACTTAGACCAAAGTAAGCTCCATTTTCGAAACCCCAAGAACCATAGAAGAAGGCCAAGTACATAGAAGGTAGGTCATAGTTTCTTCTCTCTCTTTTGTCTTTAGACCTTCTATAGATATTATTGAACAGAGCACCCAATTGTCTGGCATGTCTATCTACCAGAAAATGTCACTTGTGGATTCCACTTAAGTAGGTTAGATTTTTCTAGTTTTGTCCAGATTTATGAGTAATATTTATGAGCATATCTATCTCCACTTCCATTTTGCCATCAATTGCCCACAATATCCTGTTAAGAACTCCCGCTTCTGCACCAAACGCTGTCGTGAATCCATCTGTATATTCTTCTATCGCAGACTTTTCCAAACTATTGAAGATTCCTTAGTATGGCATGTCTGACGTTTAAGTAAAAATAGGATAAAATTTAATCCGAGATGCTATGCCCGGTTCGGAAACTACATATTTAGGATCAGACCCTAAGTTCGAACACTACTTTAGTTGCCATCAGATTCCCAAACATATGAAAAGAAGAAAGGCGCCCTTTGAACCTTCTTGAGATTTACAATGCTGCTTTTCTTGCCCAGTCTCATCGTCGAGACTAGTACTCCGGACATGAGAATGAGTCTAAGGACTATTTTGTGTATCAAGTGGATCATCCGGGAACGAAGGCCATAGTTTGCCTTTCTACATGAATAAAGCGAAACCCAGGTTCTTCCTGCACAGTCTTGAATATTCAGTTTCCAGCTGGGAATATCGAGAATAATACGGGAAGAACCTGTACGTTGTCCAACAGTAGTTTCTTCGGATAGACACAACTTCTGCCACTAAAAATAAGTCTTTCTTATGATTTTCTAAAGAATGTTCTATACCTGCTTTGTTACTAGGAAAATGGGTGTCAATAAGATGTTTTACGGTTTCCTTGCTGGATACAGTCCAGTTCTCATCTGTTTTCGTTTTAGGAATCTTTGGATTTTGAATAATCTTTCTCTTTGGTTATCTACGAACACATATAGGAAAGTATCCGATTTTGTACGTCAATCTTGACAAGCTCATGACATTTTGATCAAAAACATTCTTCTTAAACTCTTGGTATTACCAAATATTACAAAACTATGGTGTAACAATGAGTAAAAAAAGGGCGTAAAGAACGTTGGAAGAAATGCCAAATCAATGCAAATATTAGTTCTAAGTGAAAGCTTGCTTGCAAAATTTGGAAGTCAAGGCTTTCACTTCAGTTTATACTGAAAATCTTTTTACCTGACTTTTAAAATAAACTCAATGCAAAACATTAATTTGTTAATGTCTAGCGAGAAAAATCCGATTTATCATCGAATACATATAGAAAGCCAGCACCAGATGAGAACAAAGGCAAGGCAACACAAAGTTTAGCAATCATGGTAGTCCCCCCACAATTTTTGGCCAAAAATATCGTGCTTATGCGAGTGTATCGCATTTCTCAGTTTGCTTATCTTCTCTCCGCACTTGGACACTTAACACACATACAAGTGCAGCTACGTTAAAAGTTTGCACTCAACGGTGACTGCTGTATGCGCCTTGCGATTTTTAATAGAGCAAACGAACCAAAGTGGAACAGATGAAAGCTTCTGTGCTTTTTTTATTTTGTTGCCATTCTCGCTGACTTTTTGTATTTTTGTGTTTCTACTTCTTTCTTTCGCGCTGTTTTAGATTTGCTTTGGGTGCAATGAATTTTGAGATTTTCAGTCTGCTTTTAGCTTGACGGTATTTCAAATTCAAGGACACATGACGTCAGGTTGAGTTTGGGAGCAGCGGTTCTGTCTCTCTTCTTCTAAGACACAGATACATACTTATATCTAGAGAGTAGAGTATGTGTTAGGCCAAGCATGGGCTATGGCTATACGACAATAATTATTGATAAATGTTGAACAATCATATTTTGCCTCAGGGTGTGTGCCTGTGCATATGCACATTTAATTAACTTGCTAATTGGTTTTGGCAGTTGAAGTTCATTGTTTCTCCGACACTTCAACAAATTGTAGTAGTTGTATCTATTCCCAGTTTGCAGTTTCGTTTCCTTTGTCTCTTTGCTGAATTGATAAAAACTGTTTTCGTCGACTTACAAGAGGGAGGTAGGACTGCGCTTTGAAATGAAAGATAGAAATGTTTCCTCTTCTTAAATAAATGCAATATCAGCTCGAGGTTAGAGGTTGTACATTTGTGTACTGAAAACAAGCTCCAAGTGTCCTTAGTTGACTCTTTTGACTTTAGGTCTGCTTATGAATATGCCCCTCTGTATGAGGGACATGGGAGCAACCATAGCAGAGAGTGTCCCATTAGAAGCCCCGAACATATTTTTTTAAACGTGTCTTTCCTCAAGTCGCAATAATACTCTTATCACAATTCAAAATACAGGGTGACCAGATAAGACCGATAGGATACTTTATTTTGAAGCTACATTCATGCCATTCTGTGTGGAATAGCACATCATTCAAATAACCGCCTCCACTTTGCTGGTAGCACTTCAAGCGGTTGGTCGGTCCAATTTTTAACAATTCGGTTCAATATGTGCGACGTTATTACAGCAAAAGCGTCTCGAAAGTTGTCATCGAGCTTGTCAAAAGTGGTTGGCTTGTTAGAGTAGACTACAACACAATCTGCTGATCCAAAAATGGGCCTCCGAGAAGATGATTTTTTGGCCAAAATTCGGTCTTTAGCTAATATTTCCAGGGACCAATTATTCAGGGCATTGTCTATAGTTGTCCGGCTTCAATTCTTGTGGTAGCACAATCTTATACGGATGTAGATCCAAATCAAATCCCAAAATAAGCCAGCTAACATTTCTAAGCCTTTTTTAATACTGTCTATGTTTTCTTCATTTCGTATTTGGTTGGTGGTTGCCACGAACTGCCTGCACACTACACACACTGAAACATACAAATTGGAAAAGTATCCCTGTTGTCTGGTCACCCTATAGGTACATACATATGTACATATGCTGGACAGCAGAAAACACTGAAAAGAATGTTGAATCAGCAAACTTAAGTTTAGCACATTAAGGTGCTAAGCAACAGCATTTTTCTTAAATACAACAAGAACGTTATTATTTTCGTACAAACTTCCAAGAGCCAAACAATTGCACTTCATCTGCTTATTTGTAAATAATTAAATTGTCAATGGAATCCCTGACCGAGCTAGCAAACCTTGTCTAGTGATAGCGGGTAGAAACCAATTGAAAATAACTGCATACCCACTTAAGGTAAGTAAAGCTTTAAGCAAGGACCTCAGTGCTCAAAATATAGATACTCCAACCAATGTTCCGATCTATGTAAGTAGCTGTTTTCCAGATATAAAGCTAACTTTATAATATAGCGTCCTCCCAAAAATAGTTAGATTTTTCTTGTTTTTATTTAATAAATGTTCTTTAATCCATAATTTAATCTTCTTTGTACATTCTGTACTCTATACAATCATTCCCCATTTTTAAAGCCGACTTTAGATCTCAATTTTTAAAAGTCCCTCTCACGCTTCAAAAAAATATTCGTTCAGAACAGTCTAAAGAAGTCGTTGTTTTCAGATTTAGATAGTTTGAAGAACAGCAGAAGTGATGATAATTTAATAAGGCAATGTTCAGTAAGTAAGCTGAAAACAGAAAGCATACATATGTGAACCTCATTACCCAAATTTTGTGGAATGTGGAATTAGATTTCGTTGCATCAGTTTTGACAGAACACCCTCATATAGGTTGATGGACCTTCCAGTATGAAGCTAATCTTAGAGGATTAGCTCCCGTTTCGGAAATTTGTGCAACCACCAATAATTTTTAGATTCCACTTTCACCCCATCCGTCAAAATTTGATGCAATCAGTTTGCTTATTTGATTTTCTGATAAACAATTTCAATAACATTTTTCTTTTCCTGTGGGCAATAATTTCATATTAAAAAGTGAAGTTATTTCCCTCAAAGGGGTGAAATAAATTCCCATCTGAAGTAAATTCCGGTAGAGTAATGTTCCTTCACTGATCCTGCTTCTCTTCAATGACTCACTCACACATTACAGCATTAAGTTCAGCAATTTCGGTTCGAATGTTGTTTTTCAGCTGTGCAACTATTTTTCGGTTGCACCTACATACATACATATGTATTTATTTTTTTGAAACGTAAAGTCCATGTACATACATATGTATGTATGTACATGGACTTTACGTTTCAAAAAAATACCAAAGAAATTAATCAAATGGTGGTAAATCGTTCGTTTACGTCACCATTAGGTGAAATCAATTGTCTTGGAAGCTTAGAACAATAGCTCAATGTTTTCAAATGTTGAGGCCACAAAAAGTATTCAATGATCTGTCTATAGCACTCACAGTCATAGCTCTTTCATTTGCCTTTTCGAAGTAAAAGGAACCACTGGACCAATGGAGCAATCCAAAGTGAAATGAACTTCATCACTAAAGATTATTTACGTGAGAAACCAGTATCATGTTCTAACAACCCATTGACGAAAATTCTGCGTTGTTCTAGGCGTTCAACTTCACAAATGTCAAAGATGTCTTAAAAAGAGGTAGCGTTCCGAAATTATTTATTACTGACATTTATGTCCAACTTTTGAAAGACCCTTTATAATGCAAGTCAGGTGTTAATTTTTCAATTTTATTTTAAATCTAAATCATTCGCATCATCTTAATGGCAGGCAGACAGACAGACAGTTGATGCTTTTTGAGCAGTATCTTTGCTTAGGTGTGCTTATGTATTCATAAATCATCCAATATATCATATAAATGTACCTATGGGCAACACCTTTAAATCCTTTCAACCACAAGTTCCGTTTACATCCGGTTACAATTAGCACATCCTACAAAGAATATACATACATTCATATATGTATGTGCATATGTATGTCTACGAATATGTGTATAAGTATTGATGTATATAAGAAAGAAAACCATGAATAAGAACAGGTTCAATGACAGGTAACTAAATACTCCATGGACTAAAAAGAGAACTTGTCATATTGGAGAGTAGCTAAAAGGAAGGAATAGTACGTGCCGAACGTGCGTATTTCACCAGAATAAAGTACGTAACTGCTACGTGATGCAAAAGTAATTCACACAAATTGTTCAGACACCGTTTTCCAAACCACATTCACGAAGAGAAGTTACACGCACAACACGATCCACCGCAAAGCATGCAATCGCCATCCCAACATTTACCTGGTGTGGATACAATCGTGCCGATCTTCGTGTGATACTGAACAGTGTTGCCAAAATTATCAGAATTGATGTGTCAAACAAATTGATGAATTCTGACCTAAGACCACTGAACTTATGGCACACAGCTGTGTTCATCTTATCCGATTCATATCATATTCACGGTAATCTGCTTCAAATTAGCGAGTTCTCACTACAAGTGAAGAATAATTTCACCAACTTAGTTGTTATAAACAGTTTCCTCCTGCTTATGTGGGCAAAAAAAAGAACAAAAACAGAGTACGAGTATGTAAAAGAAGGTTCCTTTGAAACAGATATAAACATACAAAGGTCCTGAACTAAAATAAGACAAGTCTTATGAGTAAACGAACTTATACATCTAAACGTGTTTTATTTTTAAGAAAATTCAAAGAATACAAATGTGAACAAATAGTCTTGATGCGACTAGTTAGAGCCCGCAAGCCAGGAAAGCATCACTATACTGACGCATCACTTGAGTAGAATATTAGGGCTTTAGTTATATCAGAAAAGATGTTCATTCTGGCGCTCTCAACGCCAAAAATAAAAGACTGTAAAACTCACTTCCTTTCATACCGAGACCTTAGATTGCGTTAGCAGGTTCCAATTTCATTCAAGGTTACAAGTCAATGTTGTAGCTGAACAATTCTATTCTTGATGTACAGGTTTTAGTTCAGGCTTTTTAATTAAAACTATTCCTTAAAATATGTATGATATTTTCGGAAACACTACGAGTTGTAGCGCTAAGACAACCAAACCCAGATACAGATTAGATCCTCCATAAAAGGACGGTATAACGTAGACTGCGTTCCTTAAATTGAAATTAACTGTAGACATATTAAGCCACTATTCTTTTTTAATTAAAATTGACATAAAGCCCATAAAACTGTGGCCGAAGGAACACCTCACTGGACATGGCAGTATACTATTGATGTATCGTCATCTGCCACAGGTCACTGTTTTGCCAACCGAACACAACTTCCAATAGGGGCTACAAACTTTCGATACCCAACAGATCTGAATGGACTAAACGTGAGGACCTGTACCGCAAATTTCTGCTACAGCGGTGCCGGAGTCTTCCTAGAAGACCTAGGCATCCATCTCTCTTGTAATTTCCCATATTCCAGAGTTTTTCAAGCAGAAATTAATCCCATTGGATATTGTCGTATACATGGACAGTCCGACAGCCATCAAATCTTTCGCATCCAACACTATGAGCTCTAAGGCAGTGAAAGACTTCCGCGCATCTCTTAACGAGATAGTTGGACAGTATAACATCACCCTTTGCTGGGTGTCAGCTCACTCTTATATACCGAAACATTTTGTGAGGCTGATCCACTGGCTAGAAGTTACTTCTCTGGTTTAAATAGCATAAACGTCACCAATATCGAAGCCCCAACGTCTTATGCTGCATGCATCCTCATCGATTGCCATACTAAACCAACCAAGCAACCAACAACATTACTCATCGTTCTACCTAGATTGGAGATAATAATAAGACTCAGTCAAGTTAGAATCATTTACGATTATATCTTCCAATGCTGGTTATATTCCTTCTTAGTATGCTCGACTGTCTCATGAACGTCTGACAAACATCCGAGAGCACAGCAGTCGTTTGAAAAATACCGTAAACTAAGAGATGGCGAGGCTTTGACTTCTAGTGAAGATAGTATCATTTGCAGTCTCGAAGGTATTTAATTCTTTGCAGTATAATGATGGGATTGCATGGTCAGAATTGTACAATCAGACGCTAAATAACATGACATCTTGATAATCAAATACCTTGGCAACACTGGTCCCAAGCAGGTAGATAAATTCGCCGATGTTCCCTGGAATTTCCGTTTCTAGTTTTGTACCGAGCAGACAACAGACATTCGGTGGATTAGTGCCCCACCCGTGGTGGCCTTATAAAAATGTTATCTCCTTCATAAAAATAACAAAAAACCAAAAAGGCAGACCAGAGCCTGATCGCCACGCGAATCTTCACGTCCTACATAAGTACATATAACCGTATACATATGTACATATGTATGCCCAGTGGTCGATTGGTAACAGCGCTAAATTCCAACTAAAAGCGATGCAAAAGTTGTGGTACAAAAAAAAGAGCACAATTCATAGCTAAAAGTATCTCATCGTTTCGCAGAGATTGAGCGACCAAGAAAATAAAGTGCACGACTGGGTCGTACGTACTTGCACCGTAATGCTATAAGTGTATAATTTTATCAGGATTAAAGTCCAAGTCTTGCTCTTCCCAGTAAAGTAGGCGTGGCATTCCGCGTTTCGATGGAATAATAGTCATAACATTGTAGGAGTTTACTCAATGTTTTGTTTCTATAAAAATGCCCATAAAAAGTGGGCGTGGTCAGATAGGGTGCTTGAGTGAATTATAAAAAATTCTAAAGCCTATTACTTTGCTTAAATAATTTTTTCTCAATTTCTAGTAAAAATTTTGAAAAAAAAAAAGTTTTATAAAAGTGGGCGTGGCATTCCAAAATTTGGTATGCCATTATTTTGCACTTGTCTTATAACCTACAAATAATAATTTTTAGCCCAATCGCCGAACAAATACCCGAGAAATAGCTGATTTTCAATATTACCGTTATTCGAATTTTTCGTGAAAAACGTGGTATGCCACCTCATAGCATATGCCCAAACTAACCCACACATCAAATTTTATCGAAATCGTTAGAGCCGTTTTCGAGAAAACCCATTTTAACTGAAATCGGCCTTAAGTAAACTACCCTTAATTTTGAGGTTAGAATGAAAATTCAAATTTCGCCTCTAGGGAATATCCCACAGACCCTATATATGAAGTTTGAAGTAAATCCGTTCAGCCGTTTAGGCTGTAGTCGAATATACAGACAGACAGACAGACAGACAGACTGACAGACAGACAGACAGACAGACAGACAGACAGACAGACAGACAGACGGAATTGCCGGACCTACTTTTTTGGACTTCTCCATCATAGTAATGTCAAGTTTGATTAAAATCTCGAGTTCGATTTTTTTCACGATTGCAATACTTGCCCTATAGGTATAGGTGCAAGTAAAAAAAACGCAAAACGAATACAAAATGTTAATGAACTGCCAGGAACTCAAGCACGGCAAGATATTTGGTTGCCAAATGGTTCAAACCGGAGTGAAATGCGTTAGGAAGGGTGCAGAGGAATACCCCATGGCTGTTGTAGTCGCATTCCATTTGAAGGATTTCCGTTGGAGAGTATACATACAGAGTCTCTCTCACGCACACAAATGCCATATTCTGAAATTTCACAAAACCTGTCTTGAACTGAGGTATCCAACCTGTGGGATAGAAGATATTACCAAATTCCAGAGATGTGAGATTTTAATTGCAGGCATTTAGGTATGTACACACAGGTATGTCAAGCAACACATGTGATGATTTTAACAGCACTTTTTTGGGAGAGATGAGCTATACAACAAATGTTGGTTCTTTTTTACTAGCAAGGGTTTTTCTCTACTAAGGAACAATGTTGACCTGTCCTACTCATGTAGTACCAATTCCCTAATTTTCAATTTGGCAAAGTGGTCCATTATTCTCTCCACACATTCATTACATTTATGGCTTAGGTGCTTAGATTGATCTGTTGATTGGAGAAGATCATCCACAAAAATATTTGTTTGCAGTAGCCACAGCTCATTGTTTAGCTATTCATCGAATCTTTCAAACTTCAGGTTACAGAAAAATATATATATACACAAAATTATAGTAGTTTCCACGGAGATGACACATTGTAAACCCCTTCCAGTTTTGTCTGCAGCTCAACCATAAAAGTAGGGCCATAGCATAAGCAGTGTTAGTCGCAGCCAGTGCTTATAGGTTTGAACGAATATTTGATCTCGAAATGAAAGAAAAATAAAAAAAGGAAAACTTTTCTTCCTTGGAAACTTAACATTACTTCCTTAACTTCAGCATAACTTACTTACTTACTTACTGACTTAGGTGCCGCTACAGTTCGGGGTGAACCTGGGCCTCAACCAACAAGCCCCTCCAGTTAGCTCGGTCCTTACCAGCGGATATCTTGGCTATTGAGCTACAGAGGACCTATGACGCCAAAATCCAGGAACCCCTTGCTCCAGTCAAAGATATTAAGCTGGCAGAAAGACAGCGAAGCATGAGAACATGGCAGGAAAGATGGAATCAGTCAACGAAGGGAAGATGGACCCATCGACTTATACCTGATATAGATAAATGGATGGACCGGCATCACGGAGAAGTGGATTTTTATCTCACCCAGTTCTTAACCGGACACGGCTGCTTCAGAGCTTATCTCAACAGGTTTGGGCTTGATGAATCTCCAAACTGCTCAAACTGTGGAGAGGCCAGAGAGGATGCAGAGCATGTGCTCTTTCAGTGCCCACATTTTCGCTTGGAACGCAGAGGTCTTGAGGAAATAATTGGAGAAATACCAACTCCGGATCACCAAACAGCAGCGGTGATCATAAAGGAACTTCGGCGGCTGGAAAGGCTCAGGGAGAGCAACCAAACCCAAATGGAAGCCCCCTCAGAACAAGAAACGTCGAACAGGTCAAGAAGAGCATAAAGTGCTAACCAGCCCCGCGAAGTAATACTTAACGGTAGTTCCGCGGGGAGAGTGGTTGAAGTGTGTAGGGTGTGGGTTAGTACGTAGGCGTATTCCTGGCATCGAGTATTCAGGTTTGCGAATCGTGCATGCCAGTAGCCCGGGTTACTGGTATCTTTAGACGATTACACATCCGTTGGCGCAACCAAAAAAAAAAAAAAAAGTTAGCTCGGTCCTTAGCCTTCAACTGCGCACTCTACGTTGGTTTGAGGTTCCATTCTACTTGTGCGCGCCACCTAAGGCGAAGTCTTCCTCTACTATGTTGTCCCTCCGCGTTTGATTCGAATACTCTGCGGGCCGAATCATTGGTGTCCATCCGCTCTACATGACTTGGCCATCTCAAACGATTAATTCGCAGTTTTTTTTACCGTCAACGCAAACAGGTCAGAAAATTGTACAAAAAATCTTTCTTTCAATGCGATTGAAGATATTTTCATCCACTTTAGACAGAATCCACACTTCAGCGCAATAAAGCAGGAATGGTATGATCAAGGTCTTACATAGGATCATCTTAGTTCTTCGGGATAGGGCTCTACTACTCAATTGCAGTCTCAGCCCAAGGAAACAGTGATTGGCAAGAGTTATTCTTCGCTTTATTTCTGCTGAGGTGTTGTTTTCAGAATTGATAGCAGAGCCGAGGTAGATAAAGGAAAAGAGTCAGCCTACCAGTACACGTACCGTCTTCACAGATGGATGTAGGCGTAGGTTTAGGCATATTTTCTGAACCGCTGCATATATCCAGATCAGTCCGCCTTCCAAACCATAGTAGTGTTTCCAAGTAAAGGTCCAAGCTGTATCGCGGCTACATGGGAACTTTTCTTAGTACCCTTGGCTCTGCACTAGATGCTCTGCTTAGTATACCTCCCCTTGATACTTTCATCATATACTATCAAACCAATCCACCGTCTTACCGAGGTGGCTTTTGGTATCATCCGAACTCGAGTTTCGATTAACTTTCGCGACACTTGTTCGACACTAGGACCCTGTTTTCATGGATATCCAATCGCATGGAGTGAAACTGGAACTCCAGCTCCTTTAGAGTCGACTTTCCGTTCGTTCAGGACTGGCTTTGGTCTGAACCTGGACTGGGCTGTAACTGAATCTTCACGAATGGCCCCAAAATTATGAAAACCGACAATACTAGACTTCACTCTTCGTTAGACAAACATGCCTCTTTTTTCAAGCAGAGCTCTATGCTATCCTAATGGCTGCCTACTATATTGTTGAGGATAGGTGCCGGGGTAGAGACAGTTAGGCTACATTTAAAGCCTTGCTTAACCCTGTAGTTCCAAAATAGTTCGACAAATCAAGAACGCTTTAAATTCGATCGCAATTCGAATTCGATCTTTGACTCTTGTCGAGGTTCCAGATAATGGTTTCCTACGAACCCAATTGAGTTTGCCTTGACTCTCCAGGGTGCATGCAGATTAACCGAATCCTAACATCTCTCATTTGAAACGTTCGTAAAAAACTAATGTATGTATGACACTTTATTCTGTGGTTATACTTAACCACCGCCATGAACCTAGTATTTATAGACTAATGTACATATTTGGCTCAGATCAGGGGGACAATAAAAGGCAGTTCAAGCCACCACCCTAAGAACTACCTACAACCACGCTGAGGCTTCTATTTTTATACCAAACTCCGAAGCCAGCGTGGGGGCCAAATGTGTGCATTTCCTTGAGGTGCATTCCACTGGCTAAGGAGAGTGACAAATGCGCATTTCCCTCCAAGTGAAAGAAAATTATTTGTAGCCCCAGACGATGATCGGCGGCGGTTGGCGCTCTGCGGCAGTTGTGGTTTGTTGATAGACACTGTGCGCGCACCATTGACAGTTTTGCTTGCAAAATCGGCCTTGAATTGTTCACGCCCGCCACATTGTGCCCATCTGGAGTTGGAATAATGTATTAGTGGACTTACTCGGGCTTGATAAACTGGAAAAAGTGGAAGTGCAGAAAATAAAATAAAACTTATGACACCCGCGATTCGTACAGTAAACAGTCGGCTAAGGTTCAGGTCTTCATGTGGTTTAGCTGGCACAAAGGGGAACACTCCTCGTTTATTTCGAATGCATCGTCTCAATTGGCGGTGCGCACGAGGAACTGGTCATGTGAGGAGGACTGGGGTTATTCATGGAGTCTGCTGTGTATAGAAAAAACAGAAAACAAAAAGCATTGCAAGATGATGCCAACATTCCTCGATTATGTGTCATAGTGATTTCCTTGGAGAAATTATTGTGGTATATTCTGTTATCGGGGATGGTTACTGCAGTTCGTGGAACTAATAGAATCTAGTTCGTAAAGAACGGAGATGGTTGCCGTTCAGATCATTGAATGTGACAGTTTCGATCGAACTATCATTCGGGACATTTTAATAGCTTGTAAGGCTTGTATCTTGTAAAATGTTGATTTTCTGCAAATGAAGCAGAGATGACTACCATTACATTATGTCCTTCATATATATTTACATATATGCATATATATGAATATATATGCACGTTTTAGGTAGACGTATTACTGGCTTCTAAAGGCTTTCTGTAACTTTAACCACTTTGTAGTTTTTTCTTACGCAGATCTTTAAAATTACCGCAGGAAGTTCAAATGTTTTCTTTGGCACAAATAAGAACTAGAATCTGAAGTAGGACGTAAGTTGTATGTTTCATACTCTTTAGAGTAGGAACGTGATTCTTGAGATCTTACAATATCAGCATTAAGCACATCAGCACCTAAAAGCTGCCACCTGATCCAAGCAAAAGCAAGACAATAAAAAAGTGTATCAGACAAAAGTCAAAGAATTCATGTCTTGCGACCGAATTCAAGGAGTTTTTGCATTCTTTGAAACGATCCCTGCAGCTACTCTCAACAATATAGTTTCCAGTCATTAGGAAAGCATAGATCTCCGCTGGAAAAACGGAAGCCTGCTTGCCTAACGAGAAGTTAACTCTAGTGCTGTCGGCCTTCACGAAGACACCAGCTAGGTATTTGTGAAGGTTCGGACCCTAGGTATTTGTGAAGGTTCGAATGCAGCCCCATCCAGACTGAAGCCAGTTCTAAACGTAGGGGAATTTGACTCTAAATTTGTATAGCAGCAGAATTTCCGGTGCCTATGCATCAGACGACATATCCATCGATCGTAGGATTACAGGATCACGCAAGGTCATTGACCAAAAACACCGACGTATGTATAGATCCAAAGTACCTTTGGCAACATGCCTTGCCAAAACCAATCTTATACTGAAAACTAAGAACGCCTTGGATGCCTTCGACTTGACATGGTTTGGCCAAAGAAGTTTCCTATCTAGAATCACTCCCAGATATATCGCTTCACTGGAGATCTGGATAGTGATGCTGTGTCTTTTAAATGCCTTTTGCACAGAGCCAGATGATCTTAGCTAGAATGCAGATAGTTCTTTTATTATGAAACAATAGTCCTACAAACTTCTTCCTTTCTAATGCCAGAAGTATTAATTTTCCCTGAGAGCAGTTTTTTAGACTCCCTAAAAGTTTGCAGGTATTTGGGTCCTATCCTCTGGCATAATACAAGGTTGAAACAGATATCTAATTGAAAAAAATTCTAAGTCATGTAAAGCTCATTTATGTCATGAAAAGACACATATTGAGGTTTTTCAGCGGTTTCGCCTTTATGCCTACGAAAGATCCATGCTATCCAGGAGACCTAACTTCTAACAATTATCGGCCTTGTATATGTTATATTCTTCACACGAATCGAAGGGGTCTACGGTTTAACCAAGAGCACTAAGGGCAATATTTGGTTTAAGTACCTTTTTCATGACAATTTAGGTCTCGAATGGTAGACAGGCAATAGTTGGAGCTGTGAAAAACATCTTTTTAGCATTATCTGGGACTGGGATTGCTCATATTTTGGTCGAGAAGTCGTAAACACACTCTATGTGTCTAATTAGAAGTGTTTTGTTCAATCGGTTGTGTCGGGAGTTTTAAAGATAAGAAGTGTGAGGAGTAGAAGAAGAGGACCGCCTTCTTATACATATTAAATTAATATTGACTATTGTCTGACTTAGCTTTGATTGGACGAGCAAACATCAACGTAGAGGGCCAGATCTTTGTTTAGAGTTCTAAACGAGCGCTCATTCTCTCCCTTTCCCCTTGCTATCGTCTACAACCTTTGAAGGACAGATAATCTGCAGTCGATATCAGCGCGGAAAGATCATAGATCAATATAGGAACATCAGACTCTCGCCACCGACTGTATAAGCCATAGGTACCTTATGTACATGCATAGCCAGGAAACTGCTGTAAGGTGCCAAATGCTGTCACATTGCTAAGTCAATTAAAAGTGTCCTTGAAATCTGTCTCAACTTCTAGTACTAGGTATATGTACTTATAACCTGAAGACTATTAAGACTATTATCTATGTCATCAATCCAAACGACCTCATCTGAGGTTCAGAAACTCTCGAAATCAAATATCAAAAACGTAGGTAAGTCAAAAAATATATTTTTCTAAATATTGATTGCATGGAAGCAAGTAATAGCTAGTCAAACCTAAAAATACGAATCCTTCCACAGTAACAGCCAACAAATGATAATGCAATCCTCGCCTGCAACACCCCACGATAACACCACACAACAGTCACTGATGCGCAATAAACATGGTTTCTCGTTTTGTTATCTGCACATTCACTCTGAAGTGCACTTGAACCTGTTTCTGAACCTTATTTGCCCGTCAAAGTGACAGAGCGCAGATATAGTCGTGCCACAACCTTAAGTTGGTGCTTAACATAAATTTGCCATAAATTATGAATCCCTCCATCCGTACGATAATCGCAACCGGAAGATGTGTGTCCTCCCATGATAGGATCACTGCTACTGCCGTCAGAACTATATGCCCACCATTGCCACCCTGACGCGACTGTATAGTTGTCACTGCATGTCGCTGTATACATCTACAAATCCCAGGGAATGACAAAAATATTAATTGTTTCCATCAAGCTAATGATGTGGTGCTGCTGCTCCTACCCTCACAAAGGGATATTACACTGCAAACCTGCCCTTGTACGTAAATTCGTTGCACAAATTGTGGAGGTGGATACAATCATCGCCGCGATGATGATGATGATTTCACACAGATACGAGTTTAAAATCCCCGAATGCGACGGAAAAGTGTAATAACTGACCTCGAACTCTCCTCCAAATGTGATTGAACTGTCCCGCGTTTCATTTACATTGAATACATCGCTGCTATTGCTGGTGAATAACACCACAGATACACCACACATTCAAGCCCCGCAGTGTGGCGCAGCAACAATACCAGTATAGCCAGCCAACAACCCCGCCGCGCAAATTGAGTTTCAACCAAAATAAAAAATAAATAAATTTTTTACAAAAATAAAATAATAAAAAACGAGGAACAGAAATAAGCGCAACAATAATAATGAAACGGTCGACTACTCTACCTTGGGTATGTATGCTAAAATTTAATGTATGCAGCTAAAGCTCGTACCAATACGAAGATGGAAATGAGGTGAGATCAACAAAGAAGACGGCGACGAGGCGGTACGGGAACTTGTAGTCGAAAATGAATGCAAATAGGCGCGCGCAACTCAGCGGTAATTAATGTGAGGTGTCGAAAGTCTAGGACATCCAAATGCATTCGAGTTGTTAAGTTAAGTGCTAAGTACCTCCGAAGAAGCAGTTTCCGCTGACGAATGTGAATTTGATTGCAGTGCCATAAATTATTTCGCACTGAATCCAGGGAAGACCCCACTGATGTCATGTAAGCTTTTTTTGAATTTGATCCAATTTATGACACATAAGATGAGAGTCCTTTTTTTCTATAGACCTGTATCCAAGAGAAGATTGACTTCCAGCCCTGCATGAGGTGTTAACACGGATTGGAAACTCACTCCACCACAAACAATTCCTTCCTGGAGCCTTCAACAATGTGAAATCCGAATCGATGAGACCAGCAACCAACAAAAGATGGACCCAGTAATCTCAGACTGGGTTAAACTCGTGTTCAAGACGAGACACATCAACCTAAAACTAGGTGAGTCCCGAGTACACTGGCCTCTAGAGGCAACCCCCAAGGTGGGGTCTTATCCCCTCTACTATATACCATCACCGAACTAGTGGGCGATAGAATGTGGAATAAACATTAACCCCCTAAAGAGAGAGGCGGTCTTCTTTAAAAACAAGTGAAAAACCTCACAGATCGAACTGGTGACACTCAATGGTACACCCCTCCAAATGGTGAGATATCTGGGCTGTATACTCGACCGTAAGTTGACTTGGAAAGAGAAGACGAGGGAAAGGATTAAGAAAGCATCCATAGTCTTTTATACACCCAGCAAAATCTTTGGCAAAAAATTTGGCCCCAAGCCCGCCATCATCCACGGGATGTACACGGCCATCGTCAGACGCATTCTATCCTATGGATCCCTAGTCTAATGGCCGCAGTATACAAGACCAAGTACCTCCGAGTGCTTACCAAGATTCAAAGACTAGCTTGTATAGGGACTACACCAGCGCTATAAGAACCACACCGACCGCAGCCCATGAAACCATACTTGCACTTACCCGCTAGAACTACATCTAAAGGAAACGGCTGCGAAAAGTGGCCTACGCTTAAAGCAATGTAGAAAGAACTCGACACAAGCCATACTACCAGTGCGAGATGCGCACACTTTGGAATAGAGGCAGGTTATATATCACCATTCCACGACTTTAGTTTAACCGTCAAAACAATTTTCTCTCCAGAGAGAATTGAACTAACGACAGGGTCATCAACCCAAATAATATCCCGGTTTTCGAGGACGGGTCAAAAACTGACAAATGAGTAGACCAAGCGGAAGTACTACCAATAGGAGAAGCGGCACGAGAACTGTCCGCGAAACTACACTCCACAAAGATGATCGACATCTATGTATATTGACAATTAAGCCGCCATGAAGACCATCTCATTCACAGTCGTCAAAGCAAAACTTGTTAAGCTATGAAAAACACACAGCATACCATGACGTCGCACTTCTTTGGGTTTCAGTACACAGCGGCATTCAAGAGTACGAGCTGGCAAGAAAAGCGATCCGAACAGGAACTGACTATGGTCGACGCCTGCGCTCCACCGCCCTTAGCTCTTGTTAAACACAATATAGAGGAAACCTTCATGAGACTGATTAACGAGAAACGGAGCGGGAGTGCACTTTGGTCAGATCTCCCGAAAACTCTGGACATATCCCCAAAACCACACAAATCCTGGCGCTTAACAGACCCAACTTAGCACTCTTCACTGGGATTAACACCGGCCACAACCTCATGGCGGCCCAGCGTAGTCGAATGCAATTAGAAACCAACAACACATAACATGCATAATTGGTTATTCAAAGGTTAAGACCAGAAATTTCTTACCTGAATAGTGGAATATAAATAATAAAGTGGGCGTGACGCACTGTCACAATGAATTCAAACATTTTCAGCGATTTTGGGATATTTCATTAAAATTAAGTTTTTAGTAACAACGCCCCCAATAAGTGGATGTGGGTTATTTTAGTATCCTTCGAACTCGCATTAGTAGGTTACAGGAAATTGAGTGGGCTGCCAAGTTTGTGAGTCGCGGTACGTTGAATTGAGTCATATCAAGGTACATGTGTAGAAACTACCTACAATTGGGCCAGTTTCTGCTCATCTTTGGGTGGAAAGATATGGCTTAAAGGGTAACCCCTTGAAAACAAAAGAGGACCTTCACTGACAAGAGTACAGTACCATGAATGAAATTCTAAAGACTCAATGGTACAAAACTGTTGAGTTCAAATAAGCCGAAATACTTGGGCTGCATATTCGACTGTAAGTTCACAGAACCTCTTAATAGCCCAATTCCTTAATCCACTGACGAAAAATAGGGGAAATATTGCTACAAGACAAGCAAGAACAAGTTTAAAGAATGTCTCTTAGATAAAATTAGCGAAGTGAAAACTAGTTAATATAGAACCTTAGAACCTACAGTTGACACAGCGGAGGTCTGCTTTCTCTTTACCTTTTTCTGGTAAGACATTTGCTGCAAAAGTTGATTGAATATCAACACTCTGTGACACGTCACAGAAACTGTCAATCTTAATTTATAGTAAACTTCAATAATGAATGTCTTGTTCATTAGTTCTTAATACCGTTGAAATTTAAAGTTCACTTCGTCTAGTTCCGACAATATTATTATTCAAATTTTGTCCCTAGAGTAACCGGTTGAACGAGCACTATTACGATCATTCTTCCACAGAGTAGTCGCCATACAGTATAAATCTAGATAACAAACTAAAAACGAGTTAGGGATCGTATTTTAAAAGATCAGTATCATATCATCTGGAAATTAATTAAATTTTCTTGGGGAAGAACCGATGTGAGTAACGTGGATATATATTTAAATTATTTACAGTTTGACAGAGGAAGTTGGACTTTCTTCCAGGATACTCTCTTTGCTTTATTTATTTATTTCCACTGTATTTTGTTATTTGGGTACGTTCACCTTATTTTGTACTATGAAATCGTCTTCTTGACCCATTGAACTAGTTATTGTTGTTCAATAAATTCAAATTTCTTATACTGTCACCTTTTACTGGGTTCCAGGATGTCTAGCAATAGAGTAAAAGAAAGCATCTTATGAATTAGTAACTGACTGTGGAAATCATATTCTTTTTCAAATCGGAACCGTTCTGAGGGCGTTAAAAAGTCTAATGTTTGGGATGACATCCTTCATCTAAGACAGACAAAATAATCAGTCTAAAGTAAGCTAAAACTAACAGCGGTCTACAGTGGGCAGCTTAGGAAACAGGTAATAAAAGACACAAATTTGCGGTGTCTCCATAGGCTGCGACAGACGTTAGCACACCTTACATAGGAAAATAAGTCTCCTGGGAGTCTATTTTCCGATAGAAAATATGGCCTTCATGGCTTCAGTGTGTCGGCAATTCATTGCACCGTGGAAAAATTTGAGCATGAGTACACTCTCATTAGCTGAATTGAGCATCGCCAAAGAGTCAACCCGGCTTATTTTGCGGTTGGATTTGAGCCAACATCTGTGTAAGATAGTGTTGACGTAAGAATTGAAAATGCTGTGAGTTGACTAATTGCGCGCTGGAAATGTGGGCCGGATACTCGGATTTTGGACAGACAATCCTATTCTCGAATGAGGCCAATTTTTGGGTCAAAGGCTATTTCAACAAGCAGAATTGCCATTATTGGAGCAAAGACAATCTACAAGTGTTCGCACAAGCATCAATGCTTCCACAAAGATTGAATGTTTGGTGCGGTTTATGGCATAGCGGCACCATCGGACCTTATTTCTTTGGAAATAAGGAAGACAGCGTTACCGTCAATAAAATCAGGTATAGACCGATGTCAACTGACTTTCTGTGACCAGAGCTAGACAACATCAACCCATCTGAGCTGTGGTACCAACAAGACGGCGCTACATACATATGTACAATACAATTCATGCAACGCTTGAAGTTGTTAAGGTGAAATTTGGCGACTGTGCCATCTCACTGTGAGTGTTCATCAATTGCCCACTCAAATATTTTTTCTGGGGATACGTCTAGTTCTAAGTCTTCCCTAACAAGTCAACCACTTTGGACCGGCTAGAGGCTAATATTCGAGATTTTATTGCCGGAATAACTCCGCACATATTGCCCTGAGTCATCAAAAATTGGCTGATCGGCTGAAGCACTGGCAGTGAGTCCAAGGTGGCCAATAGTGTGCTAATCCACACATAGTGGCATGAATGTAGCTTCAAAATAAACCTAGGATCAATGTTATATCTCGCACCGTTGTTGTTTTATTTAAATTTGTTTCCTATTGTTCTTATCTGGTCACCCTACAGTTAAGTTATGTTTACTTTCTTATGTCTAGCTCCAGTTCTACTTACTTTAAGTCCCAGACTTTTGGTAAGATGTAAGTCTATTAAGAATGTTAATTTGCTTATAATTCCTATTCTTAAACATTAAGTAGATACTATTTTGTTCAAATTCAACCGCCATGTACAGTCAAAACTGAAATTTCTCAGTCCATACTCCATGCTTTCACTGGATAAAGGTTGGAGTATAGACTAAATGTTTAGTTCTGTGTGCTCACTACATCAGGTATGTAACACTTTCTCAAGAGGAAAACTAATATGTACCTCTACATATAATGTACATTTGTAAATCATGAAAAAGTGAAATATTTCTGTACTGCATTCTGTTAAGTGTAAAATTTGTGTATTTGTAAATATATTTGACGGTTTTCAAATTTTAAATAAACCCTACATAAATACACATGCGCGTATGTACAAATTTTCTGGTGATTCAAGGCTCCATTTCGTATCCGACTCCCTTCCTTGTTCTTATAAATTAGTTTCGGTTTGTTAATTCTATGCTCCAGCATATGTTAAACTCACTGCATTACTTCAGACTTTCATCACTAAATTTGAATCCCTTTGCATTCTCGGTATGTTATGTCTAACATATACCATCTGATCACCATTTAGTTATGCTGAACCTACGAAAAATAGACATGGTTAAGTTGGGTTGAATGATTATTCCCGCTTAGCAGGACACACTCAGTTCAAAAGACGGTCCATTGTAATACATATAGGCAAAAACTACTTGACTACCAACCCCGGAGACCTACATGAATAACACCCAAAAGGGGACAGGTGGCCCCTTGGGCAACCAGTTTTGAAGTGAACCCATCCCGAAAAAGTGTGTTTAGACGTTTATGTTTAGTTACATCGTTAAGATTTTTGAAGAAGTACTCCCCTAGGGTTTTCCTTTTCAAAACAGATTGAGCACAGGTACACAGAAGCTGTGTTATGGTTTCTTTTAAACCTGATCTGAGGACTAGAACTGAAAAATCCTCTTTTCATTTGCTCGATGTGACCGAGAAAATGCAGTCGTATGTATTATCTTTACTATAAAAATTACAACCACATCTTCCATGTATACCTCATAGTAGAGTATACAATTGCATCTTCTCCAGCATTTGCCCTTCTCGCAATCATGACCAAATAGTCGACGAAAAATGTTCTCTTGAAAGTCTCCAATACCTACGACGGAGTCGGGTCCGTATAGCAAATCTGAAAGGAATCGTTGAACCAATACTCGAGTGACATTCGTGGAATTAATAATGACTCCGAGATGGATAAACTCCTCGACTGTTAAGTCCAGAAAAGCAGCTTCCATGCATGTTTTCGAGTGTTACACAACTGAATCAATTTTGCCGACTTGTGCGGCTGTAAAGTCGATGACACGTTCATAAGTCTCGAATTGTAATTCTTTATTTTTTTTTTGCTTGATTTGTCCGTGCAAGTTTGGTCTAAAAGCGATTTACTAAGGCCAAACCACACGCCCTAGATCTTTACACGGTATGATTACTTTGAGTAAAATTTTGTAAGCCACATTTACCAGGCAAATGCATTGATAGCTGGTGCAAGGCTTAGGATCGTCTTTCTTACAGATGAGGCATATGGAACTGATAGTCGAATCTGGGGATAATTTCGTCCACACTTATTTGGCTGATGATTCGGTACCAGATGTTCTGTAGATTTGTTATTGCCTCTTTACTGGAAAATTATTAATATTTGAATCTTTAAAGATTGCAAAATTATTTCTTACAAAATCTTTCGTCAGATCCTTACGAAACCTAACTTCTCGCAACTATACGAGTGGTGCCTGCATCTCGTCCGAAAATATGATTTTTTGGCAGAAATCCGGATCTCCGACTAACATTTCCGGCACCTAATTGGTGAACTCACGGCTTTGCCTATGGTCGCCTGGCAATCTTATACGGATGTAGGCCCCTTTCCAACTGCAAAATAAGTCGGGTTGACTCTCTGGCGATACTCAATTCAGCTCATCGGCGCCGAATCTACATTTCTGAGTCTTCTTGAATACTGGCCGGTAAGGCGACAATCTCTGTCTCGTAGAAAGCTCAAAGTTCAAAAGAGTGTACTCACGCTTAAACATTTCCACGGTGTGACGAATTGCCTTCATACAGAAGCCATGATGACCACCGACCTCACGGCGAAATTCACGTTTCGTATTTACAACTGAGGTGGATAATATTTTTTTATAATGCAATCTGGTCACCCAGAAAGGGATAATACAGCAGCAGAACAGTGGGAATCCCAAATAAAATCCAACGCCATTGGTTTCTTTTAGTTTAAATTTTATTTTTGTTTTAAATATGTAATAAATATATTTTGTATGTTTAATTTTTTTTTTTTTTGTTGTGTTGTTTTGTTGTTTTGTTTCAATCTCATTTTTAATATACATATATTTGATTTATGTATACATAATATATATATATTTATATAATACGTACGTTCAGTAAAAATAAATTAAAATGTAGCATTTCTAAAATTGCTAATTATAATTATGTAATATAGTTTCATAAAGTCTTTCTTTGATAATAATAATATTCCGAAAATTGTAAACAATAAAACTGAAATATGGAACCCAAATACAATTTGTAAATCGAGACATTTATTATTTCTATGGCTTTTAATAAACGTTTTAATTTCTTTTCTTAACTTTTGCGTTTTAAGATCTTTCTTTTTTTCTTATTTTTTGAATAAAAAAAATATAGTGAACAAGAAAATATGGAATACTTTTTAAAGGTTTTGTTGTTGTTTTTTCTTTTTCTTCTTTTTTTTTTTTTTTATTTATTAATTTTACTTTAATGTGATCCTAATGTACATTGAGTTTTATTTTTTGTTTCACCTTAAATCAAATTGTGGGTATGCTTGCCATTTTTAATATTTAATTATTAATTTATCAATTATATTTAATAATGCCTATGATTTTTGTTTTCTTGTAATACTTTCTTATATCTAAAATATATGCGTTTATAAACTTTCCGTTATGTAATCCGTACGTTTTGTCTGTTCCTTTTGTTGTTATTTTTGTTTAATTTTGTCATTCAGTTTGCCAAAACAGTTTTTGTGCTTATTTTAGAATTGTATGCCAATTTTTTTTACTCTGATATACATATTCATATTTAAATTCTCCCAATTGCTCGATTTATTTTTAATTTTTTAATTTTTTTGTTAATTTGGTTTTCTTTTATTCTCTAATGTTTGTCATCGCTTTCGATATTTTATGTAGTTGAATTGTCAATAAGTATTGCGATTATAATTTGAATTGAGTTATTATATTAGACAATTTGAAAATATTATAATTTAATTTTTTTAATTAAAAGAATGCGAAATTAAAAATCATTTCTAAGTTATTGCTGTGGCGAATATCCAAGGGTGTAGCATTAGTATAAGATATACTGCTAAGAAGCAAACATTAATGTGGACAATTTAACATGGTATCAATCTTTTACCATCAATTACAAATAAGCATATAAGAAATTTGAAATAAATAAGATAACTTAAGCACGCAGTTATTAGGAAAGGAAAATGAATACAACAAAGGAGATGATTGCAGAAATAATGGGTTGCGTCATTTAGATTTTTGCTTATTATAGACACAGAGTACATGCATAATAAGTAGATCCAAACTCTGGCCAATCGCACAACCCTACGTTTTACATAAAAGAATCAGCCTTCAATCAGGAACACTGATTAAACTTAAGGACAATATGCTTCTTGAATTTACTTATTGGTTATTTTTATCAGAAAATAGCTCTATGTGAACCTGTCTTGCAGTTCGTTACACTAGAATTCAAAACGCTAGAATAACTCTTTTGTGATAAATTTCTTAACCAACTTTAGGTATCGCTAATTGAAGATATACATATACGTAGAAGTTCGTGAAATATTCCCTTTAGTCGACTCATAATAGTTCGTATTACCCTTAACGCCATAAAATCAGTTGGATTTCAACGAAATTAGTTATTTAGCTTCAATTTCCATTAACAAGTTTAAAATAGGGTTGACATAACGTTTGAGGTATGCAGAATAGACATCAAATAAAGGGTTGGGAATACATCTTACTTTCTAAATGAGACTCTTACTATCGCTTTTGAGATGTAATCTTCCCTTTGAATCCTACTAAGCTACTTGCAAACTTGCAAAGTCCGACTTATGTACATTTCTTCAACTATCAACTTCAGCATTACATTCAGTTTAAAGGTTCTGCGTAAGGCATTACTGGAATTCATTGTTTGTAGGGATCTTAGAGTCCCAAAATTCCACTGCAAGAAAGAAATTGAGTCTGAAAATTGGATATTGGATAAAGCATGTGCATGAAGGTCTAATAAATTCATTTCTATTACCACAAGATGGGGTCACGACCATTTGTTTGTCCACAGAATTCTATTCAATCTGTCAGAATAGAACAAACTGGAAATATTTATTGGTGAAGGACCGGCCTCCCTTAAATAAGTAAAGAATAATCGGAGCATTGTTCTTTCATCTCGTTCGGGGTAAAAGGATAACCCAGTTTTGTGGTGCAAATTGCGTGCTTTGGAATTGCAGAATATGTGATTTTAACAGGACAAATGCTTCGATGACAAACACATTGAGTCTCGGGATTTAAGTGTAGACACTGACATTGGATTAGCTCCCGATATAATGGCATCAATACGTAAAAACAACTCGTTGTTTATAATTCTCAGATGGTAGAGGTAAAGGTCAAAATCAGGTGTGAGCATTCCGTCTGGCAGAAAGGTCGACCCTATGTTAACCCGATTTACTATTCTGTATTTGATTGACAAGTGTGCCGTCCATAAATAGATACAACGTTTGCTACATTGCATGCGAGGCTTAAATCAGTTAACAAAATGATGCTTTAAGATATGTGGCACAAAATAAAACAGTATGTACCTATAACTTTGAACCAGAAACATTGAAAAAAAGGCCAACAAAAAAGAAGAGAAAATGTGCAAGGCAAACAGTAAAACGAAACCAAAATCAAATATAAAATAACAGAAACCAATTTATAGCGAAAAATGTTTATTTATCAAAAAAGAGAAAAATATATATTTATGTATATGTACCATTGTCGTATAATATTATAATAATAATCATTAAGAAAAAGAAAAGAAAAAAAGAAAACGTACATACTTATATGCATTCCTTTTTTTGTTTATGTATAAATAATATTACAATTATATTAATTATAGCATACATTACAACAGAGATGACATTTTCTTTTTTCTATAGCAAACTCATATTTATTATTCTTGTTTTTTTTTATTTTAAATTCAATGCAATAGATGCTTGCATTTCTTCGTATCTCATAGAAACATCAAAATAAAATGAAATGAATATTTTCAAAAACTGAAAAACAAACTTATATGGATGGAAATTAAATAAGAAATAAAAAGAAAATAAAAAATGCGATGCATATTACTACAATTAACATATTTAACATTATTTCCTTACTATTCACTTGTTTTTAAACTTTAATTCTTCTTTTTTTGTTTTGTTTTTAAATTAATACTTCTTGGTTTCGAGTCTTTCTTTGATCCACAATAATGTCTGCATATAGTTCTTTCTTTTTTTCTTATAAAACGTGTGTTTGATTGAAATGAAATAAACACCTAACATTAAATTAAAATAGACAAAAAAAAAAAAAGAAAACTAAAAACGATCTAATGTCTTCAATTTATTTTATTCTTTACGTTTAAACAACTTTTTTTTTGTTTGTTTTTTTATTTTATTTAAATTATAATTAATAATCCTACGAGTAGTTCTTAAAATTAAAAGAAAATTTTCATTTTCTTAGATTATTTTTAAATTCTCATCGTTAGCAAAATGCTATAGGGTTGAGTGAAAAAAAAAAAGAAATGCCAAACAAACCAACAAACGAAGAGAAGTGCACATCTCGCTAAGGATGAGAATTTTTCCGAAGGGATGTATTTTTTTACACGATAATAAAAAAATATTTTATGAGATACATGGCGTAGTGGATTTTCTTATTTGTTTTGTTTGTTTTCTGCTTTTAACTCACAACATCTCGTAAAAATGTATCGCATTTCACATGATTAAAATTAATTAAAAGCAAAGAACGAACAAAGTATGGTTTAATTAGCTTTTAAAAAATAATAATTATTTTTCAGAGAAAAAAAAAATAAAAATAATAAAAACCCACGGTATGGGGCATTTGATGGATGTTCGTGTGTAGTACTAACCTAGCAGCTTTAGTTTAAATAATTTGTTTTTGTATATTTTGTAGTTGATTTAGTTGGTGTTGTGGTGTGTTTATATTTAAGAGCGAAAAAGAGTTACAGTTGTATTTTCTTTTTACTGAGAAACTAATTGTAGTTCAGTTTGTTTTTTTTTATGTATTTTTGTACTTTTGGCAACGATTTTGTTTTTATCATTTACTTTTCGTTTTCTAAAATATATAAATTAACTGAATAAATGGGACAATCGCAGGATTGTCCTTTTTTGCAAATGAGACAGAGAAATGAATGAATAAACAACTTAAAGAGAAACTACTAGAACAAATTTGAATCGTTTTCTAATGGATGTGCATGTAGAGTGGATCGTATGTTTTATGCTGACGAGTGAGAGAGAGTCTTACGATGTGAAGATAATGCGTGATCCTTTTATTTGCGAATTATATTCAACATTTTTTATGGCACAGCGCACGCATTTGCGTTAATATTTTTTTATTTTTTTTGTTTAGAAATTATTTTCCTTTTTAAATCACAATCATTGAGCAGTTTTTTTTTGTTTTTGTTTTTGTTTTTGTTTTTTTTTTTTTGAAAGAGCGAAATTGTTCTGCCCTCCGACACCTAGGCCGCCTGGGATGAGGCCGTTGTGGACGTTGGACTACTGTTGCCCTCTTGATAGGGGCCAGTCACCACACATGGATGCATGGGGAATAAAGTTGTCCACGAAGTAGTTGTTAGGGTCGGTGCACGGAGGACCATTTTCTCGTTTTTTGACTGCTCGTGATTGGAGTTTTTTTTTGCCTTGCTATCGCCGTCTTTTTTACGCTTTGGCTCGTGATGGCCATCAGATTTACTACTGCTGCCTTCCTTTCGGCTACCACTTCCACCGCTGCATTCGGCTACATCGTCAAGATCATCTTCGTCGATGGGTTCTTTTTTGATTTTTGTTTGACCTTCCTCTTTGGCTTTCGCATCGGCTTCGGTGTTGATCTTTTTGACGCGCATCTTCTCCTCCCACTCATCGATGCCGTGACGAGTACGGTTCAGATTGCGATGCTGGTAGAAGATCAGTGTCATGCGAGTTGGATGATGACGATTGGGCCGTTTGACTGCAGTTGTGGAATGCATCTCATGCTTGGCGCATTCGATTAAAACGCTACCATGATTAAGAGCAATTGCAACACCACCCATTTGTGGATCTTGGAATGCTTCAAGGTTTTCATTGATCTCGGTCACTTCACCGATAGGTTCGGCCTTGACCGTAACTCCACCACCATTGTTGGCATTTGGCGATGGTGAGAGATCGGTCTGGGGTGGGGGTTGTTGCACTAATGGCGGCTGCTGTTGTGGTGGTGTCGCCATCTGTTGTTGTTGTTGTTGTTGTTGCTGCTGCTGCTGCTGTTGTGAATTTTGCGAATGTTTCGACTGCACTGCCGATGGCGGTTGATGTTGCTGCTGCTGCTGCTGATGTTGTTGTTGCTGTTGCTGTGGCGGTCCTTGCTGCTGATGATGATGCAGAGGCGATTGTGGCAATGACTGTAGATGATGATGGTGAGGATGTTGCTGCTGCTGAGGCGGCAGTGTCGTTTGTTGATGATGTGCATGTGGTGTGTGTGTCACTGGTGGCAGTGCTGTAGGAGTGTAAGCTGCCTGTTGGTGATGCATTGCGGCAGCGGCAGCTGCATGTGGTGGGAGTGGATGCTGCGTCGACGTGGACGGCGGATACATGTTCCAGTTGGGTGACGGCGGTGGCGGTGTGGGCGGTGGCGTCTGCTGCGGATACATACTGTACGGAGAGTATGGCTGATGATGATAGCCGTAGTTGTAGTTCATGTTGTTATACGCGTCGTATGGTGAGTAGGTCGGCGGTGGCGGTGGATACATCTGATAGTTATTCGGATACTGCGAGTACTGATAATCAGGTGGCGGTTTCGGTTTAACGAATCCTTCCTCCAGCGGGGGAGGTCCCAAGTTAGTGATTGGTGTCAATGGTGTCAGTTTGCTACTCTCGCTCAAGTTGTTCACTATCGTCGTAGAATCTGGATTCTCTTCACTACCTCCGCGACTCTTCACATCACCGCGAACATCTTGAAGCTGAGTTAGCTGATTGCCAACCGGTGGAAGATGATTGTTGAAGTTGCCGTACCCATCGTGATGTTGAACGGCCGTCGGTGCAGGTGGCAAAGGAGCTTGATGATGATGACTGTTCGGCGTGGTGGGTGTCATTGGCGGATTCGGGGGTGTTGTCAAGTTAGTCGCCACCGGATGCTGTGCCGCTGGATGTGGAGCCGCTGCAGGGTGGGCAGATGGTGGCGGTGGCCAGTTGCCGTAGTAGTTGCGCGAGTCGATGTAGGAACCCGTTTGATAGTCATATGAGTATGGAGAATCCAAGACAGTGCTTGAGATCTGATTCGACTGGAGTTGAGCATCAGTGAAGGTGTCAATCATCGTCGCCATGTTCATGAGACTCGAATTGGATGACATTAGATTGTTATTACCTCCATTGTGGGTGTTATTGACTGGTGGCGTTGAAAACGCACTTCCCGCTGGACTGGGATTGTTGGTCACTGGCGTTTGACATCGAGGCGATGGCGTTGATGGTGGTGCCGATGGTGTTGATGGTGGATTCTGTTGCTGTTGTTGCTGCTGCTGTTGCTGATTTTTATTCGATTTCGACTTCGATTTACTGGATTCCTTCTTGGTGGGCGGTGGAGGATTTGGTGTCACAGGCGGTGGCTGTGGTGTAGTCTGTTGCTGTGGTGGAACTCCAGCAGCTCCTTCTGCTCCTTCTTCGCCATCTTTACGTTTTTTCCCATGCCTTCGACATGGCACAAGTGGTGTAGATCTTACACGTACTTCACAAGGATATCTACAAAAAAAAGAAAAGAAAGACATCCGTTAAATATGCTTCAATCAGACTTCAATAACTTTAAATCTGAGTCTGACAATCAAAACTCAACGCTACACTCACTTGTCGAGGACTTGCACAGCACCAGTGCGATGCTTCTCCTTTTGTCCCTCGGCACTATCGAACTCATCCGTTGCATCCATTGTGTATAGTGGCAACACATGGAACTGTTCATCATCTGGAGGTCGACCATCACGATTCGATGGTTTAAGCAGAGCCACTTGAACCGTACACCCATCCTGCATATTATGCAAGTCTCTATGAGCGTGTGCACAAAAATCCAGGCAGGCTGTAACCCCCGAGAATGGCTTTCCCGGTTTTAAACCAAGTCGGCAATCGGGTGCTTCCTTTTCGTACTTTGTTTGATTGTCATAGGAACGTGGTGCGATTTGCTTAAAAAGCGGTGCCAATACAGTGGCCAGGAGGTTCATGTGATCTTCGATGGCACTCTCCTCGTTTTTCACTGAAAGACGGAATTTACGAACGGTCTTGGAGCGTGCATATTTACAACCATTGTAGTACATGGACCAGGAACACCCAAAACTATACGATGCACCCGATGTTTCCGGATCGAGACCTTTAAGTTAATAACAAAGAAAATATATAATTTGAGGATTGCATTCGAAATGATAAGAACTGTACCTTGACAGGCACATGTGCGATTTTCGTTAGTAGCACAACGGCGAGTCGTCGGTAGACCGTATTTGTTTAGCTTGCCAATAAGATTCTTATACGCATTGTCAGCTTCCTGTCGGGGCATTCCGTCCCATGCCACCATGCAAACGACTATAAATGCTGCGCAGCATCTGTAAAGATTGAAAAATAATGTTAATGAAGGACATTTTGATGAGGAATACGAGTACGAAAGCATAATTTTTATAATCTGGCGGTCGAAAAGAAAATCAAAAAATGTTCGTATTTATCCTGGAGTCACGTCAACAACTAACATGTTGTAAAGTTCTTTGAATGGAATGTGTGATTTGTCTAACAGAAGCAGTAATCTTAACCTTTCCAATTCTTAGACAAGGAGTACAGTGATACGATTCATAGACAAAAAAGGTTATCCACCTTGTCTTCTCTCTACAAGGAACTGAACTTCTTCTAATAAGAAACTTTTTTCTAAAATGAATATAAAAGTTATATCACTTACTTGTGACCCTGTCGCTTCTTGACCACGACAAGAATCTTTTCCTCTGGATCGGCTCGTCTTATAATCCACTTTGCCACGGGACATCCCTGTGTCGTTTTGCCCTCTTTGCCCGTATAAACAATTTTCTCAATGCGCAATTGTCTCCCCGAAATACCACATCGATCTTCGATCTCTTTACGCAATTCAGCCAAAGTCGCTGAAGATCCTGAAAATGTTAAAATACAATTAAGTAAACTCATATGTATGTGCGTGCGTATGGTATGACTTACCTAAATGAGTGTAATAGCTACCCGGTTCTGGTGGGTTCTTATCCGATGAGAAACAATCACATTCGGGTATTTCGGCCTTATTACCCTTCTCCAGTCGATCCGATGTATCAAACATTGGATTGATAGTTTCTCGCTTCACAACCACTTCGGCTGGAGCCGATGACGACTCTTCACTGGCATTGTCATCGCTTGTGTTTTTTTTCTTGCTATTCGGAGCCTTTGGCTCACCATTCTCATCAGTCTCTTCATCATCCTCATCGAGGATTTCATCTTTTGTCTGCATACCCATACAGGAACCGTCTTTTAGATGCTCTATTGTCGGCACACGTGTACCTCCTTGCCGACAGCAAGAAAAGCCGACGATATTTTTTATTGCTGCCGGTCCACCCTCACCTAGGAACGGATAACCGGTGATTTTGTCCACTTCTTCGCTGGCTTGAAGCTCGGCAGCTTTATCGACTGCCTGCATCATGGAATAACGATTTGGAGGAATAGGATATGCATGTGCGGGTATCTCCTTTTCGTAGTTCATGGGGAGAGGAATAATGCTGTTCGCTTCGTGCTTTCGATCCAAATCCATTAGACTGTGGCCCCCCTTCGACCCGGAACTGGAAGATTTTGTCGCATTGGAAGATGGCGGACAGCCAAAGGAAGACGGCGTTGATGCTGACGATGAATGTGGTGGCAGCGGCGGTGGCGGATGCTGATAGCTGGGCGAGAAATTTTGCTGATAATTGTTTTGATGCTGATAGCCTGCACCGTAGTAGGAAGCGGCAGGATTCTGATAGCCGTGCTGCTGTTGATAGTCTTGTTGTTGATTGGGTTGGTTATTACCACCAGTCGGTTGTACCTCGTTCTGGCAATAGTCAGCGTACTGTATGAAGTTCTGATAGTTACGCTCGTAGCCTTCCATTTTGTTGTTCTGTTGATGTGGCATGAGGCCAGGCTCTTGCTTGATCATTGGGTATTGACCCTGTGGATTCATGCCAGGGTAGCACGCGTTTGGGTCGGGATGGTGACCATACGTGGACATTGGTGGATAGCTGGACTTTTCAGTTTTTATATCCACCTGATGGGGAGAACTTCTCTGATGGTGGTGTCCATGCTGGGAGTGATGGTGATGAAGACCACCACCCCCGCCAGGATCATTACTATTTTTGTCGACGTCAGGCGCACTGTGACTTTTTTTCTTCGATTTACTGCTGTGAGACGTTGTTTGGTGCTGATGCTGTTGTTGTTGTTGGTGTGGTTGATCCGAGTTTTGGAAGCTACTCGGTGGCTTCTTGAATGAATGACCTTGTGGCTTCCAAATTTGATCGCCACCACCTCCGAGTGGTTCTGTTAGTGCTGCACTAGCTGCTGTTGCTGCTGCGGATGGTTGCTGATGCGTTTGCTGCTGCTGCTGTGGCACACTAGAACCGCTGACGTTCAATGCTGAATCGCCTCGGAGATGGTGGCTATACGATAAAAAATGACCGGTCTGATTTTGGGGCTGACCATGAGCGACTCCAGTCGCTGTCGGGCCAGATGGCGCTTGCATTTGCACGTCAGCACCTTGTCCTATATCCTTTGGATCGTTCTTTCGAAGGATCATCGATTTTATTCGAGTGTTTAAATTAACGCGCTCTGCTTGGTTAAACATTTCGCCTGGAGCACCCGGCTGCTGTTGTGCTTGCCCATTCCAGTTCCAGTCTTGAGACATTTGAGCATGACTGGGCGAGGAGATGTGATTCGGTTGGGCTTGCTGCTGCTGATTAGGCGTGTGCATACCTTGATGCGGGTTATGCAACATCTGTTGAGAGTTATGATTTGGAGATGGTGGTATTGGATATTGCTGCATGTTATTGCTGCTGTTGCTGCTGCTGCTGTGACTGCTTGGCGATTGAGGAACATGATTTGGTGACTGAGAGACGTGTCGTTGCTGTTGCATATGACCTCGTGTCGGCGATTGTGGAATCTGTTGCGCAGATTGCTGCTGCTGCTGCTGTTGTTGTTGGTTTTGAGAGCTTTGTGCTGATGGCGGATGCATGGGTGAGGATGACTGTTGTTGCGTTTGTTGCTGTTGCTGTGCGTTCGAATTAGAGCTTTGCTGGCCAGTTGTTGGACCAGCGCCTCCTGCTACTGTAGCTTGTTGTTGTGCTACTGCTTGAGTTCCAGTTGCTTGATTACCGCTGAAGTCGCCTGAATACCCGTTACAATTGAGTGAGCGCGGCGGTACGCTGCTCACCCGCGGATATCCAGGCGTGTCGTTTCCCGACATGGTTTTATTCAAATCAGAGGCCGCTGCCACTTGCAATTGATGTTGTTGTGCTGCTGTTGCCGACGAATTCGAAAGAACAACTGGTGGCGGAGCTGGAGCTGTTGACACTTGTCCAGCATAGGTGACAGTTGGAGCGAAACTAACACTCTGCAAGGAGACTTGATTTATTGGTGAAGCAATTTGCTGTGTTTGGAATTCATAGCGTTGCACCGGAGCCGCGTATGTCCTTCCATAATTCGGATCAAATCCAAGGCCTGTCTGCACATATCCATTTGGCGGTTGGTACGTATAGCTTTGGGGTTGGAATTCCAATGAATTCAGCGATGTTATAGCCGGACTGTTCTGTGGTATTTGCTGGATGAATTGATTTTGCCAGCCTTGAGATGGGTCTGCCTGCCATGTTGGATAGAAGGCCATGGGAGCCTGCAATAAAAAAAAAAAAAAAAACATAAGTGAAGGGATGAATATAAATAAATATCCGTTAAATGCATACTAATTAGGTTTACACGCTTAGCTATGCTTGGTAATACATAATTTCGCTTTGCTTTGTATTCATTAAATGTGTATCCCTAAAAATGAGCTCATTAACGAGAGGCAGCAGCCCCACCGTCCACCATCAGCAGCAAAACAAAGAAGACACAAGAAACCCACAGAGCAAAACATAAATGTTGTGTCCATGAGAACGAGAAAAAAAAATAAAATAAACCAAGAGTCGAAGCAAATTATGCAGTCCAAGGATGGGAATTAATGGGCTCGGCGATAACGCCTCTCTCACTCTCGCGTTGTCTACGTGCTATATAGTTGACGGTGCATATTGATAGATTTTCCTGTATCAAATGACCCTGGAATTTCAACAAAACATCTTGATGCTTTAATGATCATTTCGTGGACTCTTAATTGCTTGTCTGCTTTCAAAATTGCAATTAGTTGCGTGCAGAGTTCGTCGAAGTATAATGGAAACGGAAGGGGGTGCTGTGCTTTGTGGATTTCAGAATGACCCATGTACCCTCAAGCGGTTTCTTTCAGTTCCTTTATTGAATACACGACCAAAGGTTGTGTGTCTGAGACTGAGAAATAGTTCCGAACAAGGTCAGAAATAAAATATGTCCTGTTTTGTAAGAGCAAACTGATTTAGTATGTTAAAGAGTAATGTTTTAATTTTGGAAAAAGATGACTTTTAGAATATAAAACGATTCATTCGCGATTTTCCTAGGTTTGCTCTAAATTGTCTACGCTCCTCCGATGTAGTCACAACTATTTACGCATGTTTTCACTTTATCGTTCCTAAAAATAGATTCATTTATTATCAGGAACCGAAACGAGTGTACTGACAAGTATATGTTTTAAAAATTCCTTCGATATGAGTACTTCTGTTGTCAACAATAGAACGAATAAATACAAAACAACATATTCCATTGATAAATTTTCATTATCATTGCCCAAAACAAAACGTTTTATGTTACTACATGTACTTGTCAGGCGCAGTACAACAAACCCATTGAGCAGCACTATTCAGTGCACGATCTCAAATCGAACTCATTCACCTCCATTCTGGACGAGTGTTTTTCAGGGGTGTGCTTTTGTAGATGTACTCTTTATTTCAAGTCCTTCCCTACCTCCTTTAGTGAAAATAATTGACTTTTTTTTCCTCGAAGGGTGACATCAAAAAATACTAGGGTGCTGCAAACGGGGAACAGTAGCAGGGTATATTTACTTTCATTTATTTTTTGTTTCCAACCCCCCAACCCTTATTGTGAATGGCAAGTTGTTCGATTTATTCGAAAGGAGAGAAAGGTGGCAGTCAGAAAATTATTTTCGAATGTGAACATGTGCGAGTGGAATTTATTTATACATCGCGTACACGTTTCGTTTTAAATTTATTAGTCCTCAGAGTGTAAGTAAGTTACCCTCGGAACAAGCGCGTACGGACACTGCTGAATACATACTCGTATTATGGAATTCTATAAAATTATAATGAATTCTCTTATCAGTTGCGAAACAGACCCAAAAGGAGAATGGGTACACAGGTCCAATCAAAATATTAATTTATGCACCCTCATCAAGGTAACACCGTTAATGTGGCTATTATGCTGAGTTAAATTCATTAAATATTGAAATTATCCTCGAAAGGAAATTCGTAATTGTCTGAACCAAGGTTTGATATTTTTTGATTTCCTTTTTCGTAAGCCATTAAACCACCACGTATCGATTTTCTTAAGGTTTGGTAGGCTTGTGTTGATTAGAGTTCACCCTTGGGCTTAGAGGGTTCGTAATATGTACATATGTATGTACAACACACTTTTTTAAAAACAATATGTTTCAGTATCTGCTCTGTTTCATTTCGCATGGCCAAGGAATTGGAAATACTAGGCTTTACTCCAGTCTTTATATTGATTACAATGTGTATATCCAGAGTGTAGATAACGATCTTGTTCCGGGAGAGATTGGTCGAAAAGAATATTTTGCCTAAGCTGAACTCACACTTGACGTTGTCAATAGGTTACCTCGGTTGCCCTGGTTACGTCGTTCACTTTTGGTAGTATGAGAATGAAAGCCAGCACATTTGACTATAGATTATCTACTATTCAGTATCGGATAATTACTTGCACGCTCTATAGTGTTGATGCTGACCAAATTTAAATGATTGGGCAATGAATAAGAAATATGTATGTGCACTTATTTTGCGACTAGCAAGTACGTAGTTTTGAACTCCAAATTGGGAGAAAACAAAAATTCCAAAACTGCCAAACTATTTGGTACCGAACAGCCTTGTAATAGACTTATGTAGATCAATCCTCTGTTTGCATCTATCCGGAGTAAACACCAGACACCGGCCTTTTTAGTTATCCAGAAGTTTGAACATGGAGGAGAAACTATTCAAAATAATATTTATAAAGAGTACGAGCTTATTTAGGAAACACTACTGCAAACGATATGTAATGGACTAGAAATTTCGTACAAAATTTCTTTCCAAACTACGCTTATGTTTCGAAGGCAAAGTACTTGATGTCCTAGTCTAACCTAGCCTTGGAAGTTACATTCTAATTCCAGTTTTTAGATTGTCCTTATAAAGCTTTATAGAAATAATATTTTCATCATTAATAAGACTTCAGGTATTGTTTTGATTTTGACTGAGTTTTCTTTACTTTTATTGAATTGACTTTGTTGGCGACACGGATCAAGGGTTAGTGGAGGTTCATAGTTCGAGTCAATATCAAAGCTTTCTTCATGGTCATCTCGCTGTCAAGAGAAAGTTTGTCGAATAAGAATTACCACTTCGGACAGTGGGGCCCTTTCATTTGTCTGAAGAGTATACCACAGCAGGAATGGTTTTAAGAACTCAGCACCTATCGTCTGAATATTTGTATTTTTTTGGCTTTTATACAGAACTTGTCCAGAAAAAGTTATGTACGAGTACTTAGGATGGCAAAAGGTCTTGCGTAATAGCACGGCGATCTAGGATTTTAAAATCCATATTTGACAAGACTTTCAGAACTTCTGTTTTTGGTCCTAATCAATGCAGTTCTATGTACATAACTACATTTTGCCCTTAAGTTGTTACCTTTCACACACACTTCGTCTCTGAAAGCCGGAGCTTCTTCAAAAAGCAATGACCAGAGCAGAGAATATAACCATTTCATCCCTTTCACTTTTTTTTCCGATTACTCCTAAGTTGAACTAGCTAAGGTCAGATTAGGGAGAAGAATCCTCTTGGGAACGCAGATTGTGCCACTTTTTTGGGCGGTACTACAGGAGTGTCCATTTACCGAGCATAATTTGATACAGTTGCGCACATGATGCCTTGAGTACTGTGCGGGAATTACTGACTATTCAAAATTTTCTGATTATATCTCAAGTAAAGCTTACGTATATCTTAAATGACTGTTTAGAACACACGTCACAGAACCACCTGCAGGTTTACATGGTTTTGGAACTATCTACTACTATGTAGATGTAGCTACAAGTGTACAAGAGAGAAAGGTGGCTTGTTTTGACAATCATTCCTTTCAGGGTAAATTGTGCATTGAAGATTGTCATCCAATTCGCTGATTCGACAGTTAGGTTAGTGAGTCGAGATTACTAAGCCGAAGTGAATTATTATTATTTAACTTTATTTGTGGGACTAGTAGTAAATGATAAAGAAACATTGGTGATGGAACATAGAAGCTGTTGACGTCTTGTAAAGAGTTGACAGGACTGAATTCATTGCAATTAGCTATTCCAAGTTAATAATTTCATGACACATAGACATCCCTTGTTTTTATTGAACAACAAATTACACAAATGAAATGTATGAATGAAATATTTGTTGAATAATCTAAAATACGAAATATGTACTTTCCCCCATAACATCTGAATGAATCACAAATTAAGATGATGTCTGTTTGCCATTAGTACAACAATAACAAACATTGCATGCTCGAAAGCCATAGCAAAAAAAAAATCGTCGAGTAAACAAATTTATAGTTGCATTAACTGCGATTGCATATTGCCCATAAATTAATACATTTTCTTTTTTTTTCTCTCTTCCTCGTCCCCGCACTTTCCATAACGAGCAGATAAATTTTCCTTCCACAAACCACAGCTATGCGGGTCTGTACCAAGCAAGATTCAGGGGGCATTCGTTCTCAGATAACAGAAAAATTTCAATTAAAAGTGAGAAATAAACAATTTTTTTGTTTTAATTATTTGTTGAAATTAAATATTTATTTTTCATCGGTGCATACATTTCGTATTTAATTATCTGTGCATGTGCAGTTCCCCATGATTCAGGCGATTTATGATGCTTCAATTTTGCAAGGATAACGTAATACTTGCACAAAAAATATACACATCTGCACATGTACACATGTATAAATAGTAGGGGAGGAGAAAATGCCGAAAATTTATTATGAGGTACATGTACTATGCACACAGACGGTGGCGGGAGCCAGAGGGTGGTGGTGGTGGTGGTGGCAGGATGAATTTTCTCATTAATTTCGTTGGCAGGATATTCAAACAGGACCGGGCTTCTTCATCCTTCAACGAGACTCTAATTGTCTGGGCGACCACCACACCAAGAGTAGAGAGAAAAACCCTCAAACTCAAACACACTTTGGTGGTATCCCCCCGGGTGGTTCCCCACCAGGTGGTGGTGATGGTTAAATATACCACCCTAGCCACAATCATTATCATCATCATCTGGTACCGGACGACTACCTAAGACTCAGCAGCTTTGCTCCCCATACGCAATGCAGAAAAGGGATAGATGTTCCCAGAGAGGGGTACAGTACACAACACACAAAAGAGCGGCGTCGTATTGAATTAGGAATGTTCAGCATAGAAGCACGAAAGAGCGAACGAGAGAGAGAGACTGCAATAAAAAGAGAAAAAGAGGATGTTCGTCTGAAATTCTTCATCGACTGAAACTTTGATTGAATTCCTGTTTTTTTTTTCTCTCTACTTTTTGGGTCTCTCCCATTGAAAACCGAACAATGCTCAGAAATAATTTTCAATGCTCTCCTCCCCCCAAGGGAACGAAGGAATTTCATTTCAGAGAAGAAAAAAATCCAGGTTAACCATGAGACTGAGGTTAGGTTCTGTCTAGCAGTAGAGACATTCATGGATATCCCTAATTTTCGTAGGTATATTCACCACTTTGTGACTGAGACACTCGGAAGGGAAGTAATTAGAAAAAAAAATCCTTCTATGGTTCGCTAAGGGTTTTTTTCTTCTTCTTTTTTTCTAAGGCAATCACCAAGGGAGGGGTTGCCCTTCTGTATATGGAAAATGCATGCATCCCCGTATTTTCCCGCACAAGGGTCGAAGGTGCGCAATTGCTTATGCGCGACTTCTAAAAAACACGACGACGACGACGACGATAACAACGAGGACGAGGACTACGAGATGGGGATGATTCGGGACGATGGAGGCAAGTGGAGATGAAGGTAGAGAAGTTGGTGGAGACGATTATTTTCTGTGGCGTTCTCTTCTGTGTATGTTGGGTAGTGGTATTTTTCTGGGGTATATGTATGTGCCTCCCCACATTTGGTATATAGTACTACCAACTCCAACTCCCGAGTGGGGTGTAGTTATGTGGTGCACATAGCGCGGGATAGAATGATTTGCTGCTGTTTCTGCTACTTGGTCGCCTGCCTGGCTGGTGTTGGCAGCACCAGACATTCCACTGGGAGATCGTCGTCGAAACAGGAACCAGCTAGCTACCCAGCCAGCCAGCCAGCTATTCAGCTATCCCCCCCGCATTCAATGAGTGTGGAGTGGAGCAGTGTGAGAAAGAGATAAATGCTTGAAGCAGCACACAGCAAGAACATGTCTACCACTCTCAAACTTCACTTTAAGGGTGCACCCATCACCTAACCACCATCGTCATCCTGAACTTGTGTATAGCTTGTGTATTGAAGGTAAAGCATTGGTATTTCAACGCACACACATATACCTACACATCTAAGGGTTAAAGGAAAGCTAAACAAAAAAAAATAAAAAAAAATAAAAGGAGAAATCAATGCACCCTGGGCTGTTCCTTGTTGTGTATTTGAAGTGAAGGGTGTTCGGTTAGGATGATGTAGGTGGGTGGACTGGCGGGTGGTTTATCTTTTGGGATTTTCCACTTAACTTTGCAGAAAATAGAATGTGCGAGAAAGGGATATAGTTTATTTTTATTTTCTTGTTTTTATAGGTTTTTTTCCTCCTTTTTTTCGTTCCCTTCAATTTTTTGAATTGAATTATTGGCCAAATGCAATAAAGACCCAAAGCGGAAGTGGAAAACATTCGTTTTTTGTTTAAATTGAAAGTTGTGAAGATGTTTTTTTTTTGTTTTTTGTTTTTGCAAAAAAAAGGGTTGATGTGAAAAAGTTGTAGATTGTAAGTCAGAGTTATGATGAAGAGAGAGGGTGGTTTTCAAATGCAATTAGGTTCATTGAAGTGTTTTAGATTGAGAAATGTGGCATGGAATTTAATTACTACTGTTTGCATGGAGTCAAGGTTTTATCCTTGTCGTTATACATACATACATATCAGTGTGTAGTGCGGTTGAAGGACAGACTTTAGACGAGGATGCATGCCATGTGCAGAGCAATCAATGTTGTTGCAGAGTCGAAGGATACTAAATCTGGTAATGTTATTTGATAGCTATATTTCGACAGAGAGAGTGTGTGCACAGGAGATACACCCATGTGTGTACAGACTGAATCTGGTCGTATGAATGAACAGCACTTTGACTTCCAGAACTCATCCTTTTCTTTCGAGACCAAGACCGAAGTGCAACAATACCTCCCAGTATTTTACTACCGCAGAGTGTTTAGTGTCATAACTTCCACGTAAGCCATGTATTTCCTTAGGGGCAATAAAAATCTTCATTGCATTTCTGAAGCTTTTCACTCCTCTTCACCTATTTTGCAACATATTCAATTATGGACACTAGATGGTGTCGTAACCAAACAATGTATACGGCTGCACATATGTAGGTACTTGAAACCTATTCCCCTGTTGTTGGAAGACTCACGTCTATTTTGTGCATCTTCAACTTGTTTTACAAGGCAGTTTCTATTGACCTTTGGCTATTTAACATAAAAAAGGACTCATATTAGGTATGTAGGTACAATTATTTCCTTGGTTCTACACCTTTGGATACTTTGATCAATGGAATTCCAAGAATCCATTTATCAATCGTTATGCATTGCCATGTATAGTTCCAGGCCATTTAATAGTGTTAAGAGCTACAGTTGCACAACTAAGGTAACGTGTAGATACATGAGCACTCCTAATTGACAATGTTACAGTTTAATGCAAGAACATCTTTTGCAACGCTTGTAATATTGTAGAGATTGAAAACCACCAGGGGCAGGTAGAGTGCTACCACACTTCCAACAAGAATTGAGGAATGAACAGGATTAGGAATCACAAGGGGTCTATGACAGTAATCTGCGACTCAGTTTTGAGCCCTCCTTGGGTGTCCTTGTACATTTTTCTTGTGTTGAGAGATGACATTTAAATATACCCTTTGGACAGAACACTTGCCAATCCAATTTGCTGAAAAAAAAAAGACTTGTCCAAGTGCAATAAAATTTACCATTGGTTGTTGTGGTTGATCCTTCATGGTTTGTATTTGTGCTGTTATATGATGCTGTTGGTGTTGTTGTTGCTGTGATGATTGTGCAGCCTGTTGTTGTTGTTGTTGCTGTTGTTGTTGAACTTGTTGCTGTTGTTGATGTTGCTGATGTTGATGCTGTTGCTGCTGTTGATGTTGTACGGTAATAGATGTTATATTACCACCACCCAAACTTAAAGGATTCGACCCTCCCGTTGTTGTATTTGGTGATGGATGTGGTACAGCTGTTGCTGGTGCCGGACTTATTGCTGAATTTGCTTGTTGTTGTTGTCTTGGAGATATAGCCGAATTGAGTTTATTCAATTTTGCTGAACCGCCAAGGCCTGGTTTGCGTCCTCTTGTCTGTAAAAAAAACGTAAACAAAACAATTTGTTAGAAAACTATTTCAATTCTTATTACACAGGACTTGTCTAATCCTGTCTTGTGGATTAGAGAAAACAAATAAATCTACTACTTCACAGGACATTGGTTTAAAGAATCTTTAGCCTCTATCTTACATATTATATTACGTTTACTGTACCCGATGGTAGATATAATTATGTAAAATTACACAAAACCCATCTACATACACAAGGAGGGTTAAATACAAATTTATGGTGCTAATTTATTGCAGCGAATAATTCACTATAATTTCTCAGATGATGATGGTGTGCTGCTGCTGCGTTCGGTCCTGAAGAAGACAGGCAACATCGTCGTCTTGCAATTAACGTCATCGTCCATATTATAATTTATAATGGGAGAATTTTCTGCATCAGTGTTTTGTGTGTGTAAGTGCGTTTGTGTTTGTAATATATTAAGGTCATTCGTAAGAGGTTTTTTTCTTATTTAACTTTTTGTTGTTTAGGTAAATAACATACATATGTATGTACATATACAACAGTTAGATGAGTCGCTGCTTTAGGGGGTAGATGGGGACAGGATTATGCGATGATGAGATACATTGCTGGAGGATCTTGGTAAACAAATGAACTTATTTCATTCATTCATTGCCCTCGCAAGAATTTATGACATTAATAAACAAGGCACAGTAAACAATGTACATAATTGGCAACAAGCTTTGGTGCAGACTGACTTTTGTGAATTCACAGAAATTGTGCATTGTAGTCCTTGCCTTTTCTCGGTTTAGGCAACGAGTCGGAGGCAACTAAGAACCTTTAATGTTTCTGAATAAAAAAACCAAGGTTCTGTCACGAGTCGATTCAGTTTAAAATTTCTTCAATTCGGAAGGGTTCATATTGGGTGAGAAAGTAAGGAAAGGTACAAGGTTGCCCAATTTCAATTCTTCGATTTCGTCTTTGGATGATGGGTCTTTCTTGATGGCCGCGGTTTGACACCGTTGGTTGACACCAAACCAAACTTATTTGCAAGCGAATTGAGGATGCACGTAGGCAAGGGAAGGTCCATTGCACTGCCGATATCTATGGCTCCTCTTTATAAAGAAGCTAATATTAGCCATGCAAGCGGTGCTGATATCGATAAGTAGTGCAGCCTTCCTAATGTTGGCAAGTGCAGAGTATGTTCCAGCATTGGAAATTATTAGAAAATATATTGAAGTGCACAAATGTGTTATAGGGTGATGAAAGCGGTAGACTACATAACATGTATTTTTGGTTAAGTTCTCTCTGAGTTACGACCAATCTGGTATCGCTAAGGACTACAAATTTGTTTCACTTCTGCTTTTGCAGGGATGTGACAGAGGTACATTCTCATTCGATTTTTTTAAGAAACTTAATATGGTATGGGAACTTTGTATCTTCTTGGTACAAGAAACTAGTAAGTTTAGGATTAGTATCCTTTTTTCCATTTGAAATATATTGGAAATCTTGCTTTACAAGTTTTATCAATCGCAAACTTAGGTCGCGGTTATCGAGGATGAGTTTATCAGTTCCTTTTGAAAAGTTTACCACTTTTTTAGAGTCTTCAAGTTCGTAAATAAGAGATGTGGAACCTATTTGGACTCTAAAGATAATATGAAGACCAAGAGTCAAAAAAGCTTTCAATTCTTTGTAAGGCAAGACTTTTAAGCAAAAAAGTCTCCACCGTCGCACTTTCGACTTAGGCATGACGTAATTGTTAGAATATGGTAACTCAACTTTCGATCCGAGGGGTAGAAGTATCTTAAGCGATGTAAATACATTTGTTTCAATGTCTCCTTGTTTGAAATGTCCATTGGTATTTTAAAAGCAAGGAATGTGCTGTGGATTCTGTATTGTGATTTAAGTACTGATACTGTATGTATGTACATATGTAGGTGAGACATTCTTACAAGCAATTGTTGAAGCAACCATTACAAGTTCCGATGATGTTCGAGTGATAGTATTTGGCTGCACCATCACCAATTACACCAAATACATGCGACTGAACACAATCGAATGTTATTTTAAGTGCACAACCCTTGCCTGCATCTTTTTTAAAGAATCGTCAGGTCTTAAGACCCGAAAGTGAAGCGGAAGGCCCAAATTAATGTCAAAACAGGAGGACCAGACTATAAAATGAGTCAGTAAGAGGGATCAACGGCTTATAGTTCCAGAAATCTGTGCAGAGTTCAACCGTTCGCACTCAACGCAGGACTTCACGGTCTAGGAGCAGTACGAAAACCTTTGCTATGACCTCAAAACAAGGTCAAACGGCTGGATTGGGGAAGAGAGCACTAGGCTTGGGTGTACGAGTCCAAATTTGAAGTTTTTAGGCAAAAAAGGATAGTTAACGTTCGCCGGTCTGCTGAGGAGAAGATGCACCCTAGCTGCATGGTCCCAATAGTTAGGCATGTCGGTGGTTCAATAATGGTCTGGCGATGTTTTACTTCCGCCGGTGTTGGAGACCTCATCCATATCGATGGAATCGTGAATAAGGAAAAGTACCGACAAGTATTAGAAGAACATTGTGGTTAATAGGCCCTAAATTCATTCTAATGCAAGATAATGATCCAAAACATTCCTCCGAGCTTTGTCGAGAATACGTGAACCAAGAAGAATGGAACAGTGCAAACTATAAAATGGGCTGCTGCTTTGGGATAACCTGGACAGAGACAAGGTTTCGGAGATCCCTTAAGTAGCCTGGAATCAAATTGGAAACTATAAATAAGTTGATCGACAGAATGCGTATGGGAATTTGGTGCGGAAAGGATCGATTGTGGCATGGCGCGCCATCCTGGATGAACCACGGGTCGTCCAAATTCATGTCCTCAATTTCCCAACGTTGTTCAAGTGTAAAGCGGATCATTTCGATCAGCAGAGGTATGATACTGACTTTCTGACAGCTGTCAGTGTCAAAATAACCTATGATTTAAAAAGAAATCACTGGTTGTAAAAACTTTGGAATCCACTTGAAAATGCCTTAACCGGACTTTAAGGATTGATTTGAAAATATCAACAGCAAAGGAGGCTCAGAGTTTGCACTCATGCAGTACACATGCTACACCAATACTTAATGACATTGTACCTTGTACTACTAGTTGTTGTAATAATTTACAATGAAGTACAACCAATAATTGTTTAACAACAATTTCAATGATCGCCCAATGTAAGTGCTAAAGTATTCTCAAAACAAATAAGAAACCAAGACTCAAAGAATAGGGAACAAAAAAACTTTGTTCGTTTCACATCTTTTTTTTTTTTGCTTTTCTTGTTCTGCTGTTACTCCTTGAAATTATGCATTTTGATCGAAATCAATTTTTGTTTCATGTATTTTAATTAAAAGGATTCCACTTCCTCCGCCCCTCCCCCCTATTCTATCTCATGTGAGTGAAAAACAACAAACCAATTTAAATCAAGGACAAAGCACGAAACAAATACAAAAAAAAGGGAGGAAAAGAAGCGAACAACAAAACTCAATTATCATCGATTAATTTAATTTACATTTTCTTATTTTTTTATTTTTCTGATTTCATTTCAACTTCTAAATTTAGTTCAACGAAGTAAGATAAGAAAAGAAGAGAATAATAAAAAAAAACAAAACACCAACAGACAACAAGAAATTTATGGGTCTTGCATTTGGTGTACCATACCCTCTTCACTTTTGTTATTTCGTTTCTTGTGCAGAATATGCAAAACTAAATCGCAATATCAAAAGGGAATTTAAATTAAGAGATACATATTTTATTTCATGGTATCCGCGCGATACAAAACATTTTAACGTTTGCCATTGAGAGGTTGGAGAGGACTAACCCAATCTTGCCACTGAAAGCCATTTTATTTGCTTTTATATACGGGGGGGGGTTCAATTTAACAACAAAACCAAAATGAAACGAAATAAAAAAATAAAAAAAATTATGATAAATATGTGCAGCACCTAATAAAAGAGAATCATTTATCAAAACCGTGTTGCGGAAGTGTGTAATTCTCTGTACCTTCTTTTTGGCTGGAGGGTTTTTCTTTTTCATATTTTTGTTACTTTTTCGCAATTTTGCTTTTGCTTTTGATCATGATCTTGTGTTCCTCATTATTACTTGTTTTTCTTTCCTTCTGCTGGTGGTTTTGTTCTCATTATTTACATTGAAGTGATTAAGTAATTTAATGGCACATGAGGGTAATGAATTGTTTATTTTTATAATTCTCTGTATTATTAATATGGTTCAGTCACCTTTTACCGAAAAGTTGAATGAATAATTTTAATTTGAACTTTAATGTAGAAATGTGGGAATGTGTAACTGTTTATCTTCTATTTATAGACTCCACACGTGTAATACAAATAAACACTCGTGGCGTAAGTACACACATACACGATTGGATTATATTTTTTTGGCTTCGGATGCATTGCTTTGGGTTGATAAGGAAATACATTTTGAAAGAGTTAAGAGTATTTGGACTTTAGGAGAAGCCTGTGTTTTGTTCTCTTCGTTTAATGCGAAATTGAATAGAATGGAGGCATAAGCAAATACTGCTTCCTATCCAAGATACTACCTACATAAAGGGTAACCAGATGGCAATTATACTTTTTCCAATTGTTATGTCTTAGCAGCTGTCAAAGTTACCAATGATATTTAGCTGTCAAAATATTCCATAAGGTTTGCCATTCTATCATGCATCGTTTCACGCTTGGCGGACGTGCTGAAATTATTTAAAAAAATCGTAGTTCCAGCCCAGTTGTAAATATGCAACGTGAATTTCATGCTGAGGTCGGTAGTAGGTCGGTAATGCAGGCAATTCGCCGCACCTTGCAAAAGTTTGAGCGTGAATACATACTCTTTTGGAGAGATTGTTGTGAAATGAAGAGCTCCGTAGCGACCAGTACCGACAAAGACCCAGAAATATCGAATTAGCGCCGACCAGTTGAATTCGGGATCGCCAGAGAGTCAACCTCGCTGATTTTGCAGTAGGTTTTGGGCCTACATCCGTTAAAGATTGTGCTGACACAAGATTTGAAGCTGGGCGACTGTAGATATCGCCATGAGTTCATTAATTGGGCGCTGGAAATGTTGACCGAAGATCCAGATTTGGTCAAAAATCATTTTCCCAGCCGAGGATCATTTTTGGCTCAGCGGCTATGTGAACTAGCAGAATTGCCCTAATTGGAGCAAACACAATCTACAAGTGTTCGACCAAGCATCATCCTGTCCACAAATATTGAATGTTTGGTGCGGTTTATGGCATGTCGGCATCACCGGACATTTCCTTTATTTCTTTCGTCAATGGTATCAGGTATAGGTGCTGGTTACCGACTTCCTGCGCTGAGAGCTCGACAACATCGATATATCCGAGCTGTGGTTGCAACAAGATGGTGCATCATGTCTTACAAGCGACGTTTGCTTAAAAGAGTAATATGGCAACTGGGTCATCTCACGGCGAGCGTTCATCAATTGGCCGCCGCGATCATGCGACTTGACACCACTCTATTATTTTCTCTGAGGCTAGGTCTACGCTAACAAGCCAACCTCTTTGGACAAGCCAACCCGAAGGCCAACATTTGAGACGCTTTTTGCCGAAATAACGACGCACATATTGGGCCGAGTCATCCAAAATTGAACCGACCGCTTGAAGCACTGCCAAGGCAGTCATTTGAATGATGTACTATTCCACACATAATGGCATGAACGTATCTTCAAAATGAAGCCAGAACCAATTTTATATCTCAAACCGTTGAAGTTTTCTTTCAATTTTTTTTCCTATCGTTCTTATCTGGTCACCCTGTACATGAGACGATTTGTGTGATCGAAAAGATGTAGCTTTGACAACCTTTCTAGAAGATCCGTCTACCTTCTCGTACATGAACTTTTAAGTCCTTCTATGTTTCTTTTAAGACATACCGTGCTTGGTATCAGACCGAGGGCTATGCCCTTGAAAATTCATCAAATGCGAATAGTAGCTACAAGCTATTACCCAGACCAGACTTTGCCTACAGATTTTCTACAATTGTATAGCGCAAAGCTCACATCAAAGTCTCCCATGAATGTGCTCGTAATTCAACTCCCAATTATATGAATATTTCTTAATAGATCAATCTTTCGAATCAATTTCGTAACATCTATCTAATTGGCGATAAAATTTGTTTTTCTTTTCTATGTCGTAACCCGTAGGAGAAAAAAATTTAAATTATTCCAAATTGCAGTTTAAATTGTCTGGGAAATTGAACCAAAAAGGAAATAACTATTAAATGCAACAACAATAAAACACTACACACACTTACATCAAAAAAAGAAAACAAAAAAACAAAAAAAAAAAAACCAACAACAATCGGATAACTAGCAATCTAAGTGCGAATGAATCTCATTTAAAGTTGAAAAGTCTCTTATTCGTTCTACGACAGCGGCGGTAGATACTCGACCGCGACCACACCGCACCGCTTCACATTTTGCCATTCCAATTTCAATATCTTCTACAGAAGGAGGGAACGAACAGGAGGCTACGTTAGATATGTGTATCTGTAAGATTTCAAGATATTACACCAATAAATAATGATAATACCTATAATTGTATTCAATTTATTATATGGAAGATAATAAATTGAGTACGTGACCCCATCTCAGAGATACGAATACAATAGTGTGCACGTTCGGGGCACGGGCACGAGAGAAGGAGTTGGATTGTCAGTGTACTATACACATAGAGAAATGCATTACAAACGAACATTTCTCGTCTCCTTCATTTCTTGGATTGGCTTTTCCTGGGGTGGTACTACTTTGAATTTGTGTTGTTTTTTTCTTTTCTTTTTTCTTCGCTTATCTTAGATTCGATTGTAAACGAAACCGAATTAAAAATCTCAAATTAAGATACGAGTAAAATAAATGAGATACTTCCGTAAAATTATGCAAAACCAGACGCAATTTAAGCCAGAGAAAGAGAAAAACGTTTTTATTCATTCTTCTCGCTTTTAATTGCTTGGAAATATTTGTGGGTAATTACAATTAGTCTCATCCTGTGTTTGTTTTTTACTCCAACAAAAGATACAAGATACAGTGGGGTAATCAAATTCTTCACACAACCAGACGAGCTTAATTGCTTACCTATTGTGCCGCCACAGATGCAATTAATTGAATCACAATAAATATACTATCTACCCCTTTCCTATTACATACATACATACATATGTACATACCACCCTCCAGCTGGCTACATACATCCATAGATAGATACAAAGATAATAATTGACAATTAAAAATTATTTCATTATGTTGAATGAATTCGAGTTGTGTTTTCCAGTAAATGAAGCAGCACGTCAAAGTATCTGCAATATGCAGACAGACAGTCATTGACTGTGTGTATACACCGATGTCTGAAACTGAATGAAACTATACGTACTGTGCCACCAGATGTGGATGGATGGATGATGGTTGGTTAAATTTGTTTTATTTTTATTTCCTTTACTTCTGGGCACACTGCTCTTGCTCCCCCGCCCCCCTCTCTCTTTGGTGTGGTTTTTGAGTGTATATTATTGTTGCTTACTGGGGCTAGAACGAGCCAAACGGCCAACAGCGATAGTGGATGTGTAATGTGTTTGTGAGACAATGAAAAGTTGATGATGGAAATTAATTATTGATTTGATAGGCATTTTGATTGGAGTTTTAAATGAGCAAAAGCTGGACGAACGGAGCGCGGAAATCGATTTTGTCCGATCGGGATTGTTTGTTTTGCGAAAATATTACTGCTGATAGCATAGTGAGAGCAAAGTTAATTGTTGATGGGGTTAATGAGGTTTTTCACATTTGCTGTTTTGTTATGAAGTACGAGTACTCGTATGTACACAGCACCTACGTTTATGAAAGAGGAGTTATTACTTGCTTACTACTTTGTACCTGCTTTTGTTCTGTTGACTTTTCGGTCGTATCTTGTAAAGAGTCATTAAAGTGACAGCAGCATGTTTCGAAGTTTGTATATTCTCAAATTTAACCAAAAATTGTCTATTTCCTGGCAACAGTTCGTTGAAACTTAGTTGTATCTTCTACATCAAGTGAATTCAAATATGCCTTCCTATAATTACTCAACACATTTCCTCGAATCGCAATGGAATTACTCATCTGTTGTTTAAAAAAAAAACACACAGAAATAAATTAAAACCGCAAATATATAAAGTAAGTGCGCAAAGTAGGGGTCATCGGAATGATTCAAGGCGGTTCATTATTAATTCCATGCACAGAGCTTCACAGAGCAAGTGTTATGTAAAAAAGTAACCTTTCTGCCTTTACTTGTAGCTTAATCGTTCGAGGGCACATTGTTGTTCCGATGTGTCTGAGACATTCCTATTTGCTGGACAATATTACATTGTTGCCAGTTAATTATTTAAATTTCACAGAATTACCAGACAATAAACTATGATAGATGCGAAAGATACGTACATGTGTTTGGTGTAATAGAATTGACACATTTAATTGCTTAATAACGTAAAATGTTTGTCTAATTGTTCTTTGTAGCCAAGAGCTGTTCCAACAAAATATTAATCTGGCTTACTGCTTAACAATCTACATACTATTGTACTCTTTTGAAACACAGGCCCAAAGCAAGAGATTAAGTTAAATTGTAAAAGAACAAGTCAGAGACTATATGACCTTTGTAAGTACATTAGTCGGCTATCAACTGATTCCCGAACCCTTACGTATAAGAATAAGCTGAGTTCACACTCATATAGATTCTTCGATGAAAAAGAAGACTCTGCTGGAGGACTCTAAGGAGAATGAGTAAAGTGACATTTATTTACATGGTGTTGCATGGCAAATTTTGGACATCGGATAGAGGACATACATATTCAGGTCATTCTGCAGTAAGAGAAACTCAGCGGAAGATGATGTACCTGTCTTCTACAGAGTCCCCAAAAGGGTAAGGATGAATGGTCCAAAAACACTGTCCTGAGGGATCCCTGAAGTTTCTATCTATCGAAGATCTGAGTTGAAACTTATATAGGGCGACCAGACAGCAATAATACTTTTTCCAATTGTTATGTTTCAGCAGCTGTCAAAGTAATCAATGACATCCAGCTGCCAAAATATACAGAAAAGTTTACCATTCACGCTTGTCGAACATGCGGAAATTATTGAAATGCCGGCTCAGTTGTAAACACACAAGGCGACGATGTGAAACGATGTGCTATTCCACTCATACTGTATCTCACGCCGTTGTTGTTTTATTTAAATTTTGTTTTGTCTGGTCACACTGTAGTATACAGAAGTGGAAAAGCAAGAGCTGTTTTGTTAAATCTGGGACACCAACATCAACTTCTTTGGTATTCTCTGATTCGACACGAATTCAAACAGGTTGGTGGCTGTCAATTCGCATGAAAGTGTTTGCACTCTTTCTTGTGGATAGCAATAATGTACATAGGAGTCTGTTCAAAAACTCAACACTGGGAGCCTTCTTCAAACGCAGAGCTATCGCGCTAGATTTTGTTAACTTTCATAATACATGAGATTATATATCGAGGTTTATGGAAGCTGTAGCAAAAGTTGTCTAGATCTACAAACAACAATTTTCACAACTGCACTGCATACTATTTCAAGAAGTTGAGCGATTTTAAGATGTGTCAGGTAGACTTCCTTCCAAATCCTTCTTTCAGTTCTATTATGCTTTTTAGGATAATCTTTTCAAGTCTAATCAGACTGACAATCTCATTTAATACAAAAAACTAGCACAAGGGCTATAATATAATAAATAAAGAAAAACATTTGTTACGACTATTTCTTACACTCAAATGAGCCTAGCTTTTAACATCAGCAAAGCCTTTGTTTTTGTTGGTTATAGTGAAAGCCTGCTCAGTAAGTGGGTGTGTCCCTGTGTGTTGTAAAAACTGAGTAAAGAGACAGTTAATATTTAAAAACCTGTAGTCGTGATGCAAATTTGAATGGTTGCAAAGTTTTACCACAAAAAATCTTTCAATTTTTCTAAAAGAAGTTAAACAGCCCAAGAACATCAACAAGAAAACAACTTCCAAAAGGGAATAGGAGGAGTTGATGAAAGTCTATCTTGACTTACTTATACTTAAGTTCGGCGTTAGTAGGTATAAACATTAGGTATGACCAACCAATTCTCAGGTTTGTAAGTGCTCCAACTGATTTCAATTTCAAAAAAGCATTGCATTCACTTTTTATTTCGATTTGTACACCTATTTTGTGCAAGAGCTTAGAGTTTAAGAATTATCCTTTGTGCTTCCTAACAGGAGGAGAAACCCAACCCTGAATTGGTAAGACTTTTCTCACTGTCGTACAGACCAAGCCCTAATCGTTAACTAAGAGAGAGATATACTGCTATAGGAATGCAGTATTTAAAAAAAAAAATGCATCTAGTCCACGCTTATGAGCCTCGGTATAAGATTCACTTAAATAGATCACAAAAAGTAAATCCCCGAAAGCGTTAACCTTCCCAACTATATATAGAATCCCATCATTTTGGATTAAGACCACTTAGTCTCACTTTCGTAAATGTAGGTACGAATTCGTCCAAATGACTACATTGATATTGCCTTGAATATTGTTCTCTATTATTAGGAAATAAAAAAGATACAAACAATCTCCGCACAGTTTTACAATGCCTCAATTATTATTAATAATACTATATAAACAGCAATCTAACGAGGGAGAAAAATGCTTTTAATGAGAATTTATTACCGCTATAAGCATACCTCTTGCAACACCATACTACGGCCATAGTACATTCAATGTAGCACTACATTATGCTCTGCTTACACTACATACTATACACTCTTGCGTGCATTGAAATTTAAAACAAAAGTTGAATATAAAAATATAAATAACACACAGAAATGCAGAAATGGGATTTCGTAACACGCGAAATAGCGCAAAAAAATACACAAACAACAAACTACACCCAGAAAGACTTTATTTATGTGACACACTTGCCGGATGTGTACGAGTATATTCTCTCTGTTTCGCCGTCGCATCTCTGAGATACAGTGGCCCTCTTTTTTTTTCAAATTGTTTGCGTTTTGTTTGTGCAATTTTCTTCTTTTAGAATGGATGATTCAGCAATAGCAGTACCGTACATTTTATTATGGCACAATTTGCAATAAATAAACATAACATACATATTTGCAAGATGGTATAGATACATAGTATTTGTATCTATGATGGGTACCTACACTTATTTTTATCTAATTGATTTTAATGACAAAAAAAAAATATGATTAATTGAATGAAATGACAAATTTATCTTTATAGCAAGTCTTCCCCTTTATTGTGCGGATCTACTAAAATTTCAATTGTACTATGTATACGTACGTAGGTACTGTATCTTAACGTGTATCCATTCGGATTATGTTGTCTTCAAATGGGATTTTCCTTGTTTCTATTGTTAAGATTTATTAATATACTAGAATTTATTATTAAAGCAAAATACTATTGGAACGTAGCCTGCCTTTATGTGCGATAGTGATTGAGTAGGAGTTGGAGTATCTATTCGAAGTGTGTGTGTGTGTGTGTGATAAATTGTGCATTTTCAAAATTGGAATTTCTGTTGTTTTATCATCAAACGAGAGAGGACTTATCGTAAACTTTATGAAAATTTAATTTGCAATTTCCTATCCATGCCATCACAAAGAGTGAGAGAGAAGAGGTGAAGGTATTTCCTAAGAGGACTTTATGGAATTTTGTGCACGCATACATAACATATTTTTTACTCGTAATATCTCTCTACCATATACACAAACTCGAAGGTATGGATGTGGAAAATAAATGAACGCATTTTCTACCACCAAGTCAGGATAATTTTGTTTCACATCCATCCCCCTCCTGTGCGAGGTGGCTCATTTGTACAACGTTTTCAAATTGAAATTTGCATAAAATCCTAAACTAACATTATTCATTTTCTTTTCATAATGTAAAGCCCGGTCTTTGGTGTTCTATGCCATTCCTATCCTCTGTTTATATAAAATGTATAATATATGTATGTATTACGTAGACTTTTAGATTGATGGGCGGTGTGGGTGATGGTCGAGTGCGAGTAGGACAGTGAGATGAGGAATATGCCATAGGGATTCGCATTCCGGATCGATCGAGAACACGACAACGTCGAACGACGACCACGACGACAACCAAGCAGCAGCACAGAGAGGACGACACTATATTGAATCAAAAACAGAAATTCTAAAATAGTGGCATTTATTTTCCAGTCTGCAGAGAAGAAAATTATCGACACAGCTTATATGCATTTCTAAAATGTAAATTGAATGAATTCTGCATTCTGTATGCCATTTGCATAGAAAATTATGCAATTAAGGGCATTTTGCAAGAATACACAGGTAGAACATGGGATTTGATTAAAAATTTAATAGACGTGTTTTCCTAACTGGGAGGGGTTTTTTTTTTCTTCTTTGAAACAGTTGGTAATGACATGTCTTTTGCGAGCCATTTAGTGATCCAAAAAGTGGGCATTCATTACCTGACGAACGAACGACAGTTACGTACAAATGGTGATTAGGTAACAATTTCTCTGTATAACGACCTCAATCAATGGTATGGGTTGGTACTTTCAAAACAGTCCCTCGTTTGAGTCCCCATTGAGCGGGTTATTCTGAGAATCTGTGAAGATAATCGGTGACCAGATAGCAATGATACTTTTTCCAATTGTTATGATCCAGCAGTTGTCAAAGCTACCAATAACATCCAGCTGTCAAAATATTCAGTAAGCTTTGCGATTCTATCATGCATCGTGTCACGCTTGCCGACCGTTTCCGACTCAGTTGTAAATACGCAACGTGAAATTTGTCGTGAGGTCGGTTGTCATCATGGCTTCAGTGTGGAGACAATTCGTTGCACCAGACACAGATTGGTGCGAAATGAAGAAAACATAGCCGCCGTAGCGTTTAGTATCGAAGAAGACCCAGAAATGCCGACTCGGGACCAATCAGTGGTGGGATTTGGGCCTACATCCACATATGTAAGCTGTGCTGATGCAAGAATTGAAGCCGGACGACCATAGACAATGCCATGAGTTCGCTAGTTGAGCGCTGAAAATGCTGTCCGGAGACCTGGGATTTCGGTCAAAAAATTCTTTGAAGTAGTTCGAACAAGACCGCACTATATGCCATACAAGCGACGCAACGCTTGAAGTTGTGAGAAAAATTTGGCGACTGGGTCACCTCAGGACGAACATTCATCAATTGGCCGCCGCGATCATGCGACTTGACGCCCTTCGATTATTTTCTCTGGGGTACGTCAAGTCCTTAGTCTACGCTTATAAGCCAACCATTTTGGTAGAACTCGAGGCCAAGATTCACGACGCTATTGCTAGAATAACGCCGCACATAATGGACCAACCGCTTGAAGCACTGGCAGCGAAGTCGAGGTGTCTTTTTGAATAATGGCATAAATGTAGCTTCAAAATAAAGCCAGCATCGATTTTATACCTCACACTGTTGTTGTTTCATTTAATTGCTTTTTTTCTATCATTCTTATCTGGTCACCCTGTAGATATGAACGCTTTTTAGCTAAGAACCATCAAAAAGGTTTCGTTTTCCAACTTTAAGACATTCGTAAGCTACCAAACGAAGCTATTATTATAAACGAATAAAAGTTTCTCTAAGAAGAAGTTTTATCTCGAGCTCGCAGACAAATTGTTAAGTCTTCTTAAAGCACACGAGAATATTTTCCCATTCAAATCCAAATACCAGTCGAATGCGAGACAGTACGTCTACTTCAAACTGGCGTGCTGTACTCTGATACTCCATTGCGATGCCCAGCACACCCACTTTGTGTTTCTTGGATGTTATGATTTAAATCACGTCGCCACTACTTCTAGTACACTGTCAAACCAATCACTCATTCCAAGCCACTCATCAGATACGAACAAGTACTAATCTCCTCACAAATGCATCGGTTTTTCGCTTTTTTTTTGTATCTGCCTTGAATCAATGCTTCTGGCTATGGCTTTGTTAAGTGTTGTAGCAGTGCGCATCCAACCAGTAAACACCTGCTTGCAATATGATGTGTTGCAAGCAAAAAAACGTATAAAACCAGAAAAATAATCAGAATAAAAAAATAAACCCAATCCATACACAAAGATACACAGTGAGCCATCGCCGGCCGGCCGGGTGGTGGTGGTTGAACTCCGGGGTTAAATGACCTCGGGCAACTCGCAAAACAAATAATTATCATTGAAGTTTTGCTCTGCCAGATGTTTTTTTTTTGTATTTTTTATTCCCTGTACTTTTTTTTTTGTATAGTGTTGGACTTGTTATTCGAATGCAAACTTATATAGTTGCGTGTATCTCGAACGCGCATCTTCTCTATTAATTTACAGAGATTTTTCTGTTTTTTCCGTTTTTTTTTTCATCCGTCAATAAACAATTCTACTTTACGCTGTAAATTCGTAATTCCATTGGAAAAAATAATAAAATAAAAGAAATAAATGGTGGTGGTGGTGGTGGTATGAGAGTATCTATATTTCTTTGTACTCTCATTTCAAGTTCATTGTTTTTTTTTTCCAAAAAAAGAATTCAAAATAGGATCATTCAGAACGTTTATGTTAAATATATGTATGTATGCACGAGTGTGTATATTTCATTTCTCTCCACCTCCTGTTCTCGTTAAACTGCTGTTTAAAACTCCATCGGTTCTTTTTTTTTTTTTTGTTTTCTGCCATAAGATAAACATTTTTTGATTAAAATGGAACAGAAACGAGAATGTACCTACAGTACATTCCATATCCAACAACATAGACACATAAAAAAAAAAAAACAAAAACCTGTTCCCTTCGTTTTTAATGAACAAGGAATTGTTGTTTTATTATTCTTTTTTTTTCTCCTGTTTGGTGCATATTCTTTTTATATACATTTTTCCTCGTTTATTCGTTTTCATAGAAGACTCAGAAAAAAAAAAGAATCTGCAAAAGATTTGCACATCCTTTAAAAGATACCAAGGGATGATGGTTCCCTTCAACCTCGAATTAATCCTTTTATTTCTCATCGTTTCTTTGTGTGTGCCCCCTACTTTTTATTAACTCAATTCTTTCTCGATCTCTTATTTGGTATTGCAAGCATGAAAAAGAGATTAAAAAACACAAAAAAAAAAAGACAAAAACTGAATTTCTAATCAATGGCAGGCAGGGGCTTGGCTGAGAATATTTGGCGGGAAGATACCCATATCCATTGCATAAAGATATAATGATAATCATCATCATCATCACCATCGTCACCACCCATTCCATGGGTAACACGACGAATTCCTCATCACATTCCCTTAGATGGGAAAAAAAATGTATATATAATTTTTTTCACTTTGGAATGCTTATTACAGTTCAATGAACCCAAGGAGGGGGATAGCGAGGGGACCCACTATCACCACCCAACGACACAAAAGATGACACAGTTGTTTGTACCCCACCCACCTGGTGTAGTATCTAATTGCAAACGTTATTTGTTTTTATTAAAATTGTTCAAATGAAGAAAATACTCGGATTATTATTATTATGTTAATATTGTCACGTTCTGACTATATTCAATGGGAATGTATTTATGGAATAAATTATTGCCCGGTCGAGGGATTTTAATATATGTATATTTTTTTTAAATGCTTAAATGAATACGCGATGATGTGCATATGACATATTAATAAGAGTGATTAGTTGGTGGTTCTTTTTGTTTATATAGTTCTTGAAATTTACTGACGATTAGATGACACATTGAACGATAAATCAATCTCACTTGTTTAATTAAAATTAATGACGTTTTGTAAGAAATATGTATACTTCAGGCAACACACGTACGCCATAACCCAATTAACGTTGAGTTGGTATGTTGTTTTCAGATTGTTATTGAGGCTTTGAACTTTTCCTTAGTTGCAGTAAATGAACTGTGTATCTTTAGTGCTTGAAAACACAATCAGTTGTCCATGGCTACTATATACGATAGAAGACGAATTGATTCGAAAGATTAGTTGGATTTGAGTTCACTAAACCACTTTAGTTTGGACTGTAACATTGTTTGGAATATTTCATAGACGAGCATGGCATCAATTAGAGTAGTAGATAGTCCATCATCCAAAGTCAAGTTCCTGTTAGTACCTGTTAGTAAGACAATCGGACATACTTATAGTATCTATAACCCTAGAATGGAAAAAAAAACTTTTTTGGAGGACAAAGACCAGGTCTTACAGAGTTCGACATGTTGGAAGATACAACTCAGACAAAACTAAGTCGCTCGGATTTGTACTTCTACACCATCGGTACCTTCAGTTGAAGAGCAAGAAACTGGCTTCATGACTATGAAGACTGCTGCCTTGAAAATAGTCAATTCGTCTTACTTACTTAGGTGGCGATACAGTTCGGGGTAAACCCGGACCAACAAGCTTCTCCAGTTAGCTAAGGATTGGGCTGCAGTTGCGCACTCTAAGTCGGTTGAGATCACTTACTACTTGTGCACGCCTCCTCTGAAGTCTCTACTGCGTTGTTCCTCTGGGTTTGATTCGAATACTCTGCGTCTGAGTCATTTCGTCTAACAATTAAGAATGCTTTGGCTAGTCATGGTGACTGCAGTTAAAGTTACAGGAGGACATCAAAGGGTTTAGTTTTTCAGGATATTTTGTTTGTTGAAAAGTGTGTTGATGGTGCTCTCAGCGGGCATCTGTTACAAGTAGGCCCAAGCGGGAGGTATTCAAACGTATACTGTCCTGTCAGCTATAGGTTAAGATTTAGCTTAGGACAAAGTGACTGTAACATTTAGACTTGGAAAAGCACTCGGAGGCTCGTGACGCCTAGTGACGCCAGCTTACCAAGGTTGTCAAAGAAAGCAGCTCTGAGATAAAGAAGTCTTTTATAAGGCATAGCTGGTCAACTGATCTGTCTTGAAATGTTGCAAGTAGGGAAAGTTTTCCATCTACAAGAGTAGCAAGAGTTTGCATGTAGCTATCTAGCCATACTCAGGCTCCGTCACTTCGGCAGGATACTGTTGGTTGTACCTAGTCAGGCGAGGTCGTTAGTCTTGCAATGACTCTGTGGCTCGGCACCCAGCATAGGTGCATGTTGAACTGCTGAGACATCTCCAGGAGAGACAACCGCCACTTTAAAAGGGCCTTCGAAAGAGCACGCTTCCTTACATTTAATTCCCGCTTGAGTGTCATTGAAAATCCTAACATCGCTGACAAATGTTGCATTACAATGCATCCTCGATTGTCAAAATGTTCGCTTACAAAACCCTTCAATACTCTGCATACCCTAGAAGGGAGCATATGTCCAAAGACAGCAAATACTATCAATATGTCAGATATGGATATTAGTCCTTTCAAGCTTGTAATTATACACTTTAAGTCGTTTGCAAGAACAGCTTCACCCACGACGGACTAGTATGTATATATGTATACCGTATCGCGATTTCATTTGCTTGAAGTGCAATTATGTGCATCATTCGTGAAAGGTTGCATGGTGTGCATTCCATGAACAGATTAATGCACCTTAATCTCCCCAAGCTTATCATTAAGGATCAATACTTAAGGCAACTAGATCAATTAATGCGCCCACACCTGCATCTCATGGCTTTTAGAAATAATACCACATTACATCGCAGATGACCCAATAAAAATAAGACAAACGATGTTAATGCAAGCCATCCACATCCACCCACACCTTGGCTCCTCCAAGAGTGCATAAACACGTTTAATCATTGTAAAATGAAGAAAAAAAAATATCAAAATGGTTATAAAAATTTTTGCGACCATTATTTTCCGTCCAACAACAGATGTGTTTTTAGACATCAATCTAGGCCATGCAGGTGGTATTTTCTTGAATCTCCCGCTCTCCTCAGCCAGCGAATAATATCATCGACAAAGTAAACTTCGTGCAAAAATGGCGAACAGAGAAAAAAAAAAACCAACTTACATGTCCGCCAATGTAAGATTTTCCACGTATAAAAGGCTAAGATGTAATAAAATTCAGTGCGATCTTATAGTTTCTTCAACCTTATTCTGTTTACTATGTACAACACAGTTGTATTTGTATCGCTCGGCATTGCAATGAGGATGCAGATACTTTGCCTGGGTTAAGACGCTCTCTTTATCATTCCCCTCCCTCTGTATCTTTTTTTTTTTTTTAGTGTATGCATTGTGAAATATACAAACAAACTATTATTAATATCATTTGTGTGATTTAACTCGTTCGAATTCCAAGGAATTTCGAGAATTTTTATTCTTTTTTCTTTGTCGTCTTTTGCTTGTCCTCTTCGTTTAAAAAGTCTTTGTCTGTGGTGCCTTGTGCGCTTTGAAATTGCGCTGTGTTACTTGTTTGCTTCTTATTCTTATTCGTCATCGTCATCGTTTTGCCCTTAAAAAACAAACATGAAAATCTTTATGGCAAACAGATGCAACATAAAAAAAAAAACGGCAAACAATTGAAATAAGAACCAAAAAGGGGGATGCGGCGGACCAGGAGAGGGAGAAACTAGAAAATTTATGTTAGTTATGTTACAAGTTTTACTTGTTATTCACTGAATTTATTTTTTTTTTGTATCATTTTTGCTTAGTTTTCGCATAAAAATGGATGTTGTTTGCGGTGAAGAAGATAGATTTTGTATCTTTCGATCTTGTTACAGAGTGACACGCAAGATAATGTTCTATGCATACGGGAAATGGCCCCTGAATACAGTGACCCTTAGTTGGAGAAGAATTAAAGATCAAATCTAACTTGAGCTGCATATAATGAAGAGCAAACAATATTTGAAATGTCTCCTCTAACATGGACAATAGTTCAGTTGTGTCCCATATACATACATACATACATAAGACAAATTTAGAGTTTCAGGACATATCTTGCATTTAAAGATATCTTGCTGAGAAATCACAAAGCTGAGCTAATATCTTACAGTCTTCGGCGCAAGTAACATACCGATTTACTTTTATATCGCTTTTCTTAAGGTAAGGCAAATCCTAGACTTCGATGCGGGCCATTGTACTTCCGAGCAGATTTACTTTTTTGGTGAAGTGGTGCGAGAAAATTTGATTTTATTTCTGTCTCTCATAAGGTTTGGTGGTTAAGTTTTCAGTTCCCCGCCTGGGCTTGAACCGGCACAGTTTGGGTCGCAAGCAAATACACTATCCACTACATCACCAAGGTAAGACATTACCCCCTATGCTCTAAACTACATATTTGTGTTGACTTGATAAATCTTTATAAAGTTGGAGAACGAAATGTCATAGTACAACTTGTAGGTACAGTGCCTTCAATTCAAAGTTGATTTTATATAGACAGAACGGAATCTTTGAATTGAAACCAGAATTACAGTAGAAGTCACTTGTAAGGACTATGAAGAGACCGAGGAAATAAGGTCGTTATAACCGGGCTTTGTTATATCCGATAGCGTTATATCTGCTAGAAGAATACCCACAACTATTATGAAACCAAATAGTGAAAATAAAGTGGATGTCCTATGCGACTGATCGTAAGAAGCGATGTCGTTATAAGCGACATCCACTGTATGTTAGAATAAATTTAGACTTTTTATTTTTTGTGGGCGCCATGACTCAAGTTTGCGTTGAACTACGGAGAAAGGTCTTCCAGATTCAGTCCCCAGACAACAGTCAAAATTTCTTTCACGTTCCTAACTCTCGCGAACATCTGACAAACTTTCGAGAGTACAACTGTCCAGAGAAAGCCTCTCAAAAAAACAACTTGTTCTTCGGATACGGCATTAAACAGTAGGCCTCTTCCATTTGTGTGAAGAATATAACACGCAGAGCACGAACGATATTAATAAGATGGGCCCTGGGTCCCATAGACCTGTGGCTCCAAATATTTAGCAAATGACTAGCATATTTGCTTTGTTTGTAATGACATTACATTTATTTAAGCTTGGAAAAAGTTGAAACTGTTTATAATAGTGAAGCTTGTGTATTAAAAATATTTTTAAGTGGTTTGCAAGGTTTCGTGATGCTAGACGAAGCATTAAAGACGATACACGTCCAAGTCGATCAATAACAGTTCGTATTGATGAAAATGTCCAAAAAGTTACTGAAATTCTTTGAAATGATTAATGTGTAACCTGCAAAACTCATCTAGGAGGTCGCTGGCAAGAATTCAGAATATTCGTAGAATTAGACTACAATATCCAGAACCAAATTTATGGTCTATGTTGCATGATTATGCACGAATTTTTGACAAAAAAAAAAAAAAAAACATCGTATTCCTTGATCATCCTCCATATTCAACCTGTGACTTCTGGCTTTTCCCAAAATTCAAATTGAATGAATGATGAAATGAAGGTGTTTTGAAATTCAATTTCAGTCATCCAAAATATTTCCACCGAAGTGTTATTAACAATTATTAACAAAAAGAGTATCAGTATTTTACCAACGTTGCACAGATTCTCAAGGAATGTATTTCGAATAAAAAAATTAATCATTTCGCATCAATCACCTTTTCAATTGGAAATACTGTGTATGATCATAAGTTTGACTTGACTTCATGAAATATGATGATCAGTAAATAGAGTCGAAGAGATGTAAAATGGGGTACCACTGGCAACACATTTAGGTACACCACTATTCATCATTTAATCGAACAGATTTTTTCAATATTTTTTTGATATCTTGGCGACAGTAGTTGTTATGGATGGAAAGATGCCTTAAAATGCGAAGGCAATACGAGTCGTGTCAGTCGAAGTTCAACAGAGTAGTAAAATTGTGTCTATACTGCCAGTGGTCTTACAATCAACGTGTAGAAAACGAAGGTGGATCATGTTTGAGGAACATAGATTTGACCTACGAAAATAATTACTTTTTAATATTTGGCGGGACCTAGACTCTTGGTTGCTCTGAGTTATTTGGACAGCAATCAGTACTGAAGCAATACTTGTCCGGCAAGTAAACATATGCACATACATACTTATATTGAAATATTGGAGAAATTGTAAGATAATTTCGAAGTCCACCGACGATATAATTCTGATAATCACTATAATTATGTTCATTTTATCTGGGGTCTTCAACACTTAGACTACAGTAGCTGGTTAAAAGTTACCAGGCAAATGTATCTTTAACAATGTTTGTTACCCATTTAACCCATTTTATCACTCGCTTCCTACTTATATGTACTTCTCCTCTCTCTCCAACAATGCAATTTCCATCAAACAAGATCGCCATCAAGCATACAGTGCTTCAACCTGACTGTACCCAATCGAATTGATTTGCTATGACCAACTAGATTGAAACCTTTCGTTAAGTTTTACGGCCAAATTCGTTTCACTACACTCCAGAAACACTCCAATAAAAATAAAAAAAAATGTATACTTAACCGTTAAAGTGGTAATCAAGCATACAAATAAAATCGAAAGTCAAACGATTTTCACCGTCTCATTACATCATCGTTGCACTGATGCAAATGCACCTTTCATTCAAGATATTTTTATATTCCCGTCTTGAAGTAGTCATAAAATGGGAAAAAAAAAGATTCCGATAAAGATCACTTAACTTTTAGGATAGACGAGGTACAGAGAGAAAAAAAAAAAACTAAAAAACAAAAGTGCAGTAGCTGCTTGTGGGTTTGCTTTCATCTTTGTTCCCTTGCAGCCATTTAATGGGCGTCCTTTTTATCTACAACAAATAAAAAGACAAAAACAATACAACATCCTCTGGAATTGTTTTTATTACCTCACTTAATGAATTATTATTTCTACGTTTCATTTGTTTATCGTTTTTTTTTTTTACAATTTTTTTCCATTTTATTCAACGAATTGTCGGTTTTTTTTTCTGTTGGTTTCTTTTACTGTCCCGGCATTAAATACATTATTTTTAATTGCATTTAAAAGAAACAAAAAATAAAAAAAAGGAGGTAAGTGAGGTTGGTTAATTATATAAGATAACCAGTGTTAGATACATAGACCGACCAGGTACGGAGAGGTTCGCGTCTCAAGCTGGGTTTACCTCTACGCTGTGTCGAGTTCATGTACTCGGTTTATGTGCATAGTCAGTCAGCCTGGTGTAAAGACAATAACCAGGTTTATTGTTTACTTTTCTCCTTTTTTGCCAGTTTAATGGGATAATAAATTTACTTCTATTTAATTAGAGAATTATTTTCATGCCTATCTTTTGTGATTGTTTCGAACGACATGTTTTTATGCACTTTCTGTGCTTGTGCCAGAGTGGGGAATAAAAAGTGCACTTTATGTTGACACTTTTACTTTCTAAACGAGAGTTTCGGTATGTTTTTTTGTTGTTATGTGCCTAGGAAGGAAATAAAAGAGATATATGAAGTTGTTAATACGAAAAATGGGAAATTTCGTTGGGAAGCTGTTAAAAAATGCACTACGATTGTACCATGGTTTTAATGTGCACATTCTTCTTCCTGGTTCATGCAGTTGGTTATTGCAACTACATACCTACAAACTGTGTACTGTTCCAGGTTCAGAAAAGGTCCTCAGGTGCATGTACCAATTAGATACATAATCCTTGAAAGGGTTGGGTAGGTCATTAACGAGTATCTTTCCTCTCACCGTGTGCAGGATATAGTCTCTTGATTATGGAATTGTTGGGTGTAATTCATTAGAAGATGAGAATATGTTAGTCTGTGCTGCATCTTGGTCACAGTCGAATACCAGACAATGAATGCAGGGACTGTGGAGCTTCCAAGAGTATGGTCTACAAATGCTGATCCAACCAAAATTTGTATTTCAGAAGTAATAACGAACCGATGGTGAGTTAGACGATGATTACGAATTTGAGATACGCAACCTTAGCTTAACTCAAATATAAATATAGGGTGACCAGATAGCAACGATACCTTTTCCAATTGTTATATTATAGCAGCTGTCAAAGCTACCAATAACATCCAGCTATCAAAATATTCAGTAAGGTTTGCCATTCCATCATGCATATTAAGAAAATAATTAAAAAATATTATCGAAATTCCGGTCCGGTCCGGTTTCAAAAGTCGGTGGTCATCATGGCTTTAGTGTGCTGGCGATTCATCGCACTAAGGAAAAGTTTGAGCGGGGAGTACACATTTTTGGACCTTAAGTCACCAACCAGAGAGATTGATGCAAAATGAAGAAAACATAGCCGCCATAGTCAAGCCGTCTTATTTTGCCACATAATGGTAGGAAAGGATAGTTTTTGGCTGAGGTAGGAGAGGGACAAATGAGATTCAAGGAGGTAGTCTGGTTCAACCTAAGAGCTACAAAATTATTTACAAAGTAATGGCTCGACAGGTCCATAAAGGTCATATGGAATAGGGAAACATAGACATTTAAAAAAATTCCAGAATTGAATAGAAATGAAATGCGATTTCCACAGTATGGTGCGGGCTGCAACACCGCACGCGAAACAATGACATTATATCAAGCATAGCTTTCGATTTGAAGATACAAGGTAGCGCAAAAGTTGTCACCCGATGTCCTTTGTCTGAAATTTGTAATTTGATTAAAAAACTGTGGTGCGTAACACTTATTTTGCGTTCTTTAAGAGTATACCAATTCATGCCTTGTTAACGTGTATTTTGTCTCTGTTTACTTTACAAATGTCAAAGTAGAATTGACGACATCTTCCGATAGGGTGATGACTTTTGCGCCACCTTGTACAATAAAATCTACATAAACAATGCTGAGAGAATTCAACAAATCAAGAAAGACTGGACGGTGGTCATATTACTGAGATTTATGTATATTCCATCTCGTACACTATACAAATCAATTTAACATTTTAATTGAAATTGTGGCTGAGACACCCTTTATAAGGCCACAGAGACACGTATCACATACTCTTTGGGTTGCTTTGTATTACACCAGGTAATGAGACTGCAGAGATTGAGATAGATTTATATCAGATAAATACTGAAAATGCAACAACACTGAGGTACTCATTACTTTTAGACCGTCGAGTCTAGTCCGTTGATAACGCATCTTAACTGCGGATGACATTTCGAATCATTAATCACTTTTTATTGACAAACGAATCCAAGCCTTACAAACACGAATTGGCTTTCTGTGTTCTTAAAAAAACAAAAAGAAAACCATTAAAGCATGGCTACTATGTACATCTATAATAGTTGGAGTAATCGAGTTGAAAAGCAGTCAAATGTCGGAATAATTGCCAGTGATTTGTACTCTTTGGTGGACATGTAAGGATACACTACCTTACTAACCTTAGATATCCAAAAACAGGCAACACACTTCGAAGGATTAATATGAAAATTTGTTCACAAATAGTGGTGAATAGATATGCAGTGATTTAATCCTTGAAATTGTATGAAAAATTGTGACATGAACGATATGACTATATACAGAGGAAGTCGCTTATACCGACACTTAATGGATCGAAAAAATTATTTCGCTATAACCGGTGGTCGTTATATCCCACAACGTTATATCGACGGAAGAATAGCCAAAAATACGATAAAACCAATCAAATGAAAGGAAAGTGGACGTTATAAGCGACTGAACGTACAAAGCGAAGAGGTAATAAGGGACCTCCACTGTATGTACACATACTATAGATGGAGTTGTTTATTACATATGTATTTCGAGTAGTTTCAAAGAGATAATCCATATGTAGCTATTAAATTTAAAGAATTAATTTGATTTATAGCCAAATTCTGGTTATTTCTGTTCCTTACGAAAGGAAGTCGAATCTTAGCTGCAGTTAGTACGAGTAGATGCCTTGCTCAAACCGTGAGATAAGTTTCTCTTTGTTTCCCAAATTTGCCTCTCCACACCCATAAATCAGCACATTTCGATTTACTGATTTAACTTTAACTTAATGGTCATGTTAAATGAGTTAATATTATAGACGTTGTCGTTGCGCCGCCGTTGCTTTAATAGCATTGGTAACTCCATTTACATTTCATAATTAACAAAAAAAATACGTAACATCTTTATTACAAAATTTACTTGTATGCAGACAGGAATAATTTATGTAAGTATATGTCGACATGAAGTACTTCACAAAAAAAAAACCATTAAAAAAAAAAAAAGAGTACATTTTTTTTTAATTAATTTCCTTTCCGCGAATTTTGTTTCATTTTGTTTTGCATTTCACATGCAATTATTCATGTTAATGTCTTTTTCGGTTTCAATCGTATTCTTTGATGTTTTTCTCAATTCTTTTGCATCGTTTATATTGCTTCGTCGATTTTGCTATAGTTTACCCATTTGCTTACCGAAACAATAACAACAACAAAACAAAACTACAGACTAAGGTATTCTCGAACGCCCACATAAAATTCATTTTTATCTCCGTGAATCCACCATCGTAGCAGCTCTCTCTCTATACTACAGATTATGGTGTATATATCCATGTGTGTGCGTTTGTATTTTTATCGTCCTTTTGTGTATCGCCGAGTAAGGGTCTCCCCCATGTGTATAACAATGCTGTACAATGGTGAAGACTGGAGTTGGAGCAAAAAAAAACTAAATCGACATCGTGCACAGACCCACGATGCAAGATGCATGAGATGATGGAAAAAAAAAATTGGCTTGCGAATAAAAATAAAGTATCTTAAAGATACTTTTACTCGTTAGTTGGTTGGCGGCGGCGGCGGCAAGTCGTTTTGCTTCCTTTTTTGTGATCCATTGTTGTTGGGTTGTTTAATTATGTATTCCCATTAATTTCGGAATGTCAAGTCGTTAACGAATTTCGCTTTGTGTGTGAATGGTGAGATGGTGGAGCAGATTTTTCCTCCTCCTACCTTGCATCGTTAATAATTTTCAATGCAAAAAGGGGCGGCGGGAAAAAAAAAGATTCTTTTTCATTTTACCATTCAAGAAATTGGCTTTTATTGACACAAAGTTTTTAAGTCCTTCGCCGCAAACTGTAGTGGGTGTTGTTGGCATTATTTTTTTGTTTTATTGTTATCAGTCCTTATATGCAAATTTATTTAATTACAGCCAAGAAAATTCCCTTCGATTACTGAATATTCATTTTCGTCATCTTCCTCTTAAATATTTACACTCACTGGCCTCCTATTTGCACATACATATGTACATACAGTTTTTTTTCCTGTTTTTATGCATATTCACTGAACCATATTGTCAACTTTCGGATAAAGAACCAAATTAAGTACACCCTTTGCGAATGCCTACACCTACAGCGACCCTTTCCGGACTATAAATGCAAAATGGAAAAAAAAGATACAAATACATTTCTAATATTTACAAACTAAATGTTTACTTTTTACATTGCCTGTAAGGAATTAGTAAATTACGTGAATACGTAAACAAAACTACAAACATCACATGTGTATGAGTGTATGAGTGTATGTGATAAAAAGAGAAGATGTAACAAAATAGGAAAACTCTGGAAGTGGTTTATCTCTCTCCTGCCATTCGTTTCTATTATTTACTCAAATTCTGTAACACTTGGTGCACAGTGTACACACGCTCGACTTTATATGTACATATGTATGTATGTATAGGTATGGCTGTGCCCACCCTACTCCACCTAAATGAGTTTCTATTTAATTTTGCTTAAATCAACATAATTTTCATGTTGTTTGCATTTTGATTTGAAAAGTTTTTTTTCCCCTAAGAATATTAGACAAATACAAAATGTCGACATAGCGCTGAACGGTGAGTGGGACCCTTACTTGGGGTTGAATGCAAATTAAGTTAAATATTAGATTCTTCGGGCTTTTGTGCAATGTTTTATAATTGTTTTCCTTATATCAAGTGTTTACTTTGAGTTTATGACATTTTCTAGTTAATAACAAGAGATGAGGTAGGTGCCTATGGCAAATTTAACAAGTCAATAGAGAGTTAAGTTTAATTACATTATACAACTATTTTCATCAGTCCTTGGGTAGCTTCTTAGTCGGGTTGGCAATCGAAATGATATTCGCAATTACAGTACGAAATAGAGGATATAAAACATTTTTACACTAGTGTATGGCAATAGATGAAAAGAATTGTGACGAATGGTATTCCACAGGGTTGTACCCTTTCACCCGTACTTTTGACAAAAACAATAGATGCTGTGGTTGCACCTTCAAGTATATGGTCATTCGTAAATGAATGCCAGGGTACAATTTAAAGAAACCCTATGGGATATGGTGCAATACCGCTGGGCTTAGCCTAAGTCTGACAGAAACCAGAAGAATACCATTCCCGACAAATAGATGACACTCAGGGGTACATGAGTAGAGATAAATATCTGGTAGAGATAAATGCTTAGCCAGTCTACCAGGAACACTACCCGAGCAATAAAAAAATCTGCCGGAGCATAGCGAGTGTTTCTTCATACAGCCTGGCTATACGAAAGGTGTACGATATGGTCACTTATGGAGTGATGGCTGAAAGGGAACTAATCCAGTCGAGACAAGAGATACGCACAGCAAAGATGAAGGACTGATAAGAGTTTACTATGACAATTTGTCCAACTGCAACCTTCTGGCCGAGAAATATGCCATCAAGACGATACTAAGCATAACTTAAAAAGGAATTAGAAGAGACAAGTGTACACTATTGATTACTTCTGGTTCGTTTTTAAAGACGATATGCTCAGAAAACTTAATTGCCAAAGAAACTTTTTTTTACGAATGTCAGGATTAGATAGAGTTGGAGTCATACAATAAAGTGTTACAGAAATGGAACAAGAACTAGATGCTTCCAGTCCATTGGCCAAAATAGGCTATAGATAGATGCGTCCAAAGCAATCTCGAGAAAAATCACACCAAATACACGATATACTAATACTGTTTCCATGAAGACAGTTGGCTCTTTATGTTATTAACTTTAATCTTGGGTAATCCTCTGTCGAATCATGTGGGAATAGAGTGTTATGAAACAGTCAGACTAAATAGGAAGAACAGGGGTGGAACCTAAAATAGCACTCAGGGCATGAAGCAAAATAACAAACTAGAAAAGATTCGAGCCATGGGTCAATCTGAGCAGGAATAACCCACGTGCCCTGACAAGACACTGTAGAGAGCACCTAAGGAAATCAGACGTAACTGGAAAAGGTGTCTGAAGATTCTGTAATAAGTCCATTCAAGTCCCGAAACATGTGATATTATTCTATTTGGCACTGACACACAAAAGTTGGAAATATTTTGGCATATACCAAATAAAAGATGAGGAAATACCCTAGCTGAAGTTGACTCTCTTTTTCAGATTCCTAAGAGAAACGGGACAGTGCTCTAGGATGGTTTTCTCCTAAGCCAAGCAAGAACAAAATGTCGGGCACCATAAAGTATGATTTGGAGACGCATACAAGAGACAGAAACATTCTCTGTAGTCCGAGAGTTCAACGTGGTCCCCTGCCAGTTTCTTTGATGGTTTGGTGAAGAGTCGCCTACTCTGTGGCCATCTAGCTCCATTTCTGCGAAAAAGGGGTCAAAACCTTAGCGAAAAGGTATCAAACGAACGTTGTGGAGCCCCTCAACACAACACAACACAACTCCAGCTCATAAGGCAAGAGCGACTCAAACATGGCTTAAAACCCATGTCTCGAATTTCATTTCCACGGATGATTGTCCCTTTGGTAGGCAGGGGTTCAATCCATAACGATACAAACTATGGTCCGTTCTGGAGACTATGGCTTGTACTACTCGACATCCAAGTATTGAATCTTTGAAGCGCGATTTTGTCCGAGCAGTACGTACTTCAATGGATGAGTGGTAAGACCCACTTCGACATTTGGAATAAGTTGTTCTACAACTTGGGGCTATTAAGTGACCCAATACGTATAAGGAACGTTTTTAAAAATTTTACAAATACATTTGCTAGTACTAGGTATATGAAGAACGAGATGACAAAGTAAAATCATACAACAAACTGAGATTTAGTATGAGAATATACAAACCACTAAATAAAGAAGGACAACTTATTAGAAAAACCGATTACTATGAGTTTCGGCTGCATAACATTGGCATGGCTCTTATCATTTGCAATCAGATAGAATCGGTGTGATAAACTTTTAAGTACTCATAACCACTGTATCGTATTATACGCAGCCTTCCGGTGTTTACAGCAAATAAAAACTGGAAATTGTCTGGGAATCTACATACATACGTCTGTTACGCTACGATATCCTTAACTACACCAATAAAAATAAAAAGAAAAGTACAATACCTTTGCTTTCGGTGGTTTGATGCCGCCATCAGTACTTACCTGAAAAAAAAGTAAAAGAGACATTATTAAATATGTTTTTTATTTATTGCATACATGAAATTATAACAAGAATTAAGACAACTATCTTTAATCTTAGTTTATTGAATACATATCTGTAGATACACTCTTACGGTTGCTAAGTACCTACGTAAAAGCAAAAACTGATAGAAAAGTGAATTTAGGTGCATAAAAGGGTTCGAAACTCTGCTTATGTTGAATTTAGTTTCAACGTGGTTGATGTCTAAACTTATAAGGGCAATTGATGCGACTTTTATTCCTTTACAACTTCTAGAACACTAGAAGGTAAGTAGTGATCACATTACTTTCACCAAGTTCTGGAACAAATGTCTTCATTCTTAAGTTATGTGAGGGTCAAGGGCGAGCAAAACTGGACAAAGTCAGCTAAAGATCGAGTGCGAAGAAGGTGCTGATTTCTTCAATAAACCGGTTATAAATATGTATACTTGGTGCAACAGGTCGATGGAACTGGGTTCTAGCTTCTCACAACCATTCGTGTTGTGCGTGTTATATTCTTTACACGAATGGAAGTGGCCTACTGTTTAATGCCGTGTCCGAAGGGCAGTTTGTTATTTGAGAAGCTTCTCAGGACAGCTGTACTCTCGGATGTTTGTCAGACGCTCGCGAGAGTTCCCAATGGAATTCGAACCTCGAACGCCTTGCTCCATAGTCCAACGCACTAACCACTGAGTCACGGCGCTCACATAAATATGTATAGGCCTGGTTAAAGCTCATTCTGTTGAAAGACTACTGCACTTATTGGCTACCACGTTTATTACCAATTAAACTGTACTTTAGAGGCTTCACGTATTAAGTAGACAGTTCATATTGAGAATGAGGATGGCTTTATGCCTTCCTTTTTATGACCTACTCGTAAAATAGTTATGGAAACTTAGAATATCCATAAACAGGGGGCTCGTTTGAAATGATACAAAACAATTGTCTTAATTTCTCCAGACATTTCTCAGAAATCGATTGAATCCATAAATGTGTACTCAATGTCACACTACACACCAAATATTTATCCTTCCCCGACTTGCAATGAATTTTTTTTTTCTCTCTTAATTATACGCAAAACTTGTATTGACTTATTTGCTATAAAAAAGAAAAATATTTTACAAGTCAACAGCAAACGGCAAGACGTATTGAAAACCAACAGAAATCTTTCCAAAAAATTCCTTTCACAGGCGCGCGCGGGCTTTTGCCAACCAAAGCACTGTTTGCAAATACTTTAGCACCTTTCAGCGGTATTTTCCGTCATATTTTGAATTGCTTTGCTATACCATAAAATACAAAATTGCGATTTCTTTACACAGATTGCAAAATGTTACATAGGTGCAATTAAATTATCAAACAAAAATTTTGTACAAACTTTACATTCACAGGCTCTCATAATTTCTTAGTCACGACAAGTTACAGGCGATTAAAAAAAAAAACAACTATATGCAAACAACATCTTTTAGTTGGAAGTATTACTCGTAATGTATTTTTTTTTCTTTATTACTATAACACGGATACATAACGTTGAGGGGTAACAGAAGAAAATAAAAACAAAAAAAAAAAATAAATAAATATACAGCGCAACATAAAAATGTTAATTGAACATGAAAATCCTATATACACGTTAGAGTGTACTAACAACTCACATTTTGTTGTTTTTATCTTTTTTTTTTTTGTTACTTTATGCAATTTTCTCTTCTCTTTCTTTTGGTTTTATCGTTGTTCGTCTTGTAGAAAATTATTTTAATGTGTTACTCTTTTTTTTTGTGGGAAAATGTTTAATTCTGTGAAATAAGATACATGTATGTAGATTTTAATAGATGAACAGGGTGATCCAACTTTGGGAGTTGCTTTCTTATTTCAAAATTTGATTCTTTTCTTAGAATTGTAATCACATATTGAATGTAAAATTGCGTAGTGTAGAAATGTTGATCTTTTTCAGCGCGGTTTGGCAGGGGTATCCACATGCATGACTTTGGGACAGCTTGGTGTATCTTTTAGGACAGCGCTGTATGTATCATTCTGTATAATCTTCGAGTATTTCTACATTTAATTATGTACATGTACGGTGTAGAGAGAAGGATATTCACCGATGACATCCTTGTAGAAAATTATTTTAATGTGTTACTTTTTCAGATAGGTTTGACAGCTGTCTATCTTTTAGGCCTGGTGTATCTTTTAGGACAACACTATATGTATCATTCTGTATAATCTTCGAGTATTTCTACATTTACTTCTGTAGATGTACGGTGTAGAGAGAAGGATATTCACTGATGACATCCTCAGCTATTCATCACTTATAAACATTTTACAAATATTTATTCGAAAAAGACAAAAAAATCTTAGGTGACCTGTGTCTCCAAAACCCTATTACATTAAACAATATGAACAAACAGACTACAGAAACTTGGTGGATAGGTTAGGTTAGGTTAGAAGTAGCTGCCAGCTATCGCCAGCACACTTAGCCCAACAATACTTAGTTCGGTTGCCGATCAAAACTTCTAATAGAGTGTACTAGAATCTTAAAATCGATGTTAATAAGATCACTAAGATCGTTGAAAAAGTGAAGTGTTCGGTGAGAATAGTGTTGTGAGAATAGATTCCACTTCCTCTTCATCTTTGCAAGTTTTGTAAAAATCGTTTGATTGCACAGAGAAAGATTTCAAGCTGCTTGGCTATCTGAAAAGATGCGAATATCGGTTGTGAATATAACGTTTTTCTGGAGCCAAGATAGGACCTCTTTAATCGCCATTAATTCCTCTTGGAATACGCTTTGTAGATGTACACGTAATTGTTAAAAACGTGCTTTGTTTTCTTTTAACGAAGCCCGTACACATTCTTCGAAAATCAATTCTAATAAAGAAAGCAATGAAAAAAAGTGTATCTTCGATTTAGGCTCCGCAAGCCTGGCTTTTTAAAGAAAACAACTACTTGAAGCCTGGCTTAGAGTTTATGATTGTCATTAAAACGGTACAAGCATGCAAAACAAATGGTGGTATGATCATAGCCTCCGATCATAGAGGAGCAACCGACATCTGTTTGACCCAGTTATGCAACCTCATTACGACCTACATAAGTCTTTAACTTAAACAACAGCTTACACAATTAAAACTAACCTAATTAGAATGGTATGTAAAGAACAGATCGACTAGTACTATTTAACATTCAACTACTATTCAACGTTTAGACTAGTGGGGAACATTTTTAAGTATAGATATTATGAATGCTACATAACAATCGGAGATGTACAGGACAAGGCATGCAAAAGTTTACAAAGTTCTTTAGCCAGTAGTGCTCCACAGATGCCACTCTGTAATTATGTATTTCGATGAAAAAAGAAAGAATTGTTAATAAGTCAGGACTTAGCCTACCTTATAACAAAGAACTTGAAACGATGTACAGACATATGTGGATAATGAAATGGAAGTTCAGTTAGTTACTTTTTTACATAAAATGATGCAAGGTATCAAGTTAATTTAAACTTAAAAATATATTTCCAATCTGGATTGAATTGGAAAACAAAATCAAGATCACTTTTATTGCATTCTTTTGTTAGCAAACTTTTCAAGGCACCCTATACAACAACAAAAAAACCCACATTCACTGTATGCCAGTATAAAAACAAAGTGGATAAGCCACTTATTTTAACAGTTATAAGTATGGAAAATGTCTCGTTATGCTAAAATGTTCAAAATGAATAAATAACGCTATATGTACATATGTATAGGCAACAGCATCTCATGCCACATGGCTGCAACATAAGCCAGGCGCACTAACTACACAAAAACATCAACAGCCACGAACAACGACTCTTGTGCGCAAAAAAAAAATAACTAAGGCAAGATATAGAGGCCTTTAATGCGCTAGTTAGCGCTCTCCAGTAATAGTACCAAACATTGAATAATTTTCTTTTTTATTTTTTGCAATTTAGCGTTTTTTTTTTCCTTTTCAATGGAGTCAGATAGATAAATATGCCATATAGATACAATGGTTAATAATGGCGACAGGAAATGGAGAGTTAAGTAAAATATTTTCTTTAATTAAACTATGGTATTATGTTGTTGTAAGTTTTTTTTTTAGTTAGTAGTGAGTATATGTGTGATGGGATGGTTGTATGGTGGTATCCATTGACTAGAAGTCGGAGAAGGTTGGGATATTAGTATCCACCATGTGGCACATGGAACGTCGTCGTCGTCTGATACACATCTGTGGAGAGCGCACAAAGAAAATACAAGAGAAAGATTGAAATTGCATTTATGCACACATTATTCTTTATCACGACATATTTGTTAGTTTAGCTGAAGGCATCATTATCGGTGGAATGGTGTCGGATGATATTGTCAACGAGTTGTGTGTGTGTGGATGAGGAGAGGTTAGCTGGCCTTATGGTATGGCCTTCTTTCTTTGGGATTTTGGAATTTCATTTGGTAGTGAAATTGTGCACAGAGTGAGAGGTTTATGAGATGCAATTAAAATTATTATACGAATATAGTCCCTAATTGGGAAAGCGATAGCCTTGCGTAGTTCTTGAGGTATTTTTTCCTCAAGCTGAAGGAGGAATTCTTTCCATTTGCCTTAAAAAGAACTTTGACACAACTTTGACATTGCGCCTTATTTGGAAGTAAGGAATGGTTCTGAGGAATGTGTGTTTTGAGTACATTTTGGAATAAAAGTAAAATGTAGTTGGACAGGTGTGCTGCATTCCGTGCCTGTCATACTATGCAAACAAAATAAACTCGGCAGGAAATATGGCCATTTCGATGGATGTACAGCATGGTGATGAACTTTATAACGCTTGAAGTTTCTGGATGGGCGATCCCTAAAGTGCCACTAGAATGAATAAGCAGTTTTCTGGTCAAAGGGGACGTGAAAGAGCCAAGACGTAATGTACCTACATACATATGCTTGTGAGTTCACAGATAATCCACAAATCAACCTTGAGATTATTAAGACTCGCAATCAAAGCCAATCAAGCTTTCACGGATGACACTAACATCAGTCGAATAGGACTATGCCTAAACTATGAAGAAGGGCAAGGAATACTCAGGAGAGACCTCAAACAAAACTGCGTGAGCTATTATAGGATATTCACATATACAGAAGAGCTTACCAGATAAGTCACAACATCGAGTCATAGAATCACGATAGAAAAATTCAAAAATTGCGACAAGACAACAGTCTAAAGACTGCTTTGAGGTCTTAGTGGGATCTCTAACTCAAATACTGGAGCATGGTCTAATGGCTCTAATACGTTCGCAAGTGCTGATCGCCTCTTTTGCCCAATTGTTCACCATACCATGCAAAACATCTCTGAACCATCATATTTCCATCTCCATGTTTGAGGCTTTTTTGCTGGTGGGGCTGGAACACTTCATTCTCTGGAAGTCTGACCTATCTGTTGGCATCTAGGTCCACCGAAGAAAAGAACAGATTCGGCGTGTTATTTCTGAGAACATTCAATTCAGTTGGTCTTTGGCGTGTCTTTTGGTAGAAGATGGTACTGTCCTAGGACTTCTTCCGAAGAAATATTGTTTCTCCAGTCTCCTTCATACAGTTGTAGAGCAGACGTTCAGTTCACGTTTAATATCCGCAGCTGACTTAAATGCGTCTTTCTTTATGTGGTAATAGAATTCGGATCTCCTTTTCCCTGATGCCTTTCGAATTTACTGAAGATCCTGCATCCCATTTTTCGATCTTTCTGGGTCTATGACAAAGGAGATCCAATTACATCCTTGGTTCTAATATAAAAATGACAACCCACTGATTTCTATATATCCAGCCCGGAGCTCACTGTGAAACTCTTTGAATCAGCGAGTCTCAAAAAAATTAGCAAGATTTCTGTGTCTTTCAAGCTCTCCTCTAAACTACAGCCTTCATCCAAATTGCAAAAGGAAACGAAGATTAGATCGAACAAGACTTTTCCAGGACCTCCGGGAAGATGAGGTTTCATTCCTGCATTATGGACGATTTCAGTTTAGGTAGAATTGAATTGATTGCCAACATTATTATGTCGAAGTCATTAGTATCTCTAAACGCACACATAAATCAGGACCTTTCAACGTATAAGTTTGTAAAGCCATTTAAATATACATGTACTATCCACATCATTCAGTCAAACCAAAACTTATCCATTACAACTTCTCAAAAACAGCCATCAAAGTGATAACTAAAGTTAACACTTAATTAAGTCACTGCGACAGTTGATTTACAGAGCCTTTCAAATTAACAGCGACCTTCTTAATGACAGTTCCTTACTTTTATTACTTACTCTGATATAAAATTCTAAGGCCTCAATTAAATGCAATTCGAAGAGAGGAAAAAAAGAACACACACACATACTCGTATAAACCCCCAGAGATTTATTACCAATCAAACTTAAAGAAAATGTCGTTTCAAGTCACCGAAGGACATTCACACACTAAGTGCATTAATCTCGTCTAAAAGTGTGTTAAACAAATAAAAGCAAATCTTTTATATGTTTATAGTTTTCATTTGACATACAACAAACAGCGCGCGCAAAAAAAAAGTTAAAAAGATCCAATGACTGGCAAATTAGGTTATTCCTATTTACCAAGCCAACGTATACACAGTGTACTATATATAGCGTGTACACGCTAAGCAAACATTATATCTACTTCAGCCAAAAGCTAATTAGCACGGCAAATATACCTTTTGCATACTTTCTAATAGATTATTATTATTACAGTCGGACTGCGGCAACGACGATGGATACGACACACGATAACATTATGCATTGGGGATATTTAATATCTGAATAGAAGACAAACCGTCCGTCCGTACAACTGGGCTATAAGTGTATAATTAAATTGGATTCTCTAAACTAAACAACTAAACAAATATGAATGCGTCTATACCGAGAAGTAGTAGTAGTAGTAGTATTTATAATTTACAGAGAAGAGGTTAACTATGTTTGGTTAGCATTCAAAAAGGATGGCAAATGCAATTCTCGTTTTTTTGTCTTTTTTGTATGAATTACTTATGGGGAATCGTTTGCGGCTAAATGTGTGCAGTATGCGAACAGAAAAACCTTTTGATGTTGATATGTACATACAAAGGTACATACCATATCTAGATATGACTCTTAATGGATTTACATTTCAGTTTCTTCCTCTTGATGTTTTACAACGGTTAAGGGATTAACAATACAGTCGGACTAATATTAATAGAACATCAATGTATTAAAATGGAATGGAGTATTCCAAGGGATGGAATGGATTATACTATGGCTACTTCCAACCTAGGCTTTATGTACGGGTTTTCTCTAGTAAAAATAGATTTAAAAATAGTTACTAAGTAGGCTAGTGCACCCTGGTTACAATAAAAACTAGAGAGAGATCTACAAAGTCTAGCTCTATGTCTTTTTTAGGCTGTGTGTTGCATTAACCTTAACGCAATTGTCCAACCAACTTCACTGTTCGTAAATATTTTCTGAACAGGATGAGACTGTTGTAATTGGAATTCAAGCCAGGTTTGTAGAAGATGCCTGATCTTATTACCGTATATCAGGCTTTGAGTTTTGTACACAGATATTGCCTTTTCGTCGAAAGTGACCTCGATGACTCGATGGCTATTGCGAGGTGGATAGTGACTTCAGGAAATTAGGTAGGTAGTCAGGAGAATTTCGAGTATATTTTCTCAATTTTCAAGACGCAATATGCAGGTCTAGGAAACAAAGTAGATTCAAAAATTCTTGGTATTCTGTTCTGGAAAACACTTATCAAGTTCAAATAGGTTTCGAAGTCCTCAAAGCATCCAGGACTTGAGTCTGCTAATATGAAGCCTTCGGCTACTTTTAACATTCCTCTGCTATTGTTATCTTCTTTGATTGGAGTAGATACGTTGAGAATATACTATGTTGAAGTGCACTGTGAGGACTGGTTATCTGTTGGAGATGTTACCACTTCTAGTGATAACAATTTTATACTGTTGACATGGCCATACAGTACAGTGCCATGCTTTCAGATTTTTGGAGTAATAGGCCTGCTATCCATGTTTTACATACATAGGTAACATAATGCACGAAGACTAATCAAGTCCCTTGGTTCTTTGTGCATAAGAAGGATCTGACCATACTTCCAACTCTAGAGAGATTCTGACAGACATTCGAGAGTAGAACTGTAATGAAAAGGCTTCTCCAAACTGAAATTGAGTTCGGATGCGACATTAAACAGTACGAAAAATATATAATATAAACAACGTCAGTTGCTTCAGACTATATACAGAGATAAAACATGACCCAAATGTGGAACCACTATGACCACGATTTCTACAAGAGCTAAAATGAATTCAAGTCACATATGTACGTACATATCTCTTTAGGCATACATATGTATACATACATAGGTGAGATCGACTTAAAATTGAAGATAAAATTTCACAATGTAGCTAGAACTCGAATCTAGTTCTTTTGTCGGACAACCTACCATTTTAATGTTACTTCGGTTTTGACACTCAAAAGTACATTCTATGTATTTTCAAATTCCGTAAAATTACAGAACTAGTTGAGTACTACCAACTGCTACCGCACACCCATTAAAGTATACATTATAGACCCCAAAACAAACCCTTCTGGTACTCCAACGAAGAAGAAATATCGTTAATTTTTCTGAACTTCACGTTAAATTTTTGAGTACCTAGTAAACTTCCACCATCGTATGCTCTCGAAAGATAAAATCTTAGCTGGAGAAGTGGTATAACGTGTCTAGCGACAAAACAGCCACATCTGTTTCTAGGCTGGATCTGAATCGGTCTAAGACTCTGATCTCTCTTAGGAGACTACATATTAGCTCCATAGTAGTCGTCCTCATTTGACATTGAGTTATAGGGAAGCACGCAACTAGACTTGGTGTGCATCCAACTGATTTTTGCAGAAGTTGCAGAGATGAAAAGGAAGAAGAATCTAAGAGCCTGCCCTGCTAAGTCTTACAAAAGAAAACTTCACTTCGGAGCCTTTTTCTTCAATGATCTTGATGATCTTACTAACATTGACATTAAGAGTCTACTGCGCGTCATTAGAAGCTCCAATTGGTTTCACCAGTAGGAATGGAGGATCATATAGTCAAAAAGACTTTTGGTCTAAGAGTGCTGGCGGTACTTGTAACCTAGTAATCCAATCAAATAGAAAACTGTACCATAAATATCCTTTATCGTAATGTAAGGTCGGTCTGACAACCTCAAAACGTCCGCTTGGTATATTACATTTCAATTACCACAAGCTTCAGTAATTTCCTATAACAAATATCTCTGCCCACCGATATACACATAATAAAACCGTTGTTATGCGATGGTGACTTTTGGGGGCGAAATGCATTTTACATTTCACTATTTATCACACACAATAATAGAGAGTGAAGCGCATTTGTGCCTCTCTCTCTGCTTGAATTGTAAATTTTATTTGTATACACTTAAAATAACGCCGTACCTACATATAGTACAATGTATGAGTATCGTAGATATGTGTAAAACACTCAGTACCTAGGCAGTGTTTTGAACACGAGTATGTCAGCAAAATGAGGTCTCCGAATGAATAACGTATTTTCTCATTAGCACAAAATGCCAACTTGCACAACATAAACATAAATATTTTATTTTTAAAAAGTGTTTTAGTGTGGTTTTAGTTTCTGCACGGTCAGCCGCCTGCCTATACGACTACTATGGCGGCTTATGCAATTCAAAATGCATTCATCCGAATCCTTCCTCATCTAATCGTACTAATTACATATAAATACAGAAAATACACTCAACCGACTGACTATGACTGTGTGTTACACTACATTTGCGGACCGTACTGCTATAATCCTGAAATGTAATAAATTTCAAATAATTACCCATTATCTTTGGGCAGGAGAAAAAGAGAAAAATTGCAATAATATATCATTATGTCCTATATCGCTATGAACCTCACTAAATAACATGAACAAAATTTCCGGTTTCTATTTTGTTTTTTTTTTGTATCTCTTGAGAAATAGTCAGGCGGCAGGCAATCTACGCAAAAAGGAGCAGTAACGGCAGCTACACTCACTTAAAATGTTGCCTTAGATTCATAGATACTCGTACTACACAACACAACAGCATAAAATTTATATGATTTTGTGTTTCTTTGTACGAAAAAAATAAATATATAACACCACACTCACTACTTACTATGTTAACGTAATCTTAATATTTTTTTTTTGTACTTTTTGATTGTACGTACTATATACGTAGAGAAGAGAATTTACTCCATAGACAGAGGAGAAAAAACAACTTCGTGGGTTGTTAGATGCAGATGAGAGGAGAAGAAACTGCACAACAAGAGATGTAGATACTTTTAACTACCTGCAATACAACTTTCTACAATTTTCTCTTCCTTGAGAAAATGGAAATAAAATATATGTACTTGTAAAGGAAAGAAAAAGAATTTATTAGTTTAGTGATTGTAAGCTTTCCAGAAGCAACATACATACATATGTGTATATCTTGAACAATACTGGATTGAATTGCCCTGTAAGGTAATTAGTTGATCAACAACAAAATGTTCACATGCAGGACATGTCTGTGCAACGCTGTTATCTGCAATTCAAATGCATCTTAGATAAAACACGGTAATTAATTGCATAAATAATTAATAACCCTGCATGAATATGCATGTGTGTGCATTTCTTGTCAATAAATTAATCACAGCTCAACGCTGTCCAATACAGATTGGTGTGATAAATTACACCTCCTACCTTGTAATCGGATGTAATTATTTATTACTTGTGACTTACGCAAATTTCGACGGCTTAAAGAAATTATAATTACTATGCGACTAGATCTGTTAATAGGATTTATTGTATTTCAGTTGCATGTACCTATTGACATATGTAAATGTCCTTTTTTTCTTAAAATAGAACTACATGTGTAGAAACAAACAAAATTAACATTCAATAGATATGGATGGTATTTCGAGGCGACTCTATAGGCGGATGTTCGGTGCAAAAATATTCCCAGACACCATCTAGAGCTTAGTCATCTTGGAAATACCACCCAACATTGGATTCATATTGAATGACCGATTGCAGGGAAGGTTGTTATCCATTAGAAATGTATTCAATCATTGTTAACCTTCGATAGCAATGCATTAGATGTCGAATTCAAACTATAATATGTGTTGCACTACACAGCCAAGTACTCTAACTATAAAAGACGATGCGAAGTCTTATCCTTGAAGCACTACCTTCGGTAGGAACTACTGTTCTCTTTTCGGAAAGTAGAGAAAAAGAGGCTACTTCCTATCTTGTATTTGCACTCGATCTCTAAATTCTCCTGAGATGGTTGTATTAAATTTTGACTCGATAGCTGACATATAAGTCCACCTAACCTGGACACAGTTAAGATTGCGATATCTAAGCAAAGACCTGCTAGACTTTATGACTTGACTGCCAAACTTTTGAAAACAGAAAGAAACTCATCTGCAAAATATGGTCGAACGGACATACGCCTGACAAATGGGATTAGACGATCTAAAGTGCTGCTAATGCGCCCATATCAATGCTAGCTTAGGTTTAAAAGTCTATCATCACGCAACGGAAAATTGTATGAAATTTATGTTTAGTGGAGTAGAAGATGCATATGTTTAGCTACACTGACCTCAAAAGAACACTAGGATAGCTGAGTTATTCATATACCCAGGGGAGAGTGACTTGAACCAACACTGGAAAGGCTTAGGGTTGAGGTCTATTCGGCAGTTCCACTTATTGGAAGAACATTCACTGAATGATATATTACAATACAGAGTGTTTGATGGGTAGCTAGATAGTATTGAATCTTTTTCCAATTATTATCCTTCAGCAGCTGTCAAAGTTATTAATGAAATCGAACTGTCAAAATATTTAGTAAGGTTTCGCATTCCATCATCCATGTTGGATCATGGTAAAATCATGTTTGAAGAGGCGCATTTTTAGCTAAGCGGCACGACACAATCCACAAGTGTTCAACCGAGCATCAATGCATCAACAAAGATAGACTGTTTGGTGCAGTTTATGACATGGCGGCATCATCGGACATTTTCGAAATGAGGAAGGAGACAACGTTACCGTCTATGTTATCCGGTGTAGAGCGATGTTAACCGACTTTCTGTGACCAGAGCTCGACAACGTCGATATATCCGAGCTGTGGTTCCAACAAGACGTAGCACTGTGCCTATACGAACGACACAACGCTCGAAGTTTTGAATGAGAAATTTGAGTACTGGGTCATCTCACGGCGAGCGTTCATCAATAGGCCGCCACGATCATCCGACTTGACAGCACTCGATTATTTTCTGTGGGGCTACGCCAATTCCTTAGTGTACGCTAACAACCACTTTGGACGAGCTCGAGTCCAACAATAGAGACGCTATTGCTGGAATAACGCCGCACATATTGAACCGAGTCATCAAAAATTGGACCGACCGCTTGGAGCACTCCCAGCGAAGCCGAGGGGGCCATTTGCTCGATGTGCTATTTCACACACAATTGATGAATGTAGCTTAAAAATAAAGCCAGAATCAATTTTATGTCTCACTGCGTTGTTGTTTTATTTAAATAATTTTTCCTATCGTTCTTATCTGGTCACCCTATATCATTCACCCTTCCTTATACCTGCAGTTTTTATAAAAAAGGAAAAGCTGGCCTGATGGTCTGCTGTCACTATAGCAAAACCAACTACATAAACTGTTTCTAATAAAGCCCTGGTCAGGCCTATCTACATCTAACCGCAATCAATTAAGACATAAATAGGACCTTCCCAAAATCCTGCCATTTCATCAAAATTCTAAGAATGACTTGTAGTCTCCCAGCCAGTCCTACAATGCGTATAATTCCTAAAACTTAATTGTTTCTGGATGGTCTGTAAAAATACAACCTTCCTTGCCTGATAGGTATTGCATTAAAGTGCACAGTTTTTCGCCTAAACTACAGTGCAGGAATCTCGGGAGTGGAAGGTATGTCTTCATAGATAACTCAGAGATATTCAAGACCACTGCTAGAGAGACATTTCTATAAACGAAAACGATTTATGAACCAAACCTCTAGCATGAGTTAGAAAATGTAAATAAAATTACTTTGTTACCAACAATACTACTAAAATGCAATTTATGTCGACTTAAACTGCAATGAATATACCTATAATTAAAAGTCAAGTACCTAATGCCATAAGCAAGAGACTGCTTATTCGCTCATTCAACTGAACTGAACCGAAGACCTAGAACTACTTCGACTATATGAAACGCAATTGTTCTAAATTGGATTAGTATTTTGCGAACTGCCTCCCGCGCGCTCATATTCTAATAAACAATTTCAAGTGAATTAATATTACTTTATAAATTTACGCTAATTACTTTTAATAGCTTTCTCAGTGAATCATCGTCTACTACACAACTGATTGCCATTATTAAAATTTTCGTTTGTTCATACGATGACTAATATCTACATATTTTCAACTTGAAAATGAGATAGATATACGAGTACTGCCATATCTCAAAATTTAAACTAACAAAAAAAACAAAAAAAAGTATAGAAAACAAAATGTGAAAGAAAAAAATCGAAAATTCACTTGAACAGGCAAAAATCTAAATCTCATATGTATCTATGTATTTAGAGTAGCAGTAGATACATTCTTGCTGCGCTAGCATTATTCGCGCATCGTCATCGTCATCGTCCCCATGTAGAGTATGAGTAAAAATAAAATGTGCATTGCATTTCTTTTTGTCTCTCTTTTTTTTTGTTTTAGTTTTGCTCCTTTTGTGTGCACTGCTAGTGCATCACTGGCGAATGATTAATTTTTAAGTTTTTCCTCTGCGCCTTGTCTCATCGTTTTTTTATAATAAATTCTCTTTGTAGTGATAAAAAATGAGTTCAATTTAAATGCACATACAAATACATTTACCATTCTTTCATTTCTTCACCCTCTGTTAAATCTTTTGCCCTTTTTTTTGCTCTCTCTCTCTCTCTGTGTATGCACACATTTATAGAAAAGATAAAACTATACTATCACAAGTCAATAAGGATAACAAAAAAAAAAAAAAAAACAAAAAACTGAACTCAAAGTAGAGAGAAAATATAAAGGAACAATAAGAGAAGAAGAAAAATATTGTATCCCTTCGATAACGAGGCAGAACACTACAAAATATAAAATAAACAATGCACAGAAATTGGAAATAAAAGAACACCACCAAATTGAATCAAGAACGGAGTGGAGATAGAGAGAAACCAAGAAGGCGATGAAGTAAAAAATAAGGAGTTTATTTCGCAGCTATTTATAATTTATAAGCCACTACCACATACATATGTATCGTACATCCATACATAAGAGAATTGCATTTCCACAACCCGCGAGCAATACGAAGAACCCGATACGATGATGAAATGCGAAAAAATTCGATGCACATGACTCGTCTGGCGTTGGTTTCTCTTAATTGTATTTTTATGTTCCTTAGACTAATTTTACTTTTATTGAAATTCACTTCGATTCTGTATTCTTTCCAATTAGATTTATTGAAATTTCGCATCAGTGGATTGAATTAAATAGACGAATTCACTTAAGGATGTTAGATACACACTCGTACATGTGTACAACACTTCTATCTGTTGTAATATTTCAATCATTGTCAGACATATCAGGCACTTGCTGTCTGAGGATTAAGTGATCGAAAGACAGCTGGGTAAGTTTACGAAATCGATTTCATGTATCCCCGATGCAGAAATTTCATAATCAAACACAAATGTGTCGAACGATTGTGTGTTGAAACAATGTATGTATATGTATAAATCAATAAATCGAGGATAGGATTTAAAAAAAAAACAAAACAATACTTGCCCTATAGGTATAGGTGCAAGTAAAAATGTCTTGAAGTCGTTAGTGTTAAAACCCCCTATTAGAGAAGACCACAAAAGACTACACCCTTCATTAAAAAAAAAATTACTTATAGTAAGGATAGGTACAAATAATGACTGTGGAAAGAGTTTTAAGTCACAAAACAGGTATAATCCTTTTAGTGCTTTAACGGATCGGTTGGAGATAAACCTTGGTCCCCAAAGTAAGCGTTGAGATTTTTTGATTATAAGACATCTTGAAAAACTACGATAGCATTTTCTACACTTGGTACCAAATCTTCTCGAGAACGTGGGGTCCAAATTCTAAGATAATTCTATTTAGTTGTGAAATATGAAGTTTACTTATAGAAAAGTTGTCTGGTGGAGCGTAGAAAACGAAACAATTAATCGTAAGGCATGCAGAGACTAGCATGTATAACCACGATCAACGAGTGGATGTATTTAAGTGAGAGTAACTGCGACTTGAGGTTTAGTCAGGCAAACAATTCGAACCTATACAGATTCTAAAGAAAATGTTAACAGCGACTTTAGTTCACCATACCTCGAGTTTAAGAAAAACATTCTCTCATGCTTATCCCAGCAGAGAAGATTGGGAAACTAAACATGAGATACTAAATATTAGAATTCCTGAGGTCCCCGCAGTGACAGAGACAGCCTATATTGTAATAATGACACTTGACGATTCCACCATATTTATTGACAGTCACACAACTGTCGATGCAACTTTATGAACTAAAATTCAAGGATCGTTCGAGGCTGTAGCAAATAACTCAAAGTTTTTGACTCGCAGCAAAATATTACCTGTTCGCAAAGATATAAAAGAATCTGAGGATTCAAAAGGATAAACCTCACTTTATATGTACATATGTCGCTGTACAAGTCCACATTACCTCCACGACTTAGAAGAATTATGCTGATGTAAACTGATGCCACGATGGTTGGAGTATCTATTGACCAACGAGCAATAAGGAAGAAACCCAATAAAGGAACTTGGACTAACCCACTATTTGGCATTACAATGATATCTTACCTACTTACGATCAATTGTGACAATTTTAAGAAATTTGTTGAAAAAAAAGTGGCTGTCAGACTAAATTTTTAAATTCAAATGAAATTTTTCTAGCAAGACTTCAAGAACGTCCAAAAGTCCATATGTAGAATATATGTAGAATAGCACTCTGGTAGATCCCATCTATCAACCTACGAAGATAGTTTGCTTTCAATATTAAAAGTAAACGACTGGGTCGTACGTACTAGCGTGAAGTCTACAATCTTCCAAGCGTTGAAATTCAAGTCTTAGTCTTCTTACATATGAGGCCAACCAAGTGGGAGTGCCATTCTTCATTTTTGATGGAATTACAATGATAACATTGTGCAAATCCTACATAGGAGTATTCGATTTTTTTTGTTTTTATAAAAACGCCTTCAAAAAGTGAACGTGACATGATGCTCAGACGAATTATAGAGAACTTTAAAGCGTACAAATTTTGCTTTGATTTCTAGTCAAAAAATTGAAAAAGTTGATTATTTTTTTAAATGGGAATGGCAATTTGAAAACTAGGTATGCCATTATTTTACCATTGTGTCGCAACCCTAAGATATTAATTGTAAGCTCAATTACTGAAGAAATAACCGAGGAACGATACATTTTCAAAAGGACTGTTGTATGAATATTTAGTGTATATATAAGCTAACCCAAATGCTAAACTTGATCAAAATCGTTACAGCTGTTTTCGAGCAAATCTAGTTTAACTAAATTCGGTCCTAAGTAGAGTAGAATAAAAATTCCTATTGTGACCCAAATATGAAGTTTGAAACAAAACCGTACAGCAATTTAGACCCCAGTCGAGCGTACAGACAGACAGAATTGGCGGACCGGGTCGTTTGATACCGTATCCTTCTTCTCATATTTTTGGACTGAGATTTAAGGATAGGATCGAATGCAACTAGAGACTTCATTAATAGTTGTAAAATATCATATGTAGGCGTGGCCAGATATGATGTATAGGTAAATTTTAGAAATTTGGTGAAAATATCAAGTGGGAGTGAGCAGATTTAAAAAATATTTACACTTAAATCTTTTACTTAAAAGGACTTATAAGACTCAAAAAATTGTGACATATAGACAAAAAGACCGACGGACGGAAAGACATGGTTCTTCGCCATTATTACTGATCACGAATATCTATCTAGAATTTAAAGTCTAAAGGACCTTTAGATGTTAGTTGACTCCGCCAAGAAGTGAGCGTGGACAAACATATTTGCACGCGATTTTAAGTTTATAGAGAAAAATTGTTTCAAACAAAAGTAGATTATGGGCCACAAATGTTTAACAAAAGTTTGGGAGTTTCTGCTGAGTTATCTGATGGTATAACCACTTAGCCATTGCGACCACCTTTCAATGAAACAACTTCGTAAAAAGTTTCACTCCCAATTGTAGTCCGTTAAAATCAAATTTGTGGAATTGATAGACTTCGTGGATATCGCTTATTATTTACTAAATTAATGTTCTTACACGCCACGCCTGTTTCATAAGATAAATATAGAGACTTAATTTAGGAGGTATGAATGACTGATTTACTTGAAATCCGTCATAGCAAAATAGCTATTCTAGTTTGAAATAATCATATCATTAAACTAATTGGAAGACGCAACTCAAATGCTATACAGGTGGGAAAAAGATAGATGGTTCTTATAGAAAGTTTAAAATTTACTTGGAATGAATCGTGGGATATCTACACTTTTGTTTTGATCCTCTATCCCCAAGAAAATAGGCGTGGCAAAAATAATTATTACAGACTACTACTTTTACTTGTTTTTTTTAAAATAGACGTGGCTATGAAATGGGATGAATGTACAATACAATTCGTCATTGGAAGTCTGTATTATAATTTAATTGGTTCCCAAAATATCTATCTTTTTTGGAAAGGGGAACATAAATTCCTTTCAGTTACTAACTTTTCAAGCAATTGTCAGTTGTAACTATTATACTACATAATATAGACATGATTCGAGTATTCTTAGTAAAGTTGTGTCTGGTACTAAACATTTCTCTGCTTGATTCAAAAATTTACTGAAAGCACAACAAATTTGAACGGTCTTTGCTCCAATCTGAGTTCGTTATTCTTCTTTTACTGCTTTTACGAGAAAATGAAGGAAATTCATTTTATTTCAGCTCATTACACATTTTTTTTTAATACGTACTACGTGCATTTTAAGATACTCCATTTTATTCGCCTTAAGTTAAGAGAGTATACATACGTTTATAGTGTATGTACTTTGCACAAGGGTATAGGCGATTACAATAAAACATGGCGTATATCGTTTACAGTTAATTGGCTTTTCTTCATTAGCATTTTCTTATTTCGGTATCCTTTATTCGGATTTCATTGGCAATAAATTTGGCGTGAAATGTATTATACCCAAATTACTTTTGCCCAAGTAATTAACGACAAGTAAATTAAATTTTTGGAGATAAATTATAGGTTTTCTTTAAGCGAGATAAGAAATTAAACACAAAGTACTTTTATAAAGTTAGTCTGGTAGTGGTGGTGATTGGAGTTTTATCTAAATTGAATCAAACTTAGGTTGCAGAAGGATTAGGTGGATTTTCTTTAATTATTTTTAAGAATAGTTAGATACACGAGCAACAGACAAATAGATCTTACCGGAAGAAGAAAATAAACCGATGAGAACATATAGAAATAACAGGAGAATCTATAAGTCTGGTGGATCAGAAATCTGATGCTAAAGTCATTGACAGACAAGTAAGATAATAGTAAGCTAAAGACAAGTAAGACAAATAGGCTCTAGTGTCCTATGTAAAAGGTTGACTAGCATTTAGTACAATTTTCGCAAAAGTAAAGCTAAAATTAATTTATAGCAACAAACTGATTTTAGTAAGGCTTCCTTCCGTTTGTGATCAGACTCTGGTGTTGGTAATTTATATTCAGCAACGAGCTTACCACCATTAATGATTGATGTTTGTTTAGATATTTTGAAATAAAACTTTTATGATATTGTTGGACGATTATTTCTGATGTGCACTTGATTCCGCCTTGGTCTCCTAAATTAATGTCTCAACCTTCTACTTATAATCTAAATACAAGTATAGTCACAACCATTGCTTAAAGGAAGTATTAGCTTGTGTTACATACATGAACTCTATTTAGATACAAAAAAAAGAAGTACGATCTTTCACTCCAATGAGAAAGTATTCAAAAACTTGAATTACTGCCTACCCGAGGTTATCTATAGGTTCTAACGCCCTTGCAATACATTTCTAGAACAACAATTCTAAATTCTGTAATAGATTTGATAGTCAGGCATTGAGGCTCTAAGAAAATTTTAGTATGACGAGGACTTTGAGAGACAAGTTAAGAGTGGTGGCGCTCTTTTACTCTTCGAAGTAATAACGTAGTAGGTACGTAGATATGTACATTTGAATATAATTGAAAACATTGGTATGTAATTTGAGTAATTGGTAGTTGTACAATTTGGGTGAAGGCTAAGTCTACGCAGATACACATAACTATGGTTGCAGTGATAGCCCTAAATAAAGGCAAGCAAATCTAACCCCGAATGTAGTGGCTCTGTTGTTCTTAATAGTTTTAAACCGTCGTCGACGTATAGGAGAAGATAAGTTTTGGCAACCTCAGGTGCCAGTACTAGATTTTAGTTGATTTTTATTGTAAAATTTTTACCAATTTGTAAGAATATCAATTAAAATGGAGTTTCAAACCTGACCACCCTTTAGATCTAATAGGAGAGTGAGTTTACTAATTCGGATAAACGTACACCGTTTATTTTTATATATAAAAAGGCTTGTATTATTGCAAAAAATACTGAAAATATAAACTAGGAATGACTAGGGGATGCCACAATTTGTCACTAAAGTACTAAAGTATCTAAGAAATTGGTTTACTTTATGAAGCGTTCAAGGTAGCTAATTTGTATAGTTAACGTTATAGAGTATGTATTTTATCGTCATCTCTTTAGCTGTGTAACTCTTAGTTCATGGTGTGCAAAGGTATGCAAAATAGAATAACATTGGTCGACCATTGTCCAATTGGTAACAAACTTTAATTAACAATGCATTTTAAGACTTCCCTTGATAAATCCAAAAGTGTGTATCTCTTTGAACATCATAAATGTACGTATGGATATAATATACATATGTATGTATGTAAAAGGAAATCCGAATCTTAGACAAGTTATATTCCGATTTGGTCAATTGTACTACCAGACAAATTCCCAATTTTTTGCGTACTGGTGTAGGAAACTTAGATTTTGTTTTATATGTAGGTATGTTGACTGTTATTTCCCTACCCTCCTTTCCAAGACCAACCATAAAGAGAGTCTTGCGAATGTTTAGTCACGCAATAACTTCAAGCAAATGAAACCTTGTACATAGTCCATTCATGAATTTCAGTTCCTGGACAAATCGATACAAGGATTTTGTAAATTAGCTTCTTAGGATGTTTCAATATAAGTAAAAATAACATTTTATTCAGTAGTCACACATATACACATTTCCGACATCTATTGATGCTGGCGTTCGTCTTCCACGGCTGGTATGGGAGGGAGCCTTTTCATCAAAGTTGGTGATGATGAGTTGGGGACTTATTTTTTGGTATCTTCATGGATATTCATGAGACAGACAATGTAGTTTGGATTTGATTGCAGTTTGAGTTTGAAGGTTGATCTTCTATCCGAAGGTATTAATATGAACTACATACGTCAAGTAGGATCCAATTTGTTTCTTTTGACGCTCAGAGAGAGCAACTATGAACTGTGGACAATGTTTATGTTGCCTTTATCAGTTTGTTCTGGTATCGACAATGCATAAGTCTTTCTATTATTCTGACTCTTCTGTATTATCAATGGTACCCAAAGCCTTTGTTGTTACACAAGCGACGCATATCTGAAAATTCTGTTCTGTTCATCCAATTGGATATATTTGGGCCTATTGTGTTATAGTTTTGTCCGAAATTTCATAATATCATAACTTTAGAGCAAATCCATAGAATTATTTTCGATTCAGAGTGACACCTAGTCACCACTTTGAAACTGTCCGAGGTTGTTATTTCTTTGAGCATATGTCGAGCTTATCAGTCGACCTTCAAAATTGCGTAATTCTGAGTCATTAAAGTTTAGTTTTTGGACTGTCAGGACAATGCAATATCTACCCTTTGATCACAGTACAGACAGTCTTCTGCAGGATGGTTTAGTAAGTATTTATTTGATGATACAGATTTCCTGGATCGATACAATTTGTAACTTGACAATGGGTGTTTACAAATTGCTTTGTTCTTTAAAATAAAAAAAAAAACTCCCAACATCCTTTGTTATAGAAATATCGAATAGATTGACTGACTAATTTTGCATTAGTCATTGGAAGCTCCAGTCTGAAATCGAAGACAATGGTGTGTGGGGGCGTTCGAAATAGGCGCCAATGGACACTGTTACTCATTGAAGGTTTATTCATAACTTTTGGACTCATACTCATAGCATTCAAAGTGTAAACAATTCGAATGTTGTCCCCTAATTTGGTACCAACTCTACCCCCCCAACTAAGACCTGACAAATATATGCATGTAACAGAGAACAAGGGTAGGTTTTCGTATTTCGCATTAAACATCTGAAAGCACGAATAACACACGAAAATAACTACAATTTCATCCCCCTGCTGTTTAGTTCAACCCTTAGCCACCCACCCAACCAACCAACCAACCAACTACCAAAGCTGGATTTCAAAGTGTTTCTTAGTTTATTTATTTATATCTATTTCTAGACACAAGTATATGTATGGATGTGTGTTTGTGTTTTATTTTTAACGTTTTTTTTTTTTATTCACATTTCCCGTGCGCGCAAAGGGGTGGAAATGTCAGTTTCAATTCATAAATAATTAATTTCCATTTGCTGAGGAGGTTCTTGTTTGAATTCAATTCTTTTTTTTTTGTTTCTGTTTTGTTTCTCCCCTAGTTCTAGTTGCCTAACATTCTGAATAAATAAATACAGGATTTATATATTGTGTTTTTAATTAGATTGAGCAAATATTTAGGAATTACTCACTTTCTAATTTGTTTATCCTTTTGTTTCGACAGAGTTTCAAATATACATTTATTTGAATGTGATTGGTTTAATCCATTGTTAAAAAAAAAAAAAATGTTTTGAATGGAATTTATGTTTTGTTGTTTCCTTAGTTTTGTCACTTGGTAAAAACTCTTTTGGATTTCTATTTATTTATCACAACTTTTCAATGTTTACACTGGATCATAAACACACACACTCTTCATATATCTCTTGACTTATGCAATCTTATAGTAGTTTCATGAAAGACAAGAGAAAAAAAAACAAAAAAAACCAATAAGATACTTATAACAAACAACCTTTTAAGCTTACACAACTTTATGTTGTTTAGATTGTATAATAGTTGACATATTGCAAATTCCCACTGGTAGTATTATTTGAACACAACTATAGTTTAGATTTTCGATGAATGAATGACAGGAAGTAAGAACGGATAACAAAAGGCGAAGTGATTAAGAACTAAATGGGATAATTAGTCTTCTTTAACAAATAACAAGAATTAGAACTAAATAATCTTCAGAAAGGACAACAAGCGATAATTTACGACACAGTTAAGAAACAACAGTTTAGGAATAAAAAAAAAAAAAAAAAAACAAAGTAAAAAGAACGTACAATTGAGCATAGGTATACAACAAAGGATAGTGAGATGAGTTTCTCGTTTTCTTATTCTTCTTCAATGATTTTTTGAATTAGAATTTTATCTTTAGCTAGTACGGGGCGAAACGAGAACTAAATTCCGACACCATCACTACACCACCACTACCGGGTAGAGGAAGAGGAGCGTACCACCAGAGAACAACAACAATCAACGAGAAAAAAAAATTGCATTTAGACAGAATTTGAATCTGATGAGCACAGAAATCAAAAGAAGGGAATTTTTTTATTATTATGATTATTTCGTTTCGTGTTGTGCCGAACGTCGCACCAACGTCCTCGAGGAATCGCGATTACAGAATGACCGGATTGCTGTGTGTAAACGTAAAAATGTATCTGAGAGATACGCGCTGCACGATAGAGTAGTTCTATCGCATACACAGCCAATTCATGCGATAGAATGAGAGAGTAAGAGAATCGCTACATATGTGTGCGCGCACATACAGTGAAAGGATTTTTTTTTTTCCAACGAATTTTATGATTATTTGAATGTTTGTTCTCAGTGCAGCACACTTGTTCAGAGGAACACAGACATCATGGCAGCACATACATACAGATACACGATTGAAAATAGCGCGGAATCATGTAAACAAAGAAAACCAACGAACGACGAAACAGTGGTGTGTGAGATAAGTACAAACTGTACTGTACTGTACAGTACACACAGGTAGGTAACACAGCACAGAACAGAACGCAAGAAAAGCGACTCAACTCGAAGCGAGAGATACAATTTTTTGCAGAAGGGCGGCTGAGATACAAATGGATGGAAGAGATACAAATTTTATACAACACACACACACACACACAGCAGCAGCAGCGGCAAGGACAGTGTGTGCATATACAAATGTGGAGCCTTTCTCTTGGGTGGGTTTCGAACTGCTGTGCATCTTCCTTGGCACTTTTCTTACTTGCTTCTTACTTGCACTATTGGGCTGCCACTACCACATGGGCACTTAAAATAGTCAGTTGCAATGCAATTGCATTTGCTTAACTCTCTTAATTTGTCATAAAATTCTCTCTTGTGAATAAAATAGAAAAAGCCGGTAAAATAAATTTTTTTTCTCTATTTTTAGCGCCTTCTGCTGGCAGAGTATAACACACAAACTATCGATCAATTTCGCGAAATTTCCAATTGTATCTTATTCCAGTTGCCACTAGCCCCCCTGTTACCTCCACTACACACTTGCACAGAGTTATTGTATTGTAGAGTACAGTCTACCACCACCATCATTGGGGTCATTATTCTCAACTTCATGCCATACCAATATCTATTCTGTACGTACAATGTAATAAAATTCAATTATTTTCTTTCCTATTTTCTTTGTTTCTTCTCCTAGTCTCTGCGCGGCTGTCTCTATATTTCTCCTTGTATGCAAGCAAAGCAGCAAACGCTAATTTCTTCGCTTTTGCCTTCACATTCTCCTTCTTATTTGAGTTTTTTTTATTTTTCTTTTTCTGATTCAAAATCGTTTCTCTTTATTTTCTTATTTTTCGTTGGTGTACCATTATTTTACTTCTCTTGGTTGTGCTGCTGCCGCTCAGGAAAAGGAAGAAATATAATCACAGAAATACTTTAATGGTGTGTGTGCGTGTGTTTATAGTTTTGTTTCATCGATGGCGCGGCCAGGTTGTGTTGGTAGAAGATACTGTTTTTTTTTTTTGTTTATTTTCGTTTTAATACCATTTAGTACTTTTTTTTTTGTTGTGTTTGCAGTAATATTACGAAATTAGAAAGGAAATTTAATTAAATTTGCATATTTATTGCAATTTAGAGCATTTAGATTTTTATATTGAAGTAGAATTAGATTAGAAAAATTCGTGTTTGACGTGAAAAAGACTGACAGCAAATTTAGATCCTTTGATAAAAAACGGACTATTCTGATCGGAAAATATTATTAAAATTTTTAGGAAAGAACCTGGCGCAGGAATTTTAACTGTCAAAGGTGACAGATCACCCATATTTTCATACACGTTCTGGCTCAGCGTCGGAATAGGTACTGAACTGGAGGTTCGACGATCGGATTTCAGACAACACCAAGAACTGGACCTTTTCCTCCGTTCATGTGAAGAATGAAAAGCTTGAATCTTGTCGCGCCAAATAGTTTTATATGATTTTTTCTATTTTCATAGGCGAACTGACAAATTGCTGTCTTTAACGCTTTTCCCACGGAAATTGCTTTGATTTGACAATCACGTTCTATAGCCTCAATTGTCAAATATGTTCCTGTTTGAGGAAACTAATGAGACTAGATCCGTCACTCAGTTGTTCAATGATACGACGACAATGAGAAGAAAACATGTAGGTTGTCGTATATGAAGGTTAAAATACTATCCCTTTGGTAAGATGTTGTACTTTTCATAAGAAGCCATAGTGCCTGCCTCATGGCAATCATTTAAAAATTGAAAGATTTTCCGAATATGAATGAAGTTAATGCGGTGAAATTTTGAGTCTAGTACGTAATTATTTAAATAGAAAAAATTTAACATATTAGTATTCTGCCAACATAACTAATGACCTAAAGAGCAACAAATGGCTTAATTTGTCTGGTTTCTTACGTACATCCATGCATGTACGTATTGATCATCTTAACATTTGCACACACCTTTTTTAGGACTAATATCACCTCCTGTTTACTTATGTACTTCACTGACCTTTGGACCTTTCGATTGGACCTTAAGTAAAAGGTGCTAATCTAGATAAACATAATGAAATCTGTACGTTTTCAAATTATCTGAGCACTACTATCAACCCCATTGTAGCACGAGCCGCCGAGATGACTTAAGCTTTAACTAAATTAAACGTTCATGCTTGGATGACTTCACTTCTGCTTAGACTTGGATGACACTTCTGCGTAGACATCGTCTAACGAGTAAATTGATACAATTAAAATAATAAAACAAATATTCTTTATAGGAACAAAGTTAGAGAGGAAGATAAAGTGCTACAATGTTTCATGGAACTAATGGTTAATACTAAGTACTTTACTCATTTTCAAATTTAAATTCAGAGGCTTATGAGTACTAATTACAGCTGGTAACCATCTCATTTAGATAATACTGTCAAAATATGTGACGTCGTCAAGAGAATTGCATCTGCACTATTCTCCTGAGGTGTTTATGCAGGGTTCTTGACATCTTTCACCTAACCAGAAGAGAGTAAATGATTTTCGTTTATTGCAGTAAACACTTGACGTTGAAACTTAACTGGTAGATACCTTAAACCACTTTGGATGCAGATTATAAATGGCAACACAGCCACCCTGCTATGACACTGTTTAAGTTCATCTAAATTAAAGAAAACAACTTACAGTGGCGGAGTAGACGCTTTGGCGCCCTGGACTATGTTGAGAAAATAGTCTACACATCTCGATCAGAAGTCCTAATTGAAACTAATGGTTTAATTTTAGAAACCCTGGACACGTTCAGAGGTCCATATGCATAACCATGAACTGCATCGCAAAAATAATAATGTCTGCAGTTAAAAATGGTAAAAGTGATTCGACAAGTCAACCGAATGTCCTAGAATGATAGCTAAGTACTGAAGTCTTAGGATTCGGCGGTTAGATATTGGTTTAGACGGTGCTGAGGGTACCAAATACAAAATTCGTGAACTAGAATACAATCTACAAGTAGAAGTGGTAAAAAGCCACAAGTCGTCCTTGGCAAAGATACCTCCAAATCGCAATTAGAAGATGGTCAGAACGTCGCTACTGTAATTGCCAATATTATCATTTTTTTTCAGTCCAGGACATATTATTGCTGGTTGACGATGGATGTGAATACCGAGAAAGGAAAAGCAAGAGCTGTTAAAACTGTTTAAACTCTTATTTGGGTTGGGCATGACCTAAAATTCGAGTTTTCTCCACCGAAGTAAAGTATAGTATAGGAGTCAATGTAACAACTAATCTTCGCCAACGTCATCGTCGTGTCATCTGAACGATCCAGTGGCCTAATTCTAAAGAGGAAGGACGTATCCGTGCATCTCTGATCAGTGCTTATAGCGTATTCAAAATTTTCACAGTGAAATTGAGCTACTTACGATTTTATCAAAATTGATCGAACTTACCTGGAAAGAAAAATAAAATAGAAAATTAGATTTTTGTTTAAATATTTATATAAAGCAATATACTATAGATTCAGGTTCAAAAAATCATGTTTCGATATATAAAAAAAATCATTTGGACTACGTAAATTGTACATGGAGTTGAAAATCTAAAGAAATTTCTTTTCATTTATGGCTTCTTAAATTCGATGATACGAGTACATACTCTATCGCTTAAAAGTTTAAAATAAATAAATACTTGGCGCAACAGCTCGATGAGACCCAAGGCCTAGCTTCTTGCAGCCATTCGTGTTGTGCGTGTTATATTCTTTCGACGAATGGAAGCGGCCTACTGTTTAATGCCGTGTCCGAAGACCAATTTGTTATTTGAGAAGCTTTCTCAGGACAGCTGTACTCTCGGATGATTGTCAGACGCTCGCGAGAGGTAGGGCCGTGAACAACTTTTGTAGGTGTTCCCGGACTGGGATAGTCCAACGCACTAATCGCTGAGCCACGGCGCCCACAAAGTTTAGGGTCAAAGAATATTTGAGACTTTGTGTCGAAATAACTTTAAAATATTTAGATGTATGAATGTACAGTGGAAGTCGCTTGTAACGACGGTGAAGGGACCGAGGAAATAAGCTCGTTACAACTGGTGGTCGTTATATCCGACAACGTTATAGCTGAAGAAAGAATAGCCACAAATACATATAAGTATTTAAAAATTTCTAGGCAATCTTTCAATTAATTTGCCATGAAATTTCACACAAGACTTTCTTCCACATTCCAGTAGTTATTTCATTTCAGTTTCAGTTTCAGTCAGATTTCTTTACGATTTTGTGGTCTTACAAGGGACTTTCGTGCAGCAATTCGGCCCTTAAGTCCTGCTGCAAATAAACGTTGTCTCTGCCATTGACTTGTGCTCGAATTTGTGGTGCTGCAAGCCACTTGATATGATTGGTGACAATGGTTACTCGTCAAGTAATGCCTTTACTTATTTTATTTTCGCTCTCTACTCTAAATCTAGTAAATCCTTTGTCTAAGGGTGGTTAGAAGGATTTCGTAGGATTAAAGCCATCTCATCACAAATTTCGGAAAGACCCTAAATTTTTGGGCGTTAGACTATGTTCATATACTGTACAAACATAAGAGTCTTTAGAGGTGGTAATTAGCTAGATAGGTACCCACCAGGTACACCTCTGAGGTCTTAAGCAACAAAAGCTAATTCCAATCCTGTAAGTCTCACACCTTACGAAAAAGGAAAGGAATGTAGGTTGGTATAATTCCCAACAAGCAGGATGGTGATTAAAAAAAAAAAAATGCGTGGCACCTTTGGATATTCATATTGGAATCTCTTCAAATCCCTTTTGTAAAATATTCCATACCCACCCATTAGAACCGCGCACACCTCCATTTCCAAACATAACACGAGACACAAAGTATGACTTGAACCTGTCTCGACCTTAAAAATTCTTCCTTTAAATCCCTCTTCACCTTCTTGCACAGGTTTTAAAAAGAAAAATATTTTCTTTTCGCCTAAAATAACAATCAAGACGAAAATCTCGGAAAATTCTTCTCTCAACTCTTGTACAGGAATAAAAAAAAAAAAAAAAACAACCAACTGAAGCACACAACGAATAGTGGATGATAAAATAACAACATCCATGTTGACTCAGCCATGGACACGAAGAGCAAACACACATCAGAAATAAGAAATATTTGTCCACACCATCGTCGTTATTCTCCTCTTGGTCTCTTCTTTGTTTGTTTTACATTTTTTTTTTGCCGTATTTTTTTTTTTTTTTCTTTAAAAAATTCTCCACCATAAACGTTGGTAATAAATCTTCTGCATCAGAATGAAGCATGAAGAGAAATCAAGAGAGAGAGAAAAAAAAAAGTAAACAAAAAACGAAAAAACGTGTAATAATCGTATTTATTAATGATGAAATGAAAGAACATTTCCAAACACCACCACCCCCCAATGCATAACCAGAGCTACTACTATTACTTCTACTACTTGTGCCCACCATTCGTAGTAGTAGTATGGTACCAAACCAACATCCAGCAACCACCTTTCTAAGCCCTGAGGCGATTTTGTAAATTACATTTCCGGCAATAAATTTGCATACCTATACAAGTATCTCTACCTATTTTTCCTTCTAAATTGCCACCACGAGCTCTCTTTCCCTTACCACATACACCAATCGCTATACACAAATCCACCCTCAAAAAACCCAACCAACCCAACCCCCAATGTAACCCAACATCTCTCCCTCTCATGACATTCTTCTTCTCTACTGTGCGCTGTGCTGATTTTCTTCACCATTATTTCTGCAGACATTTTTCATCGTATTTTCCCTCTTATTCCTCCTCCTTGTACCTTGTGTGCACTTGTGTGCGAGAATTTTTTATGTTTTCCTCTTCCTTAAAATATTTTTCATGACCCCACACCAAAAGGAATACAGAAACGAAAGCAAAAAAAAAAAGAAGAAAAACACCAACTAATACAATTGTATGATGACTCCACCACAAGAGAGCCCTTCTTCGCAAAGAAATTCACCACCACCCCCACCAACAACTCTAGGTAGGTACCATATTTTCGGTACCACTACTACACACCACATCCTTCCTTATTCCCTCATCGCACAGTCTTCCTTATCAGATGGACATGTAGAAAGCAACTTCAAAACTTCCCACAACTTCTATCCACCCTTTTGTCCTACACCCCCTCTCAGGACAAAAAAATAAATAAACAAAAAAAAAAAAAACCTATTTTCAATTTATATTTTGCTTTCGCAAATTACGAATTTATTTTCCTATTCTTTCATTTTGCTCTCTCTCTTCTCTGTTTGTACATTTTCTTCTTGATTATTCGTTGTCGTCTTTGTTCGTTTCTTGTTTCATTTTGCTCCTCTTTTCTTAGCACAAACATTTTTCATCATTTTATCCAAAAAGTGTGTTTACTATCCGGGCGAGGTGGAGAAGCACACAAAACTAAAGAGACACACCGAACCAATGGAGGAGGAAGAAAATAACAAAAGAGAAACAAAACACAACGAAGCCGAAGCCGAAACCGAGGCAGCGTCGTCGTCGTCGTAGTCGTTCATGTTCACGTTCTACGGTGAAAGAGAGAAATTGCAGAAATTTATTATTTCATGTTTTAGCCTGGCACATCGTATCGGCATGGGGTATGGTGGAGAGGAGATTATGGGTGGTAGTGGGCGATGGGCGGTGGCGGCGGCGGCAGATGGTTGGCCTATGTACGTGCATAAAGGGGGGTAGGTAGGTAATGTGCATTGTTATATGGAGGAAAATGTGTTTTTCTTCTTCTCTTTGTGTGCTATGCACACACCACATCCTCCATTGTGGTGTGTGTGAGTGGGAGTGCGATATAGGAAAGAAAAGAAAATCATTGTAGTGTGTAATGTGTATTGGTAAATTAATGCATTTAATCCGAACGATTGTGGCTGTGTGTGTTGAAATATGGTGGGCTACCCCAAATTGTGCAAAAATATTCATAACAGTGAAAATCTAACGAAGCACACAGCTTCTTTCGTCGTCTTCTTATGCTGCTGCTTTACCATTTTTCGTATACCTACCTAGGTACCTAGTTTTTTTTTTTTAATTCATTTTCATTTGCAGACATTCTGCCATTCTGGGAATTGGAGGGTTTACCTATAATAGCACGAGGAAAAATTTATCTTTGTAGGTCCATTGTTATTGGAATATAATTCTCGTTTGTTGCTTCTTGCATCCTTTCTTGATTTTGGTTCTTTTTTGATTTTCTTTCATGAAATTGGCAAGTGCATACATACATACATATGTACATATATTAAAAGTGCAGAGAGGAAGAGAGGAGAAACTAGCGATATACAAACTTGGATGAGGAGAAAAGGACAAAGAAAATTGGAAAACTCGGCGGGTGTTTGTGAGAGAATAACCTTTTCACTTGCAGACAAAAACTGGGAAATTTAATTTTCAGTTTTACCTTTTTTTCCATTCGTTTCTTGATGCAAGTCCTTGAAAGCTTGGATGGCAGATTGGCAAAGGCAGAAAGAAAAGTTCGGAATTGTTTCCGCAGAACGATTAACGTTTGGGCGCCACTTTCCCCTGGAACTCATCAAGCGAAACTCATAAATCGATAATGTCTTCCTGATGGGAAAAGATACAGAATGTACTTGGAAGAAACATGCTATGTTAAATCCTAAGCCATTTCGTAAAGTTGATGAAGTCAAAAACTGGAAAACTCTTGGCTCTGTGTTAGGAAATCTTTCTAGTACTGGAATTCACGCAAATGTACTGTAAGTGTGGAACAAGGATCCAAAGATTGTACCAAAGACCTAAATACTTTCTGTGCAAATCTTCAAGTTCTATGACTGTTCAGTTCTCCCACGTTTCTGTAAAGTTAGTAAAACTATCAGCAGCTCAATGCAATTGAGCTAAGATCAACATAGGTAGGCAGGATCTTACAATACGGAAACACTAATTTCTTATGTTGCATAAAAGGCAAGACCTGCAAAAGTGTCCAAAAAACCATAGTAGTTCGTAGAGCATCACTAAAGACTAGAGTTATGCTAAAAACTATAAACAGTGAGATTCAAATTAAAACTGCTTTTTTTGCATTCAACTCAACTTATAGGTACATTTTTAAGAATCTTTGAATTTCTAATCACTTCAAGTTCTTTACGAATATAAAGATTTGACGTGACAGGTTCGTGTGACCCAGGCCAAAGCTCGTCACAACCAAGAAGTTTACTGTATAAGACAATTTTTGTTAAATAAGCTTTTTATAACCGTTATACTCTCAGATGTTTCCCAAACGTTCGCGGAGGATTCGACTGTGAAAAAGTTGTTGTTTGAAGAATGTACCGTCACATTTACAGTCGGGTCATTAAGCAGGCTCTAGGTAAACAGATTGTCTTACCAAGCCACCTTGGCGTTATCCGCCTTAAAAATCGCTTTACATTTCCTAGGCACACTCTGGAGTAAGTAACTTATTCCAGATTGTCTAAGATCTTTAGTCAGTGTGAAAGTCTCTCATCGCTTACTGCCAATAAATGCTACAAGACAGGGACTACCTAGAGTAAGAAAGGGTGATGCACCACAAGGTTGTGTATTCTTACCATTATTGTGAACTACGGACCACAGCTTGCTATCCTTGTTAAGTGTTCCTGGATAGGGATGTGAAATGTGTATAATATGGAAACCCAGTGGCACAGTTGTCTATATTTTACATGCCTTTGCGGCTTCGTGAGGATATTCTGTTCGAATCACTTCTTGAAAGCGACCATGAAAGGAACAATAGATACATATCTATACATACGCATACATGCATTCAATAAAGTCTTCCGACAGAGTCCATTATAAGACTTTTTGTTTCAGAAGTCTGACAAAAATATTGATGTCAACTAACTGAATGAAAAAAGTTGAATACCTTACAAGACCTTACTCCGTAGACAAATCTTCGAAACTCCTGACTACGAGTCATTTTCATTCCCCCTAGGTTGGTTCCCAAACATATTACCATGCAAAGTTAGTTTGCTTCCACTACTTCGTAGCTTACAGCACAACTTTACTTGGTCTACTTTTTCTACCTCATGTATTTATATTTACATTAAGTGACTTCTCTGTACGTTTGTAATCCATTTTATTTTCAGCACGACGCCACCGAGACACCGAGACCGGTATACCCTCGCATTCTGTCCCACCTTTTGCACTTTTTCCCAGTATGTGTTGCTACTGGCACCTTTAACATTTAAAAATACAAAAAAAAAACGAAAAACCCCGGACAGACACCACGTGCTTTTTACATTCTTTTCAATTTGTTTCCTCCTCCATGTGTAACTGAGACTACCGCCACCGCTGTCGCACTAGCCGGAGGTCATTTTCTTACGAAAAAAATAAAATAAAATGACTCCAACCATCCAAGTGAGGGACGACAGGGTTCCTGGATGGTGTTAGCGTGTAAGCACAAAAGCTGGTAGAGTTGAACAACCATCAGACACCACATTTGGGATTGACTTTGTTATTGTTCCCTCTTTTACTTTTTTTTTGTTTTCGGAGGGTGAAACAAAAATGTTTGGGATACCCGCTCGAAACGTAGTGGGGTGCAAATGAACGACTACGATGAGGAGGACGACGTCAACGACGACGAACAGAGAGCAACACAAGTCAACATGAACTTGAAAAGTATGAATGAAATTTCCAGTCACCAGCCCACTTCTCCCAGGAGCAGCACCAGGAAACTACACTAACAATCCACACCACCCCCACCGCTGACACCCTTATCTGAGCAGAAAAACTGAACTTTTTTTTTGCTATTTTTCTGATGAATGAACGTTTTATTATTGAATGCAAAAATAAAGTTTTTTTTTGCCCCTGTCCTGTCCTGTTCGGTTCTGTTCTGGTCTGTATGTGTATCCGGAATTTATTGGACTGATTCGCACAAAAATCGAGGTCAACTAAACAGCCGCGAAGGTTACCAGTCGTTTTTTGCTGACCAAATAGTGGACACATAGTAGTAGTATCCCCATCAATGGGTATACTGGAGTAAAAATGAAAAACAGGCTGCAAATTAAAACTCACAATTTTTTTTCTGAGTGTGTGTGTGTGTATCCTAGTAGGAATATCGGTAAAAAATATTTCGCAAAATTTCAATCCAGCGCATCATCAACGAGAGCAAGCGGCGGCGACCCCCTGTACCAAATGAATCCTACTCCGCGTGACTCCCCAACAATGATGGGGATGACGATGATGAGCATGAGAATGAGTCGACCGACTGAGAGAGGAAAACGACATAAAAGCTAAACGAGGCATGCCTAGCTCCTAGTGTTCCTAGCTCCTACCACCACTTACGGTGGTAGTTTCTAGCGCGGTACACCCAGCCAACCAAAAATTGTGTACGTTGTTGCTACTGCAACGTTCGGAATGTGCAGTGTTATTCATCGTGGTAGATACATCCTTACATATGCGCGCAGTACCGAAAAATCGATAACGCTCAGACACACAACGCCGCCGCCTGTGCAAGTGTGAGTGAATTTTATTCTCTTTGCTTAATTGTCCTTTCGACAAAATATATCTCTGCTGCGGATACTTGCTGTTCTTTTTTTTTATCTTTTGTTTATATTTCATTAATTCCTCTTTTTTTTTAATTTATTCGCTTTTTATGTGTATAGTGCTGTTTTATATAGTTTTTTAATTATTATTTTTATTGTCTGATTGCGTATTGTAAGCACATTTTATTTATAATTACTTTCTGATGACTTTTAATTAAAAATAGTAAACATTGCGTCACACATATACTTAATTACAGTCTAAAAGTCCTGTCGTAGACTACACTAGTGCAAGGAGAAATAAGAAAAATTTATTAATTGCCATCAATCATGGCAATGGAAGAGATGGTTCTGAACTCATTCTCCATCTCTGTCTGGGCTTGGATGATGAGCAATTAACTTGGCTAAGGTCTTTTAAATGCAAATTTGAGCGTTGTCCACCACCACAGCCTCCGCCGCCGCCGCTGCTGAGGCCTGGAGACACATTAAATACAACCATTTCCTTTTTTCCATTCTGCGTTTAAAGGATGGTAGATAACAAAAATGGAAAAAAAAACATCCTCGTGATGTATAGCAACATACAAAGCATCATCATGATGTTGGTTGAAGTGGCAGCAACGAACAGGATTGGTAAAGGAAATAAATAAATAAAAATTGGAAAAAAATGTGAATACTATGCAGGGTTTGTAGGTAGTATAAGCAAAAAACAAAGTATAATACACAAGTGAACTCCGGCCCGTTTCCTTTCTCACTCTTCTGCCATAAAACGTGACCGGCCATTTTTCAATGTCAGACAAACAACGATTGTTGTAGTTGTTTTATGTTTTTGTGTAGTTTTTTTTATTTTTTTGTTTCTACTTTGTTTCTGGTTGTGCATTGTTTTTAGCTATGGACAGTGAACTGTTGATAGGTATTCTCTCGTTTAATAGCATAAAAAATAAGCATACAATCCGAAAGATCCAAACGAGCGTCCGGACGAAAGGATATTCCCATGAAAGGGAAATTAAACTATGAAACATTCCAGAAATTGCATGAAAGGATCAAAATGCTGAACCCCGTCAGAAAAGCTGGCTTCATTCTCTAAGAGAACAGTCATAACTAGTGGCGACTGTAAACGGCCACTATTGTATGTCCGACGTTGTTTATTACTTAGAAGTGTCATTGGATTCAATTTAATTAGCAAAGGTCAAGATCCTTGATGGACTGACAAGAAAAAGGACAATTTTAATTCGATAAGGCACACACTTAGACTGGCTCAAGGGAGAAGACTTACAACTCCTTTACTTAGACTGTGGAGGGGTGATGAGTACTATTTTCCTGAAAGCAGCATACTTCAGTGCATGGAATGCTACTGATCCTGGTTAAAGAACGATTCAGTGCCATTGTCTTTGTGGACGACATTATGGTGGTTTTAGACCATACAACGTATACGTATGTGTCTTCAGGGATAGCTTTTGTATTTCAAAAGATTGCTCATGACAGTTACATATAATCTCCGATGTTTGTCAAACGCTTGCGAGAAGTGCGATTGTGAAAGAACTTTTGATGATGTCTGCCAATTGAACACCAAATCATGAAGGACTAGATTTCCATAGAATTATGGGAGAAGGGGTGCACGAAATAGGACCTTTAGTCCAAAGATCACCATCAGATTTAAAGGGTTTCTTCAACAGGGACATAACAAGTTTGTATTTCGATACGAACGCGACAGTCTAGACAGTTTATGATAGTGAAGTACAAACGACATCCTCTTGGAAATTATTAATACAAAATTACTAACGAAATTCTGAGTAATTATTGGTCGAAATAATTGTCCCAATTATAAATTCGTTAATAAATTTGAGTCAACTATTAAAAGTTCCAGTGCCAGTGATATGTGTGGAAGCGTGCTGGAAAACTGACTCCAAAGAGTCAATCGCTGTAAACCTACCTAGTGGTCATATGAAATATTTCACACTTAAACCACTTAAACATGTGCACTACACGTGTGGAATGAATTTCAGTCCGATAACTCAATTACTTTGTGTTTTATTGAAATACAGAATTGTTATGTCCTTATTGGAAAACTCTTTACACCCCAGTAGTCAGACTCACCCTGATGTACGAAGTAGGGATCAGAAAAGCAACATCTCAGACTTAGGGAGTACCACGAAAGCACTTGAAATTGATACCATCATAAGCTTGCCAGATCAGTATAGTGGATTAAAGGAAGAGTATATAGCGGTCCAAAAACCATAGCCTGGCTTCAACTAATGCAGACAATGTTGTTCATGTATGCAACTTGTAGACAGTCAAGTTGGCCAAGCAAATATTTGTATAAGATTCCAGAAATCTGCCTAGAACATCCTAGGCATAGCACTAGCAATTGACTCTAATCTAAGTTATAACGTGTACTCCATTCGACAAGCCAGTGCATCTGACAATAATTCAGATATACTTCCAAGGACCTGTGCTAATCTTCAAACGAGTCGACAGCTAACTAAATGCTGTTACTTGCACCGTCTTGCATCTATAAACAACGTTAGCGTATCCTGAATTGCAGCCCATGGAAGGAATGAGCAAGATAAATGACTGATTGACTACCACATAGAAGAGATGCCTGTACTCCAATCGTTGTTAATTAGCCCTGTTTTGGGGTACCTCCTAACAGTGTACAGTCCACGATAACACAGTAAGAGATCCGCTGAGTAGCTCATGTGCAGCAAACATTCTGATCACTAGTGGATCCATTGTGAGCCCCTGTCGTGGGTTCAGCTAAAAACAAAGACAAAAGTTGATATTTAACTTTCCGATAGCTACACGATCACCCTGAACCACCCTGAAGTTGTTATAAATTTCACGATGGGTAATAGTGGCTCTCCTAACAGGTCCCCCAGGCCTTCCCAGTGGTATTTATCGAGGGCCGTTTTCCTACATTGCGTCACAGCCTCGACAGAGGTCATCAGTTTATTGGATAGTTAGTGGACCTATTGTTTGTTTGTATTGACTATGCAGTACAAATCATGAGTGTGGAGTTATTCCTTCTGTCTTTACCAGGGATCTGGTCTCTTCATTTATATAACCTATGCAGGGTACCAAGTTTGTATACAATGTCGATACTCTCAATGCCGGTCCCGTCAACTACAAACTATACGAGTTCTACAATGATATCGAAATGGTCAAAAACTAGTCGTCTGAGATGTGCAGGACATGTAGAGCGAATGTACACCAGTCCTTCGACCTACAGACTCTTCAAGGGACAACGGAGTATAACCTTAGGTGACACATACAAGTAGAAGCCGACCTCTACCTGAGTACGCAACTGAAGCTAGCTAAGGACTGGACAATCGTTTTATCGCTTATTAGCTGAAACTGGTATGTCCCGACATGACCTTTAAACTGTAACACAGTTGACCTTAACCTCATTAAGGAACACGATAAATGCAGTAAGTTTCTACTTAGAACGGCTCAAACAATTGACCCACTTTTAAATCGCCATCGATGAGTCTAGGCGTATTTCTCATGCAAAGTACGAATGCATAGACAGAGGAACTATACTTAAAGTCACATGAGAACAACAAATAAAACCAACAAAACGAATCTTCAATTTAAACGTTCTATTCGTTTATCATTGCCGGCAGAGAGTATCCCACTAGACAGACTCCTTGACTTGAAGATTTACAACATGAAGAGGAAGAAGGAATTGTGAAAAATGCACAACAAGAAACGAAACTGAAAGGAAACAAAAAAAATACTTTAACACTATACATATGGATATCCTCTTGTTTTCTTATGAACAATAAGAGGATATCCCTTTAAATGGCAGGTAGAACTTGAGCCCGCGTAAATACTCTTTTCGCAATGAAAACGAAGACAAAGACCCTGAAATGCGCATTTGCCTTTTGTATCTTATGCGTATGTATCTGAGAGCTGAAGGTGGTCGGCGGCATGGGGAGCAAGGGCGACTTTTCCCCACATGTTAAATTGGGGGAACAGAGATATTTATGAGCTTTTTGTTGTCTCGATGTAATTTTTCAAATGAAACTCAAGGAGAAACTATTATTAACCATTTATTTATGCCCACAAGTGTATTTTCAGTCATAAATCTGAATGCGAAATCAGAGATACATATGTGTCTATACGATGATCTACATTGAAGTCAATTAAATCATTTAGTCGCAAAGAACCTTCTATCAATTGTCATAGGTTTTTGGAGAGGCTAAACGGCATGGTATCACTCTGTGATAGGAATTTGTAACTTAATTACTACCTCCTTGACATCTAACTGAAATGCTTAACGAAACAAAAGGTTTTATGAAACTTGAAATATAGTTAACGTTTCAGTTTCTAGATATAAAATTACGAATGAGTTTTGAAAGCATAATCACATGTTTCGAGCGTTGTTATGGTCGAGTATTTGAAGCTGATTCCACTTAGGCGTATGCGCAATATTTCGACAAATACCAAATTTTTAAATCCTTACTGCTTTCTATTCGACCACGTAGGTACCTACCTATGATATGTAAATCGTTTAAGGGATAAGATGGTACCATACTATCCAATGGGTCTACCTTTAGTATATCCTAGCCTCACTAGTTTCAGGACACATGTTGCTATGAGATTTCCACAAAAAGTTGCTTCTTGAGTCGGAAATACGGGACACCTATATTTCAATCGCTCCTGCAGTGGACCTGGACTCTGCACCTTCTTTTCGACAGGTACACTTTAAAACAGAGGAATCTCATGCAATACAATTGTACTGGCTTGTGATCAGAATAAAGACTTTAAGGCCCAGTATTCTCGTTAGTACTTTTTGCGACGTACTTGATTAAATAGTGACCAGGTCAGTTCAGCACTTGAAGAGCACAGAATTTAGGCGGATTGGATCCAGAAACCCGTCAAAAACTAAAAGTTGAGTACTGAAAATTTTGAATCGAGATGTGTTAACTACACGAATTGCGATATCTAGCGCTCAGCAAAATATCGCACATACAAGCAACTGTGCAGCGTACGTTGTAGTTCCATCATAATTCTCTGTTGAAACGAATATATTCAGGATTTAATTATAAAATGCAAGTAAGCATCCTCAAACTATTGTGAAAATGTAGTTGCAAATAAGGTGCCGCCAAAAGTTCTGAAAGTTACAGAGAAGGACAAAGACCGATGTGGGACTGGTTAACTTCGGCTCTTACTACCAAGTGGTGAGGCAGTTATATCGTTATGACAAGAAATATTCATAGGACTCAAGAAAAGTGACGATAGCAAACGGATTTAAATGCGGTTGGCTAAAAAAGAATACCAAGCTTTCTTCACATTTACAGCAGCACCTGGTGTTAACTAAAGACAATGACATGGTCTGCGAGCACTAAAGACGGGGAGCAATCTGAATAACACAGAAAGAAATAAAAAACAATATACGAGTAAGCGCAATACAATTGATTAAAGATTTTATCAAAAGGAAGAAATGAAATAACAATGCCAACTAAACAAGGTTATGAAAGGAAAACGTCCCAGACAGACGCCGTAGACTATGCACTTTATCTAAGCCAAACAATTTGGATGAAGAAGGGTGGTCCGGTCCGGTCTAATAAAGCAACTGGATCTGGTGAGGTATTTAAGTGGAATCTCTGCAGTGATTGTCTAATCGTTAAGGCTAGAAAAAATCTACAATGCAGTCTCATAGAAGAATCTTTCAAAATACTGTTGAAAATTTTAGACTGATTTAAAGAATTACTCTGTTTTCGGAAACTCAGCAGTGACAGTGCATGACATTGACCATGGAGGTCAGTAATAACTTACGAAAGACTGTTGTTCCTAAAACAGGGGCTTCGTCAAAACGATGCAATATCAAGCTATTGTTTCTGTAGTTTCCTTGCAAGGATCTAGCAATAAATGTCATAGCCTTTCATAAACATGTTATTATATGTACATACATACATATGTATGTATAGCAGTCCAAAGGAAAGAGAAAAGTTGAACGAAAGGATACCCAGCTTGGTAGAACTCCACAACGACTTAATCTCTAGCTATTAGATATAACACTGACGAAGCAAGGACTAAACGATTGTAATTAGTAAGAGAACATTAAGTAGAATACCCGTCTTTCGAACCAATGAGAACAACACTGCTGCATTATGCTCACATGCTTGGGCAGGAACTTGATAAAACGTCTTCAGCGTCAGGCATGCAGATTGATCGGTGACCTTTCAATTTACGATCAAATCTCTTCGTTAAAGCATAGTCGGAATGTTGGATCCTTATCGGCCCAAGACCGATAGTTGATCGAATGAAATCCACAGTTCTGTCCCGCTTGTTTGTCAGTTTAATCATACTACTCGAGCGGCTCGAGTACTCGTAAGTAAATTAGGTATTTGTACCATCTACGGCTGATCTTGGCTTGCTTTACTTTATTGGCAACAGAGTCGTAGCGAACCCAGATCTATCTTTTCACAATCATTCATACCGTGCGTGTCATATTCTTCAGACGAATGGACAGAGCGCATAGTTATGATGCTTAGACGCTGGCAAGATGTGGGACCTCGAAAAATGCTTTTGGCGTTGTTTGAGAATCGAACCTGGAACTTCTGGCTTTGTAATCTAACGCACCAAGCAGGGCCGGACAAGTACTCACATTATGTCTACTAGGTTTGTTTAAAGCTCTTTAGAAACGTTTGTAGCTCTTCAATGCAAACATAAAAATAAAACTACGTAACGACTATGCGGCGTAGATTTGTTCCAGCGAAAAAAACCAAACACCTTTTATTTAGGATTCAGAAAAACAAAAAACAAACCCACTCACGTACACCAATTAACCACGTTCACACTAATAAAGTGCTCCGCAGCATCCGCCAAAATACCAACAAAACTCGGTTTCACCTATCCCTTTACCATCGAAATTCGCGCGCTGCTTTTGCAGATATCAACACTTTTGCATTGTTGTACTTGCTGTTGTTTTATTTTGTTTTTTTTTTTTTTTTAAATGTTATTTACGAATGTTTGTAGCATTTTTTTGTTGTGTTTTTTTATTGGAACTCAAAAATGTACCTAAACATGTCCTGGCCATACGTGTGTACCCTTATAACATCCCAAAGAGAGTACCACCAGGCTACGTTGGATAAATTTTGAGTGGAAATGTCTGCTGTTTTGCCGTCTGAATGGGACATCAGAACCCAAACATACATATGCAACGCGGTGATGCAGTCAAACATACCTACATACGTATGGATGTATGTATCTGCGTTGATGATAGGAAGGATGATGATGGTATTTTTATGTATTATGCATGAAAGCGAAAGGATACACCACGTCGCTCTCTCATGCTGTGTTTTGTTATAAAAAAAAAAACACCATCATTGCAAAACAGGTTATACACTGTTTTTTTTTTTATGCACTCCAAACCGCGTTTGTTTTTGTGTGCTTTTTGTTTTTTTTTTTTTTTGTGGGGTTGGGGAGAAGAAGGACGTGGGCCATTGACCATTTTTTAATTAAAATGGAAAATAATCAATTCGTCGGGGATGCTTGTCTGTTATTTTTCCAGAATTTGCTTTTTTGTTACGAATAAAAAGTGAAATACACAAAATGTGTATGAAAGTGAATTTATATTTTTTAGGCTTTGACTTTTCCTGTTTTTCTGTTTCTGTTTGGGTGACGACGTGACGCGGCAGTGGTGCTGAAGGCGGTCGGTGGTAGTAAACGTCATTTTGCGCCAAATGAAATGAAAATGATTTGTTGTCGAGAGTTTCTCTATAGTCGGTTCGGTACTATTCGTTTGTACAGAAGTTTTGATGATTTTGCGAAATTTCGCCTTTACGCTCAGAAGAATAAATATATTTTTCACTGTAAGCAACATTTCTTCAACAGTACATTAAACTTACAACCATCTGCAGTAACATAAAGTATCTTTGGTTGGTATTCGCACATTAAACCGACTTGCGAAGCACTATTCTTTCGTTTTTTGCTTTGTTCATAATTTCCTTGTGATAAATTTATGAACGAATTATATTGTACATAAATAAAATCGATATATTTAAAACAAGAAACAAAAAAAAAAAAAAAACAAGAAACTAATCTATTGTTGTTAAAAGGATCCAAAAGATTACGCTTTGTTGTTCACTGTCGTAAAAGTAAATGTGTTGTTTGTGTACGAGTGTGAGGAAAATATTTTGGGATTGGTGGCTGGGGGGATGGTTTCTGGGGGTAGATATTGGATGTTGTTGTTTATTGATTTTTAATAAATTTTCTTGCTCCATTTAGTTTTTGGCTTACACAAATATAGATTTAGAATAATGACGAAAAACAAGAAAAAAAAAATGAAACACCAACGGAAAATATGTTGAAAATTGGAATTTTCGGTCCGTTTGAACAGAAAATTCCTTTAGGGAAGGAAATTACTGAAATGTTTTTGTTTGCTTCGAGTGTCCTTATTTTTATTTTTATTTTCTTCTTTTGGGGTTTTTTTTTTTGTTTTGTTTTTTCTTTGTTTCGACATAATTTGCAAAATTAATGGCACCCTTTAGGGTATTGCTGTAGGGCGTGTATTTACTTACATAACTTGTACAACAAACAATTCGTTTCTGATATTGTTGGTGTTTTTTTTTTTTAATATTGATTTAGTAAACTCATGAGTCAAGGATGAACTAAGTAGAAAGTTTTAAGCAATTCCATAAAAACTACCAGATTTTGAATTATATTGGTGATATCTTGTGGAATACAGATATCACATTATTGGGAAATTAAAGGTATTCATTGCATTTTCACCTCTTCTTCTTCTTAGGTGGCGCTACAGTCCGGGGTGGACCTGGGCCTCAACCAACAAGCCTCTCCAGTTAGCGCGGTCTTTGGCTAACTGCCTCCAGTTACGCACTCCAAGTTGGTTGAGGTTCTCTTCCACTTGTGCACGCCACCTAAGGCGAGGTCTTCCTCTACTGCATTGTCCCTCCGGGATGGATTCGAAGACTCTTCGGGCCGGAGCGTTGATTTCCATCCGCTCTACATGTCCTAGCCATCTTAGACGGCTAATGCGTACTTTTCTGACTAGGTCGATGTCACTGTACAGCTCGTAGAGTTCGCTGTTAAATCTCCTTCTCTATAGCCCGTCAACGCAAACGGGACCGAATATCATCCGAAGGATTTTGCGTTCGAAACGACCAAGGATATCTTCATCCATCTTGGTTAACGTCCATGCTTCTGCGCCATAGAGCAGGACTGGGATGATGAGGGTCTTATAAAGAGTTTCCTTGGTGCTGCATTTTCACCTCAACACGGTCAAAAAAGTTATGCAAAAAAACAGATACATAGTTCTCTTTTCATTTACATAGAAAACTAAAACTAAATTTTAATGATATTTTATTGTTTCAAGGTTTTTTCTTAAAGAAAAAATTATAGAAATCTATTCTCTTCCAATGGCTTGTGAAACCGGTGAAGTTACAGTGCGACTAAGGCGGCTGGAATAGGTTTTGAAAGAGAATTAATTTGTATATTCATTCGAAAACACGCATGTAAAAGACCAAAAACCAAAACTGTCATTCAAGACTTTCAGATAAGGAATAACAACCCTAAGGCGAAATTTCAAAAACAGAAGTTTTGAGAAAAACCTTGGCATCATATCTGCAGGTTTCGTTGGACTTTAGTAGAAAAGGACCTTCTACTGTTCTTGTAAGGTGAGTAATGTATTGAAGATGACTTTGGCCGTTACGTGTGGTTTAGACGTAGGTACACACTCAGGCACAACTGAACTAGGCATTTGGAGTCATATAAATTCCACTGTAGGACTTAAACTCAACAATCTACAACGATGATGCTCAGCCTAACCACACAAGCCTATCAGCTCGAAAAGTTTACAACTTATTATACGATTGAAGCCAGGATAATCTGAGAAAATGTGTAGCCCACCATTATCACCCTCTTTTCACAGATGTTCTCGACACTAGCTCATGGAGATTGTTGGGAACGAAGCCCATTCATCAATAGAAACAGTTCTGAGTCAAATACGATTTGAAAGATCAGGTATTGGAACAAGACTCAACGAGTAATCTGGCGAACGAGTTCAGAAAGTTCTTGTATCTCTATACCATTTTGGAAATGAATTCTGTAGTAAGCGGTTTCAAGCCGAGCAATACTAACTCTCTTCACTACAAAGCAAGTAGGGTACACATTATCAGTTTTGTTAGACTGACGTGAAAAATGTTTAAATTGCAATGATGCCAAGCTTGCAGCTTGCTTTGTAGATGTCAGTTTCCCTTAAGCAGTGACAGTGGCAGACGGATAAGGTCCTTATTACTGCCAAGAAACCAAGTTCGAAATATGCAATATATAGTTAATAAAAGCCGTCGGATCTCCCATCTAAAATCGAAAAGACTGTCATTAGATTAAGTGGGTATTCATCAACTAGGTATCTAAGTGGAGTATTTATGACGGATGTATGCTGAAAGTACTAGTCACCCACAACTTCAACTGGATCGAATCGTTCTTTTTCTTATTTTTTAAGGATTAAAGACCACTGTGATAGACTAACGCATAACCCAAACGATATTTAGAAATAAGTAATTCAAAAATGCCTAATGGAATTCTTTTAAACACCATTTCAAACAGAGTAATTATTTTACATTTGCTACAATCTAATCGATTCCATAAACGCCTAAAAGCTATAAGAGCAGAAAATGTGCTAATTGCTAACATGGGAGATCGTACCTTCCGGCTCTTTAAATTTATGTATCTCACTTCACAATTGTACGTAAAAATACAAATTCCTCACTTCAGTACATTTCAGCCGGTGTTTAAGATTTAATAAGACAATTGAACACGTATTTGGAAATTGATACACCTAGGGCTGATGTATAAAGTATGTACTTACATACAACACTAAACTGAACATTTTAAGTAGTTATGTACATATGTATGTATCACAAAATATTTCATTTGTGGATTAAGAATCCAAAGCTAGGGGGCATTTAGACAGATAGATATTCACATGTGTGGACAATGAGATATAACCCTATTCTATCCATCACTTCAAAATCATGAATCACCTGTGCCTAGCAGTTGAAGATGAGGCTCCTTTTCACAAAATTTATTGCAGCTACTGACTGCAGCAAACAAGAAAGTTCAAAAGTGAATCTCTCCTAAGATATTCTTTCCTGGATGCAGTCAATATGAAAGGAAATATTTGGATAGCCATTTAGATCGCTATATGGCTGATACTGCTACAAAAACTATCTTGATTCTCGTTGTTCAACTCCTCCAAACAGAAGGACAGTTTACTTCTGGACACAGATTTAATTAGTCAAGGCGGATCAAAGCTCATTACCTTTCTAATGTTGACCGTATCTGTATTAATGATTTCCTTGTGGCTATAAGACTTGATTAAATGTTTGACTTCTCTAAGCGTTGCGACATTTTCCCATTGAGCTACAAGAAGTTAGTTCTAATTATTTATCAGCCTTGTGACAGCAGACTATATTACTTATGTCAAGATTCTGGTCGTTGTCTAGAATTCCCTGTTGACCTGGAACCCATCACCTGTATTCTTTTTGTAAAAAGTCTCAAGAACGGTTTAGGGAGTGCTAATCGAAAGTCCTTCTTGATTCCGACATTTTAACAAGTATACTAAAGCTTCCTGTTAGTGATGTGTTATTAGCATATCAAGGGCAATGTGCCTAGTCCAAATCTAAATACCTAGATTGCTCTTCGATGTCTAAGAATGAACCTTTAATCGGTGAACGATGTACTTAGTGACATTGACAGCCATGGTGTACCAAACAAACGTTCAAGCTCTATAGGGTTAGTTATGGTTAAACGAACGCAGATGGACAAGTAGTTAGCCAAAGCGATAAACTAAATTCGTACCCAAGCAGACATTCCAACATAAAGTCGGTCTCGGACGACTGGGCGGATTTAGCAACATTAAGTGTGTCTTGGCTTTTTCAGGGCAACCACTGCCACTAGTTAATTCTTAACGTTTGAACCGAATTCCTTATGTAGATTTGTACAGACTATAAGGTAGTCATATCAAACAGCTTTCTAAGCGATAACGTGTTATGTCTTCCGACTGTTTTTCACTTCAATACCGCTTTAGAGATACAACCACCACAATTCATTTTAATTTCCCATAACAATCTGCATAATACAATGAACTAGAAATTATTCAAACAGAACATAAGAACCAACATACTACCACATACGAAAGCACAACCAATAAAGGTAAATTGTAAGTCTTGCAACAATTTATCGGTACGCACTTCAATTTACATCGCATCATGCAATATACACACGTATAAGGTATACCCGACACATATGTATGTTTGTATCGAGCCTTAAAGACAAAGTAAAATGCAAAAAGAAAACAAAAAAAAAAAGTACATATACGTAAAACAGCAAAAGCAGGAACAAAAAAAAGTCTAAGAAGTCATTAACTCCTGTCCAATGGATAAACACGCTCTGACGCGCTATACCCGCACTCTGTGTACGTACGGATTCTAAAAATAAATCCAACAACAGGTGTGAGGAGTTGATTCATTCCCTCCCAGTTGTGTTGGGTGGACTAACATTTTTATAAAGCTGAGTTTTTATTTTATTTTATCTGATAAAATAAAGTTGATCACGAGAAGGCGGGATTAATTGCACGTAGATACAATTTAGCTTTAATTATCCACTTGGATGTGAGTCGAAGCAAAGTGTATAAATATACTTTGCAGGTGAAAAATATCTGCATCTTGAGAAATTGCTTTATGGGCTTGGTTACTTCGTTCTAATGGATTTGTGCTGAAAAAATAAAAATAACTTGTTTATGGCGCTGCACAACAGTGTGAGAAACTTATAGATACATATGGGTGGCTGGTGGGTGGATTTACATTTGTGAACAAAATTTTGTGAATTTGACAAAAGTCAAAGGCGTGATTCTTGGTTGGTAACATGATTAGATACAGTTTGAAAGAAAAACTGTCAACAGGCCTAGAACTGGGACGTTTTCCTAACTCCATGGTGGGGTTTCTATAGAGGCTCGTCTGACAGCACTCTTTTGAATAATGGAGAAGATTTACCCCATACAAGAGGGTGGTAATAATTTAGTTGTAATCCTTCTTTATAAAGACAGAAATTAAGGCTTCTGTGACAATGCATGTTTTTTCTTATAAAGTCTACATATAAGAATGCCCTTATATGTAGACTTATACTTAATAGTAAATACTAAACAAAGTGAATTGCACAAAAATGCCCCTTGAATGTTGGCCTCGCGATCGTTAACGTTAGCTTCCTAACGTTGCTTGTTAGCGTAGATGGACTTGATGTAGCCTTTGAGAAAATAATCGAGTAGTGTCAAGTCGCATGATCGGGACGGATAATAATTGATGAACGCTCGACGTGAGATGACTCAGTCGTCAATATTCTCCTTCATAACTTCGAGAGTTGCGTCGCTTGTATGGCAGGTAGCGCCGTCTTGTTGGAACCACAGCTCGAATATGTCAATTTTGTCGAGCTCTAGCCACAGGAAGTCGGTTAACATCGCTCTATACCTAAGACCATTGACGGTAACGGTGAATCCCTCCTCATTTCGAAAGACATAAGGACCGATGATGCCTCTATGCTATAAGCCGCACCAAACTGCCAATCTTTCTGGATGCATTGATGCTTGGTGGAACACTTCTTGGTTGTGTTCGCTGCAATAATGGTGATTCTGCTTCTTAATATAGCCGCTGAGCCAAAAATGCGACTCGTCCTAGAAGATGAATTATTGGTCAAAAACCGGATTTGCGTATTTACAACTGATCTGGAGTTTTGAAAATATTTTTAAATTATTTTCGCACGTTTGGCAAGTCTGAAACGATGTATGGCAAACCTTACTGAAAATTTTGACAGCTGGATGATAACTTTCACAGCTTCATTGCTATCTGGTCACCCTTTAACTTGACTACTTAGTGCTTTCAGGAACTCTCAAAATATGCCCAAATAGAACTTAATGACGATGGACTTAGATAAATAAGATGAACAGATCTACTTTGCTTGCTTAAACTTTAATGCCTGTCCTCATAGGAATCATGATTTTGAGATCATCTTCTCTTTTGATTGGAAATATCTGAATTATGTCAGTTTTGTAAAGTCTGAAAACTGTAAAGAACGTTTTCAAAAATGAGAAGTTTTAGTTTTTGAGAGAAAACACGGCTATTAGATGCCCCAGCAAGGAAAAATGTCTGGCAAATACTGTGACATGCCCCAATGAAACAAAAAAAAATATAGTTTGGGGGGGACAGGTCTGTGGGACCCAGGGCCTAACTTGTCACAAACATTCCTATAGTGTGTGTTATATTCTTTACACGAATGGAAGGGGTCTACTGTTCTGTACTGTGTAAATTCTACTGGATTTTTGTTGGACGTTCGCGAGAGATGGAACCGTCAAAATACTTTTTTTATGTGCTTTGGCTAGAATTTGAGCCTCGAATCTTTTGCTACGTATCCATGTTGGTATTGAATCAGTCTTCAGTAAAATCCAACATTCGCAGTCACCTAGATGCCACGACTACGGTAAGCTGCACTGATCGCAAGGTCTCTAAATCTTGTTAAGGGAGTTCAAGAAACAAGTAATAAGGAAGACTTTTGGCAGAAACTTTGTCAAAGAGCTGAGAGACTTGTTCTTAAAACGTTTGCAAATGGGCTGATAGTTCACTTTATTTCATCTGTGAATACAACTTCTTTTCAGGTTACAAATCGGAACTCATCGCAATATAGTACATTCTTCAGATCCTTGAAAGAGTCTCTACAGTAATATGACAATTTTGTGCCACTGGTCCTTGCCTTAACACCTCTTGGGTGTAATTTACATAGTTTGTTTTTTTTTTTCTCTCTAATCCCTATCATTTGTTCATTTTCGCAGGAGTTTTCCTGGGGATTCCAATTCAAAACAAATTTCTTTCTAAAATCCTTCGCACCTAGTACCTATAGCCGTGGCAAGAAAAAAAAAAAAAAACCTTTTAACACCCGGCATCACGCTCGCGTCTCTAAGCAAGTTTGTAGATGCAAATCTAATCAAAATTTCAATTTTCAGGCTTTGAAATGAAAATCTCATTTTCCATGTAAATTATGCGCAACGAAGGCATATCGGGCCACGAGCAGGAGTAGGAGGAGACTCATCTCGACACAAGCGCTGGTGCTGGCAGCCATTTTACTCTCTTCCTCGTTGATAAGCATCGTAATTTCGTTACAAGATTCTTTTTGCATTAATATTTCAGTATTTATTTCGTTTAAATTCATTAAAGTCGAGCGAAGAATAAGTTCATTTTGTTGTGTGCGTTTTTTTTCTTGTAAATTACTTGATTATCCCTTTCATCGTTTTTCCTCTTCAATTAAGGATCTCCAATGACGCATGTTTTGTGCAATATACTTTTTCTCATTGGTATCTCTCCCTCTTCTATTTAGTATTATTCTTGTTGTTTTTTTTTTTTTTTTTAAGCTGAAAAAGAAGATGCATCTGAGTAACAACAACGAGAATACCATGGTCAATCTGATTTATTGTTTGCAAGCGTTCAACGTAAAAGGGTCATGGTCATTTAAAATTACTTGGAGTCTACAACACGACCAGCGAGAGCGACCGAGCCACGAAGAAGATGGAGAATATCAGTTCAAAAAGATATAAATACATTTTTTGTGTTGCCCTTCTTTGGTTTTGCCTTTTTTCAGTTGAAAGATTCTTGTTTTGCGAATCTGATAACAAAAAGAAGAAAGAGGCTATATTGTACGAGTATACGGGGATCAACCCTTTGGTCGGAGGTGGTTTCGTTTTTTATTGGACTTTAAAGGCAATATACTCCCCAGTAGCATACAGATTGCGGGCAATAAATTAATTAATCGCTGAGGTATTTTTGGTGTAATCGCAAACTCTTTCGATGTTACAATGTTTCTAGATGGATGGGCAAATGGAATGGAGTTGCATGAGATGAAAAGTTTTGACTAAGATGTTGCGTTCATAGGAGTAATTAAGATTTAGAGGCCAATAAAAGCTCAGTTAATCCGTGCAGCAGTTGCAAGAGAGAGTTATCCCATTTAATGAGAACAGCAAAACCGGCAAAGTAGTTAAAAAACGATTTTTTTGTTTTTTAATTTAGTTTTAATTGCGAAATAGTTTACAGCAGTTTGACAGGTAATGCGAGGGAGAAATACGACGATGTAAGTTTTACTAAGAAATCGGAAAAGTTATGCGATTTTATGGACTTTAAAATCCTGTTAGAGTTTCGCTAATTACTAAATGTTTTCAGATTGAGTCATAGAATGTTGAAATGAAGTGCTATTAGGATAAGATGAAATTGTGCTAATTTTTTTAAAAACTGTAACTGTAACTGTAACATATTAGCTAAAAAGATTTAAGAGGAATATAAAAATTCAATGATTTCGACACAGAATCAACAAATGTGGTTCTATAGTTCTTCTTATTTAAATTTGCTATGAAACCTTAAAACAAAAGGGACTGCACTATGGAGTAGATTGAAAAAGTCTATTAATTTAGAAAAAATACCAGAAAAAGCTAAACGATTCAAGTGGTTGCAGGTTATAATCAAGACTCCACCTCTCGCGAGCATCTGACAAACATCCGAGAGTATGACTATCATGAAAAAACTTCTAAGATATGAAATGAGGAGGCTGATGAGCTGACAAAAAAGTATTCCAATTTTATTGATATTGGTTCCTTGCTTGCATTCTATCAATGACGGTTTGTAAACAGGAGCGACAAAAACATGACTTAAGACGTTTACTGCGGCAAGGGGAGCGCTATAAACACTTCTACGTTCAGTGTAGAATAGAGCGCTGAAACACTATCAAAATAGAAGAAGAGTTCTCCTGAAGGAGTGAATGGTGGACATTTCTGGAAGACGTTTCTAATGCAGGTAAATTCTGTAAAACAAATTGGTGTGTAAGCATGGGGATTTCAAAAAGAGTCTTGAGATGTACGTACTCATAGTAGATCCTTGAATGTGCCCTGCAACATTCTACTGCAGTGGGCCAAATAATTTAACCAGAAGTATTATTGGGGATCTTAATGAACCTCCATACATATAGTTTCAGGTTCATGATATCTGGGCTTCAGAGAAAGAGAACATTTTTAACTTCACTATTTTGCATGAGAGCGAACAATTCTCTTCAATGCGTAAATACTATATATGTATGTATATCAATTTTAGCTACGTCCACTTTTTGGGGGCGTATTCATAAGAAAAACGAGTTTGAGGAATATATTGCAAAAAAACAAAAAAAAACATACGTTTTTATCGTTGTAAACCGTGCCGCCACGCCCACTTCATAAGGAAGGATAGGGTATCCCCTTCCGTTGCAAACGGATTGTAGTTTTCTACATGGTTTTTATCTAGATGGTATTTAAGAAGACTAGTAATATGTTGGGATTAAAAAACTTTGCTTGTTGTAGGCCCTAGATGTTGACCTAGAACGTATCTAAAGATCTTCCATTTTGTTCTTTGGAGTGATATCCGAAAAAAGAAGTTACCGGTTCTTCTCGTCAGGCAGTCAGCAGTTACATTCGAAGCCATAATTCCAAGACTGAAAGGCCAAAGGCGCTTAAAATGTGAGCCCCGCTCTTAGTTCGAAAAGGTGAACTTCTGCTTGGCCATAAACTAGATCACCGTACTGCCATCTATTAAGTGTTTTTTTTTTCATTTCCGCATGACTGATGCATCACATATGTAATACCATCGTGAATCGTCTGGAATCTTGGGAATTGATAACAGTGTAATGCGTTGATGGTCTCAAAAGTTATCGGCTTAGATTTCCAGTATTTGAGGCTATCTGAGCGTACTCAACTTACACTAGTGCTGATACTAAGAAAGAAGAAAATCCCCCGGAGTTAGACGAGTCAGCCAAGTCAGTACAATACTCCAGCTTATATTATACTGTGATCTTTGGATCTACTGGTAGTCTGTAACCGGGATCAGCCTATTAACATATGTAGGCAAAGTCAACGTACTTTATCTTTTTGTCAAGTATCACACAAAAGGCTCATCAGTTGGAAAAAGCTTACCATCAATGCAACGTAAAAATAGAATGTAGATGTGCTCCAAGACTGGGTAACATAAATAAGAAAGGCTTTTTCAGAAAGAGTAGTTGTCATATTCTTATTCCTCAAATGATACCCTTACAACTCTTAAACAACTCCGGGAATAATGACACTTTAAAGATACATATTACCCATCTTAAAAGTGATTGTACTATTATATCCTCATCGCTGTATACTTCATGGCTTGCTTTGGCTATTTAAAGTAGCCGTCCACATTTTGGGCTTGACTGCACGTTTCATTTTGTACATGTCTATTGAATCAGTCATTAGGCAGGTAGGTCTAAAGTTTCTTGTCTTAGCTAAGGTGTTAGCTTGTACTACTTGTACATATGTACATACTTCCTGTTGTGCACTGGTCTCCACTGAATCGATCCTAGCAATCTTTTTAAATCGATCAAATTGCGAATTTCATTCTAAGTTCCTCGGTGACGGTACATGAGCCGAAATATGTTATGTCATTAATTTTAAGGTTTAATGCGTGTCAAATCGTAATGGAGTGTCAAATCGTGAATGTAGTTGCGTGGTTGACGAAGGATAATGCCAGTCGTGTTGGGTAAACATACACAAGAAGTACGATGACAGCTATCGAGGTGAATAATGAAAAGTTCGAGCGTTGAATGATTGAACAAGTATTCTAAAAAATCAAGGTTCAAACAGTATTACACCAAATCGAATGCCCAAAGAAAATAATGTCCATACTTGACTGAAAATATGACTTTAAGGAATTTCCTAGACGCATAGACTAAACCAAAATATTTTATTTTATAATGCATCCTTAAAATCCCTTCAAATCATTTCTTGCTGGGTTATAGAACACCAACCAGATTGCAAATTATAGCTGGCTAATTATTACCCCCAAGAACTCTGAAAACTCCCTTTTCTAACCGAGAACCGAGAACGACCGCATAGTCGACGATGCAATGGTTCAAAAGGAATCAAAATAACGAGAAGGGAATGTAATTATTTTTAATTAGCGTCTAGATGCAGATGCATAGCGTGGCGCTGCTCCAATGCTCCCTCTGCGTTCTCTGACTGTTCGGCGTGCCACTTTCACCCCATTGAGTACACACATATGTTTTCGTTTGGCAAGAAGACTGATTAAAATTGAAAATGCAGTTCTTGTAATTACATTTTTGATATAAAGAAATTTGCCATTAAAAATTCGCTAAAAATAACAACAAAAAAATAAATAACATCAACTTTTCACATGAAGAAGGAAACTCTTTGATTTATCGAAACATATTCTCCTCGGTGTGGTGCACAACAATGGGCACTATATTCGTTAATGGTTCGATTTAACGTCTCTTATTGGATTTTTTTTTGTTTTGTTTATTGTTTTAATTTTCTTTTCATTATTTTATGTTGCATTTGGATTGTTTTTTGTTGACTACCGCCCTCCCGTCCTCCCAAAAGTCCAACTCCAACTCCAACTCCCTCTATGACCCTTTGTCTGTGTGTTATTATTCTGATTTTGTTTTTGGTTTATTTAATATCCAGTTCTCTGTCTGTCTGTATTATGGTATTTTCTTTCTTTGTTTTGTTGTTGTAGGTTGGCTTTTTCTCGGTTTTTTTTTTTTTTTTTTTGGTTTCCATCGTACGTTGTTGTTGTTGTTTTTAATTCAATTTCAGTCTCGGGAATATAATTTCGAAAATGCAACGAGCGCACTCACGAATAAGGGCGGATACCAAACCCATAAATAACAACGAAAATGATAAATTGCAAACTGTTCATAATTATGCAATTAAAGTTCGACTCGTTTCAGTGGTAAATATAACGCTTGCGATGGTATGAAAGCATTATTTATGGATATGCACACATGCACTGAGTTTGGCTGTGTTTGTGTGTTATATCTGCAAGACACTAAAGAGTTTTATCCATGTCGGTTGGGCTTATTTTTATTTTTTTTTTTGTTTTTATAGTTTATAATGGCGAATGAACTGAAGTATGTATATTCAATAATAAAGTGCTGTAATGTTGGCTATAGAAGGATTTAATTTTTTTGGTATAGTTGGACATACACACATAGGTATTCGTTCTGCGGGATCGGATCTACTTAAAGTATTGAGGATTGAATTATGGCCGTAGAGATTGGTCATATTGGTTTTTACTTAACTCATTCACTTACTCCTGTCTATTAGTAAATCAACCAGGCTTGTGCACTAAAAGGTATTTCAAAAGAAATTGGAAAATATTAAAATATTCTCAAAACAGAAAGTTATTTTAAAATGCATACATACATATGTATGTATGTACGCGTGTTTGTGAATATTGAATAACTTTAAAAAAACGACCAATTTCCATATATGAGGTACGTTCATTTACTTTGGTCCTTTACAAATTATTTGGACCAGTTTTTGAGTACAACATCGATCGAGTGGTCAGCTCTATTGACCAAAGCGAAATGTGCCCTTTTTAGCTGCGCTTTCCATCACTTATCCGAGCATCTTAGACGGTATAGCTATGAACGTTTTCCTCGTCAATTGTGTTGCTGAGAGATGCTGACGAACACTTAAATTTTCAAAAAGAAGCCCGAAAGAGTCAAATCTGGAAATATGGGTGGCCACAATAAGTTCAACGATATGCACGTTAATTTAACACAAATCAACGACCATTTTTAATGTACAGCTCGTTGTTTCGATTTGAATTGACGTTTCAAAAACATGTCTACTCAAGTAAATCGGTTGATAAATGTCAAAGTCATTCAATGTTTACATACCGACATAAAAAATGGCGCACCTTGTATATGCAAATAAAATGACAAGCCCCGTGGACTATAAAATGGCTCACATTACAAAGGCTTACTATCTATATAATTCAACAAGATTTTAGGTGGCGCTACAGTATGGGGTAAACCTGGGCCAACAAGATTTAATATTCAAAAAAATATAGAAAAGCTACAATCCGTCTGCATCGGTTCGTATGATACCCTATTCTCCTTTTTATATAACTTTACAAAGTGGGTGTGGATAGACTTAATTTTTTTGTTAAATTACAACAATATCGTCGAATGTTTTTGGATGTAACACAACAATAGTTTTTTGAAGAAAACATCTCCAAAAAGTTGGAGTGGGCACAAGTGATGTATGGATGCATTGCAGATAATTCGAATATATAAAGCTTTTGTCATTTTCTTTTGATTATATACAAAAAAGTGGAATGGGCTGCTTCAGTGATACTACTTCTCTTTTTGTAAAACCCAGATATTTCATCTTTCTAGTTCAAAATTTAAGTTAGAAGTGAAACTTCTTAGGTTATAAAAATAATTAATAGAGTAATGCAAGACTGAAATAAACGTTGAAGGCAGTACTCGTATATGTATTAAATCCGTTACCATATTTTGCGACAAAAGCATTCAAAGCTAGTTGCTTATACATACGAAAGCTGCCACGATAATGTTACGACAGTTTTAAAATTTTGTACATCTAGGTACACTCATATTCATCTGCACCTTTCAGAGAAAAGTGTTCGGGTAAAACCTCTTACATATGTATGCCTGTTCTGATGACCAATCTGTTTTTAAAGCCTGCTTTCCAATTCTACATTTGTGTCTGTGGCAATCCTGCAAAGTAATTTTGTTAAGTAAATGAAGACACGATAACATAGATCTGAGGTACATTAGTTATATTAGAGTTACATTAGACTGCTGACCCGAAAGGCCCAAGCGCAAGAGTGCAGAGTCCCGGAATACAAAGATTTCTAAATTATGATGCCTTCAAGTATGGTTTAAATAGTGACACATTTCTATTCAATTATGGAAAGTCATCTGGCGACTTCAGAAACAACCCCAAGATCAGCAAACTAAATAAGTTAAAAATCTCTTTATAAACAAAACATAGCAGCATGTAAATGAAGCCAATATTATGCTTTAAACACACCTTGGACTAATCAATCAAAAAAAAAAAAAAAAGACGAAGCGCTACAACCTGTAAATAAAAACCAAAGTCCACACTCGGCGATCACTCAACATTGTAGATCTTTCTCTTGATCGTGAGAAATAGCCGAGAAGATACATACATACAGTACATAAGACCTTGAGAAAAAATTAGAAATTTTTACGAAACAAGAAGTTTCCAGAAGGCGGAAAAACAATTTTTATACATGACGGCGTACTGTGTCATAAAGCCAAAAGTATAACAACATTTTGGGAGGAAAACTCGAGGTTTTGGATTGATCAGGGGATTCTCCCGACATGAATCCTATAAAGGACGTTTGGGAGCTCCTAAAGTAGAACGTAGCCAAAAGTGCTATTACCACTAAGGAGGACTTAATATAAAAGATCATGTCTGAGTGGAATCATAATACGCACATCCAGGACACCATTCAATCATGTGGGAGCATGTGTCAAAGTGTTTTTCATGTAAACTTACGACAGGGGCTCACAATGGGACTCATTCTCTGTTCTATTTATGTGTCGAAGTGTGAGGGCATTTATCGCCGCTAAAGGTGCACATACAAAATACTGAGAAAATCGTATTCAAAAGTCGTAGTAAAAATTATATAGAATTGCAATTTTTTTACTATACCATTAGTTTTGGTCGAAATGATGTCGATCTTTATCCAATTGCAGTAAAGTTCCCTGACACTATTCCTGTTGACCTTGTAGATCCTGTATGCTATCATAAAGAAAGCGTAGGTATCTGAGGATTTTATTGAAATTTTGAGGTTTGGGAATATTTGGCAGGTTTCCTAAGAAAGGAAACTGGATACAAAAGAGTGCAAAGGTAAACGCAGACATACGTATGGTACCAAACTCGCGCCGATATAGAGGACACAGCTTTGAGTGATCCTGGGTCGAGGATTCAAAATTGACTCTAACTTAAATCAGTGTAAACAGATATATTTAACTTAAGAGATACTTATAATTAAGGCAACTTTTGATAGGTAAAAATGACCTGTAGGGGACAGTTACTCTGCGGTACCTACTTCAAGGACTAATACTTGATAGGTACTGGCTACAGTACTTCAGTACCTTAGAAAGTGAGAATGTTTCCATTGACATTTAAACGATAACGATAAAGGCACCCGGGTTAGTTACCAAAGAAATAAATTAGCAAAGCTACATACATATGTACATATTTCAAAAGTATGTAACAAAATATACAACAGCGTACAGATATCTGATTTCAAACATAAAGGCATTTTCTTGTTTTTCCTTGAAAACATAAAAACAAAAACATCCTGTACACCAGAAGATGAGTGTTATTGGTGCAGCACACAATATGAAGAATGTCTGTTTTTAATTAAAAACCAGAAAAATGTGCAAAATATTAAACCGACAAGATAAAATAAAAAAAAAAAAAAACACCCTGCTCGCTCAGTCACTCACAATTTTAAACTTTTATGTCTTTCTCGGTTCTTTTACGATTATTTTTGTTTTATGTGTTTTAAGGAGCGAAAATATTGAAAACCATAAACTAAAAAAAAAAATAACAACAAAAGAAACGCAATTTCGTTTTGGACGAATATGCTATTATCTTCCTTTTTTGTTCTGCCTACTTTCTTTCTCTTGTACAGTCCAGAGATTTAAACTTTTTAAATTAAAAAAAAAAAACAAAAAAACAAAAAAACGAAAAAACAATAACCTCTGCAATATATGAGAATATTTTTTTTTTTGGTTTTGGTACACCTCTGATATGAAAAGAACAAAAAGGAACTTTTCTGTTAATCACAAAAACCACCAAACTTATTTCCACTTTCTGCCTCTGCATCTTGAAGGATAAAGAATTTTGCTTATTTCGAAAGTTCTTTCTCTGTGTATGGGTATATGTGTGTGTGTAGTGAGTGTGAAATGCAAATAACAACAAAATACAAAACCCCCTTCATCATTTAGATAAATAACAAGAAAATATTGATTTTCTGTCGCAACAAAGAGAAGCTAAATTAGAAATTTAATGGAAATTTTTTTGCTCCATACCCCCATCCACGACGTGTAACTTCTTCTTCTACTAAACCCCCATTTCATGTGCTCCTATTGCCTCTCCCCACCCTCCCCCCTCAAACAGAACCACTACCAGCAACCATTACCATCATTTTAACGGCCCTGCAGGGTAGGGGGTTTGTAGGGTTGCATTGTATTCCCTTCCATCCATATCTCTGTGTGCCCCCATCCCTATACCCCTTATTAATATTATGAGAGAACGGGGGACTGGCGGCACTGCTTGGGGGGTGGTGGTGGTGGTTGCAGGTACAACTTTATTATTTTCCCTCGTATAGAATTTATTATTTTCACTATAGAATTTGTCGTTTTTACTTTTTTCTGTTCCTCTATTTTAGTAGGTATACTATCGTCCTTCGTCGATGATAATAATGGCAGGCTAAAGTAGACTAGTATACACAGTCCACAGCTGATGGAGCAAAATAAACACAAAAATCCGAGAAAAATATATAAACCGCAAATTTGAATCTTTAGTGGATTTATTATTGATTTTGTTTTCAATGTAAATTTGTAGAAAAAAAAAAGAAAGAAGAAAAATTAATACAATCAAAAAATAAAGAAGGACGACGCCAAGAAAGAATAGATAATGTAAACGAAACAGGAAAGAAAAGATGCCATTATACATCATCATATATACATATGTACATGTCTATAAACCAGAATGTAAACTATGCAAAAAAAAAAGATAAATTTTTCCAGAAAAATAGCTACAAAGATATAAAACGAAATTGGAAAAGCGAAAAATAAAAAAAAAAAACTCCGATGAAAGACGAAGCACGCAAAAAAGAATGCCATCAGTTAAATTAGAATTTTATGCAAATTTTGAAACTTCATTGTGTGCCACATATAAGACTAATGTACATATGTATTGCTTTAAATATAAATATAGACATTTACTTGTATACACATTGAAGGGAGTCATTTAAAAATAAATTGTTTAAAATATGGAGAACGTAGAGTATACTGGCGGAGTTTAAAAATACTTGAGTATCGGCATATTCAAGGAAGACCTTGATTTTTGAAGTAAGTAATAATATATTCAACACGATGCCATTTACAGATGGAAACAGGAATGTATTTACATCGAACGTAAAGTAGGACATGGTATTGATTCATTCACTTCGATTTACGGGTCAGAAGGCTACTGATCTATCTCATGTGCCTTGATTGATACTGGTCAGTTCTTCAGAAACAGTCCAGAATTTTCTCCGGTTTGAAAGATTCTTGGACACATCTGCCGATATAGAGGTAAACTCAGATCAGAAACTCATAACTTTGTTTAAGTTGTTTTTGTTTTTATGTTTGCCAACCCGATATAAACTTTTGTTGGACTACGGAGCAAAGGGTTCCAGGTTCAATCCCTAGACAACACCTAAAATTTCTTTCACGGCCCCTCCTCTCACGAGCGGCTGACAAACATTCGAGAATACTACCGTCGTGAGGAAGCTTTTTATACGACACTGAACAGTAGGCCTCTTCCATTCTGTGTAAAGAATGGAACAGGTACAACACGAAGCAGGTTTTGAGAAGCTAGGCCCTGGGTCTCGGTCGTTAGACTTACCATAAACTTTCCAAAGGTTGTCCCAAATTAAACGCTCGATTGAAATATCTCGACGTTTCTTAGTTTTACGGTTGGCATTTCTTCAACAAATTGCAACAAATGAGTGTACGAGTACTCTTCGTGACAAATTTTACAAGTTTTGGGAAATAGGGTTCAGTGTTGGATGAGTATCTTACGAACGTAGAGTTAGATCAGCTGACAGCATCACTAGGGTGGAGGGCGTTGCTGAAAAGCGAACAACGTCAATCCGACATCGTTCACTGTAATCGTATATGGACAAGGAATGATGGCCAAGGATTTGGGAATCATTTCCACCATCGATAGTTCGTGACTTGCTTTTTAGACCAGGACAAATAAAAACATTATTAGATAGATTCATAAATGAACTAAACTAACGTACATAAATAAAAACATACATATGTTATTAAAAATGTTGGACAGTTTAGTTGAAGGCCCATCGTTTTTAACTCTGTAATTCTGGCACTGAATTTCGACAGATATTTATTGGGCAACGATACTCACTATACTCGTTAACATCAAGGAGACATCGTTAGATAGAGATCGCATCTAGGTAGAAATCGCATAATATAAAACAGGCTACTTTCAAGTTTTACATGAACAACCACCCCTATACCAAAATGAAGTGCACGACTGGGTCGTACGTACTTGCACCGTAATGCTATAAGTGTATAATTTTATCAGGATTAAAGTCCAAGTCTTGCTCTTCCCAGTAAAGTAGGCGTGGCATTCCGCGATTCGATGGAAAAATAGTCATAACATTGTAGGAGTTTACTCATGGTATGCCATTATTTTGCACTTGTCTTATAACCTACAAATAATAATTTTTAGCCCAATCGCCGAACAAATACCTGAGAAACAGCTGATTTTCGATATTACCGTTATTTTTCGTGGAAAACGTGGTACGCCACCTCATAGCATATGCCCAAACTAACCCACACATCAAATTTTATCGAAATCGTTAGAGCCGTTTTCGAGAAAATCCATCTTAACTGAAATCGGCCTTAAGTAAACTACCCTTAAGTTTGAGGTTAGAACGAAAATTCAAATTTCGCCTCTAGGGAATATCCCACAGACCCTATATATGAAGTTTGAAGCAAATCCGTGCAGCCGTTTAGGCTGCAATCGAATATACAGACAGACAGACAGACTGACAGACAGACAGAGGGAATTGCCGGACATACTTTTTTGGACTTCTCCATCATAGTAATGTCAGGTTTGATTAAAATCTCGAGTTCGATTTTTTCACGAAAGCAATACTTGCCCTATAGATATGGGTGCAAGTAAAAACAGCCTTAATCCAGATCGGTTGTTGATTCAAGACTGTATCCGTAAGATGGTGACATACATTTTCTGAGATGTTGAAATGATATTTATGTGCTCTTACACAATCTAAGACTGTGGTTGTTTCAAAATTTAGTAAAGAGTCCATGAGATGGTTTTGAAAATGTTAACTGAATTGTCCAAGTGGTCGAAGCATTGAACGTTTATAATATGTATATCAATAAGACCATGCATCCCCTGTTAAGGGAAATGATTTCGTAACATACTTAAAAATAATTTTTAAAAACCGTGATTTAGAATTCTAAATGTTTAGTCACTTCATGCAATGTGCATTAGTCGTGGGTTTTAATTGGGTTTTATAGTCAAATTGAGGTTTCAGCAAAATGCTTCGTATTAGTCGGGTCAGTTTACTAATGATTTTTTAATCGAGATGGTTGACGTTACCTGAACCGCAAATGAACCGAAACATGATTCATCATGATGGTTTTTTGGTCTTGGGAATGTCAATGATGGAAACTAAGCATTTGTCCGATTCATTTGAAGCCAGTATAAGTGAAAGACCTGAATTCGGGGATCTTAGCCTCTAAGAGGGGCCTAAGTTGCACACAAAATCCCTCAAGGTGTGAGCAACTACACAGTTTGTGTTCAGTGCTTTGTGGTGTATTCGGTGTATTTGGTGTACCAGTGTGGTTATTCTGATCGTCTGGTGTACTAAAAGATTAGGTACTCAACCAAATAGTGCTGATTCTCGACACATACCAGCAGTAAAGATTTTTTTTTGAAACGACAATACGGACATCTATATTGCGATTCTGTCGAATAACTAGACAAATTTTTTGACGTCTGCCCTACACCGTAGTATTATCCAGATTCTTTGTCGTCACAAACTTTGCAAGGCACTTTACTTCCACTTGTACCCTATGTGTATAGGTCAAGTACTGGTATCTCCTGACTCGAGATTTTAATCAAACTTGAAATTACTATCATAGAGGTCCTCCAATTGTGTCTGTGACTAAGATTGCAGCCTAAACGGGAGGACGGATTTGTTTCAAACTTCATATCATAGAATTTTCATTCTAACCTCAAAATTAAGGACAGTTTATAGCACCATACGTTTCAATAAAAATGGATTTTTTGAAAAAGGTAAAGGTGTAGGGTAGGAGTAAAGGTGTGAAGTTTCCCAGATAGCCTCAGTCCATTGTTAGAATAACACGCGTACTTTATTAGAACAAGACTTGTATTTCAACGCTCTTATGCCATTAAGCAAGTTCAAGTTCGTATGAGCTAGTCGTTAACCTCGGGTGTTGACTCCTAGGTTTAGGTACTTTGGGTATATCTTGGTAGTTAGTGAAGTTGGTATTTGGAAACATGGGGAATAGAAAGCAAAAAACCAAAGATATTAATAGTGTTTTGTATTCCGAGTATAAGTACGCATCTTATCGAATCAGTAGTGGAATATTTTGATATTGAGACTGGCTTCTTAGCTTCTTTTTCTGGTGTAGCAAAGCTTATAAAATGAGGTAATCAAATAGACTCACATATGATGATACGTATGTTGTACCTATCCCTTGCAGGTGGATGGAAGTCAATTCTTTTTTTTTCATATTCGGTAGAAGAACACTCCTTTGTTTGCATTAGACCAATAATGGCTGAATGGAGGTAAGCCCTTTTCATAGAAATGCATAATTCAAAGTACAACACTCTTCTGCAACCCTTTTGCCTTACGTGAAATAATTACTTTTTGTTTATTCATTATAATACCCCCCCACTTCGTATAGCACATTTGCAACTAATTTAGATTGCAATTTACCTGCAGTTAATAGAGTTACGCCCACTCTCTCTCTCTTGCCTAACATTTAGATCTTGTGATATGCGAAATTATAAAATTAAAAAAAAAAAAAAAACTACATAATGGGAAATTTTTGTTACAACATTCCTCCTCTCGCTCTTTCACTCGATATCAATTAATTGATATAATATGCTTTATAATGAAATACAATGCACTCACCCTCAACCGCTGCGCCGCGCCGCGCCGACATCCTTGCAATGTGTAATTTACTCAAGCGTTATTTCTGCACATGTATCGATTTCATATCATAACACGAACCGTATCGTCGTTATAACTCTCCTAAGTAAACGAACTCGTGGTTTTATTTATTCCATGGTAGGAGCTGCTCTCTCTCTTGTCATGTGCATGGGTGTATATCACGTTTAAGATTGCATGTAATTTAACATTTAATAAATATTTTAGAGCGCTCTCCGCTGTGATATGCCTTTACAATGTATTACATACGGGTATGTGTGTGTGTTTTAAGCCACATCATAATGACTACGGAATAGCAAAACATCGGAACGACTTATGACTTTTATGAAATTGTTAAGTGAATCGATATGTTGTACAAACACTTGGTAAATGCCAGCGACGGCAGGGGTGGGATTTAAGTCCATGGATCTATGCTAAAATACACTCGTATTCGGTGGAAGGAAATGATCAAAGCAAATCATTACACAGAGCAAAATTGACTAATAATGACATTCGGTGCTTTGAAGTTCCAGCTGTTAATTGATAATTTGCATCGACCAGGAAGTCATTGGCAGGCAGGCTACAATACGAGTAGTAACAAGGACCGAATCCTGATGACATTCACTGGCAATTATTTATACAGTTCACAGGAAACACTAATGAGACCAAATCGACATACACTATGTACACAATAATATGTTCTGTGTAATGGGAGACGTTTAAGTTTTTGCTTACGTGGTCGAACTATCGTTCATATGTAATACTTCTGTAAGTACATTTCTAGGAAATGCAATGCAGCCATTGGAACTATTTATGGATCAATTCTGCCCAACAACATGACAGCAAAAGTTATCACATTGGAAACGAAATCACCTTTTTAACTAAAAATGTCGGAAAGAACATTTGGCAATTCACGAAGTTAACAAAGTGATTTTTAGCAGAAGAATTAGATGTGTTTTAGAGGATTGACTTCTAAAAAGGTGTAGGATCATCCAACAAGAGGCGTCACATTAAATTTCCACCTCGCAATCAGCGAATGTACGACTGGTATAAGTCAAGATCTTAATGGTAAATGCGGTGCAAACTGGCTACTAGGCCGAATTCCTGGGTATACCTGACCAGTCTTTCTTTTTACTGAACCGAAAAAACCAAAAAATAGTTCAGAAAAATTATCAAGTCTTGTGTAAATTACAAAAAACTGAGGTAACGTAGCCGGAAACAGAAAAAAAAGGACGTAAAGGAGCAGAATCATAATTTCCCACTTAGGTTGTTCATTAGTTCAAAATTTAGAGCGCCAACCATTTGTAGAAGAAAGTGAGTCAATGGGTTGGAAATTAAATCTTCCATATCAGCGTCGATATAACTGGGCAGAGTTTTTACTAAGTTTGGGAGCTTTACAAGCTTGTTCCCTCGCCCAAGAAGAATGGAAAAGCGGTCGGCCTACCAGTACACGTACCATTTCTGTCTTCACAGATGGATCAAAGATGGATGTGGACATAGGCTCAGGCATATTTTCTAAACCGCTTGGTGTATCAGATCAGTCCACCTTTGTAGGAGGTCGGGGAATAGCGGATGAAAATAAAACGATGCTGTCCGTTCAACAGTCGGCTTCGAACTGAACTTTATTTTAAACTTTCGACTACAATTCGGCCATTCCTGACTTTAAATCGACTCGATTTACACGGATATCTGTTATTTGATATTTTCAACACAAAATGACTTTCAACTAAAATATAATAATCGAATGAGACTTATAAAAGCGATGGCTTTCGAATAACGTATTTATCTGATCGACAATGAAACACAACCAATTTCATAATATGATTTTCTAAAATTTTTCTGTTTGTGTGACATACATTTTGGTGTTAATTGTTTACCACGTACGGCTTCATATTTTCGGGACTTGAAATCCCATCGTATCGGTTTCGAGAAACTTGCAAGTTTTCTAAATCTTTTATGCGATACCTATCGTTAGGCAATACTTCGTATACTTCGTATGGACCCTTGTATTTAGGCAATAGTTTTTTGTTAACACCTGCAGTAGTGACAACATTTTTAACTACCACATAATCACCTACTTTATAGCGATGAGGTTTTTTGTGGTTTTTATCATACTGAATTTTATTTTTTTCTTGATTATGCATAATTCAAAAATTTGCCTTTTCCCTTTCCTTAACTATGTCTACTGGATCTTTTTGAATGGTTTCGTATTCTAAATACTCGCGGACCGTATCATTACTTTCGCCTCTTTGAAGAACACCGAACAGCAAAACACTTGGACATACACCTGTGCTCCTATTAGTGGTGTTGTTTATGGAGAATTGAATTTTATCTAAATGTTTTGACCATTCACCCGGCTCGGCTTCGGATTCTTTTGACAACATAGCAGTCAAAAGCCTATTTATCCTCTCCACCTGTCCATTTGATTGGGGAGAATGGGTGGCGACTTTTATGTGTGTCACATCGACATCTCTACAAAATGACAGAAATTCTTCTGAGGTAAAGCAAGATCCTCTATCCGAAATCAATCGTTTTGGTCGGCTGTAATTTGAAAAATAATTTTGCAAGCTTTGGATGACTTCTTTAGAATTTGTTGTCTTCACTGAATAAAGCTTGGTAAATTTAGTGAACGCATCCACTACTAGGAAAATGTATTTCTTCAAATTTCTCACCCCAGCTGGAAGGGGCCCATAGTGATCTACATGAAGAGTATCAAAGGGCTTATTACCCTTTGGAATACTGTGTAGTTCACCTTCCTTTTTGCCAGATGGAACCGCGAAGTAAATACATTTTAAACAAGACTTGATGTAGTCCTTGATTTTCTGCTTCATCGATGGAAACCAATAGGTCTTTCTAAGAAATTCAAATACTTTATCCGCGCCCACATGACAAAGTCCATCATGGTGAGTTTGGATAATATTTTTTTCCATTTGCTTTGGAACATAAAATGCAACATAATCTTTACATTTCCGGTAGATAAGACCATTAACCATTTCGTAGAATGGGTGTTGTTTGTGTTCTAATATATTAGCAATATTCTGAATGGTTATATCCTGATTTTGGGCAGAAGCCAGTGCATATTCGAATGAATCAGGTTGTACCAAAAGGATGTTATGACACCTACTAAGGGCGTCGACGTGGTTCATTCTGACTGAATCTCTATGCTCTACTGAATAATTATATTCCTGGAGCTCTAAAGCCCACCTTGAAATTCGAGGATTGATAATCTTTTTTTTTAGCGTAAGCATTAAAGACTTACAATCAGTAATAATTTTAAAATTAATACCCAATAAGTATGTTCGAAATCTTCTTAACGCATATATGATGGCAAGGGTTTCGAGTTCAAAGGAATGGTATCTTGACTCTGTCGGTGTTGATCTCTTTGAAAAAAAGAAGATAGGATGGAACTTCTTATCTGACTGCTTTTGCAATAAAACTCCACCAAAACCCAAGGAGCTAGCATCGCAGTGCAGTTCGGTTTCTGCCTGTGGAGAATAAATGCTCAACACTGGCGATTGAAGTAATTTTTGCTTTAATAACTGGAAAATACTTGTCTCTTTTTCTCCGAATTGGAATTTAACGTTTTGTTTTAATAGATCATATAGTGGTTTTGATAATACTGAGAAATTTTGAATGAATTTTCTAAAATACGAACATAATCCAAGAAATGAGTGAAGCTCCTTGATGTTTTTTGGAGTAGGAAAATTTTGCACAGCAGCTAAACCATCAGAGTTAGGTTTTATACCGTTTGCACTGACTTCATAACCAAGATACGTAATTTGTTCTTTCATAAAATGACATTTGTCATACCTAAGTTCTAAATTGGAATCCGATACTATCTTGGCAACTTTCTGTAGAACAGCAAAATGCTCTTCTTTGGATTCAGTAGCTATGAGTAAGTCATCAATGTATACGAGTAATTTACCCTCAGCAATTAAATCTTTGAATCTCGTATTAATATAACGCTGGAAAGTTGCCGGGGCGTTTTTAAGGCCAAATGGCATATAAAGGAATTCGAATTGGCCAATAGGCGTAACAAATGATGTTAACTTTACGGATTCTTCAGCCATCTTGACGTGGTGAAACCCATTTTTGAGGTCTAATAATGAAAAGTATTTTTTATTTCGTAGCCTGTCCAAATGATCCTCGATTAGGGGAAGCGGATAATTGTCTTTTTGTGTGACACTATTTAGTTGCCTGTAGTCTACGCATAATCTGAACGTTCCATTTTTCTTTTTGGTCAAAACGATCGGAGAGGCAAAGGGTGAATTACTTTCGCGTATTATTTCTCGGTTCAATAAATCATTTAAAATTTTTCTTAATTCAAGAGTATGTACGTATGGTAGCCGCCGCGGTGCGCAATTAAAACTCACATTTGAATTACAAAGACTAATTTTCATTTCATAGGGAATATTTGAATTTGAAATGCTTTTGTCAGAATTGGTTTGTTTCATAATACCATAAAGGCGTTGACTATCTTCGAATGTAAGATTATTGTTAATCCTCAAATTAAAATCGTTTTTATCATAACTAGTATCTATATTCAACATATCTTTCGCGAAACTATCGTCATGCAAATCCGAAAATTCGTTGTCATATTTGTCGTTGAAATTATCATCACAATTATCTAAGTTGTTTAAATTTTCATAATTTTTAAAGTCATTTATCATATAATTTGTGGCAAAATTTGTAGAATAGGTAGCATTCTTTGTTAAATTGTTTTCATAATCTTTAGCATAATTTCTTAATTTAATTTTAGAACTTTCAACATTTAATTTAATATTACTTGCTTGTAAAAAATCTCTGCCAAGAACAACAGAGTTGGTCATTGTTTTATTTTTTACTACATGCAACATGCAATTTATCGGTCTATCACTTACATAAATAACACATTTAGCTTTTCCTAATATACCTAATTTTGTTCCATTTATTCCAAAATACTGGTTGCATTCATGTTCTAATGGCAGGATCACAAAGGATGGTATAAATTGTTCCTGTATAAAACTTATCGGACTGCCTGTGTCTACCAATGTATTTGCTTGAAATTCGAAAACATCATTAGTAAAATTATTAGAAAATTTGTACTTAACAGCAACAGTGAAGTCGTCGTTAAATGTGTTAGCCATTACTTTGTCTTCTTCTGGTTGAGCTTCAGGCTGCTGGAGCAAAAGAACTGCTGGTGGATCTGCAGGTGGTTTGGTGCTTCGACAGGTGGATGCTAAGTGTCCGTGCTTACCACACTTGTAGCAACTTCCTCGCTCTCGCCGTGGCTTCTGGCAGCTATTAGCAATATGTCCAGGCTCGTTGCAATTGAAGCACCTGTCCTTATGTAATCGCTGGAATTGATTAGAAGACGAGGTTGTTATCGATGTTGAAGAAGAAGGTATATTTTCTGCGGCGTAATATCTCATCTTCTGGTATTTCTTCAGCATTTGTTTTAAATCGTCCATACTTCTTGCTGTAAGAAGAAGTTGTTTGTTACATGGAGTATCAGGAATTCCTTTGATGATGTAATGTATAAGATCCTCGTCTTCGATTTCTGCATTGAATGCGATCTCCTGCATAGCCAGTGTGTATTGATGAATACTCTCGTCCCTTCTCTTCCTGCGGTTCCGTAGAATATCGTGAACATCAGCTGACGTGACCACTCGGTGAAACTCTTGTAGAAGTTTTGATTTCAACTCCGACCATGTGGAGCAACGGGATGAACGGAGAAATAATTTGGCGGTTCCTTTCAGACTTCTTCTTGCAAAGATAAACGCTTGTTGCTCTTCCCACTTGTACAAAGACCTTGCCTCCTCAAAACTCCGCACCCATTGTTTAATGGAAAAATTATCATCACCGGAGAAGTGAGGCACAATGTCTTCGATGTCTTTGTATGAAATTGAACACGTGGAGCTTTCGGTTGGTCGACATAAAGCTGCGAGTTTTTCTTTGAGAACTAAAATTTCCTCTTGTTTTTTTATTCTGTCGGCAAGCCTATCAATTTCGACTTGGAGATCATCACCTTCCTGGAGATCATCATTATCTTGGATGTTCGAGAAATGTGCGCTGATTTCAGATTCGTCCAACTCAGCAACGTGTTCTTGTAGCCTTAGTTTCAATTCTGCCTTGTTACCATTACTTTGAAGACCAAAACTGGTTAATTTTTCCTTTAATTGAGCAACCGTAGCCTCTTGAATAAATTGTTCGACCAGTGCTGTTGCCATCATTTGTTGTTTTTTTTTTTCACACGCGACAGATCATAAAGTTAATGTTTAGCACGTAATTGTTACTATGCGGACTGCACAATTTTTTTTTTTTTTTTTTTTTTACAGGTGTTTAACGGATCCCACTTCTGATTTGTAGGAGGTCGGGGAATAGCGGATGAAAATAAAACGATGCTGTCCGTTCAACAGTCGGCTTCGAACTGAACTTTATTTTAAACTTTCGACTACACCTTCTGAACCATAGTAGTGTTTTCCAAGTGGAGGTCTTAGCAGTTACGATAGACGCTTGTAAGACAGGCAGTAATAAAAGCTAGCCAATTGTAGGACAGACGAACTGGCAAGAAGAAGTTCGGAATCAACATCAGAACAGGTAGACATCTCGGTGGTGATCCCGCCTTGCGCACTAAAGCAAGGAGGAATCAAGACATTTAGCGAGGCCAAAAGTAGATGGTCCTCCCTAGACACATGTGTGGTTACAAGAAGTTTATGGCCTTGTTTTGACAAAAGTTGGATTGGCAGAATTGTTCTACCCTGATAGGAGTAATCACGGAGCATAACATTCGTCAGTATCACATGGAAAAACTAAGACTACACAGATTGTGTTGCAATGGAGTCGAATAGACTAATTTTTTGAAGTCAGGGATGAAAGAGTCCATACACCTTACAGCGTAGTAGTATTTAGATTCTTTGTCGCCACAAACTTTGCAAGGCAGTTCTTCACTTTTTACTTCCACTTGTATAGGTCAAGTACTGGAATCGCCTGACTCGAGATTTTAATCAAACTTGACATTACTATCTTAGAGGTCCTTCAATTGTGTCTGTGACTAAGTTTTTGGAAGAAGACATATATCGGGGATGTGAAGGTGAGGAATTCATTGAGCATATAACCCACTTTCACTGTAACTGCCCTGCTTATGCAACCAAGATTTAAATTTGTCGGCCGACACTTCCAACAGACCCCAATCAATGACAACTTGAACTTCTTCAAATGTACTGGCTGGTTTGGTAGTTCATATGGAACATGTTTGTAAGACTAGGGTTAACCAATGGGTTTCACAATGGGCCTGCATTGTCCTGAGTGAGACGATGTGAAATTATTCCAGTCGTCTACCGACGAACCCAACCTAACTTAAGTTTGGGTGACTCTTGAACGTAAGATGCATTGAGTAGCAAAGGATTGCATAAGTATGTCTCTTCCACTTTTCGTTCTATAGTTGTTATCTGAGATTTCACTTCATAAAAGTGGAGTTTAGTCCTGTCAAGTTCTCTTCCTCCTCGTGAAGTTTCCAAAGTAACGTATGGCGTGTGGACTTATCACAATATTTCTAACAAGTATACAAAAGTAGTATTCTAATAACTATGATATAAAATAGTTAGATCCATCGCATATGGCTTGGTCGTCAGTGCAGAAGATCAGTTATAAAGGCTAGGTGAGCGCCGAAATTTGCTCTAATAAGCTAGTATTCATGCAAATGCATGCACATATTCTAGGACCAGGCATTGACATTGGGGTGATGCTGGTATTTGAGAAAAATGTCGTTTGTTGGGTCTGTTACAAGAATGCAAATACAAATTTCTGTAGTAAGCTTGTATAGTTCACGAACGAACTAGTTTAAAAAAGAGCTCTAACAAGTGAACTAAGTGAACTAGTTCCCAATGTCATTATATTATAAATCATTCAGTTCAGTAGTTCAAAAGTTCTTTGAGTTTAGTAGTTGTACAAACTTAGGAATACTCTGTAGGTCAGTAAGAATACTACTAAATAGAGCGCTTTTGGAGTACAGATGTATCTTTGTTTTACCTTTAACACAGCAAGGAGAGAGTTTTACAAATGTATGTACATACATACATAGTGCTTGAAACTCACTAGACCGAGTAGTGAACTAACGGCCTGAACTAACGGCCTAGTTTAGCTAACAGTTTTGAAACAAAATGAACGGTCTTTGAAATGCTCAAGCCTTATTCGGAGTAGCAGGTTCATATGGGACCCATATGGGACCCAGTGTGTTAAAACCAGTCGGGTTTTTTCGTATTATATTCATCCCACGAAAGGGTCATTTTGCTTTTAGAAACTTTTCCCTGACAGTTGTTCTCTTGGATTGTTGTCACACACTCGTGAGTATTGGGACCGTGAGGGAACTTTTCGCTGTTTTCTGAGAAGCGAACCTTGAACCCCTGCCTTACTAATATGACACGGTGTGTACATATGTAGATTTGCTTTTATTTGACCAAGGAAATATGAGTGAAACCGCCCTTATAACGTGGTTTACGTTATACATACATACATATATCAACATCAAGTAGGTATACGTGAGTTTTAGACCTGGAGCAACCTAGTACGTTGGTCCGAAACATATTTTGCATTATGGAGAACAAATAACATTTTTACCAGGCTGCATAACATCTAAAACACAATAGAAAATTCCACATTCCTCATGCAACAGTCATAACTCATCATAAAATATGATCCAGCAGCAAATCGCCCGCTCGTTCCCATCGCCCCATCCGCCCACAAGGAAATACAATTGAATTGCAACCCCTTCATTCCATTACCCATAAAATAACAATACAAGTGTGCCTCACTCTCCCGGAGACAATACGGCAAATGTAACCACAAATAAAGAAAAGAATCGTAATAAAAACGGGCGCAAAAAGTAGGGCAAAAGTTATTACCGTTTATTTTCCTTTTTCCATTATTATTATTTTTTTGTTTTCTTTTCTTTTTATTATTATCTTCTTTAATATTTCTTTTTCAAAATAATTGTTTGAGTTTACTTTGCAATTTCCTGAACATATTTTCTTTTTCTCTCCTGTGATCCCCACACTCGCCATCTTGGGGTGCCATCAGCTGGCCCCTAAATTTGTAAAAAAAAAAATAGAAAACAAAAAATTCTTGTTTTGCATTCAATTCGAAAGGCAATAAGTTTTCCTTTCAATTCATCAAAAGCTAGTACCTTATAAGAATTAAAAAGAATTCTGGATAAAATAATAATAAGCCGCTCTCCCTCCCCCGACGACTCCACGCCCCTCTGACCAAATACTCTCATTGTTAATTTATTCAAAATGGTGTTGTGGCACGAAATTCCACTGAGCAGAATCTAATATCAAAATACACGTTCAATAGGAACAGCGCTCCTTCTCCGACGACGACAGTGTTCGTATGCAGCAACAGCAACAGCAGCACCAGCAGCACTAGCAGCATATAAAGGACGACGACAATGCGAGTGTACTCGTGTGTTTTGCATGGTGGTGCAGCTACACAACAGCCCCAGCGACGGGGTGGTGGTTTTGTTGTTAGATCTGCACAGTGAACTGAACAATAAACTATCTAATTAGACGCATAAAACTTCGTTAGAGGATTTATGCTCCAAATAAAAGAAGTTAACTGAAAACTCTATTTTTTTTGGTTCAACCTCCTTTTTTTTTGGGGAATTTAAGAACAACCAAGCATCCTTTGCGTTTGGTTTTCATCTAACGAAGGGGAGCAAAGGCATACACAAAAAAAAACCATCCCTTCATCCCCATAACCGCACTGTCTGGTTTTCGTCGTTCTGGGCTGCAAGTGTAGTTGCTGACGACGACGACGACGACGACGAAGGTGCATGCATGTGTGTGTGTGTGTATTTTTCGTCCTAGCGCCGTTGTTGCATTAGAAATTCTATACAATGCTCTGGCTTTTGTGTGTGCAGAGGAAAACCACCCCGGGCGTTTCTCCTCCACAATCTCAAGCACAACTACACGATAAAAACGAAGAAATGCAACCGAATGGCGGTGAAGAGACGACGAAGGAGAGGTTGTGTGTGGGGTTCACGACGAATCCTCTCTGGGTTCAAACATAAAACTTGCGTTAGAGAGGGAGACAGTAATAGCTGTAGTAGTGTAGTACCTTCGGTTGAGTTATTGAAGAGCCAACCCAAGTATGAGGGATTTGAACTCTGATGGCACATCACTACGACTACGGCGGCGGCGGGTGGTATACCCCCCCTTCGTACCCCACAAAAACCAGTGGCAATCCCCCATTTGAAACGAAATTGAGCGTTTCGTATTTAAGCATCGGTTTTTTTTTCTATTTTGTTTTTTGTTCCTTCCTTGCTGCAAGGATCAATGTGGTGTACTTGTGCGTGTGTGTTTGTGCGCGCCTCGCCAGACATTGGAACCGTGTGCAAATGCACACACTATCTTGTCCTTCCGAAAAGTTGCACTTGTATGCAATTTGTGAAACAACAAACGGGCTCCTTGCAAGGATAAGAAATGTTGAAATTTCGAATCTAATTGTTTTGGGTAACATTTTCTAAGAAAAACACACCACTACCCGAGGGAGCAGATGAATTTTGCGCAATTCTCGCAAAAATAAGCAAATTAAAAAAAAAAGGAAAAAGGAAAAAATTCAGGAAGAAGGAACAACCAGGATACAGAGAAAGAGAGAGAGAGAGAGAGCGAGAAAGAAACAAACGAGGAAGAGGAGCAAAGCGTAAAAAATCAATATCACGAAGCACAAGCAATTTCGTTTTCGTTTCTCTTCTCCTTTTTCCCCGGGTTGATTTTCAAAAAAGGATACAATCTGAATTTTGCACTCGCATTTATACATACATACGTGGCAATCCATATACACATACATTAAGGATAATATCCATCCATACATACATATGTACATATATATGAATGTATGTGCAATCTTCTCTTGCGTGTAAATACATACATCCATACACATGTACATATGTATGTATAGCGGTGCTCTCATGAAGCGCGCCTGGCTGAGTTTTTATCCTTCCACCCAACAAACCCCCCCGGCTTACGGCTACGAGAGGGAAATGAAATTAAATTGTTTTACGACGAGGGGAAGGTAATATATGAGGGGGCGAGCAGCAGTACCAACGATGCTGATGGGGTAGAGACGAAGAAGAAGGAATAATTTCGCTTGGGGTTAAGGGCAGGCAGGAAGGGTTTTTTTTGGGAGGGAGGGGGTTCAGCGTGGCGCAGCATCAACAACATCAGCAGAATAATGTTCCGAAAAGGAGTAGAAAGTTGGAAGGAGTAAAAGCAAAGTGAAGGAGGAGGAGCTGCTGCCGCTACTGCTGCTTTTGGAAGACGGAGGACCACGCAGGGTGGCTTTGGGTGGAATTCCGCTTCCGTTGCACAAGTTCGAAATTAACGAGAGAACATTCTCAGGGTGTGGAGGAAGTTTTGTTAAATGACATGTTCCAAACTTTAATTTATGTCCTTTCGAATTAAATTTAAAATTTATTACTCGTTTTTTTTTTCGCCTCCTGTCGTTGTTTTTCTCTCTCTTACTTATCTCGTTCAATGTCGTTTTTCTTCTTTTTTTTCTTTTTTTTTGTGTCGTCGACACACGTTTGTTTGAGAAAGTTATGCTTTATATCAGTTTAACATGAATTTCAATTAAATTATTTTAATGGATGCTAAAGTGGATGTGTGTCGAGCGTTGAAGTTATGCTCAAAGGATCAAGTTGGCCTGTATGCCGATAGATTCGTTTTATATAAATTGGCAGGAGTATGTGAAACATGATGCTGCAGAGAAAAAACTTCACTGCCAATCAAAATACCACTTAGTGAACAGATACGAGTATGTGCAAAGACCGTTGCACAATCTTTGACTTAATTTTACAACTTTGTTAAAAGGTCATCCATTAATCAGCAGAAGTTAGTATTATTATTTGTGTATTTCGCAGTGCAATACAGATCACTATATACTATTGTGTAGGATGCAAAAAACATGAAGAAATGAAGACTTTTAAAACGTGTCAGCACAGCTCTTATCATGTCCGAAGAGTAAGTAAATTTTTTGAGTCAAGCTTTCTTGATGATTACACTCTTGGATGTTCGTCAAACGTTTGCAACTGTTAAAGAGAAATTGAAATGTTGGTTGGGAATCGAACCTCAAAACCCTCGCTTTACGAAGACTTTCTAAACAGGGTTGGGAGGTAAACGAAACTGTTGATTCAACAAATACGTCAAAAAGAAGGGAATTTCGTACATATGTACATACATACATACATACATATGTATGTATTTATGTTTTGTATATGAAATAGTTCAAATGTCATTAATCCACGCTATCGCGCCCAGAATTCATGAGGAGATAATGATAATTACCGGGGAATTGTGAGGCTGACGTACTGGTTAGAAAAGGCTCCTCTGGTTTCAATAGCATAAACGTCACCGTGACCAATCATCAATGGCATCAACTTGACCAATGCAACACTACTAGCCTGCTCTGCCCGATCTTTAACGAAAACAAGACCATCGGAGAGGAACCCACCCCAAGATAGTTAACACTCTAACCGGTCATGTGCCACAGGAAGACAGGCTAACTTTAAAACGATCTTAACGATCTCAGCAGTGCATGGACGACTAAGAATAGCCCCTTTATAAAAAGGAGCGGATGGTTGGTGAGTGAGAGTGAGAGAGTGATCCACCCACCTTTCACATCAGCAGTACAATGGAACTTCTCTGATCTTCTATAATGTTAAATGCATCAATTCGAAGAATATGCAAAGAAAATTTCGAATTAGCTACAGGAAAAATAGATTCAACACTATTGGCCCGAACTTTTCACAAAGTGTCGGCCCATGGCTGACAAATTACTTATGTATAAGACATCAAATTGTCAGATGAGGTGGGTCTGATGGTTCTGTTGAGTTCACACAAAACTTGTATTGTACCATAAGCAATAGATAGAATTCAGAAAACTTACTGTAGGACCTCATGAAATAACATAATAACCTCAAAGACGTAGACCGACTAAACCACATAAAACACATCAGTTCCTTGGACAACACATGCAAGATCATATCTGCTGATGAGGGCCTACATCTGGTCAGGAATCTATTTGATTCACATCAATGAAGTTTTAGTTTATCGATCATAAAATATAACTGTTGCAGATCAACAGGAACAGACTAATATCGATCAGTCATTTCTTCGATTTTAAGATGGGCTACTGAGGTAAGCCGTACATACATACATTGACATTTAGACATTTTGACATCTAGCGTTATGTGTTATAATTACTTACTTTCGCCAGTGTGGACACAATCAAGAGAACATATCGGCAGGAATGGTGACAATGGGATATGGCTGAGGAGGTTATTTCAAGACACAAACTGCGCTTGATTGATTGTTGGAACCTAGAGGTCCACGATATCCTTAGAGCTTCTTGATCAAGCTGATTAAAGATCTGTCACGTACACTTGTCTTGGATGCAGACGAGCCAACCCCACGAAGAAGCCATAAAGTATTTCTTCTCCCAACCAAAGAGAAAACTACTAAGGCCGCCTTAGATTTGTTTAGAAAAATATACATATTATGGCAGCAATATCGTTTTTCTGTAGCTAGTTGACCTGGAATCTCAGATATGAGTTAGTATCCGGAAAAAAAGCTGAACCAACATTAAGAAACCGGACTCGACGTGAAACAATGAAATTAACTGACAAGAGTGGCAAGTTTACATAGTCAGATCATCTATATTTGGAACTTTTCGAAACAACCATTTTAGAGTATAGTTAGAAAACACAAAAACATGCAAGTTGAGAATTTTCGAAATATCAAAAACGATTTCAAATTAGTCTCGTTCTTTAGGTCAACAATGTCCATAAATAATATCTGATTACAACATTAGCGCAGAAATAGACTAAGAAATTAGCTTTTAATATCAATTAACATTCAAATCCATTAACACCAACACAAGAAGCCCATCAACAAGTCTTTCAAATTCAACGCCTACGTAGACCTCTAACAACTCTGAAAACACTCGCCAATTAAATTCTCTTCAAGCCATCTACATCAAAGATCAACTATCTCGCCATTCTTCAGGGCATCAACCTCATTCGCACTTGAGCACAAACAAAAAGAAATATAAACTTTCCCTTTTAAGGTCAATTACCCTCCAGAACATCCTTAATTGTATCCTATTACAAGAAATCCCTATGACGACCTTCAAAAAAAAGAGCACTGCCCACTTTCAGGGTTAGACAAAAAAAAAACAACTTAAACGCAACCCTTTTCCAAAGTCACCCACAAGGATAAACAAAGTCTGACCGTTGTCTGACAATCACAGAAAGACAAGAGCAACAGAAAAAAAAGGAACTTCCAAGGAAGCGTGCCGGTCAAATATTCCATCACCACCAACAAAAAAAAAGAAGAATTTCTCACAGTTCACCCCTTAATTTCGCAACATCGTCAGTTCTTTCTCCGCCCGATACCAGACACTGTCCAGACGCACCAAGATGATGAATGATAGGCATACAAGTGGGTGTAGCAGACCCTTCTTTTCTTTTTTTTTTTTTTTGCAGCTATTGTCAAACAATAACAAACCACAAAGGAATACTACAATACCAAAATATCCTTAAAGTCTTTTTCCTTCAACCCTAATGGTATTTTTGGTCCTTCCTCTAATCCACAGTGCAGAAAAAAGAAAGCAAGAAAAACTAAACGAAAGAAAGAAAAGAAAAACGCTTCATCATAAAAACCAAACCCAAAGGACGAGGCGGCGCATCCACGTACATACATATAAACCTAAGGGGTGAGACCGGCCGGTACAAACTCTTGGTCCCCCGGACAAAAGACAAAGTATCTAGGCAACCCAAAGTGGTAGTCAAAGAGAAGGCATTCACCAAAGGTGAGTGAACACACAGTCAGGGTGAACATCATTTGTGTATTGCTTCCTTAAGTTAACTCCCATTCATCTCGATTTGTCTCCATAGCCATTAAGAAAGGTCAAGAGAAAGAAAAGCCCTCGTCCGTCCGGTGTTGGCCCGGAAAAAAAGTTTGCTCCTTTTGAATCATCAGGTGTCGATTTGTTTAGCAGGGGTTTTACTCGTATACTCGTACAATATTGTAATGAAGGAAACCGGAAAAAAGGGTTCATAGACACAGACAAGACTAAGGCCACGACGAACCAGAACAAGAAAAAACTGGATGAAGGGAATAAAAAAGAAGAAAACCATCTGAACCGTGTTAAATTTGCCTTCAAACGAAAATAACAAATACACCAGCGAGCGAGGAACAAGGAAAAAACTTTTCTGACGACGGTCGGAGTCAAAGCCATCACCATCACCATCATCATCATCATCGCCGTCGTTGTCGACGTTGTAGTCGTCCTTAAGTACTTCTCCCATTGGGATTGCAAGGAATCAAGGAAACAATTTTTACCCAAAGGCATTAGAAGTCGAGTCAAGAAAAGCAGGACGAAACCAAACAACGCGATGGAGAACGAAAAAAATGAATGAAACGCAACAAGGCGTGAGAGAAGGGTTAGATGAGATTGCGGTCCTACGAAAAACAAAGCCTTGGCTTTGACGCGGAATAACCTTGACCTTGTTTTTTTCTTTCTTTTTTTTTTTAATTCTTTTCGAAAGAGTTTTCAATTTTAAAGAACTTACACAAATGGATGTCGGGTTAACTCCGCGTAAGTTAACTCAGGCATTCCATTGTTGAGGAAGAGATTTAGGGCTTAGTTGGACCACCTTTAAAGGTGTAGACGGCATAGACGAGCTTCGCCGGATAATAGAGTTTGTTATCATCAGTTGATACTTCATACGCCACTAGCTGGATAAAAGGAGGTTGACAAAGGTTGAAGCTTAAGACACAATTTGGCATACTTTCGATATAACACGACCTAATACACAAGTAAACTCTAGTCTACATAGGTGGTAAAGGACCTAGTAACTGCCTTTTCGATCTGCAAAATGTTTTACATGAGAAGAAGAGCTATTCACTTCATCTTACTTGAAAGAGATCAGCAAGGTATCAGCACGAACCTAAGTGTATGTCATCTAACGACCAATAGATGTGGATACATATGATCAATGATGAACGGGAAGGAAGTCTAGTTCAGAAACCATTGGAGAAAAAAGTTCGGTAAGCTGAGTTATTTCGTACATGTAGGGGCTTAACCTGATGTTTTTACTCTGTGTTAGCTTTTGAGAAGAAAATGATGTAGGAACTATCGAGGCATACCTCTGCTTAATGTTCTATATATGATAGATTCTATCCAACGTACTGTGTGAAATCCTGAAATCTACACTAATCGGCAGTGTGTTTCCGGGCCAGAAGATCGACGATCGATCAAATTTTCACGTAAAGATCCTCCCAGTTTCACTTTATGGATCCGAGTGCTGGATGATAGTCCAGCAAAGAAGATCTTCGAATCACAGCACCCAGGTTCCAGATAACAAGGAAGACCGAACGTTCGTTTTAAGGATCAAGCTATCGCGGATTCCAGAGCGCTTGATCGGGGCAACTGGAAACAGCATGTCTAGAATCGAAGTGCATAAGTCGAAGGCTGCCGTATGCCAAACAGAGTTGGGAACCCATTAAGTAAGTAAGTAAGTAAGTACCTATTGAGAACCTATGTCGCAAATCCCCGTATGGACTGGTCAGCATTCTAGTCACTGAGCTTACCCCTACCATTCCACTATTCCTAAGCGAGTATACCTAACCTGGTCAAAACAGTGTTTTCCCTCATAAGAGTAAAAGCAGTTCAACTCACATACATAATTCAAAACCTGCATCGAACTACAAGACCTAGATCCTCTAATTACCCACCCGTACCTGCTAATGACCATCAAAGCTCATATCATCCACAATTCCACTAATTAGCGTAAAAGAAATGACCCATAAAATTCCAAGCTCCCTGTCGGACGTCCCGATCACAATCATCATCACGAAACATTAGCAACCAGTGGGACAGCTGGCTACCTGTGTGCTCGCAGCCCCAAACTCGGCCTATCCCCAGGACAGAGAGAGAGAGAGCGAGAGATTGTACTCTTTCGGTGTCAAAGCGCAATCAAACATCCAACAGGTACACATTGTTAACGCGGACTCAACACCTCTCCAGTTCACTGCACTTGAATGGTATTACATACCAATCCAGATGCATCCGACAATCCACCACACACATATGGTCCTGTGCAAATCTACAATGTCACACTCAATAGATTCGGTGAACCGTCAACTCGACGCAACCAGATTCCAAAATACCCCCAAGCGGACCATTTAGCACTGCACGCTGTATAATGTCTTCATGCCCAGAAGCTTTTTTAAATAAAATTATTTTATCTGGAAGCGAGGTGCAGGAACAAAAAAGACCAACCGACCATGCCACGAGCTACGATTGATGGACAAAAACGCGAAAAAGCCAACGAACACATCACCTATCTTCCTCCGGGGCTGCCACAGATTGCATTGCACATCATCGACCGCCAAATAACGAGTGTAAACTGTGATATTTTCCACCATGGGGCAGAAAAAATAAACTTCAGTGCATCATGCAGTCGGGGGTTCCACCTCCTCGTCGCCGCCATCGTTGTCCTGGTTCGATCATAAAAATCCGTCGCACTTAGTTATGGAAATGCTAAAAAAAAAACAACAACACTCGTACACCTGTTGACAGTTGTACGGACGCCCACAATGGGACACAATCACCATCATCCAATGTTGAGGACGTGCCAACACCAAACCTAACACTGTTCTCTCCACCAAATGCGGATCTGGGTTACGTAACGACATGCATCACACCGAGGGTGTTCCAGAGGAACGACAACTACGCTCCTGGCGCCTCACGCGAAATACCAGGCATATGCAGCATGACGATGACTCCGGGGGCAGGAGCATCAGAGTCCAACTATCAACAAGTATTCCAGTATATTCCTCCAGCGTCAACAGACAGACAGTCGTAGCACGGTGGTGGTCTTACAAGTCACCGAACCGTTCTCTCAACGTACATATATGTATCTGCATGCAACGCGCGGACCGTTCTTTTTTGTTTCATTCATTTGTATGTGTGTGTTTCTTTTTTTGTTTTTTTTTTTTTATTCCAATGCACCGCACCGACTACCGGCTGTCTGGGATCTGGGTGGTTAGAGCTGCCTGGCTAACCTTGCTGGCTGACTGCTGTCTGCCTGTTGCTGTTCTGCTGCAGTGATTGCCGCACCAAAGTACCCGATTGTTGCACATCGTTTTCGCAAAAACGGGGGAAGACCTTGGTGGATTACAGACGAGGACACAGATCCCTTTAGTGCAGGAAAAATGTGTGTTAACGTCATACTCGTACTAATACACAAAACGAAAGTAGATACGTGCCAAGAGCTGGAGGGAAGCAAAAAAGGTATTCCCCAGTTAGATACCTAGATTGTACAATCGTCTGAGCTGTGGTCCTTTGCCCTGAGATTAGAGTTTCATTCCAGTGCACACACCACACCAGCGGCACAGCGGTAGCAGCACCAGTTGTGAACGAAGGAGAAAGTCTTCGCGGGCTCTTTTCCACGTCTTGTGCCAAGTGATTATAGCACAGATGAACAAGTCCCAGCACACAGCACACAGCACACAGTCGGAGTTGGCACCCAGAACGTAAGCATTGTGCCTTAGTCGTCGTTGTCGGTAAAATAATAGGGTTGAAGCGTAAAAAAAAACACGAATCTCGGCAGCACTCAAGAGCCCGAGCACGGCAGAGGACGACTCAGTTAGCATGTGAGCCGGATTCAACGTGGAATACCCCCAACAGCCACTCAGTCGTCGTCGGCAGCAGAAGCACCAGATACTGCAGACACAGAGTCTACGACAACGTAACATGGTGGTGTCTGACTTAACGATTCTTTCCCACTCACAAAAAGTGAGACATCTCCATGCCACACCATGGGAGACGACGACGACGATGACGACGACGATGATGACGACGATGACGATGACGATGACGACGAGTCACCGATTAGGGAGCGAAACCAAAGCCATCACGCACGCATACTTCACTTTCACGAACGAATGATTGTGAACGAAGAAGAAACCCATGGAGCGCCCGCCGCCAATGTCAAGGTACATCCATCTATCCAACCATTCATTCGTCCCAGCACCGCCAAAGGGGGAACGAACGGAATATGGGGGTATAACCCAAACGATTATTTGATCTTTTTCCGAATGTGTGCTTGCGGTTAGGATGGGGGGCTTTTCTGCTTCTCCGAGAAAAGTAGGTCCCTTGCACCACAGACGGACAACAGACAGAGTGAAGGCAGCAAGCAGCAAGCACCAAACAAACTTAACCACTCTCTGCCACACAGCCAGTAGTTCTGCCAGGAGGGGTGGGGTAAAACGATTTCTCTCAATGAACGAGAGGACCGACATCGACATCGACATCGACAACGATGATGACGACGACAACGACGAGTCTTTGGAACTTCTTAGCAGAGAGTCGTAGCCGAACATGGCCACTTACACGACGTCGACGATAAAAATATTACATAATCCATCCAGGAAGTGGAATGAGGTGAAGGCTGCGCTGCTGATGTGTTGGCGCCGTCCAACAACCAACAACCAACGACAAGTGGCTTCTTTCTTCCTCAGCCGAGCAGAGGGGTGGATAAGAACTCTGTCGTATCCAGATGTGAGCAGTAAGCAACAGCAGCAGAAGCAGCAGCACACACAGTTGGATTGGAATAAAAGACGCCGGAACTGGTTGGCTGGTTATAGTCCTCCAACCCTCATTCTCGGTCTACGCTGGTTTATTACAATCACAGGGAGTCCCCGGGAGGTGTGTGTGCGGTGTCTGGATGTTTTGATAGGAAGCAGTTCACAGACGCCACTAAACGTTTCTCCTTTCAAGAATCCCACACCAGGAGGAGGACACGACAGATAACCAACCAAACAGGCATACTCACTGTGTGTCGCATGATGGTGATGATTGAACAGCATCTCGTAAACTCTCAGCGGATCTTAGGTGGAGCAGGCAACAAAGACGACGACGACGACGACAACGTATACAACGTTTGCGGTTGAGGCGATGGATTCTCTAACGGACTGGGAGTAGGGTTTTCAGGATTTTATAGCAACAGGTTGGACTTTTTTTTTTTTTACTGTGCTTTGCATACTTTTTCCCCTTGGTGTTCTACTTTTGCTTTGCCAGACACTGTGACGTCCTTACAAGAGGGTACTTTCCTTCCCAGACAAAGGAGATGGTTTGAGTTTTTTTTTCTTTTCGGTTTCCGTACGGGCATGGACAAAAAAAAGTCAAACGTTTGAATGGTATCTTGACACGACAGAGGATATAAATACTCGTGCTACTCCTGCTGCTGCTGCTGGTGCAGTTTATGTTTCATTCAATGAGGTGTGCTTAAAGCCTTAGGTAAGAGTCCGTGCACACTGCCACTGGCTTCGATTGAAAGTGCTTGTCATTGACATTGAAGTTGCACAGATACACAAACACACAGACATAATTGGCTTATGACTAAGCTATGACAATTTGCCGAGTATTGGATCACTTCATCTGACATTGTAGATGCCTCAGGACATGCTATTCCCCTGCCATAGGACTTTCCTTTGAAGGGTAGACGTCACTGGTCTGGCTGTGTGGTCTGTAGCTGAGCGGACGTTGAACTATCAGAAGGTAACTCGTCTGAAATGATGGGTTGCTCTGGGGAATTCAATTACCTTTACTTTTGCCTTGCCATGCGGCACAACTAAGATACGAACTGGAGGCAGACGAAGGTAGTGTTTTTCGCTTGAGTTGGACTTTCGATTTCGGTTTAAGGATATAACTTGACATTTTTTTCTAACTCTGCGAATTTATTAGATACCAGGAAAACGTTCAAATAAGTCAGTCAGTCATTAGTTTGATTGAAAGGTCGAACAAGTGAGTTCGGGATAAAAGGATTAATAGGCTGCCTCCCCGAATACTTATGGATGTCATCGAGATGCGACATACCGCACTATCAACGTATTTTTGAATGTCAATGAGACCATCGAAGCACGAGTTGGGGACGGCTCTCCCAGCGTTATAGACACTCTTCCCCAACTCTTTGAAGCTCAGCTTCTCATCACATCCCTATCTACTCGAAGGAGGAATAGACGCCATACATGGTTTGAGTATCATCATAGAGCAGAAGAGCTTGGGCAGAAGAGGTTCTCATGAAAGTCAAACCCGGGAACCTGATATCCATGGCGAGGTGCAACCCAGGAGCTAGATAATTACAACCAACCATGCTGTTCCTGCTATATTCTTCACACGCATTGAAAGGGGCTACTGTCACTAAAGGTTTCGGTGTTTTCCTGACAGTTATACTCTCGGATGTTTGTCAGACATTTATAAGAGGTGGAACCGTAAAAAAATAGGGTGGAACCGTGAACCAGAGTATAAAACGAGGAACGGCGGCGTGTTACTACAAAACTTACTGTTCACATACAAGATAATAGTAAACATTTTGGAAGTAGCACACAAGTTTAACCTGGAACAAGGTATCGCTACTGATACGTAAGTCTGGCTGGATTATGCTAATAGGTTCCGAGAAGACCTTAAAATAACGTAACACCGCGGTACGAACTCGAATAAACGTGGAACTTCAATTCCAATTATGAATGAATTTATGGAGATCAAATAAGACTTACCCCAGTACTAGCACCTCGTCCCTTTCCACGTCCACGACGTGATTCTGCACGTACGACTTGCCCGTCCGTACCATAAATTATCTGGAATAGAAAAAAAACAGAAATCAATTATTAATCCAACAATTTACACATAGAGGGCGGCTAAAACAATGTTCAGTTAATAGTGTGTACAACAATCAGTGTTAACAAAAATTCTAATTCTAGCCACCAGATGACGCGAAGCAAACACCAAGCAAAGACAACACCCAAAATTAAAAAATGGTTGATGCACACGCGTTCGTTCCAGCAGTTCATCCACCAACCGCGTAGCCGACTTGACGAAAGTATCATAGCTAGTGTCCTACGGTGCGGTGTACTCGATTTATACCAGTTGGAAATCGAATGGTAGTGTCCTCTGCTGTAGCACAGTGATGGGTGTATGCGATGTAGATTTTGACATATTAGACTATTCAAAACGGAAGGTCATCCATTGAGGAAGCAAGAAGTTTCAATGAGGTACAGTAAGTGAACGATGCGTGAGTCTAATAATTTTAGTTTTTCGAACGTAAGTGGATGGCGGTAGAGGGTTTGGCTAATTTTGGACTCAGATGTCATGACATTTGTTACTTGGGATTCTGTGGCTAAGAAAATACTGGAAATTACCATTCGAAAGGAAACGGATCAATAAGCAATGGTCTTCAAACCGAGCAGAAGTTTAAGGTTAAAGTTGTTCTGAACATCGAAGCGCTGTCAAATGTAAGAATAGAGAAGAAAGTATTGCTGAACTGATGAGTAGTCGAGACATTACAAGAGGTATTGGTTGAAAACTGTCGATGGAGGGAAATTGAATTGACTATTTCGCTGGAGCTTTGCGTAAAAAAAAAACAATATAATAAGGAGGAGCAGAATTGAGTTATATAGAGGAAGTAATTAATGTGGGTTTAGGTGCACCAGACCCAAAGTCAGTTTGAGCGACAGAAGAGAACATTAGTTTTTTTTAATCATTCTATTCCACTCAGTTGCCTATACTCCATTTTAAAGGGTGGCCAGATAGCATTGATAGTTTTTCCAATTGTTAGGTTTCAGCAGCTGTCAAAGTTACCAGTGACAATCAGTCGTTTGGCGAAACTGCGGAAATTATTAAAAAATACGTTTCGACAGAGATTGGTGCGACAGAAATGTCGATTCGCAGCCGATCAATTAAATTAGACATCGCCCGGTGTATTTTGCGGTTGGATTTGGGTCTACACCCGTATAAGGTTATCCTGACGCAAGGATTGAAGCCAGGCGATAATAGACAACGTGAGTGCGCTAATTGGGCGCTGGAAGTGTTGGCTGGAGATCCGGATTTTAGCCGAAAAATCATCTTCTCAGACGAGATCCATTTTTGGCTCAGCGGCTATGTCAACAAGTAGAATTACCATTAATGGCGCGAACACAATCCACAAGTGTTTGACCAAGTATCAAGGCTTTCACAAAGATTGACTGTTTGGTGCAATTTAGGCATCGGATTTTATTTCTTTCGAAATGAGAAAGAAGACCGATGTTAAATGACTTTTAGTGGCCAGAGCTTGATAACATCGATATATCCGAGCTGTGGTTCCAACAAGACAGCGCTACATGCCATACAAGCGTCGCAACGCTTCAAGTTGTAAAGGAGAAGAAATTTGGCCATATCTGGGTCATATCACGGCGAGCGTTCATTAATTGGCCGCCACTTAATTATATTTTCCAGGGCTACGTCAAGTCCATAGTTTACGGTAGCAAGCCTACTGCTTTGGACGAGCTAGACACCAACATTAGAGACGCCATTTTTACCGTATTATAAGACAAATCAATACCATTTAAGTAATAGAAGCGTAGTCTATTAGGTAAATGTTGTAAAAAACATCAGAAACCAAGCTCTGTTGATCCGTGAAGTTAATCTGACCATTATGTCGAATAAACTGCTGTCTGATTATTACGATTATTAAATCCAATTTCAATCAATGCACTTTCAAAGGAGATACCATAATGCCATAATACATAAAGAGCATAAGTCCCTTGGGCAGTATGGGATAACGCACAAATCGACAAGCTTCGAGCTTCTTGTAATATATTCTCGAAATTAACTCTGAGATTTTACTTATGTAAGTAACACAGGTAATGGATATAATTAATGTTTTCTTTTCAAATTATTCTCCACCGGGGTTTGTTCATTTTTCTGTTATTGCAGAGAGTATCACTCAAATTTAGTCTATTTGTTATGATTTCAAGGCTTCTACTCTAAAGTTTTACAGTCTTAGGGACCACACAAAGCTGAATTGCGATCCTAATAACTAATTGAGGAACACAAACTTAGTAAAGTTATGTATGTCAAACCCCTATCGGCTTTATCAAGGGGGAATTAATGATTGGAGATGACCTTAAAGTATATTTTAATGCGTTGCCTACTATCTTGCTTGCCATTATAACTGGCCGAAGCATCTGTACAGGTTGTGTCCTTGTCTACTAAATTGTCAAAGTATCTTCCAACAAAAAAAATCTTAACTCAGCTCAAAAAGTTAAATGAAAATAGTGGTGTCCTGCCCGTGCGCCGATTAGGACATTATCCTGTATATACGAAAAATACATTCAATCAAGTTGGACAGAGTTTGTGTTTAGACAGTCGTTTCAATGTACTAAGCCATGTCAAGCTATGAATGAGAACAGACTTCAATTTAACCGGAGAACTTGTCCGTCTATAGTCTTCAAACTGAGCCTGTATGAATATTGGCTCAACAGTAAGACAGGCATATATGTAAATTATTTTAAAAAAGATTTCTCCAAATAGCCAAAACCCGGATTACTATAAAATGAAATCCATTTTTCTTTTTATTAGAAATTAATTCTTAATGCACTTATCCATCCCTCGTACTCTGCCGTTACTCCTCTTCAAATTACACACAACAAATGTTTTTATATGTCGGACACTTTCAGCGTTGTTCACCAGAGATGACAACAGCTGCATGTTTTCCACCAGAAGGAAAAATAAATAAGGGGGAGAGATTCCCAGATGAAAAGGATGAGAGAACAGCATAGATATGTAAGTATGTACGTATTGTGTGTATTCGATGAAAATATGATAGCATAATGGCGGCGTTCTACCCGGTGCGCTAGCGCAATGATGGTCTTTTGTTGATGTTTTCATATAGTGTGAGTGTATGCATGTGCCTGCATTAAGTGCGCAAGGATATAACGAGGGAGTAAGAGAGAGTGTGCTTTGCATCTGATGTAGGGGTTGCACAAAGCCAACAAAAACGAACAAAAATACGAATAACTCAAATAGATAAATATTTAAGTTCAAATTATTTAAATATTTGAACGAAATTGCGGTGGGAATTCTTTGCCTTAAGTTGACAATCGATATCGAATTTAGTAAGCAGTTATCCACGGATAAAATGTAAATAGAATAGTCTGCGGGCAGCACAAGAAAAGGATTTCAAAAGAAACGATCCTCGTTTTAGTTGATGCGAGAAGAACAGGGTCTTATTCAATGGCTTTCATGTATGTGGTGTCCTGTAAATCCTTAAAGGAGAGTGGGTGATCCCAGAAAACAATATTAAACCAAAGCGACATCATTTGAAGGGTTGTGATTTTGTTAAACGGATGATTGGGGTAGGGCCATCCTAAACTCTGCTTTAGTAAGGAGGTTGCAGGTTGGTTCGAAGGAGAATATGTTCACAGAAAAGGACACAGTTACGTACCTAGTCACGGTATTGTAAACCATTCACTAACGTGATTACACAAATTTATACATAGTACCTACAAAGTTACCCAGTAGTGAATGTTCGCAAATGAACATGTACTAACAAGGAAAAAAGGTACCTAAGTGTAACTGACAAGTGAGTTTCAATTCTTGTAAACACAATGAACAAAGAACGGAAAGCTATAATCCCCATGATACGTACAATATCGTAGAACATTTGTGGATGCCTCATGCAAAATTTCATCAAAACCAATTTTTTGATAAAAACGCCCTCAAAAAGTAGGCGTTTTCGCTATCCTTACAGGGTCTATCTCAATTATTTCTTTATTTCTTTTACAAAGTACGTACATATGTATGTTCAAACTTAATATAACCCCCAAGGTAGGGTATAAAAACTCATATTCGATAATTTGAACAGTCAATACTATACTACGAATATATGTACATATGGAGGATGAGAAGATCCTAGGTCAACTTTGAGTGCCATAGGTCAGATGATATGTTGCAACATATGCTTCAAACTAGAAGCAATTCCTCCATTAATCCCCAAAACGCCAATCCGAATGCAGGCATGGGTGTTATGATTAACGCGAGTGTCATAATCTATTCAAAATCGTCTGTGGCATCCAACTCACGCATTAACTGTTCACTCAGCAACAACTTGCTTGGGTTTTTGAAAACTGCCCAAAAATAGAAATTCTACGCACAACTGTTGCAGCAGCAGTCACATAGCCCACCGATGCTAGTCTCATCCTCCAGAGCCCATCTCTCGCACACACAAATGATATCCATTTTGTGGGTGTTTAAAAATAGTCTTCATGTGTCCCATCAAGATCCAAAAGTAAACTTCGTTGGGGGCTAGGAATGCGTGTGCTGACTTCATTTGAAAGAAATTGCCGCCGCGCGTCGTCGTCGTTAACAAAAAGAAACTAAATTAAGGAACGAATAGACAGATGGATGCATTTGCGTTAAAAATAAACCACCACGCATTTGCCCATCTTTTACTTGAAGGTCTTCCGTAGCGTACACGCTCCAAAGGACATTGATCTTACTTTAGGAAAAGTGTACGTAACGCACATTCGGAAGCAATTATTTGTGCCTGTTCGTGTGTGTTGTTTGCTGGGCTATATTCTCCTCTTCCTCACATCCTTATGGTAATGGATAATGGTGACACTTTTAGTGGAGGATTTTCAGGAAAATTGTTTTTCCCGTGTTTAATTATTTTTAGGCGGGATTTTAGAAATTGATTTTCCCAGGAAATTCAATGTCAACATATTGATATTAAGAGAGAAGAAGATAGCAACAGAATTTGGGGATGTGAATTAAATTTATGGGACAACTGGCGGGGATTTAGGTTAGTAGGGGCGATTTTGAAATTTATTTCTTATTGTTGTTATGTGTCAAAGGAGGGCAAGAGGATGTGTGAAAGTCGAATGGAACACGAAATGTAGAGCATTCAACTTTTGGCGGGTACAGTTGGATCCAAATACATTATAAAGCACCAAAAAGAGCGTCATATTTTGGACAGCATTCTCTGGATACAATAGTTGGTGGTTTCCTAGGTGTTATTATGGAATTTGCTGAAGATTTGGGCGATGTATGACCGAGAAGGATCGCGATAGTTAAACATTATAAAATAAGCAAATATATGGTTAGTGTTAGGGTAATACCATATTTCCACATTTATGGATCAAATTTGTTTTAATTTGTCACCCAACATGTCTTCTAAATTTGTGCAAAACCTACGAATCTAAGTAGATGGAACATCAGAGCCTTGGACTCCCTAGAACTCAACTTGGTTTAGGTGCCTTTTCATTAGAAATCTTCAGTGTTTTATACAAAAGTGCAACTTAAATGCAAAAGACCAATATGTGGCTGCAATGATACTGTGTCAATCTTCCTTCAAAGCGAACAAGGTCCAACTCGGTTGCCACAATTTCGCACACTCCAAAAATAGTCGTTCCTTAGACGTTTATATGTACGTATTTGGTAAAATGAAAAGGTAAAATCCAGAGATCCTCGATAACCTACATGAAGAACACCTTTCTGTGCGGTGGGCAGTGGAATATACATATATGTATGCTTTTAATAAAATGGCGCCCAACGCTTGCAGTGCACTACAAATAATTTTTTGAAGAGATTTTGAAATTTGAATTCAAAAATTGGCAAAGATTTCTAATATTGTCAGACCCGTTCAACTTCTTTTTATAGATATGGGGTAAGACTTTCAGAAACTGAGATACGAGACGAAAGGACTATTTTTTGAATCAAAACCTTTTGTTCTCAATAGAACGCTCTAAGATGTCATTAAGTTACCAAGGACTTAAAGAAAGTGTACATGTGCGTTTTATTGATTTTTATTCTGAGTTGACAGAGTCAGATCATACAATACCCGCATTCTTAAAGATTACTCATCAATCTGTTAACGTTAACACGTCTTAGAAAATACATGTATTTTTTAGACTTAAGAATTTTTAAAATCCACAAACTAGGTATCGGAGGATCACTAAGCCAGACATTATATCCCTCCTCCTCCTTTATTCATAAGCAAAGAAGATTCGCAGGAATAGTGGGTAAACAATAATAATGAACATGTTCGCGTACTTTCTGCACCAAAATTCGTAGATTGTGAAATTTCAAGGTACATCTGACAGATTTGACAGTTTTCATAAATCAGTACGAAAGATTTCTTGCACTAAAATTCGTAGCATTGGACAACTTTTTACGATTTCGTGAGCAATATCTCTTACGAAAGACTACGATACTTGTGCGTACTCGAAGAGGACTTCGCGAATTTTTGTAGATTTTCGTGAAAATTCGTTCTTTTGAGAGACCTAATGTGCCTATGTATGTATGTTTATCGGGAAAATACAGATAGACGAATTACTTAGTCGAGGCAAATAAAGTGTGAGAACTCTATATTGAAGGATTCGAGTGAGTGAGTTAAGAAAATCCAAGATGACAATTCGTACTACGTGTAAGTTTATAGGTATCAAGTCCAATATGAGTAAAGGATTAAGTGCAGAATACATATGTACATATGTGTGTAGATGCATATAACAATCTTTATCATTGAAGATCCAAACCATTGGCCAACGAACAATAGTTTCTGACTTGTAATCTGTACCAAATAGGTTCAAAACTCATATCTCGGAAGTATGCGCTACATGCACATTTTGGGCACTTTCGAGAGAAAATTTCTTCGTCGAATTTTCGGTCCCGTATGCGAGGAGGGCGAATGGAGGAGAAGATATAACCGCGAACTCTATGAGCTGTACCAAGATGTGGATGTAGTCCAAAAAGCCAAAATATGTCGATCGCCACATCGAGCGAATGGACAATAATGATCCAGCAAAGAGGATCTTCGACTCACAGCCCCCAGGTTCGAGACGATAAGGAAGACCGAACCTCCGTTTTAAATAGCAAGATACCGCGGATGCCAGAGCGCTTGGTCTGTACAACTGGAAGCAGCGTGCCCGGGATCGAAGGTAATGGAAGGCTACCGTGTCTCAAGCAGGGACTCTTCACGGGTCGGAAGCCCGTTAAGTAAGTAAGTAATCTGTACCAAAGAAAGATAGTATTCCACCAAATTCTCCATAGGCATTTTATTTACCAATAACTGTGGTGAATTCGCTCTGACAGCACCAGCCTACATGTCTCCTTGCAAAGGGCTTCCACCTTTCAATGACGTGACTGCGCGTACAAGTTCATTGAGTCGAATTCATCATTTGCGATGATTAATGTGTAAAGACTGTTACTAAATACATTTGTTAACCACCAAACACGTTTCTTGGCCAGAGAACTGCTATTAAACGAGAAGAATACTTTTAAAAAAATGCATAAAACATAAAAAAAAAGTCGATCCTGAGGCTAAACGAGTTTACCACCACACAACGCACCGCACATCTGCTCAATTCACAATAACAACTCACATCCGGGGGAACCCAGTGGTATTAACTGTTGTTACATTCCTTGATGTTGAGCCATTTGTTACAAAAATATCCTTCTCGCACACAACCATCACGCATGCCAAACATAAAACCGTGGAATGGAATAAAACCCAAACTGGTTCACGAGTGTAGGTTCAATTATTCCTTTCGCCATCGTCGTTGTAGTCGGCATCATCCTTTCATTTGTCTTCAACAGACCCTACCGCGTGCACACCATTGTCGACAATTTCAATGACTACGACGACGACGATGATGATGATGATGATGATTATGATGACGGTGTTGATGGCACGCAGGAGGAGGAATCGCACCGCCAGACATAACAGAACCGACCTACACTAACTCCGATTTTCTGTGCCCACCCGAAAAACAAATTTCCAGCTGTTAGGTCCCCCAATTTTTGGTTTTTTTTTTCCTCATTTCTCGGCTGCCGCCTTTTATTGCTGTCTTCCTTCTCTCTTTGGGGGGCTTTTGGGGCTGCACGAAGTTAACATGTATTTCTGGGAGGGCCCGGTCTCAATAAAAACAATTTTTTAGGGAGCCACAGTCTGTGGTTTGGTTATGTGTGTATGTCCAAAAGTGGATTTTTGGCACAGCGGTCCCTAGGTGATTGAGATGGCTCACAAGCAACAAATACAAGCGAAGAGGAAACCGGAAAAAGGTTATATTAAAGGGGAGGCCAATTTGATGTTTGGGTTCATTGTCCCAAAAGGATGTCGTGGTTAACCCTTTTACGATACGATAGACGGATATCATGGATACCCATTTAGAAGGATTTCGTAACCTTGACCTTGACGGATAAGTATCGTTTTGTGAACTCACAACATCATCCCCTTTGGTACAATTAATCACAGAAGGGAGGAACCACCAACACCATTACTTTTCATAACCCCCACGTGCCGTAGGCTGTATGTATTTCCTGATGAATCTGTGCAATCGAAATTTTCAAGGTTAAGGTGACGAAGCAACAAACGCCACCACCCACCCGCCACCGGTGGGGTAAAAACAATTTTACGACATCAACGCATCACCCTCGTCGTTATGCCTTGCCTTTTGCTACCGGTGGTGCTGCTAGGGTCATGAGGCGGCTGGAAAGATACATTTACGACGCGCCAGGGGTTATCGACGAGACACCCAGTCTTCCCTTAGGAGGGACCATCTTAAAACGTTTCCAGCTTCCCAAAGATTAGGGTTGATGATACACATCATAATAAAATGGCAAAATGTAACCGTTTGTGTTTATTGGGGTTAGGGCTGGTTACTTTCGTCGAGGGTTTTGCATTAATTTTACGACAACGATGGCGATGCTGCCAAGGGAGGAGGACGATGATTCCTCCCAAATCATACCGTACGCGATTAACTTGTTGTGTCTGACTAGATGTCTTCGAGGGGTTACTTAAGTTAAGCTCTGTTATTCTCTCTCTCTCTCTTCATGCTATACGTATTCGCATTTTGCTTTCCACTGAATTCGGTGGAGGTAATGATGATGAAACTGGTGGCGACGATTATGGTGGTGATAATTCAATGGACTGGAAGAATCTCTACTCCTTTGCCTATTATGATTGCGTTTAAAAGGGATGTTCCGATAAGTGGGGTGCCAAATAATGTGCTCGAATATGTCTGCACGGACTTGGGGAGTGATTACCGTAGCCAAATGAATATACGTACGGTTGAGCTTAATTCAAGTTCACCCCTATTTTTACCGCCAGGAAATTGCTATACACCCGTAGGTGTTAAAAGGTATTTTATGAGGGAATTTACAATAAGACGGGGGTTATTTTGTGTTGTCACAGTTTCAAGGTCAAGTTCAGTATAATAATAAAATTGTTTACCCTGGTCCTCGTATTATGGTTATTGTGTAACTGAAGGAATTTTTCTTCGGAAAGAGAATTCGACAACTGAGTACAAAAGGATGAACAAATGTAGATAAGTAAAAACTAAAATTATTTAACAATACAGGAAGAATAGTAGATAATCATAAAGAATCCTGAAGAAGAAATCAAAAAATCCTTCCGGGCGATTATATTTTCTATAGATTCCTAAGACATTCCCAAACATCGAATGTTGAGGTCCCTGGAGCTTTTATAGTTACAAAGTACATATCTATTTTTTAAAGAATTAGAACTGACATATCAATTATGTACACCCTGTAGTACACAAAGTGCTTTCAACACAAGTACTATGCTTTTTAAAAAATCGCAGGACATGGTCGAGCCTTTTACGCATGGTTCTGAACAACTAGCGAGCAGTGTCTGACAAACATCCAAGAGTTTAACTGTCATGAAAACGCTTCTGAAACAAAAACCTGTAATAGATCATATGATCTTTCTTATGTAGGCCTCACAAAGTGGGCGTGGCCGGCTGCATTCTTTCATTGAATTACAACGATACCTTCGAATGTTAAAGAGTATAATGATCAAAATTTCATTTAAATCGAATTTTTTTTACGAAAACGCCCTCTAAAAGTGGGTGTGGCTATAAATATTTTAGACTTTTTGAATGAATCACTTAATAAGTTGATGAAGCATGTTTGTAACTTGCCTATGCATGCACAAAATATACAAACATATATGTAAATATATGTACATACATACATATGTATGTGTGTATGACTAAATGTTAACATATGTACATACATACATTCACTAGACATACATACATACATACATACATACATTATAAAACCACTTTAAGCAACTTGTTTCCCCTCCATGCCATCAATTTCTGTTGTTTATTTTAAACTTCCTTTAGCTCCAAATAACATACCCTCCTCCTGTCTGGAAACACCCCATAGACTTCCTTCAAGGACTTTTGGCTTACACCCACTTGCTAGCCCCAAAACAAATCAACCGACTTCCATTGACCTACATTGTTCGAGGGCTAATGCGTGTGTCGCTACATACCCATCAAATCTAAATCGTTTGTTTGGGTTCCTCGCACACAAAAATGGAACAAAAAAAGCCATCAACCTCGTCTACACATGACAGCCATACACACACACACACACAAAGGCAAGCCACCCGTACACACATACACACCTACACACAAACACATCCATACGACCGATCCCTACGAAGATATGATGGAACGATTACCTCCGACAAATGAGGTCGACGCAAAGTTAAGCCACCCATCTACTTCGGTCTACTTTGGAATTTGTATTTGCCTAAGCACTGCCGCGCGCCTCCCGCCGCCATAGAAGCAGGCAGTATCAGCCAGCAACAGAGAAACGAAAAGTGAAAGGAAAAACGAGCAAAAAACGTATAAACACAACCGAAAACAAAAACAAACAAGGATACGAGCTGTTCTCGGACATGGACATGTAGGAATAGGGAGGAAGTGGGCGCAGGCACGAAGGGACACAATTTGTGCACCTACTACGTATGCGGAAGAGGCCCACCCAGTCTCTTCTCATACCACCCAGCGGCTCCTCTTTCTTCCTTCCTCTCGCTCTCTCACTCTCTCCCTCACTGTGGGTATTATCGAAATTACTCCTACTTTATGGAAACGTTCCTTTTTTTTGTGGAACAATACATGGATGTTGATAGAAGGTTGGTGGGTTAAGTGGGTATGGGGGCTGTTATGGCCATGGAGTCAAGTTCAAGTCTACTACGATATCGTGTCGTCGTCGTAGTAAAAAGCCCTGGAAAGAGGAGAACATACCATAAATAGGACTACGAAATATGGAGCAAATCGAATGAATGAATGAATGAATGCGAAGTAAGTGAGTGGGCGGGTGTTAGGGCGGCTCGCTTGTTGAATGGAAAGACGACGTCAACGACGACGACGATGGCGACGGACACCCACTTATACATTTACTACGTGTTTCGTGAGTAGGATCCAATTTCTCGGGGGAATACGGAAATATACTACACAAGAGGAATAATAACGTACACACAAATTCGGTGGAATTTCCTTCAAAAGGGCAATGGAATCCATTTCATTTGCTTTCGGCTCGTGCTTACGTGTAGTAAACCCGGTATGCAAATGGTGTGTTTTGCAATTAAGGCGCGCAAAAGACGCACACTTTAGTGGATACTTAAAGGTAGTGATTTATTGACACGGATTTATCTATCCCCTTCAACATCGAGATATGTACCTGTATCACCGATTAAACGATACAATAAACACGCACATCACTTTTTCCGATTTGGCCAACGTCATTTTTTTTTTTATTTAAAATGTAAACTCAGAACTGTACTAAAAAGGTTAACGCTTATTGGATGTTAACTTAAAACTTACAGTGTTCTGCGCAAGTCGATGCTACGGGTTTTAAGAACAGGCTATGGCTGAATAAATTTATGGCCTTGTATATCGTTTCCTTAACAATTCTGCCATACCTTATTTACTTATGTAGAAATGAGCAAGGCAGGCCTACATATGTTCATATGTCCGACCTGAAAGTCCATTCATAGTTTGAAAAAGCAAATAGATATCTCCTAACCAAACGTGGCGCTGGAGCGGAAATTCGAAAGTTTTACGAGAAGTTTTTGGAGACCTAGGGTGGGTGTCGTGGCTCAGTGCGACCAGATGCAGATTCGATAACCAATCGCGAGAGTCTAACTAACATCCAAGCTTTTCAAAACTAAAAAAACAGTAGGTATATTCCTTTCATTCCAAAAACATCAATGCTTTTGAGAAAATAGACCCTTAGCTCAGCACTGTAGAACAATGGATTGCGCTTCCTCGAAATGATTCTCCGGCAAAGAGCTCACAGAAACCTTAGAATCCCCATTAAATACAACTAACTGAATTCAAAAATGTGAAGGATGAACTACAAACTTATATTAGGGACACTTATTCGAAGGAAACATCTACTAATCGATCAAAGTCGATCTCGAAAGTATTTATAAAGCTAAAACAAAACACCATTTCAAACATACTCAACTTGTGAAATCAAACTACCGTCGCTAAAAAATAAGTTCAACTCAAAACCTATCCCGCCTTCCCTTTTTAAAAATAGTACATATCTTGTTTAATGATGTTTAAAGCCAACTTAGTTCCAAGTTATATATATTTGGCGCGACAGGTCTATGTGACCCAGGGCCTAGCTTCCAACAACCATTGGTGTTGTGCGTGTTATATTCTTCACACGAATGGAAGGGTCGTACTGTTCAATGCCGTGTCCGAAGGGCAATTTCTTAATTGAGAAGCTTTTTCATGACAGTTTTTCTCTCGAATGTTAGTCAGACGCTTGCAAGAGGTCGGGCCGTTTTAAATGTTTTGGCTGGGATTCGAGCTCCTACTCCGTAGTTCAACGCACTAACCACTTGAGCCACGGTGCCTAGTTTCAACTTACAGTCTTTTAAAATAGTGGAAGAAGCATAGCCATTATCATTGACAATGAAGTGCTTGATTTCCTTCTTGAACATCCAGTCACCAATAATTTTTCGAATTTGAAAATTTTGTATAAGATCTAGCTTTTTCAGCAATATATAAAATGCCATCGGGATTTGTATATCTCCTACGATTCATAGCCAAAATAGTCCTTCGTTATACGTTGCATTCAATGCGATAATTGCAACAACTTCTCCATTGCAATACCATTCTTCCGCATTACGGATCGTTGATTCCTATTATTCTGATTGCAGTCTTAGTAGAAGGCTCTTAAGAATGGTAATTCCTTTGATCCCTACATTTACACAGCAGAAATGTGAGTTCTTTCCTTCTTTGAAGTTGTCACTACTTGAACTCGAGTCGTCGTGTTATGTCAATGCGTGAAATCCTTGCCGTTGTTGCGACTACTTTTTTTTTTGTTTTACTTCCTCCTCAAACAGCGTTTAACAACTACAAAGCAACTTAGCGGTGAAAGTGAATTGCACTACAAGTCTTGTCTCCTATAATCACAGGCAGATGCAACTTGCCCCACATTCTGTTTGATGCCGCAGGGTAAAATATTTCTCCGCACCAAACAAGTTCCACAAGGTGTTTTAACAAAACCGGCGGCACGGCGCCATCACATGTCTGTATTGAGGTAGGTTCTTCGGTGTGTCAACGTTAAATGCGAATAAGGACATGCAAATGCACAAATTAAAAGCAGAACACGTTTATCCTTTGTGTCGCAGCGGCAAAGCACAAAGGTACCCAAAGTATATAGGATACGAGGCTTGGCGCAAATAAATAGGTCTGCAGCGCGCAAAGTGTATTCTTGATTTTAATTAGTCACCAAACGGAATCGTCTGCTATTCCCCTTGATTCGAGGAAACATCAAGGTAAAAAGGATAAACGAATGAACTCTCAAGCGGCCTGTGCATGTATCCTTGTGACGAATGGAAAAAGTAATTCCAAATTCTATTTCAAATTTAATTGAGCTGAAATCAAATTAAATCCAATAAGTCAACCCTTGGTGGTCGGTCGTCCCCGTTTGACACAGACGCACACAACGCATGTTCTCCTTAATTTTTCTGGTCTTGCTGTCCTTTTTCTTTATTTTTTTTTTTTTTTTTGCAATTCGGTTCAATGTGCATTGAAGGTGGCTTTGCTTATGCTACGTTGTCGGTGTGTAGGACTCATGTCAGCGGCTCATGTGCGTGTGCAGGTTTGGTGCTATAATGTTCTTCTCTAATGTTTGATTAGATTTGCGGATGGTATGCGTTTATGTGTGCGTGCGTGTTCACCCTCTAACAGACTGCATTAAGGAGGAAGATTTATCGATCGTGCTCAGCAACTAACACCACCATTTTATTTTTCGAAAGGATGGCACAAAAAAATCCTTGCAAAACGTTTTGTTGGTGTTAGCAGTTGATTCTTAGCACTGCCAAACCCTCTTGTGAGAGAACGCGCATTTAAAAGGACTTTTAGATTTGTGGGTAGAGAGGATTGTCGTCCTTCGTGATAGTTTTGTGCGAACGAGTGCACATTTGGAAAATAAAATTAATGGTTTACAGTTGCATTTGTACGGTCTGTACATTTATCCTTGCTTGATTAAATCTCTTGAATACAATGGTGTATATGGGGTATAAAAACTCCATTGTCTGTCATAGATACTTTTTGCATTGTGTATGGTTCGTCGTGTCTTTATGTTTCAGTTGCAGTCGTCTTCGTTGTCCTTTGTGCTGCTGCTGTGGCTGTTATTATTTTTTTTTTCTTCTTTTTTTCGTTTGTGTGTTATCATTTGTGATTGTCCTTGCTGGACAAGGAGTCAAAAGAAACATAGAGGAACACACTGCCTGCGCAATGCGGTTTTTTTTTGCATTTACAAAAGCGTCAAACGGAAGTTGTATTCTCATATCATGTGGTTGATAAATATGTTCAGTTTGTAGCTCTTTTTAGTCGAAATAAAAGAATGTCACTGGGGGATAATAAAGGGAACACTTTTGTCACAGGATAAAGTAAAACTTTTAACTTTAAATCAGATCCAAGGTTACATCTTAACTATTGTTAAATTTGTTTCGTTAAAGCGGGACAAGCGCTGAGGTTGTGAAAACATCTCAACAATTAAAACTGTGTTACGAAAACATATTCAAGGTAACGGATATGAATATTCAAACAAACTAAAGCTAATACGGTCATACTTTAGGGTTCACAACATTTAAAAGAACTGCTGAAGCCTAACCTCGAAAAGTACCCAACAAAGCGTTGAACACGATTACTATCGTCCAATTCGTCGATGTTCCTCACCAAAGAACGGTATACAAAATATTGAGCTATACTTAGCCGTCATCTGTAGGTAGTCTTGTTTGATGCACACGAACTATTGTTTGGTCTTTTTCTAGGCACAAATAAGGACTGAAGCTTAATTTCGAGCAGGGGTCAGAATTGTCTAGTTTCGTCTTTTGTTTTAACTGAGTTTTCCAATGCAAAAGTCATTCTTCCCGTCTACCAGGGATATTAAAAAGGTCTCACTCTGTGTTGAGTTTCTCAGGCATTTCTCAGGAAATTGTGAAGTAAACTAGAAACAGGAGCTCTTTACTGCTTCACTTAGTCATTGAAATGAAAAATGTCGCTCCATCAAGCAAATGTAAGATGAAGTAATCTTGACTATGGCAGACAGATGTGGACAGTTAAGCAGACGCAAAACAACGATATGACTCATTAGAAGATCATGCGTATGTAGATGTCCAAGTCGGGCTATTTTCGTATCATCGTTAGGCAGGCACGCCCTACGGCATGGAATTCCGGCGAAGATGAAGACAAAGACGAAGCTGGAACATGTTTTGAGTGAATAGTTCTTCAAGGACCTTGGAGATATAGCCGATAATAAAATGATTCCAAGAGTAACAATAGTGATCATGTGGTGGATCTTTCCTGCCTTAGTGCGTTCTCCCTTCAGCATCTAACCTTAAACCTATAGAAGGTCTATGTAACAAGTGGTTCCCCATAAATATTTAAATTCGAAAGAATCTTTCCGATGTGTGACCGGAATTAAAGAGAAATCTGATTTGATTTTCTGCACAATATCCAAAAGCTGTCAGCTTTACTCGATTTTGGCACAAACTTTGGACATTTATACATGCAGGCATACATATACGGTACATATGTATTTACTGGATATATATGTACATGTGCACCCTACCTTCATATGCATGATACTTATAAGTCAAGTCAAAAAAAAATTCTGTACAATGTACAATCTCCCTACAAAATTTTATTGATTGGGAAGGTATTACCTATTCTTTCACGTCCTCTGTCCTCATGAAAGGAGAAACAGGAAGAAGGATTAACAGGGCTCGACACCTAATACCAAATTTCATTAAGTAGAAAAGGGAAGAAGAAGAAAGCTGGAAACAAGAAAACTTAACAGCGCCCGAGACCAAATCTGATTCCTTTGTCGTGTCGTTAACCTGAAGTGAAAAAGCCATTCGCAATTCTCAGGTCTAATATTATACGATTAAAGGATCTTAAAGTAGGAAGTTCAAAGGAGGATAGTTAAAAAAAAAGAGTTTTTTTTTTCAGCCAAAAGTGCAACAATTCCTTTGGAGTTCTTTTAGACAGTCGTCATTAAAGCCAAGTATTTTTGCACACACTTCCTGAAACCCTTAAAGTGTCCTGAAATTCAAATTCAACGAGTGTACAAAGAACTCCATGCAAAACTACTCAAAAGTAAGACCTACACCACAAGGTCTTTTGAACTGCAAGAAAACCATTAAGTATTTCTCATCCTATTCCAGGTTACACTTATGCTAAATACCATTTCAACCCCCTCATTATGCAGCAGCAAATGCATTAGAACACAAACAAACTGCGTATTTTCTAGAATGCGTCTTTTATCCCCCCACCCAAGAACCACAGCCAACACTGCTGCAACCCCTTATATCCCTGAATAGTATAAAGCCATAGGTAAGTGCGTATCCAAAGCCTTTGCGACGCACAATTATTTTTTTCTTATACTGTTGCCAAGCGACTAACGAGGCAAAGAAGCAATAAAAAAAAACGCACTGCGTAGTTTCTAGCTACCCAATGGTGGTGTTGTTGTTGTTGTTGTTTTTCTTGATGGCACTTCAACTTTTGGCTTTGTAACACTGCTGCTGCTGCTACTGCTGCTGCAAGGGGAGGCAAGCAAGCACCCCCCTATCTAAACAAAGCCACACACATGTTTATTCCGCGCGCAGCAAACGACGCATCTCTCTATCGCAATTCCGACCGTTGTTCGTTCAAATAGCTTCAAGGAGAAAGGAAGGATTTCAAATAGAAAACTAGGTGCCTGGAATTGTAGCTTATGTTAATATTTACCCCGAGTACACAGCTAAACATGAAATGCACCTTGTGCATCACAGGATATGTTAGAATATAAAAAGATTACGTCCATGTATTTGTCCGTGTGGGTGGGTATGCGTGCTAAGAACTGACAAGCTTTTGACATTTCTATTACATTGTTACCTTCAAAGGGCAAGGGAGTCGTCTCTCTAGTCATATACTCACAGCTTATAGAAAAGTACCTAACAACTCCACAGCTGCAGAGAAGATTACAAGGACAAAAAGGAAAAAAAGGAGTTAGTTTGTTTTCCTTCTTTTTCACTCGCTTCCATCCATAAAAACCAAGATGACGGAATTATTTGGGGGTGAAAGTCGAGGGTAGTTTCCAAGTTTCCACCATCTTCACTTGCATTTGCATTGTAGAGCACAAAAGGTCTCTCCACTGCTGCTGCTTATAATTTACCCACTCACAACCGAGTGCCTGTGTAGGTAGGTCAATGTACGTAGGAAAGACACTCCGAACACACAAAAGGAACTGGGTACACCTCAGGGAATCTCTCGTCGTTACTACAGCGCAAATAGCCCTTTAAACAAGGGGATGCGAGTAGTTGGGTGAAATTTTACAGGTGTCATCAATAACGATATACTGACACTCGGATAAGTTTCGTAGAAAACACTTGAAAAAAATGCACAAAAATTAATCCAACAACAAAAAATCGATAATACTAGCGAAAGTGACTCATCTTTTCTCCGTTGAATACGCCAACGATGATTGGAAGGAGAGGACTGTTGAAGAGGAATGTACATATCTGCAGCGAAATAAACGAACCAGAAAATTTTCTATACGTACACAGAGAGCAGATATGTATGTCCATCCGTTCCTGCTGCTGCTGCTGTTGCAAAAAAAAAGTTTCATGTAAATTTGTATGCATGTTTAAGTGCTTCTACATGACCAAGAAAGGACGAAATGACAGAGAGCTAGTAGCTAGCTAACTCAACAGGACTACAAACCAAGAAAATAGCACAAAAAGAGGAAACCACACGAAACCATTTCCATTTTCCAAATGAAAAGAAGAGGAAAATGTTCCAGAACACAGGAGGAAGAAAAAAAACCGCTAGATGTACATATATAAAATAATAAATTGTTGATATATGTGTATACTGAGCTAAATGCCAGTGTATCTGTGTTAATGCTATGTCAGATGTTATTCTGTGTCGTGTGTGTGCACAAATGCATTAACAGCAGTAGCAACCCCCAAATAACTTGCAGGGGTGGTTTTACTTCTCTTTTTTTTCGTTCTTTCTCCTTCTCCGGCCTTTCCATTTCTCTCCCTCTTTACTGGTGAATTTCACTTCTACGAATAGTGGTGCTAACGAAATTAAACAATTTACTGCATAAAATGAAAAAGAAGAAAAAAAATCCGAGCAAAATGAAAATTGCAATTTTTTCCTGCGTGTGGTACGTGCCACCAGGGGGGATCTCTATCCATAGAGGTATCGGGTACACGTGTCAACATTGTGCCACTGGCATTACGCACTTCTACATTTATACCGCTCCACTGAGCGCACTCGTATCCAGTGGCTTGCTAACTTTTGGAGCAGGGTAGGTTGTAACATCGAGTTCAACCGGCAAACAAAAAAAAAGGATAAACGAAGTGGGGTCGGGATGGTGTACGACGCACTGTAGAGCAACTAAAAACTGTAAATTGCTTAGCTCCTTCATTTTACGTTAGTACTATACACATTTAGACAGTTTGTTCCTTTTCCACAATTTTTTTTTCTTTCTTTTTACATTGCTCCTCTTGTCGAGTTCTTCTGGCAGTTGTTGCTGCCACTTTTCTTTCTCTGACACTCTATCCCGATGGCTTCTCCTCTCATTCCCTAGGTTAAAAGTTATAGTCGAGCGAAAGGAATTCAATATAAGGGAACGTTCGCGCTGACATTTTATGCGTACGAAAATGTAATATGCTGCACAGCAAATAGAACTACATTCACATAGATACAAAGGCTGAGAGACGGTAAGGAGGAAAACTCCATCCAAACCACCACCACCACCAGCACCACTGTTACATTGGCTGAAATGAAAAACTTTCCACTCCTGATGCTCCTTGCAAATATACATCCAACCATACATACATATCTGTATAAACACATACAAAGTACATATATAGTATATTTTTTCACTTAACGTAAGGACTTTTCCGCTAAGAAACACGAAGGAAGGAGATTCTGTTCCGGACTTTTTTTTGCTGCTGCTGCTGCTCCTGCTTCTCTCAGTTCTTAGTTGTTGTTATATGGTGGTTCTTTGCTATAAGAGGAGACGATTTAACAAAAAAAAAGTATCTAAGAAGAAAAAAAGCTAAAAATCAGAAAAGTTATATTCACTGTTAATACACATATACGCACAACAGTACCGAAGAACTGTAAACGGAGAAACGCAGAGAACTTTCTCTAACTTCAAATAATGGAAAATTTATTTATTTTATTTTCCTCCTGCGTTTGTAATTTTTTTCTTCCTTTCTACGTCGTCTTCCTCTTCACAAGTTTTTTTTTTTTTCTTCCTTTTTTTTATTTTTTTCTGCGTTGAATAGACAATATTGCTTGCTAGAAAGAGAGTGGGTAGGTACAACGTCGTCTCTTATTTTGGGGGTGTGGGGGTGGTACGAAAGGACAAGTGCGTATAGCGATGAGCACAGGTAAAAGGAAAAGAAACGTATTTGGTATAATTTTTTTTTTTCCTGAAAAAAAAAATGTTTTCTTTCCTTTCGAAAAAAATCGATTTATTTTTAAATTATTTTCCGTTTTTTTTTATTTTTCGTTTCGTTATTAAATAAATTTGGAAGCGATTTTCGAGGATTTTTTTCCACACTGGGATTTTTGTAAAGATGTCGGTATAAAATAAGATACTTGAAGGAAGTGCTTACATTGGAGTCGTCGTTTTTCGGTGAATATTTCCGCTCTGGCTTACGATTAAATTTTTTGTCTTTAAGAGTTGACACAACAAGTAGGATACAATTGGAAAATAAATTCGAAAATGTCTTAAAATTTCAATAATATGTACATATGTAGGTGTTTATGTTTTGACTTGCAAAAAGTGTCAAACAAAAATGATCCATAAAACCTTAAACTTATGTTTAAATGAATAAATCGACAATTGGCATCAATAACCTGCTACCTTTGCCGGTGAATAACTAAGCAAGTTGTCGTCATTGTAAGAAGTCCAGTCATCTATAGGTGAAAGTGTAAACCAAGATTGTCTATTAAATCTTGTCACATTGTCTAGTTTAAGAACTTCTGGATTGATTTTTATGAAATCAAGAATCCTATAATCGATACTTTATTTTGCAAATGTAAAATTCTACGCTAGGTGGTGCGAAATATAATACAAACATTAACCAAATGAATTTTAACGATTCTAGTTAATGTACTATTAACGGACAAAAAGATGAACATAGGTTAGTTTAAGTTAGAAATAGCTACCAGCTACCGCCAGCACACTATAATAGGTTCGTTGGGATGCCACCTGGGTCATATGATCCCTACTGGTGAAACCAATTAGAGCTTCTAACGAAGCTTAGCAGACTCTTAATGTCGATGTGAGTAAGATCACCAAGATCACTGAAGAAAAAGGCGCAAAATCATCTTTAATGGTAATTCACTCATTTAACATTGGATGGATTCGCCAAGAAACGAACTTGTCGCATCTGGAGAAAAGAAAATCCACAAAAATATACTTTTTAGTGTGGTTTCCTGGAATCATTGGTCCATTTTACTTCGAAGATGCAATTGAAAGAGCTGTTACTGTCAAATGATTGAAATAAAATGATTTTGTAGCCCCAGATTGAAGAAGTACACACAGACAATCTTTATTTTCAATAGGATAGCGCTGTGAGTCGCACAGCACGTGAAGTTTTTGCGGTCTAAGTTTCCAAGTTGATTGATTTCACGTAATAGTGGGATAAACTGGTCACTAAAGCACCACATTCGGACGGAAATTGATAAACTTAATGTGCGAGGGAGTCCTTGAACATTTTGACGTATGAGAGTCTGTAGACGTGCTCATGGAGGAGAATTAAGTTTGGACTCCACCAACAACTGGGATACTTGGACTTATCGCATTTAAGACAATATTAATCTTCTGCGATTACATATATTTTGTTTTTTTTTTTTTAATTTTACTAACAAGTAAGATATCTACTTTCCATTTCTAACCAGCTTCAGTGCACATTTTAAACTGGAATTTTTTCGGAATACAAATACATAAGTCAGAACTTATTTCACGTTTTCTTAATATTCATAAATGATTCTGCAACAACTCTATCCGATATCGAACACATGATGTAGTTTATCTAGTTCACCTCGTATACAGGTCTTAAGTCCCAAATTGCCGAAACCATTCATTCGAATCGAATGCCAAGAAAGTAAGACAAGGATCCACAAAGAAATAACTATGAATCAGTATTCGGTTTCTTAAAATTCGTGGCCCACAGAAACTCTCATTGCATGGGTTTGCTACACAACAGATCAGGATAGCATACCCAGATCAAGATACAAGGTCCTGCGAATTGAAATATCTAAATGTGTACATACATATGTCCGACTTCAAATTGCTTATTCGACCTCGAGTTACACGATTGTATGTATGTATGTATGTACATACATACATATGTACCTATAATCTTGAAAATAAGTGCAGTCCTTCGAAAGTAATTCTTAAGTCGTTTCACACAGGAACAGAAACAGTTGCTATCTTTGCGAATAATCGATTTATAATCCCCATAATAAGGTACGTATCATTATCTATTTTAAGCTTTCCCCTAAAATGCAAAAATGCGCAGCAAATAATGTTAATTGGGTTCCATGCATATGACCCAATTAAAAACGAATGCACACCCGAAGAAGAGGGGAGAGAGAGTTCTTAACTGCTTTGCATTCTTAACACATAATTGTGAAAGTGAATGCATTTTGCCCCTAAATTGGCACGATCTAGTTGAAAATGCACCCTCTCGCCCAATAACCCACACATACACATCAAACAAAAAAAAAATTGTGTTTTTTTTTATTTTCCTTTCTGGAAGAAACAAAAGAATATGAAGAACACAGAAATCCAACGAATTTCAATGATATACGGAATGACTTTCGCTCGTTCGCTTTATTTTGCACCACCCTCTCTTCGACGAAACCCCCGTCAATACATGTGCATGTACAGTGAATTGTTTTGTACATACATATGTATGTATACACATATTTATGCATGGACATATAATATACAGCGTATAGTGGCATTCGTCATGTTTTGAAGCCTCCCTGCAAGGAATTTCTTTTGTAGTTTTAGATCCTTTTCAGAATTTGTTTTTCTTTTCGTTCGTTCGTTCCTCCTTATTCACATCGTATATGATGAAGGAGGAATAGATGAAAAAAAAAAAAAGAACCAGGGAGAAAGAAAGAACGCCAAGTGCACTCGAGCTTGACATCATATACGGACTACTCACGGTTGGCAACACGGATGAAACACGTTTCTTCATGTGATATGCAATGTGTACAGTTATTGTTATTTAAGATGGTTGAGATACAGTAAAATATATACAAACATTCATACATACTATATGTATGTACATCCTTAAGCTGGATATGATATGAAGGAATAAAAATCCTCCTCTCAACAAGTGCACAGTTCCTTTGGACTCTTCAAAACGGATAGCAAAAGAATTATGAATTATGCATTCGGTTTCCGTGTACTATAAGATGGATGCACTTTTGTCAATATTTTCCCATGGCTTGAGATCCGAAGCCCCGAAGAGGAACAAATGATTTTTCTCGACTTTTCAGTACCGGGGGTGGCTGAATGAAGGTATCCTTGCACAAGTGTGATTATATTGTGTGGGAGAAAGAAAAACATACATATATAGAACGGGACACGGGTGACTTCAATTCGACGAATGTGTACTAGGTGAAATGAAAATTCATGTCATTAAAAAAAAAAAAAATAAAAAAAACTTTTTTGTTCTCCCTCAGATCTTTCCTTTATGCATACAATATGTCATCATCAACATTGAAGTATCTATACAAGCTTCAACAGTGGATTCAGGAAGATACGACATGCACTGCTACCGTATTTAATTCATTTTCCAGCCGAGAAGGATAATGGCGCTGAAGAGTAGGTGAAAAAATAAGGGTACGAATTGCAAAAAGGATGTTACGAGTGTCACACAGTTAGTACAGGATAGAACGTGATGAATATTGTTGCTATTACTATACATAATATACCCTCAAGTCATAATCGTTGTGATGTGATGTATCTAAAGGCAGTTTGTCTCCCCTTCTTATTGGAGACAATTAAGCTGTTCAAGAGTTCTATTTTTGCATTTTCAAGATGGAGTGCGTAGGCAAATATTTTCCAAACGCACTTACAGTGCGGCGTACGCATTTAAGTTAATAAAAATAGAAACACCATCAATTCTGCACTAAAACAGACCTTACACAACCAACCCCTTCAAGGAGAATGCGTACGGAACTCAACGGTTCCATATCGAAGAGGGTGCGAAAAAAAGGGTTGGAATAGTGTCAACATCGTTGCAGCAGGTGAGAAAGGCATACCTACAGCGCTATACTGTTTGAACACGTACATACATACATATGTACGGCTACATGTAACACAAACTCACCCCTAAGCAAGAATGGTGTGCAACTGAAATGCACTTGATTTGCTTAAATACTCTTAATTGATTCATTTAGCATGGAAGAGAGCCGCCATAGCAGGTTCTGCCCCGCTGTCATCATTTCTGAATACCTCAACACACGTACTTACATACGTTACCGGTTCCGGATGGTGGAATTGTTCTTTATGTAGGTTTTCCCTGTGTATAACACCATTTTTATACTTTTGTTTGCCACATATAGGGTCGGATATTGATTTTGGATAATTTTTCCAGCTGCAATCCGATGGAATGTAAGACATGTGGATATTTGAAAGCGCCATATGCATGCAGAGTTAGTCGACAGAAAAAAAAAACAAATCAAAGCAAACACAAAACCACCTTGTTCGCGCCAAGATAATACATTTTGTCACTGCCACACATATACATACATATATCTGGTGGTTCCCCAAATAATAACAAACATTTGAAGAAGTTTATTCCCCCCGTCACACACACAACAGGGACAGATGTTCCACCAAAGGCCAGTGACAGAGAGTTGAGAAGTTTATTTTTATTAGTAAAATTCGACGGCAAAGACTTCAGACTTCAGACTTCAGGCCACTAAACCACTTTCAACAGAACAACAAAAAAAAACAAGAGAACGGATACGTTGAGGACATGTGGTACATTTTGAGGTTCGCCTACACACATCATCGCCTCAAACTCACTCAAGGTGGAAAGGAAACACACAAAAAATCGAGTTCGTTGTCCTTAAAAAAGGAGAGAGAAATCCAACGGTCATTTTTTTTTTTTTTTCTTGTAAGAAAGGACATTTCCGTTGCGATTCATTTCCTATCCGAGACACGACGACGATGAAGTTAAGTGACCCTGTGTTGTTCAGCAATTGACTGATTCTCATGATGCAATGCTGCTGCTGCTGCTGCTGCAACCCGTGCAGACAATAAATAATTGCACAGTGGCAAACAATGATTGTTGTTGATAGAAACATATCATACAATAATGATTAACATAACCGTCCTCCATATGTCTGTATATGCGAGCCATCATGGGCAATTGCGTTCATACACAGTCATATATGTATGTGCATTTGTATGTTTTTTTTTGTTGTTGGTGGACACACAATCGTAAAAACAATTTAAACATTTTGATTACATCCTTATATAAAATAAAATGAAATCACAACAACGGATAAAAAGTGAAGCGCATTCGTTTGGTCCATTTGTCTGGTTGGAATCACCATCTTCATCAGTTCCATCAACATCATCATCATCATCATCATCTGTTCTGTGTTCTCAACAGTTAACGTTGTAATTATGGTCAGATTACATTTTACATTGAGCGAATGGCACAAAAAGTGAATTATTTCAATTTACCATGGGAAAGTGACTGAGTAATAGGTCTACAACAAGCTGCCATAAAAAAAAGAGGTAAACGTGTGAAGTAGCATCGTTTGTTGCGCGGGCGTTGGGTGATGCACTGACGTTAAAAGGGACATGGTTTCAGGAGGTACACATGTGAAGAGGAATTGTTGTACAAGGACCTTTAGTGGGATGTTTGATACCGACCGGCAGTCGATGACCTTTCATGAACTAATAACCTTCCAAGGAAAGGACTGGCATTGGATACCCTCATAGCTACCTTGATTGCAATTATCTAATTTCATAACAGATTCTAAAAATGTTGGCTCATCTGGACTCATGGTCAAGTGGGATAAAATTTTGATCAACTTTCGAATGGATGAAGTCTTATTGTGGTGAAATTCAGCTGCAGGAAGTAAATTTATGGTGGGGTCCCAATATACCCTAGGGACAGAAAGGGTATAAGATAAACTGTCAATTCCTTTCCAAATGTCATGCTGTATCCACTCCTCCGACAAGTTAAAGACTTACCTAATGTTAAGTTAGAAAACCATTTGGGATTTGAGTCTGTAACCGAGTAGTTCTACCTCTAGACTTTACTTTGAATTGTAAACGAGGATATACTTCTAGGAGACGATTAGTATTGCAATTATTGGTTAGGTCGAATTTGCTATCCACCTTGTATAGTTCGTCATTTAATCAGAGTCCGACAATAGAGAGGGAACAAAACAAAACGTATTCTAAACATTTGTGACTTACTACCTCAAGGTCATAACTGTGGACTGTGAATTTCTGTCCAATTCGTCTATATTGTGTCCCATCATATTGATAGTACATGTACATACCTATTTTGCCATCTTTTAGTACCATCCTGTTGCAATTACTCTAGACGTCACACAGGACTTTCTAAAAATTGCGACATCAAAGGTGAGTCACTACCCGTCAAAAACAGACATGGCTCTGTATAGTTTGTGTCTACAATTGCTGGCTTAAAATCGAAAACGGTGTTAAATATCGACCTTGTGACAAAATTGGACCTTTTTTAACCTAAAACCGAGCTGGCGCTAGCTAATTAGGTTTTTCAACCATTTATACAATATGTGTGATAGGATCGCTTTTTCTCAGTGATCTGATAAACGACGCTAAAATAATATCTATCAGGTATTTATCTACATGAATTTTAGAAAATTCTCTTTCTGCCAAACCATCTCTAGTTGGTTTGAATAGCTGCCCCAGTTAGCAAATGTTTTCGATGCAAAATGAATAACAATTATGGGACCATCTTATGGAAGTTCAATGGATTTTTTAACCATGAAGTTTATTAGAACCAATAGAACCACAAAATGGAGCATTCTTGCAGGTTTGAATATGATCGACTTTAGTCAACCTATTTTTTGGTCGAAGTAACTTTTTGCGTCACATTATTCGTTTCAGTTCACTGTGGAACCCATTACTCAGTGGTTAGTCTGTTAAACTACTAAGCGGAAGTTAAGAGGTTCGATTCTCATACAAGTTCTTTCATGGGCACACATCTCGCGAGTGTCTGACAAACATCCTGTCGAAATGAAGTACAAATAGCTTCAGCTTGACAAAACAGTCAAAGTCGACTTGTGTAAGTCTAAATTGAGTTATCAATAATAGGATGCGTCATAGTCTATTCTATAATGTCGTTGCTGAAATGATAATTCAGAAAATAACAACATAGACATTTTTCTCGCTTGTAGATATCTTATATGGAATTCTAAATTCATGTCAAAGCTTTAAACTGCTTTCCTGAAAAAAACGACTTAGACCGTTCTTCCTTGTTGCCACAGAACTGTGCATAGAAGCAATGCAAAGCATATCAAGAGGCTGCGACAAACCAGGAAAAGGGTGCTATTTTACTCCTTACACCAAAAGACAAACTGTAAACCCCAGAAGCCTAGCTCTAGCAAACTACTGGAAGTGTTAGATACTTCAGAAGTATTAGGTACACTTACTTATTTATGTATGTACTTCTGAAATACCAAACGCACTGTCCTCACACGTTTGCAGATGCTGAATATTTGCGTGATTATTTTTTATTAAAACTATGTACTGAGAAGAATCGGGTACATCTGAGCTGTTAGGGTGGTGTCAAAACATGTCTTTTATGATTGACTAATGGCAGTCCCATTAGCATGGGGTAGAGACCGAATTCCACAAAACTTTTCTTCCTTTTTTGGTTCTATACCTTTTTCAAGCTATTTTTGTATAAAATAAGGTCTGTTCTTTCAATTTTTTTTTTTAAATGTGGGTCACATTGTAGGTACATATGTATGCACTGACAAGTCCTCTATCATTCAAACATTCAATACAAGTTCTAATACTTTTTTTTTTAAATCAAGGATTTTCAACTTATTAATTCAATTTGAAAAATCCTATAACTAAATTTAGTGTTTCCCGCGTCTGTACGATACAGAGAGACAGAAACAGAAACAAAAAATATAAACAGAAGCCAAGGAATGAGCTTAATCTCCACTAATTGTCTCGATACAAAAATTGCTGCTGCTGCAAAGCAATTGCGGACATTTAACAAAATAAATATGAGAGCGCGGCGGTTAGTGGTGCTCTGTTCTGCGTTATACTTTTTGAATTTGTATTTGGTTGTTTGTTTTTGCTTTTCGTTTTTTTTTTTAGTACATCTTTCATGTAGCTTCCTATGTTAAAAATGTGTGGATTATCTGCGGTTATTGTATAGTACACATGCATGCCATACCATGGTCTCTACTCGATCATAAAGTGCGGGTGATTATTGAAATATATTATGGTTCATTTAAAAATGAGAGAGAAAACAAAAAATGAAAAACCCTGTACATTCGGATGTACCTACTACAATAAATCTGATTATTTGTATATGTATGTTTTTTTTTTGTTCTTGTTCTAGCAATGATGATGCTGATAATGGTGACTACACTCCAGGGTGGAAGTGGAACGAATAAAAACAAAATTTTGAATGACAACATTTGTCTTTGCCATAGTTGTGAAATTGACGTTCATGTATGCATGTTTAGGAATTTGAGGTTAAGTAGGTATTTCGATTTGATTTGCTATTATTGTTTGTTAACATGTGATGCCTACTGTACTCCTAGTTGGATACGTTGATCATTCGGCGATCGTTGATAGATGGTACGACTGACTTGAAGAATTTGCATAGAACTTTTTCATCAATCGGTGCGGACCAGAAGACTCTACTTTCTGTCAAATCACATTAGACAACCCAGTGTTGGGCTTTATTTTTCAGGTCCTTGTCTACATGATCTTCACTGATCTTCACAACAAAAACGCCGATTTGTTTTGCCAACAAATAGCTTCTTGTTGGGATGCAAACAAAACTTTGAAAGTGATTGGCAATCTGCAGTTCTTATTGTTGAAAAATAGAAAGAAAGTCACTTCCTGCTTAGCGGCTTGCCATAAGAGTTTAGAAAAGTCACCTGAGAGGCAGTCATAAGAGGTCTAATTACACTGATTTACAGCAGTTACCATGCACATAAAACTAGTCCAGAATATACATACATACATACGTTGATATATACTAATCGGAATAAATGGCTAATTTGATTTGGTGTATGTCAAGAATGACAGGTAGGTACCTACATATGTATATACATATGTATGTATGTGCGGACTCAAAGAGCAGGAAACAACTTTTGGCATAAATTGCCAACTTCAAAATATAGGTAAGAGTTATGGTTTCTTCAAGGAAGAAAACCCAATAAGCATTATGATGTGCCGTTTTAAGACTATCCCTATCTGAGTTTGGATTGCTCTTTAAATAATGGATTATCCCTTTCTGAGAGATACCCGCTAAGGGCTGAACCTAGCCTGGCGGACTCATTAGTTTCTTTCATACTTAAAGTGTCCTGGGACTCACAAGATGGGTGTCATTAAAAGGGAGCATAGTATACTGAATTCCTCCTGCGATTGGTTTACCAGTTTCGATGGTGTGGAAGTCTAAGTAATTGCTTTGTTGGCGGTGGCTATCAGTGAGGATAATGATGTTTTGGGGGCTAGTAGGTAAATTTCTCAGTATACGGACTCCGAAACATTCAGTTCATCTAAAAAATACCTGCACCTATTCCAAAGCCCATTTTTGGTTCTCCGTCGTAGTCGTTAATATCTCTTTTGTCCTTCCTTTCCTTTCTAGATGAAGGCCGTACTGAGAAGGGTTTGCTGAAGTTTAGTAAAGCAGTTTTGGACTATAATCTGTTCATATGACTTGACGGACTGCGCTGCAAGTAGCTGTGTCTTTTATGCACAAAACAAAGGTGTAGTCAAAGCATCTGAACCACCAGACGATAGGGCTGTAATTTACTATCAAATTCAAAAACCTGCACCTAGCAAGAAAAGAGGATTCTTAGCAGCCTTTTTAGCTAAAGAAAAGTTTCTCCAATTAAGGCTCCTGTCTTAGAGCTGAGAGTAGATTATAATATTTCGTTATTTCTACGAAAATGGTTCAAAAAAGTAATTTTATCGATCATAGGATTGCGACACGAACATAAATTACTTAAATATACCACTATTACGAAAGTAAATAAATAGAACAAGCTACAGTATTTTTAATAACCTATAGATTCAGATACATGTGTACATATTCCTTTCACTAAACACCATTGAGCAATGAATTAAGGTTACTAGGTGCGTTATAGTGTAACAAGAGCACACTTGGTCCCACATAACGCTTAAAGGTTTCGTTGATTTGTAGGTACAAAGCCATTCGTCGGCTTGGAAAAGTTAAAGCGTTTAGTATATACAAAATCACACCAAAACAAAATATGGATTTTATTACATCGAAAAGTCTATAGAAAATTTTCTCAGGTGGTTTGTACCGTTTCTAAGTACATACTTCCTCCCTGTTTCCCTTTCAACGTATCAACATAATAAACGAAAAAAAAAAATAAAATAAAACGAAGAGAATCAAATGAAATCCCAAAAAATCACGTACGACCAAGTTTTCTTTCACTTTCAAGCATTGAGATGCACATTATCCTTGCATCATCGGACTCTCATCCTTCCTCCCCCCCACAGCCAGAAACATAAATTATTTCTCTCTTTCTATCTTTTTGTGTAATAAGATATTCACAAATACACATTCAGCAGCGTACCACGGTTTAAATGACTCAGCATATTAAAATTAAGTGCTCATGTTTCTTTATGATTTTTATTATGACGACATATTCAGTTATGCTGTTGTATGTGCAAAAGTATATATGTATGTATGTATTTAGGAAGGATGAATATGGCTTCCATAGTATACTCTCTATCCATCCGTCACATCATGAAAGGAAATGCGGGATTGCTTTCCTTACCGCTTTGTATGTCCTTATAGTTGCAGAAAACCTGTGCTGAGAGTGTATTGAGCACATTTTCTTTTTTGCTCTGCTTTGTCTGTCCCACATACATACAAGTATGTACATATGTATGTATATATTTAGATGTATATCCTTCTTGTGGAGTATGTCACGAACAGCGAACCCATTTCTTTGAACTATTGTACAGTAGTTTTTAGGACCACTCATCATACTCATGTGTCTATATGGCACTGTGACGACGACAGAGGCATACTCGTAGATGTGTCGGTCGTACCTTCGTGACATACTTGAGACTTGGTCTAGTTTATTTTTGCTCCATATACATATGCATATATACACAGCAACACACACCAGCATGGATATTAAATACACAAAGGACATGTCTCGAAACTATCTCAGATGTCCTTTGGATTTGTATCTTTCAATATGAATCTTCTTTCTTTTGTTGTTGCACTGAAATACTCGTACGGATCAAAGAGAAAAACGATGTTTCCTTGAACTTTTTCAACCAAACTGTTTTATTCTGATTGCTCGACGTCTACCTTTTGTGTACAAAAATCCTAGACAATGACAAGGTGTTAAAGGACACTCCCTTGTGTGACATCGCGTTTGCCACCTGCACTTTTGGTTGGTGGGACGACTCATTAGAAATTCTCTTGGCTTTGAAATGATTTTTGCTTATTGTTATCAAACAAAGGACCTCTTTTGGCACAACTGCATCGGGTCGTTTTACCTCAAATGAAGGTTACACATTTTCAAGTGAGGCATTTATAATTTGGAGATTTGAGGTTTACTTCCGTTCACTAAGGATACTTATATAATTTAAAAATCTTTTATATTCATTTGTTTCGGTGCCGAATTCTATTGCCCTTCAAGTGCAATCAACCACTGCATAGAAAATAAAATGCACAAATTATATAAAAACACAATCTGAATAAAAAATAAATAAATGAATAAACAAGAATCCAAAACATGTACCTATGTACATCTGCCTGCCTGTTATGAACGTTTCGTGTTTCATATTGAATACCGTTCTAGTACACTTTAGTGTACAGATGGACGGACTCCTGCGGGTTGCACGGATTGGTTTATATTTCAGAATCAAAGAGTAAAAAAAAATATATATTTTATGGCTGCATTCATTGAAAATATTGTCTCTTTGGGATTTTTAGTTGATTTTTGTCAAAATATTATTTTTTAATTAAAATCGCACAAAAAATTCGAGGAAAAATGCTGTACTATTTTTTTTCAGCTTTATTTATTTACTATTCTATAGAAACAACTGAGGGTGGGTTTTTGAAAAAGATTTAAGAACAAATCGATATTGAAACTACTGCCGTAGCGACAGGGTGCGGTCCCAATATCCTGGTTTCACCTTTCAATAGAAACGATAATGAATTTTTTTTAATTTAGAAAAACTTTCAGAAAGAATTACAGAAATTGCAATGTATGTAGGAATTATGTCAGACAGTCCACCGCCCATGAACTGGGCCAACGAACTGGTCACAGATTTCAAAGATTATTCATTAAAAGTTAGTATATATATAGATAGTTATTGTCTAAAAAAAAAACTATTCAGTCAGGTTTGAGGTTAAGAAACTCATAAAGATAGAATTCAAACTACGGTTAAGTTTGAAACAAAGGTAACCTACAACCTTTCTAAAGAGAGACTACAAACCTAAGGATTGGGCGTATACAAGGTATAGCACAAGAAGATTTTGCAGATTCTACTACTAAACCAAAGAGGCTCTAATGACACACAGATGCAGGCAAGTTCCACACATAGCCTCCGTCCTAATTTTTAGATCCCTTATACAAGTAAGTAACTTAGATAGGACTAAGTGTTTTTACCGAAGCGGGGGGTGCCATAGTTTCGAAAGAGTTATTGTATGAGGATAATTTTAACTTACACCTTTTCACTGTCCTTTCAAGGTATGAGCATATGCAGACTTCGCCAACAATCAGTCAATGCCAACAAAGGTAGTATTATCAATCAAGTGATCCGTTTTCACAGCACCAACTACAGAAGATTCCACAAACCCATGATTCGATAGTGAGTCTCGGCAAAGATGTGCTGCAAAACAAAAGCTTCAACTAGAGCTGAACAAGAAAACTGTCCCCAAAAGAGATGAAACCAATAAAGACTCCAAAGCCCTGCAAACATGTAGGGAACGAAGTGTTTAAACGTGTGTTGTGTTTAGAAATACAAGTATACAATACAAATACAATACAATCCACCTTTTTGGTACAACTCCTAATGCATGGCACAACCTAACCTTACTAGGTCCAACTTCAATTCTATCCAATTGCTCTACAAACTAAACATGTTACTTTCGTTTTAAGGAATACATATATGTATAACATAATTTGAGTTTAAATAAAGTGCACGACGTACTTGCACTTTAATGCTCAAGTCTTTTTCTGAAAAAGTGGGCGTGATGAAGTGGGCGAACCTCAAGGTTTATACATTTGCCTTAACAATATTTTTCGATTTCTACTCAAAATTTTGTTAACAAAATAAATGTTTCAAAAGTGGGCGTGGCAATACCTGAACTAGGTACCACATCACTTCCCCATTTTCAAAAGGACTGTTATGTGTACTTATTTTTATGGAAAAATGTCATTTTTCAAAAGTGGGCGTGGCAATACCTGAACTAAGTACCACATCACTTCCCCATTTTCAAAAGGACTGTTATATGAACTTATTTTTACGAAAAAATTCGATCTGCTGGCATACACCCAAACTAAGCAAAATCATTAATTTTATCAAAATCGTTAGAGCAGTTTTCGAGAAAATCCATTTTAACTAAAATCGGTAGAGTACCCTTAATTTTGAGGTTAGAAAGAAAATTCCGATTTCGCCTCTAATCGTGTGACCCAACAGACACCAGATATAAAGTTTGAAGCAAATCTGTCCAGCCGTGTAGGCTGTAGTCGAGAGTACGGACAAATAGACATCCAGAATTGGCGGACACATTTTTTTAAACTTCTCTATAATAGTAGTGACAACCAATACCTGCTCTATAGGTAGTCCAAGTAAAAATCAGTTAGTAACTAGGAAAATGTTTAAGTTTAATCTCTTTATTAATCTGCTTATTAGAGGCCTTCTAAATACGAAGTCCATTTAAAGATACGTAATTAAGGAATGCACACATTTAAAAATCCACAAACATAAACTACGTAGCCCTACAAGAACTAGCCTCCTAAGGGTACGTTTGTATGTATATATGTATGCACGTACATATCCTGTAATCTTTTTTTTTAATTTAAAAGAGTAGAAACTCTCTACGCAGGTATTCATTAACAAATTGCAATATGAAATTACATTGAATTAAAAAATAATTATCTCCATAGAAGCGTAAGCCCTCTTCCACCGTTGCATCAGAAAACTAATGAAAATAGTCAGTTTGTCCTCTAAAGGGAAAAATCCTGATGGAAATGAAAAAAAATTAAAAAAAATAAAATAAAAATCCACTCATATTATAGAGGGTGGTTAATTATTTAAAATTAATTCGCAATTAAATGAGTCCAACGACAAGTCCAAGGGATAAAATCAATTAATCCGCGTTCAGCATCACCTAGTCTTCCTTTTCTCCTCCCCCCCCCCACCCGGAGCACCACAGGGAAGGTGAGCCAGAATCCATGGCTGAATTTATGAAAATTGCATTGATAGACGGAATGAAAAAATAAAAAAAAAAAAACGAATACCACCCTGAAGTGTCCTAAGGACAATAGAATGTTTCTTAGAAAATCTTCCTTCCTTTCCTCTCGTTTAAACGGAATTTTTATTTTTGCACCAAATATATGTACATATATTTCCTTTTAATTGCTTTCATCTCCTTTTCTTGCGTTTCTCGTTTCTCTTTTTTTACTTTAATTTCTTCCACAGAGCAACAAATTTGCTGACTCCGTAATGAAGGAAAAATAAGAAAGACGACGAAAAAAAAAATTAAAGAAAATTTAAGATCGCCAAAGAAACGGAAGAATGAAAAAAAAAGAGAGAAAAAAATTATAATGAGAATCTCAGCTAGCAATGAAAGCAAATGTTTTGGCAAGAAAGTGGAAGCACAGAAAAAAAAAAACGAAGAGGGGAGCCGGTGTATCGAAGTTACGAAGAGCTAGAGGTAACAAACGTCCATCTACACACCTACAAAAGCCTATAGATTTCGTTTCTTTTTTTTTAATTTTTCTTGATTTCTTCCATCGATACAGGAAAGAACAGAAAACTTCTTAAGGACTACTTGAAAAAAAAAGCAAAAAAAAAAAATATCTTAACATTCTCTTCATAATTAAGAAGATTTTTTTTTTTCTTTTAGCAAAAAAGTGTTTTCTCCTTTCTTGTTTTTCTCATAAGAGAGTACCTATCTTGGCTTGTCCTGAATTTCATCAAGAAATTCCTTTGACTTCTTTAGCTGTAGATGTCATTGATATCTACATCTTTGTGTGTGCATGTATCTACAAGACAGGTGTGCGCATCCTTGCATAGCAAAAACCAAACGAGAACATATATTATTTGTTTGGGATCGTTTTAACTTCAAGTGAAGTATTTATACGTCAGGGGATGTTGTGAAGGAGGCGCGGTTACAGCGCATACATACGTATACAAGGGGTTTGAGGAAATATTTTCATATTATAATTGATGTTGTCATTTGAGGCCCAATTAAAAACTTACATCGACATGAATGTCATAAAGACGCTGTGCCAAGTAGGAAAATCTACAGGATAAGGGCTGAACATGCAAATTTGTCGATATTCCGGTAAATGTAGGTAATGTGTACGTTGACAGCGACATAAACTGAATTAAGGGTGGGATTTCGTGATGTTATCAGTCGAAAGTCTGTCTTTTTAATTGTAAAAGTAACAACATTTTTGCGAAGCGTTTTCCACATTTTGCACCGTAAAATGCAAATTGGTATTTCCGTTGGCCTACCCACATATGGTATGTATACACAAAACTCTAATTAGCTGTCTAATATAAACGTAAGTCACTGAATTATTATTTGCATGCTTTAAACAAAACAGAACTTTGGAATCATGCCCATGAGATTATGACTAAAATCTAAGCTACTTAGTCCTAATACAAAGATTCCTCTTCAATTCTGTCAATATAGAGACCTATAAGTACATACCTACATACATATTATAAGCCAAAAAACTTTGGCTAAGCCCAAGTTACTTAGAAGAAGGATCAAAATTTCCCACATCAAGAAATCAAATCGAATCAATACCCTTAGTGTAGTGGATAGTGTGTTTTGTTGAGTCTCGAGCTGGGCTGGAAACCGCTTCCTCAGCCACCATATATGTGAGAGATAGAAGTACCGAATCGGAACCTGAGTGCTTCTGGGATTTTCTGTACAAGTTTGTACATTTATAGTCTTGAAAAAGATTCAGTTTGGAGCGCTATTGTAGTAATTCAAACCAGTTAGTTTGCCATAGATATAAAGGATATATAGATGTAAGTACAAATAAGTACTAGAACTCTAAACCCATATTCTTTCTTTCAAGCTGGAAGAGCTAACTCAACTCTTATAGTAAACATCTATACCACCGATCAATTTGGAATACAACAAACAATTCTATGATCTAACCACTAGCTATCTGAAGTCAAAACTCAACGACTAAAAGCTCACTCAACTCACTGAGCTCACAAGTTTAACTGCGGTATATAGAAAATGCTTATAACACTTCCCGATAATGCAAGAAATAAGGAACTTCTTTGTTAGAGACAATTCAACCTTCTTAACTTCTCTTGAATATATAAGCAAAGATATCCATAAAACTACTTGACTCTAGGCAATAAGAGATCGAGGATTACACACTAGATTCATTGGAGATCGGAGTGTTATGCATACACTATTGGTGCGATGTAACAACCTAACTAAAACGTTTCTCTTTGTCTATTGTTCTTATTAAAATGGGGACTAGGACACCAGATCACTATTACAATAGAGCAGATAAGGATGTAGTGTATGAATGTTGTTACTGCATTATACACGTTTATAAGTTGGTCGTCTTGTTTGAGGTGGATCGGACCTTTTATACGAGAAAACTGTTCCACCTCGGATTAGGGTGGAATTCCGAATATTACTGCAGATAAGCATAAACCCAGTGCCATGTAAACCATAAGAAGTATAAATATGCAAATGTATCCGACGAAAACTAGCAAAGAGGCTTACGCATAAGAATGCAATAATGCTGGAACGTGTTCGAAAAAGGCAGATGGACATCCCAATCCTATTCATTGAATATACATAAGTATATAGTTGGATGCCGAACCATACCCAAAATTCTCCGAGTTCAGAGAACAAAACGAGCTACAAACACTCGAAAACATAGGTGATGAAAACCTAGGCTAGAAGTATCTCAGCTTCCTAGATGTCGCGAAACAGGAGCATCAAAGGAATAAAGAGGCAGAAGGGGAAAATTTCTGACTCCGGTCTCAGTTTCGTGTTTGAATGATTCTCACAACCAGAAAAAATCCAATCTCGAATTGAAAACAGCGCGACAGGTCTATGGAACCCAGGGCGTAGCCTCTCACAATAATTCTTCACACTAATGGAAGATGCCTACTGTTTCATTCCGTATTCAAAGGGCAATTTGTTATTTTGAGAAGCCTTCTTAGGACATTTGTACTCTCGGACCATAACACAAATTTTTTGGTGTTATCTAGGAATTGAACCTGGAACCGTAGTCCAACACATTAACCACTTAATCCACGGCGGCGCCCAGTCGAAAATGCACTTGAAAGCAAACGAAGCCAGTGTCTTACTGGCTCTATATTTTCTAAACCCTTTAAGTGAGAATCTATGAACATTGTAAGGACTTATAAGCTGACCAGGAACAGGTAGCTTTATAGGTCTCTTATTTACTTCAAAACGCCATCATCATACCTATACAACTGAAAACGAATTACTAGAAGAGCCTCATGAAGGAAAAGGTATGCATAGTGGGAAACCCGGTTATATAAGAAGAAATTTCACAAATATTGTCTCATGACAGGAGACATTCTTAATCATACATATGTACATAGCAATATTCTGATACATACGAGTATAACAAAAGAAACGACCACACTGGTTCAAGTACCGAAAGATTTCTGAAAGATAACAATTGTTCTTAAATCTGTTTTAACAACAAAATAAGAAATCCGCAATTTTCAAATTTCAAATAGTTAACAATTCTATGCAAAAGGCCCCCTGGTTCCCTTGGAATGTCCTGCAACATCACTACATTTGGATGCAAAGGAACAACAAACCAACCATTCTACTATAGATTTCGAAATTGGGTAATAGGTACAACCAAGCAAATTGTTTCTCTAAAATGTAGAACAATGTGTAAAAATCTCACAAATAGTATATCATTGGTTGCTAGGGGCCCTATTTGATAGTAGTATCCATACGGATACTATGTATAGGTGGGTACCTACAGATTCATTGACCGAAATGAATTTAAACGAAAAGTTTAAATTTACATGAATCTACATAGGCAGATACATATAGATTGACAAAAAGTTGATAGATACGTTCTAATTTTTTAGTATAACTGCGCTGCAATCCAAACAAGAATCGATTTTAACAGTACAATGAACCTTCATTTGGTTTTCGAAACGACGCTACATATACAATGTATATGTACATATATTTACAAAAGTGTATTACTGGTAAATGTTGAAGTGCTAAGAAGAGAGCCCAACACTTTAAGTAAAGTAAACGAATTTAATTTTAAAGGATACGAAATAATTACCAAAAACATTAATTAGGTAACTTCATTTCACACATGTGTAAACTGAAAAGGCGCACACACACACATTTCCTCTCAACGACGCATAACCCAGTGGGAACATCACCACTAAAACAGAGAGAACGAGCTGATTACAATAATGAATGAGTGGGCAAATTCGGGTAAATAATTAAAATAATTATGTGCGTTGTCCTTCTGTAGATACATACATACATACATACTAGTATGTACTTGTATCTCTGATTTTGCTATGCCACCGGCAATTATCAAAACAAACTTTTGTTACACTTTTTAATCGAATGTGCATATGTACCTAGTAGGTACTCGTACTCGTACCTACTAGTCGTCGCGGTTGTGCCACATATTATTATCTATCAGAAAACATTAAAGGCGGCAAAAGGTGTTCATTTGCTGTCGCAGATACCTACTCTTTTATTTTGTTCGTTGTTGTTGTCCCTTCTGAAATGTGCTTATAATTTATTCCATGGGAGAGAGATATAAAGTACGTTCTGCTTCTGCATGCATATGACAAACAACGCACCACTACCACACATATCCGAATCAAAATACACTCAGTTCAGCAGCTCAGAAAAATTGAAAAGTCGAGGAAACCAGGGAGCAGATGTTCAATTTTCAAGTTGGAAATGAGCTGCAAAGAGGAATTCAGCACTCAACAGCAGTAGCAGCAGCAGCAGCAATACACAGCAAAAGTGGTGAAACGAAAATAAAAAAAAATTAAATAAAATAAATAAATTCGTCAGCTATACACAGAGAATAGCAGCATAGATATGTACACATGTGTGCATATGTGTACATGTGAAACATATAAATTTTATTCTGACTGACATTAATACCTATGTACGTATGTACACACACGTACGACACACATTGGTGAATTTGTTCCTTCTTTAGTTCTGTGTTCATTTCTTTTTTTCATACAAGTAAATATGGAGGTCGTTTGTTATTGCATAGGAGAGAGAATGCCGTTGATCGTTGCAGAAACTACACAGAGACAGCGAATGATAGGAGGGCGCATCGGTGTGGTTACGTGAGAGAAGGGAAATGACGCGCGGACTTTTGTAGGACCTCCTTTGTCGTGGACAAGTATTTCTTATATCAATTTTATCCTTACCACTCTCACAGACGATGGGCGAGGTCCTTGACACTATTGGAAGAACGTACAAAATTCGGCATAAATTATGCGATACTATGAAGGTGGATGAACCACAAACATAATTGTAGACCGATGGTGTCTATTCTCTTAATGTTCTACAAAGGCTAATGTCTACCTTTAGAGGTAGGCAAAGGTAGGCTCTAATCTTATTCTCATTTTTTTTGGGTTTATCTGGGGAATTGCAGCTCTCTTGCCCTTACAAATTGAGTAGGTATCACGCTTCAACCCAAAATATAAGGAGATTTCTTCAAGACTTTTCTGCCCTATGACTTATACCAAACGAGACTACAGGGTGGGCCAAATACAAGTTTCTTTTTGGAAATGCAATGGGACGAACAAAATTAAATTGCTGCATTTTTAAAATTGTATTTGGCCCACCCTGTATATATACATACATATATCTAAGTGAGACCTTAATCCTTCCTGTCCTACGGCACTGAAACACAGATTCTGAATATTTTTTGCCATTTTGAGCGAATAAAATGTACATACAGGACTGTACTAGAGATCCGTCGATTCTGAAATATAGCTCGAACCTACAACGTAGAAGAAGAGCCCGTCTTACACCTTGAGAAGTTTGTTGGTAGTTTGAGCAAATAGAATTCCTTAATCATTTGTTAGGGAAATGTAATAAAGCTCAAAAATGTCTATTACATTCATAGTGGGGTGTTTCAACGAGCTAGTTTGAGAAGGAAAAGGTACATATGGAAAAGGAAATGGAAATTGTATCTTGCAAGGCTAGGCATTTGTAAGTTTTCATACTGCTAGGATATTTTTTTCTCAATTAAATATCCTGCCATTTGCCCATGAACTACAGGGAAGCTTGTGCGAAATTGTGCAAGTGAAGTGAACTAGTAGCCTTGATAGTTTTGTACTGTAGGGACGCCTATACCTACCTACAATGATAAATTTAGAAATACAATTTTACTTTCGAAGGAGTGTGAACTCGACTAATTTTCTCAACCGTCGAAGGCAGTGTTCGTATCCAAATCGAGTTTTTCTTGTTTGGTTACATATTGGGATCTTTTCAAATTGTTTTCCAACATTCAAATTTCAGAACTAAGGCTCTATTCTTCCACTTGATATTGTCTTTTCTCCTTCGAACAATTCAAAATCCCATGCAGAACAGAGTAAATTTCCGAGCCGTAGCTACTATGTAACCATAAATGTAATGACTTTGTAAAATCCCAATTTTTCTGCATCATAAATTTTTTTTCGAAAAACATTAAACCGATTTTTCCATTTCTCTTTCCTCGGCAGGCGATGATCGATGGGCGACAACCAATGAACCTACCCCAATGCCATATGCCGTATTATTCGAGAGATCAGCCGTCGTTTCCTTTTTCGTGGTGAAGAGAAATTTTCTGATACATACTAATTAGTTCCCAAGGATCAAATGATTTTTTTTTCTTTTTCTATACGCCTGACTGTGTCTGATATCCTTTTAACTTACACACAGACGATTACATTCATGATATGAACTAGTGATCATCATGAGAACGAACATTGAGCAACACACGATGAAAGAAAAATGTGAAAAGGAAAATGTAATGAATTATCCTGATCCGGCTTTTAGGCACATATGCAGAGCTATAAAAAAAAAATGTTTTTTCCTGTCAGGCGGTCCTTCTTTCTCTTATTTTTCACTTAATGCATGCTCAGGATGTTTTATGAGCGAAACGCAACGACGGATTTAAATGCCAGGGTAGTGGTAGTGGTAGTCTTTATCTTTTTCTTTCTTTATTTTTTCACGCACATAAATGAAGACGCTGGTAAGAAGATTTGATTTGAAAAAGGACATTGGAATAAGACGACAGACAGACAGACACAAAGCGAGAAAATGAGCGAGAAGAAAAAACGAAATAATTAAATGACATCTGGTTGAAGGTATAACTGCTTTAGCTGCTCCTTCTGATGGAACGGTGTTATTTATCTTTCCGTCCTTTTTTTTGTAGAATTTCGAAAACACAGCAACTGCGAATGGATGTACGGAGGAACGATTGAAAGGTTGTTGAACTTGTTTCCAATTATATTTGATTTCCTTTTTTTTTTTTTTGTTTTATGGGAAAATATTCTGCTGATTTCGGCAGGATATGAGAAGAGAAATGCAAACAAGTTACTTACCTTTTTCTCTGTGAGCTTTTCACATCGGCGTTGTTTGCATATCTGATGACTTTTGTCATTTCGACATGGAGCACATTCACCGCAGTTGTCCTTGCGTTGGCAGCCAATGCATTCACCACAGCGTTTTCGCTTCTTTTTGGTCTGAAATGGTTTAAGTAAAGAAAGAGGAAAGTGTGAATGAACGATTAAACATAATTTCTTAGAGGTATTCTTTATTTAGAAATGGATGGAACGGACATGGTTAGAATAGTGATATGAATGTGGTGGCACTAGACTTCAACTAACAAAATATGGGCTTATCTGAGTCCAGTCTTTGGGGAACTAAAATAAATTCTAAGATCCGATTTGCTGACAGTCCTGGAAACTCGAAAACTCGGACACCGAGAAAACTTGCTTTTATTACTAAAAATTATCCCTGTACTGAGAGCCGAAACATAGTGTAACACAGTACTTCGACTTCAGACGTTCAATAAATACACTCGTAGTATGAAAAGCTAAATGTACCTACTTTGCAACTTTAGATAGGAAAGTAGGTATAGAACCCCTTTAGTAATGATGTGGTAAATTGTGTGGAGAGACTGGTTGATTTTTTTTAGCTCATATGTACATATTGGGTATCTATCCCGAGAACTGTTCTTTTGACATCCTAAGTAGCAAGTACATAGTATGTACTAAACTTTTTTTCAAAATCTGAGAAGAGGGCCGTTTTCTAAACATTTGTGCTACATTACATTGTCCTATAGTCTTGAATGACCCGTACATATGTATACATTTCTTGCTTTGATCCTTTGACATGTGTATACATTTCTTCCTTTGATCCTACCAAAGCAAGTGTGAATATCTGAAACCTTTCTGTGGCTCATCTAAGTTCCTACCAGCTACTATATTGGGAGGAAGAGATCAACGAATTCTAAGCCGAGACTAAGTATTATTTGACCTTTAAATGAAGAAATTGACGAACTGAGCGTATCAAGATGTAGATCAGAAACCCAAAAACCATCTTCATTTATTCCACCGAAAAGGATCGAAAAGCAATACAAAAATCAGCCTTCTGTTTCAGTATCAGGACGTTTAGGATCACTTGAAAGTAAATTGTCAAACAAAATTGTCACAATGAATCGTAACAACGTGTTTGGGACGGAATCAATGTCATGTTGACAAGGTTAGTCCGAGACTCTAATGGTCAAATATATGTCAACAAAAAAGAAATAATAAATCGAAGCGAATAACGCCTTGCATATGTACAACTGAAATGCTTAAGATGACGTAAATGTTTTGACCGACTTGTATGTCTCAGAACGTAGTTACATGACAAAAGGTTTCTGGATTTCACAAAATTAATTATAAAAATATCCGGGACCTATGGACCAAGACCAGGACCGTACACCATCACAGAATCTGTTACTATCACGAAGGTCCTTATAAGAACTTATGGAGACTATGAACCAGGGCCTAATCTGGAAACTATGTTACACCTCATACGCTGAACATCCATCATTGATTTTCAGAAAGAGTGAGAAAGCTTGTATCTATCTCTCGAAACACCCAGTTAGTTAAAAATGAAGTTTACAACTTTCTCAACAGTGCTTTCCATCAGAATTCAATAATATGGGAAACTTACCTCTTTCGCTCCATTCATATCGCCTCCATCACTCATGCCCATCGTATTCAGGGGGCTCTTGAAGTTCGCCGTACTCGATACTGCATCCACTTGACCCGGATTACTGGGATCCACATCCATTGCACTACTTTCCGATTCGGCGCTCGATTCCAGCGAACTCGCTCGATTTTTCCGCCGTTCCTTTTTCCGGGCATCAACTCTCGCAATTGGCGAGTTCAGAACCTTTTCCACTTTTATCGGTGTCGTTGTTGACGGCGTCACCGTTTGATGTTGTGTCGTACTGGCATGATGATAACCACCATTATTTCCGACTCCGTCCACCATCATCGAACTGTCATAGGTCGGAGTGTGCATTCCATTGCCAACCAAACCGCCTACCAGTCCACTGCTGAGATCATAACTCTCCTTTTTGATTAGTGTTACTAGATTTTGGCTGGGAAACGTTGTAATCGGCTGGTACAACTGTAGGTGTCTCTCGTCCAAATACGGTTGATTCATAGTGGTTATGTCACGGGCTTGAATTGGTGCCGGCACCAGTGGATATGGCCTTCCAGGACTGTTTACAGCAGTGGTGGCCGCTGACAGCGAATGAAAGTTCGGTGTTGAAAGTGCACTTAGGCCTACCGTCGGAGGCGGCGGGGGTGGTGGTGGTTGGAGACTGTTTATGGACGTCAATTGGGTGAGTTGTGGACCTCCCTGTCCGGGAGAGCCACTACTCGGTGGTATTATTACTGGTACTGGCTGTGGCTGGGAGAGTACTGAGCCATCCGGCATAAGGCCATTTGTTGGCTCGTTATAGCCATGGAATTGACTTTGGAATGATGGCAACTTTGAGAATGGCTCAAAGCCTTTACTGTCCTTAGTTTCCATTTCCCAAGGACGTGTGTAGTTGCTGTTCGCCTGGGAGGTTATGACGTCGGAATTTGCATCATCTTCTTGTTGCTGTTGCTGTTGCTGTTGTTGCTGCTGCTGCTGATTTTGCTGCTGCTGTTGTTGGTGTTGGGAGTTTTGATGGTCCTGTTGCTGTTGCCTGGCATAGTACTCCCAGCTGTTTGGATCGACTACTATGCCATTCGATTGTTGCTGCTGTTGTTGGTGTTGCTGCTGCTGTTGTTGTTGTTGTTGTTGAAGCTGTTGAGCATGAAAGGCGTGCGCGTTGTTGGTGTAATGACTTAGATTATTCAAGTGATTGTTGTGAGTATTGTGGTGTAAATTATTGGGATTACCCGGCCCACCCGATTCAACACTTCCACTCGAGTTTTGTGCAATTAGAGACGCCATTTAATTTTGGTAAATCTCACTACCATGGCGAAGTGTCCCATTCAGAGGTTTTATTTTTGTTTTGTATTTTTAATATTGTTATAGTGTTTTCGACAAAGTAAATAAAATTTTGAACTTTTCTTATTTTTTTTTTGTATTTTTTGTTATTTTTTGAACACGACTACTGATTGAGTTTAGTTTAAGAAGAGCAAACGGATTTTATTTTTGTACGAATTTGAGGTAGCTGTCTTCTGTTTTTTTTTCTTTTTTTTCTACTAAATAACAATTTCTAACGAGCAAAATTTGTGTAATTAACAATTTGTATTATTTTTTGAACTTTCACTTGTGGAAAACACGTTGTTTTCGTTTGCTTTGTTTTGGAAATTCGATTTATTTTGTTTTGTTTTGAACTGCGTTCATAGAAACTTAATTAGATAACGGTTTTTTTTTGTAGTTTGGTTTTTGTTTGGTTGCTGAACACGATACTTTGTATTATTTTGTTGTTTAATTTAATTTTTTTTAAATTTGGTAGTTGTTTTCTTTTTTTGTTTGTTTGTGATAATTTGTTGATTAACTGGAGATATTTTCCTATTTCTATTTATTTAATTAATTAATTAACAGTGCGTTAGTTTTGTTTTAAATACGTTGAGAGAAAACTTTTTTTTTAATTTGTTGTAATTATTATATTTTGTACTATATTTTGGATTTCTTGTATATTTTGTTGTATTGTAAAAACTTTGCTGTTACTATTACTTTGTTTAGCACTCTAAGTTTGAGAATTTTGCGGACTAAAATCGCGTGTATAATATATATATATATATATAGATGTAGATTTGATGATGTATTTGGATGTAAATTTTATTTAAACTTTCGAAATAAACACTTTCTTCCTTCGAAACGCGCGTGCAAATATATAAATAATTTCGTTTTATTGTCACAACAAAGGTAAAACAATTCTTTTACTATTTTTAAACAGATTTCTTTATTTTATTTTTATTTTTAACACTTAAAACAAAAACATGTCCACACGTCGTAAGGTTTTGTTTGTTAAATTTTTGGTAAGTTTTCAGACTTTATTAATTTAAAATTTGTTGTTTGCTTTTTGGATTTAATTTTTACTTAGTGTTCAAAATTTTGTTTAATATATAATTTTGTTTTTTTGTTTTTTTTTTTTTTTTTGTAGAAAAGAACTCTTTTGTACTTTAGTTTTAACAAGAATTGTATAATACAAAAATATTCTCTTAGTTTATATATATATAATATAGATTTGTAGATTTTGCTTTTGGTTTTGCTTCCGTTTTTGTTTAGATTTTCTTTTCGTTTCTTTAAATAATTTAAATTAATAATATAGTTAAGTTTAAAAAAATTGTAATATAATTTATGTATGTATATAAAGATTGCTTAAATTTATTAATTTTTGTTTTTGCTTAATAGGTTATGTTTGTCTTCCACTGGTTTGTTTGTTTTGCTTAAGTTTTTATATTAACGCTACGCTAGAGATTATCATTATGTTGTAAGATTTTTGCTTTTATTTTATAAAAATTTTATAAATTTTCATAAACAATGAATGTTAGATGTACATTTGAAGAGTTTTGCGATGATGACGTTTGGTATATTTTGGTTATAATTACTTATTTTAGGTGAGAGAGAATAAATTAGAAATTAAATATAAGTTTTTGTTTGTTTTTTTTGTTTTGTTTTATAATTAAATTAAATAAATAAATAAGTTAAAATATATATGATTAGATAATTTGGTTGTAGTAGTTGTTGTTGTTGATCGAAAATTATTTGTTAATGCTTGAAATTATTTAAATTTGATTTTGTAATTAAAATTAAAGAACATTTTTAGAACGTAGCTTTGGTTAGGTAGTGGGTGGCATGGTTTTTGTTGGTGAGCTGGAAAGAAACAAAATGTATCTATCATTATTTTTCTAAGATGAGACTTAGGGAAATGTTAGTTAACAGAAGTGTTGCATAATGTTTGCTAATTTAAGTATCGCCGATAGGTATAGACTTAATCGAAAGGTTTGTTCAATTGTTGTTACCAAAATTTCACGAACAGCAGCACGTTCATTAGTGTAATATGGCTTGATTATCAAAAAAAAAAAAAAAACCAAATAGAAAAGTTTGTGACAGATGATGTTTTAGATTTAGTCCCAAGACGGATGAAAATCGGTGACGACGCAATCGATTTTCCGCAAAGAGCGACTGATTATAAACACAGACCAAATCGGAAATAAATTATAAAAGATAGGAAGGGCGGAAGGCGGTGTTCTAAGATCAAAAATTCTGGTCTAGTTGATTTGTTATGGAGTATAATATGCAAGAGCGCTGAGACTAAAAATTCGTTGTTGGTATTGCTTGAATGTAGATAGCTATACATGTATGTAAGTAGGCCGTAGCTCAAGTTGCTTGTACGTTGGACTACGGAGTAATGGGTTCGAGGTTTGAATCCCAGCCAAAACACTTAAAACTTCCTTTACGGCCTTACCTCTAACGAGCGTCTGACAAACATCCGACAGCATAACCGTCATGAAAAAGCTTCTCAAATAAGAAATTGCCCTTCGGACACGCCATTAAATAGTGTAAAGAATATAACACGCCCAAAACGAATGGTTGTGAAAAGCTAGGACCTGGACCCATAGATCTGGTAGGCCAAAAATTTGTATTTTTGTATCAATGTAAGTAAGTAGGTAATTTGGATATGAAATTTAGTATTGTTCGATGCATCGTTTAAGTGGTCTAGCATGTGATTTGTTTGTTTACAAAAGAAAACGATTTTCGGATTTTCGGATAGTCTTTCAATGACACATTGGTCACTTCTAATCTGGAAAAGAATAGTGGACTTGCATCATATGCTCTATGATCTGGAAACTGATCTAAGTAAGACTAAGATTGGTCAGATAATTAACATGACGAATACGAATCCACTAGGCCTTATAAAATCCTAAGCCGGTACAGACATATTTATACAGTTGTGGAGTATATATTTGGAAAGTACCCACTACAGTCCCTGGCATATCTAAGTCATATCTAGTCATATAAGAAGTCTGAAAATCTAAGCTCGCTAGAATAGGTTTTGGAGTCACTGTTGCCGCTGATACCGCATGGGAGTGACAGAAATCAGGTCCATAAGTGCAGGAGACTTAAAAATAGAGGGCATCTGATAACAAATTTTAAATGTAAATTTGTTTTCCTTCGTAATTTGCCTACTTACATATGTACATAATACGTAATACTATTTCCGAGGATACTACATAGAATAATCTCCTTATTTCCGCAGAATGGTGGTTTTATTATTTGAATTATGTATGTATGTATATGCTCTGAGCTCTGCTTAGTTTTTAGTCGACACTTTCAAATTTGACACCGTTCTGCGAGCTCTAAACATAGCCCTTAACTCAGTCGGCCGTCAATTTAAATGGCGATATTCCAACTAACAAAGATAAAACCTTTGCTTGGATCACACTGGATGTCTACGGAGGTCTTAGGTAGTATGTAGGCTTACATACATACATAACTAAATTTGTAAGTTTAGTACTAAAAGATGCAGATTCAGTTGTGGCCTTATGGCACTGGTTATGACAGTACAGGCGGCTGTCCTCTAAACCATGGGCGCGATGAATTGCGTATCATTCCTAATCGCAACATGGGATTGCTTAGTGTGTTATAATAAATGTAAAACCTAATTACATCTGACCTTCAAGGTGTAAAAAAAAAACTATATTTCGTACGTCCTACTCCCGTAGCAAGCGGTGAAACCTATTCGTTTTCTTTCATGTTCTTGGAATGTACAATTTGCTAAGAATGTGAAAAACCAGCTTCATTTACAACTACCTGGACCAGTTACTTCTCTAAATCTATTCCTAAAACCAATTAAAATAAGTAAATCATTTATTAAAAAAAAAAAAAACCCTCAGGATAATCTACAAAGAATTCCTTTAACGATATGCAAACCAATCTTCTTCACATACCATAACGTAGAGAGACCAATAACTTCACCAGAAGCACTGAAAAATACAAAACAAAACAACGAGATGAAAATGAAAAGCGAAAATTACTCTTCGTTCGTACTTGTATTTTCTTTTTATCTTCTTAATTCACTTAAAGTTCCACGAGATTGTAATTGTTTTTCCGACAGAGTACAACAACTCAGCACAGGTGCACGCCGGTTTTTTTCTTTTTTTTTTTTCTGTTGTCTGCAATCTCATTCGCTTAACTAAGTGAGTTTATTAACTTATATATTCTCTGGAACGAAGTTAAGTTTTTCGCACCAAGTGTATTCTGTTTTTTTTTTGTTCCTTCCTTCCTTTCTTACCCAAGGATACACTAGCAGCATTTGTGAGGAGAATGGCACGCTGGTAGGTATCCTTAAGAAGCGATTTAAATTTCAGTACCAATCCATCAATGTCGGCTGGGAAGGTACCATGTATCTATGACGTGATCGGGTTTGAATCTAAATTTATTTTTAAATTTACACCCGAATGGTCTGTATTACGTGGTAAAACCGTTTTTATATCATATGGACATTGCAATCTTTTTTTTATTTATTTTTCTTGTAAAGAAAAAAAAAACACGACACCAAAACAGGAACAACATACTCAAAGGCAAACAGCCGGAAAGTTGAAAAATGAAAATGAAAAAAAAAAAAAAACAACACACTAGCAGCTGCTTGCAATTGCACGTCAAATAAATTGCGCGAATTTCGCGTTTATTTGAGCACGAGCTTTAATTTAAACAAAAATAGGCCATCCAACGGATACAATAAAATAAGAAGAAAAAAAACGACAAAAAGATACACACCACATAACATGTGCTCATCAAAATACGAAAGAACGAGAAGAAAAAAAAAAAGAACAGAATGAAACATGGAACCCTGCAAAAGGGATTTAACATTTTTATTTTACGTTTGTCCAACTTTTTGTGCATGGTTGCCGGGAGAAATGGGGATTCTGATTGTTTTTCCTGCAGTTTTTAATTTGTATGTAGTGTGCACCGCGAAATTTATATTATAGGGCGTTGTAAATATACATATAAAGTTGTATACATCCACAAAGCTACCGGTAGCGAGGATAACTAATTGCATTTGGAATAAAATGCATTTTTTATAAGTGTTGGTATTTTTTTTTTTGTTTATTTTTATTCCCTGCGTCAATTAAAGATAAATTGCATACCAGGAATGGCCTAGACACAAAGTGATGGAATGTGTTAACAGCAACTCAGAATGCGAGTACAATTTTATAACTTAAAGGGCAGTGAGTCATGTATCGATTGGGACATGTGTGCTTTTTGCAAAAGTTGATGTATATTAGAATAATCTCTAAATACCAGACATTACGCAATGGTGTAGGAAATGTCAACTTCGGCCAAAAAGAATGATTCATCGTTAGGCGGCGGTGGAGGAAACCGAAAAGCAGACAATTCTCGGACACCAAACAGTTTGACAGTCTTTTGAGATTTTTCCGAGGAACTAAAGAATTCATTTAACAATTTTTTTTACAAAATATTGATGCGGTAAAATGAAAATTTTTTGTTCAAAGAGAAGGACCCAACAGGATCTGCTATGGCATACATATTTGCGTATTCCTTGTTTGCCATGCGTATGTACTGGAATCCTTTTCCATGGAAACGCTTTTTTTGTTGGTTGACAATTGGAAATTGTGCTTATTTGAGTGAATAAATGCTGTGTTTCGAGCGAAATGTCAATTAACAAGAAATAAATAAAATGTCAATAAACAAGAGCCAAATAAGAACCGTTGCACTCTGACAATTTAAAAGCCGACATTTTTTATTTTTTAAAGTTGGCTGCCTTTACCCGTTCACCATGGAATTTGTCATCTAAAGTTGTAATTATTAAGCGGCCTTTAGAGCCTAGAACATGGCTTAATCACCTAGACAAGTTCTGGCTTATTATAATCATCTATGGGTAACAGTTCTTTTTTGTATCACCAACTTCCGGTTTGGTGCCACTAAAAATCAAAGCTGATTTGATAACATTTACTAAAATAACTCAACAAAAATCAAGGAGGGTGACAGATTTTGAAAAATCTAGAGATGTAATGAAATAAGTTCGAGTAAATTGGTCTTATTCACTCCGGGTTTTTAGTGAGACCACAGTGTATCGTCACAACCCGCTTTAGGTTATATTAGTCATAAGAATTTGAAGAAAAATCGTCTCATAACTGCGAAAACACATGCATGGTTTATTATAAGTGTTTTAAACGTTTTACGGGGATATTGGCAAAGTTTGTTAAGATTTTTTAAGATTGATTGAGAAATTTCAAGAAACTAAACTCACCAAACCAGAAAATTCGTATGTGACGCAGAAATTCGAACCAACAGAACATTTTAAGCAACGGCATTGGGTTAGAGAGATCCAAAATGTGACCATAATTTTGCCAAGAAAATCATAGTCAGTCTAAGGTGAACTTTAAAATCAATAATTTCGTGATAATGATTTGAAACAAATCTGTAAGGACAATCTTCCACAGATATGCTTCAAAAGTGTGTATCAAATAATACAGTGTTTGCAGCAAGAGCCTGCCCTATTATAACCCAGCTTTTGTGACCACAATTGAATGATATAAAACTTCATGGCGAGAGCTGTTGAGCTCTTCTAAAAAAATAATGGAGCCGTTCAGGTTGAGTTGCTTCTTTTTGCGACTTCTTAGACTTATCCCACAAAATACAAACAGGGGTCAAATCTAAGGACTACTTGATGATATTATTTCACATCTCCTCAGGTCTAATGCAGTCATTGTGTTAAAGGTATTAATCGCAGCTTGTCTACTTTCCAATAGAAAAAACGTTGTCTCCTGACAAGCTGATTGGTTTTTAGCCAGAACCCGAGCAGGCAACCGAAGTAAAACTTGAAAATCAATAGAGAAGAGGATATATAGTTGGGCTTTTATCTCTATAGGTAGTCAAAGTTCGTCATGCAGTGGTGTAAGACTGTAAGCTCTAAAATTATTCTTTTTTTTGGTTTAGATAATCGAAGAACATACTTCAGGACTTCAAATGTGTTTCAGATGTTCTTGCAACTCTTGTAGTAATTACTACAACAGACAGGATAGAAAAGACCCAGTAACCTTAAGACAGAAGTTGCATGTTTTCAATTAGGGCTTCTTTACACAAAATTTCTGTCTGAATTAATTTCAGCAAGCCAACCTTATCTTCAGATACAAAGATCTTATTTTTCCTTAAAATATATTGCTTGTGAGTATCTGGAAGATATGTCTAAGGTTTACTACAAGGAAACATCGAATATTTACGAATACAACTCTATCCGTAACTCCATGGTAGTATGTAACTAAACTTAAGGGTCAAAACAATAAACCAGAGTTCTCCACCAACCAGGGGTTAATGCCTCTAATCTTGGATTAGAATTAGGAACAGTCTTCCTGTAGTTCCAATGACAAAACCTGGTTACAAAGAAAATTGTTCTCCATGACCTGTATTAATTCAGGGAAATTATCGATGCCAAGTGAAGTACCAGTAGGTGTTCAAGCGAAAACAAAACAAAATTGAAGCAAACCCTTGTAATGTGTGTTCACTTTTTACCCGAAGCTTTGAGGTTTCCTTATTTAACGACGCAATTTCATAATTTCCCAAATGAGCTCACCTGAATATCGTATTTCTCGCAAACAGAACAACAAAAGGCAGCCGTACAAAATTTTGTTTGTATTTATTAAAACAAAATACAATTGTCCTGCTGCCCACTCCTGATATTATCCTTTCGAAATTGAAAACCTTCATTTGCACCATATACCTAATTTAAGGTCCGCGTGAAGCCCATGAGCTACCTATTGCGAAAACCGGGAAACACGAGAAACACGGGAGAAGAATTCAAACAGCAACTTGACTCACATTTCCTCATTATGTCGATGTCCTTCGGAGTACGAAACAGAGTAGCTACGCCAAATAACAAAACCAACGTGCATACACTCTAACCATTCGGATAGTCGTATCCAATCACTCCTGGCAATCTGCATATACATATGTATGCATATGTACATACTTAGCTGTATGTATGTATGTATGTCCTACAGTAAGGGGCCATAACAAGGAATCGTATCTGGTCGTGTTGTTGTTGTCATTTAGTTCATGCAAAAAACAACTTCAACCATTAACGAGGGAGGGTTTCCTTGCTGCGCTGCAGAAATCGTTCCGAAACGAATCCCCCGATCTCGTGAAATGGTGGATGCACTTTGTGTGTGGTGCAGCGTACAACCAACCACCACCATCGCCCGGGCGGATCATGGAAGGCGGTGGCGGTTACGATGGCGATGGCGATGGAGTAGTAGAGCTATTATTTGTTACCTGTTTCCCTACTGCACCGTGCTTCTTGTGCATTTTTTTTTCTCTGCGCTGGTTTTGCTGTTATTCCTTCTTTATGTAGCGTATTACGGTTTTCATTTAACTTTTTTTATTTTATTTTATTTTTTTTTTGTTGTTTTTTGTTCTGTTTTTATGTAAGTTTCCGTGCACATTGTAAGTTCCTTCAACTTCAAGTCGATATTTTTTTTTGTGATTTTTTTTTTCGCTCGTAGGTTTGGTTGTGGTGCAGTGTATCTACTACGCCATCTACACATCTACCCCTGTGACTTCACATACATGCACATAATGTACGAGTATAACCGTTGTGCAAAGAGTATTATCAGTTATAACCGCTCGCCTGGGCAAAAAAAAAAAACGAAACACCGGGCATGGTATAAAATTACCACCTGGCTCCTTTACCGCTAAATAGAATCTAAGAAGAAGAAAACAAAATAAAAATTGTTTTATAGAAACAAACTGCAATTGAAGAGCGGTCCTGGCTGTGTGTGTGTGTGTAAAAAAAGAAAAATTGTCACAATTGTGTGCTTTGGTTTTTTTTTTGTTTTCCTCTCTACTTGCACTTTTTCTCCTCCTCGAAGTCTCTTTGGAACATTTGCGGAATCCGGGTGAAAAGAAAAGAATCCTTAGTTGTCGGTGGCGGGGGTTGAAGTCAGTAGGTACCTACTGCAGAAAGTATTTAAAGGGGTCATGCACTCGTTTCGAATGTAAAACGCAAAAACTTTGTCGTTGGGCTTTCACGGTTCAGTCGAATTTCGAATTTTATGGGAAATTTAATTCGATGGAAAGTTTGTGTAGTTTTTGAAGGATTAGGTGGGTACCTACCAGCTCTTGTTCTTCAAGTTCTATTGAAATTACTGTACCCTAGTATTGGTTCTTTGGCTTAAAATTAACATCCCTCGAACTTTTCTCCGAAGTGCACTTCAGTGAAACTGGGTTGGAAAAGTAATTCGGTACCCTGTGCTGCAATTTAAGGCAGTGGATGGGTTGGCATGTAGGACGAACTACAAGTTCATGGTGGGAAACTAATGTATGGATATCTCATACCTATGCACTAAGTATACACACTTCTGCACCTATAATCAAGAACAAAAAAAAAATTACCAAAAGTTTTTTTTCGGGGCAAGAATAATGAGCCCCTGAATAAGTAGAACAGCCTTAAATCGAATTTTTCGCAGTTCTACGAATAATTGGGTGGATAGCTAAGAGTTCTTGTAATTTCTGGTTTAGCTAACCGTATTAGTAATTGTAAAGACTCTAAAGAACGAGTGGAGTGGAAAACCTACAAGGTTAGCAAGCACAGAATAATCTACATCTAGATATGAACGAAAAGTCCAACATATCATACACATTTGCTGCCTGACTTACACAAAACGGTAGGCAATCTTGAAAATGCGGCAAACAGAAAACTCGAAAACTTAACCAAATATTTCTGACCGAGACACTTGAATTATTTACATAGAATGTGGAAACCGAACATGTTGGATTGCCGTCTAAATTCTAAACACCTTGCATTTCAGAGCATACCATGCAATGGAATCCATTTCCAAAAATCAGCACCACTATCCTACTCCAAATAAATATCCTTGGAGTTTTCAAAGAAAGAATTATGTAAGATAACTGTATGGGCAATTCAACAAAGGAGGGTAACTAAGAGGACACAATAAGAGATCCCAATGCACATTGGTTTTGAATGTTAGTGGTTTCGGATAAGAGGAAAAAGAGAGTTGAGAGTTTCCAATACCTTGGGAGTATTGTCTCAACCGATGGCGGAACCGAACTGGATGTAGCCAGCCGAATAGGCAAAGCAAAATCTGCGTTCGGGATGCTATCCACAGTTTGGCGTAGCAATACGATTAGCTTAACCACCAAGTTACGACTGTTCCGTTCCAATGTTGAATCCGTGCTGCTATATGGATGTGGTACCTGGAGGGTGACCGCCACTATCACGAGGAAGCTGCAAACGTTCGTCAATAGGTGCCTACGTTATATCTTTACGATTTTCTGGCCAAATCGTATCTCTAACTAACAACTCTATCAGAGAACGGGCCGTGAACCTACAGCACAACAATACGATGACGAAAGTGGCAGTGGATTGGACATATTCTCCGAAAGGGTGACAGGTCCATAGCTAACCACGCGATGCAAAGGAACCCGCTCACGCACACGATGGCGCGTAGGCATTGTCGAGGCCCTAGGACCCACAAGGGGATACAAGACTTAACTAGCACCAGTCTAGCAAATCAAATTTAAGTGGTCAACATTTTTGGATTCATAGAAGTTAACGCTAAAAAGGTTGACTACGGCAGACCCTGAACACACAATGATTTTTCCGCACAATATCCAGGTTCGATACTAGATATTATGTCAAGGCCTAGAAAGCTACTTTTTGGTACTTCTTTTATCCTGAGAAGAGATATTTTATTTGTTGTATAGACTATGAGGAAAAATTTGATGGAAACAAATGAGGCTTGAAAACCAGTTGGTACTCGTTAGTGATTCGATATCTGAAAACATATTACTTCTGTGGTATTTGCGAAGAACCTAGATCCTAGGGTGACATAAGCTTCGTTTTTCCAGAGCAAGGTAATGGCAAAGCATATTGAATTGAGCTCATCTCTTTACCTCAGATCGTGCAATGTCCTATAGTTATACCAGTTAAGATGCAGGTAGAGGATCGATTTAGTGCCAAAGCATTTGCCTTTTACTTTCCTTTAATATGGTCGCGTCCGAGAAACTAACAGAGTTTGATCGAATGATCCTCAATGGTGATCACTGCTTCACGACATTTCTTAACTCCTTTTGATTTGACTGTATTAGATTTAATTGCTTGACTGTCAACGAAGACGGAGGAAAAGTTCTGTCTTCTAAACATCTACCGGCTTTTCTTTTCCTGTATTTCAGTTTGGTTTACACTACACACTTCGGGTATCCTGCTTCCGTACTTATCTTCATTTTTGTGCCATCCATCGTCGTCTATGGTATGACTTGAAGACTGAAAGTGCGTGATATGCAAGCAATTTGGATTTTGATGCTAATTCTAAGGCTCCTAAGCCTTGAACTATGAACTTGACATAATCCCAAAGATCAAAGTGCAGAGACCGGAGACTGGTTAATTTTTGGACATAGTATGGTTACCGAACGTGGACCTCATTAAGTTAATATGGCGACCCCAATCGACACAGTCATATGTTGCCATTATCTTTGAAAAAAACAAATAATCCTTTCGGCATGAAATTCGCATCAGTCAATTGATGGAGACTTGTAACGTCACAACAAACCCCAGTTACCATCAAGGATAGTCAAGCAACCCTATTGGAAAGATGAGGCGTACCCTTTACCTCAAATTGGAGCCTTTCAAGAACTTCAAACAGTTTTCTATTGTTCTGTACCTACAGTCCTGTACAATCCTTCATTTCTCTTCAGTCTGTAGCAATTTTTTGAAAACTAATTCATCAAATGCAAATTTTAGGGCTTACCACCACAATTTGCTCTTCATTTTGTCAGAAATCAAATCAGATTTTGTTTTAAAGTTTAAATGTCTTCAATGTGAACGCCTTCTATGCAAACCTATGTCCTTCTACTCTACGCACAGTCAAAACAAATTAGACGGAAGCCGGCAATGCCAACTGCCAAGTAGGTATACCACGCGCCTACAAAATCAGCTGTTTACCCCCATCAAATAACAATGAATGTCCAACAGAGAAAAGGCGCGATACATACACATGTTACATGATTATGATTACCACCCACCCAAAGAAAATGGAGGGTAGTAAACCCTAAAAGTCACGTCACACACATCTGATCTGACGAAAAGCCATATAAAGCCAAAACTGAGTGCACATCATGTGGATACCCAGTATAAACACACTCGCGCGCACACACTTAGAGACAAGGGTATGGCGCCCACTTTCAGCGCCTAAAGTCTTTATTACGCCTTCGAGGAGAATCATGAATGAAATGCAAACACGCAAAACCATGGAGCAGAGTATGTAGTAACAAAGAAGCCCAGGCGGCGCGCGGTGAGTCGTCGTTGTGTGGCGAATGATGGTGGCAAAAAGGCAGCCCCCTCTACCACACTGTTAGCAATTATGTCATGTGGGGTAATACAGGTTTCCGATGGATACTGGGTTCGATATGACTTCAATCTTCGCTTTTTACTTGTTTCCTTGTGCCGTGTTCCTCGGCAGCGCTCCGTGGAGTTTGCGGTTTGATATCAACCTTCTCAAATGTCTGTGCTTTAATTTGCGCCACATAAAAATAACGGGTGGTCGGGGGTAAATTTCATTGGCTGCCTCCCACTGAAATGCGTAGATTTTCGATTCTTTCTCTCTACCTTCGTTTTCTTGGAAGCGCACACAGCGCGATAACAGAGCAGACTATCGATGAATTACCAATTCATTCTCAGAAAACGTAGCCCAGTGCGGGCTGATTGGTAATCCCCATGCCTCCCTCGTCTCGTCTTGTCGTCTTCGCTTTGTTTTGTACCATTTTCTTCCGGTTTATGTTCTACAACACCATCGACAGAATGTACGTAGTCGTGTTTTTTTTTTGTTTGCTTTCTCTTTTGTGTGCAGCTAGTAGCTTTTGGGGCTTCATTTGTTTGTGCGAAGTACGTAGCACATGTTTGGGAGAGTGTGTGTATGTGTGTGCGTGTGTGTGTGTGTGGATTTTGTAGATTGTACGTATAAAAATAGAAAGTCAAGAAGTAGGGCAGGACGACGACGACGACGAGTTGATGACGACGACGATGATGATTTTTGCTTTGTGTTGGGCTCTTCTCTTTAGTGTGCGTTGTGTGCGCGTATAGACTGTGATTTGATGGGCTTTATTGCGAAATTGAGAGAGTATGCCTGGTGGAGTGGAGGAGTGTTGCCAAAACGAAAGAGACTCGACAGAAATGGATTTTGAGTGCATTTGATAGTATTAGATACTAAAGGGACTTTTATTAGACACTTTTGGTGGGAGGACATTTGTGTTTTTCTAGTGCGATTAATATTGTAGGTTTTTTTTAGATTGACCTTCACCACAAAGTTCTGTTGAACGTCATTCCTCAAACTCCAGTTTAGCTAGTCTGTTGATCGTAAGTCCTTGCTAAAAGCGTGAATGTATCAATTGTAACAATAGTCACCAGTGCTGATGGTGTTCACGATTTTTATAACATAATAGCAGGTTCTCTGCATTGCGTTGCTGCGCCCAATATTTTTAAGTTTTGTCAGTAATTTAGCAAAATGCTTCAACTCCACTAGGTCATACTGTAACGTTTTACCAGATCCAATCAACTGTTCGGGGATACAACTTAGTTCTGCGTTTCATTATAAATTTGAAGGTCATATCTTCTGTCTTTTTCATGGAATAACTTTTAAGTCATAATATGATGCTTTTTCCTTACAAAAAAAAACACAAAGGACTTGGTTTCGATCCCTGTGCTACGCTATTGCTTCCGTGTACACATTTTGTGATATGTTACCGTGAGAGGATGTACCTACAATCTTCTTTAGTGTTTGATCACAGAATAAATGTTCATATGGACAGTATTTTGTAAAGATGGTTATAAGAGAAATTATTAGGCCAGAAAATTCTTTACAAGATAGCAGAGGACCCTTCTAAGAGGTGCATCCTTATGCCGTAGCTGTAGTTCCACCTGCTTGCTATATTCTATCATATTTTAGCAAACATTCGTACCGAAAATTTACTTGTATTGATTCAGTAATAAAAATTTGGATGGTTCCACCATCGGTCAGAACTATATGGGGATGCACTTAGACCAGAGAAGGTCCATTGTGCTGCTTTAAAGTACCTACTAGGCACAAGTTTTTCAGAGTTGAATAATCCAGTTGATGAGTACGTTTTCGTTATGTTTCAATTCACGACGCCTCCCTTCCTCTTTATTTTATAAAAATCCATACCATAAAACATTAAGCAAATGTCGTCAGCGCACTCAAGGTCAAGTGAAAGAATTTCTCATTTGTTCGCAAACAAAGCAGCGTCTTGTCCCAGGCTAAGCTATCCTCCGTTCACGATACGATACACCTGGACGGGCATTTCTGTTACTCTTGGAATCCTTTTGATTCGTAATTTTCTAGGACGTTTGAGAGATCAGGAAACCAGCACAGAGAGAGACTACAATTATTCGATATCTCAATCAGAGATCTGCAACATTCCTTAACCAATGTAGATTTTGTATTGGTTATTCGAAAGCTTTTAGAGCCACCTGTCTGTCGGTGTAAGTGACGATGCAGTCAATACCGATCTTGTCGACATACAATCAGCAGCTTCTCGAATAACTATAACTTCTGTTTGGAATACATTACGATAATCCAGTAGTCTATGGTCTCGCCAAGAGAGACTGAAAACAGTGCAGCTCCAACACCCCTGCCTGTTTTAGAGCCATCGATGTAGTTATCTAGTGCAGAATTATTGATAATCGTGTTCCCTGCCCAATCCTGTCAGGTGCGAATAGGTGTGTGGTATTGTCTGCTAATACCCCGGGTTACGTAGAAGTGTTTATATACATTGAAGACCACGAATTGTGGCTTAACCTGTTTGCTAAAATAAGGGAAATGATACACAACATTGTTTCCAGCCCTGCTGTGGGAGTTGTTCGGAAGGCGATGGTAACAGAAATGGAATCTAGTTTCTGAAAAATCCTTTGAGAGAGCAATAGATTATATTGTTTAGTGATATCTACCATATCAAGATTCCATACATAAGTATTGCTTCTACTTCCGTTGGATATATGTACATATATATTTGCACTCTTTTGGATCTCAAAATTTACAAGTTTCATGGTTCATGGTAGAGGCTTCTGATGGAGCACTAAGTAATACACATTTTCATAAAATAATAGCTAGTATTCCACGTAAAATAAGAACAGATTCTTGACGAAGAATAAGACCAGTGATAATCGCAATAAAAATGTCTAAATCGTCCATGCTCATAATCGATATCGTCTTTGCTAAAGATTCTCGTGCATTTCCCTTCACTCATTTAAGATACTGTGCCTGTCTTTGGAAAAAATAAAAGTACCTACAGTATCTTCGAACACATTCGAGTCCTTATAACTGGAGATACAATGTAAATTGAAAACTTGTGCAGAATTCCTTCATTCTGGCAACACAGAAAGATAGGGTCCACTGAGTAGCAATAGGCACTAGGGATAGAAATCACAAGAGCACGATAGCGCATCGCAAAATGTCGAAGATACAAGTAAAAAGGAAAGAAAAAACATTCTACTCCACTTGTATGCTTTTGGAACTGGGCAACGACGACGAAATACACACATTCAGTGAGTTGAGTGAGTGATTCTTCTTTCACTTTTTTTTTCCGGTGAACTGAACTTGAACTTCTTGTGACTCTTCATTGGGGGCTGAGCGAGATGCTGCTGGCTGCTGGCGGCAGTGTGTTGTTTTCGGTTTATTTTTACATTACAACTTTGTTTTGTTCCGATTTTTCGTTGTATTTGCGTCTTCATCTTGATTTTCGTCGTCGTGTGTTCGTTATTTCTTTGTGGTTATTTCGGCCTTTTTTTCGCTTTTTTTTCGGCATTTTGGGGTGGTGTGAGTGGGTATGAAAATGAAATTGACTACGTATTTGCCGTCGTCTTTATCGTCATCATCGTCATTTTATTCGTCTTCGACTTGACGTGTAGCTGGAGTAATTTGTCCGTCGTCTTCGTCTTCGTCGTCGTTGTCGTTGTCGTGGTTGTTGTTATATTCTTCTTGAATGTCTGTCTCATCTGGTACGCATAGTCCTGTTATATTAGAGACTTTTTTTGTTCTTTCTTTTTGAGATGAGAATTTGTTGTTTGCGAAGGCATAGTCATCATAGTCATTATTATCGTTCAGCAAGGCAATAAGACAACGTAATGATGGCATCGCACCTACTTAGCAGCGGATAGGGGGGGAGGCGGAGGACGGCTATCTTCATTTCTTCTTGTTGTGAGTAGTTGTGTGGTGTTCTTAAAGCTTCTGAGATGTTTCTTTGAGTCTGTTCAGGTTCGTCGAGTGCACGGCTTTGTTCTGCTATTCCGGTTATTGTGTAATACAGGTTTTGGGTCCAAAGAAATATAGATGTACCTACATATACCTACATATGTACATATGTCAGTTTTCACTTTTTCTTTTCATTAGTGACGCTTGAGCATAGACACACTCTCGTGTGATGGTTGCAAGAAGAGAAAAAAACTTTTGATTTTTCTTTTACTTTTACTTTCAATGAAGGTTTTCAGATGTGATGGGTATGTAGAACTTATTGTGAGGAGGTATCTACTACATACATACGAACGACTTCGAGGTCTCCTATAATTGGCGAAAGGTTAATTGTATGCATGATACGACTTCCGGCGGTCAAGCATTCATCGACAAGTTCATGAATCCTATTCTCTAGTATGCACAACTACATACTCGAATGTACCGTAATGGAAAAGGTATCAGCTGTGATTTTTTAGGAACGCTTCACTATAGCTAGCTATGGTTTAAAAAATTTTTATAGTAAAACTGACAATAAAGACTTGGGAATCGTAATAGATTCTTATGATAGAATACAGTAATGGACTAGAGTAATGCATACCGTGAGATTAACAGATACCTAGACATTTTAAATAAATTTTTCTAGATTCCGACAAAGCAATTTTCGTTTACTTAACATCTTACATCAAAAGTATCTACACAAATGGACGATGAAAGCGTGATTAAAACTGTGTGTAAGCAACATGAATTACACCTTGAGTTCCCCTGGGATAAAAGTTATTGGATGTTGGCTTCCTTGTTGTAAATTTTCTCAACTTCCTGATTTGTGTTTTAAATTCTTCTTTGTTATGTGCATTGCTGAATACAATTCTGACGTTTGAAAGAGTCCAGCAATTCTTAGTAGAGTTCAAATCGGGGCTGTTTGCTATGGGTAATGCTATGTATGTATGTCTAAACAAAAACTACATCCAGGATTAATCTAGATCCACCTAAATCTTCACTAAATCACATAGTTTTACCATACGAACTGACGTCTATAAATCCGATATTTATAATGCATACCTTTTTTTATGACAGCAAACGTCAATTGCCAGTGCTGACAAGGAAAAACAAGTAAAACGTCACATTGTATAGCATTAAACTATGGACAACAATACAAATTCCATCAACTTCTGGAAATTGCGTCAATATATGTAAATCTTAAATGCCAGTAAATGTTGCTAAATCCCGGCTTTAATTTTTAGCAGAGACAGTTCTTTAATTTTCAATGAACTCGTTGACATGGTGCAGATTCATACTAAAGGATCAGTAATGACCCGTAATAGGGCATCTATGGGAGGCAATAGAGAGTGTCTTATGCAAGAAACTTATAGAAAAATTATTTCTTAGTAAAATCAACTCTCTTTACGAATGTACTCCGCGCATCCGTCGTGCGTACTGAATATATGTACGTACGCCATATGAATCGAGGTTACATTTGGTTTCATCAGTGAAGGTAACAGCTTTCCAATCATTTTCGGTTTAGTTTTCAGTTTTGACACATTGCAACGTTGATACTAATCAACCACTTGCTGACTGCTACTTTTTTGGACATCTTTCTTCTAAAAGTTCCTAATTCAAAAAAATCCAAAAAATTTGAGATCCTCGTAAGTACACAAATAGTGTTCAGCGATACCTCTTCTGTGCAAGGCATATCAGAAACGAGCGTGGGGCGACGATTTAATTTGTCAAACGTCTTCTTCAAGCTGATCGAAAGCAGATCGCATCGGAAGTTTAGACATTGTTTGACATCGAGTATTAAATGCTGAACGAAGTTAAGCTATCCGTTCTTGTTGTTCTACAATACACGCCCCCTGCACATGAACTGCAAAAACTCAGAAGGAATTTACTTTTGCTGTGCTTAGAGGATTGGTGAGTCTCGTAAATTTTGGTTCAGAGGATAGCCAGATAGGTAGCCAGTACAGCCAATACACCCCTGTCGTCGGTGTACCTGAACACAAAGACAAAAGTTTTCGGCTTTGGGATAGCTGCACCCGGGGGTTCTTATAAATTTCAGGATGGTTGAGGTTTTCCTGATAGGTCGCCCAGGTCTTCGAATTGGCGAGAGCCGCTTTTCGCAAAGAAAGTGTGGCCAAAGCCTCGTTGGAAGTTATCAGTTTCTATTCTCATTCGAGTACGATGAGCCGTCATGAGGTTTTGGCCGGTAATCATTCCCATGAAAAATGGTAAGTTGAGTCTGTTAAGCGCCAGGATCTGTTTAGTCTTGGCGTTTTCTTAAGACACGACAAGATGGGAGTGCGTTCCAAATCTCGTTAGCAAGTCTCACGAAGACTTTCTCTATATTTAACAAGAGCTAGCGGAGGTAGAACACAGGCGACGACAATTGTCCGGTTCTGTTCGGACCTCTTCCTTGCTAATTCGTCTGCCAGTTCGTTCCTTTGAATCCCACTGTGTCCTAGAACCCAAAGAAGTATTACGTCATGGTCTGCCGTGAGTGTTGTGAGTTGTTCACGGCATCGTTTAACCAATTTTGATTTTTGATTTGACTCTCTAGGTATGAATGAATGTTTTAGAAGCAAGATCACATCTTTACTTCCTATTGCTACTAGCACATCAATTACCCATACATACATTGATATGAACATGATAACAGAGAGATAACAGAAATTTAATTCTCCACTCCATCAAATATGTCTTCACACGTTTTTGGATGATTTATTAATCGAAGTATAGGTAGATATATTTGCTTTATCTGTGTATTGCTAATATTCGGCTTTATGACTTGCAGGAAATGTACATATGTTTAGCAATTTAAAAGCAGTTTTGAACCATGAAACTGGGATTAAAAGTTTTGTAAATCGTAGGATCTCGCATCTTGAAAGAATTGCTAAATATTTCCACACTTCAGAATTTTTCTTTTAACTTTAACTAAACTTTTATTAACCTATTTTACGTGGTGTTTTGAAATTTTTCCGTTTGAATATTTTCAAATGAACCCTAAACAGGAGTCGGCTTCCATGGTCACATATTTTATTTATTTATTTATTTTAACAATAGATGAGCAATATGTTTCAATTGAACGTACATTGCATTAATGTTTGTAAAATTAATTGATTAGATAAGATAGAATGGGAAACACATAAAATAAAAATGCAAACAAAAAAATAAAATAAACATATTGTCGTCAAATACGAATCACTTTAAACACAAAAAAAAAACACAAAACTATCATATGTATACCATACGCTTTGAGTTCAATTTTATCAAGTCAAGTCAAAAAAAAAATAATAATAAACTCATCCATACATTAAAACCGAAATCTAATCTATTTCAGCGGGTATATGCGCGTTCGGTGGTCTAATTGAATTTCCTTTAACCACTATCACCTTTTTAATAGAATTAGTTGCGCATAACAACTTTATTCGTACAGGGATATTCAATTAAAAACTTTTACAAACTAATGAACGAACAACTGTGCTCTGTTCTCGAATAAGGAATGGATTTTTGTTTTCTCAATTTCTTTGTTTTTAACTAGTTTTTAAATGCATTAGTGTCAGTGTAGGAGAATGTTTTATTTAAGTGATTTAAGGAGATTTACGATTTTAAATAGACTTTGTTTATCATATTATCAGAGACATTTATATGGAGTTTGGCTTAATTTACAGCAAAATTCCTAAAAATAAATTGATTTGCACTAGGCAACGTCTAAGATACTCAAGCGTACATAGAGGGTCAACATTCACTATGCATAAGGTCTGATGTTTGAATGCCACTTTTGAGAGACTCAATATCAACTCAGTATTCATAGATGATATTCGAAACGAAGCAAGAGTAATATCGGAATGCGAGATGATGCTAATAAGTTTTTTGCCAAAAACTTTTTTTCAAGGTGATGTGCTTAACAGAAAACACTGCTTCCACTGTATACATACAGATCTCTGTATACAAAGTTATGAAGAAATATTTCCAGTTGAGAAGCCAGATTCTAGTTTGATGTGGTACCTGCATACCTAGTTTGATTCAGTTAGCCACAAAGCTATATAAGCCAACTAAGTAGCTAGCAACTAAGTAGCTGACTTTTCTATAAACGATGGAGATGTATATATGATACAAAAAATTGACCTGCTAAACAAAAGGGCAAGAGTTAAATAACATGTCCTAAATGAAAATTGCGGAGGATGGAAGCAAAAGTGATTGATTAATTGCATTGGGGAAATAAATCAGCTTATTGTTTCATCCACAAAGGTACGGCTAAATTATAAAAGTAGACCAAACATCTTCTCGGATTCACAGACAACTTTGGAGGCATAAGGGTAAGCTTGTAATCCAATATTGCAACAAACATATACGAAGATTAGTTCCCTACTTGAAACTATTTGCTGTAGGTATTCCTTTAAGTAGATAACTAAACACAACATTTGAATCTATAATATTTGACCATAAATCGAATAAAAAGCTGTTTTGGTATAACAAGCAGACATATGTACATATGTATGTATGTATGTAAAGTTTATGATGCGTGGTAAACACTAGTTAATGGGCATTCCATAAACAAATAGTGGCGGAACTCTATGGTATACCCATTGGTTCTATCGTGTAATCGTTAAATGAGCCTCAAAAGCTGTCAAAATAAAAGTCACCTATAGTACTTATACTTATTTTTTTTTATCAAGGGTTTTTTTTTTTTTAACAAAGCGAACAATTCAACGTGACTAGTCTAAGGTATAAAACTATCGTGGTAAAGTAGAATCGATTAGAACCATCAATATCTCTCAGCCTCGGTTTACGAATGCCTTAGGTTTGATGGTCTTCCGATAGGACTGTGCTATAGGAAGACACCTTGGACTTGGATTATCCACAATTATTATAATTATAAATCAGTAAACGGCAATCTGTGAAGTCTGACATTAATTCGTTGGATTGCAAGTCATGATCGGTAAGATGACTTAAACTATCTTTTGACTTGGAATCCGAACTTTTGGGGCGATTTCCAAATATACATACAAAGATACGAAAACTGATTGCAAATATACTAAATGCTAAGAAACAATGTAACCCGGTCTTAAGTCGACCATAAATGATATTATCTATCAAAATTATTTAATACCAGAGGAGGTAGATGTGAGTTAAAAATTAGTCGTTGAGAGTTGAAGAACATATAATTGTTGTTAACATGTCCATTCAATGTGAATTCGCCAAACTATGCAAAGCCCTGCATATGTATTTCTGTATAAAGTAAGAGTGACTCATAACCTATTACACCATTAGTGAAAATAATATCCCCACGCCAGCTTGAACCGTGACGAAGAATTTGGCGCTTTTGTCAAGAAACACATCATGCGCCATAATGACTTGTAATCAGGCAGAACAACTCGCTTTTCAGGAGCTCATGATCATAACATGCAAATGAAAAATGAAGGACCTTTTCATCCTCAAAGAGTGGTAGAACTTCTTGGAAATTAAAACCGAAAAACAAGACTTGGACAATATTTGGTTTTCAAAACTAAAGAACTCGTAGCTTCATATTTTGAAGCTGATACTTCCAAGTAGTCTAATCTCATGTTTTGGTTAGGGGCCACTCCAGACATCTAAACACCTAAAAACTGGGGATTACTTTTTTCATATACGAGTATATGGTATATCTTACATATCCACACATTCATACATCCATATGCAAGGTATAGATTTTTTTTTGGAAACTTTTCACATCTTATTTATATTTACAAAAACGTTCTTTATAACAAGCTCTCCATAGTACAGTTGACAAGACCAGGTTGGAAGGTATCATATGGCCTGGTTGCCTGGTTAATCTTTTTCGCTAAGCTAAAATAATTATAATCTGTGTAATCATTTACATTCACAGATTACTTTTAGAAATTTTACATATTTACTAAAATAAAAGCCCGCCATATTCCAGTGCATGCGATACGAAGAGAATTGGTGCAAAAACTTGGTTCAATCGTAATACAAGACAACATAGGCTACAGATGGGCATGGAAATGGCTGAAATGCACTTAGCCGCACTTTGATAACTATGTATCATGAAAAAAACAATGGCGACAACGGGGAAAGCGTTGGACCCCACTTCGACGAAATAATGTCAAAATGCGCTCGATTCCATCTTGTTTGTCTTCAGTACAGTACAGCGAATTGTTAATATGAAGATAAATAATATTTTGACAGCATTTTGTCATACTTACGGTAACTTTGACAAAAGACATCATAGTGCCAAATACTAAATTGTCATTGCTAAGCCATAGAAATTTGTACCACTGCAAATATTTACATACCTATTCAAAAAAAATTTTGACTCAAAATGTGTCTCTTGAGAAAAGGATTTTGGAGCGTGTCTAGATTAAATTGATAGCGCACGAGCTTCCGAGTTTATTTCTGTGATTCCAACACTGATCGAAATCTTATCAACTGGTTATGGAAGATTAGTAATAAAACTTTTGAAAAAGTGAAAGCATTTAGCAAAAACTCAATTGCATGCAAAATAATACTGCTGAGCTGGGAATGATGGGTCGGCACTGAAGTTTAAGAACTGATCTAGAACTGGTCTAGAGTGGTTTAAAAATGTTCAAAACTGATAGTGTGTGCTCCATTAAAAGATCTTGATCTCTCATTATTGTCGTTACAGTCTGTTTCCAGTTTCTGTATAGATGAACAAAATTAAATGACAAGTGACGAAGACAAATTTATCGCAACCAAGGTCGTTTATATGTAGTTTACTTACAATTCCTTCTAATCTACCTACTATGATCGCGAATGTCTCGCAGATTGGACCCACTAGTTAGAGACTAAAAGTGGACAAAAATCGGAAAGGATATTCGAAAAGAGTCTATCTAGGAACATATTTTTGACATAAAGGACAGACAACTAGTAACACCTTCATCGCTATTGTATCAGAGAATGTGATCGCGTATGACTGACACTATTTGTACTGACAAAGACGCCAGTTTAAACTGTGTTAACATTTTTTGTTTTTTTTTCTTATACGAGTAGGTAACAAAACCTGACATTGGTCCCTACATTGCGAATGCACTAAGTTTTTTTTAAAAACAAATTTCTTATAGTAAAAATAAATCAGTAATACGTCATAAGGCATAGGATAAGATAGACCGTCCGCATGGATGCAGTAAGTCATTCATAACATACTATCTAGTTAAATTAGTTAAAACGTTTTTGTCCAGAACTTAAGAGTTAATGAATACTAACACTGGCTTGAAAATATCGCAAATAAACCCTGCTAATGACAAATTGTTAAAATGTACACATTTAATGGCAAATGTATGCAAATAAATTATACTAACATAATTCATGGATGTGCAATTTCCTACATACACAAAGGAAAAAAAATTATTTACGACTTAACCGTTTTATTGTCGAAAAATATCAAGTCCCGTAGAGCAAAAACTTGAAACCAAAACGTGACTTCACTCTCTTAGGGCCGATTCAGCCTATCCACCCCTGATTCTATGTACCTACATCAGATTTGTATCCCCAAGATGCATTTGGCGCCAGTGGCCTTTTGTTTACATGTACTATACGTGCAGATACTCATCAAATTCGTATTCACAATTCGCGTCGGCGAAAACATAAACTAACATCGTATCTACTAGTAGCACTCTGCAATGCGAATGGCGAATGCAATCAATATCCTTTCCGCTCCAGTCAAACGGTCGCAGTCCCCAACGCCGAACATTACATATTTAGCAAACATTATACAAACCATATTTTGTGTGTTTTATCCTTGATTCGTTTTTAATTTATTTTCTTTTTTCCAATTGGGTTAATGAGAATATCCTTGGAACAACAACACATTATGCACTGAAACTGAAACACCACTACAGCACAACCACTCATCGAAATGCACACCATTTACATATGAAATTTTGTATGGATTCACTATACTTTTATTCTCCTTTTTATTTACCTTTCTTAATGCGATGTTTATCAACAAAAAATAAATAAATAAAACTGCACACACAAAACTGTACAAATCAAATCATTGTTTAAATTATTTTATTTCTTTTTTTTCTGATAACTGTTTGAGGAAAACAAGCACACATAGAACACTGTGGCTGAAGCACCGCCGTTTATTTTGTTGTTAATAAATTATTATTAATTTTTTTTTTTTTTTTCGTTTTGTTTTGTTTAACAGTCCTTGCGGCTGTTTATCTCTGCCCCTCGTTTGTAGGTTCAAACTAACTAGTTTAGGTGTATATTTAGTTACACACTCTCTCCCTCTCTCGCTCTATCTTTTTGTTTAGTAAAATCAAATTGTGAAGGAAACAAAAAACGGACAACGTGCGGTGCAAAAGTTGAAAAACTTTTCACCCTTCGAAGGATACACAACAACTGTTTGGGTGAATGGTAGAACCAGTAAAATCAACCCCCAAATATTACGTTGGATGTGTTTGCATGGACGGCAGCATGCTTCACGCACACACGGACGTGTGCCGTTCGCACACGAGTGCATGAATAGTGTTTCATTCTCGAGTGATACCCAGAAGAGATGGAAAAATCCACTCAATATGATTCGTTTTGGTATTTGGCGGTGTGGTTTCAGTTTCTAGCTCGTTCCATGGGTTTTTGTTTTGGATTGTGTTCTTTGGCGCGCCGCGTTTACTGCTGCTGCCCGATGCATCCTGTGCTGTGGGTACTGCGTTCGTGTGAGCAGGGGATGTGTTCATGTTTATCTCGTTCTTTCTTTCTGCTTTGCGGACTTGTTATTGCTTTTTCTGTGATGAGAGGTTTTGTTGGTGTTTGCGTTTAGCTAGTGTGTTCCATTTCGCGGCGTTTTTAGTCTGCAAATGGAGTTTTAGGTGGCGAAATGTACTAGATGTAGGTTGATTCGTGTGAGTATTAATGCACATTTTCGAGGAGGTTCTGAATGCGTTTGTGCACAGTGTTAAAAGATGAGGATGGACTCTGGCAAGGAATACAGAATCTGTTTTAGATACTTAATTTATAAGCAAAACGCTTACGTACGTACATCATAGTGAAAGACGGCTGCTTCCATGCACATACTCTCAGTTTAAGATTAACAATGGATTTAGTTAAGGAGGAATTGTTCAGCAAGGAATGGTGATGGTGATCCTCCTTCCTTTCCCCGTCGTAAGGATATGTTGTAGTTGTAGAGTGTGTGATTCATTCGCGGGGCAATCAAATGACTAAGTTCCATGTTACCGAAATTGGACAACCTGGTAGGTACAGGGTGACCAGACAAGAACGATAGGAAAAAAATATTAAATAAAACAACGACAGTGTGAGATATAAAACTGATTCTCGTTTTACTTTGTAGCTACATTTATGCCATTATGTATGAAATAGCACAGCATTCACATGACTGCCTCGGCTTCGCTGGAAGTGCCTCAAGCGGTCTTGGCGTTGTTCCGGCAATAGCTTCTCGACTGCTGACCTAGAGCTTGTCGAAAGTTTTGGTCAAAATCCAGATCTGCGGGCAACATTTCCAGTGTTCAATTAGCGAACTTAGTGCGTTGTGTACGGTCATTGAGCTTCAACGGGGTTGACTTTCTGGCGATGCCCAATTCAGCTGATCAGCGCCGACATCAGAGTCGACATACATACATACATATCTGGGTCTTCTTCGATACTGGTCGCTATGCCGACTATGATTTCTTCATTTCTGGTTGGTGGTTTAAGGTCCAAAATAGTGTACTCACGCTCAAAGTTTTTCATTGTACAATGAATTGCTTGCACACTGAAACCATGATGACGACCGACTTCACGTTGAGTATTTACAACTGAGTGGGAAATTCGATAATATTTTTTAAAGATTTTGGAACGTTCACCAAGCGTCAAGCGATACACTGCTAAAACATAACAATTGGAAAAAGTATCATTGCTATCTGGTCACCCTTTACCTGCGCTGATTGACGATCACTTTTATCGGAAATTACGTGAGCTCCATAGTTGAGATGAGGCCAGAGAGAGCCACCCAAAAAGTCAGTAGAAATCAAACACACCAGACAAAGTCGAGGACGTTAAACCAAGGGATAACAGAGCTCCACATCAAGTAGATCCTATGATATTGTGATACAATTCGGAGACCAAAAAGTATACCTACTACTATGCTATAAGAAATTTTACGAAGAAGCAGACATAAGTCTCTAGCCTATACAGAGCAATCATGGCAAAACTCTAAAGCGCTTAGATACCCTAAGAAAGTCGCAAGAATAAGAGAAACCGGGGCCAGAAGTAGCATCGTCATCAAAGCTACTCAAGCATTAGACACAACGGGTAATGGAGCGTATCGTATTTACATACATATACTCTGCACTTGCATACATTGTACTCCCTTACCACCTCAATGGCAGGTTGTCACTCTTCGATACCGCCAATGAAGTCCATATATCTGACCAAGTCCATTTTCAATATTTGTACCTATCCTGTGCAACATTATGTAAGACAGGGCTCTAAGGCTTAGCGGTCCAAATGATGGAATTATGGCGGCGAAACACCAGGAAGAAATAGTAGGCAGTGAGTCCGAAAAGTGTGGCGCTCCTAAGTAGCAATGGAGCCGACCTAAAACAATAAAAATGAATAAAATTCGCCAATTGGAACGAGTCTGAAGGAGCAGCAATCAAAACCAAACCCAGACGGCTTCGAACAACGGACAGTAAGCAAGTCCCACGACCTACTCAACTGTTCTGTCTCCCTGGGTGCGTTGAAACTTTTTCGACTACCGACCAGCAATGTTGAATTGGATACGGGGGCTAGAAGTGGTCAGGGCTTTTGGTTGGGTGTGTTTTTTTTAAACCTCACTTTGTCTGCCTCAACGTCTAGATTTGGGCCCACCAAACCAAGGGCATAATCGAGATGATTAAGGGCAGATGTCAAAATGCATGGAATTTTATGGTTACAGTTCGTCAATGGTCCACGGATGACATCTCTAAAAACACTGACTACCCTCATACATATGTATGTTCCCATGATAATATTTATGAGAACTATAGGAACGTGTCTCAGCTTTTGCAAGTCGAGCGAATAAAAGCAACTCTCGAGCAAAGGAAACCTACGGACTCAAGACTTAAACAAATATCAAGTCCTATACAAGGTCTGGTATAGCAGATAGGTCATGGACTGACGGATGATGGACTTCAATCAGATATGTAGTAACCGCATGATTCTGTACAACGAATCCATAATGCCTTCTTGGTCATTTGACCTTCTTCAGAACCGCTCTTGCACGGCAAAATATTTAAAACGAAACAAGTAACTGATATGCCAGTCTCTATGCTGCATTATTTAATTAAACTTGTTTCATTGCATATCAAAGGAAAAAGAAAGAAAATAATAAAACATCCGTCCGCTCGCCGAAATTTATTATTTTTTCCAGCAACAACAACAACAACGCTTCTCAATTCCAATTGTAATAAAGGACGAAAATTTCAAACTCAGAAAAAAAAGGAGCAGGCAGGCGCACAGACATAATGTATGGTCTGTAGTTTTTCCGAAATCCTGAAAGGAGCAGATGTTTCGTTTTTATTTTGTAATTCAACATTTCTTGTTGTTGTAATGGCTGTCATCGTTATGCCGATCGAGCAACCTGATGTGCATACTCGTTTGTGTGAGTAAGTTAGATGCGCACACGCATACACACACATTCGAACGTACAAATCTAATTTATATTATTCCTGTAAAATTACATTTCTGCATGGTTTAGAGAATTTATAGAAATGTGTGTCTGTGTCCATGTCCATGGGAAGGATAAAAATTGCAAAGTTCACTCGTTTAAGCACTTGAGTGTGAGTTTTACATTGTATAGTTCTGTCGAGGGGGTAGACTGTTCAATGAATAATAAGAGTTTGATAGTTAAAGGCAAAAAATTAGTGCCTATGGAGTGTAGGACATGTAACTATCAGTGGTTGCAAGGATCATTTGAAACGTTTATCTTGGAATGAAAGAACATTGAATTAGAACTCCTGCCAGGACAAATTAATAGAGTTTTCAACTTGAATTCATCGCCACGTGCCTCATTCTCCGCGATATCGATTTTACTTTTAATTACCTATGGCATATGTTAGAACCTTATCATAAAGTGATAATATGAAGCAGCTGATGATTCCAGTTTTTCATATCCTTGTCTATGATACCTGAATCAAATGCATTGCGCATTTTCTGAGTTCTTCTTTGGTCCAATTCCAGTCATCTTCTTACCTGAGTCAGCTTCTATCCTCATCCAGCCGATGTCTATTATTCTCAACACCTTGATCGTTTCGATCAACAGACGACAAGCAGGCAAATCGTATTGTAGTTTTTCGTTTTGCTTTTCTGTCGTATTCTGATTGTCCTGATTGCAGCTTGTGAGTTTTGTATGTTTTCTTTTCCTATTCTTAACTGGTCCATTTGTGTTTGTGTAAGGATGGAACTCCGACAGAGAGTTTTGCACTCTGTCAATGCATATCCTGCTGCTGCAGACCGAAGAGCATTAAATGGGATTTTCACAAAAGGAAACACAATTTTGGCAGACAGATAGTGGTGGTAGGTGGATCAAAAAGGTCAAATAACGATTTAAACAAAAAACTGTAGACAATTGGGTATTTTTTTTTTTGGCTTCAACTACAGGTTTTCGTGATCGGTGTACGATTTGGTAAGAAAGTTTCTTATTTCGTTGTGATGCAACAGATCATGCCGTACCTGTTGAAGGTATAATAGAATTGTTTTTCGTTCGAAATTGGTTTGAACAGTTGTTCTTAAGTACAGATATGTACCGCGAACACATACTTAGAGGTTATCGCAAAAGCGACCAGAAAAGTGGCCACAGTTTCCGTCAATTTAAACGGTCCCTTATTGATCACGAAGAAGGATCAGCAATTCAGTTGGCTGTAGTCTTGAAGTCAGGATAGGCTTGACAATAGGATAGGAGATATGTATAAACTATTTGGTTTTTGGAAATTGCATACTTCGAACAAACAGAATTTAACAGATCGCTTCGCTCTTCTACTGTCAATCACTGTCAAACTCCCAAGGAAACTTGTTAACTAAGTCATACATACATATGTGAGGAATAGAGTTACTCTAGAAAAAACGGCTGTCCACTAATTTAGAGATTAAATTTTTCCTGATCGCGGTCAGATTCTTTTAACTTAAGTATCAAGGTACGACTTCGATCGTTGAGTTGCTTGTATGGCATGTAGCGCCATCTTGTTGAAACCACAGCTCGAATATATCAATGTGTTCGAGCTCTGGCCACAGAAAGTCAGCTAACATCGCTCTTTTCCTGAGACCATTGACGGTAACGGTGTGTCCTTCTTCATTTCAAAAGAAATAAAGGCTGATGATGCCGCCATGCCATAGACCGGACCAAGCAGTCAATTTTTGTGAATGCATTGATGCTTGGTCGAACCATTGTGGATTGTGTTCTCTCCAATAACAGCGATTCTGCTTGTTGACATACGCGCTGAGCCAAAAATGGGTTTCGTCTGAGTCCAAAAAGCGAACTCATGCTATTGTCTATAGTCGTTCGGCTCAATTCTTGCGTCAGCACAAACTTATACGGATATAGGCCCAAATCTAAGCGCAACATAAGCGCGATGTCCGGCGCTGATCTGCCCCAAATCGACATTTCTGGGTCTTCTTCGATACTACCCGCAATCTCTGTCTGGTTGGTGGCTTAAGGTCCAGAAGAGTGTACTTAAGCCTTAACTTTTTCACGATGCAATGAATTGCCTGCACAATGGACCCATGCTGACGACCGACCTTACGACGAAATTCACGTTGCGTATTTACAACTGAGCCGGATTTTCGATAATATTTTTACTTGCACCTACCTATAGGGCAAGTATTGCAATCGTGAAAAAAAATCGAACTCGAAATTTTAATCAAACTTGACATTACTATGATGGAGAAGTCCAAAAAAGTAGGTCCGGCAATTCCGTCTGTTTGTATGTCTGTCGATAATTGTTCGGCGATTGGGCTAAAAATTAATATTTCTAGGTTATAAGGTTATAAGACAAAGGCAAAATAATGGCGTACCAAATTTTGGAATTGTCACGCCCACTTTTATAAATTTTTATTTATTTTTAAATTTTTACTAGAAATTGAGAAAAAATTATTTAAGCAAAGTAATAGGCGTTAAAATTTTCTATAATTCACTCAAACACCTTATCTGACCCCGCCCACTTTTTAAAGGTGTTTTTTTTAAAAACAAAACATTGAGTAAACTCCTACAATGTTATGACTATTATTCCATCGAAACGTGGAATGCCACGCCTACTTTACTGGAAAGAGCAAGACAGGACTTTAGTCCTGATAAAATTGTACACTTATATCATTACGGTGCAAGTACGTACGCCTCAGTCGTGTACTTTATTTTAATAATTTTCGTACGTTCGGCAAGCATGAAGTAATGCATGATGGAAAGACAAATCTTACGAAATATTTTGATAGCTAGATGTCATTGGTAACTTTGACAGCTGCTGAAACATATGTAGCTATTGGAAAAGTATTATTGCTATCTTGTCACTCTCTTCAATAGGGAAAGCCGTCGTGGTTAAATAATCTCTTATGCGAAGCATTGTATCGGTTTTGGTAGCAGTTGTTGTTTAGCAGCACAGAATGCTAACTCACTTTGGCTGGAGTAGCAATTTTGGGCTATATATCCAAGGTTCAAGTGTAAGTCCTAGATACCTGTCACTGTCAATATTTCTGCAGTGAGGTATCTCAAGATAACATATCCGCACTCAATAAAACTAATCCAACCAAAGGAATTCTCCCTTCGATTAGATGTCAAATAAATCGTCCATTGCACATCACAAACTTTTATATAAGAAATAATTTATTTATGCAGTTAATAAAATGAAACAAATTAAGGTTTTAAGCGATTTTCAATAATATTGTATACATCGATCAGTTTTATCGTTTTTTTTTTGTTTGTTGTTTTGTTTAACACTTAAAACTACTGATTACTTATAACACAATATCACTGTTATAATTTATTTATTTATTTTTTATTTAATTTTTTATTTTATTTACCTTTTCTATGAACATATTATTTTTGAATGATTTTTTTCGAGTCTATACACATTTCGAACTCAGTTTTGTTTTGTCTTTAATGAGGCTAAACCTTAGTACATAATATTATTAGGAAATTTTTAGATGAAATAAACGCTTTGCTTTGCTGATAAGATGACGAGACCAAAATTCACTTGTGTCGAAAATTTGTTAAAAAATAGTTTTCCACAATTTCTTCTAAATATTTTTAAGTCTTTAGTTATAATGTTATACCACATCGAAGTGATTCATCTCATCGCAGTCGAAATGAGATGAATGTCCTTCGAGGGAAGTTTGTTTTTCTCTAAATCCTCGATCTTATGAATTAAAAAAAAGAAAATACGCTAACTGAACGTACTTCTAACATAATCGTTTTGTTTATAATAAATTAATGAGAATACAGCACCACGTGGGGAGTCTGAATTTAAAGTCACTAATTTGTTTCTATTACTCTGGGAGTAAAGTCCTTTCTTGTGCGTTTGACGTTGTGCGGTTCCGATGTGGGAGTGTTTAGCTTGATGCGATGGTACATACACAGCAACTTGGGAACCAAAAACTATCCGTGTAGAGATTTTGTCCATTTCCTTGGAGGGCGATCAGACGTTTTTGTACGAATTTCTGCTCGCATCTGGATGTGTATCCGTTGGGTAATTGACATAGGTTGGCACAAGTTGTTGATCTGGAAAAGAGAATGGTAATTCGATTTTTAAATGAGTGAAAGGAAGTGTAATGCTATATCTGGAAAGGGAATTGAGAGTACATACATTTTGAGAAATCACTGGTTTGAAGGAAAGAACCCACAAGAAAATGCAGAAAAACAGGAAAACTTCGACTATTCAGAAGATAGAGAAGGAGCATACACTGAAACCTAAAATCTTACAAAAGGTTTAGACAAGGAGACTTAACACGCTTTTTCTTAACGCCGTTCTTGAAATTGAAATAATTGTGAAATCTTTCAGAATTTCTTGCTTATGTTCATACGGAAATAGTTGGAACAGAGCATGAGCAAAACTGAGTATTTCTGTGAGTATTCGAAGAGAGAGGCTTACTTACTTACTAAACTGCCTCCAGTTGCGCACTCCAAGTTGGTTGAAGTCCTCGACTTGAGCGCGCCACCGAAAGCAAGGTCTTGAATCGAAGACTCTTCGGGTCGGAGCGTTGGTGTCTATTCACTCTACATGTCCTACCCATATCAAACGAATGATGCGTAATTCTGTGACTAGGTCGATGTTGTTGTTCTGCTCGTATAGGTTGTCGTTGAATTTTCTTCTTCAAAACCGGTCAAGGCAAAAGGGACCGAAAATTTTACAAATAATCATTCCCCCGAAGCGACTGAATATATCTTCATCCCCTTTAGATAGACTCTACGCATCAGCGCCATAAAGCAGGACTGGGCAGATGAAGGTCTTATATATTTATATAGAGACTGGCAAGAGTTATTCCCTGTTTAACTAGGAAAGAAAGAAGTGATCTATAAAAAATACTGATTATTCAAGTTCAGCTCTATGGCACAAAGGCATGTTTTGGTTTGGTTCAAGTGGTTGTCAGTATGTAACACCACCACACCAGTAATAGGTCTATTGTAGTGCCACTTGGATCAAAGCTGAATGTTCCTCTTTACCGTCTCGTTAAAACCAGTTCGAACTTCTAATGAGAGAACGTTTATGTTCTTCAGATGACTTGCATAAGTCGTTAAAGAAGAATGCACCTGGGTAAAGCTTCCTAATGGGGGAGATAGCTGGGCAGAAACTAAGAATCGTTAAGAAAGAAGCCTAGCCTTATGGGATGCTTGTATGATAACACCTATTAGAAAGCCTCTCTGTAGTCTTTTAAGAGAGATCAAATTCTTAGAGCGTTGGCTCAATGGCTCAATGTGTATTGTCAAGTTCTGTGCAGCTAAGATTTGTATTCTCGATAGCAGCTTTTTAAGGTTAAATTTAGGTATAGCGATTAGTATCCCTAAGTTGCCCTTATCCGGCGAAATGGAAAGAGTTGTTCCTATTCTGGCGAGTTCATCACCCTTACAATTTCGATCTCTCAAGGATTCTGTGAGCAGCTTGGCCATCAGAGAAGATGCGGATATCCTTAGCAGATATCACGTTTTTCTTAATCACATATACAGAAAATTGTCCAGACCCACGGAGGAAGTTGTACGCCAAGCTTCGCCTATTCATAGACGTGCCGTGCTTAGGAAACTAGATAGATAGTCGCGATTAATAGTTTTATCTAATTTCGTCTACCAGACAATTACCCGGTATGTAAGTATCGGTCTTGTGATCCAGTTTGTCAGTTCCTTTGACAGAACATATGTACATTGGTTTCGTCTATTGAAACGAGTGACACAATCATAAGTCTCAAAACTATAACAAAGCATCGCTGTAGTCAGAAAAGATCAAAATTGGCTGGGTCATGTAAGTTGGATGGAAAGAAATGTACTGGTCTAGGAAGCCTTCGAGTTTACCCTGGAAGGACGGGTCACCAAGGGAAGACGTTGCTAAGTTGGCACGCTGAAGCCGAAAGAGACATTGATGTACGAAACGAGAGGGAGCTGAATAATGATCGAGTTGGTTGGAGAGGCTTGTTGTTGCTTGTTGACTGCAGAGGGCAGTCACTATAATAGAGAAGAGGTACCTTTACCTATTGACTGTCATTGCCGACAGACGGCTATGATCATTCTCTAAGAAAAAAATAAGTATGTACGTCCTTAGCACAGGGCAGAGAACTTCTGTTGCTTCACTATCGACTTTAAATTGGAAGAATTTATTTTCAACTCATCTACTAGTTATGAACTACTGACTGATTTTCCACAGCAAATTATGGAATTTTAGGGCTTAGTAAGAAGAACTTATGGATCAGTACAAGTCCATTATGATCTTTGGATCCTGTGGTAGGACTTCGACCACAATTATCCAAAGGAGCGGTCGATGGACTCTTTTACTGACTTTCGACTGAATTTGTGTGTGATCTCACATCGCTTTGGTAGTGTAAGGAGGCCTTGGAAGGCTGAAGGTTGTTGATTGAGGCTCAAGCTGCAAATCCCTAAGTGTTTCTGTTTGAGGTGCTTGCATATCCTATTTCTAAGTCATGCAATATGAATTAGGACAAAGAATTAGTGCAGTAATCTTTTCGGTCTAAGATATGAAATGGATTGGTTGACCTCAACATATTTAGGAAGTGGGTAGGTTAAATCCAGGTCAGCGTTAAAAGCAAACCCCAAGTGTGACCCTGAAATCCACAACTCCCATGCATTCATTTAAATATAGTTCACCCACTTCACATCACATCCATCCGGCACCTGTTTAATGCGTCAAGTATCATATCGTTTAGAAAATCCTATTAAACTCTCTCAGTGACACACATCGATAAGCAATGCTCCTGTTGAATATACGTAATTGGTAATCCCCTTTTATTTCATAGGGAAAGCACCACTTGTCTCACACTGTCACAGTTAGCCCTAACCTCACAGAACACCGGCAAGGGTGACCCATCTTTGTAATGACACCACATCAAGCTTAGGGAATTCCCTGAACTGAATCCAAATCTTCCTGGTTGTGCTCATAACAACAAAAAAAAAAATAAATAAAATAAAAGGAAGCAAAACAAAGTCAACAAGGACAAGTCGTACCGCAGGATGAGTAGAGGCAAGGCATTCTCTCTATAAATCTCATTCATAAAAATTGCCCCTAAAAATTTGTGCCCAGCCCAACGCCAACGAATTGCACACCAAATGGAATTTTCCCTGAAATCACTGAAAATGGAAATTCGTTTAGGGGTTGCTCATCGTGTGATGTATTGTTTGCGTGGAGCGAAGGGTGAATCATAATTTCCCCTTAGAAGCAAATTTCATTAGGTTGACTTGTTCTCAAATGCGGGAGTTCCACCGTCATCGTCACCATCACCGTCGCCGTCGCCGTACAGATATTACTCACGGTTTGCCGAAACTCATTGTGACCCTTTCCGAAAAAGAAGTTATGTCGTTTGTGTCGGCCCCTTGTATTGGAAACGCGTTTTAGCGTTTTCCGCAACAACAACAACATAAGCAGGAGCGCAAAAAAGGTGTCGCTCGATTCGACGGTGAGGGTTTAAGCAAGAAGTGTGGCGCTATACGAACGTAGTATTGTAAGTGAACATCGCGCGGTGGTCTGGTGGTAACGATGATGATTCCCTCTCGGAGTTATGCGAATGGTTTTGTGATGCTTTGTTTGTGTTTGTCTAATTTGTGCATTTAACCGCAATTAACCACAACCTGAACTAGATTGCACTGGTATGTATGTTGGCAGGACCCTTCGCTGTTGAGCGACTAGCCCTCTTTTGGTTGGAATGCCATGAAAGTGCATGAGTGCGACCCCTTTGCATAAGCCTTTTGTTTTAACCACTTCGATTGTAATCATTATTAGATGCATCGGCAGGATAATTATAACAGAAGGACACTGTGAGCGGCTGATTGGGTTTAGACTGAGTGGTGAAAATGCGATTTGAATGATGGTTCCAATCTGAGATTGCGTCGAATTTGAATTTTCTTCGGTTGGTAAATCAAATACACGAACCGCGTGGTTTAATATAATGGTTTTACTGAATAACGCCAGGTGTCAGCAAAGGCGTATGAGAGATATCAATCGCAGACGGAAGTTCAAATGAAATGATTCTGTTGGAATGGACACAAGGGCCAGAGTTTAAATGTTTTTTCTAACGAGATACATTCATTGGATCTAGAAATGTTTCCAGCGTTGGTGCACGTATTTGGTATAGTAGACAGGCAGACAGGGACGGTTGAGAACTAAAACACTTCCACTGGCGAGGTTCTGACAAACATCCGAGAGTACAACTATCCTAAAAAAAGTTTCTCAAAACAACAAATTGCCCTTCGGATACGGCATCAAACAGTATGCCCTTTCCAATCGGGTGAAGAATATAACACGCACAACACGAATGGTTGTGAGAAGCTAGGCCCTGGGTCCCATCGACCTGTCGCGCCCAAATATTTTTTTTTTTTTAAATTGGCGACGTCCAGTGTCCAGTAACTGTTATCTATACATCAATTGTCCTTTTTTTACCTCCAAGTCATGGCCATTCACTACTAGTTGATGTCAATCCGGACGCGACTTACTGAACTTATATGCGCCAGTGTTGAACAAGAAAAAATTGAAGCTTCCATAGTGAAGCAAAGAGCACCTCTTACTCGGGCAACGTCGACATCTTCGAAGTCCAGGGCGGTAAAGATTTCCAAGAATAAGTCAGGTTTTTGGAAAATAGACGATGGCCCTTAACGAACTGGATATAGCCAGCCGAATGCGATAAGCTTAACCACCAAGCTACGACTGTTCCGTTCCAATGTTGAACCCGTGCTGCTATATGGATGTGGTACCTGGAGGGTGGCCGCCTCTATCACGAGGAAGCTGCAAACGTTCGTCAATAGGTGCCTACGCTATATTGTTAGGATTTTCTGGTCAAACCGTATCTCTAACGGACAACTTTATCAGAGGCACAACCATACGATGACGAAAGTTGCAGTGGATTGGACATACTCTCCGAAAGGGTGACAGTTGAGAAGGAAGCACTGCAACTGGGAAAGAGTTGGGGAGAGCTGAGACACATTTCCAGAAATCGCATACGATGGCGCGTAGACATTATAGAGGGGATACAGGACATAAGTAAAAAGTAAAGTAACGAGCCCTTAAGCGGGCAATGGCAGCGATCTCATCTCCGAAATGGGTTACAGCCATCGGTTTCTCTTTTGATGCTCAGATTCCGGTTAAGAACGTCACGTGTCAAATTTATGTAATACTACGCCCCTCGTCTAATGACAACACGTTATCAAGAGGAGACATTGCTCTAAAGATAAAGGACTCAAATGACAAGGTAAGCAAAGACAAAGAATCCGGATTATCCATGTTAAATTCGACATTGCTCATATGACGCGTTTGCAGCAAGTCTTTGTAGCCAATTTTCTAGCACTCTTCCACACACATTGACCAGAAAGTTGGCAACTTCCCTTTCGATAATCTTTCTGAGTCTCTTTCATGTTGTTGGCTTGTTGCCATAAGGTATTAACCAACGAGTAAGCATAACTTCATACAAAGTTGCATCGAGTGGACCATTTCTCAAGATTACATGAACTTCCACTTCAATAGATATATTGTTTGACCAGCTCCGTGGCATGTGGCACCATATTGTTGGAGCCACATATCAATGATATCAAGTCTATCCAATTCTCGCCAGAAAAAAGTCTTGTAAAATGGCGATCATTTTTATTGACGCGGCACGCAGCTTTAAAAAAATGTCGGTCCCAACCAAAATTCTAACAAAAATCTATACTGGAGAACCCATCAGGAACTTGAGGACAGAACTATATGTACGTTTTGAAAAGGAGGAGGAGAAATAGATAGACTGACGGTCCGAGAAGAATATGGAGCGCAGCAGAAGAAGAAGAAGAAGTTACTTGAGCTGGAAGGATATGGCTTCGAAATCATGTACCTAGGCATAGTAAAGACTCTAGAACATACAAAGGGATATTTGGCTGGGGTTTAAACCGGCTCTCGGTAAGGATGCACCTAGACCAGAGAAGCACCATTGTACTACCGTTGTGTAAAGTGGGTGGATCACCCTCTCACTCTGGGAACCATCTGCTCCTTTGCATGAAGCTGTGCAGGCGTTGCTCAGATCGTTGAGGACATTGAAAAGGTATTCACCTTGTGTAGACTTCCTGAAATTCGCAAGTGATGGTCAACTTTTCCTTTTCGTCACTACAGCTTCTGCAGAAGTGTTGTAGGGGATGCCCAGTCTTTGAGCATGTCTTCCTATGGCACAGTGGCCAGTTAGGGTGTTAACTGTCTTGGAGAGGGTTCCTCTCTTGTGTTTTAGGAGTTCGATGGTCCTGCTTTCGTTTTAGGTTAGCCAAAGCAGTCTAGCGGTGTTTCATTGGTCAAGCTGATGCCTTCGATGATTGACCAATCTTACCGGGTCGGAATTGATTGAAGGTATTTAGCATAAGACGTTGGCACCTCGATGTCGGTGACGTTTATGCTATCTAAACCAGAGGAGTCTCTTCTAGTCAATGGATCTAGTCAATGGATCACTTTCACAATTCCCTGGTATGTCACCATGACCTGGTGCCTAGCAAAGGGTGGGGTTGTACTGTCAAACTATCTCGTTGAAATATACGCTGTAGCCTTTCATTGCCTTTGATCTCGTAATGCTGGATGAGACTCGATATAGATGACAATATCCAATGCTGATACTGCATTTACCACCAGCCAATCAGCTCTTTGACGAATGTCATTGATTTTGGCATACAAAGAGATACAAGACATGTAAGTAAGCAAGTAAGTATCTCGAGTCCTCACTTTCAGTGTTAATAACTTATACTAACACCAACTGATCACTAAAATGAACAGACGGTTGTAAATGCTTCTATGTAAGGAGCTATGGATCTATGTACATCCCAGTTGAAAAGGCTCAGAGTGTAGGTACACACTGTTTTGGACTGTTTTGGATAAGAATCTCAACTGGAAACCTCCTGTTAGGAAATAACTCATTGAAAGCTAACTTTTCAGTAGTAAATAACAATTGTATAAGCATGGTGCTGGACCAATTTTAATTACGCCGCTCAAGGGCTAGTTTTGGGGATTTACCAAGGCTAAGTCCAATTTACTTTTCTCTAGAAATGAACCCAAGGCTAACCATCTAATTTTAATATTTGCCTAATGCCCTGCTCATCAAATCAAAATTGTATCTCTGTAATTAGGCAAAGTTTTAGGAAATCACTTGACTTACACGCACAGCTCAGCTTTCACTAATTGCCTCGCAGTATTTTGCTCGTTTACCACAAACATCCAATTTCCTGTAGAGAAAGGAGAAACAAAAATAAGACCATTAGCAACACTTTGTAACACATATCATTAGAAGAAAACAAGATAACCTTTGCTATTGAGAGCCGCTTGAGGCATAACGAACTGACTCGACGTCTGGCATAGTGTGGACCTTCCCGAACTCTGACGCTTCACGCGATGCGAATGATTCTCCTTGTTCACACCAACTATGTCCAACAAGTCCAGATTTATGGAGACATCTCGTGAGGATGCGACTGTCACATTCTTAGCTGACGACGATCGGTCTAGGACATCATTCCACGAACTGTTCGTTCTGCTGCGACTACTGAGATCTCGGACGTATCTTTTCAGCCAAATACCAGGCGTATAGTTGGTCACTTTTACATTCTGACCCGGCTGAACGATGTTTGTGTATTTATTCTTATTGATAGCTTGCTGCTGCCCTGTTGCAGTGTATATGAGGAAACTGAAATGTAGAACACACGATAAAAATACTGCTTCGTCACATCCTGCCACCGTGCCATACTTAGCTGCGTCTGTGTTATGCGGCTTTGGTATAAATATCGGCTCAGGATAGCCACTGCCCACTGATGATCCAACTGATGATGATGAAGACGATGACGAGTATGTCCTAGTCGATGAGGAAGTCTTGATTCCATTCGGACCATCGTATTTGTATCCATTGAAGTTGTTTGGTCCGTAGCCCTGCTGCGTTGTTTGCGTGTTAAAGATCAACGCTGGATCGTAGAAATTGGGAATGTCGTGTGCGGCCAAATTCAGCGATTCGAATTCATCCCAAGTCTCGTCCACAATGATATTTTTCGCTTCATAGCCCCATTTGTGTACAAGATGCTTTATAAGATATCTAGATACAAGAGAAAGGTGAAACCATCATTTTACTTTCAGCCAACGTAATCTGGGCCAAATGCGAATCTCAACCAAAAAAAAGAGTCTGCCTACGTGATTCGCCTGTCAAATTAGTATTTTTTTTGTTTTCGCCAAAATGATTTACAAGATCGACCAACTGTTGACAAATTTCTCCTACAATCCGCACGAGATAACCATTTGTTGATGTAAATCGGTAGAGTTTTTCCCGCTTAGCGTAAATGGAGACGTCTCGAGCAAGAGTTTCCACTCATATCTATCCGCCAGGTATTCGCATCACGCTCGATCAACCTGGCTAGATAATAGGCTTTCGGTTCGAATGCATGATATCTACGTTGTTACGGTTCCATGTCGTAAGGTGAAAAAAAAAAATTTCTTTTAGGCAAGGGTTTAGATATGCATGTATTTATGGGACATGTGGCGGGCCTGTGTCAGCTATCACTCATTGAATGGTTTTCTTTAAAGAGTCAATGAAACACCGCAGAGTGTATTTAATTTGGTCACGATTCGGGCAGTTTATGAGAATTGGACTTCTGCGTCAGGTGCGTGATTCGTTTACGTATCACCATTGGGAAACGACTGATTTGTTTATTATGGCGCGACGCACAAACTATGACTTTTCCATGACAGTCCAAAAGTAGGCTATGAACATTCTTAAATCAAAAAAAAGAATGGTGCGATGGTGCGAAGACAACCTTTTGAAGGTCGGACGGTAGGTATCCGTAGGAGAAGACATTCCTAAGCGTACACTTAGTGGTATTCTAGACGGATTGAATAATTTGCCGCCGCCAACGGGACACAGTCAAACATGAGCCCATCGGAATGTTTCTTGAACTCGAGTGGGCTATGCAACTTGGTTTTGGCAGGAAACGCAACAAAGAGGTTCGTGGAAGGTGGTCTATTGCACCAACACGTATGTAGGCCTTTAGAAAGGCCAATAAACTTACAAAAGTGCCCTATGAACGTCAGAAAGTAACTGCTTCACTTGGGCGACCTTCTGTTGGATTCATGATCTGAAGTAATGTCAGGAGGTTCTAAGCGGGTAGGACAAACGAAAGAAAAAAAAATATAGCTGGAGGACCTTATGAAATCAGCAATAGTTCTGAGCAATACGTCGCCGTAGTATGTATGTACATACCTTCACATGCCTCACATTGTATGTACAGCGTGTATGCCTAAATTCTTTATAGCAATTAAGGTTGATATATGCATTTGCCTTTGGTCTACAGACGAAATAAGTCAGTAGCCAGAATGGGCCTACATACGTGTAAAAGGCTATGAAAAGCTAACAGGACGGGATAATTGGTTCAAGACTGGGACTGCTACCTATAAGAGAAGGAGTACTTAGAAGTACTATGGGCAGTGGTAGTACATCGAAGGGGTTCGGTTCACGGTCGTGACGGACCAGTACCCTCTGGTGTGGATAAGTAACCTCAAAGACCCACAACGGAGACTTGGGCGTTAGGCTCTCATACTTCAGCAATTCGACTTTGAAATCGTGGATCGTAAGGGTAAAGAGTATGTAGTTCCGGTAGTGGGCAAGATGCCAGAAGTGGCCAAGACCCTTGAATTTCAAAGATGGTTGGTAAGGTTGAGTCTAACCCAATAGCTTACCCTAGTTGGAGGGTCGAAAACAGGCGCTTGTTTAGATATGTCAAAGCGAGGACGGCTGTGAATGGAAGATAGGGGTAGGAAAGGCGGGTAGTTTAGGGATTTTAAGAGAGTGCCCCTATAATCCTTTGGCGAGGCACATGGGGGTGAGGAAGTCATATTCTAGAGTACTAGAATATTACTGACCAAATATAAGGACAGACGTGACTGGGTATGTTAGGGGTTGTGAAGTTTGCCAACAAGTGAAACCGGTGAATGAGAGGCCGGCTGGTCTTAAGACAGAGAGAGTAGGGGTTTCGAATTCTTGGACATGATTTGCGTGGACTTAGTTAGTCCAACCAACGTGTTTCGTCTACACGTGGTTGATTTATTTTATCCAAATCTCCACTTTTATTTCCTCTAAGGTTACCTCCGGCTATCACTAAGCCGGTATGCAAGGAGTTGGAGGATAATGTCTTCCTGTTCTTAGGGGTCCCTAGCTTTGGTGATCTGTGACAACGGGCCAACATTTAAAATAGGGAGTTGCAGGCATTGTGCGATTGGTATGGTTCTAGTATACGGTATACCGTGCATTATCATTCACAAGCTAATCTGGCGGAGCGGATAGATTAGATACTTGAGACGACGTTACGGGCAAACGTGTCAGAAAAAAAGGCTACTTAGCGAAACTACATAAACACATAACACAGCGATTGAGTTGCAAATGCTTTATTTAGCTAAGACTTAGTGCTACAGATACCGGACTAAGTAGGGACTCGAAATTCCACCGAAATCGATTTTTATCGACTGTTTCGCCTTCTCTCAAGAAAAATGGCCTAATGATGGTTTTGACGCAAACACCAGCCAAACAGTCACTTTTTGGTCATGAAATGGTGTTTCATGGATTTCGTGTGGATTCCCCGTTGCGCAAATGGGGTAATTTTGCTTGTTAACGGCGCCAAAAAGTGCGAAATGGGCCTCGTTGGTCATCAAAATTTGCTTTCAAAAATCAGGTTCAATGTCAACCATACTTGGCCGACGTGGACAGTCTGTCGACAAATTTCTTTGACTTGATTGCGCTTTATACGGAAACAAATGCAAATCATCGTTCAAAATAAGCCACAAGGTGGCTCCCCTGACGCCAAAATGCTGAGCGCGGTGACGATACGAAACAAGTGGGTTCTCGGCAACACTTTCTCTTACCGCTTGAACCAGTTCAGTGGAGCGTCTTAGGCGTTAGTGAAAGACAAGTTGACGATCCCCCACTGTCCCTGGGTTAGCAAAATTCGACACCCAAAAGACGAATAGTGTTGTCAGACGGTACTTGTTGGCCGATATACACGTTGAAATATAATACGAGCGTCACTATTCTAGAGCGTTGTTTCGTTAAAATTGTACTGAATTAACATGTCAAAAATATGTGTACTCAAAGTTACTGAATGTTTACGTACCAACATAAAAGATGGCGCACCCTGTATAATATTTTCGAGCCCCTCTCATGTATTTGAAGAGAATTTTCCACAGAACTGGTAAAACAAGTAGAAGTATCACCCACAGGTTCATCAAAAAGACCAATTATCACTTTCTATGCCAACTCGTGGAACTTGTTTCATTTAAAATTGATAGTTGGGTCAAAGAACTTTCAGTGCCATCTCGCTTTCCATAGAACCAACCCATTGTCCATTCATTTCAGTTTAAATCTGAGTCCATTATCCAAAGAGAAAGAGGCCACCCAACTCTGCCGATAAGAGCAATCAATTAAGCTTTTGACCTTGAAAGGGAAGTTACCCTATCTTACCTCAGACACTGCCAACATCATGAAGGGGATAAAACAAACAAAAATCCACTGGATACAGACAACATAATAGAAATACCATAAAAGAGAAAAAATAGTCGAAACTGGTATTCATTTCGCCTGACCTTCAAGTTAGTATTCATTTATTCGTGATAATTTTACCGGCAGTTTTATGGGAGGTATCAATTCGGATTACCCACCCTAGGTTTTCTAAACTTTATAGATAGAAAGATACAAACAAAATCTTTCCCAAATGCAAGCCACTCTACACATGACACATACCGGAAGGAGAAAAACAAGTAAAAAGGTTCAAAGGCCTTTGGGTTCATAGAAAGTAACCGGGTTTCGGAACAACAACGACTCCATTGTATCTATTCACTTGGGTATATATGTATCTGCGGGTTGAATTAGCATGAATTTCGCTTGCGTGGGTGATGCATTAGATCTATCTTCTTCCTTGAACCGTCTATTGACTATAGACATTTCTACTTAGCGAGCAAATCTCGTCAGCAATTTCATAAGACAATAAATTGTAGCTAAGAGCCAAAAAAATTGTCAAGTTTATTAGGTCAAGGAATTGTTATACGTTGTAGTGATTGCGTTAGAAACTGGCAGAACAAGTCGACGACGCGACGCGACGACGTCGTGTTGATGGAATTTTGGCGAGGAATCGATACTTTTGTGGAATCTGTAAATCACGGCAAAGAATTTAGTCGGCGCAGACGAGATCCGCTTTTCGGATTAATTTATTAGATAGCCGTGAATTAAGGTTGGGTGGTTTTTCTGTGGCGGCATGTGTTGGGCCTACGGATTTGTATAACAGTTTATGCTTACGTTGGATAATTGTCTATGTGTTCACAGTATGTCCTACCGGGTCTGGCACAGGATGGAGTTTGTCCAGGTGGCGCTGGTAAAAATTGGCAGGGTGGTGCTCCATATAGACCGCAAGGTGGATTGGACACGGCACTTGATAAATAAACTAATATCTGTGAAATAAATAAATCTGTGAAGTGGTTAGACACCAATTAGACTCATGTACGTACCACAAAAAATCTCCTTAACAATTTACTTGTTAACGATGAACAATTAATACTCGACATAATTTTTGGTTTGCACGAATGCGTCGCGTACACACCTATAACTGCGAATGAGAGAATGATTTCGTGAATCTGGTCATATTTGCGTTCGGAATTAATTGTGGCTACTTACCGTGCGAAAATGGTATTCAAATTGCCTTCTTTTTCTTTGTTACACTTGGAGAGTACATCTCATTGATATGTTGGACATTTAGCCGCCTGAAATAGAAAATAAGAAAGTTATTCATTTTATTTTGATTCGGTAATCAGTTGGGGTTATCTTGGCATTGGAAATATAAATCAATTCTGTTGTTTGGTGCCTTGGGACGGGTCGTGTAATTTGTCAGATCAGAAGATTAAAATGAGAGATTGTTTCTTTATTATAAAGGCTTTCCCATCACTTGGTGCTTGCTCGAGCAGAGAAAGTTTGGTGGTCTAGGTAAGGTATCTCACGTTTGTTGCTAAATTATTTGCCTTATTTCGAGGTTCATTTGTAAGTATGAGGTGCACAGAGGGACAAAGAATAGGTGAACCAAGCTGCCTAGATATCTTCGAAAAAGATTACCTTCCATAGAGGGAACCCTCCATAGAATCTCTGACTGTGCAAGATACCTAGGATACACTCACATTATACATGTATACGGCTATACTAGGACCTTATTCTGACTTATGGCTGTTTTGTATAGTGGCAGTTCTTCAGCAAGACCACAACTTAACGGCTCTTGCGAGGATACAAAGAGTGGCCTGCATTGGTACCACAAGTGCCATGAGAACAACTGCAGGACTTGAGGCTATCCTCAATCTGCTAACACTAGACATCCTCGTTCAACCTTCGGCATCAATTAGTGTTCTAAGAATAAGTCAGTCAGATAGTTGGACACCTAATTCCATAGGTCATTCCATGATCCCGGAGAAATATGTAAGATTCACACCACGGATTACCTTACTCTGTAACTAGACTTCAAGACAAGAATGGAAATGGGGTCAGCCTAGCAGTACAAGGACCACCTCTGTCTTTACAAATGGATATAGGTGTGGGCTCAGGCATATTTTCTGAACTGTTGGACATATCCAAATCAGTCAGCCTTCTGAACCATAGCAGTGTTTACTACTAGGAATACCTTTCCGTGAGACTGCGTTGAAGGCAATACTTCAGGAAGGTATTACATTTTTCATCGACAGCCAGGCAGTAATAAAAGCGATTAGTGCTATTGAAGTGCTGTCGTGAAGAGCTTAAGATTCTAGGAACACAGCACAAGATTGCTCTCTGCTGGGTCCTTGGACTCGCAAATGAACCAGGAAATGGGAAGGCCGACGAACTGGTGAGAAGAGGTTCAGAATCAACATTAGAACTGGTAGGAACCTAGGTGTTTATCTCGCCTTGCGCACTGAAGCAATAAGCAGGGATCAGCGCCCGTAGAGAGGATGGTCCTCCCTAGATATTTGTGTCATCAGAAGAAGTTTATGGCTTTGTTTCGACAAGAGTAGGACCGATAGAATTGTGCAAATGGAAAGAAAAGCCCTTTCTACCCTGATAGAAGTAATCACGGGGCATAACACTCTTTGGTAGCACATGAAAAAACTAAGACTTACGTAGAAGACATTCTATGTTGCGGATGTGAAGATGAGGAAGTCAATGAGGATATAACACACTTTCTCTGTCACTGCCTTGATCTTATCCAAGATTTAAATTTCTCGGGCGACTAGTGTTAACCAATGGGCAAGGGACATCTTTCCCCTATGGGTATCATAATGGGTCTGTACTGACCTGAGTATGGTGATTCGTGACCATTTGGACGAATATGTACCTAGATTGACATGACTACATACACAATACTCTATGTATATGTACGCTCACTTTTGTAAAAATCTACAAGGGTCCATTGTATTACCACAAGAATGGAGATCTTCAAGCACTACCCATAAAACAAAGTCGCCAAGGGTGTCCTTTTTCCAACCAGCCTTGACTGAAGTCATTTGCGAGAAGTTCTACTATATTTAAAATGAGCAACTCTCGAGTCTAGCCTTTAGTCTACTTAGGGAGCTTAGATAGAGTTATCTGCAGCAACGTTACTCCTTATTTTCTTATTTTTCAGGATTAGAAGGAATTCACTTAGCGCTAGGTGCAAAAGAAGAGGACAGATCACAGAAGAGGACCTGCGGAGTACCAATACCTACGAAATGGATATTGTAAATGTTAACACTGTTTGTCAACAGCTGGTCAATCAAGCCACCAACCGGCCTACAAGTACACACATAATTACTCTACCGATAGCAGGACCTTCTTACAGTTTATGTTTACCCTTTGCATACTCGGAGGCTAACACCAAGTTTGGATTGATGCTGTAGGGAATGTGGACCCTTTAAGTTGCAGTTGGAGTCAAAGTGCAAGATTTTGGATCCAAAAGACAGGGCCCTTTGCAGGGTTGTCTAGCAATGCTAGAGGATGCCTTGCTATACTATATGGAATGGTGACAAATAGGATAACTTTATCTATTCATCCATTCTCTATGTCTAATGGTATTTAGAAAATTGCTCAATCTTCGAGCTGTATTCGTCACAGTTATCACATTGAAATAAAATGTTCTTCAATCTCCTATATAGTCCTTATAAGCCATTCGGTTCCAAAGTTATGAACTGGATGCTCATTCTAATGTCAAAGCATCTTGAATGAACAATAGAATAAAAAAAAATCGATCTTAGAATTACTATGTCAGCATTGGAAACTGTCGCCGAACTATCAGTTCTAAATACAAATCCTTATTAGGACGGAAGCAGTTTCAGACTCAGGGAACCTAGTGAGACAGTTTCCTACTAGCTCTGACATTATGATCACGGAGTACATATTGTTTAAGAAGGTTATTTTTTTAACTCTTTAAAGTGTGATCAAATTTTTCGACTATTTGTTAACTATGTCTGTCAAGTCTCTTAAATTGATGGCGATATATCTATTAGCCTGTAATGTCACTCATTTGCCAGACAAGAACATAAATTCTCTCCAATCTCTATATCCACCATAAGAATATGGACATCCAGAAAGGTTTAGGCACTGTAGGCACTGTCTACGGGAATACAAGAGGCACGGCTTAAAAAATGCAGCCAATGCAATGTCATTAGACAAATTTAGGCTTCTTAAAGAACAATCTCAGGAGTACATTTCCCAAGCCTCAAAACGTCTTCAAAATGAAAAATGTCCTTGTAAGTGTATTCAAGGACTAAAAATTGCATAACTATGCCTACGACTAGGTCTACAACTCCAATACCAAAAGAATCGAAGCTATAAGAACTGCAACTAAGAACTTAAAGCAGCAAATGTGCCCAGTAGCCTTGTCTCTCTATCTTCAATTTTGTCCTTAATTTATTGTCACATATGGTCAAACTCTGTCTAAGTTCTTCTTTCGTATGCTGTTCCATAGTTGCTGTTATGACCATTGCAGAGTATCACTAGTCATTTAAATGTGATCTGCTCCAGGATAAGGATTTCACACTTCTTTTGCTAGTTGGCACTTAAACCAGCCCAAGCCTTAAGTACTCTTCCTTCGTAAGACACTGTTTGCCTTGACCAACTTTCGCAGAGTTAGAAAAATAAGTGGGTCCCCAAACATTTGACAACTTTTAAGCTACTGGTCACGATGAAACTATCATTTCTAAATAAAAATAAAGTGCACTACTAGGTCGTACGTACTTGCACCGTAATGCTATAAGTGAAAAATTTCATCAGGATTAAGGTCCAAGTTTTGCTCTTCCCAGTAAAGTAGGCGTGGCATTCCGCCTTTCGATGGAATAATAGTCATTCATAACATTGTAGGAGCTTACTCAATGTTTTGTTTTTGTAAAAACGCCCTTAAAAAGTGGGCGTGGCCTTATAGGTAGTTTGAGTGAATTATAGAAAATTTGAAGGTCTATTACTTTGGTTAAATAATTTTAAAAGTAAAAATGTAAAAAAAAATTTTTCTTATAAAAGTGGGCGTGACAATTCCAAAATTTGGTACGCCATTATTTTACCTTTGTCTTATAACCTAGAAATGTTAATTTTTAGCCCAATTGCCGAACAATTATCGACAGACAAAGACAGACGGAATTGCCGGACCTACTTTTTTGGACTTCTCCATCATAGTAATGTCAAGTTTGATTAAAATCTCGAGTTCGATTTTTTTTACGAAAGCAATACTGGCCCTATATGTAGGTATAGGTGCAAGTAATAACCAGAGACGTGTCAGTCAGTAGAAATATTACGGCCAACCAATAACTAAACTCAATGAGGCTCTAAACTGGGAGCCTTCAAGTAGTTAACAAGTGGACCGTTTGTTTTCACCGCACCTAGTGCAATAAACATTGGAAGTTTTATGAAAATCGTTAACTTTTCCAATTAACTGAAAATCCAAAGTGTCATACGCTCCTTAGTTTTATGTCCTTTTCATTGCTCACAGTCACATAAATGGACCGTAAACTCCGAGTGCGACCTGTGCAAACAATAGGCTAGTGGCTAACATAAATCGCTCCCATGCTTCTGACAACACTGGCTATTACTTAAGCCGTTTACGCCCATCAATAGCAAACTAAGCGTAACCCATTATCAACATATTTGCCAAAGTATTTACCCCAGAAGAAATTATGCAAAATCACAGTGTTTTCCACCACACCTGCAAGTTAGTGTTCAATTAGACAATAACTCTGAAAGACAGGCCATCTTGGGCGAGTTTAATTGAATTTGTTTAACACCGTTCCATGGTGCAGTGCAGCACATATGCTAATATTTGTCATAAATTGCATCGATTGTTGCATAAGGGTAATTGGCCGCCAGCCTCTGAGCAAGCCTGGCCATTTGCACTATTTGCCTTGGTGCACTCTCAGGCTTGATTGCAAACAAGCAGCCCCGAAATGTGTTAACCCAAAAGATAAACGTTACTTTCGTGCTAGCAAATTAAGCACGGCTGGCATATACTCGAACTCATTCGTATGTGTATCAGCGAATCGAAAGTGAAAGTTTATCTCTGCTAGCCGCGGTACCCATGTCATGACTTGGCTGACATTTAAAGGGTAGTGTTTGTGGTTTTTGTTTTGTTTGGATTTCTTTTTAATTCCGTATAATTTACCATGCGATGATGTATCTTAATTTTGATTTATGGCCAGCGCTGCTGTAATCAATAGAGATGAGCTGAGTATTTCGAGCGATCTGAATCCGTAATTAGATGGTTAATTGTAAGGGTTTCCGCTAGACCTGTGCGATGTTCTGTCTGTAATTACTGATAATGTTGGCAATTAAATTTTTTTTTCTAGTTGGCCTTTATTTTTGAATTTATAACAATAAGCTCTTGTTTTCAGAGGAAATATTTATGACTAATACTTCTGTATGTGCTACGTACTACAGAGAATAATATAGAACAGTTTGATAATAACCAGCTGGGATTGACATTTTTATGGTAATAGACTGATTACCTGAGCATCCGCCTATAGTATAGTAGGTACAATGTTGTGGTAGGCCGCGTGGTAGCGGAACTTAAATATAATACTTTGGTCAGATGAGAGCATGTCTGATGAATGGAATCTCAGCATGGTTTGCAGGATCCTCTAGAAATCAATTGGGCCAATTACGGAGGTATCAGTCTCCTCAACATCGCCTATTTGATCGTAATACTGTGTGAACGCCTGAAACTCTTTGTCAATACTCTGACCCACCACCTCTTTCAAGGCAGAATATGACAGTATCTATAGAGACGAGCTACACAGAGCCATATCTAACTTTGGCATCCTTGCCATACTCGTTCGCCTGCGCAGTATGAGGATGTAGAACGCTCGCTGCTCCATCAAGGTCGATAACGAGCTCACCAAGAGGTAGTTAGAGACTTCCAGGTAAAAAGGGACTTTGTTTACCTCGGCTCTGCTGTATATTCTGGTAACGACATCTCTGCAGAAATTAAACAAAGAACAACTCTTGCTAATCGATGTTTCCTTGGGCTGAGAATTCATTGAGTACTCGAACAACTAAGGAGATACTCCATAAGACCCTGATCTTCCTAGTCTTGCTGTATGGCACTGAAGCTTGGACTCTATCTAAAGTGAATGAAGATATTCGTAACATTTTTGGAAATCCGATAAAGACCTATTCGAGCTGTACAGCAACATTGACCTAGTCACAGTCACAGAACGCATTAGTGGTTTGAGATGTCTAGGCCATGTAGAGCGAATGGACACCAATGCTCCGGCCCGCAGAGTCTTCGAATCAAACCCGGAGGAATAACGCAGTAGAGGAAGACCTCACCTTAGGTTGCGGGCCCAAGTAGAAAGGAACCTTAACCTATTGGTGTGTGCAACTGGAGGCATTTAACTAAGGACCGAGCTAACTGAAGAAGATTGTTAATGGAGGTCCAGGTTCACCCCATGCAACTCAACGACACAGCCCTCCAAAAGTCAGATAAAGCGAGATGCCTGGGATGTATACTCGGCCGTAAGCTGACTTGGAAAGAGAAAAGGATTAGGAAAGCATCCATGGCCTTTTACAAATGCATCATCCACTTGATGTACTCCGCCAGACCCATCCTATCCTATGGGTGCCTAGTCTTGTGGTCTGCAGCAGATAAAACCACGTATCACGGTAGTGTGTTCTAAGCGAAAGTACTAGCAATAGTACAAGCGGCACAAGAACTATCCATGAAACTACACTTTAGAAAGACGATCGACATGGTAGCCATTTCATTCACAGTCGTCAAATCAAAACTGGCTAAGCGATACCGTAAAGAACGCACAGCACTTCTGACAAACCACGTCGTCGCACTTCTTTGGATTTCGGTACACAGTGACATTCAAGGGAACGAACTAGCAGACGAATTAGCAAGAAAGATGTCCGAACAGGACCTGACAATGGCCGACGTCTGTGTTCAACTGCACATAGCTTTTGTTAAAAACAATACAGAAAAAAACTTGCGCGAGACTGGCTAAGGAGGGATGGAACGCAATGCCATCGTGCTATCGGCCAAATAAATTCTGGTGCTTAACAGGGGACCTACCGTATTCGAACGCAACCATCAACCATCCTGAAACTTATAACAATTTCGGGGTGGTTCAGGGAGGCCATGAAGGACCAACCTTTGTATATGTTTTTCAGGTAAACGGGCTCACAACGGCTCCACTAGTGATCCGAGTGTTGGCTGCACATGTGGTCACCCCATTCTACCTAACCTAACCTAAACTCAACCGATTGCGGATGACTCTAAAATCGAAACTTAAAACAGTGAAAATGATATTTGAAGTGAATTTGCTTAGCTCACATATGTTCAGTCTTCATGTTGGTTACGTAATTTATCAATTCCTCTGAGCCCGGATATTTGATTATTTCGTAACCACATACTCCCTGGGTTAGTGATAGTCCATGGCAATCTTTTAGTAATTGACTTTCGTTTTATAACTTTCTAAGTTAATATGGGATGGGGTATGTGCTTTGAGCAAACATTTTGGTTTTATTTCCAAGCAATCATCCCAAGGCTATTCAAAACTAATTAGAGATGACAATTAATCATTTATTTAACTATAGCTATGACCTAACGTCGAGAAAGTCTTTACAAGTATCCATGTGGAGATGAAGTTCAAAATTAAACACAGCAATCTGCTTTGGTGGTGGCATCAAAGCATATAGTTGAAGATGGTAATGGAAAATGCAGCTGAAAGATACTACATGTTCGTAAAGTACTCCGCAAAACCTACATTCTATTGCATCAGGCTTAGCGAAAAATTGGATTGTTAATAACAGAAGCAAGGTCCTCTGGAGATGCAATGCATATCCGTGTTATGTGCCGGAGCAAAATTTATTCCCACAACACGGTAACAAGCAATCTCTTGGCCAGCAATGTTCACCAAGTAATATGTTAGATGGTGACTGTAAGATTAGGTAGAAGTTCATGCTTGGGGGACAATTCTGCATGGTGGAACTGCTGTTTGTTTTGGTTTCATTGTTTGTTTGCTCATGGATTTAGTGGCTCTTGAGGACAAATTGGGTGGTGATTGGTAATGAATCTACTAGTATCTAGTGACCATCTAGAATTTGCTTATCCTGTATTTGGTTTACCACTTGGTGGTGGGTCCTTATTGGTAAAATCTTATTTATACTACTTTTGCTTTCGATACATTTGAAAATGCTTATACTATTGACTTTGACATTTATCAACCGATTGACTTGAGTTGACACATTTTTGAAACGTCAATTCAGTGCAATTTTAACCTTGAATCGCTTCATACCAAAACGACGACGTACCGAAATAGTGACGATGTACATTGAAAATAGTCTTAACTCAACGTGCATATCGTCCAAAAAACATTGTAGTCAACAAGCACCGTTTGACAACACTATTCGTCGTTTGGTGTCAAATTTTGTTGAGCACATGACAGTGGGAGATTGTTAATCAATGCTCAAGAGTGTTGCGCTTAGTATTTTGGCGTCAGTGGAACTACCTTTCGGCGATTTGCATTTGTTTCCGTATAAAGTGTCAAAGTGCTGACAGATCGTCCACGTCATTGAAATGGCGAATCCACACGAAATCCATAAAACACTACTGCCTGACCAAAAAGTGATTGTTTGGGCCAGGGTTTGCGCCAAAACCATCATTGGGCCATTTTTTTTCAGAGAAGGCGGAACAGTCGATGGGAATCGATATCGATGGATGTTGGCTCACAAATGTGTGAAAAAGGTCTGGTTACTGGTTACTGGTTTCAACAAGACGGTGCAACCATCTTGTTGCTAAAAAGAGCAAAGCAGCAAAACAAACCAATTGGCGACATTGAGTGGCCACCCAGATCTCCAGATTTGACCTTTCCGGACCGGTTTTTGTGGAGTTATTTGAAAAACAGAGTGTACCCTAGAAAGCCTCAGGCCATTGACGACCATATACCGCCCGAGATGCTCGAAAAAGTGATGGAAAACGTAGAAAAAGGGCAGATTTTGTTTTGGTCAATAGAAGCGGGCACTTGATTGATGTTATGTTCTAAAACTAGTTCAAATAAGTTCTAAAGGACAAGGTTGACGTAAAATACCTTATATATGGAAAATGTTTTTTTTTTCTTTGGCGCACCCTGTATGCATGGCACATATGGTACTTTCCTCGTGCAGAATACAAGTACCTGTAGACATATGGGTATCGAAATCGATAATAAAATGAGAGAAATGGTTCTCTTAACAAAGTGTTATACTTTATTCTATTGTTTTCCCCACCACACGAAACAAGTAAATATCTCAGTAAACTTGAACTAATTCCATCGTCTGTACACGACGCAGGTGGGTTCCACTCCCATTCTTAGAAGGTATGCAAAACGAATGTACACGTCATCGCAGTTGGCAATGCACTTTGGATTATTTGAATTAACTTTTAGCTTGAATTTGTATATTTAAGTGAAAGGTTAAAAATTGTTGTGACATTCTAGGCACCTGCCCGGAAGTGTACTTGAACCCATAAGACTTATGTACTCTTACTAGTTCAACAATATCTTCCGGTGTTGTTACCTTGTTTATACCACGATAGGCTTAGGAAGTGATTGCTACAAGTTATGTGACTTCTCATTGAAATTTTTACAAATATCCAACCATTCGTGAGGACGATTAACGTATCTGAAGACAAAAGGCTTAATATATAGTACAAGCTTATACCTCATACCAACAGTACCAAGAGATCAATTGAATCATACTTGCTTCCACTTTTTAACTTCCCGGTCCATTCCGTCAGCCTCAATCAACCCTACCTAGCAACTTCAGGCACAACATATGTATCTCAGTCACAGCCCACTTTAGATAGGTATTGACACCCAGACGGCGCTCAAGGCTATTGAGTAGGTCACTACATCATTGAAACTTCTAGGAGAAGTAGAACCAGATAGCGTACATTCGGCAAATCCCTTTTCGACGAACTTGCAGATCTGAACAGATGTCATTTATCATATCCGTCAACACCATATTAAAGCATACAGGTCACATAAGTCTTAGTATTAAAATGGCGCTTTTTGCGCTACTTATGTTTTCACCATATTTTACTGACAACAACCACCTCTAGCTACTTACCTAGAAGTAGCAGACAAGAGGTTATTTATGAAGACAATGAAGAGACTCGGAGACAAAATGGAGCCTTGGGGAACGCCAGTATTTATATAATGAATAGCAGACTTGAAACCATTCGAAACGACTTTTATTGAACATTTCGAGAGATTTATCGATGCCCAAGGCATGCATTTAATACAAAACTCTGTCAAATGTCTTTGAAATATCAAGCGCAGTCTTGCATCCACCAAAATAATGCAGAGAGACCTTTTTGTGGAGTTTCCTTGATTCAAGGTTTATCAGAGTTTGGAGGGAGAAAATTCTCCTTTTTTAGAAATGGGTTGGACAAATCCTATTTTCGGAAATAGTCAAGTAGAGTATGCAGATGGAAACGCTTAGGCAGTGGTTTGGCAGCGTAAATTTATGACAGAAATTAAGTCTATGATTGGTGCGATCTTATCGCAGCTTATTTCATTAGCAGCTCAGAAGTATACAGAAATGTATTTGAATTTTAATCAAGAAAATCTTTAGAACCAAATCGAGACTTATAGTCTACGAAAAATGGTTTTCTTTAACTCGATTTTATAAAAAACAGGATTATTATACAATTCTGTAGCAGTGTACGTAAACACAAAGAGTAAAAACTTCAATGTAACCATATCCTGGATAAGTTTGTTGACAAACACAGAACGAAAATCATATTTCGAGTCCTAGAAGCACGGACTAGAACGTCTTTGTTGTACTTTAGATAATGAAATAGGAAACCGGAGTTGGACCCAAATAGGAATGTTTATATAAAACAGAAAGACAATAGTTGGGCATTAGATATATTTACTTTAAATTGAAACACAGTGGCTTTAATGAAGAGTTGCATAAGCAAAGGAAACAAAAGAGAAAAGAAATATATTCAATAAGCCCATGAGCCCATGACTAGACGAGAAGTGGGAAGTTTACAAAACGATCTAAAGAAGGCTTAAAAACTTACCTAGAACTGCTAATAGAATCTCATGAAAACAATGGAAAGGGAACATAGACCAATTTTTGGAAAGTATCTGTGATAACCACATCAGATCAATTCTATCCTCCTATAACTCCTATATGTCCATCAACCTGTGCTACATCAAAGGCAACTCTCACCGGAGTAGTTCACACCACCGAAGATCACCTTAAGAATAGAACGTCAAAAATTCCGTAGCACTTCTGGACTTCGTTCTCAGGGAGTGTAAACTTGAACTTGAAACGACATAAAGTATACTGAGGTCATCCTGAACAACTTGTTAATTTGGTGACAAAATCTAAAAGACATCTGGTAAGACGTTTGAAACCGAAGCCAGTCTACTGTATCTATATAAATTTGGATCGTCAGGTCCGGCCTTGTCACGGAATTACTGGATCCCAATCTGTACACCCACAACAATTTTGGCCATACTCGCAGCACTTAGACTTTAGACTATTTAACGAAAGGATAGCAACGGGTCGTAGGGCTATATTGATGGAAGAATATACATATGTACAAGCGGTCTCTGAACACTTGAAAGCCATCCGAGGCATCCTTAAAGGAAAATGAGGAAATGAGTTATGGAGTAGACATTAACGTAAGCACTGGTGCCGTTTCTAATTCTCTTGCTATGTCTAAACCAGACTTCTAGTCACGAAGATCACTTTTCTCAGCGACGGCGATAGGAGGTAAGTTGTTAAATCCTGTCAAGCGGAGCTAAGTTTTGTCTTGAAACACAAAATATAATAAGACTCTGCTTTCTAAGTGTGAGATTAGTAACACTCCGTACACCAGCCCACTAATCACTTTATTCACACCACCCACATAGTAATGTTTAAAAGCAGGAAATTCACGTCTGTCTTTGTAGAACATATTACGAGTAAGAAGTTCGATAGGAACATCTGCGAAGGACTATTCACAAACCAAGTGGAGTAACTAATAAGCTTATTCACTCGACAAGTTATTCGATATCCCACTTACCATCACTGATTACAGAGTGTTTTCAGAAGATGAGATACATATACGACTGTATTGCAAACGATTAAAAGAATATTTGTTTTAAGATCACAGGACACAGATTTATATGTCAATCGCGATATTAATTTCAAAAATTTCAAGAAAATTATTCAAATTCAAGATCAACTCAGCGTTCTTGTCGACACATTACCACGGTCTCCGTATCCACATAAAATTATCACTTCGTTACATCGATATTTATGCTTTCAATCGATCTACATAGCCAGGTTATCTGTACTTCAAGAGCCAACTCTTCCCAGGGTAGGTACCCTATCCATTTGTCACTGTCACCAGGTGTCATATGTGTTACAAAATGCTCCATTACCACAACAAACTAATTATTTAAATCAATTCCAATGTCTACATGAAAATCGCTCCAATTGACTGAGCTGCAAACTACTTCCTCATTAATACAATAACTTACACTCAGGCGGGCGAATTCCACTTGATTAATTATGGTTTACTTCTTTGACAGGATCCCTCTTTGCCGCACACGCGAAACAACTTATCGCAGATGTAAGTATGTATGCGCTCTTAGAATTCTAAGAATTCTCAATGTTAGTAGGACAATATTGGAAATGTTCCTGATTAATTAATCACCAGCTGAACGCTTGTGGTTGTCTGTCTGTTTTTATAGACTCACTGTTGGCTAGTGTTATCAGGAACCCAACTACAAGGCTTTTAATTCCACTTTTAATTACGTTCGGTGGACAATTAAAAAAATAATGGTACATGCCACCGAACCAGCTGTATAGGTAGATAGATACTCGTATGTACTTCAATTAAAGAACGCAAATTGGTTTGGTATCACTGACTTTTGAATTTATACGGATCATGCAACCAGTTTTGTGTGATTGTCTCCATTGTACTTGGTAGCAGGTAATTAGCAATTGTAAACGATTTTATTTTTTTTTTTAACAGGAAATATCTTTCAGTTTCAATTGTACTCGTACAACACCCATTTACCATTTGTTATACACAACGGCCCTGGTGGATTAATATGTATCTTATGGCTTGTCACTCTAAATGTATATCAATCATTCTGGTTTTAAAATCCAACGAAAAAAAAAATGTATCTTTTCAAATTACTTGCTGCAGGTGGTACCGATTCGTATGCGTTGCAGATTTTTTGTATCGCAAAGCACGTTATTCACACAATCAACCTACGCTCGAAGCTAAATTTTCTGGTCAACCTCGGGAGACTCATAAAATAGTTTCAGCTTATTTCTGCTTTTTTTTTCAGTCAAAAGAACAACTGACTCATGTTAGTCGTCGTATTAGCGATATTGAGAGTATTTGCGTTTATGATTTCAATGGAAAAGCATCAAACAAACATGATCGCTTGACCATTTCCAAATTAATAAGAAAAAAACCAGGCCGACACACTGCCGTAAAGCTTTTCGCATTCAGCCTCTGACAGGTATGCCGGATTTTGTGTTTTTTTTTTTTTTTTGCTTGATATAGTGAGATATATGCTAATGATTCGGCGCCTTCTTTATAGATAGCTTTTTTAATTTTTATTTTTGTTTGTTACTATACCTTTGCTTCTGGGGACCATGACCATGGTGACGAGGAATAATATTGGGGGACGTACAGAAATCTTGTTTTCTTGCATAAATTTGGCTCAAAAGTTTTGTTATTAGCGCAAAAAAAAAAAACACCGATAGAGAGGAACACTTCGAAAGGTGTGGGGGTTGGGTTGGAGTAAAACAGGAAACAGATTCTTCACTGGCGTCACACACGGCGTCGCGTTTCAATATAAAATGTAATCAATCAAAAGTAACAATTTTGGTTTTTTTTTTTTAAAGATTTATGTATACTGAGACGATGGAGTAAAAAACAATCGGTGAATTGAGTTCATTGATGTGATCTATAGAGTTGCTAATTATTGGTAAAAAGAAGGTTGTAAAATGCTGCAAGGTGTGTAAATGAGTTAAGCAAATAGAAACTTTTCGGGGGAATACTTCAGACAGTGCTGCAACGTTTGCAAAGTTCGTGGGAGAATATGTAATTGGCGAAAAAAAAGGATTACAAAATTTCGCACTATGGTAAGTAATATAATTATAAACTGAATGGAGTGTGAAGTTGGCTTTTAGTCAATTAAGGAAAACAATAATATTTGTCTCGGTCGGGTTTTTGTTGGTTGTTTCAGGTTTCAAATCAATAATTGGGTCAGTGTGGATGATGAAAGGACATAGCCAGATCTCATACATTGGGAGGTATCTTCGATTCTAAACTCTTAGTTGGTGCAGCTAAGTTCGGTGCTGGATTCACATGCTTCATCGGATAAGGATTATTCAGTTTTGGACAAACTCAATACACGTGATAAGGGCAATGACTTTCAGGTGTGTAGGAGTAATCTTAGCTCCTAGATTGTTGTAAAGTAAACATAAGCACGAAACGAGTTGCCCTTGAAGTAATGTAACCAAGTACCTGTTGTCAATAAACAAAGAAGCATTGGTTTACCGTCTAACTCGAAGTTGTTAAGTAGTTTACCTACCTCGGAGTAAGTATCAGCTCCACGAATTACACCCTAGTGGAGATTTGGCGAAGACTTGCCCTAGGAAACCGCTGGTACTTCGGTTTGGCGAAAAAACTCGGAAGACGAAATGGATGGTCAACAAAGCGTTGATAGTGCCAGTTCTACTATAGGCGACTACTGGACTATAAGCATGAAAGCAGACCAGATTTTGAGCACTTTCGAGAGAAAATTCGTTGAATTTTCGGTCTCGTATGCGAGGAGGGCGAATGGAGAAGAATATATAACCGCGAACCCTATGAACTGTACCAAGATGTGAATGTAGTCGAAAAAGTCAAAACGCGTTGACTACACTGGCACAGGCACATCAAGCGAATGGAGAATAATGCTTCAGTAAAGGGGGTCTTCGAATCGCAGCCGGCAGTTTCGAGACGACAATGCAGTCCTCCTTTTGAAGGACTTTAATTAGTACCTTAACTTATCGCACCATTGCAGTGTGTTCTAAGGTGAAGTTGGTGGTATTCATTAGACTATGACTTGAATGCATTTAAAACATTATACAATGCTGCAATCTAAATAACTAGATAGTCAAGAAGCAATCAAGTCTCCTGTGGCGTCCTTGGTCAAATCTCTGCTTGCAAACAATTGTCGCTTATCCCGAAACAAACAAAAAAGTTGAATGTCACTCTCAGTTGGATACCATTGCACAACTGATGAATTAGTTAGGCAAGGTTCAATCGATGTAAACAGCAATTGAGCCTGACTCATACCGATGGAATAAATATTATATACTCGTATAATAGATAGACGCATTAAGGGTACCGCGACACTGCTAGGGTTCTCTTGACAACTCTAGACCAGAGACTAGTTAAGTTACAACTCACTTAAGGGTGTTTGTTTAAACGAACAATGACTATATGTCATATGTTCAGAGACTGGACATTGTTAGCAATGACTTCCAGAGACGCAGAGAAGGAGGAAACTATCATTTTCTCTGTGATGATCTACACTTAGTCGTATCAGAGAGACCCCTCTAAAAGACTACTAGTAATAACGAACTTACATGAATACAAGTTTGTTGGTCTAACTTCATCTCATCGAGCGCCAACTAAATCCCTAATCCGTCCTTTTTTTATGCCGATTTAGAGATCTTGCTGTGCTCCCTTCACTAGAACTCTCTGTAGGTCGAATATTCAGTTTGCTGATCTCATTTTCCACCCCTAAGTCTATGGTCAATGAGCGTTTACTGTCCTTGCTCCACTACTGTCTCTTGTCACTCCACTTGCGAGTTGACGGCTGTCACAATAGCCATTGATTAAAGTCATGATTGGATTTTGTTTCCTATATACCTTCAAATAGGGTACATCAGAGAGCCTCATACGTCAGTGGGTAGGTAGATAAAGTAAGTGCACATGCAGCTAGCACACGGATCACCAATGGATCCATTGTGTGCCCCTATCTGCATTGAAAATATGTAGTGTCTGGGCTTAGTACTATCATGTTCAATCCAAATTTTCCTGAAGACATAGCAAGATGAGAGTACACTTCATCAATTACTGGTTTGTATCTGTGTTAGATAAAAAAAGTCCTATGGGCGGTAGAACCGAAGTAGCAACCCAGTTTTGTTCGGACCTTCTTCTCCTGGAGTGCAAAAGAGTGTAAGGCCTGATATACTCAGAGTATTGTAAGCTGAGCTTAATTTCCTTAAATACGACTATAAAGAACTATATGTCGATCACTTTCCTGGGAAGTAGTTTCGTGGACAGTCTTTATCCAATTCCTAATACTTCACATACTACCATGGTTTGGAAGTCTACGAGTAAATCAAAGGTTAAGGTCCGCTCTTTCACCGAAAACCGACATTGTATTCCGGTTGAGGACCCTAATGAGGAAGAACATTGTTTGGCTGAAAACTGGGATTAGTGTAGGATAGTCTGTGTCAATAGCCAGATGTTCTCATCTCCGAATAGTGCAGTGGCACATCTCAAATCAAGAATTCTTTTTCTTTAAAAGCTGGGCTCTTTTTTGCAGCTGTCCAATGAAAACAGTTCCACTAAGTATTTCAACCTGAGTCGTAACTTTATCTGCTTTTAACTACCAAAGGATAAAATGGATTTGCTAATGGCGGTCTATGATAGGTTTGAACTCTCATCTTTACCAAATATTTTGCTGCATTTATCCTTATAACCCTGTTCTCTGTCATAGCTATATATACAAGCTTGATGGAAATGTCGCCTTGGGAACCAGCGAATGATAAGACGGGTATAGAGATAATCTAGCTTTCCTTTTACAAAGTCCTTTCACCGAACTAATGCTTCAAACTTGCAGAGTACTTAATTGAGTAAGGTTTGAGTAAAAGTATTAACATTACCGAGAATGTCGACCACGATCCCTTCTCTATTGATAGATTGATAGGAGAGGACAAGATTGGATCTCGAGCAAGTTAGAAAGCAACAAAGACTATCACCTTACTTTGGATAAACTTCGAGGGCGGGCAACCCCAAAATATCTTGTTGACAAGGTTGTAGTGTAATCAATTGTAAACATCTGATAGCTAATCACTTGCCGTATCAAAGAATTAAGCGGCAAGTTCGATCGTAGCCTTATGATTAATCAGTTTAATGATGCGTCTGGGTTATATTCTTGCACGTGAATTGCTGATTGAGAACTATATTTAAATTTGCAATATTTTTTTCTAAGATATCATTAGAAGTAAGGCTATATTTACTAAACTTTGTTAAAGTCAAAATTTTAATCTATCCTCAGATAAACACGCCACTTACTATAATGATACTGACTTCCATAGTAAGTGAGGCCTATCAATTATTTCTAGTCAACCTAGTCGGCTGTTTTAAAAAATATAGAAAGGTCAATGGAATGTTGTTTTAGGCCAACTCGCTTCGAATGTTTGGAATAGATCAGACGTACTGAACCCGAATTGCACATTACACCATGTTTTCTGTCGTCACGTGGCACTGCTAAATTCGAATTCGGATCTCTCCTTGAAGATGAATGCTGTCATATGTGGCTTTGAACTCAAAAAGTGATCGGTATTTGTGACTGAAATAAAACAAAAATCTTGTGCTTCCGAGAAGAGCTAAAGGTTCTCAAAAATCAGGACAAAGATTGTTTCTGGTTTTAGGTTAAATATTTCAAAGCAATACGAGTTCCTTTTTAATCTGCGCTAACACTTGAACCGAATGGCTTGCAAGTTCATTCACAGTTGAATCATAGCTATAGTATAGGACTAACCAATGGGAAAGGCATTGGTAATGCGGATCACTTCCAGCTCGTGATATGTACTCCTAACATATGGTGTGGTTCGAAAAGAAGGGAATTTCCTTAACTATCTGAAGTTGGAGTCACGACTATCCTCAGACATCTTCAAGGCTTCTCCTGCCACACAATGGGCATACAAACTGTATATTCTAGCTTTAATTGCAGAATAACCGAAGAAGATTCCATTGAAAGTTCATCAATGTCAAGAGCCATGTTTTTAGTAAATTTCTTTGCATTCATTACTACCACGGGTATCGACCTAGTATCGCTAAAAATGCAGGTGAGCCACTCTGCAGTGTGTTGTCACAAAAAACCATTCAGATTCAGCGCTATGATATATTGATCAGCATACGGCAAACCAGCTTTCGCCTTGTTTCAATTCATTTCTTTGTTTAGATATTCTGTATCAAAGATACATTTTTGCAAAAGAAACAGATACGAATTTCGCATGGCCGAACTTTCTCTGGTTCTACCTCGATTAATCTTCCTAACAATACCACGAATCGTTTGTAGCAACAAAACGAACTTCATATTGAAATAGATCGGCAGAATTATTAATGACTGTTTAGTGATATAGTGCAGCTTGTTAGATACAAAGATAAGGCCTGACTGGAGAAAGCTAATTCACTAGAATATTGGTAGTACATCAGTTCACCTTGTCGGTTATGCTTGCCTTGAATTTTGCATAGCTACGTGCTGCGTAGTAACAATCAACGATTCTAAAGCATAACAATCTACATAAGCTCTCAAACGTGTGCAACACAAACAATAACCCTATTGTTAGAGTCTACATAAAAGCCACTCTAAATTACTTTATTCAAGACCCCTCATAACCCAGTTAATGTTTCTCTTAATGGGATTTCAAATTAATCATGTGAGTGCGTATGAAAAAAAAAAATCCATTTCTGCTGATGCTATTGTACAAACGTCAAAGTTGAAGAATGTTTGAAAGTCACTCTATGTATGTATATCCAATCATAAGCCTGTTGTTCTGCGTCAGATATGTAGATACATAGATCCAGTGCATTTGACTTAAGATCCATTGAAACAGGTTTAAAGATCGAGAACGATCGTTTAAAGCCGAAACTCGGATCAATTCATTTAATTAATCAAGAGATTATCACCGGTCACAGAGTACCATTGGCGTGTTCTCAGCCATGCGTATGATGTAAAACTAACATCGTTAGAGTTACGAGTCTTTTATTGGGAGGTAATTACCTTTAAGATGATTTAATAATGTTAATGGAGCTACTGGGGGTAAGGCGTTAAGAAGTGATTCAATCGGAAGTGGTTTTTGTGGAAGCGGTTTTATATCCCATTATCTCTCAGGGAGTATGGAGATTCGAGATTCAGAATGATTAAGATGCTAGTTTGCATATCTGTCTGGTTGATCTTATTAAGTTATGTAATGAATTCTCATGTACTGCTTCTTATTCTGCATGCGATGTGGGATAGGTCTCTACATGTATCGAACTTATTTAGTTATCAGACAGGATGAGTTAAAACTAATAACATTGAAGTCCTGATAGGTTACGTCACTAATTTAGTGAATCCATACCGATCTGTGAGAAGTTAATGCTAAAAGTTGAGTTCTGTGAACAATTTGGCAACTAAAACGCACTAGAAGTGTAGAACGCGTGACAGGAGAAAAAAGCTTTGAAAAGGACCCACATTCCATGTACTCTCCTGCATACCACAAAATGCTCGACATCTATTTCAACGATCCCTAAGTAGGTACAGACTCGTAAGTCTGACAGATACTTGCTGATACTCGTTGATATGTATACATATGTAGATTACTTTCCAATACCAACTTATTAATTAAATACATATGTGGAAAAGCTAGAATCCGTCTCTTGAAATGCAATATCACCTCATATCTCGTCTCCTTCAGCGTTTTGGGTCAAATGGGCGAAACTGAGCAAAAAACTTAACCAAAGCACGCAAATCGCATGACTTAGACTTTGGTGCACTCAGCTCTCTTGAAATGCAACATCGCCTCATATCCCATCTCCTTCATCGTTTTGGGTCAAATGGGGAAACTGAGCAAAAAATTAACCAAGAAACGTAAATCAAATGATTTGGTGCACTCAGCTGGCCGCTTTTTATGAGAAGATATGGGGTGTACCGGGGTCAAGCATGGAAGAGTCTTTTGAAATGCAATATCGCCTGATATCTCCTCTCTGTTAGCGTTTTGGGTCAAATGGGCGAAACTGAACAAAAAACTTAACCAAAGCACGCAAATCGCATGACTTAGGCTTTGGTGCACTCAGCTGCCGGCTATATGTGAGAAAATATAGGGTGTACCGGGGTCAAGCATGGAAGAGTCTTTTGAAATGCAATATCGCCTGATATCTCCTCTCTGTTAGCGTTTTGGGGCAAATGGGCGAAACTGAACAAAAAACTTAACCAAAGCACGCAAATCGCATGACTTAGGCTTTGGTGCACTCAGCTGTCGGCTATATATGAGAAAATATGGGGTGTACCGGGGTCAAGCATGGAAGAGTCTTTTGAAATGCAATATCGCCTGATATCTCCTCTCTGTTAGCGTTTTGGGGCAAATGGGCGAAACTGAACAAAAAACTTAACCAAAGCACGCAAATCGCATGACTTAGACTTTGGTGCACTCAGCTCTTTTGAAATGCAGCATCGCCTCATATCTCTTCTCCTTCAGCGTTTTGGGTCAAATGGGCCAAACTGAGCAAACAACTTTTCAAATAAACGTAAACCGGATGATATAGACTTTTGTGGACTCAGCTGCATGGTATTTAGTACTTGGGAAGATCTTTTGGACCTACCACAAGCATTATAAGTAGAAAAGTAAGACTTTTCATCTTGTGCTTTTAACTAACTCTCTTACAGAGACTCCAAGAATATAACAGAGTACATAAGAATTTTTTTTTAATCACACCTGGATTACTTGCTGAGTATGTTTCGAACACGTCAAGCAAGAAGCAAAATCAACAATCGAAACCAGTAGTATGCTCAGCACTAGTTGCTCTTTGGTGGAGTGGCTCTACATTTAAGTATGACAGACTTTACAAATCGAAAACAATTTACGTGAGCGATACCAAACCAATGATTTCGGGATTAAACATTTATAGCCAGTTTAATCATGTTTTATGAGAGCTTGTGAGTACCTTTGAGATGAAAGATAGAAGTGACTCAAGTGAGGAATAGGTGAACTCCTACATTTGAGTTTTATACCAACTTATGCAATGGACGTCTGACATTATTAAATCTTAAATCTAAATCGACTTTCGGAATTAGTGTTGTGAGGCGGTCAATACAAACACCATCTGTACGGAAATTTAATTTATTAATAAAATTTGTTTTCAAATGTTAGCCACTCGGTTACCATTTATTGGGATATATAGAGGACGGGTATGTGTGTTTTTGTTGATAGTTTAGGTGCAGTTAAATTGATAAAATCATATCCAAGCCTTAAGTTATGAACACACGTGTGTAGATGTTGAGATTTCGGTAGTTCCGGAATGGATTATTAAACGAGCTACCAACAATGTAGCCATCGGCTTTGTCCTATAGAACAGGATGGCAATTTTAGACAAATCTAAGTTGTGCCAGAATGCCAAACTTACTCTGGGAATCGAAACTGATTTCCCTTTTGAGGCATTCGTCTCACTTATACGTGGTCTTCAGCAAAAATTAAGGAATATAATGTCCTCTAGTGATACTCCACTCAGCAGATACCCTACTGTCGGGTTATCAATTTCAAGCTGGGTGGAGTGTCCACTAGCAGATTGGCTGTCTCGAGAATGCACCCAAATACTTCGATAGATGGACGGTTCGGGATGATCTAAGTGTAAACCTCCACACAACTAAACTAGTACTGCTCTCAAGGATATTTCAAATTCCGAGACTCACACCTCCTTCTCTCAATGGTTTTAGACTAGTATTCTCTGATAAAATAAAATATCATGGTCTTATCCTAGAGAAGCTAAGCTAAGCTTGAAACTTAAGACTCAAGAAAGAGTTAAAAAGGCCACAGTGGTACTCTTCTTCTACAAAGAAACTATTGGAAATGGATTTGATCTAAAGCCCCAGTTAATGCAGTGGCTCTATATCTCTGTGGTAAGACCGAGACTTATATACAGCATAATATTCTGGTGGACAGTCTTGGATAAAACTACTAACCACGATTATCTGAGGAAGGTCCAATTCACAGCGAGCCTGTGCAAAGTAGGAGGGGCTCTGCGCACAACTTGCTTCGACAATGTTGAGCCTTTCTACGAATGATTTTTGTAGAAGTTGCGTGTATGAAGAATAGTAGGAAACCATTTCCCACTTTCTATGTTTCTGAACAGCCCTCCTCCGGATTAGAAAACTTCCCTTAGGAGCATTCTTCTCCCACGTGTCATTAAAAGTTTGAACTAGTTTTAACGAATTGGTACAAGAAGAATTGTTATGAACTTAAGTCCTGTATCCCCTTGTGGGTCCTAGGGCCTCGACAATGCCTATGGGCCATCATGTGCGGTTTCTGGAAATATGTCTCAGTTCTTCCCAACTCTTTCCCAGTTGGCGTGCTTCCTTCTCAACTGTACTGCGCCACGTACTCCTAGGATCGCCGCGTATCTTGCCATCCTGAGTAAGCGGGTTCCATTGCATCGCATGGCTAGCTATGGACTTGTCATTCTTTCGGTGAGTATGTAAAATCCACTGCCACTTTCGTCTTCGTATTGTTGTGCCTATGTTGTGCCCTGTTGTCTGATAGAGTTGATATGGAAACAAGAAGAGAGGCAATCTGTCTCGGAGTACATCCCTGCCGAAGAAATTTAATTCCACGGGGTTTTATCGCTCCTTGACTGTCTGCAAAGTAAGTAACATGGCAACACTCTACTGGGTTACAATTTACAGGCCTGAAACCCAGGGCGCGACTTTTCCGACTTGTTTTGCTTCTACTCCAAAACTGTGCACCAGACTAGTATACTTTACTTAAAGATGGCTCTGACGACTGCCGTTTACATCCAATAAACAATCCGATGCTGAATATCTCAGTCTGAGCCTAGAGCCATCCGGAATAAAAGGCAGCCAAGTACCTAGTACGGTCTATAGTATTCAGTAGCCAGCTAAGTTTTGAAAGAGTTATGCATGGTAATGGTACATTTTTCTGAATAAGACTACATCAGTGTTGAACGGATGAACTCCGATACATTTAGAGCAAACTCTATCATTTCTCTGACTGTAATAAGGAACTTTCCTTGTATTACTATCGCAATGTCGTCCTCATAGACTATGGTTTTGAACCACCATGCTCTATATTAAGAGTATTTCTTTCATTAGCTCAATATGCGATAGCAGAAAGCTCTTCAAAATCAAGACGACTAATGAGATCCCTAATAAAATCCTTGCTCCAAATGATTCCATTCAAGGAATGCTGGGAAATTAGAAAGACGGAAGGAGGCTCAGATCCATTCGTATACGAATATGAACACCGTGTACTTTACTTACGAGTCATCCCCCAGTCTAGTCGTCAGGGGATACATGAAATAAAGTTCTTTTCGGACAGAATTCGAAGGAATTCACAATTATTCAGAAAAGAGGACTATTTTGTTCTAGGACTAGGCCACTGGAAAATAGCCTTCAACTAACTGGGTGCAGAGGCTGGTACTTGTTTGCTATAGATAACCAAAGGTAAAAGGTGAAACATGATATTTAGAGCTGCTGTCGGGTTGGTTCTTAGGGCTACTCTGATGTAGAGGCATGCGGACCTTTATATCCCACTGAGTTGAGTTAGGTGACAGGTTTTTTACCAAGCTGTCCACCAAACGATCACGCCATGCGTTAGTATAGGCCTAATAATGGATACATAAAGCCAATCAGTAATACGTGGCTGTAGACCCCATGTAGTTCCGATAGAGGATGTTTTCAGCTGAGTTTCTTATTCAGTATGAAAGCTTTATCAGAGAGTCTGAGTCTGTATAGTTTCGAGGGGTGGAATGGCGGAATTTTGTATTTCCTGGAAAATAGGACAAGTTCGGTCTTTGAGGGTTGACACTGAGGTTAAATCCTTTTGATTTGTAAGAGAGAGGTAAGACTTAAGAGAGAGTGTTTTCTAGGAGATCTATGAGCGTTCATCTTCCAGGATTAGAAGCATCTCATTCACCGCTAGGTTCCAGAGAAGAAGGGAAGGCACCCCGGCTTGGGGAGTGCACCTTCTAACGATCCCTCGAGCTATGGCAATGCTCAGTCTTGAGTTAATAACCCTGTTCATTAATAGTAGGTTCATAAGTGAGCCAATCAGTGCCTCAACTCCAAGGTTCGCAAGTGCCCGCAAAATTGCTTTAGGTTCAATGTTGTTCAGAGCTCCTTCGATATCGAGAAATGCTACCAAGGTGTATTCTTTGAAAACTAAAGACCTTCCTGAGCTAATTAACTTTGCCAGAGCTATGTACATATATGCTTGTGAATATTTAGCAAATTGAGATTCAAATGACCATTTAAAATTATTACCATTGGAAATTTGCTCTTTCAGGTAGAAATACATTTTCATTAAACTATCACACATCCATCAGAAAGCAGGCACTACTAGACTCTATGGAGCGCAAAGTTTAAGGTGAATCTGAATGAGTTTACATAACAATCTTGACCACCACCACTTGTGGCACACCATTCGAAAATCTAACATTTTCATGTTCTGTTTCACAAGTGCCTTCAAAGTGACGTACATAGTTTAACCAATGACCTCGAAGGTGCTTTTATTGCTGTGACTATGTACTTCAAACTAAGCTACCGGTAAGTAAGTATTTTCGTAATTAAATGAAGGTGAACCATTTTTGTTCGAACCATATACCACGGCAATATATGTATTTCCACAAATTTAAGTGGAAGTTTCGACTTTGAATTATTTTCAAGTACGCCATTCGCTTGACATAATCCTACAAGTGCCTGCATTCAAATATATGTATACAAGTACGTACATCCTATTAATCATCACTCATCCACTATAGATCGAGAATAAGATTTTTCTCAAATCAAGATAAATATAGAATCTCCACGATTGTCAACATTCCGAAATTCATTTTCATATTTCAAACGTTGAGTAATCAACGTCCGTTGGATACCTACACTTTCATTATTTATGCAAACTACTCTTGCAGTAGAATCAACTATTCAAACTTAACTATGCGAACAAAAAGAAAATATTATACTTACACACTAGTAAATAAAGTAGCACAGTATACTCGTATACACGAAAAGAGTATCTGCACGTGTTTTAGCTTCAGTTGAGTGCGCTCGCATCAAATACGTAAAGAACACTGAAATACTATTCTACAACTTGTCCTTCACTATAAGAGCATTCTTTTATTTTTTATTTATTTTTTTCACAACGATTCAAATGGATTTTCTTTTTTTTTTGTGGACTGGAACTAGGTTGAGAACACAATCATTGGTCGGCACTAATTCATAACATTTGCATTGTCCACAAACAAACGAATATGAAATTTATTCAATTTCCGCTTTTTCTCTTCGTACCAATTAATACTTCTTTCATAAGTTCATGTTGATTAATATCATTTGTTTAATTATTACTAACATGACACATTTATCAAACGGTGAAGATAGATTTTATTTTATATAAAATTCTGCGCACGGATTGAAAAGTCGAAAACACTATAAAACCAGCCGCACACTCTTTGAAATAAACATCGACGGGACAACTAAACACCAAACACCAAACAGCAAACACACACCTCTTGTCGCAATGCGCTTTTTTCGGCAACTAACTAAGATATTGAACTTTGTCGTAGGCGACTTCTTTCTCGGGCATAAAAGTTTCATTAACGATTTTATAGCTTTGCTATCTTTTAAACTCAGATGGGGTCTGAACTATTCAAATGGTGTATATGGCGGCGGCTCACGTACACACAGGTAAAGATAGAGAGCAGAGGGCTTTGAGATACATATAGGTGGCAGTATCGCCTTATAGTCACGCCGGCCGTTTGTCGACTACAACTACTGCCCACATACCCACGGTGTGAATCAAAAAACATGATTTGAGCTTATCGTGCAAAACAAAAAAGAAAAATTAAAAGAAAAGAAAGGGAAAATGAAAACCTAAAGCTTTTGCACCTGAAACCGTTGCTGCTGCTGCTGCCGGTGGCTTCGAACGAGTGAGACCAGACCGTCTATGCATGTGAGTGTGTGCCTGAGAAAATACCAGTTAGCTGCACGTGGAATAGGAAGTGATTGAACAAAATGCTTTCACTTTACTCTCTTAGAGTTGTTCTCTCTTCGATTGGTATGGGCGATGTAATGCTTGACTTCAGACTTCAGAGGCGGTCCAGTTCGCTGATCAGCTCTTTTGTTTTACTGTGGGAATTTAAATAAATCATAGCGGAAGAGGTCCAATAGCAATGCGACTACTGCTGTCTGGCGGTTTTTGGTTATTATTTGCCCGTATTCACGAATTTATAATAATAGTGTGATATTCAAATTTAATGCATATTTTCGAGATTGAACTTCAAGGTCAATGGTCTTATGGGCTATATGCTGTGCGACGAAATTGGCAAAAAAATTAAATAAATAAATAGATATAAGATAAAAGCTGCCGGACATTTTTGAGTATAGCGTTAAAAGTTTAAAAATACATTTAAGATTCATTGGACTCGTTTTCAAAGATGACACCCGTATGAGGGTATTTAGATTAGTGTAAGAATGTACAAGCGTCCCTTCTGTATGTATATACGGTGTGTGTTGTCTTTTGTGATATGCTGTTAGAAGTTTTGCAAATATAGAATTCGCGTGGGAAAGGAATGTATGTCAAGCACAGATTGAATCTGCGACACGAAAGGAGATTCACTTTGCTTTTGTGTGTATTTTAGCACAGTTTACTGCGGCTAGAGATAATTTGAAATTGTTTTGTTAGTTTTAAGAATAAGAAGTCAAGTACAGGGGTACCCTCCAAGACGGAGTACTATCACCACTATTGTGGCTCATGGTGGTGAGCCACTGTTATGGCTTATAGTAGTGGGTACAGTAGCGAGTAATCAAAGTTCCTTCTTCTAGTTAGAGACCTGATGGAGTCTGCTCTAAATAAACCCGTAAAATGGACAGACAATGTTGATCTCGTAGTTAATCCATCGAAGACCGAACTAGAAACGTTCAGAAGAAGGAATGTTATTCCATGCATATCACTCCCAATGCTCAAGTGTAGTGAGGTGCAATTTTCAGATGACCCCAGGTATCTGGAGGTTATTCTCGACAAGAAATTCAGTTGAATTCTGAATATTTAAGATCGTGGTAGGAAGGTCTCAATTGTCTTCTATTCATGGATGACGGCTACATGTATGCCCAAACTGGGGTCTCCGGCCTCGGATTGTCTGCTGGATGTACATGGCAGTCGTTAGACCTATCTTTATGTACGGAAACCTAGTCTGGTGGACAGCACTGGCCAAGAAAACCAACTTTGCAATACTTGAGAAGGTTCCAGGCCACATGGATGTTCCAGGCAATCGCAAAGCGGACGATCTAGGAAAGCGGAAAAACTGAAGACCTCCCTGATATTAGTGAGGGGGCTATTAGTACCTATTCAAGCGATAAAGTTGCAACTAGATACTGCAGCTATTAGAAGTGCAAACAATAGGTGCGACAATATCAACACATGTCTCTCTTTCAAGCAATTTTGGCCAGAGCTTCTCCACAGATTACATCGACAAAGCCAGAATAGACTTAAGCAGAATAAAGAGCTTCGTCACTGGGTCAAACTGGTTTAATCCTTAAACGGCGAAACAAACATGGATTCACTCTGAAATCGGTCACCCTGCCTTCTATCTCAAGCAAAGTGCCATTACACGAAGCAACCAAGGTATGAATTAATAAACAATTTAGCTGTTAATTTCATCTAGTGTCATGTGTATGAGGTTGTATATATTGCTAACACAGTAAGTACTGGAAATCCTGTGAACACTTACAACCAAAGAGTACCTGAAGATGTCAATACCCTTCCAAAGTAGGGCACTGCTCTATTACGCAGACAATTCTGGAATAAACCAGTACAACATTAGAGATTGTGTTTCCCTTGGTGAGTTGAGTTTATGAACACATTCCCATGTCAGTGATGTATTGATATCTGTTTGCTGCTATGTGATTGCCCAGTAATCACATTCCATCTAAACGATGACAGCTAAAACTTCCGTCCACCTGGCCAAAATAAAGTGAGAATAGCAATATCCGAATTTACATCTAACGAGGCTGCTAGACCTGATGACTTACCAACCGAACTATTCTCAGCAGCTGGAAATGACCTGGTAGAGGGCATATACCAACTTTTACAAATGAATCTAATGAAAGTAGCAGTAAGGACATCAAATGATATCTGGCTACAACCAAACGAGATCAGGCTCACACAATAGCAATTAAGATGAGACACAAGAGGTTAGAGAATGCAAAGTGTGCAAAGATGGAGAAGGAAAGGATGCAATAGTATTTCTTTTGATGCTAAAAATATCTGATTTCGTTTGCATAATAATCTTAAGTCGTAAGTCCATTGACATCCATTGCAGTAAAAGACCAACGGAGTCCAATCGCAGCTGAGTGCAGGCCAAGCAAAATCATCAAATTGACTGACTACCCGATGATTTAACTTAGAGCCCAAAAGATCTACTGTTGGGCGATTACTTACATACTTAACGAGCTACCGACCCGTGGAAAATCTTTGCCTTATGCACGACAGCCGCCCACTCTCTTCGATCCCATCCATTGTCCGGACCAAGCACTCGGTTCGGTCTTCCGTGTCGTCTTGAACCTGGGGGCTGTGATTCGAAGATCCTCTTTGCTGAAGCATTATTGTCCATCCGGATGAGTGTAGTCGACGCATTTTGGCTTTTTGGACTACATCCACATCTTGGTGCAGCTCATCCTCGCATGCGGGACCGAAAATTCGACAAAGGATTTTTTATCCCGAAAGTGCTCAGAATCTGCTCTGGTTTCCTGCTTATTGTCTAGTACTCGGCTCCATATAGCAGAACCGATAGGATTAATGTTTTGTAGAGCATGCATTTCGCCTTCCGAGTTACAAAGGAGTTTTAAACGCGTTTGTATCGCCAAACCGAAGTAGCAGTGGCTTCCTAGGGTAAGTCTTCGCCGAATCTCTAGTACGGTATCATTCATGGATGTAGGTAACCTGGCTACCTTGGAGTTACTGTTGCCAACAATGACGTATTGTCCTAGACGATGGACCGATGCTTCTTTGTTTGTACTTTGTACTTGGTTCTGTCTACATTTACTTTAAAGCCGATTCTATTCGCCTTCGCCTTCTTCGATGACCGGAAGAGCTTCTATAACAGCACGCTGTGAGCGAGCGATGATGTCGATGTCGCCTGCGTATCCCAGTAGCTGGACAGATTTATTATACATAGTACCTTCCATGTTAACACTTGCCCTGCGTACTATCTGATCCAGCCAAGATGGAAGAAATCCCACGACAGTACATTTCCTTGCCGAAAACTGGTGCATGTTTGGAATAGTTCAGAGAGACTGTTTCCAAATTGCACATTGCACTGCGTGTTTTTTAGGGTCAAGCGGCACATTTGACCATCGCCTTGTAGAGCTTAAGACTATGAATTCTGTCATATGCGCCTTTAAAGTCGATGTAGAGATGGTGTGTCCCGACTTCAAATTCATTGGTCTCTTTCAAGATAAGCCTTAGTTTGAAAATTTGGTCGATCGTCGATCTACCAGGCCGGAAGCCGCATTGATATGTGTTGATTAGTGTGTTGCACAAAGGTTTCCGACATTCAGACATAGTCCATAGTCCATTGCCATAGTCCTTTCTTGAAGAACTAATAGAACTGTCATGGGGTATGACGTCATCCACCCATACTTGGTGGATGAGTTGGTGCATGCACGCTACCAAAACATACCCACCATGTTTAAAAAGCTCTGCTGGCGGTTTTGTTGTTCTTTAGATTTTTGGTAGCTGAGCTGACCTCTTCAAAACTGGAAGGGGAGACGGCTTCTTCATTGACTGGACGTGGATTCTCTTCTTGTCCTATCACTCTCTCTACTTGATGGCCATTAAGTAGCTGCTGGAAACGGCCCTTAAATGAATATACTATTCCCTGCTTTAGGCGATTGCTGAGATTTAAAAGAACGTGATAACTGCTTACCATTTCCTATTCACTACTAAATCACTTAGGGGCTAGCTACATCCTGGTGAGCGATTCACTTTAGATCTATGCAAAGAGACTGGTTATTACTATAATTAGGTTTATAACAAGAATTCCAGAATTGCATGAATGAGTGTCATAAATAGTTCAAAGAATATATTAATATGTGGCGGATATTTTGACATAATCATTTCTTAAAACCACCACTTTGGGTGTGGACTCCACACGAGACTCTGATTAATGCTTATTAATAGCCTTTTTCTTTCCACTTTCATAGAGTATCTGTCTCCATGGAGATACAGGAAAGAACAAAAAACAAAAACACTGTGCGAAATCTTAACGACCTTTGAATATGCTAATGCCAAAGCCACGATTTTCAAATGCACTCTAGTAGCCAAGTCCCGCACTCCTACATCCCGTGAGTAGTAAGAGTCACTCATTCGATTGCCAGCATATGGCTAAGTACCTACATACATACATGTGTGGGTATAGCATGTTAAAAAGGAATTCACTTAATCATCGAAAACTAGCAGCGCGTCTGGGAGGGGTCAATTGTGTGGGAAACTTTCACTTCGTAGCGCTTTAGTTTTTATGGCCACACTCGAAACCCTAAAATAACAATTGTTCAGGAAAAGAGAGGGGAAACGAAAAACAACAACAATCGGAGATCCACTTTGAAATGGCCAACAGGTGTAATGGCACTTTAATGATTGGGGCGCATGTGTCAGCTGATGTTACTTTCTATTGCTCATCTGCAGAGTGAGGGGAAGATGGACGGATTTTGGTTATAATCTAATCAGGTCGTACGGCTGATCGTGCTGCTGGTGGTGGATTATAATTAAAAGGCTATGTTCTCCAACTTGATGTTGCTCAATGGTACTAGAAGGTTTGAAAGTGAAAGTTGAAGAAGATACTTTTTTTGAAAGTGTTTATGCAACAAATTGGGATGATTATCTCTAGCATTTCAGCGAGATTCGATACGCAAAGGGGTAAGATGATTATCCAAAGCAAATTTCATATGAAAACGTTAAAAGTATGAATGAAATGTTGGAGCTCTCCAAAGCGTAAGTGAGGATGCTATTTTCATCGAAGATCCGATGGGAATACTCAACTAATTCTATTTTGTTTTTATTTTCACGTCCATTAGTTATCTCATATCCAAAATGACATCGGACCATCGCAACTTGGCCAACATAAGGGGACAAGCTTTCACTTCATGGTGCGTTTCACAAAAAGCCAAAGTTATACTACCATAAAAGATCTAGTGAACTTCTGTGGACTGCAACTTATGCCTCGCTGGAAGTGCTTCAAGCGATCGGTTCAATTTTTGACGACTTGTTCCAATATGTGCGACGTTATTCCGCCAATAATGTCTTGAATGGTCCTCGAACTCGTCCAAAGTGGCTGACTTGTTAGAGTAAACTAAGGACTTGACGGAGCCCTACAGAATAAAATTCAGTCATGTCAAGTCGCATGATCGCGGCGGCCACTTGATGAACGCTCGCCATGAGGTGACCCAATCACCAAATATCTCCTTCACAACTTGGAGCGTTGCGTCGCTTATATGGCATGTAGCGCCATTGAACCACAGCACGGACATAGAGATGTTATCGAGCTCCAGCCACAGAAAACAGATTAACATAGCTCGATTATTTGGACAGAAATAAGGTACGATGAAGCCTCCATGCCATAAACCGTACCAAACACTAAATCCTTGTGGATGCACTGATGCTTAGTCATACACTTGTGGATTGATTTCGTTCTAATAATGGCAATTTTGCTTGTCGACACAGCGGCTGAGCCAAAAATTGGCCTCGTTCGAAAAGATGATTTTTTGGCCAAAATTCCAGATCTTCGGCCAACATTTTCAGCGCCAAATCTGCGAATTTTTGCGTCAACACAATCTTTTATGGTTGTAGGCCCAAATCCCACCGCAATATATGCCCGGGTCACTCACTGGCGATGTCCAATTCACAATTCAATTGAGCACTATCTGGTTGGTGGCTTAAGGTCCAAAGGATTGCATCCACACTAAAGCCATGATTACGACAGATTTCACGACAAAATTCACGTTGCGTATTTACAACTGAGTCGGAATTTCGAAAATGTTTTGTAATACTTTGCTCGCATTTCGCAAGCTTGTTAATAGGTAATAGAATAGCAAACATTACTGAATATTTTGACAACTGGTTGTCATTGATAACTTTGACAGCTGCTGAAACAAACCAACTGGATACAATAGGTTTGATTCAACTTATGTCAAAAGTTCATAAAAGTTTTACCAAGGAATTCCTTGAAACGGAACCCAAACATGATTTGATTGCTTATACAAAACATTTAAGATTCTTAGGATTAAACGGTGTTCGGAAAGTGACTACGATTACTACCATTTCTATGTCAACTTTTCATTATTCAGTACAAAAGCCACCAAACGCTGGCAAAATCTTTGATCCGTTGGCTATCTCCAATCATAATCAAAGCGAAGGCACTTATGTAAAACCATTGGCGTTTTCAATTTTAAATGGGGATGCGTTCAAGACAAGATTAACATTACGTAAATATAAGAAATCCATAACGAATCCAACAAACAGAAAACTCTCAAATAAAGTTACATTTCAATGAAGAGCCCAAGGAATGGATGGAATTCCGAATTTCGTCCTTAACGAAGTAATTTAAACGCAACCAGAGGTGTTCGATAATCTTTATACGAAATGCCTGATTGATGGACACAGTAACAAAGGTGTTGAAAAGAATTATCAGCGGCAGACTTGACCAGTACACCAAAGAAAAAAACGGGCTTTCCAACGGACAATATTGTTTCAGAAAAAAAGGAGCACCACCCATGCAATACAAGCAGTTTCCGAAGCTAAATCTTGACCAAGATGGAAAGGAAAAAAGGAGTACTCGACGTAATTATGAGAGCGCTCAGGGATATTAGGATACCGAACTATCTGATACAAATATGCAGAAGCTAGTCGAGACGATATGGCTTTACTCAATAGGTCTGGAACTAACAAACCAGAAAGTTATGCTCATAAGTACCTGGAGTAACTTCTCGACCATAGACTCGACTTTAGAGAGCATTTAACATAAGCCCGGAAGCTAATCGATAGTGGGCGCAACACGGGCGCTTATAGAACAGAACAAATGTGACAGCGCGCGAATGGCTATTAAGTTAGAGGTCAAACTAGCAACATCAATATACAATTACGAGAACCCAGAGCGAAGAGCCATCAGAGCAGCTGATGAAGAAGAATGGCAAGGGCAATGGGACACATCTGAAAACAGGCGGTGGACATCCCAAGAGAAGAAAACACGGGGAAGTATACTTCTACCTTATCCAATTCTTAGCGTGAGATGGATGATTTCGGGAATTCCTTCATAAGTACGATGTAGCAGAAGACCCATTCTGTCGTCATTGTGAAGCAAAACACCGACCGAGTGCTACTGAAGTGTACAAAATTTGAATCAGCCAGGAAGGTCTTAGAGAAAGACATAGGCAATGCTATAACCCATAGGAGACGGATATCGCGCATGGTATCAGTGAAGGAAGCATGGGAAATCACCAACAATATTATTGCAACCATAATGCAAGAGCTAAGGCGAAAAACCCCGTGAGTCCAACAAGGGAACTCTGGATCATAAGAAGGAGAAGACATGATGTCAGAATCTGTCCCTACGAAGGAATGTGTTGATCACGATATCGTTGGGGAGGGTTTTTAGTGAGGATGGAGTCTGACATAGCTACTGATTATGCATTAAGAATTTCACCCCTCCAGCGTCAAAATTTTGTATTTGAACATTTTCTAGTACAAAATTTAAAGTAAAGGTACGGTACAAAGTGAAAGAAGTGAATAGAAGATGATTGAGAGAATAACTTAAGATCCGAAAATCTCACGTTTGCACGTAGGATTATTGGTTTGCAAAGCCATCAAACGTGACAGTAACACAGCGAAGGTTTTCACCTTTTAAAGAAATTCAATGTACATATATTGTACGTATTGTAGACTTACGACAACAAATTGTACTTTTCTATTCTTAAGAAGCCGCTATCAGAGAGCCGATAGCATAATCATAACCTTGATGTTAAAATAAATACTTCAAATCGTTTTGTAATAAAATCTAGAAAAACATTTACAATAAAACCCAAATGCTGTCGTCTGCTATCACAAATGAATTAAGCCAAACAAACTGATGTGACAAATGCACTATAATTTATAGCACGCGCTATAATTCCGTTCCGATAAAAACAGCCCCCAAAACTACCCCACGCCACTGGCACCGACTGGTACTTTTCACCAATAAAATTTCCCACTGATAAACCACGTTGTGTAGAATATCCCACATTTTATCACAACAAACATTTTCCGCGCCTGCCCAATGCACCGAATTTTCCATTTTCCAACGAGAGCAGATTGAAAGAAACACTGAAAAGCAAATGAGAATACAAAACGGCACACATTCAATTGGAAAGCTAGAAAATTGTTGAAAGGAAAAGTTTTCAGTGGAGTATCGGCCACCGTCCAAAACGTTTCTCGAGTACGGTAAACCTATTTCCCCCAAACGGTTGTGTGAAAAAAATAAATTTTTAAATTCTCTATCTTAAATTCTAACTAAAAAAATAAATAAATACTCCTTCAACCCGTTAATAGTACTCAAAAACCGACTAAAATTTCTGAATAAATTCGACTAAAACCGATTACCAGCAATCGATTGCATCGATAGATATTTTCAAAAAACGAAAAGAAAATCTTTCTACTTTTTCTGTATTCAATTTTGTTTTCGTTCTCAGTGAAGTGGATAATAATTTTCACAAAGCAAAAGAAAAAAGAAAGGAAAAGCAAAAAAAGTTGTGGAAAATATGGAAATTATTCTTGGGGGTGCGCTCCAAATTAGTTTACTCTGCATAGTAGATTTTTGGGCATCGATTTTTCTGTCAATCTTCATAGACAGCCGATGAAAGAAATTATTAAAACGGTTTCCTTTTTCCTATTCGCCTTTTACTGGTCATTTGTTTTTAGGGGAAAGAAAATATTTGGTCCTAACCTTCACCCAATCTCACAGAGGAATAATTACAAAGGATGATGCGGGTCAGAACTGATGGGCGAAAAAAAAAGTGTGTACCTACCCAAAGCTGGTCACAATGGTACAGAGGGATTCAACAGTAACGAAATCCATAATTTATTTGAATTTCTCTGCTAGTCTACGTGACGAACTCGCCTCAATTGTGTATCCGAAGAGTCGAGGTATGCCAAACCCTTCGCCTGTGGTATTGCATTGCATTTGAAATGTGTCCTTTTTTTTGAAAATCACAAAGTAATACCTTACCACCAGCAATTAGCTGAAGAAATAACCTTTTTTTTTTACCTTAAAACATGTACCAGTACAGTGGTAGTACAAAGGATACACAAAACCAACAAATTTCAAGCGATTGCCACTTATACAATGGCACACAAAAAAGTCCTTATACACACTATTCAATTTCCTTCATTTTATTTCCAACGCCTTTCTGACACACACACACACATATATGTATGTAGGTGGCAAACAAACCCCCAATGAAGTAGGGAGCCAACGCAAAAAGCACGACAGAAAAGAACAAAAAAAAAAAAAAATTGATTAAGGACAAGGGAAAATGGGAACTTGAAATATCCTTTCATTTCGGGAATTTGTTGTTCCCTTTTCCCTTCAGAGGAGTCAAAATAAAATGCAAATTATTATTAATTCGCCACTTGAGATGTATATTCGAACGAACCCCCCCGCTCCATGTGATTATCCTGATTTGGTCAATTACATGGACTCTCCATGATTATTTTCAAAAACAAAAATTCCCTCCTTTCAACCGGCCTACCTTCCACTTCTTTTGTTTCCGTCTAACAAAATCAATCATTCTAGTCACTCCAGTGGGAAAATAAAAATAAAAATAATAATATTTATTAATGATATTCATTATGGAAATGTGTAAACTAATAAAAATTGATAAAATCCTTTGAAATCCATCGGAAACGGAGTGTGCTTGTGAATCAACAAATTTTTACATTGAATTGCATTTTAAATAAAATTAATTCGAAATCCCAATGAAAATAAAAAAAATTAATCGAAATAAGTGAAATGTGAATAAAGTAGTGCTGTACATAGTTACATAAAAAAATATTAAAAAAAAAAAATAATATTTCCTTTTGTTAATACTAAAATAAAATATGGAAAGCAAATAATTTAAAAAAAAGTAAATTCTTTTATGGAAAAGTTTTTTTTTATTTTTTATTTTTGTTTAAAAAAAAAAATCACATAGTGAATCATGAAATTGTAAATATTTGTTATCCTGATTGTTTACACATTACGTTCCTTCAAACAAATACACACAGAAGCCGTCTAATCAAATTGGATTTGAATAACATAATATATTTTGCCACGGAATCTCGGTAAGTGGTGTTAGATAAATTTAAAGTTTTATTTTTATTTGCGATTTGCATATATCGAGTGATGAGAAGTGTTTCAAGTGCTTCGTAATATTTTTCTGAAAACAAATTTATCTATAGTATCTGTCATCGTAAATCAGCAATTTATTGGTGGTCTAGTGAGGGAAATCACACGTTTGTGATTTGATGTTAATCACAAATGGGATGTGAGGTAGATCTTATGGTGTATATTCGTTTGTTATTGAAGAATAGATTTTCCTTTCACAATATAGTCTTTCTTGAGTACAGACTTTCAATTAAGTTGGTAACATGGTACATATATTCTATTTAAAGGTGTTTTCCAATAGAAAAGGCTTCATTCCATTTAAGCTTTAGTAAAATGGGATGCGTTCAGTGTTTATTGGTGCAATTCTTCGCATCGAAATAAAGTTCACGAAAGACGCGGCCTGACTATGGAAAGTCTTGTCAAAGGCACCTACAGTCCCAGGCTTCATAAAGAAAGCAGACAGATCCTGGACAGACTGTGGAACTCTATTTTTAGGATACAGTTTCCAGGGTGTGAATTCAAAACTCCGAACACTGCTGTAAGCCCTTATAACAAAACTGACAACAACTTAGATCGTAGACGTAAGGAGGATCAACTGGGCCATTGACTATTTAGTTCGCGCCCTACAAAGCCCACTTTTCGTGCTGAACTTGGGCCTCAACTAACAAGCCTCCCCAGTTAGCCCGGTCCTTAGCTAACTGCCTTCAGTTGCACCCTTTAAGTCGGTTGAGGTCCCCTTCTACTTGTGAGCGCCACTTAAGGCGGGGTCGTCCTCTACTGCGTTGTCCCCCCGGATTTGATTTGAAGACTCTTCGCTCTACATATCCTAGCCATCTCAAACGACTAATGCGCAATTTTTTGTCGCTGTAAAGCTCGTATAGTTCATCGTTGAATCTCCGTATCCGTCAAGGCAGGTGAGACCAAACATTTTACGAAGAATAGTTCTCTCGAGGACTGGGATGATCAAGGTCTTATATAATTATAAGAACTTATATTGCCTTCTCAACGATTGGCAATAGTTATTCTTCGTTTTATTTCTGCTGAAGTGTTGTTGCCCCTTAAAGTCGAAGCAATAACTGTCAATTGTGAAGTTCTGTCCAATTCGTCGACGTTGTGTGTCCCTTCTTGCTTACCGTTAAACCCATTTTGGCAGCTTCTGCTTTAATACTAGAAAATGCGGCGGTGACAGCCCGCTGACTTCTGCTAATAATATCAAAGTCTTGGGGTACGCTAGAATTTAGACAGACTTATCCAAGTTTCTGCCCCTTTTTGTGAATTTTGCACAATTATTTCAACTATGATGTTAAGGAAACCACATGCCAGCGTGTCATCTAAATCCTCATCCTACATCAAAGGTCTCAGTAAGTTCGTTGCCGACCTTGATGGAGCACCAAAAGCTGTTCATAGTCATCCTGCATAAGCGAACGAGTTTGACAGTAATACCAAAATTACCTCTGTATAGTTCGTACCTGTCACATGTCGTGTGCTGTCATATGCTTCAAAACGGACTTCTTGGTTTTTTTCCAGGATCTGCAGAAGTGTACCGCAGAGTATTGACAAAAGGTTCAGGCATTACTCGATATTGAGTAGGCTGATACGTCTGTAATTGGCGCAATTGAGTGACTCTCCTTTCTTGTGGTTCTGGCAAACCGTGATGAGATTCCATTCATCAGGCATACACTCATCTGACCAAATCTTTGAAATGAGTTGGTGTACAAAGCATGCGGCTCTCATAATATCCTCTCCATTATGCTTCAGAGACACAAGGAGCACATAAGTCCATGGCTAGCGAATATCTTTCGTGGATGCCTAAACTGCTCATATATTCCTCGAGCCTGGCGAGACATTTGAAAGATTAATAGATTTACACGTTCGTTCCAGATGAAGTCCTAGTGATTTGTTCCCCAACCAACACGGTGGTAACACGAATTGATTATTAACTCCACCACGGTAGCGCCCTTCCTGGATATAGAATGAGGCTTCAACAACGTGAAATCTGAATCAACCAGTCTAACGTTGGACCAACAAAACATAGACCCAGTAAACTTAGACTACGTTGAATGAATGCTCAATACGAGATATTTGGTGACTGCAAAGTACTTACACTGGCCTCTAGAGGCACCTCCCAAAGTGGGATCTTATCCCCTCTACTATGGATACTGTTCGTGAACAGAATCTTAAAGTAAGTGGGATCTTAGTTGCCGCATACATGGATGATGTTGTGATCCTAAAGGTGGTCCTCTTCTAAAACCTAGAGAGCAATCCCACAGATCGGGCCCTTGCGACTCAACGGTACACCCCTTCAAATCACAGATAAGGAAAGCTTAAACTGTGTTTGGAATGTTATCTTAAGTACGGAGAAGCAATGTTATTAGCTTAAGGACTAAGCTGTTTCGAATGTTCTGATCCAACAGTACTTGGAAGGTGGACATCACTACCACACGCAAGCTGCAAACCTTCGTAAATAGATGTGTAAGAACCATCTTAAGGATATTTTAGCCCAATAGAGCCTACGAAGCAAAGACAGTTCTATTGTGAAGTACGCCATGCCGTGGAATCCGCTCACTCAAGCAGGTATAACAGCGGGTCGCCTTGGGGAAACGTGCCGCAGAATCGAAGGAATCGACCTCTCTGGGAATGAACTGGAGGGAACTCAAACGTGTTACAGACGTGTTTGACGTTCTGTGGCCCCTGAAGGGTTTAAAGACTAAACTATGTCACTTTCGTTCATCTGTATCGTCTTGGGTTCTTTGTAGTAAGGTTTTGGTATGCCGTCACTTTTCAAAGGAGAAGAAAACGATTTTCAAGCTTTTAGCGGTATTGAAGTCACATTTCGAACAATAGCTTGTATAATGGCCTATAAGTTCTTGTTTATGTGGTCTTTTCTATTTAATAGTTAGTAGCATTTCCCAGTTGGCCATGGTTGCAGCATATGATGACCACGCGTCTATTCCTTCTAGCTTATGATAGTCCCAACAAACAAAATTGTACAGAGTGTAAATGACTAGTATTCTACGTACCCAGTCAAGGTTTCATAGTCCTAGTTTTTTAGAAATTTAAAGTAAGACGCATCAGTCTCCAAATGATAGTGGTCTGCTTGATGGGATACATTTTAAAATATATCTCTACTTCCCCTGGGATCTAATTGGAACTCAATGCCTAAGTGATCTAAGTCAGCCCTCCAAATATTTAGTAATCCGAGAGCCATATATTTGGCCAGCAATTATATTGAATTACACAATTAGGGGATTGAAAATAAGTGATAGCCTCAGAGACGATGCCCCTAATGTGTGTGCTACCATTCCACAGCAATTTATCGAAGAAGCTTTAGCTGTGTGCATGTATCTATGTATAAAATTATGCGATGTTTTATGAGGAAACGAAACTATGAACATAAAATTGTCGTAATTTGGAAAAAATAAAACTTGTGCTGTTGTACGAAAAGTCGAATGGTCTGCCAAAACTATTAGAAAAATAATATCAAAGCAGTGTGTGGGAGTAAGTTGAGCATGTTATAGTTAAAAACAATAATTTTGGACTAAAAAATTTGGTGGTTGCGTAGTATAGGTATCAAAAATAATCGAATTAAGTTGACATTACAAAAGCTATTAGCTTCTACTAAGGCGTATGCGTAACATTCTCAGAATATTTACGATACCACTGAATAGTAGCAAGGATACAAAAATAAGAAAACCTTCAAAGTACTTTGTTTCACTGTAGATACATATGACAGCAATTCATTATGTAGATTCGGATATTTTTCTGTTTGTACCATATTTCTAGTATTTCTGTGTATTGATTGTAGTTCATTGTTTTAAATACCTATATCCTGGGTGCGCCATCTTTTATGTCTGTGTGTGAATATTGAATGACTTTAAAAACAACAACCGATTCCCATATACGTATTACTTTTATTTAACTTGGTCCTTTACAATTTATTTGCAATAGTTTTTGAATAAACCATCAATCAAGAGGCCGGCCCTATTGACCAAAGCAACATGGGCCCTTTTTCCATCACTTTAGCGAGCATATCGGGCGGTATAGCGATGATTTCGGTACGAAAGTTTGCCTTGAGCTCGTCAATGGTCTGAGGCTTGCTGGTGTATCCTTTGCTTTTCAAACAACCCCACTGAAGGAAGTCCGATGGAGTCAAATCTGGAAGTCTGGGTGGCCCGTCAATGTCGCTAACTTTTTGACAGCACACTTGTTCGCTTACTCTCCCAAAACAACGAACTTTCACGAAAATCTACGAACTGTCACCAAATCCTGTTCGAGTACGCAAAAGTTTTGTATATTTTCGTAGAAAAGAGCGCTCACAAATTTCCCCATGCAACGAATTTTAGTGCAGAAAATGTATTTGCACTGATTTACGAAATCTGTCAAATCTGTCAGATACCTGTAAGAATTTTTTTGTTGTTTTGTATGTGTTTGACGTCTAAAAAGTGGGCGAATTTCGTAGCTTTGCGTTCGTTTACTTTTTTGTGATCAGAGGGTAACTGAGAGAATTTTACCCCCACTCCTTGAAATTTCACAATCTACGAATTTTGGTGCAGAAAGTACGCGAACAGACCTATTGTTTGATTTGCAGTGTGGCATGGGGTACCATCTTGTTGAAACCAGTAACCGTAAGCATCCACCGATATCTACCATCCTATGTTAGGCGAGGTGACGATACGACACATGGGGGTTCTTGGCAACACTCTCTCTTACCGCTTTAACCAGTTCATTGGAACGTTTTAGGCGTTGTTGAAAGGCAAGTCCACGATCTACCACTGGCATGTACTCAACAACATTCTACACCAACGACGAATAGTGGTGTCAGACGATGACGTGACAACTGACAACTTGATCGCTCTCGATCAATTAGTACTTACTTAGGATCACCATCTTCATCTACGGCCGCAACGGCTCTCTGACTTTGGACAGCAGCAGTAGGTAGATAGAATGAGGTGGCCACTTCTGTAGAAGACATTCAGATCACTAGTGGATCCATTGTGAGCTCCTATCCTGCGATTAACTAAAAACTGCAAAAAGTTATTCGTAAACTTTTGGGTCTCTGCATGGCCTCCCTGAACCACTCCATAGTTGTTATAAATTGACACAGGAGACGAAAAGAACACTCGACTGCATTCGTACCCCCATAGCCTCGGTAGAGGTCTTCAGTCTCTACTCGCATTCGACTACGGTGAAGTGGCATGAGTTTGTGGGCGATAATGATCCTCGTGAAGAGTGCTAAGTTTGGTCTCTTAAGCGCCAGGTTTTGTTTGGATTTGGCGATATGATATTTTCTGGAGACACGACCAGATGACAGTGCATTCCATTTCTTGTTAGCCAGCCTCACTGTACTGTGTTTAACGAGAACTAGGAGCGGTAGAAAATAGGCGTTGAACATTGTCGGACCTCTTTGCTGATAATTCGTCCACCAGCTCGTTCCCTTAAATCCCGCTGTGTCCTGGAGACCAAAGGAGTTCAACGTCATGGTTAGCCGCGAGTGCTATGAAATAGATTATACGATTCGTTACTACAGACGAATGGCTGGTTGGTTGGTTAGACCGGCCGTCGATGAGGATGCACTTAGATCAGAAAAGGTCCATTGTGCTGCCGTTTAGTAAGTAAGTGGGATGGTCACCCTCTTACTCTTAGAGCCATCCGCTCCTTTTTATGAAGAAGCTAATTCTAGCCGTGCAGGCGGTATTCAGATCATTGAGATCGTTGAAAAAAGGTATTTACCTAGTGTAGCCTTTCTAATGTTGGCAAGTGCTGGGCATGTGCATAGGAGGTTACTGGTGGTCTCCTCTTCCTTCTCGTCCCTACAGCTTCTGCAAAAGTCACTGTAGGGGATGGCCAGTCTTTAAGTATGCCTAACTGGCTGGTTAGGGTATTAACTATAATGGAGAGGGCTCCTCTCGTGTGTTTCGGGAGTCCTGTGGTCCTTTTTTCGTTTAAACTTGGCCAGAGCAGTCTGGCAGTGTTGCTACGTCACTACGTCGGCGTTGATCAGCTATTTAGCATATGACGTTGGCTTATGAGGAACCTCTTCTAAGCCAGTGAGGTTATACTGTCCAGCTATCTCGTTAAGAGATACGCGGCAGCCTTTCATTGCCTTTGATATCGTAGTGTTGGATGCGAGATATTTGATAGCTGCTTGACTATCGATGTATATGACAATATCCGATGCTTATATTGCATTAGCCGTCAGCTATTCAGCTGCTTGACGGATGGCGTAAATTTCGGCTTGAAAGACGAATGGTAAGTAGTTGCTTAAATCCAAAACTAAGGGCTTCTTGTTCATTTAAATGTTTCTCACACTTTTGCTGCACACTTTTTATTTTTACCTCTTAGTCCTTAAGTTTTTCATTTCATCGGCAGGAATGCAACGAGTAGCTATTACGTCTTTCAGCTTGTTTAGGCTCTATTCTCCTACTTCTGTAAGAGGCTTTAGAGAGATACACAACACTATTTGATAACATAGACTGGTATTTGTTTATTTGTATTCACAAATAAAATGAATAACAATGAGCTCTTACTGCATACAAAATCTCCCATGTCTTCAAATATTTCATTTGAAAGGATGTAAATCCTTTTTTTAAGAAGTACTGCCGATAATTCCTGGAATAAGATAGTGCAGATTACAATATACTTGCTGCAAGCATTTTGGTTTTACTCTAGAGTGTATGAACAGGAAATTGTTTTTCACACAAATTTAATGGTATCTTCGGACTTCCTACAGGAAGTCAATTAAGGTTATTGGGTTTATGGAAACCATACCAGCATGTACACAACTACTAAGAATAAACGCTAGAAGAAGTCCTAAAAAGGTTGAAGTAAGAAAAGTGTATAAAGAACTGCTTGTGTTAACTGAAAATATGCATGTAAGTGCATTAATACAAATGAACGCCGAAAATATCTTGAAAGCGTTAATGTATTTTTTACGAGAAGCAGCAGTGGAGCAAGCTGAACCACTACGACCAGTACTACATTAAGAAGGATACCACTTTTTAAGCAGCACAGGATTGTGTTGTGGTATAGATATACAGGTTCGGGAAAGGACCTGTATACGGAGAGAATGAGGTTATTTTAATTTCCTATGGACGTGCTCTAGATTCGCCAATCTTGAAAATATAAGGACACTGCGTTTTAGCCGCGCTAGGTATTGTTAAACGATTTGAATTCAGTCAGCAATGCCTGCTTGGTTGTGGTTATATAAGAAACGTAATGCGAATGTATCGCCTATATGCTACGAGGATGTACATAACTTTCCTTTTAAAAAAATTTAAGTACAAACTCTAGAACCGTACCTACAATGTTTTAAACATTGTTATGGCGGAAGTTTTAGTCTTAAATCTCCTGGATACTACATGCATCTGAGTTGTGCTGAAAGGTCCACCAACTTCTTCCCTGATTACAAGATATTGTTTGTGAGAAATAGTGGATTTGACAGGTTTTTCCGAAATTGTTTTTTTATTGAACTTTGGAACTCTGGACAAGTCCATTAGTCCTATGACCGGAATAGAAGATGAATGTTCTTATACCCCAGAACCTGTATTTTGCTGATAGTTTTCTCAATTCCTGTCCTCCCCAAACCGATGCAATGCATTAAAGAACCGAACTGACTTCATAGATACTTGTGTTCAGTCACGGTTCCAACTGTAATATTGCGGGGAACCTTCATTATTTCGACCAGGTGGACATTGCCAAGCCTGATATTCCAAAAAAGAGGAGAGTTCTTATCCTGGGGTGACTCTTGCAGTGGCATTGTGTTACCTGTCCTTCTTATTGGTGAAGTTATTTGGAACTATCTTCAGTAAGTAATATGGTCCAGCTTAGCTAGCGATCCCTTTATAAATGGGTACTTTGATGACTTAAAGGAGTTCTTTATCTGCAGCGTCCATACTACAGAATAATCCTTTACACCTATCGGAATCCTTCACTTGAAGGGACCGCTGTTTATGGAAGGAATGACAGAAAGCAGCTATTTTTATCTGAACTGGTTGGTAATCCTTTTCCTTTTCTGTCACGAGCAGTCTGTTGTATGTCACACCTTCTATGTTTTTTTTTCGAATGTAATCGTATTGAGTAGGCTTATTGAGCGACAGGACGGTGGTTCTTCAGATGGTTTCTGGTTTTGGCGTAATACTAAGTTATGTTGAAGCTTCCATGGATCAGAAAAGACAATGATATCTATTTGGGACAGTTTTCTTTAGACCTACTTAGGACCTACTATTCAACAAAATAAACTTTCTTGGTTTAAAAGAGGATTTACCTTGACTTACTTAATATTTTGAATATAATGGTCGAATCAGAATTTTTTAAAAATTGTTCGAATTCGAAGAGATGCTCCTTCAGTTGTTCAATGCGTTTCTAACTGTCATGAAATGTTTATAATTTTCTGAGAGAATTATTCCGCACGTAAAGTATTCCTATACATCGCAATGATTTTCCTAGGATTAAGCATTTTACCATAGGATGCGATACCCCCACTTCAATTCACACCCCTCTCAATCTGGAGCTTTCTGATGTTCTCCTCTATCTCCCGATAGGAAAGTGACACCTGATTGATCCGCTCGTGCCCTCTAAATAGTTTATAAGTAGATATTAACATATGTATATACTTACGTATGTATGTATGTAAAGACAAAAACTTTGGCGCGACAGGTTTATGGAGCCCAGGGCCTAGCTTCTCACAACCATTCCTGTTGGGCGTATTATATTCTTTTCACGAATGTAAGGGTCCTGCTGTTAATGCCATATCCGAAGGGCAATTCGTTACTTGAAAAGCTGTCTCATGACAGTTGTACTCTCGGATATTTGTCAGACCTGGGGTGATTGAACCTGGAACCTCTTTCTCCCTAGTCGCACGTACAAACCACCTGACCCCAGGCGCCCACATAGCCACTGAACCAAAAATGGGCTGAGAATTTCACCAAGATCCGGATCTCCGGTCTACATTTCAGGCGCCCTGGCATTGTCTATGATCGTCTGGGTTCAATTCTCGCATTACACAATCTTATAGAGATGAAGGTCCAAATTCCACAGCGAAATAAGCCAGGTTGACTCCCTGGCAATGTCCCATTCAGCTAATCGGCGCCGAATTTACAATTTTCTTCTATATTAGCCTCTCCGGCGGCTATGCTTTCTTCATTTCGCACCAATCTCTGCCTGGTTGGTGGCTTTAGGTTCAGTAGACTCTACTCACGCTGAAGCTTTTCCACGGTGAGACCAATAGCCGGGACACTGAAGCCGTGATGGCGACCAACCTCACGACGAAATTCATGTCAATATTTACAACTGAACCCGAGTTTCGATATTATTTTTCAATAATTTCCGCACGTTTGGTGTACTGAATATTTTGACAGCTCGATGTCATTGGTAGCTTTGACAGCTGCTGAATTGGAAAAAGTATTATTGCTCTCTGGTCACCCTTTAGCTCACATTAGATGAAACCGCTCTGTTTTCTATTTCATTCAACACTAGAGTTGCTCAGTCAGCAAAGATTAAACGGATATAAACGTAGCAGAAGATTCTTATGTAACTTCATGTAGGTAACCCTTCAGACCATCAACTTTGTTAAAGGAGATATTGAAAAGACAATTTTATAGCGTGCGTGGTTTTTATGAGACTAAAAGTTGAATTGTTACGTATGACCCAGATACTCGTGGCCCACAGCAAAGAAAAAAGCAAAACATTGGGGAAAGACTACTCTTGAGAACATGTAACTATAAAAACTATAAAAAAAACCAAACAAAGAAATATGTATCTGCAAACTTTGTGAAGGATATCGTGTGCCTTCATTAGATTCCTCCACATCACATACACATGCCGAGAAGTTTTATTATCAATATTCATCTATGGAAATAAAGCCAGCTTTGAATACATTACAAGCAAACAACAAAAATTGCTGATACACCATCCGCCCACGCCACATTCAGAGACTTTGGCTACCAGACGAATAAATCATGATTAAGAACCAGTGGTAGATCCACTGCTACGATTCCCTATCATATGTATGTAAGTAAGAACATCCGACCGAACGTACCACATAAGAACATCTGCAAAAGTTGTGAAAATAAATGAGAACCAAAAAGTAAAATATTACCGTCTTCTCTATCTGTAAACAAAGCCACCAATCTCCCTTTCTTTAGATTGAAAATCTGAAGTTTTCGGCTTTTAGCCCACCGAATGAACATTTACCAACCGCCCCTCATAGTGGCATTACAAATGCGAGTATCCCCAACATATACATCTTCATGTAATTACAATTCCGACTCTCAAAGGACTCCATTCAGCCGTTCCCACCGCACAACACAAACATATAGATAGACAGATATACATCTAGTAATAAAAAGAAAAAGTTTTTTTTTGTCTATTATTGTTGTTGTTGTAGAATGCAAACATAAATTGTAATACTTTTACTGCTCCGCTGGCAGAAAGGACTACTGCCAGGAAAATTGCTACTCTCAAGAGGGTTGGGCCACAGCCATCACCGGCATACACACACCAAGGAGAAGAAGACATCGCCCGCGCGTAAAAAATAAATAAATACCCAACCCAACCCAAAGTCAGGATTCTATAAATAGATACAGTTTATGTCATTGAAAGGACTCCTCCTCCTGCTGCTGCTGCTGCTGCTGCTGCCATCAGCGGCAATGTGTACATTTGACAAAAAGAAGTTAAAATAGTTCTTATAAGCCCAAACATTAAGATAACCCTACGTCCGTTGCCTGTCTTGGCATCGGCCTACAGGCCGCCACCGTCAACGTCACCGTCACTGCCACCGCCCTCGCAAGGAGTTCGAAACCTCAGCAAAACAAAACTAAATAAACATAATATAAATGACAATTCCACCTTGTGCGCCTTTCTGACGGCAATTTTGCAGTTCCGTGACGGAAGGATAAGCTCCAGAGAAGCGCCACAACAAGCGCATAAGGACATCTACCAACTGGATGCTGCTGGTGGGTGCAAAGGATACTCTTCGATGGCGCTGATTATGAGCAGCAAACTATGCTCCAGCAAACAAAACAAAAAAAAAAAAAACCAAAATCACAATCCACCCCAATTGGATCGAGTGTCTTCGAAGGGGGGTAGCAGAAAATATGAGATAAACTTTAGCACCCTTATAGAACCACTCACACTGTGATGTGTATATTGAGCAGCGAGCGTTAAATCAATATTTGGAGCGCTGCCAAAAGGTTTGCCTACCCCCATCCCGGCAAAACGACCAGAATCAGAATCTCTGTTATTATGGCACAAACGGCAAAAAGGCACAAATTTCCCGCCTCACCACCCGGAACTGGGTGCCTTCTGGGCGGGCGGCAGCCGCAATTCGGGGGCCTAATAGAAATATGACAGATACTACGTTGAGTTAACAAATTTGTGCCTGCTTTTTAGCGTTTTGTCAGCCTTAAGTGCATGTCCTAGTTTTATCCTTTTCGGTTTTTTCTTCTTTTTTTTTTTTTTTTGGGTTTGAAAATCAAACTCTTTGGAAGGAGAATTCCTCTGTCTTTCTTGACTCCTTTTCGGGAGATAGTAAGTATCTGATAGTCTGATGTGTCTCTTAAAATAGAACCACACTTTCGAACGGGACAAGAGGAAGTTTGTACGTTTTTAGGGTAATTGCGTTTTTAAAGTGTTTGTCACTAAGTCAGAAGGAGCAAACAATACCATCTCAATCGGGAGTGTGGGCAGGAGTTGTTTAATTGAATTTTCGTCTGCAATATTGAGTCGAAGAAGGAGTGTGGGAGGGCACAGCAACTAAAAACAAAAGCAAGGAAAGAAATGCTTTCTTAATTGGATTGGGATAGTAGATAAAATTGGAAAGGTCGAGTGGATTAATTAGTAGTGTGGAATGATGGCCAAATAACAAACAAAGGACAAAGAACTTAGGACGATGACAGTTGAATTGTTATGCAATAGTGGTGGCTATTTCAAAACAAAAATCGCAAAAAACGGTATCCACTTAAGGATACCGAAGTCAGCCCTAACCTAGAGACAACCAGAGTACAGATCCACTCCTACAACTGCTGAGTTGATCACTGTTCCAGTAAATGGACGAGACATTGCATTCTGTAAATAATGAGGTCAAAGCTATATCCAATCTACTACAGTGGGCTAGGTGAGTTCCTTACCCGAGGGAGAAGCTGTTACATACTTAGCTTAGCCACGACATCTCATGACTATGGGAACAGCTCAAGGTAGGACTTGCAGAATGTGTAACCAGGACGAAGAATCAGCAAAACATTCAAATTTTATGTCCCTGTAACTCTGTAATCAGAACACATCATCGTGACTTGGGTAAAGTCTACTTTGAAGCAGAAGACATGCCTGCCAGTTCACTCAAAGATCTACTTGGACTCATCACGAACTCTGGTATCATGAGAGAGCTGTAATCTTTTGGAAGAAATCCCAATAGGTCCGTCTGTGACTGCATTGGACCAATCTAGACATGCTAAGACAGAAAGAACTGCATTTACACTTTTGAATGGTTAGTTTGGTAACCTCAGATAACGGGGCAAGTACCTTAAAGACTACTAGCGCTTAAGGAGTTTTACGCCTTGAAACTTTATCTTCACTGAATTCATAAGACTTGCACCAAAGAGCGCCCTACGACAACCCATCTTTTGGAAATAAGAAGATTTGGGCCACCACACTATTGTGGAAGTGGAACACTATTTCCCGACTCCCTCAAAAGCGGATGGGGCCAACGCTAGGATTTTTAACCCAAATATAATATCGATCATCACGAAGTGGTTCAAAACTGGTGTAGAGTTGGGCTCCTGTTTCTAGTGTCTGGCATAGCCCGAGTTTCAAGGAGTAGTCCTGATTGCGGTAGTAGTCCCTATATACGCCAGACGTTGGACTCTTGTGAGGATACTTAGGTTTGTGACTTTTGCAGCAACAGGCCACCAGACCATTAAGTAGGGCTGACGATTGCATTGTATATGCAGTAGATAGTGGCAGGTTTGGGGCCCCATTTTCTACCGAAAATTCTGCTGCAAACAGAGGCCTCCTTCGTACGTTCTATTGTCCTTCCCGGTCAGCATACACCCAAGATACATATCTAGCATTGTCTGACATTTAAAGCTCGATTCCATTTAGACTTGGTCGTTTGAAATCGGGTATATTTTTATTATTTGTAAATAGGACCAGTTCAGTTTTCAGATCGTGTGGGCCAGCTATTAGGGCGTTCAACGATGTTTGAAGAATGTCAACGATTGTGGGCAAGAATATCTCTGTCACTAATATGACGAGATCGTCGGCATAAGCGACAACCTTTGGTCTAAGCTGAAATACAAACAAATTGAATACTACACGTTCTGATCACTTGGATAAGTCCATGGGTTGGGTTGGGTTGGGTTGGGTGGTTGTCCCCACTCAGCAGGGATGCTCTTATATCAGAGGAAGGTCCATTGTGATACCAATATGGGAGAATAACTAGCTAACCGCCACCAGAGACCTACATAGGGACTCTCCCTTTGGGAGGATGCAAAGTAACCGGTTTCGGTGTGAACCTATGGCAAAGTCGTACTTTTCACTTTTGGGCATTAAACCAGTTTCATCCTGTAATGAAGCTCTTTAATATGCTTAAGTCTATTCAAGCAAGATCGTTGAGATTTGTGAAGAAGTACTCACCTAGGGTTTTCCTTCTCAGAACCGATAAGACAGGACTGGTGCATAGGAGGTGTACTATGATTTCCTCCTATTCCTCGTCTCTACGGCTTTCACAAGCCTTCTGACATGTATGTCTACCTACAGGGCTTTATGAAGACGCTAACTATAATTCTTAAGGGTGTCCTATTGACAGAGATAAATCTACTAGTTTTCCTAAAATCCAGATGTGGCCAAATTTGTTTGGAAGAGAAAAATGCGTTGATATTGTTCCACCTACTGTTTGCTATTCTAAAGGCTGTGGTATCTAATTGTAACTTTTTCGTTTGAATAGGCGCTGACGGCTACTCCTACTATCAGGAAGGTTCCGATCTTCACCTTCCGCTTTGCAATTGCCTGGAATATCAATGTGTCCTGGAACCCAGCACATGGATACGTCGCATCTGACAGCGATTTCTTTGAGAGATCAGCGACATTGCTGTATTACCAACTTTCATCGAATTATTAGCGATGCCAAGGCTTTTATCGCAGCTTGACTGCCTATATAGAAAACAATATCCAGGTCGAGGCTTCACGGACTGTTGTCCATTTTGCTTGAACTACGCTACATTGGTACGGCAGACGTATACATAAATCAAGTGCCCTGGAGTAATCGTGTCCATAGCGTAGAAAATTTTTCACCTGCTAGCATGGGTACTATTTAGATATAGACTTCTGGCAGACATATGTAGGTAAGGTTAGGTTAGGTAAAGGGGGTGCCTCCAACAACCATCAGGAGGGAGCAGTCTCATTTCGATCTCAATGGATCCATTGTGTTCCCCTGTGTGGGATATCTGGAAAAATATAAAAAAAAACGGAAAATTTACTCATTAGTCTATGACGGGTGCGACCTTCTTAAACCAACCCGTTTTCGTTTTGAATTTTAAGGTGGTTTTAGGGGGCATGTTCACCAGTTCGGAGAGCTGTTTGAAAAATCTCTTCCCGTAGGTTTGATGTCTGATTCTACTACGATTTGGGCATTCGCAGAGGAAGTGTGTCCTGCCTTCCTCCACCTCAGTGTCACCACAGCCTCTGCATAGGTCTGAGCAGTTGAAACCCATTCTACTGAGGTGGACCGCCATTGTATTGTGGCCTATAAGGACGCCAATAAGAAGGGTTAGCTAGGTTCCATTGAGAGACAGAAGCTTACGTTGTATTGAGCCCCAAAAGACGGCAGGATGGGAGTGTGCCCCAACTAGCGTTCGCCATGTTAGGGAAGTCCGTAGAGCTGATGGGCGGTAGGACAGAGTGGTCCATCGGGATTTCGGTACTTCTTGCTAGCTCATCGGCCCTCATATGTAACTTCACATTGCCTACACTGTCGTTCACATTAAGGACATGAATTGCCATTTGGAAAAGCACTTCTAAGCAAACACTTTTTGGGAGCTTTATCTCATTTTGAAATATTGGGGGTTTAGTCCATACTGTACTATGACCCCTAATCAAACAATGGGGAAAATTATACCAGAAATGTATGCAATTATGTCTCGTTGCTTTGCCTTATTTTGGGGACTTATTTCATTTTTCATTTTGGGGCTTCTTTTGATGGGGACACAGTCCATAAGTCCATTATGAACTTATGTATGCATAGCTCTGCGCCGTAGTATAAGACTGTCAACATGATTAGGCAGCAAATGCCAAAGCACGTCAATTTCGTTTCAGGTGTTGTAAATATAAATTAATTTTGAATGCAAATTGCATTATTTCTATCCAATTAGTTTTGTGCAAAACAATCCTTTTTACACGTCCAATTAAATTGGATTCTAATCTGCAATAACATACGTCTCTTTCATTTGGCAACAGAATATCATAAGCCGTTCTAAGGGATGGAAAACCATCTCGCCCAATCGATAAACTATCTATTCCCATTCAAAAAGACGTCATTATAGCCTAATTAATCTCCACATCTTACACAACACCCCAGGAGTGGTCTCAATGGAAAAGAGCACACACAAATCTTGGTGAACAAAGTGTTCACCCGCATCGCAGCTCAAGAGAGAGAGCTAGAGCTTTCCTTATCTCGTTTTCTGCTTTGTCACCACGAAAATTCAATTTTCTCGTACTCCTTGCGATGCCTACAAGTGTGTAGAACATTGTGAATGTCGAGGTAAATTGCACATGCATGAGGTGTGGAAGGAGTCTCTTAGAAAATTAACACTTTTCCGTTTTCCATTCTATTCAGCAGCACAGGCGGCGCGGCGGTTGGATGATGTCTCAGCGGGCTGAGTCATTTCTAATTATGGCATTTCTCGAGTCGTATTTCTGTTGGAAATTAGTTTGCTAAAGATGCAAAGTGTCATCTCATAAATGTCAACGGAGCTTATTTTTCAGATGAAAAAAAAACGAATAAATATGGAGCACGCAACAACAACGAACGAACGAACGAGTGCGGCGTGGAGACTTGTTACGATTTAGCGATGAACAATGAATGGAGGGAAGGAGGGAGTAGGAATCGGAAGAAGCAAAAGACAAATGGTAAATATTTGCAATTGCAAAAGTATCTACAAGATACGAATCTCCCTGTGGGAACGATGGTGTGCTGAGAAGTGTTGTTGTCGGCGATGAGTGAAACGATTGATTGAGCATTTTCAATCCGAGTGGATGAAAATTACTTTATAGATGCTGATTGAATTCCAAAAAGATTTCATTCCCTCTTGTAAATATTTCACACTGTGGACTTGTTTTTAGCTTCTCGAAGAAATGTGGCAGTGGAAAACATAATGATCAGTTGGTTGATGGAAATTTATTCTCAAAAACTATCACAAATGTGGTTAAACAATAAGGAGGGTAATGGTATGATATTCAGTGCAATAATGGCAGAAGAAATCCATTTAAATTGAGCAAACTATGGAGAGAAACAAAGAAGCCCGAAGTTGAGGAAAAGTTTAAACCTGCTAATGCCAACCAAACGTAAATTACATTACAGAAATTTGGAAACCAAATTAAGTACAATTGAAGATGCCAAAAAAGCATGGACCTTTCCCAGACATTTAAGAAAGAAAAATTTGTTCAAAATTGTTACAAAATCTCAAACCGACATTTGCTAGCTCCGCGCATTCAATACGCAGAATTTGCAGGTTGAGTGCTTTTTCAAATTAGGCTCCAGGAAAGAGACCCCTAAAATCGATGCATAATGTAACAACAAATAAAGTGCACGACTGGGTCCTTCAAACTTGCACCTACATCTATAAGTTTTGCATGCGTTTGAGGTAAAAACGAGTAACGAATATATGTATCTACATGTTTATGTTGCTTATATGTAAAGCAAAGTTCTAAAGTTCAAAGTTCAGGGCGTTTGTGCTTTTTTATAAGAAGTTGGCTACAAACAAAGTCTCGTTTTAAGCGGTTTTAGCTTAAATATACCAAAAACATGGAATGCCATCTTGAAATAATTTAGAAGACTAGTTCCAATAAAAAATTTAATCAAAATCGTCGAAGTCGTTTTTGAGAAAATCTATTTTTTTTAAATTGCCCCTAATATTAGGGCTAAAACAAAAATTTCAATTTCGGCTCTAGGGATTAAGGCTTAAACAATATATGTACAATGAAGTTTGATTTAAATCCGTTGTAGCCTCGTGCAAAGGCAGATAGACAGACGGCATTGCCAAATCAACTTTTTTAGACTACTCTACCATAGTAATGTCAAATTTGGTCAAAATCTCGAGTTCAAATATTTTTACGAAACCAATACTTGTCCTATGGGTAAAGGTGCAAGTAAAAATAATTACATTTGTAGGGTGACCAGATAGCAGTGATACTTTTTCCAATTATTGCATTTTAGCAGCATGACATCCAGCTGTCAGAATATTAACAGCTTTGTCATTTAATTACGCATTGACAAGCTTGTTGAAAGTGTGCAAATTACTACAAAATATTTTCGAAATTCCGGCTCAGTTGTAAATACGCTACGAGAATTTCGCCGTAATGTCGATCGTCATCATGGCTTCAGTGTGCAGGCAATTCGTCGGAAAAGTTTGAGCGTGAGTACACTGTTTTGGACCTTAAGCCACAAACCAGACAGAAATTGGTGCGACAAGAAGAAGACACAGCCGACCTAACAGCCAAAATTGAAGAAGACCCAGAAATGTCGATTCGGCCGGTGAACTGAATTAGGCATCGCCAGGTAGTCAGCCTGGCTTATACTTTGCTGTTGAATTTGTGTCTACATCCGTATAGGATTGTGCTGATATAACAATTGAAGCCGCACAACCATAGTTAACGCCGTGAGGTCGCTAATTGTGCTGGAAAGTTGGCCGTAGATTCAGATTTTCGCCAAAAAACCATCTTCTCGGACGAGACCCATTATTGGCTCAGCTGCTAAGTCACCAAGAAGAATTACCATCATTGTAACGAACACAATCCATAAGTGTTCGACGAAGTGAAGTGTCGAAATGCGGAAGAAAACGATCTTAACCGACTTTTTGTGACTACAGCTTGACAACATCGATATATCCTATCTGTGGTTACAACAAGACGGAGCTACATGTGAAGGAGAAATTCGGTGGCTGGGTCATCTCACGGCGAGCGGTCATCAAGTTGTCGCCGCGATCATCCAACTTGCCACCACTCGATTATTTTCTTTAAGACTAGGTCTGTCATCAATCTACCCTGACAAGCCAATCAGTTTGGACGAGCTTGAGGGTGACATTCGAGACGCTATTGCCGGAATAACGTCCCACATATTGGACCAAGTCATCAAAAATTGGATCGACCGCTTGAAGCTCTGCCAGCGAAGCCGAGTCGGCCATTTGAATGATGTGGTTTTGTTCATCCATCGACTCACATAGTCATGCTTGGAACAGAATTGTACATCTCCGACTAAAGAGAGAAAGTCTATTGACCATTCAAGGGTTTCTGTATTTATTTACCGATGCTTAGGGTCCTGTTCCAAGGAGTATTACGACTCTTTAGTTACTCCCAAAGCCAACCTTATCTGATGTATGTACGTATAAATCTACTGTCAACCACCCCTTCATCGTGGCAGATAACAGAGGTCAAAATATCCCTTTGAACGTCCAAACCAAATCACAAAGCAATCAATTAAAACTTTAAATAAACTTCGCTTTGTTTCCTTTTTTTTTACGAAATTAATTAATTACCTTTCCCTCACTGTCAGAGCCAACAATTTAACAGACACAAAAGCTATTGGCAGACGCTGACCAAAGTAGAATGGGATACCCGAGACGGAAAGGACACAAAAGAAATCCAATGCCATGAAAACATAATAGAAAATTGGAAATTAAGGCTCACGCTCGTTCGCTCTTGGCCGATTCCAATAAAGGAAACCCAGAATACCAATGAGAATTACAACTACATATATGTACACCCGTAGCCCTGGAAAATTGTGACTCTTGACATACCAGCGGAGCCTCCACTAAATCAAAGTTATCAGTAAAAGTTTGCGATTTTTTGCAGTCACTCGCAAGATACATATGAACACAGATACTACAATTATTTCCACCTTAATGCATGCAGATATTATAAGGATAGATGCGCCCTTGCCCATGGCACGTCGTACAAGAGCGTACGCCATATATAATATGTAAATGGAAAATCGTATAATTAGAGTCCCTTAATTTTGCAACCTAATTAAATGGAGGGTTATACGCATGACTGGGCCATGTAATTGGGGTAAGGTGAATAAAATTATTTGCAATTTATTTAACGCGAGTTTTCCTTGGAAAGGTAACGCGTTGCGTGTATTGGTTTGAGGGAGTCTTCCACGCCTCTGGTTAAAGTCGCTCGTTAATTGAAACCAATGAACAGCGGAAAAGTTTATACCGAACGCGTTGGAAATAAATTTCAGATTTGATATTCATGACAACTTCTGAAGACTGCGTGTGTTTGGTGTGACTCGTGTATCCCATTTAGATTGTATCATTGAATCATTGCACCTTCAGATGGAAAAGTCTTTCGCACTAGCGAGATAGTGAGAGTTGAATTGAATTTTGTTTTCTATTCAACTTCAACTTCACGATTTATAGATGTTAACTGAACGGAAGTACTTTCTTCCACTAATGCAGTGCACGGATTTTGATTATCATAATATAGACAGGCGTTTGGTTTGCATTTGTAAAACTTAACCCACTACCACAGACTGCAAATGTTGCATGAAATTTAGTAAAGCTCTAGTTTTGCTTCCATAAATACATAATCCTTAATGTACCTAACTTCACTCAACTTCTGACTCCAACTCGAATATTCCTCCTAAATCTAGAGCTATCCTCAAGGCTGCAAAAGATCACTGTCCTCCTTACTAATGTGAAGAATTCTCACACGCTGATCCCTTTAAGAGCGTTTACTTAAATTTTTAAATACTATAAGACCATTTAAACTCAAGCCTTGTTCTAATAAAGTGGGCGTGGCATTCTCCATTTTTGATAGAATTATCATAACGTTGTACTGATGGTATGTGGAAGACATATTTTTTTCTTGTTTTTTTTTTTTTCAAAAACACGCTGGAAAATGGGGGCTGACAACATATGCGAATTATGTAAAACGCAAAGACCTCTCGCGAACGTCCGACAAACATCCGAGAGTACAAATGCCATGAAAAACTTCTCAATCTACAGAATGGATCTCCCCATAGAGCTGCTATTTCCACTTAATTGTTCCATCACCTCCCTTCAATATTTTCAAGGCAAACGAGACTGACATTAAAAAAAAGGATATGAGATTCACCTTCGGTAACATCCCTGCTGTCTTATCATACAACAGGAGCTTCGTATCGGGCGAAAGCTTTATCTCTTGCTGAAGGAGAAACTGTGGACCTCGTTTCACAAAATTTCATTGACCGAATGAATTTAAAACATATGGGAAACCTACATTTCAACTTCAACCCGGCTAAAGTGGGCGTGGCATACTGCATTTGTTTGAGGATGTTACAGGCAACATATCACCAAAATCGGTTTTTTGATAAAAGTTTCAAGCAAAATAGTGAAGTTATACATAAGTAGTCGTTGCTGTAGGGAGATTACTAAGATATTAACACTGTTACTCCTCCTTAGGTCAACATTTAAGGCTCAAAAAGTGGTCAGACGGGGTTTTTTTTTTTTAATTAAAGAGTGAATGCATCATGGACCGTGAGGTGGCCACACGGCCATGTGACCCACAGTGTGTCAGACTCTAATCGACTTTACACTATCGATCTTCAGGTGAACCCACCCTGGTGGTGCCAGTTTCTGATGCCCCTTTGGGCTTCGTTCTTGCCTGGACATTACTTTAATGTAGGATTGCTCTTCTCCTTCTTTCTCTTCTCTTGTTGCAGCACAGATTCAATAAGGGTGGGCACAAGATTTTTTGCACCACGTTGTCGGAAGTTACATATGTTGCCTGCCTCCAATGAAGAAAGGGTGGTAAACGTCGTCTTTCGGGGATTCGCCATACTGGCAAGCTTAGCTACTAAACTTTCCCATCTAGACATACGCGTTGAAGTACCCGCGTCCAGTTGACTTCACCATGTGTCGGATTATAGTCGACTTTGCCACTGGAGCTGGGTGAGTTCGTTAGCCTTTGTTATTGCGGTTTCCACTTCTGCTGCCACTTTCATTTGATATGCGTACTTCCTCTCTGTCGCCAATAGATCAATAGGAGTGACTCCCGCAACGACGAGCATGACTAGTTCCGATAATGTTCGGTGGGAGCTTTCTGTCTATGCTTTGGTGTCTTAGCGGGTTTGCCCAAATCAGGAGCTTCCGTTTGCTCACCTTTGGGCGAGTCAGCCTGCTGAATGATGCGGTGATACGTCCAACGGATGTGGCTTAAGGGGGTTCCCCTTATTCAGAGAGTATTAGCTAATGAAATCATTCCTCGGTGCTATAGAGGGTACTTGCACTGTAAAAACAGTGTGGGACTCTCCTACAATAGGATCGTCTCAACATAACTTTGGTCTGAGGACTATTTTGAATCGTCGATCTAGTCGTGCCTATTCAGTGACTCATAGAGTCATGACTTACATACATATGTACATATTCCACTTTTATGCTAACCACTATGCTAAGCGAATCACAGCCAGCTGCGGCCCACTGAATTCCACTATCCCACGCACTTTCCATTGATAATAATTGCACCATTCTGCGCTAAAATTAGATGCAACCCATTACACCATATCTTCCAAAATATGTTTACCTCTTACTATGTGTGTATCTATCTATAAAATGTTTGTTCGCCTTTTAATGGCTCAGGTCAAGATGTGCATTTTGCATCTCGTGTCGAAATTCTATTTTCGTGAAACTATTTATACGATTGCTCGTAAAAATAGCACGAGAAAAACGAGCGCGTATTTACGCCTATGTGCACTGAATACAAATTACGTTACGTGTTCACTGAAGATCTCTATAGAGGCTGAAAAAAAAACCACAAAACAAACAAAAATACATAATAATAAACCGAATAGATACCTGCTTCCCCTTGCAGATACACCACGTAGTACTACACAACCCATTTTGTGGTTTCATTGAAATCTATGCCTCATCCTATTCAATGTTTCCAAAGGCAATTTAATTTTTCACTAATTTTTCCATTCGAAGTGGAAAACCGAATCGCATACACGAGGGCGACTTCCTTTTCAGTTTCATCTCATTTGGAAATTTTGCCAAGAACTTTTGTCGACGACTTCTTTCCCAAAAACCTTTTGAATGCTGGAGCGTATCCTTTGTGGGGAAAAAAAAGAGACTTTTTGTCGTGCACTGAGATGTGCGATGGTTTTTTGGTGAATACGTACGAGGACAACGACGAAGAGCATTGATATCGAGCGATAGATACTTTTTTAGATTCGATAAACAGAGGAAGTTGCGCATTGCAGTGTATAGTTTTTTTTTTGCTATACATACGTATGCATGGATGTATAATATTTCAACTCCCACTGAGTGTGTTTTTGGGTTTAGTTTTGGCTTCGTGGATATCAAATTCTGTCCAACAAAATTCCTTAGCTACATGGATGTTATGGTTTTCACTTTTTTTGTGTGTCCACACATAAATGGATAAATTTCAATTTTAAAAGGTGGGGGGGTGCCATGGTTGGCAATTTTTCACTCATCACCAGATGGCATTGTGACGGAACATCTGTCACGTTCTGCCATTGAACATGTAATACTGCTGACAGTGTGATTTTACGTGGACTTTGTCTCCTTTAGTGGATATCCACTGACTGGCCATTTCTAAACGAAATCTGATGGAAAGTCGGACAACTTCTTCGACCGTATGATGTAAAAATAGAATCGAAGAATGCGAATAGGGAGGAAGATTGACTTATGACAGGCAATGATGGCCTGTGTAGGTCAACGAACTAAGTAAATAGACCGTGTCGGTACATCAATCATGTCGGAAGTGACATTTCACGAGAACACGAAAGATACTTTTTAAAGTTTCGTATGAAGGCTTTAAAGAAATGACTTATACTCAGAGAGCAGTTAGATGTTTTCATCAAAAATCCAATCGGATGGTGTCATGTGTCATTTTGTTTTCATGATGTCAGCGGTGCTTTGGAGACATGAGAGGACACTCAAATGGTGTGACTTTCTTGTTCTCAAGCAGACAGTTTTCTCCAAATATAATTTCTTTTTATAAAAAGAAAGGAAAAAACATTAAAACCGAATGCTGACAGTTTTCAGGAGGCGACCCACATCCTAGGAGATCAGGTCTCGCAGTCTAGCAGCACTGCTGAGCGGGCTTATATAAGTCAGAACGAAGATATTAAACAACAAATGCAACATTTAAGGAGAAAATTTATAGTCTTGACACAGAGAAACCATCACCAAAATTGGTGAACCTAGATCGGCTTCAGTCTGCCACTAAGGTATGAAACGATTGCAGAAGCCATTCCTGGGCCATGTGTGCGCCATTTTTTATGTCGGTATGTAAACGTTGAAAAACTTTGACATTAATCAACCGATTAACTTGAGAAGACATTTTTTTGAAACGACAATTCAGTACGATATTCGATAAGTCACAGTCTCTATGAGTCATGACTCTATGAGTCACTAGATTGATTACTCAAAAAAATCCACCTAGTTCAACTCAGACCAAAGTTATGTTGACACGATCCTGCTGTAGGAGAGTTCCACACTGTTTTTGCAGCGCAACTCCTCGCAACATGTTCTTCCGACCGCTGCACCCTTCATCGCATCACTCATAGCAAACATAAGTAAGTATTTCGATCACCCACACCTTCTTCCTGTTTGGCTGTCAGAATTGGGCAAAAGCGCCCAGATAGCAAAAGTATGGCCGCAATATAAAGACAAGGAGCCTTGCGCATAGCAAGATCCTAACGAAGAGTTTAGGAACCAGCCATTCTCCCATCGATCTTCTACCGAGAGAGAGAAATACGTTTATGAAAAGAAAGTGGCAGCGGCTCACCAAGCTTCGATGGTAAAGTCGATAATCTTCAGAAAGAAGAGGGAGATGAACTGCAAGACTGATTGGGAACGTTACGAAGTGGACGAAGTGGGAACATGGTGAAGTCAACTTTTACCTAACCCAGTTCCTAACTAAATATATGTACTTCAACGCTTATCTTCATAAGATAGGAAAGGTCAGCAGTTCAGCCTGCCAGTATGGCGACTCCCCAGAAGACAACACTTACCACAATGTCGGATGCAGGCAACATAACTTCCGTCAACGTGGTGTGAAAAATGTTGACAAGTTGGAACAACAGAAGAGAGAAAGGAAGAGAACAACAATCCTACATAGCCATTAGAAAGTTGCAACACCCAGAATAGCCTGAAGCAGTTCGCCTGAAGATTGAGAATATTTAGTCGGTTAGAGTCAGACATACCTCTTCTCCGTCCATGCAGTTTCTGCAGAAGTCGTTGGGGGGTAATTCTAGTCGTGCTAGCATGGAGCATGGCGAGTCCGGATATAGTACATGCGACTAAGTATAATGAACTCTGCAAATTGGACTGTAGCACATATGTAGATAGATACAAGCGCTTGTTAGCCCTTTTGCTGGATTCGATGTTGTGAAATCGATTTATCCCAACATTTTCCAAACAGCACAGCCATACACATATGTACGTACATGCCTATTAAAATCCAGCTATGACGCCTAGTTAGGTTTAGAAGCTTAAGTTATTCAGCGAACAGTAAGAGGTTTCCAAAAACTATTCACCGATTGACGATTTCCAAGACACCTGGAACCACTGCATTCAATGACCTACTTACCTGAAAACTTTCAGCCAATCCCTACTGTTACAGTATGGAGCATGCAACAGATTTGGGAAAACTTCCTGGCCCAGATGACTTTCCCAATGTAACCCCCAAAGCGGCAATTAATTCTAGACTCCACATATTTGTAGACACCTCAACGTGTGATCGAATGAGGGAGTGTTCATCAACAAATGAAAGACACAAAAACTTGCGCTACTCTCTTCCCTGGGGAGGCGAACCCCCAGAGATCCATCATCCTATCGCTCACTTTGTATGTCAGGAACAGTGGAATGCATCGTATAACAAATTGGAAGCATCTATCGAAGCAGCAGGTGAATTGCCGAAACACCAGTTCTATATTCGAAACGAACTTTGGTGGTTCAAAAATCAAGACTGTGGGGAGGAGGCGCTAAACAGTAATGTGATGTCATGGCACTGGATGTCAAGAATCTGTACGGAACATGGGGGTACCAATGTACGTCATATATCCTGTAATAGAAGGGGTTACCACATATATTGGTTCTCGAGTCAATGATATCCAAAACAACCTTCAGATTCGAGATTTACATTCGGAGAACGTACATACATCCGAGGCACCTAGCCCCATTTTTCGCAGCTTCGGAAATCTCATGATTCCAGCAAAGGGCTGAGGTAACTTGCATGCCAAGCATTAACAAGCCATTTCATTCCTCAATATGAACTCTATTCATGTTTAGTTTGGCTACATTATTATCCAGCTTCAGAGATAAGAGACAGCACTGGGTTATTGACGAATTCAACACAACCTCAATTGATGATTGTATGAGTATCGCTCGATAGGCATTCGTTTCCTCCAAACTCCATAGTTTGGGCTCTTAGCCGAGGAGTCATTAAGAATAAGTGAAGTCAAGAATACTGTCATCCGCGAAGAAATGAATTGGATATCGAGTGAGAGAGAGAAGGTCGCCGAAAAATATTATAAAAACAGGTGCGGAGAAAGAACTGAGCCTTGAGGTACACCAACATTGAACGATTACCTGAAAAGCTTGCAATCCATGATGAGCAGATACTACCGACACAGTAAACTTGGATTTTGCTTAAGATGTCATTGTATCGAAAGCTTTAGAGATATCTGGGGCAAATACGCGCCATTCCCCGTGATGGTGAATATTTTGGTTCCATTTTTATGTTAGGTACACCTTAGGGTCCCCTGTGGAATGTCATTTAAAAGACGATCATTTTCAAGATATCTCATGAGATCGAAATTTATAATGCTTTTCATGACCTAAGAGAGCACTGCTGTTAGGGCTAGGGGTTAGATCATTTGGTAGCCCAATGTGGTTTCGGCTACTTCCATTAAGAAGACCTCTGTGGAGGTTTCATTTCTCCTGATAGCAGAGCTCTGAAAGTGTTCCAACCATTTGGAGAGATTTCATTTGATTCCGGTATCCTCGGGCGAAAATGGCTTGTATGTCAAGCGAATGAACACTGAGGCTTCAGACTGTAGAGCCTGCAAATCTAACCGAGAATGATATCGCCCTAGGTGGCATATAGAAGTAGACTCTCTTTAGTGCTTTCCCAATTGTTAATTTTCGTTTTTGGCTGAGCTACGGCTCTTGTTATGTATCAGCGCATTCGATTGAATGTGTCCTTGTTCTCTACAGAGTTTGTGAACCATTTCGAACCTACGTCACCAAAACATCTTGGATACATGTATCTCAAGATTTCCTTTAATAAAGTACTTGAACCGCAAGGATTTCCACTAACATAACCAAACAATATCACTCATCTAGACTATCGATGTTTTAGTTTCCCCTGAGTGCCTCAGGATTGAAATGCCTTCTCCAATGTAATCCCAGCCCTTAATGCTTCCATTGCGCAGAATACCACTCATTGCTTTCAAAGCCATTATTTTAGGATCTTCCAAGAAGGTATCCTCCTTCCATTAACACAGATCACAGGAATATTTCCAGACTCCTTTAAGGACTACCCGAAATTCCTCTACCCTGGCATAAGTACTATCAGTTACTAAAACTATAAGAAGGTGAAGAGTGCAAATAAATCTACCCTTCCAAACAATAGGGGTTAAACACCTACTTGTCTTTTCTTTTTCTAGATTAGATATCGTTTAAAAGTACTTCAGCATCACCCTGCAACAACAGACATAAAAACCCCCAGCGCACGAGAGAAACTACTCTTATTTGGGATGTAATCATCAAAAATGAAAAAAAGGGAAAAAGGATGGGCGGCAAACGGTTCAAGGTTCTCCTTTTTTCCGGTCGATCTATGAGCAATGCCTGGGGATTAGTATCCTGCCAAGTAATGGTTATATCGATGGTTTACATTTACTTGAGGAATGCTGCTTTACAAAATTATTCCCTCTCAAGTGCTACTCGATGATTGAACGTACAGAATGGGGTAGGGGGTCCTTTAAGGAGTTTTGTAACGAACAATATGCATTTTGGGGGGTAGTTCCTTTCTTCTCCAATAAGATTTCTTGTATGTGTTCGCTTGTATGCTCGAATCGAATGGATTAGTATTAATCCAAATGCTTGTTTGGTATGAATCCTTTAAGCCTTCAATGGCATTCTAAGTAATTTAAATAAAAATACTGCGTCGGAAGAAAAGAGGGGTTGATTTATTGATCTGGGAGATATAAATGATTTACAGAGAGTAGTCGCACGCTAACAATGATTTAAGGGTAAGGGTACTCCGTCTACTATTTGAAAGGTTCGCTTGAACTGTACCAATGCCCAACATAAATATGTAATCAATCTATGATTCGGAATGTTGTAGTGATGTCCTGGATAAGAGTAGTGAAAGGGAATTCGAAGGTTGTTGCCGTGCGTATGATGACGTATGTATCTAAAGAGTGCGCCATCTTCTATGTCGGTATATAAACATTGGATAACTTAAACATTTGTCGACTGATTGACTTAAGTAGACATGTTTTTGAAACAACAATTTGGTCAAAGAACATTGCCGACAGACCGTCCACGTCGCTTGGAATACGGGCAAACAGTCGCTCGGATGGTTGCCACTGAAACTGATTTTTGGAAGTGAATTTTGATGACCGACGAGGCTCATTTCGGACTCTCTGGCGCCATTAAACGCGAAATTGCCACATTTGGGAAAAGAGGAGTCCACATGAAATTTATGAAACACCATTGCCTGACCAAAAAGTGACTGTCTTAGCCGGAGTTTGCGCCAAGAGCATATTTGGGCCACAAACATGTAAAACAGGTCTGGACATTGGTAATCAAGCAGTTCAGTTACTACAACAAAAATTCCCTGGACGTGTTATGTCAAAAATGGCGAAATTGACTGGCCACCCAGATCTCCAGATTTGACCCCTATGGACTTCTTTTTGTGGTGTTATTTGCCACGCAAAGTGTACGCCAGCAAGCCTCAGACCATTGACGAGCTCAAGGCGAGCATTCGTGCCAAAATCATCGCTATACCGCCGGACATAGCAAAAAGGGCACATTTTGCTTTGCTTATTTGAGACAGCGACTTGATTGATGTTGTTATCAAGAACTAGTCCAAATAAATTGTGGGCCATCTAGTGGTTTCTTTTTAAATCATAGGTTATTTTGACACTGACAGCTGCTTCCTGCTCGAAATCTTGTCAGAAAGTTAATATCATACCTCTGCGGAACAAAATGAGTACCTTGAACAACGTTGGGAAATATTGAAAACTTGCTTCCAAAGTTAGTGCTGCGTATCCCAAACAGTGCGTTATTTGAAAAAAATGTTTGGCCGAAATAAAACATCCACCGCGCCAACACTCGTAGTCCCCGTTGTCGTACAGACGAGAATGTGGATGTTGTAGCCGAGAGTGTGAGACTCAATACACGAACATCAACTCGCCATCGATCTCAACAGCTCAACATTTCACGCACTAGCCTGAGGAGAATTCTGCACAAAAATCTCGGATTATGCGCTTACAAGGTCCAGTTCACTCAGCAATTAAGGGCGCACGACCATTCGCTTCGTTATCGCTTCGCAGTTTGGGCCTTAGAGTAGCTTGAATTGGACAACGATAAGCGTCGGAAAACCCGCACGTTATTGTCGAGAAGCCGATGCATCTACAGAGAGTGACAGTTTGGTGCGGGTTATGTAGTGGTGACTTCATTGGACCACTTTTCTTCGAAAATGAGGCTGGAAACAACGTTTCGGTCAACGTTGGGCGCTACAGAGCCATGTTAACTGACTTTTTACTTGCACCTATACCTATAGGGAAAGTATTGCAATCGTGAAAAAAATCGAACTCGAGATTTTAATCAAACTTGACGGAGAAGTCCAAACTTGATGGAGAAGTCCAAAAAAGTAGGTCAGGCAATCCCTTCTGTTTGTCTGTCTGTATATGCGACTGTAGCCTAAACGGCTGGACGGATTTGCTTCAAGCTTCATATGTAGGGTCTGTGGGATATTCCCTAGATTGAATTTTTATTCTAACCTCAAAATTAAGGGTAGTTTACTTAAGGCTGATTTCAGTTAAAATGGATTTTCTCGAAAACGGCTCAAACGATTTCGATAAAATGTGATGTGTGTGTTAGTGTGGGCATATGCTATGAGGCGGCATACCACGTTTTTCACGAAAAATTCGAATAACGGTAATATTGAAAATCAGCTGTTTCTCGGGTATTTGTTCGGCGATTGCTAAGAATTAATATTTCTAGGTTATAAGACAAATGCAAAATAATGGCGTACCAAATATTGGAATTGCCACGCCCACTTTTATGAACCTTTTTTTTAAATTTTCACTAGAAATTGGGAAAAAATTATTTAAGGAAAGTAATAGGCCTTAAAATTTTCTATAATTCACCCAAAGATCTTATATGGCCACGCCCACTTTTTAGGGGCGTTTTTATAAAAACAAAATCTTATGAAAACTCCTACAATATTAGGACTATTATTGCATCGAAACGCGGAATGCCACGCCTACTTTACTGGGAAGAGCAAGTCTTGGATATTAATCCTGATAAAATTGTACACTTATAGCATTACGGTGCAAGTACGTACTTTATTTTTTACTGAAATTGAAGACATGAATTTGGACGACCTCTGGTTCATGCAGGATGGGGCGCCATGCCACACAACCAATGCCAAATTCGATCTTTTACGCATCAAATTCCCAAATCGTGTTATCAGCCGTCTTGGCGATGTCAATTGGCCGCCTGAGAGATGTGATTTGACCCCTTTAGACTTTTTTTTTGTGGGGAACCGTGAAGGACAGATGGTCTGCCAACAATTCGGAAACGATTTAAGCACTTAAGGCCAATACCATCCAAGCAATCCGTGAGCTACAGCCCGAAACCATCAACAAGGTCTTGGAAAATTGGGTGACAGAATGCGCTACTGCGAAGCCAGCAAATACTTGTATTTGGCCCACCCTGTATTTGGAAATCGGTTGATTTTTTGTAAAGTTATTCAATATTCACATGCTGACATGAAAGATAGCGCACCCTGTATGAATTTATCTAAATCATTGCCTATAATCAGAATTTTTTATTGAAGATAGTCGCTCAGGACTAGTTTCGGCTAGAGCCTGATTCCTATAAAGATAATTACCGGAAGTGTAAGCCAAGTGGATAGTCCAAGAGTGGGTACCCTAAATAAAAGGCAGTAAAGAAGAACATCCTGTATGTCAGTAAGTCGGCTTGAAGCATACATATGTTCGATATGCCTCCGGGATGATCTGTAAACTAATTACGACAAGTAACGAGTGGTCGGTCCCACATTGCCCAACTAAGCACACACAACACGTATCCACACCATTTCGCACATAAACTACGCCTTAATGAAACACTCACCAACAACATAGACACCTTATTACCGAGAAGATTGATTACAATACTTAATGGCATCAACCTAGTTTGTTGTTACAGCCACGAGCCGCACACAAATAACAATTCCCCATGAGGACACCATAAATACGCAGTGAAATTCAAACTCGATCTGCATCAACAAAAATAACTGCATTTCTATTTGTGTTCTTCGGAAAAACCACCTGATTTTTCCCCAAAAATACTATAACCGAGAGCATGGGAGAGTGGAAAGCTGAAAATTGAAAACCGAAAACCGAAAACACAAAACGCCGCTAACTAAAAATATCCGCACATTGTTAGGCGAAGTCAGCAGCGCACACGCAACCGAGATACAAATTGACGCTGGTCCCGAGAGCAAAATGAACTTCCGATGTGTGCAGCATCAACACACCACCACCACCAGTAATCCTCCATAGAATTCTGATTAAAAACCATCGATTAAAGTGAAATTTCAAAGTTTTCCCGTTCGGATTAACGAAATAATTGCCGCGAAAATATTTTCAAAACTAAATTGAATTTTAAACAAAGTTCGAGGCAGCAGCGTGCTTGCCTGTGCAGAGTTGCAGGAAATGTTTGGTACCATCCACAAGGGGGTGGTATCCATACTCAGACAATTTGTTTCGGAATCTATCAGATAAACAAAAAAAAGTGATCATTTGTTATTATTGGTGTTTTGTCTGGAGCTCATCCTCGAAACATCGACCGCCAGCGCACCCATCTCATGGGGCGGTTTGAACTTGAGTTATTTTTTCCGGTGCACACTATTTAATGCCAACTGTTTAATTGATGTTTGATGCTGACAAATTTAGCGCCTTGCAATGGGGCTTTCGGGGAAATTAAAATTTGAAGAATTTTTGGAATGCTCGTCATGTTTGGTGATGGTGGGCTGTGTTTAATTGGATTTTGACTGACTGCTGACTTGGCCAAGAGTGAATGAAATGTGGAAGCTTTTACGCGAACCATCTGCTGGTTGCGTTGGACATTTAATTGAAAACAAGCTCTTTGAAGTCCAAAGCGCAGACAAGTGAAGGGTTTCAAATTGAGACTCTATTGGAAGTGAACTGAGTTGCGATTTGTTTGATGTTTCAATTATAATTTTTATTTCATCATTGGTGTACCCATCCATGCTGTACAGGGGTAATCAGGTTGAAGAAGTTTGGGGCTTTACCGTCATCATGGCTTCAAAGTCTAGGCAATTCGTCGCACCGTGGAAAAGTTTGAGCGTGAGTACACTATTTTGAATCTTAAGCCACGTAAAAAACATAGCCGCCGTATCCGCCAATATCGAAGAATTCCCAGGAATGTCGATGCGGTTCCGTCAGCTGAACTGGTCATCGTCAGAGAGTCAACCCGGCTTATTTTGTTGTTGGATTGGGGACTATATCCTTATAAGATTGTACTGGCGAAGACTTAAAGCCAGACGACCATGGAGTTCGCGATTGGACGCTGGATATGTTGGCTCGAGTTCCCGATTTAGGCTAAAAATTCATCTTCCCGGACGAGGCCCATTTTTAGCTCAGGGGCTATGCCAACGAGCAGAAATGCTATTATTAGACAAAGATGACTGTTTGGTGTGGTGTATGCACGGCAAGACCATCATACCTTATGTCTTTTGACAGCATTACCGTCAATGATCTCAGGTATAGAGCAATGATAACCGATTTTCTGTAGCCTACAACATGGATATACCCGAGGTGTGATTTCAACAAGACGGCGCAACATGCTATACAATAATAATATGGCGACTGGGTGTCTTACGGCGAGTGTTCTTCAGTTGGCATTGAGACCACTAGATTATCATCTCTGGGGTTATGTCAAGTTCCTAGACTACCCTGACAAGCCAACTACTTTGAACGAGCTTTAGGCAACATTCGAGACGCTATTACCGGAATAACGCCGCACATATTGGACCAAGTTATCAAAATGTGGACCTATACCGCTTGAAGCACATTGGCAGTTCCGAGTAGGCCACTTGAGAGATGTGCCATTCCGCACATAATGGCATTAATCTGGCTTCAAAATAAAGCTAGAATCTATTTTATATCTCACACCGTTGTTGTTTTATTTATATCTGTTTTTCCTATCGTTGTGATATGGTCACCATCGTCAATATCTTGTTGAGTCGAAAGAGTTTTTGAAGTTCCCTTTGAAAAGATAGGCCGTTAAACGTCCACGACTTGTACGACTATGTGTCTATCTGAAAATTCTTGACGAAGACTCAAGAAAAGTTTTTGTTCCCTTAGCTGTCTTTAGATCGAACGATATCGAGGGAATGCATCTGCACGAAACCCATATACTCGTACGGCATACCCTACCCACCATGGTGCAGGGATATGTGGTTCACTAACAGGATTTCACCCTTTTCTCAGGGTGGCAGAGTCTAGCTGTTTACGTGACTTTGTCGCTCAGCTAAGGGTGTGTCAACAACTGTCAGGCAGGTGACTATAATCTGGATTACTGTGAACGAATTCTTACAAGTTTCCACATAAATTTGTTGTTTGGATTTTATTTCCATTTTGCCATGTACTTGCTTGCTCTATGCTCTTCTGTGTATTTCAATTTTCTTAGCTTTTCTAAAAAAATAATTTAGATGAGGCAGTAGCCCCGATGGAATGGACATAAGTCTCCAAAAAAATGTTTGAGATTTATGTTCCCGGGACTTATGTCCCTGCGCCAGGCACCATAACACCGAGCGAAAAGAAGGTATGAAAGAAAGAAAAAGAAAATCAATCCATGATGCAAAAGTATCTCAGTCAATCAGTCAGTCCTCCAATGTTTTGTTAGACTCGCCTTAAGAAAATGGATTCATATTAACAACAATTGATAAATAGTCTGAAAAACCATCTGTAATAACGATGTTTTATTAGTACAGTGGAAGTCGCTTATAACGACTTCGCTATATACGAACAGTCGCTTACAGTGTCCACTTTCCTTTCATTTGGTTGGTTTCATCATATTTCTAGCTATTCTCCCGTCTGATATAAAGTTGTCGGATATAAAGACCGCCCGGTTATAACGACCTCGGTGCCTCCATCGTCGTTATAATCGACATCCACGTCGTTATAATCGACATATCTATTTATATGAACATTATCGAGGTAGTACTGCATTTCACCAAGAATCCAAAGCTGCGATAAGGAGTAACATCCAGAAGAGTGAAAAATTGAAAAACGAAACCAGGTGCGCCCATAAAAAAAACTCAAAAACACATACGGATATCTGCATTTTCAGCACTTTTCACCTCCCATGTGGCAATATAAAATAATCTTTCCATACACTTTACAATCTTTAATGACTCTTCCATCCATCCTTTTAAGTACCTTAATAATGAACTCAATTTTTTATATTCATTTCAGGTATTCCACGTAATAAAAAAAATTTAACTGATTTATTAGGTAAGTTACTTGTACACCTTACGCCAAATGAACAACAAAACTTTTTCGTGTGTGTATTTGTGCAGAGAGAGAGAGTGGATTTTCAGTTCAACTTCCGATTGATTTAATTATTGTTTTGGAGCTCTCTCGAATCGGATGGCATACTTAACACATAACAAAAGGTCCTGCCACAGAGAAATGTAGACCAAGGTTACTTGGCAGGACATGCTCGAACGAACAAGTGAAAAGCATTTTCACGTACCATCACATATACACGAACGTTTCTACTATTATTAGCTTAATCGAGAATAAAATCGATAGCAATAACAATAACATGGAAGCAATGAATTCGGAAAATGTTTGTTTATTTTTAATTTGTCTAAAAGCATCGAATTTGATGATCCGAGAATTTGACAAAATATTTGTCATACATTAGGACGGAGATACTCGCACTGGTGCGGTTATGTTGGAAACATAATGTTTTATTGACCGAAAAGTAAACAACTCAGTTTCAATTGTTTATGGGTTATGGTTGGTAGGAGTATTCTTAAGCTACGGCAGTTGTGAGAAGACTGTACGTATGGATCGCTTTTTTGTCACTTGTCACTTGTAATAGTCTCTAATTTTGGTGTCCAGCATACAAAGTGGTCTCCATTGAGCCGGAAATATGCTTTTCACCAGATATAGTCCTTCGGAACCGCAGAGGCAGCGCTATTTCCTTTTTCAGCTTTCGTGGACATTAAATGGGCCTTCGATAATGTAAACCCGATAGCGATTAGAACAGCCCAAGCAAACACTAGTGAATCCTTTCCTATCAGGCTGGACAGACTATCAGTAGTCCAGGACCTCACGTGGAATCCCACAAGGAAGGGTCTTATCCCCATTGGTTTCGAACTTAGTGATAAACGGGGTTAGGGTTGTCGTTTATGTCGATAATATCGTCCTTTTAGTGACAGGAAAGTTCTTCTCCACGATCGGTAATCTGGTTCAAATATTGCTGAGCATTCTGAACAACTGGGCCAACCGACGTGGTCTTAATGAACAGAAAGCAGTACTAGCTTTCTTAAAAAAAAAATGGGAATATACTCGATTTCGTGTTATTTGGTCCAAATATCAACAAAAGTAAGGTAGGTAGGGTTCATATTGGATCGTAAACTGAGCTGAAAGGGCTCAATAGCTTTTTACGCTTCCAGTAAAACTTCGGCTAAAAGATGGAGGCCTAAACCTGCTACCGTTCATTGGATGTCGTTATACTTAGTGTTACATACGTCAACCTAGTCTGGTGGCCTCCGCCGACAAAAGTCACCAACCTCAACAGCCTTACAAGAGTTCAACTTATGGTGTGACAACACCCACTGGAGTCCTTGAAGCTAGGCTCGGGGTCGGCTTACTGGATAATTTCACAAAAGAAATAGCCCTTCTATTCCGACAAACCGGAATGTGACAAAGTTAATTACCGGATACGGCACTATCAACAGGCTCTCAAAATACCTCCCTTCTTACTTAGACTTCAACCTCATCCTCGAGTCCAAGTTTTCCTCTAAAGAGAACTGGACAAATAATGTGACAATCAACTCCGCCTGGATATCCATCTACATGGACGGAATGGACAAAGGCATTGAACTGATATACATATAAAATTCTTTTTCAAATTCTTCCAATGAAATACTTGGACGATGGCTTTTTAAAGGGTTCTTCACCTGTGACGCCCTATTTTTCAAGAAAGGATTCTTGGCTTTGTCTGAAGGTATCTTTGGTTTGAAGGTACTTTTGGGGCTTTGTATGATCCTGTTCACACAGGACTAGCAGACTGCATTAACGTTAACGTGTTTAGATTGGTAGTCCTGTCTAAACACTTACGCAGATAGTTTTTCACGTGTAAGTAGTTGGCGTCAATGAAATTGGTTAGCATTTCAAGAACAAATTCTTTTTACAACAACGCTAATGCTTTTCATTGGCATTTCCAAAGGTCAAAATGAATGTAGAAAACTTTAAAAAATCCGGAAATTCCGATTGCCCTAACATGTCGTTTCGCTTCTCTTCTCGCCTGTAAACTCCAAAAGTCAGTCCGACAGTCTTATGTTTTTTTTTTTTTTTTTGGTTGCGCCAACGGATGTGTAATCTTCTAAGATACCAGTAACCCGGGCTACTGGCATGCACGATTCGCAAACGTACTAACCCACACCCTACACACTTCAACCACTCTCCCCGCGGAACTACCGTTAAGTATTACTTCTCGGGGCTGGTTAGCACTTTATGCTCTTTTTAACCTGTTCGACGTTTCTTGTTCTGAGGGGGCTTCCATTTGGTTTTGTTTGCTCTCCCTGAGCCTTTCCAGCCGCCGAAGTTCCTTTATGATCACCGCTGCTGTTTGTTTCACAGTATTCCATTCGATGTCAGCATATGGTTTACGATGTTCTCCGGAGTTGGACAGTCTTTTGTAAGGAGGCTTTTAGGTCCATGGCTAACTCCTAGTATTTCGCTCGATAAAACAGTAAATAAAAATTTCCAACCGTCTTGTACAATAGCTGCCTTAAGCTGAAGACCTCATATTAGACCAACGCTTAGCATGTCCCTGCATGCTATGGTTCCTACAGGGAATAGTAGATTTTCGTATGACTGACTTTCTTGAATAGTGTCACGATGATAGATTTCTTGTAAGCTTCTGTAACTGGTGAGCAAGAACGCAAAAGTAGCTTTTAAGAGGACAGACAAACGTTCCTAATGTATCACTGAGACCCAACAACGGTGCCATACTGCCAAAGTTAGTCAAACTGATGAGAGACTCACATTGCTAATTGCACTCTATAATTTACTGACAGTTATAGATATGATTGATGATTAGGTCACGCCCATTTATGAGCCAGGTATTGTAAGTTCCTGCAATCATATCTGGCCATCACTGGAGAACAATTTCAAAATAAATAGTAAGCAAGAGCTGTACGAGTATGGCAGGTTTAGCCAAATCTTACAGGGAGGCCTTAATGAAAAGGTGCTGAACTATAGAACTCTACTGTACAGATCAGGATTAGCATCCTCAACCAGACTAATAGTTTACACCATACTCTGTACTTTCAATTGGTTAACAGATTTGTGCTTGGACATTGCTAATTGCACCTAGTTTTGAACGGAGATAAGGAAGGATTCGCTATGATCATCTACCTTTCTAGCCATCTGAACACAAAATAAAAGAGGTCTATAATGACACGAAACCTATTTGGTTTGGTTAGGAGTCTCTCTGGCCATTTGGTAGGGATATCAAGCACGTGGAACAGATGGATTAGGTTTAGGCTTGCTATCGTAATGGCTCTCAGGGGATTGAAATGGGCTCATTATGGTGTCTAGTGCTTTATTATAACCTCATATCCCTACACTACCTACCTACCTCCCAACTACTCAGCTATCTACCCACCTAACAACTACCTACCTACATACCTACTAATCTAATCCTTTTTGAATTCAATGAGTTCGAAGTGGACTAATGGACAAGACTCGGTCAACCCTGCACGAAACTCAACGGCATGTTCATGCATAATCGCATATGTGTTGCTGTAACCTTTGAAACAGATTTGAATTGTTCCATGTTAAGATGTTCCAAAATGATCCAGCTCTCGGTCTTCCAAGATCTTTGTACACGTAAATCTAATAATCTTGGCTTAGAAAAGCCTCATTCTTGGCTGGAATTAGAACAAACCTTATCCTTAAAAGAGGCATCGTTGGTTGGATAAGTAATAATCTATCACTTTCTTCCTGATTCTGTAACATAGTCTTCTGATCCTTCAGTACCTCTGCCAGTGCTTAAAGGATCTGTTGTCACTTTGATACTTCACCAGCAACATATGTACGTGTAACAAAAGTTTGTTTAGATCTCCACATCAGAGAACCTTTGTAATTTTAAAATCCACTTTAACATGCAAAACGAAGAAATTGTCCCCGGCGCTGCTGGAATATGCCAGAATGTCTAATAGAGTCACAGTGCCCGTTTATTTTTCCTTATAATTGCCAAAACAATGGTTTTTCCTTGTGCCCTCCCGTTTGGAATACCACAGAGCGCAGCGAAAGGACATTTCTCTCTTTGTTCACGTTCGTATGTCTAAATTGAAAATAATAAAAACGGACAGCTAGCTGTACGTAGTGTCCATTATGCCGCCACAGGCGGCAAACGGATTCGAAATAAATATGCGAAATGCCATGACACACCATGAATCATATGAATATACTATATGCATGCTCACAACCCTTGCCAGATGATTTAAGCTTTGTTGTGTTTGCTGATAAATCGTTTATTTTCGTTCCACAGCGTGATGAATGTTTTTGGTTCCAAAAGTGGAGCGGTCTTGCCGTGTAGCGGCGGCGTATCCCTAGTGTATGTATCTCTGGCAAGTGTAGTTGGGAATAGTTTGCTCGCATAGCGAAAACAACGCTACGCATCCTTTTTCCTTTCCATCCGAATGGACACGATTGGATGCTTTCACATAAAAAAAAATGTAAACAATACTCGATGTAGGTTGGAAAGGGTAAAAAAGAAGTGAGCAAACAAAAACATACATTCTGGCAGATACACAGAGGGAGGGGGGCGAATGGTCGTCCATAAAACTAATTTTCATCACGAGAAATTTTCCACAACATTATTTTCTACGCTCCATATTCCACCGTGCGAACGCATCACCATTGCCACCCTCTTGGCCATAATGGCCTGGGTTCTGTTATGCTACATATATTGGGGGTGTGGGTGGGCAATGTATCTGCCTGCATAAATGAATAACCGATGAGGGTAGGGAAATTGAATAAGTCAACGTACAAGGCGACAGTGATGAAAACCGCCACTGCCGCCGAGCTAAGTGAGGCGGGACGGGCCCGGTGCGGTGTGTTTCAACATCGCTTAGATGATTGTCAAACAGAAGTGTTTTTACGTCAATGAAAACCGCATACGTAAATTTGTTTTGTGTTGGATTTCTTGTCGTGTTTTCTTTTTCTCTCTTTTTTTTCGACTTTTTTTGACATTAAAATATGGGAACATCCTTGATTTTTATAGTCCGAATCCGAGAGATAGCGGGACGGATGGTTTATTGCTATTTTTCTTGCTAAAATCACATAAGACTAAATTACGCACGAAAGTGTATGTAATCAGTTTGGTTGTGATAGAGAGAAAGAACAGGACAACGAAAGGGGAATTTTACAAAGCTCAAGAAAAGCTCTTACACCAACTAAAGGGTGACCAGATAGTAACGATACTTCATCCAATCGTTGTGTTTCAGCAGCTGTCGAAGTTATCGATGACGTCTAGCTGTCAAAATATTAAGTTAAGCCTGCCATTTCATCATACATCGTTTCACGTTTGCCTAACGTTCGAAAATTAAATCGAAGTTCCGGTTTAGTTGTCAATACGCAATGTGAATTTCGTCGTGAGTTTCAGTGTCCAAGGAATTCGTCGCACCGCGGAAAAATTTGAGCGCGGACTACTCCACCTCTCTTTTGGACCTTAAACCAGACAGAGATTTGTGCGAAATGAAGAAAACTTTGGCCGGAGATTCGGATTTTGGCCAGAAACTCATCTTCTCAAATGAGGCCCATTTTTGGCTCTGCTTACATGTAGAAATGCCCTTATTGGAGCGAACACATTCCACAAATACTCGACTAAGCATCAGTGCATTTACGAAGATTGACTGTTTGGAGAGATTTATGGTATGGCTGCATCATCTTACCGTATTTCTGTCGAAATGAACACCGTCACCGTCAATAGTCTCAGGTATAGAGCCATATTAACCGCCTTTCTGTGGGCAGAACTCGACAGCATCGATATATCCAAGCCCTGGTTCCAACAAGATGGCGCTACATTCCATACAAGCGACGCAACGTTCGAAGTTGTGAAGGAGAAATATGGCGACAGGTTACGTCAAGTCCTTAGTCTTAGCTACCAAGTCATATTGGACCGAGTCATCAAAAATTCGACAGACTGCTTGAAGCACTAGCAGGAATGTCACACATAATGGCTTGAGCGTAGCTAAAGCTAGAATCAATTTAATATCTCACACGCTTGTTGTTTCTTGACGTTTTTATCTAGCCACCCTGTAGTTATTTGGAAAGGTGCTACAAAGCAATTACTTCCCAATGGTCCCTTTCTGACACTAGCCAGCATTTCGCTCTCTGCCGTAAATGCTTAAGTTCAAAACAAGCCAAATCCGTCTATTCTACCCCGTTCACAGCAATTGGGAATCTCTCAGTCCACATTGTGAAGTAAAAATCTTGGGCTAAACCCTTACATGATCAAAGTAGCTCAAGAACTGAAGCCCCTTGATCATTTGGAGCGCCGAAGCAGCTCTGGTGGGGCTCGGCAGAAGTTTGAAGATAATCCTAAATTTCACCGAAACCCGTTTTTAGAATTTTTTTAATTTTTGGCTTAATGGCATCGTCAATAAGCAAAATATGTTTCAAGAAACTCCATTGCATATACATTAAGTGATCGTGAGGTGTAGATCTCGCGAAAGAATCGATCGTTGGAAAACGTCCTCTCGGTGGTTATATGAACGAGAATTTGAATTCCACACTTATATGTCACATGTGTACTACACTTCGACTAAATTTCAGTCCGGTATCCAAATTATTCTGTGTTTCATTTAAATTCAAAATTGTTATGTCCTTATTGGAAAACCTTTTAACAATGCTGACACAAATTCTCCAGCCCATAGAGTATTCGAATCTAATCCAAAGGGACAACGCAGTAAAGAAAGACATCGTTTAATGTGACCAACACAAGTAGAAGGGAGCCCTAAAAGTTACCTAAGGACCGGGTTAACAAGAGAGGCTTGTTGGTTGAGGCCCAGCTCACTCCCGAACTGAATCACCACCTAAGTAGCTAAGAAAACTATAACTATGACCAAAACATGACTACCGTGTGAACTTACCCTGAAAATTCAAAATGAAGAAATTGTCTACGGAATATGGCAGTTCCAAGGATCCAGGAGTACTGGCCACCATAGTGTAGGAAGAAGAAAGAGTAGTTCAAGTAGCTTAGAAGAATTTGGTGAATCCCCGTATTTTTCAATCAACTCTTTGCCCAATCAAGAATATTTTCAAATGATTCTGCGAATTTTTATTTGCTTACTAAGTAGATTGAATTGTTTCCAAAAAAACTGGCAGTTTTTAACGCTTTTGTTTTTGTTAAAATAAGACAAATTCCATATGGATCCGATTTGTCTGATAAATTCCAAGTCATCCTCTCATAGGTTTGCTCATTAATTAAGAAAAGACGTCTAAACGAAACGGAATTCCTGCTCAAACTCATCAAAACAAAACGTTAATAATAAAAATCTTTTATTCTCGTAAAATTAAATTCAATAATTTTTGACTATCAAAGACCAAAAACACATTTAAAATTATATTTGCTTGCTAGAATTAGGGATCCATAGTGGTTTTATGAAAATGTTTCCAACATGCGATTCAAAAACGTTGCTGAGTATATTTTTGATAACTTTGATGTGATGAAAACTCCTTATATGTAATCCAACATTGAATGGCGATAGTAGGCCGCTTTTGAAATATCATTGAATTGTGTGTCAAATGTAGATCCTGCAGAAGACTAGGCCTCAAAATAAACTCATGGACCCAGCGTGAAAGTCTGATCTTTATTTGTGAAGAACTTTGTGCATCATAGTTTCTGTTCCTCATGATCGAGAACAGGACCTTGCATGATAAAGATAAATATATACACTGGGCTTAGACAATTCTAGACATTAAGACATTAAGGGACAATTCTAGAACTGTGATGACAGACTGCAAGTCTGAAGAGTTATTTTCTTTTGAAAGGACCACTTGGCCATCTCTAAGATTACTATGTTTGTCAAAGGGTTTTTAATATTCAGTTTATTTTTTTGTAGATCATGCTTTGACAAGCCACTGGTCCCTATGAACATACAACTAGCTAAGGTTGATGACCTTTTTACCTTGGCTTATAGCTGTTTGTATCGTGCTGATCGACCGGACATTCGCCTACGCAATTTGAAATAGGCCATATGCCACGTGTGGATGAGAAAAGACTTTTCCTCAATCCGATGTCTAAGTCACGAAAACTTTTTTATAGAAAACTTTTTTTTAGACCTTACTGTGTTTAAGGGTCATTGTAAAATGATACAAATGTGGGTTCAGTTGATCCTTCTGTGCGGACATTCATTTGCACAAACGTACATATGTAGTTCAGTAGCCAACCAAGAGAAGGTGCAGTCTCACTCGGATCTCGACGGATCCATTATGTTCCCCGGTGCGGGATATTTGAAAAAAAGTATAAAACAGAATGTTTGATCCATGGCAGGAGCAGTCTTCTTGAACCAGTTCGATTTCGATAAGAGGCTGATTCCTATTTTTCCGAGGTGGGTTGCCATTGAGTTGTGCCCTGTAAGGACACCGATAAGGAGGGTCAGCTGTGGTCTATTGGATAATACGAGTTCTGTCGTCCTTTTATTGTTGTATTGAGCCTAAAGTAGCCTCGTAACATGGCACAAGGAGAATGCATTCCACCTAGCATTAACCATGTTATGGAAGTCCGTGGACTTCTAGCTAGCTCATCGTCCCTTTCATTTCCTTGGAAATATGTCCCGGAATATAGCATAACGTGAGGCTGTGTCTTAAGTTGAGCAATTTGAGTTCCCCTTCACTCCTTTTGACCAGTTTTGAGTTGGTTGCAATGGAAGTGATGGCTTTGATGCTTTTGATGCTTGTTATTCTTTAGAGTGGATATGCTTGGCTTGGTGATACCCCATATTTCCGTTTTGTATACACTCGTACGGTTGGGGAGAGTAATGGACCGGATTTGCGGTTCCTCTAAAATAATTCCTGACTCTGTGCCTTTGTCTGCTTTTGACCTGTCCATGAAAATGGATATGCAGGCGGAGTTGATGATGCCACCCTTTGACAAGCTCTCTTTGGAGGAAAATTCGGATTCGAGGATGAAGTTGAAGTCTGAATAAGGGGGGGAGGTAGTCGGAGGACGTGTTCACGTTAGATCACGTTAGTCTCTCTATATTCAGGTTTGTTTGGCTATTTTTTGTTAAAATATGCCCAATGGGCAAAGCCTGAGGATGGTTTCAGTTCGGATAGTGCTGTTAGTTATGACTGTGTGACGGTGCTCTAGTAAGCCACTAGACCAGGCATCCGTAAGTAAAAATATGTTGACGGTGGCAGGTTTGTGGCCCCATTTTTTACCAAAAATCCTGGTGCAAGTGTCAAAAGCTATCGAGGACTTCTTCCGTCGTTCCTATTTTGTTTCCCTTTCAGCTCAAACATGTAGTTAGTCTTAAACAAAGTTTTGAGTCACATCTCCATCTCTAAATCCAGCTTCCGGTAATAAGGCTGCCAAGAGCTTTGCGTTCATAATGGCAGGAGGTTTAATGGAATACTTGACCAGCACTCTTTCTTGGGGGGTTTCGTGTACGGTTGGGAACTTGGAACGATATTCCATGTCATAGATACTATTCCTTTCAAAGCACACTCCAAAGTGAATGCCGTCTGCGAGCACCACCCCACGACTGGGTTTGGTTCCTTTATGCTTTCCACTTCCTCTCGATTTAGCACGTTTCTCTTAGACTTTCCGCGAAAAAGAAAAGGAACCGTTTCGCCTTACGTTATACACATATTTTCGCAAACACACACAAACGGTTTATCTCAAAACTTCTGATCTAACAGCGGGGTCGATAAAAATAGATACGAACAACGAAAAAAAAATACTTATTTAACGTGTTTCGAGCACCTCCACCCCCCGTCCGACGCTAGGAATTTTCATGAGAACCGTGCCATCGGATAAAGTGTTCGTTTCTGTGTGTACTTGAGGATGATGGTGGGAATATCCAGCGCGCCCGATGTTTCGAAAAGCGATAGTTCATTCGGCAATATCGTGGCGGCCGACAAAGACAAATAAACGATCCGTCAGTTCTTAAAAACATGACGATTTGATTGACTTCAGACTTTCATCTGAGAAATCTCTTTCGGAAAAGTGTGGGGGTTGCCGGGAGGACTCTCCCGAACGGAAACTCCGTACACAACATCCGAGAAAGTAGTGCTCGAAGGCTGATTATTATTTGCCGCCGCTATTCCTCGAAATGGACGATGAGGTCAGTCGGCACTCGTCATCGTTGTTCGGCCCATCGTCATCTCCAGAATGGTGGTGCGCTTCTTGGTGTTTCCAGCATCATCATCATCATCGGTCAAGGTGGCGTGATGCTACAAGATACGGAATGGCCAAGATGAGATGCGAGAGAGCACCAGCACCAGCACCAGCACAAGTGATTTTTAATTTTTCATTGGCCTTTTGCGTGTAAACAAAGAAAAGTGTATACACGCCGCCTATTCCAAGCAGTGTCGGGCTATTTTTAATCGAAAAATGTTTTCCACATGAATTTGTGCGTTGATAGTCTGTTTGTTTTGCTTCTGGTGTGTGTGCGCTGAAATGGCTAATATGTATCTGCATAAAGTTTGTTTATTGCTTAAAGTGTATATTTTATCTTCGGATTTATCCGAGGATTGATAGGGGTGCCGGACGCTGGAAATGGGCCTGGATTTCCTGTGATAGTAGGTACACTTGTTCGGTGATAATTAGGAATTAGTTTGTTGATCTTTTTACTTTGTGTGGGGAAAAGAATAACACAATTTGTGGGCAGTTTTACAGAGGCTTTCATCATTTGCACTGTATTGGCTAATAATTTGGATGTCTTCCAACTGTGAATCGGATAAACGATGATTTTGATGATTTACTGATCCGATGGCCACTTGTTAGGAAAACAAATCGCTATTATTAGGTTGGGATTGTCAACATGGGACTAAGGCGTGAGATTTTGGGAAATTAATTAAAGGCCAGATGATTGAATTAACACGTTATGCGCCGTAAATGACATATTTGCGTGGTTTATGGGTGATAGCCATCCTTCCGTAATATTTTAAAATGTACAAGTCCAATGGATAAGTAGGCGTAAAGGGTGCAGGCCATTGTAGTATATTTCAAGTGGAAGTGTCTTACACGTAGACTCTCTATATTAGGTACAGGGTGCGCCATCTTCTGTGTCGGTATGTAAACAGTGAATAACTTTGACATTTATCAACCGATTGACTTGAGTGGACAAGTTTTTGAAACCTCAATTCAATCACAATTTTAACCATGCACAGGTATACGCCGAAATAATGACGCTGCACATTGAAAATAGTCGTTCAATTGGGTTAACTCAACGTGCATATCGTCGAACATATCGTGACAATCATGTACCGTCTGACAACACTGTTCATCGTTTGTTGAGCACGGGACAGTCGGAGATCGTCTACATATCGACATCGTTAATGCGGTAAGAGGGAGTGTTGCCGAGAACCTACATGTGTCGTATCGGCACCGCGCTCAGCATTTTGGCGTCAGTGGAACCACGTTGCGGCGCATTTTGAAGGATAATTTGCATTTGTTTCCGTGTAAAGTGCAACTTGGTCAAAGAATATTGCCAACAGAGCGTACACGTCGCTTGGAATATGGCCAAACAGTCGGTCGGATGGTTGACACTGAACCTGATTTTTGGAAGCAAATTTTGATGACCGACAAGGCTCTCTCTGGCGCCGTTAATAAGGAAAATTGCCACATTTTGGGGAACGGAGAATCCACACGAGATCTATGAAACACCATTGCGGCGTTTGCCCCATTTTTCATTGAACAAGACGATATCGGTGGATGTTGGCTCATTATGTCTAACCAAAAATGTGTGAAGACGGTTACTAGCAAATCAAACAAATCATTTTCTGCTGTCAAATAATGGCTACATTGGCTGCCCACCCACTGGCCACATTGACTGTATCAGGCACCACCCTTACCATCCCTACTGCTCAACGTAATGGTCACCAACTACCCATAAGAGGTAAGTACTGCAAGTTGAGGGCGAAAGGTGGTCCTCCTACAACATGCTAGGTTAGCAGTAAGTAGGTATCTTAATAACCTTCACAATTGCCGATTGAGTCAGTTACCTCTGTACCTACACAGACCACCTAGACCGTAAGGATCCGATTTAATCAGCTACTCTTACTAGCCAATACCATTTGGAAACCAGTACTAAGGGTTCAATTGAATCGGTTATTCCCACTCCTTGTTTGGACCCTCTACATGTGGTATCATAATGGACCTTCTTTTCGTCTAAGTTCATCTTGACTTTTGGCAAGATAGGGTACGCTAGCCAACATTGTATGATGTTGGCAGGTCAACCCATGAAAACGTGTCCCAGATCGATTACAATCCTGTGAATAATTGTCTGACAACGTAACATCGTAGCCAATGCAACATTCAGGTATCCAACAATCGTGCCAGTACCCTTTTGTATTATTGTGAGACATCGGCTGTATTTTGGACATCGGTTGAGTCATTGGCCAGCTATTTTCGAGCCAGACGAGCAACTCAGAATACTTAAGCTATCAACGCCTCCACTGCAGCCCTTAATGAAGTGAATTTTTTGTAACCACTTGAGCAGTGAAATCCTATGAGTTATGTCAGACTCCATGCTCTTGCATGATTAGGTACAAAAACACCTCCACACCCCTATTTTAAATCACTTCCGGTCAAGACATTCCTTTGTAGAGACAAGGTTTGATATCGCGTCTTCTCCTTCTTATGATTCTCTCAGGCTTTTGATGAGAGTTTCATTTTCTCGCCGTAGCTTATGCTTATACTCACAATGATACTGTTGGCGATGTTCCATGCTTCCTTCGTTAATGGGATCAACGCTATCAGTACTCCGGGGATCATAGGACTGCCTATCTCATGCTCTAGGTCAAAAACGTATTCGGCGTTTTGAAATTTTCTTTCATAGTAACGACAGAATGAGTTTTTTGCTATGTCGTGCTTCTAAAGGAATTAGTGGAAGGTTCCTTGTTTCCTTAGAAATTGGTAGTTAGGTTTCCAAGAGAAGAAAACACGATTCTCTTGGTATCCATCGCCTGTTTTCAGATTGCCATTCTTCTTCTTTTTGGGTTTTCGTCATTGCATATTGATGTAGCTACTTTGGACTCCAACTCAATAGGCACTCGCGCTACTATCACATCTCCTGCATCACACTATGCCTTTCTACATATTTACGTAGGATACTCTGAGCGATGCTCTTCTAGCATTGAACATGTACTTCGTATGCATGAACTTATAGCTGTTGCCAGCACTCCTGTAGAGGGTGCCTAGGTCCTTCAATATTTGGCATTAAATTGGATATTGCGAACACAACCTGGTTAGCTTTAGCCCTTGTGGAAATAAAGTGCTCTCTGAAGTTGAGATTATGATCAAACAGCAGCTCTAGATACTTTATGTAAGGCTTTGATACCGTAGAGTGCTACTTGTATTGCCAAACGCTTCAGTTCTGTCGTCCGCTAATTCCAGACCTGTTGAGAGAAGCCGTATCTTCACGTCTTTTAAGTGTTTTCTTGGGTTTTAGCTTTTACCATCATTCGACTATGTTCACTCTTCTTGGTTTTCGAATGCGCATCACTTGGAATGTGCATAATGTTCCACAGGGCAGGATCCACAACTGATCACGGACCCTTGTCCCTGTAATTTTACATCCTTTTGGCCTTTCACCCGTGTAGTGGATTCTGTCTTCAAAATAATTTGTTATTGTTCATACCAGGTTCGAATATTCCTCAGCGCTCTCATAATTAAGTTCCAACTGTCCAAGTTGAGCAGATTTTTGACGTCGAGTCAGTGTTGCTTCCTGTGTCCAATTTCGCAAACTGTTTGTACAAGTACCGTATTGTCGGTTGTACTACTAAGTCTGTCGTGAAAATTCTTTTCACCGTCTTTCCTTTTGTATCTAACACGCAAAACGACTCTATGACGACGGTTCCTCATGTCGCCTTTCGGGATTAGTACCAGTGTACGCCGTTTCTATTGTCAGGGATCTTGTATAGAATTCTCCCTATTGTTCCTTGTGGGCGTGTGTAGTTGTGTCATTTCAGTGGTCGTCCACGATCTCCTGTGTTGTGGTGCTGATTCTTTCTTCCTGCAACACAAGATGGTTCCTGAGTTATTGGGCAAGTTTCACAGTTTGTTGCTGAGGGACATCGGAACTCGCTGAAGATGTCTGTGAGAAGTTCAAGCCTTTCTTCACTCTGTAATGGAAAGGGAGTACAGATACCGCACAATCGATCTAGTGCAGCACTGGACCATTGTCAAGTATTTCGCTGTTCTAACTTCATGTGACGAATCATGTCTTCTCTCAACCACAACCTCGGAAACGACCAAAATACCAAGGTGAACATATGTCTAACATGGGTCGTTAGACCAACTTGCATTAGTTAGGGCGAAACCATGGTAGAGACCGCAGCTAGTGTTATAGACGCTTTCTACATCCAAGCTGACAATTTAAGTCGCAAAGTCATGTATCAAAAACATATCAAAAACATATCCTTACATGCAGGTTGAGTAAGAGTTACTGAATGTCATACAATCAGCGAAGTTAATTTTAAAGTGTCCCTTCCAATGAGGAAAATTTAACAAATTCGAAAAGCGTACACAGACACGAATACCACTGGGACAAAATGCATCCAAGCACTTGTGACAGGTTGCACATCCATCAACTGGAAAGCATTTCGTTTGTCGTATCCCATGCCACCACCACCACCAACACCATATACTCTCTCGGTGTAGTGAAGTCTATTATAAAATCATGTTGCAGGACTTTTGCATTGCTGTGCGTCGTGATTAAATTATGAACGTCAACCTTCGAGGCTGCATTTTGATGGGACATCTTCTTCTGAATCCATCGTTAGGCACATGCACTGCTGTCACCGAACACAGGTTAATGGGATATTTAAAGGAGAGCACACTCCACACGAACAAAAAGGTCCATCTTCCACCCGATGCCTACCCTTTTAGCAGCTCATTTCTTGTTGACATATTGAAATTGTGTCAATGCAATCCATCCTATATCCGAACACATACGAGTGTATATCCCCGTATTACAGTATCGATTCGAATATTCGAGTCAAAGCCGAAACGAAAATACCTACCCACTAAGTGTATACACAAAACGTAGCATCACCACACCAGTACCAGCAATGGCAGCCGCAGTAGTACCTTGAAATGCTCTTGAACTAGTGTGGTGGATATTTTTAGTATACAAACCCGCGACACCATCAATCCTACACACAGATACGAATAAACACATTCGTTCTTCAAGAGCAGTGTACAGAGAACGAAAAGTATCTAGGAGATCGCCTATCGAGTATCTATGATTTGTTGAGTTCTGCTGGCGTGTACTCACATCCATTTCAAGAACGTGCTCCAACGTACATACGAAGTACGTACATAACAAGTAGAGAAAAATATGAAATAATCGAGGAGGCGGCGCATGTATAAACAAGTGAATGTCACCACTCATTCACTCAACAGCTCAGCGAGGAATCATCATCACGTTTCACGGAACACACAGGCACACCTAGCAGATTTGGGAATAAAGTAATCATCGTCCCATTTGGAGAATGCCGAGAGTTTCTGGGAACGATGCCAAATTCGATGCACAGTAGTACAAAGCCACCCGCACTTGGAGGAGAAGTCCGTAGGGCGGCACGGCACAATTAAGTGGGATGCAGTGTAGATTAGCCTATTTAGAGAGAGATTCCTACGAAATGTGCTTTTCGACACGAAACCGATTTAAAGCGTGATTGCTGCCGCAAGTTAATTACTGAAAATATAATTAGACCAATTCGGCGGCGAATGGATGAGAGTGTATCGAGACTCATGCGAATCTTTGCCAAATCTAATTATGTACGTACCTTGTAATGAACTTAACCTTCTAATTGATTCCAATTGGCTTGAGTTGGACTGCTATTGGGAGCGATTGCCGTTTGCCAGATGAGGTATGTGATCGCGATCGCTTGGGCTTCTGTTGACAGGGCTTCTTAATTTGTTTCGAATACCTAGAAGCCATTAAGCTGGCGGGGTTTAGTGGATTTGTTTACCTCGAATCAATGGGAATCTATTTTGGGTCTTTTCTTTTCTCTCACAACTCACCTTACTTACATAGATCCCCGAGTAATGGCCATGACAAAGTATAGTTCAAACGTTGAACTTATAACGATGAAGTAATTTCATGGACAAATTCAGGACAGGTGCTCTCTGAAGCTACCACAGATTGTGGGATGTCTTGTATTCCATGTCCAATTTGTGTGACAGTACTTATTTTGTTCGCCGTTCTGAACCCCAGAAATCTCCACACTATACATCATACTGAATGGTGGAAGAAGACAGAACGTGACAGACGAGGTCTTCAACGGAATGTCGAGGTGTTAAATGGAGTGGAAACATCCTGTTCAGTTGCTTGACATTTTGCCTGTCATGGGACTGCTGACCTAGCCAAATGGAAGACCTTTCCGTATTTTTAATCTTCTGTGAGTTTTCACATCATTTTACACAGACATCTACAAGGAACTACAAGGTAATAGTTCAATTCAATGGTAGTGACCTCTTTCATTTCCTGTTACATGGTAGGTCTCCTGGATTCACTTATGAATTCCAATGATTTATGCATAAAATGTTTATTTTTGAATTTCAAATTTTGGCAACTATAAACAGGAATTCGATTTCGATGTCATTATGCATATACCTCTGTTATTTGGTAGTGTAGTCGAAGTGTTACTCGCAGATAAAGAACTTTTCAATAGGGACATAACAAATCAGTATTTTAACTCCAACCAGCTTTTAAGCTTTTTTTATGAATTGTCAATGTCAAAACGTCAGTCAAGGTTTATATTTTTACTGTAGTGAAGTTCACGAAAGAACAACGATTGCAGATTATTACAAATTAGTATCGAAATTGTGCATAGGTGATCGAATTTTAGGTCATAAGAATCAGTCCCACCAGACAGGTTATCCGGATAAAATCGAGTCGACATATTGGCTTATCCACATTCTAGTGCATTTTGCATAAAAATCATGACCTACACCCTCACAAGATCAAATTAACTCATGAACTGAAGTCTCTTGATCATTTGAAGCGTCGAAAGTTCTCTTCAAAAGTATTGAAAAATATCCTTAATTTCCACGAAGAATCATCTCTAGCAATGGAGTTCCTTTTTAGCTTAATTGCTTTGTGGATAAGCAGAATATATTACGGAACAGCAATAAAGCTTTAAGAGACTAGGAAATGAGGGTGTGGAATGGATCGGTTCAAATGTCCTCGTGATGGTCCTAGGAAAAATTTAAGATGTGCAGTATAGGTACATGATATACTTGAAGTACTTGAAGCTAGCTGCTTTCTCCGCAATTAAGCTGAGCAGTTCTATACAATGGAAAGATTGCCCCATGGAGGTGTCCTCTCACCTTCTGCGCTCACTAATAATTGGCTAACTAGTAATTGGAAATCGTCTAGTCAATCTATAGAGATCAAGCTACATCGCCATTGGTTATAGTGATAACATGGCGATATTTGTTGGTGGTAAACACAGGACGATTATTTCTATCGTCATGCAAGGTTCTATAGTACAACGTTTTTTTTTAATTGGTGCACCAGATAAGTCCTATGAATTAATCCTTCCTGGGGGATGCCCAGTCTCTGAGCATGTCCTTCTATAGGGTTCGGTTAGGGTGTTAACTATCTTGGAGAGAGTTACAGCCTAGCGGTGTTGCATTGGTCAAGTTAATGCCATTGATGATTGGCCATCCTTACCGCGTCGGCGATGATAAGGTATTCAGCACAAGACGTTTGTGCTATCTGAACCAGAGAAGCTCATCTACTACTGGTCAGCTTCACAATTCCCCGCTATAGTACAGTGACCTTGTACCCAGCAAAGGGTGAGGTTATACAGTCCAACTATCTCGTTTATACGGGGCAGCCTTTCACTGCCTTAGATCTGTTTTTGATTTGATGGCTTCTGACTGATTTTATAGCATCCTGACTGTCGATGTGGGTGAAAATATTCGATTCTTATACTGCATTCAAACCTCCAGCAATGGCTGATATAGCTGCTTGACGAATGGCATTCATTTCGGCTTGAAAAAGGTTGCAATAGTGTGAGAGGTTAATGCCTAAGTCCTCTGAGAAGACTTCAGCACCGACTCCGTCATCAGTTTGACAATCAATCATCATCAACTTCCAAATATGTATATACATACATGAGGATAGATCTGGCGGCAGTCATGAGTGGAAGTCCACACCAGGACGCTTTACTTTGGTGAGAATTACCTCTAAACATCTGACGTGAACCGAAAATCAAAGTGAGTTTCTATAGTATTCCTTACCTTCATGTGAACAATATTAACATGGTCTTGAAACCGATTTGTCTGATTGACACCTGGCGTCCAACTCCACTGTGGACTCTCCTATGGTTTTGTAGAGATTATGTATCTGTTATGTTCCCAGCAAGACTTGTATTTTCAAGGAGCCCTAAGGCATTCTTGCGAGCCATAGTTCAGTTTGCATCTGATTTTTTAATGTAACCAATAATATTTATAGATTTGAGAAAGATCGGAGACAAAAAATGAAAATATGCCACGAAGCTCCTTGTGATTTCCTAATCCTTGTCCCGAATTTCTGTAGGCACCATCCGGTATCTGATACCTTCCATCAATAACTTCGTGCCAATTGCTAGTAACAAATAAATCGGTCATAAGTATGTATCGCTACTACTCCTAGTGCTAAGGTTTACGGAAGTAACTAGGCTGCAATATGTGCCTACAATTCGGAGTGAGTAGTTTCTTAAAGTAATAAAGAAGCCAAAGAGAAAGGTGTGGCTAAGAAGTGAATATACGACATCTAGGAACGGTAGGCAGTCAGTTCCATCTTCCCTCAAATCTTAACGTCTTACATATATAACACATACACATATAGGTGTGAAGTCCAAAGCTCTGTGGCAGAGACCTATAAAAGTAGACCACACACCCACCACGACCTCTTTTTCAATTGCAACTATTGTAAATCTTGTGCTAAAGCTTCACCTCGACATAAAAACGGTTGATTACCCTGTAATCCCGAAACTGAATTCTATAATTAAAAAAACATACCTGACACACACATGTGTCCCAAAGTTAAAGTCGCTCAAGTAGGACAATATTTGCATGAATTTCAACTTTCCCAAGAACTAACTAAACCCACATACCACCACCACCACCACCACCAACCTTGATGTCCACGAACCTGTCCTACAAAAAGCGTACAAGAACTGGAACATCCTTTTACCTCAAAAGATAGATAGATACTTGCGCTGTCTTCCTATCCAAATACATACCTATATACATGTGTATGTGTGTGGGAATGAGTGTTTGCACTGGAATGAAGTGCAAATGCACCTGGTTTGACATTTGGGCCAACTAATATCCCACAAATGACGTCATGTACTACACCCCGCTGGATGGATGGAGAGTGTATGCCTGTGTGTTAAACTTAAACTTGGATAAAACCATTTTCGTCGTCCTTAACAGGGAGAAAACAATCTCACGGGAGTACTTATGTCCTTATCCTACTCGTATACATCTGCAAATGACGGTGGTGGAAAAAGTGAGGAAGGTTGCTTGTCACACAGCTTATACATATGTATCTCTTGGCCATGTATGTACATATACCGCGGTAGGTACATAGCTCAAGGTGGGGGAGAAACGCAAAAGAGAAACAGAGAAAGAGAGAGCGCAACCGGGCAAGGCAAGGATTCACTGTTAAGGGAATACCGTATTCACATCAAAAGAACCATGCCATGGAAGTAAATGGATACATGAAATTATTTTCCTTTCCATTCATGGTATTTGCTCATTCCAGGCAGCAGTACCAGCACGGGAAGGACTTTGACGCTTGTTGTGTGTGTACTTGACGAGACGTAAGCTCAAAAGTAGGTCGTCACCAACCATCAATGACGTCATTAGTCGTTCAATTCCTTTCCACCATCTTGCCATGGCTCATGGCTAACCTCATTTTCGAGAAGTACTCGTACTCGTAGTATAACAGCCAATGCGCATTGGTGAAATCGCATCCGAATCCGACTAGCGGTACACACAAACGGGGATGAAAAAAAAAAAAAAAACAAAAACAAAACTAGAAAGAATATCCTGTGCAAAGCACAGCCCAAAGCGGATGCCCAAAAGTCCAATGAACAAACGACGAAGAATGCAAACGCAAAACGAATGTGATGCTGAATGGGAGATGGCAGAAATGGAAAATATCGAACTTGCGCAATTTCAAATCCATTTTGCATTTTCTTCCTGCGACTACCTTGTGTAATTTTCTGGAAAGGAGCGGAGCAGCAACGAGGTGGCCTAATGTTGAGCTCATCTGAAGAGCGTAAATGGATTTATAGTATTATCCTGAAAAGCGGAAGAGATGAAGTGAAGCGTGAGTGCAAACTGTACACAAATGGGAGGCAGGTAGGATAATCTCAATTCGAATTGTGTTATGAGGGTGTTTTTCTTCTTTTTACTCTTTTTTTGAATCTGTGGGGGTCTGGGGGAAGCCCATATGTTGGTTTACCATCACTCGCCATCAGATAATTAAAAGGAAATTGAAATGGGGTTTCGATATTTTCCTCGCTGTGCCGCTTCTCTCTGACGTTCTGACGTTCTCTGACGCATTAAGGATGTTTTTGGCGCCATTACAGTGGCATTTCTGGTTTTCAATTATAAAATCGAGTTTGCCCCGGTAACATGCATACTTGTATTCGTGTTGTGACTTAAATGACAAAGGAAGAGAGTTACTGCCACGCGCCGAGAACAAGTACGTATGCAAATTTGGTGACCTACATATTTCGTGTTAATTAGTTACCTGGATAGCGGTGTTGTAAAGGGTTTTTTTTTTTTTACAGCTATTAGCTTTGAAGTGTTGAAGTAGTTGTAGGAGAGCGCCTTGTCAGAGGTATGGTTTTTTTATTACCACTTTATTCCGTAATTTTCTTGGCTGAGATAAGTGGTGGAGATGCCTTAGAGTAGTTCAAAAGCGGTGGAGGTGGTTGTAATTACGACATTTACATGTCATGTTACATCTTGGAGGCAGTGATCATTGTTGTCAGGTGTGTTTGAAGTAACTAAGCAGTTTGGTGTTCACAAAAAGACTCCATAAGCACTATCATCTGCAGAGGCGAAGATGCATATCTATTGCACTATCCTTATGGCGCGAGTTTGATCCTTTTTGAAACATTTTTGAGTCTCGATACCTCGTCCACTGGTTGGACCGTTGTTCCATTTCGACTTTTACTTAAATTAAGTGGCTAATTGATGAACACTCGCCGTGATATGAATCAGCCGCTTACGTCGACCCACCAAAATCTGTCTGGTTGGTGGTCTTTTCCACGGTGTGACGAAATGCCTTCACATTTCACGTTCAAATTCACGTTACTACCTTTCGAACACTTATACATATCAATATTGGTTTCCTGAAAAATTTTGAATCCAAGATTTGACATAAACTGTGCATTATGATGGACAAATACCAAAAATTAAGGTCGGCTGTTTGGTAAAATTCTCTCATAAAGTGCAGTGTTTTGTTGCATGTACCCTCAAAAAGGAGGATTGCCACGCCCACTTTATTAGGCCTCATATATATGAAAAAAGGTGGAATCATACCATCCATCAAGAAGAGAAACTTCAACCTCCCGACTTTAACTCTAAATGGTGTACAACTCGGTTTCTCAAAAGAAACAAAATGTCCCGGGGTTACTCTAGACCACAAACTTAATTGTAACCTCATCTGGATAGAACCACTGAAAAGGTGACTAAAGCCTAAAAACTGAGACTGTTCTAAGCTTTTCGTGAAAAAATGGAACCCAAAACATAAATAATTTTAGTTTATAACCTATACATCGGTCGTATGGTGGGGAAAGGCCATTCAAGCCTGTTTCCGCTCCGTGCTACAAAAGGTGCAAAGAGTGGCTTGTTTATGTATTACGGGTGCAATGAGTACTGGTCCGACTGCTGCGCTGGAACACCGTCTAGACCTTCCACTTCTACATAAGGAAGATTGTTGCGGGAACTTGGATACCATCAACCTAGCTGAACATATGAAGGTCTTTGACAGAATTTCGCTGCTATCCTCAGAAGCAGTGTGTCTCTCGGAAAAGAATCAAGCTCTATCGCCCCCTTAAAGTTGTCATTCTGAATCCCAGTTATTGTGATAATCCTGATATCCCTCAACAGATGTGTCACTATAATTGGTAGCAAACGGACTATTCGGTCCCAGTTATAAACTATCTGCTTCGTTAGGACACCTTACCTCTATCCTCCAAGCAGAGGTTTTTGCTATCGAGTTCTATGCCAGAGAGGGTATAAGAAGAAACCTCCAAAGAACATGTATAAATATTTTATCGAAAAGCCCTTGACTTTGAGTCTTAGGTGGCTTGGAACTGTCTTAAAACCCTCTTACAGCTAACTTTACATAATAATTCTAGTCTGCAAAAGGTCCGTGGGCATATATGTAGGTATCCCTGGCAATGAGGCCGCTGATGAACTTGTCAGATCTAGTGCCCAATCTCCATATATCGGCCCTGAATCCTTCCCAAGTCTACTTGTCAGCCGGGTAAACACAGAGCTTAATCAGTGGGAACAAAACGAAAAGCTCTCTTACTGGACCCACTAACTGGCTTAGGACATGTCAAGAAATTCACTAAATGCAAAACGAAAGTTAACGACAGAGATTCGAGCAATGACCAAAAAGATCCTGACGGACTTCCTATCTGGTCACTGCTCTCTCAACCATCGCCTCAAGAAAATTGGTATTAGCCACTCGAACACGCCTCGAGGACACTGAAACCGCCGAACATGTACATGTTGCAACAAGGGTAAAAGTTTATGGTGTCAACGAGAAGGGACACACAAGATCGACGAATTGGATAGAACGTCACAATCGACAGCTACAACTTTGAGGTAATAAGAGACTTTATCTACCTCGGCTCTGCTATAACCTCCCAAAACAACACGCCAGCGGAAATAAGACGAAGAATAACTCTTGCCAATCGCTGTTTCTTTGGGCTAAGAAGGCAATTGAGTAACAGAGTATCCCGAAGAATTAAGAAAACTCTATATAAGACCTTGATCATCCCAGTTCTGCCTTATGGTGCTGAGGCGTGGACTCTATCTCAATCGGATAAAGAGATCCTCATTTGCTTCGACAGAAAGATTCTTCGTATAATTTTCGATCCCGTTTACATTGACGGGCTTTGGAGAAGGATATTCAATGACGAAGTATACGAGCAGTACAGCAATATCGACCTAGTCAGTCGTTTGAAATGGCTAGCATATGTAGGGTGAATGAACAGCAATGCTCCGGCCAGTAGAGTCTTCGAACCAAACCCGGAGGCACAACGCAGTAGAGGAAGACCTTGTCTTAAGTGGCGAGCACAAGTAGAAGGCGACCTCAATCGACTTGGAGTGTGAAATTGGAGGCAGTTAGCCAAGGACCGGGCTAAATGGAGAGGCTTGTTTGTTGAGTCCTAGGTTCACCCCGAACTGTAGCGCCACCTAATTAAGTATGTAAGTCCCGCCGTTGCACGGACTAGGCTCATATATTTCCACAAAGGCTTTACCTCGCCTTCCGATATCACCTCCTCCTCAGCCCAAACAATCTTAAGCTTCATTCATAAACTTGATTTCAGCGAGCAGGCTTATTCACTTAGCTTCTGCAAGGGGGTAGCACATAAGATCTCGCGGTGCTTCTTGAGACTATAAAGCCCATCAGGCTATTGACTTTAACTAGGTATACAAGTTATTGAACTGCAATACTGAATTAAGTATAAAAGTAACTCTCAGTACGTATAGGACCCAGTCGTGCACTCGATTTGTACATAACCCGCGCCCCATTAAGCCAGTCAACTTTAATCAAAACATTTTTGGCCCATAAAAACCAATACAACACATTGCGTGTGAAGGGCAACGAGCTGCCTAGATATTCCTCAAAAATCTTTTCTACCTAAATACCTCTGGGCACACACTCCAAATATCCATAATGCATAAATAACCTCAAAAGACCGACCCGGCTCTGCATGCGTGTTAATACCACCCAGCCGAGTATAAAAATAATAATTATGGCTCCATATACCCGTATGTACCCATTAATTATGTAATCAACTAGAATTTATTCGCAACATTGTTATTGCCAACATTTATAATCTCAATGAAATTAATTAAACAAAAATCAGACAAATTTTGTGCAACAATTGCCGCACACACACGTCGTGCACGGTCATGTGAGCAGTACGAGCAGGGGAAAGTCGTTAAATTGGTTTGTCGTTCGTCGGCATAGTGACTTGCCTTGAAGGCTGTAGGTGACTACTCTCAAGGCATTGCGTGAAAAGTTCTTGTTAGCGAATTTCGTTAGCGTATCACCACGTGCCACTTTTGATATAACGCAAATTTCCATTTACGTCAACTCGCTTCATGTCGCCAATAAAGAAGGACCGCATTTTCTTTTTAAGAAAAGTATACATCATTCAGAACGCCGCCTCCGCCCTTATACGGAAGGGGATGTAGAGCCCACCACTGTGCGAGGGCGGAGGCGCTTCGCACTCCACTCTTAGCGAAAGCACTTGAGAAGGTAAACAAAGGTGCGGGCCCATCACTTAAGTGGCGGTTATGTTTTTGGCGACGCTAGAACTTTTCTATTCCCATTATTGTTGGCTCTGTTATGAAATATTCAATACTTGGGTGGAAAGCTTTTGTGTGAAACCTTGGGGAAAATGTGTACTTGACGGTACAATTTGTTGGGACTTAGCATTTCCTACAAATTTTCTAATTATGTCTAACTGGCTTAGCGGAATCATTTTGCCTCTGCGTTTGGGAAGCTAACAAAATTAGATTTTTCTCCTACAAAGGGTGAGGGGGTGCTTGGAATAGGAAAGTTATTAGAAGCCATTTAGACCCAAAATCGATTGTATGTACATCGAAGCTTATAGTACTATTGAACTAGAGTACATACTCGGCAAATAAGTATCATATCCATAGAACCATACGCTGATGAACTTGTTCCTTAGGGCACACACACTCGGAGATGAACGATTTAAGGAGCGCCACGTATGAAAAAGTCCTCCGTCTAAACCTCGCAGAAATAGTCAGACAGTCATAGTGTTGTATGTTGCCAGCAATTGGGAGAAGTCGCCAGAATAGGAAACGAGGTAAGTCTAAGTAATTCCCATTATTTGTGTGACTGCTGGTCCAATGATTAGTGAACTCAGTACAAAGTGCTGATCGAATTACTACACGAAACACTGGACTAATGACAGTCGAATAAACGTGGTAAGGAAAGCGTTGCCAATCGGTGTTCATATTTAGTATGTACTGGCCTGACCATAGCTAGGTCAAAAATCTACTTGATAGACGTATTCTAACAAAGGATGAATAATTTGGAAGCCAGCAATCCGAAGTATGGTTCCCTCACTACAAGCATCGAGCTACTTGAAATGTTTAGCGTTCTCTTCCTTTTTGAAGACGGCTATTGATTTTTTTGCAAAAGCAAGGCAAATTACGCAATAGTTTGGAGAGTTACACCACAGACAACTATTTTCTCAAGAAATGCAATAAAAAATAGGAAACTTACGCCCAGCAAACTGATCCGAAATCTTATTTTCCGTGATCCAAGTGTGACATGAGACTAAAACGTGCTTGAAAATTCGACTAAGATCCATTCCAGGAAGAGTCAAAGCTCTGATGTTACATATGTCAAACTCCTAATGCCATGTTATGTATAGAGTGACCATATAGTAATGATACCTTTACCAATTGTTATGTTTCGGCAGCTGTCAAACTAATGCCAGCCAGCTGTCAAAATATTCAGTAAAGTTTCAGGCTGGTCAAACGTGCGGAAAGTATTACAAAATATTATCGAAATTCTGGGTCAGTTGTAAATGGCAGCAGTGTACAGTGTGCATTCGTTGCGCTGTGGAAATGTACGAAGTACACTCTATTGGACCTTAAGCCACCAAGCAGACAAAAATTAGGCCGAAATGAAGGAATTAGGCCCAAAAATGTCGATTCAGCGCCGATCAGGTCAACTAGGCATCGTCAAAGAGTCAACCCGGTTCATTTATGGATTGGATTTGGGCCTATATCCGTATAACATTGTGCTGACGCAAGCATTAAAACTGAACGACCATAAAAAATGGCGTGAGTTTGTTAATTGGGGGCTGAAAATATTGGGCGGAGATCTGAATTTTGACCAAAACGATTTTCAGCTCAGCAGCTATGTCAACAAGCAAAAATGCCATTATTGGCATTGATGGCATGAATGTAGTTTCAAAACAAAGCCAGAATCAATTTTATATCTCACAGCGTTTTTGCTTTATTAAAATTTTTGTTCCTATCGTTCTTATCTGGTCACCCTGTATTTAACAATTCTATGACTGAAATTCTACGAATATCTCAAAATACATGTACGTATGCAGTATCTACACATAAGTTAGAAAATATAGTGCATAGTTTCGCAAATGTTTTCGAGGAAATAAATTCTCAAATTTAAGTATTTATTTCAATCTTAAGTGGGTTGCGAGAAACTATTTCATTCACGACACAAAATATTCGCAAATAAATCGCCAATGTCCTTACACATACGAGTACATATAGAATGATATATCGAGTTTCCCCTAAAAATGTTGTTTTTGCTTTCGAAATATCTCACCGACTTGTATCGAATAAATCATACGTTTCATCGAATTAGTCGCTGTTTATTTTTAATTCACCAGAAGATAACATTTTATTCTCAGGTTTTGACACATTTTCAGCGAAAACTTGGGGGCATTTTTATATTTCGAGCAATCACCGCACGATTACTTGGCAAATGGGTTTTCTACTACTTCGTCTTGTATTTAAGTACCATTGGTCAGTTTGCCAATTAATCTAGTAGTTTCCCGACTCCTTTCACCTTGCATGCAGGACTATATTTCGCTGAGTTCCTTTTCCACTTAACAACTCGCTGTGACTCGAACCATTCTGGGGTTGGCTCCCCTGACGATTAATAGGTTTCTTTGAGATAATCGCCTATGAGCCTGAAGTCACGCTATACTCGTCAAGGAAATTATTTAGAAAAGGGGGGAATAATGGGACTCTAGTGACGGGTGGTGTCAGTATGGTGTTCCATACGAGTGTGCAAAGGAGTTGATGAAACCAGTACTTTGATTCATTTGAAGGAGTTTTTGGCATCATTATACGTAGAACTGTCACAGTGTGACAATGTCTGACTTGAAAGTTTCGTTGATATCAATTATAGACGAGGTATCCAGATTTGAAGGGACGTTGTAGGGTGAACGTTACCTATCGGGGAAAACAAAACTGAACAAATCCATCAGCTTTGTAGCATTCAGCAGACCTTATAGCCAAGTTTCGGATTTAAAAAGAAAGATTACAGAGACTGTTTTAAATTGGTTGTAAATTGGGAGAGAAGGTAAAACAGGTTTAAAGGTTTGTAATAGGTAAACTGTGCAAGTTTATATAGTGCTAAGACAACAAAATCAATTTCACTAGATTTTCGTTGGTTACATGGGTCGCCATGTAGTGGACAAAATATGTAGTTGTTCTAGAAATTGGACAATGTACATATACTTCACTCTGGCAAAAGATTAGACCTAGATCTTTGCATTGTCATTACCGCCAAGTATTGAAATTCCAGGTATTAGGGTTCCTACTAGTGGCACAGACATCACCTTAGCTTAGACGGCCAAGTTTTAATACAACAACAGACTCAACCATACAATCATAAATAATTCAGGAGAAACAATAGCAAAGATCCTTACACTATCAGGCAGAAGTAAGGGACAAGAGATTAGGGACTAAGAAATGGAACGATATTAGAGGAAAGGGAACATAACACACAACCCAACCTACTTATCCCATCCATGACCATCTAGTAGAATGGCGAGTCATCAGGAAGTTAGTAGTCTTCCTGTAAGAATCATGAAAAACAAGAGCGTATTGGAGCCACCAGTACGCTATAAGGAACCTAAGGAATAGGAAATTAGGTAGCTGGAGGTGGAACACACCAAACCATACAATGATCCTACAGGAATATGTACTCAATGGAGCAATAAAGGACTTTATATAACACTTTAAAAGCTTATAACCCAGAGAAGAAGAAAAGGGGAGCTAGGTAAATACCAAGCGACAAGTTAGCAAGCTTCAGAAATGAGACTTTTGAGTTATTGCTGTACACACTGGTGTACATTCAGTTTCACTGGGCATGTCAAAAGCACCCAGTATGACGAACACTAGCCGCATTTCCAATTGGAAGTCCTGGCAGTGACCTTAGCTGCCAGTCGCTCGTAAAGTGCTATCGAAAAGAACTCAAGGTTCTGGGTTCGTAACGTAAGATAAAACTCTGCTAGATTCTTGGTCTGGTGAACTAGCTGGAAGAGGTTTGTTCCGAAGCAAGTGAAATATATGGTGCAGATACAATCATACACACTTAGGCAAATAATGGAATGAGAGCCTACAGATTTATATGTAAAAGACAGGAAATCTCTATCTATCCCAAAGCATTAATCACTGGGTATAACACTCTACTGTATTATGGGAAGAAATTAAGATTAAGAAATCAGCAGTGATAACGATGTCTATAATCACACTGCCTCGAATCTTTACCACCAAGGAAATATATTCATTCTGAGACCAGGGAGACAAACTGGATATTGAATCATAATCTTGAATGTACCATGAGCTATTGAATACACCTTTTACAATCATTATTACAATGGCTCTCTTTTAGGTGTTGCGTGAGGATCGAACTTCGAACTCCCTGCTCCGTAGTTCAACGCACTAACCACAGGAGCCATGCGCCCATGGGCCCGTGCACCCATCTAGTCAAGACACAAGACGAGGCGATATTCAAGTGAAACGATAGAGTTCACACTGTCTCTGTCACCCATAAGCTTTAACGCACGTTCCATATCCTGAATCCGCACCAGACCAGATATGCGCGTTATATTTCAGATTTGAGTGAGTGAATGCCTTATAAGTTGAGGCCAGATCAGAAGGGGTAAAATCATAGACATTTGGCGACCTCGATATGTGATCATTGCACCGAATACACATACCGAGCATGACAAGTCTTTCGGATTCAGTAATGCAAGTACCATTCACAATGGTTGAGATACTTGGTTTCGCTTGGGAGCCAGGAGACAACATTGGGTTTTGCAAGCTTTACTCAACCACTCTATTGGTTGAATCCCATTTGAGTATACTGTCCAGGTTGGAATTTAATGTGTTTACCATGCGCTGCCGCTCCTCTTCTATGGCCGAAATGCAAGGACGTGAATTAGGAAACGAATATGAAACACTGAGAGTATTGTCATCAGCGAAGGAATGAATTGGATTAGAAGAGAAAGAGAGTCGGAGACCAAATAAAGCCTTGGAGAACAGAACACCAGCTTTTACGTACATATTTAGTGGATTGCAGACTTGAAACCGTCCAAGACAACTTGCATTCAAGAAGAGATTCATCGATGCTATATGTACGCATTTTCAAACTCTGTCTGATGCCGAACTCTGTCAAATGCCTTAGAAATATCGAACAAAACCATCTTTGTTTCGCTAAAGTCATGGAGGGATGGATTGATTCCACTTCTCGGTGAGATATGCCATCAAATCACCAGTGGATCTATTGCTGCGAAAACAACATTTCTGGTAATTGAGGAGTTGTCGTGAATCAAGATAATTAAGAAATGAAATAAGATAATTAATAATAAGCTAATGATCAACGTTTTCATGACCTTGGAAAGAAGGGCTATACTTCAAGTGGTAACGCTGCACTCAAGGCGTTTCGATCTCACAATTGGGGCACTAAAACCACGCCTCCAAACACTGTCGATCCTAAACGCCCTTCGTATAGGCGTTCATTTGTATAAAGGCTCCAATAGGACCTGGTTTACAAAGGTTCTACTAATACCAATTCGTACCTTAACAGAATCTTTGTCTAGCCTGAATCATACATCTATCAAGCCCCGATATAGGGACATACCCGAGTGTACGTCTGAGAAGTGTTTGTTGACACTTTGCTCAATTTTCCACATGGACATTTCAACACCCTCCAACTTCACTCCTTAAAGCTGCTCCCACATGGTCGATCTCATAAAACAAAGAATAAACAATCAATAAAAAAAAAAGTTACACACATTTCCCTTCCTCATTACAATCTGAAAAATTCGCTGGCATTTTTTTATTTTCTTTTTTTTTTTTTTTTAATTAAGTAATAAAAAAAGCTTCACAGGCGCCACCTCACAAAAACCGAAAACAAAAGGCATTTTAATGAAAATTCAAACAAACAGTCCACCTCCTCACAAGATGCGCCGTACCACCGGAATAACTAAATATGTTAATGACGTCGATTCGCGAAATGAGATTTTTCTTTTTTCAAAACACCGGTGCTAGAGCTACGTCAACAACTAATATATAAATATTTATATGTACCTAGTTATGTGGTGTTTTGAACGCCGGTTGTTGTGAAGTAAAGCATTTTTTTTGTATCTTCTGGCAAAAAGCCAAAGAAACACTTTGCATGCGTTATGGACGAGTACTCGTACTTTGGTATTAAAATTCAAAAATATGGAGGGGAAACCAGCAACCGTGATGGCACCAAGGAGCAGCAGAATAAACCGAATCTTCTTGCGGAACAGGATCACATATTAAAATGCGAATTGCACTTTTGGTGGCTAGATTGTAGCCGATGGAGTGTGACTTTTAAGTTGGAGGTAATGCATATGTAGGTAGGTAGAACGCTCGTATCTTTATGGTTGCATCTACATAGAACTGTTGCCAATGGATTAAACATAGTTGCCTGCTAAATGTATGAGCAAATGTAAGTACATGGAAGTACACCGTGATTTAGACCAAAAACCATTTCAAAGAGTAGTCGGTATTATAGATCACTCACACGATTTTCAAGTGATGGCTGAGATTTGACTTTCCTATATCAGTAAATGACTGAATGAAACCGTCTTGTTATACTAGCAGTTCGGTAAACAGCAGTACCTCTGCAATATTCGTTGGAGCAATTCAGACGTGCAAGGATGAGATATAGAGGATTCAAAGTCTCGATGTAGAGAATGTGGTCAAATGCAGCAGATTAGGCCAACATATTGGAACAAAGAGAAAATTACTGCATATGTCCACAACATTGCAGAAAACCCTCGGGGAGGGATTATATTCCCTCCTTCTCTGGGTTCTAGTCACTGATGGCGTTAAGAAACTTAAGGAACTACCCAATCCATTCCAATTTAGGGAAAATTCTTGGACACATTAATTGAAATAATGGAAATCGTCCCTACCAGACTCTACTCTTCAGTATCCCAAGTCAGTGCAGAAAAACGTTCTTCAAAATCTCTGGAAAGTAAACCCTTTCGGATTATTCAATATACAAGTATCGTGGCATTGATGAGTGAATAAAAAAAAACTGGAAACTGAACATACACAGAGCCCACAGTGCCTATAATGCTTTTTTCATTTGATAGAAAACAGTGCATGCATTGGCATCAGCCGTGCTCTGAGAACCTCGTCCAAGGCTGCACTCGAGACGTGCAGAGATTGTAATGATCACAGGAGCTTTGACGTCCTATAAAACAGTCCTGATCCTCCTAAGCTTCATATAAAAGACTCAGCTACATGTACATAGTTCTGTCAGTCACAATATTGCTATTTTTAAAGACAACCAAGCTGCTATGAAAGCCACCATGTGCTCTTAACTGGTATAGCAATGACGGTTAGAAATAAATCACATATCACACTTATCTGAGTGCAGAGTACAGCAACTATGAGGGTCGGCCCTTAATGGCTCACTATCGGAAAGAGGCGATATTTTGCTGCTAAGGGCAATACATTACCTATGCATTATGTACACTTTCACTTCCTCCAGCATCCGAATCGGCCTGGCAACAAGCCATGCATATCAAAACAAGATATTGCTAGAATTGTAGTCATATCACGGGTCACTGGCCTCGGTATCCCTTACACCTTTTGCAGAAGCTGCAAGGATGCTAATGTGAAAGAATGCCTACATCACTTCCCTTGCTCTAGCGAGGACCAGGCAGCATATCCCAGGAGAACCTTTACGGATCTGGACGAGATATCCGAACAAAGGATTGGAAAACTCAGCGGGTTGAGTCTAGTTTGCCTTATTTCGGTTTTGCACCAGTTTTTGTAGTAACTAATTGGGCTTTTCTCTAAATTTCCGTGACTCTACTTTTCTACCTTCCTACCTGCCTACCTGCCTACCTACCACCTCACCTACAAATAAGGCCATCGGCCATGGTTCAAGTGGGTGGTGCATTGGACTACAGAGCAAGGCGTTCCAGCTTCAATCCGTCGTCAACACCTACATTTTTTGCCGAACATATGACAAACAGCCGAAAGTACAATTGTCATGGGAAAATTTTCAAGTAATAAATTTCACTTCAGACATGGCATTAAAGAAATATAAAACTGTGCTTCGCTCCACTGAAGTAGGACACCAATTTTAATTTCGATTTCGAGATTGGCAAAGGAAAGTGGTCCTTACAAAATCGGGTTGCAAAAACCACTGAGTCTGAAAGCTACAAAATCAGTAGAGATGAGATCAATATCCCGACAGTAATGTCGCTATCTACATTCATAGTCCGGCTGCGCTTAAGGTGCTAGAATTCAAAATCAGGGCATATGTTTACATTTACATATGTCAGGTAGATATGAATACGTGGACATTGCTATATATAGAGAAGAACAACACCGGCGACTTACTCGCGAAGAAAGGATCTGAACAGCAATCTGCGTGGTTAAGTAGAATATCGCAGAGATAGTAAAATTTTGTAGGGATATCAAAGGACGACCATTGACAACGCCGTGGGTTGGCCAATTCGACCCTGGAAATCATCTTCTCGGACGAGACCCAGTTTCGGCTCAGCAGCTATGTATGTCAGCAAACAGAATTATCGTTATTGGAACGAATACAATCCACAAGTGTTGTATTCAATGCATCCACAAAGATTGATTGCTTGGTGTGGTTAATGGCATGGCGGCATCATCTGCCCTTATTTCTGTCCCAGGTATGGAGCCATGTTAATCGACTTTCTATGGCCAGAGCTCGACAACATCGATATATCTGGGCCCTGGTTCCAACAAGAGGGCACAATACTTTAACGCCTGAAGTTGGGAAGGATAAATTTGCCAACTGGGTCATCTCACGGCGAGCGTTGACCAATTGATTATTTTCTCTTGGACTATGTCTAGTCCTTAGTCTAGGTCAACTGCCAGCGAAGCCAAGGTTGCCATTTGAATAATCTGCTGTACCGTACAAAATGGCATGAATACAGCCCCAAAATAAAGCCAGAATCAATTTTATATCTCCCTCCTATCGTTCTTATCTGGTCACCCTATATCTCAAGATGAATTACACTTTATCTAATTATCCTAATTCTATTGTGGGTCCTAGGGACTGCACGCCATCGTGTGTGATTTCTGAAAATATGCCTCAATCAGTTCTCCCCAACTGCGCCACGAACTCCTAGGCCCGCGCGCATATCCTGCCATCCTGAGTAAGCGGATTCCATTGCATCGCGTGGTTAACTATGGATCTGTCATCATTTCGGAGAGTATGTCCAATCCATTGCCACTTTCGTTGTCGACTTGTTGTGCCTATAGGTTCATGGGCCGTTCTCTGAGAAAGTTTTTCGTTAGAGATACGGTTTGGCCAGAAAATCCTAAAGATATATCGTAGGCACCTAATGACGAACGTTTGCAGTTTCCTCGTGATAGTGGGGGTCAACCTTCAGGTACCAAATCCATATAGCAGCACGGATTCAACGTTGGAATAGAACAGTCTTAGCTGTGGATAGCTTCCCAAACGCAGATCTTGCTTTGCCTATTCGGCTGTCTATACCCAGTTCGTTTCCGACATCGTTTGAGACAATACTCCCAAGGTATTGGAAACTCTCAACTCTCTCAACCGTTTGTCCAGCAATGCATACATGAGTTGATGAGTTCGCTCCTAGGCTGGTCATTTTTGTTTTTGCCGAGTTAATTTTCAGCTCAACGAGTTCTGCTTCCCTCAACACAGTTGCTGGCATTTGGTGAAAGTCCATTATTCTGTGTGACACTAATTGTTTGAGTTCAGATGTAGGAGTCCATCGAATTCCTCCATTTTCTGTTGATAAGGCCACATTTAGTACCAATAAAAGTATTGGTGAAAGAGTTGCTGACATGTGGATCCATCATATGTAGCCTTAAGCCTTTTTCTGCTACTGATGTGTTAGTTGACTTGACATACATATGTACATCCTCTCTGGTCAGGTTGCTGACGAATTTTTAGTGTCACGGCCATTGAGGACCTGCGTTGCATGTACGAGTATATTCCCTTACGCATTGTCTCCGTTTGAGCAGTTTTGAATCATCCATACTTCCTGGTTTCAACGTCCCCTCAAACTCACATTATTTCTACAAAAAATAAAAAAAATTATTGATCAGATATCCTGACTATATCCTACGAAAGCATTCTCCTTCTTATTTTCCATTTTAATTATTACTCACTATTTTCTTATTGTTTGTGCTGCCTGCCTCAATTAATGTTTCAAAATCAGGACAAAACTTGTTCGCTGAGTGCGCCCTTAGTCTTTGTCTGGAAAGGTTCTTGTCTTTTTGTCTTAGATTTGATAAATTAGTTCCTTGAAATCCTCGACACACATATCCATAACAGTGCCTCTCCAAAAAGCCGTCTATCCTTACGACATCTTTAATAGAACCACCATCGTGTATGGTCTACTTAGGAGCCCTTAAAAAAAGAGTTCCTGCCACAAACTGATTGGAATAGTGCCAACACGACTTTATGCTGCTCATTTCAGGCTATGTACGTAATTTAGATTGCTTTTAAGGAAAACCTCTCAAGTGTGTATTTAAGTTATACGACAAGAGGATGTGTAATGAGAATTGCTGAGGAGACAAAATGTCTAATCATATTTCCCAACCGCATTTACAAGTTTCACAATAGGGGTGCTCCTCCTGCATTAATGCTGATTCCTCATCTCATCTCATAGTCGGAGGGGATGTGGGTTGAATTTTTATCGGGTTATACGCTAGGTGTGCAGTGATCAACTGCAATGGTAATGATGCGGGAATAACTCTCGCTGCTGGGTTTAATGGAGCCAGCCGTGGACCATCATAATGGGAAACCCTAGCACTGACAAGGAGGTCTCGGGAAGAAAATAAAGTGTCACATCATAATAAAGGAACTTGATTTATGACCCTGGCTTGGAATAGCATTCCCTTATCGTTAAATCGAATCTCCCTTAGGTCATAATCCGCAGAGCAGTGGAAATTTATTACCTCGCGAATAAAATCGGAAATTTAAATAGAAATAGGTTGCACTTCCTTTACAAATAGTTACACACCGCCCGTTGGGTGGTAATTTGTTTTCGGCCGACACGTCCAAGGCTGCTCGGACCTGGTTTCTGGGTGCTAAAGACCTGAGCATTTAGGTAGGTAGGTAGGTAGGTATCCTGACCGTACGAATTATTGATTTGAATTAAAATCCAATCTGACCTTAACATTTGCGCAAAGAGCGATGTAAAGCGTTCCAAGCGAATTTACATATCCATCAATTTCGCACGAAGTAGGACAATGGCTGGGTGCTGGGAACTGGGTGCTGCGGCAGCATTTAGCATTGCAGTCATTCATTAGTTATTTCATAATGGAATGTACCTAACGCATTTACATTTCCAGGCGCTCTACATTTTTATCAGGATATCTGCTAAAGGGGTTCTATTTTTTTTTTTTTTTTTTTGAAAACAAATTAATTTGCATTTAGTGACGAGCCGCGGTAGCTACGTGAACGTGATTATACATTCGACTGCTGTGAGTGAGTAGCAGCGGATGAGGGTTTGGGATTAAGTCCTTTGTGGAATTTAATTGGAGCTTTAGACCTGTTGTTGCGGCGTACCTACTCATTGACACAGGAATTATAAGAGGATAGGAACGTGAGCCTGCAATGCGTAAGGCAGGTCGGAATAATGTCGTGTGTTTAATAAGGGTACGACGGTGTACGAGTGTGTATGGCTTTGCCATTTGCATAAGTTGACATCTACTCCATCAATCAAAGCAGTGCTGTCAAGTGATCTGAGTCATGGATATGTCGAAGTTGGCATGGTGTAGGGAACAAAAGGATATGTTAAACTGATTTAACTTGTTGGACAGGTATGTAGCATAGACATCGAACATCTGTACATAGTTCGAATCATTTCTCTTCTTCGAAACTAAAGTCTGTGCTTTGTTTTGCCTGTCCTCGCACTACCATGAGTCTATCTCACTATAAGTTTTGTATTATTTAAGGTTAGTAGTCAGAGCCTTCCTCGTGTATTGCGTACTACTCTGGTGAACGGGTCTGATTTCCAAAGGTTTAAATACTATTCAGCGTCTGTATGATTGCGGCCCTTAGAACCGCTCTTACGCTTACTTACTTACTTACTTAGGTGGCGCTATAATTCGGGGTGAACCTGGGCCTCAACCAACAAGCCTCTCCAGTTAGCCCGGTCCTTAGTTAACTGCCTACAACTGCGCACTCCAAGTCGGTTGAGGTCCCCTTCTACTTGTGCGCGCCACCTAAGGCGAGGTCTTCCTCTAGTGGGTTGTCCCTCCGGGTTTGATTCGAAGACTGAGTATTATGCTCATGGTTTGGTAGGTACACCCAAAACCTCTTTGCACCTGCTTTGTAGATAGACGCAGATCAGTGACTATTGTCTCTCTAGAACATTGCAGAAATATTTCATGTCTTACCTTGCTAATCCTTCTGGTCTCCGGTGCTGGAAATTAACATTTTCAACAGTGATATCACAACGGACCTTGTTTTGATTTAAGTGTAACCCTGCTTAGCGGGTAGAAGCATCCAACTGAACCTATACCTAACGAATCCAAAGTTAGCCTACTTAAGACTAAATATATGTATGTGGATAGAGATTTCGTCCAACCTTTAAGAAGAACGTATGCTGAACCTTATATTGTCCAGATTAGGGCTTCTGTCTTTTCATAAAGAAGTCTACATCCCGACTTTTGTTCCAACAGGTTGTAAAAGTATTGTCAAACCCCAGACTAACTTTACACATTTTTCTACATCCAGGACAACAATTAAGATTATAGGAGCAGTAATACTTAAAGTCACAGCCTATGGACAGCCTCACGCAACAATTTAAGCTATGAGTGGGTAACACATAATACAAATCGTTTAAGTGACAAGACCAAGTGGCCACACAAATGGCCTAGGATGGGATGCATGTCCATAGTGTATGTGATGATAGAAGTTTTCACACAATCAAGTTACAAAAGGATTAGTTCAACTGGTAACATTTGTACCATCCCCCAATACTCATGTATAAAGTGCTAGTCAGGTGGACTTCTACTTAGATTCCTTTCTCTTATGGGTAAAATTCAGAGAAAGGCTTGCGTTTTTAGACAACTCTCATGGCAGCACTGGAAACAATGTCCCACATCCTTTTTCTGGACTACTATGGAAAGAACGAATCGATACCATGGACGCCAATATCCTCAACCTAGATTAAAAAAATAAAAACCGCGGTATACTAAACTTGTATAGTTCAGAAAATAACTAGTTCAGAAAAGAGCTCTAACAAGTGAACTGATTGAACTAGTTCCCAATGTCAGTTTATTTTAGTTCAATTAATTCAGTAGGTCTATAGTTCATTTGATTCAGTAGTACAATAGTTTATGTAGTTTATCCTACTGAACTAGTAGTTCAACAAGCATCTGTATACTCTATGTATGCATGGACTTCAATAAGAACAATTGAACTGCATTGAACGCTCTTTGCGTTGCATGTGGGTATGGCGCAGATTTGAAAGGATGTTTAACCCAAAACCCAGCAGAACGAGGACATCATTGCGTTGGTCTATACGATATACGGTCTTTTCTTAGCTGTGAATTGAAATGAACAAAATGACTTAAAAGAACGAACTAGTTCAACAAATATATTTGAACAAAACTGAGCACTCTCTGAACTGAACAAGTACACCCAGTAGTCAGAATTGAGCAGAAAACAAAATTAATTTTAATAATCCTGCACTTATATACACTTTCTGGTTAAGTAGTTCAAATGTATGTAGCAAGGTCCACTGCATTTGCTAGGATTTAGTTTAAAAAAGTATTTATGCCACCATTCAGAACAAGGAAACATGATAGACAGTGACTTATAAGTTAAGCACGTCATCCTTCCTGTTGATCGAAGCAGCTATGTTGAAGATCACTCAGTGGGTCCCAGTAAAATGCCACAAGCGCTGGTGTTCTTTCAAATGGTCTATTATCATCACTTACGATGAGTGCTTCAGGATCTGCAGTGCACCCAGGGCGAACTATGAGTTCTTTTTGTCTTATGGAGGACTTCATAGATTGCGTCTTTTATGTTGCTCACTATTCGTTCAAATATTTTCCCATCATGTCCAATATGCTTGCAAAAAATTCGTTATGAACATAAGTATGTAAGTCCTGTGAGTCGGTAAATGCATAAAACGTACTTTAAGGTGATGGTCCGACTTGTGGGGCTCCTTTTCGAAGTTACTTCCATTGTCCGTTTCATCAATCCTTCATAATCCAAAACTAAAACTATGACTATTATTTCGAAAACGAAGAGCAGAATTCATTTCAATGTTCCTTAAACTTACTTACTAACTTAAGGGGTCCTGACCCGTAACACGTCACCCTTCCACACTCTTCGATCTCGGGCCCTCTGCTTCAAGTTGTCTAGAACTAGCGTTCTGGCTTCCGCGATTGTTTGATTGTTAAAATGGAGATTCAGTCTTCCTTGTTGTCTCGATCCTGGCGGCTGTGATTCGAATTTCCTATTTGCTGAAGCATTACTGTCCATTCGGTCAATGTGGCTGAGTCAGTGTAGTCCACGTGGTTTGCCTTTTTCAACATCATCCACATTTTGGTCAGCTCATAGAGTTCAGGGTTGTATCTTCTCTTCCTCCTCGTATACAGGATCGAAAATTCGACGAAGAATTTTTCTCTCGAAAGTGTTCAAAATCTGCTCTGTTTTTCTGCTTATTGTTCAGTACTCACAGGCAGGATCAATGTTTTCTAGAGCATGGATTTCATCTTCCGAATTAGTTTTGAACCCATTCGTTTCGACAAACCGAAATACCAAAGGATGGCTAGGTTAAGTCTTCGCCGCATCTCCACTAGACCGTCATTTGAGGAGTTGATTTATACTCTGAAGTAAGTAAACTCCTTAACTACCTCGAAGTCAACCTTAAACTCATAGAGGCGTGTAAAAAGATCTGACTTATTTGGGCTCCCAAAATAGAACTTAAACGCCTACTTCGAATGGATTGGAGTCAACAAGTCTCAAACTAAACAATGAGCTCATCATCATGTCATTTGTATGTACATTTCCAACAGCGCCTTGATGAATGCTCGCCCACATAAAACGTTCCTGTCCAATGTCCGGTCCTTGTCGAAGAATGATTTGCGATCCCATTTCCCAGCGTTTCCGCCTTTACTGCTAAAAATGTCATCAGACATAGGAAACTACGTAATTACAACGAATTTGTCAACTTAATGATACGAGCCTTGGAATTTGCACAAATTGCGGCTCCGCAACGACCAATTTGACTTCATTTATACTCTTGTGCTAATCACCTCCCATCAAGCAAAGGAATTACGTACCTCGGACAATGTCGAATGTCGGACTCAGAAAATTACTCTATTATTAATGTTATATCCTTTTGAAAGGAAACCTTTAACACAGCCACTGCCAGAATGTTTTCTTGCAAATATTTGCAATTAACTTACGTAAGACTACCTACATATGCAAGTACGCGTTGGCAGACAGCCCTCTCCAAGGCTAGGCTGTAGGAACACAAATTGTTTTTTATGTTCAAAAATCCAAAACACAAACTATTCGAATCGGAAACGGCCTATTGTGGTCTAATACTAATTTTAAATGTTGAACTTTGCATAGACATTCTCTGGTTTCCGGCGTACAGGGCTGCGAGTTTCCGTTTTCCAATCGTGTGCGGTATGTCTTACCTTGGCACGGTATAGTGAAACTTTTGCAAGGAGAATGCGATAAATCTACATTATACCAGCAATGTGTCAATTCGAAGACTCCTTGCAGTGGCAAGTAGCAACAGGGTAATTCAATTTGTGAGGTGTCAACTGTGTGTGCGGTGGAAACTGTCAAAAGCTGTTGACGTTTTCGAAGTTACTGCGATATCGATGGAGCAATAAATCCATCCGATAAGGTAATAATTGGACGGCTTTCATTCAGTCAGCTGCTGATACGGGGGCAGTGTCGGGAATATCTTCAATTAGATTGTTATTAGCATCGAATGTGGTTGCTTTGATTAGATATGATTTATCGATATTTTATTATGATTTGCGCTATGCTTTCGGGATTAGGAACTGTATGGAGTTGCTTATCGAAATGGCGATGATAAAAAGTGCAAACAGAAAATGTTTATCCAATTAAGTTTATCGATAGAACGACGGAATTGAATTAGATAAATGTCTCGGTTGAGTATAAAGATATGGAATTCTATTGCATGTTCTATGTTCCATTGTTATTGTTACTTAGGCGTGTGGAGAAGGACTCTCTGTTTGTGGTTTTCGCAACAAATTGTCACAACAAATTGTCCACACTAAAGGATACCTTGCAGAGGCTTGTTAGGATATCCAAGTTAGTAATTCATCCAAGTTTTGCCGCAGGTTGTCTTTGAATTTGGTACAAGTATCACTTGACGGATATCCATCTTAGCCATTAATACAGGCATAAGCATGAAAGTTGGTTAAGAACTGGAGTGGGGCTTAAGCGCAGGCTATGTTTGACCACGGAATAATCATATTCGACTTACTATGTGGGTGCCAAATCTAGAATCTAGAATCTCAAGACAAGTTACTGAGAAAGAACTCTAGAAAGCATTCGGAAACGCTAAGTTAAGATTAAAGCAAATTTTCTGTACTTCAAGCCGTCGGTACAATTTTTTATGACTCGGTCCAATATGTGCGGCATAATTCCGACAATAGCGTGGCCTCTTGTAAGCGTAAGCTAAGGACTTGACGTACATAGCTCTACGAAAAATAATCGAGTGGTATCAAGTCTCATGATCGCGGCACCCTGAGATGAACGCTCGCCCTGAGATGACCCAGTCACCAAATTTCTCCTTCACAACATCGAGCGTTGGGTCGCTTGTATGGCGTATGCTACATATGCACAGGCTCCATCTACATGTGGTTCCATCTTGTTGGAACCACAGCTGGAATATATCGATGTTGTCAAGCTCTAGCCACAGAAAGTCTGTAAACATTGGGCTATACCTGAGACCATTGACGGCAACGGTGTCTTCTTCCTCATTTCGGCCGTCATACCATAAACCGCAGCAAAAAGTCAATCTTTGTGGATGTTGATGTTTGGTCGAAAGCGTGTGGACCGTGTTCACTCCAATAATGGCAATTCTTCTTCTTAATATAGCCGCTGAACGATAATGGGGCCGCCTTCGAGAAGATGAAGTTTTGGCCATATCTCCATATCTCCGTAGTCATTGTCTATGATCGCCCGGCATAAATTCTTGAGTCAGCACAATTGTATATACATAGATGTAAGCCGAAATCCAAGTCGGGTTCTGGCGTTGCCCAATTCAGCTGATGGGCACCGAATCGACATTTCTGGGTCTTCTTCGATACTGCCCACAACAGCGGCTATGTTATCTTCACTTCGCACCAATCTGGTCTACTTAGTTACTTAGGTGGTGGTACAGTGGTGTCGAAATCTGCCGCTAGCAACAAATTGGCATTGAAATAACCATTGGGGGGTTTTGCCCGGGTTATCCCACTGCATTTCCTGAATTGCGGAGGTATCTCCTTTGGTCTGGAGCCTCTGCTATTTGCTCGGTTACGCGTGGTCTGTTTATAGTCCGAACATTGTCTTTTCCACTTTGCAGACTCCTCAACAATAGACCTGTCCTTTCCACAGGTTTTTGCTGCTTCGGAACTATGTACTTTCTATTTTCGTGGTAGAGAAGTTACCCAGACACACAACTGCCAACTTGAAGAACCAGTTCTATTGTTTAGAACGACGGATCGGGTATTCCGGAGTCAGGAATCAGAAATCCACTTCGGAGATCGGGTCCCTATAGACATGAAGTTCCAATATGTAAAACTAGAGCAGATAGTGACAGCACTAATAGGTCATCCAGAGTGGTATTGTAGACACCTGCGTTGATTTCATCTAAAGAATTTGACCGTCGCCTCTGGAGCAAGAAGAAGTGCCTTAGAGAGCCTTTCTTAGTGCCTCTCATCCGCTGCCACCAAGGACTTTCCAAAGAAGTTAGTTACCCAATTTCAGACCAAGTACTAGGCACTTAGCAGTTACCAACGTGGAGGTATAGAGTAGAAGTTGATAGTCGGAGTCTAGCGTAGGAATGCTTATTTTCTCATGTATCCTTTAGCTACCTGGTCATGTGGTTTAAATTTCAAAGGCTTTGCGCATATTTCCGGTCAAGTTTTCTGTATCTATTAAGTGCTTAGTGCTTAATTTAAAGTTGGCTTAAAGGCGTCTAGAAGCTGATGAGATGATAAATAAATCTTTTCCTAGGTACGTGGCAAATATAGCCCCGTTTCGATTAAATGTAGATATTGTATCCTGGACAAGAAAACATTCCCCACTCTCGCTTACTGACGTAGTAAGTGCTGAAAGTTGGTAATTTATCCGTGGAAACATTGCATTTGTTTTCAGTGACGCAACTCCTTAAGTAAGATTAAGTCCACGCAGTAATTGCTAAACGTTTGTCCTACTTCAGGCAGTACCTGGTAAGAGTCCTTCAAGAACTGTGCGAAGGTGTGCACGTCGTTAGCGACTTCAGTAATGACCACCATCAAGTGTTACCTGCTGATAACTTTTACAACGGAAGGAGCATAGTTTCAAGACACACAAGCACAAGGCATCTTTCATTTTTAATCCCGAAAACCTTTTACTGTTTTCTTCGGAGCTAGCATACGAAAGTAGGGGCATGTTGATAGGAATAACAATTGTTGTCCTCCTGGATATTCCCATCTTCGAAATGGAGGATGACTCCATTCAAAATGGCGACAAAACCGCACCTTGTACTGCGATAACTTTATACTGAATAATTGAAACCAAAATGCTTTACATTTTCAAGACAAACAATACTCTGTTTACCCTGTTTGACATGCTTCCGCCATGAATTCCGATAATTGCTCGGCGGAGTACATTCTTACACCCGTTGAACCGAAAGTCTATTTTTATTCACCAACATGACTGCATATACAATGGAATGGGGAAATAAAACGCCAAACAAATGCATCAGAACTTCGCTAATAATTTATTGTTAAAGCTTCCCATCCATTCCTTTCTTTTAATACATTTATGTGTACAAATATGTATGTACAAGTACATGTCCTGGATGAGACGTTTCGGCCATAAAAACAACCAAACAAAACGTCTGTGCTGGAAGCGAGTTTTTCGTGAGTGCGCTCTAACTGCAATTGAGTTCACTTTTGGTTTGGTTTGCAATCCCTTTCTTCTCGTCGGTGTCCTTGTCTGTTTCTTTGCACCAGTCATGAAATATTTAAGCATAGTTCGTTCTGCAAAGGACATAAAAGTGTAATATAAAACGAAGAGCGAAGAGCTAAAAACGCTCGTACAAGTACCTAAGACTTGTTGCTGGCAATGGTTTTAACTAATGGCAGCAGGGTGTGGCGCTGCTCTTGGGGTGGCAGTTGTGTTAGAAGCATTTATGGAATTTTCACGGATTATACACGAGTATCCTTTCGGAGGATATCCGTGAGCACTCCGAAAAAGTTTTGTACCCCAAAAAATATTTTGCAGGATTTAAGTTTAAGTTTTTGCCAAAATCCAGTGCAACAGTTGTTAGTTGTAAGATAAGGGAAGTCCTAATGGAATTGGCTATTAACTGCATCAGTCGTGAACTTTGTAGCTATTAAAATGAACATTTTATTGAGTTTCGATATAATGCCCTACGTTGGGTGAAATGGATTTAGTTGTTAACGATCTGGATGAAGGGGTGTGATTTATGGGAACGTTGTGCTGACTTCTTGATTGCTTGTTACGTTGAAGTTTCTGAGATAAGGCAGATGAGCTTTGTCATCGGTGTTGCTGGAATTAAATAAACTGGGATGGAGCACATAAAAACACTCAAATGACTGTGTTATGTAAAGCCGTCTATCTGCGCTTGTTATTTCCAGCTTGTTATTGAAGGAATGAATGGGTGGATGGAACTGGATCAACGTTAAGGGTTACCCAACAAGAGGTGGCTTTTCAAACTTCACGTCGTTGTTGAAATGGCAACATTCAACTATCGTTGCGATGGCTTTGATAAGTAGAAGCCAGGAGCTTATGTGTTGGAATGGTGCAAACTTCTAAAGAAAATAGGGGAGATATTGCAAACACGTTTCCCGCACAGTCTTAGTGAATCTGTTCGAAAAATCTGACAGGTCCTGCAAGGTAACTAAGAGTGCGACTGCAAACCCAAGTGTGTTCATTTCCAAAACGATCAAAGGCCTTGGGTCTACCCGTAACCACTTTGCACCGCATTTTTTGCAAGAAGATCTTGACCTTCAACCTTATTAAGTCCATGTGTCACAAGAATTAAGGTCAGCAAACTACGGTCCATGGATAATTCCGTAACTTCGTTGTTTGAGTGCTGGAAATGTAAAATGACAGCTCTTGTTGGATAAGCCTATAGATCCCTGACTTTGACTAAGTTTTGAAACACCAAAAGATCCTGTGAGCTTAGAGGTCCCACAAAACGCTTCATTTGCTTTGGTGAGTGAGTTACAGAAAGTTCAACATGTCATCTTTGGTCTGTGTTTGTTTTTTTTTTTGGTCTGAGAAGGTACATACATATGTACCTCAAACTGACTATACAACTTTCCAAATTGCTATTGGTATTATGATCCTTTTTCACATAGCTAAACCTTGCTCAGAGACTATGTTTGGCTCAAGACTTTTCCAATAACAAAAATTTAGAGGCACTTTTTGTCTACAAAGTTTTTGACAGATGACGCGTGAGTCGTATTGACCTGTCATAGTATTTTTGTTCAATATTGTTTGGCATTTCATCATGGAAACACTTAGCCAGACACAGCGTCCACAATTTATTCAGCTGTATTATGAAATTCAGCCTTCTACGAGGAATATGTTTCGATCCCTTAGAACAACTTATGGTCTACATGATCGGTCTTATGAACGCACGATTGGCTATACCATCGAAAGCTTTGAGCCTCAACTTTCATTATTGAACAATACGCGACTAAACAGACCACATCCAGCAGGTAGTGATGAAAATATAGGAGTGGCAGCTGAGAGTACAGCTGCAATGACGGCCATGACTCGATTCGGCGCCGTTCTCAACAGTGCGGCTTGTAGTATGGAACAAGATCTTGTTTTACAAAATTCAACTCGTGCAAGAACTAAAGCAGGCCAAAACCGAAACTTCAGTCTTTGTGTTCTTGATAAGCTTGAAGAAAGTCTACTGGTTCGACACAAATTCTGTTCAGTGATGAGGCACATTTCTGGCTTAATATGTACGTCAGGCAGCAAAATTGAAAGATTTGGGCTGAAGAGCAACCCGAACAGCACCGAAGAGCTGCCAGTATATCCAGACAAAACGATGGTTTGGTGTGGTTTACGGGCTGTGGAATCAGCGGTCTATATTTCCTCAAGAACGAGGCCGAACAGAACGTAACTATCAATGTCGTGATAATGAATCATTTAGTACCAACAGGACGGTGCTACTTACTACATAGTCCGTGAAACCATAGAGCTTTATTACGAGGACAATTCGGTGAACAGTTCATTTCGCGCTTCGGACCGGCGAATTGGCCGCCAAAAACTTGTGATATCACACCTCTAGACTTTTTCTGTGAAGTCCAAGTTCTACTTAGATAAGCCGGGTACGATTGAGGAATTGAAAGCCAACATTACTCGCGTTAGTCGCCAAATACCACTTGAAATGCTCGAATGCGTCATCGAAAATGTCAAGAATAGTTCTTTTGTTTGATAATAAAAATGATCCGAAAAAATTGATTTTTTTTTTACTTTTGAAAAGTAGCTCTAAATGAATCACTCTTTATAACCAAACTCTGGTCCCTACGTTCGACTCACTATTTTCCCAATAACGAATTTTATTTTTTGAATTCGAATTGTATAAGCATTTATCTATTTAACCCTAACCGTTTTATAATATTTCTTTTTCTTTTTTCTTTCAGGTAAGAGCATTTAGATAAGGAAAACTAAGGACATTTGCTATGAATCAAAATCCTTGTTTTGGGGTAAGTTGTCACTGTGCTTGAGCACGACTCTAAATGTGTTTAATATTAACATGACATGTTCTTGACATATTACTATAATATATGAGAACTATAGCACTATCACTTCTGGTCAAGGTTGTTCACTCTTTAAAATCGATAATCAATAACGCGCGACTTATATGTAAAATGAGTAAAGCCCCCTTTACTTAGTTACTTACTTAGTGATGAACCTGGTCCTCCATTGACAAGCTTTTCCAGTTACCCCGGTCTTTAACAAACTGCCTCCAGTTGGCATTCCAAGACGTTTGACGTAACCTTGCACTGGTGGATGCCACCTAAGACGGGTTCTTCCTCTACTCCGAATTGGATTCACAGACTTTACGACTCAGGGCATTTGTATCCATCCGCTCTATATGTCCTAGTCATCTTACATGACAGATGTGCAGATTTTTAAATAGCTGTATAGCTGGTATAGTCGTTCTCCAAAAGCCCGTCAATGCAAGCGGGACTGATCATTGCACGAAAAATCGTTTTTTCCAAGTAGCAGAGGATGGCTTCTTATGCTTTAGATGGAGTCCCAAGTTTCAGCGCTGGTATGATCGGCGTCTAAAACAAAATTTTCTTAGTTGTTCGGGATAATGCTGTACTAGTCGATTGCCTCTCAGTCCATAAAAATAGCGTTTTGCTAATAGGACTAATACTTTGTTTCATTTCTACTGAGACGTCACTGTCAGAGCCGAAGTAGACACAGTCCCTTACTACTTCGAAGTTAGAGTTGTCGATTGTGACGTTCTGTCCAACGTAGAGTCTCTGCCTGAGAAACGGTTGTCTCCTCAAAACGTAGATTCGGTCTTCCTTGTCGTCTTGAACCTAGGGGCTGTGGGGCTAATCCTATTTTTGCAATACTAGGGAGAGCATCAGTGACAGCCTGTTTTATTCTGCTAATAATGTTAATGTCTTCGGCATAGGCTTGTAGTTTCACAGACTTTTGAAAGTGACAAAAGTCACAATCCTTAGCAACGCGTCACTCTGTCTAAATCCTTTTTTAAGATCAAAAGTCTGAGAACTCAATCTTGAAGCTCCCGTTCAGTTGTGTAACGCACTGAGCCACAAACTCAGATTAAAGTCCTAGAAAACATCTAATTTTAAGCACGACTTCTTCCGTGGGTTTTATGGCTCGCAGAGAAATCAAATGAGCATGTCTAAGAGCACGCATTCCTTAAGCCATGGATATTTTCACGGGAAGATCTATCTTAATGTCAAAAATTCTCTGTTAGGGGATTCACTACCAGGAGACGCTCGGTCGGTCGCCCACAAAATCATATCTGGTCTATATCAGTGTGGTCTTAGGACGAAAAAAGTCCACCATCCACCAAAATGTTCACACTACAGCAGATCTTGGAAGAAATTCAGGAATTTCAAATCGATACTCACCGATACTGCCTATGACAGCTTCTTTAGAGACGAGCTATGTACATATGTATGGTATGGCAAATTTTGGTATCCCTGGCAAGCTCGTCAGGATGACGATGGCGAATGCACGTTGGGACATCAAGGTCGGAAAAAACCTCACCGAAACCTTTGATGTGAAGACGACGAGCTGTCATGTGATTTCCTAAACATCGTTCTTGAAACAATTGTGCAGAACTCACTAGCAGATGATTTTGACAAAATTGTAAGAACAAACTGTGATGCTAATAGCGTTTGTGGTCATCGAAACGGAAGCAGCTAAAATGGGTTTAACGGATTGACTTACCAGTCGATATTTCTTTGGGCTAAGAAGGCGGGGATTGAAAAGTTGACTATCGCTATGAAAAGAAATGCAAATAAAGTTACTCCTTGCGTTGAAATCTGGTATTGTTACGTCTTACTTTGGCGTTAAACTTCGCATAACTAAGCCATCAGCATTCATTCGTTAGGTTTTGTATTTCGAACAATGTTAAACTGACAGTCGAAGTCATTCTACTCCTACACACATTTGTATAATAAAGACAGTTTCTTGTTTTCTTCATATAAAGTGTATCTACGTACTATGCCCTTCTTTACAGTAAAAGTATTGTTACACATTGCACTGTAGTGTTTCACCTTGTCCTTGTTCCATAGAACTTAACATGTCGAATACAAAGGAAGCTCATGAAGTACGACGCAACTCAATCTAAACTAAACGATTTCTACAAAAAGCAATTCAAAGCAGTCCTTTATTGGCTTTCTCAAAACCTATACAATGGGAAATAAGGGTTATTTCATCTCAAGAGTATGTATATGTACATGCAATTCTTGTTAAAAAAAGGATTCTTGATATTTCTGGAATCAATTGAGTTGTTTTTCACCTATTCTTCCTGTTTTAAGAAGAACGTATGGTTTCGTGAAACGTGCTAGCATTTGACCTTCGGCATGAAGGCGAACAAGTTTACAAAGAAACTTTGTAAAAAGAATTGCAACATAGCAACGTACGTACAGTTATCTGCGAAGGTAACAAAATATAGGAAATTGTATTCTCTGACGTTTTCAAATGGTTGGTTGGTTGGTTTAGGCCGGTCCTTGGTAAGAATGGACGTAGACCATTGAAGGTCACCTGTGTAAGGTAGGTGGATCACCCTCTTACTCTGGAAACCATCCTCTCCCATGTGTGAAGGAGCTAATCTTAGCCGTACAGGCGGTGCTAAGATCGTTGAAAAAGTATTCACCTAGTGTAGCCTTCCTAATACTGGCGAAAGGAGGACATGTGCATAGGAGGTGATTGATGGTCTCCTCTTCCTATTCCTCCCTACAGCTTTTGCAGAAGTCGTTGTAGGGGATCTTCTTATACCACAGTGACCGGTTAGGGTGTAACTATCTTGGATAGGGTTACTCTCTAATATAGCAGTGTGACCACCTTTATCCCGTCGGCGTTAAGGTGAGATTTATGCTATCTAAGTCAGAAGAGCCTTTTATATGTTTCCCGTATGACACAGTGACCTTCCATCCTATCTCGTTTCAACATTTCCAATCTTTCAAAATTAAGGTTATTTTTCCATTTTCAGTCGTTGTCTAGGGACACCCATATCATTCAGGTTTTAAGGCCTAAGTATCACTCCATTACTGGACCACTCTACACAGAAAAAATCTCTTTTATTGTCTCGGTCTCTCAATACTCAGCAATATTTTGGGCCAGTGTAACAGCTTTGTTGTAAGTTCTTGTGAGGTGTTCTTCGTGAACCATCCAACCGATTTTGTATTATATTGTGCTCGTCTCCCCTTTCTCTCTCTTTTTTTGAGACTTCTATTGTTTTATGTTCTTCAAGCTCTAGTTCAACTAATGCCATCCGGAGGCTACCATACTGGGATATGTCACACTGCGATCATATAATCTATTGGGCCCCAACTAGCACCTTGGAGAGGTAACATGCCCTCGCATAACATTCCTTTCGGAATCATTTTGAGCATTGAATACTCTTACTATGCCTCGGCGGCGGAAGAAACGAGTCCTAGAGCACTCTTGGTAATTAAAAATAAAATAATTGGTACTTGGCCAAACTAATTTTTTTTGTGGATCAGTGCCCCACTAAATCCGAGAAGAAGTTTCGGGATTTCACTGAGCACTGAACACGTACCAAGTTTCCTTAGGTGTTTCTTGACTTTACAGTACCCCGGTAGGATACGCAGGTTTGTGATACCTATATAAACCTCGAACCAGGTTCTTGGCCTGATTGGCCTGATCCCTTTATAGTTTCCTTAATTATTCTTTGAGGTATGGTCCCCCACTACGCAGAATGATTCAGGATCTATGAAGGTCTCTGATTCCCCCCTTTTTGCTAGGGAATCGATCATTTCATTAGTCTCTATTCCCACATGACCAGGTATCCAACAGAGAGTCACTTTGTTCTTTAATTTTCTGTAGGCGCTCCCACATAGAAGGCAAGTGGCATGATAGCAGGCTATCTGACATTATAGCTCTGTCATAGTTGGGATGTTTGCTATCAAGATTGATTTGAACAAACTTGTCATTGAAAGGTGTTGGTGGTTGTCTCCATGGACTCATAATATTGGTACCAGACCCAAATACTCCTGCTCCAGTTCCTTCTTCAATTCTTGACCGATCTGTGTACTACTTCTTTGTGGACTTGCGCAGACTGAAGATTGCAGGGGAATCAGATTCACTTTAGTTAAGCACGTTCCCATAGTCCCTGTAATACAGAAACTAGTCAATCTTTGCACATATGTAAGTGTTGAGTGTTTGCCTTGTGTTTGATTTCCTTTTCTATTATTTTCAGATTTTCGACCCTTAAGATCCCTTCAAACACAATCATTCATAGAATAAGTACTTACATCGACCCTTGTGTAACTCCATCAAATATGTGGTCCCGCATTACTGCCACTCAAAATGGTTTGGTCTTATTTTTATTAGGCACCATTGCAATTTCAATGACCTGAGGGAGTTGAATCATAAGATTGGACAGTGGAACGTGTTTTGGATGTCCAATATTATTACGGTTAGCTCCGCTTCATCACTTGTCCTGAACACTTTTTTCCATTGAGGAATGGAAGTTCCAAGGGGATTCTTAAAAATATTGTTCTTGCTTCCATGGATGGTTAGTTTCAAGTGCATATGCCCATATTTGTATTGCACCTGTAGATCTTGCTGAGAGGGATAGGGATAGAATCCCGGATCACTGGATTAATTAATCCTTTTGTTCTATGGATTTGTTGTGTAGCTCTTTTTGGTTCCACTAGTACATGTACATTGGTACCCGGCGATCTTCCTTCAAAAGCTTTATATTAAAATTAAGGTTGATAGTTGACAGACGTAGACCATGTTACCACTAGTTGTGAGTTTTTAGCCACTGATTTCACGAGTAGCTAGCAAAACACACCATTCGATCACACAGAGACTTGCATGGTTAGATAGGGCCATGATGAAATCGAAGGTGTTCTGTTAATTCTTTGTTTTTAATCCATTTAGTCACTTGCGACAGGTCGCTTAGCTAGTGAACTTTAAGGCCTTTTTTATTATCAAGTAGTTAGTGCACTGAACTATAGAGAAAGATGTTCCAGTTTCAATTTGCAGAGAACACGAACGTCTGACAAACATCCGAGAGTACAACTGTCATGAGAAAGCTTCCCAAAAACCAAGCTCCTTTCGGATACGCCATTAAATGGGTTGGCCCCTTCCATTTGTGTAAAGCATAAAACACAACAGGAATGTGTTTTGATAAACTAGGCCCTGGGGCCCTGATGGCTGTGACATCAACCCTTCAGTAAGTGGTGTTCTTAGTTGGTGGAACTCGGATTTCCGGTGGATCTTTAAAGCTGCCTATACTGACTTTTGTTGTGGTGTTCAAGCCGTATTTGGAAGATCAATAAAAACATGTTTCAGCCAGAATATCCTTTAAGGCTAGATACATTGTTTGGATCTCCATGTTACGAGCTATAAGTTACACTGACATGACTTAGCGGAACAGGGTGCTAGAATACATAGACAGCAATAATTAAATTACACATGTCGTACACCCCTTTTTTGTTAAATTGACTATGTTCACTACCTAAAAAACCTATTACCAATTTTGACAACACTAATCGCGTTACAAAAATGTGTGCAGATGCCAATAAGTGTATTTTTACACCAAGGGACATGTGCAAGATTCCATAGAAATACATATTCATGTTAATAATAGCCCAATGTGGTCATAACAGCGAGTGGAATGCAATTCAGTCTCAATAACCATTATCGAACTTCTTTCTACTTTCATGCTTCACTGCACTTTGCATAAGACACAGCATGAGGTAAAGAGGTTGAGTGGCCTCTCGTAGACTTAAAGCTCGTTACAGCACTGCACTTAAGGAGGTTGAAACCATGAAATGAAATTATTTATTTTTCTTCTTTAAATGTGATACTGTATTCGTTATTAGTTTATATTTTGAAGTGAACGTACTCGCATCTCGAAAATGTAAGAAAAGGTGAAATTGCTTTTGGAGAGGCACTTGGAATTACACAAATTTAAGGTAAAAATATTAAGTTTTGTGTTGTTTTTTTGGGACACATAGGGTCTGCATATACTTTTGCTTTTACTCCATAGGTTGGAAGTTGTGCACGAAATGGTAAGAGTATCTCTGTCCAGGCACCCAAATGTGTTTTTCACTTCTTCATCGAATGCGAAGCTAAGCTTTAAGAAATTAATGGTTTACTTGAGTTACTAACACCCTATCGCAGTGGAACGTAGTACAGATTGGTTTGATTGAAAAATTGTGAACTTACATATGTACATATACTTACTATACTTAGGTGACCCTACAGTTCGAGGTGAACCTGGGACTCAGCTAACAAGCCTCTCCAGTTATCCCGGTCTTTAGATGGCTACCTCCAGTTGGGCACTCTAAGTCGGTTGAGGTTCCCTTCTACTTGAGCTCGACACCTAAGACGAGGTTTTTCTCTACTGCGCTGTCCCTCCGGGTTTGATTCGAAGACTCTGCGAATGAATTGGAGTACATTCGCTTTTTGATGTTGCTGTACAGTATAGTTTGTCGTTGAATCTCCTCCTCCAACGCAAATGGTATCAAACATTTTACCAAGAATATTTCTTTGGAAGCGACTGAGCATTATATCTGTATCCGCTTTAGATAGTAGACTTCATGCTTCAGCTCCATACAGCAGGACTGGGACGATCAAGGTTTTTCATAGAGTCTCCTTAATTCTTCAGGATAGGGCGCTACTACACATCTGAAGCAGCGGTTGGAAGGAGTTAATCTTCGTTTTATTTCTGCTGCGGTAGAGTCGAGGTAGACAAAGTTCCTTACTATCTTAAAGTTATACATAGCTATCGATTGTGACGTTCTGTCCAATTCGTCGATGTAGTCCCTGTCCCTTCTTGTTGACAGCATATCCCTTACCTTCGATAAAAAAAAATCCTGAATTTATGACCCGATGGTAAGGGAACTTATGCCACTGAGCCATTTAAGACACTACTAATTCATCGCTGTGACATTCCTGAATTTATTTCTAGTCAATACTGACATCATTCCATCTCCAATTTGCCTATGAGTGAAAGAATCATGATCCACATACTTAGTAGCGCCTCTTGCTAAATTTGTCCTTATCAACGATTGGGTTTGGGTTAATCTATACATAGTTCAGGCTTCTAAACGAGGAGAGGGTACTTCTGAAGATATTCCTATTCTGTTTCCAAAAACATTTTTTATTCAAATGGCACGTTTCTAGCGGTCCGTTTGAAATGATGGTTTGCTACAATTGTTACGACTTAACCAGTACACGAATTGCATATATGAACATAACCCTAAATTCTTCGAATTGAAATCTTTTATACAGTCCTGAGGTTTCGGGAAGAGAAAACTTGACATTCGTTGCCTCTGGAGTCACTACATACTCCACTTCTTATATTTTATCAGAGATTAGAGCTTTCAAATATCCTCCTTTCTCAGGTAGAGTGGTGTCAAGACCATCTCTTGCCGACCGTATTGATGTCCACGAGAAAATTCATTCCAACCCTTAGTAAGCTATTGGAAGGTGCGCTGAAGACCCTAGTCACATGGACAAAGAAATCTAGATTCCAGAGCTCACATTACCTTCCATTGGGTAAGTCCCTTTAGAATTTTGTACAGCGCAAAATATCTAGAACGACTTAGCGTAAGTCAGTCAGATATGTAGTTAGAAAAGTAATACAATTGGTCACCCCGTGATCTTAGAAAAATATCAAGGAAATATACATACATATATACCACGGTTTACCTTATTCCATACCTAGACTGCAAGAGACCCTTTCACAAGGTCGTGTCCCAGCAGACAAGAATGGAAAAGCGGTCAGCCTTCCAGTGCACGTACCATCTCTGTCTGCACAGATGGATCAAAGATGGATCTATGCGTAGGATCAGGCTTATTTTCTTAACCGATGGGCATATTCAAATCAGTAGGCCTTCCGAACTGGTTTCAAGCGAAGGTCCTAGCAGTGACAATAACTGCCCGTAAGACTGCTTTGAATGCAATACCACAGGAAGGCATCAACTTTTTCATCGACAGCCAGACAGCAATAAAAGCTGTAGTAGCAGCCAAGCTTGTTTAGTGCTGTCGTGAAGAGCTTAAGGTACTTGGAACACAGCACAAGGTTGCCGGCTGCTGGGTCCCTGAATACGAAAAAAAGATAAGGAGAAAGCCGACGAACTGGCCAAAAGAGGTTCGAAATCTACATCCGAACAAGGCAACACCTCGGTGTTTATTCCAACTTACGCACTGAGGTTAGAAGCAGAGATTACTCGACAAGAGTAGGACCGCCAGAATTATGCAAGAGAATAGGAAATCCTTTTCTACCCTGATAGGCGTAATTATGGGGCGGTCTGCGGTACCACTTGAAAAAAAGTTAGACTTATGGAAGAAGATGAATGTCAGGGATGTGAGGACGAGGAAGTCAATGAGAATACAACCCACTTTCTCTGTTACTGGCCTGGTCTTATCCACCTAAGATTTAAATTTCTCGGGCAACACTTCTTCCATCACCTAGAAGAATTATCCAGCAGAGCAATCAATGATATCTTAAACTTCCTTTGGAAGTTCATAGGAAACATATGTGTAGAACTAGGGCATGGATCTCGAGGATAACATTTGACACGCTATTGCCCGAATAATCTCGTACATATTGGACCGAGCACTGTCCGAGAAGCCGAGGCGGCCATTTGAATGATGTGCTATTCCACACATAATGGCATGAATGTGGCTTCAAAATAAAGTCAGAATCAATTTTATATCTCACACCGTTGTTGTTTCTTTTTTTTCTTTTGTTTCTATCATTCTTATCTGGTCACCCTATGCGTGACTTTAATTTTGGATCAAACTGCGAAAGAATGTATTTCCTTGTTAAAAGGACACTGAGTCTGCAATCTGAGTCTACTGAGAGAGCTTAGAGATGGGGTGATCTTGCCTACAGTGTTTCCTGGTCAGGGTCTATCAGGTCTGGTCAGGGTCACTCCATGCTCCGAGTGAATAACTTTTCAGAAAATGATGTATTATTTGTGCTGTTCAGAGTATGTATGTGTCACTAATCAACAGGTACATACTTCAAGTGTATCAGGTCGCACCACTTCAATACTTTCTCACAGACAATAATTCATTTAAATCGACAACTTAGGTACCAGCTTTTAGTATCAGACTTGTGTTCATTAAATATTCAAATGCCATGTGCGGTCTACCAACCGTCCACAGGAAAGTTCACTGTACATAGAATAAATTATGAATGGTGAAAACCTTCTGTCATAATGAGTCCTTTCTTCGAGGTTAAAACTCTGCTCCAACCTTGCGTTTCGTTCTATAATTATATGTGTACCGTCAGTATGACATACATGTAGGTATACTGACCACTCGTTCAACTTACACGTTGTGTAAGTCTATAGCTATTTAGTCCTACGTTGCACCACATAGGCAAAATAAGGACACTACAGTCGTATATTTTTAATGCACCTCACTATTTACGAATGTACGTATTCCCTTTTACGTGAAATCGTGTACGAAAAACTTTACGAAATACTTACCTGCGAATTTTGGTTTCTGGTCATCATGGCTGGCTGCACTTTAACCAACTTAACTTCGAATTCCCTTAAATTTTGCCATAGAGTCGCATTAGTTGTGGCAGCTACAAACAAAGTTTTGCTCTGAGGAGAGGTTTAAATGAAATAATTAGTGTTTCGTGATAACTTTGCTGAGCGTGTACCATGAAAGGACTCTTTTTTAAAAAAAAGTTGAATAGTATCGAAGCGGTTTTGCAACTTGTGTAAATTGAGAGGATGGTTTGGAGTTGTTCCTTCTTTGTTGGAAAATATTTAAATTGATACAAAGTCCATGAGACTTTTAAGTCTCGTCTTTTGAGTACAAGTCGTATTAATTTTTTTGATTTCTTGGCATAGTTGCGCATTTGTCAATTATTACTTACTTAACGGACTCCCGACCTGTGAAGAGTCTCTCCCTGAGCCACGGTAGCGTTCCATTCTCTTCGATCCCAGACATGCTGCTTTCAGTGGCCCACACTAAGCGCTCTGCCTACAGCTTGATCTTTGGTGGCAGCCAGTCTTCTTTGTCGTCTCGAACCTTGAGGCCGTGTAGTTGGTTCGTGCTCCGAGTTAGGAGTTTTGAACCCATTTGTTTCACCGAACCGAAGTAGCAGCGATAACCTAGGGCAAGTCTTCACCGAATATCCATAGGGTGTCGTTCGTGGAATTAATATTTACTCTGAGGTAGGTAAACTTCTTAACTACTTCGAAGTTACTATTGCCAATAGTGACGTTTTGTACAAAGCGATGGACCGACGCTCCATGTCAGATGGATCCATTTTTATGCTTTGCTTTCGGTGCTGCTACAATCTGGGGTGGACCTAGCGTTCAACCCTCTCCAGCCAACTCGATCTTTAGTCAGCGGACTCCAGTTTTGGACATCAAGTTGGTTGAGGTCTCTTTCTACTTAAGCGTGCCCCATTCGACAAAGTCTTACTCTACTATGCCGTCCTTTCGGGGTGGATTCGAAGACTCTTCAAACCATCGCATTAGTGTCTATCCGCTCTACATGACCAACCGAGAGTTTTGACATAGTCCCTGCGACGTAGAGCACGACTGGAATGATCAGTGTTTTGTATAAGATTACTTTAGTTCTTCTAGAGAGAGCTACGTTAGTAATTGCCTTCTTAGCCAAAGAAATAGTGATTGGCAAGCGCTAAAATTTATCTAATCTTTCATTGATACCATTTTTATAGCACCTCCGAGTAGGTGGAGGGGTTTTCTTCCTTTCCTTCTGACTTCGAAATAAGTGTGGCGTGTTCCAGTTGAACTTAATGGCGGTTAAGAAGATCTTGAGATACTAATCTCTTTTATCATTTCAACCATTGGCATTTTGGATGAGGATAGGTCTCGGCTGGGGCTGAAATTCACCACACTTGCCCTATGACCATGGTCGCATGAATATGCCGTCTGATGCAATGACAAAGCAACTTTGGCTACAGTGAATATCTCTTTGTATTTATTAGTCCTTGGCTAAGTCTGGACTGGGTTGTAGCCGAATTTTCACGTATGACTGTAATACGATTCAAAGGTCTGTTGCTGGTTTCACCGAGGAAGTTGACCACACTAACCTTTACTATTCTCTAGACTCTACTTTTTCCGTTTTCGGAGACCTATGCAATCCTCCTGTTTACTAACTAAACATATTTTAAAGGATATAAAGGGACCGGAGTCTGTGTTTGAATCTAGTTCGAGCAATAAATATGTTCAGTAATTTCATTGTCCTTAAAGCGTTTTCGCCACATGTTGGCTTGAGATGGTATTTGAGAGAGAAATGTCGAGGTAGAAAGTCCGTCAGGATCTTAGCGGCTTAAGTTACTTAGTTTGTGAGTTGCAATAACAAAGCTTTTCTTATTCTTAGCTTTTCGTCCAGTTCCTTCGTAATGAAGCATTAAATGGGAAATATGTATGTTGTGACAGTTCTTATCACCTTAGCGGGTCAACTTAAGCTGGTCAAGCACGGAATTTGGTGAGCTGTCATTATGACAGTTGATTTGAAGCTTCATTAGTTGTCACTAGTTGTTCTAGATGGTCGTGAAAGTCTTTTGACAGTTTTCGTCTCTCTGGCTTTTTTACCGTCTCAGTGATCGTACTGCAAAACTGAGGAGCCGCAGTATCGCCGGTATTTATAGGTTTGTGATTTCCTTAGAACTGACGGGATCACCTTATTCGGTCGTGCTGTAGGTACTTTTTGGTATTTCAGCCTAAAGAGAACATGGCCAATGTTTTTAACCTGACTTTAAAGTATAAGACTAACGTGAGGGGAAGGTTGCATGAAATCTTTCTGTCCTGACGAGGAAAATAAACAACTGAACCTTCTCACTCATTCGCAGCTCTCAAACGAGAACAGTCCCATAATCAAAGAGCTTCCATGATGAGTAGTATGAATTCGGGTGACTAAGTGTATCATGTTTCAATGTAACTGCTTCCAGCTAACTCGACACGATAGACCATTGTATCCATTGTGCGACAACACCTTTTAATTGCGTGTACTAAAAGCTAAACTATGTGTTACGATTTAAAACGTTCTATTTAGCGCCAGTGTTTCCGAAAACCAATCCTTGCAACTTTTTCCAGCGATATGGGAAAGCAAGTGCCTTGGACTGAAAACAAAGGAAGTGCGAAATTGGTTCATCGTCTCCTTCATCGCCACATGCGATGCTCTCAACCCAATAATACCATCCTGCCTGTCGCTGTAAATAACATTGTTACGCGTAGTAATTGGATTCATCAACCTTATTCGAATAGAATTTTCTGTAAGCCCAGCTTACTTCCCAGTTAAACTACATGAAACAATAGGTGAGCACTAGGCGTGTGGAGGGCGTATTGCATATTACGTTCAACCTTGCTTCAAGCTCAAGCCAGAGTACCATGTGACTAAACTTCGGATATCCTATAGACCGGAGAGGCGGTGTTCTGCACAGAATGATAATGCGGGTTTGTCCACGGTATGTTTGGATCTGATCTGCATGCAATCAAGTCGTCTCTTTACGGAATATATCACAATGCGTTTAAAGCTACTTGCAAACGGTCAGTGGAAGTCATTTTTGATAGAATGCTTGAGGCTAGGTTCAGGTAAGAGTGGTTACGCTGAAAAGGTTTCACGATTGCAACTTCGTCTAAGTTTGCCCTCTGATTGAGTTCACCCTATTTGGTTATAGTCGTGATATATGTGTCTATTCGTCCTTTTACCCAAAATCCTTACCAAAATCACATAATGTAAGCATAAAACGCAAGCCAGTCCAGTGCACCCCTCGTCTTATTATTTTGTTTAAATTTACGAAGGCAACCTGCTGCTTCACCTTTCCATTCATGTCGTGCAAATCCTTGGTAAGTTTGAGTATGACAATCTCAATGGTATCACTAAAAAAACATAAAACCCATACCCCATGTCTACACGGGCACTAGTCTCTCTCTTCATGCAAAGTGGTCATCAAGACTCAAGAAACTTGATATACTTATGCAACAGTTCCAGTCCACGCAATTAGTCACTTAACTACTTCCTGTCATAAAAGAGCCAACAACTTTGTTGTGTTTTTTTTTTCCAACCCAGGACACAATCTAAAAATAAAACAAAAACCAGCACCCACATCCTTAATGAGTCCTTAAGCACTGGACAAGCGGAAATGTTAAAAAAAAAAATAAAAAACCGAACTATATGGCTTCGTTCACACTACAAATCGCACTCTAATTGCATGCATTTTCTAATTACACATCAAAAGGATATACCGTCACTTGGAATGCAGCTGATAGCAACAAGTTACAAAGGAAGCAATTTGCATCCATTTTGCAAACGATGTTGTACTTATGTATGTGGCATCTGCACTCGTTAGTGTGCTTTGTGCCGGGGTGCATTGTTATATGTATTTTTAAAATGTCATCCTTAGTCCCTTCCGGATGTGGACAGCTTCTGTAATCATCTAATGGAATCGAGGGATGTCTGTGCAACACAAATTGATACATCGAGGTGTACGTAATGGAGGGTGATGAGAGAGAAACGAGTTAAATATATTTTATTGGAGGGCAGTTGTGCTAACGACGTTAATCCGATGAAATTGTTCAAAACATGACAGCGGTGCTCTGGTCTTCGTAAATTGCTGAACATTTTTACTGGTAGTTTGAGTGAAAAGAAGCTTGCAATGGACAACAGAAATGTAAGAATTCGAAAATTGATGGAAAAATGTATCCCAAGCAAGGAGCAAATGATCCAAGGCTATGAAAAGCTGTCACAAATTGCTAATTTCTGAGGCAACACGCAGTCTGATGAATGATATAGTTAAACAAGATACACAGAGTGATTTTCACTTGTAAGTGCTTCCTTCCTCTATGCTCCATATGGCGCAAGAATATGAATTCCGAAAAATGCACCTTATTTCCCACCTAATATATATCTTTAGATATAAGTTTAGTGAATTCAAATATCCAGAAGAGCATGGAACAAGTGAGTACATTGCAAAATGGAATGAAAATCCAAACAATTTGCTCGGAGACCTACTCTCAGCGGAACGACGAAGTCGCGTAAGTGACTAAACCCTGCTACCTACCCCAAACTTGAATTGACCCAAACTTTGTTTAAATAGACATTAACTGTACAAAAATTTGGGACTTACATCCTATAACACAAGTCCCTAGTTCAATTTGGATCTTATATCTCATTTAAATATGAAAATGTTTTGCACTTATGTCCCTGCGGATCTGCAAATATTGCGACATCTAGACCAGACACTGGTTAAATTTAAGCTCGAATAGCTGAGTCTTGGGTGAACTATAGTCAAGTTTCTACCAAAAGCTATTTTTCACTTAAACCCTACCCTATATGACTGCGACCTAAAAAGATCTATTGTACCTTGGGGTACATATTTTGTATAATAGTCGTACCACCTCCTTAGCCGCAGAGTTCTTAATATCTATTGGCAAGCTTGTTACCACCTATGTCAATGTTGAGGGCATTCACAGAGGATGTGCTCAGTTGATTCGTCATCTTCCAAGCAGAACCCACGTTCTATGTCGGGGCATATACTGAGTTTGTTGAGGTGATACTTCAGCCCATAGTGTCCTGTTAAAAAGCTCACCAGCTTCCTATTACTATCCTTATCTAAACTAAGAATTTCCTTTGTAGGAATAAAGCCTTTGCATTGTCCCCGACATGTAAGTTTGTGTTCCCATTTATTAGTCTACACTGTGCAGACAGCCCAGCTGACACCACAGTAAGGTTCAGGTTCTATAAACGAAGGTTTATTGCCAACAATTCCTTGATGACCTGGAACCCATCCGAATACCACTTTGTTGTGTCTAGCAAGAGATTGTAATTCATGGTAACAGCATTTAACTGATGTAGAATTGCCTAATTTGGACGACAGTGTTCTAACTCCTGACTGACTATCTGGAAAGGTATACGTAGAACCTAACGGCCTTGATACCCTTACTAAGGTTTAATCTAGCGCAAATCTCAATTGCATGGAGTTCAGCCTGGAAAACTGTGAGACACATTTCCATAGGTATCTTGGGTCCAAAGACACCAACACACACACTAGAGTTTATTTTTGATCCATCAGTGAACCAGAGTAAAACTCTGGGGTTCAGTGTCAGAATACCATAAGAACAGTCTGCGCCGTCTAATATTTCAATCTTAAATAACTTACCCAAACCATAATGCTTGACCATGATATCGGGGATAGTGCAGAACATATCATGGTCACTTGGCTTATACTTGTATTCTAGTTGCATTTTGATACCACATCTAACATCTAACAATTCCTAATGAAGATTTGTAGGGGTATAAGCCTAATGCTAGGGCAGGTACGCATGGCACCTGAAATACCGAGCTAGGCTATTCTTTGCAGCCATACGATGGCCACGTACGTGATTGTATATGTACATCCAATGTATCATTTTCGGATTAAGACCCCAAGTTCTGCCGTAAGGACGTCAACAAGTTCGTCAGCGGCCTCAATGCCAATTCTAAATTAGCTTTGACTTAAAGGTTAGCTTTGACCAAGGATATGAGAGCTGTTAGAGCTGATGGGCTGTCCGATCTCTCTGGCACAGAGCTCGATAACGAAAGCCTCTGTTTGGAAGACAAGAGGTGCCAAAAATTCCGACTCCTATCCCATTCCACATTATTGAACCGTCAGTGTACCAATTTAAAGGGGAGATAGAGTTTGATTCCCTTCGGCATGACAGGACAGCTGCGAAATTCTGTCAAGGATCTCAGTTTGTCCAGCTAGCTTGGTGGTATCGAAGTTATATTATAGGTAAAGCCTACTGGCGATTTTTCAGTCTAGAAAGACTTCTAGTGCAGCAGTCTTAATACCTACAGATGCCAGTCTTTGCACCTTTTGTATGTCGTAGCGGAGAAAGGCTTGTATTGCCTTTTCTCACTACACGTGTGATTCATAGGTGATGATGATGAGGCAAGAACACAAATAATTTTTGGTTTTAATCCCCGTTTTCCCCAAAAAACCTAGAACAAGCCCAAAAGGCTTAAATACTCTTTTCAGTGGTTCTGTCTAGATGAGGCAATTAAGTTTGTTTCTTTTGACAAATCGAGTTGTACACCATTTAGTTTGGTAGATAATTTCCTTTATAGGATTAAGAGTGGTGCTCACGATCATCTTTCAAAACATTTTTTCAAACTTCGTCATGAGAGTGCAACAGGATGTGAAGGTCCTTCAGTTAATAATGAACTGGATGGTTTTCACATCGCCCAAGTTGTGATTGAATGTGGACTTGGTCTTAAGCAGTAAGTCGCATTTAAACGAGTTTTGTGCGCTGTGACGTCAGCCAGTTTTAAAATTTACCAGTTCTTAGTTCATATACTTACTTAGCCACAATGAAAATCAACACGATATCGACTTGTATTCCATCATTCGGAAGATGAAAGTACAGCTCCCAGCAAGTTCTAAACAAATTGACAGACTAAATAGTGTCTAACATTCCCTGTTTTCCTATCTTTCACCTGTCCACCTATTGCCATTTCGAGTATATCCCTGGCCGTCGAGTATCCTCGGCATTCCATCGGGATATGCTCTGCATTCTGGGTTTTCCCATCGCAATGCTGGCAGTATGGGTCATCCGCGTGTTTGTACTTGTAGAGGTACTCCCGGAAGCATCCATGCTCCTAGATAAATTGCGTCAGGTAGTAGTTTACCTCTCCGTGTCCTCTACTGTTCCACTCCTCTATGTTGGGGATTAATTTGTGGGTCCATCTCCCCTTGGTGGTAGTATCCCATCTATGTTGCCACTGTACCTGAATGGCAGCGCCTTCTTTTCTCCTTTGTTCCGGCTCGGTTACACGTTGTTTGGCTGCCTTTTTGAGTTCTAAGTCGATAGGCATTCTTCCCGATATCACGCTTATGGCTTCCGCAGACACAGTTCGTTATCGAAGCGACTCGGTGCGATGCGTTCATATATTTTATGTACGACTTGACTTCCGACACTGGTGCCCATACGGGAGACGCGTACATAAGCATCGACTTGCTCACTGTTGCTAACAGGTTTCTGATTGGCTGCCTGGGTCCTCCTATATTTGGCATTATCCTGGACAGTGCCGCTACTGCCCGGGAGGCTTTTTCACCTGCGTATCTCAAGTAATCTTTGAAGCTGAGCCTGTGGTCCAACAGCATTCCCAGGTATCTGATGTGTGGGCTCGACTCGATGGTATGCTCGCCAACCTGTTTGGCGAAGTGTTCTACCCTTTTTCTGCTGCTTATTAGTACTGCTTCTGTTTTGTGGTCCGCCAGTTCTAAGTTTGATGTCTGTAGCCAGGCCATGACATCTCTGATGGCATGCCCACATTTCTCTGACATTTCGGTCAGCGTTTTTGCCACAACAACTACTGCAATATCGTCCACGTAGCCAATGATGTGTACTCCGCTCGGCTTTGGTATTCTCAGGATCCCATCGTACATTACGTTCCATAACACTGGGCCAAGCACTGACCCTTGAGGGACTCTTCCAGTAATGGTTTATTTCTTTGGCCCTTCTTCTGTGTCGTAGTAAAGGGTTCTGTCTTTGAGGTAGCTGGCGATTATTCTCCTTAGATAGTTAGGTGCCTGCAGGTTGCATAAGGCTCTGCTTATACAGTTCCAGCTGACTGAGTTGAAAGCGTTTTTAATGTTTTCCTATCTAAACTCTTGCTTGTGGGTTGAGGAGCTTTCTAACTTCAGTAGTTCAACTTTTGTTCCCAATCTGTAGCCAAATGTGGTCAGCAATTCTGTAGGCCGTATCGAATTGTTTCCATTCTAATTTGGTGCACCAAAAATATCAAAAAAAAATAATCAACACTACGTAGTTTCGAAGAGATCCTTTCAACACTTAAACGCAATAAAGGATTTTCTTCAATATACAGTGAACCTACATTTGTACATACGTACATATGAGTTTTTCCCTAAATTTGTGTTACCATTGGCCACTGACATGGTCTAATTCTTTTTCTCCCTTCCGAGATATATTTAGCAATAGTATCTTGTTCTACTGCAGGGATATAATTTTTTGCTCCACGACAGAACTGCATATCAGCATCCTTGCCACGTCATTCGACTCCGCTTACATGCCAATACGGAGACAAGAAGGATCCGAAATTGGGTGTTACACCTAAAAACAATATGCTCTCAATACGTAACCACACATGTGTGTGACACGGCATAAATAAAATAGTGTAAAGAACATCGACGCCATGTTTTTGTTTTTTTGTTTAAGGTAATTCCACAAGCACCTCTGTTTAAGAATTGAAACACATATGGACAGATTCCGGAAATATCATCGGCAGAATGTAAACATACAACCATGACACCATGTATCCGTAGCTACCGCAAAAACTCATTGCACTCGATACACAATAAAAACAAGAGCAGCAGCGCTCCTTGTTGACGATGATGGCGGCGATGCCAAATTTGTTGCAATATATTTTTATTTTTTCATAGCACTCCTTGACGCCTCACAGGAGGCAATTTATTTTCATGTGGTTATGCAATATTAGAATCCTGCATACATATTTATGGGCCAGAGATTCCATTCCCACTGGCAGATCGATGCATTTGATGTAAGGACGAACACTGACCCCACACTCCGTGCGCCTCGGTGTTTGTGCTTGGTTGGAAAATTTGCACAACACAAACAAGCTCGTGTGTACATATTTATAGCTTGTAATGGGAACAAAAAGGATGTGCTGTCGGAGTGGGTGGCTAGGCTACAGTTCCTGGCAATGCCGTGTCAATCGTATTTATCGTGGAAATCTCAAAAAGGACAATGGAGCAGGAAACGTACACATCACACTCTGTGTGTGCTATTGCCAGGAGCAACGCCCAATTAAAATGGTCTTTCGATAATCTTGAATAGTTGTTGTACTCGTATCTGCCACTCTGTATCATGGGGGCAGATACCGCCCTTATAAATGTTTTGACGCAGATTTCTAAGAATAAAAATAAATACGCGCCCAACCACTTGGTGGTCGCGGAATCCTTCGTCGCCGGGCGTTTCGCTCCAATAAAAGTTCAAAATTAGATCTGGCTATTTCTGAATTTAGCATATTTCGCACATCTCGAGGGATTTTCCTTTGGCAAGAGCTCGCTTATGACGAATCAGTGTCAACCTAGTGCCACGCCTGGTATTGTTGGATAATATTTTGACGCACGTATTGCATGTGTATCTACACCAATCGTTCGTCAATTTATGTTCGTTTGTTGACAAGTTGACAACATGTGAGAAATACTACAAGCTGCAGTTCTAATTGTTAATTAAACAAAATTTCGAGAAGTAAATTTATGGGTCCTGCAGTCGTTTGCGTACGAGTATGACGAAGGACTCACTGTAAACAACTTTGAGTGGGAACGAGTGGTGATTAGATTCACCGTATGTCTATGATTTCGGGTGAAATTCCTGAGAAATGTTACATAAATTAATAATGGAAAGTAATTACGAGCATGTTTTTCCCAACAAATGGTATGCTTCTCAGAATTGCTATTCTATATTACCCTGTGGTTTCCAGATACACACCGGCGTATGGGTATATGATTAGTCTTTGATGGTTGTGTGTGGTGCAAGCTTTAAATAAAAATTACGACATTCCTTTGCGAATTACTGGAATTTTCGAGACGACTACAAGAAGGACTAATTGGAAAAAAAACTTGTGGAAAACTCCGAACCTGGTTTTACGCATTTTAGCAAAGTTTAAATGGGCAACTAACCGCCAACGACGTTTCGGGGTTCGGGGTTTCAATAGCTGCAGATGCTGATAGTATTTTAAATAAAAATTTCCTAAAGAAAGGTAATAAAGGGGCTTACGAGCTGAAAGAACACCAAAGAGTCAAACTAGAGTCTTACCTCATATCGATCAGATCTTGCGATGAGGACGTCCATGAAGGGGTGGACTGAAATCACATGGAGGATCTTTATGCACAGCAGTGTGTAATTGTCGTTTACATTGGAGACCCATACTGACCAGTCCCTGCTACATATATAAAATCTGACCTACTCTTCTAGTGGAGTTCATGAAGCCAATCTTTTTTACTGAATCTAAGTATTTGGAGGTGGGCACCGTGACTCAGTGGTTAGTGCATTGGACTATGGAGCAAGGGGTTCGAGACTCGAATCCCAGTCGGAATACCTAAAAGAAGAGTGACCTGATAGCAATGATACTTTTTTCGAATTATTATGTTTCATAAAATGTCAAAGTTACCAATGACATCGAGTTGTCAAAATGTTTAGTAATATTTGCAATTCCATCATGCATTACTTCACGGTTGTCGAATATGTGGAAGTTATTAAAAAATTTATCGAAATTCCGGCTCAGTTGTAAATACGCAACAAAAATTTCGTTGTGAGGTCGGTCGTCATCATGGCTTCGTCTCACTGTGGAAAAGTTTCAGCCTGAGTAGATTATTTTAAACCTTAAGCCACCAACCAGATAGACAAAATAAATAAAACATAGCCCCTTTTGCGCCCAGTATCGAAGAAGAAACATAAAGGAATTTGCAGAATTTGGCATCGCCATAGAGTCAACCCGACTTATTTTACGGTTGGATTTGGGCCTACACCCATATAAGAATGTGATGCTGCCAGAATTGAAGGCGGACGACCATAGACAAAGCCGTGAGTTCGCGTTGAAAATGTTGGTAGATGTGAGGTCCGGAGGAGGCTCATTTGGCTCAGCGATTCTGTCAACAAGCAGAATTGCCATTATTGGAGCAAACACAATCTACAAGTATTCGACCAAGCATCAATGCATCCACAAAGATTGACAGTTTAAGGGGTTTTATGGCACGGCGGCATCATCGGACCTTATTTGTTTCGAAATGAGGAAGGATGCACCCTCCTCGTCAATGGTTTCAGGTATAGAGCGATGTTAACTAACTTTCTGCGATCAGAACTTGGTAACATCGATATATTCGAGTTGTGGTTCCAACAAGATGACGCTACATGTTATACAAGCGGCGCAACGGTCGAATTTGTGAAGGCGAAATTTGGCGACTAGGTCATGGGCGGCGTTCATCAATTTGCCGACGCGATCATGCGCCACTGATTTTTTTCTGTAGGGCTATGTCAAGTCCTTAGCTCACGCTACAAGCCAATCACTTTGGACGTGCTCGGGGCTAACATTGGAGATGCTAGTGTGGAAATACCGTCGCACATATTGGACCGAGTCGTCAAAAACTGAACCGACCACTTGAAGCACTGCCAGTAAAGCCGGGACTGTCATTTGAATGATGAGTTATTTCGCACATAATGGCATGAATGTAGTTTTAAAACAAAGCCAGAATCAATTTTATATCTCACACCGGTGTTGTTCTATTTAATTTTTTTTTCCTATTGTTCTTATCTGGTCACCCTTTAGTACACAGTCATGGTGTAGCACAGCGATCTGCATTTAACCTTATGGCTTTCGGTGGCCTTGATCTCCTCTGACTTTACAGATTTGTTTCCATCCTGTCAACTGGTTTAGGCTAAACTAATGCTTATGCGGGTAATTGACATCATAATCAATATTGCTTACTCCTCGGACCACTTAGTGTTTGGGACATCTACTGGATACGGTTGCACATAATAATGTAGTCATCTGGTTACTTCGTGTCGAAAATGAGCTGCCAATTTCAATAGACTTGATATACCTATTTGAATTCCACTAACAAAAAACGCATCCTCAATCGAGTCGCATTTAATATTAATTGACATTCTCCAATATATTATCTTGAATCAGAGGATATTTTTGACACGTTTCCAATCGGATTTATTACAACACTATCCTTACGACTATGGATTTCGTAGAACTCATTCACGTTGGCCATTTGCCGATTACAACTACCTCACCAACCCAGAATAGAACCACGCCACACGATCATGGTTAGGAGGCACACCCCAATTCATTATGGAACAGACCAGGATACCGACCAGCAAATTAGAGATATCCTAGCTGTCCTTGGACGTACACACAAATGTGTATGATTCTATTTTTTCCCCTCTCTGTTTTAACCAGTACGGTTATTACGAATTCCCTTGACATGTCCGTCCACACATGTAGTCATACGTATGCCGAGAGTACAAATGCTTATTAAACTGCGCATGCAGATGGGGGCTGCTTTGCAACTCACGCTCCATTGGATTGGATACTCACTGCAGGGAGATTAATAAAGTAGAGTCCTAGATGTATTTCTGTATATCCCATGCAAAGGAGCACCAGACCCGAACCATTTGTGTGGAAGTGATGCATTTAACCATGGAAACGGTGGCATTGCTGGAGCTGGACACGAGCGTTGAATTAAGGAAATGCAGCTGCAGTAATGCTTTTAGGTGCACTCGCTTTGAGATTATCCATGTATCGTACTCGTATGTGTGTTGAATGAGTGACAGCGGCAGGATGTAATGGCAGCAATCGGTACATGTTCAACTAATAATATCAGTTCACAGTGTGGCACATGTTAAATTGAATCGTGCTCGACTACACAGTCTCTAGTGAATGATCATCTTTTTCCAGCCTTGAAAGTGACAAGCATTATTCTTCTACTTCAACATTACTGCAATATAAAGGCATCCAAACAAGATGTTAAGGATTCAAATTGGTGTCCACCAAGGCAGTATGGTGTAGCTAGTACTATTAATTTACCATAAAAGACGAGGGTTTGGATAGGGACTTTATCCCCCAGGATATTAACTTAGCAAATCTGCAACCATGGTAGAGGTACACAAGGGAATTACAGAAGCCTGAAGCTAGTGTCACACTTAGCTACTTTTACTGTGGTCCTGCATTGACAGAGGGTTGCAGAGTGTGAACAGCAGACAGCTCTTGCAACCTGCAGTATTAAAAGTAGCTGTGTGAAAGTTTACAATGATTCACACAGTGATCCAAGGAGCATTCCAAACTAAACTAGGCTTGAGTTGGGCTCTACCCTTAGCCACCCAATGTGCACGTCATATTTGCTATAATGGCGAGCTGCTTTTCTTCCACTTCTGTTGAGAGAAGGTCGATTGGTCTATCATCAAATCAGCTAGAAACCTCGCCGTGCTCTAATCTTGTTGCTAATTAAATCTTTCTTTTGTACAATTCCATTTGCATGAAATATTTGGGCCGTGTAGAGTACCACTGATATTGAAACTCGTACTAAGGGCAGCACCCCAATGATTGACAAGATCTCCCTTTATTTGCTTAAAAACTTGACCCTCATAGGGTCTCTCCATAGGAATTTTGTGGTTCGCAATCCTTTTTTTTTGTGGTTCTCTTGATCTTGGTCCAAAATTTTTGGTACAAATAAAAAGCAGCTCTCAAGATTCTCTTTCAGTATGGTATCTAACCCAAGCAATGTTTCGGAAGCCCTTTTGTCAGAGGCAAACTACAACGAGCTTGTCAATCTCCTTTATTCCATCGCCTATTATACTGCTCCTCATTTTAGCGGAATACGTTTTCTTCTTCTCCAAGGATAAGGAGCATTTTTGCATCTCAAATAATGCTCAGCCTACATTAACATTAAAGCAGAAAGTCGAAGCGCTAGGGTGTCACTCGCACTTGGTGTGTTTTAAATGACAGTCATGGTATGGTATGCTCCTTCTATCTTACTAATGTACTTTAGGTGGTGCTATAGTCCGTGGTGAAACTGGGGCTGAACCAACAAGCTTCTCTAGCCAGTTGTCTCCAGCCACCGAGTTGATTAAGATCCCTTTCCACTTAAGCGCTACAACTTAGGCGAGGGCTTTCTCTACTGCGTAGTGGTAAACGATTCGGAAATCATCTTTCCATGTCCTATCAGTCTACATGACCCAGGCATCTTAGTCATTGTGTTTAAAATCTTCTGACTAGTTCAATGTTCCTATACTGCCACTATCCAACAACGAGCATTGGGAGGAGTAGAACTCCATCACACATAAGGATTTAAAGAAGTGGACCCACCGCAGAACCTTGTGGCATGTCGCCAGATCTTGTAATATGTGACCGCCCTGCTTGTTGTGATACTTTGGTACCTATTTTTTCTGATTGCTTCCAGAAAAACGAACCAGGATACCTCACTGGTAAATTTGTAGATATAACACATTGGTGTTGACATGTGAATCAGCCATCGAGAGTGACTGTGTTTGTGTTACCCGCTCAATGATGACAATTACCACTTCAGCATTAGACCCGCTGAAGGTTGGTTGGGTGGATTACAAGGGTAAGGATATCCCCACCGCATGGGCCCTCCGATTAAGACCATTGTGTTCCCCTTGACCAATTCCTGAGACTAACGCGCAGTTCACATATTTGGGTCCTTAGTTAAACTCACGGATGCAGTGAGCGTATAACGCTTCTGATGCCGAGTTTGTCGAACTGATATTGTCAGAGGAATCATTTTTTCATTGTCAATTACTTAGGCCAACCAATATCTGGATTGATCCAAGATAGTGCTTGTCAATCCTTTTGATGTTTCGGTATTCCAGTTTCTTGTTATGGTACCTGTGCAATGACCGCAAAGTTAAATAGCGCCTTTTACTTTGTATTCCTTTGTTCAAACCTCCGTTTCATAAACCAACTACATATGTATATGATATTGAAGTCGTATATCATATTCTGATGCATTTTCTGTCACAACTGCTGACAGCTAAGATGCCAAGTTGGCCGTCCACTGCCACAATGGTGGTACCTATTTGAAAAAAAAACTTTCAAGTGACTTTCATTTCACACCAATAACTCTGAATAAAGCCTGTAACCCAACATCTGCGCCGCCTTATTGTCAGGTTTACTCACACCCAACCGTGGCTGTCAAATACATCACCTATTCATGTGTCCCCAATTTACTATCCGAAATGACACGCTAACAAATCCCTTAAAACTACGCACTATAAGTTCCCGACTAATACATGTAATATTGTTAACGAGGCTATATACAAAGTTACGACTTTATTCACTCCAAGGATACCCCTAGTACGAGTATTGGTTCACTTATTGCCTGCCGAAGAGCCTGCCATTCAACCCATGTGATGTCGTTAGACTGTTTTCATAAACTTTAATATGCCTTAGACAACATTGAACCCTAAACCGAATTGATTTGTGTATCTTCGCCTTTATGCGGAACTTTAATAAATGTCCTTAAATTACACATAAAAATGTCATAAAAGACCAAACAATGGGGCGAATTAGAAACGAATTATCCTTTCTTTAAATGAACTGTATCCTTCCTTATGCCTTTGTCTTCGGCGACACTGCCAGTGGGGTAAATAAAAGCCCATGCCAAGGCGGGGGAAAAAATATCTCGTGCCTAATCGATTCACATTTACACCGAGAACAGCTGAATGATAGATGAAGCATTTCGTCCTGGCAAGAGTTCTTCAACACTGCTGCCCAGACAGACATATTTAATTCCGATTTGATAGGAGTGAAATTGAAAATCAATACTATCCGGTGGGTCATGAGCCTTTGGAGGATAATATGTACTCGTGCATTGTTGTGTTCGAGTAAAGGGTGGTGAGGCCTTTCCATTGTCCCGGGGATATGGCATGAACACCTTGGGCCCCCTACCCATTCTGTCATTTAGTCAAATTACAGTCACGAAATGAAAATTTCCAACCTAATAGAAACATATTCACGTATGTGTGCGTTTATGAACTTACAGCATTGTTTTGTGAGCCGAATACAACGGCTCAGGGCACGTATAATTGCTGTCGGGAAGCGAAGGACTCCAACCGCACCGGCAGGAAAGTGGAATGGACAATCCTTTTTCTTAACATATTCCATGGCAATGAAAATACGATAAGGTCCGAACAAACATGACATTTCCAAGGAAATTAAGGACGAATGCGAGACTCCAAACTGTGTGCTTGTGTCGTTTGGTTAAGTTCGTGCTTAGTGGGCTTTGGGGTTTGTTCCTAGCCAAGTACATGCTTTCATCGAATAAGTTGGGTAATAAAACACATGTATTGTACAATTGTATATTTTGGTTTGTGAAAACTGGCTGAAAACATGATATTTTAATGCCAAAGGACAAAGCAGTTCTTGTGACCAGTCTAAGGTGAAACTCTTATCTGAGGATCAAGTAACCAAACCAGATATGCCGAGAGTATTTTGGCATTACTTTGGAACAATCACTTTCAGACTCAAGGTGAGGTGTGTTCAGGAATCAATTATTCTCATCGAGCAATGAATTCGATGTAGTGGTTGTCAATTGAATCATACTCGTATCTTTGTAATCACAGGGTGACCAGATAAGAACGATAGGAAAAAACACAGCAACGGTCTAAGATATAAAATTGAGTCTGACTTTGTTTTGAAGCTACATTCATGCCATTATGTGTGAAACAGCACGTCATTAAAATGGCCGCCTCGGCTTCGCTGACAGTGCTAGGAACAATATTCCGGCAATAGTTCGAATGCTTCCTTCGAATTCGTCCACAGTGGTTGGCTTGACGTAACCCCAGAGAAAATAATCGAGCGCTGCCAAGCCGTACGATCGCGGCGGCCAACTGATGAACGTTCGGAAAGCGTGGAACGTTTTATGATGGATTGTCAAAGCTTACTGACATTTTGACAGCTGGATGTGATTGATGTCTTTGACAGCTGCTGAAACGCAACAATTGACAAAAGTATCACTTCTATCTGGTCACCCTTTATATATGTAACTAGAAAATGTTCCACCAGACAACCGGTTAAGTCTTGATTTTATAGCGATTCTGGTTCATAAACTTTGTTTTGTTTTCTCAGTACTTAGGCCCAGATAGTGTTTTTCAATCTACCATTGTATTACAGGTGTCTTAGATTGGAGACTGTTAGAGCAACAAAGTGCGAGATAAACACTTCTATTTGTAGGTAGTCAGCGGTTTCATTACCATCGAAACCTCTACGTCCTGGAATCCAAGCTAAGGTACCTTTGTTCTAGAGTCTTGCAGACCGCTTTAATTCTTATCTTTCTTGTATGTACTATACTTATGCTTGCTATATTTTTGAAATTGGGACAGTACCGCTCTATTTCAATTTTGAACAAGCACTAAAACAAGGGAAGCCAGGAAACACAGTTCCTGAGTTTTAGACCGCGCGATTTTGAGAGGGACTGAGTGAATAAAAACAACACAAATCAATTAATCATCAAACTCTATTTTGTCTCCATTTGAATCGGGCAGTCATCAATAATTTTTATATAGGAATATGTCGGGATAGCCTTCCGTAAAAATAGCTCTTAAGGTTAACTAATGATTTTGGCTGCTGTCAACAAATCAACGTCAAAATAGATGACAGATGTACCAATATTGGTAAACAATTTTATTGACAAACCATCATCCTTTCACTTCGAACGCTGCAATATGTGATGGATGTATGTTAAGATTTGGCAGACCAAGTCGTAAGAGTTTTAGTTCCTTCACAATTATTGTTTTCTTTTTATCATTTTTTGACTAAAATTTGGAAGAAGACTTCTTAATGGAAATTAATTATAGATTTATAAAAGAGGATGTATTCACACTGCCATAATTTTTTTTATTTCTTATACTTCGCCCATTTGACCCAGAAACCCGAAGGAGAGGAGATATGGGTGACATTGCATTTTCATTGGATTCAACGTTTTTCGACTCTTGATCGAGGTATACCCCACTTCCTTCCCAATGCCCAATAGCGGACAACTGAATTTCCCTAAGTCTAAATCACCGATCTTTGGGTAAAAGTTAGTACTGGACATCCAAGCAATGATGTGCCTCAAGAAATTGTTTCACAGAGTTGGCACTCAATATATCGGCAGAATTTTTGCAAACACTCATAAGGATAGTGTAATTTCTCCAGGAATGGAAATGCTTCCGAAAAATAGATATCTAATAATGTAACTTACATGTCTATATAGCTAGACTTATACAAGAATGTAGAAAAAGGTACATTTAGATTCCTTGTAATAAGTGTCACATGTAACGTATACAATGGCACCTGCCAGTGGATTTTAAAGGCAAAAGTGGAGTACGCCAGATATTCATACTGTCACTGCTGCTATTCTTGGACAACGATCCATGGTCTATGAGCTCGTCTACACTGACGCAGTTTGCCTACTTTCTCTTGTGATAATGAACCTTCATCTCTCGTCCTACGATCTAGAGCTCAAGGCAAACGAAGGGGGGTTGTAACCACAATTAAAACAAGCCCTCGAAGTTCTTCCAATTAGATGCTTGTAGCAGAATCGGAATCCAAAAGCTACGGTCAAAATTAATTTTAAACCTAGAAGTGTCCCATAGTAGGTATTGGAATTCTATGCGAATGACGAACCTATTTGGAGGTACAACTAGCAGTTGTCAACAGTATACGCACAGTGAAAATCTTAAGGGTAAATGTTGGTACCTATCTTCTGCAGGCGCCGACACGCACAACATGAATGGATGTATGAAGCTAGGTCCTTGGTCCCATAGACTTGTCGGGGCTAATATTTATTTTTAAAACCCAAGTGTTGTTAAAATACACTTTCGGACTACTGAAAATGAACTGGTATGTAGAGTATTATCCCTTTCTGTTTATACCCTATCTTAGGATTTAGGATTTTCTGGCCTAACCGTATCTCTACCGAACAACTTTATCAGAGAACGGGCAATGAACCTATAGGCACAACAATACGACGACTAAAGTGGCAATGGATTGGACATACTCTCCGAAAGGGTGACGAAAGGTTCATAGCTAACCGCTTACTCAGGATGGCAGGATACCCGCCGGTCCTAGGAGTACGTGGAGCAGAACAGCTGAGAAGGAAACACGGCAACTGGATAGTTGGGGAAAACTGAGGCATATTTCGCACACGATGGCGCGTAGGCATTGTCGAGGCCCTAGGACCTAAATGTACCTACAAATGTACATTGTTTGTAGGATAGAGAAATAATCGAGGCAGACCCTATAAAGTATATACATTATACGTGATCATCATCATCAATAGAGTAAACGATAGGAAGATTTGATATATGGGCTTCTGAGAAGGAGGAGCAGTTTAAGTGTATTTTTTTTTAATCTGCCCACAGCCACGTCTACTTTTTCAGAACTTCACTATTTTCTATGAAAGATGTTATTTAAAGAAAATATTTAGGTATTTAATTCTCTACAATTCGTTCATACATCAAGTTTAGCAACACCCACTTTTAGGGGGCGTTTTTATAAAAAAACCGAAATGAAATTTTCCATGAAACATCGACAAGCATTCGAAGATATCGTTGTAATTTCGTTCCATCAGGATAGAGTATTCTCCTAGCCTATTCTATATGTTTTTATACATAGCTTGCTATGTGGAGAAGTAATCGAGATGAATAAAGTATAAGAATTCGAATTCAAATACGGCCCAGAATTTTGAAAGAACAAATACTAGTTAAAATAAAGTGCACGACTGGGCCGTACAAACTTGCACCTATGTCTCAAATTCTTGGGTGTATTTGAGGTAAAAATAAATAAACAGATATATACATTAGAAGTATATACATCGTTCTAAACAGATTGGCCAAAAACGTCATATATTATCTGTAGGATTTGATAAAGCTCTTGAAAATTAAGCATCGTTTTTCTTCAATTTCACTCAAATTCATTGCCTTTGAACTCCGATGAATATGCCAAAGTAAGTCCCTAAAAATGTAACAATATTTTCTTTCTCTCTCTCTGTCTTTTAACCAATGAAAATGAATTTCAGACAAATCCAGTAGCACGTGCGCACCAATCAAAACCTGTATCGTAAGGAAAAAAACGTTTCCATGACGACAGCTGTGTTCTAGGAAATTTTTTTGGTACATTATTTTGAAAATCGGTTAGTAGGAAGAAGTAGGGATAAAATTCATGTTTGGCTAATAATGATATGAAAATCGTGTTTTTGTTAAGCTGGTTGTAAGGAAAGTGGAATTTTAGGCAGTTTGGACCAAAAACGTGGTATGCCATCTTATAGGGTTTAAAAAGGCGTATTCTAATATAAAATTTAATAAAAATCGTTGGAGCCGTTTTCGAATAAATTGGCTCCAACAGCTCGATTTTGCGAAAAATACCGTTATACTAACTTCTGGCCAAAAATGTGATACAGTTCCTGATAGGATTTGAGACGCTTAATCTTATGTGAACATTTTAATAAAATCGTTGAAGGCGTTTTCAAGCAAATCGACTTTTAGTCACCTTGGTCCTAAGTACCGTTGTATTACACTTAGACCAAAACGTGGTACGCCATCATGTTGCATTACTTCGTACTAGTCCGAATATTAAATTTGAACTAAATCATTTCAGCCGTTTTCCTACAAATCGACTTTTTGTCAAATTGGCTATAAGTAAAGTACCATTGTTGCCAATCTTGGTAAGCAGCACGATACATCATCTGATTGCAATTGACTAGACTAATTCAAATATGAAGTTTAATCAAAATCGTTAGAGCCGTTTTCGAGAAAATCCATTTTAACTGAAATCGGGCTTAAGTAAACTACCCTTAATTTTGAGGTTAGAATGAAAATTCCGATTTCGCCTCTAGGGATTATAACGCAGACCCTATATATGAAGTTTGATCTAAATCCATCCACTCGTTTAGGCTGTAGCCTCGTGCACAGACAGACAGACAGACGGCATTAGCGGACCTACTTTTTTGGACTTCTCCATTATAGTAATGTCAAGTTTGATTAAAATCTCTAGTTCCAAATTTTGCACGAATACAATACTTGCCCTATAGGTATAGGTGCAAGTAAAAATATTGAAATGCGCACTTTTTCATATACATATGTATGTATGTATTCACTTCTTGAATTGAAAAATGTGTAATGTACCGGCTTTCTATGTTACATTCTTAAAAGTTTGAAGTTAACGTAGTATCAACAAAATAATCCAGTATATCTGCACCTATAGGGCAAGAATTGGTTTCTTAAACATTTTCGAACTTGACAGAGATGTTCAAAAAGTGGGTCCGCTAGTTCTGTCTGCATGCTCGACTGGACGGATTTGCTTCATGTCTGGAGTCCGAGCAGTCACAATTCGAGACGAAATCGAAATTTTCATTGTAACCTCAGAATTAAGGGTACTTTACTTAAGACCGATTTTAGTTAAAATGGATTTTCTCGAAAACGGCTTTAACAGTTTTGATAAAATTTGATATTTATTTTACCCGAAAAATTCGAATAATTCGATAATATTAAATATCAGTTGTTTCTGCGCCGATTAAGTTTAAAATGAATACGTGTCAAATATAAGGCATTTGCAAGGATATGTTACACAAGATTTTGAAACACCCAATGCCACTGTTTCAAACTTCTCAGTATTTTTCAAATTTTTTGAATAGAAATTGAAAAAAAAAAAACAATTAAGACAAAATTGATAGGCAGTCGAATTATCCTGCTCATTCAAACACGCCCACATTTTGAGGGCATTTTTTGAAGCAAACATTTTTTCACTGAACTTTCTTGGATGACATCCGTTAAAAATGATCGGGATGATCTCAAAAATGCGATATTACATTACCACTTCATCCTGAATAATCTATAAATCTTCAGCATAAAGGTGAAGGTACGTAGGACCCCGTATTACCCTTTATTTTACTTAATTCTGCGTAGTTAGCAACGTTTGGGATGAGGATCCAAGTCAAACACTTTATTTATATCTGGGGGTATTTTCGTTGCTTCTTTTCAAGGTCCAATGTGGATTTAGCTTCTTTTCTGATATTGAGTCCACTGATCGTTACGTACTAATTGAAAAAAATATAAACTTTCAGTACCACTACAGTTCTCAAATTTTGTCATGGCTGTGCACAGGATGTGCACTATATGAAGCTCTTCCAACATCAGATTTTAATTTTAATTAGTTTAATTAAAAATTCCAATATATGTACGATTGCATATGCAATCTGGTGACTCTGTCGTCTGTCGTCTGTCGTCGCTAACGAGAAATTCCTTTTGTTATCATTCCAGATGCCGTGTAACGAGACTTTATTGTTGAACGAACGTCGTCAGCTGGCATGGGTTAGCCTTAATTAAATTAATTGCAGCTACATACACGACGCACGCACACGATATCGGAACGGAATTGATATCGATTCCGCGACGCCACCCATTTTACCAACGTGATTCCAAGAAGACATGACGAAGTGTTGGCTGAACAATAGCTGCTGCAGGGGCAATCATCATCGTCGAATAAAGCAAGTTATCGTAGCAAAAGCAGAAACCGTCAATAGTCAGCGTTTTTATACGTTTTTTCAAATTATCACGGACATAAAGGAGTCTACAGTAAGGAGCTGAATAATAGGGATGATTGATTCGATGTAGCGGTAAGTAGAGATGACCTATCACTCCAAATGGATTGACATAGTAATTTTTGTGTTTTTGTCTTAACAGTAGCGGCCCTATGGTCGGCGAACGCGATAGAGACCGTGAAGCGGTGCGCTGGGAACTGGGCGATTCTACACCGCCCCAATACAATAATGGAGGATCACAAATGGTCGGAACATTATGTGGTGGACAGGCTGTTGGCCAACAGCAACAACAACTACAACAGCAGCAGCAGCAGCAACAACAGCAACAGCAACAGCAACAGAAACAGCAGCAGCAGCAACAATACTACCAGCAGCAACAGCAGACGACCAATTGGGTGGAAAACGAAACGATCGGAAGCGGCGGAAGCGATAATCAACCATACTACGATACGAGCGGTAATGTGGACTGGGCCCGGGCAATGGGCACTGGCGGTGCTGGTTCTTATGGCTGTGGTACCAGCGTCGGCGGCGGTACAACTGGTGGCAGCAGCGGTAACCTGGGCCGCTACGATCCGGTGGGTAGTTCCATTGAAGCTGGCAGCACCAGTGTCGGAGGCGATACGAACAATCTATCATATGGTACGTCGGCGGCGAATACAAATACCGGCGGCGGAGGCGGTGGCGTTGGGGGAGGAACCAGTGGCGGTGGTGGTACCACCGGTGGTAGCGCTGGTGGTGGTGGCTCAACCGGCAAAGAGGTACGCTACGCTCCATTCCCAATCACATCGCCAACCCATTCGAACCCCACAACTTCCCAGCCACCAGCACTGCTGCAGCGGACACATTCCAGATCCATGTCCTCCATACCACCACCCGAGCCATTTATGATAGCACAGTCGAAACAGATGAACAGTCGCGTCTCGATAAACGTGGGCGGTGTCAAGCACGAAGTTCTCTGGCGGACACTCGAGCGTCTGCCGCACACAAGACTTGGCCGCCTGCGCGAGTGCACCACACACGAATCCATAACGGAATTATGCGATGATTATTCCTTAGTTGACAACGAATATTTCTTCGATAGACATCCGAAAAGTTTTAGTTCGATTTTAAATTTTTATCGCACCGGCAAGCTGCATATTGTCGATGAGATGTGCGTCCTAGCATTTAGCGATGATCTCGAGTACTGGGGCGTCGATGAGCTCTATTTGGAGTCATGCTGCCAGCACAAGTACCATCAGCGGAAGGAGAATGTCCACGAGGAGATGCGCAAGGAGGCCGAGAGTCTGAGGCAACGCGACGAAGAGGAATTCGGTGAAGGTAAATGCGCCGAATACCAGAAGTATCTGTGGGAACTGCTGGAGAAGCCGAACACTAGTTTTGCCGCCAGGGTGAGTGATTAGCTTCCGTTTAGTCCTTTTTTTTTCTTATTTTAGTTTCTACCCTTTTTTATTTATTTTAAGATAGTTACTTAAAGATCTTTTGTATTTTAGAGATTTACACATCCCTTGTAGTCATGGAATAAGAAGTATATTATGGTTTCTATTATTTTTGAGTTTATTTCTCTCCTTCTCTCTCCTTTTCGACTCTCTTTGCAATTTTAGTTCCTTTTTCGTTGACACTTTCAGTTAGTTAAGTTGAAGTTATTTTTAAACACTATTTCAATCTATACCTACACTATGCTCACACTGTAAAACTTTAACTATTGTATGCAAAAATAATTCAATTTGTACAGCAATCGTAATGAAGAGTACTGGGAAAGGGTCAGTGGGACGTAGATTAGGTTTGAAGGGCTAGCGCATTAGAGTCCGCCTACAGTTTAACCAGGATGTACTGTTCAAGTTTGACATAACTTATATGAACACAGCTTAAGGCTCCGCTACTAAACCCATGTTTTTCAGGATGTAATACACAGGAATAACCATCTCTTCCATTTCGATTGAAAAGTTAAATCATTCTGACAAGGACTTTTCGACACAGAACTCCCCATAACTCGGTAAAGCCTAGTTTTCAAAGCCTCAAAAGTTTGCGCATTGCATGCATACAACAGGGCCAAAACGAGTCGTGTTGTGTGAGATGTGTCACCATCTTGTTGAAACCACATGTGTTCCATTTTTATATTTTTGATTTGATCTTGATCTTCTTCAACACTTTTACTAGTGGTAGCCATACGTTTTTCTATGTGGATTTTGACAATGGATAGGCCTTAAAATATCTGAATGGTGGCAGTCTCTTCAATTTTGTCTATAGTACCCTCAGATGGACGATTATGTCAAGGATCTGCACGTATTCCGCCAAACGAACCTTCCACAGAATCACTATTTTTGTAGTAAGTTTCCACAAGTTTAACGCAAACTTTAAACTGAACATATACAGTCTCGGATGACAGTTCGGTTTGACATTGAAAGAGGGATGTCAAATCTTGATCACGAATTGGATAACCCTGTATAGTTTGTGCGATAGGATTCATCTAAACAATTGTTTTCGAATATCTTCTTCTACAAGAACAGTTTAATTTAGATGCAATTTTGAGTGCTTTAGTTGGTATTACTTTAAGATGTAACAAGTTACCCATACTTCATCAGGCAGGTATCAGGCAACCGGCTTTTCCTTTATTAATAAAGAGTAAGTTTTTCTCATTGCTGCAAATGTGCTAAGAGAATTCCATCAAGTCGGGATGTTTATAGTGGAGTTCCAGATCAAGTGCCGACCATTAACTAGCTGTATTCCAATAACCTTAAGCTCAATCGACAGTACTTCACAAGCTTCAATTTTGTGTCTTTACCAGATATCGCTCTCATTGCACCCTTGCAGTCTCAATGGCAGCTTTTGTCACTGCTACGACCTCTGCTTAGAAAACCCCATTGTACGTTGAGAATCTGTCTGATTAAGATATGCCGAGCGCGTCAGAAAATCTACATACCTGCTCCCATACCGATGTCTGAATTGTACCCATCAGTATAAACTTTCTATCTACTTGGATAGAGGCTCGTAAAAAGTCATACAGAGTCAAGATAAGGCGTCATGCAGTCTGAACAGGATCATAGAGAGACGCTGTACTCAGCATCTGTCCCCCCGCATTCTTACCAGTCAAGCACAATTACCTTGATTGCGGTCCTTATTTTGAAAACTGTGTAACTCTTTCAAAATTTTGGTCATTTGACCAAAAATTCTGATCGGATTGGTAAATTGGTTGAGTGGTAATCCTGTTCCATGTGAAGTATTTCTATCAATATTTGCATCAAAAGTATGTACTTTAAAACAAAAACAATTACAAAATCAGCTTATTAGCTTTGGGGTAGCTAGATTGCCTCCCTGAACCACTCCTAAGTTGTTAAAATTTCAAGATGGTTGATGGTGGCTTTCTTAACAGGTCTCCGAACTGGTACACACCGAGGGCCACTTTACTAGTTCTGCCTAGCTTGGGCTTTAGCAGAGGAAACAATATAGATCTCGATCGCTTTACTGGAGTGGAGTTCATGGATAGTTCTCGTGCCGATTCCGTTGTTCGGAAGTCACAGAGAGCGGGATATTTCGGCTTCAGATGAATATATGCCAGATCCTACTCCTTCATCAGTTTTGTACCCTGGTTTTGTGGTCCTGCCATTAGTCTAATCCTCTCTTAGAAGGAAGTCGTGCGATATGTAATCTCTCCCTGTGCCTAAATATGCCCATCTTGCAAAGGTACGATGGCCCGTGTGGCTAAATTGTTTCATACGTACGACACTCTGCACAGCCATTTCCTTTTGATATGCATAGGTCTAGCCCGCTTAGTGTGAGTATGATTTCAAGGGCTCTGATCAGTGCGGTTCTTATAGCACTGGTCGTCTCTATACGCTAGTTTTTACATCTTGGTCAGTGCTCGGAGGTACGTAGTCTTACAGTTCATATAAAAATTATATAAATTTGGAAAACTTATGAAAATATTTTGACTCAGATGCCACCAGAAATATCTATCCGAGTCTTCGCCCATCAACATCAACTAATGAGCTAGACCATGCGTACCATTTGAAGACCCAACCGATCCTGTTTTCCTTTAGTACTCTTCATTTTGAACAAAAAATTTCTTATAAATACATTTTATACATTTCGTCCTTAATTGGTTGTATCACTTAATCGGCGCACTTCTATTTTTTCACCAAATGGCTTTAAATATAAAAACAAATTCAAAAAACTAAACCTAAACCGTTAAATCAAGCGTAAAACGAGTGTACAGCAATTTTTTAAATATAAAAAAAAAACTGATATCGTTGTGCCTTATTATGCATTATTTATACAACTATGTATACATATTATCGTCGTCTTAATTATTTTATATCAATGTTGAACTGGCTCAAGCTTCAAGTTATTAACAAGCGCTTACGATGTTCCTTAAAAAAAAAAAAAAACAGGCGAAGTAAATTTTCTAAATCGTTGTTTCTTAAATTTTTTGGTGTTTTTCTTTCGCCTTAAAATTTTTAACTCTATTTAAGCTTGACAAAAGGCTTTATATATTTTTTTTTCTATATAATGCAATATTATATACAATATACTTACATACATTTGTTTAAATTTTTATATTAAATATTATTCGTACAACTGTTGTGCTGTTTAATATACAATTGATGTTGTAAATGATGCAGAAATTGTTGTCTTGTTCGTAATTGTGTTTATTTAACAAAAAATAAAAAAAAACATAAAACTTTCTGCCTATAAAGCGCGCGATGTAAGGTAATAAAATGGGGGATTTCAGCATACAACACAACACCTAATGCACAGAAAATGTTTTTATTTATTTATGATTTTTAAGTTTGTTTATAACGTAGGATCAGTAATTTTTTAATAAGAAACATGTGGTACTGTTTTAGGGATTAGGAGTTCGGCATAAGTCTCATGTACAGTCCATATTCTACATACAATAGGGCAACGAGAATGGAGCCTTGTGGATTACCGTCTCTGATGTACGTTTTCTATACATTTTGCTACAAATAACCCAACCAAGTTTCTGGATATACATAAATGCGCCTATTGATCTTTATCCGCCCTTAGTTTACAGGGATTCTCTGCTTCAAGGAGGATTCTATTCTGAACTACTAATTTAGAGGTCCAAAGGAACAAAAGGCAAACAATTTTAGGATCGTGAGTCCTGACTGTTTATCCTTGACAGCAAAAAAATGTTATTTCACGTAGAGTATGCATTTATTAGCTTCAAGCATAGCTCTACTGCTCAAGCCGTAACTTGAGGTCTGATTCTGAGAGAAAACTCCGGAATTCATGACTTGTCGAGGTCGAGTACAAGGTGGCGCAAAAGTTGTCACTCTATGACTGTCATTTTTTTTGGTCATTTTTAATGAATGAAAAACTTTGGTTCTGCTTTTGGATTATGTTGATTAGATGACTTAAACTTTTTTCCATTAAGTTGAGATATGATATCGGCTAAGTGGCCGCCGCCAGAGTTAATGACCATTTGGGCCCGATTAATGGCATTTTCCATGACTCTTGCAAAAACTTAGGCGATAGGCAAGTTCTTGACGGATATATTTTTTGAGGGCTTTAAGAGTTTGAGACTTGTTGACATAGACTCATGCTTCAAAAAACTCCACAAAAAGAAGTCTGGAACAATTAGATCACGCAATCTTGGCGGCCAGTGCAAATCGTCACAGCAAGGGATTAAGCGAGCCGGAAATGCAGCCCTCGGAATTTCGGTTGTGGCTCATGGAGAATGCGCCGTTGCCCCAGTCCCAATTCCCAATTCATTGATGAAAAGTTGTCTGCCTCGTGGTCGATATTCAGGACTGTTTGGCGGTAAACAGAAGATACTCTGAGGTTATCTGTGACATCTATAGCCACAGCTGCGGTATTCTTAGCAGAACGGGTACGCTGAGGCCGGCCAGACCTGGCAGCATCAGGTATTGTCCCATACTCTTCTAGGCGAGTGGCTAAACGTCGTAGTGTTTGGCCAGTTGGTGTCGGACGATCGGTAAATCTGCTCCGAAATTCAGATTACATTACGCACTAAGGAAAACTTTCATTTCTCGCCTCGGGTTTTTTGTATGTTGGAGGAAAGTCCATCAAGGATGGACATGCTACCTGATAAATGGTTTGAACAACTATTAGGCTTCCATTAAAGTGTATAGTATCTTACTTTTGAGTCTAGACTCCAAACGAGATTTGGATATTAGCAGACTGCTTCAGGAGTTGAATACCACTAGTATAGTTATTGAATTCTTTTTGGATACTCAAATAGTGGTGTTTAAGACTAGGTATATAGGCTCATCAGTACTCGTTTCATCTGTTTGTCGGTCAAACTATTCTGTTCATTAGAAGCTAGATTCGGTCGAAAATGTATCTAATGTGAGCTCTTAGCTTTGAAACAAATAATTATATTGAAACATAAGTATACCAATCTTGGGCTTCATTAAAGGGAGCAATTGGGGAACTGGATAGTTTAAAGTTTGATGGAATTGTCCTTATTATGACTATATCACCAATCATAAGAGTTTTTTGGTGCCAACACATTAACGTACGTTACAGTGGCAACCCAGAGAAAGTTGAATTCCTTATGAATTTATCTATGAGACTTATGAACTTCTGTGATAGAGCTAGAAATGGATCTCTCTATATGTAAAACTATGATTTCTGACTCTAAAAGACTTAGACTTAGGGTAAGAGACATTACAGTGTTGCTTCAAGAATGTTCATGTCATTTGGACCAACAGTGTTTTTCAAGTGGAACTTATAAATTTTTGTGAGTGTTTCTAGGTGCGAGTCTATAAAATTCAGACATCGGCACTCAATGACATTGAAAAGAACTCAAATTACCAACAATAAAAATTTATAAAACACCGTGCCTCGTCCTTAAACATGACATTGGGCTGTTGTACACTTTCTAGGCTAGTCTCCTGAACATGACAAAAATTCTAAGACTCCACAAGTCACAATAGATGCTTTGGGCTAAGGAGGGATATTTCCTAATAAAGATAGTCAGCTAACAGATGGCTTAGTTGCAAAGAAGACTGTTTGCTTACTTGAGAACTCCATTAAAAATCAGAAGAACTTAAGAAAGACATTTAAGCCGTACTTGTCATAATACCCCCTTCCATATGTACCTAGTTAAACCGAATCTCTTGAACAGTACCACCACACTAACACTACATATTTTATCTCAATTTTATAGTTTTTGTTTGTTCTTTTTATTAGTAACGAAATGTTAATTTTCCAAATAATACACTCATAGGTTTTACGTAAAAGTTTTGTTTAATTTTTTTCTTATTCCAATTTTTAGTGATATCCTTAGACTTGCAGTTTTTTTTTTGTTGTAGTAAATCATAGGTTTAAATTTATATAAAGACATTTTTTTGATAATTTAACTTTCTATTTTTTGTTTTTGCTTTTAACTAAACTTTTTACTAACTATTTAATGGAGAAAATAATTTAACTGTTTCTAGCTTTTAACAAAAAAGTGAAATATAAATTAATTTTTTATTGAATAATAGAACTAACATATATATATTATATAAAATAAAATGAAAAAAAAAAAAACACAAGTATTTTCCAAAGAGTTGTTGGGAATGGGCAATAAGCGATATGACCAGGCGGCAGGTGTGCTGTAGAAATCCTCGAATAAATAATTCAAATGCAACGAACTCTGGGGAGAAGTGGCCAAATTCGTGTTGTAATACATTTCCATTTCCAACAAAGAAAAACGAAAAAAACCGAGCAAAATTCTAACCAAAAATATCCTAAATCTCTAGCTAGGGGCTTCTTTCGCATAAAACCTTCCAAAAATTAGCTACAGGGCAACAAATCATTTCTAACTTACTTATCTAACAACGTCAGCTTCTTCTATATTCTCTGCGCGCATCTTTATATCACCCAATAAGCTTATATTTTTTATTTCTAATTTTTTTTTTTGAATTATTATTTTTTATATAACCTCGCCGAAATGGAAATAATTACAACATATTTGGGGACATCTCCTAATTGTCTGTCACTTTTACCTTGCTATGTACAAGTAAAATTTGTAAGACACTATGTACGATTTATTGGAATATTATGAATATATTAAAATTAGATTTTGTAGTGAAACAATGTCAGAGTTCTGTCAGTTGTAATCATTTCATTTAATTTTGCTAGTCTTGAAGTGAAATCAAAAAGAGCATTAACTATATACCCCGCCTATAACACATCCTTTTTTGAATAAGATAAATATGAGAACCAAGTAAATTTATTTTTTTATACCAAATTCATAATATAGTATTTATCATTTATTTTTATTTATTTATTCTTTTCTATATTTCTATAGTTTTTGAGAATGATTGAATTTTTTATTTTTTTTTACTTATAATACTTTCCTCATCATTTTAACTAATTTTCTATAGTTTTTTCTTTTTCTTAAAATCATAAATAACACAAAAAATAATATTTTCTTAAAGTTGTTATGTTATTTACATGTTAGAAAAACCCGAATTGGTTATTTTTACTTAGTTTTTGTTAAAATTTTTTTTCTTAGATTGTGTACAGTGAAATCAGCATTAAGTGTGCTGAAGTCGAGAATGCATTTTAAAAAAAAATTGAAAAAAATTTAATAATTACAATCCTGCCCGTTGATATCCCCCTCCTCTTATAGTAAAATATTTATCATGTATCTGTGTAATGGTCCTTTGGTAAATGTTTGTACAGAATGTGTATATATGAATATATAAATGGATATGGTGTTGAACAATCGAAACCCCCTGTGCACATACAAGCTTGAGTAAATACAATTTTTGTTTTTATTATATTATTGTCAGCTTACTCGTATTATATTTGTAAAGTATGTAGTTCTATCTATTTATCTATTTTTTATTTGATGGTTTTTTTTTTGTTCTCTACTTTTTTAACATTTGAGAGACTTTAGTTTTAGATACGATGAGCAAATTTGCACGAGAATATGGACATTGACTACCAACAACCTATTGAAATGAAATTATGAGTAACAAATTTATTTGGTTTTTTTTTAAGCGAATGATATTAGGTATTGAAATCCCATGCAGCTTTAGATTTGAAGTTTTTTGTTTGTGAAACATTTTACTTGGTCCTAGACCGTATCCCCTATGAGCATGTGAATTAGGAATGATAACTGATAGCAATTTACGTCATAAAATGTTAAAGTGTTGAACATGACTAGGCTCGGAATGATGGGTGTGGACTTTGTTTGGATTTCGAATAAGAAACTGGTTTGTTGGTATATTTTTTTGTACACTGGTTGTCGACATAAAGTAAAATAAACGTTGCCAGTTAGGTTATCGTGGTGCTCCTTAAAAATTCTGTCATTTGGAGTCCTCGTCAACTTCAGGATCTTTACTGAGTTTGTTCAACTGGTTATGCACTGATGTCACCACTGTGGTGAGAGGACTTGTTTATGGACATGTAGCCTGGGAGTTTATATCATATTTGTTCATAAATCTTACATATAACAATCGATTATGGGCTTTAATGTTAGCTTATGATGCACAGAGGTCAGAGCCTAATATATTTACTTTTTCGTTTCTGATAATACCATTATGACCTGACACAAGATTAACGAGATTATACTTGAAAGCTAGTGCGTGGTTTACATTTATAGGTACATATACTCTACATTTACATATACTTTCCGATGTTTGTCAGATGTTTACTGCAGTTGAGATCATGAACGAGTTAGCTTTTATGACTACTTATGGTACCTATATTAGTAGCACCACTCCACCATACTGTACAGACGCCAATACTTTATCCACGGAGTGAGTCTGGACTTCCTTTGGCAGGTTCTACTACATCATTTTGAATAGGTGTCCCGAAATGACCTTGTTATCTGACATAAAAAGCCAAGAACTAATCTAGAATTTGTTCTATTGAATCCCAAGGTGGAGTGATTAGTTTATATGTATTAAAAAAAGAAATCACACTTCTTACACTTAAGGCGTACATACTATTTAAATATCACGTATCACCTTTCATCGAATTGTAAGTAGATCCTCACCCCTCACTGTTTGTAGAAAATTTGCTAACAAGTCGTAAAGTATATTGTAACTCCAAACTTCGTTCATGTCACCAACTTGTTCGTATGCTAACTCTTCCCAAAAAATACATTGGAAATCAGTCCTCTTCCACTATCAGTCTCACCACAATCCACATATTCAGGAGTTCCTGAAAATGCATCCAAATCCACAATTTATTAAAACAATGCTTTCTGTTTTCCGAATTAGAAACCAATTCCTAGTTGATTGGTACCTTTTGGAAAGTTACTGTAGACTCCTATGATAAGATGTACCAAAAAACTGAACACAACTGACTGCCTTTTGCATTACTTTATTGATCTTGATCTTAAGGATTTCTAGAATTCTTTAGTCGTTCTTTACACTTTATATGCTGGCTATCTATCCGCAGTTTATTTTTTCTGGTCACGACAATGCTTGCCACCATAGAATAGAGCTTAGACTGTGGGTCTACAAGTTTCACATTCGCCAAATCTAGTCAATGTCGTACCGACCTTTATAGACATTTTCGACGAAAACTTCAACTTCTAACAACATCCGCATTTAGTATCTACCCTCACTACATATACTACTTGGACTTCCAGAATATCTTGGATCCGCCTCCTGCTCCACAGGACTATACTCATCTTTTCTGCTGCAAGGTTTAAACTGTTGTCTTCCATCCGGCAAAATGCTCTTATTTTCATTTGATGGGACTTTCTTTTGAAAAGGCTCTTGGTATTTCTAGTTCACTGAATTTGTTCTAAATTAATCAGTGGTCAGTTATGAGTGATTCATGCTGAGCTACGCTAACTATAGTCTGATCCTGCGTAAACCAATGTCCAACTTGCATTGTTTAAATCTAAGGGTCAGGCGACAAGTGCAGACAATACTAAAAACTTGAACATTTTGACTTGATCGAATGCTTGTGAAATGCTTGAAAGATACCCTTATCCGGTACCCAAATTAAACACCTTTCAAGGCTGCTTTCATATATTTTTGAAGGTAGTACTGAAATCTTGCGAGAACTTACAAGTCTGTCTAGTCTTGAACAGCCAGCGAACCTAGTCGTGAATGGATGTTCTTAATTTCTTCACTCTCTTCTATGGTAGGTAAAACTTCGCGGTTGTTGTCGGAGTTAAATACATTTCTACATCCTGATTGACTTTCAAAAGTGAGTCGTACACCACTGATACACATACAACAAAAAATAAGCCTATGTACAATTCTTGTCCCTTAATTTATACGACAACCATTGAGTACATAGTGCAACCTAACTATACCCGAGTTTCGAACCTATGCCTATCAGTCGCCCCAATGTGTTGTTTAAATTGGCTGTCAGATGTCCGATTTCGTCCTGCTGATGTCCTTCATTTGAGACAAATTCAAATTCAATAACCGCTGCTTTGAGCTCAAGTCGCGATATTGACAAGGTCTGCAGCCTTGACCCATTCAAGACACTCTACCAAATTATTGTTAATTGTTCTCAAATAGACTTCAGTAGCTAACCCATTTTTAGTGACATCGACAAGCACATACGTGTAAATGTTTCTCCTATTCAGGATTAGGATTTACTTTCCGACAAATAATCTGCTACCTGACTTAAATGTAGTATTTGTGCCTGCGGTGCTTCATACAAACTTTCAATGTCTTAACTGGTGAATTTCTCTGAATTTCGCCGTCGATGACCCAATGATTCAAGAGGAGTTTCAGTGAGGAAAAACGTTGACAAAATAGATTCGTCGTTAGCAGTAGTGGAGATGATATTTGTGGTAAATTGACCAACAGCATTGAAGATGTCTTCTTCAAAAGTCCTGCCAAAGTATGAAGAACCAGTGACGGCGGAAACGTTTACCAGTAATAAGTAAAGAATATCGATCCTAAACATCTGTGCCTCGAATACCAGTATTATTGTGATATATCTGCAGGTTCATGGCATAATTGATACTACAAGCTGACCAGGTAAGAACGATAAGAAAATGAAACAACAGCGGTGTGAGATATAAAATTGTTTCTGACTTTATATTGAAGCTATGTATATTAATGCCATTATGTGTGAAATCATTTAAATACCCGCCTTGGCTTCGCTGGGAATGGTTCAAGCTGTGGTTCCAGCATGGGCCTCGCCTACTATGAACTATAAACTACGGGGGTTTTGTTGTCTTCATTTCGCACATTCTGTCTGGTAAATGGCTTAAGGTCCAAAAGAGTGTACCCACGCTCAAACTTTTTCACGGTGGGACGAATCGTCTGCACACTGAAGTCATGATCATGACCGACCTTTCAACAAACATGAAACGATGGAATGATGAAATGCTAAACCTTGCTGAATGTTTTGACAGTTGTATATCATTGCTAACTTTGACAGCTGTTGAAACATGACAATTGAAAAAAATATCATTGCTATCTGGTCACCCTACATACGCTAGTTAGAAGAATTCGTAAATCACTGGTTCCTTTCACATCAACTACCATTAGACGATCCCGATTTGTACACCAAACTCCAATGTAAATAAAGTCCACACAAAGCCCAACCAAATTCATAAGTAAATTTATCAAATCCATAAAATGAAGTAAATTGTTACTGATTTCCCCAGTTTAGGCATGTATAGTAGACAAAATGCGTTTGAATTTAATAAGCACAAACCAAACTTATAGGATAATACTTAGTATGCACAGTTCTCTTTATTTTCTTGGTATGTTCCTTTTTTTCTGTTTTATTTTTGTCTTCTACAAACCTAGGGGCTCGCTTAACCAGCTTAAGCAGTTTATTCAATACATACTCTTAAATATTCCAACACTTCTTTTCACTTTTCCTTTTCAACACTTTAAACACAAATATACTACCTCACACATTTTATAATATAGTTTTAAGTTAAATGACTTTTTGTTTTCTTATTCTTTCGAATGCCATTCATTTTTGACATAATTCATATTTGTAATATCATTTTAGTGAATAGTAAGAAAATTAAATTAAATTAAATTGTATAGTACTCACCTACATGCAATTTAAATTTTTTTATATTATTTTTGTTAAGTTTGTTGATACGTCGATAGTGACTGCGTACAGTGGTCTCCATGGTAGATTTGGACATAGTGGAGAACTATTAAATATTACTCTAAATGTAATAATTAAAATATAATCTATTTAATAAGTTTCTCCAAAAAAGAAAAATGCGAATATATACAGTATAGCACTGGAAAGATAAAGATATATAATTAAAGAAAAATAAGTAATAAATATTCATGTAGCGCCAAATGTCAAACTTAAATGGCATTTCTTCCAATTCATATCATTTTCCGATAAACATTATCAATATTAATACAAATACATTTTTATTTTTAATTGTTATTTTGTTTTCTTTATTGACTTTGCTCTAGGTGTGGGAAAAAGGGTCCTTACCGATTTTTGTCCTTATAATTATGTTGGCTCTGCTGGTCTGAAATATATTCATGTCCGTTTTCCTTTTCCAATTTTTCTGTGGACGTGGTAAATTTATTTATATTTATGATTAAATTTTCCTCAATTTGAGATGAAAACTTGCCATTTGTTTATAAAGCTTCATTTGTTTTGTAAAAAGTTGAAGATATTCACTTTGTTTTAACGCACATATAGAGCTCAAGTGAGGGTGGATATATAAAGAAGGTGACTTTACCAAAAACTGACACCAATTTTTGATTTTCAGCTCGAAATATTGAGCCAAAAAAGGTCGGAATTTCTTAATGGTCTACGATTAAAACATAACAAACCTGATTCAAAAGTCTGTTCTCTTGTCTGCAAAACATTAGCGAAACCGTGAACAAAAGCATTTAAACATATCCACTTGTTCATCTCGAGGTCCCGCATTTCATATTTCATAGATGTAATTTATTTAAACTACCTTTTTGCTTTTACCTTTACCTGTAGGACAAATATTGGTTTCCTGAAAATTTGCAAACTCGAGATTTTAATCAAATTTGACATTACTATGACAAAGAAGTTCTAATTAATGGGTCCGCCAATTCTGTCTGTTTGATACCATCAGTACAGTTTTAAAATAATTCCTTCAAATATGAAGAATGCCACGCCCACTTTATTAGGGCAAAATTTGAGCATTAAGGGACAAGTATGTACGTACGACCCAGTTGTGCACCTTATTTACAGACTTGGTTAGACAAATACCCATACCGAAGAAAGTACTTAGTACATGGTTCTAAAGTTAATCATCTTGGCCCACACTTTCCTTTTTCTAAGTTGGCCCATTACTGTTAGTCTAGTTACGAAGACTTGGTTAGTCAATTAGGTCACTAAAGTAACTACTAAATTAGAGTACTGGAGCTGGCTTAAAAGCAAAGTTTTGGAATACTGACATAATTAACTTCTTCTTTGTTAGGAGGATCCGACGAAAACGTTTGCCCTTACAAGCAAATCGGTCAAAATTTTGAACTTGTACTAGATATTGTTTAATCAGCTACACAGGCAAATGATCAGAGCGAAAAGTATCTTTGTTGATAGTTTGCTTGGCCTCCTTTGTAGGTCTTCAAATTTGATTCAACTGTTAGAAAAATAACAAAAACTACTAATTGATAATTTTTTTTGTCCACTTTTGCAAAAGGACCGTGTCATACGTATCAGAAATGTTGTTGTCCTCCTTAACTTTACTACCATTGATGAGGAGAAAAGCAAACCCAAAAACACTTTTCAGAGACTTTGGATGATACCACCTCGTCTTAGCCTAATTGATAGTTAGAAACTTACAATCCTCTCAGGCAATGTCTTGAAGATTATAATTCAATGTATAAGGTATAATGATCTTGAAATCAGTTGTTTAATTGAAAATATTACATTCAAGCCACATTATGTTGTAACTCTGAAGAAATCATCGGTTTTTGAAAGTGAATATGTCTTACATAAACTCTCGTCAGAATTTCCTGACGGATGTGAGTTTGTTTGTTTTTATTTACAGGTACGTGTATTTCCTTCGACAAAAGAAATAAAATGTGGGAACAATACTTTTATGACATTTTTATGTACATATATCAAGGACTCGATCTTGCCTGGATCACCTATTAAACTTAGGCTGTCGAAATCATAGGCAAACATACATATAGTATGTATGGATATGCACTCAAAAGCAGCGGTGTTATTACATACCCCTTTGGTACTTCACCAGTAATGAAATAGTTTGCTCTCCATCGCCGGTATAGATCATTGCCTTTCTACATTTGCTAAATGCGTCTATATGTTCATTTAAAATTATTTTCTAGATTTTGCACAGAACGCTTTGCAAGCTACTTATTTATATTTTTCTACAAATAATCTGGCTCGACCTCTTATCCAGCATTAGTTTCAAAACTGTGAGGTGTGTTTTGTTTAAAAGCCACAATTATCTGTATCAAGTAGTTCGGTTAAAACCATTAAAGTTCTTGGTTTTTATCCACTAGTCCAATTCGAAAAATCACCCATAATAGAAGTGGGCAAAAGATCCAACCCTGAGGCGCTTCACGTTTGAACTTATACAGATAAGTGAAACTAAGATTTATTCGTTTATACAAAAGCATACATTGGAGAAGTCAAAAATTCTGCATTCAATGTCATGAGTCGACCAACTGCTTTAACAATTGTGTATGATACTTATTGATCTATAACTGAAATAAATTGAAAAGTAACATCGCAAACCACAAATTTTTTTTGAAGTTTTTTGAAAAACATATGCCATTGGATAGATGATTCTTTCCAAATCAGTTGTAAGAGTTTTTCAGGATCACATTCATGCTATCGTATTAACGATATAATCTTGCATATATGTATATACATATGTACATGGGAAATTCACCTTGAATTGCTATAACATTTTAGCCTAAACTTGTCTTCCATTTAGAGAGTTTGGTATCACAAAATATCTTGGCAAATATGTATATAAAATATGGTGACGACGATGACATGGAAACAGCAGTGTTCGAAATATTCGAAGCATATAAGAGACATCTAAACATTTTTCAAACTCGATTTTGACTATTTAAAGGATTTGGTGAATATTCTGAAACCAATTTCGGAAGCCCTAGTCTTTCTTCAACGAGAAAAAGGGATGTTTTACGGCTATCTATAATACTTTCTACTCTTTCAACCATCAGACGTGGATGACGCGATTGTCGATTCTATGCTCTGTCCGGCGGTAATATACTATTCCATTGATCACAGGCGATTTGACTTTAAAAAATAAAGTGTAGTCTCAAAGACTTCAATAAAGTACAGTGAAGTCTCAAAGACTTCAATTTGAATGTGAGCGACTTCAACGTGGCTTAAATGATTGTGCATTTAGAAAGATTTACCTTCAATTTCACATTCAACTGATCTTCCGGATTGGTTTAAATGATTCGCCCAAGCAAAGACTTCAAAATGAATGTGAATTTCGTTTTTGACTTTGAAGTCTTAAAGTGAAATAATGAATTCAAAAACGAATTTTAATAATTCTCTTGAATTGCACTTACATTTAATTCTTTCACATATATGTACATATGTGCAAAGATCTATTCAGTTTCCATAACTCATTCGATTAGCTTGATAGATGATTTTACCAACAATCCTTACCACCATAACAGTTCTATATGATTAACAGATGTAGTGGGTCATCGCAAATTTTAGTGTGTCTCCCTTATTTAGTCTTGTATCACGCAAATTCTTATTGGTGAAGTCTGGGTGCATCTTATTGACAGGATGAACTACGGACTACAATTAGGGACTTTGATTTAACAAATGAATGATGAAATTTTCAGCCCACCCCGCTTATTTCGAATAACCGTGATGCTACGCGATCGTACCTTTATTCCAGTGCCACCACACCTTCTGCAAAGTTATTTTTTTTTATTTTAAACACAATACATAACTTGACACCACACGAATTACTTTTGTTTACCTGAATCTGTGTAGTTCCTTTCGTTTTAGTTTTTATTTTCTGTTTAATAACTATTTTCAACATCTAAATTGTTGTATTGAAACTTATTAGTGTACAGTAAAAAACAAAACAAAAATCTTTAAAAAAAATATAAAATAACATTTAGAATACTTAAAATGTTTTATGATTTCGATTTTTTGTTTTTCCTTATGAGTGTACAACTGTTAAGTAGAAAATTAAAGTTCCTTCCTTTTGTCATAGTTTTCCTTTCATAAAAAAAAAATTACACTATCATTATATAAAATGTGTAGGAATCAGAAAAAAAAGTCGACTGCAGACCCGAATAGTTATTTATTTCATTCATTAAAAAACCAATTTGAAGGTAGATCCAAAATAGAACAAAAAAATATCTTCATTAGTCCTCCAGGAGTGCCATATTGAAAATTTGTGCATTCCAGTTGTTAGATATATAAATGCACGCATATTCCTAGTTGTGCATTTATTGAGTCCAAAAATTTAAAAATTTTTCTTTTCATTTTGCCATCAAATTGCCACCTGTACAAAAATTCAAAAAAAAAAAAAAAAAAAATACTTGTATGTCCTTGTATTTTTTTCCATCTGTATTTTCCAATTGTTTTTTTTGTTTGTTTCATAGTAAAATAGAAGTTTTAGAATTCTTCGAGTTATTGGAAAGCAAAAAAAAAAAACTAGCCCTTCGGAAATATATACATATGTAGATAGTTTTCACTTTTGATGCTTCCTTTCGTGTTTTTCTTTTCTTTTTGTTTCAATTTCCATTTGTTTGTGTCCTTCGTCATCTATAACTGTCTATTCTATTATTATTTTTCTTTTAATTTTAATTTATTTCATTTTATTTATTTTTTAAGTTAGGAAACACCCATTTAAATCATAAGTCAAGTTATTTCATGATAGGTCCCTTATATCCAAAATTATTGAATCAAAATTTTTAGAAGGATCTAGCAAAGAACAAATGATAAAAGAGAAAAAAAGAATATACTTCACATAGAAACACCAGCCTTTAGCGGAAAATAAAAAAAAAAATAAGTACTAGAGTCTACTTCTAAATTAAATTGCAACATCTTGACCAACAATCTTCTGCTATGCAACTTTTCTTGCAAGAAAGAAAATAGAAATGAGAACGATAATTGTCTCAATTTATTTTGGCATAGCAAGAAGACAAAGTACTTACAGAAACAAGTATCTTTTTTTATTTAACATTTCAGTTATAAGTATCTATCTAAGTTTATTTAAGTTTTATTATAAACTCGAGTAAAATATTTTTTTGAGGGAAACGAATAATTTCCACAAGAAAGATTTTTTAAGAATAGAAAGAAAAACAAGAAAAAAAAAGAAAAGAAACAAAACAAAAAAAAAAACAATTACCATTGCAGGTAATCGCGGTGATATCAATCCTGTTTATAGTCCTGTCTACCATAGCCCTGACGTTGAACACCTTACCACAACTGCAAACCGATCATAATGGTACATCTCAGGATAATCCGCAATTGGCTATGGTTGAGGCCGTCTGTATATCGTGGTTTACATTAGAGTACGTACTTAGATTTAGTGCATCGCCGGATAAGTGGAAGTTTTTCAAAGGCGGCCTTAACATAATAGACCTATTGGCAATACTCCCATATTTTGTGTCCCTATTTCTATTGGAAACAAATAAAAATGCAACGGACCAGTTCCAGGATGTGCGCCGGGTGGTGCAAGTATTTCGCATCATGCGCATCCTGCGAATCCTTAAGCTGGCCCGTCATTCTACGGGCCTGCAGTCATTAGGCTTTACGCTACGTAATTCATATAAGGAACTCGGTCTACTAATGCTGTTCCTGGCAATGGGCGTTCTCATATTTTCTTCGCTAGCATATTTTGCTGAAAAGGATGAGCCACAAACAAAATTCGTTTCGATACCAGAAACATTTTGGTGGGCGGGTATTACAATGACAACTGTTGGCTACGGGGACATCTATCCCACTACTGCACTGGGAAAGGTTATTGGTACTGTGTGTTGCATATGCGGTGTTCTGGTAATCGCTTTGCCTATTCCCATCATCGTTAACAATTTTGCTGAATTTTATAAGAATCAGATGCGTAGAGAAAAGGCTCTCAAACGACGTGAGGCTCTCGATCGGGCGAAACGTGAGGGCAGCATTGTATCGTTTCATCATATCAATTTGAAAGATGCCTTTGCCAAGAGTATGGATCTCATTGATGTTATAGTTGATACAGGTATGTAATCTAACCATATAAAAACAAATATTTTTTTACCCAAAACTATATACAAATATATCTATTAATATATAATTCATGTAAACTGTATATTAATAAATGAGAAAACTTTTTTTTTGTTTTTTTTTTCTTGTGTCTTTCTTTGCGTACTTTTCATTTTAATTTTTTCGAATTTAATTGAGAGACTAATCGATTGCATGTGGCTTTATTTCTCTAATTAGTGTAGAGCTTATTTTCGTAGTCTTACATACTATATTTCGTACATGCTTAATTGGCTTAAGAACATCACATGAGCATGCGCTGATAAAGAAATTCGCAAAGCATATGCTAAAAGGACATTCTTATTCGTATTATTAGATGTAAGAAACCAAAACAAAATATATATTTTTCTTATTATTATGAAATAGCAATCAATAGTGCTGCAGTTGATTAAATTAAAACAAAAATCATGGTTTACATAGATTGTTTTCTTTAAAAGACACTTTGCATAACTCACATACTTACACTGTCACACACAACACAAGTATCTGTAGATACTTTCAGATGAAAAAAATGACCACAAATTTATAAACAACTAATATTACACAAAATTTATTTTAAAATTTATTTAATTTAGGTTTCTTTTTAATGTTTAAGTTAACAGGATATTCAATATCTTCCTTAATATTTACCCAAACTAGATTAATAAAGAAAAGTAAATTAGTAGATACGACTTTCGTCATAGGATTTATGACATCCTTAATATGCACTCAGCTACCAGGAAGCAATACTTTTATAACGAAATTTCTCTGTCTTTTAAAAATGACCTTAAGGCGCTTTAATAATGAGAAACTCAAAAATGCTTTTCCATTTTGATTTTTAGACATCAAAGACAAAATATATTTCAGACTAAAGCCCATTACGCCGTGGACGCCAAGCCTCAGTGGTTAGTGCGTTGGACTATGAAGCAAGGGGTTTTGAGTTTCGAATCCCAGCCAAAACACCTAAAAGATTTTTCACGGCCCCACCTCACGCGAGTGTCTGACAAACGTCCGCTAGTATAACTTGTTACGAACACACAGTAGGGCTCTTCCATTAACACGCACAACACGGATGATTGTAAGTAGCTAGGCCCTGGGTCCCATCGACTTGTTGTACCAAATATGAAAGGCCATTACGAATTGAAAGGCTCTGTTCGTTCCAAGGTTTATACTCTGTTTTTTTAAACCCAGCTATTCAGTGTTAGATTATTCATTAATAAGTGCGGAGGCCTTAATTTGTATTGTTTTCGGTCTCGGATTGTTATTCGAAATTGGTATTTTGTAAGATTTTCGGATTGGATGTAAATGCTTCCAAGGCAACACCAAACATTTCCGAAAGGCAGACTGTCAAAGCAAATACCAAACGTCACTAAAATTACTTGCAGAATCCTAGCCTAGCTTTACACTTTCCGACGTACGCAGGCAAAAGAGTCTCAGCTAACGTTTGCCAAAAGACAGTCTAATCCAAAGTTGGTTTTGTACATTATATGTCGTCCTTCTGGCGATATAACAAATCCCTTGACTAGATCTGTGTCGATCTCGATAAATTACACTAAGGCTTCGAATTATGTAGATTACGTGTGTCGACATTTGCCCGTGTTTTCATCTGAAAATCACTCATCCCATGGAAAGAAACGTTTCCAACGTTTGACAAACGTTTTCGAAATATTAAAATCCCAAATTTTCGACAAAGAATTGGTATTGCTTTTCTTTTCCGAATTTGGATAGAAATTTGGAATACATTTGCTATAGAAACGGAATACGAAATAGGGTCCAAACGAATTGTTGCAATGTCTTCATAAGGTTTTCTAGAAGAAACACCTTTCGATGAATGAACTCATATACTTATTTTCAAATAAGCTTTTTGGGATGAACTTACATAGCTTTCTGTCGTAGGAATAAGTTAACAAGTGTCTAAACGTGTCTAAACGATGGTCTAAACAATTCTCGAATCCCGCATTCCTAGTTTCTTTGACTCCTTCTCGATTTTTCGTCACTAGGTTTTCCTCGGACCATCAGATTCCATTGCATATAGTGGTCCATTTATGATGCCTGTTACAACCACTTCTTGTCAATTGGAGTAGTACTCTTGTTACAGATAGTGGAGCTTGGTAGATGTAATCAAGACAAACGACACCCACCTTTTGCATTTGTTAAGGGGTGTCAACAGGGACATAAATTGCCCTTTAATTTATTTTTACTTGCACCTATACCTATAGGGCAAGTATTGTATTCGTGCAAAATTTGGAACTCGAGATTTTAATCAAACTTGACATTACTATAATGGAGAAGTCCAAAAAAGTAGGTCCGCCAATGTCGTCTGTCTGTCTGTCTGTCTGTGCACGAGGATACAGCCTAAACGAGTGGATGGATTTAGATCAAACTTCATATATAGGGTCTGTGCGATAATACCAAGAGGCGAAATGATGTCCATGTGGAGTGGAGTGGAGTTCTCTATCGTGGAAGATTGTTTTTGGCCAGAATTGGATGGACTTGACATCAGTGATATGTGGTTCTAACAAGAGATTGCCGCATGGCACGCAGCTGCTCAAACAATTGATCTATCGAAGGGGATTCGTTTTATAGGATTATGTTAAGTTGTTATTTATGCCAAGAAGTCAACAACTTCAAAAAAGATCAGGAACAATATTGAATGCACAATTGTCAACGTTCCGGCCGATATGTGTGGAAGATTGGTTGAAAATTGGCTCCAAGAAATCGATCGTTGAAAACTTTTTCGCGATGGTCTTATGAACAAAATCGATTTTCATTTTTAAATTTAACATGCGTTCTACATCGGAGATAAGTTTCAGACCGATATCTCAATTACTCTGTGTTTTATTGAAATATTAAATTGTTATTTCCTAATTGAAAAACCCTTTATTACTGCTAAGCCATTGTAAGTGGTGCCCAGTTATGTAGATCCCAATGCAGATCCAGTCATTTCATCTTGTCATTTCATCTTGAATTCCTAACAGTTCGTAGGGGATATAAGTAGTTTCAGTTCGACTGATGTAGAGTCATCTTATCCTCTCATTTTGGGAACCTCTACATAGCCATGAGTTTTATCACATCCTTTCCCGTGCTATGTCGTACCATTTTTTTAGGGTTTTCAAGGTATGGTATCGACTGTGCTGAACGAGAAGTCAGTTTGACATGATTGTCAGACCCTTGCTTTCTGTAATGTGTCTCTATTAAAGGCTCCACGCTCGAATATGCTAACTGCTCTAAAAATATGTAAATTGATCAACGTCTATGGACGGAGATACCTATATAGCTAGCTGTGTTACGAAACCCATTAAAGTGTTAAAACGGGCGGCCTTTGACATAATTTGAGTCCCAAAGTTGTCAATTACAAACACAATCCTAATAATAATTGCCGCCTCAAAATAACATACATACGTATGTAAATACCCAGCAATAAAATGCTATCAACGCTAGCACGTGAGCAGAGCACGAAAATAAAAATGTAAACTTAATTAGTTCCCGCTCTATACCTGTACATATGACATTTTAATTAATTACGGTCAACATACATCCGTTATCGTTGTCACCGTTTTAATTTTCATTGAGAGCTCGGCCAGCATATCGTTGCAGGATAATTGAAACGCATGCAATAGGCGAACTAGATGTTCCCGATAGCACACCTCTTTCCGCAGCCCATTATGAGTGTATAATTTGAAACATGGGCGTAACAGTGTACATTAGTCCACGGCGGCGGCGGCGGTATGGACACAAAATGTTTCCCTATCCAGGGCAATGTCCTTCGACAATCACTCACACAAAATTTACTCACTTATTTGTTGTTCACATTTTGTTGTAGCCATCCAACAAGGTTGTGCTGTTGACTTATTTTTATTGATTTGTATACACAAACTGTCACGTAAAATTATAATGCCAACTTATTTAAACAGAGCTTAAAGCCATAGGCCCTTCGGCCGCTGTTGCTTATGTCCAATTACTTTAATTTACCTTTGATGGATACGACACGATTAAATACCTTCAAGTGCCAACAACTACCCTTGCGTGCACTTTTAAGTAACACAAATGTGGAACTCTGAAATGATTGAGTGCTTAACTCTCTTAAGTAGACTTAATGGGTGTTTTAAATTTAAAATCGTTTCGTAGTTTGTCATGGAATTTTGTTCTTTTTAAAAAAAAAAAAAACGTTTTGTGTAAATCATCGAAAGGGGTGCACCGGAGCGGCAAAGTTGTGGATTATGTTAATTTTATTGCAATCCGACCTTCGGTTCAATGTGGAACTGTGCTTCTGTGGTTCTTATTGATTTTTGTATTAAAGGCTCAATAGGGCTCATAATTCACTCCTCTGAGCTTATAGCAGCCAGTCACTTTTTAAGCTGTCAGTGCCATGTTACCAGACAAACCAGCTCTAGGTCTCGTGCTCAAAATGTGTAGTTATCCTACAAGTCTTTTGCCTGTTTGAAACCACAAAAACTAGTGAAATCAAAACCTGATATAGTTTATATCCAACCCCTGGAGTTCAAAGTCGTTCTCCAAACCTTGAACGTGATGAAGGGTTTTTTCTAGGATGTGCTGTCGGGTCTTAGCTAGGGCCAGATATTTGCAAAGGGAGTGATGTAGAGATTTTTTCTCGTTAGTATCCTTCCAGCTACTGCAAAAGTTATTATGAGGGATGCCGAGCTTGCAACTATCAGGGCTTGATTAGCCAAGTAGCTCCTTTAGACTTAGGTTTATTGTACCGAGGCATTGTCTGACATTTACTGACATAATTAGTCAGGCTGTTCTACATGAGAAAGTGAATATCGCCTCTTTAAGCTAGTGACCCGTAAGTGTCGTTCTACACCCCACCCCCCTGTGATGTAGTCGCTTGAAGACGAAACTAATTCCCTTGGAATCGATTTCAAGATCCTCGAGTCAACACAACACATAGCTGAGTCCTTTACATATATAAAGTTCGAGGGGAATCATACGTAAAGTATCTGTTGGACAAGACCTCAAAGAGGGCCATTAATGCCTACACACGCCTACGTACTTTTTTTAGTTTATCGATATTGTACTTCTTACTTAAGGCAGGCTACTAAACGATGGCACCATAGGTAAGAATTGAACGCACAATAGTTGTGTACATCCCTAGAGTCATCTTCGGCTGGAGTCCCAATTTTGTACCCAATGCTTTATTGCAGCCATAGAAAGCATCATCTCTTTCTTTTCTGGTCTTAGTCCGAGGGCACTGCTCGTGCCCCATTCGTATTTATCATCTGAGCAGCCTCCATGATTAAATTTATCGTGGAAAGGAACTTTCGTGACACTAGTATAACCACATCATCTGCGTACGAAACCTCCTAAGCTCCCTCCCTGTTATGAGCCATAGCACAGGAGAGATAACACCTCTCTGTGAGATACGTTCTAAAGATTTCTGTACAAAGCATGATAGGTTAATACTCTCAAAATCCTTCACATGAATTCTTCCTCACCGGCCCACTCTAGGAATGATCACTAGGAAAACCACTTTAACACGTATCCAGGATTGAGGACATGATTTGAATATATGTTGCTCCTAAAAATAAGTAGTAACCAGTGAAGTGGTATATCATAGAGTTTCATCAGAGTAGCTATTTACATAGTCTTACCACCGACTTCGGGAAGTTTGTGTAGTCATAAACTTTTAAAAGGATTCGTTTTTCACACAGAAGTGCCTAGTCTATTGTTTTTCTGATGCAAAGCTGAGCCAGTTCTTGGCAGTACATCCCCAGTGTGCACAACCTAGGTTTTTTGTCGAATTTGGCAAGAGGTTGGTAGAGTGGAGTAGAGTGCTGTAAGTGTAGCTTAAATTCCAGAGCCCTAAGTAATCTTAACACATCACATCAAACGTGGGTTCAAAAAGTGGGCGTCGTGGCTCAGTGGTTAGTGCATTGGACTATGGAGCAAGGGGTTCGAGGTTCGAATCCCAGTCGGAACACCTAAAAGTTTTTTTCACCTCCGCACCTCTCGCAAGCGTCTAACAAACATCCGAGAGTACAACTGTCCTGAGAAAGCTTCTCAAATAACAAACTGCCCTTCGGATACGGCATTAAACAGTAGACCCCTTCCATGTAAAGAATATAACACGTACAACACGAATGGTTGTGAGAAGCTAGGCCCTGGGTCCCATCGACCTGTTGCGCCAAGTATTTATTTATTTATAAAATGTTCAAACAGTTTTTTGTAAAGCAGCACCACGACTGATTGACTTTAGGAGCGCAAATAACAACATACATATTCAGCTCTCCTTCTCTTCATGGGAGTTCATATGAGCTTCATAGGAATAAACAACAACGATGATTCCCCATCTCGCACAATTCAAAATAATTGGGATTCCCCTTTCCAACAAGCTAGATTGGAATGTCTCTATGAAATCGAGATGTTTTGGACTAATGGGGTTTCTATAACTCAGCATTTTTTTCTTCTTAGCCATCTTCTGAATGTCATCACATTTATTCACCATCTTGTGAACCATTTTTGTTGTCATTGATACCTACGTTTTGTTTTGGTATTACTAATGGTTAAATCTTTTAGGCCTCTGGCGATCTCTAGGTTTTTAACTATCGTAATAGAACCATGGACTCGTTACCAAGTGATGAAAAAGGCCTTCCTATGGTAGCCAGTGCAAAAAACAAACTAATTCCCATACATATTTTATAAGACACTAGTTCGGGCAACGTTTAATAAAAATCATATGGAAAAACTATAATTTTTATCATATGATACCCTACCTATCTTTCCTATGTATCCCTTAGGAAATAGGGCATGCTTTTCAAATTACAATGGTATCCTCTAATGTTTGTTGATGCTATATGAAAAATTTCATCAAAATCGGGAAAATGGCTCGAAAATGTGGGCGTGGCTATGACTGAAGTATGGTCGAATCTAAATATTTTGTCCCGATAAAATTTTTCGATTTCATTCAAAAGTAAAGTTACGAAAAAGTGAGCGGACTTTAAAAATGATTACACTTCTGCATATTTCTCAGAATCCCAGATACCAAACTTAATCCTCATTGCTCTAAATTTAAGACCCAAAAACTGGTTATATATGGACCGACGGACATGGCTCAATCGTTTTTTCTATTGATGCTAATTATGAATATTTCTTTATGTTACAAACTATTTATCAAACTTCATCTACCCTTGGGATAGGGCGTATTGACCTTAGATCAAATAACTTAGGACCAGTTAATAGAAAGGATTGAATCAAATTACTGTTACATAGTGAGCCCAGAACTATATTTTTTAGTTAAGATTTTATTTTTGCAATTTGCTTTCCCACCTTAAACAAAAAAAAAATAAAAGTTTCCGACTTCTGTTTTCAGTTCTGCTAGAGAGCAACTTCCATTCGCATTACTAGCTTTTGTTAAAAGTTCGTAGAGTGTTTACTGAACATGTTGCAAGTTTAGTTTGATTTTTCGTTTTCATAGCAACCAAATTGTCTGCTATCATTTTCTTTTAAACTAAAATCAACATTTTATTTTAATTTAGAGATGATGGCAGGTTATTTTTCGTTCCGCATATTAAATTTTTTTTCTATCTCAAGCAAAGAAAATAATGTTAAACTGTAAAAAAAAAAAAAACATTTTCAAGTGCTGACTATTGGCAAACGATAATAAATTTAAAAATCTGCAATTTTCAATTATAATCAATATATACAACACAAATACTCACCGTACCGCGTTTTTTGATTTTATTTGTATTTTTCTTTTTACTGTACAATTACAAGATGTAAATTATTTTAGAAAAAAAAACCGAAAAAAAATATTACATAATATTTATTAAATCCAATTAATTGTTTAATCAATTAGCTTAATCTGCATGAATTTTTGAACAAAATTGAAATTGAAAACTTAGACAAAAACATCCCACTTTGTAAGACCGTTTATTTTCTTTTAGTATAAAAAATTATTAATAACGTTACTGAAAAAAAAAAAAAACAAATTGTTAAAATTTTAAGCTTATTATTTTAGGGTCACATTTATATATATTTTTGAAACAAAAAAAAATAAGTTTCTCATATTTCTCCTCACATTTTCTCTCTCACCTATGTTTATGTATTTTCTTTTCTTTTTTTCTCATACCAAAAACAAACAAAAAAAAATATTTAACAAAAATCAATCAAAACACTTTTCCTACAACCAAATTGAAATAAAAAAAAAAAAATTTAAAAAAAAAAACCAACAAAATTTAAATAAAAAAATTAAGCAGGTGAAAAGAATGTTTTAATTGACACACCGCCACCGCCATCCTTTGGAACACCAAGGCGACGAGCTCTATCTGCCAGAATCCAAGAGCTCAATCGAAGCCTCCTTGAAGAGCGTGACACCCAAAACCAAAATAGTTCGAGCGACAACGACGATAGTAGATAATTATATATTATTACCATTTTTATTATTATTATTTCTTTTATTTTTAGATTACAAATAGAATATAAAATTAAATGATTATATACAGAGGAACATTATGTAGTATAGTATAGATAAATAATAGAAAAGACAAATGTGAACACTTATTAAATGCACACAGCAACACATTTAATAATGACTTTAGTTTTTTACTGTATAGACTATATAATTAAATCGTTGTAAATGTTAGACAAAAAGAAAAAACAAATCAATTTAGGAATAAATTACATAAACAATTGTGCATACATAAATTTTCAAATCTCCCCAAAACGCATTCACTGCATTTAAAACTATAATACAGTAACAAAATCAAATAAATAAACTGCAACTAAGTTATAAGATAATTAATGTTGTGTGCAAAATATTGTGATTTTCCAAAGAAGAAAATTATTTAAATTGTAAATAGTAAAACTGATAATAGGGAAATACTTTCTCATAGCATGAAACAATCTTTTTTTTTTTTATATATACTTATAATTTATGTATCTATTGGCTTTTTCTTTTACATTGACATTATATATGACATAAGCACTTCATTTAGTATATAATAGGAATAAAAGTAAAGTAAATCAAACGCTATATCGAGTTGGTATTTGAAAGTTTTGCATCTTTGACAATTGGCATAGTACATACATACATTAAATAAAAAACAAAAAATCTTTTTATAATTAAACAGCACTTGAAATTGTGTCGGGATCTGTGTTATGGTGACCCTGTTTTATTTTATATTTAACATTAATTTTTAGAATGTTTAATTTTATTTTTTTCTTTGCGTGAGATATATATACTACATATTGCTTTGCCTAGTAACTTTATGCATCTATGTATGTCTATTAACTCGGAAATGTACACACTTAATGGTTTTTAGGGTCATTTATACATATGAATATATAAAAGTTGCAGAACTTTCAAGTATGATATTGTTTGCTAATTTATTTTAAGCGAATCGCTAACGAATACAAAATATACACATACGTATACATACATATTCCTGACAAAGGTTGATTGCTATTGGATTACATTATTTTTTGTTTTTTTGTCATTCTAAACAAAGAAGATGACAGAAGACGTGATGACACAAATGTTACATACATGATACATTTTTTGAAAGCATCGTCAATGGTCATAATAAACATACATTCGATCTGCCTTCAACTACAAAACCATCGCCCCTTGGTTCCTTATGATTAACTTAGAATCTTTCACATTTTAACATGACAATGTACCTTTAATAAGGCGCCGTGGCTTAAGTGGTTAGTGCGTTGGACTCTGGAGCAAGAGGTTCAAGGTTCGAATCCCAGCTAAACATTTTTCTACAGCCCACCTCTCCCGAGCGTCTGACAAACCTCCAAAAGTATAACTATCATGAAAAAGTTTCTCAAATAAAAAATTGCCCTTTCGACATGGCATTAAACATTAGGCCCCTTCAATTCATGTAAAGAATATAGGTCCTGGCTCCCATGGATCTGTTGCGCCAAAAATTTGTATTTTTATTTATTTGCAACCTAATCTTAGACCTTTTTGGCAAGTATTTCTGGTGCTTTCTTCTTCGTTCCCTACTACGAATACTGGTATGGAAGTATTCTCTAATGCTTTACTGATGTAATTCGGATCTTCGCACTTTCCCACTCAGGTTGAGTTAAAATATATTTTCAAAAACTGTCTCTAAATTGATCACTTATTTGACTTTACTTAATTTTAATTAGGGGTCACACACAGTTCGAATAGACAAATTACATCTTCGACTGAAAGGTACAACTGACTAAATGTATTTTGCATGATATGTCAAGAGGTCCTTCCGTAATCAACTGACAACCGAAGAGTGTTCATAGAAAAAAGCACGATCAACAAGCTGTAATATCGAAGAAGGTTGGCGCGCCTGGGGATTACTGAATTTTGAGCGTATCCTCTCAACTGTAATCACAGGATAATCTCAGCGCTACTTTCTCACTTTTTTTTTATCAAGAAAATTCCAGACCTTGTCTTTGAGGAAAACTTGCTCGATTTCGAACTTCGGCCTTCATTTGGTGTCACTTTGTCTAAAAGCAGCCATTTTAACGACGCACAGTTTAGTGTTGAAAATTACACTTTTCGGGTACGAATAATGGTCTTCTACTTCCTTAGGTAAAACACTTTTGCTAAAAGTTTGAAAAATAGTTGGAAGGAATCGGAAGATAATGTCATAATTTGACGTTAAGTTTTCTTCAGAACTGTCAATTGCTCAAGTAGCCCATAATGTTTGTGTGCTCGGAAGCAACTGTCAAATTGCTTCGTCTGTCGTCTGCGCTGTTTTACTGTTTTATAAATATTTGTTTACTTTTGCAATGAAGTACATATATAAATTATTTTAATTCCAATTGTACTTACTTCACGGTTAAAGCGGCAAATCTGTTGCTCATAGCCATTCACAACTGTTTAATTTTCACATTTTCGTACGAAATGGATTCGCTCCTTCGTAAATGGTATTACGCACTGCTTCGGAAGTAGTCGTACGAAACCATTTTTCTATAATAGTTCAGGCTTAAGCTGCTTCTCCAGAAAATAAATTTACTAGTGAGAAGAATGTAGTTCGAAAATTCGTTGTAAGATATTGAAATCAGCAATTTTTGCTGCACTTCTTCGTATCTGTTTGTTTTGACATTTGTATTTATTTCAGCGGCTCCGTCCTCTATTGTACTGTGTACGATTTTAGTCACTTATCTTGTCTATCTCATGCTACGGACTGGCTTGATAGAAAAAAGCATAGTTCCGTCTATATTTGTTGATGGCTATGAGTATAGATATCCATAAAAAGCCTCAGACGTATACAAAGACCTTAGATTAGCTTTAAGAAAGTTGAATGTTTCAGTGCATTTTAGAAAATATGCTTGATTGTGATTTAGTGCAAATTTGTTTTTATAGTGGTTCCTTATGTGTACATGCCCAAAGCATTTTGCTCCTAGAAAATTGATACATTACTTAGTACTAAGTAACTCTATTAGAACAGAAAACAGAAGCCTTAAGACGTTTGTGAAGGAAAATTCTAGCGGAGAGATCTTGTTCCTTTCTAATTGCTAAGTTTAGCTTAGTATTTCAAATTCATTAAAACCTGAGATTTGTCCGTTAAGTATCAGGAGTTTTTGGAAATTTATCTTTGGGCTTAAAATTTACATTTTGTACGCATGCTACTGTCCTAAATCTGACGGTTTATACTGAACATCCTTACTTACTTACTTAGGTGGCACTTCAGTTCGGTGTGAACTTGAGCCTCAACAAACCAGTCTCCCCAGTTAGCCCGGTCCTTAGCTAACTGCTTCTAGTTGCCCACTCCAAGTCGTTTGATCTCCTTCTACTTATGCCAGTCACCGAAAGATCTGTCTCTACAGCCCTGTCCCTCCGGGTTTGTCCTTCGCTCTACATGTCCTAGCCATCTTAAACGACTAATACGCTTCAGCGTCATGAAGCAGGACTGGGATGATCAAGGTTCTATATAGAGTCTCCTTAATATTTCGGGCTAGGGTTCTACTACTCAATTCTTCGTTTTATTTCTTCTGAGGTATTGTTTTCAGAGCTGATAGTAGAACCGAGGTAGATACAGCCCCTTATTATCTCATTGATCATCCAACTAGGCTAAATTTTGGGCTAAGCGACGTTGACCTAACTTCTTCTGAAAATGGTGTTTGAAGCGGTCTGAGAAAGTATTTTCAAAATTGAATTTAAATATACCTCTATAGATATTTAAAACCTAGATCTAAACTAAGTATATCCAGGCTGGGAATTCCAATTTTTGTTCTAAAAAATTTCGAAAAATTAAGTTCCTTGAATCAGAAGGTTAAATCAAACATTTCACAATACCACGCCTACTGTTTAATAGAAGGACTTGAAAACCACAAATGTATCTTACAGTGTCACACAATCGATTTTCGACGAATTGTAATTCGCCAACACGTATTTATTTGGTATCGACTAATTGAAACTCGTAAACCAGAAAAGACACAATTTATTATTTAAAACACAATCCATGAAAAATGACCAAAACAAAATCCGTCCATAGATTTGAAGTAAAAAACAAAACAAAAACAAAACAAAAATAATCTCCTTACTCTTTCACCACTCATATTCTATGGATAAGCTTACAGCAAGAGGATTTCGAATTCATTGCATTTTTTAAAAAAAACTTTTCGTTTTTTCTTACTAAAGCCAGTAGTAATCACATTTCAGAAGCAATACAAACAAATACATCGTATCGTATACATTCCTTGCATTTAACTAATAATCGAAAAAAGAAAAACGTAACAAAAACATTCCTACTAAGGATAAAGCCTTATATGTATACAATCCGTGATATACTGCTTTCTATGTTTATACATTATTGTACGTACACACACCGAAAATGCTTAAAAAAAAAACAAAACAAAATAAATTAATAGGAATGTAAATCAAATACATTCTGGGAATTTATGCCAAGTTTAATTAGTTTCCCAAAACATAATATAAATACAAATGTACAATGTTAAACTTAAAACTTAGAAATTAGAGAGAAGAATACATCCCAGTAAAACGTAATCATAACACTTATATTCTTCCATTGTATTCTTCAGTTACATAATTTTCAAGTTAACACCAAAAACAAAAAAAAAAAAAAAAACCAATTCCAGTCCTTTGCTTTTAACGAATTTAATATTTTTCCAAAGTAATATTTTATATTTATACAAAAACAAAAAAAAAACGAAAAGAAAATATTTAAGACAAGATTTTAAAATCGTGTGCATTATCATTGTTGCCTTATTACCGATCATTATATAGGTTATGTAACATTTTTGAAACATGTATTGATTTGCAATTAAATGTACATTGTTATACACAAAGTAAAACTTTATATATTTTAGGTAGTATTAAATTATTATTCGCTAGTTTATATGCATATTATGTATATGTATAACCAATGTGTTGTTGATTTGATTTTGCCTTTTGGGTAAATTAATTTACATATTTTGTTGTGCAAACATATTTTTAAAACATAAACATTTTACTGTAGAAAATTGTTATAAATAATAATAAGAAAAATATAGAAACATGAATTCAATCTTTTTATTCTATTTTCTTTTTTTAATTTCATTGACTTGTGTCTCTTTTTTTTTGTATATTTTTTTTTTGTGTTCTGCTACAATGCCAAATGTCCTTTTTTCTAAATAAATTTTATAATTGTTATAAAAAAATATAAAAAAAAAATAAAATAGTAATAATAATAACAAAACACCTTATATGGCTAAGTCGTGCATTCACTTGTTGTTTGACCATCTACTACACACTAATACTACTAATTCTAGTTCTATTTCGATCTGTAAGAAGTGATTTTTATAAATGTGCATGACTACAACTTGTACCTAAAGGTTCCCTAATCAAAGGCGTATGTTCAATGAAAGAAGGTCACTCCTTGCCGAGACAGATGGTATTTTGTTTTTTATAGAAATATTTGAAATCCTTTCATTTAGTATACTATTTTGATGGCGGAACTCTTTTCTTTCTTGTATAAAAGCCAAATCTGTATCTGTGCCAATCAAGCAAATGTTTACACTATAATTTTAATCTGTTGTTGTCGGCTGCTCATTTATATGTATGTTGTTTTGTTATTTAGTTTAATGGTATTAACAAAAGTGCGAGTATATGTTGAGAGTAACTAAATAAATGAATCTAAGGATAATAAACGAATAAACTAATTAAATGATCATCATCATTTTCATTAAAAGTTAAAAATTCTCATCATTAACCACACTACAAATAAAGCGAATAGCATTTTCGAATCTGAAGCCATTTAACCAGAAATTCAAAGCCTACTTGCCGTGTTGTGGATAAAGCTATAACCACTTGACGAAATTTAAGTTATGACTTATATTGTTTTTAAGTTTGATATGTTGTTATTATTTGCAAAATTTTGTTTTCTCTATGAAAGTTGACAAGAAGGTGTGTGCCACCACATGGATCTACTATAACGTTGTAAAGAAAGTGGTCCACGTTCCAAGCTTGCTTCTCTGATCTCGACGTCTAAAGAAAAACAAGGTCAAGTGTGTACTAAACTGTTTTTCACAAAGCCCAGTACAGAAACATGGGTTGAGCTAGATAGGTGTCCTGAGACTATCAGTCACTAATCGCATTTATTGACCAAGTGCCAGACAGAACCTATGTCTCGCCATCCTGACAACTCCCATAAAGCACTATGTCAGTTACCCCGACATGATCTGCATGTCTTACTTCATGCACTCTATTTAACTATTCGAAATCTTTGTCAATAATTATATAATATTCAGAGCCTGTTTGTATCCTTATTTCCTTACTGTCTATTTCAGTTTGATAATATTTTTTAACTTATTTCCCATAAAACTCACAAACTTTCTATGTACCTTGCTTTCTACCGTCAAGTATAGGGATAGGAAAAAAAATTAAATAAGACAATAACGGTGTAAGATATATGTACATAAATTAACTGACTTTATTTTGAAGTCATTACGTGTGGATTAGCACATCATTCAAATAGCCGCCTCGGCTTCACTGGTTCAAGCGGTGTCGGTCCAATTTTTGATGACTCGGTCCAATATGTGCCGTATCTCGGACCAACATTTTCAGCACCCAATTAGCGAACTTTTTTGTGGGCGACGTGGCTCAGTGGTTAGTGCGTTGGACTATGGAGCAAGGGGTTCGAGTTCGAATCCCAGTCGGGGAGCACCTAAAAGGGTTTTCACGGCCCCACCTCTCGAGAGCGTCTGACAAATATCCGAGAATACAGTTGTCCTGAGAAAGCTTCTCAAATAACAAACTGCCCTTCGGATACGGCATTAGACAGTAGGCCCTTCCATTCGTGTAAAGAATATAACACGCACAACACGAATGGTTGTGAGAAGCTAGGCCCTGGGTCCCATCGACCTGTAGCGCCAAAAATTTATTTATTTATTTGTAATTAGTGAATTTACGGCACTGTCTCAGGTCGTCCATTCAATTCTTGCATCAGCACAATCTTATACAGATGTAGGCCCAAATCTAACAGCAAAATAACCCAGGTTTGGCGATGCCTAATTCAGCGCCGAGTCGATATTTCTGGATCTTCTTCGATACTGGCCGGTAGACAGGCTATGTTTTCTTCATTTCGCAACAGTCTCTATATGCTTGGTAGCTTAAGGTCCCAAAGAGTGTACTTACGCTCAAACGTTTCTAAGGGCTTTGAAGGGTCATATCACCCAATGGTCCATTTTATTTTGGCTTCATGAACAATTTTTGATCTATTCCAGTCCTTACTGGTTGGCGTATTGTTCTTGGGAGAGGACTGTTAGTATACATGACATTCGAGACGTAGGTTTCGGCTAAGAGCGGCAGCGACTCTAAACCGTTTTCCATATACTTACCCATATACGTGACATACGATTTTTTTCATTAATCTGGTTTGATTATTTAATTTGAATGCTCGATGGCCGATTGCTTCCAACTACTAAATCTTAGAACTACAGAAAAGCCTGATACATATTACCAAATGCTGCCATTCCTGCATGTAATACAATATTTTTCTGAACGGTTTCAATTGAGGCCAGAATAGAAGAATGACAGATTTTTTAATTTCGATGACCATTGACATTTTATCATGGTGTTCAAGTAGAATCCAGTAGTAATCCCTAAATCTGCGATTCCGGATTGGCTTCTTATTTATAATAGACACATTTGTACCTATGTACATACTGTACAGAATTCAATTAGCTATTCCTTTAAGACTAGGTAGACTATACAAACATCTTAGCTAAGTCAGTGCGGTGATTGGGTGATCGTGCCTTGTCTTATTTTTGTGCAACCATTTATATCTCATTGCAATCTAAAGTAGGCTCAACAATCAAGGCCGTTTCGTAAATCTTGGTTGAAACCCCCCATGGTGTTTTTTATTGCATTGCGCCTTTGAGACATGTTCTAGCAATTCAGTGGATCAATTTAAGCAATTTAATGAAGATTTCATTTAAAACAATCATTGGTCACAGCCAATGAATTGTTCATGAGAGGGCCTTGGTTCTTTGTCAAAAACCAAAAAAACCAATTGGGACGAGAGATTCTTTGGTTGGTTTCACCGGAATGCCGAAACTAGGCATGTCTTCGTATAGTCACCGCAGGATTTTCTATTATACAGTCGATTTCCGCTATAACGATGCTGAAGGGACCGAGGAAATATGATCATTATAACCGAAGGTCGTTATATTTGACAACTTTATATCAGACAGAAGATTAGCCAAAAATATAATGAAAATGGACGTTATGAGCAACTGGCAGTAAAAAGCAAAGTCGTTATAAGCGACTTTCACTTTATCTGAAGAATTGTATATATTTTGTCGATGCTTAATGTGGTTTGATAAATGTTGCACCAAAAGTTGCAAAAAGTTTGGCAACATTTTGAAGACACGTTTGTTGATCTATTCTTTTGAGGATCGGGGAATCGGTACTTGAATACCATTTATACTTACTTTGAGCTCGATAATCAACATTGTTATCTTCAAATTATTTTCAAATGGATGTTACTGCTCAAGTTGAATAGTTCATTCTGGCTGACATTTGTCAGTATTGCCAAAAAGGAAACACTTTTTCAGCACATTCACTAGATTTCACGTCCTTGAGTCGCATGTTTTTTGAAGCCTTTAGTGAATTTTTGAATCACACTTTGAATTTTTTTTCGAGGGAAATAAAATCTTTTAATCATGAACGTTGCGTCGCTGATGGCGTTGTCATTAATGTCACTAATGTCAATAAGAGTTGCCACCTCATTATTATATGTACATAGATACGTACATACCTGTCACTGATCCATGGCTTTCACAAAAAGCGTAAGATACACACATTAGACTCGTTTAGATGTCCTCTCTGTAGACATGGATTTTTTTGACGCAGCGTTAAAAGTAAAATAGATCTCAAAAATTGGTTCCATTTTAGAACTTTTAGTACTTTTTCGGATAAAAGTGTCCCGCATATCGTTCACCTTTCACCCAGGCAAGGCTTATAAACTGTCTTTTGCTGTCATTTCTGAGAATGAGGGCGATGACTGGTCGAATACAATATTATGATTACAAGTACACTAGTCCGAGTACAAGTACAATAGTATGAATACGAATACAGTACTAGTACCCTTGAGAACCCTTCAAATATGGAGTATCTTACGATACGTGAGACTGTCTTCGAATATATCAAAGTGCTGACGGTACTAGATACAACTTTAAAAACTTTCTTTCTTTCTCCTTTCTGCTTTGTACAACCTTTTATTTCAATTGTTTATGTATGTCTCTGTTATACTAAGTATTCTTATTCAAATGGTGCATATTAAACGCTTCTTAAACGTGAAAAGTCTTCAAGTATTTTTATTCAAATTTTAATATCTGTATCTCTGCTTTTACAAGTACATACATATGTATACTTTTTTAAGATTTAGCAAAGTCTATTCTCTTCGGTATAGATGTATAAATCGAGCTGTAGATGTCGATTTTCCCCCGACTACGTCCATTCTTACGTATTTGGTGTTTTGCAATACCCACGACTAAGTGATCACGAAAGCCAATTCATATTGAAACCATCAAACGCCTAATGCTCTCCCTAATTGATGTTGTAATCATTGTTCCACATCTTCTACATACTATGTACAAAAGTGCTATCAATATAATCGACTAACCGTCGGTCGCCAAATGCAGCTCCTCGTCGTCTGTAAAACTTCGTTTTTGTGACTTTTTGTGTAAATGTTGTACAGTGTTAAACGAGCTAGAAACTAAGCCTAGATTTTTTGCTAATTTCAACATGTTCTTTTTGTTTTTTTCTTTTTTCCCTATATTTTTATATTGTTAACTAATCAAATAAAATAACAATGTGCAACAACATGAATTATTGGCAAAACCATTGTATAACTCCATGGACCATGTCATTTCTACAAAACGGCAAAATGTATGTTTAACCAAACTAAAAATCTGGGTGTTGTCATTTTAAAAAAACCAAAAAAATATCCACACTCATCTCATGGCAAAATCTGACAACATTAACACACATTCACAAACACACTGCTACGCTGCACACACATCAATACATGCAACTAACAATGAAATAAAAACAAAACAAAAAAAAAAAAAAGAAAAACGAGAAAGTCGTAGCAAATCCATAACGAATTGGCAACGGCTAACTCAAGCGATACGGCGCTCACCCACAGGGCATAATCTCTCGCAAACCGATGGGAATAGTACAGAAGGTGAATCGACCAGCGGCAGGAATCCAGCGACTACCGGAATGGGATGTTACAAGAGTTACGACCATGTGTCATCGCTTAGGCATTCGAATATGTCACAAGTATGTCGAAAACTGAACAAAAATAAAAAATCTTTTTTAATCGTTAATTCATTTCAATCTAAGCCCAGCTGTTGTGCTGCAGATGCAACTTGTTTTGCGATATGTATTAATATTTTGCTTACGTATCCCATGTTACAGCATCATCGTACATCAGTACCTGATCCAGATGCAGTTCCGCCATATTCTGTAGAGAATCAGAGTCAAAAAACGTCCATGAACGCCATGGAGACCTACCAGCTCCAACAGCAACAGCAGCAGCAACAGCAACAGCAACAACAGCAGCAGCAACAACAGCAGCAGTCGCAGTTGCAGTTGCAGCCCAGCGAAGATCGTTCACAGGTGGAAATACCAGTCCAAATGATGGTCACCCCAGGGGTAAGTCTACAAATAAAGCTTAGTGTTCTCGACTAACAAGAACTATACATATATAAACGTATGAACATCATTCTGAACTATAAAACTCACCATAGTTAGACTCAAAATAATTGTTATTGTGAAAATTTCTAATTATTCCCTTTAGTTCCGATTTTGACCTTATTTCCATCTAAATTGCAAATATTTCACTAGTGCTATGCTGGACGGGAGATTGTCCGAATTTTGGACAGATACTTTCCAACTAGGTTCATTTTGAAAACGTTCGAAACAGTAATAAGTAGTTTGGCTCCGCACCATGTCCAAAATTTTCATTTGAATATGACTTTTCGCGGACTATTGAGCTGGAGGTTCGAGGTTCAAATCTCAGATAATCCAAAAGCTTCTCAAACTTCGGCCATGCCATTAAAAAGTTAATTCCTTCTGTTCATGTGTGAGAAGCAGTCCCAGGGGTTCCAAGAGCTCGTTCTGCTTATGTTTTTATCATCTTTCGTGGAGGACAACCCAAGGAGGACAAAGTTCCATTACCATTATCACTACAATTGTCCAATGTAGAACCTTGTGTAATTCATCAATGTTAGGTGTCCCTTTTGGTATTATTTTGCTTCGTCACTAGTATCTTCACAACTGCCATGCATCTGTGATAGGTTTTTACAATCTTAACCATATTTTTTGAAAGACTGTCATATTCGCACAGCTTCATGCTTAGCATACTTAACCCCAGAGCACCTTTTCTAATCCACTGTCCTCAGGACTAAATATAGCTGGCGGCACAATTTAAAAGGCTTCTTTCAAAACGCCCGTTCTAGCGACCAATGACATTGCCAATTTATTGTCCGAATGCCTATATGCCTGTTGGCTCATGACCCGTTCTCGTAAATAGATGTCCCTTCTACAAACAATTTAATAAGAAACTTCTTACAATGACACAGTGTACGTTACACTTTACAAGTAATAGTGACAGTAACCTTCAAGTACTGAATACTCACAGGAATACCAACACTACGTGTCACTAGTATAGTGGAAAAGGTTTATCAAGACTGTCCTACAAAAAAGTGCAAAGACTGGGCTCTGTAGGTATAACGCCTGCAAGTGTATCTTTTCAAAATTCCCAACCCTATATGTACGTGTTATGAAAACTTCTGCTGCAATCGCCCTTAATTTAAATCTCCTATGGAACAATAAAACCCCAAACCTAGTCGGACATAAAGATCCTTTGACAAACTCCGATTTCGATATTCTCGATCGATCTCTGTGCCCGAGAGTACTTCAGAAGAAACCTGTATAAATCACATCTAAACATTTTATCATTTTATAGCCTAGCGACCGTAAAAACCTTATGTTCATTCACTTCGAATCACGTAGGTTTTGGAATTGTCTTAAGTCTCTCATGACATTACAGGACATTTTTAAGAACTATACTGCTGACGAAGTTGCCCTTAGCGGTGAGCAAATAAAACACTAAGGCCCTGACAGACTTTCTAGCTGACGATTGCTCTCTCAAATAGACCTTGAAATGGTCGAACATATGTATTTTATGCCTTATTCTGGAAATTTAGCGCCATTTGCTATAAGTCCTGCCTCCAGTCGTTGTTTACCTGGGTAGATCTGGACTTCAACCAACAAGCCTCTCCAGTTAGCGTCGTCTTTGCGCACTCCAAGTTGGCTGACATTTTCTTCGCTTCTACTGAGGTGTCACTCAGGGTTAGAATTAAATACTCTTCGCACAGGACTATTGGTGCCCATTTGTTCTACATATCCTCTACATGTTCTGATCTTGTCGATGAACTTTACAGTTCGCTATTAAATCTCCTCCTCCAAAGCCCGTCAACGCGAACCGAAAATCATTTGAAGAGTTTTTCCAAAAGTATCTTCATCTGTCCATCCTTCTGGGATAATGAAGGTCTTGTATAGAGTCCCCTCGGTGTTTCTCGATAAGATCGTGCTACTCAATTGCCTTCTTATGAGGAAGATGAAGTCTCTACGTACCTCAAAGTTGTTGCTGTCTATTGGCACATTCTGTCCGATTCGTCGATGTTTTGGGTGCCTTCTTACTCCCGTCATATTCTTTGTTTTTCCCTCGTTGACACCTTAATCCTTTTTAGCCGCTTCAGTTCCAGTATTTCTGCCAATGTCATGAATAATACTAATATGTCCTAATAGCAAGAGAGGATAGTCGCCTTTAGCTTTTGAGCTCGCGATCCTCAGCTACCTTCAAATTGAATACAATGCGACGCTTTGTATCTATTTAGTATTACTTTTACTTTTACCATTTCATTGTGGACAACTAGATTTTTAGAATCTGGTCTGGTCACCAAACCAGAAATATTCTATGAATTCTACCGGACTCCTGAGTTATTTACGAATCTTATGAACGAATGGTATAAGCTAGCTTTAGGTTCAAGAAAATAGATGGAATGAAAATTGATTTCGCCCGCGAAATATTCCCGCTTGTCTCGAAGCTACGAAGTCCCTTATAGTTGAGAATTTGAAGAAAACTTTTACACTTAGTCGAGGTGCTTACTTGTAAGAAAGAAAGTACTATAGGTCCAGTCTAGCTTGTGATGTGTAGCGCTTACCTTTTTTTGGTACTATTGAGTACCAGATCTTTCATTTTAGGTCTGTGAACATCTATCTAAAACCCAGATTTCGAACGTTTTCATCGCCATTAACCATATCTATTCACTTTCAAAACTCCCATTTCCAGCATAACGCTGAATATTTTAGAGACTTAACTTATTTAAAAAACAATATTGTGTTGTAGCTTAGTGTTGCCAAAATTAGTTTGTATTGTATTTATGTTGAAGTGTAATTGAATATTTAAAATGTATCTATAATTGGATATTGTTTATTTTGTTGTTGTATTCGTTGTATTGTGTTGTCAACAAAAAAAAAGCCACTTTTGAAATTATTTTTTCATTTTAATTTCCTTTTTCGTTTCTAAAAGAAAGGGGGACAAGATTTAGAAAAAAAAAAAAACAAAAAAAAATATTTAATAACAGATTTTGAAATTTTTAAACATATACAACTACTTTCTATTTATCTTCTTTCTTCGAAAAATCTTTTAGAAATTACAGGGAAGGAGTAAGGAGGTATTATAAATAAAAACCAAACCAAGATAATATTTGTTTCTTTTTTGAATAAACTACATTTTGCAACAATGAATTTCAATTAAACAAAAAAAAAACATTAATAATAATAATAATAATTGCAAAACAATAATAATAAAATATTTAATAAAAAATAAAAGCTATATTGTTCAAAGCTCTGGCATTAGATTGCTGTAAATATTTTTGTTTTAATTTTTTTATTTAATTTTCTTACAAGAAACATTTTTTCAAATAATTGGAATATTATGACAAAAAGAATTTTAAACTGTATTAGGCTCACGATTTCACACTATTCGGATAAATGCAACGAAGGATTTTTATTTTAATTTTTTTTTATAAGAAGCAATGACATCCCTGATGTTCTGACTACTACTAGAAAAAATGCAGAAAACTGGAATTGGTTTGATATGTGTGGTCAAAACTTGAGGATGCAACTTCTTTTGAATTTTATTTATCTTTTGATAATTTTCGATTTTATTTTCATTTTCCCTGCAATGCTTGTACTATATATGAGTTATTAAGTTATGTGTATACCTATGCAATTTTTAAATACTTAATTAAAAGTTGTGATAACGTTTACATTATTTCGAATCATAATCGAATTTGGAAATTAAGTCAAAACCAAAGTTTGAGAGTGCACATCTTGAAATAGCCTAAGTTAAACGTACTGCTGAGAGGAAAAGCGTGGCGGCTTTGGAAATAAAAATTAAACTGTCCTTGTAATTTGTTGTTCAAAGTATATAACCTTTTTCCTAGCTATCCTCTGGCCCTATACAGGGTGCGCCATCTCTTATGTTGGTATGTCAATTTTGAATAACTTCAAAAAAAAGTACCGATTTCCAGATATAAGGTATTTTAATTTAACTTGCCCTTTACAATTTATTTTGACTAGTTTTTGAATACTACATCAATCGAGTGGCCGCCTCTATTGACCGAATCAAAATTTGTCAATTTCTGTTGGGTTCTCCATCACTTTTCCGAGCATCTCGGGCGGTATAGCGATGATTTCGGCACGAATGGTTGTCTTGAGCTGGTCATTAGTCTGAGGCTTGCTAACGTACACTTTGCCTTCCAAATAACCCCACAGAAAGAAGTCCGCAGGGGTGAAATATGCAGATCTGTGTGGTCAGTCAATGTCACAATTTTTTGACAGTATACGTCCAAGGAATTTTCGTTGCAGAAACTGCGTTGTTTGATTTGCAGTGTAGCATGGCGCACCGTTTTGTTGAAACCAGTAGCCGTCCACAACTTTTTCAGACATTTGTGAGCAGACACAATGAGCCAACATCCACCGATATCGATTCCCATAGACTGTTTCGTCTTCTTTAAAGAAAAATGGACCAATGATGGTGGCGCAATCGCCGCCGGCTCAAACAGTCACGTTTTGGTCATGCAATTGTGTCTCATGCATCTCCGTCCCATAAATTTTGCTTCTTAACGTCGCCAGAGAGTGCGAAATGATCCTCGTCGGTCATCAAAATTTGCTTCCAAATTAGGCTCAGTGTCAACGTGGACGATATGTCGGTGGACGATATGTCGGGAATATTCTTTGACACTTTATACGGAAACGTCGGGAAATGTTTAACGCGGTGACGATATGACACATCTGGGTTCTCGGTAACACCTCTCCGCTTCAACCAGTTCATTGGAACATCTTGGGCGTTGATGAATGGCATGTCGACGATATCCCGCAGTCCCGTGCTTAACAAAATTCGACACCAAAAGATGAATTATGTTGTCAGACGGTTCTTGTTGGCCGCTATCTATTTTCGACGATATTTGCTATTTGCGTTGTTCAGATTCACTATTTCGGTGCGTGGTTTCGTGTGAAGCGATGCTTAAAATTGTTTTGAATTGACGTTTGCAAAAAAATGTCAAAGTTGTTCAATGTTTACGTACCGACTTAAAATATATATGTATATTATAAATCTAACTTTCTACTTAAAAATCCTGTCTAGCTGGTTCAACTGAAACGCAACTAATCTCATTGATCTTACTTCTAGGCAAATAATTACAAGGAGTCGTGTCAGGCAATAGTATCAGTGTCAGTATTTGTTAATTTCTAAAGTGGGGTTAAGTCCAAGGTAAGGACTTAATTAAGAACCTTTTTCAATTAGATTGGACTACCTCCAATGAATTAAAAGTCTATTGCGAGTCTCTTCTACTGGTGTCTCTCACTTTAAATGAAATCTGTCTTTACTGCTAGAGACTCGAACTCTGTTCATTGGTGTTCATTCATCCTAAATGTTCGAGTCATTTCGAGCGGCTGGCGAAGAATATTTTGCTCAAAACATCCTGATTAGGAAACTGACTGTGATGTCATTTTTGAAATTCAATCTCAGAGTTACATATATAACATAGGTTGTTAGCCAACAACCAGATCCTTTGGTAATACATACAAAGTTAGGTATACTGCATCATGTTTCTGTTAGCCTAATCGCACTATATGATGCTAAGAATGTAATAAAACTTTACTCTCTGTCAAGTCTGTACAAGATTTCGTTGATTGCTGTAAGGGAAAGAAGAGGAAAGGAAAGAAAGGACTACAAGGTATTGGGTAATAAGCCCTGCAATAGAAAATATGTTCATACTTATGTCGATCTGACTTACTTGTCCTGTTCCGTAGACTTTTTATTTTCAAGCCACTGAATGGGTTAAGTTTCTGAAACTCAAAGAGGGATTAGTCCCTTTCAGTGCAAGGCACCTTCTCTTGGAGACATCATTGAGGACTAGAACAAGAATTCCGCGAATTGGCATTTAATAAGCCTATATCCAGAGTTCAAAACTTTGGGGAAAGAACCCACGAGGTGGTTGGTCGACAGCTGTGGACATCTGGAAGTGGTAAGACAGCAGTAACAGAAGTTGATCCAATTACAGTGACATTTGTCACTAAGTTATTTTTAAAATAAGTACTGAACTCATAAGTCTTTGGGAAAGGAGGATATCTATGAACGAACATGACATTCTACGAGATGGCTGAAACCAAGAGTTTAAACTATTCAGAGTCGGCACACTCCTCATTAAGCTCCCTCTCAGTATATTCCTCCACTCATGCATTTCAACCTTGGATTAGAGTTTCGTGGATGAGGCTTACTCATCACACTGACAACCTTTGTAGACTCTAGTTGCAAAACTATACCAGTGGCTATACCATTGAGCAAAAGCCTTGAAAAAATATCTTAAAGGTTAGAAGAAAGACAATTACAAGACTTAATTCAGCTATCTTGTAGGGTTAGTTACGTAAAAATACACTCTACCACTCTGAAATGATTAGCCTAAGAGGTGCTTTAGGCAAAGTATCCTTCACCTTTTCATAGAATTTTGACTTGGTTTCCTTCAAACTTAGTAGACTAGTCAGCATTATGTCCCAAATCTCCTAGCCACTTCCTCATACCTTTCATAAACGAGCCAAACATAAGAGCCAAACTTCTTTTGAGGGCAAAGGAGTTCTCATAGCTCTAATCCTCCTTATTCATCGCAGGATTGCTGTGGATGCTGATAGTCGAAAGTGCGGTCTGACCCTCCAGTATGACGAGTTTTGTTTGCACTTATGGACTCTAAGTGGACATTAAACCTGATTCCTTTTTTTGACAGAGAATCGAAATGCGCTTCTGTAATAGTCTTAAGGGTCTTTACTCTAAATTCATAATTGTTAGCTCACTTGGAGCGTGTTGAGCTTCATTTGTTTCAGATAAAACAGAGTTGTGGCGTATGGCTTAGAGACCTAGGTAGTTCAATAAACATTTGGCGAGCTTCGCAGTTAGGTAAATCCTCAAATATATTCGGTTAACAAAGAAATAAGTTAATAGTTTTTACGAAATATAGGTAGATTGTATAAATAAATAACTGCATGCTGCCATGTTCCCATCAGAAATCCATGTAGTAATAGTCAAAGCCGAGAAGTCCTTTAGCATCGCGGCCTTTAATATCGTTAGGGGGATTATCGACTGGCGGAATGGAGGTAGGTGTTTGACTCTGGGGCAGAGGCTCTTTCAACTGGGCCATCAATTGTTGTATATTCACAACGGTCTTTGGAGCATTCATACCATCTTCAGCCTGGAGCCCGACCATTTGAGCAGACAGAGCATCGACCTTTTGTCGAGCGGCAAACAGCAGTTGGTCATGGGCAGCCAATTGCAGTTGAGCCGTCTGTGCCCGAACCGCAGCGGCTGCGACTTCTTGTTGTGCAGTCTGCAAGGCTGAGGTGATAACGCGAACATTGTTTGCGGCTTCTTCGAGGGCTCTCTGTGCACTGGTTGCAACACCCTGTGCCCTTTTGATTTCGTTTGCTTCTAATTGCACTCTCCCTTGGGCGGCATAGATGTGCTGGACCAACTGGCGCAGTTTTAAAGCCGACGCGCTCATAGGAGACTCTGTCGGAGCAATTCCGCCCATCATATCTCCACTCCCGGCACTAGCAACAGGCGCTGCAGCTGCAGTTGTAGTTGGTGGAGCCGACCCATTGGCTCCCCCGTTGGTTGCCCCATTAGTTCCCCCGTTGGTTGCCCCGTTGGTTGCCCCGTTGGTTGCAGGTGGTGGGGCAGCTGTAGCAGCATCACTTACGGGAGCTTTAGGAACTGCAGAAGCAGGCACTGAAATTAAAAATAAATGTAGAAAAGTAGCGTCACACATCTCTGGATCACCTGCGTACCACACTCTGAGGTGGTCTCCACACTCCGATGGAAGTTGTCTGCGGATCTGTATGAAAAGTTTGGACGGAAGTCTAAATTCGTATAACCCCAGGCCGCACTGATGAAGCTTGACACTACAAAAAGGAGAACAACTGTTGAAGAACGTTTATCAGCCAGATCTTAGCCAGAAACATGCTCAAAAACCTACCGTTGCACTTGACTTCTTTCGCTGACATCAAAAGACGGATTAATACAAAAAAAAGGAAAGAAACTTCAAAATCAAAATTTCATCTATCAGTTCAATTTCGTCGTTTGATTCAATGAGCACTCGAAGCGCTTCACCTAAACGAGTGAAAATACGAATAAATAAACAATCCAACTGCTGACAACCGCTTCCGTGCCATGCACAATTATAGCTTTGATCCTTGCTGAGGGTAATGAATGGAAACCGAGGAAAGTATCCTTCTCCATGTGCATGTACAATGCTCCTTGCACAGACAGTGCTTGAAATGAACTCACCATTCACTAAGTTTGTGGTGATTGCGCTTTTTGCTACGTTCGCTCTTCCTTCTCCGTTCTCTGTGTCATTATGTTAAGGATACTTAAAAGTCGTTCGTTTTTTCTCCCTCCTTCTCTCAGTGCCTTTGTGTCTTATTGTTCTTCTGGGTTTCCTTTTGCCAGGACTACTATTATTCTTACATGAATATGCTCAACTGGTTGTACCATTGAAATTTTATCTGCTTTTTTGTTGTGTTTTTTTATTTAAGGTATTGTGTTGATCGTCCTTTGTTTTAATAATTTGTTTTTTCTTTCTTTCTTTTCCTTGTGTCGACCTTCCTTTGCAGGAAGGATGCCACATGTACAGAGTGTTATGCAGTTTGTTTGTTTTCACCTTTTTCTTGTTTCAGCAGTTAATTGCCCGTGCATGGTTAGCTGAATGTTGCGTGTGAACTGTGTGGGAATTGGAAAGTGGTGAAACCCTGTTTGGTGGACTAGTTTTGGGGTGGATGGACTTAGTGGAGCATATCCGAAAGGAGGGGTTTCCTTATGCAAAACATTTGTAATGTACGCTTGACATTTATTACATCGTGCGGAGAAATAATATTTCTTTAACACCAGACTCAAGCCCAAAAGAGCATAACGTAATTACTTTGACCGACCCGTGACCCAGATTGGACTCTTTTAAGCGGTCCGTCCTCAGATTGGACGTGTTTCAGTAATATTCTCTAAACATGTTTTGTTTTTTAGTTTTATGAGTCTAGTGCTTTCCTTACTTGTCCTCCAACGATGTAAAGAAAATCAAGGAAGTGCTAATCACATCTTTCCTTCTTACTCAACAAGGCAGCAACAAATGTCCTTATTTTTAGCTTTTCAGTATTTCCTGCCTCCTATTCGCTTTAGCATCATTCGAGAGAATAGTCTGGAGCAAAAGAAAAGTACTATTCCAAACCTTGTCTGACTAGTTCATTAGGTCGTGGTTTGGATTTGACATCCCTGCTTCAATCTTATAAGTTCAACCGAAGTGTTATCCAAGACTGTACATGTTTAGTTTAAGGTTTGCCGTTTTACAATATGGAACTTACTATAAAAATAGTGATTCTGTGGTAGTTACGTTTCGCTCATTACGAGCAGATTATGGTTGACATAATGGTCCATCTGAGGGCCATACACAAAACTGTAAACAAAGTTCGAAGATACTGGCTCTGGTACAGACGTCTTAAGGACTATCCTTCAACGAAATGTACGCTCTACAGAAAATAAGTATGTCTGCTGATTGTGATCCAAATCGTGGACAAGTTAGGAAGCATGATTGTCGCGTGTGGGGAAGTGAAAATCCTACTACTTCACAGTTCTTTAAAAATGAGGTAACAAGATGTCAACTTATTCTTTTTGGCTTCAAATTGAAGATACGGATGTAAAGGACATGTGATTCCAACAAGATAGTGCCACATCTCACACAACACGACTCGTTTTGACTTCCTTCCAAGAAAAAAATCCTTAACGAGTTATTTCATGTTTTGATGAACTGGCCACCAAGATGCTGTGATTTATGGTCACTGGACGGGGCTATGCGAGCAAAAGATTGTGTTTAACAATCCGCAAACTCTTGACGTTTTGAAAGCGAGTATTCATTTTCGTTATGGCCAAGTCGATTCAAATCCTGCAAGAAATCCTGTGGAGGACATTTGTATGATGTTATATTCCATTCATAATGGCAAAATCCAAGCAATGTTTGTATTGAAATAAAAATTTGTTCGAAATCAATATCATGAAAGTGTTTTTTTTTTTTAAATTTACTTTCGGAACCAGAAAATGGATGACCCTATGTATCCTGTTAGTGAAATGCAAGGTTTATACCGAAATAAAATTTGGTGTATTCCTTCGTTTACCAATGGTTGTGTGTCTCTTGTGTCTCTTTGGCGATGCTCCTAAATAAGAAGGAATCTTTCACTTGATCAATTGAGTTTTTTGAAACATCTAGTAGTGTCTTCAGTATTCTTCTTCTATCAGTTAAGACTCGTTCCAAACGTATTCTTGTTTATACTTTTGGTACTTAGAGTTTAATTTTTGTGTGAATTTGATTGTACCTCTTATTACATGATAGTAATCTATTATTAGATACCAGCTGTGAATGGTGGAAATGTTGTTATTAGTTGACCTTACAAATTGGGATGAAATACAAAAGAACTAGATCTGTTCGAAGAGTTTTGTAGTAACCCATAGGACAGTATCTTGCTGAATAGCCCTGTACCATATACGATCGGGGGACTTAAAGATATCTAGTAAAACTGTTCTTGTTTTTATTTAAATTAAAATACAAATTTCAAAGTATTTAGTATCTAAGTTGATCTTCTGTAGTACCAAGTAAAACTCAATTTGTTAAATGCAGTCTATGAGGGGTTCTATTTTCTGGGCCCTAATTTCATATACCCTACTACAATGTAGTATCAAATATTTAAGGACAGGGATAATGATTGATTATTATTCCCGTGGAGCATCTGGCAAACATCCGAGAGTATTACAGACATGAAAAAACTTCCATTCGTGTAAAGACTGTAAGGAATACAAAACGGTCCTGTGCGCCAAAAATTTGTAATTTTCATCTTTGATGAAGCACCGATGGAATAAGCCTTTAAGTCCTACCTAATCTATGTAGATACATACACATATTTGTACACACGTGCCTTACAAATTCTTACTGTGATATGTGGGAATTTTGGAGACATATGAGAGGATATGGCGTAACAAAAATTAAACCAACCACGCCCCCTTTTTAAAACGATGTACTTTTTAATATTTTTGTATAATTAATTTAGACATAATATAGGATCATGCCTACTTAAAAAAAAATACAAATATTTGCCACAATACTTCCGTACGGGAGGATAGCTTCTTTCACCTAGTGTTGTGAGGTAAGACGATGAATAAACTTCTTTATGTGGTTTGGAGATCGAACTTCAAAACCCATGCTTCGTATCCTACATACAAACTACTTGATAACTTTAGTTAACAATTCCATCAAAAATGCAGAATTTCGCCTTTAACTTATTAGAACTCATACAACTTTTTCCTGATTTTCGTTTTTAATTCCATCCGAATTTTTCCATTTTAATTTCGACTAGGAATACTCACAGTGAACTTAAATCAAAAGTTAGTGCCTATGTGTGTTAGAATTTCGTTGCTACTTACTGACAATCATGTCAACAATCCAGTTGTAGATTAAAAACCAAACCCATGTGAAATGAACCATATAGAATTGTCCTCGTGAAATGAATTTGTTTACAGGATACCCCGGTTAAGAGGTATAATCGTTTAAGTGAAGATTCATGAAGTTTTACGGTAATTTTTCTTTTTCTTAGAAAACTATGTACATTCAGCGGCAGTATCAGTGGTAAAAACATTTGTGCAATATGTTTTTTTTTTTACAGGAAGTATGTACATATATATCTACAACATGACACAGAGGCCGTGTCGATGTTTGCATTTTTTATTTTTACCAACTTTGAAGTATAACAATTTGTACTAAATTTTTTTAACTGTAATAATTAAAGAAATCGGGGTCCAGATGCGCGTTCGGTCAACTCTATTTTGTGAAGATCAGTAATTCTTAATACCAGATTACGCCAGCACAAATAGTGCACCCTACAGTAACTCCTACGAGGGTGTAAAGATCGTTGATGTACTAATTGAAAAGGGTTTTTATTAGAAAAGTCAAATAACAAAATTAGGCTAATTTCTTCGTCTTTCCGCACCCAGACGATTTTAAAAATGATATTTTTTGAAGTATTAAATAATCAGTAATAAGTATATTGTTATCAACTACTCAACCATCAAATACAAGCTGAAACGTATAGAAAAGCTATGATACTCTATCCTTCCTATTACATAGCCCTTATTATGTAGGCGTGCACGGCATTTTTTGTCGAATTACAACGATATCGTCGAATGTTTGTCGATGTTCCATGCAAAATTTCATCAAAATCGGTTTTTTGTTTAAAAAAAAAAAGCCCCCAAAAACTGGGAGTGGCTAAAAATGATGTACCGACAAATTGTAGAGAATTCTAACCCAATGTATAACTCTATGTTACTAACTATGTATAAAACTTAAATATAAGGTATAAAAATCCTAACCAAGCCAGTATAACGACTGAATCGGTGAATATTCGAGTGCATAGTATGTGCTCTTCTAGGGGACACCAAGTGTGCTCCTATGGTAGTTTTCTGCGTGTGACAATTTTCGTGACTCAAGAAAGATTTTATCACTTATACCTTAGCTTTTTCCAAAACATGCGGATTTCATTTTTTAAGGGATGACTGGTGAAGAATTGTCCTATAAGATATATTCTTTTCCGTCCTTTGAACTTGAAACTTGTTAGGAGTAGGAAAATGAAGTTTTAAACATTCATACCCCAAAAGTACTAAAATTTGGTGGTAAAGTTTGAGTGAAGAATTTTCAAGCTATTGACCTCTCTTTACTTTTGCTAAAAAGCATAGGTTCATAATAGAAAACTATCAGGAGATAGTTTTAGTAGTTTACGTTCGGGAATAGTCTGGTAGAATGAAAACTATTTTCTCGATGTGCTATCCAACGTAGAGGACCAACAATTAGGTCAAATTGATGTCGATCAGCCTGAAATTTATTACAACTTCAGGAACTGTAGACTCCCACCAATCACTCAAAGATTCTTCTGAAATGTATGAACAGGCTGCGCTTGTTAAATTCTTTATACGAATGGAAAAGCCTACTTAATGCTCCCAAGGGCGATTTGTCCTTTGAGAAGCTTTTTCATTTTTCTCTCGGATGTTTGTCAGACGATCGCGAGAGGTGGGGTAGTTTAAAAACTTTAAGGTGTTGTCCGGGATCGAACCTCTCGCTCCGTAGATCAATGCACTAACCACGGCTCACATTTGGCTTTTATTAGGCCTACAATGATATCATTTTTGGTCAGCTCGTAAGCCCAGGAATCGTCTCGAGTATTTTAATTTTATGTAGTGGATTTGCAGTCTAAAATAAATTTTGGCACTCGTTTTATGGATAACAGGGGTCGTAACCTCCTTTCGTAACTGCATGGAACTTCTTTCAAAAGAATACATAAATTGAACATTTTCCTTCTGCTTTAAGTCGAAGGGCTATGCTACCTATTCGATGGTTACAAATAAAAAAGATAAATGAATATTCAAATATTATCAGGTTTAATCACAATCGACTGTTCTGTATCTTTCATACCTATCTTTGACGATATTTTTGTGTTTGTGTCGGAGCCAAATAATGACTCTTTCATAAGGCTGATGTGGATACCTTCCTGACTGACGAAAACTGGGAAAATATTATCACAATCCTCGCCAATGTCTAAGTCTAAGCCTCCAAATATGTTTATATGACGGAAAGCCAATTTCTACTCTGCCGTTTATCGACCATGTGAGTGCTTTCTTCGTGTGAGCACTCAGAATCTCCGGTATGGAGGAATAGATCATTTTGTATTTACCATGTCTGATGCCAGGCCGTAAGTTGAGGTCAGCCTTTTTCAGATAATATGCTTTGTTTTTGGGTTCCTTCATTGATTATTATTGTTTGTGAAGGGTTTGACTTTAAAGATACACCCCGTCTAACAGTCCTTAAGTTAAAGTTAAGGCAACAGTTTGAAGGCAACGCAGCTTCTGATGTATGACTCAAAGTAATGTATACTCGTTCCAAATCACAACATTTAAGCTTTTTTTATATTTTTATCGTCCACATTTGTTGTATCGTTTCATTGTTATTGTAATCTCCACCTTCTAGTGAGATGAGTTGTCCACACTTATTTATGTTCGTAACTTTTCTATTATTTATTTTTTTTTTACGCAGAGCAACTGCCTTAGTCTTGCAATAGTTATCGCTTGTAAAATCGCTTCCTTATTTCCATCTATCTTGATATGTGCATATCCGTTTCCGTTTCCGTTTTTACTACAAAAAAAATCATTTAGTTAGACCTGCACTGTAGCGCACAATTTGTTCATTTAAACAATTTATTTCGAATAAAAATTTTCCAAGAATCCTTTGCCATCTGAATTTAAATAAATAAAAACAAAAATCGTTTTATAGGAGGTGGCCGAACTCCGACGACAGGTAGCGCTAGAAAATTTACAAAATCAAAGGATGGACAATCTCGAACAGGAGGTCCCGACGGAGTTCGAATGTTGCTTTTGCACAACAAAGGTACAGAAAAGCAATTCTTAGTTCACTATATTCGATTTGTAATCTGTCCCGACTCAAGTGTATGTACAAATCAGAATCAGTGTACAGCACAAAGCAACACCACAACACAACAGATACTATACCTACATATGTACTATGTTATGTAGATCACACTAGTCTCGTTTCAAATAGAAAAAAAAAACAACTTAAAAGTAGTTAAAGCCTTGTTTCCTTGTTGCTCGTAAAATGCATTAAAAGTGCTAATTGTAGGTGGATGATGAATGTACATGTTTAGTAAACGATGCTAATCGAATTCTGACATGCAGTGCTTATATGGTGCTAATGTGGCAAATATGAATTTTTTTTTTCCGATCGCTGATAAAAGTTTATAATTGGCTAATTGCATGTCGGTTTTTCTCTAGCTGTAGTGTAATTGTTGACAAATGGTCTACATGTGTGAATGTCGTTTCATTTAATTAAAATTTGTGCTAAAGTTGCGGATAGTATACCCAGTGTTGTCCATATGATTTTTATTTATTTTATTTCATTTTATGTATGTAGCTTCTTAGCTTTTTAGGGGTAAGAGTTTACTTCAAAGGCATCTTAACTACAGTGCCATCGATAGATTCTTCGTTAATACAGCAATGTTTCCATTTTGGTTAGGTATCAAGACATACACCGTTTATTTCTGTTTAAGAGGAGGAAATCCTTTACAATGTACACCTTCACTATGTACCATCAGGTATTTGGGAGGGATTCAGTCTAATGTTGTACTCTTCCAAGCCTGGGTTAGTTAGTTAGTAATTGTAATTGCAACCGTCATTTCCATATAACACGAACATTCGTTTTACTGTCCAACTTCGAGCGAACGTCTGATAAACATCCGGCCGCATAATGACATTGCCGTTCCCTTTTATAAATAGTCTCTTTAAGAACTGTGCAGCCTGACCCTCGGTCCAAATTTTTGATCAATAAAGTATCATTGTGGCTGCTACTCTTGTCAGAGCAAACGTGTTCCATATTCCGATCCGTCAATCTTTGACATCATACGCACAACTGCTAAAGGTTTATTTGTTGTCCTATTGCAAACGATGAGCTTGAAGTATTGTATCTCATGTTTGAATACTGATTGCCGATTGTTACAGTCAAAACTTCTCTCCTACTACTAATATACTGATATCCACCTACTTCCTCATTTGCTGTCTCGACAATCTTAACAAATTCGGATACAAAACGCAAAGATAGTATGTTTCTGTTAGGGATCGAAACTAGTCCATGTACTTTCCATTCACGGACCGCATAAAGTCGCCCAGATGAAGAAAATTTAACAAAGGGAATCATTTGAATGTGCACTAAGTTTTATGACTTATCGAGGATGGATGTGGGAGAGAAAAACTGTGACCCACAGTGACTCTCATAATCCTTTTGTCGGTCGTGATGGGATACATACACAAGGGATTGAGTGAGCCACCCACCCAAAATTCATTTATAGGCGCCTGCCCTTAGCGGAGCAACAAAGTCGCATGAGCGTTTAAGTTGTGCGGTGAAAAGGGTGAAAAGTCTGTTATCGAGCGATGCAAGCCACACATACCATGTCCCGCAGCACCGTCTATAGCTTGTAGTTTAGGGAATTCAAATCGGGACATGCAGACGGTCAGTCTTGAGTCCCTATAAAGTCTGGAACATAGTTGGATAGTTTTAGGCTTATGCACTGGTGCCGAGTCTTGCTGAAAGGTTCACTCCTGGTTCTGGAACAAAATGAAATTAAGTGGAGGAACGACCTGTTCCAAAACGTTTTTTTTTTTTTCCAGTATACCTTAGTCAATGCTTTCACTCTCTTTTTACAAAATTTGGAAGCCTGTTACCCCGTCTTAAGATAGACCCTACTAAACCATGATTGCCGCTGGATGATGACTTTTCTCGACTGACGGATTAGTTGCGAAGTCTCATCCGATAACCGGGCTGCCATTTTAGTTTTTAACCTTTTCTTTTTTGGTAAACATTTTTTCAACTGTAGACAGAATTGTTCTGTGATATAGGAGATGTGGGCACTGTGGCTCAAGTTAGTGCTTAGTGCGTTGAATAATGGAGTAAGGAGTTCGAGGTGCGAGGTGCGAGTCCCACCCAAAACACCTACAAATTTTTTTCACGGCCCAGTCTGACAAATATTATTATAATATTATTAAATACGGCATTAAACAGAAGACACCTTCCATTAGTTAAAAGAATGCAATACGTACGAAGCTTCTTCCTAACTAGGCCCTGGGTCCCATAGACCTGTTGTATTTTTTTGTATAGAAGATGTCTACTCAGACTGTCATTGGCCTCACCTTGTTCTAAAATGTTATCGTTAGACACCTAAAAGAATCTTAGAAAAACCCAAGAAGAATCTTTGACTTTTTTCAGAACTCTCCTGCTTTTATACCTCTCAAGCAATATTTAAATAAGCTTTGAGGAACCTTTGAAAGTTTCGTGAACATGATAGAAGACCATCCAAACTTGTTTGTTTTTTGTTGTAGAAGTGTATGATTGTAGAAATTTCAAAATTACTCTGCTAATTTTCCTAAGTTGACATGAATTTACTATGTTTAGGTCGACACTTTGTAGACAACTTTCAAAGTGAGGTCAATTTGTACCCTACAGAAGTTCATAATCGATAGACTATACGAATGAAGGTGGTGTAGTTTCCTGCAATGTTTATTTCCCCTTCCACCTTTTGTTTTTTTCTTCATATTTTTGTTACATATTTACCACATACAACTCTTTAATATTTATAGATAAAGTATTTTATAATCTTTGTAGAACTAGGCAAGGATATATTATATTTGATCGAGAATTTATATCCAAGGACTTAGTCCATTATGATTAGCTATGTACACACTTCAATATAATCGTTCCCAATAGAAAAAAGTTCAAACTTAACTCCCCGTATCATACAATTTAAGACATTTCCCATCTAACTGTGTAGTTAGCAATAATTGAATCAAATCAAATCGAAAATATTTCAGGATGCGAGTATTGAACTTGATGGGAACAAATACAAGATGACTTCGTTAATTCGTCCACCGCCTTCGCCAAGAAATTATCTTATGTTAAAGAAAATGATTGAGTCGGGTGTTGTTAAGGTCGACTATATCTATCTCTAAGTAAAAACCCAAAAACAATCAATTTCTACCACGATTTTGGTATGTTTCAAAACATTATACGTACGTTAAACTTTACGTAGATATTTTATTAAAATATTAGTTTCCCAAAATATCATACTTCCCCGAATATATTAAACTGTTTTAATTACATAACTTTTGGGCAATTAAATGTGTATGCTAGTACTTATATATTTCTTCCAAAATAAAAACTCTGTTCGTTAAAGTTGACTTAATTGTTTATACAAAATTATTTATAACCCCAATATTTCAATATGACGTAGATACATATAGTATACATACATATCTTGCAAGCGGTATAGACTTTAATTATTTCAGGTTGTTACATGAACATATATGTACATACTATAATATATATTGAGGAGTTTATTTGTCCTTCCATGTCTTTCAAAACGTAGGTACATAATCCGATAGATTTTTCTTTCAATCCACTTGTAATGCTCGATTAGATTTTATTACTCGTTACTTTTAATTGTACCTCCAATAATTCTTTCGCAAACAATTTTCAATCTCGACTTATGTAAGGTAATTTAGAAATAAAAAAACTGTAGTGACGTTTCTTTAATATTTATTTAAAAGTTTGATTTAAGCCACATTGGTGTGTCAGGATAATTCAACCTACGAATGGTTGGTTACATATTTTTACTTCTTACATACAAAATTTCTTATAAGTATTCATATTTGGTTACTTTAGTACGAATAGATGACATAGCTCATTTTTCAGAGAAACACTACCCCTCAGTTTAAGTTTTAAAATTTATAAAATGCAATGTACAAGTCGATGTTTCTTTTAAAAACTTTTATTGATGTACATATGTATGTACAATTCAATAATTTATATTTTACTGTTCAAATATATGGTATTTAACATTATGTATGGAATATGATGTCGCTCTAACCGTGGCGTGAATCCGAACTCTTTTTAGCACATTGTCCATTACAAATTTGCAGACTTCTGTTTGGTTGGTTTATATACCCATTTTCTTTAAAGTACCCCTACAGGAAAAACCCCAAAGGATCATGCAGGCTTATCCCCAATTTTAGATATTATTCTGTCAGAAAAAAATTTTACCAAGGAATTGCTATTCGAATAGTTTTACGAATTTTACAACAAATCTTTATAGGTCTGTTCGCGTATCCTCCCAAAACAACTAAAATCTACAAAAATTCACCAAATTCTGTGCTCAATTTTGTCCATTCTAAGCAAAACGCTAAGGGAAAGGAGATATGAGACGATATTGCATATGAAGTGCAATATCGTCCAGAATTTTTCCATTTTGGACCTCTGTATACCCAACTTCTCCCCAAATGCTAAATAGCGGCCAACTGAGTACGCCAAAGTCTAAATCATCCTCTTTACGATATTTGGTTAAGTTTTTTGTTCAATTTCGTCCATTTGAAGCAAAACGCTAAGGGAAAGGAGATATGAGACGATATTGCATATGAAGTGCAATATCGTTCAGAATTTTTCCATTCTGGACCTCTGTATACCCAACTTCTACCCAAACGCTAAATAGTGGCGAACTGAGTACGCCAAAATCTAAATCATCCTCTTTATGTTTCTTGGTTAAGTTTTGTGTTCAATTTCGTCCTCCAAAAGAAAGGGCTGACGAGAAGTGAGAAATTTCCCCATGCTACAAATTTTAGTGGAAGAAATTTTTTTGAACTTATTTATGAAATCTGTGAAATCTGTCATGTATATGTACGAAATGTTTCGTTAATTGTGTATTTGTATACAAAAGTGGCACTACGCGAACAGACCTAATATGAGATGTTTGATCAATGCCCCGTCATATCAGAAAAAAAAACTCCATTTCCATTCGTCAAAATCTCATGCAATTTAACATGAACACCAGTACGCATCTACGTTTCCGATACATGCACTTGTCAATAAATGGCATCAACAGAAATAACAATTTTTCAAAAGTTCTGTTTCCCTTGGACAGCACCTTGGATATACTATGTATTGTACGACGACGTTTTCCTTTTTAGATTTGAATAGTGTTATTCTTAGAGATTTTTTAAAGAACAAATTTTAAATGTTAAGCTAATGTTTGGTCCTTTTGATCTTTTTGGTACCAACTCTTCTTTTCCTGATGTCGTCCAACTCATATTTAAAAAAAATGTTTTGGATGCACCAATTAAAGGGACCAGAATTGAGTCCCACTATGAATTCTCAAAATTATCACCCAGAAAATGCTCCTTATCATTCGATATGCCATTCTAGGCTGAGTTTTTATTGGATCATCAACTCGCTACTGCCATGGAATTTAACACCTCAGACCTCCATATGCAGAGACTGAGACGACATTGAGGTGGAGGAAGACATGATGCACTTCATCTGCGAATGCCGAACAGAATCATACAGACAGAAAATATTCTTCGACCAACTCTACGAACTAGCTAACATGCCCCCTAAAACCACCATAAAATTCATAACGAAAACGGGTTGGCTCAGTAGGGCCGGTCCCGTCATGGACTAACGAGATACAATAATTTCATAGGCAAACTTAATTAGTTGTACTTAAGGCCACAGAACATATTTATTGTATTTGTGAGCCTGGTTTGGCCTTGGGTTATTTATTTGGGCATATTCCTCTACCACTGCTACATATCCCTTTAGAAAGATCTTAAAGGCACTTTTTAATGTTTTCGAAAAAAATTGTTTCGAGAGAAATGGATAAAACTAAACTTTCTATTGTTTGTTTTTATCTCTTGGCGATAATTATTGAATTTTAATTGTATCAATATATGTTTTACAAAATTGAAAAACTGGTTATTCATTAGATTATATTCAAGGTATTGTTAAAATAAACGTACATACCTGCAGACCAAGGCAAACATTTTTTGAATCTTGAGTGTATGGTTGTAATAAAAGCAATTTTATAAAACAATGTTGAGGTAATACTATTAGCTGCTCCCTGTCCGCTGGGCTTGAAGTCAAATGTATGTATGTTGCTCGTTAAAAACTAGCTAAGTTTCACATCCTATAAGGTTGAAAAAAAAAACTTCATTGCAGGCCAAACAAAACATTTTTGCTTTAAACTTGCGCTGAATATTACATCTATTTTGTTGCACAGTTTCTTGAGATACAAAATTTACATATTTTGCTTTTTGTATTGCGCAATTTCAGCAGACTCTATGTATTGTCGATCATCACATATTTGCTTTCTACATCCAACTAAGTTAATCTATAATTTTTTGTACAAAAGAAAAAAAAAACTGTTCTTAAGTTTTATATATTTTTTTCGTAATATTATTATTTTTATTATTTAATATTGTTTTTTTTATTTAAAGGGAATTGAAGGATGTCACGGCGAATGTATTCCATTACGAGCAAATAGTGTCTAAATAGATTTAAATAAGCTTTTTTTTAATTTAGCAGAGAAAAAAGCAATTATATTAGAAAAAACAAAAAATATAGTTAAACAAATTTATTTTGCAAAAACTGCAACGATAAACTGCAACAAAAAAACAAAATGAAGCAAATGCATTAATACAGTATGTGCATGAAAACGAATTGCGATTATAATTTAAACACCATAGAAATGGAAAACAAAAAAGACATTAAGCACGTTAAGCTATAAAAATAATATAAAATATGATTTAAGTTTCTTTCGTTTCTCTTAATTACGTTATAAGACTATTTAATATAAAGTATTTCTTTTCGGAGCATATAGTATACATATGAAGTAGTGGCAAATAGTTAATAGTTAGTTTGAAACATTTCTTTTTATTTCGGAATGAATTCTATGCACGATGTTCAAATCTACCACAGTATCAAAATAAAAATAGAAAAAACAGTTTGCCGGCTTAAACAAAAACTAGTTAAAACTATCAAGATAAAGCCTTAAAACAAAAAATAATTATAAACACATATTCTGAATGGTTTAGTTTTGCTACAGGTGAGTACATCCGTTGTTAATTTTTTTCTAGTAATAATTTTACTTTAATTTTATGCAAAATATGTTTGTTTTAATTTTTATGTATAACACACATTTTTTTTATAATTCTGTCTTAGTTCACAATTGATTGAAAATGCTGAAAATGCGTCTATACGAACGACAAGATCGATACAAAAAGAATTTTTCATTTTGGAATACATATGATATTCTAAGAACGATCTTGCAAAGCATTTTTCATCATATTCTAGCACGTTTATATAGCCCTCTTTTACACCCATGCCTGTTGTTGTTAGAAATCTTAAATTAAAAGTTTAGCAAAATCAGTTTTCCAAATAAGAGCACTTACTATATACACATAGTTTTGTACATTCGTTTCGAAATAACTTATCTAATTTGTTCAACAAATTGAAATATAACAATATTTTTCGACAAATCATGTGTGTAGGTATGATTAGTCTGAAATCTACGAAGGTCTTCCTTTGGCCAAACATACATGGTATATCCTTACTTAAGAATTTAAAGATTTTTATGGTTCCTGGAGCTACCTGTCGCCTTAATTTTCAAGATTTAAAAATTTTACAATATCTCCGGATTGGTGCTCATTTACCTTCTCAAATGTTCGCTCACTTTTTACGCTCCAAGTTCAAAGTAGCAGGTTCCCAAGAGTTTGCTACTTTCCAATTTCCAGTCCTGACCCTAAAACATAAACTTTTTCTCATTTTTACCTTCGTCTGTTTACCACTTTATAAAGTGGTTACACTAATGGACGGTAGTTTCATGTTCCGAGCAATAGCTAGTGGTATTTGAACGGTCAATCTCCGTTTAGCAGCAGAAAAACATCTCATCTCATCCCACTCTCGTTATTACATATAAATATAGTCAAGCTTAAAACTTTATCTAGTGCACCAGATGCATTCGATGTCCCTTTATCACAGAACCCAGACACATAAAAAGTCTTGAGGTTTTTCTTTAAATTTTTAGAATGTGTAAGGACGAGTAATGTTTGTTTATACAAGAAAAGTTCGATTTTGGTAGAACTTCCCTCGAGATCTTCGTCAAGCTACAAAATTCATTCATTTATAGTCAGTTCAACTTAACCACATCGGCAGAGTGCTCCCGTCCAGTAACTCAACTAAATCTATTTTTATGGTTCATTATACCATGGGCTTATCGCGGTAACTTCTCAAATCCTTTTAGTACTATGACACTTTAGAATAAAAAGCATCCATTTGCCAGCGATTCGCAGGTAATTAACTTTAATTTTCGAAGAAAGACAATAATTTTCTTCGAAGATGCAATCGCTCCTGTTGATCTTTTAAGGCCTTAACGCCACCATTTTTCTTCTCCAACACCCTGCGTTGGTCCGTGAAATTCTTAATCATAGAGACTTTGATTAAGCAGATTGTACACGTTCCTATCAGAAATCCAAAAATGTTTAAAGCGTATTCCAAATAACCACAACGTATTTGTTTAGATCGGACCACTCTTCTACCAGATTCGTTCTTGTTGATTCTCATGTGTACAAGATATGAGAAGTCAGGTCCTGCTACTTTGTTTTTTTTTTTGTTTCTACTTGTGAAACCGTTGAACACTATCATGACCTTTATATCTTTATACGGGCATTACGATCTTCGCTTGAACCAGTCATATCCGAAGTATTTGCTGATCCCAAGTTGTCCAATATTAAACACACCCGGTGCACTTACTATCGTTGGCACCTCATTGGCTTTAAAAGTTACTCTGTTAGACACTGATTCAATATGTTGATGTAATAATAATTTCATGAATGCTACCAACTGATTTTTCACAAAAGCAAGGGCCTTCATTCCTTCCATTTTATTTTGAAGGATAATCTGGCCATGAATGATTCTGATGATTCCCATTGTCGACAATCAAATTTCATCAATATAGCCAATAGTTCTTAAAATAATAAAGAAACTAATTGAAGTAGATATTGGAGATCGATCCTTGTTTTTTTCCACACGAGTCAGAAGGTTTTCTCGAACATCTCGTCGAATAAATAGAAGGAGTGCTTCGCTGCAAGCAGACTTCCTAAGTTTCGTGAAGGACTCAAAGTTTGGAACAATCAGTTCATAAGTGCCATTGTATCAAATAACCCCTTTACGTTAAGAAAGGTGTAGTTGGCTAAAGGACTATAGTTATGTGCTCATACTAAGACATAATAGTTCAAAAACCGGGTCAACGTCTGAAGTGTCGGTAACTCCAGAAAGAGTTCTGGCGCTAACTATTCTAAAGGAGATCCGCTTCTGGATTCAAAAAATCATGACTAGTTCATCGATTGATTGATCATGGAACCCTGTGCTCGAGGTGGCGTCTTTGAATCCAGCAGCATGATGAATGACGCAGGGTTGGAATTCTCAGACCTCTACATGCAAAAATCCAGTATTCAAGTTGCTGGATCTCGAAGTCTCAAAGGACGTGAACAGGTTCTACGCAATTTTCTACGAGTTAAGACCTTGCCACCTACAAAGACACTTTATCCCAATCGAACCCATTCGGAAACTTTTGGAAGGGATAGGATAGAGTATGTTGGTATGCTAGCAGTAGATCTTTTCGGTTTTTCAGTAAACCAATATCCATGGATATGACACTTTTACGAGGACTTTTATGGTCATGTACGAATATATCGGGACAAAAGTATTTATTTAAAACTTTCTTTGTTTCATTTTATGTGTATTTGTACACACATTTCTCGGTGTACATTTATGGGTATTCAACCTAGTAGTAATATTGTCTGACCATTTTAATGGTTTTGACTTTTTCAAATCGAAGTTTTTAAAAGCTCCTTCTAATTCATCGGTTCTAGGATGTCCTCGCAAATTTGTTTATATTTTCTCTAAGACTTCTAAGATTTCGTCGAGAACATTACAAGATTTTCGCAAATCAAAACAGCTTAGTAATTCATTCAGTAAACTAACCGCATGAACTTCAAAGTTTTTTTTTTCCAAAATGCGTCTCAAAATAGAATATAAAGTTCAAGGTACATGTGCTCACACCAGCTTTTATGTACATATCTGAGATATCATGTATTGTACAATAAGTCTAACATAGATCCCTGTCTCGCACACTGATATTGGCAAAAGAAAAAATAAAAACATACAAATATTCCTGCAGTCACTACATTAGACTCTTCTCTCTTGCAGGATTTCAAAGAATTCACAGATGCCGAAGGAGTTATTGCACTTCCCACATCGGACTTCCATAAGCCAATTTGTTTAGAAATGCGTTCACTGCAATCGAATCAGTCGAATCAATTGAAACTTCTGGCACCACCACCTCCGATTCCACCGCATCCGTCGGCGGCATCGCTTATGGCCAACGGTGACAGTCTACTATTGCCATCGGACATGACATCCGGATCAGCAATCACAACAGTAACATCATCGTCCTCATCCTATGGCACCACAACAACAACCGTCGCACTACCATCCGAAACTCCACTACGTTATGCGCCTTTCATTAGCAATAATATTAACATTAATAATAACTTTAACAATAATTACAATAATAATTTTAATAGTATATCAACGGGAGTAACAATCACCGCCAATAATAATGTTAACAATAATTATAATAACAACGCGGACTTGGCTAGCGTCGACAGCTCCGATACGTACGCCAGTTGCCAAACGCACCCGTTTTTGTCACAAGGCGATCTCACATCGGACCTAGCCGATGAGGCGTGTGCTCTCGACATCGATATGGACAATCTGTATATAAATCCCCTGGAGAAGGACGCCCAACAGGCGAGTGTTCCAACTTCCTCGTCGTCGGGTATGATTAGATCGCAGGTGAAGAAAAGCGCTTCGGGTGATACAGCGTTACGGAGTTTGGGTGGCGGCGTCAGTCCAATGGATGACGTATTCCAAAATTTCGACGTTCAGGACCGCGGTAGTCGGGTTAGTCTGAATGAGACACCAGTGCCAAAGCATCGTAAGACACGATTCCAGCAAAGTTCAAAACCACGTGCCAGATTCGAGGATACCAAGAAGCTATCGCAGGAAAGCCTAGCGACACAAGATGGCAGTGTTAAGAAGAAGAGATCATCGTTTATGCCAGCGAAGAGTCTGGCAACAGCTACTAAGTTGATTAATCAACATCTCTTTGGTATACAAAATGTTGGATCTAGGGGTAAGTTTTTGAAAGTTTTTTTTAGTGAGGCACAACCTCTGACAGTGTACTCCTTTAGCGAGATTCGAAAGTAGACATTCCTCATCAATTGATTCGATTGACGCATCACCAAATTTGGAGCACCATCGACGCTCCAAGTCGATCCTTAAGAACAAGTCCGATGTGTCAAGAGTACTTGCCGATCCTGAAAGTGAGCGGTTACTAGCCGATAATATGTCAGGCTCAGGCATATCTGACAATGGGACCGTTATGGTGAGACATCCAACTATTTTCGTATACCTACCCATAATTTACTGGTTTTTGTTTTTTTTTTCTTTCAGGGTGAATCCGGAAGTGATTACTCACCGAACAAATTACCTCACTCAGTTTTAGCGAAATCAATATCCCCACCTCCTCTTAGGCATCGAACCTTAATACAACAACGCTCAGGACCAGCATCACTGCAATCCAAACCGACGAAATTTCAAACGCCGCGCTATCCAGAAGAGCAACAACTAAGGCAGGTCAAGCCAGTACTGTCACGATCGTCGGCCACGTCCCAATTGGCCGACTCACGGTACGACTCAACGAATAGAGATAGCAGTTTAGGTAAGTTCTAGAGCTCTACATCGAAACCTATACACATAATCCTACTTTCTGTATCCTGCAGATTTTGTTTAAGGCAACGTTACATAAGTATAAATAAATCTCTTTCTTAGTACCTAAGTCTAAGGCTTTTAATTGAATAAGTATTTGATTAATAAGCTAGATAACTAAGAAACTATCCGCCAAACTAAATTACTCGTAGTTACAAAATAATTTGAACAACCGATGGGGCAAATAACCATTCAAAATTGAAAAAAAAACAACCGCAGGTATTCATTAGTCTATTCATGTTCACCGTTAAGTTTTTCAATTCACTTTTTAAAGGCACATCCTCGCGATTCATCATCAAAGATGCTTTTCCTTTTGGCTTCGATCCTATCAGTGTTTTTTTCATTTTGTTTTTCACTTTTTCTTTTTTTGTTTGAGCCAATTACCTAGTGTACTTAATTTTATTTATATTTTGAAAAGCTGTAATCTTTTTAGGCTGATCTAGAGTATTCTATGAATAGGTCGAGGATATCTAATATTACATGAAGTCCTTCATAAATATATTCATTACCCTGTTTATTAGTTTAGTTTACGGTGACCAGAGAAGAACGATAGGAAAACACATTTCAATAAAACAGCAATGGTGTAAGATATGAAGTTGATGCTAGCTTTGTTTTAAAGCTACGTTCATGCCATTATGTGGGGAATAGCACATCATTCAAATGCTTGGTTGGCTTGTTAGCGTAGACTAAGGACTTGACGGAGCCTTAGAGAAAAAAAAAAACGGTCCGCATGCTTGCGGCGGGCAATCGATGAACGCTTGCCGTGAGATAACTCAGTCGACAAATTTCTGCTTGAGAACCTCGAACGTTGCGTCGCTTGTATGTCATGTAGTGCCGTCTAGTTGGATCCACAGCTCGGATATATCGATGTTGACGAGCTCTGGCCACAGGAAGTCAAATAACATCGCTCTATATCTGCGACCTTTGACTGGAACGGTGGCTTCTTCCTGGTCCTTATCCGAGAATATGACTTTTTGGCTAAAATCCGCATCTCCAGCTAACATTTTCAGTGCGCCCATGGATGTGTTGTATTAATTTCTTCATTTGGCATTAATCTCTGTCTGGTTGGGGGTTTAGGGTTCAAAAGAGTGTACTCGCGCTCAAACTTTTTCACGATGAGATGAATTTCCTTCACACTGAAGTTGACCGACCTCACGACGAGCCTGTATTTCGATAATTTATTTTAGATCATTTCTGCACGTTCGGCAATCGTGAAACGATGCATGATAGAATGGCAAACCTTATTGAATATTTTGACAACTAGATGTCATAACAGCTGCTGAAACATAACATTTGGAAAGAGTATCGTTGCTATTTTGTCATTTGATTTCCGTAGAAGCTAAAAAGAGGAAGAAAATTACTTTTAAATGTTTTTTTTTCAGTTAAATTGGTTTCGTGTTTAAACGGCAAATTTATCAGCGGTGCCAACCCAAAATTTGGTCGTAACATACCTTTAGGAACATTTTCTGGTCCTTTGTTCTGAAAACGTGATTCTCTTCTTTGTATTTTCACGTTGAGGCTTTTTTTTGATCTAGCTGGATATGCACCACTCCTATCTTACCTAAATCCATTCTCGGTCAAATCTTCTAGACCTTGTGGTATTCAACAGTTGTACCTTTTCTTTCATTCTCTGACGACATGGACGGAACTTTTACTTATGTTGTTGTATTTTGCCTAAAAATGATTTAGCGATCGGTCACATGAATAAAGACAAAAATCTTTCGTCTAATCTATTCAAAGTTCGAACATTGCAAGTACAAGTACGTATCTGTCTACACTCTGATGTGTGAAATCTGCACAGATGGATTAGAAGAAGTACCTATGCTAAACGCAGCCCTTTGACTTTCCAGACCACAGCAGTATATTCCAAGCGAAAGTGTCGGCTATTTGTGAAACACCGCACAGACTTTCCTTGTGCCCAACAGATGTTACATTACTCTGTGCTGGGTCCCAGGACAAAGAAATATCCCAAACTATTTTCAGCGGTTCCCAGAAACAATAAAACTCTGCATATTGATCAAAGCACAAGCCATCGTAAATAACAGATGGAATAACCTAACTACGTGCAGGAGGAACTGGGCGTTGCCTCACGTAAAGGCTCCTATATCTAAACAGAAGGAATCTAAGCCTCACAGAATACTTACAGGTCCCGATAAGAAGACATGCGACCAGAATAGAAGTCCTATCAAATGATTTCTGCAGAAGTTGCAGAAACGAACACGCAGAAAATAATCTCCACCTTTTCGGCACATTTTCAGTACGCATATATCAAAATCAAACTGGTTCTAGACTAGCAGCACGCTAGGTTAGCAGCAACCAGACAATTGCTTAGCAGTACCAGAGACCGACTAACTCAGCCAATTCAGGTACAACAGATATCACACCTCTTGAGGTAGGTACATATGTATGTGTTTTCCGGTTACCCGATTCTTCTGGTCAACTAAACATGTGTTGTTACAATAGACCGTCACTTGGTTTAAGTGCACCTAACCTAACCTAACTATGTGTATAGTTAAAGGAACGCCGAATGCGGACAATGCTGCTTTTTTATTTCTGACTTCCTATAGTCATTTATCATCTTATAGCCTTTCACACAAAATATTGTTTCACTTATGTGACAGCAAATCGTGTATATTACTTACCCTTTTCCAAATATTTAACTGTAAAAATGAAGTATTGTGCGAAAAACTTTTTGTTAAACCGTTCATCTGATCCAAAAATTTATCGTAAAACCTACGGTTTTCATTATTGTTAAGGAAAATACGATAACCACAGCATGTAAAGCATAAATAATCAGTTATTGCCTACCCATTACAAGTTTTTTAGCTATCGAAAGAAAAAAATTTAAGTTTATTGCACTCTTTTGTCCTAGGCTTGATAAAAATTTTATTATAAAAGTCTTTTTATTTCTGTCGAGGTAAGATGTATTGGCAAACTAAGTAGTCACCATTATTTGCTTTTGCTTTTCTTGTGTTTGTTTTTATTAGTTTTTGCAAACTCATTGTCATATCCGTTAAATTTTTAGAGACATTTGGAATTGTTGTGAACAAAAGGTCTCTGTTTTTAGAAAAATTTTTGTAACATATACATAACTTTTCAGTGAGTATAGAAGTCTACAATCGCTATTCAGATGGAATTTGTTTTATAAAAATCAGTAGCTTTCAAAAATCGTATGCATTAAGCTGTGCGACGCCTTCGTTTACTTATACAAGATTTATAAAACCTTTCCTTATAACTTTAAACACTATCACCGTTCCTGGTTAAAATTTCGTTTTAAAAGTCATTCTCTATTGGAAAACGACAACCTAAATCACTAGATTGTAGTGTAGTGTTATCCTTAACAGGGGATAAAATAAGCTGCTCGTGGAAATACAAAGCAATCCATAAAGAAATACCAATCGTGAATCCAATTTTTAAGCACAATCATCAGGCCCACAAGTACTTGTTTTTGAAGCCAACGAGTACTATCAGTTCCACTGAATTGTGAATGTTACGCTTTATGTTTATTATTTTTATTTAATTCTATGTAACCACGTGCAAAAACTGTGTCCTTTCCCTACTACTCACTCAAACTAAGCATTTCCAACTTCCATTTCAGATTCCGAAACGACGTTTACATCGAACGTTAATATTCGCGATGAAAGCGGCGAAGGCGGAGGTTCGAGCGACGAAAATCGTTCACTAATACAGCGAGGTAACTCTTATGAGAAATCCGAATCCGGTGGAGGTACTTCGTAGCATTAAATCAATATTTAAAGAAACTACATAAGTAAATTTCATTCAATTCGTATCTAAAAGCAATTTATTATGTCTATATAATATAAAACAAAAAATACTTACAAAAAATAATGTATATACCTATATATATATACATATATGTATATACATACATTTAAAACTCTACCAAGTGCATCGTGCATCAAGACTTAATTCACAAAAAACCAAAAAACACACACACTCACTCACATTATACCTACTTATATAAATGCATACAATTTTTATTAAGTCGGATGAAAAAACTTTTTTTATATATATAATAAAAGTATATACATATACACCCTATATATATATGAATAAAAAAAAAACCTTCAAGCTTGATTATGGAAAAAATAACTAGTTAACTGAAAATACAAAAAATAATACAATATTTCGAAATAAACGATAATCAATGTCAATCAATTTTTATCATCGAGATGCAAAAAAAAATAAATACAAAAATGGTCATTAGTATAAATAGAAAAACTGTTATAGAATTATTTATGCAAAATTAAGAGAAAATCAAAAAAAATATAATACATTACATACATACATATAACAAAAAAAAAAAAAAAAACACTTAAAGACAAAAGGAAATAAAAAAACATAAAAGAAGAAGATAACATAAAGCCAACCAAAAAATGTTCATTATTTATTATACTAAATTATTATATATATAACACTATATATATGTATATGCATTGTAAATCTTAATGTATAAACGAATGACCTTAACATTTTGAATAACAATCGACGGCATTCATAAAGTGTCCGGGTCAGTGAAATTAGTTTTTTAACTTTTCCCTTTTGAATGGATTCTTCAATGGCTACATTGGTCTGATGATTTTTACAATCATGTGGCTGCAAAGTTGTGGCTTAAAACAAATGAGAAATACTTTGAAATCGATTTCGTTGTTACCATGGCAATAAGTAAGACTTCCTTAACCAAATTACTGATCTGACGATTGAGATTTTTAGATGAAAAGATTTTTACAAGTTCCTTACGAGTTCATAAAATTTTTAGCTAATCAGGGTATTTAACAAGATGCATAGCTTTGTATGTTTCGACCACAAGCTTAGTTAAGAGCTCCTCCCATGTTCGCTGCATAAAAGGAAGCAGCTTCTCATTAACATCTTTTCTTACACTACAAAGTTTGGAGTACTATGCAAATGCCCTTTTGCATAATTTTTATAATAGGTAGGGTGCCTTTTGGACCATTTGACGTTAAGGATGTACCTACATTGCTTGCCTTCAAAGGCGATATGGGCTTCTTAAGCGTCCGCATCATCGATTTGTAATCGATTGCCGTTTCCCACACCTTTTCAGCGGATAAGCACTAGTGAGTCAACTTCTCAAATCGATTAAGATCGAGTGTTCGAAGGACCAACAGCGTTCTGATTTTTTGATCGCTATACCAAGTTATACAGTCATCGAATTTTGCATAGTAGCATATCAACCTACTTTCGTTACACTAACCGCCATGCCGAATGAAAAAGTAAAAAGTTGGTCAAGGTAGGATTTTGTTATAAATACAGCTTACTAGGGTTTGCATGTACTAAGAAACGATTCCTCTTCGAAAAAGAAATGAATATTGAAAAGACCCTTCACCGTATTGCAGAAATCTTAGCATCTACTATGAATGGAAATGTCACATAGCTATATTCTGAAAATTTGAGACTAAGTTTTCGATTTCGCCTTCATAAAGATTGAACCCAACTTTAACCCTAAGGTGCATTCAATGTGGTATCAAATTTGTCACCATAGTGGTTATAATAAAACCCATATAGCATTAGGGTATCCGTCCTCTATCCCTATGGATATCATCTCTATATTCAGGAGCAATTTTAACTCAGCCTGCAAAAATTAGTCTCGCATCTGTGATTTACTTCACCTCAATTACATAAGAACGTCCAATGGTTCCTAGGATCTCGTAGCACACTTTTTTTTTCATCGACGTTTGCATTGAAAATACTATTATGCTTTCAAAAATTAAGCATGCTCCTTTGACATCGATTCATGAACGTTTTCAACCTTTTTATGAAAGATAATTTTCTAAATCCAGCACGGTTTCAATATCGAAGCGAAATAGTGTATTCTGTTTGGTTCCATCTTCAGTCGATTCTATTTTTCCAATTCATCGAACTCGATACCCATTGTCAAGCAATAATGAAGGTATAACTAGCAATGTCATCAACCCAACTGTTTTGACAGATCTTAAGATACTCAGCTGAAGAATAGTAGAACTGCACCCCGCCTTGTGGAATGGCGCCAGTCTTTAGGCTTGCAAGTTAAATATCTGGTTTGCTGTATTGAAATTTTGTATGTCCAGCATGATAAGAGCACAGTAGTTCGTCGTCCATTGTATTGCCTTTTTGGAGTTCCCAGGAGTGGTTACCACTTTCTGAATAGCATCGGTTGAACACATTGATGCTCCGCGAATCCGTCATAGTCAATTGCCATGTAAAAAAACAGAGAGTTGAAGTTAACAGCGTCAATCTTGAATTTTTATAAACATTATAATTTGTGTAAATCGTTTTAGTAAACCTTCGCAATATAACGTAAATGATTGAAGTTTAGTAACAGCATTCTAAAAGTCACTTCAGTTTTCGAAGGATAAATTCTGGACACTGATCAAAGTTGAATAATTTGTTCCTTTAACTATCCTGCAAAATTTGGTTTGAAATTTTATACATACTCATATTCGTTTCCCTCTGTTACTTGTGTGTTCCGGGAATGCTTCTTACACTAGCTTCTTATTTATGAAGTCATGACAAAGCTTAGAATATTTAATAAATCATTTATTGGTAGCCACTTAGTATAGCTTATAGCCACAATTAACAAATCTGCCTCTATTTCATTCATCTGCTAGGATTCATTGCATATAAAAGAAAAAAAAAACACTTTTTTCACACATTTTTTTATAAACAATTTTACTTAAAAGAAAACAAAAAACAAAAACAAGTAGTTTTACATAACTATACAAGTATGGTAGTAAGGACACGTATGTAATGTGTGTGCGAGTGTATCGATAAACATTTAGGAAGGCAATACTAGTTAGTAGTAAAATCAAAGCGAATTGTTACTCTATATTGGCGTGTGTATAAGGAAGACCACTAAACAAAAAAAAAATACAAAACCAAAGCAAAGTTAAAACCGTACCAAAAAAATTAAATTTTAAATTTATTAAATAAAAAAGTATATTATACACAATTTATGCAAGTTACAACTCTTAAATAGATAAACAAAAACCAAAAAAAAAAAAACGAAAAAAAGAAAGAATTAGGAGTGAATTAGTTTTTAAATTGATGGCTTTTATCTGTGATTATTATTGTAACTAAAAGAAAAAAATTATAAGAAATACAAAATATTACCAAAAAGGATCGTAAAAAAAAACAAGTAATAAAAACCGAAAAAAAAAATGTTTATAGCACATTTTAGGCTAAATTTTAAATAGTATGGTTTACTTACAAGATAAGCATCTGTGAATTTATTTTTTACATTATAGAACAGCAAATGAAAATGTATATAGTTGTTACCTATTTTACTATTATTTGTTTTCAGTTTTTGATTGTTTTGATTGAGTTATTGTTATGTTTATAAAGATTTATTTTTTTAAATAAAAAAAAGGAATAGCCAAAGTATTGCTTGTGTTTTATTTTTTCATTTCTTTTTTATTTCCAACTTCTCTGTTATGATTTGTGTTAATTATTATTACCCACTGTCAATTGAATTTAAAATTAACTCTGAATGTGTTTTTTGTTTGATGTAAGACAAACAAGAAATTATATTATATAATATACATTGTATTTAAAAAGTCGCCAAATTTTTGGGCAAACAAAAAAGAAAACCAAAAACATTGTGAAAGCTACAAAGTGAATGATCCCAATAAATGTTAACAATATTATTATACCCATTTTTTTCCATAAAAAAAAAACGGAATAAGAGTTTAAATATGTAGATATTTTTTAATCAACATACATTATATTATAAAAATGAAAGAAAAGTTGACATAAAAAAAGTAAAGTGATTTTATTGTTGTGTAGTTGGCTAATGTTGTAATTCAATTTACGCTATTAAGGAAAAATAACAAAATTTAAAAAAAAAAATTCATGTTATAATTATTATTTTCTTTTGGTGTTCAAGGTACATTTGTTATAGAAAACAAATACAAAAATCATTAAAAAAATAAATCAAAATGAGCGCGGTTTGGAATTTTCCTAATTTAAATGTAAAACAAAATTTTTGTAAAGCAAAATAAACAAAAAAAAAAAATACAAATATTAATACCAAAAGTTTAAATAAATTAATTGGAATAGAAACATTTGGCAAATTATTATGATTCCACTGAACAATTAAGAGAGAATAGTTTGTTGAATATCAAAAGATAAATAGTAAAGCTCTATTGGTTGTCAGTTCATCAAAACTTTAAACTGTTATCGTTTCAATGTTATAGTAGGTTCTTTTGTTAACAGGATGTTCATTGTAAGTTGAAAATAAATGGAAGCGATAAGTATGAAAGTAGCATGTACATAGTTCCTAAGCCTCCAAGCTAGCTTGCAATGATAAAGAATTAAGATGCTCAACACAATGGTCATTAGAACACATGCATAAAAAGGAAAGTAGGGTACAATAGTTCCTTTTCTATTCCAGTCCAGAGTCCTGTTCGTTTGTCCTCCCTACACACGGGACACACTATCCTTCCGTCGAAAGAATACATACTTTAAATAGTTCTCTTTACTACTAAACGTCCAACACTCTACGCTTTACAACAGGACTTGTGTGGCAAGTCGTTTGTAGGATTAGGAATATTTAAATTTTTAAAAGTCGTATTGTGCGTTCCTCAATTGCCTTAAATGGTTTAAACACAAATCAAAACAGTCACTGTATAATGCCAATATCATTATCTTGCACCAGCAGCTGGATTGACTTCATCACTGGCCTACGAACTATTTGGTACAGCAACAGACTTCACAGTGGCAAGGTGTACCATGAACTTTGAATCCCCCACTTCTCTTCTTCGGCCAAAGTCTTTTAGAGTTCATGATAAAAGCTATAACAGCAGCATTTACTTACAAACTCTCATGTCTCTCGAATAAGTAAGTCGGCTGAAACCGATGCTTACCTAGATCGAAGATTTCTTGTTACTTCTGCGATTGAGGCAGTAAGCTATCTAGAACTGAGCCTTTCCCACCCAATTTTCTATATGCTCCTGTGACTAAAAATTCAGCAAAGCTTTATGTTGTTCAACAAAGATTATCGTCAGGTTTAAACATTGTTAACTAACAGTTCCGAACAATGTTTTGTCGCTTATGTCAGATGCAGTTACAAGTAGACTAAGGTGTTTTAGAGTTTCTTTCATTTTATCGCAGTCGGTTATTTCATGTTTTGTTACTTACACTCTTTATTGTCAAGTTACAATTTCTGATCAAGGCTCCAGACGTACCGCGCCATGCTCTTGTTATTATTCTGGTGCCGAGGTTGATGACAGCCTACTCTATACAAACTCTATTTTATTACTGTAGCATCTATATTTCTGTAGCATTCGTTAGCCTAAAACCGATCACAATTTCGATTTTATATTCTGATTTCTGAAATGGTTCATCTTCAACCGAAACCATACTCATTTCTTTTAAGCTGAAAGGTATGCCAACGACCCACACAGAAATTGAATTGGCGTGAGTGATTATGAGTCATGAGTCATGTTTTGTCTCTAGTTTACGCTTTCGTCCACAACTACCTCCAAAGGAGTCTCTATGGATTCATCGAATCTTTGCAAAGTTTTGTCTAGTAGAAGAGTGTAACAACGACAAATGAGTTTAGTTTGATATTGAAATATCTGATTTCGGCACAAATTCTTACCTCGCTGGCCAAAAATATCTAGTTTAGGCTATAGTCAAACATACGTTTAGGCTGAAAGACAAATGGATGTAATACCAAAATTGATCCAAATTTCTATATTTTAGACGAATGTGATACGAGTGCTAAGTTATGAAAAGTAAATATTCACCCAGTTCTGCTGTCTGCGTCATAATCCGTTTACGTTGTTGTAGTTCTACTCTAGCGAATAAAATTGGCAACAACCGCTTTTAGAAGATTGAATATTTGAGTGAGAAGGAACAATATCACCGCCACTGACAGCTACAGCTAAGTGACTTTCATAATAAAACAATTAACAACAAATACAGCCCAACAGTTCGAAACTGAATGAGTTAAGATAACATTTTACATTGCCATTCACTAATAATTTGAATCATTTCGCCTTGATTATCATCTTTCGAAAAACATTCTTACAACACAGAGGCTTGACTAACGCAGATTTAAAACCTATTTCCCATTTCTATTTAGCTTACAACACTTCATTTAAACTCCTTTAAGTTTTGATGAAAAACAAAAAATAATAGTTTAATACAATATTCTTAAAAAAAAAACTAAAAAAAGGCATTAAAAACTATTTATAATTATTATATGAATAAAGGTAACATTTTACATAGCCTATTAGAGACATATCAGATTAAAAACAAAAGAAAAAAAAAACAATGAACATAATAAGCAAACATTGCGTAATTCTGTACAATTAATCGATGAATAACCTGCGTACATACATAAATATAATAAATTTATATACTTGAAGGTCTCAAAAAAAAAAACCAAAAAACAAATGATACCTTCGTAGCTTGAATTTTTTATTCGATCATTCCGCTAAATATGCTTCATTCATTAAATCGTTGAAATTATATAAACAAAAAATAGAATAAATAAAACTAAAAAAGCTGACTATTGTATAATAAAGCAAAGCATTGGGTAACTTATTTAGAATAGCTATACAACAAAAACATTTATTTATATGTATATATATACAGATAAATATATATAGTATAAACTTTACAAAATGAAACCAATATAACAAAACAAAAAAAACCTATATAAGCACCATAGAAAATATATTTAAAACAAAGAAGAAAAAAAACATTTATGAAATAATTCAAACAGAAATAAATAATAAAAAAAAAACGAATATTGTACAAAACATGTGTAAACTAATATTGATTTTGAAATTTAGGTTGTTTTCGTTTTTGTTTATAAGACCATCATGTTTAGATAAAGTCAACAACAACAAAAATTTGTTATATGTACGTATTTCCAAGGAAAAAAATGAAACAACAAATTTGTTTAAGATTATTATTATTATTATTTATTAAGTAAAAAAAATAAAAAAACAAGAACATAGAAATAGTTGAGTATATCAAATACATTATACATAAATGCATTTTACCTACATATACATAATTTTGTGGCAAATGAAAAAGCATTATGGAAACTCACGAACTTAAGTAAAATGTCATTAAGAAATTGTTTTGAAATATAATCGATGTGGTTTTATTTTTACATAGTCCAGAGGTACACACAGGACACTGAAGACATTAAGTTGAGACAAGTATTCAACTGAAAGGTAGGCAATCTCGGTGATACACTTATGTAGGTTTACTCAATAGCTCTGTTCCCGCTCTGTCCAAAACACGAAAAGCTACGAAATTTGACAATAAATGATCAAATCCTTGTTCTCGTACGCCAAAATTTCAGAAAAGTTTTTCGCAAAATAGAGCACCCAGTTTCCACCCGAGTAAATATCTTTAGACAAATTTATGAAATCTGCCAAAGGTGACGTTTGCTTTTTTTCTGTCTATCAAAAATAGATTCAAGCAAAGGGATGGAGGAAAGATATACAAATTAATAGAAAGCTAAATGGTTGATATTTAGTTGACCGATTCTTAGAGTCCTTATTTAAGAATGAAAATGAAATATTAAAATTAAAATGAACATGTTTCTGACGATTGAAAAGTGGGCAGTTTTTTGCTCAATCCGTCCCCGTACTTTTTTAGACATTTGGATCTCTTTAAGAGTTTTTTTTAGAAAATTGACAATCTGTGAATTTTGGTGTAGAAAGTATGGGAGCAGATCTTATATGGTGAGATCAAGAATTACATTCCTGACTTCTTGGATACTTAGGATTTCTCCAATAACATTTTCATCGATTGGTGGTTTCCTGAGGAAATGTGGACATGTGAAAACAAGATTTACGTAGTCAACACGTCGTGGACACAAAGAATTTATCAGTACACAAGGAAGATTGAAAGTATAAGTATTGTCTGTCAGACAGTCAGTAAGATCAAAGTCCACCTCAAACAGATAAAATAAGTAATTAGTGCAACAGCTCCATGGGACAAGGGTGTAGCTTCTTACAAGTTCCACCTCATCGGTAGGTTTTGTGGGAGTCTTGTTGAAAGAACCTTCATTTGACAGTGGCGTTTCAATGATTTTACCATGTTCTTATGCTTATAAAAGTTTCATAGTAGGTACGCGACTGCCTTCACCGGTTGATACAGTATCTACGCTCTCAATGCGTAGATCAGAATTAGTTGATCTTCGTGCACCATAACTATGTATGTCTAATTTGATTATGCCTTGATACCCCACAGTTGAGCATAATAGGGTGCATTGCAGGACTTGCGCTTGTAGCTATGCCAATTCTGTATTTGAAGTCCTATTTGGATTATTATTGATCACGACACCTAAGTTCACACGTAGGTAGCTGCAATATATTTTTTCATACAGGAATGGCTAATAGCGACATACAAGTGAATACTGTGTGTGATTGGAGTTGATCTGCTACCTGAGGAATATTGAATTAAAAAATGCCCACGTTGCACCTTACGAGTATGCTTGTAAAAGAGTAAGTCACGGGATATAAGACACCTTTCAGATGGCTGTATCGGTTTTCAAGCTGAAGGTAAAACAACCTGTGGAATTTATCATATAGAAAGATGTTTTTGGGAAAGCAATCAGCATCTACATATGTTGAATGCCAAGTAGCTACATTCAACATCCATAAGAAATAAGCTCGTAAAACTGAACATCCCCGGAAACGAGTGGGTGAAAAAGGCAGAAAAGGATATGCATCACAGGCTCTACTTCAGGCCAATAGTCCACATAGTACTTTACACAGGAAAGTTAAGAGAGTCTCTTAAAATTAATAAAGTCTTGTGCCCAGGCATTGTCATTGGCCAGTCTACGATAAAACATCAATCCAACCAACTCACATCAGATAATTTTGAGAAACTATTTCTGACAAAGAATGTTGCTCTGTAAAGCAAAATATGGTGAGAAGGAATAGGCTGTTACTGGAAGAGCCCCCCAGGGCTTTGTAGGGGGTTCAATACTAGAGAACCTCATGCACGATGGCATCTTTCGTTTTTAAAGACCAGGCGAGACAAAATCGTTCGATTCGGGGACCACATCGCTATAATTGTAACAGCAAAACCACTGGAAGGAATCGTTCAAATTACCTATGAAACTTTTATAATTGCATAACAGTGGCTAGCATTAATTGGCCTCACGTTAGCTGACTATTGGTTGACAAGGAACTATGTATATCCAAACCAGCTATGCGTGTTATGATTGACGCAAGGATTACATTGAAAGAACATCTGGTGTATGTAAGCAAAAAGTCCTGTCGTATCTCTATTGCGTGGATTATCTATTGCCAACAATCATCCTGTAGACTACGTTTAACTACACTAATCACATCCGTAGTTTTTTATGGATCGCCAGTTTGAGGCAGATCTATCAAAGTGACATTATACTAAAGAAGAATCATAGCAGTCAATCGACTAGAGAGTGAGTAATGTTTTCCAGACAACCTTGGATCACGCAGTCTGTGTCATCATAGGAATGTTACCCATTTAAAACGCGAATGTTAGAATCGGAAAATAGGTAGAATTTAGTGAGTTGATCGATGCATGGCATGTCGATGTGAGCCAACGATGTATGCCAAGAGTTAAGGAGACTTAAACTAGAAAGACAAAACAAAACGCAAGAAACAACATACATTGTGAAAGCGACGGAGGATAGCCATTTTCGAAAAAATCTATTTAAAAAAAATTGACTCTAAGTCCCTTAATTTTGATGTTAGAATTCAAATTCCGATTTCGGCTCGAATTGTAGCACCACCACAGTGAGGCAGCAAATCCGATCAGTCCTTTAGGCTGCAGTCGAGGGTACAGACAGACAAGTACAAGTAGATGAAAGTAGAAAAGAAAATGGGTCCATCAATCTAAAATTCAACACCATTTGACCATGTTATCGTACAGTAATGTTATGTGTCCACCAAAATCTTAATCCTGGATATAGAATATTTAGGGATTTAGGATTCATATTGACGTTTGCTGTCAAACAGTTTATCCCAGTATTTTTATAATTTCCAGAATATTTTGAATGCATTTGACGTTTCGGTTGTTGTTTACATTTTTTTCTCTGTCGGCACACAAAAGTGACATTACCTGACATTAAAAACGATGGTTCGATTCATGTCGCATGATGCTTTAAGTGAGATTTATTATGGGATTTATAGACGTCTGGTTGTATGGAAAATCCTCAGAATTTAGAGAAAATTTGGTTGTATTTAGGTACATTGTTGCTATATCCCGGATTTGATTTTGCTGGAGACATAGCATAACTTTTGTTCTTCAACGCCCAGTATCCTGCTCATGGTGAATTTTAGGTACCCAAGCTTACATTTTTGTCCTGACATTGCTGATAAATTTTTAATACAGGGATGAGGTTAATATGTTATTGCTGGTGTCAGCAAACTATGCTTCAATCTAACTTTGACTCACTCTGCCACATGGTACCCTCAACTTACAAAGTCGATATCTCAACTCAATTTCCACACGATCTTTCAATTCTGGATATGTACGGGGAATATCTGTATAAAATGTGGTTTCATCACAATATTTGCAACAATTTTTTCTGACCATGATCGCATTCCCATCGATGGAAGTATCTCCTCTTCTATTTCAAATAGCCAAGCACTCTGAGCTGCCTCCATCCAGTCAAATTACAACCAAGAACCCGAACATTCATTACAAAAAGGATGTATTTATTGTGAGAAAATGTATCATTTTAATCATCAGTTGCTAAAGACAACCGCAAGCTCTTGTAGCTTATACATTTAGAGGCATACACGGCAGCTCTATAGGCAACTCTCTTGAAATACGAGAAACAGAAACAGCATCGACATTTTCAAAGCAAAAAACATATAGTAATATCCAGGGAGTCTCTAGCCTGATATCTATGTTTGACTATCGATTGTGCTTGACTCATCCAGAATGAGTGTACAGAAAACATGAAAAAACAAATTATTATAATCTAATGTACAAAATCAAGAATAAATAACTTCTACGTTCCACTCCACGTATAAACACAGTCCCATGTAACATTACCATAACTCGTTACCCAAGCGGTCTATTGTGAATAGCATGCTCGTCACAGCATCGTCTACAATTTTCCATTGCATACTTTCAGTTGTTATTGATATATAGCACGCGTATAATCAGTTTTTCATTTGTCAAAAAGGTAAAATTACTTCTTTCAGTTTAATTCCCAAATATTTCCCGTTTTTGTTGACCCAAATTAAACGAAAATCGCGTTTAATGATTCGCAATTGCATTTCACAACTGGTTAGCATCGTTTTAACTTCCGAAACCCCTCAAATCGTACAAAAATCAGCGCGACATTTTTGGAAGAACATGGATAGCGCCACGCTGCATCCGCCCCTGAGCGTCCGTGGCATGACCGAACTCGATCGCGACGCATTTCACAAAGTAGTACGCGTCCCCAAGCTCAAAGTTTCCGAACAAAAATCACACAAGGTCCTGCCATTGCTGAAGAAATTTCTTCTGAAAATGGACCGTCTTAAGCCAGTGCAGCCACTGGCTGTTGCAGAGGATTCAGACTGCGCATATAGAGAGATTCTACTCCACCCTGGCCCGGTGACCGGATGGGAATCCTTACCAGTCGAACTAGCACAGTTCGGCGTGCAAGAGAGTGACTTTTACTACGGCGACTTGGAGCTTTCGTATGAGAATTGGCGCGCTGATGAAATCCTTAAGTGTGTCTTGCCCGAAGAAGACGAAGGCCTGACATCGTACTCACGGGTGGGACACCTAGTGCACATCAATTTACGCGACCATCTGCAACCATTTAAAGCCTTCATTGGCGATGTACTGAAAGATAAGGTCTCTGGGTGCAGAACGGTTGTGAACAAGGTATCGACCATCGACAACATTTACAGGAACTTCCCCATCGAGGTGGTCTGTGGCGAACATGACTTTCAAGTTCACGTGAAGGAGAACGGAATAACCTTTGAGTTTGATTTCTCAAAAGTCTACTGGAATCCACGTCTATCGACAGAGCACGAAAGAATTGTAAAGCTGCTGCACCCGGGCGACGTACTCTACGACGTATTTGCAGGCGTAGGGCCGTTTAGTGTGCCAGCAGCCAAAAAGGGATGCACTGTGCTCGCCAACGATCTCAACCCAGAAAGCTTCAAGTGGCTGACGCACAACGCTAAGAAGAACAAGTGCATAGCCAACATCACCACGTTCAACAGAGAGGGACGCGAGTTTATCCTAAACGACATCAGAGAGGACCTTACTCGCCGACTAAACGAGGTGTCGCCGTCATACAAAATTCATATGACAATGAATCTACCAGCAATATCCACAGAGTTCCTCGACACCTTCCGAGACCTGATCTCCCTCGACGAAGTGGACTTCGATCGGAACGACCTGAACTACCCGCTCGTGCATTTGTACTCCTTCGCCAAGGGCAATAACACAGAGGAACTTGTGCAACAGCTGGTCGAACACAATCTCGGTTTGCAGCTTCGCGACAATCTCCAGTCGATTACATTCGTTCGCAACGTTGCCCCCAACAAAGACATGTACCGGGTGGCATTCTACCTCACCAAAGAGATACTCACTACGCCGAAAATCCGCGGCGTCCGTCCCAAGCGCCATTCGGAGAGGGTTGACGAGGCGCCCAGCCCAAAGATTGCCTGTAGCTCGTAGATAGAAAATATTTCTTAGTCAATAAAACTTATTCAAGCAAAGTCGTTTTCGTGGTTTTACTGGTAGTCTCCTTATGATCTGTTCTCCGCTTTCTCTTCACAGAATTGTAGCAATGGGTCGCAATGCAAAAAAAGGTGGCAAGGCAAAGCAGGGAGCCCTCGCCAAGTCCAAGAAGGACAAAAATGTATTCAAAGTTAACGATGCTAAATCGAAGAGGAAGCCAAAAGAGGTGCAGGGCAAATTGAAAAAGGTTGGCGTCCCTATATGTGTGCATTTGTTGTTTGACCAACTGACCTTTTCCTTTCAGATCAAAGAAGCCGTAAAGAATAAACAAGAAAAGGCCGATGCCACTCTGAAGGACCTACACAAGGACATGGTGGTCAAGAAGACCGTAGCGAAATCGTCGCCGGCTCCCAAGAAGCAAAAGAAGGCTCCGGCCAATGCTAAGAACGTCTCAGCAAAGTTGGGCAATCTGAAAGTCTAGGCGATATGGGTCCGACGACGCAATACAAACGATAAATCAAAAGGAACCAATTTACCTTTGTATGCGGGTACAGAGTTCGTTAAATTAGCAAAAATTTTGTTAAATTTTATAAACAGAACACATTTGTAGACCAAAATAAGAAGCATCGCTTAATAAAACTTAAAGTACAAAGTGAAGATGGCTCCATTCGTGGTCGAGATCTGGTTTTGGGACGTTCTATCTAGTTTTGTGTAATAGCAGCTACAAATCCGTGCAGTTGGATTCCTGGGCAGTTAAACGATCCCTTCAAACGCTAGTCAACGTGCCATTGGTACGACCACCAACTTCTGATACCTCACTTAGGCTACATGTGTCTGAAATAATTTAAGAATCACGGTAGTCAAAGAAATCGAAGAGATCAGCACTACTGCTCAACCGAACATTGGAAAGCTGAGGAAAAACATTGCCGTTGGATCTTAGCAGTTTGTCGGTACATATAAGGCAGAAGCACTACATGACTATCAGTAGACACTTGGATTAGACAAGCTTTGTACAGGATTTTATCCATTAACATCTGTTTGGATTTGCATCCATCATTGGGTCAATATATGTAAGAAGATGAATTAAAAAGGGGACCCCTTTGAGGCCATTTTCGAATTGACATCAATTCGATGTGCGATCGCACCAGTTAGACGCTTGTTCTAATCGTCAAATCGTATCTGTTTCCATAAACTATCTACCAACGTGTCTACTTACCTGAAAATAATTTGTGTCCAAACAGTCAAAAGCAGGACCATTAATTTGTAATACCTTTTGGATATCTGCAGGATAGAATACAGCGCTTTTCGGATCAGTTATAGGGATATGTGCTTTCAAAATTCCGCTCGATTCTTCTACGGAAAGAAAAATCCCTCGTTCCAGTGGGTTGAATACGCCATAGGTGGGGCAATACCAGATCGTTTTCAACGTTTAGTGTACCCTATAGGTGACTTCATGTGACATGAAACATTTATGGGTTTTTCTGGTTCAATTGCTGGAACCTTGTCTTTCCTGCAAAGATGAACTACACTTGTACTCGAGGAACAACTTTCAGTTTCTATTGGAATTAGTGTGAAAAATTCTGTTCTTATTTTGAATTACCGATTTGATTTTAAATTAATTGCTTATGTAAAACACGAGTCATTCAGAATGATTTTTGACTCAAATTCTCCGTCGAATGACAGTTCTATTGCTAGTTCTACAGAGATCTGGGTGATGGTGTATCCGTATGTAAAATAGTTGGCACAGTGAGCACAATACACATCTTGAGAGAAAATACGTCCAATGATAAACAAGCCTCAATTTGGATGCCCTTGCAGTCCTTGGGCGATTATCACCAGTACCTACTCGATGTCTATACAAGGATGTACTGTTCAAAAGACAGATTTGGGTAATCAAAGGGAGAAATTGATGGAGCTCGATCCCCAAGTTTGGGTAAAATTTGTTATACCCACTATACAGTTACAAAGGACTTCTTACTGTTAGAACTAGTACATCAACTACACCTTCAACTGTAATTCGACCATCGTCAAATACCAGGATTAGAGTTCAGGGTAAACTGGGTAAACTCAACCAACAATAATCCTTCTTCCATGGGACAATGTCAATTTGTCAGAAACGAGGCGCAAACACCTTAAAATAGTTTATGAGAGACTGCCTCAGATTGGGTGTGGGAACTCGACGAACCGAACAGAATATCACAATTGATAACCATTACTTTGTGGTAGTTAGGAAGATTGTTTACATTGGCTCAGCTCTGCTTGAAGCCAATTGATTGGCTGGGCCCTGTCAACAAATACTAGAGAAATACTGGTAAGAACCTATATTACACATTTATCATCCCAGACCTGCTCTGTGGTCCAGAGACATTCTTGGTCGTTTTCAAAGCACATTTCTTTAAGTGATTTTTGGACCTGCTTGCGTGGACAAACTTTGGAGAAAGATTTAACAGGGGTATAATGCGACATCAACCTGTTTAGAAAAGTATGCGTCATTAGTTTAAGAAGCCTAAAGCAAGTCGGGCAATTGGACTTGCAAAGCAATGCTCTGGTCCGAAAAGTGTTCGAATCCAAACTGGAGGATATTTTATCTAAGGCTGGGCACACAAGTGGAAGAAGACCTCAATCAACTTAGATTGCTCAACTGGAAGTTAAACACCCCGCTGACTGGAGATGCTTATGGTTTGAGACCTAGATCCACTTCGGACTCTGACGCCTTCTAGATAAGTACATAAGTCTCAATAAGTAAAAAAAATTTGTATTTTGGTTGAAACTATAATGTGCGCATACGTTTATTGTAAAGAGACACGCCCACTTTTTAAGGATGTTTCTTCACTACTTTCTGTCCACTTGACCAAAGAGAATTGAGGATACTTTCTATACTTTCTGCTAAGTAAGATAGAAGATAGTCGACAGTTGCATCGAACTTGGAGCTGCGTAAGACAAACGCTTTATTAATGAAAAAATTGAATAAGGTGGAGGTTTAAGCAGGGACAATAGTTACCCTTGAGACTGCGTTGAAGGCAATACCACAGGAAAAAATCACCTTTTTTATCGACAGTCAGACGGCAATAAAAGCGACTACTGCTACAGAAATAACATCTAAGCTTGCAAAATGCTGTCGTGAAGAGCAAAGGTTCTTGGATTACAAGGTTGCCCTCTGGTGGGTCTCGAGACACGAGGGTATACCAGGAAATGAGAAGAGAGACAAACTGACAAGAATAGGTTCAGAATCAACATCACAAGAGGTAGAAACATCGGTCTTCATCCCGCCTTGCCCACTGAAGCAAGAAGCAGGGATCAAGGCTCGTAGAGAGGCCAAAAGTAGATGGTCCTGAGGAATGAAGATGAGGAAGTCAGTGAGGATTCTACCCACTTTCTCTGTCACCTGGTCTCATGCAACTAATCTTTCCTCTATGGGTATCACAATGTTTCTGTATTGACCTAAGTGCTGAGATGTGGAAATTTGTCCCTCACCTACCCACGAACCTAACCTAAGAGCAGTGCGATTGTGTATAGTATAGTTATATCGAACCTGCGTTTAATGCTATTAAAATTCTGAAATGCACTTCAGTTCTTATGTTTATTTTGTTTTCTTGGTACAATGTGCACTTAATCATCTAATAGACTCAAATAACTGACCTTTAGAAGCAAATGTTATCAAACTCAATTTATTTGATTCGCACAACTGTGCTCTAGGCCATGTGTCCACATCTATAAATGTACATCTAACACTTTGTTTCATAATCACATTTGTAATTGCGAATAAAGAAGATTGGATGTACAAGAATTCTTTAGTGTTTTACTGACTTTTGGAGGTGCTTGGGAATATTAAATTTAGTTCTTTCAAATTTTGTCCAGTGAAGGAGTAAACGAACCCAGTGTGAAGCAAAATTAAGGTTTTAATACACATCTATGTAGCCAAAGAGAGTGTGCTTAGTTTTAATGAGTTTGTTGTTCAGTTTCAATTTAGCGGTGATGTGAATATATTAACGAATGCTATTGGTATCTTGATTGTTTTGGTTTCATTGCTTTCTGCCATGGGTTTGATTGCCGGCTTTCCTCGACGACCGAAAGTGACGCTTTACATCCAAAATATTGATCTACATAAGTGTCTATACAGTTTTCATGAGAACTCTTTTGAGAAGACGTCTGTTAGATGCACCAATGGCGAATCCCATATCTTCCTTAAGTAAATCCGAGTTATGCTAACACATTGACGCAATAATGGCTCTCGCTCGTCGCTCTCGTGGGCGCCGTAGCTCAGTGGTTAGTGCGTTGGACTATGGAGTAAGTGGCTCGAATCCCAGTGGGAACTCCTTAACGGCCCCACCTCTCGCGATCGTCTGACAAGCTGCCCTTCGGACACGGCCCCTTCCATTCCTGTAAAGAATATAACACGCACAACACGAATGGTTGTGAGAAGCTAGGCTCTGGGTCCAATCGACCTGTTGCGCCAAGTATTTATTCATTTAATGGCTCTCGCTTTAGCGGGGTTCCAGCTCTATACTTTTATGGATGCACCTCTGTCTCAATGTGCGCAAATGCCTTACTATTTCTTGGTGAAAAACCATAACACTAAGTGTATTGGACTACTAAGTATGGCATCGAGGTTCAGTTCTTAGACAACAGCAACGTTTTTATTTTCCACCATGGTCCACCTTTCGCAAAAATCTGAGAAGCCATCTCAGACTGAATACTATGAAATAGCTTCTCAAACAAAAATTATTCTTCTTAGATGCCAGTACACAGTAGTTCCCTTCCAATCGTATGATTGATGATGGATGATTGATGCTATGTACATGATCGTTGCAGCTCAATCCAAAAATGTGGAATGCCACGTCTATTTTATCAAGGCTGAAAGAAAGGAAGAAGGATATGGTATAAAACGATCCATTCCAAACGGATTTTTGGTTTCCGTATGTTTTTCTTGTGACGTATCAGCTCGTTGGTGCATGAGAGAATTGAACTTCTCAACAAGAAGTTCGAGGTTCAATTCTCAGAAAACACCAAAAACTTCATTCGCGTGAACTCTGTCGAAGGCCTATGAAGATATCCTCGGTTGTTTCAGTTGAGAAGCTTCACGAGCTACATACATATGTATGTATATATCGACGTCAACCTTGTAAAAAAAACACTGAACATTGGTTGTTTGAGATTGATAGTATGTAACCCTACTTTCCCGGCGTCCTACTGGATCATATAATTTAACAAAGTATAGGAAGAAGGTACTGAAACTTTTCTTAAGATATTCAGTAAACCATGTTTCGTTATAAATGTAAACACCACCTTACCAGACAAGAACTGCTTCCATCAACATAGTGGCAACTCATACAAAATCTCTCCAGCATAATAAATTTCCATGCACGTATCGGTTTCAAACCCAACTAAGAGCCACGAAAGCTCAACGGTCCTTCAACTACGAGAGCAGCAATACGCATCCACATCGCAGTAGAAAAGCCGCCGCCACCTACCTCTCGCAGATTCTTTTCATTCATGTAGATAGTTCGTTCGAACGCATGCCCAGTGGCAATAAATTTTCCTTGGCCCATCTCATTTTGAGTGGGTTCCTTACCTACTACCCTCTCGACCAGTGGACTCATCTTAGTTGGAAAAATTGGAAATGTAAGTAGTTTCTAGGTTTCTTCTGCTCGTGCAATATTTTTTCCACAAATCATTAGTCCAGTGGGTGCAATTCGGTGAATTTAAATTCATCACCAGTGATCCTAGTTAACAGTGTTTTGTGCATCTTCTCTTTGCTTAGCCACTTAGAGCTGCATTCGTGGTTTCATTTTTTTCCCCTCTAGTAAATTATAGATTTCCATGAGGTTTTTTATTTTTTTTTTTTTTGCAAAATCAATACTGCTCGTGGGGAGAAGGCTGATTCCAGTTGCATTATTGTTTTTGCTTTTCTGCATGTTAACTTGAATTTTATTCTTTTCTATCTATCAGAAAATAAAATTTACTTCCTAACTATACATACATATACATACAGTATTCAAATAGTTTTAAAGTAAAAAAAAAAAAAACATATCCCTCTTCTGCAGTGTATCCGAACTTTCGTGTCGACATTTTGAGTGTTTCATAAGAGTTATCTAGAATTTGGATTCGTTCGCAAAAACCAAAAAAAAAAAAACAAGATCCAGTGTGTGCAGTGCTGGTGGTGTAGAGTTATTTTCTTCTTTCTTTCCTGAGCATACCAGAGGACTGACACTGTAAGAAGGCCGAAAAAAGCTCTTCTATCCGATTCGACCACACATCAGAACTCTTGAAAAATGTAAGTAAAATATCGATTTTTATAAGTTTTCTGCTGAATGTTTTTGTGTGTCTTTTCACCTTTGAACATTGTCATCCGTCGGATTGGAGAAGTTTCAATAGTTCTAATTTTTCGTTACCGTTAAAAAATAAAGAAAAAAAAAGTACAAAAATTAAAGTTTTGTGCAAGCAGATAGAATGTTCAATTAAGAAACGTGTGATTTGAAAGTTTTGAGTTAGTGAGAAAAAATTGCCATCAACTCTATTCGCTTGAAACACAGTAGTTGTAAGGGTCTAAAGGAAAATGTATGTAGAATCGATGTTCTATACTTTTAAGTGGTTTCAAAACGTTTTCGTTGGAATTTTGAGATTTTTCTTTTCAAAATGGTTGAAGAAATATTTTTAATAATTTTACTATTGGAATGATGTCATTTGTGAATTGAGGAATACGGACAAATTACATGATAGACTTATACTTATATCTATTAAAACTTATTTCACCACACTTCATGATGAGGGAATAAAAATTTATTGGTAGGGTACAGCAGAACAGTTGTGATTCTCTGTAATAAAATAAATCAATACTTTGAGGACTCAGCTCAACTATAGCTCATTAGATTAGAATTTAAAAAAAAAGAAGAAATAAAGAACTGTTTCATGGAATATTATTCATTCGTATATTGATTTTATTCGTCATTTCATTGTGCACCATTGTAAAATATAAGGTGTGAGCTGTCTTGACGGTGCGCCGATGGGAGTAGACCCAGGTGATGTGGTTTCAGCGCAATTGACAACCATTCTACAAGTTATGTGGTTAAATGCCACATCCCGAGTTTGTTTGCACCTAAACTGTGTGGTGTTGTTAATGGGGAGATAGTAGTTATTAAACATAAGCTAGGGGAGAGAACTCAAGGGAATCACTTATGCAGTTATTGGGTAGGGGTATTTCAGGTCAAATATCAAACATAGGGTGTTTTAATAGGTGACGTCACTTTATGGGGGTTGACTCAATTTCTATCTAAGGGTTTTCCCTTCTCTCATGTAAGTAAAATAATGGTTCAGAATAGCTAATACATGCGTGGAAATAGTACAAAATTTAAATAATTTTAAACATCTTAGTTTGTTGTCCAAAATATTACCGGTTTGATCGGCAATATTTGCGAGTCACATCGTTTGGGCTATTGACCCCTACTCCAGTATATACTTACTTGGATCTTCGGACTTAGTTTTCACCTTAACAAACAAGCCACTGTAGTAGTCAAATGCTTTCCTTTGCGTTTTGATGTACGGTGACATCACTGAATCTGGTCCAAATTAACTTCTAGACCATTGCTGAGTCGGTTATAACAACCGTCTGCTGCAGAGTGGCCACACTTTCTTATCCCCATCTCTTTTACCACAAATTCTTGATGATTTGCGGCATTGGAACGCGTATAATCTTTGAACATGTAAGTCCGACAAGGGCATACAGAGCTTGTTCCCTGTTGAACAGTCTTCACGTGTTGAACCTGCTAGCGTTTTTTGTATTTCCAGGTCATTTTACAACATCCATAGTAGGCTTTCCTGAGTTTATTGATCAGGACGGGGATCGACTTAGTGACAGGGATATTGTAAAGCCTAATTTTGAACTTAAATATTTTGTACATGCACGAAGCACATAACCTAAATTTTTGGTAAAATATCGTTATTCGTCCAAGAAAAAAGATTAATATAGGAAACGAATCCCTTGTATTCCACTTAAAACGAACAAAGCGTTTAAACATGCACCTGGTCCGCGACGTCGCTTCTCCTTAACATACTCAGTCTCAAACATTGATAACCTCCTATACAATAGTTCATTAACTTGTCTAATCTGCACCTCAACCAGGGATACAGATCCGAGACAGTCTTCATATGCTTTTGAAGAGCGGTACAGTATTTGTCGGAAAACCATTCGAAAGAGATGAGAACGTTGAGCTAGGTACTTAAAATTCACACTTTTGAAACATCCTCGACATCAGTTCTTTTGCTATCCTTATTACTGACGTGTTGAGCAGTTACGTCTCCCTAGATTCATGCTCAGCGATAATCTGTTTTGAGATAACCTTTCGCAAACTCTAAGTGAATTTTATATTTCCTAGTAAACATAATGGCCTTAGTCTTGATTTTGGTTTTGGATCAATATTAGGACCCTAGCTGCACCTGCAACAATAACTTTACGTTCAAAGTTCTCAGGAGAGCTCTACTCTTCGAGGACTGCCTCGGCAAATTAGTCCTTGAACGAAACTGCTGCACATTTGTGAGGCTCTTAGGCTAAGAAGGTCATCTCATCAGTTGCGGTAATCGAATGGGTGAAGATTGTCAAGCCCCCACTTCAATTAATCTTCGTCTAACGTCTATATTGTACCCATCAATCAGAAAAAAGTTTCAAGGCGTTGCCTTCTTGATTTGCCTCTGTCGAAGTTATTTCTGCTGTTTCATCGAAAAATTTTGAGTTGCGCACTTCTCCAACGGCGAAAGATCGCATAAATTTAGAAGAAACGATGCCAAAGATTTACAAGATTTAGTGGTAGGACGCGATGGGCCACAAAATACTCTCATCCCTAAGAATTGTCTGTCGTATCTTATTGGTATACTAATGCCAATAATACTAGTGTACTTTTTGGGTATACCTTTCTTAAAATCCGTCACTTCAACAGAGAATAGCCTACTCGTACTTGTATGTAGTTTAGCTACGATGTTGTGTTTAGATAATGCATTATCCTATGACTATTATTAGTTATATGGCGGTCATATTAAAACTTTAGTAAGCTTGCAAGTTTATTGTGAGCTAAGATTTAACCAAATCGTTACCAATTCGGTTTTAAGGATATTTATACCATTTCACCTACTTACCTACCTAACTTAACGTTCAACTCATTTATTTATCTTATATTTTTTCTAATGAAGGGCGGACGCAGCAGTAGAAGGAGGAGCACCAGCAGCAGCGCCCACTGGCGAAGGTGGTGATGAAATTGTTGGAGGACCACGAAATCCTCAACAGATTGCTGCTCAAAAGCGATTGCAGCAAACACAAGCACAAGTCGATGAGGTAAGTAGTCTCTTAACATCATCTGTTACCAATTTTTTATTTTCATTGCTCTCCATAGGTTGTTGATATTATGAGAACAAATGTCGAAAAGGTCCTTGAACGAGATCAGAAATTATCTGAATTGGACGATCGAGCAGATGCCTTACAACAGGGTGCTTCACAATTTGAACAGCAAGCTGGAAAACTAAAACGAAAATTCTGGTTACAGAACCTAAAGGTAAGCAAACGTTTTAGTTCCTCAACCTCATCAAACTTATGTCTAAATTCCCCTACAGATGATGATCATTATGGGTATCATTGGCTTGGTAATAGTCGGAATCATCGCAAGTAAGTTAATTTACCAATCACCCTTTCATACTCTAAAAACTTTCGTGTGTACAATTCTTCAATATAATACTAATTTTATCAGATGTAAACAACGTTCAAGAACTTATTTATAAATTATTTTGTTTTTGAATTCAAATTTTAGCTTATACAGTATAGTTTTAGCATTTCAATAAACTTTATTTTATTTAATCCATTCACCACACATAAAGCGTAGCAGTTCCCTAATTTTTACGTTACATCCTATTCATTAAGCGCACCATTATTAAACTCGATGCATAAATGTATTTACCTGCATATTAATGCTAATTTTATCCCATTTTATAGCTAACTTCATGTAGACAGCTAGAGTATCTATAAGAAACAAAAATTAAAAAAAAAACCTCAAAATCACAAGAAAAAAAATTAAAAAAACAAAAAAATTACTTAATCAGTCCAAAAATATTCGACTTCCAAACAATGCTAAATCCAAAAATGGTTCCATTCGAAAGTGTCTCATAAATCAGTAGAATCCTCATCAAATAATCATCTTGTTAAACCAGGTTCGATTAAAATTAAAAATTGCCTAGCTGGTATAAACATATTAATATCGTTTCAGTGTGATTTTGTACCATACTTTATATATAATTATTATATACATATTTCGTTATAATGTCAATGGCGTAAAAAAAAAAAAAACTAATTCCAAATAGTCCAATGTGTTTGTTATAAAAAAAAATGTTTTGTCGTTAATTTATTTGTTTTGTTTCTGTTCTGTTTCGTATGATTTTGTTTGTTTTTTAAACAAAGAGCGCTGTTTAACATAATTACAGCTGCTGATTAGCAATTGTGTTTATAGTGCTTTCTGCTATACTAACTATTATTTATGTAATTCTGCTTTGGTTTCGTAAATGCTAAACATGTTTAGTATATACATACATACAAACAATGATCTTTATTATAAGTTTATCTATTTTTTTTAAATTCAGTTTAGTTATTCTAATTTTCACTGAGAACACAATATTGTTTTATTTTGTTTATAAGTTTCTTAATAAATACATTAGACATTTGTAATACTACTGGCATTTATTATAGCGAGAAGTTAATAGGAACTTATGCAAATTTGTAGACATATTTAGATGCTTCTTTTTGAGACTGAACGCACATAAACACTTACAAATATATTACAAGGGTCCAACTAAAATACTGATGTAAATAAAATTCCTAACCAATTTCTGTATAGAAATTCTACCGAAAGCTTAAGCCTAGTTTGGAAATGTACTTTGATTTTTTAATTTTTAATTCATTTGCATACGTAAGTCCTACCACGCCTTGGACTTTGACCCTCTTTCTTCAAAATTCAACTTCCTACGATTCTAGACAGTGTTACATAAATTAAAACTTCTTAATATTCCAAAATGCCTACAATATAAGCCAAGTTCCGGTTGACTCTCCTTTCAAAATTACAATTAAGTACCTATAGACGAATCTTTACAATTTTGCTAAACATGTAGATAACATACATGTACATTGGACAATAACTCGTTCATAACTTAACGAATATTAGTCTACAAAGCGTCAAGACTTCGCGGATTATGTGGATAAACACGACCTTTTGCAAAGCCCTACAAAACAATCTAAAGCTGACAAATCACACGATCTTGGTTCACATTACCAAAACATAAAAAAATAGATCTGTTCGCGTACTCTCCCAAAACATCGAAATTTCACGAAAATCTACGAAAAGTCACCAAATCCTGTTCGAGTACGCAAAAGTTTCGTAGTTTTTCATAGAACAGAGCGCTCACGAGAGAGTAAACAATTTTTCCATAAAACGAATTTTAGTGCAGGAAATTTCTTTGCACTGATTTACGAAAGCTGTCAAATCTGTCAAAGAAATTTTATGTTGTTTTTGCATACATTTGCTTCTGACGTCTAAAAAGTGGGCGAATTTCTTAGCTTTCGCGTTCTTTTACTTTCTTGTGATTTTACCAGTCTCTGAGAGAATTTTAACCCCACTCCTTGAATTTTCACAATCTACGAATTTTGGTGCAGAAAGTACGCGAACAGACCTAATAAGTCGTGCTAGAAATTTCCCCTGCAATAAAGTCAAGGCGGGTCGTGTTGAGTTAGATGTGGCACCGTCTTGTTGAAACCATATGTCGCAGTAGTTACATGTGGATTTTCACTTCCCCACATTTGTTAATTTACGTATCCACTGAGAGAAAAATGAGCCCCATCGTTGTATAAAATGGTATGTGAAAATTGGTCATCCAAATGATGATGTTCAAACACCCAATGTATGTTCTACCCATTCTCTGATTTTGTTAAACGATCCATATTGTACAGTGCCAAACTTTAAATTAAGCATATACAGTCTCGGATGACAGTTCGGTTTGACGTATGAGATTGAAACAGCGATGACAAATCCGAACCACGAATAATAGATCTGTTCCCGTATTGTCCAAAACTACGAAAAACTGTGAAAAAGTACGAAAAATGATCAAATCCTGTTCCCGTACGCCATATTTTCGTAGTTTTTCACAGAAGAGAGCGTAAGCAATTTCCCCTATCCTGTGAATTTTAGCCCAAGAAATTTATTTAGACAAATTTATGAGTTTATGCCATCTATCAAAGTTGACGTTTGTTTTTTTGTTCTGTTAGTTTTCAAAAGTAAATTCGAACAAAGTTAAGGAAAACAGATGCTCAGAATGCTAAATGCTTATTATTTCATTTGTACATTCTTAAAATCCTTATTTTAGAGTGAAAATCGAATGAAAAATACATTCATTGATAGACACTTTTTGTTTTTTTCTCACATTATGTTTCTGACGTCTAAAAAGTTCATGAATTTTTGTATGCAAATTCGAGTACGCAAAAGTTTCATAGTTTTTCGAAAAAGATAGCACGAGAGAGTAGAAAATTTCTCCATCCAACGAATTTTAGTGCAGGAAATTTCTTCGCACTGATTTATAAAATCTGTCAAATATGTCACAAATCTGTATCTAATTTCGTACACAAATTTCGTAGTCTTCGCGTTCGTTTACTTTGTCGCAGTTTTATTCCCACTCCTTGGAGTTCCATAATCTACGCATTTTGGTACAGACAGTAGGCGAACAGGCTTAGTACATTTTATGAGTAGATATGCACATATTTCAGTTAAAACAAGAATCTTTAGTGGTAGGGAAATTGTTTTGGAATCCAAGAAATATTCATCTTCCGTTAAATTTGAAGAACCTTGTAAGATAAGATAAAGCTGGTTATAGCTAAGGAGAAAAATATGTAACCAGGGTTAAATTGTTTTACAATAATGGAACAGAAGTAACATGTACATAGTTGTCCGACCTAATCGATATAAAACAAAATGTAGCTCTGTCATACTTAAACGTGTTATGCAGTCTTATGTGGAGTTCGCCATTTTGTGAATAGGTTGGTGCCCATTTTGGGGAATTACTGCGTTTTGAATTTCCGCGGTTTCTTCTATAAATCTTATAAGTACACACATTTTTCTACTCTACATGTTGACACTACTGCATTATTCTCTCAGGGTCTTTCCGGTATAAAATGTATCTATACTTATTTATTATTGGAATACACTTTACACTTAGAATTCTGAAACAATTTACAACTTACAAAGTTAAGAATAACATATTGGTGTATCATATCATTTTGATTATTGGAACATCGTATTGCATCGTTACGGGAAGCCACAAATCATAACAGAATTCTAATCTACATAAATTGGTATTATTAACATATTTTATAATGTTTTACAGAAAAAGATGAAAAAGATTAAACTGTTAAAAATATCGAAGGTATACGAATAAGGTTACATTTAAATAACTATCTATCAGTATCGCTAACAACATCATTCACTTAGAGAAACAGACTAATTGTAATTTATAGGTAAAAAAAAATAAACAACTCGACTTTAAACATACTAATCTTACTCATCAATGAAATAGGACTAAAAGTATTTAAATGAAATTTATTATATTGAGTAAAACTGAAAGATACGAGTATCTACCTACAAATCACTGATTTAACAAACAATGTATTCCCCATTCCTTAATATACGAGATGCTAAACAACAATAATTTTATTATAATTTCATTTTATTGCACATTTTGGTTAGACTACTAAATTTTAAAACTTATTTTCAATTATATACACATAATTGTACATAAAAATATTATTTATATGTTTTTGTTTGTTAATTAATGCATGATAAATAGTATGCACTTTTTGATTAGTTCAACCTTTGCTTGCTTTAACTTTGTTGGTTTTATTTAAAAGAAAAATTTGTAAATATACGTACATACACACATTCTACTGCATATTTATTTTATAAACACATATAATTTTATACATTTACATATATTACTCGTATATGTTACTTTTTTTAAAAGTTTTGTTACAACTTTTTAAGCGATCACAAAATATAATTTTCTTTTTTATATTTCTCGTCAAGTATACAGAGAAAATATTAACTCCATCGTTTTCAATTTCATGTACTCGTACTTGAAAATTGAGTTTATGGTTAAGACAACTTTACTAAAATTAATAACTATTGCCAATGGAGTTTTCTTGATCAGAGACCTACTACACACGTTTTCCTGGTTCACGTTTTGACAATTGCGGGAAGAAACCCTGAAGCTGAAACTTTGTTTTCAGGGACTGCCCCCCTTTATTTTGTATTATTACTCATGCCAACTTATTTTTCCTTTTTCTGCTTACTACCTGCAGGACTCTTAAGATAATTTTTTGACCAAGTGCTGGATTACAACGACTTGATATACTCAGGGCCTTCGTGAGTCCTGATGCATGTTGGTTGATGTATATTTAAACGCTTAGCTATACCAAAACCACAACCATTGTTTGTCTTCGTTTAGGAATAGTCCACGAAAGTTAGCCTACTTATCATGTACCTCATATATTTCAACGCAACGGAGCAATTGTGTCCAGAGCTGGCAACTACTTCAATAACTATCCAAAATTTTTAATTTAATAGTTATTAAATTGTACCTGAGCAACGTTGATTAACTTCACAATATTGAAAAGTTACAACCGCTCACTTCACCCTGATGGCAGCTAAGAGTAAACTTTTATTCAGACGTACATACATATGTATGTATATATAGACACGCAATTTGTAGGTGCCAAATCCTAGAAATATATTTCAGATAAATCCGACATCTAATTGGCGCCCGATCAGGATCACTACTTAAAACATCATAACGTCCAATTCAAACGAATGAGTTAATATTTTCTTACAAACATCATACAATATCAAATTTACTAATGAAAAGAAACAAAATATACTCCCTTCCCCCAGCCCCCTCAGCATTACTTGTTAAATAAAAACAAAAAAGAAATATGATAACCACCCGTGTTTCGCATTACCCAAATGTAATTGTATCTGTAGATATGTATCGCTTCTGTACAGCATAATCGATTTTAACAAAAAATTCTATATACCTTACTAAATTTATATATCTTTTTTTTCGTTCTCTTTAAAATCACAACAAAATGAAAATACCAAAGGCAAACTAGGTTTAATAGGTGGCGAAGCTCCTCCACAACAAATGTACATGCCACCACCACAATACCAACCTCCCCCTCAGCCAGCTCCAGCCGGTGGTCAAGGTGCACCAGCACAATTGGTACAGGATTCACCTCATGAATCTGGTAAAATGACAGTATAAACTTTAAAAAAAATATTATACTAAATATAAAACAAAATACAATTTACAATATAAAAACAGAAAAAAAGCAAAACGTTTGATTATGGTTCAGTAATTTCATAACAAAAAAAACAAAAAAAGTAATGAGAATGTTTAAACAAAACATAATAATTAATAAAATAACATACATATATTGGAGTAGGTATATGTGTTTTAATTTACATATATATATGGATATATTTTAACAAGAAATAAATTAGATAAGTTATGTTACGTCTTTTTAAATACAATTTTAATAACTATTGTTTTATAAAACCAGATGCTTACTAAATGCACTACACCAGCTACGCTTATTTCTTAATAAATTAAAGAATAAAAAAAGAAAATGTTAAAACTTTTATAAATTGTTTGTTCGTTAAGTAAAAACGCGGAAGTGAAGAACGAGTTATTGTAATTAATGACATTTTGTTTCTTTTGTTTATTTGCGGTGGTGCACTGGTGAAATATGAGGAATAAATAATAATTGTTAGGTTTGTATTTATTTAAAAAGAATTTTAACAGCTGAAGTACTTTTTTTTTTTTTTAAATGCAGTTAGAAAAGTAGTTAATGTTTGCAGTGTAAATTTAGCTACAGAGTTATTTTCTATTCTATTCGTGAGGTTGCATTTTCACTGCTTGAGATCATTGTTCTACCTATATATTATGTATGATGTGATTAAATAAGTTTCATTCTGAAACTATAGTACATAGGTCTTATTATTGGGTGATATGGTATTCGAACGTCTATGTACCTTGTAATACAAAATGTTCTATGTATCAGTATAACACATTGAATTATAGATGAAATGTGGAGTCTATAAATCAGGCCTTAAGCTCGTCTTACTATGTTGGGTCCCTAGTATCTGTCAAATGATATAGCATTCACTCTACTGCTGTGTTACGAAAACATATTATTGACAAGCTTATCACTTCACAGATAGAAGTCTTGAAGACTAGAAATATTGATTCAGAAAGAAAAGGTCAATTAATATGTTCCAGAACTTTCTATACTCAGAACCGATTTGGCAAAATGTGTTACTGTCCAGTGGTGATAAACAAAACGAGCTTCAGTCTGAAAATAAGCCCGACATCAAATTATAAAATACTTCAATCATTGATTCATCAAAATCTTCGTACTCATGGTATAATTTAGAACTTCAGGTCTCATTAGGACTAAAAGATGTGTAAGTGCATCTTCAAATACTACCCAAATAATATTTTTTTAATAGCTGGAGTAAAAATAAAATAAAACATTTTGCTTTGCATAATCTTTTAATAAAAAATAAAATAAAAAAAACCCTTATACAACATAGTATGAAATTCGTATGTGAGAGAGAACAAACCCTTTCCTTTTGTAAAATAAAATTTCTGTTAATAATAAAAGAATAAACAAATAAATTATTCAGAAAAAAAAAATAAGATATTAAAACTAAAACAAAACATACATTTTACATATATCAAAGAAAAAAATGGGAAAATTTCAACGATTTAATTTAATTAATTAATTAATTACTATTATTATCATTATTATTATTATTATAATATATCGATGTATATCTATATGTATCGATGTATATCTATATGTATGTAAACACAAACTATATACAATAGAAAATATACATACATTCCTTTAAGTTATAGTTAAATGTACCTACAACAATCTATCTATTAAATGTATATGTCATAATACCAAATTTCAATTAGAAAAACAAACAAAAACCAAATATATAAGAAAAACAAAAAAAAAACTAAAGTATTTTAAAGAAATTTTAATAGAAATAAATATTATAAAACAGTCATGTATGCTTACGAAATAAAACATTAACTCAATTATAATACTATACAATAGCATAGATGTGTACACGGCATATGGGATGGTGGAGCAGAAGTAAAAAAAAAAATAAAACAAAAAAGAATATTACCTATAAGGATATACAATTGTATTTTCGAGATTCTTGTTCATTTTATAAAACCATATAGAAATTCCATATTTTCTTTTATTGGTTTCAAATTCCTTTATGCATTGATTTCTTTCAATTAAAAACAAAAAGACAAATTACAAAACCAACTTCAAACAAAAAGTAAAGTATATATAAACGGAATTTTAATAGATGAAACATATTCTTCAATTTAGTATTAAATAAACAAAAAAAAAAAATTAAAATAAAACAAAAGAGAACTACTATAACTTAAACTAAAACTTGTCAAATGTGCTACTGATTATGTTGAGTAATTAATTGATTGAAAATCTCAGAGAAAACTAAAAAAAAAACAACATCAACTTTAACAAAATACGATGGGAAAAAAAGGAAACCAAAAAATAAACAAAATTAAGCAGAATTATAATAAATAAATAAATTGTATATCGATGGACAAAACATTACAATATAGACAAAATATAGTGTTGTATAAATAAATAGTACATGCAATGTATATGAATATTGAATATAATTATTATAAATATATTATATAAACGATAATAAATTAATAAATTGATTAATTGCACCTACTAATAATTAAATTAATCTTTTATTTAAAACTAAATATTTGATAAATTTCGTTGATTATGGATCAAATATTAACTGATAAACAGAGATACTTGGATTCAATGGGTACTGATTGATGCCTGAAACATTACTTACTTACTTAGGTGGCGCTACAGTTCGAGGTGAACCTGGGCCTCAACCAACAAGCCTCTCCAGTTAGCCCGGTCCTTAACTTACTGCCTCCAGTTGCGCACTCCAGTTGAGGTCCCCTTCTACTTGTGCGCGCCACCTAAGGCGAGGTGTTCCTCTACTGCGTTGTCCCTCCGGGTTTGATTCGAAGACTCTATGGGCCGGAGCATTGGTGTCCATTCGCTCTACGTGTCCTAGCCCTTTTAAACGACTGATGCGCAATTTTTCTGACCAGGTCGATGTCGCTGTACAGCTCGTATAGTTGGTCGTTGAATCTTCTCCTCCAAATCCCGTCAACGCAAACGGGACCGAAAATTAGACGAAGAATCTTTCTCTCGAAGCGACTGAGGATCTCTTCATCGGCTTTAGACAGAGTCCATGCTTCAGCGCCATAAAGCAGGACTGGGATGATCAGGGTCTTTTAAAGAGTCTCCTTAGTTTTTCAGAATAGGGCTCTGCTACTCAATTGCCTTCTTAGCCCAAAGAAACAGCGATTGGCAAGAGTTATTCTTCGTCTTATTGTAGTGATTCTTCAAAGTTGTAGCTGTCGATTGTGACGTTCTGTCCAATTCGTCGATGTCGTGTGTCCTCGTCTCGTTGACAGCATATACTTTGTTTTGCCCTCGCTTACCGCTAAACCCATTTTGGCAGGTACTAGCGACAGCCCGCTGAGTTCTTCCAATAATGTCAATGTCATGGGCGTACGCCAGAAGTTGCACGGAAAGATTGTGCCTCTGGTGTGGGCTCCTGAGTTTCGCACAATTCTTTCAAATACGGTGTTGAAAAAATCACATGACAGAGCGTCATCTTGACAAAATCCCTTTTTGACATCAAAGGTCTCGGTGAGATATTTCCTGCTCTGAAACCACACTGATAGCGACCAATCAGGTTGTTGACGAAGGGTTTCAGACGTTAGATAGTCCTTTCGGAATTCGCTTTGAATATCTGATTGCTGCTTATCCACTCTTTCTTTGACCCTATAGACTAAGATGATCTCGTACAGTTTTAGCCCCCTATACTTATCACTTTTGTTTGATTTCCGTTTTATATATTTCCAATCACCCGAATTAATCATCCAGGCTTTAGAGAGTTTGATTTTCAGTGCAGTGCATTGTAGTGTTGCGTCAACTTCCTCTCTGAAAATTTCTTATTTCATGAAATACGAGTAGAAACTGTACAAGTGTAACAATTTTTCAAATCCGTTCACTTGTTCATAACTTTACTATTTTGTATGAAATTGAAAAAAATGTACATATTAGGACAAAATATTTTGATATCTGAATTCGCTATAATTCGTCTTTACATAAATTTTAGCAACGCTCAGTTTTTGGAGGCGTTTTCATCAAAAAACCGATTTTGATAAAACATCAACATTCAATGATATCGTTGTAATTTGGCTAACAAATGTCGTTCGGCCACGTCCAATTTTTAAGGGTTGCATAGGAAAGAAGATAGAGTATCTATCCGTCCAAGATGGATTGTAGCTTTGCTATACTTTTGATATCGATTTTCTCCAATTTTCTAGTGGTTGCGGTGTCATCTAGTCTATTACTAAGAGTTTGATTTATGGAGAGATGGTCACGGATTTGGGAACTTTTCACAGCTATTTCGATTTCTGATTAAATATGGCAAACGCAATCGGCACTTCGTGGTTCTTTCAAGCTTAGTATACTCGTACATACAAGATATCCAAAACATCTAGTTTTATCCGAAATTTGGAGTTCTGTTCCAAATTAGTCTTTAGTATGCGAATACTTTTCTAACTGACATATTTTTTGTACCAATAAGATTTGAAATCTTTATTCCATTCAATTCAATCCTTAAAAAGGGTGTCATTGTACTCGCATCTATTTGAAGGTTTAGATTGAGTTAAATAAAGAACATTTTATATAAGTAATTCAGTATTAGCAGTTTATTTGACTTAATTTAAAATTATTGCTAAAATGTAATTTTTTTGTTTTTGTTACAATACAATACAATAACTAGGATTTATTTTGCTCATAAAACATGTAGTCCTGAAAATATTTTTAAAAACAAACGCATTAGTGAAACAGTAAACAGTTAAAACAAAAGTTAGGTACTTACTATCAAAAAGGCTGCTCCAAGTAAAACCATTTTCATATTAACATCAAGTCCGACTGGAAACTCTAATCGGAAAGAGTCTGCATCAGTGAAACCCTCCTGCAAAAATCCCATCCATTGTTTGGAAATTGTTCCTACAACTTCCCCGGTTAAATTCCTAATCTGCAATCTAATGTCTAATGAGATGTCTCAAGGATTAAAAACGTCACCTACTCACCTCATAATTCACATCCTTACAGCACTTGCACTGACAAATGGGTCCAACAATTTGTAATACCTTGGAGCCATCTCTATCATAAATCCCAAATTTCGGATGAAGAAAACTAAACTCTTGTTCCACATACCCCACTTGTAGATCTGTAGGACAGAATACATCAAGCTTCTGTAGCCAGAATGGACAGCACATACAGGCCAGATGTCTGTACATTCGAATCACCTCGTTGTTCAAGTTGTCGTAAATATGCATTTCAAAATTTCGTATGGGCCCGCACCATAATCGAATACAAAAGCCCGATTCCTCGAGGGCAAGGAAAACCTTTTGTCCCATTGGATCAAGTACTTGATATTTATTGCGTGCCTCGATTCCTACTACCAACTCGAGAAGCGAAATGTTTTGTTGAATAAATATCTTATCAACCGACTTGAGGTATTGAATAGCATGGAGGTGGCACGATGTATCAGTGGGTTGATCTGGTTCAACTCCTTCAAACTGGTTTTCATTGAGCTGTGGTTGTCTGGTAATTGGTATATCTCGATTGCATTGGAATGGTTGGCTTGATGTCCTTTGATCCACGGGGCAGATTGAATAAACATCCATGATAGGGATTTAAAATTGAACTAAATGCACGCAATGCAGTGTAATATTTTCTTACTGTGCATACGAGTATACAGAAAAAATTGATTTTTTTGTCGCATGAATTAATGGAACCGGTCACACACGAAGTAAATACCTACCTTGCACGTATGTATGTATTTGCAATCCAATTAATTACTGAATCGGAATTATCACATGGATATTAAATACTTACTTAGGGACAGCACTTTGAAAATTAATACACACAATAGCACTTGTAAGTGAATTACAAAGGGCCGTTTAGCCAAATTATCTCAATCAGATCAGAGCGACAGGGTGAAGTAGTTGATTCTAGGGTTCCAGTACAAGTTGTTGGGACAACTTTAAAATAGATCAGAAAAGAAACTGGAAAACAAGATGTATAGAGAGGAATTCTGGCGAAGACTCGGTGGGTATTGAGTTGGGAAGATAAATTGTGTGAAATCTGGGCTTTTAGCCAGGAGAACCAGCACAAGTGTACAAATTGTTGAAACTCGCCCACTTCTGCATATGTAGATCTACTGGTTCATCATCCTACAGGCAAGACGTTCAATTGCTACTTGTCAATGATTGTGCTAGTTTTTCTAAGAAGAACGAATCATACATATATGCAAAGTTGGCATCCGCAAGGTTCTTCTTCCCGGAGAAGTGTTGTGCTATGTGTTCTGAACACGCTGAAATAGAGGCGCTGAGCTACATATGTGGTCCGAACACGCGGCGTTCAAGCTACGTCGAACTGGACCAATCGGCTTTGATCATCTTTCACAGTGGTTCTCCACATGGCTTATGATTTGGATCGAGAGACTTCTGAGCTATATGGGTTGAAATCTGCTGGCAAATATTTACTCCTGTCAATTATAAGTTCATGTAATTTAGACGGTCAGCAGTAGGATGACTTTGTTCTCTGAAAGCAATGAATATCATTTTTATTCATGAAGTTCCTCTACAGAGTCATGTCTCTTACTATTAAGCTTTCTATTTTTTGAGGGTATTTCTCTTTTGTTTTTTCCTTTCGGTTTGGTTTATTAAATTTTCTTCACTTATCGGTTGTCTTTCATAGTCAACTTTGGCAGTCATCTTTCTTTCTGATATCTTCGTTTCTGTTCTTATGTATTCTCTGTTTTTCTTTTCTTCCTGTGACAATAAAGTGTAACAGAACAGGTTAGTTAAATTGAAAATTTATTTTTTTATTATTTTTGTAATTTCTTTGTGACCTTAGAACTTTCTTCCCAATTGCTGCTTTGATACTCATCATCATTTCGCATTGACTCTGGTGTTGATTATACTTCCAAGGAACTTGTATCCTTTCATTTGCTTAAAGGGTTCTCCAACCACCATTACTCTTCTTACTCCTGTTTCGTTCTATCTTTGCTTGCTCAAAACACTTCCTTGTCTCACGCCATCAGGCGTCTTGAATACATTCCTTGTTCTTAGGACATTAAGTGTTAATGTATGTAGTTTCCTCCTGGGAAGATCCCCAGACTGAAAAACTTTTTCAAGCCGATAAAATGTTTAATTTATATAGCTGATAGCTGTTTTCAAACTTTCTCTAAGCCTATATTCTGAGATGATTTCGTACACTTGAAGGGCTGTGATGATGAGCCTTAGCTCCCTATACTTATCGTATTCGTTTGAGTGGGGTTTTTTTTATAAACAAGTAGAATAACTCCAAATCTCCAATCATCTGACATAATCATCCATGATTTACTGGATTTGATTTTCAGAGCAGTGCAGTGTAGTGCAGTGTCAAGTTCCTCTCTGAAAATTTCATATTTCATGAAATAAAAACTGTACAACTAATATCCGAAAAGGAAAATGCATCATCTACTGTGCACTTTAAGTTAGGTTAGGTATGTGGGTAGGCGACTAGAATAAATTATCACATAGCCACACTCAGGTCAGTACAGGCCCATTGTGATACCCATAGGGGAAAAAGTCCATTGGCCATTGGTAAACCCTATGATGGAATCACCAAACCATCCTGTGGATTTGATGAATTTAAAGATTTCACTGATTGGTCTATTTGCTAATTCTTCAAGATCGCAGATAAAGTGTTGCCCTAGAGATTTGAATCTAAGGTGGACTAAGGTGGACTAGGGTCAACTATCGACCTATAGCCAAACTGTCATCCATACCCAAACTCTTTGAGAGCATTGTATACGATACAATGTTTTTTCATTGTAAATCGTTATTCTCCACCAAGCAACACGGTTTCCTCAAAGGTAGATCGACAACCACCAACCTAACAGAATTAGTTTCTCAGGCACTGTGTGCATTTGAAGATGGTTGCGATATCGATGTAATAGCTACTGACTTCAGTAAAGCTTTTGATAAAATCTCACACCCAATTATTATTCTGAAGCTGAAAGCTCTCGGTTTTCCACCAGGTTTCTTCAGATGGATCCAATCATACCTCGGAAATCGGCAGTCCGAAGTTATATTTAGGTCCTCTGTCTCTAATCCCTTCACGGCAACATCAGGCGTCCCTCAAGGCAGTCACCTGGGTCCCTTAATTTTTGTCCTTACCACTAACGATGTCGAATGCATTATCTAAGACTTCTATCTTTCCATCTATGCCGATGACATGAAAATATTCAAATTCATATCTTCCACCACGGACTCTCGCTTTCTCCAAGACGACCTAAACAGTTTTTTTACCTGGTGTCAAAAAAATGATCTCGAACTTAATATCAGCAAATGTCAATACATGACGTACTCCCGTAAACGCCTTCCACCACACCATAGGAATTACTTTCTGTGCAACGAACCTGTCCCTTCAGTCTCATCTTTGCGCGACTTAGGTGTCATCTGCGACAGGGAGCTTAGTTTCCGTTCTCATATTGACAACATCATATGTAGAGCCAACTCTGCGCTTGGCTTTGTGAAACGTTGGTCTAAGGAATTTTCAGACCCGTACGTTACAAAATCGCTCTACATCACCTTCGTCAGACCCATCCTTGAATATGCCAGCCAAGTTTGGTCCCCTCATTATGCTGTCCACGTCCGACGTATTGAAGCTGTCCAACGCAGGTTTATACGTTTTGCCCTCCGTGGTCTTCCCTGGGTTGATAGCTTCAATTTGCCTCCCTACAATGAACGCCTGAAACTGATCAATCTACAGTCCCTCGAAAACCGCCGCGTAAATGCCGACCTTCTATTTCTTCATCGTTTAATATCTGGTCACATCGATTCCCCATCGCTTCTTGCATCGGTCTCTCTCTACTCCCCTTTTCCGACTCAGAACTCACCGCACCAATTATGGTTATAATGCACCTCTCCCGAGAATGCTTCGTTCGGCTAATAATATAGATAGCTCCTTTGATTTTCGCTATAGCAGGGCCACCCTTCGGAATTTCCTTCACCGTCGCCCCAATTCCGCCTAACCACTATCTCACATCTCCTCTCTTCTAACCCTACCCCCTCTTTTTTCTCTTGATAGTTTGTAAGTTTAGTTGGTAAGTTTAGTTTGTAAGTTTAGTTTGTTTAAGTATAGCTTGTATTAAGCTTAATAAAGTGCCGGTAGAGCCGGCATCAAATCAAAAATAAGCCCAGGGCAGTGACAGAGAAAGTGGGTTTTATCCTCATTAGCTTCCTCGTCTCCACATAACGCAGAGGTGTCTACCTGTTGCGATGTAGATTTAGAGCCTCGTCTTGCCAATTCGTCTGCCTTCTCATTACCTGGAATACCTTCGTGTCCATTGACCCAACAGAGCGCAACCTTGTGCTGTGTTCCAAGAACCTTGAGTTCTTCGCGACAGCACTTCACAAGCTTGGATTTTATTTCAATAGCAGTAATCGCTTTTATTTCCGCCTGGCTTTTGATGAAAAAGGAAGTGATACCTTCCAGTGGTATTGCCTTCATCGCAGTCTCACGGGCAGCTATTGTTACTGCTAAGACCTCCGCTTGGAAAACAGTGCTATAGCTCGGGAGGCGGACTAATCTAGATATCCCCAGCGGTTCAGAAAAAATGCCAGACCCTAAGCCTACAACCATCTTAGATCCATCTGTATAGATAGAGATGGAACGTGTGTTGGCAGGCTGATCATCCTTCCATTCTTCCCTGCTTGGGAACGAGCTAGTAAATGGTGTATGGAAATCTACGACCGGAGTATAGACTTTTCCTAGATATTTCTCCAGGATTATGGAATGACCTGTTACATTATGATTCCAGCTATCTGACTGACTTATTCTTAGGGCACTCATAGCTGCCGGGGTGTGCACTTTAACACCTTTCCTATTTTCGTTTGGTGGAGTATGTAGTTAAACCTGTTTCATGTTGGTTGTAGCATTGAAATTGTTGTACGATATTAAAAAGAATAACTCGCGATAAGCAAATAATTAGCTTACGTCTAATATTTGAGTGTTCTTTACATATCGTAAAATAAAGGCTCAAGTGGTAGTGCGTTAAAAAATAGTCAATTTAAATTGGAAAACGTAAAATAAAATATAAAATTTTTCCATGTTATATAGCTTTATTAGTAAGAGCAAACATTGCCACTAAAACATGTAAAAAATTTAATTTTGTTCATTTTATTTTTGCATTTGGCCCACACCCTGTATATGTATATTTTTCCCCAATGCCCTCTTGTACTATTACAGCAAAAAAAATAAAAATTAATAATAGGCATAGTAGGCCAATCGGCCCCAGGCCTTAGCGTCTCACAACTATTTGTGTTGTACGTGTTAGATACATTATTTAAACGAAACAAAGGGGCCTAAAATTTATGTGGTATCCGAAGGCTTATTTTGGCTTTAGTCTCGGCTGTTTGTCAGACGTTCGCGGCATTAAACATTGGGCCCCTTCCATTCGTGTAAAGAATATAACACGCACAACACGAATACTTTTAACAAGCTAGGCCCTGGGTACCATGCGCCTGTTGCGCCAAATATTATTATTATTGTTTTAGCTTATTGTTAACATATATTGTATGGTTGTGTACTGGCAATTTGGTCATTTGGAAAATAGTTGCCCTCAGGCTTTTATCTTTAAAATGTTCAGGCAAAATGAATAACTTGATCATTACTTGATGGAATGAATATGCTCCCATTATGGAACACATTCTTCAATTTTATTTCACCCAAAATATGCTTTAACGTACATATAGGTGTTCGACAGTTTGGGTAGATGCCTCTTAATTTAAATTTATTACTAAAATGTTAATTTTTCTGTTTTTTGGCAGTTCACTGTTCACTGTTACAATACAATACAATACTTAGGGTAAATTATCCTCAAAAAACATGAAGTCCTGAAAATATTTTTAAAAACAAACGCATTAGTGAAACAGTGAACAGTTAAAACAAAAGTTAGGTACTTACTATCAAAAAGACTGCTCCAAGTAAAACCATTTTTATATAAACATCAAGTCCGACTGGAAACTCTAATTGGTAATTTTCTGCATCAGTAACAATCTCCTGAAATAACCCCATCCAATGTTTGTGAATTGATCCTACAACCTTCCCTGTTAAATTTCTAATCTGCAATCTAATGTCTAATAAGATGTCTCAAGGATTAAAAACGTCACCTACTCACCTCATAATGCACTTCGCCACAACACTTGCACTGAAAAATGGGTCCAACAATTTGTAATACCTTGGAGCCATCTCTATCATAAATCCCAAATTTCGCATGAAGAAAACTAAACTCTTGTTCCACATACCCCACTTGTAGATCTGTAGGACAGAATACATCAAGCTTCTGTAGCCAGAATGGACAGCACATACAGGCCAGATGTCTGTACATTCGAATCACCTCGTTGTTCCCGTTGTCGTAAATATGCATTTCAAATTGTCGTATGGACCCGAGACAAAATCGAGTACATACGTTCGATTCCTCGAGGGCAAGGAAAACCTTTTGTCCCAATGGACCGTTTATTTGATATTTATTGCGTGCCTCGTATCCTATATACTCGATACGTAATATGATTTGATTAATAAACATCTTATTAACCGTCTTGAGAAAGTTAATAGCTTGAAGGTGGTACGATGCATAAGTGGATTGATCTGGTGCAAATCCTCCATACTGGTTTTCATTGAGCTGCGGCTGTCTCGATTGCATTAGAATGTTTGGCTTGATGGCCTGAATCAACCACGGGGCAGATTGAATAAACATCCATGATAGGGATTTAAAATTGAACTAAATGCACGCAATGCAGTGTAATATTTTCTTACTGTGCATACGAGTATACAGAAAAAATTTATTTTTTTGTCGGATGAATTAATGGAACCGGTCACACACGAAGTAAATACCTACCTTGCACGTATGTATGTATTTGCAATCCAATTAATTACTGAACCGGAATTATCACATGGATATTAAATACTTACTAAGGGACAGCACTTTGAAAATTAATACACACAATAGCACTTGTAAGTGAATTACAAAGGGCCGTTTAGCCAAATTATCTCAATCAGATCAGAGCGACAGGGTGAAGTAGTTGATTCTAGGGTTCCAGTACAAGTTGTTGGGACAACTTTAAAATAGATCAGAAAAGAAACTGGAAAACAAGATGTATAGAGAGGAATTCTGGCGAAGACTCGGTGGGTATTGAGTTGTGAAGATAAATTTTCACATTTGGGCTTTTAGCCAAGAGAACCATACAAGTGTACAAATTGTTGAAATTCGCCCACTTCTTTATAATTTCTTCAAAGATGGACCATGTTCAAAAACTTGATAATAGATTTGAAACACTCTCGAAACTCCTCAAATACAATATCTTCTCATATCTCCTTTCCCTTAGCGTTCTGGGTCAAATTGTTGCCCATTTGAAAAAAAAATAAATAAAAAAAATACGCAAATCGGATTATTTAGACTTTGGTGTACTCAGTTGAGCTAAGCAGCAATGTTAGGACAGGAAGATCAAACTGCCATTGTGTCAGCTACTAAAGGAGATGGGGCAAAATTATATGGAACTTGGGCTAAAAGCGTACATCAATAAGATTGGTACCAAAATAAAGCTAAACATTAGTACATTAAAACTGTGAAGTTTTATGAAAATCGTATGTAATGCGAATGCATTTTCAAATGATTGTTTTTCTGATTGTCCGTTTATATGCACATAAAATAATATATCACAAGAAGCGTAGGACTTACATCAATGTATTTGAAATCCAATGGAAGGTGTGAAATCAATCTTTTGATTGACGTAAAAATTATGACTATAAGATTTTCAGTTTGTGTTTGATTAGTCTCTTTAGACTTTGGTAGTACAGTATTTTTGTTTAAATTACTAAGTTTTGAAAAATCTTCAGCGATGATGTACTCCTTTTTTTAACATTATGTCCAACAGTATCTTCACAGTTTTAATGTACCAAAAGTGCCCCATCTCCTTTATTATGGTGAAGAATCCAGGCTGCCCAAGAACGTAGTCATGGTCTGTCTGTTGTTTAATGATCTTCGCATTATATGATCGAAAATCTCAATGTAATCTACTTTAGTCTTTAGAACTAAGTAGTACGGGTATATAGGGGTTCCCCCACAATTACAAGATTATTTTTCTAATCCACCATGCACTTTCCCATATAAGTAAATCCGTGTAAAATTCTGTAATTATACAGAAAATAAAAACATGTATAAACAATTATTCCCTGCATCATCGACTGTAGTTGGTTTAGACCGGCCCACGATAAGGATGCACTTAGACCAGAGAAGGTCCATTGTGCTTCAATATGGGAGGTTGAAGGAGAGGTGGATGTCTATGTCCTCTGAGAAAACTCCGGCTCCGACTATGTTATCAGTTTTAGACTCGTCCATAAAACTTAACACCGATTCGTGGTGCAGGATCTCACGTTGAATCTATTCCGTTCTGTTGGGTATCGACATTTTGCAGCCCCTATTGAAATTGCGTTCGGCATCAATAATATGCTGGCCTGTAGGTTACTATCTATCAACTGTAGTTACAGTAGTAAGTCTGCTACTCATACTCGTATTGTAAGAGAATTTAGACATTTAGACAAAAAAATGCAACTGTTTTTGTACAGTTTTATTTCCATTTAAAAAGAGAAAATTACACTTCAAAATTATAATTGCGATCTATTACTAGTTTAGATTATAATTATATTCTTTTTTTTTTTTTACTAAAATGTGTTAATACACTCCAGAGAGTAGTATATTGCAAACATCGAATACAGCAAAAAAAAATAAAGGATACCGAATAAAGTGTGATTTGTAATAATTTGAATAATTTTATATACAAAACTATAAACTCCTTTCTGATACATCGAATTGTTTTTATTTTATAATTAACACTTCATCCCATAAATCTATTTATCAGTTGCGTTTCATACTTGCTTCATTGTTTTGTTAATTAAACTTAATAGCTAAAAGTCTTTTTTACTTTTATTAAAAATAAAATGCGACAATTCTCAACCACTGTAATAACATAACATGCTTCGTGCTTATGTTGATGTGTTTTTGTTTGTTTTAAGAAAATGAAATGCTGATCTCATAGGTGAATTTAAAAGATATGACAGACAGACAGACGCCGAATTAAATTTAAATTTCTAAACTAACTAAAACATTTTTGTTTCTCTTGTTTTGTTTTTGTTTGGGATACATAGCCAAGTACATGTGTAATTACTCGTAGAATTTGTTGTTTTAATGAACGATCGGAATTCATCAAGTTTTCTAAAGACTTCCTTTCACCACTGTCCCTTATGGATGAAATGTTTAAAATTGTCCACGCATGGCGCACTGCACCATTGTCGCACTAATATTTCCTCTTCCTCCTCTAGTGCGGTGATAATTTGTGGTAGATTTTGTTCTATGCTTCGTTTCTTCATTACGGAGTATGTCTAGAAGGATAAATGAGTTGTGTGGAGGGAAAACATGATGCTTAGATGAAATTACCTCATTAGAAAGCGATGCGATTCTCTTTGCACAAGCCAGCGCTTCCTCATTGACTTTAGCGACACTGGTGAGTTTGTTTACAAGGCCTGATAGCGCCGATTCTGTTGAGTGAAGTTTCTCAGAAAGCCACAGAAGTTTTGTTTTCTAAAGAAAAGAAAAAAACAGTTTTAGTATCTCCGGAACATTCTGTTGGTGTGGACGGTGGGCTTACAAAAGTGGAGCGAATTTTCGGAGTTTCGGAGAAAATATAGTATCCCTCAGGAATTTGTCCAATTTTAGCATACGGGGTCTCGTAGGTGCCTTTATCGCTGCCAATGACAACGTCCATCAGAGGCAACATTGTCACTCCTAGGCCGGAGTTAAAGCCATTTACGCCAGCAATAAGTGGCTTTTGGAATTTCGCCAACGTACCGAAAAAGTTTCTAAAACAAAAATTATTCATTTTTTAAGAATAAACATCAATACATGAAAAGAGACGACGCACTGGTGATCGCGATTGAAGCCACCTCTTACATAAAGTCAAAATAGTTCTTGATCCTTTAATTTAAACCGGCAAAAGGGGTGTCCAACGTAAGAGACCCAGTTAACCAGCTGATTTCCTTGCTACAATAAAGAAAGCAGTGCGAACCTAAGTGACCCTTTCAGAAGAGATGCCGAACTAAAGTACAGCAATAGAAAATACTTTGAAAACTTTAATGTTTGTAAAACCAGCAATAAAATTGAAAAATGTAATAAGTCTGCTTGCGTTTGATAACAAAAGCATGAATAAACCCAGCTTTGTCTGCCAACGGTTGGATCAATTGGAAGAAGGTAACACACCACAGTTTGCAACATATTTATACTAAACGTTCATCAAAGGTAATGAAGAAGTTGAAGGAAATACGATAAGATAAACACTTCAAGTGAAACTATTTCACTATAACCATAGAAAACAGATGGCATAGTATATGTATTGTAATTGAAAACATTCTTAACATCTTGTTCCCGTTTTTAAAGAATATGACACGACCGAGACGTGAGAGTAATAATTGCGTCTTTGCAAAGAATAACCGACAATAGTAAACAAAATGTTATAGTACAACTACTGAAGAGGTAAGATTTACTAACTACCAATTATCTAAGGCCTGCAAGGAAAAGGAAAAGTGGCATAAGAAACCGACAGCCTGTCTACTAATAGAATGATGGAGTTATAAACAAAGGAAGCCAGTCGCATCCAGCAAGAAGCTAACAGAAGAAAAACACTCTGCGATCTACAATGAAAGTACAAACAGAAAAACGAAATGAATAAATCTGTTCAGTACAACGAAACGGCTCCTAGAAGCTTATCTTGTATGAATATCCTTGGACTGATGAAATGCGGAAATTACATGACTTAAATCAAATACCATTTAGACTATACGCGGGGACCCTGAAAACATAAGTACGTAAGAACTCGAAGCAAGGAAACCAAAGGAAAACCAATGAGGTATCCTTTCTAATCGATCCAACTGGAGGCAATAAGAAATCTTTCCCACATATTTGAAATTCTGACAACAGACTGTTTTTAAACTAGAATCCAAAAAAGAAGGGAAACTCATTAAACATTAGACAGTCATGCAACATTTTAAAATCGTCTATCTAGGAATAAGCGTTATATTAAGTGGACAGTGGACTACTTTTACATTTAGTTGTAACCTACATCGAGCAGACAATAAATAACTCTAACATTGCCCGATGAAACCTAGAAACGGGCAAATAATTTAGGCCGTGGAATCCGGCACGGAAGAACGGGGGAGTCCACAAGTAGACATAAACTTTAATAATTTTGCGTGAGTTAGACACAACTTCCTACTAAAACTTTGGGGATAAGGCAAAAACAAAAATCACGAATCCTTTGGAGGGAACTGCAATAACAAATTTACAGACAATTTGCAGTAAAGAACAGAATGTACGTTTGTGGATTTTGTGGGCAAACATCTGTGTTTAGTTACTCATAAAAATATTTGTGATACTCCCGAAAGTGTCACTTTTAATCATACTCACTTCACCGCCCTTGCCATGAGGATGGCGGCGTTTTTCCGCTTTTCCGGTGTTCCGAGTGCCAGATCTGTGAAATCGATTCCCTGACAAAAGCTCGAACCGTCCGAAAGCAACAGCACTGCGTCGCATTCGCTGTCCTCGTTCAAGTCTTCAAAGACGCGACTTAACTCATTCAAAAGCTATAATGTGGAAAAACTGTTAACGAAATCACCCAACAGACAATAATCTAAGTCTATTACCTGCACGGTGAAAGTGTTGCCAAGTTTTGCACGATTTGTGCTAAAGGTGACTTGTCTAACGTTACCAAATTTAACGACCGTAACATCAGCAGATTCACTATCACTGCTGGCGCTGTCACCCGCTGTTACCGGACTCTTTGTGTTCCGTTTTGCGGTAGCTTTCTTCATATCCGCCGACAATGAATTTACAAGAATGACGGGACTCTTTAGCTTCTTGGCCTTATTCTTGTTCTCGGGCTTGGCAAACTCAAATTGCTTGCCAGATTCTTGAACCTTGCCACCACTGGTGGGCGGTGAAGCAACTGGTGAGGCCTGTGGGGTTTTTGGCGACGATTTTGGTGTGCCCTTTGGTGTCTTGCCTGCCGGCGCTGGGCCATCTACGCTGAGACGGTTGATGCTGGCCGTGCTAGAATACGAACTGTTCGAGCGACGTCGAATTATCATTGAGTCCTCGTTTTGTCGCTTGTACACGTAGTCCCAGGAGGCTGAAGCCTTGGGTTTTGGCGTACGTCGCTTCGGTTGAGTCGCTTCTTTTTTCTGTGGCGTTTGCTGAAAGGAAATCAAGGCAATTAGATGGTTACAGACTTAAAGGAATTTCTCACACTCACCGCTCTCTCTGGGGGAGACGCTGATGTGGCTGGGGCAGTTTTGCGAGTTGTTACTGCCCTTGCGGCCTCACTCTCGGAAGTGCGCTTTGTGCGTTCACCTTCCAATGAGTTTAACATATTTACTGCACCCTCATCTCCCAGCAAGCGGTCGATCTCGGAAAATTTCTTCTTCTTGCTGCCATTTACCGCGGCTGGTGTTTCGGACGACTGCCTCTTAGCAGGAGTGGATGCTGCTGGAGGAGGTGTTGCTGTTTCTTCCTTCTTTTTTGGTACCGGCGTTGCACGGTCCTTCTTAACATCCTTCTTAACGGGGACCGGCGTACTTGGTTTTACCAGCTTTGCGTAGGAAAACTGAGTTTCCGGCGCATCCGGATCCCAGATTATCTTGCGCTTTATGATTCTGGTGCGTTTGAATGGTGACGGCGGTGGTAGCGCTGGTGTCTTCTTCTCCGGCGGAGCTGCGTTTATCAATTTTTTCGGCTGACTAGGCGTCTGCAAGGTCGTCGCATTTATTTTCTTTATCTGGACTATTGCTGCGGGCTTTTTTTCCTCCTTCACCACAGCTACTGTGGTGTTCTCTCGTGATACCTTGCCTTGTAGCGCAGGGTTTACTTTCTTTTTCGCACCCGCTGCATGTGTGCTAAAATCGTCAGCGTTAGCATCGTCGCCTTCACTCCATTCGGAGACCAGTGAATTAACCAAATCAGATGGACTGTCTTTCGATTTGATTTCTTGTTTTCTTCGACGGTTCTTTGCGGCGTAATTGGGTCGCCCCAATGACTGAAATTGCTCCAAAGCGAGTTTTACCTCCTGTTCTTTTGTGAGTGGCTCCTTTTTAGGTGCCTCCTTGCCCAGCGGATCCGATTCTATACCGTCAGTGTCGTTGTCTATTATGTCAACAATCTGAAACTCACCTTCGCCCTCGATAGTCACACCAGTTTCGATGATTCCGTCTTTGTCATCGGTACCCTTCAGCACTGCCAACAGATCATCGTGTTCCAGTTGACTGTCCACTACCTTGCCGGGTGCTGGTGAGCCCGTCGAATCGGGTGCATCGCTCACTTCTGCCGCTGTCGAACTACCATTCCGACGTTCGAATGGTTTACTGCTCTCTGAGCCGTCGTCATTTCCTTCAGGTGTGTCTGCATGCATCTCACTTATAAGTTTATTGTCCGACTCGTCCATGACCAGCGCGTCCTCTGGGATTCCGCTTTCGCCACCCTGCTCGTTATCATCCTCATCTACGTCATGCATTATAGCAATCTCTCGCTCAATGCTGGTTAGTGTGTCCATCACTTTGTCAGTGACAGCTTCATCTTCATCAGTGCCCTCATCAACTTTCGTCTCCGGTACTTCAGCGGGCGCTTCCTGCGTTTTCAGTTCCACCTCATCCGACATTTCAACTAAATGCAACTTTCCTTTAGATACACACCTCTGCTAAGTCCCGAGCGCAAACAAAGTTAAATAAATACAAAAGAACAATTTCTGTTTAGATAAAATAACCACACGTGAACTAATTCATGGTTAGCGCCATTTTTTTCACCAGAAACTCAAGAGTGCCAAAACGGAAAGGGATTTCTAAAAATAATACACTTGCTGGGGCTGTAATGGGCGATAATTTTATTTCTAATCAAATACACGGTATCTGTAGGTAAATGTTTACTTTCTATAGCCGATTTGATTAAGTATTTCTGGGAAATTATTGTATAAAACAAACAAGCGACAAAATATGCGATGGCTTCGCTTCACGTAACTTTCCTCGGTTAATCAGATTTTTTTTTGTGTGTTAAAAGAGTGTGGAATGATAGGGAATTCTGTGTTGGAATGTAGTTGTCTCGTTTTTTAGGAAGTGTTCGGTTCGTAGCTATTCTGTTCTGTGCAAGCAAAGCTGTTGTGGAATTTTGAATACGGTGACGTTGAACAACAAGTGCTGTTCTTGATTTCTTTATTTTTATTTCCATAGCAATTTAGTATGAATTCAATGTGACATGGTAGACCTTAATTCCCTCACTATAAAGAAATTCTAACTAATGATAGAAATTGTTGGGGGTAGTTATCGTTCAACAATATGACGAAAGGTCTTTAAGAGTTGATTTGGCACCATTGGTGTGGAGCTACAAGCACAAGCGGCTGCATCATTGCGGGTATGTTCACATATCTGTATCTACGAAATTCATAATTACAGTCGCTGTCTAGAAAAATTTAAATTTAATTTCACTACACAACTGGCAAATGATGAAAAGTAAATGAGCGATTTCCCGACGGTTTTCGAGGGACTGCTGACGAATAAGTTTTAGACGACCGGTGTAAGAATACAAACTGTATCTGTCGCCTCAGGCGAAGCCGTCAAAGGCCAAGCGTAAAAATCTGCGCTGGACAGGGTCAATGTAGGGTAACGTAGGGATTCGGAAATTCTTTAGACCAACGTTTTATAAAGCAAAGCAGAGTTGGTTCTACTTACAATGGCGTTGATGTGAGAAGGAAAGTTAAGCTCTCCAGCACAAATAACACCTAAGTCGCATGAAGAAGGGACTGCTATTTAGCATTTGATGCCCGCTATTTAACATTTGAGAAGATATTGGGAGTACCTGGGCTGGCTGAAGTCACTTAAAACCCAATATCGTCTCATTTCCTCTTTTTCTTAGTGCTTTCACCCAAGCGGGCAAAATTGAACAAAAAACTTAACAAAAAAACGTTTAAACGTTGGTTGTGCACCCTATTTAGCATTTGGGATGATATTGGGTGTACCTGGGTTAAGTATGACTGAAGTCACTTAAAACCTAATATCGTCTCATATATCCTTTTCCTTGGTGTTTTCACCCAAGCGCGCGAAATGGAACAGAAAACTTAACTAAAAAACGTTTAAACGTTGGTTTGGCCCGGTATTTAGCATTTGGGAAGATATTGTGGCTGAAGTCACTTAAAACCCAATATCGTCTCATTTCTCCTTTTCCTTAATTTGGTTAGGTATGTGGGTAGGCGACTAGAATATATTATCACATCGCCACACTCAGGTCAATACAGACCCATTGTGATACCCAAAGTGGAAAAAGTCCCTTGCCCATTGGGAAACCCTCGTATTAATTCACATCTAGTGGATCACCAAACCATCCTGTTGATTTGATGAACCTAAATTTCATTGATTGGTCTGTTTGCTAATTCTTCAAGATCACAGAAAAAGTGTCGCCCTAGAAATTTGAATCTAAGGTGGATAAGCCCAGGGCAGTGACAGAGAAAGTGGGTTGTATCCTCATTAGCTTCCTCGTCTCCACATCCCCGACATAAATCTTAATCCGTGAGTCTTAGCTGTCTCATGTGGTACCGAAGAGAGTTGTGCCCCTTGATAATTCCTATAAGGACAAAAAGGGACTTCCTATCCTTTAGCATAATTCGGTCGGTCCAATTCTTGTCAAAGCAAGGCCATAGGCTTCTGGTGATCACACATGTGTCCAGGGAGGTCCATCTTCTATTGGCCTTACTTCTGGCCAAGATCCATGCCCTTGGCTTCAATGTGCAAGGTGGGATGAGCACCGATCTACCTGTTGCGATGTAGATTCAGATCCTATTCTTGCCAATTCGTCTGCCTTCTCATTACCTGGAATACCTTCGTGTCCAGGGACCCAACAGTGGGTAACCTTGTGCTGTGTTCCAAGAACCTTGAGTTCTTCACAACAGCACTTCACAAGCTTGGATTTTATTTCAATAGCAGTAATCGCTTTTATTGCCGCCTGGCTGTCGATGAAAAAGGAAGTGATACCTTCCTGTGGTATTGCCTTCATCGCAGTCTCACGGGCAGCTATTGTTACTGCTAAGACCTCCCCTTGGAAAACAGTGCTATAGTTCGGGAGGCGGACTAATCTAGATATCCCCAGCGGTTCAGAAAAAATGCCAGACCCTAAGCCTACAACCATCTTAGATCCATCTGTATAGATAGAGATGGAACGTGTGTTTGCAGGCTGACTATCCTTCCATTCTTCCCTGCTTGGAAACGACCTAGTAAAAGGTCTGTGGAAGTCTAGGAACGGAGTAAGGTAATCTGTAGTATCAGCTTTTCCTAGATATTTCTCCAGGAACATGGAATGACCTGTTCCATTATGTCTCCAACTATCTGACTGACTTGATTTTTAAGGCACTTATTGCTGCCGAGGTTTGGACGAAAATGTTCAGCGGTAGAAGATTGAGGATAGCCTCTAGTCCCGCAGTAGGTGTTTTTCTCATGGCACTTGTGGTGCCAATGCAGGTCAATCTCTAGATCCTTGTAAGGGTCGCTAAGTTGGTCAGAATAGGTCTTTCTATAGCCGTATACATCAATAGAACAATTTTGGCTTTTGGACCACAGTTTTTGCCAAATATTGAACTACAAGCATAGAAGGCTATAGTTGCTTTCTTAATTATTTCATTGGTATTAGGTCACCACTTCAGTTTTTTATCAAGAACGTATCCTAGGTATCTTGCGCTATCCGAGATTTTAAGGGGAATACCGCTAATGGAGGGTAAAGTGAACTCAGGAATTTTCCTTCTGTTCGTGAATAATACCAGCTCGGTCTTGTGGGGATTGACCGCTAATCCACATTTCTCAGCCCAGGTGACTAGGATCTTAAGCGCATTCTCTAATATTTCACTAAGGGTAGGTAGAAATCTACCTGTTGCCAGCAATACGATGTCAGGCTTTTTAGTGAAAGTAAAGGTTCAACCCATACTATGCAACTTTCCAACAACAAAACAATTTCCACACTGTAAACATGCTCTTTATTTAAACGTTAATTGTTAATCAGTACTCCTTTTGGCACATAGTTAGACCGTCGCCAACACATGCCGCATAAGCCATTAGATGAGGTAGAATATTCTGCTCCACAACTCCAGAAAACAAATGAGCCCATGGTCCTGCAAATATTACTCCAAACATTAGTAATTTATAACCAATGTGGATGTAAAACAAAAGTATACCATTTGCAAATACTGCCACATCTCCGCCACCGTGAGTCTCGTCCTTTGCCGGAAACGTACTAGGATACTTAAACTCCTTGTCCACTGAATAGAAGAAAAATATATCAGAACATATCCAGATTTAGAACTTCCCTAACTGTGCTTACAAGTATCAACAGGACCGAGATCTAGGCGTGTTTTGTCGCTCGTCAAATGCTGATAGTAACTTGGTCCGTTGGCATAGCCCAGTGTTGTGTACGGCAGACCGTCGAGATCACTTAGCTCCCTGCTTAGGCCCAAAATGTTGTTACCAATGGAGGGATACCCACTGATACTCAGAGTATGTCCATGATCTGAGCTAACAACGATCAAAGTCTCCTCTGCGTTTGTAATATCAACGGCTTTTTGCACGGCCTTGGATAATTCAATAGTCTCCATGAGAGCTTTATGCGCCAGATTTTGATGATGTCCATGGTCGATGCGACCACCCTCAACGAAGAGGAAGAAGCCGTTTTTGTTCTTTTGCAGCACATTAATGGCTGCTTCTGTCATTTCCGCTAGTGATGGTTCTTTGGTAAAATCAGCATCGGTAGCATAAGCCAGTTCCTGCACTGCAAACAGTCCCATCAAATACTCGGTTTTATTGCAGTCGACAGCCAGTAACTGATCGCGATCGAATACGGCCTCTGCAGGCTCCTTCTTTGAAGCCAGCCACTCCTTGATCAAGTTTCGCCCGTCTAAACGTTCACCAGAATTTCCATTAAAGTCTAGTGTCCCATTGGGCAAGAATCTCTTTGTGCCTCCACCGAGAATTACATTCAGTTTGCTTCCTACATCATTTGTAACCAATTGTAGAGCGGCGTCCTGGCATGTTGTCGGATCTTGACCACGAAGTTTGACCACATAGTCACTTTCATAGTCACGATGGGCTAGATGAGCAAACACACCAGCCGGACTGGCATTTGTCACAGTGGTTGTGGTCACGAGACCAGTCGCCTTCTTAGCTTGTTGTGCCCATGCGGCAATAGATTTGACTTGGTTCACTGGTTCCTGCCCAGCTGGACAATCATTAAGCGTTACATTTGCCGTCACACCGATGGTTGCATAGTTGGCTTTAACTCCACAAAGGTAGGCTGTTGACGTGCATGCAGAATCAGCCACCTGCCTGTCCACGCAGAAAGTCTAGAAAATCATAAATGAGCTCTCGTTTGGAAGAAAACTTTCTGCTCGAACTTACCTTGGAAAGACCAACGTAGGGGAACTTTTCAAAAGAAAGTTTGCTCCTCTCCCCTGGCTTACCCTCCAATTGTCCGCTGAAGATACGGCCCGCCGTTATAGTTTCAATTGACATACCATCGCCAATAAAGAAAATCACATTCTTGGCTCGTCCCTTGTTCAAAGGTGACTTCACCTTCTCCTTCAGCACCTGTTGAGCATCTTCCAACCAGTATGAAGCCGTATCCATTCCGTCCTCAATAGGCAATGCATCTCGTTTCACTCGACTAGCAGTGGGATGTTCAAATCCTAAACAATAACACGATTCGAATTTGATTTAGTAAACGAAGTTAATTTCTAGGTTAGTCTATTAGCAAGAATTAGTACTCCTATTAGGTCGTTCCTAGCTGTTCCTAGCTAATGTCAGTTTTATGGGCTTTTAATTACGTCTCGGCGTCAATGTTCGTTTATTGAATTAACACGGTCATTATATTTAAATTTATCAGCCATGTCCCAACCTATTTTATAGCATTCGAAAGCAAACAAGAACATGTCAGTAGAATTGTTCTGTAAACAGGTTAATCACAATTTAAATAATTGCCCATCTGCATGACCGCTTTTACATATGTAGATGACGAAATAATTAACGTTTTTTCAATGTTCGCACTTTGCGTGGGGACTTATAAGCCAGTTCGCTTCCAGAAGGTTAAATCCAAGTTCCACTAAGCAAGTTTCTATTAGCAAAGCTAATTACTTTTGACAAAATGATAAAGGCACTAATTACTGAAATAGTTGGTTCAAATAAAGATGATGATGTCTTGGCTTGTTCAACAGAACTTGGAAACTGCGTCTCAAATAAGTCGATACAGTGCATATACACGTGTCGGGCTTATTTCCACCGCAGAGAACAGCAGAGCGTATAGCAGCACCCCAGGATATACATGAAATAATAACCGTCACGCAATCGGAACTCTTGGAAGTGTGCAAACGGTTCGATGACAATAAGTCACCTAGATTGGATGGGATACCCAACAAGGCCCTTAAGTTAGCCATAAAAACAAACACGGAACCTTTTCTAGAAATGTTTAATAAGTGTCTAACCGAAGGGGTCTTTCCAGACCAGTGGAAGAAACAACGTCTGGTGCTGCTGCCCAAAGGGAAAAAACCGCCAGATGAGCCCTCGTCGTACCGTCCGATATGCCTGTTAGACACAATGGGTAAAATATTGGAAAAAATTATATGCAAACGACTGGAGGTGGCAATATATGAAGCCGGGATACTTTCAAACGAACAGTATGGATTTAGACAAGCCCGTCTACAATCGATGCTATACGAAAGGTAACCACAATTTTAGAAGATGCTATCCAGGGCAGAAGATGGAGGGGATGTGCAAAGAAATACGGTCACTGGACGTCAAAAATGCGTTCAATTCTGCAAACTGGGGACATATTTTGTACTCACTTAGAGAAATGATGGTGCTAGGGTTCCTAATCAAAATAATATTGAATTATTTCGAGAAACAGTACCTCTTTTACGATACCAACGATGGTTTAAGATATATCTCGCGGAGTACCACAAGGATCGGTACTAGGTCCTATCTTGTGGAACCTTATGTATGATACGGTGCTGAGGCTTGAAATCCCCAACGAGGCAAACATCATACATAGGCTTTGCCGATGACATCGCAATTGTAGTGACAGCAGAACACCTGGAAGAAATAGAGGACATTGGAAATGTATGTATCCGAAAAGTGAGACGGTGGATGGCAGCAGTCGGTTTAGAACTCGCTGAACATAAAACGGAAGCAATACTAGTACGCAGCCGCAAGAAAAGAGAAGCAATCACCATCAGGGTGGGCAGCCAAAATATAACGTCAAAACCGGTGATCAGATACTAGGTGTGATGATTGACGCTAGGCTCGCTTGCAAGGAACACCTTAAAATAAAGTGCGACAAAGCTGCTCAGTATTGCCTTATCCAGAATAATGACAAACATTGGAGGATCCAGACAACCAAGGAGACTAATTTTGTTAAGAGTGGCGCAGTCAATAATAATGTATGCGGCACCAATATGGGCAAAGGCAGTGAAAATTAAGTCCCACTCAAGAAGAGTTAATTCCGTCAACAAGTGCGTTGCGGACGGTATCAGATGATGCTATATGTATGTGTTATTGCGGGAATGCTACCAGCGGATATCTTGGCTATTGAGCTACAAAGGACCTACGACGCCAAAATCCACGAACCCCTTGCTCCATTCAAAGATATTAAGCTGGCAGAAAGACAGCTAAGCATGAAAACATGGCAGGAAAGATGGAATCAGTGCCCACATTTTCGCTTGGAACGCAGAGGTCTTGCGGAAATAATTGAAGAAATACGAACTCCGGAGAACATTGTGCACCATATGTTGACATCGAACGCAGTATGGAATACTGTGAAACAAGCAGCAGCAATGATCATAAAGGAACTTCGGCGGCTGGCATTGTTAAATCCTATCTGGATTCACAGGATTGCAATACTTTCCACCATGTGATCTTGAAGACTGGAGAGGCTTTTTTTTTTGGCCCAGGTTCACCCCAGGTCCAGGTTCACCCCGTACTGTAGCGCCAACTATGTAAGTAAGTAGGATCTGAAACATTAAGCGTGTTTGGGCATCGTAGTTGTGATCCGACTCTATTCCTCATAAGTAGGCTTCTACTCTAGAGATGTCCGGATCAGATAATTCGCAACCTTAGAGAGACTGACTATTACCATTCAGCTATAGAACCGCCACTGGAACGGAAGTCCTTTTAAGTAAACGTGTTATGCGTATATGATTGCTCCAGTAGCCAAAAACTCCAAATACTTTGGAATAACCATGAATCAAGAATGATAAGCAAAATATCATCTTAAGGGTGATGAGTATGAGTTAGATAGAGAGAAGAGTTACACAGAGAATAGTTAATCCCTTTCAAAAATAAAAAAAAAACTGAGCTTGGAGTTCAAGATCCAAAGCATCATGTCTGCTACTAATAGCACATTCTCGTTAAAAGGTGTATAGAAGGATGAAGACTAACTGAGGAGTCTGGGCAAAGCATTTGGAATGATAGGGATTCAGAGTGATTTTATGCTTCGTTTTATGCTTCGCCCGAAAGATCGCTTGAAAACTCGTATGACTTTTTAACTCGTTCATGATTCACTACTAATTATATGAATCACAATTAAACATAGTTTAAATCATCATTATATCCTAAATTACCGACAATAAATAAAGATATATGTATGTAGTTATAGTAGGCATATAATTAGATACGAATACTACACGGTCTTCTGATTATATCTGTTTCACGCAAAATTATTCTATTTGCTTAAAACTAACTTCAGAAGCCAGAAAAACACCTGAGTAATTAATGATTTTTTTTTATTACCCAAAGTAGGTATTTATAAGTGGAACTAACTATTTTCTTTACCTTGAAAGCACAAATCACCTATATAGTTCATCAATGCTTGAGAGAATAAGTATATTACTGCGTGAGGGTATCATAAATACGTCATATTTTAGCTATATTTCAAGAAGCGCAAGATATTTATATTTAAAAGAATACTACTTATTAAGTAAAGGGTGACCAGATAGCAATGATACTTTGTCCAACTGTCAAAGTTACCAATGACATCCAGCTGTCCAAATATTCAGTAAGATTCGCCGTTCTATCATGCACCGTTTCACGCTTACTAAAGGTGCGGAAATTATTAAATAAATATTATGGATACACCGGCTCAGTTGTAAATGGCTTCAGCGTGCAATTCGGCAATTCGTATACAATATATAAGTATACTCTTTTGGACCATAAGCCACCAACGAGATAAAGATTGAAGTAAGCAAAACAGCCGTAGGAGGCCAATATCGAAGAAGACCCAAAAATGTAGATTTGGCGACGGTTAGCGAAAATCGGTATCGCCAGAGAGTCATCTCGGTATATTTTGGGGCTAGATTTGGGCCTAGGATGGGCCTGGATGACCATAGACAACGCCGTGAGTTCGCTAATTGGGTGGTTGACAAGTTGGACGGTGATACGGATTTTGGCCAAAAAATCACCTTCTCGGACGAGGCCCACATTTAACTAACTCATCGGCTATGTCAACAAGCAGAAATCCACAATCCACAAGTGCAAGACCAAGCATCAATGTATTCACACAAATTGACTGTTTAGTGCGGTTAAGGCATGGCGACATCATCGCATCTTATATTTTTTCGGCCTTTTTCGACTTTCTGCGGCCAGAGCTCGACGGCAGATGCCATACAAGCGACACAACACTCGAAGTTGTGAAGGAGAAATTTGGCGACCGGCCTATCTGACGGCGAGAGTTCATCGATAGGGCGACGCAATCATGCGACTTGACACCACAAGATCAAGTCCATGTCAAGTCCTCAGTTTACGCTATCAAGCCAACCACTTTGAACGAGCTCGAAGCCAACATTCGTGACGCTATTGCCGAAACAACGCCTCATATAGTGGACTGAGTTGCCAAAAATTAGACCGACTGCTTGAAGCACTGTCAGCGAAGCCGAGGAGGCCATTTAAATGATGTGCTATCCCATATATTATAGCATGAAAGTCACAAATTTATATTTCACACCGTTGTTCTTCTATTTAAATTTTGTTTCTTATCGTTCTTATCTGGTCACTCTGTATAATAGAAAACTTCTTTGCGGTTACCGTGTTCCTACTTTTCCATTTTCGTCACAATTTGTAAGCAATTTGATTTGTTTATTAACTTACTATGTACATTTCTGTCAGAATGCTTAGGTTCGACGTGTATTTCTCTTTATGAACGCAGGTAATGGCGATCAGACGTTTACGAACCTGTCCTTTGCCAAATGACCGGGTTTATCAAGTAATGGATCGAGCTGTCAAACAAATCACCACGCGGATAAGAAAGTGTCAATAAAATGACAGAAATATGGTGTGGAATTCATCAAACAGAACGTTGACACCTCCTAACCAAAATGACACAAAAGAGTCAAGGAAAAATGCATGTTTGATTGAATGGAAAATACGAAAATAGGTAGTAAGCGCTATGGAAAATCTACGACTGTTGACGGGTTACGGGTTGATCAGTTCAAGTTCTCTCTCAGTACAACAAACGTTTTGTAAAATCTATCACGTTTTGGTGTTTCAGGTAAATACACAGCAACAGAGCCTCATTAATATCTGAAGCTCATGTTTAACTAAATATCTATCGTGTTAAACCTGAATTATGATTCATTGCATTCGATAACCAGCGCATTTCGTAGTTATTATTAAACGTGCTTACTACTACAACTAGTCTAAAGAATGCGAAGATAAATTCAAATCAAAATACTGCGAGTAAACTAAAACGAGGGTTTAGTCGAACAACTTGAGTTCTATAATTGCTTTGTTATTCATTTAATTTGTTGATTGCTTTTGTTAAACTTACATATGTACAGAGGAATGTATGATATATACTTTAATAATCCAAACTGGTTAAACAATGCCGTGAAGAACTCACAGCACTTACGGTAAACCATGACATCGCACTCGTTTGGATTCCAGGACACAGCGGCATTCAAAGGAATAAACTGGTGGACGACTTAACGAGAAAGGGATCCGAACAGGATCTGACAATGATCGACAACTGCGGTCTACAGCCCCTAGCTGTACAGATATATAAAGAAAACCTTTATGAAACTGGCTAACGAGAGACGGAACACACTCCCATCTTGTCGTGTCTCCAGAAATGCCGGACATTTATGGCGCTTCACAGACCCCACACAGCACTCCTCACGAGGATCATTACCGGCCACAAACTCATGGCGTGCCACCGAAGTCGTATACGAATCCAAACTGATGACCTCTGCCGTGACTATGGCGACACGGATGCAATAGAATGTATTTTTAACCTCCTCTGCGAATTCCGAAGCCTAGAAAAGCGGTCATCTGTGAATACCAATTCGGAGAACTGGGCGACCTGTCAGGAAAGCCACCATCAACCAACCTGAAGTTTATAACAACTTCGACTCCAAAGCTTACAGTCAACTTTATTTTTTTTTTAGGTAAACCCACGAAAGGTGCTCATAATGGAAGAACTAGTGATCCGAGTGTTAGCTTTAAAAGAAAATAGAAAATAGAAAAGTATAATATGCGCCTTCAAAATACAAAATGTTATGGTCAATGTTATAAAGCCAAAATAAATATATAAACATTTTCAGTATTCATTCTAAAAACACTATTGCATTTAAGCACAAGTTTCTTAAAGGATGTCCCTACAGAGTTTCAATACTGTTTTTCAACAAAACCAACCGTTCAACGTACAAGCTAGACTTGAATGCATATTTACAAAAATGCTCTCAAAACAAGCAGACCTGAAGGCTAAACTTTGGAAAATGCTCAAACTCTTGTTTATTTCAAAGATTTTTTCCATTTATCCGGTGATGCAGTGTAGCAGTCTCAAATAACTCGAATCGTCTCAATTTAAAAAACGAAACGTAAATATCTCGGCGACTTAAAACTGATGTCGAGACTGAGAGCAGAGCACATAAATCGCAAGACTAAGTAATACCATAATCTGCAGTAATCGTGGGAAACAGAAAGATATTCGAAATACTTTTCCTGTCTCTGTCCAGTGACTGTAGTTTTGGGAATTAATGAAATATAGATATTGATGAAATCCCCAACAAATATGTATTTCAGGGTTAAAGTGGTACCCAAAACCGTAACCGTACCGTAACTCTAATCTTGACCCTTCTATGTAAATAAATATTTGGCGGTCTATGGGACCCAAGACCTCCCTTCTCACAAGCGTTCATGTCGTTCGTGTTATATTCTTTACATGAATAGAAGAAACCTACTGATTAATACCGTATCCGAAGTGCAATTTTTTATTTGAAAGGATTTCTCTTGACATTTGTACTCTCGGATGTTTGTCAGACGTTTGCAATAGGTGGGGTCATGAAATGACACATGGCACATGGCACATCTCACATGATGGAGATTTTGACAAAAAAGTTTGTTTCGTCAAAGATTTTGTCCGAGGTATTTGGTAGTTGAGATAGGTAATTGGATTTAATTTTGTTAAAGATTTCGTCTAATGGAGAAATTGTTGACTAAAGCGCTCCATAGTGCGTATTTACACATGTATGTATATAAAGTCACAATATAACTATCGCGACTGATATCTGCCGCGCATACTTTTATATACATGTTAGCCGATGAACTAACAAATAGTCAAGTGTCCACATAAAGCTTCTCATAGAAATTGTTGAAGCAAATCCAAATTAATTGAAAGACATAAGCTCGGTATTCGACCAACTTCAAATCTGAAATATTTGGAGAGGAAAAAACATCCCTTTTCATCTTGGGTGGAGGTACTATTCGACATAACCTCTGATCTTTTCCATTTGATGCTCAAATGCCTAATTTTACGTAAAACCAGTATGAAACGTCTTTGAATTAAATAGAATTACGGATTTTGTGTTTCCCCTAAACATGCCTTCTTTGATAATTACCCAGTCCCTCTTAACTCGGGCTTTTATGTACTTATTTTACTTTTAACAAATTACCCTCAGGTATTTCAAAATATAGAATTAAATTGAACAATTACTATTAACCATTAATCTTCACTAATCGTTAAGGTTTAATGACCCTAAAAACGCCACAAAAAATAGGCAAAATAAATAACGCCGTCAAACTACCGAACATCATTTTTTCTATACTTTTTTTCTACACGTTAAGTTTATTGACAAAAAATATATACATATGTACATATATCACATACAAATTGGTAATAATTTTAAAACGTACAACTATGTATACAGATAGCAATAAACAAAAGTAGAGCAATCGAAGCACACTCAACGGTCACATGAGAATATCGAACCAAGATCGATCAACTTTGCATTCAAACGAGTGTACGATCAAAGGCCCAAAACGTGATATTTCAGATTCGCTTGATTCTTTCCAACTTACGAGTAACTTTTGGAAGAAATATACCCAAATACCAAATACCTGCATTGAATGTTAAAGCGAAAACAATTTCCAAATACTTTCAACACACAAACTCAGTTGTCACGTCACAAATATTTATTTCATTTCACTGGGGTATAATGCAAATATAAATTACAAGAACGCATACCATGCGAGTTGGCTAGAAGTGCAAAGCCACCAAATATCAAAGCGAACACAAAGTATCTGCGCATACTCAAGCCGAACTATTCAAAGTGAGATCCGAACCGACAATGACCAGTCTCGTGTCTCCGGAATACGAATATATATTCGCTTAACTCGATTTTTGCTACACGTCAAATAATTAAGCCTATTTTCGGGCAAACAAGTTTGCGTGCTCACTGGAAACTTAGCCAAATCGACTTAACACCAAATAAAAAAAAATTAAAAGCCAAGAGTCATATACAAAATTAACGCGAATTATGTGCGATTCAGTTTTTTTTTCGAAATTTGAATTGAAATGCAAACAAAAGAAAGTGATTCCATTTAACCGGGGGACTTTTAACAGATAAATAGGCAGCGCATTAAACTTGTTTCGACCTACAGCTTCTTTTTTTTACACCTCAAGTCATTAACAGAAAAAAAGTGCTGTAGAAGTCATAAAGAGGCCGAGACCATGTGGGATAATTAAAATTCTATCACTTGATTATCGGATTCAGATTCACGTTGAACGCGCGCCAAAACGAGGCACTATCAATGTGGGCTATAAAACTGGACTAGCCAATGACTTCTTCCGAGCCGTATGCTGTAAAGTAATGTGTCAGCATGTGGGATTAAGATACGCAGCATACTGTTGTATGACCTGATCTTGTTTAAACAGCTGTTTGGATTCACATAAAACAAAATTATGCCTCGAGATTGATTCAGTCAAAAACTATGGTTTCTGGTTTCAGCTTATACCGGTTCTTTGAGAACAAACTAGGTGAAGATAGAAATTATATCCTTGACTTTTGCCCTTGGATGCCTTTGACATTTGTTTTCTTTTTTGTCAAAAAATGTATTAGTTACTAAGGGCATTGTAATGTGGTTCCTAAATTTTGGTTTTATTTCAAACATCATAAGCTACAAGGAATGACAAATGTTTATTGCGTAACTGGTTGCATAAAGTATATAACATACGGGTAGTTTGCTTTTCAAAATGAATAGGGCGCCCCAGGTAAATGTCTAACATTGCAAATACATCATAATTATGTATGGATAGAAAGGGTGACCAGATAGCAATATACTTTTTTCCAATTGTGTTTCAGCAGCTGTCAAAGTTACCAATGACATCCAGCTGTCAAAATATTTAGTAAGGTTTGCCCATTTAGTTTGACGAGTCCCATTTTTGGCTCCGCGGCTATGACAATAAGCAAAATATTCTGTTATTGGAGCGAATACAATCCACAAGTGTTCGATCAAGTATTAATGCATCCACAAGGATTAACTGTTTAATGCGGTTCATGGCGTGGCGGCATCATCGGACCTTATTTCTTCGAAATGAGGAAGGAGACACTGTTGATAGAGCGATGTTAACCAACTCTTTATGGTTAGAGCTCAACAACATCGATCGATTGTGAAGGAGAAATTTGGCGAATGGGTCATTTCACGGTGAGCGTTCATTAATTCGTTACCGCGATCATGAGCAACTTGACACCATTCGTCAATTTCTTAGTCTACGCTAAAAAGCCAACCACTTTGGAATAAATGGAATTTGGTCTGCATCCAAAGTTTTGCAGGTAAGATTTATTCGGAACGCCTCTTTTCGATCTCTGATACTATCTTGTCGCTTGAGCGATTCGTCCTGAAGTTTGTGGTTGCCTACGTTATTGTGTACGATCTCGTTAATATGTTTATGGATTATTTTTTCCTGTGCTTCGCCCCTAGAGTTGATCTTTTCAAGAACATTAAGTATTCTTCATTTCCGACCTCCATCTGTTTCTGAAGCATCACTCAACATTCACAATGCTTCTGAGGACTTTATTAAGGAAGCATTGGATAACTACACCACCTTCTCACAGTTGAACACCATTAATCACAGTTCCACACTGGTTTTAGGACCTGTTTATAATTTGTCACTAAAGGATTGATTTTAATATCCTTTTTTTGAACTAAATTTGACAATTTTTAGAATGATACCTAAATATTTCACAGTATTGTAGTAAACAAGTGGGATTTATTTAAGCGTCTTATTTTACTTCACAGTACCCAGAGTTCTTTTGTTCATCGTTTTTGTTTTTAGCCCAACTCTCAATTAGTTAAAACATTTTTATAATACCAAACATTGTGCTTCCTCGATATTTTGTTCATACTTATGAAACGTGTTACTAAAGTTTAAGAAAAAGATCCGTTCACGTTGAGTGACACAAGAAACAAGTAAAGTGGGTTTTATTTACTTCTATGCAATCACTGAGTGTAACAAGTGTAATTCATTTTTTATATATACAAAGTGTATTACAGTGGACTTTAAAAGTATTCGACTTAATAATGTATACACGTTACACTTCCATTTATTATTTAAACAGTCTACTGAACTCCCAACCACTACTGCACAGGATTACTCAGGATTCTCATTTGAAAATACTGCATATACCTACGATTTTCAAATGAGTTTCTATCTTATATGCGAACTTTCGCCACAGGGAGTAACATCTAATATACACTAACCTTTCCTTTGGAAATAATCAATCCTAGATTAAAATTTCGTGCGACCACACAGTACCATGTATGTACTCATCTCATTTGCTACCCAAAACTGCAGTTTTCTTTATGAACTGAATAACTTGATTCCTTAAATTACTTACTGTTTTTTTTTGCCATTTCTAGGGAAGTACATAGTGGTATGTAATACTGTGAGCTGGTTCCTATTGCTCCTTGTACTCATATCATGTTGAATCTGTTACTGTAGGTGTATACCTACATGTAATGAATGGACATCTAATGGGTGTATATCCATCTGAGGGACTTAGGTTTTATGATTATCCTGTCACCTAGCTACATGCATTTATCCTGTTTAGTTCCACCATCGGGTTAGAGTGTCTAGATTATACTCGAATCCAAGTACTCAGCAGTTTGTTTTATTTTCATTTTTATGTTGTCGAGTTAAGAAAGACTTGACTAAAACTCAACCCATCAACACATCAACGTGGACTTGTAACATACAGAATTGATTATCGTTAATCCTTGACGACCATCACCTTCTTCCAGAGTCTTGATTGCATTTTTTTCTGAATTTCTTCAGATAACAAGAGGTTTGTAAGGTTTATCGTTTATTGAAATGTAAGCCTGCACTCATTCAAAACCACTCCGTCCTCAATAACAATCAAATTGCCGATTGACTACCTCCAGTGAAACTCGCTTTGTCTGGACATTGGTTCAAGATTAACCTCCTCCGAATGCTTGAGCATATCAATATATGCTTCTGGAGCGAAATAAGCAGACTGATAAACTGGCGAGGGGAATATCAGGTCTTGACGGGTCCTTTGTTACAATGAAAGCAAAAAAGAAGTACTCTTAGACTTCCTCTGCTAATGTCCGACTCCAGGCAAGGTCAAATACGGGACACTATCTAACTGAAATCTTTTCCGATTTTTGGGGTCATCGTATAAAGGGTCATCATGCAGATTCGATCTTGTGTGAAATGTTGCAATTTAGTTACTACTATGTGACGCTATGAATCACATGGTTAGTTGGTTGGTTTATACTGAACTCCCATGTGGATGCATGTAGACCAGAGAAGGTTCATTGTACTGCCGATGTGTAAGATGGGTCACTGTCACCATTCATATAGAGCTAATCTTGGCCATATTCACCTAGTGTAACCTTCCTAATGTTGGCAAGTGTAGGACATGTGAATAGGAGGTCTTCGTCTTCATCGCTTCTGCAGAAGTCGTTGTGAGGGATGTCTAGTCCTTGAGCATGTGGTGCAGTGGATCACACAATAAATAAAAAAATTGTTAAAAACATTTCTTTAAAAAAAAAACCACACAAATTTAAGTAAATGTGACGTCGTACATATGCACATAGATCTATATGTCTTGTGACCTTAGCTAAAATGACGTAAATCGAGCTAACTTTGTATAATTTATGGTGCCTAACTTATATTTTACAAACTTACAAGTACGGGACCGAAAAGAAGAGACGAAGAAAACAAGAAAGTAGAATCGACATTAAGCTAAAGTTATATTTTATTTTAATTCGCATTTTTAATTAATGAATTATTCATTTTCTTGAACCAAGTTGTCTACCTACATAGATATGAATTTGCTAAAAATTAATTATTTATTGAAACAATAAATTACTCTCACAAGTCTAAACTACAACTCTTCGACTTAAAGTACACAAATTAACTACTACTCGCAAGTACCTAACTAAGTACGAAGAATATGAAGGTGAACATGTCGTGAAAGATAAAGCCATAGGATAGATGCAGTGCCGTGGAGAGAGGGTTGTTTTAGACACCTTCAAGTCTACAAAGAACACGTTCTGTGTCAATTTGTCGATGTCGGTGCTACTTAGTATCGCTTCCGATTGAAAAGGTGTCACTCATGCTGACATTGCCGATTACATTCAAATGAAGTATTCGAAAGTACGAATAAATTATATAGTTTACCGAATTGGGGCAGGTCTGATACAATGTATGGGTTTTATCAACTAGACTGTATTATCAAAATACAAAATCACATATCTGGGAATTACAATTTTTCCTTAATCGAAACCCTAATCTAGTATTCCTAGTAAATTTTAATTGTTATCCCCCAGATATGACGAATTTAATTGTTCACGTGAGTTTTTACTTAATTATAACTTGTTTACAGGGGTGGTGCGGTTTGGAATGGTGGCGAAACTAAGTGCCTACCAGCAAGTTGAGTGTCTGCAATCATCAGATAACCACAATTCAGATATGAGCAAGAAATCAATGAGCTTGACACTTGATAAGTTCTACCCTATTTGCACATCTTTTCTCATGTAATGACAAATTCAATTAAAATATTACAGCACAAAACAATGACATTTATTTTATCAGAATTCCAGCCCTTGCTTGTTTTTCAATGATGATAAAAAACAAAGAACATAGCAAATGTATGCGTAATCAAACAATCATGAATACCGAATGGCCTTGTAAACGTTCAATGATCGATTGTGCGCAAAATGTTTGTCATTTTTTTAAGGAGGGTACTGATATGTACATCTTACTAGTTTTACTAACAAGCAATGATCCATTGTGTACCTGATTTTAAAAGTCACGTTTTTGTGACCAGGCATAAAATCTAAATTTAATCTCGCTAGCCCAAACTTCGAGACTCCTTAGAAGACCACTATCTGTGATTTGTGTTTCATATCTGTTTGCTCGACTAGTTCGTTCTTTTAATTCAGTTTAGTTCACTTCTATGAAAATTCAGTCTTGTGCGACCCACATATATTTGTAAAATGCGCCATGAGTTCCACTCTTAACAGATCAACTCAATACTCAGTTGGTCTTATCGAAGTACATGTATGCAGAGTATAACTGAGCTTCTTGAGCTACTGAACTACTGAAATGAAATATTACTATTGAGCTACATCAATGAGTTATGTAAATTAAAATGACATTGGGAACTAGTTCAATTGTTTGAGCTATTTTATGAACTGGTTCGTTCGTGAACTTCTCAAGTCTGCTACCTTAGTGCAACAACAACACCAATATAGAGGTCATTGTCAGATGTCATCGATAATCTAAATTTCCGACAACTGCCTGTCAATGGTACAAAGGACTGTCAATTTCGTCAGACTAAACTGTCATTTTTCATTTGTAAACCTGGTAATATTGGAAGATCTGATAACCACTTTACTAGGATAAGTTCCGCTCTCTGCTTTGTTCACTTTCTGCTCAATGATGCCAGCAAGTTGAATAAGTGAATTATTTGGACACTTTGAAAGTAACTCCCACCAAACTCCGGCAAATGAGATCTTAATGTGAACTTAATGTGAGGTATTTCCCTGCATCAAATAACCACATCAGAGTTAACCATAATACAAGTTCTACTAAGTGTTTTAAAATCACTTCTTAACAATTTCTACATCAACTCATTTTATTACTACATACATACATACATACATATTTATATGTAAGGATTTTTTGGCTTAATTGACGTCAAAAGCAAATTAACATGAGTTCGAAAATGGAAAATAACGGAACAATTTAGTCTCGTTTTATAAATGACCAACTCACTTTCTTTATTCCAAAAAGAAACAGCGCGTGCTATTTATAAAAAGCCACTTTATTATAACTCAAATTAAATTAAAACTAGTCATATGTATTTATAAAAATATCATCACAATATTGTTTGTTCTAGATGTGACAATTTTGGCTATATTTTCGAAATACTTTATAGCAAAGGTTTTGCGAAAGACGTAGTTACTATAAAAACATTTAACATTGCACTAAAAGCATAAATTTATTTCATCATCACGGATTAGCAATGGGTACTGTACGGTTACACGATTTGTTAAATAAAGAAATTTTGTCATTTCATAGAAAAAACAAAATGTGTAAATGATAGTTCTAAAATCACGAAAACAATTTGGCGTAGCTTGTAACATTAATATGAGTCATAAGAGTTCAATGGAATGGGAACAATTTCACTGGAACACTGAGATTTAAGTGATTGTACTAACAAGGAGTATAAAACCATTTTAGTGCAGTGTTTTGGTTCTTCGTTGGAAGTCGTGTAAATGTCAAGAGAATCACAAAGGAAGTGGCCAAAGTTTCATTGATCTCTCATCGAGATCAACAAAACAACGAACCGGTGAGATCTTGTAGTTTTCAAGCAAGAAATGGAGAAATTCGTACGTAGGAAAGGAATCCGACAGAATATTGCATAAGAGGCAAAGGATACAAACCTTAAAGGTGCTTTTAGTAACGTTAGAGGGGAGGCCACTAAACGTGCTCTAGTTAAAACAAATATCAAGCATAGCATTACCAACTGGCTTTGAAAGATGCTCGTCGCAAGGAATATGGATTCTTAGGCACATTAAGTGAAATGACGGAATAAGTCCATATTCAGACCCAAAATATTGGTTAAAAAGTGGAAACTTCATGTCAACCCGGAAAAATCTGTACTGTAAATACAAGATACCACCTTTCCAATTGACTGAAGTAGATGCAGTGATACTGTACTAGATAGAAAACTAAACTATAATCTGAATATACAGGAAATAGTGAGGGTCTTTCTATTTACTAGAAAACAAGAGGGAAAAAGTCGGACTTAAAACTAGCAATCCTTTACTGGCTAAATATCATAATACTCAGACCCATTGTTATATACATATAAGGTTCTTGTTTGATGGAAGGCTACGATTAAGAAGAATACATGGGGAAACTGGTATTCGACACACCTAGCCCACTGCTTCAGTCGAGACGTTTATGAATCTGTACTTCTGAATCTAAGCTAAATGTTTAACTTTAAACCGATAAAGGGATAGTCTTGAGGAATCCGACGTCAGAAGCAGGGTTCACAAACTTCAGCCTAAAACCAGCAACATGGTTATAATTGGCATAGTGTCAATTTCATACAGCAACCTGGTTATTTGCAGATGGTCGTACCGTGAAATGTGCACACATTCAGAGTAGCAAACATCCACTCTAAGCACTTCCTCGTCGCAGCCAAAATTTAGACCCTGACGTTCCTTTGGGAAGTTACAAATTAACCGAAGAGACGAGATTTAACGTTGAAGGATACCAAGGCCTTCTGACTGTAGTAACCAGAAATTACAAAGAGCCGCTAAATGAGAGACTCTCCATTATGTACTCGCCCTCTAAAATACGCAGTATCGCAAAATCATCAAAGAGATCGCGGAATCAATCTTAGGATACCAACCATACCCAATGTATCAAAGAGAACCTTTATCCATAATTTTATCAAATGGTCCACCTCTACACCGGAGCCATACAAAGCTCACGGTAGTGACGGAATTTACTGTGCCTCTGTGGCAGGCAAAATAAAATAGACACTCTCCCGGAATCCCAGGTGTCTAACTTTAGATCCAGCGACGAACTTATCTACATCTCAATAGCTATGAAAAGCTGACGAATAGGAAGGCCACCGGATTTGATGGTTTATCAGCGGAGTGTTTAAAATGAAGATATAATGTTTTGGAAAAGTGGATTCACCCCATCATCAACCAAGAATGGATGGACTTATGTTCTCGATGAATGGAACCAACATGCCTGAGACTGATGAGAATGGTAGGGTTCCATGACTAAGGCATCAATTTTTTACTGGTTAAGACCTCGACATTTAAGTATTGGGGCACCATTTATCTGAAATTGTAGTAGCACTAATAATATGTGCCATAATTATCCTAACCGCTGGTTTTTAACTAATTTTTATTTTGTATTTTGCAGACACCCAATTTGTGTCTCACTAATCACTCAAAAACTGCCATCATTATAACACATCACGAGGTGTGTTGTCAGTATCATAATTTAACCTTTTTTTTTGCTGTTTGTGCTGGAACATTGCACTACCTCTAATTCAAGAATTATTTTTATTTAAATCGTAATTTGCATTCAACTACCGATTCATCATGGCTGTCACCTTTTTTGTTTGACTAATAAATTGAGAAGGTGTATAGACTTTTGGTCTGAGGTGAGTCACTTTTAGTGGTTATCTTTTAATTATATAATTGTTTGTTTACCGGTCTTTACAAGCTATGAGCAAAAGACTGTTAGAAGCCCTAACATCGAATGCTTAACCAAATTCCATTCTCTTATTTTTATCTAATATTTGCGGTTCAAAAAAACATCTTTTTATGTATTACTCGGACCAAACTTTGTTTCCTACTTTGAAGTCTAATCAGAACCTTAGCACCATTTTAGAACCTCAGTTTGCTTATGTCTTTACATCCATCCTACGAAAGATAGGAAGGTGGTTATTTTGGGATTTTAATTCTGCAATATTTTATTAAGGTCGTCAATCTTGCCTCTCTGATCTTGCCTAGAGCTAGACACCAGCATCTTTCATCTTTCTGACCTACTGACTCTGGACGTATAGAGGTAGAAGTTCTCTTTTTATCAAAGTTCCAAAATGGAAACTACCTCTTGTGGTAAGATTTCAGTCCTGACAACCATTAAAATGTCACGAACAACAACAACAATTTAATCCCTGCCTTATCAGTTTATCAGCCCCTTTATTTCACTCAATATTGACGCCTGGTTGTGAATACATTCATAAAACCATTTTCGGGGAAGTCCACACTTTCTACCGCCACTTCATGTTAGGTTTTGAGTTAAGTTGGACCAAAGACCCAAGTATTAACTCTCAAAGAAGGGGCATGTTTTGTACTATCCCAGACCACCATGTGGTCAGAAAGTATTGTTGAGGAAGAGTATTCGGGGTAGTGATATTGGACAATTTTGTCTATTCTAATCGAAAATTCTTATTGAAGCCAAGAACTCTGGTCTAGTTTACCGACGACTAAGCATAAATGGATGGTGGAGTTAGATCTAGGGTTTATTAAACTTAAACTAAAGGCATCCATAAAATTCTACATAAGTCGAGATAGACATTTATGTTTTAAGATCGTTGAAATACATGTTCACAAAGATAGTCATAGAAATCAATTAAGCTGCTTAGATGCTTAACAATCTCATGTTAGACACAACAAGATCTAACTTGGTTGGACCTTTTCCTAACTAGGAATTGTAAGCAAAGAACATATCATTATTTCTTCGTATCAGACCTACTTAAAACCCAAAAAAGTTTTTGTTTAAGTTCTATTTTATAACGTCCTGTGTTAAAACATTCCGAAGTCAAATTTGTCTTTTTCTAAAAATTCCTGAAAAACAATTAATTTCCACCAAACACATGGACCTGGAAACAAACGAACTGCAGAGACATATGTATAACATCTTTCAAATGGATTTTCGTAATAAGCTTTCAACACTAGATCATGAGCACCTGGATGGACCCATTATGTGTATAATACATTTATATATCGAAACTGCAAGCACCAATGCCTGGCATAAAGTCAAAGGATCGTGGGATAGGGTACAATCATCATAGTCTAAGGGTGTGTTCACAGTCAAGCGAATTCGTGATCCGCTCCTAGCAGCGACCAATTACATAAGGACATATGGAGGTGTTCATGGCATACCAATTTGACGAAACACGAATTGAGCAACTACAAGCGATTTCCAGCGACTGGGAGCGATGAGAACAACTGTTATGAACACTCAATCTCTTGCGATTTCGCTAGGCATGAAAACAGGCATGAACAAAATAATTAAGTCTTTATTTATTAAACACGTAAGGAGAAGCGAGCTAAAATGCATCAAGAAGCATGAATTTCATAAATACCAATACAAATCACACTACATACATACATACATATGTACGTGCATGGATGAGTCAACAATGGACGTAAGTCCTTGAACACAGAGATGTTATCTTTCCCTATTGTTGTTTATTTCGTCTCCCTGTTATTGACAAGGGAAAACCAGGGACAAAATAACCCAAATCAACCCCTCAAACAGAACGTCCGTGACTGAAATAATCATTGATTAGCATCTCAAGGACCTATCACAATATTCAGGATTTCGTTAATGAAACATTAGCAAAAATTAGAATACTTTAGAAAAACTGTATTCAAATAAATAAATGAAAACAAATTGTTTTCTTTAGATCAAAAATTTTCTTTGAAAAAAATGTAAGTTTTGGATATATGTGCTGAACGCTGAATGGTTGAATGAAAAGGATCTGTTGCTCTTCCACATGTGTTTACATGCTCAACAGTCAGTCGCCAATCTAAACGAAACATTCAATTCCACAATCAGACGGGGCATCATTTAATTACAAATTACTTAGTATACACCTACTCAATGCAGGGAACAGGTTTAGAAATAACAAAAACTGCGAGATCAGTTCCAGAAACGTTTATATTTTCGACTTCCAGATTAAATTTAATGTCCACAAACTAATTTCAAATCTTTGTCTGCTGAACCAACAAACATATATGCACATACTTACAGCTACCAAGCAAACGCCAACCTGCTTCGTAATAAAATCGGGCCAATTCCATCTTAATATACATGCACATACCATCTATCAATAACAAATGTATTTGCGAAAAATATTAGGAAAAATCGATTCACTCGTCACATTAGCGCAAAATGTCTGCCATTGAACATAGATTTCCTGGATTTCCGTTCCACAAGAATTCCTACCGCCAAAAACGTGAAACTCATCACATAGTCTTCGTTAAAATCTCAATTTTTAACGAACGAAATCTCCTTCCTCTTCGCTATCTCATTTTAACTTACACCAACTAGCCTAACATTTCCATCCATGCGTGCAACCATCTCGCTCTAGTGCAGAATTGAATTCTGCAAGCCCGATGATGAGGACAATTCATATGTGAATTTGAAAATCTCGTCTACTTTGTCTACCGCCGGTTCACCACCGCCGCGTTTTTAACACAAAAAAAAGAAAAAAGTTCTCCTCTCTTTTTTTTTGTGGTTAATAATAATTAAGTGTTGAATAAAAGTTAAAAAGTTGATAATTGTACCCGCTGTGCGCGATTAATTGCGAAGGAAAGGAGAAAAAATGGACCAAACCAAGCTAACAGAGCTCTTGCGAGCAACAATAGACCCTTTGCCCGAACAGCGAAAACAGGCTGAGGAGCAATTATCCCAGGTAGGATAATTCGACAGATTTCGATCCATACAATTGAACTTAACAATATTCGGAGGATTACATTAATTTTCTGACTGTCGTGTGCAAAGATTCCATGATGAAACGCCATCGCATGGCTTCGGTGGGCCATGTGCTCCACCATTAATTTGCATTTTGGGGCAAAATCCATTGGCGAGAAAAGTTTGTGCCGTGGAAATGTGTGTCCAGCATTTAGTTAAATTGGATTATCGCAGAATTTTCTCGAGTATATCTACAATTAGTCATCGAAAATGCAATTTCCTGATTTCATTTTGGTTGGTTGTACTAATGGGAACCTTTCTCCTAGTATTCTTTCTCTTTTTTTTTTTCGTTGCCTTTGTAAGTCTTTTTTGTCTTTTATGCCAATGTCAAATTTGGTCGTGTGTTGGTTGAGAATATGGGGGTGCAGTAAGAGATGCCGATTAACTGACGTTTGTACTTTTTTTTTGTTCTTTTCATTCGTTGAATTCTCAACCCACATGTGATGGAAGCATTGCCATGTTGGAAATGTGTTTCTGTAGTTTTGGGTTAATTTGTAACCAAAGTAGTTTGTTTCACGTACACATTTCAAGTTACTTGTTTAGAAGCATTAGTGAAGTCTCTTATAAATCGACTTCCCATTTTGTATAAGAACAATTATAATAAACAGATCCGCTAGTGCAGATGGTATCTCGCCCATAATTCTGAAGAGGTGTTCTTTCACGCTGTCAAAACCACTGCCCAAGCATCTAAACTCTTCCCGAGTAAATGGAAAACAGCATTTATCCAGCGTGTTCCTAAAAAAATACGAATCTTTTCTCCTTTTTACTATCGGCTCATTGCACTTACGTTTCTTCTTTCCAAGGTCATGGAAAGGCTGATGAACCATCCGCTTAAGAAAACTCCTCGTTATGGTTTTACAGGAAAGAATCCACTGATGATTTGATGGTAGCGAGATACACTGAAAAGTGGAACCACTCTGCATCATTTAACAAAGTTTGGCATTAAGCTCTTTTGTCTAAAATGCGTGCATTTGATATTGATGAATCTCTTTTCCAGTGGATTAGACATTACCTTTTGGAACGTTCTATACAAGTTCTTTGGACACTTTCAAGTCTGCCATTCGCCATATAAATGGTAATGTCCTCCAAGGCTTCATTTTGTCTCTGACTCTATTTTTTGATTTAGTAAATGATCTCTTGTCTTCTACTTCTTATATGTATAATACATTTCTATACTGATGACAGTATGCTCGGCTTCTCATATTCGTTCCCAGACGTACGTTTCTGCTTTTCGGCCTTAGAACTGGAGCGACATTGTATGTTAAGCTCATTTACCGTAGTGGACAAATAAAAGTGATCACATCAGAATTTTAAACAAACTTCGCTAACATTGCAATTATCAATGAATGGTACTTGCATGCCCGAAACCGAAAAACTTTCCATTCTCGGTCTGTGTGATAATGACAATCTTCGTTGGAATGACCATATACTCGACGTCGCTAAGATCACTCCCTCTGATCTGGCTGCAATATATGTATATGGCATACATCCGTCATAAGCTCGAGTATAATGCTCATGTCTGGTCCGGTGCACCCTAGATAGAACTCGTTATCGCGCCATAAAAGTAATAGGAGACAGAAGCATAGCAGTGACTATTGACTCTCTCGAACATCGCAGAAATACTTCCTGTCTTTCCTTGTTTTATCGCTTTTTTGTTACAAACAGTCTTCCAGCGAACTAGTCAGCTGCATTTCGCATCTTCAACAGCTTTCTCGCCAAACCCGCCACTTTTCGAATGCTCATAAGTCTATCCTCAATCCTATCTTCGAACGTACCGTCAAGTACATATATGGATTCTTTCCTAAACCACACAACACGAATGTAGAATGGTCTACCAAGCTCTATTTTTAGCTGACATTATAATCCACAAAAATTTAAAACCAACGTTCATCGGTATAGGTTCTCTCTCCATAATTTCTTAACTCCCGCGCCATATCGTAAGGGTAGCAATATAGCCTTGAACGCGCGTGAATGATAGCGCCATCAAAAATAAAAGCGATGCATGATTGGAATGGTAAACTCAAATTTTAGTTGGCTTCATCGCATTATGGCGCACGATATAGGCTGTTTTTTCCTCATTTTATATCGCTACTATACGTCCGTTTACTATGCGAGTAGTTTGCAAGGCCCTAAAATGTAGTTTTTCAGCTCTAGATCAAATAAGATCAAAATATAACGAGCTAAAAATCTAGTTTAAGGCGAAAATCCTTTTTTTTGCAAGCAGTTCAATAGTACGTACATAGATGTAACTTTTGTTAGTCTGGTAATCTAGTTGGTTGCACTTTAAAAAATAATTTTAACAGGTATACCAATAGGGACGAACATAGCATCTTATAATACCGTATATCTTGCTAAATTTCTGCTCTGTCTACGGCTTTCAATTGTTGATATTATTCTCAAAAGCGCGGGTGAAAGTTGCTTTTTGGTACGTATTTTCCAAATTTGTCCGAAACACGTGACGGACGAGTGCGTGACAACTACTACTGACTACTGCTACTCTTTTGCTTTTCTTTATCAATACATATTGCAATTTATGTTCTACAAAATCTAGCTCAAGAGGTTGTATCTAATGTACATCATTATAGATAATGTTCCATAATATTGAACCTAGCAGTCGTCAGTTATGTTTTTAAAACATCTTTCGCTAAGTTACCTCTATTTTCGGAGTGATAAGCGCACATTATATTTCTGTGCATCCTTATCTCGGGAATGATTTTTCCTGCAAAATATGGCACAGTATTGCCACTGTCATAGAGCCAAAGAGAAAGAGTCTATCGTAAGAAAAATACCAACAACTGTTTCCACGTCATTTCAAAGCTTCCAACACCATTTCTATGTTTTGTTATTTGGCTTCCCTATCTAAAAGAGAAAAAAGACGTTGTATTCCATTATCTGTGGGGCAAAAACTGCAACCAAATTTAGAATCCTCGTCATTTGTTTACATATCTTGTCTTTCGATAGTCACCATTGGATATGGATATTGTGCTGCCACCGACAGTTTTGACGGGTGATGGTTTAGAGAATTACTCTTATTTCTTCATCTACTTTTTTGGCTGTCGCCGTGGGTTGCAGTGGCAATGAAGGACTGCTACACAACATGGTGATGGCATTTCGCCTTTACCGCGTAATGTAAAAACTGGCATGCTCTTCTTTGGTTAAAACCAAATAGCGGGAAAGGAGCCTAATGTTTGCGAGTCAATTGGGCAGGCTTCCTTGTTAGTTATGTTTATGTTTGCCTCCGAGCGTCCAATCGTATTTCAACTTTTCCTTTTTGGCTTACTTTACTGCCTTTTTTTTTTACACTGTCATCATTGCATCAGAATTCGGTTAAAAGTGCACTTCTAGGCCAATTATCTCGAATTCTAATGAAAAGATTATTCGCTATCATCTGGCAATGACGAAATCAATAAGCAAAAATAGGCTACCAGCTCAGTTGTTTATGAACTCAATTAATTTTCTACGAATATACATATGAAAAGTTTATTGTTTATACTTATGACTGATGAAAATGGTATCTTAGTACTATGTATGTATATCCATATGTACATGGTTTGTTTAAATAGTCTCTAATCCCATTAAAGATTGATATGCAATGGGTGATGCATAAGTTACCAACCAACGTTTTCGTTCGTATACTTGTAAATATGCATTTTAAATTGAAATAAACTTGTAATGAGTTCGATAATAGGTTTTTGGATTTTATTTTATGATAGGATTGATTTTAAGAGGAATATCTACAAAGTTTTGCTTGTTTTTCATCCGTGTCCCCTTAACAGAGAAAGGTATAGAAAAAATCGCAGATTAGAAAAAGAAAAGGAAGACGTTGATCGTTTATTTTGAATATTTTCAAATCATTACTCTTAGCGACTACCAATCAGAGAAAAACTTCTGTTCCTCCATTAGAAATGTACAAAATCGAAGGCACTGGGTTGTTATAAACTAGCGATAGTTACTATGTACTAGAGTTCCCAAGTCATGTTCGGAAGACCACAAGTACCGACTTTTTGTGGTGTATACCTGCAACATAACGACAACTGTGCAACGACAATAGACTCCGCAAGCCAGATAAGAAAATGCAGCTACCTTCGGTGCAGCGCCTACTGGGAGCATCTTGCGATAGGAAATCTTACACATGGTAGTTCTCCGTTTTCCCCTAACGACTGATGCGACGACCAGGCTGCATATTTCCACGATGTCGTAGATCTCGTGAGAATCATCTTCGCATAGTTGTTAGCTGAATAGGGAGTTTACTCTAAAGTTGTCCCGATTGTAGTCTTATTCCAAGAAATGTAGAAATATCAAAGGAAATGCAATTATGATTCTTCAATAAATGAATTTATTCATTTCATTATATTTTATGTTTTTGCGTTTTTCTCTATCCAATTTTATATGAATCTCTCATAACTTGTCGACCCGGTAATCGAATAATCGGAGCTACATTGTTGAATCCTTCTTACTTCTAGACTACTTAGTAAAAGCACGACTTAAATACAAATGAAACGCACCAATGTTCAGTATTATGTGCTCCATAATGGTTGGATGCTCGTACAATAATCCTAAGCCATATTTTACTTGTCTATGATTAGTAAACATAATTACTATTCTGAATAGTTTTACTCTGTGAACTTTAATATACAAAGTATATTAAACTTCTTGAACTGTAAGGTGTTTCGAAGGAATCACGAATAAATTTGTTTTCTATTGAATGTGTTATTAATTCAAATAAAATGTTTGCAGATCCACAAAATAATTGGTTTCGTTCCGACAATTTTACAAATTGTAATGAAAAATACTGTAGACCTGCCTGTTAGGCAGGCTGGAGCCATCTACCTCAAGAACCTTATCACTAACAACTGGTCGGACCGCGAGACAAAGCCAGGCGAGCCAATTGTATTTTCCATCCATGAACAAGATCGTGCAATGATACGAGGAAGCGTAGTTAATGCAATTGTCCACGCTCCCGATATTCTAAAGTAAGTGTATTACATTTTGGATAATTACAAGAATTTCTTTAAAATAATTTGTACATATGTCTACAGAGTCCAGTTGGCGATTTGTGTGAATCACATCATTAAAACGGATTTCCCCGGACGATGGCCGCAAGTTGTTGACAATATTAGTATTTACCTTCAAAATATGGGTTTGTAGAAAAGAGATATAGTGCAGAGAACGTAGTTCTCTTATATTCTTGTTAAATTCCAGATGTTAACAGTTGGAATGGCGCTCTACTGACAATGTACCAATTGGTTAAAACGTACGAATACAAAAGATCCGAAGAGCGTGTTCCATTGAATGAAGCTATGAACTTGCTGCTGCCAATGATTTATAATTTGATGGTGAATCTAATGAACGATCCCTCGGAACAGAGTATACTGCTGCAGAAACAAATTTTGAAAATCTACTATGCCCTGACACAGTACACTCTACCTCTGGAGTTAATAACTAAGGAAATGTTTTCGCAATGGATGGAAATTTGTCGACAAGTCGCAGCTCAACCAGTGCCCGATTGTTCGCATTTGGACGAGGACGAAAGACCTGAATTCCCTTGGTGGAAATCGAAAAAATGGGCTCTGCGTATTATGGTGCGCATGTTTGAGAGGTAATTTACATATTCTTATTCATTATGTTAAAGAAAAATAAGATAAACATATTTCTTTTGTAGATATGGAAGTCCTAATAATGTTGTAAGCGAAAAATACCAAAAGTTCGCTGAATGGTACCTGGCGACGTTCACATCAGGTGTTCTAGAAGTTCTGTTGAAAATATTAGATCATTATCGCAATCAGATTTACGTCTCACCGAGAGTTTTAACAAATATTTTATCATATCTGAAGAATGCGTAAGTTTTATCCGGTAACCATTTGTGGATGGATTTTTATTTTTATGTTTGCAGTGTAAGCCATGCATACTCATGGAAATTGATTAAACCCCATATGGTAGCTATTATTCAAGACGTTATATTCCCCATTATGTCGTTCACTGATTCTGATCAGGATCTATGGGAGAGTGATCCACACGAATACATTCGATTGAAATTCGGTAAGATGTGATTTTTTACTAGCAGGCAGCATAGTTTTTTTATGCCAGACTTTTTTCCGACAGACATCTTCGAAGACTATGCTTGTCCAGTTCCTGCGGCACAAACTCTTTTACATTCGTGCTGTAAAAAGCGAAAGGGTATTTTACCAAAGGCAATGAATATTATTATGCAGGTAAGTGGATGGAGGAGATCAATGCCAACTATTGGCCGATAAATAGCTTACATGAGATACCTGATATCTTCTTTATCTTTAAAAAAGAACAGGTCGCTTTAGTTAGTAAAATTGTCTTCGTCCCTTCTTCAATATTTTGTGTGTTTGCCATCTGTGTTATAGTGTTGTCTAGCGATAGGTTCTAAAACAACCATTGACTTGTAAACAAGTAAGTCATATACAAGTTGAGATATCCATGGTTCCTGTTGATTCAAGTGTATATATTGAATATTATTCTATGCATGGATACATTGCTCTTCGTCGGGGTGATCCTTGACTTAAAACCATTGTAACCTTAATAGTTAGACGCATTTCTTTTGAGTTACTGCGTCTTTCTTCTGTTCGATCTCATATTTCACAAATTGTAGAACAAATTGAAGTTCGCCACAACCATGCACCAACTTCTCCAGAAGTTTGATTACCAAAACAATTGATATACAGTCAGCATAGTAAATTTATCCTTGACAACTGCACATGTGGCTTTCAATTATTTTTTCATACATTAGATGCCACAAAAGCAGTTCATATCACCTGAATCTAAGCTGCGTAATTGCATCATCGGTGTCGTACAGCGGTACCCTAGTTCGTCATAATCTTCTGCAGATAATCAGCCATTCTTTAGTGATGATTACTCCTATTATGTTTTTGAATCCGTTGTTTGTTTGTTTCCCTTCAGTATTTTCCCAATAGTGCCTACAAGCAATGGCAAGGGTTTTGTCCTATTCTTTAACAGGACCAATTGGTAACGACACTGTTCTATCCTTTTCCGCCTGCGTGAGTCCTGGAGGCGCGTAAACAGATAAAAAATAATATAGTCTCTGTCATGACTGGTTATTTTCGTTGAATGCGTATCCATATAGTGAGAGGGTTTAAATGTAGATTGCTTCTTCCAATTGCTTGAAAATTTATCTAAAGCAGTTCGAGGCTTTTCTCTCAGTCGGTAGTGGACTTAACCACCCGCTTTTTCATTGCGAAAAACGTATTATTTTTGCTTTACTCTTTCGGTTTTTTATCAGGTTATTCGTATTTCTTATTCCACCTGGACAACTCTGCTTGGTAGATTGAGAATTTGAGGACGCATTTCAACGCTTTGAATCCCATTTTTTTTTGTAGGCTTTCTCATAGAAATTTTATATTTTTTTTAGATCATCACATCACCCAACGCCGACAACAAACAAAAAGATGGCGCTCTTCATATGATTGGTACTCTGGCCGATGTTCTAATGAAGAAACGCTTGTATCGCGAACAATTAGAAACCATGTTAACAACATACGTATTTCCTGAATTCATCAATCCCGAAGGGCATATGCGAGCGCGCGCTTGCTGGGTGGTACACTACTTCTGTGACATTAAATTAAAAAATCCACAAATCCTAGGAGAAATTATGCGTCTAACATCGAATGCCTTATTGACTGACAAAGAACTACCAGTCAAAGTTGAAGCTGCAATTGGGTTGCAAAATTTCCTATCATCACAAGAAGATGCAGCACCCTTTGTTGAGCCACAAATCAAAGAGATCACCAGGGAGCTACTGACTATTATTCGAGAGACTGAAAACGAAGATTTAACCAATGTAATGCAGAAAATTGTGTGCACCTTCCCCGAACAACTGTTACCGGTGGCCGTTGAGATTTGTCAGCATTTAGCAACGACATTCAGTCAAGTGCTTCAATCAGAGGAGGGTTCCGATGAAAAGGCAATTACAGCAATGGGTCTCCTAAATACTATCGAAACACTTCTGAATGTTATGGAAGAACATCCTGAGATCATAGCGAACCTTCATCCAATTGTTATTAACGTTGTGGGGCATATATTCCAGCATAACATCACTGGTAGGTTATACACGGAATAGAATGTAAAGTATTTTGTTTATAAAACATATTTATCCGGTGTGCAGATTTCTACGAAGAAACCTTCTCGCTGGTATACGATTTGACAGTGAAATCAATATCACCAGACATGTGGCATATGTTGGAGTTAATTTATCAAGTGTTCAAAAAAGACGGCATTGATTACTTTATAGATATTATGCCAGCGTTGCACAACTACGTGACGGTGGACACACCAGCTTTCTTATCGAACCCCAACCGACTGTTGGCCATATTCGACATGTGCAAAACGGTAAGCTTGGTAAACTGTTCATTGCAACCTATTTTATTGTTACATTTTGACTTTTTTTAGATGTTGACGAACAGCCCTGGTGAGGATCCAGAATGTCATGCAGCAAAACTATTAGAGGTTATCATCCTGCAGTGCAAGGGACAAATTGATTCTGTAATCCCCATGTTTGTTGAGTTAGCTTTATCACGATTAACCCGAGAGGTTCAATCATCCGAATTGAGAACCATGTGTTTGCAGGTAACTGCCGTAGTTCTGCAATCTTCGAAGTATATTTTAACTGATTAAATTGTGTTGTAGGTTGTCATAGCTGCTCTTTACTATAATCCCCAATTGTTACTATCGATTTTGGATAAAATGTCCCAACCGAATAACGAACCAATTAGCTCGCATTTCATCAAACAGTGGCTGCATGACACTGACTGTTTCCTTGGGTAAGATTTCAAATGATATCCAATCAGCATGTTGTTTATTTAATTAAATTTTTCTCTTTTTCAAATTTTAAGCATTCATGATCGTAAACTATGTGTTCTTGGTCTTTGTACATTAATATCGCTGGGCGACGCTAAACCACAAGTTTTGAGTGAGGTATCTGGAAAGATTATTCCTTCATTGATATTGCTCTTTGATGGACTTAAACGTGCTTATCAAGCTCGTGCTCAAGATGAAGAAGAAGAAGAGAGCGAAGATGAGGACGATGACGGTTGTGAAGGTATGGTATTTATAGTATGTTACATGTGCGAGAGTTTATGTGTGTTTTTGTTATTAAATTGCAGAGACATTGTCCAGTGACGAAGATGAGATCGATGGGTTTGCCCCAAACTACTTAGAGCAAATTTCTGAATTTTCAAAAAAGAAAGGTGCAGAGGCGGGCTTTGAAATGAAAGCTGAATTTAGAGTGAGTATTTTGTTTTTCTCTTTTCTTTTCTTTTTCTTAGAGTATTTTGTAATTCACGTGCCCTTTACGTTAAATCACAGTGTAGGTGGTAAAGGACCTAGGGTAAGAGGACGATAGAAGATGCCGCGTACGTTGGTTTTAAATGGCTGCTGTTATAAGGTTTAGGAAGCAATCGCTATACTTGACGTCGCGTTCAAAGATTGGTTGGAGGGCACTTTGAAAATAATTTTTACGTTGGTCGAGCGAGTCTCTTGATTGCGCTTTTCTTCTGTGTCTAATTTTAACGCACGATTTTGAGCTCTATCCAGGAGGTAGGAAGGCTAAAGTGTTGACTTGCACTTTTTGCAGAATTCTTAGCGAAGTAGAATATGTAATCATTCCAACGAAGATTGTTACTAACGTTACTCTATCAAATGCCTTTGAAACTTTAAGCACAACAATCTTATGTATGTATGGACATCCAACAAAGAGGGGTTCCATTTTTCCGTGATTAAATCACCAGTGGACTTCACGCACCCGATCATAGTGTTGTGAGCAAGAAGATGGCAATAGTTCATTGATATGGAGTGAACGAATGTTTTGTAACAAGCTCCTCATGGATTCGTAGATTTGTGGTAGTCCATAAGAACTTAGCTTGTTTAGTAGGGCGTTATACTAGGTTCGATCGAACAGCTTTAAATGATACAGCAGAAGTGTTGTCAAAAATTGTGGTAGTAATTTAGTGGCAAACATTTCCTTCCTATTGCAAATATCGATTGGATGTTAGGTGAAGTTAGTAAATAGATATTGGTTCTAACTACGAGTGCTTGTACGGTCCTTCATGGTCCCATGGTTGACCATAAACTGTGTTCAATGGCTTTTCGCGCCATTTCCAGCGAAAGAGAAAAATTCTGCTGAAATCAGTTTCCACAAGTCCATTAGTGGCGTTTACTAGAAATTGAATGGCCTTTTCGTTAGTTTTTAGCAAAGAATAATAGTTGAAGTGGTAAGTAGTATGACTAGACTACTGAGTGGAAAGTTTCAAAATTTAATTCCGGTCTCATGAAGTAACTGTAATAACTCAAATCTTCTTGGGCTACCTTCAATGTGAATTTTCTTTTAGGAGTCTCAAGTTTGTCTTTATTGTATAACCGCTTATAATTTGCGAACTACATAGAAAATAGTTATTTGTCTCTGATTCTGGTTGCAATAGAGAGGGTTGTGTTCTGTGATTTACCTAATAAGTTTGTGAATGTAAATGTTATACACATTAGATCTGCCCGCGTAGGCTTCTAACACTTTTAATTTTTACAAATTTCTACGAAAATTCACGAAGTCCTGTTCGCGAATGCAAAAGTTTCGTAGTTTTTTTCATAAAGTAAATCATTCCTTCCGTGCATTACAAAACATTTGGGGCTACTTTAACCATGAATCAATTAATCCAATTTTGTCCTTAGCATATACATATGTACATAGTACATACTCGTTCTTTGTAATAAACCACTTTATTTGAACTTTGAATTCCATGTATTGATAACCGAAACTCAATGAATACTTAACGTTTCCAGGAAGAGAAAGAAGACGATGAAGATTCAGAAGATAACGAAGAAGAGTCAGAGGATGACCTAAACGAAACAGCATTGGAGAGCTTTACAACTCCACTAGATGAAAACGAAGATGAGACAGCTATTGATGAATACGTCACATTTAAGGAAGTCATAGCAGGTAAATCAATTTTTACAAATACATATTTCTTTAGAAGCAAAATTTAACTGAATTGTTCTGTTATTTAAGGCCTTTCTACACAAGATCAAGTCTGGTACGCGCTCCTTACATCTGGTCTAACTCCAGAGCAAGCAAAATCCCTTCAAGAAGTTGTCGTAACTGCTGATCAGCGGAAAGCACAAAGAGAATCCAAACTAATAGAGAAACGTGGTGGTTTCCAATTTACTCAACAGCAAATTCCCAGCTCATTCAAGTTTGGATCTTAATCTTAAAGCTTGCGGCAACACCAAGTATGCAAAGTTATATCACTTCAACAAAAAAAAAAATCAATCTTTATTTCCCCTTTTTTCCGCATGTGTTTTATAGTAGGTTGAAGCATTTTTAAAGAACGAATTCGATTCAGTACCACTGCAAAGTGAAGAAAAAAAAAATTAAAATAAAGAAATACTAGGAGATACCCTTAATTGTTTGCTTGTATGTATGTATATCATTTATGACGAAGTGGTGTTATTATTTATAAAAACAAAAAAGAAGAAACCATTGAAGATTGAGCGTCTTTTTTTCCACACAAAAGATTGAATCAAACTTAGACTAAACGAAATACAGAAAGAACTCACTTAACATACATAAAGAAATTTGAAGAAAAAAATTTAAAACAAAACAATAAAACAATTTAAATGTATTTATTAATAAACCAAGCAACATTTTTTTTTATAATTTAGCACTTTTATGTATGCTTTTAGAAGGAAACAAACTGAAGAAAAATTATGTTAATTTTATATATATATATATTTAATTATTATACAACAAAAATATATTATGAAGAAAATGAGAAAAACCTGAGATAATGAATGTTCCATATTTTTCTAACAGTCAAACTAATGTGGTTTCAATATTTCTGTTTTGTTATGTTATTTATAAACTTTGTGATTATGTTGTAGTTGAAGTATGTCGAAACTATGCATAGTTATGTAAGAAGACACATGTTCGGACCAGTATGGAAAAGGGAATATATCGTTCGAAACAACAGCCGAATTAATGAAAGGCGTCGCGAGTAGCCTTCTCCACATATAGAAGGATAATCTCACAAAAAAAGACTTCTTTCACTGATACAACAGAAATGCTTGATTTATTCTTAATAATGAACACGATACCTGTAGTGTTTTATAAACTCAGCCAATGCCATCGGTAGTGCAATATGGGTTGCGGCGCTACTTAAACCAAACCAAGTTCAGGAGTATAAAGTAATCACGAGAATCCCAGTAAGCTCACCGTCAAAGTCAATCAAAATAAAATATAATAACGTTTAGGTTTAAACCAAATCGGATCAGCTCTTCTCTAAAAAAAAATAATGGCGACCTCGGATAAACCCGCCGCGCCGGCACAAATTGGTAATCTGATGAAATTTGTAATTGGTGGATCAGCCGGAATGAGTGCAACATGTGTAGTACAGCCCCTTGATCTAGTAAAAACAAGAATGCAACTATCTGCCGGAAAACAAGAATATAAAAACTCTCTTCATTGTATCCAAACTATAGTAGCAAAAGAAGGACCATTGGCAATGTATAAGGGTATCGGTGCTGGACTATTACGACAAGCTACATATACCACTGGACGTCTTGGTGTCTATACAAATTTAAATGAAAAATATGTTGCTATGTATCAAGCAGAACCAACATTTTTGGCACGGTCTGGAATGGCAGTAGTAGCTGGTGCAGTCGGTGCATTTATTGGCACTCCAGCGGAGGTGGCATTAATCCGAATGACATCCGATGGTCGTTTACCAAAGGAACAACGCCGAAACTATACAAATGTCTTTAACGCTTTAATGAGAATGACCAAAGAGGAGGGTATAGGAACCCTGTGGCGTGGATGCGTTCCAACTGTTGTCAGAGCAATGGTTGTTAATATGGCACAATTGGCAACGTACTCCCAAGCAAAGTCATTTATGGTCAAACAATTTCAAATGAAGGAAGACATTAAATTGCATTTTGTTTCGGCAATGTTTTCCGGACTTATAACAACTATAGCGTCAATGCCAGTGGACATAATAAAAACTAGAATACAAAATATGAAGTACGTCAACGGGAAACCCGAATTCACGGGCGCTGTGGATGTATTGCAAAGACTTCTTAAAAACGAAGGTGTAGCAGCCTTATGGAAAGGATTCACACCTTACTACTGTCGACTTGGCCCGCATACTGTGTTAACATTCATTTTCCTCGAACAGTATAACAAGTTGTACTATAAGTATGTTTTGGGAACAACCGGAGGATCAAGTCTGTAGAAGAGATAAATTGATTTTTTCCATTTATATAGATTTAAATGGAATTATATAAATATTATTTGTGATGTATGAGTGTATATATGTACGTATGAACTTTATATTGTGTAAAAAATAAAAAAAAACAGTAAACTTGCCATATATTTCTAAATTTTGCGTTGTTCCTATATCCTGCATATGTTATTATAAGAGACTTACAATAATGGTATGCAATCCTACAAGCGTTTACTCTGATTCCATATGCTTCTCTATCTTAAGACCAAGAATCTCATTTTCGTCTAGTTTAGGAGCTGTGTTCACGATTAGAAGGGGCATACTGTTCATTCCCGTATCCGAAGGCTAATTTGTTATTTGAGAACTTACTTAAGTCCTGTATCCCCTTGTGGGTCCTAGGGCCTCGACAATGCCTACGCACCATCGTGTGGGGTTTCTGGAAATGTGTTTCAGTTCTCCCCAAGTCTTCCCCAGTTGCCGTGCTTGATTCTCAACTGTTCTGCGCCACGTACTCCTAGAACCGCCGCTTATCCTGCCATCCTGAGTAAGCGGGTACCATTGCATCGCGTGGTTAGCTATGGACCTGTAACCCTTTCGGAGAGTATGTCCAATCCACTGCCACTTTCGTCGTCGTATTGTTGTGCCTATAGGTTCATGGCCCGTTCTCTGATAGAGTTGTTCGTTAGAGATACGGTTTGGCCAAAAAATACTAAAGATATAACGTAAGCACGTATTGACGAACGTTTGCAGCTTTCTCGTGATAGTGGCGGTCACCCTCCAGGTACCACATCCATATAGCAGCACGGATTCAACATTGAAACGGAACAGTCGTAGCTTGGTGGTTAAGCTAATCGCATTGCTACACCAAACTGTGGATAGCATCCCAAACGTAGATTTTGCTTTGCCTATTCGGCTGGCTACATCCAGTTCAGTTCCACCATCGGTTGAGACAATACTTCCAAGGTATTGAAAACTCTCAACTCTCTCAACCGTTTGTCCAGCAACGCATACATAAACTGATGAGCTAGGTCCTACACTGATCATTTCTGTTTTTGACGAGTTAATTTTCAGTCCAACGACGTCTGCCTCTCTCTCCACGTTTGTTGTCATTTGGTGAAGGTCCATAATTCTATGTGACAGCAGGCATACGTCGTCGGCGTAGTCGAGGTGTTTGAGTTCAGATGTCAGAGTCCATCGAATTCCTCCGTTTCCTGTTGATAAGACCGCTATTTGAGAAGTTTTTTCATGAAAGTTATACTGCCGTGAAAAAACTTTAACGTCTTGTCTGGGGATCGAACTACAATGGCCTCACTCACTAACCATTTGAGCTACGCCGCTCACATTGAACTTTTTAGAAAAAATACAATTCAAACAAAATGCTGTTGGTCTCTGCTAGGTATAATAGGTACCGGACAAAAATGGCTACTTCTTAACTAAATCAAAAACTCCAACAATAAATGCCATAAGTCTGCTGTAGGTTACAGTGCAACAGACTTAGCTAGGTCACTACAGCATTAGAGCTAGGTCACGCTTCAGGTTCTGTTTCGTTCAAGTAAAGTGCACAACATGTCTTTATTTTTATATGGAGAAAGTTTGCTGTTGGCATACACAAATTCACAATCATTATGATCTCATACTTTTTTATGTTTTTCATCTCCAGCAAATTTATTAGCAACATCCCTGACGCCTTCTTAAAATAATTTCCATTCAGACTGGTCACACTATACTTCTTACACCACTGGCAGCTCCTTCAACTGACGGCTGACATCTCAGCCCAAAGCTCGCACAAAGCTTTCTATTTTTGACGGAACTGAAACCTGTTGGCTGGCAGCAGTTCGGTAGATGTAGACCTGCAAAGTGATACGATAAAAGATTTTAGCAAGTAAACTAGAGAAAACACGACACAGTAACATATTTAGTAATATAAATAAAAGAAAAAAAAAACTGAACGAGGCCGCATTAGTGGACGACGCTGTTTGTGTGATTTGTGCTTTCACACTATCTATTGTCCAGACTGCCTGTGTCGTTACGAGTATCCGAGTGTATAGTCGGTTTCAAAGTCAACCAAGTCAAAATCGAATCTGCTGGTGCCAGTCTTAGTTGTGCATTTAAACCATATTGTGCCAATATACTACTCCAGAGACAGTGCAATGGCTCAGAAAGTGGAGGTAGTCGCCGTTCCAAAACAAATCCCCAGTGGGATGAAATTCGTTTTGGGTGGACTGGCCGGGATGGGTGCAACATGCATAGTGCAACCCCTTGACCTTGTGAAAACGAGAATGCAAATCTCCGGCGTAGGAGGAGCTGCAAAGGAATACAAAAATTCGTTTCATTGCCTGACCACAGTAATGACCAAAGAGGGACCTCTAGCCGTTTACAAGGGTATTGGAGCTGCGCTTCTACGGCAAGCAACATACACTACAGGACGACTCGGTGTTTACACGTACCTCAACGATCTGTACAAGGTGAAGTTTTCCGCAGAACCAACACTTCTGTCACGAATGGCTATGGGAGTCATAGCCGGTGCATGCGGTGCATTTATCGGAACACCAGCTGAGGTGGCCCTGATTAGAATGACAGCCGATGGTCGGTTGCCACTGGAGCAGCGTCGAAATTACAAAAATGTTGCAAACGCCTTGTCACGCATCATAACAGAAGAAGGCGTTGCAACACTCTGGCGTGGATGTCTCCCAACAGTAGGCCGAGCAATGGTCGTCAACATGGCACAATTGGCATCATATTCGCAGGCGAAGAGCTTCTTCAGCAAAAAGTTCGAGCTGAAAGAAGGCATTCAATTGCATTTCATTTCGGCAATGTTATCAGGTCTGATAACAACTATAGCCTCGATGCCCGTTGACATAGCCAAAACGAGAATACAAAACATGAGCTACATCGATGGCAAGCCAGAATACCGAGGTGCAATCGATGTTCTTGGTAAAGTAGCTCGCCAAGAGGGCGTTCTTGCTCTATGGAAGGGATTCACACCATACTACTGCCGTTTGGGACCACACACCGTGTTGACCTTCATCTTCCTGGAACACTTGAACCAAACTTACTTCAAATATGTGCTGGGAACAAGCGGAGGCTCGGGACTGTAAAGTGCATCCTTTTTATTCAGTGTAATTCATCACAGAAACGCGGAGACAATAATATTGCATTTAGTTATATACAAGGTCCATTGATGAATTCCTTAGACGAACAGTAGATTCGTAGTGTATGAACAGTTTCGATCAAGTGTATATGTAGATAAGCAAGGAACAAGTTTAAAGTGTCTTCGTAAACGTTTTTGAAAAATAAAATCGTTGTTTGTAATTATTGAATTTAATTTTTGTGTTGTTTTCTTCTTAAATTGATTATTTACTTTCAGTGCCATCGTTATTAGAAATGACCGAACGTTTAAAAATAAACTGAAGTGTTTGTGGAACAAATATTGGGAATACCTAACTCAAAAGAAGTAGTGTTTGTGAAGTCATCGATCGATTTTGTTTCTTTGGCTTACATCGAATGAGGACATGCTATGACCTCCCGAGAGAAATCAATGAATTACTAAGATGGCGATTATGTATATAATTTTAAAAGTATTCACCAGATAAGATATCTACCACTAGCGAAAGGTTACGCAGTGATTCTGTCGATTTTGCTAACATACGGAATTATATTGTTTTTGAATAGTATTCCTTATGGCTATTTTTAGTGGCTGACAAAAGCTGCAAAATCCACAACATTCTTAATTCATATATCCATCCATATGTACATATGGATATATTAATTAATTCCGTTCATTCGCAGGCATTATCAAAACTTTCAGAATATCTATAATTAACAACAGTTGCGCTGTAAAGGTCGACATACGACATTCGGCGACCTTCATACTTGATCTCTGCTTCCTATTCCTGCTGCAGTATGACTTCCGCCAAAGCGGTGCGTTGTCACTTGTCACATGACTTGTTCAGTTAAACACCCGGTGTGCGCATCGGGCGCCTATACAACTCGGTTCTATTTTTGGAAATCGTGCTCATGTTGTTGATGACGAGGTAAACATAGGGTATATGCAGCCTGATGTCAGCGAAAATTTTGCGTACATGATAAGAACTTAGACTGTTCAGTATTCATTAATTTTACATAATAATTCCAAGTAAGTATGAGCTTATCGCATTTTTGTACTACATATGCATACGAAATATGTACATATGTGAAGAGAGAGTTTGATTTTACAGTCGTGCTTAGAAAAACAAAAGATTCGAACAGAAATCCTACGATCCGGACCGTTCCTTTGATTTTAAAAGTGGAAACAATTTTTTTGCCTTCAAATCCAGAACCTCGATTAGAAAATGCCTAGCATTTGGGTCTCTGTTAAATTTGGATCTCTTGAGTAATCAGAAACGTTTAGCTACCTAGTGCCTAAAGTACCGAATAGGAACGATTGTGTTCGCAGTAGTGAGTTTGTGTGTATTTCTACATTTAGCAGGTCTTATTACCGTTACAGCCACAGAATTGTGTCCGGGCAGAAACGATGATTCTCATAGATTTGAAAACCCTGCTGCTGGTGCTGTTGAAATTCCTGCGCCCAATACCTCAGATAAGATCTTGTAAGCAAACGAAGTTACAAATTATATTTGACGCAGGGAGGGGAGACCATCAGTCACCTCCTATGCACATGCCCAGCACTAGCCAATATTAGAAAGACTACGCTGCGTAAATACCTCTTCAACGATCTCAATGATCTAAAAACCGCCTGCACGGCTAATATTACCCCATTTATAAAAAGGAGTGGATGGTTCCAAGAGTAAGAGGGTGATCCACCCACCTAACTCAACGGCAGCACAATTGACCTTTTTTGGTCTTAGTTCATCCTTATCGATGGCCGGTCTAACCAACCAACCAAGCAAACATTTTCAGGATCACGAGATCACGCCTACTTTGTTATATAAATTCTCTGTTCAATGGTATGTGAACACCTTTTACATCTCCCATTCACCTTCGTACTGCATACATATGTACATACATGGACAGAATAGCAGGTCAGATGGCAATAACCACAAAGAAAATGAAAGGTTGGTCACCTTCATAAAATCATCATCATAAATTACACCCCAAAAACTTTGGACGGTTCCCAAGTACATTCGAACGTGGATCATCCCATAAGAAGGAAGGAGTACTTATATCACACAAGTCTTAAATTGCATGGAAGCTATTTGTCTGAGCTTCCTAAAGCAACAAATATTTTTTGGATTGGATTAGATAGGATAACTACAAATTTTCATAAGGCATTTTTTCCAGCTCAGAGCAGAACTCTAAAGCCTAAACAAAGAATACACAGAGTGCGCTCGGAACACTCTGAACTATTTAATAAATACGACTGAGCAGTTGATGCACTTATTCCACCAGGAAGAAGAGTGGCAGACGTTATGTAGAATGCTTCAGGCGGAGTCCAGTATTTTAAGTTGATGAGTTGCAGATTGCTCAATAAAATTGTAGAGCTCCAAGATACTAATTTCGATACATTCATGCCGCTATGTGTGGAATGGCACATATGTAGTTCACATACCCTCGTTGGCTTCTAAGGGAGTGTTTCAAGGAGTCGGTCCAATTTTTGATATCTCGGTCCAATATGTGCAGTGTTATGTTGCAGTCTCGAATGTTGGCCTCGAGCTCGTCGTTCGGCTTGTTAGCGTAGACTAAGGACTTGATGCAGCCCCAGAAAAATTATCGACTGGTATCAAGTCGGATGATCGCGGCGGCCAATTGATGAACGTGAGATGACCCAGTCGCCAATTTGACACTAAACCAAAAATGGGCCTCGTCCGAGAAGATGATTTTTGGTCAGAATCCGGATATCCGGCCAACAATTCCAGCGCCCAGTTGGGGATCTCACGGCATTGTTTATAGTCGCTCGGCTTCAATTCTTGCGTCAACACAATCTTATACGGATGTAGACTCAAATCCAACCGCAAAATAAGCCGCGATGACTCTCTGGCGATGCCCAATTCAGCTGATCGACATCGAATCGACATTTCTGGGTCTTCTTCGATAAAGCCCGCTTTGGTGGCTATGTTTTCTTCATTTCACACCAATCTTTGACTAGTTGGTGGCTTAAGATCCAAAAGAGTGTGCTTTGTACAACTGAGCCGGAATTCCAATAACATTTTTCAATAACGATGCATGATGGAATGGCAAAATTTACTGAATATTTTGAAAGCTGGCCGCTGATAGCTATATAAGAATCATTGCAGTCTGGTCACCCCTTACTATAAATAAGAAGACCCAGTCGATGGATCTTAGGTCATCTACCTAATAACTTAATCCAATCCATTAAAATCAAATTTTCAGAAATACACAATTCAGACCGTAACATCAGTTTTGTTGCTGATATGATTAAATTAAATCTATTTAAACTAGTTCACCCGCTGGGTCAGCCGGGTCATTCCGATTAATCTCCTTCTCGTATCAATCTTTTCCTAATCCACTAAAGTAGCGTAGGGTCAACAAAAGTTTAAATAAATTAGGCAAAAACGCTGTCAACAATTCGCGACCTCCTTTGTGGTGAGGTCAATGAATAATGGAACAAGAGAAAGTGGTTTCACCAACTCTACCTCGCATACTAAACACAGGTGAATGCACAAGAAGTTGAGTCTTCGAATATCAATTCTAGAGCTCTGTCTGCAACGCTATTACATATTTTTTTCAAAGTAATGCTAAGTTAAGCAAATAATGCGCATGTGCTTCAGACTGAATAAAACCCACAAAAAATAAAGGCGAAGCGGACTTCAGCTTAACAAAACCTTGTTATTAAGTCTTAAAAAAAAACTGAAACCATCTATAAGTGGAAATAGATCCATAAACAAAAAAAAAAGTCTATTTTGCAAATCAACCGGCGTTGTATTAATTAATACTTTCAAAGTGGTAGTGAAATCTCACTTCGTATGTATTAGATAACATGGAGCTTTGGAAAACATGTGGAAACAAAGAATTATGCAATATCAGATAGGCGAGGTGATGCACATTGTATGGGTTTAGTAACGATCGAGCTTTTAATTATTTTATCTGCGTGAGTCTACCCCAAACCACTACGTGCTCCAGATCGATGTACCTTCATACAAAAGTAACTACAATACCGTCAGATGTGCGATGTGCCATATTGATTACTTAGTAACCAACCGTTTCTACCCAGGTTTCAGAAAGTTGGGACAGTACATGACTATGTATATTTGTAGGTGCCAAACAGAAACATTATCCACCTTTGTGTACATATTTCATTATAACAGTTTGCGTATACCTGCAATGAAATTTTAAAAAAATATCAATAAACCAATAAAACCAAACAAAAACATGTTTATGTATTCAAATATTATAAACACAATCGAAGACGGTTTTATAGGTCTTCGACCACTTAGATTAATATGTCGAGGCTATATCAGAGAGTTCGATTTTATTGATGTTTACATTGTGGATGGACCCTTTAATTGCTTTTGATTGACAATAAATGCGTATGGTCATCGATATCGAAGCTCAAAGAGTAGTCAGTCAATTTGCTGCATCGAGTCGAGTTAATCAGAATTAAATCGGAGTTCTACATTGGAAATTCATTACGCGGCCGCCGCGCCGATCAAAGTACAAGAAACGTTTGTTTGTTCTTTATACTTGAAGCGCGTCGGAAAATAATACAATTCTTTGGGAGCTACATATATCAGATTAATTTCGCAATCGCACTTCTTGCATAACGAATTCCTTATAACGAATGGATTCAGGTGTAGGGGGCACACAAAATGTAGTGAGATAATAGGTCGGTAATTATTGTGTGACTCGGCTAAATATACTAGACTTATCATTTTTTTTTTATTATTCAAGTTATGATTCGAGACCGTACAGTATGGGTCATAAGTTTATCGACTATTTGTTTTATTGACGTTTGAGTGTTGAAATAGATTTAACAAAGTCACCAGTTTGATGAGTACTGCGAATTCTCGAATGAACTGATTGAATTCGCATCTCTTATAGATGAATAGCCGTCTTATAGCCCAATTACAGCGGGCAAATTCTGTAAGCGCGTTTCAAATGGATTATTTCATGCCATTTTTCGATTATGCGTGAAGGTAGTTGCGATTTGTTCTACTTTTCTGAAATGCTGTAACTATGTTTCAGTGCGCAAGCTTGAACAATTTTATGGTGAGGATTTGGTTACAAGCTACAAAGCAAACGGACAATGGACATTTTTTGGTACTTCGTCAGCATGTTATACAGAGTTCAATGTCTACATCGAATCAAGTCAACATTGTCCAAAAGTACTTTTGGCAAGACATTGGTCAAAAGAACGATTTGTGCCTAATTTTTATAGGTGCCTCCAACATTGTCAAGGATGTACTCCTAGTGACTTTTTGACAGACTTCGACACTGATCCTCTCTGTCTTTTTTATCCACCTATGGCTGCAATGAACCAATCTCCTATGTGCTTCGAAAGATTCGTTCGTTCGCCATTTCACAGCACAGCACAGGCCGAACCCAATGGCATGAGTGTAGTATGAGCTCGTCGCTGTGGGTCTTATACGAGTTTGACTGCCTATTATAAATAGAAAAACAAACAAACGGAGCGACATAAAGAAATCAATGAAAGTAGTGGAGGAAAAGGAAAATCTTTACAATTTAAGTCATTCACTGAATAAAAATATGAATGTCACCATTTTCTCATCACAAACAATTTTGGACCTTAAGTTAGTCAACAAAAACACATACATATGTACAAAGAAAACAACATTCCGTCTGGAACGGAGAGTAAGTTATCCTATACTGCTTCTTATGTAGTCCTAGTAAAGTGGGATTGGCGCGCAGATCAAAGTTAAAGCCTCTAATAGCTGTGACGTGGACGGTCGGGTAGACATTACTCAATGGTCTTCGCTATTGACACCGAAAGCCAATCAACAATCAAGTTTGAAATACTTGGCGCAACAAGTCGATGGGCCCCAGGGCCTAACTTCTCACAACCATTCGTGTTGTGCGTGTTATATTTTTTACACGAATGGAAGGGGCCTACTGTTTAATGCCGTGTCCGAAGGGCAATTTGTTATTTGAGAAGGTTTTTCAGGACAGTTGTACTCTCGGATGTTTGTCAGACGCTCGCGAGAGATGGAGCCGTGAAAAACTTTTAGGTGTTCCCCGACTGGGATTCGAACCTCGAAGCCCTTGCTCCATAGTCCAACGGACTAACCACTGAGCCACGGCGCCTACTATCAAGTTTGCAATGCAATTAAAAAAATTAGCGATCGATCGCTAAGTAGAATATACACTATCAGTTCTGATTTGAAGGCCAATTGACTTCGTCATAAAACCATAACCTTTTCGGATTTCCCAGTTTCAATACCCAAATTGGCTGCGATACTGGGAAAGCCATGAACAATTTTAGGACAGTATATGTACTTAGTTACAGCCAATTGATTCGGTCGAAACCAAAAATAGGGGCCATAAACTTATAAACAGCGAGAATGAATTTGGGAATCCAAATAGCGAATTTGGATATCAAAACTGGGAAATCCAAAACAATTTATGGTTTTATGAGGGTTCTTGACTTTTGGAGTTAATTGCCCTTTAAACTTGAACTGATAGTGTGTACTCTCTTTAGCCCTTTGATATTGTACTGCATTAAGGTAATGACTTCTTAAAGTAATTTACAATTATGTACTATTTACTGGAAGTTGGGCGATCACTGCACCTGATTGCTCACTTGCATTCGAAAACCATAATAATTATAATATACAACGTTTGGGGTTGTAAAATCATTTGGCTCCTAAAAATAGAGTAATTTACCATAAGTTTAAACCAATCGGAGATTATTTTAGTATTTCTTAAAGTTCATTAAGAAAGCCTATAGGATTGGGACAAGTCTGGCCACCTAGTTAACGGTATTGAAAGGGACTCCAATCACTTGTGTTTGGCAAACATGCATTGGCATAAAAAAATCCATAAATCCCGCTCTTTAAGTCTAGAAAGAACAGAATTTATACCTTGAACTGGTGCCGATCTTCAAATAAGATTTAGAATATAAAAAATAGATAAAAAAATGTTTATGCCTTTAATTATTATATAAAAACTTCGTTACGTATCAAAAATTTTTAAGTACCTCCATATTTTAGTGAGAGACCTTTAACATAGAGTTATTTTTTTATTAATGATGACATAGAGTTCGTGAGCTACAGCAAGCTATCAGCTGAGAGGTAATACGTTTGAAGTATTGAACCTTGAGCTCCTTTAAACAAACAGAAAGTAGAAGTTTAACGTGAATCGTTGCTCAGAGGATGCTTTTAATGCTACTAACTATAAACATAATTAATTTGAATAGAAATACTTCGTTAAATTCGAAAGATGTGTCGATACAGTCGACAATCTTTTGCATAGTACCTATTGCAAAATGCGATAGTACTATCAAAATTGGATTTTTGGTAGAAATACCAATAAAAGTGCGTGGGGCTTTGTATAACGTTTGGCTTTATTGTATATTGCTTTTAATTTTTTTATTGCTAATAATTACACGACCTTTTTCAAAGGATCGTTTGAGGACATTAAGTTCAATATGTTTTAGTGAACGTTTCATCAAAATAGGTGCCTTACTTTAGGTTATACTAGAATATCCGCTGCTATGATCTGCTTCCAATGTTAGCGTTTAAGATACCATATCTACGTTTTTTTTGCAGATACAATGGGCAGTGAAATAGCAGTAGCTTCTGTGAAAAACAGGAAAGACATTCTCATCGACAACAGCAAATGATACACCGAAAACCGTTTTTAATCCGTCGGAATATACGACTACAGGCTATAGGCTTTATTGGAGCTATTGATAAGACAGGTTTTGGAAACGTTTTGAAGCAGCTACGGTGATTAAAAAATGATACATATTTCTATAGTATTTTCCAGTGCTACAGTCAAAGGTTGTTTCTGGATGATCTAGACCTTCCTTGTAGACTTGTCGCAGCGCCATTTGATATGGGAGACGGTGATGTTAGATATCGTTTCTAATCGGATATATTGGAAGGCTTTTAGGGTTGATGCTTAAATTAGGTTAATGATTCATTTTCCATTTTTTTGATTTGGGGATAGGACTGTTGCAAATGCCATATTCCTTATATTAAACATCTTATAAAATATATCTACAATTAGTTTTTCACAAATTTTTGTGGCTAAAAAAGAATGGTTAGTGTTTTTAAAATAAGTGGCTATAATAAAATGTGTTTAAACAAATCAAAAACTACCTGCACCACCTTACCCTCGTTTAACCTTAATTACATTTTCATCCATTCGATCTGGCATCACTGAAAGTGTCATTAGTGATTTTTCAGAACGTCACTTGCGTAGCATATAAAAGCATTTGCAAACAAAAACAATCCACTTCTGTTTAATTCTCACTTTAAATACGAAACTTGGATACTCCCAGGAACTAGTCAAGAAAAATGAAAATAGCCGTAGAAGGATGTGCCCATGGTGAATTAGAAAAAATCTACGAAACCATTGAAAGTATTCAGAAAGCGCAAAATATTAAAATTGACTTGCTGCTATGCTGCGGGGACTTCCAATCCACCAGGAATCTTGAGGATCTCCAAACAATGGCTGTGCCAAAGAAATACATGGACATATGTACATTCTACAAGTAAGATTCACGATTCCTGTCGTCCTTTACAAATGAAATAACGTCTTTCCTTTACCTTCAGGTACTACAGTGGCGAAAAAGTCGCGCCGATTTTAACAATATTCATTGGCGGCAATCACGAAGCATCGAACTACCTCCAGGAGCTGCCTTATGGTGGATGGGTTGCTCCAAATATCTACTACATGGGCTACGCAGGTGTTGTGAAAATAAACGGAATTCGTATAGCTGGACTTTCGGGAATCTACAAGAGTATAGATTTCTATCGGGGTCGTCATGAATTCTCTCCGTATTCAGAATCGTCGAAGAAAAGTGTGTACCATGTGCGACAACTTGAGGTGTTCAGGCTGAAGCAGCTGTCAGGGAGTGTAGATATTTGTATGTCACACGATTGGCCGAAAGGAATCTACAATTATGGCAACAAGGCGCAGCTAGTGCGATTCAAGCCTCACTTCAGGTAAGTTACTCATCATGAGCGGCCAAGCGAGTAGACTAATCATGTTTATATTTATTACAGAGATGAAATCGACGCGGACATACTTGGCAGTCGTCCCTGTGAGGACATTTTGAAGACACTGCAGCCTTCTCTGTGGTTTGCTGCACATTTGCACTGCAAGTTCGCTGCCCTCGTACCGCATGCCGACAGCGATCGGGTAACGAAATTTCTAGCGCTGGATAAGTGCTTGCCCAAACGGCGCTTCCTGCAAGTTCTCGACATTGACTCCATGGAGCACACCGATGACGGTGAAATAAAATTCGAGTACGACCTCGAATGGCTAACGATTCTTTTTCTAACAAACCACCTCATCAGTGTAAAGGGTTCGCAGCACTTCATGCCGGGACCAAACGGCAATGGTCGATACAACTTCACACCCACCGAAGACGAGAAGGAACATGTTCATAAGAAATTCGGTTACGATTTGAAAATCCCTGAGAATTTCGTTCGAACCGTCGAGGCCTACAATCCGAACGACATCAACACAAATCCCCAACAACCAAAGTCACAAATCAATCCACAGAGCCTGCAGTTTTGCGATGCGCTGGGTATCGATGATCCACTCAGCCTAGCTATGATCATCAACGGCCATGAGCTTAGTCATTCCAGTACACTCGACGGTAGCGACCTGAATGACTCTGGACAGTTTGGTGACCAGTCGATCACCGATCTTAACTCATCCTGTGACACGATTAGTCCATTGAAACGAAAGAGTAACCTCAGCCTACCTAAACCAGTTGCTGTTGCAAGTCCCGGTAATCTCGACATAAGTGAAAATAGTCCGACTGATGTAGAACCAGATGAGGTGGCAGAGATCAGTGCTTCGGAAGTAGTAGAGAATGGTGTTGAATCCATAAATGAGACTCTAAATGTAAAGCCTCCGATGAAGAAGTTCAAACGGAGGAACGAGCAGATCTACAAAGACGACGACGAGGTAGAAGAGGAACTGTAACGGAGGATAAAGAAAAAGCACTGTGACTGACTGCTAACAATACATATCGGTTATGTATTTGAAAAACAACATCAGTGGTGTTACGTGTTTGAAGCGTTCAATAAATTTTTTATTTTGGGAAAACATTTTGCTTTTATTTTCTTACTAAGGTCGTCCGTGAATCGCTGGAGTTCACTGAGAAGAGAAGGTATAAGATCTGACTGAAAGCCGTTGGAAATACTTTTGAAAGTTGGACGATAAACCACTTTTCTATTTTCACTTTCATTAGGAGCAAATAGAAACACACAGGGATGTGTGTCTGTTAGAAGGTTGTTTGTTTGCTGGCATCTACATCAGAGGTGGAGTCGATAAGACTTCTCATTTGAATTTTTTGTTACTTCAGCGGCAATCTATGAAGGCACAAGCGTCAACACATTCATAGTCTGCATTGTTTGAACCTTTAGTGTCTAGTCACACACTGAAAAGTGGGTTCTAATCACGTTTTGGTGGTCGTGCTTCCATAACTGCAAACAATAGTAGCTTTTTGATTTTGTCTTCTAAATTTCATTAAGGTGAGGAACTCATCGACTCCTCTCAAGGTACGCCGATTGAGATGCTGTCGTCTTTTCGTACAGAATAAATATCCTTTACTACTCTTAGTTTTTTAAGTCATTATTTTTATAAGAAAGTACATAAATACTCACCAAGTTTACCAAGCATCCGCTTGTTAAGATCTGTAGATGAAGTCCCTGTTGATGATAAATGAAAAGAAAAAACAAAAGGAATTCAAATACAGGGGGAATGAACCAACTATCACTCTTGCTAGCACTTGAATGTGAACGTCAAATCCAACACATTGCCTTTTTTTGGTTTAAAGATTTCTATTAGTCCGTATCAGTGTGGCTTTAACCAAGAAAAGTCCGCCATATACCAAATTTGTACATTACGGCAGATCTTGGACAAAACCCAGCAATTTTTAATCGATTCCCACCCCTTTATTCAATTTTAAGATCGCTTATGAGAGCTTCTATGTAGGGGCTGTGGTTCAAGTGGTTAGTGCGTTGGACTACGGAGCAAGGGGTTCCAGATTCAATCCCTAGACAACATCCAAATTTTCTTTTCATGACCGCCAGATAAACATCCGATAGTACAACTGTCATGAGAAAGCTTCTAAAAATCACAAAGTGGTCCTTCTATTCGCGTAAAGAATATAACAGGTACAACACGTATGGTTGTGAGATGCCAGGCCCTTGGTCCGATTGACCTGTTGCGCAACAAGAGCAAATATTTGATAGAGACGATATATGTGTGTCTACTTTTGGTAACTCTGCTTAACTCGATGGCGATCGAGAATCCACGCTGCTCCATCAAGGACCTCACCATGACCTTTGATGCGAAAAAAGGATTTAGACAAGAACTCACAAGCTAACATCAAAGGGCCAATCATGCAAATGTCCTTGCGACTGCTTGATTATGCCGACGATGTTGATATAATTGGAACAAGAAACCGCGATGTCAGTAGTGCTTTTGTAAGCATTGAATCGGAAGCGACTAAAATGGGTTCAACGGTTAACGAGGGCAAACCGAAGTATGACAACACTGTCGACATATACAGCTTAGTTCAGAAGCCATGCCCCGACCCGGCAAATCTTTGAATCCAAATCAGAGTGGTGGGACAATACAGGAATACCTCGCCTAATGTAGCGCTAGCATAGTTTTGAATCGCGAGTTCGATGTGGGAGTAAGAGAAAAACACGATTCGGATAAACGACATTAGAAGGCATAGATACGTATATTACGCTTATGATATCAAGCCCATTCCTGGTACTTAGCAAAGGGTCATCCACCAGTAATGTCGCTTTTAACTTGTTTCAAGCCCATTCCTGGTACTTAGCAAAGGGTCATCCACCAGTAATGTCGCTTTTAACTTGTTTCAAGCCCATTCCTGGTACTTAGCAAAGGGTCATCCACCAGTAATGTCGCTTTTAACTTGTTTCGCTAAGAAATATGCTGCAGTCTTTCATTATTTTAGATCTCATAGTTCTAGCTGGGAGTGATTTGACGGTTTGCGACATCTATGTAACTGAGAACTTGGTGAAAACATTTCAACGCCGAATGAGTTCTTGCTTTTGGAAACATACATACATAGGTGTGCATTGAAAGCTTTTCAACATCGCGAACATTGTACTATGTCCAATCAATTTTGTCCCATAAAGTGTATCTGTAATCCGAGTACAGGTGGTAGAGAGTAAATCGAAAGGATTGTGGGAAATATAGAATATTGTTCCACCATTTCTTAGAGCCGTTCAGTGTTTATATTAGTGGTGTATTTTTAGTAGTTTTTCTCCCCAGAAAGGGTCACTATATTAGTATTCTTCACATGAAATCCGATGTGTATAACCAGAGCATTTTTGTGTCTTCTATCGAAAACAAAGTGCGACTCGAGATTGTCTTATTTTTCAACATCCTCTATTCAGTGAAGCTTCAATCTTAAATATTATTGGGAGTTCGCAGAGTTAATTCTTCTCTTAAAAAGAACCAAGTCAATCTCGCATTGACGCAGCTATTGATTGCAAAGGATTTCAGAATGTTTGCCAGTTGAGCAGAGAGGTGTAGTAGGTTAATTATGAATGCCTTGTTCTACTTTTTTTCTTGTCTGCTACGGAAGAAAAACTTTACGTAGCGCTTTAGAATTGGAGCTCGAACTCCAGTCCTACATACTAAGCACTGAGCCACGTTGTATACATTTGATATTGTAGATATCTCAGTAGCATTCCTTCGAGTTCTAATAAGAAAGATGTCACGGTAACTGTTTAGAGATCCTTAAGTGCGAATTTTTACTTGCGTTGGATATGAGACTCAATCACACTTCGGCCTAAGAATGCTCATAAGCAGCTTGAGCGATGTTTTGTTTGGATTCCTAAAAAACACATGCTACAACTGGTATGGGACTTTTCGCAGCCTGTAAGTTAAACTTACAACTTACTGAAGAAATGTAATTTATTTAAACAAATATAATATTAGAGTTACAACGTCCTTTCCTCACAGTGTGCCTACTTCATTCAATAAATAGTTTAAATATACAATTAATTAGATGGTTACTTAAGAAATAATAAAAATATACAACTGGTAGCATGATTAATTGCTGGCCCTACCATAAACCTCCATGTACGTGTTGTAGCTCTCGGCAATAGCCTCTGGTGCGTCTGCGGTATCACAGTAATAGCTCAGTGGTTCGGGAATCCTCTGCAGAACCAACGATCGATTATTTTTGTTCACCTGCTGATAGAAATGACACTTCCTTCTGCCATACACTGGAATATCTGATTCATAGGGTGGACTTAAAATGTCGAAAAATGCTGCTATACCACCCACGGCTGTGATTTCATGAAAATTCTTCTCCAGCGGTGTTAATATTGCGCACTCTGACTGTGGAGTCACTATTTTTGGTTCTTCTGCTTTGACATCGATCTCTGTTGCGTACTTATCATAGATTAGTTCACTATTCTTGTCGGGTTTCTTGGTGTAACTCTTGACCAGTAAATTACCATATATTCCCTTGAGAATGCCGTGCATCATTGGATGGTCATGGAGTGGCATTGTGTAGTTTGCCCGCAAAACAAAGACACTCATAGAAACGTCGGCACTTTCGAAGACATGAACAAATGTGCACGGAGCCCTGTCGGCTCTGTTATCAGAGAGATCAGTGAAAATCTCCGGATTTATGTTGATATCACGGTAAGTTAGCTGCTCAGTCAACTGGTAGAGAACTTTAAGATTAGCACTGAATGAGGATGCATTCGACCTGTCGAAGGTCTTAAATGCTTGGCGTAGTACTTTGGCAAAAAGCGAAGTCATATTTCTGGTATGGAAAGCAACGAAAATCGCAAATTTATTTGTTTACACTTTATCCAAAATTCATTGGAGAAAATTTTCTGCGGGATCCCTCCGTCGTACGTGCTGAAGTGTCAAAGCAAATTTTTTTTTTTTTCATTTTTATTTTCGAATTTCTTTATAGGGTAAGTTTGGGAGGTAGCAGCCACTCAAAGTCGGCTAGGTAGTGCGATGTTTGGTGTTAAAACAAGAAGTTTTATTTAGCTGAATTTATATGTTCCATATTCCATGTAGTTTGGCTTGACAAAGTTAAGGCAAAAGGTGGTATTAAACGGTTACGCAACCAGGTTGATGTACACCGGTCTTACAATGCTTAACCTTTAACAGAGCTTCTATAAGAGAAATCAGTGTGCACCTGGCCGGTGATTTGATTTTTGATTTTAGGAAACTGCGACTTCAAATGTTCAAGTCATACGAAAAAAAAACGTTCTTGAGACATCCGTGCAAATAAAGGTTGACTTGGGACTCATAGTCCTCTCGTTAATTCCGAGGGTCTGCATGAAATTAAAACAAAAACAACAACACAAGCAGAAGTTCTTTCTTACTGTCCGGTTCTGGTGGAAGAGATCCCTGTAAACTCGGTCCTGGTCTCACAAATACCTCCCACCACTTGTCTGTAAATCACGTTCCACTCGCAGCCCCTAAATCGATATGTCGTACTGCGTAGGGTTCGAGACATAATCAGTTTATCAAAATCTAATTATGGTGAACTGCTGAACAAGACGAGCAATATGTGCTTACTTAGGCAACAAATGATGTTGCGGAGAACCCTTCTTGATGCTTCTGGTAAAGTCTTACATAATGTCTAAGCGCCAAAGGTGTGTAGACGGTCAACTGTGGCAGTGCCTTCGCGTCTGGAAGACAGATCATCCTGCGCAGCTAGAAAATGAGCATCCTCAGAGGGCGTTCCTAGATGGCGATCGTGATACGGTAATGCGAAGCTTATCGCCTATCTGGATCGCGGAGGTACTGGCTAACTTCGGGCTACCTGGACTATGTCCAACAAGATGTCCCTGCGACTACTCCGACGTAAAGAGGCATAAAGCTGCACTCATTTTGGGCTTCGATGATAATGTTCAGATTTCAGATAGGATAGACATCAACGAAAGTACTAAATACTAATCTCACTCTCTGTAACATCGGTTGGGAACCCACCTTTGTCACTAACAATAAATAGGAATAAATATCCAATTGGTCAAATCGACATCTGGGCCAGGTAGTCAGGCTTAAGGATGTGCAAGTAGACCTTTTGGTCGAAGTGTTGGTATACAGTACAGTAGTGTAGGACTATATGAACTTTGTGGATCTTCTGATCCCATCAATAATATGCACGACCTAGATTCTCATGTACAGCCATGTAGAGTCCAGTCCTAACTTGTGAGGTCAGGAAGTAAAAACCTATAAATTAAGTGTAAACGTTTCTTGAACCCTTGTACAAAGAGGCCCTTAAAAATGACAAAACCAACCTCAGGACGATCCAACGTAACTCTTTTAAGAAAAAAAAGGTCTCTTAACAATCAAGGCTTAAAAAACTTCTAGCTTATAGTTAGTCAACTGAAAAAAATGGAAAGCTTTTGGGCCACCTATAGTATCGGCCATGCGTTTCTCGGTTGGCATTAATAAAAAATCTTACTACCACCAGGTGGTATTACTTGAAATCTAAGGAGCTTTTAACAATGTTGAAACCGTTTGGCATATGAATTGTTGAGCATGAAAGTGGCCGTGTTAGTTAAAAGTTATATGATTAACGTTGATATATGTAGCTATTTAGGGTAAACACCCGCTCTGAACGAACACCCGCTCCCGAGTAGTAAGTCCTTTCGCTAGTCTGGTGTTAGGTAAGTGTATCCCTTGGCAATAGCTGCTAAAGTAGCCTTGGCGAAGTTACCAAGGGAAGTCTACGAAGACGGTGTTCCTAGAGTTGATACATAGAGTGCGCAGGGCATTTGACTGGAAAATCCATGCTTTTTGTGCTACTTCGTGTAGATTTAACAATTTTGAATAAGATGACTGATATTCCGACTTAACGATTGATGTAATATCGTGTATAACCCTCGTGCTGCTTCTGCGATTGCGAAGACTACCGAGCTCAGACGGGTAGATGGCAGAGGTCACTTCTTTACTCGGGTTAAGAAACACTCACTTAGTCTGCCTACATCCTGGACATCGGTACCACACGTAATCCGCCACCTATCTAAATTTATCTTGCGTAATCGATGTTACAGCATTTAGGCTTCCTTTCTTAGTCTCTACTGTTCTAAGTTTCATCAGCGAACCTGCACAACCGGATACGTCAGTTCGAAACATCTGGTGAGGTTTTGAGCAGCATCCTCGACGTTCAGTCTTGTTCTGAGTTTAGGCGGAGTTTAGACAGACTTCTTTAGTTTTTCGCTAGACCGTAGCCAGTTAGTTTTTCGCGGACTCCTCCCCTCCTGCAAAGTAATGGCTTCACATTTGATTTAGAAGGCGATGTACCTATGATCTGACAAGGGGACTTACAGCAGAACTCTTCAGTTTATAATTGAATTGGAGTACCGCCTTTCTTTTTGTCGCCTAAGAAGTAAAATTTTTAATGATCATTTCTGACGATATAGAAAGCCTAAAAGATGGGTTTCTCGTACATTGCTTTTGGTGCTGTCTCAAACTATTTTCTAACCATTAGCGTCAACAATACTCTGAGCTATATATCAACCTTCAGGGGCGGAGATTCTACCGAAAATAAGCTTCCGCAACGACGACGGTTTTTGATTCCCCGTTCGTTTCGTAGCTTATAGTAAGCCGCAATTACAGACACGTTATTGTCCAAGTTTGGTCGCAATTGATTCGAAAGAAAGTTTGGTACAATTAGACAAACTTTTAGTCTTTCAAATCGCTCGTTACAGAATACCGTGATACTCCAAATACCACCAAAACCACAAATGGGGTATGAAAGTTTACTGGCATTAGTGCTGCTTTACGTGGTTTTAATCGCGGACTTGGTTCATTGCTCCTGGGATTTTGATAAAATGGATTTCCTTCTAATAGATGAGGCAGGTTTGTAGCCTCTTTCTTACCCAAGATTTTAGAATGCTACAAATGCCTTATTTTTTCTTTTTGATGTGTACTCCTTGTGCGCTCTTTCAAAGTTAGCAGTCGTGTATACCTCGCAAGTATCTCACCATATCTGAGTATTCAAAGTGCCGTCTGAGTCTCAAGAGGACCATCTCTGTTAGGTGCGAACGTTTATATGGCGAGTATGTACATACGTCTGCCCCAATAGCATATCTGCTGTCTATGATTACTTCGCAACGTATTGAGAAGGTTTTCGTTAAGCTTACTTACTTACTTAGGTGGCACTACAGTTCGGGGTGAACCTGGGCCTCAACCAACAAGCCTCTCCAGTTAGCCCAGTCCTTAGCTAGTTGCCTCCAGCTGCCTCGGTTGAGGTCCCCTTCTACTTGTGCGCGCCACCTAAGGCGAGGTGTTCCTCTACTGCGTTGTCCCTCCGGGTTTGATTCGAAGACTCTATGGGCCGGAGCATTGGTGTCCATTCTCTCTACATGACCTAGCCATCTTAAACGACTGATGCGCATTTTTCTGGCCAGGACGATGTCGCTGTACAGCTCGTATAGTTCGTCGTTGAATCTTCTCCTCCTTAGCCCGTCAACGCAAACAGGACCGAAAATTAGACAAAGAATCTTTCTCTCGAAGCGACTGAGTATCTTTTCATATGGACAGAGTCCATGCTTCAGCGCCATAAAGTAGGACTGGGATGATCAGGGTCTTATAAAGAGTCTCCTTGGTTCTTCGGGATAGGGCTTTTCTACTCAATTGCCTTCTTAGCCCAAAGAAACAGTGATGGGCAAGAGTTATTCTTCGTCTTATTTCTGCTGAGGTGTTCTTTTCAGATGTTATAGCAGAGCCGAGGTAGACGAAGTCCCTTACTATCGAATGAGCTGACATGTCTCTGCAGAAAGACTTCCGTAGTCATCTTTTGGACCACAACCTCTACAGTGCAATCCTCACGACTCACGTAAGACTTTATGCCTCTAGTCTTGTTGCACGATATCTGGACTACTGGAAAATAAAAAAAAAAAATGAGAACGCGTGTCAGAATCTTGGGCAAGAAAAATCATTCCCTCTCCTCACTTAATAAGCGACTAAATAAGTTAATAACCCAGAAAACGAAAAAGAAAGTTTCGAAACATTTTCCCAGCATAAAACTTGATATCCCAAACAAATCCTTTAACGCACCCAATGCCAATGCTTCCCGCTGCCATCCCACTACCCCACAGGGACTTTTGTTGTTAAAGCCAGAAAACCGGGAATATTCAAATAAGCTCCCTCGATTATTAAATTTATGTGCGAGTCGAATGTCTGTGCAGCATACAAAATGTTCGTATTTAATATGATAAATTGTCCTTGTTTGCACAGGGGGTACGTGTATACTCACACATAGACGCTGAGGGCCCACTATTCGTAGGCACTGCAACAAAGCAGCATTTCGTGTAGCCAGCCCATCCCCCTCTTGGAGTCGTCTTACTGAAGGAGGAATATGACGAGGTACACACCATCTGTTGCAAAGCCATGTAAACAATCGATTTGAAATTTACATCACGGTCAATATGTTGCTTCAAAGGATAATGTATATTTTAACAGCTCGTTGAGCTGGTGTCGTTCGTGCACACGTAATACAGCGGTTGCGCTTCTCTCACACGGAAGGGACGAAACGCGCTTCGAGAGGCCGCAAATGCACAAATACAACTAATTAGCCGATGTTGCTATTTTTGTAATATCCTTGCTCGTGTGTCTGGGCGGCAATACTGATTTCATGTTTATCCTGTCGTGTGTTATTTTGTCGTAAGTGCTGAAGCTGTATTGTGGGCGGGCGGGGGTTGGGCCGGTGTGCACTGCTATGGTAAGCAAATTACCAGCAGGATAATCAGGTTGAGTAATTATGGAGCTTTTGTGATTTTGATTAATTATTATTTTAAAGTTATTTTGGGGTTAAATTTAAGGTAAACACGATGTCATGAGGTTAGGTTAGGTTTTAGAGGGTTTACCGCCAGCTTAGACATATGTGACGATATTGCCTTTGAAGCGGATGAAGAGATATTTCCCATTCTTGTCCTCTGTATACCCAACTTCTTCCCAAATACTAAAGACTGAGTGCACCAACTGCTAAATCATGCGATTTGGGTTTTTTGGTTAAGTTGGACAGACAATTGGACAGACCGTCACAATCGACAGCTACAACTTTGAGGTAGTAAGGGACTTCATCTACCTCGGCTCTGCTATAAACTTTGAAAACAACACCTCAGCAGAAAAAATAATAATAACTCTTGCCAATCGCTGTTTCTTTGGGCTAAGAAGGTAATTGAGTAGCAGAGCCCTATCCCGAACAACTAATGAGACTCCTTATAAGACCCTTATCATCCCAATCCTACTTTATGGCGCAGAATCATGGACTCTGTCTAAGGCGGATGAAGAGATCCTCAGTCCCTTTGAGAGAAAGATTCTTCGTCTAATTTTCGGTTACGTTTGCGTTGGCGGGCTTTGGAGGAGGAGATTCAACGACAAATTATACGAGCTGTACAGCGACATCGTCCTGGCCAGAAAAATGCGCATCAGTCGTTTAAGATGGCTAGGTCATGTAGAGCGAATGGACACCAATGCTCCGGCCCATAGAGTCTTCGAATCAAACCCGGCGCGCACAAGTAGAAGGGGACCTTAACCGATTTGGAGTGCGCAGCTGGAAGCAATTAGCTAAGGACCGGGCTAACTGGAGAGGCTTGTTGGTTGAGGCCCAGGTTCACCCCAAACTGTAGTCAGTATCATACCTCCGCAGAATGAAATAAATGGCTTTACGCTTGAACAACGTTGGGAAATATTGAAAACTTATTTCCAAAGTGAGTGCTGTGTAGCCCAAACAGTGCGTTATTTGAAAAGAAGTTTGGACCGAAATGAAGCACCGGATTATTCGCTTACAAGGTTCAATTGACTCAGGAATTGAAGGCGCACGATCATCCGCTTCGTTATAGCTTCGCAGTTTGGGCCTTAGAGCAGCTTGAATTGGACAACGATTTTGGACGAAAAATCATCTTTTCTGACGAGGCACATTCTCGTCTCGGCGGCTGCGTTAACAAACAAAATTGCCGCAGCTGGGGCTCGGAAAACCCGCACGTTTTTGTCGAGAAGCCGATGCATCCACAGAGAGTGACAGTCATTACAGAGCCATGTTAACTGACTTTTTTATTGCACCTGTACCTATAGGGCAAGTATTGCTTTCGTGAAAAAAAATCGAACTCGAGATTTTAATCACACTTGACATCACTATGACGGAGAAGTCCAAAAAAGTATGTCCGGCAATTCCATCTGTTTGTCTGTCTGTTTGTCTGTCTGTTTATCTGTATATGCGACTGCAGCCTAAACGGCTGGACGGATTTGCTTCAAACTTCATATATAGGGTCTGTGGGATAATCCCTAGAGGAGAAATCGGAATTTTCATTCTAACCTCAAAATTAAGGGTAGTTTACCTAAGGCCGATTTCAGTTAAAAGGGATTTTCTCGAAAACGGCTCTAACGATTTCGATAAAATTTGATATGTGGGTTAGTTTGGGCTATTCGCGAATAACGGTAATATTGAAAATCAGCTGTTTCTCGGGTATTTGCTCGGCGATTGGGCTAAAAATTTATATTTCTAGGTAAGAAGACAAAGGGACAAATAATGGCGTATCAAATTTTGTAAAACTTATTTTTTTTTCAAAAGTTTTACCAGAAATTGAAACTTTCAAATTTTCTATAATATAGTCAAACACCCTATCTGGCCACGCCCACTTTTTAAGGGCGTTTTTATAAAAACAAGAGATTGAGTAAACTCCTACAATGTTAGGCCTATTATTGCACCGAAACGCGGAATGCCACACCTACTTTACTGGGAAGAGCAAGACTTGGATTTTAATCCTGATAAAATTATACACTTATAGCATTACCGTGCAAGTACGTACGACCCAGTCGTGCACTTTATTTTTACTGAAGTTGAAGACATGAATTTGGACCACACAGCTCATGCCATAATTGATCTCACAGAAGTGAATTTCCAGTGACAATTACGAAAGATTTCATCTCTAGGTGCTGGCAACTCATTCAAGAATAAAAGTAATAATATTTGGAAAAAGTGCACAACAAAAACATTTTCGTTTATTGATTCCTCTTTTTTTTATAATTTTTATTCAGTTTTGTCTTAAATGCATTTATTTAATGTCGGTAACTACATCTAATTCTTCTCCGTTTGTCACTTTTTTTTTTTAAATATATTTTAAAGTAAATTGTTAAATTTGTTTGTTTGGTTTTTATTTTTATTTGTATTTTTACAATTCGACTTTGTCGATAATAATAGTAATTTACAATTTCACATAGAAATTAATTATACAAAAAGTTCCTCTCATTATGCTAAACATCTTACATACTTCATAAAAATTTCAATTCAAATTCTATTTATTTAACTATTTTGTTTTCTTTTTTGGTTTTTTATATATCATATATGCTATGTATATCGATTTCATTTGGTGTGAATTTGTTATAATAACAACAATTATTTTATTTATTTGAACAATAGTTATATCGAGTTGCGTTGGTAGTTCTTTTTTTTTTAGTTTATATCTGTTATTAACTATTTAAAGAAACATGTAAAACTTAAAATAAATTTTCTTTATCTATTCTTTGTGGGATGTTTTTTATTTATTTATTTTTTATGTTTTGAATCGATTTTATTTGCAGTGGAAAATCTGAATTCATACTTTCTCTCTGTCAATAAAATATTTGCAATTAATGGAAAGGACATATACATACATTCCAATGTGGTTCTAGTGGTCGGGCTCTGTGGTTAAATGGCAAAAATATATTTTGGCTAAATATGAATAACTTCGTGGAGGAGACATTAATAGTTTTTATTTATTTTTTTTTTTGTATTTATCGTGAAAGTTTTATGCAAATATTTTGCATGTATTAAAAAATACCACATTTCGTCGACAAATGATCACCACGCGGTTTTCTGTTAATTATTTATTTTCAATTTTTTTTCGTAATAATTTGCTTAATTATTTAAATAGCGCTTAATCGATGGTGCGTATAATTTAAATTACAATTTTTCTGACCTCTAATTGAGATGCATTTGCGACAAACTGAAATTTATACCGATGAGCCGATGTACATTAACCAACAATAATTATTCAGCAAATACATTAAATAATAATAATTAATTAGTTGGCTGTCGGTAAAAGTGACAAGATCAAATGGTTCAATGTAGTATATCGTAATTCAAGGAAAATTAATAAACATAGGGAATGTTATTAATTATTTCTCTGTAAAAGTTAAACAGTGTATCTGGCGGGTTTGAATAGGATATACATATTTTATTGCGGTTGACGAATGGATTATGATGCAATTATTTACTGCGAATCTTTGGTTTTTATTTTATTCAAATCGATTGTACTGATATTAAACATCTTCTTAATGTTATTTTAAACCAGAACACTAAAATTCCAGGAAATCAAATTTAGAGTTTCACTGTCATTAAGACGGAATTCTAACTAATGTACCCCTTCATCAAATCCGCCTCCACATCCACCTTCATGGGCGGATGAAGGTAGACACTAACTGAGGAATATTCTCAGAAGAAGCATAAATTTCCCGGTCTATTAAACTTACCAACCACGGAAGTGTGTACCAAGCGAAAATACAAACATTTATCAACGACGTTTCCAAAGACTCATCTACACAATGAAGCAACCATCAAATCTATCACAACCAATTCCGAACCTGATCAAGGGAGGTAGAGAAGAGCTTAAAGTTCTAGCTCAAGGCACAGCTAGAACTTTCGTTCCAAGGAAACGAAATGGCTGATGAACTATCTAGAACAGGCTCGAAATCAAATGATCTCACAACAGACCACTCAGTCTGAATGTCCTTTAGTCTCCTCACCTTCGAAATTAATTTGATCTTCCACAACATGGCCAACGCAAGGTGAATGTACTCTCCTCGTGCCGCGTCTCGAAACAAGCCAATACAACAAAAACAAAAAGGGCTATTACTCAATAGATCACAGATGATCTTCCTCATTGTTATCTTCACAGGCTACAATCCAAAATACGAAATAGGACAACAAACCTATGCAGGGGGGGAATACAGAGATAGAAAGAGACACAAAACGCTTCCTTTACGAATACCCAAACCTCAACAGAACTACATACTTAACGGCCACAGCGAGCAAGCCAAAGCGCCACCTAAACCCATCCTAAAATTCCTTACGAAAAAGGACATGTTCTTGTTCTTTCTTTTCATATATCTCACACCGGGGAGAACAATTGATATCCGATTGGGGTTGTACTCCTAAGGCTGAATCAAAAGTTTACTTCCAGCCATACACCGATAACGTAGTTGTAAGGTCTAGGTCTATCGCAACTATCTCGTGTTAATCACATTATAGAGAAAATATTCGTCTACAGAAAACTCTGGACAAAATATGATATTGCCAAAAACCAAACAAATCCTGGCGCTTAACAGATCCAACTTAGCACTCTTCACAGAGATCATTCCTGGGCACAAACTCGTAGTTGCCCATCGAGCCGAATACGAGTAGAAACTGATGACCTCTGCCGAGGCTGTGCTGAAACGAATGCAGTATAGTGTACTTTGCACTTCCTTTGTGAATGCCCAAGCCTATCCAGAACTAGAAAAGCGGTCCTTGGTGAATACCAATTCGAAGACCAGGGTGACCTGTCAGGAAAGCCACCATCAACCACCCTAAAATGTATAACAACTTTTGGGTAGTTCATGGAGGTAGCTACCCCAAAGCTAATTCAGGTAAATCCACGGCAGGTAGGTACTAACAATGGGTCCACTAGTGATCCGAGTATTGGCTGGTCGTGTGGTCACACCGTTCGTCTAGAGTTGGTTGTAGACATGATAAAAGATTGGATTTGAGCCAATGTCCGGGGCTGGTGCCAGCATCACAGGGTGCTTCTGTCTTCCAAGTGGAAATTCTTTTCTCATAACGATCATAACCTGTATTGTTAGGAATAATAGGTCTGTTCGCATACTTTCTGCACCAAAATTCGAAAATTTCGAGGAGTGGGGGTAAAATTCACTCAGAGAGTGGTAAAATCCACTTTTTAGACGTCTAAACCAAATGTACGCAAATATATGTACAAACAACAAAAAATTTCTTACAGGTATCCGACAGATTTGACAGATTTTGTAAATTAACAGTGCAAAGAAATTTCCTGCACTAAAATTCGTTGCATGGGAACATTTTTTACTCTCTCGTGAGCGCTCTCTTCTACGAAAAACTACGAAACTTTTGCGTACTCGAACAGGATTTGGTGACTTTTCGTAGATTTTCGTGAAAATTCGTTGTTTTGGGAGAGTACGCGAGCTACCTATTGTCATCCAATTCGTGGTCCGGATTTGACATTCCTGTTTCAATCACATATGTACGTCAAACTGAACTGTCATCCGAGACTGTATTTAGTTTAAGGCTGGATCATTTACCAATCGCTAAGAGTGTTAAAATTGTGAAAACTTACTTCAAAAATAGTGATTCTGTAGTAAGTACGTTTCGCTCATTGTGAGCAGATAATGGTATCTAGGGCCATGAGGGCCACTTTTCACTCAGTGGTCTGTTGCTGTCATTGCTTCATATTTTTTTCGAAAATGAAGATGGTGTAACCAATTTTTGTTGATCTTAAATCGAAGACCGAGATGTGGAAGACATGTGGTTTCAAGAAGACGGTGCCACATCTCATACAACACTTCATTGTCAGAACATTTTGCCCATGAAAATTAGATTGTCAGAATCAAGTCCTGCAAGAGCTTCCTTGGAGGACATTTGGGTGATGTTATGTTTCATTCATAATGACAAGATCCAAACAATGTATTGACATAAAAATTTGATCGATATCTACCGCGAAATGGATCACCCTATAATAGGGCTGTATGTGGTTAGATAAATGCAACAATTCCTTCAAGACTTTAGCTTTGACTTTGTTTGATTCTCAAAACACACTGGGTTCGTGAGATTAATGATTACGACAAAGCTCTGAGGTCGAGTTGGGTTCCTAAAAATGATGGAAAATAATTGTCTGTCTAGGATGCAAACAAGCTAAACGAATGTCCTCAAATAAATAATCTGAAGAATCCCAGTAGAATTCAAGACAACTTATTGACATTCTGCAGTGCTTGTCAGACTGCAACGAGTTCCAGAACTTTTCGAATTACGTTTGGACGAGTTAGGGTTATGCGCTGGTTGTATGTTTTATTTGAATGTACGATCTCATGTCTGGTTCGACTATCGTTGACAATGCGACAATGGTTAGGTATGCATAATGGCCCTAGCACTATTACATAAACACCGAACAGACCGTTGACATTTATTAGTTCCATAAATCAACGAAATCCTCTTAAAGAAATTTCTCCTTACTCTCTTCAATGTATGTAAAGCCTACCACTACAACCGAGGATCATCAAATTTAATCGAATAATTTCTGTAATTGCATTCTAAATAATTTACACCATAATCACTTTGTCAAATGTTAATAACGTTCCACCAGTCAGAGTGCTTCCTGCAAATTCAGCAGGACATTGTTTCGGCACCATGCAGCCAGGCACATTTAGCTTCAACACCGACACATGCATACGCGGTCCGTGATTCAAATACCATTTGATAATTTCGTTGAAATTAGGTATTTATAATATTTGCGGTGGTTTTGCCAATAGAAAACGTAAATCACGGTATGCCCACAAAACAATTACATGACATTTTAGTGGACATGCCACATTAATTACAATATCTGTGCGCTGCATGCTGCCGAGTGTGTTAAGTGGATTTGTATAGATTTGGAAACGAATATCAATCATCGCCGGGTAAATGGAATTCTAAACCGAAATGAATTTTATTAAACTTGTCCTGATTCCACAATTTGGTGTATCGCTTCGAGCGGCCTTATCAATATCCTGTGACCACAAACAAAAAATAAAAATAAAAATTAGAAAAGCCATAGAATGAATCGATTCCATTGATTAGAGAGAAAGTACGTGTGCTGAATTTGTGGTTAGTTCAAGTACTGTGGGGTTACATATATGTACATGCCTGTATGCTCATTGAATTCCTTGTCGTTTTGTGGGCACAGGGTGTCCCATGAAAGGTGGTGCGATTTAATGAAATTTGATAAATGGTATCAGAAAGCATACGTCACTGATTTATTGACTACAAACAAGACCGACATATATATTTAAGTTAAAGTTAGCTTCCTGTACCAGGTGAGACTTCTCTTGGATGAGGATGACTCTGTCAACTCTTCCTGAGGTAGTTCGCATATATTTTGGACTTGAAATAGCCCAACTAACTACTCCAAAGGCGTCAAATCACACGAACGAGGTGGGCATTTCCCTGACTTGTTTTTTGAAATATCACGGTCAACGAACTTCAACTTTAATAACTCCTTAGTCCTATGGCTAAATAAAAAAAATACTTGGCGCTACAGGTCGATGGGACCCAGGGCCTACCTTCTCTTGTGTTGTGCGTGTTATATTCTTTACACGAATGGAAGGGGCCTACTGTTTATTGCCGTGTCCGAAAGGCAATTTGTTATTTGAGAAGCTTTCTCAGGACATTTGTACTCCCGGATGTTTGTCAGACGCTCGTGAGAGATGGGGCCGTGAAAAACTTTTTAGGTGTTCCGACTGGGACTCGAACCTCGAACCCCTTGCTCCATAGTCCAACGCACTAACCACTGAGCCACGGCGCCCACCCTATGGCTAAATGAAATGAACTTAATTTGCTCTAATGAAACAAGATACTTGGGGCATATTTTGGATAGGAAGTTGAACTGGAAACATAATATTAAGAAAGAGTCAAAAAGAATCTGTTGCACTTTTTTCTTCCAAAGCTATTGGCAACACATGTGGCTTGGAACCTCGGTCGTAAAACCTATACTTATGTCTGGCGGACTGCCTTAGAAAAAACTTTAAATCGAAATCATCGAAGTAAAATCCAACGATCAGCTTGTTTGTGGATAAAGTGTGCACTGCGTAGGACACCTAATGCAGTACTGGGCATTTTGTTTCACCTGACACTCTTCGATATTTTTAGTAGGAAATGGCTGATAGTATAGAGGTTCGTCTTAAAGCAATATCTTACTGGACAGAGTGGACCATTCTGAACAATTTGGAAATAGCTTCCGAAAACATGGACTGCACTATTTCGAAGTTAACCTTCCTGGTAACCATCCCTTCTAGGAAATTCTGGAAGGAAGAGTTGTTCCTAGAAGGCAAGTAGATTCACATTTATCTCTCGACACGTTTCAAAGAAACGACGGGGAAGGTGGAGTTGTTTTCTCTGATACACTTAATCTCAGTCTCTCGTTCTGTCTTCCAAGTCATTATAGCGTTTTCTAGATGGAATAATTGGTTCAGGATAAACATGATACGCACTACAGGAAGGAGCTATCAAATTCTTGGAATTTTTCTCTAATAATTTAAAAGTTGTTCTATGTAGACTCCCGTTCGTCTCCCTTAGAGATGGCAGAGTAGCTTAATATTCACATTTGTTGGGTGCCGAAGCATCCATTTTACCATTTCAATCGAAATATGAAAACATAAACTAACTTGGATGTTCACGCGAGATCAAATCTTAACTGTCATGACGTGTCCAGCGACAAAACAGATTTGACCTAGGATGGATCTGAAAAGCTCTAAGGTTTTGATTTCTTTCAGCAGATTGGACGTCATAGGTGTAAACACTGGATGTTGTCTATCGATTTTGCATTCGAACGATTTTTGTAGAAGTTGCAGAGATGAAGACGAAGAGGAATTTAGGCGCAACCCACTTCACGCAAACCCTATTTTAAAAATGGGGCGTCTTTTTTGAAAAACCCTTTACTTTAATGTTTGCTGTATGCGGTAGAAGCAGCGATTATTCTTATACGAACTTTTGACATATGTTCTGATATTCTGCATAAAGATTGAGCTGGCCAACATTAGCCTTATACATGTGCTCATGCCTCCACAAAGGATAAGGATGATACAACCAAAGAAAGTCCCTAAGAGCTTCTCGACAAGTGTTGTTAATATGACAAGAGATGAATGGAATACATGTTAGGTAAACGTAGACTACACGATACCAAGTCTGGTAAGGGACCTAAGCTTATTAATGAGGCGAAACGTCACTAAAGCAAGGAAATGGCTTGTCTTAATATTCATACACAGCTAAGCCTTCCGTAATCCGACTGTTTAAACCTTCGCTAATATCAACTCAGTGGTAGTGAACCTATTGAAAGGCAAGGTACGATTATCAGAGCCACAACGAAGGAGATATGTACAGAAAATGAAGGAAATCTTCTTAAAGACTCACAACCTTCTTCTGCGATGAAGACCAACATCCCACTGTCAGGGAACCATTCGATGTTAGCCATGCTGCATATGACAGCATAGTGTTGAAAGTGGGCACCGTACTTCAATGGTTAGTGCGTCAACCAACTGAGCGGGAGGGAATCGAGGTTCATTTCCCAAATAACAAATCATTGATGGTCCCACATCTCGCAAGCATTTGTCGATATTCGAAATCGGTTTTCGAACTCAGTATTAAACAGTAAGCCCCACCTATTCATGTAAAAAATACCAGTAACATTCCACTTACACGAAGGATGCGTTCCAAAACAACATCGCGTATGTGGGTTACGTTCCAAAGACTAGGAATTTATTAATAAATATTTCATTTTGAGAAAATAAAAGTAAAGCAGTTCAACATCATACTATAAATTAATGGAATGTGCTCATGCTTGGTTATGTTATTGCTTCTTTTCCTCTATCACAAATTTACATGAACAAATTGCGCCACGTAGTCCTGCTGCATTTTTTGAACTCCCTTACAAATTAGAATTGGAATAGACTCTCTGATATATTTATTTTAGGTAAAAGTTTCTTAAGGTTATTGATGGTCATTTAATCATCTTTTCCTTCCGAATTTTATTGATCTTCAATTTATTTGACCAGCCTTTCGAGATTCCTTCTAGAATCACATTTATATTATCTGGTTCCAGGTCTTAGCACCATCTAATCGAATTCGTCGTTCCACGAAATGCCAAATTTTGTGCAGCTTTTAAGACGATCGTTGTCTAAACAACAATTGGAACGAACGCTGTCGTCTGTAGTTTGTTTCATCCATTAAAACAGATTTTGACGTTACCTCTTACCATATTAATGTTGTTGAGTATTAAAAAGTAATTTGGGGCTTAAGTGACGATTCAACACCATGTAGACTCAACGATTCTCGAAAAGAACAGATCTGTCGTTAAAAAGTGACATCTGCCAGGTGCCATTGTTTCGATTTTTTTCAATCCGAAAAAAAGGGAATTTAATGGCCCTGTCATTGAAATGGAAGCTGTCAAAATGACTCATTTGACAGAGAGTCATGTCAACACCTTGCTGTCTTCCAATCAGTCTAAAACATGCCAAAATTCCCTTAGACCTTAAAAATTCGGCAAGTTAGGACTTCTTATTAACCAAGTTAAGCTCTTCCTCGTACTGTATGTGGACTATGCCTAAAACATGACATATTATTCCTTCCTAGAAAAAGTTGCTAATCTGTAGAGAGGTAGAGTAAATCCGTATTAGGCGTGAAGTTGGCTTTGAAGGATGAAATTCTAGACTCGCCACGATTTATCTGGCCAATCTACCTGACAACTGACTATTTGTCAATACCAAGTACCACAAAGTACGACTCGAGGACACTGTTCAACTGCCAGCGATAGAATGCTCATTAGTAAATGGCACTTCAGTTAGTGAATTAATTTATGCGCACCAACGACTCATAGGACGCCCCTGTGTCTGTCTGTTTCTGCTAAAATTATGTACAAAAATTAAAATTCAAATTGTTTACACGAAAAGAGTCTACATACATACATACACTGTGCAATCAAATTTGTTTCAATGACCCTACACTGGAAAAGTGTTTATACACACATATTTAATTATATTTGTTTTGTCAATTAAAAAACAACAAAAAAAATAAACCAAAGTTTTGTTCAAATACACATACATTACCTAAGTACAATTCTGCATGCTTAATTGGTTAGTTCTAGTAATTATATTACAGTACACTTGAAAAAGAGTTGTTTTTTTGTTTTGCTTTTGGTTTTAGGACAATTGTGTGTATTCTACGTGTAATTTGGTTTAAATTGCATTGGAATGACCGCTCGATGGTGCTCCTTCGTCCGTGTATCATCTGACATCGGTTGGCAGTGGAGTGGTGACGTTGCTGTGGCTGTTTCTGCTGTTGCTGTTGCTGTTGCTGTTGCTGCTATTCAAGTGTGATGCCGATGACAGGTAATTTAATTTTAAAATCTGTTTGTTGCAATACACTAGGATGCCAAGGAGGAGACATATGTTCAGCCAACTGTACTGACACCCAGATGAACCTGTTTGCATGGCTTCGGGATGTTCACCTGAAATAATAGCCCGGACTAATTTCAATAGTTTTGTTTTGAATAATAACGATAACATTTGATCGAAATCGGTAAATCTAATATAATTATGAGGAGGATTTAAGTGGATTGTGATTGGTATTCTGTATAGGTTCAGATGGGCGGGGATTTTAATTAAATTTCCTGGATTAACATAATTTGCCATGAATTAATGGGTGTAAAAGAAGTTGATTGTGTGTGCATGTTGGTATTGTTGTTGAATTTGGATATTGTGTTGGTTTTGGATTAGATATTCAGGTGAAAGTTTGATGACTACTAGGACAATTATTAATATGCTCTCCTCGAGGTTGAACAAAAAAGGGTGACCAGATAGTAAGGTTACTTTTTCCAATTGTTATGATTCAGCAACTGTCACAGTTACCAATGCCATCCAGCTGTCAAAGTGTTCAGTAAAGTTTGCTGTTTTAGCAAATATGCAACGTGAGTTTCGTCATAAGGAAAAGTTTGAGCGTCAGTACACTCTTTTGAACCTAAAGCCACCAACCTGGCAGAGATTGGTGCGAAATGGAGAAAACATAGTCGTCGTAGAGGTCATTATCGAAGAAGAGTCAGAAATGTCGATTCGGCGCCGATCAGCTGATTAGGGCATTGCCACAGAGTCATCGCGGCTTGTTTTGTGGTTTGATTTGGGCCGACATCCGTAAAAGATTGTGCTAAGGCAAGAATTGAAACCAGACGACAATAGACAACGCCGTGAGTTCGGTAATTGGGCGCTGGAATGGTTAGGCGAAGATTCGAATCGAATCGGACGATGCTCATTTTTGGCTCAGCGGTTTTGTCAACAACAGAATTGCCATTATTGGAACGAAGACAATCCCCAAGTGTTCCACCAGTTCCACCAACCATCAATGCATCGATAAAGATTTATGGCATGGTGGCATAATCGGACCTCATTTCTTCTAAAATGAGGAAAGAGACAATGTCACCGTCAATGGTCTCGATATATTCGAGTTGTGGGTCCAACAAGACGGCGCTACATGCCATACAAGTATGCAACGCTCGAAGTTGTGAAGAACAAATTTGGCGACAGGGTCATGTCAAGGAGAGCGTAAATCATGCGACTTGACCTTTTTTGTTTTATTTAAATTTTTTTCTAACGCCCTTATCTGGTCACCCCACACAAGAAGAACAAGGCTTGAATTTCGGTCCTGAATAGTTTGTGAACGCTTAGCATAACCATGCAAATACGTGCGACCCAGTGGTGCCATACATTTGGGTCTCATAGGTACCATGCATATAAAAATTAAAAACAGCTCGCGAATTTAATAAATAATGACAAACATATCAAAATAATATTTACTTTCAAAATGAAAGTTTTGTTACCAAAAAGTTTTTAAACCAGTCTACTGCTGTACGCATAAAGGAACCTAATTCACAGAACCGAATGCAATCGATTTCAATGGGAAACTAATTGGTTCATGTTTACATAATTAGAAAATAAAATCATAAAATCTACCAAAAACGGTGATTTTATTTAATTAACATTGTAAGTATAATGAACTGATGCACATACATACATACATATGTACATGTGTATGTACCAATCAGCGATGCTATGGATACGAGTAGTATAAAACGAAATTTTTGTATTCAAATGCGTAGTTAGCCAAAAAGGGACAAAGTTTCATATTTAACCAATTTATTAGGAGGGGTAATCCGAGAGAATTGAATACATTCCATGCACGTAGGTGTGTCACAATAAACCAGTCCAAGTTAGTTTTTCCTAAAGTGGCAAGCGATGGTGAACATTGCTGGCGATCGTCAAGATGAAGACAAACGTTTCTATTTAGTTACAAAACATCACCATTCCATGATCTGTACCAAAATATTGAATGGATGTATAAGAATAATGATCCCAAAGAAGTTCGAAACTCCATATTATGGACCAAGCTATACCTGATGCCAGAGCGCTTGGAAGCGGAAACGAAGGGAGTGGAAGTGTGCCGAGGGTCAGCCAGAGATTCTTCATGTGTCAGGAGACCGTTAAGTAGCTAGCAAGCTATGAGGTTCCCATTGAACCCCATTCTAGTTAGGTTGGGATAAGGATTGATAAGGTTATGGCCAGTGAGGACACCGATGAGGAGAGTCAGCTCTGGTCTATTAAGAGACAGGAGCTCTCTAGTCCATTTTTTGTTATATTAAGCCCAAAGCAGCCTCGCAACACCGAACGAGGAGAGTGCGCTTCACCTAGCAATGGCCATGTTGCGGAAGTCCGACGACTGATTTGTTGGGATGTCGCTTGATTGTGTGGCTGATCTCATTAGCTCAACGGCCCTTCCGTTTCCTTCGAAGCCCATATGTCCCGGGATACAGCATAATGTGATGCTGTGCCTACAGCTCAGGGATTTGCTTGACCCGTTTTGAATTGGTTGTAAAGGAAGTTGTGGCTTTGATGACTGCTTGACTGTTGATGTATGTAGATCACAATAAGCTCGTTATGTTCCAGAATGGATAAGATTCTTCAGGCCTCGGTAATACCATACATATGTCTCCACACTCGCGTGGTGGGGAGTTTTAGGTAACGGACAATCTGTGCTTCCTCTAAGAAAATTCCTGAAGCTGTGAAGATGGATATCCTACTATTTGTCCAGTTTTCTCTGGATGGAAACTTGAAGTCGAGGATAGAGTTGAAGTCCGAAAAAATGGAAATCCTAGTGTGTCATAAGCGAAGGGCCCTTTTTAGCTCTATCTCTCTTAGAATAATATTCAGTCAGCATAGCCCGAGCATGGTTTCACGGGCAGCAGTGGGAGTAGTCTTGACTGCGCTAGTAGAATCTACTTTGGACTCTTGTGAGAATGCTCAGGTTTGTGACTTTTGCGGCAGCAGACCACCAGACCAGGCATCCATAAGTAAGAATTGGTCTGACTACATACTTCCAGTGGATAGTCGCACGTTTAGGGCCCCATTTCCTCCCGAAAATTCTGCTGCAAGAGTATAGTTAAATCACCATAAATGATTCAAAGCTGTAGTGACTCCTTCTTTCTCTAAATATTGATGGTTGCTGCGGGCTTCCTGCCAAGCTCCGAAAGTCTATCACGACAACTTTAGGAAGGATATAACAAATCGTATTATCATTTCAACGTGTAGCAAGGGTTGGGATTCTTTTTCTATGTACCTTTAGTAGTACAAGTCCATTATGTATTCCATTGTAAGCTGCGCATTAGCTTGTACATATTTCCCTGCAAAGACATCCTCCAACCTCCACTTAAAGATTTAGAAGTCGGAACTTGAAATATTAGCAAACGCCTGGCAGAGCTTGAGTACTGATTACGTACGCATTTTCGACATAATCCCTTAACCAGAATAGAAAACTCATTAAACCCTATTATCGTTCAACAAGGGACACAAAAGGGGGGGAGGAAAACAATATAAATCACTGACAAAGGTGTTGACATAAAATCAGATCACCCAACTCAACTCCCTGCCCCCAACCAATTTTTACCACCGCCACACCATTATCCACAATGACACACAGGAACAATGGAAGCACTATGTCAGTGTTTCCGTTTCATTTAGCACACAATTAAATAAATCGAAGAGAAGAAGAGGATTTCTCTGCCAGAACAACCTGTCTCTCATCCTTATAGTATATATCCACCTATCTATTTGTTTTGTCGTATAGTATGTGGGGGTTATCCAGCATTCATCCAACTCAGGCAGAATAAATGTCTCAACTGGTTCAATCGACTGCCACCAGCCACCCGGCCACCCTCTCTCTCTCTCCTCGATTACAGAGAGAACATCCGTCTGTGATCACTCCGAAACAAGTTCTTATCAAATTATACACACACATGCTGCTGCACACAGCCGAAAGAGATTTAAATGGATACCAATAAATATCCTTTCTACCCAGTTTTGTTGTGTACACATAAAATTGCTTGAATACGAGCAGCAATCTCACAGATTAACTTCGGAATTGCCTAACATCAATTTTCGTATACCTAAGGTGTACAAGGACAAAGGATACGTTCGATAGAATCGATGGTGTCTATGTGGCAAATAAAAGGCAAATAGAATGCGATATCCTTTTGTTAAATCATTTACACCAGTAGTTTGTCTAAATATCAACACTTTCATCTGCAAACAAGACTATCTGTATCTGCGATGCATAAGAGGCATAAAAGTTCTTGTTTGGATATCCCCCCACCAACGATTGTTGTAAGTAGCTATCCTGGGGTGCACTTCTTATGTTAAAGCGTGCTCATTGTAGAGCTTATAATGGCAAGTAATCAAGGATATTTAATGAACCCATTAAAGGGAAGTAAACCATAGAATGGCGGCAAACTTAACGAGTCTTTGAAGCCTTCTCCAAGCTACAATGCGGAATAAATAAGTTTGCGGCTACACGCCAATGGAATGCGAGATGCAGTTGCAGCAACAATAGCATCCTTTGCTTCGCAGAGGAAATTGAAAATGCTGTCGTCCTTTTTTCCATGTTAAAATGGGAAATTTATCGGATGTGAGCAACATGAGGTATGGCTTTAATGCATGCGAGAGTGCATTGTGTTAATAATTTACACACACACATACATACTGTGTGAATAGCCAGATGCGCTAGAAGATGAACGAGGTGGTTGGGGAGGAATTGTTATTTCATGACACGGTAGCATTGCGAAATTGAAAGATTGTTCGTGGTCGGAGGTAATTGAATTTTAGGGAATGCACAGAGGAACCAGAAAATCCTTAAATAACCCAATGATGCTACGGACGAGGTAGGACTTCACTAACCATAGATACAGACCATACATTTGCAGCTTGATTCAGTATTCTTTGATGTGGTATGCCGGGATCTGATTGCGGTGTGGAGTTTTATTTGAATTCTAATAGGACTTCTTGGGAAATCGGGTCAAGTCCTTTTTCAATTTAAAAAAAAAAAATAAAATTGTCACACATTGGGTTCAGCAGAAACCTACTCAAGTACAGTACATGTGGGTGGTTTAGTTGGAAGTTTACAAGTCTCCTTCGAAACATACTCGTATGTCCTCTCAGTTAATAATAAATCTATTTTTATTCCCTTTACTGAACTGTAGAATTCATTATAAGTAGACGATAATAGGATACACGAGTACGTATGTATGTATTCATCAAACGTAGTTATGGATCAACATGTGGATAAGCAGAAGCTAAAGTTTCCCTTTGGAAGAATGAAACAAGGAAAGATGTTCTGACTGATGAGGAGTTTTCTCCACCAACAAATGGTAGTCAAGGAAGAACAATGGGAGTGTTCATTCAAAATATCCTTCGGCTTCGGAAGAATACTTGAATTATACTCACAGAACTGCGTTATCAATGTGATTTCTCGGAGGAGTGGGAGTGTGGTTGGTAGGATCATGAAGTTTGTGAGAAACGTAAAATAAATAAAGTCGTATGTACTTCCACCTTAATGATACATGTAAGTTTTTTTTTTTATAATTTGCGCGCGCCAAAGGGGATATGAATACCCTTATACTGAGTTTTCAGGGAGCGGGCGTTAGAAAAAGGGGAGAGAGGAACAGAGGAGGTACCGGTGCACGTTGGCTTTAAATGTTTGAAGGTTGTACTGATGAGGAAATACAGAGCTTGGAAGATCATTCCACATACGTGTCGTTCGGCTTATACACGAATCTTTGTATTTGACAGTACGTTCGAGGGTGATGTGATGTGCATTCTTAGCGTGACGCGTATTGCGGGTGAAATTTTGAAGGAGAGGAATGCAATTGGCTACTTCACTGGAGCATTTTTTGTGAAAAAAGCGGTAAAACAGTGAGAGACATGATACATTTCTCCGATGTTCTAGAGGCGCTATGGAGCCTACAATGTCTCTATCACCTATAAGTTTTAACGCGCGATCTTGGACCCTGTCGAGAATGTGCAGAACGGTCTTGGGTGCACCAGACCAGATATGGGCGTTGTATTCCAGTTTTGGGCGGATGAATGCTGGACATTTTGCAGGATTGCAGAACCTAGAATGTTTCCACTTCTCGGTGAGATATGCGATATGCCGGTCATTGATGAGTTTTCGTGTCTTAAGATATTTCATAAGCTGACGATTTATCAGCGTTTCCATGACCTTGGAAAGAAGGGACGTAAGTGCAATGGGTCGGCAATTGGTCGGAGAGGAAGAATCGCCTTTTTTAGGGACAGGCTGGACAAATGCTGCTTTCCATCTTCTCAGGAAGAGCACAAAAGAGTAGGACAGACAGAAAAGCTTACGCAGAGGTTTTTCCAGTGAGGAAGAACAGCTCTTCAGAACTGTAGGGGGGATATCGTCTGGGCCAGCGGATTTGTGTATGTTAAGACCTTTGAGAACTCTAGCAACTGTGCGAGTGCGAAAGTGGATTTGTCCCATGGAAAATTCGACGATCTCAAGCACAGGGACAAACAAAGCACTATCTTGCAGCGTGGAATTAGCTGCAAATTGTACAGCAAGAAGATTAGCCTGACTGACTGACAGGCGATTTTGGCGGACCCAATTTCCAAATTTATTTTTCCTACACGCTGACCAGATAAGAATGATAGGAAAACAAATTTAAATAAAACAAAAACAGTGTGAGACATAAAAATTATTCTAGCTCTATTTTGAAGCTACATTGATGCCATTATTTGTGGAGTTACACATCATTCAAATGGCAGCCTCGACTTCGCAGACAGTGCTTCAAGTTCAATTTTTGATGACTCGGTCCAATTTGTTCGGCAATAGGGTCTCAAATGTTGACCTTGAGCTCATCCAAAGTGTTTGGCATTTTAGTGTAGAATAAGGCCTTGACGTTACCGAGTGGACAAGTTCCATGATCGCGGCGGCCAATTGATGAACGCTCTCCGTTGAGATGATCCAGTTATCAAATTTCTCCTTCACAACTTCGAGCGTTGCGTCGCATGTACGACTTGTTGGAATAATAGCTCGTGTATATCGACATTTTTTGTTTTTTTTATTTTTGACATTGATACCATTGAAGTTAACGGTGTCTCCTTCCTCACTTCGGAAGGAATAAGGTCCGATGTCCTGCCATGCCATAAACCGGACCAAACAGTCAATCTTTATGGATGCATTGCTGATTGGTCCAACACTTGTGGACTGTGTTCGTTCCAGTAACGGCAATTCTGCTTGAGGCAAAAATAGGCTTAGTCCGAGAATATGATTTTTTGGCAAACATCCGGATCTTCGGCCAACGCCCAATTAGCGAGCTCACGACGTTGTCTATGGTCGTCCGCCTTCAATACTTGTGTGCAAAAGCATAAAATGGTATACAGATAGGTTAAGAACTGATGAAGGAACTGGAGTAACTGAATCCATGGGTCCAAGCACCACCATCTTTCAAGTATATGCCATCGACAGAGTGTCCAAATCAATCTTGATAGAAACCATACCAACTGTGACATAGGAATAATGTCAGATAGCATTACTGGCACTCGACTCTTATGCCATTAAGTCCAAACTCGTGTGGGAATGCAGAAACTTAATGAACTAAATTAGAAGAACAAAGTGACCCTCTATTGAATACCAGGCCATGTGTGAATAGAGGGTAAAAAACCTTTGTTAGTCCTGAACGATTCTGCGGAATATGGGATCATACCCTTAAAGAAGAGTTCAGGAACCAGTGCAAGCAGCTGAACCGACGCTCAGGGTATGAGACAAGCCAAGAAATTTTTAGTCCAATACAACTGGAAAAGATTCAGGGGATTTACCATAATCAGCAAGAATAACCTGTGTTAATTCAGGAAGCACCTAAGGAAACTGGGTACTGTGACGAGTCCAATGAAGTCCCAGAATATGTCATCGGATCTTCGGGGGCACTGGCTAACAAACAATTAAAAATATTTGGGCAAGTATCAACTCTCATTAGACCCAAGTCTCATCCTCAGATTCTTAAAGGAAACTCAATTAGAGAGAGTGGTCTAGCAAAGGCGTACTAAGGTTGCATAACCATCAAAATGATCCCGAAAGGAATCTTACGCGAGGGGAACTCTAACGAGGGCATGTACTTCTCCAAGGTGTTAATAGGGGGCACAGGGCCTCATAAAAATAATAATAATAAGCTCGTGTACTGAGGACATCTTAAGCGTGATAAGTTTCCCCGATGGATGACACTCTGTGTTACAAAACGCTCTCTGGTTTCAGTTTCTAGGCAGAAACAGTTTATCAGTTCAAAAATTACCTACTTAATGCCTGTGTAGTCAAAGACCGGAGATGCTTTCGTAATGAAGGCAGCCAAAGTCTTTTCTCCAAAAATTCCTCACATGTTATAGATGTAGGTCGTCAGGTGAAAAATGTGGTTTGGAAGTAGGGATCCAACTTGATGGCAATTATTTCCTGGCATTGACATTGTACCTCGTAGTGCGGTGGAAGAAACAGATTGACTTAATAAAAATAATCAATCACTGGTAGGCAATCGTTTCTCATTGCAGAATAATACATTTTCCAACAATGCGAATTTATTATAGGCATATTTTGTCGGTTCGCCGCTTAAATAAACGCCACAAATCTCTCAAGTGTCAAACTCACTCGGATTCTTCCTCCTCGCAAGGATTTCACTGTGTATTGGGGAAAAAAAAGAAGTGTGTTTCCTCCGTGCGGTCTACTTCTTTTACTTTATTTTCCATTAAATATACTTTTTCTCGAGAGAACCGCCGCCGCCGCCTTCCTCTTGCATCTGCATCTGACAACATAATAATGGTACAAGATTTGCCACAGCGAAATTGTATCCCGGCAAATCGGCGTCCTCGTCGTCGTTGTCGTTTTCGTCCCAGTCGCAGTCGCAGTTGTGGAAGTCTGCAATAGGATTCTGCTTATGCCACCCTCATTACAAAATAATTCCACATCCTTGCACCTCAGACAAATTGCATTTGTCGCTACGGCAGGCGGGATAATTTTTCACTTTACTCCCACCCTTCAAGCTCGTGGCAAATCATTCGTCGAAGGAGGGTACAGAGGAGGAGAAAACGGGGAAAAAAAAACAGCGGAAATCGATTAATACCATCCCTGCTTCGCACCGCGCCACCACCTCGGGCAAATTATTTATCCCTCAATTTATAAATTGTGATTGATATTGTAATAAATTGGAAATCGAAAATCGGGGGAGAGGCGGTGTACTCCGGTGTATTTGTATTTTTTGTTGCTTCCTCCTTCGAGGAGTCTCCCACCTGAATTATAGGAACGAAATTATAGGAAAAGCATGAACAAGAAAAATTGATAATAATGGCTGCAGGCAACATGAGTAGTGGCTGAGATTAAGCTCGAAGTATCTCCAGATATGGACCTGGAGCTGGACCGAAACTTATTTATGACAGTCATTACTCTTGGCTTAAGTTTCACCTTCAGTGCTGATTTAATTTTTGTTTTGTGACGCGCGCTCTGCGCCCTGTGACGGTTTTTGATGGTTTCCGATGCCAGTAGTGGTCGCTGAGTGTAAATGTTGCGTTGTCCTTGCAATGTGAAATGAATGGTTTTTTTTCATTTCGGGTGGAAGTGGGAGATTAATGGGTAGCGTACAGTTGAGCAACTGTCTTGGACATAAATGGGATGAAAAGGATGACGTATGATTATATGAATTTCGATGGGAGAAAGAAATGAAAAAGGACGACACCGAAATGGGCGGACATTTATGGTCATATTTCGAATGATCAATGGAGTGGAACTTTAATTATTTAAGATTTGTTAACCGAGGATGGATGGAGGGAATGATTGGTTTTGTAACTGTGAAACTTAGATTGCTTTTGAATTTTGCAGGCGTCATGATGAGTTAGACGCTTTGTACTTGGAAATTTGTTTTGAACGAAATTCGAAGAAGGACTTAAAAGGTTTCGCCCGGTCATTACAAATTACAAATACAGGAAGAATTTTTAAAGCGATTGAAAAGGTAGTCTTGTTTTGCGGTAGAAATGTTTAAGAAAGTTTAAGGGGAACGGACGGAGCTCGAACCCACTGTAGACTTCTCCAAGGGTTAGGTTCTAGTGGTGGACATTGTTGGTGCCTTGTTATGTTAGTAAGGAGGACTTATATAGGAAAAGATTGAAAACCATGATGAAATATAATATTATAGGTTGACCAGATAGCAATGATACTTTTTCCAATTGTCATGTTTCAGCAGCTGTCAAAGTTGCCAATGACATTCAGCTGTCAAAATACTCAATTTGTGGCACCGTGGAAAAGTTTGAGCTCGAGTACACTCTTTTGGACCTTAAGCCACCAATCCGATAGAGATTGGTGCTAAATGAAGAAAATATAACAGCTGTAGCGGACAAACTAGAATATCGCATTGGCAGTGATAAGCTGAATTGGGCACCTCAACAAGGCAAGACAAGCACGTTTCAACAAGACGGCGCTACATGCCTTACTTGCCTTGATGGCTGCGTCAAGTCCTTAGTTTACTCTAACAAGCCAACTACTTTGTAGGAGCTGGACATATTGGATCGAACGCTTGAACTACTGCCAGCGAAGTCGATGATGCCATTTGAATGATGTTCTAGACATTATGGCATGAAGTAGCTTCAAAATAAAGCCAGAATCAATATTGTATTTCACACCGTACTAGGTTCATTATTTTTTCCTATTGATCTTATCTAGTCACCCTGTATTCGATTTCAATTGAAGATTTCGAATTGAAGTAAACTAAGGCTACTTATTCAACACACTCCCTTATAATTATATGGATTTGACTAGTTAGTGCATCAAGGAAGTTACAACTTCTAACCCTGGATCTGTCATCTTTTTTGGTACATTCGGTTCTATATTAGTAGGTTTGATTCCAGCTTTTCGCTGCACTGGCATCATATCGACTCTGGTTAAACAATGGAAGGAACAACTGGCACTGGACATGCCAGTATACTATTGATGAATCCTCATCTGTCACAGGTCACCGACCGCTTGTCCACCGAACACAACTTCAATATGAGCTAACGTTCAATACCCAACACAACGGGTTCAAAACTGAGTCTTCTCAGAAGACCTAGGCATACAACTTTTCTTTAACCTCCCGTACTATTGTAGCTTTTCAAGAATTTTCGTCAAGTAACTGATTGCCCGGTGGTCAATGCAGTATCAGCCATCAAGTCTCTCGCGTCAAGCACTGCCGCATATCTCTTAACGAAATAGTTGAAAAGTACAACTTCACCCTTTGCTGGGTACCAGGTCACTGTAATGTACCGGGGAATTTTGAGGCTAACGCATTGGCTAGAAGATGTTCCTCTGCTTTAGATAGCATTAACATCACCGAAATCGAGGCGCCAAAGTCCTATGGTAAATATTTTATGAACGCCAACGCAGGAAAAGTGGCCAATCTCCGATGGCATCAACTTGACCAATGCAACACCGATAAACTGCTCAAGCTGACCTTAAACGAAAACAGGACCAACAGAGTCCTAGAACACAGGAGAAAAACTCTCAACAAGATAGCTAACACTCTAACCGGTCACTGTGCTATAGAAAGACATGCTCAAGGATTGGGTATCCCCTACAATGAATTTTGCAGAAGCTGTAGGGACGAAGACGACGAGGAAACGATTAGTCACCTTCTGTGCACATGCCGTGCAGCTGCCAAAATTAGGCTACACTAGGTGACTACCTTTTCAAATATCTTTTTGATCTCAGCACTGTCTAGGAGGGTGATCTACCCACCTTATACATCGGCAGTACAATGGACCTCTCTGGTCTACCTGCATCCTTACCGATGGCCAGTTTAGACCAACCAACCAACCAACCATCGACACTGGGTCCCAAGAAACCATTAAAGATGGCTTTTCAACAGAATTGTACAAAGCTTCGAGACTCTGTATGACTAGGAGAAATCAGAGTTTTCGACCAAAAAACAGACGTAGGAACGACGTTAGCAGAATTGCTATAATCGCTTATAGGAAACCCTTGAGAGGAAGAACAAGGATAACAACGTTCCTCGATCACATATTAAGAATTTGCGCATCATTATAGAGCTTTGAGTTTCATTTAGTTGACTTTGTGCACTATTTTTCCTGTCTCCTCCAGAAAAATGTTTACCTGTATTCATCAAGCTCTTTAGGTTCCGCAAGGTTGTATACTTTCACCACAACTATTTCTGGAAGTCATTAGTTTTGATATCCACGGAGAACGAACGACAAATGAGTCGAGGAATATATTAGCCAATGACATCTAACCTAAATTGTGAACTCGTCATCAAACGTCAGAGATCTCCATATCACGGGAGAATATTTTGCGATGGTTAAAGATGCCAGAATATTGAAAATCTGGAAAACTAATATTGTATGGCTTCAACATGGAGGCACTCATTCGAAGGTTACCATCATCTCTGCAAATGGGAGACTAGGTATTTAACTGAGAATGCTTTAACCGACGCTTTAACAAGATGGTTTAAGTGGCATTTACATTCTGTAAGAGGCATTGCCTCATTCGACCCGGATGAGGATAGCAAAGATTTCCCTCCAGAAGCTAAGAAGAAGTAAAGGCAGTACCGATAGTATCTAAACTTCAAACTAACAAGGTTGCTGCACAACAATGTCTAGAGAAGAACTAAGTGCACTGTTATTGCTAAGATGCTCACCTCAACGTAGTTCACTTAGATCTTGAAAATCAAGTTTTGAACTCAGTTCAGCATGAAGGACTTTTAAGAACCAGTCATTAAGAGAATGTGACATGTACCTACCTACTTAGGTATAACAAAGCACTCACGAAGTGATTGCAAAACCATTATGACAATCTACTCACCTACATACGAGTATATCTTGAAAATTGAAATCAAAGTCCTTTCCGTGTAAACAATGCCAAGTACTATGAGAAGCCAATTATTCACTTCCTTTGTCACTCGATTCTATTCATGCCGGATGAAAAGGCATGTCCCTCCTATGAACAACAAACTGCATCTTTTCCAAGGAATCGTCTATCGCATATCACTGGCAAATATGTCAGATGGAAATGCATGAGGAGCCAAGTAATTCCTGCAGATTTTCTTCATTTTTCCTTTGAAGGACAATACCCAGAAATTCATTGGAAAACTTACAAACAAAATCGCATACTTCAGGTGTGTGTGCCTCTATCAAGATGATACAGCTACACCCCCCCATTGCCTGGTAGCACTGTCGACGTTCAGCATTGAAATCTCTTAATAAAGTGTCAAGTCATGAGAACCCGATGTGCTCTGGAGTGGAGCTGAGTGGTTGGGCTATGTGTGCTCCATGTAGGTACTTTGATAAGTAAGGGATTAGGGTAGCATTAGGCAGAAAGTAACAAAGCAATGTTGTAGAAAATACCCATATTGCAGAGGTTTTCCCTTACTTGCTCTAGAATAGCGCCACACACCTATCTAGAAGGGTGTATGTGTGAGTGTGTGAAGGGATGATCCAGTCGCTTGAAAGTGAATTATCTATGTCGGCGCGCTATTGAAGGGGGAGCGAAGCCCTGTAGAATAATATGACACACACATACGGGAGAGGTGGGTGGGTGGTAGGCGAAAAGCCCAAAATTATTTCCAGTATCACCTCCTTGCCGATGATAAATATTAGACTACGGCACAGCGCGACGAAATTAAAACGCTCGCAAATGAGGAGGTTCTAATTGTACAGCGAGCCCGCACTGAGGCATTATTAGAACATCCTTTTGACTGGCTGAATGGGTTTTACCGAAATTGAATTAATGTACGCCCCACCGCCGCAGCCGTCGTTTCGGTGCTGTGCCAAAGATGAGAGCGGCTTGATGACTGCGAATGTTCTGTTCAATGGGGAAAGCCACTTAACCAAAAATAATTAAGTAGACTGCGTGGAGGCAGAGGGATACACGTTATCCTGGGGCTTATGCAATGCGATGCAAATGCTTTGCACAGTGGGTGCAGTCGGAAGTTTATGGATGCTTTTGTTACTAAGGAAGTGAATGTTCATCGTCACAATGCTTGAGATGTGTTAAATCTCCGGCTTTATTTTTAAGAATACTGGTGATCACAGAGGCACACACCGCGATTAAAATAGCAGATCGCCTTCCAGTCCTATTCACTCCAGCTATACTCCACGATACCATAACAATCCAAGGAAACCGATGTGAAACGTCTAAGATTCATTAGTAACATTCGGCAGGCGGATGCCTCACCCCATTATGACTGAAATATTGTGGACACAGTCAGAAATTCGCTATCAGTTATAGTCTGTAAAGTTCCGACAGCTAAACTGAGTAGCTAAAGGTAGCCATAGGCTTCAAAAAAATATTCTTTAGGCTAAGCCTGCTGCTATTAAATTGTCTAAATGAAGAAACGACCTGATAGGTTCCAAATCTAGATATGCTTAGGAGATGAAATACTAGAAACTCATTGCCTTCGTCCGGGAAGTTCTGGGGTAGACCACACGAAACAAGCAGTGCTTATTGACGTTTAGAATCAGGGAAGGGTGTCACCAAACAAGGTCTGGTGATGTGAGTAACCAAAATATCCCTGGTAATAGAGATGGTGCTCTACATGATATAGTATCTCACAACGTAGTCTACATCAAAGCAAAACAGCTAAGACGTTCATAGCAAAGTAAATTTGGACAAAAGACGAGAGCTCCCAAGTCCCTCCATTTAATTCCAAAAATGCTACAATATATATTTATCCTTTACAGAATCTGGACCTAACGACCATTCATGACCTCATCAAAGCCGAAGGTTACTACTTCTTTATCAATAGTGATTACGTACACCGGAGGATGTGGGACGATACTGCCAATAGGAGTTCAAAAGTACTGCAGAGGAAGCAAATTATAGGATACCAAAGTTAGAATTGCCTAGAATTCGCTAAAAAAAAGGTAGTGAGACCCATTATGATAGCCATAGGGTAGAGATATCGCTTGCCTATTCGTTAATCCTAGTTCTGATTCCTATTAACTACCAAACCATCCAGTAGGTCTGATGAAGTTCGAGATGTCAGTAAAACGAACCAAGTGTTCCCCAAGTTATTTTAATCTTCGGCGGATAAGACCTGGGCTGAGAAGGAGAAAGTAGATTATGTCCTCACTAACTTCCTCATCATCACATCACCGACATAATGTTCTCTTTCGTTTTATTAGTTTTTTCGTTTGGTACCGCAGAGTGTTACGTCTCTTGATTACTCCTATCAAGGACCTGTTGGTCCTCCTCTTATTAATACATGGGGATAAACTTCTTGTGATGAAATAAGTGTCAACAGACGACCCTCTACTGTGAGCCACTCTACAGCCCTTAATCAGTGCGCAAGGCATGATGAACATCGAGGTGTCGACCTGTTCTGATGTAGATCCCGATCTTCTTCTGGCTAGTTCGTCGGCCTTCGACATGGTATATGTTCGTGTCTAGGGACCCATCAGAGGGCTTCCTTGTGTCATCTTACCTTAACATCTTCACAACAACACTTCAAAAGCTTGGATTGTATTCCAATAGCAATAACCGGTTTTATTACTGCCTGGCTGACGATGAAAATGATTATACTGTGTTGTGGCGTTGGCTTCAACACAGTCTCACAGGCAGCTATTGTCACTGCTATGTGCTCCGCTTGGAAAACATTGCAATGCTTCCGAAGGCGGACTGATTTGGATACACCCAGGGGTTAGAAAACATGTCTGAGCCTACGTCTATATCTATCTTTGATCCATCTGTGAAGACAGAGATGATACGTATACTGGTAGAGTAGGCTGACCCATTTTCCATTTTCTCTGCTCGGAAACGAGCTGTTCTCTTGAAATCTATGTACGGAGTAGATTAATCCGTGGTAAGTACATTCCCTAGATATTATTCCAGGATCATGGAATTATCCGATACATTGTGTCTCCAAGTGTCTGATTGACTTACTCTAAGGCACTAATTGATGGCGAGGCTTGAGCAAAGAGGTCCAGCGAAATGAGATTGAGGATAGCTTCCATTCCTGCATTTGGTGTAGTTTTCATGGCAAAGCAAGTCAGTCTCTGTATTCTCGTGAGCACCGTTTGTTAAGTTAGTGATCTTGCTGACAGACCATACAAGACAGCTATAGGTCTTACCATAGCCCTATACATCCATTGTATAATTTGTTGCTTTGGTCCCCAGGTTTTCCCAAACAGTGGTACTTTCTTGAATCGCTAAGGAGACCATTCTAAGAACAGAATAGGAAAAATCAAATAAATTTGTTATCTACAAGCCTAGAACTTCTGTACTGGAACTAGAGACATTGCTTATAGATCCCAGTATGTTCTTAGCAAATGCTCTCTCAATCGAGAGATGTCTCGAATCCACAGCGGCAGGAGGCATCAGAAGCATGCTATGGGAGTGCTTAACTTAAGTTAGTATATCGGAGGAGTCTAACGAAGTCACTTTGTATTGGGTACCACGGTGAAGCAGTTGACGAGATGAGACATACTTTGGAAACTAAGACAAAGAGTTTCTGAAAATTGCAAGAAGTCAAACCAGCCTTCGTAGTTGCAGAAAATAGCCTGATGTATGATTCTTATCTTCTGTGAGTCAGTGCTTTATATTCCATAAGTAGGTGGATTGGCGTTGTCTCGTAGTTGATTTGGAATGTAGTATACTGAAGCGGTCCTTAAGTCTACGGTGAACTTCATGAACTAGGAAGGAGGAGGAGTGCATCTTCTCATAAAATGAGAACAACTAATTTACAGCAGTAGAAACCACCTGGAAGCCTATTTGCATTTTCCATTCACCAGTTCAGATCCTCCTGTTCATAAAAGTTGTGCAACAACAGGTTTTGGTTTTACTCTTGTATCCTATCGAGTTCGGGCAGGATTCTAGTAGTAAAGGTTTTGCATATTTACCCTCCTTATGTATATGGTGGAACAGAACAGGATATTTCCAGCCATGATGTTCAAAAAAGGGTGAATAATTGAATTGATCTAAAAACGACTTTTCCGTTCCAATATTCAATACGTTCTGGTTTATGGCTTACTGGGATATTGATTGCTTTCGTTTGTCAAGTGTCCACGAAGGATCATTAGCTATAGAATAACTAGAAAAATCTAAGAGGATTGAGAATTGGGGTCGCAAAATTCATAAGTAGAGTCAGGACATAAGTAAAGAGAGTAATTTTGATATTCCTCTTATTCCTCGGAGTCTATAAGATGTACCTCTGTACATAGACAAATGATTCAGCCTGATTCTGAATGGTGCTTGTACCAAAGAGGAGTAGAAAGTACTTTGTCTTGGCATGAAAGTTGGCTTTACCACTCACATTTCCTACTTTAAGTTGCGCATACGCCTAGGTGAACATGTAGCCCTATATAAGTTCTTTGCTCCTTCAGCGCGATGTCCGATTTATTGTCGTATCTAAGGCACTACGGAATAGTTTTGTTCTTGCTTTCCTTGATAGATATTCTGAATCAGTAGTACGAGGCACCTGGACACTTTTACGAGGAATAAAGTTGCGAACTAAAAGCTTCACGATACCAGTATAACCCACACTATATCAAACCAAGCAATTATAGCAATTTCCGTCCTTGGGATATCATTTCCCACGAGTGCGATAGGTTCCACTGTGTATCTGTGCATTTTATTGCCAACAAAAGTGAACGTTTTTTTTTCTCTCTCACTGCACATCGCGTAGTTTCAAGGGGGCTTCAGCTCGTTCCTTCAATTATTTAGTCCTCCCACCGCGACCAAATTCAGCGCGCGAAATACTTTCAGCAATTATGTTTTTATCAAGCGGAACTGGATTCAATGTTTCACAAGGTACAAGTACAAAGAGTGCTCCGGGATGCGGGATGTGGGATGCGATGGTAGGATGCCCGGGATAGAGGCTTATTATATCATTAGGCGAGAAAGGCCCTTAACCTCTCTACATACACACTTATAATCACAAACATGTTTATACACTTACCATTTAGTACATGCACCCGAACACTTGCGACATCTGCATTCGATGGCGAACAAGAGTACTTCCCCGAGTCGGGCAAATCTGCATTTTGTATCAGGAGACAGGATGTTGTGACATCGCCTTTTTCGGTAATTACCGTAACACCACCTCTCGATGAATCATAATTAATGACCTGGAAAATGTGTACACAAAAATACGAATTTTTTATTTGTTGTCTATTTCACAAAGGTTTAGAGGAACAACAGCAAAACAAAAAAAAAAAGGATACATCGCAAGAATGTTTGCCTGTTGGCAGATGAGAATAAAATCTTTTCGGTCGTGTGCGTGAGATGTCCTGTGAAGTTGTAAATTGCAAAAACAGATATAATTTCAAGAGGCAAACCACGTTGGTTGGATACATTTTGGGGATCCTACACCCTTGGCGCAAGGGGCTGGGAAGCGATGTCGTGAAAAGTGGTTTTTGGGAAGTAATCTCGTTATCGATGTTTTAATGTCTGCAGTAATAAAATTAAAAGGCAGAGAAGGAGGAATTTGAACAACGCAGATGCGTTTGTTTTTTCGTCCTTTCTCTGCCTTTTGGTTTTATAAGTTGATTTTATTGTTTTAAGCTGCAAAATTACGGTTTTTTTTTCCTGTGGATGTATCTATGGGTTTTAAAATATTGTTTAGCCCGAAATGAAAGGAAGGAAGGAAGGAAGGACTTTGGGAAATTGCGTTTCATTGGTGGGAATTATTTTATTGCCCGATATAAATATAAGATCAAAGTCATTAAACGGCAAGCCAGGGTGTGGGGTACTTTTATGAGTTCTGTGTCTTTGTGTGGAGAGAGAGATTACTGGTATTGAAATGTAAAAAAAAAAGAATGCCTTTCATAGGCAAAATTTCGAATGATTCTTGAGTTTGATTGAAAGTGGAAGGGTAGGACTTAATGGCTTGTAAAAATCTTGATTAGAGATTGTGAACGATTTCGTATTATTTGGTTAACGATGACATAATTTTACTAATTTGATGTGTAAACTTGAGTCGGAATAATCATACACCATCCATATGTCTTTTATTATGACTTTTACAGTCGTTGGCGTTACTTGGAAAGTTTCGAAGTGCGCGTCAGTTAATGGTCGACGGGCAGTGTTCTTTGAAAGTATGTATATCGTTAGGAAGAGTCTAAGCTTATAGTCTTGTATCAGCATAAACTTCTAATATAGACAGAAAATTTTATTTAATATTTAACAGGCAGAGGTGATTTATTTTGATGAATATAGATCGTTCATAGAGTATGTATCTAATACTTTATAACTTTGTGATTTACAAATGTAATTTGCTTAATAATTTACTAATTGATGCCTGTGCGTCATCGTTTTCGGCAAAGTGGCCGGACCTGTTTTAGTTGCGTAAAATGAATACATATGGTTAGTAAAGGGTCTTTCATTAAGGGCTTCCTATCTTTAAATTCAAAAAGAAGAAAAGTGTGTGTGAGATACATATTATCGAAACTTTTTATTCGTTTGAAAGGTATATCGATGCCATTATGTATGGAATATAACATGGTTCCAATGTCCGCCGCGGCTTCTCTGGGTGGCGCATCCTAAATGTCCAATTTTCCATGACTCTGTCGCATAAATCATGCTGAATTTGACCGATGGCATGGATTATGTTGGCCTTGAGGGCTGCTGTGGTTAGTAGCTTATTCGCATAGATCTGCGACTTCAGAATACCCCCACAAGAAAAAGTCTAATGGGGTCAAAGCTTACGATCTCGGTGAATTGATCACATCACCCCCACGTGAGATGACCATGACCTCGAATCGCTCGTGAAGAATTTCCAATGTGGCGTGAGGTGTGTGGCACTTAGCGCCACCCTGTGAAACCACATGTTGTACGTGTCTATATGATCCGCTTCAAGCCAAAAGAAGTTGATCATCGACCTATAGCGCTCGGCCTGGTCAACGTCGTTCTTACAGAAATATGAACCGATGACGCCCCCAGCCCAAAATCCACACCAAACAGTGACTTTTTCGGGATGCATTGGACGGTCGTGGATCTCATGTGGATTGGTATCGTCCCAAATTCGACAATTTTGTTTGTTGACGTACCCATTCATCCAGAAATGGGCCTCATTGCTGAAGATGATTTTTCGGTGAAAATTAGGGTCAGTTTTCAACTGCTTCAGAGCCTATTCAGCGAACACATGGTCGTTTACCTTCAGCTAAATATTGTACGGGTGCAGGCTCAAATCCCGACGCAAAACTCGCCAAATTGTGGTCGCAAAAGGCCGAGTTCTTGTGAGCGACGTGAAATCGACTGCCTCGGATTCTGCTGCACACTTTCACGGACAGTGGCGATGTTTTCGGCAGATCTTGCGTTTCGTCGACGTACGGGTGTAGGTTGACCGTTTACTGGACTCAAATTTATCCACCACACTAAGAATAGTCCTCTCGGAAGGACGATTATGGCGACCGTAAAATGGGCGAAGCGCGCTAGTCCCTATTGGAAGACCCTTTACTTTCGAGTCATAAAAAATTAAATTTTTGATCGTAGATTAGTAAAGGAAATATAGGGTGACCAGATAGTAATAATACTTTTCCAATTGTTATGTTGCAGCAGATGTCAAAGCTACCAATTGTATCAACCGATGGCGGTACCAAACTACATACATAGATATAGCCAGTCGAATAGACAAAGCAAAATCTGCGTTTGGGATGCTATCCACAGTTCCTCGTAGTAATGCGATTAGAACGACTGTTCCGCTCCAACGTTCAATTCGTGCTGCTATATGGATGTGGTACCTGGAGGGTGCCTGCCACTATGACGAGGAAGCTGCAAACGTTCGTCAATAGGTGCTTACGCTGTGTCTAATATTCTGGCCAAACGGTATCTCTAACGAACAACTTTATCAGAGAACGGGTCATGAGCCTATAGGCACAACCATACGACAACGAAAGTGGCAGTGGATTGCACATACTCTCCGAAAGAGTGACAGGTCCGCCGCAATTCTAGGAGTACGTGGCACAGAACTGGGAAAGACTTGGACAGAGATGAGGCACATTTCCGGAAATCACACACCATGGCGCGTAGCTATTGTAAAGACCCTGGACCCACAAGGGGATACAGGACATAAACAAAAACAAAGTTATCAATGACATCCAAGTGTCAAAATATTCAGTAAGGCTTGTCACTTAATCATGCGTCGTTTCATGCTTGCCGAGGTCGTCATCATGACTTCAATTCGTTGAAGTGTTTCAAAAAGGCGGCGCTACATGCCCTACAAGCGATGCTACGCTCGAAGTTGTGAAGGCGAACTGGTTCATCTCACGATCAGCGTTCATCAATAGGCCGTCGTGATCATGCGATTTGACTTCCTCGATTATTTTCTTTAGTTCTATGTCAAATCATTAGTTTACAATATCAAGCTAACCAACTTGGACAAACTCGAGGCCAACATTCGAGACGCTAGTGCCGGAAAAATGCAGCACACATTAGACAGAGTCATAAAAAATTGGACCTACCGCTTAAAGCACTTCCAGCAAAACTTAAGCGACCATTTGAATGAGGTGCTATACCACATATAATGGCATCCGTTGCCGTTGTTGTTTCACCTTGTACATATTTTGCATTTGCGTTAATGAGTTGCTCACATAAAGGGTGGGCCATCTAGTGGTTCCTTTGTAAATCATAGATTATTTTGACACTGACAGCTGTTTCCCGCTCGAAAACTTGACAGAAATTCAGTATCATACCTCCGCGGAACGAAATGAGTCGCTTTATGCTTGAACAACTTTGAAAAATATTGAAAACTTATTTCCAAAGTGAGTGCTGTGTAGCCCAAACAGTGCGTTATTTGCTTCATTTTGGCCGAAATGAAGCACCCTGCTGTGCAAAAAGTTCGTGAGACTAGTATGCTAGAGGACAACACTCATGGTCCCCGTCATCGTCACAGACGAGATTGTGACTGGTGTGACCGAGATTGTGAGACTCAATTCATGAACATCAACTTGCAATCGATCTCAACAGCTCAACATTTCACGCACATCATCTGCACAAAGATCTCGGATTATTCGCTTACAAGGTCCAATTGACTCAGCAATTGAAGGCGCACGACCATCCGCTTCATTATAGCTTCGCAGTTATGGGCTTAGAGCAGCTTGAATTGGACAACGATTTTGGGCGAAAAATCATCTTTTCTGACGAGGCGCATTTTCATCTCGGCGGTTACGTTAACAAACAAAATTGCCGCATCTGGGGCTCGGAAAACCCGCACGTTATTGTCGAGAAACCGATGCATCCACAGAGAGTGACAGTTTGGTGCAGATTGCGGAGTGGTGGCATCACTGGGAACAACGTTTCGGTCAACTGTGGGCGTTACGGAGCTATGTTAACCGACTTTTTTTTTTACTGAAATTGAAGATATGAATTTGGTCGAACTCTGGTTTATGCACAGCCCACACCACAATCGATCTTTTCCGCACCAAATTCCCAAATCGTTCAATCGATGTCAATTGACCGATGTAATGCCAACAATTCAGAAAATTTTGAAGCACTTAAGGCCAATGTCATCCAAGCAATCCGTGACCTACACTCCGAAATCATCAACAAGGTCTCGACTAAGTGTAGTGCTTTACAAAATATAGTACAGTGGATGTCGCTTATAACAACTTTGCTTATGACGTCCACTTTCCTTTCACTTCTTCCGTTTGATATAACGTGTTCGGATATAACGACCGCCAGTTATAACGACCTTATTTCCTCGGTCCCTTCTAGGTCGTTATAAGTGACATCCACTGTACTTACATATGTAACCAAAGAACCGTGCAATCCAACTTCTGATTGATTGTGAGACTGTGCCACAATTCCGCGTAATTGTCACCCAAGTTTTCGGCGAAACAACGCAGAATACCAACCGACAAACTCCTGGATGACATTCGGTGTGTGTTTTGTTTAAGAATTAATCCCAGCTTGTTTTCAAATAAAAACATCATCGCTCACTCACTGTACTTAATTTCGAAATTAAATTGTTTGCTTTCTATCAGCAGTTACAACTCGTCCCAATGTTTTGCTGTGAGTTTTAATACATCACCTGGTTTAATTACATTAACAACAGTGCACAACGGTTCTCAAATTTGTGTCTGTCAGATGCATGTTTCATGTCAGAGACAAATAATAACTTCTTCCAATTTAAGTAATTGCTCCCTGCCAGTGTGTATATTTGTACGCGCGCTTAATTATGGATGCGCAGGTGAACGGCAAACATTTTGCCCATCAAAGTTTCATCCTTGCTCTCGGATAATACACTTACCATTGGAATACAAGTATACGTACATATTTTCCATGTAATTTGGGTAATTAATGCCAATTACTGCTCCACCATCAGTCATGTGGCGAGTATGGCCGACGAAATTAAATAAATTTTTTGTTTCCTTTGTCCTCATAATAATTTAAAAGTTTTGAATAAACCCTGCTCACTTATACATATATATACAAGGATAATGCATAAGGATATAACCGCTCAGCCTATCCTATAGCTGGAAAGTAATGTGTTTTCTTTTTTTTTTTAAAAAAAACTTTTATCCACCTCATAAGTGAGTAAAAGTTCAGACTGGCGAAACCGAAAAGGAGGAGAATTTCAAAAATTAACTTCGGCAAAATTCCAACCTTAAGGCAATCTTTGAGGTAAAAATATGTATGTACGTACCTATCTATTTATGAGTTTTCCAGAGAGTGGAAAAGTAATCAACGAGCTCAATAGCTTAACAGGGGGAAAATTGCGGATTGGTGCGGTAAACTTAATGCAAAGTCTTTTGGGAATTTAAAATATTTCAAGTAGTTTCGAGAAAGTATTCTGTGCATACTCTTCCCGAATGGGATTTTGTATTTTAAAACTCAGTCTTAATTAACACGACTGGGAAAGTTGTTCCTTTTCTTTTTTTGGAACGTCAGGATGGAAGGATTGAAATGAATTCAAAGATTTCAAATGGTAAATGTATTGATTGTCACGCACGGAGTTGAGAGGACGAATGGCAAGTGATATCAAATGGCTCTTTAGAAGGAATTACAATTCGTCATATGTTTTACGACGAACATAGCAGTGTTATGCATCACGAACACGATGCTGAATAGTGTTTTCATCCAACTCTGGTAGTGGAACTTGTCAGGATGAGTGGCAGTAGTGAACAGGCTATCAAATTGTAGACTTTTGGGTTACTACCGCACCAGTGAAGTGACAGATAAGTCCCACGTATCCTTGGATAATTTGCATTTCTGTTTCATAATAAAACCATCGGAGAGGGCTTGGTTTTCTCTCGAACACCGCAAACAAATTCCTGGTTCGACGAACAATGCCGGTAAGCAAATGCAGAAACAGAAACAGACAGGCGTACAAAGCTGCGCTTCATAGAAGGATCAGAGCTGCTCAGGGGCTCACGAGCAGAAGAAAAGGGATGAATACCTGGTCTCAGAAGGAAAAAGAGGGAGCATGGGAAGCGAATGAACGAGAAAATACAGAGATGTTATATCAGGAATAAAGTTGGAATTTTACAAATAAAACATGTCAAGGATACAGACCCCAAACCGAAGCCTGCAGGGACGATTACAGAAACCTGGTAGTAGAATTAAAGTCGATAGTAATGCTATGGGAAGATCACTTCTGCAGTCAGGCAGAGTGAACCATTCAATCTGGACCAACATTTCTGTCCACCCGACCAGGATGAAGATAAGTAGATATCAAAACTAAAATCCAATAAAGCTGTTGGGGTGATAGCTTAACTGCCGAGGTATTCAATGCAGCGGGGGATGACTTGGTAAGTTAAAATCCAACAGCTCATACGCAATATATAGTCAGACGAAAGTATGTCCAATGAATGGAACCTCAGTATCCTTTACTCGGTCCTCAAAAAAGGAGATCCTGAAAACTGCGCCAATTATAGAGGAATAAGTCTTCTGAACGCTCGCCTGCAAGATCTTATCTGCTGTACTGTGTAAACCCTTTGTCAACAATCTGTTCATATCTGGTCCACATTAGTATGATTTTAGACCAGAAAGATCCACCAGTGACCAAATTTTCACAATACGGCAGATTTTGGAAAAACACAGGAATTTCAAGTCCATCCTCATCTCCCGTTTATTGATTTGAAACCAGATTTTAACAGCATCTGTAGAGACGAGCTATATAGAGCTATGTCTAGTTTTGGCATCTCGGTAAAACTCGTCTGATTGTGCAGGATGAAGATGGAGAATGCACGTTCCTCCATTAAGGTCGGGAAGAATTAATCGAAACCTTTGATGTTAAAAAGGATTTAGACCTTAACATCGTTCCTGAAGGACTTGTGCAGAACTCACATGCCAACATCAGAGCGACAATCTTTCAAACGTCTGTGTAACTGCTAGCATGTGCCGATGATATTCACATAGTTTGAAGAACAAGGCGTGAACGGCTAAATGGGTTTAACAGTTAATAAGGTCGAAACGAAGTATATAGTATATATCAATCAAAAATGGACACACAACATCGACATCCAGTCGTCCAGTATCATCCCAGTCCTGATCTACGGCGCAGAGGCTAAACTTTTTCAAAAATGGGTGAGCTGCTCTCGGTTGTTTTAAATGAATCTTTGGTTTCGTGTGCATAGATGGAGAGTGGAGAAGAAGATACAAGCTTCTGACCTAGTCAAAAGAAATCAAATACTACGACTTGGATGGCTGGGTAATGTTGAGCGGATGGACATCAATGTTCCGGCCTAAAAAGTCTTCGAAATCACCCTCGGAAGGATGACGCAGTAAAGGAAGACCTAGCCTAAGACGGTGGACTTAAATGGAAAGGGACCTCAACCAACTTGGTGTGCAAAACTATAGCCAGCTGACTAAAGATCGAGATGGCTGGAGAGACTTGTTCGTTGAGGTAAATATGTAAGTTTCATATTAAATGAAGAATGTGTGATATTAAATGGTGATACATCCAATCTGTCATAGAAATGTCTGTTCTAAGAAAAGGAATCTCCCGTCAAGAAAAGCGCTATCTTTAGATCGAAGCCTATAATGTATTCTGATGCATTATGCACATATCAGTGGCAGAACAGATGTTCATAAAACGAGGTCGTGGATATAGAGCAGAGCCAAATCAATTTTGGCCCACGGTTGTGGCTAGACCTATTCTAACTTATAGCTCAATAGTTCTGTCTTTCGATCCTGAACAGTAATTGAAAAACAGCCTGGTAGCGGACCGGTTGTATCTCTACTGTAACAGTATGGTGGCTAAAAAAACACTCAGGTGGAGAAAAATCGTGACTATGTACATGTTTTCAATTCCAATATCAGAGAGACTGGAGAGTCCTTCAAAATCATTGCTGAAGAAATCATCTGAAAGGTCTTGGATTATCTTTCATTTCTAGCAAAAGATGGGTACCGCCATTTCCAAGTTTTTTTTTTCTTTTTGAAGGATTCTAACGTTTATTTCTGTCAATTATTGTTTATTGACGCCGAAATGTTGATTTACCAAAATACATGGAACCCTGTGACACAATTGTTTGGCACTAGTACTTCTCGTGGTATTTCATAATTTGTTCTCTAGACTAAGCAAGTACGTCTATAGAGTACGTCTGTCACGTGTTCTAATTATCCTGCCAAACACAAAAGTGAAGACCAAACTCTTGACTTATTATGGTCGAATAAAGCTATGTTCAGACGATTGCTAGATCTACAAATATTGTCAGGTCTGTCAATGTACTGGCAATTGTTGCAAATGAACTGAAAATGAAAAAAAATGATTTAAATCGTTAAATTGTCAGCACTTTGTCTAGCAATGGTCTGACAGCTGTTTTGCTTATAAAATTGTAAAAAAAAAGTTATTGTTCACACGATTGTCAGATAATTTGGTCAAATTTTTCAAATCTGACAATCGGTTGAACGAACATAGGTTTAGACAACCTGCCAAAAATGAGCCTCGCCCGAGAAGATGATTTTTTGACCAAAATTCGGTTCTCCCGCCAACATTTTGAACTCATGGCTTGTCTATGGTCGTCCGGCTTCAATTCTTGCATCGGCACACACTTAAAACCTTGACAGCTGCTGAAACATAACAAATGCTACCTGCTCTCCCTAAGAGTGTATTCCTAGTGAATGGAATCTTTGCTCAATGTACAAGGTGGCGCAAAATTAATCATCCAATTTTGTTTTTGAATAACTTTTTTACTAAATAAAAAAAAAATTATTTCGAGTGATGGAAATTTTTTCTGTTAAGTGGAAAAGATGATATCCGTCAAGTGGCTGCCGCCAGTGTTGATACACATTTTTGCCCGTTTTATCGCATTTTTCATGACTTTCCGCAAGATTTCCAGTGATAACTGTTCGCCCAATTTAACGGCCCAAATTACTCCTCCTCGTAGTGGCTCTTCGTGCACCACACGCGGATTTTCAGTGACGTAATAGCTTAAGTGGAAATGCGCCTCGTCGCTCATGATGATTTTCGACACAAAATCGTCCTTTTTGTTGTTGAGATTGGGGATGGCTTGACAGTAATTCACATACGACTGACGGTAACGAAGCATTAATTGATGCACTGTTTGGACTTTGTATGAGTACATGTGTAAGTCTTTCACTAAAATTCGCTGTTAGGTCCGTCTGGTGATGCCCAATTGCGTGTCCCGTCGTCTGGTTGATCTTTCTTTGTTCTCAGCGTACAAAATCTTTTTTGCCACATTATTGAACGTCTGAAACCCTTCGTCAACAACCTGGTTAATCCCTTATCAGTGTGGTTTTAGTCCAAAGAAGTTCATAATCGATTAAATATTCAAGCTTTGTCCAAATTTTTAAAAAGTCCAAATCGATACTCATGATCTTCTCATCGATTTCAAATGGTCGAAAATGTCAGAGGATGGCATCTCTGTCATCCTTTTGTGCAGAATGACGTTAGAGACCTCTCGCTGCTTCTTCAAGGTTTGTACTGCCCGCATCATTAGTTTTGATGTCAAAAAGGGATTTAGACAAGACTTACATGCAGATGGACGGACGGACATACTTTATACGGTCTGCTGTGATGATTTCTCTTATGACAAGGAATAAAAGCAGTTTGCCAGGGAATACCTCGATCGACAAACCTAAATAAACAATCAAATTAAATGATCGTATTTGCTCTCATGTACAGATTTATTACATAAAGGCACTTAAACTGAATCAAAAGTATTCGTTTGTTAGTTCCTAATAAAGTTAATTCCTTCACCAAAAATCTGTCACTGGAAATAATAGACATTCAGCAGTTGGTTCAATTTATGGAGAACATGTTCCGTCGACCATTGTACGAGTATTCCCCGAAAATCCGCTCTTGTGAGTGGTTTTTACTGAAAACGAAATATCCTCTCCTCTGTAAAACTTGAAATAAAAATTCAACATTTCCCTGGAAATGAGTTTTTCCTTTCAAACGATAACGACCAGAGGATATTACCAACGACCGCCTCCTCCCCGAGTTCCTGTTGTGTGCCTGTCGGGCGAATTTAATATCTCCTGCCTGACATTTCGGTCCTGATTTCCCATACATACTACATATGTGTCCACCTTTTTTTATCGTTTTCCAAATTCTCCGAACAAAAAAAAGAGTCTCTTTGAACTATGCAAGCTTCAACCGAACCAAGTAACCAAACAAAAAGGATACACATCAGCTCTTGGAAAACAAAAAAATTAAAATAAAAGAAACTCGTATATAATTAAATTCTTATCTTTATCTGCCGCCCGTCCAATTTAATATCCTTTAATATCCTCTCGCATTTCTAGCGAGCGTTTCACAAGTCAAACAAAAAAAAAATCCTGAAATTCCCTGCAAAATACGCAAAATGTCACAGGATGAATTTTGTCCTGGCACCTTCCACCCTCCTCTGATCTCATTAAAAAATTAAAAACACCTCACGCACACATTCCCGCCCCATCCCTACCTACCAACCCCAAAACAGGAATTAGAAGCGCAAATCTTTTATTTGCAACGCGCTTAAATTCTTGGTTGCGAGGTTGACAGGAAAAAAATGTACCAACAAAATTAACAGGATAATAAGGATACTACCCACTAACCTCTTCATGGTGGTACCAGAATATATACGCAGGTGGTTCTGGGCTATATTTAACTGTACACGTTAAATTTATTGTACTGCCCTTATCTACATGAAGGTCGGGTCCTCCCAGTATTGTGGCTGTTGGCACTGCAAAGAAGGACAAACGGAAAAAATAACGAACAATCTCACACATTCACATAAAAATGTTTTCACAATAAAACACGAACGAACAACAAGGACGAAAATGAAAATGAAAGAAAAGAAAAGCCAAGTCACACAATCCCTGACTTATCCCAAATTTCTGTCACTATTTCAACTCGTACTGCAGGGAGCAGCGCAAACACTCACCGACGACATTCAACCGAACAAAATAGCTCCGCACAGGTTGGGTGGAAATTTGGCACTCGTACATCCCGGCGTCACGTTTTTGGGCCCATTTAATTTGTAATGTCCAGTCTTCTGTCTCCTTGTGATAAGTGGCTTGGAATCGTTGGTCTGATGTGTATGTGTATGCTCCAACGGTGAGGATGTGTATGTCTCGGTGTCGTATCCAGGATACCTGCAAAACAACAAAAAAACAACAAAGGAATGAGAAACACTTTTAAAGGACATGTAATGGCTTGGAAAAACTTTCAAATGGAGGCACACTGAAATGTGTCCCTAATTACAGACGATCGATTTTTATTTAGAATTCAGTGTAAGTAGAAGTTTCCCGAGGGACTTTAGGGCTTTACGAATTTTAACATCGTGCCAATTAAAATGCTTCATGGACCCGAAAGAGTTCTCGGTCAATCCCTGATGAGCAACGACACAGAGTCAGGGTTGCCGTCACAGGCAAAAGGATCAGGATTTTATCGTAAAAACTGGCTTAAATTGTGCTGCTTTTTGAACATTTAGTAAACGATTAAAATTTAACTTAAAGAAAGTGAAAACCAGTATTCAAAAGGCATCCTTTCTGCCAAAAGCCACTGGAGGTACTCTAACAAGGTGTTAACTTGAAGGTTTATTTAAACAGCGGCAACCCGGTAAAGTCGAAATTCATCAAACGTAGTGACAGAGGCAAGCCAATGTTTGTGCTACGAGAGTACACTCACAAGAGTGGTTACAGTGTTTAAACAGGATAATGGATTTTGAGGTTCTCTCGGTTTGTTTCACCGTCAATCAAGGAATATATTCACGGCCACTTGATTTATTAACGCCACAAGAGAAGGAATCGATTTCTTTTGACAAGAAGTGTTTCGGTGTAAAAGGCAGTGGTAATGTGTGCGGAAGGACTAAGAGGAATGCGGATAGGATTCCAAGGATTAAGTGTTGTTATTTTTTTTTAGCGAATAGGTAAAGTTTTCCACATAGTCAGTAGCAGCTGTACTACGTTGGAATACTTATAGAATTGTAGCTCCAGGTTAGGTGATGTTTGTTACCAGTTTTTGTTACGGAGACTAAACGACCTAAGAGTCTCAGAATGCCAGATTGAACATAATGAAATAGGACTTGTATCAGCAAATCGGAAAAGAAAAACCAAATGGGGCCTATCTCCTCACAACCATTCGTGTTGTGTACGTTATATTCTTTACACGAATGGAAGGGTCAACTTTCTAATGCTGCGTCTTAAGGCAAATGAAGCTATTTCATAACATTTATACACGCAGATGTTTGTCAGATGTTCGGGAGTGGAGAGATAGTAAAAAAAAAACATTGATTTTAACTAGCAAGGAACCTCGAATCTTACCCTCGGTGGTGATGGGCGTGAAATAGCCTCAAGAAGCATCGCGAAGATCGACTTCCTTTAACTTGAAAAGGAGAATAGACGAAACAATTTTTTGAGTTTCAGGAATATCCACTTAAAGGATTATGCCTCTTAGCTGGGACACACGAAAATGTTTAAGAAAATAGAGTCCAAACTGGAGTTGTAATGAACTAGCTCAACATTTGTATGTAGAATATACTCCTTCTGGTTACACTAATGTTATTAAAGAATACCTTAGTAAGAGTAATCTCTTTAGGGTTAGGGTTGGGATTATATCCTCTATTCTATGGCTAAAGATCTTGAACCAAATCTTATTGTAATTAGCCAAAGTACCAGCAGTGTATAGGATCAAGTAAAACATTTGACACATAAACCTGGAGATTGATTGTGTGGCAGTAGGAGAGTGGCACAACTTCTTCCAAAGCTAGATTTCATAAAACTTTTTTCAGTAGAACTCCCAATCAGAATAGCTTGGAAGAAAGACTTGATAATGGACAAAGTAGGATTTTTGTCAGACATCAAAATTTATTCGGATGTTAGACTTTGCCAGTGCAGATATCTGAAGGTTGCTACAAACCGATAAGTTTTCTATCCATATTGATAGCCAGACCCTTGTTAAAATACCACCTAGTGCCACACCAATGACCGAATAAAGTTAACCAATCAAGTGCTTACAAAACATACCCTTAACAAGGTTTTAGGACACAGTGAGAAAATCTTGAATCTATTAAGGACAACAATGTGAAGAATGGGGTTACCAAGCTAAACATGACCTACCTGCATCGAACTGCAAAGAAACAGGCTACTAAGAAGACAGCTATTCTCAAAATGAAAGCTATCAACAAAGGCCAATGATTAAGCTTGGTATTCTTTACAATACCACTTCACGATTACTTAGATGAGAAGATAGCTAGGAAAAGGTCATACATACAACGAACGCTATAAAAGTCCTTGTTAGCGGCCAAAAGTTTTATTTTTAGGATAATTGGGGTGACGGGTTTTGAAATAGATCAACGAAGCACCTCGTGCTTATATAAATCGTTGATGCAATCCCTTTCAAAGATGCTGTTTGGATTTGCCTACTAGTTGACATCAAGTTCACGAATAAAGCTAATGATTGTTTGACCAGAGGTGAGATCAGAAGTCAGAGTTAAGCCTTGGAGGTAGAACTGTTTCAAACTAGTCTGATCAATGGCAGACTATGTTCAGCTGTTTCAGTGTCCTTGGCAAGTGTACGATTGGCTTGTAGTACCTACAGTCTTGAAGTGATATTAAAAAGACCAATGACCATGACCATAGGAAGTCCGTTAAGATCTTAGCCTAATATTTGGACATTCCTAGAATTTCTTTCGTTCTTTTTTTTCAGAAATTTTTGAAAATCTTGTCATGCTCTAAGCCAGTTTGTGAGTTCCAGTATCTTTATCTAAGTAACAGGAGGGCTCAGAGCCAATACCTGGAAATGGTGCATTAGATTTGGCAAGTTTATTAGCCGTCTTATTGCCAGTATAGCCTGTATCCACGGTAGAGTCATTTTATTGTGCATACCAGCTTAGACTCAAACTCAGTGGACATGACATCTTTCGGAGCTGCTGGGCTTTCAGATAAAATATGATCTTCGGAGGTTTCGCCTGATACACACTCTGGTATAGAGCTCGATAGGAAAAACCAAAATTCCGACTACCTACACAAGCCAGTTTTTGCTTGCTTCGTAGCGCAGAGTGAGAGGTGTATTAATACCCCTTTTCTCGAACGATGCCTAGTTTATTATTGGGGTAATGATGGTGATGTAAGTTCAGTGAATCATATTTGGTTTTTGTTCCATTTTGTATAGAAAAGTCTAAGGCAGAACGAGAAGGCTTTTTGCATTTTTCAGTGGTTCTCTGCAGATGTGGTTTCCAATTTAGTTTGTGGTTTAGAGTTACTCCGATATGTATGGTTTGTTTTAAAGAGGAATGTAGTTGTGCACCATTTAGAGCTAGTAGCTGGAGGTATAAGTTTCTCCCCTGGGTGAATGGTATGATAACTGTTATTATCATCAGTTTATCATTTACCCTGATTGCCACCAGTCATTCATTTTTATTAGGGCACTTTGCATTTGTCCAATAATATTAGATTCTATCTGAGAACTTACAATTACGACTATGTCATCCACCTAGTCTTGAGTTAGATATCAGGAGTTAAGAAGGGTATACAAGGTCATGATTTGTAAGTTTTCCGTAATGGAAGAAAGATATTTTATTTCGAGCTCCAAGAGACAAAAGATTTTCTTTCAATTGAATAAATAGTGACCCAATAGTCTGATGCTTAAGCGGAACCAAAACGCTTTAACCGAATCGTATCTTTGATTGCTGTATTGCTGGAGTCAATTCCATTTAAAATGACCGTACAACTCTGTCGAACCAAAGAGCGCATCAAGCAATTACTTTTTAACAAACAATTTCGTCTCCGAAAGCTTCTCTAAGTCTCAGATTGGGAATCTGCCGAGACAAGCTCCGTTATTCTGGGAATTTGCCAAAGATGTTTTCTGTATCCGCGGTTGATCTTTCCATACGTTGATAAGCATGAGGAGTTTCAACCAACTAGGCACCAGTGTCCTCAAATTTGTAACTTTTACTGCTTCAAATGTTGGAGTTCGTATGTCAGTGATATCCGGTCATGACATAACATCTTCCCTGAAGGACATAACAGCTCGTATTCCATCAGTATTCGTTCACGTATTTCGCTGGAGGTGAATCTGGTCCATACACTTTTTTTTGGTTCTCCACTCTTTACATCATTTGATTGTGGGACTGCCGATTACAAAACGAAGCACTGAAGCCAATTGGCGGTTCCATGAGCGATTTTTCAGCTATTCATAGAAATTCTATAAAAACTGACGTTCACCACCAAACCCATACCACCCTCTCAAATGTAGGATATCAGCAAGGTGAAACTTCATAATTTGTTCATCCTTCACGACGATATGCCCTGAGGGGATTGCTGCTTCAACTAGGGCGAATCACTCTTTTTAGCGTTCAATTGCATGCTCCGTCACGTTTGCATTATGGAAAAATCAATGATTGTTGGTAAAAGAAACTGGACCGCGGCTGTATAAACTCCAAAGGAGCCTCAATGGAATTGTTATACATATGTGCATATGTGCTCATGTGCATGTATGTAGGAACTCGTATGTATCTGCATAGGTAAGTCCGAGAACAGTTGAGTAGCTACATTCATTACATTGTGGTATTCGTTGTATTTTCAAAGAATTGGAATGCTGAATACGATCTTCCGTCCCTTTTCCTGCATACTAAGGAGAAACTTTTATCTTTCACATCACACAATACCTACAGACCGAAGGGGAAATAGTGAGAAAATATTTGCAGTGCCCTATTGAATGAAACTTGAGGATTTAAACCCAGAACTTAACCCTGGAGGTAAATTGGCAATAATTTCACGGGAATTCACTCCGCATGGGAATTTATTTCACATTACGAGAGAAATAAATTCACTATTACCAATTGTGTGTGGAAAATAATTTAACCTGAAATGTTGGTGAAGCTTTTTAATAACATTTCCACTAATTACTGGTGAACGGAGCAGTGATGAGAATGCTACTAGTTAACAATGGTGAAAAAGATCCTCAAATGGTAATTCAGAAGTGTGTAGCATTGTATAAACTAAAATTGAATTCATAGGTTATGCAAGGCGTTATTATTATGCTAAACTGCTACACTACGCACTGGGCCAAGACTGTGTCAGCTGTACAAGGAACGGTTGCAGGAAGTGTTCTTAAAAGTAAACTGAGTAAGCTTTAACATCTAATGAACTTCCTCTGATGCTATGAAAGTCTTATTAACAGGGAAGGTAGAAAGGTTCTATAGAAATTCTCTGAAGTGCTTTCACAGGTTTGAAATGCATTCAAAGCTGGAAACAGAATCTGAACCCTGCAGAGAAAAGGGTGAAATCCGATTAGCGAGCGAAGAAAACCACCTTCCTCAAACTTAAATTAAACAAAAAGTAAGTTAAGGTCACAACACGTCAAGTTCCAGCCATCCTTTTTGTAAACAGAGAACCGTATTGCTGTGAGAAGCTAAGTATAAAACAGAGTTGGTAGGTACCACTTCCAAAGAACGAATGCAAGAAATTTAGGTGTTACAGGCGAGATTGTGATGAAAACGCGAGAAGCAACAGGTTTTAATCCTTTAAACCCTTCCACGTAAAGAAATATCACACGGTGGTACTATGGCGTCACGGTTCTATACCAGGACTTAAGTAGTTTTAGTAGGTAAGAATCTTATCATTAAGTAAGAGCAAATCGGATGATTTAGACTTTGGTATACTCAGTTGGCCGCTATTAGGTATTTGAAAATCAGTGCGGACTACCACGGTCAAAGATGGCCAAAGTCTCTCGATCCAACTCATAGACAATGTGAAACAATGTGAATCTTATGAGTTAAGAAGCTGAGCAGTGTCTTTCAAATCTTCGTTTTTTAGGGATAAAACCAGAAATGTCTCGGAGACCTTAATCAAATTATCCTTCAAGTAAATATAGGTGGGAAAAACTGAGGCATTTGAAGGAGCGTGGATAAATGAGTGGTTCTTTAAAGGGGATTATGAAGTAAAACCTAATGTAGGAAAGCAACAGAAAGGTGCAGATGTATGCAAGGATTGAGGGGTTATGTTTAGCTTGGAATGGTTATCTGTACAAGGATTCAGACACATTTTGGAAAAACTAAGGTAAGTAGGGAGTTATTGTCTGTAAAACATGCTAACCACTTAAGTAGCAAATAAAGCACCGCTTTAAAACCACGACTGATGTGACCAGTCAGGCATAAAATGGTGTTGACTAATATGACAGGTGATAGGATAGGAAACTAATGATGTCTGAAATTCTAATCGCTTTTAACTTTGGAAATTTATCGAAAAACAAAAGACGGTACATTGCGATACAATATATCTAGCACTGCTACCAAACTAGTTGAACCAATCGAACCTTTGTCTGACGCGAATAATAGGTACTCTGCTTGATTCAATCTTCCAGTCACCGGGGAAAACTAGCCTTGTGACGTGTAAGTCTATATGCAAACTTATAATCAAACTGATTTGTAAAAGTGATATATCACGAGACATGCTACATCATACAAAGCTTCCTTTATCAGTGTAAGAGTTGCTTAGATTGGTATGTACAAGGAAGACACCACATCCCACCTAGTTCTAGGTATTGGAACCTCAAAAATAAAATAAAAAATAACTCTTTCGAGTCATTGTTTCTTTGAACTTCGACTGCAATTGAGTAGTAAGGCACTACTTAAAGGTGATTCTATGTAAGGCCTTGATACTCCCAGATACTTCCAGTCATATTTTAAGGCTTTGAAGCTTAAACTTAAACTTACCCTTCATCTGAGAAGACTGGGATATATAGAGCGAGGGCTCAGCAGCGCTCTGGAATGAAGAGTCTTCATAGATAGGATTGGGTGGCATAATCAAGTAGAAGGAACACACTTTTAGATAAGTCCCGGGCTAAGTGTAGTTGTAGGTTAGTTCCAGATTCATCCGAACTGTAGCGCCCTATCATGTCTGAAGTTGATTCAGGATCAAGAAATGACAATGAATAAAAGATTTCTTTACACAAGTTGATGTTGGACTTGCTTTGGATGGGTCCCACAGGGATCTATTCTTTCTACAGTGTTGTTCATTTAGTCATCAGTAATGCACAAAGAATAAATGACCAGCATTGGTGCTCTGCAGATCACGCAAATTGGTTAATGTCTACCCCGAGTTGGATAAGAATAGCTTATCCTGCATTTGGAAATATCTCGGGAGAGCTGCTACAATTATCGGAATTCTCAAACTGTTACTACCTTTCATGGTTCTCTCTCCAAAACAAGTATAAAATCCTACACATGAGTACAATTCGCGTATCCTTTCTTGTCGCCAATTCTGTTTCAGACCACTTCACCTGAAACAACAATTTCGATTCTCAGCCAATGATACCATCAATTTACGATCGAATTTAATGCCCTCCATGGACCGGAAACCTGCTTAGATTGTGGCTACTTGTTTTGCAAATTCCGAGGTCTAACCTATTTTTTGTTCCTTTTTCGTTGGATCTGTGCACTTGCCATGGCCAGGAAGGAATAATTTCCCTCCAAGTTGCTTTGTATTCAAATCTCTCGCTTCCTGAATTTTTAATTGTAATTTCTTATTGTGGCAGCAGAAATTCACTTCCAGTCTTTTGTTTGGCATTCGAAACAGGACACTGAAGACTGTTTTGGAATAGAAATAGTCCTTTTACCAAACAGCCGAGTGAATGTGTTAGGACACTTACATTACCGTAAACCCTATAAATGTCCCGAGAGAGAGAGAGCGAGAAAATGAAATTCATCCACAAAATAAGTTTCCCAATCAGAATGTCTGTTTGCAAATTTGTTTTCAAGAAAATCTTCCTTGTACGGGATGAACGGGAAGAAAGGGGAGAACGAGAACGAGAACGGTAAACAAATTAAGCTATCGAAATACAATTGTGAGTTTTCAAGTGGTGTGTGGGCGGACGGAAATCAATATCTTAAAAGCAAAAGTTCAGGGACAGGGTGAAAAGAAATACCTCCGTAAATATTGATTTAGATTTGGGATTTCGGCAGGATTTCATTCCGGGAATTTGTAATTAGCAGGAATTAGGAGTGTTGTATTTGTTCTTCATAGCTTTTTTGATTGCCAGCGACATCTTAGCAACGAGATCGGGTATATAATCGTTATGTCCGCAACTAGTCGTCAATTAGAGTTGTTTTTGTTGATGATCCTGGAAAAGGATTTCGAATATTTAACCTGTCGTCGGGGTTAATTAATTAATTTGCATGGCTTTGATAGTTTGTAAGTATAAGTACATATGTGTGCATGGATCTGTGCATGACACAGAGCTAAACTATGATAGAAGTACTTTTTCCAGACTGTAATCCAAGCCCTGCTGAACTTTCCAGCGATTTGACTTGACAGCAACAGTCCACAGCGATAGCAGGTTCTTAACTTTTCGAAGTGCTACAGAATTTTAGAAAACTCAGAGGAGTACAAATATACGACTATAGACTGTTTGGAACTTTTAGATATGTGTGGCTACGGGAGTCAATAGTTTATGACAGCCGCTCTCCTCCTAGTTAAGTACATACATGATGTGTTTAACCTCACTACTAGATACATACATATGTACTTATGTATGTGGGTATATCTATGTATTGTTTTGTAAAATAAATTGGACGTGGACTGGTTTCGTAAGGAAGTTTAATTGGCATGGATGCGTTGCTGAGGTGGGCTATTGTATGCAGTCATGCTATATCTTTGATTAGCTTTATTCTGGGAAAGATGGGAAGAATATAACCAGCGTGGTCAGATTTTTCCGGATTCATAGCTAACTTTGTTTTACCAAATACTCTTTTCCAAGAATCTCAAACATTTTAAACTAGTCCACAGCTCTTGTATAAAATAAAAAATAAAAGTATTCGTTTCACGATGGAAAAAGCAATAAACACTCTCTCCATGCCTGGGGAGTTTTTATTTTCAGAGTCAGGACAACAATAATAGAAAGGAATTCCTTTTCCATGAATTCCTAATCCTGGTTCTTTTTCACTTTCATCCATCTCAGCAGGGAGGCTATTACTCTTACTCTTACTATTACTCGCTATTTCTAACGAAATGGTAAGTCATTAGCATAGACAAAAGTCGCATGTCCACCTGAGAGCACTTTCGCTAGTAAACTCTTCAGAGTAACTCTCGGGTGACAGTTCATTTGAGAGTAGTTCTTTGGTAAAGGGTGACCAGGTAGCAATAGTTTTTACCAATTGTTATGTTTCAGCAGCTGTCAAAGTAAACAATGGCATTCAGCTGTCAGAATATTAAGTAGTGTTTATTAGTACGTGACAGTGTATTGGTAATACTTAGATTTCTGGAATTTGGCAAGTCACTTAACATGTACATAAGTATATCATATTCGAACATCATCCATGAGTTCATTTCTTCCCTCCGATATTCATTGTTTTGCCTTGTTAACTCTCGAAAGCTATTCCCATAATAAGAACTCTGTTCGAATTCTGTGACTTAATCTCCGAGGGGGATCAAAACATGTGCGAACTTGCGAGTCACTAACTTTTTGTTCAAATGTCGAGAGTAAAAATTCAACTCTTTTCGAGCTGCTCCTAAAACTGTGGCCACTTGGAAGTTTGCTCGCTGGATGTTTACTCTCAAATGGACACGCCTATAAGTATATAAGTACATAAGTTTATGTTCTGAGGTTTAGGTGTCCACCATGAATAACAGCATTCTCGGTTGAGTGCACAGGACGAGCACGAGTGCACCAAACTTGTGTACACGAGTTTGAAAACACTTTTTAAAATGCGCACTGTTATTGCATCCAATTTGAAATAACTTTGTAATATTCTCCAACCTTGCTGAAGCATGTAAGGCAGATTTCTACCAAAGAGTGCATGATAGTGATTTGGGATTTGGGATACAGATAGGAGTTTACTATTAAAATTTGTTCATATATTGATGTCGACCAGTCTTTTCAGAGTCTTTAATAGAAGGATATCCGATGTCAGGTAGCGGAAGGATATGTCTGTGGTCAGAGAAGGATACATCTCTAGATACTGTCCAGTTCTGGATGCTAACCTTAGAAACGTTCGTGATATGTTGCAGCCAGATCAGAGGGGGTGAAGTATTCCTTGCATTGTTTGAGGAATTCCGGACATTTTGCAGCGACGTCGAGTATGTGTTCGTTGCAACGAAGATTGAAAAGCAGGGATGCGAGTCTGGAAACGAATATGAAAAGCTAAAGGTACTGCCATCAGTGAAGGAATGTATGGGACTAAAAATAGCAGATAAGAGATAATAGCAGAACGGAGCCTTGAGGGACCTCAGCAATTTCTGGTGGATAGCAGACTTGAGACCGTCCATGGTAGGACCGTCGGAAGGTAACTCTGATTTCTGATTTCGCTATTTTCATCCACTAGGAAAGAGTCCAGAAGAATAGGACAGATGAAAACACTTTTGCAGGGGATTTGTTAGTGTGGAATATGGGATACCATCCGGACCAGCGGATGTGTTAATGTTGTGATCTTTAAGTACTCTTGCTACTGTACGAGTGCAAAAGTGGATAGACGAGCTCATGGACAAACGGATACAAAGCACAATCTGGGACTGTAAGGTTCGCAACAAAATTGGCCTTGTCAAAAGAACCGACTGCTGGAGTGTAAACGAGCGTTGGGATGGAGGCACAATTTTTTCTGTTTTTGAAGAATGATCAAAAATTTCTACCACTTTTGGAATAATGCAGGACTTTTTGCCTCAATTTTTAATCAGAGCACAACTTTACACGGCAAATAAGAGCATAACAAGGATATCTGTTCAGTTGGGTCGGTTTTGTTGGCCTAAAACTTGACTCCCTTAACCTGCTCCTTACAGCTCAAGTCATACCACTCGTTTGCCTTTGGCTTGATACTCTTCATTTACAAGATTTTGTTGACCATTTCTTCAGTTGTGACGTCATTTGGACGTCCTGGGCGCTTAGCGCCTTTTGTGCTCGTACGACCCCAACGAAATTCAGTGAACCACTTGCTTACCATTCCATACGAGGGAGCGGAGTCTCCATAATAATTTTTAAGTCTATCTTCAGTCTCTTTTATGGTTTTACCTCGCAAAAAGTAATGCTTCAAAACTCAGTTTTTTCCATTTTGGCCAAACCTCACAAACCAAAGTTTTTTCGATCACTGTAAAAAGCTAAGTGTTTGACAGATCTATTTGATTTTTTTTGTGTATGCCGAAAAAGCAACAAAGATTTTAGGAAAAAAAAATGCTCTATGCGATCCGAGCGCCACTATGCACCAAAGTCACTGACTTATCGAACAACCTCGTATTCCTATAAAGGATTTCATGTCAAATAGAACCACACAGTGGTCAGACGAGTCTAGAGGCGACAATACCTTCACAATGTATTTATCACAGTGAGGGTTCAGAAACAAGTCCAGACTGTCAATGTCAGGTAACTGTGTGGGTTCGTTCAGCAGCTAAGTCAAATTATTTCCCGCAGCGAAGATGTCAATATGTCTTCCTAACAATCCTTGTTTCGTATGGTTTCTGACCACACAACAATACTTAAGGTTAGCTCATTTGGTACTATAAGGTTTGTATTTTCAAATAATGAAAGGAAGCATTGACGATTTTTTTCAAGCTCAAAAGAAATAGAAGTTGTTTCTTTGGCGTTGTGGTTTTGGATGTGATTCCTTCAAAAGTTAAGCACTTCTCATAATGACTGATATACAGAGGGGGATGACGCTCTCTGTTCATCAATTTTAGGGTGGCCACACATAGACTATCTAAATCATACATTTTCAATCTAAGTGTATCTGCACCAAATTGTTTTGTATATAACTCACAAAGTTGTCCAAAATTATTTTTCTTTCCCCTCTATGTTTTATTTATTGGCACAGTCCGACTTACATACAAAACTAGTTCACACTAGGTAAATCAATTCGAGCAGAGTTCATAATAAAGCGATTGTTACGAATTCACAACTCCATCCATTATTCCAGCGCCGAAACGGAAATAGTTTATTAATAATTTATGAAACGATATTTTCCCAAATTGATTCAGTGATTTGTTGTTAATTTAATCCACCCGCACCCCCACTCGCCGCCACACACAAGTCATGGAGAGGAGAAAACTTTTTGTCCACTCTGTCATTCTCTTTGATCACTAATTGTATTTATTTGACGGGAAAGTTTTTCGATTCGTCCCTCCACGTTGGGAGTCCCACTCTTTAATTGGCTCAGTTAGAATTTATTACGTGATGGTGTTAAATTAGCACCAAAAGTTATGACCATGAGATACTAATTGACATTTCGACTTGACGAACGTGCTTGTGTTTGGAACTTTAGTCGGAAATTGAAGTTTTTCTCTTTCTCACTTTCGAAAAACTAATTAAAACTGTCTTCTCGTGATGCAGGACATATTTTTTTTGTTTACTTCTGATCAAGTTTTCATATCCTTGAAGGAGGGTCTAAATAAAGTAAGTATTTCATTTTGATAGTAAATCTATTGCATGTGTGTGTGACACTGGTTACTTACCGTTTTGTTCCCCAGATTCCGTACTCGACAGCTTAGGTATGCAGATTTGCCCACCAGAGCTGTTACGTTTTTTGGCGTGGCAGCGTCAAAGTAGGGCTCCACCCATTTTGGATTTACGTAGCTGGTTGGTGGGGGTGTAGTTAGTTCGGCTAAAGAATTGTATCCGTCAATAGGACCTTGCACGCCACCATTTGTCATATCTGTAACAAAACATAGACGAAATCTGTTAATTTATATTTGTCGCAGAAGATGCATCTGTGAAATATACTTTTGATTTGTACAAAATGAAATTTGTGGGGTGCGCCATGTTTATGTTGGTATCTAAACATAGAATAACTTTGACATTTGTAATACGATTGACTTGAGTCAATCTGAAACGTCAATTCAGTACATTTTTAACCATGAATCACTTCGCGCCGAAATAGTGACGTAGTACATTGAAAATTGTCGTTCAGTTGTGTTAATTCCACATGCGTTAATTCGTCGAAAGTATCGTGGCGAACAAGCACCGTCTGACAACACTATTCGTCGTTTAGTGTTGAATTTTGTTGAGCATTGGACAGTGGGACATCGTCGACAAGCTGAACTGGTTACAGCGGTAAGAAAGAGTGTTCCCGAGAACCAATATGTGTCGTAACGTCACCGCGCTCAGTATTTCGGCATCAGAAGAACAACCTTGCAACCTTTTGGAGGCTGATTTGGATTTATTTCTGTATAAAATGCAATTGAGGCAAAGAATATTGGCGACAGATTGTAGACCTCGCTTGGAATATGGGCAAACAGTCACTTGAATGGTCGACACTTCACCTGATTCTTGGAACCAAATTCTGGTGCTCGATGAGGCCCATTTGGCACTCTCTGGCGCCGTTAACAAGTAAAATTGCGCCATTTGCGGAACGGAGAATCCCTACGAGATCCATGATACACCATTGGATGATCAAATAGTGACTGTTTGGGCCGGCATTTGTGCCAAAACCATCATTGGGCTAATTTTACGTCTGAAAAAGGTCTGGACGGTTACTGGTTACAACAAGACGGTGCGCCATGCCATCCTGCAAATCAAACAATGCAGTTTCTGCAACCTAAATTCCCAAGACGTGTACTGTCAAAAAATGGCGACAATGATTGGTCACTCAGATCTCCAGATTTGACCCCACCACATTTCTTTTGCCGGGTTATTTTAAAAGCAAGCAAGCCTCAGACTAGGTCGAGGAAACCATTCGCGCCGAAATAATCGCTGTACTGCCCGAGATGCTCGAAAAAGGCCACATTTTGCTTTGGTCAATATAGGCCGCCTCTTGATTGATGTTGTATTCAGAAACTAGTCCAAATAAATTGTTAAGGACCAACTCAAATGAAAGTACCTCATATATGGAATCCGGTTGTTTCTTTAAAAGTTATTCAATGTTCACATATCGACATAAAGGATGGCGCACCCTGTATTTAATAATGAGTGAGTGCACACAAGCCAAATTACTTCTTCGAATTAATTTTATACCCAGCTACACAGCTCAGGTCCCATTTTCTGGAAAACGGATTACGATTTCTAAGTATTAGTCGCAAGTTTAAGATTGATTGAATTCGAGAAAACTGGGTTGAATATGAACCAAGGCGCGTGTTTGTCCTGTCTGACGAATACGTACATACGTAGCTATGTCCCTGAGAGTTGGAAAAGTTTTCCCTTACTTGCAATGTTTAGTTGACGGATTGGTTATCAGTGAGATAAAATCCAACCTCGCCCAAGATATGTTCAACAGGTAGGGACACCAACTCCAAACGTGACCTCGAAGAGACTTAGGTCGATGAGTTGTTGTTTGAGGATATAAAAGTTCTAGATTAGGAAAGCAAAGATGGATGGGGCAGTAGCCTCCAGCACTTGTTTAGTAAGAAATGCTGGATTTTACTTAACGAGCTCCCACCCATGAAGAGTCTTCTCCTGAAACACGACAGACTTTCAGTCCCTTCCATCCCAGACATGTTGCTTTCACAATAGTTTCATCCTTCAAATGGAGACTCGGTATTGCTAGACATCGCGAACCTGGGCACTGTAATTCGAAGATCCTATCTGGTGGAACATTATTGCCCATTCATTCGATGTGATCGAGCCAGTGTAGTCTAAGTCGATCTTCTCCTCCATGTGCCCTCCTTGCATACGAAGAATTTTCGTCTCAAAAGTGTTCAATATCTGCGCACCTTTCCTACTTATTATCCAGCAGGATCAATGTTTTTTAGAACATAAACAAGTCTTCCCCAAATCTCCGCTACGTTATCATTCTCGTTGATTTTTAGATCAAGGTAGTAAAAGTCCTTAACTACTTTGAAACTACTTTTGCCGTTCTGTCCTAGACGGTGGACCGATGCTTCTTTGCTTGTTGACAACAAACAGGCCAATTCGTTTCGCCTGTTCTTCAATTGCCATAAAAACTTCTATAACGGCAGCGAGTGATGATGTCGATGTCGCCTGCCAGATGTCTATCCAAGCAGCTGGACAGATTAGTTAAAGATTGTGCCTTCCGTGTTAACACCTGCCCAGCGCATCTGTTTACAAAATTTAAGAAATCGACCTTCCGGTCCGAAAGTCATACTGGTACGACCTGATTAGCTTGCTGCAGAAATGTTTCTGAGAACAAACAGAGATACTGCTTAATAGTTTCTACAACACATAGGATCGTCTCACTTGAAGATGGGGTATACGGAGATGATAGTACAGTCATGGGGCATCACTCATACTTAAGTGGTGGCTTAGTGCATGCTCCCTACGAAAAGTCATCACAATGCTGGAAAAACTCTAAGTCGGTAGATTGAAGGTTCTTCAGTTTGATAGAGTCAACCCCTTCAAAATTGGGTTCACTTCTTGCCCTACGGTTCTCTCTACATAATGGCCATTAAGTAGTTGCTTAAATGCATCTACTATTCCCTGCGCTTCGCTGACTATGTTTTCCTCACTGTTTCGAAGAGCCTGCATTCCGGGCTTGAAGCCAGCTGCTGGGCTCTCCTAAAAAGACATTTAGGTTCTGTTTCTATCGTGAGAATCTTCGATATCCTTGAATTGGAAGAATGCGTGAGCCCTATTCTTTTCTTACTCATGATTTTTTCTGATCCCTCTTCCCTTGCTGCTCTTTTGCGCTGTAGCATCTGTAAGTGTTTTTTTTGTCCCCCAGTGCTTATGATGCTCTAGGCATGCAACCTTTCACATCAAGCACATCATGTACTAGGCTTCAATTCTCTGGATTATAATAGAGTTGGTAGGGACTAGTCAACACGCCTTCATATCACAAGATATATCGAAGGATCTACAAGGGAACTTGAGCAGAAGTCTACGCAAAAAAAGCGACCGAGTCCTCAATACCTATAACGTCCTTTAAGCGCTAAAGAACGTTGGTCTAGAAAATGGTGAGGAAATTTCAAAGACATTTGAATATTATTTCTATTTTAGGATAGAGACCCACATTTCTCATATATCCTCATATCACAGTGATGATCGATGCTACCCTGGATTACAAGGAGCACATTGAAAGAATGTGCAAAAATAAGTACTGCCTCATCAGAATAATGACTTACATTGGAGGAGCTATACAACAAAAGAGGGTAGTCCCGTCAAGAGTAGTGCAGCCCATCATAATGTATGGGTCACCAATATGGGTCAAGTTAAGTAAGTAGTACATAAGAAGGACTACCTCAGTCAACCGACTATATGTACTTAGGGTCTACTGTGTCATGGCCAGACGGCTACAAAGAATCTACGAAGCCCAAATTCAGGATCCCCAAGCTTCAGTCGAAGATATCATGTTAGAAGAAAAACTGCATGAGAGCATGGCAGGAAAATGGAATCTACAAAGGAAAGTTGAACCCATTGACTTATATCGGATATACACAACTCCTAACCGGAAAAAGTTACTTTTAAGGGTATCTTAACAGGTTTGGTCTCAAGGAATCTCTTACTTGCTAAAACTGGGGAGAGTTCACAGAACATGTACAGCACATATTTTTCAGGGTCCTCGGTTCAGCATAGAGAGTAGAAAACTAGAGGAAAGAATCGGAAAAATACCAACTCCTGACAACATTGTGAACCATATACTGACATCGAGCGCTGTATGGGACGAGGAATAGGTTCCAGCAATAATCATGAAGGAACTTCGACGGTTAGCAAGAGGCAGGGAGACCATCAGTGAAAATCAGGCTTAGTTGGAACCTTTTACAGAACGAAGAACAGCGAAGACTGAGGCTAATGTTGAACCAACAAACGGGGAAAGAAAAGCATAAATTGCAAATCAGAGAGAGAGCGTTTGAAGTGTCTAGGATATGTGTTTAGTAAGTATGTTCATTCCTACGAATCGTGAATGCCAGTTATCTGGGTTAATGGTATATATGGGAGATTACACATCCTTTGAGACAACAAATATAAAAGTAAGAGTTCAACATTGGATTGAAACAATCGGTCCTTCGCCATACTTTAGACAACATTTCTAACCCTGCCTTGTCGGTGTAACTGGGGATGCTATGTTCCGTTCTATACTGCTCCTTTGGAGGCTCTCCATACCTACTGACATTTGAGAAAGACCCATAATTCTATGTCAAAGTAAACAGTGACGAATATCGGTGAAAGAATTTAGCCTTGTCGCAATCTTCTAAACAAACGTCAGCTGTACGAGTGCAACTCAAATAAATTCCCTTTTGGCCTTGTAAAGTGGCAACGTGCAATCGATTTTTTCAACACCGGCGGATCCGCAATCAGCTGTGCATAGTTGAGCAGCATTCGCCGATAAGTCGTAACATGTTCCTTTTTGTTTCAACATCTAACCATAGCGTTCCACGGAAGCCATTCGGATCAATTTGCCTACGAATCCCCAAAATGCAATTCGTTACCAATGCACGGATGGCCACATACTTCACTGTTTGTGTTTGACTGCATTTAGTGGCGGTGAGTGTGAAGAAACGAAGACACTTCCGTGACAGAATCTAAAGTTCAGCCGTAGCCATTACACGCCATCTAAACCTTCAATCCCAAGACCACATTCCCCATTCCGCTGACTTTGCAAGTCAACCTACACACACGTGTATGAATGTACATATCTAGCGGTAAATGGGAAGTAATCTAATGAAAATTCTATCTCCTGAGATTAAACTTCGTCGCATATGAAGAAAGGATGTGACGCGCCTCTGCTGCCGGTGGCCGAGTGCATTCATCGTGAAATCATATTAACATTGCAAGGACTGTCCACTGGGAGGGGCTTTGGCATGGAAAAACGTCCTCGCTTTTCTGAGAGAAAACGATGAGTTTTCCACTGAGTGTAAAATTGAAAATTGAAAGATTACATCGGAATCCCTGGGGTACTTGGCTCCTGCTGGGGGAACACACTTTATACGAATGTTGTGTTGTCACGAAGAAGAGGGTTGACAGGGTTGATAGTTTTTTTTCTTTCTTTTGTTTTCGAATCCTGTTTAGTCGGCTCTGCCTTTCTCGGCCAAGTTAGGCGAATACATGTGCCAACCATCCGTCTGACGGGTACCCAAACAAAGGGGAGAAAATCCTAAAATCATTTTAATGAATATTCAGTGCGAGGGGTTCCATCAAAGCTACATCGCACGAGAGTAAAAATTTCATTTCACCACCGGTACCGGTACACCTTGCATTTATCCGGAACCCCTTCTCGCGAGATATTCTAACACCCAGCTGTACACCTACACACAGTGTTTTGCTTCCCAGATGGATGGAAATTCTTGAACAAAAAAAAATTGCTACCACAGAGGGTTTTCATCATTTTTCTTTCATTTTCCTCATGCAATCCAAATTCAGCGAAGGAAAACCATTTGGTTTTCGGTTTAATCAACTGCTCGCTCTCATACGGTGCGAATGATTCCTTATGCAATTTAAAGTACGGGCATGGTGGGGACACAGCCACAAGCCGCAGCGTATCACCTTAACCACATGATGTTCGAGTTTCACAGTTTTATAAAATGAAATTTCACATAAAGACGAGGACAGGAAAAGGATCAGGATGGAGATGGATTTTTTCCTACTTTTTTTTTTTTTTTGGTTCTCTAATAATTCTTCTCGATTTTTTTACGTAACCTTGGTTGGATAGGATATACTCACTCGTATGCACGTCCTAAGGCATCGGGGTAGGGTGACTGTTTTGAAAGTTTAAACCATGTGAACTGGGTAAAGCGAAGTCATGTGGCTTCAATTAAGGTGATGCTTCATGAAGTGAACGGACATGGCGTGTGTGACTAGTCATTTCGTAAATTGTTAGCACTAAAACGAGGGGAAAGCCGTGTGAGTGGTTGTGACGAAAACGGTGGGGGGAAATCCACGTCGAACAGAGTTCTTGACATGAACAAGTCAATTTGTGATAACTTAAGTTGTGTGGGTTGTTTTAATGGCATATGAGGAAGTTGGGGAAATTGTCTTTTTAGTTTGAAGGCACCGAAAACCGAGACAAACGAAGCAAGGACGTTCCATTGACTTAATTTTTGTGGAACTTCAAGGTGAACGAATAGTAAAGGGTGGCCAGATAGCATTAATACTTTTTCGAATTGATATGTCTCAGCAGCTGTCAAAGTGCCGAATGACATCCAGATGTCAGAATATTCAACAAGGTTTGCCATTTCATCGTGCACCGTTTCACGCTTGCTCAGTAGTAAATATGAATTTCGTTGTGAGGTCGGTCTTCATGATGGCTTCAGAGTGGAGACAATTCGTTCCATCGTAGAAAAGTTTGACTGTACACTCTTTTGGACCTCAAGCCACCAACCAGGCAGAGATTGGTGCGAAATAAAGAAAATATAGCCCCTGTAGCGACCAGTATCAAAGAAGATCCAGAAATGTCGATTTGGCGCCGGTCAGCTGAGTCGGGCATCGTCAGAGGGTCAAACCTGGCTTATTTTCCTGATGGATTTGAACTACAGCCCTATAACATTGTGCTGGACGCTGGAAGTATTGGGCGAAGATCCGGATTTGGACCATAAAATTATCTTCTAGGATGATTCTCATTTTTGGTTCAGTGGCTATGTCAACAAGCAAAGATATCGTTATTGGAGCGAACACAATACAGCAGTGTTCGACCAAGCATCAATGCATCCACATTGCTGTCAAATTGCAGAGCATCCCAGCGGAACTTCTCGAAAATCGGAAGAAATTCATGAAGCTCAGCGGTTGGACGATCAAATGAAAGGAAGGTATACAGAAATGACCCTATAAATTGTGGGCTCAATAGGTAAAGTGCAGCAGTAGAGAGCCAAGCAAAACTATGTAGGCTGAGATAGAATACAAAACCGTACAAGTGAAGAACCCTGGCTCAAGCTCAATATCCCACACTCAACGATATAGAAACCATCGACATGCCATAACAACGAAGCACAACGGCGCGGCGCTGCGAAGTCAAACTCAACAATAGCTTATCCTGGCCTTTCATGCATCATCTACATCAAGCCAGAGAAGATCTAAAACTCCACCAGAATCCTCTTCAAAATTGCTCCCCCATCAGAGCCATGAGTATGACCTTCATAAGGTCAGAAACCCTAGAATTAAGCCTTCTTGTAGTTAAAAGCCCAAAGTTGTCTCAATAAAAACAAATACTTCCTACAAAGATTGACTGTTTGGTGTGGTTTATGGCATGCCGGCATCATCGGAGCTTATTTCGAAATGAGAAAGGACACACCATCACCGTCAATGGTCTCAGGTGTAAAGCGACGTTAATCAACTTTCTGTGGACAGAACTCGACTACCTACATCGATATATCGGAGACGTGGTTCCAAAAAGATGGTGCTCCATGCCATACAAGCGACGCAACGCTAGAAGTTGTGAAGGAGAAATTTTACGTAGCGATCATGTGACTTGGCTTGGGGCTAGGTCAATACCTTAGTCTACGCTAACAAGCCAACTACTTTGGACGAACTCGAGGCTGACATTCGAGAGGCTATAGTCGGAATACCACCGCACATATTGGACTGTGTCATAAAAAATTGAGCCGACAGCTGGAAGCACTGCCAGCAAAGCCGAGGCGCCCATTTGAATGATGTGCTATTCCGCACATAATGGCATGAATGTAGCTTCAAAATAAAGCCAGATGAAACTTTATGGCTTATACCGTTGTTGCTTTATTTAAATTTGGCCCTCTATCGTGCTTATCTGGTCACCCTATAAAAGCCAACGAAGGCCATTTCCTGATTTCGGTGAGTACTATGTACGTCCAAGACTATTGAAAAACCCCACTTGCTGTGGGGACTTTCCACTTAAGCTGTCCATTTAATTTGCGAACTTTGTTGTCCTCTTCGAAATCCATCAATACAGAAGGAAATCCATACGATCCCCACTGGTATGTGTGCTTTTAATATTCAAAAATCCTCCATTTCAGTTCAAGGAACAACTCTGAACGGAATTGTGACAGGATTCAATGAGGATATAAAAAAAAAATCACAATCTCTTGAACAATCAGTTTTTCACCCCCAACCTTACCAAACAATACCACGCTAGGAGGAGGTGATGCTGTGACGGTGCCTCTACTACGTGTTCCGATATCCATCGGTGGTATAAGAAGATATTCCCTGTCTCCATGGCCCTATCGGATAAACTTCAATCAATGCACGACAGTACGCAGTCACTCAACGTGAGGTGAATTTATTTCTCTGTCAACTTAGTTGGGACGAAAAAAAACACACAGGCACCCTCCCGCTCCTTGTTCGGGGCATATAAATGTCTTCCTTTTCCTTTGCTGTTTTTAAATTAGAATTTAGAGCGGGGAATCACTTTTTTTTTATGTTACGTATTATAAGGTGATTACATTGATATTCACTTTCAATCAATACCGCATCACGGAGAGCACTCGCGGTGTGTTTATATTAACAACTTGTTAAACTTTGTGTAGTTTGTTGTAAGTAGTTGGTTGATTGTGGGGATCGATGCCCGTAAGTGATCCTTAGCCAGGATGTTTGACATAAATTGGATTTGGGACTCGGAAATAAAAGAATTCGGATTAGGTACGTAGTGACACATACAAGGTGGGCCATCTAGTGGTTTCTTTGTAAATCATAGGTTACTTTGACACTGGCAGCTGTTTCCCGCTCGAAATCTTGACAGGAAGTCAATATCATACCTCTAGGGAACGAAATAAGTCATTTTACGCTTGAACAATGTTGGGAAATATTGAAAACTTATTTCCAAAGTGAGTGCTGTGTAGCCGAAACAGTGCGATACTTGAAAAGAAGTTTTGGCCGAAATGAAGCACCCACCGCGCTTCTTGGCGATGTCACTTGGCCGCCTCGGAGCTGCGATTTGATCCCTTTGGAATTTTTTTTTTGTGGGGAACCGTGAAGGACCGGTGTTATGCCAACAATCCGGAAACGATTCAAGCACTTAAGGCCAATATCATCCAAGCAATCCGTGAGCTACAGTCCGAAACCATCAAAAATGTTTTGGAAAATTGGAGTGGCAAAATATGCTACTGCGAAGTCAGCCGAGGAAGCCACTTGAACGACGTTATATTCCATAATTAATGCGAATGTTTGGTCTTACTAATAAGCCATTTTTAAAAAGAAACTTATATTTGGCCCACCCTGTAATAGCAAGACGTACAAGGATATAAAAGAAACTTATAATAATACTGCAGCGAATAGCACTTTTAGCTGTTCTAGGCATTGCCTGTTTCGAATCCTTCCCGCAGTCAACATCCACCTCCTTGGTGACATAATAACACCACGAAATAGGGGGAGACGCCTTGCCAGGCAGAAGCCTGAACAGGGCGTAAAATGTGAGGGTTTTTACCGCAGTCAATGTCGTTTATGGCCATCTGCTACCGGTGCTTCCTGATGATAAACGCACCTGGGACTCCTCGTTTTGACGTTCGTCACTGCCGCTACTACCGGCACTCTATGTATTCCCGTCTATCCACAACCAATGCGGCGTTTCTGATGGGTTCTTGGCATCGATGTCATTGGTCTCCAGCACTTGATGCTGACTGCATAGGACCGTACGAGAGGTTGAGGGATACACGATCGGCAAAGGTCCTGGCGGTTTGTTGTGATTGGAGCCGTTCAACGTTACTCCATTTATGTGGCATTTGACATATCCGTAGCAACTAATGGTCCGAGTTTTTATTGGCCGCTCAGAATGGTCGGACGTCCAGAATACTGGAGCGGTGCCTTACGTCGATCGCAACATGATCAATTTGGTTGGAGGTTTGATTATCTGGCGACCGCCCTGTTCGTGCAGGCTATTCTTTCCGATAGCGCTACCAAAGATGTCCTCTTTTCCTTTTTTGAGGTTAAAATCTCCTAGGATGATTTTAATGCCATACTACTTAGGACATTGGTCATATGTCTTTTCGAGAAGCTCGGAGAAACAGTCCTTGGTAGCATCATCTTTTTGCTCTGTGGAGACATGGGCGCATATCAGGCTGATGCTAGTGAATTTAGCCTTGATGCCGATTGTCAGAAGGCGAGCACTAACGTGTCTAAAGCTCAAGACCTCATGTCGAACTCTGCCTCTTACAACAAATTGGATTGGAGGATTGCGAATATCACCCTTAAATTGCTGGAATCTTAGTTTAGTGGAAGATTGGACAGTATTTTGAGGACTTAGATTAGAAAGTCAGGTGAAAGCCGCACCGAAGTAGGAGTAAGTTTTTGATAGTGGACGACTTCAAAGACAGTGGTTGGAGAAGCAAAAAATTTTTTTTTTATTGAAAAATAAGTTACAATTTGAACTCTTTTGGGAACTAGGATTTTAATAATTTTTTTTCTCTTCTTTTCCCGTTGTTCTTCTTGGTTGGGTTTCTCCATTGGTAAGTCTGGAACGCCGGTCGGCCATGAACGTCTTGTGTTTTGCTGAGTTTCCCCTAGTTTTCGTTACAACAAAGAGTCCATGACGACGAACGTTTGATGAAAGCCAGGAGTCCAATAAGAAATTTACCAAATAGAGGTACGTACTCCCAAGGATGCTTTTAAGTGATGGCATTTCAAAAGAATTAACGAACCAAAATCTTGCACATCCCTACAAAATTGATAGAAACCCCGCTTCCACTTACGGGAAGAATGCCACCCTTTAAATTGCTTAAGCTGGTCAGGATAGGGTTGACATTTTGGAATTTGCTAAATATCTTAGCATAAGCTTGTAAGGACATGAAAACAAATTTAGAAAAACTTTACTCTGTACATGACGTACTTAGTCTGGAACTTACCTTTTCGGAGATAAGGTGAATTGTAAGACTTAGATGCCTGGCAATTTAGTCAGTTGATCATTGTTTAGAACTTTGCTGCAATATTGAGACAGTACTTCTTGAAAAGGTTAGTCTTTTAATTGGAGCCACTCCATGGTATGTAGGGCAGTTAAGGATGTCAGTTAACTGTTGAGTCACATGGAGTTAAGATCTGTAGTACCTCCAGGTAAGTGGAGGTGAAGTCAGTAATGAGGCTATGGCAGAGCTCGAATTTCCAAAGTGTTTAGGTAGCTGAAGAGGAAAACCGTGTCGTAGGAAGTGAGCACAAGTAGAAGTGGTCTTCAAACAACTTAGAGTGCCCAAAAGGATACAGGTTGCTAAGCATTGGTTTTATTGCACCCTCCCCTGTACCGCCACCTAAGTTGGTCATCCTGGGTGCAGGCTCAGTTTTCTTAAAATAAGTATAAGAGAGTTAGATGCTCTAAAATATTTTTTGCTGAATCCAACAATAATGTCAGATACTACGCTCTTCAGTAAAGTGGTTATTGTGGAACCTTGATCACCTTCGTCTGTATTGTCATATGCCATGGTTTCGCCCTCCATATTTATAAATGATAATCAACCACTCTGTTCTTGAAACTTGATAGGCAAATTTGGAATTACTAGGAATTTCTCTGATGATCCCTGTTTTGATTTGTTTTTGGTTTGTTTGTGATTTGTCAACCTTTGAATGTAGTTTGCCCGTTCTAGGGCATCATAGGACGAGGTAGTGCTACTAAGATAGACTTTGTCTTAGACAGTCAGGCTGCTTTTCCCCATTATGGTCACTATGGTAGATTCATGCTTCTATGTTAATTATCAATGTTTAATTTGATAAGGACATGTGCTGTGTGCTGGGCATGGGAAGAATTCATGACATTCGGGTACAAATGGAACTAGTGTGTCATGACTAAACGGAATCAAAGACGTTCTCGTTAGGTTCTTTCTTAAGCCACAGGACATTCTCTATTAAAAGGATTTTTCATCGTTTCTCTTCTTGTCAGGCTACCACTGTCAGAGAAAGCTTTCCTGCAGACGTTGCCTTTTTGACAATCTATGCTAACTAACCATAGGTTCATAAGCCAGGAACCTCTAATTTCAAGCAGTTCCCAGAAAGGATAGCAGAAGTTTCATTATATTGTAGTTTCGCAGCATAAACCTGCGCTCTAAATTCAATCAGGTCGACCTGAGGTAACTTTTGCAGCTCAAGTGACCTTAACCACTTTGAGTCTATGTTTGTAAAGGTTGATTGTTTGAGATTGATGATCAATTTGCTTTTATAAGTTCTGCTGGAAAAGCAATTTAAAATATATTATTAATAGAGTTATTGATCAAACAAATACCGTATAAAACCTATTTGATTTGCTTTAATAAATTTCCTATTAGTAGGAGTACCTATATCAAGAAATTATGTTTTACCAGGAAATACATTTAAAATTTATAAAATATTCTATTTCTTCTCTTGTTGTTGAAAGTTCAAACGGAAGACCCATATACTCGTACTCACTCCAGATAAATTGTTCTGAAAGACGGACATCATTTTTAGAATTATCTACTGACACACATTTATTTACGTGGGATTATAGAGAATATTTTTATTTCCTTAAAATTGCTTAAAAAACGAAGCAAAATATTGCATGAAACATGAAAAATTATAAAAACCTCATAACTGCAATGGGTCACAGGTTTAGCGGGAAATGGAAGGTATGAAGTACAGGTTTCCGGTCAATGTGTACTACTTAGCATTTTGAAAAAAAAAAACAATTTTAATTTTTAATTAAAAAGAAAAAATTCTCTGAACAATAGCCCATAACCATTTATTTGAATTTGGTTGTCTATAAGGTTGTGTCAAGGACTACACAAACACTATATGTAAATACAACAAATATTTTAAATTAAAATTGCGCATACGTCCGAGTGTACATTTCTGTAGAAAAATTATAAAATACGTTCCGAAAATGTTTAATCTGTTTTGATGTACAGGGTGCGTCATTTTTTATGTCAGAATGTAAACATTAATTAACTTTGACATTTAGCAAACCGATTGACAGTTGAGTACCATGAATCGCTTCACACTGAACGCGTGGCAATAGTGACGCCGAACATTGAAATCAGTTATTCAGTTGTGTAAACTCAACGTAAAACAATACAGAAAATCCCCCAGGAGCAAAGTCTGCAACGAAATAGAATCCTCTAAAGATGCTAGAAGGAAGGAAATGGAAGATCATATTTAAGGTACCCACAGCCTCTGGCATCGTAAAAAAAACTCGACGGAACCTAGACGGAATCATGCACCGATATCGGGGATCTATCGCCTCATTTTTAAGTAACACTTTCCAGTATGAGTTACAAAAGCCATTTCCTGATCAACCAGATAGTAGACGAAAAAAAGAACCCGATTATGGTGATGTATTCTCCATGATGCTACATCAAAACGGAGATAGAGTTATAGAGACAGTCCGCGAATGGTGATCATTTTCCACTTGTGCCTTATAGCAGTGTCTTCCTCGAACCAGAAGAGACGTAAAAGTCATTTTCGTACTCAAAGCTAGAAAACATTCACATACGAGCCCCCCAGACCTTAGATCGATAGGACTAACCTCGGTCGCTCATTGGCTCCATAATAAGTCCTAGATCCTAGATCCTAGGTTTGAAATACCAACATGTCTATACTAAAGTTCGGTATTTTGGAACAGCCCTGCATGAAAAAATCAAGAATTCACTCTATCACTAGCCGGCTTCCTGCGAATAGAGCTTTATAGCTTTCAACGATGTAAAATCTGACAACAAAGCGCAATGCATACTGGAGACGAAACACATTAACTCAGAACTAGAAGAGTAGTAAGTACAACCACTGGTATCTAGAGAAACGAAAGCAAGAAGGGGTCCTCTCTTCTCTGTGAATGAACTTATATAGGGTGACCAGATAACAGTGCTATGTTTTGCTATGTTTCAACAGCTGTCGAAGATACCTATAACAAGCAGCTGTCAAAATATTCAATAAGGTTTGCCATTTTATCATGACTCGTTTCAAGCTTACCGAATGCTTATGGCTCAGTTGCAAATACCCAACGTGAATTTCGTCATGAGTTCGATCGTCATCATGGTTTCAGTATGCAAGCTATTCGTCGCACCGTGGAAAAGTGACAATTTGTCAAATCGTAGTGAAAACACAACACAGAGTACTGACGAGTTATTCAAAGTCATGTCTAATCTTAACCGTTCGTCAGAACGATGACAGAGTCTGGTAAAACCTCAGCAGCACAAATGTCACATGGTGATGTTGGTAAGGTAGTGCGATAAGTTGGGTTATCAAGCACAGCCTAACTATAGAATTCTTAACAAAATTCTACAATCTTTGATGACAGCTCGAGGAGACGTACTGTCATGTGACTTCTTTAACGTAAGAGCGTGGTCACATAGAATTGACGAACTGGATTAATTTTTTGACACTTTCGCGGACTAATACTTTATTCATATGTATAAGTGGTCAAAAAATTATTTTTACAAAAAAGCTAATGCTTTTCATACCAATTATATTGGTTTTCCATCGTATTTCTATTGTTTACATCGTGAATGTTCATGTTTTCATCCTTTTGTTAAGTGACAGTGATTGACATTTCCAAACGTCAAAAGAATTCAGTCCGACAATCCTGTGTAAAGAGGTTCTAAGGTAGCTAATCTTTTAAAAGTTTGACATAGGACGTAACTGACAGAAATCATTATGCTGTCACTGGTGGATTGACGTAAGAGATTGTCAAGATAGGTTTTGAGTAACCCAGTACGAGTATTTCGACGAATCGAAATCGGCTCTATTATCAATAATGAAAACAAGGACAATCAATGTCAATCGCAAGACCATTGAGTAGTAAGGTAGCGGCCCATCACGAACTATAGCGAACTATAACACAACACAAAACACACAACTTGTTCTACACAATAACACAAGTGAAGATGTAGTTTTAGACCAACTCATATGTCAAGATGTATGCAGATAAAGTAAAAATGTCAAACACTCTACTTGTCATAGCAAACCTAAGTGCCTCATTAGACTTAATATGGATGTGACTAATTTATTTGCTACCACATAACACCCTTAACCTTTATTACACACTCTTCACACACGTTTGTATGTAGATACACATGTACGTTAATTGCGTACATTTGTTTTCATTCACACCCCTTCCCATCCAAAGGGGCAATCAACGAAAACATCTTTATTTTAAATATAAATACAAGGTCGTCATGCGGCCTATTACCCATGGATCCACAATCATAATCAAATCCCATGTCCCCCCCCCCACAAACGGTATAAAAGTTTCTTCAAAACTTTCTATCGAACATGGGGGGATGTGGGGCACCCTTGTAATAACACCCACACCAGTCTAGTGTAAATAAATAATGAAGGACAAATGATACAATCTTCATAAAGGATGGCTTAGCATAGATTTCATAACACATCCCCAACAACTAGCAACAACAACAACATCGGATCTCCTTGGGTTTCCTTTGTAGTGCTATGAATTATGATGATCTAATCAGATTTTGACGAGGGATCACACATGTCAAAGTTTCGACTTTTTCTTTTCTCGTTTTTTTTTCGCCTCCTTATTACTATTGTCCTCGTATGAGACGTTCAACAGAAACCCTCAATTGCCCGGCATTAGTGTGTTATGCTCAAAGGAACTATCGTACCGAAAATTTCCAACAACTTACGAGATTAGGGATGCGAGGATATTGGACCGGAGTGTACTAAAAAAGGTATCGGCACCAGTCCCACCGCACAGTTTTGTTGTTAAAATAGCATTGTGAAAAGTTTTCCCCCGGCAAAGGATATGACGGTGATAGTGTGTGTGTGTGTGGGGGGGGGGGGGGGGAGTCCTCCTAAGGGTTGATTACCGTTATTAAAAATTCATTCTCATTATGCGAAACTGTCGTAATCTCTTTCATCGCTTACGGATGCTACTAAAGTGCCATACAGGATCTCTTCTGGGAACTTTTCGAAATTAGTAACTTCACAGTCACCGCCTTGTATCTGCTTAAAATAGCTTCGAGTTTTGATAGTTTATGAATTGCAGTCATATTGCGGCAGGTTTTGTTGGTTAACTTATAAATTCCTGGCTACCTGTCGAGGAAGGGATTTCCAAGAAATCGAATGGATTCGGGTTTTTTCTGGTTTTCGTGGCTCTTTGTAAGCTGTATCTGTGAAATACGGCACAATGAGCACTCACTGGTCATTAGAACTGTCAGCAAGATTTTCGCCAAACACACACACTCGCACATGCACACAGATACAGAGATAAACTGAGAACTGAGAATCAAGGCATGACAAAAATGCAAAACTGAATTGAAATTCAAATGAAAGACGCATTCGCATTGCTGAACAGCATTGAAATCCGAGGACATAAACACCCGTGTAGAAAGCATTTCTGGCATTTTTCGGATCTCCCTTGCCTCGCTCTGGCATTGGTTCTATTCACTATCTGAGGACCGGACGGATTCAGAAATATTTGAATTTCATACACCCACACACACACAGGTATATGTATGTATGTATACATAGCAAGGTACACAGGGAAACTCTGTATTCATCCTGTTATCCTGAAGTTGCGTTCGTTTCGATTTTGTAAAGGCAGTTTTCGCTATAGCACAACACAACTCATATTTATTTGACGATATTTGAATAAAGACGAGTGGGAGCGCTCGTAAGAGTACGTATCCAATGGATGTGTGGTATTGTACCGGGTTGCGTGTGTTTTGGAAATGATTGAATAAAACGGCATTATTGACGAAATGATGGGGTCCTTAGTACTCGAAATACCATATAATTTTGAATTTGCATCGACTTGGGGTTGAGTTTGTTTTCTGCACAAATATTCACCACAAAAGTTAATCTCACATCCTGGTATGTACATATTTCTGGAAGGTTTATTCCTACAGTGTCAATGGAGCGTAGTTTTGTGTGTACCCCCTGGACATTGAGTGGGTAAATGAAATAATTTCGCAAAGCCATGCTTAGCTGAATACGTGTTATTAAGTCAAGTGAGAGATACAAGTGCTGGAGAGATTGATGGTTCATAACAAATATGAGTGTTGATCGTTCAATTCGATTATTGGCCCCCGAACAGAGTATTGAACAGATGACCCGGTTTACACGCATGCAGCGATGTATAGTATATATTCTAACGATATTTGGACTTCAAAATTTCTAAGGATATGGAAAGATCAAAATTCTTCTGTCAGGCAGAAGGAACCATTCAATCTGGACAATGATAGCCAACATTTCCGACAGGCTCGGCCTGGATGCAGTTAAGACAGCGAGATCTAAAGTAAAATCTGACAAAGCTGCAGGAGATGATGACTTAAGTGCGGAGATATTGAAAGCAGAGGTGGTGACTCATTTGCAAAAATGTGGTCGGGCGAAAGTATGGACAATGAATGGAACCTCAGTATCGTTTTTTTAGTCCTCAAGAAAGGAGACCCTCTAAACTGCCTTCAAAGTCTTCTTAACGCCGTCTTAATGTGAGCTCTTAACCGATTGATTGGTATCAGTGTGAGTTCAGGCCATCATCGATCAAATACTATGGCTGATCTTAGAAAAATCCAGGAATTTCAAATCGATAGCCAGCACCTCTGTATTGATTCCAAGGTCACCTATGGCAGAATCCATTGAGACGACTTATATGGAGTTATGTCTGGTTTTGGTATCCCTGCAAAATTCGTCCAGTTGTGCAGGATGACGGTGGGGAATGCACGGTCCTCTATCAAGGTGGGAAAGACCTCACCAGAATCAGTGATGTCAAAAAAGGATTTAGGCAAGAGAATGCAGTCATGCATTCTAGAAAGAATTGTTCCGAAGTCACACGCCAACATTCAGTCTTTCAAAAGTCCTTGCAACCGCTTGCATGAGTTGACGATATTGTTATATGCGATTGGAAGAACCAAGCGTGAGCGGCTAAAATGGGTAATGAGGCCGAAATTAAGTACTTATATGCTGTCAACCATAAGAGGACACACAACATCGACGTATCGGTTAGAAATCACTCTCAGCATGTATAACGTTGAGGTAGTTAAGGACTTAGTTTACCTAGAAACCGCTTAGATAAAGACACCAGCGATGAAATCAATGAAGACTTAAGCTTGCCAATCGGTGCTTCTTTGGGCTAAGAATGAAATTCTGTAGCAAAGCCCTTTCGTGAAGAACTAAAGTAAGTCTTGCCAAAATTAGTTCATCCCAGTCCTGTTCTAAAGCGCATACCTTATTAAGGATGGGTGAGGTGGCTCTAAGTTGTTATGAAAAGAAACTAGACGAGTGTTTTGCGTATACATAGACGATAAAGAAGATATAACTCCGATGTGTATAGTGACATCGACTTAGTTAGAAGAGTTCTCATACAGCGACCAAGATAGCTGAGTCATGTAGAGCAATGCTCCGGCCCGAAGAGTCTTCTAATGTACCCTGAAGAAACGGCACACTAGAGGCCTAATTTGCCGCACTGAAGTGGAAAGGGTCTTCAACCAACTTGGTGTGTAACAATGGGGGCAGCTGACTGGAGAGGAGTAGCGGTCATTATTGAAAAAGACCCAGAAATGTCGATTCGGCGCCGATCAGCTGAATTGGTTATCAGCTTATTTTGCAGTTGGGCCTACATCTGTATAAGATTGTGTTGGTGCAAGATTTGAAGCCGGACGATCATGGACAACGACGTGAGTTAGCTAAATGGGTGCTGGAAGGGTTGGGCGGAGATCCGGATTTTAGCCAAAAAATCATCTTCTCGGGCTAGGCCAACTTTTGGCTCAGCAGCTTTTTCAACATGCAGAATTACCTTTACTGGAGGGAACAAAGTCCACAAGTATTCGATCAAGAATCAATGCATCCACAAAAATGGACTGTTTGGTCCGGTGGCAGCTCATCGGACCTTATTCCTTTCGAAATGTGGAAGGAGACCGTCAATGGTCTCAGACACAGAGCGATATTAACTCGATAATATCGATATAACCATCCGAGTTGTGGTTCCAACAAGACGGCACTACATGCTATACAACGGTCGCATCGCTCGAAGTTAAAAAGGAGAAATTTGGCGACTGGCTCATCTCAGGGTCATCAACGTCAAGTCTACGCTAACAATCCAATCCCTTTGGACGTGGACGAGGCCAACATTCGAAACGCTATTGCTGGAATAAAGTCCCACACATTGGAGTGAGTCATCTAAATGTTGACTGACCGTTTGAAACGCTGCCAGTGAAGCATTCATTTGCATGATATGCTACTCCCCACAAGTAAACTATAGTGATAGTAGTATGTCACATTTAAAAGCAAGGGACCAGTGGCACCATACCCTCCATCCTCCTTTAGTTAGATTAAGATATAAATTCTCTCATTTCGAAAAGCATTTACACAAAACTAATTTATTTATGTGCTTAAATGGGTTTCCCATCGCTCCAATAAATAGCGCACTAATCTCACTGTGAAATTGATGTTTCTAAGTTTAAGCTCAAACTTTAGTGGCCACTATCGATTTTAGTGTTCATTTCCTGCTTTGTCCAAAGCCCTAAAATCAAAAGGACACACCAAATCCCCTGCAACGTGAAAAGAGTCGAAAGCAATTTATTATCCCTAATCCAACATAACTCATTCACTGACCTAACAGCGCACACCAAAAGCACTATAACAATCATTCATCATTGTACCAAAAGAAAACCAAAAAAAAACAAAAAGAGAAAGGAAACACAAGATTACAATTGTCAGCATAAATCAAACAAAACTAGGAATATCCTTCCGAGAAGCTAATCCCATCGTCCATGCAACACAAACTTATTAAACTTTTTAATTCATCAAACAGACTAAAACGCATTACATAATACGACGTGTACACATGGAAACGTACACGTATTCTAGTTAATCCTTCAACATTCAGTGTTGCCGGGTGTTTTTTTCATCAACAATTTTGCCTCTTCCGTGAACTGTCACCATGTCTGCTGGTCAACTATGTAGTAATGTCCAACAGTTTAGCGTCCTATGTGGGCTGAGGGTTTGATTTGCTTACCATCATGTTATTAGCGATAAATAGTAGTGGCACTGACGCCCCACAGGGAGGCCTATGGTATCAACTTAAAAGAAAATCATTCTCACAGTGGGATGTCATAAAGTTTAATAACTTCTTAATGTGGAGTGCGGCGCGGTTGGTCGGTGAAACAGCCTCGCTAACTATTGCTCAGTTAACTGCTACATATGTAAGTCCATTAACTGACCTCTGTTACTGGGAGGACACTCGTGGGAATGCTGGCAGTAGCACAGGCATATGACAGTAATTTGGAAAATGATTTACATAAAGTGGCCTCACATCGTATTGAAAATGCGGCAATAGAACAGTTTGAAATAACTTGTCTCATCTCGAAGTTTGGTGACGTTCAACGGTACTCTCAGAGCTTAAGAATATCACAGTGGTAACACTTACTGAAATGTCAGATTTTGACAGCTGACTTCAATGAAGTCAGCCAGATTGACACAAAGAAAGCCGATTTATTGTAGGGACAGTACTCTACGATCTCATATACTAAAGCAAATACTAGAGCAGTAGTTCAGGTTCAAGTCCCAGATAACATTAAAGGTTCTCAATCAGAGAAGCTAATACTATGCTAAATTTTTGCTATATCTGGGTTATCAACAGCTTCTTTCTCCATCAATCGAATGTCGTTGACGGCATATTTCCGGTTATGCTGAAGAAAGCATTGCAAGCATTCCAGGGCTAAGCAACCAGTAAATCTCGTTATCCTCCAATGCCAGGGACTTTCGTGTTTTACTTCAATTCAAGACTTACTTAGCTAAACATTCAACATTCAGGAGCGGATAAAGGAAGCATGGGTTGCCTTCTTTTCTTTGTCACAAAGCCTTCGGTAAGAAATGTCACTCTTCGGCCGAAGATGGTCCTGTGTACGTGCAGTATGGATCACTAGTCTGGTGAACTGCGATAAGAAAAGCTTATAACATCAAACTTAGCAACAAAGTGCAAAGAACTGCGGCTCAACGGACACCTTATACATTATATTGTACCTTTTACCACTCGACCTTCATATTACCATGTAGTTCGGTCAGGTTAATAGGAGCAAGATGCTGGTGCATCAAATAGGGGCGGGAATTTCGTCTGGTTCCCTCAATCTTTCTATGTCTTACAAGCTTCCTTTCTTTAACAGTATCTTCCAGGCGACGGTTCTCGCAGTGTTGGAAGTACTTAAACGAAGCACCACGCCCTTTAACACCGTAGCCATCTTCATTGCCAGCCAAGACTATTGGGTCTGGATAATTGGTTTAGAATCAGCCTTCTTTGGGTACCGGTAGACGAACCAGTGAGTCAGGGTTCTACCTCCGATTGCATGGGGCCCTTAAGGCAAGAATTATTGCGCATTATCTATTAAAAGGTAATAGTAGACAGCGGGAGTGCCGTATTGTGTCTTATCCAGGCAGTTGTGGTCCAATTACTACTGGAATAAAACGCAAAACCGCTTGAATAGAAACCGCATTGCTATTGCTGGAGTTCTGGCAATTAGTACTGGCCACTGGTACATCGGAGTCCATGGGAGCCTCATTTAGTGTACACTGTAGCAATTGCAAGATCCATACAGAGAAATAAAAATTTTACACCTTTTATGCAAGTATCCAGTCCTACGCAAGGCCAGACATACACTAGGTAAACCCTTAATGAACAACCTAACATACTTACAGGGGATGAAGTAGGTAGGTAGGTTAAAAGGGTTGACTTAAAACCATCAGACAGTGCAGTCTAACTCGGATTTCAACCGATCCATTCTGTTCCCTGGTGTGGGATACCTGAAAGAATATAACACAGATATTGATTGGAACTCGTTAATCATTGCTGAGAGCGGCCCTCCTGAACCAACCGGTTTTCGTTCTGATTTTTAAGGTGGTTTTAGGGGGCGTGTTAGCGAGTTCCTAGAGTTGGTCGTAGAAAGTTTGGTGTCTGATTTTGCTAAGGCATGGGCATTCGAAGAAGAAGTGGGTCATATCTTCCTCCACCTTAGTATCGTTGCAGCCTCTGCATATGTCTGAGCTGTTTAATCCTATTTGCCTGAAGTGGGCCGCCATTGGGTTGTGGCCTGTGAGGATACCGATGAGGAGAGCCAGCTGTAGTCTAGAGACAGGAGCTCTCTGGTCCTTTTTTCGTTACATTGAACCCAAAGTAACCTCGGTGTCTATCAATTTAGTTCGTACCTTCTCGAGCTACTTGTTTCTTAGGGAGACCTACGATCATCTCCAATACACTTTTTCAGTTTCAATTCGTATTTTTTTTTAAAGTTGTGAATGTATATGTGTGCATATGGTCTAATTTTCTTGCAATTTGGATTTGCTTCGGTTTGGTCATGCAAGTTCGTTTAACCGTTTAGCATTGACTTGAAATGTCCTAACTCGTCACGTAAGGTTGTTCTGTGTATTCCTTCTTTATTAGCACTTCTTAGTAAGCTATCTATACCTGTTCTGATTTGAACCTGATTTCCACTTCCACCTCATGTCGACATTGGCATCTGCATAGACAGGATTAAAAACTGAGTCCCAAGTTTACAGCCCCTCAAGGCTGTATGAATAAATACTATCCAAGGGCCTGGGCAGATGCAGTACAAGAGCTTCCTCGTACATAGATCTCACTTTCAAAGCATCCTTGCAAATGTGCCTCTCTACCTCCACCAGCACTTGGATTCATTCCTATGGAATGGTCCGCGCACGTATAATTCAGGCAAACTTTTAATTATATCCGAAAAGTTAAAACACAAACCTAGAATTAAACGCTCTATCTCTCTTTCTCTCTCTAATTCGTTTGTACGTTTTCTGTATTTTTTCTTGTCCGTCCTATTCTCCTCTTTCATTGCCATCCATTCCCACTTACGACTTAAATTGCGTCTAATAACCACGATGCTTTGAAAGCCTTAGAAGGAGCAAAAAAAAATGTTTTCTCTGACTGTGATAGTGCCGGGGGGAGTCCTTGTTCTCTAACGCAAGTGTAGAATTGGTTTTGTCATTTTTTGTCTCCCCGTTGTTTTTTTTTTCTTCTTCTTTACAAAACTCATTAAGGGTGAAACAAAGAAGCATTTAAAAAAAAAAAAAAATTGCAAGAAATCCCCACGATAACAGTTGAAAAGGATCAATAAAGCAGATAAGTAAAGCACAACGTCAACGGCGGCGGCGGCGGTGGCGGTGGGTCCTCAGGAAAAAGTGAATTGCACATTACTCTGCTTTCACTCAGAGTAATGATAATAAACGCTTGCACGAGACAGCAAACAAAGACAAAAATTAATGGGTTTCTTGATGAGAGAACCGCTTTACCGAGAAATTCGAGTGAAAAAACCGAGTGGACTGCGAAAAGGAGTAATCGATTGCAAGGAGCGCGCTAGTTCTTCAGCAAAAGCGTTGGAAAATTATGTATAGGAACGAACAAGTCGTTAAGTGAAATCATAAAGGACGGTACGACGGAGGTTTTGAGGAAAATATCAATTAGATGGGTTGAAAGTTAATCCAACTGAAATAGGGATCATATTATGCAGAAACAGGAGACACTTAAACTCCCAGACACTTAGTATAAGTGGTGGACAACGCGTCCTTTCAACTCTAACTCTAGACCACAAACTCAATTAAAAATTTCATCTAGACAGAAGCATGAAAATGGTGGTGAATCCTGCGGGGACTGGTCTAGAACTGTCACCCAAAAATGGGGATTTAAGTCAGAAATAATTCACTGGGTTTACCTCACCATTTTAAAGGGCTCCCGACCTCTGCCTGAGACACGACAGCCTTCCACACCAGTAGAAACAGGTGACGCTGGTTCCAGTTGCCTAGATCAAGCGCTCTAGCATCAGCTTCAACTTGGTCCATCAAATGGAGGTTCTTACTTTACTTAAGCCCTGTATCCCCTTGTGGGTCCTAGGGCCTCGACAATGCTTACGCGCCATCGTGTGCGGTTTCTGGAAATGTGTCTCAGTTCTCCCCAACTCTTTTCCAGTTGCCATGCTTCCTTCTCAGCTGTTCTGCGCCACGTACTCCTAGGACCGCCGCTTATCCTGCCATCCTGAGTAAGCGAGTTACATTGCATCGCGTGGTTAGCTATGGATCTGTCACCCTTTCGGACAGTATGTCCAATCCACTGCGACTTTCGTCGTCGTAATGTTGTGCCTATAGGTTCATGGCCCGTTCTCTGATAGAGTTATTCGTAAGAGATACGGTTTCGCAAGAAAATCCTAAAGATATAACGTAGGCACCTATTGACGAACGGTTGCAGCTTCCTCGTGATAGTGGCGGTCACCCTCCAGGTACCACATCCATATAGTAGCACGGATTCAATATTGGAATGGAACAGTCGTAGCTTGGTGGTTAAGCTAATCGCATTCCTATACTGTGGATAGCATTCCAAACGTAGATTTTGCTTTGCCTATTCGGCTGGCTATATCCAGTACGGTTTCGCCATCGGTTGAGACAATACTTCCAAGGTATTGAAAACTCTGAGCTGATGAGCTCGGTCCTAGGCTGATGAGTTTTGTTTTTGCCGAGTTAATTTTCAGCCCAACGACGTCTGTCTCTCTCTCCACGTTTATTGTCATTTGATGAAGGTCCATAATTCTATGTGACAGCAGGCATACGTGGTCGGCGTAGTTGACCATCGAATTCCTCCGTTTCCTGTTGATAAGGCGGCATTTAGCACGTCGCTAATCACCAATAAAAATAGAATTGGTGAAAGTATGCAGCCTTGCCGAACCCCACTTTGAACTTCAAATTCCTCTGACAGCCTTCCTCTGTGCAATACGTGACATGGGGACCCATCATATGTAGCCTTGATAATTGCTATTAATTTATCAGGAATGCCTCTCCTGCGCAAGACACGCCAAATAAATTCCCGATTGACACTATTAAGCGCCTTTTCAAAGTCGATGAACAGCAGGTGAAGTGGCGATTAATATTAAACATATTGATCGTTCATGATCCGCAATGTGTTGATGTGGTCGACACAGGAGGATCCAGAGCGGAAACCTGCTTGTTCGGCGTCGAGTGTGTCTCTTCAAGGTGTAATTTGATTCGGTCCAGGATGATTCTAGCAATTATATTGGCCACAGCAGGTTCGGTCTTCCTTGTTGTTTCGAACTTGGGGGCTGTGATTCGAAGATCCACTTTGCTGGGGAATTATTGTCCATTCGCTCGATTTGTTCCAGCCGGTGTAGTCGACGTATTTTGGCTTTTAGGCCTACATCCACATCTTGGTGCAGCTCATAGAGCTCGCGGTTATCTCTTCTCCTCCATTCGGCCTCCTCACATAAGGGACTAAAAATTGGGCGAAGAATTTTTCTTTGAAAAGTGCTCCAAATATGCTCTGCTTTCCTGCTTATCGTCGAGGACTCGGCTCTATATAGAAGAACTGCCAGGATGAATGCCTTGTAGTGTAAGTCTTCGCCAACTTCAATGCCAACTCGTTCCACCTGTTCTTCAATTGCCGTAGACGCTTCTATAAAGGCGCACTTAATCCAACCGATGATATCGATGTCGTCTGCGTATCTCAGCAGCTGGACAGATTTGTTAAAGATAGTAACTTCCGTGTTAAGACCTATCCTGTGTACTATCTGTTCCAGCATAAGATTGCAGAAGTCACACGACAGGGCATCTATTTACTTGTCGATGTGTTTTCCAGCGTCACAGCTGGATCAGTTTTACCAGGATCACGAATTCGCCCACCGCCTTGTAGAGCTCAAGACGATGAACGCTGGTAGCCCATCATCATTACCACAAAAATAACCTAACCATCACTTGTGTGGTGGGTATGGCTAATCAATCCACTGCCCCTCTGCCCAACAAAATGTGCAAAGACTGACCTAAGTATTAAGGCTGCAATGTGTACCTGTTGGACTGCCATGGTAGAAATCTCTCTAGAGCTTCCAACTGGTATGGAATTGCTATTGGCCAACCTGACATGTTCCGGCTATGTCTCAAGGACAATGAAACTACTGAACTGAATTCTGTGAAAAAATGGGAATTATTTAGAGAAGTCCTTTTAGAGAAGAAGGATTTGACTTACATATGTACTCTTCCCTCTGAAAGAATTTGTCTTTTAGTTGTAAGGTGCAAAGTTTCACATAAAGCATTCGAAGCTCAGATCTATAGCGGGCTTCAAGAGAGCGGCGCGATTTTTAAAGAAAATGTTTTAACAAATCCAAATCAATAAGGCTACCCACGGACTGGGAAATCTAGAAGCCTATAGAATTTCAAATCAGAAGTTCAAAAGGGCAAACGTAAATCTTGATCCAGTTTCTGTCAGAGCATTGACAACACGTCTCAATGCTCTAAATTACGGAAAGTCCTTCCAAGTGTCATCATGTAGCCCAACGAATCATGGGCAGAATCTGACGATGCATCGCTTAACCTATTTATGGACACACATTCCCTGGGTGCACGCTTATCCTTACTCGTGCGCTCACTAACTAGATATTATAGGGCACCATCTGTCCTGTATTCTGAGGGCTTCCGCCTGGAGCTAGGAACGATACCAGTCGCCTGGACCGAATAAAGAGTGCTCTTCATACCCAAGCCAGGAAGAACATCCCATACCCACCCGAAAGGCACTAAAGCACAAAATATTTACCCAAGAACCAAGTAGCAGATGAAGAAGAAATTGCCTAGTTTCAGCCTTAAGATTCCTTAAGATCCATTCCACACGCCCATCCTTCAAATAATAATTACATCATTCTATTCATCCTCAGCCTCACACTTTACCTTCCTTTGGTTGGGGCGTATGTTAATCTAAAACCTACAGAGAAAGCCACGCCACGGCTTCACCACCTCAATGGAAATCAATTAATCAGAGAAACCGATTAATTATGTTTATTGGTTAGCTTCGGGGTAATGTAAAAGGTTGATTAAATCAGCGTTTATTCCGAAGTTTTGATTTTTAATTTTTCATTGATGTAGATGGCACTGGCTTGGATTTATTGGACGTAAAGGTCAATCTTTTGATATCGAAATATAGAATCTTTTGTCCTGAAGGTTGCTATTTTTATTTGCGTTCATCTACCGAATTGATGTAGTTACATTCGGTATCAATGTCTCGCTAGATATTAGACTTTAATCTTGTTTTCCAGCTCGAACAGTACTTGCACCGAATTCAGTATTTTCGAAAGGTAAGCCTTATCTCATTAGAAATTGTGAATTTCCTTCAGGATTTAACGATGCAGTCCATGGTATCTTCGGCAGAGACCAGTAGATCTAAAGTCCTTTGGAAAGATGTATCCTACTAGTAGAATGAAACCACACCCGGCTCCAAGATATACGCTTTACACTGTATGTATTGTACAAATGGTCCCTACAGTCTTTTCGACCTGAAAAAGCAGGATTTTAGTGTATTGGGGATTAGAAGTTTAACTACTTTGCATGGCACTTAAGCTACGACTTTTGTATTAAGGATATGCAATGCATTATACGACAGGCTCTAATAAGACTTTCATAATTGGCCCCAAGTGCACTCCAAAGTATGGTGCTGTAGTCTTCGTTGATGACTACTGACGACACAGTTTTGAAGCTGACGGTAAGGAAATATTACCTTCAAGCAATATCTAGCTTCTTGAAGATCAATCTTCAATGAATCAATGAAGGCATCAGTGACCTCAACATTGCTTATGTATAAGATCCTGTCGTCTGTTTTGTGTGAACACCTGGAACCATTTGTTAACGAACTGATTGGCCCGCTATCAGAGTGCTTTTAGACCGGCTAAGTTCACTAACAACACAAATATTCGCACTACGACAGATCCTGGAAAAAACTGACGAAGTCCAGTTCGATACTTACCATCTTTTTATCGATTTTAAGGCCACTTATGACAGTAATTATAGAGACGAGCTATACAGAGCTATGTCTAGTTTCGACAATCGTACCAAACTCGTCCGATTGTCCTGAATGACGATGGAGAACGCTCGCTGCTCCTTAAGGTCAAAAACAATCATACCGAAACCCTTGATGTCAAAATGTGACTTTTTCAATACCAGACTTGTGTGCTAAACTGACATGACAGCATCAGAGGTACAATTTTCCAAAAGTCTGTACAATTGTGTACAAAATGAGGGCAAAACCTAAAACATATAGGTTATATCAGCACGAAGGAGCCCAACAACATTGATGAATCGGACAGAACGTCATAATAGGCAGTTGTATGTAATTTAGAGGCAGCTAGGGTCTTTGTCTACCTCGGCTCCTCTATGAAACCAAACAAGAGTTACACTGGCCTTTCACTGTTTCATTGGGTTAAGAAAGTAGGAAGGTCTTTTCAAGAAACATCAAGAAGACTCTATATAAAATCTTCATCATCTCAATCCTGTTCTATGAGACAAAGATATGGACTTTAACGAAGGGGGATGAAGATATCCTTGGTTGTTGAGACCGGGAAATTCTTCTAATGATTTTCGGTCCCATTTGGGTTGACGGCTTTTGAAGGAGAATATTTAAGAACGAACTCATCATCAATTTGGTCAGAAAAGTACCCATCAATCGCCTAATATGGCTAGGACATGTAAAACAAATGGATACCAACGCTCTAGTATGAAGAGTCTACGATTCCAACCCTTAGGGACAACGAAGAAGAGGAAGATCTCGTGTACAAGGGTACAAGTTGAAGAGGACCTCTAACACCTTGCAGTGCGCAACTGAAGGCAGTTAACCAAAGACCGCGCTAACTGGAGAGGCTTGTTTGTTAAGTGCCAGGTTAATCCCGGACTGTAGTAAGGCTTTACACGTTATCTGATGTGTCAATGCGTGATCATCTCGAAATAAAATGAGGTACGTAGGGACTGAGGGCAATGAAAAGGCAGATACTCTGAGTTCTCTGATCCGAGACCATTTGCAACTAGGACGTGGCGAAACATTAGACAAAGTTAAAATGACGAATGGCGCCACACATAGTGATATGCTAAGCTTGGGAGAGAGAACACTAAAATGGGTGATATCACCAAATGAAGATGGGTCTTCTCGATGATGACACCAGTGAACTATGCTTGGAGGTAATCGCTAGCAAAATAGGCATGACATAGTACTTCTACATTAAGGATATCGAATCCTTCTACGTCAGTGATTTGTTTTTCCTCAACAGATTACGAAGTTGTTTCTTGATAGTCAATCTGAGTTCTTCCGTGGTTTTTGCCAGTACTTCACAAAATATTAAAACAAAGACTTCAATAGCAGCAACTATATGGCTACTTCAATTGAGTCCAGAATAACTTGAATCTTTGACTAGAAAGAACGGAAAGAAGCACCCACTTACACATGGTATCAGTGAACTGGAAATAATTTGTACAAAAAGATCAATTACCCAGTTTTTGCTTCTACCATGTTGTAGGGCTTCCAGCATACTGTATAGTCTGCACCACCCGGCAATGCCCTATCAAATATCACAGTTTACATTCATTACATCAGTGCATACAACTTTGCCTTGAAAGTCGCCTCTTTACTTGGTTCAGGCAACAAGGTTAAGAGTTGCATTTAAGTACATATAATGTTCAAGGATTCTCATGGACGAAATAAGAACCAAAGGAAGTAGTAACGCATCCACCGAACATCGCAGAACAGGAAACACTTGAAGTGCCATTATATCAGATATATTGAAATGTATCCACTCCACAGCACAACTATCCAAATGAAACCTTTGCAAGACTATATCTCGTAAATTTTCATTTATCACAGAGCAGTCAAGAGTCCCAAGATAAATAAAAAAAAAAAAAACACAAATCAAAATCACCGGTCATACAACCAACCAAGAGAACACTTCTCAAATAGCCACAAAAAAAAAAAGCTGTATGATGAATGATTACAACAAACCCCTTAGTCAATCCAACCGCAGACTAATTGAAGCATAAAACAAGCAAACTTGATTGATGCATTTTGCTTGTTCAACCACTGAACTGCACCGCTCCTACTTAGATGAATGACCACGTTCTCATTAGCCGGGCCAGTTCGAACGAGGGGCAGTGTGGTGGCAAATTCAATATCCACCTACTTGTAACACACTAGAAGCAGGACAAAGGAAGTACTCCCTGCTGCAATCTTTTAACCGCAAAACAAAGTTCTATGCATCCGCAGAGGCTGCAACCCTCCATGGCATGCAGGACTTCCAAGCACACTTCCATGCATGGCTGTGTGTGTGTAAAAGAAAAATGTATCAAAGCTTTAATGTAAATTATGGCAAAACATTCTAGTCTAGCAATCGTTGAACCGACCACAAGAGTGGAAAGTAAAAAAAAAATCGCATTGTCCTACTTGGCCACTTTGCCATAAATAAGTCATAACCGAGTTTGAGGAATAAAAATTGTTTTCCACCTTTTTATGTTCTGTCCCATAGGGTGTGGTAGTTGCAACACTAAGTTTGTAGCACATACTACTTCGACGGTCCCTTTCTGATAGTGAACTTGGGTAAGACTCTGATTTGACACTAAACTCAGGCTATAAGCCAAACTTACTAGTTCTGCACGGGAAGTTCTAGAAACAGGATAGGAGTCTGGGTTTTCTTAAGCAAATGTGGGATAAGCTGTAAAAAAGGGTTTAAATTATATGTATTCCACTTTCCCTTGAACCTTCTCAAGGCCTTTGCCTAAAGTTATGTGGTTGATTAAAAGTGTTTACAGTAGAAGAGCCGGCTACGTCCGTACTCGGCTTGGCTGTGTGGACGTTTCTTCCACACTTAAATCCGACTTTTCTTTTCTCTTGATTAGCTGTATCTATTTGGAACGGACTCTTCAATTTCGATTAATGGAATTTTCCAATTATCGTCTTTGGCCTCCACCTCGAACCTGACAATTTTTTCATTTGGTACACGTATTCCTGTAAATGTACCATATGTGCTGAAGGTTCTCCTGTAAGTTGATATATACTTACAAAATCCATCAGCTTCTTCCTATCGCACACAGATTTTGAGTCCTTGTGTCAACACTAGCACCTGTTTAACAGATGTCTGCGTTTCTATTCAATGCCTCTCCAAGACCTTCCTTCTTCTACTAGCTCGTGCTGGACATTGACGTAATATATGTGCTGCCGGTTTCCTTGAGATATAGCTCACTGGTGACATCTTCTAGAAGACCCATCTTCTTTAGATGATACCCGAAATTCCATAAGCTATGGATAATACTTCCACCCTTTCAGTGTTATTCGCTCTAAGCTTCGAACTTATCTATAAGCGGTGCCAATAGGCATTTTAACAGTCATTTTCGTCTGCCTGCAATTTTCTACGGTTGACGACCTTCTCCGGTGATCCGCTGTTGCCCAGTTTCGGACTAGGAAACTTGAGCCTTACGTTGCTAGAGAGTCTGTTAGTCCCTACGTGACCTTTTACCCAGAGCAGCATCATACCATTTCGAGATGAGCACTCATGATTACGACATCCATCATGAACTCATCTTTAGGTGTTTGTATGACTAATCTTCCTTTTAGAACCTTTAGTTAGCATCGCGGTTTAGACCAAGTGCCATCAACGCCACCGCTTTCAGTACCAGATCGTTCGGGAACTAATCCCTTCGTAGAAGCCAGCTGAGATGGAATGGTCAAAAAATCATCTGCAAGAATGTATCTTATAAAATGGGGGATCTGACAACTGCGTGAGGATAATTTTGGTCATCTTGCTGGTGAGAAGAATCTTGAAAGTCATCAAGCTGCATTAAGTTAAACACAGATCCCATGAGGAACTTTTGATCGAAACCCTACACCGGGATGAGCCTGGACTGTTTAAGAAAATCAAAGGGTGAATCGATTAAAACCCGCTTCGGCTTGCCTCAGGTCAAGTGCCAAGCCTTTCTTAGGCAGTTCATCAGCCCTTTCATTCCCTGGTATAGCTTCGGATATGGAATCCCAAGCAAAAGCCGTATTGGCAAGTTACAGGGGCGTAGTCCAGAATAAGAATTCCTTCGAAGAATAAAAGCTCCTTCGAAGAGACGTTCGCTTAGCAAAGCACTTGCTCACACGTTTCCTCCAAAAACCAGAGGAAATGTGAGAATAAAATGACAGAGACACGTTACCTTGGGCCGGCAGCATTAATGCCGAAAGGATAAGTCAACCCGAGTAGGGAGGTCAAGCCCTTTCCACCGAGTAGGAGTGAGCCTATTGATAACAAGAGGCCACTACATAAGTGCGCATGCCCTGCTGAGCTATTTGTTTGGACTTCATACCTCTCAAGTCTACCAGACATTATGGGTGATTGAGTCAGTCCCCTACTCAGTCATTCGGGAACATAAGATCTCACAACATTTGAGATACCTTGGTATAGGTTTCCCGGGTAAACGACGATTCTTCTAGTCTACTAAACACGTGGTATCACAATGGACCTTCTCTTGGTCTAAGTGTAACCTGACTCTCGTCTTACCTAACCATACCTTCCTGACAAGAGTCTTACTTTCAAGAACGTTAAGCTCTTCTCGACAGACATCGCTTTCATCACTGCCTAGCTGTCGATGAAAAATCTGATATCCTTACGTGGTATTGCCTAGTATTGTCACTACTAGGATATCTGCTTAAAAAAGTGCGTCAGAAAGTATACATGTTTCTACAACGATGGCCAATTTGGAGTCATCAGCAGAAAGTTGTGTGACTTACGGGCTCTCTGTGTCTCTCTGTGTTTCCACTCCTCTCGAGTTGGACAAAGGGTTGTAAAGGGTCTAATGTAGTCAAAACATACCAGACGTCATGTAGCCCGTTGTTGATATACATAGTTCCCACATACTGAACATCTTAGCGTGGTCCAATGTGTTCGGCTTCCAGCTGTCCGATTATCCTTACCGTGCTTGGGGCTATCGATTCTTGTATGGTCCTAGCAGGAGTAGGTTGAGGAAGTCCTCGAGTTCTGCCGTTGTCGTTGTTATCATTGCACTGGTAGCTAGCCTTTTTACCTTCCGGAAGTCCTTGCTAGCTGCTTGATACCACACAAGGTTTCCATAGTATAGGCAGACGGGGTTACTGGAGTTTCAGCTCCCATGCTGTTAATGGCTGTTGCTTGTAAGCCATTAAGAATCGGGTAAGAGTGTACCTACATGCTTAAATAAATTTTCTATTTGCTACTTTTTTGAATGGAGACTAAGGCGTAAGCTAGTGCCAAATCGAAATGGTCTTTCTATAAGAAGATATAGGTTTCTCCGAACGGTCCTTATTAAGCCTTGAATGGTCCTTTTTAAGCCTTGAATGGTCCTTATTAAGCCTTGAATGGTCTTCATTACGCCTTCAACGACGAAGCTTAAGAAGTTTAAGAAGGCTCGGGCAGACCTTTCGTCTTGCAGAGACACATGTATGTGGATAGGGATTGCTTCGTCACTTTCCATAGGGCACTCTCTATTTCTTCCTTCCGCAGCCACTACATCCTGTATGTTTTCTTGTCCTCAAATATCTCATATTTCTTAGTGCCATGTAGATGTAGAGGGAAATGACAAAAGTATACAGAACAGAGCCAGTATGACCGTAGGGGAGAAAGAAGAAATATGACCAAGAAAATAAATTGTAATTGGCAAGAGTTTACACAGCCAGACAACACTTGGGTGAACGGGGTAGCGTGTCGGTTGCATGCGAACCTAGGGAACAAAATAGTCGGCAACATTCGACAGTTATCTTGGGTAGGTGACTTGCAATTAAATTATACACCACCTAGCCAGCTACATATGAACACAGCACAGATGGGGGTCAGGCATATATCAACCCAAGAGATTTATTGGATTTTTATGGAAATTCTTTTTGTTTTTTTCTTCTTGTAATTGCGACTTCCAGGAATATACCACAGAGGATGAAAGATAGCTGAAAAGAATTTCCAGAATGCAAAGAACTTGGAAATCTATTCGTAGGGTGTAGGCCTGCTGTAAAAACGAACCGGTTAGGTCCTGTAGCTTAAGTTTAAATTAAAGGACAGTCCAGAGAGTGAAAGGGATGAGAAAACAAATTCTTGGCATCGCACTTTAAAGCAGAATCGTGCATATGTGTATGAGTTTGGTCGATATTCTAGTTCGGTGTTGAAAAACTTTTGGCAATCCAAGTGAGCCAGAATTAAGAAGGTTGGTTGGGTGGTGTTCCCCTCTAGAGAAAGGTAAAGTAAATTCACTGTTCCGGGAGAAATTCTGTATTTCTAACAATCTGTTTTCTAAATCTATAGGGTGACCAGGTGGCAGTGATACTTTTTCCACTTATTATGTTGCAGCATCTGTCAAAGGTACCAATGAGGTGCAGCTGTCAAAATATTCAGTAAGCTTTGCCATTTCATCATGCAACGTTTCACACTTGCCGGACGTGCGGAAATTATTAAAATATATCATCGAAAACATTGAAGCCGAACGACCGTAGACAACGGCTTGAGTTCGCAAATTAGGTGTTGGATGTGTTGGCCGGAGACCCAAAAAATCTCGATATTCCCGAACAAGACGGCACTATATGCCATATAAGCGATGCAAAGTTGTGAAGGAGAAATTTGGCGACTGGGTCATCTCATGGCGAGCGTTTATCAATTGTGCTCGGTGACCATGCGACTTGATACCACTCGATTTCTGGGGTTACGTCAAGTCCTTAGATTACGCTACCAAACCAATCACTTTGGCTGAGCTCAAGGCCTACATTCGAGACGCTATTGCTAACGACACATATAATGGACTAAGTCATGAAAAATTGGACCGACCGCTTAAAGCACTGGCAACGAAGCCGATGGAATGGTATTCTATTCCTAGTCACCCCGTTCTAATGGTTCCTAAGGGCGACATGTGGAATGCCATACATTCTTGGGGTCTTATTGGTTTCATTGAGCCTGATGCGTTCAGAATTTCTCGAGTTGTCATGTTGGTTCAGTTGTCATATCCACTTTAAGTTTGTCCATAACTATCTCATTTTTCAGTATCCGACTCTTCTTTCGTTTCCTTAGGAATTCGTCTAGTAATTAGCTTATCGGAGTCTTCTCTCTGTTTTTGTCATGTCCATTTCCCTTCACAGTTTGAGGCTCTCATACATAAGTATGATGTAAGATGGGAAATGTAAAACACTGTTAGAGTCCAGCCAGGATAGAAGAATCACATAGTTGAAAATGCTCGTTCATATGTATGCTTTTTAGGCAAGTTTTGAACATCACATTCGACAAAGTGGGGTCTAAACCTCGCTAGCAGATCTCTTCACAGAACTGGCTTGAGGCAAATGGAAATTCTGGTATTTGTTCGGCAAACAAAAAACCCATTCTGGGTCTTACTGAAGCCTAATAAAGATTAGGAAAAGCTTAGCAAAGCCCTTAGCCCTTGACCCGAAGTTAACCTCTTGCAACAGATTTCGGGTTCATTGGAAACTGAAACATAGCAAAAATCCTTGGACATCTGGATGGCCAAAGACGGTCGATCTCAACGAAACCATCGAGAACTATCAAACGACGATTCGTTTTCAAAAGGCCTAAGCTCCTAAGTCACTTTATCTGCTGCACTAGTGAATAAACTATCAGGATTGAGGATAGGGGTTTGTCTGCTTGGAACTGTGCAGCCATTCTTTTCACTTGAATATAAGCATCTAAAATGGCCTCTAACCACCTTAAGTATATTCAAATCACCAGTAGCAGATGATAGCCTTGCTACAACACCGTAGTTGCCTTTACAAAAAGATGGAATCAGAATAAACTCCGAAAACCCAGTCTGTTCTAAACTGTAGACGAAAAACTCATCTGGAACTCTCATCTCACGAAAACCATTAACAAAGCCGGAATCACTTTATGGACCAGCAAAAGTCTATTTGGTAAGAGTTGGGGTATAAATCCCAAAATTATGCTGTGGCTTTACATAGCCATTACCAAACTAATTGTCACTTATAAAGCTGCGGTATGGTGGCAAATTACAAGGCAAAGGTCTTCACAAGACAAGCTAAGTAAATTCTACTAGCTTGTGTATGCACAACGACCACAATGAGAAAAACTAGCCATTGAATCCTTTGGAACTACATCACGTACTCATCTCATTAGCCAGCACAAGCAGAGTTCATCTCCTTTGGCTAGCAGGACACATCAGACACATATGCAATGAGTTCTCGGTTATACTAGCCAAAAAAGAACTGGCTTCGACCTTTATGATGCCAAGACCATTCTGTAGACTATCAGCACTGCGATATGCTTAGTAAATGGCTGAGAACCAAAGCTCACAATTACTGGACAAATTTTGAACAGACAAGCTAAAACGTTCATCCCACACACCTCTCTCACAAGAACGAAATAACTTTTACTTTTCACTAGAAATCATATTCGTATACATAGTCAAGGTATTCCTTACTGGACATTGTCAAGTCAAAAAAGCACCTCATGGCTATGGGAATAGCTCAAGATGGCACCTGCAGAATGTGTAACGAGGACGAAGAATTAGCAGAACATATGTACATATTTTGTGTCACTGTAACTATCTAATCGGATCACGTCATCGTCACTTAGATAAATTCTTCCTTGAAGTAGAAGATATATGGATCTACTAGATCACTCAAGGATCTACTTGGATACATTGCGAGCTCGGGTGTCATGAGAGAACTCTAATTTGGGAGGAAACAAAAATAAGCTCATCTGTGGCAGCAGTTATATGGTCACATGCCGTCTCCACACACTTATAATCGAATCAAATGGTTCGCCAAGAGTAAATCTAAGATAAAGTCCTCAGTCTTCAGGTTCAAATAGACTTTAAAAATAAGAAGAGCTAATGTTTGGAAAAATTCCCTTTTAAACAAATCCTAGAAGTATGTACATAACGAAAGGATTCATTCCACTTCTTCCAACAACTCTCCAGATTTTTTAAAATTACATTTAAACCTTAATTTGTAAATATTTCGTAATCCTTGAACTGTATCCTGCCAGCACTCCCATAATAAAGACACCAACTAAGTTATTCCCGCGAATTTAAATCATCACCCAATCCCTCTGCCTCTGCCAACCTCATAGCAAACAGTCTGCAAAGTTTCAACAGTTCTTGCAGGAAAAAAAGAAAAAAGCCACTAGGCATCCTCACATTTAGACCATTTTTTCTAATATAACTCATTAAGTGTGTATCTACGGGTTTTCCGGCGATGCAGAAACACTTCCGTTTCCCGGAATGGGAATCATTTCAAGCGTAAAGCGCGTTCCACGACTTGGCTTCACTAAATCGCTAAATCATTGTTCTCGTCCTCTTCATTTGCATGGATCTTATGTACTCATAGATTTTTTCCTACTCTCTGTCGCCATTGCCATCGCCATTGCATCCTCTTCCAATTTAGTTGGCGTTTTAGAGATGAACTGACGACGACGACGACGAGGACTGTCATGAATAATTGCCGTAATAAACCGAAATCTCTTCAGCAAAATGCAAAAAAAAAAAAAACAAGGAATCTCTAAAATTGAGAAATCATTCAAAAGCCCGCCGCTGTTCGGTGGAATTTATATTCGTTTTTTTGTTGTTTTTGTTTCGTATCCCGTGTCCTCTTCCTCGGATGGATTCAATTCTAACAAATAGAAGGAAGTATCGACTCGACTCAACTCTGTGTGTGCGTTGCAAATCCTTCGGATACAAAACTACTACAGGGGCGGATTTCATTCCAGTCACGTTTTAGATTGAAGGAATACATCACAATTGGAATAGATACCACCCTGTACTGGGTGCTGGATGCTGGGTACTGGGTTGTCGTTCCCACGGGTGGAGCTGCCCTGTGTATCTAACGTGGGATTACGACGACTGGTGCATGTGGCCGTAGTTTTGAATTCACTTTAGATTGCAATAAAACGTGGTACGTTACCACGTCGTATATGAGTATCGAATGTACACCGAGAGTCGGTATCCGTATTAGGGTACATTTCAAGTTGATCGTGGCGCCAAGTGGGACTCACATGTGGAACGTAATTTTTTTTTTTCTTTTTTAGCTTGGGATTCCAAATGGCCGGGATGGAGGAAGGCTATAAAATTCGCGATATCCAAAACCATTGGCTTGTGGAAAATAAATTACCCAATGACATTTGAATTTTTCGGGGCTATTATCTGGCGTTTCTCGTGTTGTTGTGCTTTGGTTTTTTTTCGGCGATATGTTTATAACTCTTGTCTCCCCAGGATGTATGGTGTCTCGTGTCTGGGAGCAGGAGCGTTGTTCTTCCTTTTTTATGCTCCCAGATGCGTCAATTTATTTGTCAATTTAGAGAATCATATGAGGGGGGTTAGACAAAATATGATGTTGTCTGAACCGCAATTTATCATTGAAGACCGACCGTTGTTGTTTGGTTTGGTTTGGGGGGCGGGAGGGAGGCATGTATGCTGTGATATGTTGTAGAATGGCTCGGCAGCAATTTTGACAGTTCATGGTGTATGGTGAATTTTATGGAGCGAATTATATTTAATTGGGACAGTGTGGCATGAAATTATATTTTCGATTTATTTTGCACACAGAAAGCATGTTCCGGAGATTGGAGGAGAAATAGCACATCATCTACGTTAGTATAGTACACACATCAGTCTTGACTATACTCTTGGCTCCTTGGGAGACATTTTGGAATGTTCTGGGTGGAAGGATGCTTTATTCGTGCTTCTAGAGAACTGGAGTTGTTGAAATCATGGGCAATGGGTATAGTGGACTGCATGTGTAAAATTATTCTCTCTTCGTACTTCGCACTAGGAACATCTCCAATCGTTTTACGAAGGGAAAGAGTAGTACGATCATAAGAAGTATGGTGGGACTTTATGCAAAAGGTTAAATATATACAAGAGCAAGAAAATACTAGTCTTTTCCAGCACCTGCTTCAGGAAGCAAATTCTAAAATTGCCAACACTTGTACTTGAGTACAGGTACGTGATACATCGGATAATAGAGTTGAGATCTAGTTAACGCTATTTGAGGGGAAGCACAGAAAATTTAGATCGGGTCTGTTCGATTACGACCAACAGTGTTAATTCGATCACCGGTCGCTGGTTAGGTGAACGTGACATCAAATGAGCCAAATACTTTTCAGTGGCGTTTCACAGTTTAATGTCAAAGGACAACCTTGTTGGTTTCTGTAAAGCGCACGATCACATAAAAGTTTTGGATTCACTACTAAGATCTTAGAGCGTCAACTGTAGCTGTCCGCTTCATTCCCAAAGAGATTCTCAGAAATTATTTTATGAAATGATTCCCATGAAGCCCATACGCATACATACGTAGTTCTAGTGGTTAGTGGGTTAGACTACGAAGCAAGAGCTTCCAGGTTCAATTCTTAAACAAGATCAAACATTTCTTTCATGGCCCTACCTTCCGCGAGTGTCTGATAAGCACCCGAGAGCATAACTGTCACGAGAAAGGTTTACAAATAACAAAAAGGCCCTCGGATTCGGCATTGACCATACAGCATTCCATTACTGTAATATACGGTGACCTGATACCAATGATACTTTTTCCAATTGTGATGTTTCCACAGCTGCCAAAGTTACAAATGACATCTAGCTGTCAAAATTTTCAGTAAGGTGTGCCATTCCATCGTTTCATCATTGTCGAACGTGCGAAAATTATAAAAAAATATTTTCGATATTTCGCCTCAGTTGTATGTAAATACGCAACGTGAATTTCAGTTACAGAATTTAAAAGTTACAGCGTGAGTACAGTCTTTTGGACCTTAGGCCACCAAACAGACAGAGATTGGTGCGAAATGAAGAAAACATAGCCGCCATAGCGGCTAGTATCATAGAAAGATCGATTTGGCGCTGATCAGCTGAATTGGGCATCGCCAGAGAGTCAACTTGGATTTAGGATTTGGGCCTATATTCGTATAAGATTGTGCTGACGCAAGAACTGAAGCCGTAGACAACGCCGCGAGTTGTGCGCTGGAAATGGGCTGGAATTGGCCGCTTAATCTTACCATAACATCATCTGGCTGTGAATACCGGCGTGAATTTTGCCATGAAACTAGTACTCTGTTCAACCGAGAGCTGTAACTATTTCGCAACAGTTTGCTGCACATTCATTGTCCAACGCAATCCAACGTTGTTGTGTGTTGTATTCATGGGGGCTAGGTGTGAGTTAAAGAACTGCATTTATCAATCCGATGCAGATATACACACATATGAGTTTCATGTTTTATTTTATTCAATGCTCTATGCTTGTTCCTAGCATCGAAAACGCAGTTTATCAACTCGAACAAAACGTTTTTTTTTTTTACCAAAAACACACAAATTAATCAGCTGGTTGATATGAAACTTTTCAACAATTGAAAGAGTTGATCAACAAAGTTTACTGCGCTCCCGAACATGGACGTGTTCAGTTTTTAGTTCAATTGTGTTGCTTAAAAGGAGTAACATGAGTTTTGTGCACTAGTGTACGAAACGATACATTCGTTTCTGCTGAATAAACAGCTGAATGCACTTGGTTGGAACAGTCGCGCATGTAGTCAACAACCGGCATAGTCCTATTCATCAAAGTTTGCTAGTAATACGGAAATCCTATGTCAGTGAATAGTACTCATTGGCTTTCAAATTCCACAGTACTCTCCCAGGATATAAACATATACATATGTACCGTATGTATGTATGTATACATTTAATGAACAATCAGAATTGCTATTTAATTTTAGAAACATGGGTTCGTGTAGTCAAAAAATGAAATTAATTTGAATACATATTCGAAAACTCAATTCCTGACACGAATCTCATCACGGATACACATTCCGCCACATAAACCTTATTTATATTCACGTCCATACTGACAGCAGGGCTTGCTAATATTTTTTTATGCGTTCTGCTACAAATCCTGTGGTGTAAAAGTTACGAATTTAAATTCGGCTTAGAGCAATAAAAGTCAAATTTAGAGAGGATGGTCGGGAATCAAAGCACAAGCCACCTAGATCATTTCCATTTAAGGCTAATCGGCTTTTGTAGTTTCCACGGACTTGGGTAGGTAGATGGGCTTAAGTTCTTCAAGCGACTACCTCAACTGAGGAGGGTGCTTTTGAACAGATAGCAAATCATTTATCATGCCCGGAAAAACCATCTAACTTGTAACGTTCTGTGTCCAAAAGGCCAAACTTATACTGCCGACATGACATAGTTTGAAAACAAATTCCGAGTCAACAGCTAAATCTATTCCTAAGCCCTTTCGATTCAATTGCATAACATGAAACCACAAAATTACATCCTCAATCCTTGCCAGAATAAAAAAGGAGGAAATGTCGCTATTAACGACAAATAGCTTCCATTACACTCAATTGACAAAATCTTAAGAAATATACCCCACAGTACTAGGACCTAGGAGTATGTATGCACATACATCTCCCAATTCTCAGTGTTTATTCATCTTCTCTTTCGAACCATCCCTGGTGCTTAATCCTGTCGACCAATGCAATCCTGCTTATTCATGGGAAAAATTCCATTATTTTCTCAAGTACAAGGAAAGTAGGGAAAAATGTGTTCCACTGAATAAACCACAGGATTTCCTTTTGGCCCCGGTGGCGGTAATGTCAATTGTGGGATTAGTTTATTTCTGAGTCTTTTGGGGCCATCTTCACCCGGGCCGGGGCTGTGTCGGTCCATCCTGCCGATTGTGTGCGGCTCTCTGGTGCCGTTTCTGTTTGGTCAGTAGATTTAGTGTATGGTCAGTAAATTTTTCGATGAATACATAAATCCCTTATACCCACCCGGCACGGGACTGTGTGTCCCGGCCGGCAACTCGGGAGAGAGAGAGAATCATGATATGCTGTCCACAAAACGTGCACTCTGTTGAAATTGGGTTAAGCATTTTTATATTTTTTGTATGCTTTTTTGCTCTTTGAAATATTTAAATTTGTATAAATTCGCTTTGACGTTGAGTACGGTGTGGAGCGGTGCGGTGCGGTACGGAGTGGAGAAGAGTGGTGTAGGCAGAAAGGAGAATGATGTACATAAATCCTTCGGTTTATTGTATGATGAAATTATATTTGTGCCATTGTAATGAAAATATATAACCCAATTTCCGAAGCTAAAGAGCCATAACATTACGAGAATAGATGGATGGATAGATACAATGTGGAGTGTCCTTAGGCTTTTCGAAATAAAATCCTTATCACGAACATCGCTTTTCCATCGGTCTGTGATTTTTTTTCTGTTCTATGTTGAAGAAGGAAAATTATTTTTCTTTTTGTCTGTGTCTGCGCATTCAAATTTGAAATAGGACGTGTTCAATTTTCATTATAAATGTTCTAGGAGTTTGAAGGGCTATAAATAAACTGGTTGAATATCTGAACTTGTGAACCCAGAAGTTAATTTTATATTCTTCATAAACGTGTTTAAATAAAGTGCACGACTGGGTCGTACGTACTTGCACCGTAATGCTATAAGTGTATAATTTTATCAGAATTAAAGTCCAAGTCTTGCTCTTCCCAGTAAAGTAGGCGTGGCATTCCGCGTTTCGACGGAATAATAGTCATAACATTGTTGGAGTTTACTCAATGTTTTGTTTTTATAAAAATGGCCATAAAAAGTGGGCGTGGCCAGATAGGGTGTTTGAGTGAATTATAGAGAATTTTAAGGCCCATTACTTTGCTTAAATAATTTTTTCTCAAGTTCTAGTAAAAATTTTGAAAAAAAATAAGTTTTATAAAAGTGGGCGTGGCATTCCAAAATTTGGTATGCCATTATTTTGCACTTGTCTTATAACCTACAAATAATAATTTTTAGCCGAATCACCGCACAAATACCCGAGAAACAGCTGATTTTCAATATTACCGTTATTCGAATTTTTCGTGAAAAACGTGGTATGCCACCTCATAGCATATACCCAAACTAACCCACACATCAAATTTTATCGAAATCGTTAGAGCGGTTTTCGAGAAAATCCATTTTAACTGAAATCGGCCTTAAGTAAACTACCCTTAATTTTGAGGTTAGAATGAAAATTCAAATTTCGCCTCTAGGGAATATCCCACAGACCCTATATATGAAGTTTGAAGTAAATCCGTTCAGCCGTTTAGGCTGTAGTCGAATATACAGACAGACAGACAGACAGACAGACAGACAGACAGACAGACAGACAGACAGACAGACGGCATTGGCGGACCTACTTTTTTGGACTTCTCCATTATAGTAATGTCAAGTTTGATTAAAATCCTTGAGTTCCAAATTTTGCACGAATACAATACTTGCCCTATAGGTATAGGTGCAAGTAAAAAAGCACGGATTTTTCCTGCCTTTGAGTATTTCTATTGATACTGGTTTTGTTAAGTGTGGAGGTTCAGGTTATGTCATTTGGCAAATGTCAGATTTCGTGAATGTCTGCCTGAAGTGGATTTTCTGACTTTTCTGGCAGATGCTTTCATGTTATCTCAAATGTAATCAATTATACTTTAATATATGTACGTATCTACCTAGAAAAGGTATCTCAGTCTTCAAGAGTCTCCAATTATTGTGTTGGATGTAAGGATGACCTTTAAACGGCATCCGTGTTTCAAAGTCAGGTTGATCAGATTTAATGAATCATCCGAGAGTATACATAACTGTCATCGATATATACGTCATCGAGGATACGTTTAAATTATTACTTACTAATCAAGAGTTTCACGACATTGCATCACGATGAATTTCGAAGCACTCTATTTTAAGTTATAGTATAGGGTGACCAGATATGAACGATAGGAATGAACAGTTTAAATAAATCAACAATGGAGTGCGATATAATACTGATTCTGACTTTATTTTGAAGCTACATTCATGCTTTTATATATAGAATAGGACATCACTCAAATGGCTGCCTCGGCTTCGCTGGCCAATTTTTGATAAATTTTTGATAATTCTGGCAATAGGGCCTTGAATGTTGGCTTCAAGCTCATCCAAAGAGGTTGGCTTATTAGCATAGAGTAAGGACTTGATCTATCCCCCAAACAAAAATAATTGAGTAGCGTCAAGTCGCATGATCGCGATGTGAAATTTCGCCTTAACGGTCTTGTCTATTATCGTTTGGGTTTAATTCTTGGGTGTAGGCCCAAAATCAACCAATCTGCCATCCTTTGTGAACGTCGGAAACACTTATCAGTATAGTTTCAGAACAGGAAAGTCCACAATCGGCCAAATCTTCACACTTAGGCAGATCTTGGAGAAAACGCAGGATTTTAAGGCTGCACATGACAGCATTGAAAGAGATGAACTATACGGGGCCATGTCTAGTTTTGTCATCCCTGCTAGATGACGAAGGAGAATTTCTGCTGCTTGATCAAGGTTAGTAACGATCTCACCGAGACCTTTGATGTCAAAAATAAGATTTAGACAAGGTGACGCGCTGTCATGTTATTTCTTTAACATCATATTTGAAAAAATTGTGCGAAACTCATAAGTCAACACCAGAGCCAAAATCTGTGCAACTACTAGCTTACGCCGACGACATTGATATTATTGGCAGAACTCAATGGGTTCTCACTGCACGGAGACTCTACATAAGATCTTGATCATCCCATTCCTGCTTAATGGAGCTAAAGTTATTCGGAAAAAAATACTTTGAACCAGTCATGTGAAAGGGACATCGACATGTAGAGCGAATGGACACAAATATTTTCGACCGCAGAGTTTTCCAACCAAACCCTGGGGGACAGCGCAATAGAGGATAACCTCACCTTAGGTGTCGAGCACAAGAAGAATGGGGCTTCGACGGACTTGGAGTTCGCAACTTAAGGCCGTTAGCTAAGGACCGGGCTAACAGTTTCACCCCGAACTGTAGCGTCACCCAAGTAAGTAAGTAGACTCACTGGCGATGCTAAATTCAGCTGATCGGCACCGAAACGACATTTCTTCGATAGTAGCTGCTACGACGGCTATGTTTTTTTTTTTTTTTTTTTATGCATTTACAACTGAGCCGGAATTTCGATATTTTTCAATAATTTCCGCACGCTCGGCAAGTGTGGAGCAATGCACAGTGAAATGGCAGACCTTACTGAATATTTTGACAGCTAAATGTCAGTAGTTACTTTGACAGCTGCTGAAACGTAACAATTGGAAAAAGTATCATTGCTATCTGGTCACTCTTTACCCATCTGGGATTATAGCTTTTCTCCACGATTTGTTCCCTTTCGTTGTGATTTGAAGGCTAAGCCCCACTCAGAGCCATGTTTTTCACTCCTGTAAGTAAAGATCTATTAACGTAGGGTGATTGTTTCTTCGATACAATCATCTTTATGGAGCTTAGATTGACGACTCGCCCAACTGTCCACAGTTGCAGCCGGTATGTCCTTTAATTTGAGACAAAATGGAATGAAAACCAATAGCAAGGAGGGCACACATAGGATATTGCAATCGGCCCGGATTAAGTCGATAGAGTCCTTGGAAAAGGTTAGCCCTTACCTAAATGAAATGTATGTCTACACACTGCCCCCGTTTCATGACACTAACCATCCATCCCGCATTAGGGTCGCAGCCAAAGTTTCTGCACATCCACCCCATGACCAATAAATAAAATTTATTTGCTAATCTCTTTTATTAGGTTAGAAAAAGTGTGGGCGAAATAAATCTGACAAAACTTTCATTAAGCCCACCAGCACACACATGTATCCTCAGTGTGTCCGTCCGTCGCGAAGTAATATTATTAAAATGGCCTGTTTGCCTGTCTGAAAGCCTAATTCCACGCTCCCCGAATTTGTTTATCCGCCTGGAATCAACTAATCCCAGCTGTGTATCAATATTGTCCGCTCTCTCTCTCTATCTCTCTTGAGCAGGCATAACTTTATTTATACAATTAAACATGTCGCACACATTCAGGACCACAATTCAGAGAAAGACTTTTACGATACTTTGGCCCTAAATATTCTAACGTGGCCAAAAAAAATGCAAAAAAAAAAGAGAAGGCAAAAACGGTGCATTGTAGAAGACCAGCACACTTGCTCCTTTGCGAAGGCAATAAAGGACAACGGACCACTAACCAAGGAACCTACTTAGGAACTCCATTGCGGATACTAATTGAGAGTTTTGCGAAACTTCGATTGCCGGTAATCGAAACCCGTATCCATAAGGCACACACATGTCCGCACAAAACGATGGCTCTGGTCTGGATTGAATGAAGAAAGTCCTTCTATACGAGTAGAGGTAGACCTTCGCAGACCTTCAGATATCGGAGAGTTTCCCATGGATTGCAAACGGATGAGGGGTGGAGGGAGGCTATTGGCCGATATGCTTACGTTTCGATATTTACCTTTTTGGTGGAAGTTATTTGTTGTACGTGACTAAAATGAATTCGAAGCTGGTAGTACTTTTTATTTGTATTCACGGTATTAAGTTGAAGTACGCAATATCACAGAAGTATCGCTCGAGTAGGTTCCACAATGTTTTTTTCGGTTTTTTTGTTTTTTTTTTTACTAGCAAACTTGTTTCGGTATTCTGGAACTGAGGTGCTCGTAAGTGTTTGTGTTTTTCTTTTCGAAGGAAATTGATGTAATTTCTTCATTGGCTATTTATGGATGAAGGCGCTTTTGAAGCAATTTCGATTCGGTTCGCAAAGTTTGTGCAAAGCATTCTTTCGCTTTTATGTCGTTTCATTTATTTATTTGTAGCCTGGTGGGTGGGGTGGTTTGCTGGGGCTGCCATGGCCCATGTATCTGCAACAAATGGTCGATGTAGTTTATTCATTGATTGGGATAAACTTTGGTTTTTTTTTTTTTGCTTTTGGTTGGGTCCAATCGGAAGTGTAATTGAAAAAATAAAATGGTGGGAGGATTGGGATGATTTTTTTTTTCTCTTACGGTTGCAGGTATTGGCCGAAATGGGTTTCTGTCTCATTTGTTGGGTTTGGAAGTTAATTTGATATTTGCTGCTGAAAGCAGGGAAATTCAATGCTCTTCAGATGTTTCTAAAAGTATTTCTTTCTATATGTACCTACGGAAGAGGGTGCCTTTTTAAATTTAATGTGATTGGTGAACCCGGGTTACTAACATTCAATTATGTGGAGTCTTCTACTATCAACTGCCGGTCTTTCCAGAAAAATGAAAGAAAATGCAGCAATAATTAGGACTGAGAAGGGTCGCAATGGTTACGAAAGATTCTGTTTTGATATTGAAGAGCGTACAGCAAAAGCGGGTCCTTTGGAAGTTAATATAGTTGAAAGAAGGAACAGTAGGTACATGTCGAAGGGTAAAGGTTTTTCCAAAGCAATGATGGATTCAAAGACTGGTAAAAATATTTACCGCGACACTTTCATAAGGAGTTAGCTTTTCATTAGCTGTGGGTGTTACATTGTTCTCATTTCTCTTTTTACCTTAGTCGTACTCTTAGATAGTTGTCAGACGTTCACAAGAGGATAAAAGAGAAAAGAAAAATGTTGGTATTGCATCGAAATTGAGACTTTAACGTGCGCCTCAATATTTTGACTCCTTAACCACGATTACCCGGATTCCGCTATCAGGCAGAATGAACCATTCAATAAGGGAGGTGAAAACTCAGACTTCCGTCCATTCGACCAGAATGACGCGAGGATAGCAATATCTGTATAGAGACGAGCTATACAGAGCCATCTCTAGTTTTGGAATCCTTGCCAAACTCGTCAGAGTTTCTGGGATAACAATGGAGAATGTTCCCTTCTGCATAAAGATCGAAAACATTCTTATCGAGGTTTGTGACTTCTGTAACATCGAACTTGGGAATCCAACACCAGAGGTACAATTTTTCAAAAGAATTACTTGCATAAAGTGATGACATTAATATCATATCATCGGCACGACTCTGCGAGCTGTCACTTGGAAAAACCAAATATATTTTGTCAATAGGAAGAGACCACACAACATCGATTAATCGGACAGAACGTCACAATAGATAACTACAACTTTAAGATAGTTTACCTCGGTGCTGATATAAAATGTGACTACAACATCGCCATCGCCATGATCAGAAAAGTACGCATCGGTCGTGTAAGATGATGACTAGAATATGTAGAGCGAATGGACATCAACGATCCTGCCCGAAGGGACAACGAAGGGGAAGACCTATCCATGGGTAAGGCGAAAATGGCCCTAAGGATGTCCTAGGATAGAATAGATCTCTGTTCCTTCAAATTTGAACGACACCCGAAAGTTGGATATCTCGTATCAGAAAAGTCGTATCGTTCAGACCGTACCACCAATTAATTAGAAACAATATCTTTGGTGTGCTAAGAGTAAAACCAGCAGACTACAGATGCAAGTAAAAGAACCTCCAAGAATCATAAAAAAAATGGAGAAGACCAACACTTCGTTGTCAAGTTAAACTTTACTTCAATGTATATAAAGCCAACATAAACTCGTATCCAGTAAAGCTTCTGAAACAGACGTTTAAGCGGGAGAAATTTTGGCAGAACTGATTTGGGATTGGAACCTAGTTTGTTGAAAGGACTTTTAACTACAGCTTCATTGCATTCTATGTTTACCCCCCTGGTGAGTCGGGGTTTTTAAAGATACTTCAAAATTATATATTTTCTAGCCCAGTCTAAATGCACTAGATAAACAGTTTATAACATATCACATTATCCTTAAATGAACATTATCCTTAAAAATACATCTTATGACCTTACTTCATTTGGAAATATGTGAAGTATTTTTTAATAAGGACGCAACAATTTTGTATGTTCACATAACTACCTCGTGGACGTTTGCCGCGATCGATTCTTTGGAACTAATTTTTCACGACTTTCGTGTTCAATATTGTTTCTGAGCTCCTCTATCGTAATTGCCTTGTAGAATTAAACAAACGGCCCCTGTGTTGCATGTAGCACCATCGTGTTGGAACCATATATATGTACATCACTGATATGAAGTCCATCCAATTCTGATCAAACATAATCTTCCAACATGGCATGATACCAAAACTCGATTTACCGCAACATGACCATCATTTTCCCGACAAAAAAGTTTGTCTTGCAAGGATGTACCCAAGATCTTTACGAAAAATTTGACACAATGTTTCAATGTTTCTTATGAATCGACTTATTTGGCTCGTTTTGAACAGAAGTACTTCCGTCTGCTATATTTTCTGTTCTTCGACTGATGTGTTGTGTCACTGACATAGAAATCATTAGTTCAATATTCAATAGTAAGAAGTTGACACCAATTTAGCCACTATAGCAGGCACAGCTTGTCTGAGGGGACGATTGTTGTTGCTTCCACCGACTCAGAATAATGGTAGTAATTTATAGTAATTTCTGAACAATGCTTGTTGATATATGTACTTCACCATGATAAAAATGTAAGCTCTGACTGATATTTTGACATTGACAGATATTATGCCCCAATTGAAAAACACTAAACATAGATAGTAGAGCATAGGAGAAACAAACTTGTATACCTACTTACATATATGCTCCTTATTGGAAACCAAGAACTTGGGAATATTTATGTAACCTCCGTAAGGCATTAGTTGGTTGATATCATGTCTTCTTCTGTATTAAGGAGGTGTAGAATGTGTATAGGTTACGCAAGGTGGGACAAAAGTCATCACTTAATTGGAAGATGCGATCATTTTTGCAAACGGCGGCAAATGACAATTCTATTTCGACGTAAAGAACGCGAAATACTCATTACGATTTTTTTTTTGCGGAATTATTCGTCGGAAGCGTTGGCCCAGCGTGAATTTCGGCTTAAAATTTCCGGGTTGTCTGATACCAACTGGGCAAACACTACAACGTTTAGCCACTGGCCTAGAAGAGTATGGAACAACACGAGATGCTGCTAGGTCTGGCCAGCTTCGGAGCAGCCGTTTGAGAGTAGTGCAGACATTGAATCAGCTCGGCCACGATGCAGACACCTTTTTATCGAAAATCATCATGAGCGACAGGACCCATTTCCATCTCTGTGAATATGTGAACAAGCAAAATTATCGCTTCTGGGACATCAAAATCCGTGTATAAACCACGCACGAGGAGCCATTAAGCCCGCTCAAAGCTACAACATTGTGTGCTGTTTACGTTGGAGACGTCATCGGGTCTTAATTTTTTGAAAACGTCTCGGGCCAAACGAGTAGTGCGGACGGCCAGCGCTACAGAGCCATGCTTAACTACTTCCTAGTTCCTCAATTGGTGGTTGGAACTGGAGAACATGTGTTTTCAACAAGATGAAGCAAAGGAGACAGCCACAAACGAAATTCTGATGACTCCATTTCCGGGTTGCCTAATCCCTTGTTTTGGTCATATGCACTAGCTGGCAAGATCGCCTATTTGTTTTTATGCGATTTTTTATAGCCACGAGTCTATGTCAACAAGCCTCAGACTCTTGAAACCGTCAAGAATGCGAAGACCTATCGCCGGAAGTTCTACCAAGTGTCAATTAGTCAATCTTATAGCCACGTAAAGAGAGAGTGGGTTACTAACGAGCGACCTATCAACATTAGGTTTTAGATATACTTAGGTTCCCAGACTGTCAGAGCGTTCACTAGTATTGAAACGAAAGCTGTGTCAAAATGGGTTCAGGCTAAAACCAAGCATGTGCTGTCAACAAGAAGGGACGCACAACATCGATCGACGAATTGGACAGAATGTCACAATAGTAACTCTGACATAATAATGGACTTTAACTGCCTCGGCTCTGCTATCAATTTTGAAAGTAGCGCCAATCGCTGTTTCTTTGGGCTGAGAAGACAAAAAGATCGTGCTAACTGGAGAGGCTTGTTGATTTAGGCCCAGGTCCGTCCCGGACTGTAGCGCCACCTAAGTAAGTAAGTAAGTCTGGCAGAATACAAGACAGTTTTGCAGTGTTAAATCTGTCTGAATTTAGGCGGGAATTTCTTTCTAATTCCTCACTGGTCAGGTCAGAAGATCAGCGAAGGAAATGAGTGTGATGTTGTTCAAAATTCTGCATAGGATCATGTAGCCACTTGCTACCATAAGAGGTTTGAAGCTGAATTCTTACAGTCGAGGATATTGCTTTCACCGTAGTGTACATGTTTTCCATTTTGTGCTGAAAATGTAATTCAATCTTTAAGGTCGCTTTAAGGATTATTTTCCTTCTTCCTGCTTCTCCTACTCAAACATGTTACTTCTTCATAACACTGTGGGATATTTCAATATCCATGATACAACTGGATCAGATAAATTGCAGTCGTATATTTTTATGTTCCACAAAAAACTTTCATACTACCAAACTTACATACATACATCCATATTCAAATACTAGTTGCCTTGTAGCCTATTTGCAACATCAATAGTGTGTCTGCCAGCATTGTCAATTCGATTTTGTTTTCCTTTTTCTATCTTTTTGTTACATTGTTTGAAATGTGCTCGTTGGAGCAATTGTCCTCAAATAAGAAAAAAAAAACCCAAAACAAAAACAAATATCTCCCCCAGGGCATATCCATTGAATGAACATATTTGTTTTTCTATGCGAATTTCGTGAATGTTCTGAAAATTTCAAATAGCTTTTCGTTCCCCAATAGTTATTACTTCCGAGTCGCAATTTCGCCAACCCGCCCCATGGTGTAGGCCACTGGCAACCCAACCCATCCAGATCGAAGTGGAAATTGTCGCAAATTCGATTTTATTGGCTTTATGACTCCGCGCCGCGCAAAACAATACACACGCACACGTCGTGTGTGTCCTTATTTTTTTTTTGTTCATGTTTATTGCTTCACAAATGAACACAAATGAATGTATCTCGATTAAATTTTATTCACTTACCGTTTAGGGATATCACAAAAATGAGAAAGCTCTCACAAAATATCCTGGTTATATCCTTCACCATAACTACACTCAAATTTAACTGCAAATTGGAATGCCACGTAACTTTTACATTTTTCTTTCTCGTCAACTTGAACGATTCGAGGAGTAGTCGTAGAGACACTACCACTACGGCAAGTAGTCCTTATTTTCGCTTTGATCGTTCGGAAGAAGTTCATTCAGTATGATTTCTGCTTTGTCATTTTCCCTTTTCTTGTTTTTTTTTGGCTCTGAAATCAAACAAAAGTAAAAACACAACTATTTTAATATAAATTCAAGACAAAAGGACAATGCAGAACAAGAGCTTCAAGGATAAGTTTTATATTTCAAATTCTTCAGAGAAACTTTCCCCCCCACACCATGTGCATACACAAATGAAAATTGCATTAGCAGGATTCACAAAATAAGAGATTTTTCTCCCTTCAATTTATCACCAGTCTGGGGGCAAAATTGTTGCATGGGTTCCCGGAGAACACGCTCAAAAACAAAGGAACCACATTTGCTGCAATTGAATTGGGACATTCGTTTTATCCTTCGTTGTTTTTTTTTAGCAAAGAAAAGCGAAGCTTTGACAGGAACACTGATTTAATCATATCCTTGGAGGGAGGAAGAGAGAGAGAGGGCGAAACACAGAAACACATAAAGGAAACACGATTCGAGCATAAACAAGGATGTTGGTATAAATTTACTTTGGCCAATATCCCGTTTCAGGATGCAGACAACGTCGAACTTGCAGTCATAAATTCGAAAATTTATTTTCTGTTTATTAGTAAGGTGACCAGACACACAAGCCTAGGAGTACTTTTATTGTCATTTTGTGTCCCTTTTCGTCTGTGTGTTTGGGTATTTTGTGTTGTTGTCGTCCTTGAGTCCTGCTATGAAAATAATCTTTCCTGTGCACATGAAGAAATTTTTATGTAACCGAATATCTCATGATTTAGGTCGGATGTACCTACTTGGTGGTCTACTAACATTTTTCCTTTTTTTTTGTTTGTATGGACCGACTTTAGAGTGGCATTGGCGTTGGGTAGGAGGTTGGTTGTGTTTTTAAGAGGTTTAGACGGATGTACATGGAAAGGGGGATGTGATTATTTCTCTACAGAGGGAGATGTTTTGGTGAAATGCTTACTTTTTTTTTTGAAACCAAAAACTTAAGAATGTCGCAATTTATAGATGTAGGTCATTGTGGTTCAGTTGGTGGTTAAATGGGAATGGTTGTGGGACAGAAATAAAAAAGATAAAACGTTTAAAAGGGATCGAACTATGGTCGGTTTCGGTGAGAAGATGAAAAATCGATGCACAGTCTGCTGATTAATAGACACAAATTTAGACTGCAGCCAGTGCGATAAAAAGTGAGGGATCTTCCAATGATTTATGGTGTCGTAGTTTGGGGCTTTCCTCAAGTTCGGAAGTTATAGGTTTGTTTTTCATTTATACTTGCGGACTATTGTAGACGAAATGAATAGCAGGTACCTGAGCTGAAAACTTTCAAGACGCCGCCGGATGCAAGTCATCTTATCGTTACGAGAGAGGAATAATATGAATTGTAGAGTTGAGTCCGGTTAGTTAGAGTCATGTCCTGGAACATAGTTGGTACCTACATACATATGTACATCACGACCATTTAAAAAGGGATTCGTGTAGGAGGTCTATGAAGAAAGCACAAAAAATAAGCTTGGTTACGCCTAGATTACGAGATGTTGATTGACTGATTTTTATATACATACATACATATGTACATAGGTATGTAGATGTGTATATAATATGTAGCCATGGATCATTTTCCACAAACTTTTAGGAGTTGTTTGTGTTTATAAAAGGTGGTTTTTTTTAGAGGCGAAGACCTTTAAATTAACATAAAATACAGAAAATTTTATTCAATATTCGTAAAATTAGACTCATTTGACAGGTAATTTTATGGCATTAATGCTTGATTATACATTTATGCATGTGGTTGGTGCGTACATGGCTAAACTGGGGCTCAATTTCCCTATGCTCTTCGCAATAAATCAGTCTGTATTTCGGCAATAACGCGACCAATGTTGACTTCCAAGTGCTCAATTGTTTCTAATTTATCGGAGTAGACATGCGACCTTACATATCACCAGTTAAAATAATCTGATGGTGTCGAATTAGGTGCCCATTCACCGAGATTACCCAGCTTTCCCCTTCAATAGATCAATTCCTCGACGAACAGTATGGCATGTGGCACCATCTTGTTCGAACCACATATCACCGCGATGTCCACGTGCCCGAAATCATATTCAATCATTAATGCCACAAATTTCTTTGTCAAATAAAGCCAATTCCATGAATGTTAAGAACATTTTTCTGTATTTTATTTCAATTTAAAGTACTTCGCCTCTAAGAAAACACCCTTTAACACCTTCATGAGAGGTCGAGGTCCATCCGTTCCATCCGAGCTGAAGAATGTTTCAAAATGCAAAACAGTTTTAACCAACAAAACGGTCCACCAAAACACTGTCAACTTCTAAAAGAATTTAATGCAAAGTATGTAAGTATGTTCCACAGCTCTTCACCTAAAGAAGGAGGAAGGAAAGAGTGCCCTATAGTAAGCCTGAGATATGTACAATTGCGATGCCTCCCTCAGTCGGTTCATCATCTTTCCCAGCTGTGCATATCCTGAGGATGAATATATTGTTTTCAGCCCAGTCGTTGGAGTTGTCTGGAGGACGCTGATAGTAAAAATGCAAGCCTTTCTCTAAATCCTACTTATGCGAAGAAAATGGCCAAGTTTTACTTAGTTCTGTCATCCCTTCTAGGATTCATTATTTGCGGATGATTCTATTGCCGTAGCGGCTTTCGTAATACGTTCGTGTATGTTCTGTTTGCATTTGAGTTTCCAGTCCAGGGTAAGACATATTTTAATCTGCACATATTCAAACAGCACTCACAGCAAACCATGACATTACACTCCTTTGGGTTCCAGGACCCAGCGGCGTTCAAAGGAATGAACTGGCGGACGAATTAGCAGGAAAGGGGTCCAAATAGGATCCGACAATGGTCGACGTCTGTGTTCTACCGCGCCTGTGTTCCACCGCAAACCTTCGCGAGACCAGCTATTGAGAGATAGAGGGCACTCCCATCTTGCCATGTTTCCAGAGAATTGTGGACGTAACATGATAATGCCAAAACTAACGCTTAACAGACCCAACTTAGCACTCTTCATAAGAATTGTTAGCAGCTACAACTTTAGAGGGGCCCACTCTGTCCAGGCTGTGTCCATACAGATGCAGAAGAGAGTACATCTCATTTCCTATAGGAATCCCCAAGCCAATGCAAAACTCGGAAAATGGCCCTCGGTGCATACCACTTCGAAGATCTGGGCGATCTGCCAGGAAAGTCACCATTAGCCATCGTGAAATTTCGGGGTGGTTCAGGGATTCCTTGTCACTACTCCAAAGCTACAAACCAATTTGTGTATTTGATTTCAGGTTAACCCGCAATGGATCCTCTGGTGATCCGAGTGCTGGCTGCGTATGCGGTCTCCTCGTCCCACCTATCCTACGCACTCATTCGGACTCACGGACGAACATGAAAAACATGTCCTTGGCTCTTTATGATCTATAGATTATAAAGATTCCTAGAATGGGAATCTCAAACCTCTTGGGCGTCTTGCGAGCGATATGCTTCATTTCCACCAAACTGCAAGATTTTGTTAACATCTCGATGTAATGACTTTTATTTTCGATTCTAAGAGCATAAAAGGTCATTAGTGCATCGGACTATCCTAGGCAATCAGTATAGAAAGAAAATTTTTCAAATCTGTATCTCGATAAGTCACTGTCAGATTTATCAACGCAGCATCCTCGCCAACGAAGCATCCTTAACTCCATAATGCTCTGAGCTTTGAGAGAATTCTTTTAAACATTTTAGCAACTCTCCAAAAACCCTCCTTACACAAGTAAATCCTTATGCCATTTACAATTGAATAGCAAGCACACACTTACGAGGACGTATAGCTTAGCCATGCACTCACGGTCTAAAACGCTCCATAGCTGCGAATAATTTATTTGCCAATAAAGATTTTGTGGTTAGAGTTTGGGACTTGAAACTTTTAGCTTAATATCCCCCGCACATGGTCACCCAGTATTGATTTAAGCCCACATTTATTACTATATGTAAGTTCTTAATCCATTGAAAGAAACTTACTAAAGATATCGATAAAGGTTGCCACGTAAGAGCGGAACGAAATCAGGACACTGAACGAACACGCAGGATTAGGATTTCACATACTTTACCCATTTTGGGTAGTTTGGGGGTACTGCCTCCACCGACGACGACGAAGACGATAGTTTAATTCAAATTTGATAAATATATTTATGGGTATGTACATACATTTGTATGTACGTCCAAAGGATTCAGCAGAGAATAATTTATTTCGAGGAAAATATCATGCGAAACAAAAGAAAGACAAACAGAATGGCCAAAGTAAAGGATAATATTGTTTTTACCTTTTGGAAAAGTTTTAAGTTCTGTTTACCTTCGACCGTTGGTTTTACTTTTGTTTTCCTGCTGGAATCAGGAAGAAAGGCTATTTGTTTTGAAAGAAGATTTTCAACTGATACAAACGGTGGAGGCAAAGCTGCTGTACCGAAACAAGGGTGTTGCCCAAAAATGAAGGCATAGAGCTGGGAGAGAGCTTCGCTCACTTGCCTAAAAGGACTATTTAAGGCTTAACACCTAATTTTGCACTTTCTGGCACAAGGACTGATAATAATCAACAATATCTACTTTTTTTGTATGTACCTACCGGTGTTTGCCAAAAGGTTATACGCTTCTCCGGGATTGGAAGGGAATTTGAGAAGGACAACGCCTTTGGATGGTGATTAGGAAATCATATTTTATTACGTCGAGGTTCTTTATATGTTACTGGTCTCAAATCTGGTCCTCTAGTCCTTGCCTTACTTCATTTCCTGCTCGTGGGGGCATTAACATTTCACAAACAAAGTAGAAACGTCTGCCCTACCAGCAATAATTAAAAGTACAACACTCGTGACTGTCGTTGTGGATATAATATTCGTACACTCTTTGCAAATTAAGAAATATTAGTTCGGGAACAAGCCATACAAAATCAAACAGAGACAGGTTTCCTTCCCCAAGCGACTGAAACATAGAAACAAGTATGTCAACTTGGAAATAGGTTACTCAACATGATTCCTCACGGGAGAGTGTCAGTCAAAGAATACCTGGAAAGTGTGGGTAGATCCCCAAAGAGCACATGTTTAATAAATAAATATATATAAATGTGAAATCAAGAATAGCAAGGAGTCCAGGACGTCTCATTTGTCAAGAAATACCCAGAATTAATTATGCAGGATATGAGCCTATTCATAGTATTTATTCCTTAGTACATGGGAGTACATCCATTTACATACATAGGAGTACTCATTTCTAATAATACGTTACAGGATATGAATGGATATACGATCCTCCTGCGGGATAAAACTGAATAAGTGGGTTTGTGACGCAGCCAGTCGGAATCACAAAGAAAAAGTCTAATTGCTTCGAAACGGGACACAACCCCTCGAATACGGACGGATACTCCATGAAACAGTGACAACGATCGGTTTCTGGAACATCAATACCATCCCTTTGGCCTTGAGTGGGATAAAGTGGTTCGATGCGGAGGAATACCAGGGCATGCACTTACATTGATAAAAGCCAGAAAAGTGGTTGCACATGGCTATTGGAGACACTTGGGGACATAGTGTCGCTAGAAGATGATATTGGAACTGTCTAGCATATTGTCATGGACAGTTCATTACCAGGTAGTTGGACAAACAACATGTAGTGAAGCGGTTAGATGGTAAGCCTAATCTTCTGTTCTGCTTCGTCCATTTCACCCAGAAGCTATAGCGAGAGGAGATATGGGCGACAATGCAGTTTCATTGGATTCAACGTTTTCCTCGACTCTTGATCGAGGTATACCCCAATTCCTTCCCAGTGCCCAAGAGCGGGCAACTGAGTTTCCCAAAGTCTAAATCCACCGATTTGCCTTCTTTTGTTTCCAATTTTTTGTATTGCTTCGTCCATTTGACCCAGAAACTCGAGGGAGAGGAGATATGAGCGACATTGCATTTTCATTGGGTTCAACGCTTTTCTCGACTCTTGATCGAGATATACCCCACTTCCTTCCCAATGTCCAATTGCGGGCAACTGAGTTTCCCAAAGTCTAAATCCACCGATTTGCGTTCTTTTATTTCTAATCTTTGGTTATGCTTCGCCCATTTGACCCAGAAACCCGATGGAGAGGGGATATGACCGACATTGCATTTTCATTGGATTCAACGTTTTTCTCGACTCTTTATCGAGGTATACCCCACTTCCTTCCCAATGCCCAATTGCGGGCAACTGAGCTTCCCAAAGTCTAAATCCACCGATTTGCGTTCTTTTGTTTCCAATTTTTTGTATTGCTTCGTCCATTTGACCCAGAAACTCGAGGGAGAGGAGATATGAGCGACATTGCATTTTCATTGGGTTCAACGCTTTTCTCGACTCTTGATCGAGATATACCCCACTTCCTTCCCAATGTCCAATTGCGGGCAACTGAGTTTCCCAAAGTCTAAATCCACCGATTTGCGTTCTTTTATTTCTAATCTTTGGTTATGCTTCGCCCATTTGACCCAAAAACCGGATGGTGCACGGCCCCACCTTTCGCAAGAGTCTGACAGACATCTGAGAGAGAAAGCTTTGTTGTGAGAAAGCTTTTTAAATAACAAATTGCCCTTCGGATACGGCATTAAACATTAGGCCCCTTCCATTCGTCTAAAGAATATAGCACGCACAATACGAATGGTTGTGAGAAGCCACCATAGACATGTTGCGCCAAACATACCATGGGCACATGTTCAAGGCTTCTGGCTCCTTAGGAGTTTTACTGCGGGAGAAACATGCCTGGTCTCTGGTTAGTTGATCTGGGTGCTGGACAGAGGACTGGTTTTGAGTTTGGTTTAAGTGATACTTTGTGCAATTTGATGGGTTTTGGCTTCTGGAAGAGGACTTGATTAGAGGTATTAAGTTAGGATAAAGCTGTGAAACGGAGCTCATCTCTAAAACTCGCGTGCCTACTATTTGTGTGAAATAAATTTTCGTAGTTGTGCCACCTTGTTTTGCAGTGTTCTGATTAAATTGGAGAATCTTGGCTTTTGGCTTCTTGTAATCCTTATCGGTCTTAAAGTTGAAGTTATTGCATTAATGGTTTTCTACTTATGTAACTTATTAGAAAACTGGTTTTAAGTACGGAAAAGCAAACATTATCCTGTCATAACTCAACAATGATCCTAATACCTGCGCATGCACTCTTACATTGAATTGAATTTGTCTAAATATACAATTTAAGTGAAAACACCGTACGAAGGTCGAAGTTAGATAAGTTTGTCCGACATCATTTCTTAGGACAATGCCAGGATGATGACATCCACTGCGAAAGCTTTATTCCGTAAATTCCAAACTCAATTTCTTGGACTCGACATTCCCAGCCGCACCCGCAAAAACTTTATCGGTCTTCAATCTGATCACAATGGCATCGCATTAATCCGCTTTCAAGAACTGTCTCTTTCAACTGCGAATTATAACGAAAAAACGAAATTCCTTGCCAAACGAATCCCAACGGATGCCGATATTTATTGAAATGCAAATGACCGATATAGGTATTGGGATTGCGTTCAGTCAAAGGACTGAAAAATTCAATTCCCCTCATCAATATACACAAACTTCGTGCAACAACAATACAACCAATTTCTGTATCACGTACAAGTCTGGAGAAAACTTTTTTTTTTTCCTTCTGTATCGCGCTGTCCTATTTTGAAACTCTTTTGTATTTCACTCGTCCTTAATTCGATTTGCCTTCTGCGGCTGGTGGTATTGGTGCTGATGGCATCTTTCAGGCGTAATCCTTTTCCAATGTGCAAACACAGCAGTCGTGTCATGGTAAAGTTGTAGAAATGTTTAATATTATTTGATTACATTTGCATAAATTAAAAGGAAAAAAAAAAATTCAAAAAAAAGTTTAAATTAATGCGGGGACTTGATGTTTTTCTCTAATTTGCATTTGTAGTTATTTGTTCACCTTTATCCCTACAGTGTGTACTAATTTTAATAGAATAACTTGTAACATAGAGGAATCAGCATTTGCATGTGTATGCGTATGTAGATGGTCACTAGCAGCAGCTAACGTGTGAATTTTATTAGATCCACCTGTGCGGAGGGCGGAGAGGTGGTACGTGTTTTTGATTTGCAAACTTTTCAGTGAAAACAAACTGGATTTCATTTCGGAAGCAAAATTGTACACAATATTGACATACTTATGTGCATATGTATGGATGTATCTAACTGCATTCAAAAAGTTGAATTTCAGTTTTTTTTTTAGAATGATATTCGACCTGATTTGTCAAAAACTAATTCTGAATTTAAATTATTCAAACAGACTCCGCGTGTAGAATGTACAGAAACTATGTTAGCTTCTGTTTCGGTAAGTGTCCAGTGTCAAAAAAATTGTGATTCAGATAATACAATTTTATATATTATAGACATAAGTATGTTCCTAGTACCTTTCCACTGCAAGACAGATTTCAGATTCAGAACGGGACCTGTATACTGTCGCCTTGACTATTTTCTAGAGGTTGTTGGTGAGATATTTTGCAGTATCTTGTTACCAGAAAGCAGTGGGACTCAGAGTAGTCTTGTAATATATCTAAAAGAAAATTCCGGTTGAAAAAGGACCAAAGAACTACTGGAAAACTACAACTAAATATTGACTAAACTTCCGCTAGCATAAGCAAAAACTGACGGTGAACTCTAATAAGGGTAAGGGCTTAAGGAACATCCCACGTCATTGAGTATAAAAGACAATGAACACGCTTGAATCAAGAAGAAAAATAAAGTGCACGACTGGCATTCCGCGTTTCGATGGAACAATAGTCATAACATTGTAGGAGTTTACTCAATGTTTTGTTTTTATAAAAATGCCCTTAAAAAGTGGGCGTGGCCAGATAGGGCGTTGGAGTGAATTATAGAAAATTTTGAGGCCTATTACTTTGATTACATAATTTTTTCTCAATTTCTAGTAAAAATATTGAAAAAAATATAAGTTTTATAAAAGCATATGCCCAAGCTAACCCACATATCAAATTTTATCGAAATCGTTATAGCCGTTTTCGAGAAAATCCATTTTAACTGAAATCGGATGAAAGGATATTGTCTTCCAGATTAAAGTGGAAATATAGCAGCCTTAAGTTGCATATTTCATCGATTAGAGCACTGAATCGGGAGACTAGGCAAGAGAAGAACAAATGGTGCAAATAAGGACCAATATTGCTAATAAGGGTGACTGATGAAACGCGCTACCAAAAGGAATTGTAATAATTTTTTTTATGGCTATCTAGAGAGACACGAATTTCGGTTGTGCACCGGTATCACGAACACAAGTCTATAATTTCCGTTCAAAGGGAGTTTCGGAGCACGTTCGGCGGCACGCCTCCGAGCAGATGGACCATAATAAGGCTGGTAAACTCTCCTGACTCGGAGATGCCATACCATCGAAATTGTATGTACAGTTCGGACGCAGTAGACAACTGCTACTGTAGCTGCTGTCATACAGGTCACTCCAGGCGTTTCGACAAGGAATTTATCTGCTCAAATGGGTATCAGCACAAGGCTTTACATTTGTTTGCTTATAAGGCTCAAATTTCAAGCAAATTAAACCCGGTAGACTTGTCGATCCGCTTGGAATTTTGCCAGAGAATGCTTCAAATGATGGACGAGGACGAAACCATGCTCAACTCTATTTATATGTCAGATGAAGCACATTTCGACCTAAATGGCAATCTGAATAAGCGGAACTATCGAATTTTGAATGACTCTTATCCGAAAATTCTTCACGAGACAGAATTGCACCCAGCTTCTGTCACAGTATGGTGCGCAGTTTCGTCAAGCTGAATTGTCGGGCCATATTTTTTGAAGAAAACGGTTGCACTACAACGGTCATAGGAGGCCCTTATTTAAAAATGTTAAAAATCTTTTCTTTCTACAACTATGCCGAAAAAGAATTTATTTTAACTCTGTGTATTTCAAGAAACTCCACATTTTGTTGGCCGGACCGGTTTCCAGACTTCACTGCACCTAATGTTTTCTTATTCGATCGAATCGAACGATAATTGAGGCGATTCCCATTTCAACTCTGCAGGCGGTGATGAACAATTTTCTCCAAACATGCGTCACTCATCGTGGAGGCCATTTAACTTCTATAATTTTTAAAAATCATCAACAAAATAAAATAAAATTGAATTATCTTTTAAATGAAATATAACAAAATTCATCAGCCACCCTGTACATACATATGTATAGGGTGACCGGCAAAGAATGATAGGAAAGTAAAATTAAATAAAAAAAAAAACGGTGTGTGATATAAAACTAATTCTGGCTTTGTTTTTAAGCTACCTTAAGGCATTATACATATGTATGCACAACATTACAATATCCGTCTCGGTTTAGCTAGCATTGCTTCAAGCGGTCGGTCCAATTTTTGGATGATGTGTGGCGTTATTAGGGCCATGGGCGATGTCTAGGCTATATCGATATCGAGGACAGTCAGGATATATCGATATTGTGAAGCTCTGGCCACGGTTAACATTGCTCTATATCTGAGACCATAGACGGAAACGCTGTCATTCTTTCTGGGTCTTCTTTGATACTGCCCGCACGAATCTCCTTCTGGTCCAAAAAGTCCAAAAGAGTGTACTGACGGTCACCCTCTTCCATGGTGCCTGCGCACTGAAGCTTTAATGGCTTCCGACCTTACGATGAAGTTCACGTTGCGTATTTACAACTAAGCTGGAATTTCGTTAATATTTTTTTAAAATTTTTGCACGGTCGGCAAGCGTGAATTGAATATTTTGACACCTGGAAATCATTAGTAACTTTGACAGCTTCGAAACATAACAATTCTAAAAAGTATCATTCCTATCTGGTCACCCTATATCAAACTGTTGATACAAATTATATTCTTAAAAACATTTTAACAGTCTGTAAGTATATGGATATGCCTCAGGTCTAATTCATTTATTTTCTTACTTATTACGTTGAATATTACTTCATATTTCTAGCCAAATACTGGAGAATACAGTCAAAGTTTAGAGTCTCTTGAGATGCTACAAAAATACCACAAATTCATTGAACAAGACAAAATTATTAATCAAAACAATTCCTCCGATCCAAAATCACACGATTTCTTTGTTTACATTCCATTTCTGAAAAACTTATTGAAATATTCTGCCCGTTTTAGAAAAACACCAATTTACCATTATGATGGCTATCCGGCTAGCTAGCGTTGTAAATAAATTTAAAATGTTATCCAAGCATCCAGTAATAAAAAAAAAACTTTTCCCAACCTTCCCATTCCCTTCGTCGTCCATCGACTACTACGGAAAAAAAAATATATTTACGTCTCAGAACTAAAAACACATAAAATTCGACCAAATGCGTTAAAGCAAAAAGAGCATTGAATTATAAATTCAAATAAAAATATAATATAACGTAAGGAAAATCTGATACTGTTTTTCAAACTCATCCACACCATCCCCGAATAACAACAAAAATACATTACCATCAGTACCAGTCTTTTGAAAGACATCGCCCATCACCCATCGCCCATTGCCCTACATCCCTAGTTATGGCCGTCTTGGTAGGCCTAAAACTTCGTTTCAAACCAAATAAAGGATCTCCTTCTATCCTTGAAGAAGAAAAAAACAAGTAAAAAAGTAAAAAATAAATAAAAATTATAATGGTTAACTTCTGGTTTCGGTTTTTCAATAATAAACTCCCAGCAGTATCATTGGAAGCGGCACCAGCAACAACACCACAACCAGCCGCTCCCAAAGGATTCCCATTCACAAGGAACAACTTTGAAAAGATTTTTTTCTTTCCTGCCTGCCCCCTAATACTCGTAAACGAGCACGAAAAGGAGAGAAAACAAGTACAAAAAAAAAAAAAAAACTTGATACCACTACCATCTGACATGGCTGCGTCGTGAATTATAAACACGATGAAACCGAGTAACGGAAATTGCCCACTAAATTTCAGGAAACATTACAACACTGCCATTCCATTGAAGCATAAAATACGATCTCCCTACAGTCCATGTGTGCGTCAGAGTCATAGATTAGATAGACGGTTGCCACAGGTACCCCGACGGGCCACCAACCGGCCAAATGGTGCAGCGCAATCATCCATAAACAGAGTGATTTGTCCTGCCTGAGCTTTTGTGTGCAAATGTCGCGGGATTTATTTATGGTATTTTCGGGACATCCAAACCAGGGATAATCACAGCCAGGATTCTGTTTTCTTTTTGCTTTTTTTTTTGTTTCTCCATGCAGGAGTTGTGAAACGATACTAGTCTATGCGACGTGCAATTCCCTGATGCATTGATACTCGGTGACTCGATAGGAAATCCGGAAATCCTTTACAGTTAGACGAGGTGGTAATAATTAACGAATGTCCCTACTGACATTAACCGGTCCGTGTTAAAAGGTTTTTCATGTTCGAAAAGTGATAAAAGAAAATCGCACTTGTGTGTGCTGGTACTTCGGAACTGGTCCCAGCCCCAGGACGAGTCCCTCACTATGGAGACTAGTGAATTGAATACGTTTTACCAGTAGGTATGCCGGATAGCCTTCTCTTAAATCAATTTCGAACAAAAAAAAAGAAGAAAAACAGGATACATATTCGATGATATTAACAAGTTTCTCCACAGCCACCACGTGCACGTTTCATAATAAATTCAAATCAAATTCTTTCAACTTTCCTGGGCTGCTCCACGATTTGCCTTTTAGTACATATTTTCGTTTATTATTATTTTCATCTTTTTTGTTTTACTTTTTTTTAGGGATTCGTGGTCCCGATAAAGTTTTCTCCCTTGTTCCTCGATGAGTGGTGGATGCGAATGGTTATTGGGGAAAGCAATCAACAGGAGAGGCACTGTAGTGAAACTTCAAATTTCCTGATTAGAATCATTTCACAAAAGTTAAGTGTCAAGGACGAAGCAAATGATGGCTGAAACTTTAGAACTCAAGTATGTATATGAAAAGTTTTTTTTTTTTTTTGTTAAGAAAATTCTTAGACGAAACGTCAGGAGGCATGTGTTGTAAAATAAATTGCCTGGCGCTGGAGCCTAATTTCCGCTGGAGGGAGTATGGAGTAATGAAAGTTTCAAAAGAATTCCCAAGTGTACTCTTATAATTCACCCATACTGTTGGGAAAATTGATTGGTTCACTGGTTTAAGGCTGCCTTTGTGGGTCTTGCTTCATTGATCAGCTTATTCCCTAATGAAATTTAATTACTACATTATGTAATTTATTGCTTTACGAGATTATAATTAAGGGGGTTCAGGGTTTTTTAGTTTCAATATTAAATACTTAATTGGAAGCCACAGATTTATGCCATCGGGTTCTCATACCATGGTTGGTTGTATGTTGCTCTGTGTCATTTGGGTGGGGCCGTCCTTTCATGAGTTGCTCCTCATAGGAGTTGAAAATACGCTTTAACAAGATATGCATGTACATATGTACATATGTACATACATAAATCTCTAAAATGCGATTGCCAACAAAGCACTGAACCTACTTAGTACTTATAGAGCTCTAAATGATTGAGTCCTAGCATTCTTAGTTGTGAAATATGTGTACATATACCAAGCAAAGTCCTTTTTAAGAATAGAGTGTGACCTGATGTGGTTGAATTTGTACTTTGAGTTTCAGAATTATTTGAGATTTGACGCAAAAGACCATGAATTTAAAAAAACATTGACAGACCGCACAGTTGTTTAATCCAAAAGCACAATTAGACTATCATTGCGTCTATTGGTCTTCTCCCGGTATAAGAGTTGACTAGGACCCTCAACCTTATAGTATGAGACAATTTCCACACTATGCGACTAGGTACTCCGGATGGAGCGATATCACACTCAAAGTGGAAGAAAACTCAGGTGGATCTTGTAAATTTCGAATAAACAGGCGAATTCGAGAAGGTACTGTGTTCTATTCAAAAGCTGTACTTCAGGACAACTTTTGTGGACAAATTGTCATATTAAATCAATTATTTCGATGTCACCCACAAAAACCGATACACTCAAGCACAAGTTAAGGAAACGTCCTCAAACTGTAATAGTGGATTAAAAAAGGATTATGCCACTACCTACTACCTAGGATTATGGGTACTTTGGTAACCTTGTTTCATCTGATTAGTCCATTGTTTACCCTAAGATCCTGTAAAGAATAGACCGCTGGCTAAGATTGTCTTGGAAATAAGTTAAGAATCTCAAGAAACCTTGTAAGTAGTCTAAATGTTGCCCGAGTCCTCAGAATTCATTAACAAGCGTCTGCTAATAGTTCTTATTGTTTTGAGATCGATGGCTGAAATCATACCAACAAACCTGTGGTCGTTGTTAGGCAGGTAAACACCCTATTTCCTTTTTTAACCTTTCGACATTGCAAAGAAAAATCCTCCCAATCCAAGCTGAGTGTGAAGAGGGGAATCTTTTACCCCTCTTCAATTACCTTTCAAATAAAAGCAACTCTTAGTCATTCAGTGTATCTGACAGGATTCATTTAAATATGCTCATCTACGCCTTGCTTTTTATACCCTATCTTACCCAAAGAGTATATATTAAGTTGGGCAGTTATAGTCTGTGACATAAAGAAGTGTAATTGATGTAAAGTGTATAGGTTCGTAACCATTGTCAAAAGCGAAGACGATTGATTGTCCGTCTGGTCATCACATTCAGAGTTTTACATTTTAAACTAAGAGGATGAATTTTTATATTTCATTGAAACATCGATTTTGATGGCATTTTGAATGTCATACCGAACGCCATACCGAATGAAATGTTTCTAAGTCCTTAAAGGAGGGGTTACATAGACTTTTGTGTATCGCTGACCTAACTCTTATATATGAATGTTAATACGAATAATGAGAAATATGCGGGAATTAAATTTCAAAGAGTTGAAGGCTTTGCTTTAGATATGAAGGGTGACCAGATAGCAATGATACTTTTTTCCAATTATTATATTTCAGCAGCTGTCAAAGCTACCAATGATATCTAGCTGTCAAAATATTCAGTAAAGTTTGCCATTCCATTATGCATCGTTTCATGCTTGCCGAACGTCCCAAAATTATGAAAAATGTTATCGAAATTTCAGATCAGTTCAGGCAACTCGTCGCACAGTGGAAAAGTTTGAGCGTGAGTACACTCTTTTGGGACTTAAGCCACCAATCAGACAAAGATTGGTGGGAAATGGAAAGACATAGTCGCAGCAGCGGCCAGTATCGAAGAAAACTCGATGTTTTCAATTCGGCACCGATCAGCTGAATTGGGGATCGTCAGAGATCGTCGATTTGGACCTACATCCATATAAAATTGAGCTGTCGCAGAATTGAAGCTGGTTGACCATAGCCAATGCCTTATGTTCGCTAAGTGGGAGCTGGGACTGTTGGCTGGAGATCCGGATTATGGTCAAAAAATCATATTCTCGGATAAGGCCTATTTTTGACTCAGCGGCTATGTCAATAAGCATAATTGCCGTTATTGAAGCGAATACAATCCACAAGTGTTTGACCAAGTATCAAAGAGATATCATTACCGTCAATGGTCTTAGGTATAGAGCTATGTTAACCGACTTTATATGGTGAGAGCTCAACACTATCGATATATCCGAGCTGTGGTTTCAACAAGATGGCGCTACATGCTATACAAACGAAGAAACGCTGGAAGTTGAGAGCGAGAAACTTAGCACGACTGGGTCATCTCATGGTGAGCGATCATGCGACTTGATACCACTTAACCATTTTCTCTGGAGCTACATTAAGTCCTTAGTTTACGCTAATAAGCCAAACACTTTGACCAGCTCGAGGCCAACCTTCGAGATTCTATTGTCGGAATAACGCCTTACATCTTGGTGCGAGTCATCAAAAATTGGACCGACCGCTGGTCAAGATCAGACTTGATGTAGAGGTGGGTTAAGTCATCAAAATTTAGAAACAAGATTTAACAAAGTGCTCGAATGAAATATAAATAAATTAGTTCCAGTTAATATTCATATTAAATTCCACAAAATTTTCTTCTACATAAGGCCTAGTTACATAGGTGGCCGCTTTTTTGAGGGCCTGACCACACTTTGGAAAATGACGCAAAGTAAGCTACGGGCTAATTACAGAAAATATTATCTCCTAGCCCCAAAATTGGAAGTACATGCATATGTGTAAAAGACTTTAATAAAATTTGGTACGTCATGCACATGTTGACGCACGTACTAATTTTAAGACCAATTAACTTTTAAAATAACCTTTATACAAGTTTTGTACGAAAAATGTATGTACGTCCATACATACATAAATATGTACATATGTCATCTTGGAAAAGAATCCTTAAACCAACTAAAATATGAAATTTATTCCAACTCGCTAAAGCCAGAAACCATGTGTTCAACATTTCAGCTTGGTCATGTCATATATTTTTATTTGAGGTCAAGTATTGGTGTCCTGAAAATTTTCGAACTCGAGATTCAAACTTGACATTACTATGATGGAGAAGCTCAAAAAAGTGGGTCCGCCGATTCTGTCTCTCGGTCTATCTGAACGGGTGGACGAATTTGCTTCAAACATAATATCTGGAGTCGGCCACGATGCGAGACGAAATTGGAATTTTCATTCTGACCTCAAAATTAAGAGTAGTCTACGATTTAACTTAAAAGGGATTTTATCGAAAACGTCTCGAAATGGCTATTTATCGATCATTTTGATTTAGCCTAAATTTAATATCTGGAGGTCATAAGACAAATGCAAGGTAATGGCGTACCAAACTTGGCCTCTGCCACGCCAACTCTGAAAAAATCTACTTTTCAAAATTTTTACCAGAAATTGATAAAAATTGTTAAATCGAAATAAGGCCTTAAAATTCTCTAATTAATCTGAACATCTTCTATGGCCACGCCCACTTTTGTAAGGCGTTTTTTATAAAAACAAATATTCATAAGCTCCTTCATACCAATGTACATAAGTATATAGCATCAGTATAATCTGCTTTACTGGGAAGAGCAGGACTTGCATTTCAATCCTCATAGCATTAAGGTATAAGTTCGTACGGCCCAGTCGTGCACTTTATTTTTGAAGAATATGCACGTTTACATTCCAAATGTTAAGTACTACATAAATGAAAATTCTCTCTCTTTCTCTTTATTTTAAATAAATCCTTTTCAAATCACTGGTTACTGTTTTTCTGAAAATATTATTTGTGCAGTATGAAAAACATTAATTCTTAGATCTGTGCTAAGAGGATTTCACTTCTTTATAAATAAACTACGGTGCTACCTGTTTGGGATTCGTACTACAGTCAGTACACATAAACATATGTATTATGTACACATACATATCATTGTGTGTATACTTGTCCAATTTTTTTTACTTTAAGTACGTGTGGGAGTGTTGTTTCCTGTACAGTAATTGAAAATTCGTGTTAAGAGGGTAATTCCCGACTACGAATGCGTAGGTTTGCATCCTTTCATCCGTTGAAAACTATAAATAACCCGAACCTGTGTCGTCCTACTTAAGGCTGTGAGAAAGGATTGTAAGGATTACCTAGGTCATGGGTTTGTTTTATCTCCTTGGTGCGATATCAAAGTCGTTTTTAAATCCAAGCCCGGTAGAGCGGTAGAGGACAATTTTAAACCTATCATCCTCTCATTATTATTGCTAAATGCTCAGAGGCCATGATGGACAAATACGTGCGTTTGGTTTGGTTGAAATAAAAACTTATGTGTGAACAACGGTACCTAGCACTTACATATATGTAAATTGAACCCATGTAAATGTCGGTTAACGACACTGTCCACCAAATGGTTGAAGAAATATGTAGTGTACTTCACTTGTATTCTTCTGTTCTTTTCACATAGAAAATGCCATTGCGACTGCTACCAACGTCTAAAAAATCCGAATCAAATTTTGTCTAAGGTTGCTAACTACCAAGATTATGTTTGCTAACTACCAAGATTATAGTTGGTCTAGATTTCTTCTGGGTAAGAAAAAAATGCAGAACTTGTACTCCCCAATGAGAAGAAGTTGCGAGTTGTATATCTTATCCTGAAATCTCCAAAGCCCATATAAAGGATTTTACCAAGAACGTATTTACAGTGTATACCAATGGCTCAAAGCAAATAGAAGATCAGTGAGATATGGGTATCAAGGTAAAAGGCGAGTCAGAAATTCACATGAAAACAAGGGGATTTTTCTTCCAAGAAGGACGTCGAAGCGCTTGGAGCTAGGTCTTAGAATTCAGCAGAAAAAAGAGTCATTTTGATCAATAAGGATTGACTTCTGGTATTAAAAGCAAGAAAAGAATACGAAGGAGTTTAAACATGGGAGTTACGTTTTGCTAGGACCATTCGCAGACCACTCAAGACCTCTCAAGACAAACATTTTTAGTCAACGAATTTAGTCGCCACACTTTAAAGCTGTGCTTGAGTGATATGATTCATAGTCTTAAGTTATGTGATGCAATGCTAGAATTCAAAATATCATCAATAATAAGTCGGGATAGTGCTAGAAGAGAAATAAGCCATTATACCAAATTGTACCGTATCGAACGAAGTATTCGGAATACCTGGCCACATTGGATTAGGTAGTCTTCTCTGGACGTGTTCTTCGCTACTTAAGAATGAACTCTTACCGGATAGAAACAAAACAAATCATTATTGTATTATTTCTGTACTAGTACGGGGCCTAAACTGTCTACCAATAGTAGTCCTGAAATTCCGAAAGTAAGAGGACTATTGGAACACATGGTCAAGCTATGATACTTTCAAGAGCTGCTTGGAGCCTAAACCTCTTCCACAGTATAATATGGCCATTTGTAAACCTTTTAATGTATTTCGGTATCATTCCGGAGAGAAGTAGACACCCTTTTACTTTTCCAATCAACCATGTTGCCTCCATTGCGGCCAACTATGTGACGATATTGCATTTGCATTGGATCCAGAGACTTTCTCCATTCTTGATCAGGGATCCATGTATTCACTTCTTTTGGCTTTCGACTTAAATAGAGCTCGTTTTATGATTTTACCCTCTTCGAGGTTATAGTCATAGTTGTTGGTTTGGTAAAAGTGACTGCCAGTATGTAACACGAAGTGGATCCATTGTGGCACCACGTGGATCAAAGGTGAAAGTTACTCTCTACTAGCTCGTTAAGACCTATGCTTTTCAGGTCATGTGCATAAGTCGTTAAAGGGAATGTTTCCAGGTAAAGGTTTCTAATGCGCGAAAGAAGTGGGCAGAAACAAAGAGAATGGGGAATGGTCTCCTCTTTTTCGTCATCGATGCAGTTTCTTCCATACGACAGTGTCCTGTGACGACACTTATTGTAATGCCTTTGTGTCAAGAGACATCAATTTCTTCAGGGAGGATCAGTAGAGACTGTCTTACACTCGTTAGCAGGATTTATTGAGAAATCTTTTCAGAACACGGATTCCGCTATGATGTCCTTTCTGAATCTTGAAGGAACCTTCAACAATGCCAAACCAGAAGCTATACCTGTTGGACTTCTTGACTTGAAAGTAGACAACTAACTTTGCAATTGGATTGAGCATATTCTTAAAACAGATTCATCCATGCAGAGCTGGGGTGTTGTCCAACCGGAAGATCGATGTACAGGGGTACCCTCCAGGGTGGAGTGTTATCACTACTACTATGGATCATGGTAGTGAATGTGATGCTCATGCGGATGACATTTAGGTAGCGATATCCGTCTTACATTTGGCGACATGATGGGGTCTGCTTTAAATATGTAAAGCCTTTAAATGAACAGACAGTGTTGGTCTCAGAGTTAGTCCGTCCAAGACTACCTTGGACAAGAAGGTATATAGCAAAGCTCTCCAAAGGCTAAGAGATATTGAATGGCAATTTTCAGATCATGCCAGCTACTTGGGGGTTATTCTCCATCAGAAACTCTGTTGAAAACTGAATATTCAAGGCCATGTTAGGAAGGCCTCTATTCATGTAAGAAGGCTACCTGACCAAACTAGAGCCTCCTGGCCCTGATTTTTCACTGGATATACACGGCAGTCATCAGACTTATCCTTATGAATGGAATACTAGGCCGGGGGACGGCACTGGGCGATACAAGCAACATTGCAACACTCGAGAAGCTTCAAAGGCTATGCTTCATCTGTATAACAGGCGCTCTTAGAACTACTCCTACAGCTGCACTAGAAACTAAGCTCGATATCCTTCCCGTTGATATATTTGGAAGGCTAATGGCAGCTTAAGCAGCATTACGATTTAGAGAATCGTTGCAACTGGCTTCTAGAGATATGGGCATCCTAAACGACTATAAAACTATTTCTGCTAATTCGAATTATACTGCCTCCTGTTTGGACTTCACATCAAGCATTAAACCAGGATTCCTAGCAGAAGTGCTTGAGAATTGGGTGAAATCTCAAACGAATCTGTGATATTGATGGATCAAAGACAACGTCTAAACCAGGTGCGGGACAACCGCAGGACAACTGTAGCGTTTTGTTTAAGCAGAAGTCACAGCAGTCCGTGAAGCCGCGACCTTACTTTCGTTAGTTAGATAAGCTGCAATAAAAACTTTGGAATCACCAATAATTCGATCCAAGTTGGTAAAGCAATGTCGTGAGTCTCTTAACGAGATCCCTCTCAGGTGCCACGTATTCTTCTGGTGGGTTCCAGGCCAGAGGGATATTTCAGGCAATTGCAAAGCGGACGAGCTAGCTGTGAGAGATCCAGACCGAAGCCTCCCTGATAATAGGGCGGAACCGTCAGCACCTCCGCAGTTATTATGATGAAAAATAGTAGGTGGAACAATATCAGTATGTCCTTCTTCCAAAGAAATCTGATCGGGGCTGGATTGTAGGAAAACCAGTAGACTAGTTTCCGTCTATTGGACAACCCTAAGAAATATAGTTAAGGCCTTCAATTGGCACTGTATTGTAGGCAGACATGCCAGAAGGCTTGGTGCTCCCTTTAACAATTTCTGTAGAAGCTGCAGAGACGAGGAAGAGGAGGAAACCAAGGCACATATTCTGTGGACCTGTCCTGGGCTATCGGTTCTGAGAAGGAATATCCTAGACGAGTACTTCTTCGCAGAAGAATTCCTAAAGGCCATACATTATCGGCATGGGCCCACACTAAAACATGTTACCCTGCCTCCTATCTTACGTTTCCATGTACATAGTATGTATGTCTCCGGTTTTGGTAATCCGATTTCGCACAATGGACCTTCTTCTGGTCTAAGTGCTTCCCTGCTGAGAGGGGACAACCACCCAACCCAACCCAACCCAACCTTCACTTTCATTTGTTGTTCTACGAAAACGAAGTCAATGAAACCGAAAATAAAATCGGGTTACGAACCGTTCCCATTGCATTGATTCATTTATTATTTCTGGAAAATCTGCAGTACTCTCATTCGTGCTGCTACTGGTAACCTTGACATAAGCTGATATACTAGAAGAGCAGTGCATAGTCAAGCTTACTAGTTCTGGCTAAAATCATTTCGAATTGCATTCCATTCCTCGAAAGAGAAATTTGTGAATTGGTGTGAAACCTCTAGGCGGATGATCCCAATTAAAACTTCACAGTTCATCGATTTTACGCCAGGCAAAGGGAAAGGGAAAGGGAATCAATATTCTTTGAATTTAATTTACACGTCAAGCATTTACTGATTTTATTTACACTCTCGTTTTTCCTGAATACTTAATATTGAAGGGAATGCATGATTGCGGGTTGCTTTGGGGAGAGCTTCTGGTGCAGGTGAAAATGTCCTTGAATGCGATTTCTCTTCATCGTCCTTCTACACAGGTGATTGAGTTTAGTATTACTGATTATCCTTTGCAAGAACGCGTAATGCAAAAGCTTCCTTCCAAATCATTTCCAGAGGTATTGAACATTTCAATTGGTAAAACGCTTGAACCGTTCTATTTAAAATTGGCTGCAGTTTATGAACACGGTAATTAGGATACCTACACGAATATGTAGGTTCACTCTTAGGCAAACCGAACACAATTCAGAATTGAAACGGTCCAAGCGTATTACATGCCAGCTCTTTGAGACTTCCGAACCACGGCAAGGTGTTGCAAGCAATAGCAGAAGCGGCACGAGAACTATGCACGAAACTGCACTCTAGAAGGCTGATCGACATCTTTATTGACAATCAAGCCGCCATGCAGGCCATCTCATCCACAGTAGTCAAATCAAAACTTGTTAAGCGGTGCCGTGAAGAACTCACAGCACTCACGGCAAACCATGACGTCGCACTCCTTTGGATTTCAGGATACAGTGGCATTTTAGGAAACGAATTGGTGGACGAATTACAAAGAAAGGGGTCCAAACAGGGCCTGACATTGGTCAACGCCTGTGTTGTACCAAACCTAGCTTTTGTTACACACAATATAGAGAAAACCTTCGATAGACTGACTAACGAGAGATAGAATGTACTGCCATCTTGCAGCGTCTGGACAAAGTATGATAACTCCAAAACTAAACAAATCCTAGCACTTAACAGATCCAACTTAGTACTATTCACGGGGATCATTACCTGCCACAACCTCATGGCGGCCCACGATAGTCGAATGCGAGTAGAAACTGATGACCTATGCGAAGGCTGTGGCGACACGGATGCAGTAGTATGTACTTTTCACTTCCTCTGCGAATGCCCAAGCCTGTACTAGAAAACTGCGCTCGGTGAATACTAATTCGGAGACCTAGGCGACATGTCAGGAAAGCCACCATCAACCATTCTGAAATGTATACCAACTTTAGCGGGTTCAGGAAGGCCGTGTAGCTACCCCAAAGCTAATAACAAACATTGTATTTGTTTTCACGTTTTCACCCACGACAAGGAGTCACCAGCGGTCCACTAGTGATCCGAGTGTTGGCAGTACATGTAGCTACTCTGTTTTGCCTACCTACCTTAACGTCCTACATGGGGGACATGCTGCGAAGGCATTGCTGACATGCAAATCACGTAAATTGTGAAGGTTTCCGAAAAAAAACAGTACCGTCAGTCGAACAACATGGATACATTTAGAACCTTACTTCAATTTCAATTTCAAGTTTCCTTTGCTTTGGCCCTTGGCACATACCCAAATGTAACTCAGAATAGTCTCTTCCTTGACCCTAAGACCGGATTCGAAAACATTATGTACAACTCATTAGCAAGGTATCGACGATGCGACCAATCAATTCATAAAGGACATACCTGAAGACGAAGTCCTACTGGAATATGCTCGGAATATGAAGAATCATTTGAACGCGTTATCTGCGAATGGCCAGGACTAAATTTGTACAGGAAACGCAAGTCATATAGAGAAACAATTTCGTCAGCGGGGTTAAGAAATTCAGCTAATAGTCCTTCATTTAGCAGGTGGTACGACTCCTACGCTAACCTAATCCTTGTGTTACAATAGACTGGATTGTGAGCACATACTGGTTCCCGTGGTCATTAAGGGTATGGGATACATAAAGGACTTTATCCAACCATTTCATATTAGATCAAGTGAGAGATACCTTACTTTCTCAAGCCTGTTAGATGAAAATTTGTGTAATATTCGCAATATGGCTGCATAGATCGTACCAGTTCAGAAAAGTAGCTGCGGCTTTGTGCTCCATCGCACTAAGTACGATTTTCTACATAATAGACATACCAAGCTATCCCAACATTAATCCTACCAATCCTGGAGTGAATCTTAGCATTATTCGTTCAATCTTACATAAATAAGTGGGCGTGGCTCTATAAAAAGTATTTAAACCTAAATAAACTCCTTTTAGCCCAAAATTAATACGGCGGGGTATACTTCGAGTTCATGCCATAAGCCTTCTTTTTGTGTGGTTATTTAAAGATCGAAGGTTATGGAGACTTCAATATAAAGTGGTATTGAAGAACCTGCCGGATATAGCCAAAATATGGGTCCAATATATTACAAAGATCATGGAAGCAGTTGAGTCTCTAAGGTGTGTCCTTACCAAATCGCTTGGGTCCTTATAGTAGAAAGTAGACCTTTTTTGTGGGAGTAACCTGAGCAAGTTCAAAAAAGATGGAGAATTGTTTGATCCACTTCTATATCTGTACGGTTCCTATCCAACCAACAAAGACGTGTGTTAAAACATTTTGAAAATGTTTTCAGTCAACCGAAGTTAAGCCCAAAGAGGAGGAATCATCTAGCTGTTCATCTTCCGGGACCACATCTTCCTACCAGAATAGCCTAGAAGTTAGCATCAAAATTTAGTTTGGAAATAGTGTAACTCGTGGAAAATTTGGAATATATTCAGAAAGGGAATTGTGGCCGCCCTGTCTCAGTGGTTAGTGCGTCGGACTGCACAGCTCGAGATGAGTGGTTCGAAAACCAGACTATATAAAAGTTTTTCAATGGATTCACATATCGCGTTCGACATTTAAGAGTAGAAATGTAATGAAAAAGTTCTTTAAACAAAAATTTGTTTTCGGAAATGCCACTAAGCAAGACGCACAACGCGAATAGTTGTATGAAACTAGACTCTGGGTTTCAAGACCACGTTGCAGAATATCTACGATTTCTTCACTGGATCACTAAAGGTGTGCCAAATTTAGGAAAAGATCCAGCTTTGCAGTTATTAACAACATAATAAGATACTAACTTACCAAGGATATCAACCGATTTGTCAGTAATATGGGGAAATGATTCCCTAAGAATTTTGGATTCCCCACATTCGTAGTTTTAAAAGAGCCCTACGTTAGTGAGTAAAGCAACGATTAGATAGGTGATCAGAAAGATGTGACTTCCGTTTGTAAGATCGACCAATCGACAATGTGGGGAAACTGTGGGTACTGGCAGTCCGCTGTCGAAAACGTTGCCCCCGGCTCAAGTAGAAAATCTGCACAGCAACGGTTTTTGGTTGGTGTTTGTAGGCCTAACATTACTGTTTCGAAAAATGATTGTTGAGTAGGACAAAGTCAAGTACCTGTTGTTAACAAACACAGAAGAATCGGTTAGGACAGGACGTCACTGATGGCAACACTAACTTCAAAGGTAGTTAAGGAGTTTATCTACCTCGGAATAAATATCCCCTCCACGAACGAAACCCTAGTGGAGATTCGGCAAAGGCTTACCCTAGGAATCCGCTGCTACTTTGGTTTGGCGAAACAAATGTGTTCTAAATTTTCAACTCGGAAAAGTGGTTCTACGAGATATTCAGCCTGGCAGTTCTGCTATATGGAACCGTATCCAGGACGATAAGTAGGACAACAGTTCTGATTTTGAGCACTTTCGAGAGAAAAATTCCTTTTTTTCGGTTCCGTGTCCGAGGAGAGCAAATTGAGGAGCAAATGTGAATTTATTACTAAAATTCACAATGCATGGACTACACTGTATCGATCACAACGAATAAATGGGCAGTATTATTCCAGCAAAAGGATTTTCGAATCACATAACTCTAGATTCGCAACGATAAGGAAGATCGTACCTCCGTTTTAAGGATCAAACAATCGCGGATCCCAAAGCGCTTGATCTGGAGAACGTAAACCAGTGCGACTGGGACCGAAAAGAGTGGAAGGCTGTCCTGTCTCAGGCGAGTTTAGGAGGCCGTTAAGTAGGTAAGTAAGTTGATACTTAAATACTTAAACAAATCTGTCAAGAAAACAATATTTGACTTCTAAATAAACTTGCTAGTACATGTTTAGATGTACTGTCCCTAAAGACAAGAAGACCTAAGACAGAAGTTTCTGACATGCCATTCAAAATATATAAACCGCTTTTCGGAGTTCTTCTGTTCTCTACGATGACTGTTCCAACAGTACTCACGTATCCTGACACTTGGTTCTTGAGTTTATTACTCGCAATACTATGAGAAAGTCATGTGTATCCCGTTGAGGACCACTTATATAACAGATGACAAGTTTACAGGAATTTAAACCGTGGATCTGAACTGCTTTTGTCACCTTTCCCTTACAACCTACAATTGGAACTCCTCCCAAGCCCAAATTTCAACTACAAAATGCATTCTCAAAACATATCCCATGTGTGTGTGTGTAAAATTTAAGTAAAACCAACTTAAAACTCACTTTGAAAATTCGGCGATTCTCGTATCCTTTAACCCGTCAAATGAAAATCGATAACACCGCTCACACTAGACAGCTTAAGCCGAACCTGTTCACAAAACAACACTCACGTTCACGTTCACGCGTTTCCTTCATTCCCTTTTCGTGTGTCAATTTCGGTTTGACATTTCATGCATTCACTTGTACACTATGTGACTTGTTTACCAGTCACTCTTATTTGCCCACTCACTCGGGGCTCGAATGTGGCTTTTGTGGGTGGATTGTGTACAAACACACAAAAGCCAAAAAAGAAAAAAAAAAAAAATGGGAAAACACAGAAAACCGAAAACGGCCTCAAGGATGCGGGCAAGTATCCTTTTAGAATTTTCTCACTTAATATACTCGTGCAGCTGTATATATGGATGTATTTTTATTTTGCAACACACTTTCTCATTTTCTCATAAATTGACACAAACTGGAGAGCTTTATGTTTAGAGATAGACGCTCAGAGCGACACGACCAAAGGAAAGAAACTATTGTGCTGAGGGTGCTGTTGAAGTGCAAAATAGGTTGCTGCCCTGCAATGACTTCCGCCTTACGTTTACTTATTCCCGAGAACAGGACCAGATGCACAATAATGATTCTATGTTAAGAAGTACTCAGCGCATCCATTATCTACGTAATCACCGTCATTGTTTCACAAACACACATATACACTGGCACACACGAAGGAAGTTTGACTTAATGAACTCGTATTTGCCTTGCTATTGTAACGGATAATAGAAAGGAAGAAAATGTTCTCTTTTATTTCCCGAAGGACCCGCAGCGGCACGTTGTATCCTGCACAACACAACGCTGGGGTTACGCAACGTCAGCACTCTGGGTTAGTGGAACGAACGCAACTAAGTATATGCAGCAGGAAGCGTATCCTTTAATTTTATTGTGTCCAGCAACTTGCTGTTTTGTCTGTGACCCGAATGGTAAGGGAACGTTTTATTGATCAAGGGACCGTAATTAATTTATTACATCTGCGAGGCACACACACACGTACACTGTAATTGGCTCGTAAAGCGGTTGAAATGAAAATCGAGGTCCTTTGCCGGATCGAAGTGAGAAAAAATCACCGACGTATTCGCTGTCACTGTCGCTGACGCTGTCGTGCGGTACACGGTCTTCACGTTCAAGGCGTTTTGAGGCTGATTCAATAATAATTATTTGTGTATTGCTGAAGGGAATTTTCGTGCGAGAGGTTTTTGGGTTTTGTTGAGCGCGAGTTGTTTCTCTCACTGTAGCTCTTTTCAGTGAGTTTCCCCTGATTTTGGCGAAAGGACTTCTCTATCTGGCGCACAAGTTGCCAGTGTTCCGTCTCAGTGGCAGGAGTTTTGGGGAGCTTTGAAGACAAAGCTTTTAACATAAATTTTGACAGTTTATCGAATGGTTTGAAGCGTGCGCATGGGTGTTTCTGACAGTCTGGAAGAGCTTGGAGGGGATGACAGATTTGTGAGAAAAGTATTGTTGGCCTTGAAAAACTAGAAAAAGAGAGTTAGACGTTGACAGTCGCTCAATTTATTTTCGAAGGGAGTGCATTTGTGATGAAGTATATATGTAAGCTGTAAGTAATGTAGGTGAGTGGCTACTGACCCTACCCAATACCGCTTTCATGGACAGGAAGGACCTTTGGTTGGTGCTGGTTTCACCTTAAGGCTTTTAATGTTTCAGGTCGAACACCTGAATATTTGACGAAATGCAAATGTCCGTGGAGAGGGAGAGATCCTTACCCAGTATGATGTGAGTTGGCCTGTCTATACGATTATCGAGGTCACGTAGTGACGATGTTTATTTTTATTTACGGTACTACATCAAGTTGGTTGGACGTTTTAATAAATTGGCACGCAATTGCTTTCGTGTTTGCCCACAATGGGTGGGTGTAACCTTAAACGTAACATGCAGGTTTTTATTTTCTCTATTTTTTGATATTCAGACTACATAAGTGAAGGTCAAAGGATTCTTATAGAGATGTACTTAAACATATGCTATGTCATGGCAACGTTACCAATGACATCCAGTGAGTACACTCTTTTGGACCTTAAGCGACACGCAGACAGAGATTGGTGCAAAATGAAGAAAACATAGTAGCTAGTATCAAAGAAGACTCAAAAACGTCGATTCGGGGCCAATTAGTTAAATTGGGCTCCGCCAGAGAGTCGACCCGTCAAGTCGTTAGTTTACGCTAGTCAATTACTTTAGGCGAGCTCCAGGCCAACATTTGAGATGCTAATGTCGGAATAGCGCCGTACATATTAGACCGAGTCATTAAAAATTGGACCTACATACCTCTTAAAGAACTCCCAGCTAAACCTAGGTAAAAATAAATACTTGGCGCAACAGGTCGATTCTTATATTCTTCACACGAATGGAAGGGCTCTACTGTGTAATGTCGCGTCCGAAGGGCAATTTGTTATTTGAAAGCTTTCCCAGGACAGTTGTACTCTTGGATGTTTATCAGACGCTTGCGAGAGGTGAGGCCGTGAAAAACATTTAGGTGTTCCCCGACTGGGATTCGAACCTCGAACCCCTTGCTCCATACATAATGGCACGAATGTAGCTTCAAAATAAAGTCAGAATCAATTTTGTATCTCAATCATTCTTTTCTAGTCACCCTATATATAAAAATGGATCTAAGAGAATGCCTGGATCAGGTGCGGGAGTTTACTCCAGTGCATTGCATATTTGCATCACTGCACGACTGCCAGACCAATGTTATGTATTTCACGCAGAAGACACAGCAGTTTGTAAAGCCGCAACTCGCCTTTCGATCAACTCGATAGAGTGCAACGCTATTGGCTTTTACATATGTATAGACTAAAGCTGCTATAAAAGCCTAAAGCTACGGAGAATGCAAACCGGAACCACCCTAACAATAGGGAGACGATGATCCTCTTTTGAACTAGTAAGCTTACTACAGTCAATAGGATATAAAGAAGGCTTGGTGTTTCCTTCAACTGTTCCTGAAGAGATGAGGAAGAGGAGGAAACCATGACACATCTTCTATGTACCCGTACTGTCCTATCAGTTTTGCGAAAGAAAACCCTAAGTGGTCTAGCTAGACTAGACTTCAGATAAAAAGCTTCGTCACTGTGTAAAACTGATTTAATGTCGAAACTACGGACCATACTTCTTCACACACTGGAACTGATTAATCTGGAAAGTTTCCATGTAGATTTCCGGTATTGGTAGTCCGGGTTTTTCAGAGGAATATGACAATGGTTCGCAACTCATTTCCAAGACTTGTTTGGAGGAAAGTATGACTAATGAATGGAACCTAACCATCTTTTGCTCGATCGCCAAGGAAGGCTACCCTCTAAGCTGACCCAACTATGGTATGGTATAAGTCTCCTCAACATTTCATATAAAATCGTGTTACCCATATTATGTAAACATTTAAACCCCTTCGTTAAAGAACTGATTGGCCCATATCAGTGCGGTTTTGGACCGGTTAAGTCTACAATCGATCAAATATTCACACTAGGGCAGATCCTGGAAAAACCCCAAAAAGTCTAGATCGATAGTCACCATCTTTTTACTGATTTTAAGGCCGCATATGATAGGATTTAATCCTGCCAAACTCGTCAGATTGTGCAGGATAACGATGGCGAACGCTAACTGCTCCATAAGGGTCGGAAACAATCTCACCAATACCTTTGATGTCAAGAACGGATTCAGACAAGGCTGTCATGCGACTTTTTCAATATCACAAGCTCACATCAGAGTTACAATTTTCCAGCATTCTGTCCAATTACGAATACTTGCATACGCCGATGACATTAATATCATTGGCAGGACACACCGAGGTATCACTGGTGCGTTTGCAAGTATTGAAGCAGACTAGGCCAAAATGGGTTTAGCTCTGAATGAGGGCAAAACCAAGTATATCCTATCAACAAGAAGGGTCACACAACGTATTGAACAGAAAGGATTTTATCTACCTCAGCTCTGCTATCAAGCAATACCTCAGCAGAAATAAAACGAAGAACAACTCCTGCCAATCGCTCTTTCTTTGGACTAAGAAGGCAATGGTGTAGTAGAGCCCTATCACGAAGAACTAAGAAGAGCCCATGTAAGACCTTGATCATCCCAGTCCTGCTTTATGGTGCTGAAGCGAGGACTCTATCTAAAGCGAATGAAGAAGTCTTCAGTCTCTTCGAGAGAAAAATTCTTCGTAAATCTGAGCATTAGTCTTTTGAGATGGCTAGGACATATAGAGCTAATGGACACCAACGTTCCGGCCCGTAGAGTGTTCTATTCCAACTTGGAGGGGCAACGTAGAGGATTGCTGGTTGAGACCCAGGCCCACCCCTAACGGTGGCACGACCTAAATAAGTAGGTATGACCAGCTTTTGCTTCATAAAAAAGTTAGGTTGGTTTGATCACTCCATGGAGGGACTGCGACTGGTATTCTATGGGTGCAATATCCAGAAAGTTTCATTCATTATCACTCTAAGTACATGTTTGGCTTTAACTTTAAAAGTTCAACTTGTTCAAAATAAGAATAGATCGCGAAATGGAGGATGTAGGGGCAGTTTATTGACTACTGCTTATGACAACTCTGTGGCAAAATCCACCTCTGTTTGATGCCCTATACCACCCGAGGTGTGAAATGCAAGTACCTTGTCACACGTTATTTCCCACTGCAAGACGTGAAATTCACCACAGCCGTACAAGTTTATGTTGATAGGTGGTCTTCCCAGGCTAATAGGTCAAGACGAACATACCTTTACTTTGACGTCTGGATCATCTCCGACAGTTGTCATACCCAACAAGCGGCTTGTACCCCTTCTGTCTTCCACGAAACATTACGTTTCACAAGGAATTTATTTAAATCATTGTTTCACTGGCTCAACAACGTAAGTTTAATGTTTAAAAAAAATGTAGACCCTTTAGACGCGGGACAATTGCATTATCTTCTTACAATTGATAACGTTTTCCATTAACTTGTCCAATTGAATGACAACAAAAACAGTGTGTGCTGGTTCGTGGTTTACCGCAAATATGCTGTTTGTTACACTGTACCGTGCTGTGTTAGATATTTACTTACTTACGTACATCTGTACTCGTCATTTCTTTGTTTGTCATTTCAGAATAATAAACCATTTGGCTTTTTCGTAGTCTAAAAAGGCAATCATGGTAAAAGGGCAACGCCAGCGGATAAACGCATTGTTACAGGAGTGGGACTGTCTCAATAAAATAGTTGTAAGCATTACCTTCCAGCTTTTAACTGACCGAGTTCCTCTAACCCACAGACTACCTTTCCAAACCAATGACATGCATACATAGGTATCTACTCACCTTCTCACTACTCATTTTTGTTGTCCTTAAAGCCTATTTCACGACTAGACGAAGTCGATGTAGCCGTAGAGTCATTGAAACAACTGAATACTTTTAAACGTATACTGTTCGTTATAAATAATTGCAAACAACAACCTAAATTGGATCCAAACTCGTCGGAAGAACAAGATCATTCAACGCCATCCCCAGAGCAACCAACTAATTACTTCATCAACGATGTACCTGCCTCAGCCAATAAATTTGAATTGTTTCTAATGAAACTAATCACAAATAGGATAAAAAGTCTCCTGGCGGCTGGACCCCCCCGTAACGATCAGCGTACACTATCAAGTGGATCGTCATCACCGTCATCAACGTCATCGAATGTTTCACCCGACTATCAACGTCCAATATCTCAGCCAAATTCGTCATATTTAAGTGAAGCCCTGACCAATAACCTATCTGGGAGCCATAGCGTTGCCGCATTATATGACCATCATCAGCAGCAACACCTGTATGACCCGGACTATGACAACGACGAAGTAACACTCACGTTGCTAATGGAAATAATCGCGGAGGACACAGCATGAAGTCTGCTCCAGCAAAGACGTAGCCGAAATCGGTAGAAAGATACCCACCAATATAAGACTTAGATTATGTTTAGATTTTAAAAAAATTCATTGTGCCTTTATGTTTAGTTAAGAGTAAAATTTGTGTGACATTTTTTTAATGAACGAAGTGTTTTTTGGCCAGCAACTGTGCGATATCTGGCAACATCGTATCGATAACTAGTCAGGGATGTCGTCCCGCAATGAGCCTTCCTGTGGTTTTACCGGCGCAAGTTCTCTTTTATTCCGTGTGTGTGTACGGGGTGTGATATAAGTAATGTCCCGGATCGGTTCTACCTCCTTATAAGACCTGTTCCCATACCTTTCATAGTCGTCCTGTTAAGGATGCAGATAAGTTTGAACGGACTCATTTCTTAGTTATAGAAGATCCTGGTTGAGGGTGATTTCATGGAGTATAGCATCTTGTAAAAAAGTTTGAAGACAGCCCTGAACTAGCTAAGATTCTTGAAACCAAAGGTTGTCAACATTTCCCCCTGACCAGGGATTTACATACGTCGCTATAGTAAGACAGAAAAAATACCATTGGCTATTAAGTCGACTATCGCCACCTGAAAGATGAAAGTGGGGTTGACCGCCAGCTTAGCATTTTTGCTAATCCTTCCAATCGTTGGCGAAGTCGAGTCATCGTTTCTTCCTCTTTTGGAACGGCGTCCATTGGCTTCAGCAGAGGTGGTCTGTATGTCGAATTATGAACACAACACGGACTACAGCTAAACCTCACAAAATCGAACTTGCTCTCTTCATGAGTAACTAAAGAGTGACCAGATAAGAACAATCGAAAAAAAAATTAAATAAAACAATAACAGTGTAAGATATTAAATGGATTTTAGCTTCACTTTAAAGCCGCATTCATGCCATTATGTATGAAATAGTATATCAATTAAATGGCTGCCTCTCCTTCGCTGGCAGTGCTTCAAGCGGTCGGTCTGACTTGTCATCCCTTGATCGAATATGTGCGGTGTTATTCTGGCAATTACACCTCGAATGATGGCCTGGATCTCGCCCAAACGGATTGGCTTGTTAACCTAGACTAAGGACTTGACGCAGCCGTGCAGAAAATAATCTGGCAGTCCTTCATGCTTCAGGACAATCTTATATGGTTTTAGGCTCAAATCCAATCGCAAAATAAACCGGGTTGACTCTATGGCGATGACCACTTCAGCTGATCGGCGCCGAATCGACAAGACTGGATCTTTTGAAACTGCCCAGTATGGCAGCTATCTTTTCTTCATTTCTGTCTGGTTAGTGGCTTAGGTTCCAAGATAGTGTACTCAAGCTCAAACTGAAACTATGATGACGACCGACCTCACGACGAAATTCACGTTGCGTATTTACAACTGAGCCAGAAATTCGATTTTTTTTTTAAATTACCGGACGTTCGCTTTGACAGCTGCTGAAACATAAATCTTGAAAAAAAGTATTATTGCTATCTGGTCACCCCTTTTTGCATATATTATCGGCAGTTGAGTATTTCTTCCTGACATCTGATCGATACTTTGTCAAAGTATCTCAATCCAGTTAATATTTCCATCATTAATATAGCAATACAATTCATCAAGGATTTTCATCGGTAGCTGCACGTTTTGGTTTGCGTCGCCTTTTTTGAATATAGCAGCACTGTACTCAGTCTGTAAGTATTTGTATATAAGTACGTACTTTGTGTTTGTATTCTGACGAAATATTAATACTTTGATTCTCAACTGAGTGCATTCCACCAGCGTTTAATGAAATCTATTAATGCGGCAAGGATGCCATGTGTCGTTTCCGTTAAAAATAATCTTGCCGGCCATGTACGTACATATGTATGTATCTGTGAAAGCAGATTCCACTTGTGTCATTTAGGTTTCCTATGAGCCAGGCTGTCCTATAATAAGACAAAGGAGGGTAATAATTCAAGGAATGATTCATTTTCGTCTTCTCCTTGTGATGGATGAGTCGGTCTTCTTCCCGATTGCTTTGTCCCTGGTCGCCTTGTGGTTGTCCACATGTCTATCTGATCATTGTTATGTTATAAAAATCTATAAACACATACTAATACAAATTTTTTGTTTCTATTCCGATGCCCTCGAGGCAGAAAATTGATTTATTCGCACGTAATTTGATGATAAAACACTTTGCTGACAATTTGAAGCAAAATTATCGTTTGTAGGTTATGACCGCGTGTGCTTGACATGACATTGTTTTATTACTTGGGATTAATTACATTTGTGAGTTTATTGTTCCCGTTTACAGGATGGGAACAGTCAACATTGGCTGACAATTTTTTGGATTAGTAATGGCAGCCATAAAAAAAAAAGTTATTCAGCTGATGTCCCCTTTGAGGAAGGATTCCGACTTTGACCGTAATCAAAGCATAAACTGTCAGTCCAATGGGACGTTAGTGTGAATCATGTGGAAGTGCTTATAACCATGAAAATATTGGCAAAGAAATGTACGAGTGTTAGCCACAGCTGTGTTTGATAGAATAAAACTACTTTCCAAAACCCAAAACTACCAATTAGTGGAAAAGTAGTAACGTTTTTCATTACTTTTTGGATTTAAAAAAAATTACTGAACCTTTATACGCCGAAAACATTTCCTAAGATCTTCGTTGAATTCGAACAGAAAGTTTGGATTTTTTAATCCATTTCATTCATTTAATTAACGGTAAGCTCATTCGTTACATAATTTTGAAATTACAAGAAAAAATACATTCTTTGTTTTGCAAATATGGTTCGAAGGACATGCTGTTCCGAAGAAACGAAAGATTTATTTAAAAAACTTTAAAAAGTTATGGAAAATTCAAGAAATATGGAGGAGTTACATTGCTTGGCAAAAATTATTCGAAATGCTATTACATAGAACAAACAGCGAATACAACATTTCGATTAGATATGCAAATCATTAGAAAAGAAGAGCGCGATCCATTGAGCTCATCCAGAAAGATTAAGGAAAAAAAACAGAAAGAAAGAAACTTCTGTAGACCAGATTAAAAGTAGAAAGAAGCGTAGAGCCAATGGCCACCGTCTAAAGCATCAAAACTTTGGGTTGAAGGACGTTAGCTCCAACTCCGTGTCCTACCTTCGACCCATCGGTGAATCAGAAGAGGGAACTGGTGTCCGGATACCATTATACTTTCGTATTAGTCTTCGCTGACCAGAATGAGGGAAAAAGTGCACTTGACCCAAACACATAGGGAAAGGAGATACCCCACTTCTTTCCAAATGCTAAGTTTCAAGTAAGTGATGCCACCAAAGTCTTAACCATGAGAGACATTTTATATTAGAGATATTGTTTAGCAAGGAACCTTATTTTTTCTAAGGCGTCTCTCTTGGTATTTCAGGTTCCATGCGTACCTTCCCCACTGTAGCATTAGAAGCTTTCGTTGGGTTTACATCCTTACAAATCTTTCATAGAATACAAGTATGTGTAAGCAACTCCATCCTAAAAAGAGTCATGATCTGCACCATCTTCGACATATTGGTCATGAAATACCCTTTCGGTGGGTTGAGTTGAAAATATTAGAGAGTGCAGACTGGTCTAATAGTGTTCCGGCACTGGAGCTCAAGGGTCTGGTTCATTGAGGGATCAAAAATGGACTCTGGAGCCTTTGAATTCAACACCATAGTCTCGATACCTATGGGAATATGTCACACAGTTTACCAGCCAAAACTTTAAAACTTTTAAAAACTTTGCGATAAGTTGTGGTTGATAATAGATTTGTTTGAGTACATTTTGAATAAAAAAAAAAATAACTTTTAGCCGTTCTATTAGTGCTTCTTACCCCACTGTAAGTGAATATACTCTTTAGGACCTTAAGCAACCAACCAGACAGAGATTGGATTTTCACCTAAAACTAATCGTCAACAAGCAAAATTGTCACTATTAAAGCGAACACAATCCACAAGTGTTCGACCAAGCATCAATGCATCCACAAAAATGGACTGTTTGGTGTGATTTATGGTATGGTGGTATCATCCAACCTTATTTCTTTTGAAATGAAGAAGGAGACAGCGTTACTGTCAATAATCTCAGGTCATCGATGTTATCGACTTTCTGTAGCCAGAGCTCGACAGCAGTGATGCATCCGAGCTGTGGCTCCCACAAGATGGAGCTACATGCCATACAATCGAGTCAAGTCCTTAGTCTACGCTAACAAGGTAACCACTTGGACGAACTCAAGGCAAACATTCGAGAAGCTTTTGCCGGAATAACATCCTATCGTTCTTATCTGGTCACCCTATAGAAGTAGACACTTCTTATTTTAAAAAATAAAGTGTGGAGCAACGAAGATTTACGAAGTAATTTACGGCTGACTTTAATTGAGTACTGAGTTCATGTTGAAAAAAAAAACATTTTTGGCCAACTATTAGTGCTTCCTGTCCCACTGTAGTAGCATACAAATAACGATGTATTTCACTCTTATGATCAGCAAACGACTAATGTATATTTTAGATTACAGGTCTGTGACTGAAAATTGGGTTTAAAACATGTTTTATGTTCTATGCCATACAGTAGGCCATACACAAGCGCCCAAGCAAAACGGATGCACATAAGTACATACATTTTTTTTATTCCCGTCAAACATAATAAAAGCCCTTTGATTTGCTGATTGCACTTATTTCTGTTTTCTCCTATTAAGAGAGTCCTTACATACAGGGGCAAAGGAAATAGACCAAGCCAGTTCAATGCAACATCATCGACCTACTTTCCATGCATTTCTGGTGACATCGTTCGTTTCACTTTGCTTTCGTTTTCTCTTTTCTTTGTTTCTGCTGAGACTTTAAGTTTATTCTCTAGAATCGCGTCCTTTTAGCGAAGAAGTCACTTCATCTTTAAGATGTGTATGTATGCCATGCATCGCAAACACTTCGTTTTCCTTTGTTTTCTTTCTCAATTGTTTTGCTGAAGTGTAGCCTGTGCGCGTGATGTTTTTAATTTTCCTTGCATTATCAGGTATCCTTGTGCATAACTGCTTCTATAAACGAGGAGCTAAGTATAGTGAATAGTCAATGAATATTGATGGAAATGTTAATATTTTTTGAATGTGGGTGCATACATAACTACATGCGGAGGTGTTAATATTTTTTTTTATTAGTTCAGGGCCTGGGAGGGAGGAATGCTTGTGGACAGTTCAAGAGTGAATGAAAAATAAAACAAACACTTTCCAGTGAAAACAATGACAAACTTTGCTCAGAAAAGAAAATTAACATCTTGTGAGATTGATTACTAAGACGACGATAGGAGGTTTCATATAGGGGACAGTTTAATCACTCGTGTCCTAACCTATTGTAGTAGAGAAGGACTTCAATAAAGGGTAAGATACTTCTAAAATAGATGAGTATATCAAGAGCGAGATTGATTTATTAATATACTTACTTGCTAACACCGGCTTATAATTATGTAGAAGGACCTCCTTACGTGGGAGGCACCTCCTTTACCAAGTAGATGAGAGCCCTTTTTAATTGATGTCCCTATAGCTATGTATGTATATACTGTACCTTCCCACATGTTACGGTCTATTCAAACGTGACTGTATATAACTCGAAAGATTCTTTTCTGTAAAGGAAGCAAGGGTGATTCCATCCCCATATTAACATCGCAGAATGGGACTGAGATGATCAGGATCTCTCAGAGGTTCACTTCTGTTTTTCGAAAATGGGTTTCGCTATCCGGCTGAGATTGATAAAGCTCTTCAGCGTTCGATTTAAGGGCTGAAATAACAGCGACATAATTGGGTTAAGCGCTAAGTATGGACAAAGTCACTTAAAACCCAATATCGTCTCATTTCTCCTTTTCCTTGGTTTTTTCACCCAAGCGGGCGAAATTGAACAAAAAACTTACCTAAAAAACGTTCAAAGGATGATTTAAACTTTGGTGTACTCAGATGCACGCTATTTAGCATTTGGGAAGATATTGGGTGAGCCTGGGTTAAGTATGGATAAAGTCACTTAAAACCCAATATCGTTGAATTTCTCCTTTTCTTTGGTTTTTTCACCCAAGCGGGCGAAATTGAACAAAAAACTTAACCAAAAAAAGTTTAAAGGATGATTTAAACTTTGGTGTACTCAGATGCCCGCTATTTAGCATTTGGGAAGATATTGGGTGAGCCTGGGTTAAGTATGGATAAAGTCACTTAAAACCCAATATCATCTCATTTCTCCTTTTCTTTGGTTTTTTCACCCAAGCGGGCGAAATTGAACAAAAAACTTAACTAAAAAACGTTTAAAGGATGATTTAAACTTTGGTGTACTCAGATGCCCGCAATTTAGCATTTAGGAAGATATTGGGTGAGCCTGAGTTAAGTATGGATAAAGTCACTTAAAACCCAATATCGTCTCATTTCTCCTTTTCTTTGGTTTTTTCACCCAAGCGGGCGAAATTGAACAAAAAACTTAACCAAAAAACGTTTAAAGGATGATTTAAACTTTGGTGTACTCAGATGTCCGCTATTTAGCATTTGGGAAGATATTGGGTGAGCCTGGGTTAAGTATGGATAAAGTCACTTAAAACCCAATATCGTCTCATTTCTCCTTTTCTTTGGTTTTTTCACCCAAGCGGGCGAAATTGAACAAAAAACTTAACAAAAAAACGTTTAAAGGATGATTTAAACTTTGGTGTACTCAGATGCCCGCTATTTAGCATTTGGGAAGATATTGGGTGAGCCTGGGTTAAGTATGGATAAAGTCACTTAAAACCCAATATCGTCTCATTTCTCCTTTTCCTTGGTTTTTTCACCCAAGCGGGCGAAATTGCACAAAAAACTTAACTAAAAAACGTTTAAAGGATGATTTAAACTTTGGTGTACTCAGATGCCCGCTATTTAGCATTTGGGAAGATATTGGGTGAGCCTGGGTTAAGTATGGGTAAAGTCACTTAAAACCCAATATCGTCTCATTTCTCCTTTTCTTTGGTTTTTTCACCCAAGCGGGCGAAATTGAACAAAAAACTTAACTAAAAAACGTTTAAAGGATGATTTAAACTTTGGTGTACTCAGATGCCCGCTATTTAGCATTTGGGAAGATATTGGGTGAGCCTGGGTTAAGTATGGATAAAGTCACTTAAAACCCAATATCGTCTCATTTCTCCTTTTCTTTGGTTTTTTCACCCAAGCGGGCGAAATTGAACAAAAAACTTAACCAAAAAACATTTAAAGGATGATTTAAACTTTGGTGTACTCAGATGCCCGCTATTTAGCATTTGGGAAGATATTGGGTGAGCCTGGGTTAAGTATGGATAAAGTCACTTAAAACCCAATATCGTCTCATTTCTCCTTTTCCTTGGTTTTTTCACCCAAGCGGGCGAAATTGCACAAAAAACTTAACTAAAAAACGTTTAAAGGATGATTTAAACTTTGGTGTACTCAGATGCCCGCTATTTAGCATTTGGGAAGATATTGGGTGAGCCTGGGTTAAGTATGGGTAAAGTCACTTAAAACCCAATATCGTCTCATTTCTCCTTTTCCTTGGTTTTTTCACCCAAGCGGGCGAAATTGCACAAAAAACTTAACTAAAAAACGTTTAAAGGATGATTTAAACTTTGGTGTACTCAGATGCCCGCTATTTAGCATTTGGGAAGATATTGGGTGAGCCTGGGTTAAGTATGGATAAAGTCACTTAAAACCCAATATCATCTCATTTCTCCTTTTCTTTGGTTTTTTCACCCAAGCGGGCGAAATTGAACAAAAAACTTAACTAAAAAACGTTTAAAGGATGATTTAAACTTTGGTGTACTCAGATGCCCGCAATTTAGCATTTAGGAAGATATTGGGTGAGCCTGAGTTAAGTATGGATAAAGTCACTTAAAACCCAATATCGTCTCATTTCTCCTTTTCTTTGGTTTTTTCACCCAAGCGGGCGAAATTGAACAAAAAACTTAACCAAAAAACGTTTAAAGGATGATTTAAACTTTGGTGTACTCAGATGTCCGCTATTTAGCATTTGGGAAGATATTGGGTGAGCCTGGGTTAAGTATGGATAAAGTCACTTAAAACCCAATATCGTCTCATTTCTCCTTTTCTTTGGTTTTTTCACCCAAGCGGGCGAAATTGAACAAAAAACTTAACAAAAAAACGTTTAAAGGATGATTTAAACTTTGGTGTACTCAGATGCCCGCTATTTAGCATTTGGGAAGATATTGGGTGAGCCTGGGTTAAGTATGGATAAAGTCACTTAAAACCCAATATCGTCTCATTTCTCCTTTTCCTTGGTTTTTTCACCCAAGCGGGCGAAATTGCACAAAAAACTTAACTAAAAAACGTTTAAAGGATGATTTAAACTTTGGTGTACTCAGATGCCCGCTATTTAGCATTTGGGAAGATATTGGGTGAGCCTGGGTTAAGTATGGATAAAGTCACTTAAAACCCAATATCGTCTCATTTCTCCTTTTCTTTGGTTTTTTCACCCAAGCGGGCGAAATTGAACAAAAAACTTAACCAAAAAACGTTTAAAGGATGATTTAAACTTTGGTGTACTCAGATGCCCGCTATTTAGCATTTGGGAAGATATTGGGTGAGCCTGGGTTAAGTATGGGTAAAGTCACTTAAAACCCAATATCGTCTCATTTCTCCTTTTCTTTGGTTTTTTCACCCAAGCGGGCGAAATTGAACAAAAAACTTAACTAAAAAACGTTTAAAGGATGATTTAAACTTTGGTGTACTCAGATGCCCGCTATTTAGCATTTGGGAAGATATTGGGTGAGCCTGGGTTAAGTATGGATAAAGTCACTTAAAACCCAATATCGTCTCATTTCTCCTTTTCTTTGGTTTTTTCACCCAAGCGGGCGAAATTGAACAAAAAACTTAACCAAAAAACATTTAAAGGATGATTTAAACTTTGGTGTACTCAGATGCCCGCTATTTAGCATTTGGGAAGATATTGGGTGAGCCTGGGTTAAGTATGGATAAAGTCACTTAAAACCCAATATCGTCTCATTTCTCCTTTTCCTTGGTTTTTTCACCCAAGCGGGCGAAATTGCACAAAAAACTTAACTAAAAAACGTTTAAAGGATGATTTAAACTTTGGTGTACTCAGATGCCCGCTATTTAGCATTTGGGAAGATATTGGGTGAGCCTGGGTTAAGTATGGGTAAAGTCACTTAAAACCCAATATCGTCTCATTTCTCCTTTTCCTTGGTTTTTTCACCCAAGCGGGCGAAATTGCACAAAAAACTTAACTAAAAAACGTTTAAAGGATGATTTAAACTTTGGTGTACTCAGATGCCCGCTATTTAGCATTTGGGAAGATATTGGGTGAGCCTGGGTTAAGTATGGATAAAGTCACTTAAAACCCAATATCGTTTCATTTTTCCTTTTCATTGGTTTTTTCAAACAAACGGGCGAAATTGAACAAAAAACTTAACCAAAAAACGTTTAAAGGATGATTTAAACTTTGGTGTACTCAGATGCCCGCTATTTAGCATTTGGGAAGATATTGGGTGAGCCTGGGTTAAGTATGGATAAAGTCACTTAAAACCCAATATCGTCTCATTTCTCCTTTTCCTTGGTTTTTTCACCCAAGCGGGCGAAATTGCACAAAAAACTTAACCAAAAAACGTTTAAAGGATGATTTAAACTTTGGTGTACTCAGATGCCCGCTATTTAGCATTTGGGAAGATATTGGGTGAGCCTGGGTTAAGTATGGGTAAAGTCACTTAAAACCCAATATCGTCTCATTTCTCCTTTTCCTTGGTTTTTTCACCCAAGCGGGCGAAATTGAACAAAAAACTTAACTAAAAAACTTTTAAAGGATGATTTAAACTTTGGTGTACTCAGATGCCCGCTATTTAGCATTTGGGAAGATATTGGGTGAGCCTGGGTTAAGTATGGATAAAGTCACTTAAAACCCAATATCGTTCCATTTCTCCTTTTCTTTGGTTTTTTCACCCAAGCGGGCGAAATTGAACAAAAAACTTAACCAAAAAACGGTTATAGGATGATTTAAACTTTGGTGTACTTAGATGCCCGCTATTTAGGATTTGGGAAGATATTGGGTGAGCCTGGGTTAAGTATGGATAAAGTCACTTAAAACCCAATATCGTCTCATTTCTCCTTTTCTTTGGTTTTTTCACCCAAGCGGGCGAAATTGAACAAAAAACTTAACTAAAAAACGTTTAAAGGATGATTTAAACTTTGGTGTACTCAGATGCCCGCTATTTAGCATTTGGGAAGATATTGGGTGAGCCTGGGTTAAGTATGGATAAAGTCACTTAAAACCCAATATCGTCTCATTTCTCCTTTTCCTTGGTTTTTTCACCCAAGCGGGCGAAATTGCACAAAAAACTTAACCAAAAAAAGGTTAAAGGATGATTTAAACTTTGGTGTACTCAGATGCCCGCTATTTAGCATTTGGGAAGATATTGGGTGAGCCTGGGTTAAGTATGGATAAAGTCACTTAAAACCCAATATCGTCTCATTTCTACTTTTCTTTGGTTTTTTCACCCAAGCGGGCGAAATTGAACAAAAAACTTAACTAAAAAACGTTTATAGGATGACTTAAACTTTGGTGTACTCAGATGCCCGCTATTTAGCATTTGGGAAGATATTGGGTGAGCCTGGGTTAAGTATGGATAAAGTCACTTAAAACCCAATATCGTCTCATTTCTCCTTTTCTTTGGTTTTTTCACCCAAGCGGGCGAAATTGAACAAAAAACTTAACTAAAAAACGTTTAAAGGATGATATAAACTTTGGTGTACTCAGATGCCCGCTATTTAGCATTTGGGAAGATATTGGGTGAGCCTGGGTTAAGTATGGATAAAGTCACTTAAAACCCAATATCGTCTCATTTCTCCTTTTCTTTGGTTTTTTCACCCAAGCGGGCGAAATTGCACAAAAAACTTAACCAAAAAACGTTTAAAGGATGATTTAAACTTTGGTGTACTCAGATGCCCGCTATTTAGCATTTGGGAAGATATTGGGTGAGCCTGGGTTAAGTATGGATAAAGTCACTTAAAACCCAATATCGTCTCATTTCTCCTTTTCTTTGGTTTTTTCACCCAAGCGGGCGAAATTGAACAAAAAACTTAACCAAAAAACGTTTAAAGGATGATTTAAACTTTGGTGTACTCAGATGCCCGCTATTTAGCATTTGGGAAGATATTGGGTGAGCCTGGGTTAAGTATGGATAAAGTCACTTAAAACCCAATATCGTCTCATTTCTCCTTTTCTTTGGTTTTTTCACCCAAGCGGGCGAAATTGCACAAAAAACTTAACCAAAAAACGTTTAAAGGATGATTTAAACTTTGGTGTACTCAGATGCCCGCTATTTAGCATTTGGGAAGATATTGGGTGAGCCTGGGTTAAGTATGGATAAAGTCACTTAAAACCCAATATCGTCTCATTTCTCCTTTTCTTTGGTTTTTTCACCCAAGCGGGCGAAATTGAACAAAAAACTTAACCAAAAAACGTTTAAAGGATGATTTAAACTTTGGTGTACTCAGATGCCCGCTATTTAGCATTTGGGAAGATATTGGGTGAGCCTGGGTTAAGTATGGATAAAGTCACTTAAAACCCAATATCGTCTCATTTCTCCTTTTCCTTGGTTTTTTCACCCAAGCGGGCGAAATTGCACAAAAAACTTAACCAAAAAACGTTTAAAGGATGATTTAAACTTTGGTGTACTCAGATGCCCGCTATTTAGCATTTGGGAAGATATTGGGTGAGCCTGGGTTAAGTATGGGTAAAGTCACTTAAAACCCAATATCGTCTCATTTCTCCTTTTCCTTGGTTTTTTCACCCAAGCGGGCGAAATTGAACAAAAAACTTAACTAAAAAACTTTTAAAGGATGATTTAAACTTTGGTGTACTCAGATGCCCGCTATTTAGCATTTGGGAAGATATTGGGTGAGCCTGGGTTAAGTATGGATAAAGTCACTTAAAACCCAATATCGTTCCATTTCTCCTTTTCTTTGGTTTTTTCACCCAAGCGGGCGAAATTGAACAAAAAACTTAACCAAAAAACGGTTATAGGATGATTTAAACTTTGGTGTACTTAGATGCCCGCTATTTAGGATTTGGGAAGATATTGGGTGAGCCTGGGTTAAGTATGGATAAAGTCACTTAAAACCCAATATCGTCTCATTTCTCCTTTTCTTTGGTTTTTTCACCCAAGCGGGCGAAATTGAACAAAAAACTTAACTAAAAAACGTTTAAAGGATGATTTAAACTTTGGTGTACTCAGATGCCCGCTATTTAGCTTTTGGGAAGATATTGGGTGAGCCTGGGTTAAGTATGGATAAAGTCACTTAAAACCCAATATCGTCTCATTTCTCCTTTTCCTTGGTTTTTTCACCCAAGCGGGCGAAATTGCACAAAAAACTTAACCAAAAAAAGGTTAAAGGATGATTTAAACTTTGGTGTACTCAGATGCCCGCTATTTAGCATTTGGGAAGATATTGGGTGAGCCTGGGTTAAGTATGGATAAAGTCACTTAAAACCCAATATCGTCTCATTTCTCCTTTTCTTTGGTTTTTTCACCCAAGCGGGCGAAATTGAACAAAAAACTTAACTAAAAAACGTTTAAAGGATGATATAAACTTTGGTGTACTCAGATGCCCGCTATTTAGCATTTGGGAAGATATTGGGTGAGCCTGGGTTAAGTATGGATAAAGTCACTTAAAACCCAATATCGTCTCATTTCTCCTTTTCTTTGGTTTTTTCACCCAAGCGGGCGAAATTGCACAAAAAACTTAACCAAAAAACGTTTAAAGGATGATTTAAACTTTGGTGTACTCAGATGCCCGCTATTTAGCATTTGGGAAGATATTGGGTGAGCCTGGGTTAAGTATGGATAAAGTCACTTAAAACCCAATATCGTCTCATTTCTCCTTTTCTTTGGTTTTTTCACCCAAGCGGGCGAAATTGAACAAAAAACTTAACTAAAAAACGTTTATAGGATGACTTAAACTTTGGTGTACTCAGATGCCCGCTATTTAGCATTTGGGAAGATATTGGGTGAGCCTGGGTTAAGTATGGATAAAGTCACTTAAAACCCAATATCGTCTCATTTCTCCTTTTCTTTGGTTTTTTCACCCAAGCGGGCGAAATTGAACAAAAAACTTAACTAAAAAACGTTTAAAGGATGATTTAAACTTTGGTGTACTCAGATGCCCGCTATTTAGCATTTGGGAAGATATTGGGTGAGCCTGGGTTAAGTATGGATAAAGTCACTTAAAACCCAATATCGTCTCATTTCTCCTTTTCTTTGGTTTTTTCACCCAAGCGGGCGAAATTGAACAAAAAACTTAACCAAAAAACATTTAAAGGATGATTTAAACTTTGGTGTACTCAGATGCCCGCTATTTAGCATTTGGGAAGATATTGGGTGAGCCTGGGTTAAGAATGGATAAAGTCACTTAAAACCCAATACCGTCTCATTTCTCCTTTTCCTTGGTTTTTTCACCCAAGCGGGCGAAATTGCACAAAAAACTTAACTAAAAAACGTTTAAAGGATGATTTAAACTTTGGTGTACTCAGATGCCCGCTATTTAGCATTTGGGAAGATATTGGGTGAGCCTGGGTTAAGTATGGGTAAAGTCACTTAAAACCCAATATCGTCTCATTTCTCCTTTTCCTTGGTTTTTTCACCCAAGCGGGCGAAATTGCACAAAAAACTTAACTAAAAAACGTTTAAAGGATGATATAAACTTTGGTGTACTCAGATGCCCGCTATTTAGCATTTGGGAAGATATTGGGTGAGCCTGGGTTAAGTATGGATAAAGTCACTTAAAACCCAATATCGTTTCATTTTTCCTTTTCATTGGTTTTTTCAAACAAACGGGCGAAATTGAACAAAAAACTTAACCAAAAAACGTTTAAAGGATGATTTAAACTTTGGTGTACTCAGATGCCCGCTATTTAGCATTTGGGAAGATATTGGGTGAGCCTGGGTTAAGTATGGATAAAGTCACTTAAAACCCAATATCGTCTCATTTCTCCTTTTCCTTGGTTTTTTCACCCAAGCGGGCGAAATTGCACAAAAAACTTAACCAAAAAAAGGTTAAAGGATGATTTAAACTTTGGTGTACTCAGATGCCCGCTATTTAGCATTTGGGAAGATATTGGGTGAGCCTGGGTTAAGTATGGATAAAGTCACTTAAAACCCAATATCGTCTCATTTCTCCTTTTCTTTGGTTTTTTCACCCAAGCGGGCGAAATTGAACAAAAAACTTAACTAAAAAACGTTTATAGGATGACTTAAACTTTGGTGTACTCAGATGCCCGCTATTTAGCATTTGGGAAGATATTGGGTGAGCCTGGGTTAAGTATGGATAAAGTCACTTAAAACCCAATATCGTCTCATTTCTCCTTTTCTTTGGTTTTTTCACCCAAGCGGGCGAAATTGAACAAAAAACTTAACTAAAAAACGTTTAAAGGATGATATAAACTTTGGTGTACTCAGATGCCCGCTATTTAGCATTTGGGAAGATATTGGGTGAGCCTGGGTTAAGTATGGATAAAGTCACTTAAAACCCAATATCGTCTCATTTCTCCTTTTCTTTGGTTTTTTCACCCAAGCGGGCGAAATTGCACAAAAAACTTAAACAAAAAACCTTTAAAGGATGATTTAAACTTTGGTGTACTCAGATGCCCGCTATTTAGCATTTGGGAAGATATTGGGTGAGCCTGGGTTAAGTATGGATAAAGTCACTTAAAACCCAATATCGTCTCATTTCTCCTTTTCTTTGGTTTTTTCACCCAAGCGGGCGAAATTGAACAAAAAACTTAACTAAAAAACGTTTATAGGATGACTTAAACTTTGGTGTACTCAGATGCCCGCTATTTAGCATTTGGGAAGATATTGGGTGAGCCTGGGTTAAGTATGGATAAAGTCACTTAAAACCCAATATCGTCTCATTTCTCCTTTTCTTTGGTTTTTTCACCCAAGCGGGCGAAATTGAACAAAAAACTTAACTAAAAAACGTTTAAAGGATGATTTAAACTTTGGTGTACTCAGATGCCCGCTATTTAGCATTTGGGAAGATATTGGGTGAGCCTGGGTTAAGTATGGATAAAGTCACTTAAAACCCAATATCGTCTCATTTCTCCTTTTCTTTGGTTTTTTCACCCAAGCGGGCGAAATTGAACAAAAAACTTAACCAAAAAACATTTAAAGGATGATTTAAACTTTGGTGTACTCAGATGCCCGCTATTTAGCATTTGGGAAGATATTGGGTGAGCCTGGGTTAAGTATGGATAAAGTCACTTAAAACCCAATATCGTCTCATTTCTCCTTTTCCTTGGTTTTTTCACCCAAGCGGGCGAAATTGCACAAAAAACTTAACTAAAAAACGTTTAAAGGATGATTTAAACTTTGGTGTACTCAGATGCCCGCTATTTAGCATTTGGGAAGATATTGGGTGAGCCTGGGTTAAGTATGGATAAAGTCACTTAAAACCCAATATCGTCTCATTTCTCCTTTTCTTTGGTTTTTTCACCCAAGCGGGCGAAATTGAACAAAAAACTTAACTAAAAAACGTTTATAGGATGACTTAAACTTTGGTGTACTCAGATGCCCGCTATTTAGCATTTGGGAAGATATTGGGTGAGCCTGGGTTAAGTATGGATAAAGTCACTTAAAACCCAATATCGTCTCATTTCTCCTTTTCTTTGGTTTTTTCACCCAAGCGGGCGAAATTGAACAAAAAACTTAACTAAAAAACGTTTAAAGGATGATATAAACTTTGGTGTACTCAGATGCCCGCTATTTAGCATTTGGGAAGATATTGGGTGAGCCTGGGTTAAGTATGGATAAAGTCACTTAAAACCCAATATCGTCTCATTTCTCCTTTTCTTTGGTTTTTTCACCCAAGAGGGCGAAATTGCACAAAAAACTTAACCAAAAAACGTTTAAAGGATGATTTAAACTTTGGTGTACTCAGATGCCCGCTATTTAGCATTTGGGAAGATATTGGGTGAGCCTGGGTTAAGTATGGATAAAGTCACTTAAAACCCAATATCGTCTCATTTCTCCTTTTCTTTGGTTTTTTCACCCAAGCGGGCGAAATTGAACAAAAAACTTAACTAAAAAACGTTTATAGGATGACTTAAACTTTGGTGTACTCAGATGCCCGCTATTTAGCATTTGGGAAGATATTGGGTGAGCCTGGGTTAAGTATGGATAAAGTCACTTAAAACCCAATATCGTCTCATTTCTCCTTTTCTTTGGTTTTTTCACCCAAGCGGGCGAAATTGAACAAAAAACTTAACTAAAAAACGTTTAAAGGATGATTTAAACTTTGGTGTACTCAGATGCCCGCTATTTAGCATTTGGGAAGATATTGGGTGAGCCTGGGTTAAGTATGGATAAAGTCACTTAAAACCCAATATCGTCTCATTTCTCCTTTTCTTTGGTTTTTTCACCCAAGCGGGCGAAATTGAACAAAAAACTTAACCAAAAAACATTTAAAGGATGATTTAAACTTTGGTGTACTCAGATGCCCGCTATTTAGCATTTGGGAAGATATTGGGTGAGCCTGGGTTAAGTATGGATAAAGTCACTTAAAACCCAATATCGTCTCATTTCTCCTTTTCCTTGGTTTTTTCACCCAAGCGGGCGAAATTGCACAAAAAACTTAACTAAAAAACGTTTAAAGGATGATATAAACTTTGGTGTACTCAGATGCCCGCTATTTAGCATTTGGGAAGATATTGGGTGAGCCTGGGTTAAGTATGGGTAAAGTCACTTAAAACCCAATATCGTCTCATTTCTCCTTTTCCTTGGTTTTTTCACCCAAGCGGGCGAAATTGCACAAAAAACTTAACTAAAAAACGTTTAAAGGATGATTTAAACTTTGGTGTACTCAGATGCCCGCTATTTAGCATTTGGGAAGATATTGGGTGAGCCTGGGTTAAGTATGGATAAAGTCACTTAAAACCCAATATCGTTTCATTTTTCCTTTTCATTGGTTTTTTCAAACAAACGGGCGAAATTGAACAAAAAACTTAACCAAAAAACGTTTAAAGGATGATTTAAACTTTGGTGTACTCAGATGCCCGCTATTTAGCATTTGGGAAGATATTGGGTGAGCCTGGGTTAAGTATGGATAAATTCACTTAAAACCCAATATCGTCTCATTTCTCCTTTTCCTTGGTTTTTTCACCCAAGCGGGCGAAATTGCACAAAAAACTTAACTAAAAAACGTTTATAGGATGACTTAAACTTTGGTGTACTCAGATGCCCGCTATTTAGCATTTGGGAAGATATTGGGTGAGCCTGGGTTAAGTATGGATAAAGTCACTTAAAACCCAATATCGTCTCATTTCTCCTTTTCTTTGGTTTTTTCACCCAAGCGGGCGAAATTGAACAAAAAACTTAACTAAAAAACGTTTAAAGGATGATATAAACTTTGGTGTACTCAGATGCCCGCTATTTAGCATTTGGGAAGATATTGGGTGAGCCTGGGTTAAGTATGGATAAAGTCACTTAAAACCCAATATCGTCTCATTTCTCCTTTTCTTTGGTTTTTTCACCCAAGCGGGCGAAATTGCACAAAAAACTTAACCAAAAAACGTTTAAAGGATGATTTAAACTTTGGTGTACTCAGATGCCCGCTATTTAGCATTTGGGAAGATATTGGGTGAGCCTGGGTTAAGTATGGATAAAGTCACTTAAAACCCAATATCGTCTCATTTCTCCTTTTCTTTGGTTTTTTCACCCAAGCGGGCGAAATTGAACAAAAAACTTAACTAAAAAACGTTTATAGGATGACTTAAACTTTGGTGTACTCAGATGCCCGCTATTTAGCATTTGGGAAGATATTGGGTGAGCCTGGGTTAAGTATGGATAAAGTCACTTAAAACCCAATATCGTCTCATTTCTCCTTTTCTTTGGTTTTTTCACCCAAGCGGGCGAAATTGAACAAAAAACTTAACTAAAAAACGTTTAAAGGATGATTTAAACTTTGGTGTACTCAGATGCCCGCTATTTAGCATTTGGGAAGATATTGGGTGAGCCTGGGTTAAGTATGGATAAAGTCACTTAAAACCCAATATCGTCTCATTTCTCCTTTTCTTTGGTTTTTTCACCCAAGCGGGCGAAATTGAACAAAAAACTTAACCGAAAAACGTTTAAAGGATGATTTAAACTTTGGTGTACTCAGATGTCCGCTATTTAGCATTTGGGAAGATATTGGGTGAGCCTGGGTTAAGTATGGATAAAGTCACTTAAAACCCAATATCGTCTCATTTCTCCTTTTCCTTGGTTTTTTCACCCAAGCGGGCGAAATTGCACAAAAAACTTAACCAAAAAAAGGTTAAAGGATGATTTAAACTTTGGTGTACTCAGATGCCCGCTATTTAGCATTTGGGAAGATATTGGGTGAGCCTGGGTTAAGTATGGATAAAGTCACTTAAAACCCAATATCGTCTCATTTCTCCTTTTCTTTGGTTTTTTCACCCAAGCGGGCGAAATTGAACAAAAAACTTAACTAAAAAACGTTTATAGGATGACTTAAACTTTGGTGTACTCAGATGCCCGCTATTTAGCATTTGGGAAGATATTGGGTGAGCCTGGGGTAAGTATGGATAAAGTCACTTAAAACCCAATATCGTCTCATTTCTCCTTTTCTTTGGTTTTTTCACCCAAGCGGGCGAAATTGAACAAAAAACTTAACTAAAAAACGTTTAAAGGATGATATAAACTTTGGTGTACTCAGATGCCCGCTATTTAGCATTTGGGAAGATATTGGGTGAGCCTGGGTTAAGTATGGATAAAGTCACTTAAAACCCAATATCGTCTCATTTCTCCTTTTCTTTGGTTTTTTTCACCCAAGCGGGCGAAATTGAACAAAAAACTTAACTAAAAAACGTTTAAAGGATGATTTAAACTTTGGTGTACTCAGATGCCCGCTATTTAGCATTTGGGAAGATATTGGGTGAGCCTGGGTTAAGTATGGATAAAGTCACTTAAAACCCAATATCGTCTCATTTCTCCTTTTCTTTGGTTTTTTCACCCAAGCGGGCGAAATTGAACAAAAAACTTAACTAAAAAACGTTTACAGGATGACTTAAACTTTGGTGTACTCAGATGCCCGCTATTTAGCATTTGGGAAGATATTGGGTGAGCCTGGGTTAAGTATGGATAAAGTCACTTAAAACCCAATATCGTCTCATTTCTCCTTTTCTTTGGTTTTTTTCACCCAAGCGGGCGAAATTGAACAAAAAACTTAACTAAAAAACGTTTAAAGGATGATTTAAACTTTGGTGTACTCAGATGCCCGCTATTTAGCATTTGGGAAGATATTGGGTGAGCCTGGGTTAAGTATGGATAAAGTCACTTAAAACCCAATATCGTCTCATTTCTCCTTTTCCTTGGTTTTTTCACCCAAGCGGGCGAAATTGCACAAAAAACTTAACTAAAAAAAGTTTAAAGGATGATTTAAACTTTGGTGTACTCAGATGCCCGCTATTTAGGATTTGGGAAGATATTGGGTGAGCCTGGGTTAAGTATGGATAAAGTCACTTAAAACCCAATATCGTCTCATTTCTCCTTTTCTTTGGTTTTTTCACCCAAGCGGGCGAAATTGAACAAAAAACTTAACTAAAAAACGTTTAAAGGATGATTTAAACTTTGGTGTACTCAGATGCCCGCTATTTAGCATTTGGGAAGATATTGGGTGAGCCTGGGTTAAGTATGGATAAAGTCACTTAAAACCCAATATCGTCTCATTTCTCCTTTTCCTTGGTTTTTTCACCCAAGCGGGCGAAATTGCACAAAAAACTTAACCAAAAAAAGTTTAAAGGATGATTTAAACTTTGGTGTACTCAGATGCCCGCTATTTAGCATTTGGGAAGATATTGGGTGAGCCTGGGTTAAGTATGGATAAAGTCACTTAAAACCCAATATCGTCTCATTTCTCCTTTTCTTTGGTTTTTTCACCCAAGCGGGCGAAATTGAACAAAAAACTTAACTAAAAAAACGTTTATAGGATGACTTAAACTTTGGTGTACTCAGATGCCCGCTATTTAGCATTTGGGAAGATATTGGGTGAGCCTGGGTTAAGTATGGATAAAGTCACTTAAAACCCAATATCGTCTCATTTCTCCTTTTCTTTGGTTTTTTCACCCAAGCGGGCGAAATTGAACAAAAAACTTAACTAAAAAAACGTTTAAAGGATGATTTAAACTTTGGTGTACTCAGATGCCCGCTATTTAGCATTTGGGAAGATATTGGGTGAGCCTGGGTTAAGTATGGATAAAGTCACTTAAAACCCAATATCGTCTCATTTCTCCTTTTCCTTGGTTTTTTCACCCAAGCGGGCGAAATTGAACAAAAAACTTAACCAAAAAAAGTTTAAAGGATGATTTAAACTTTGGTGTACTCAGATGCCCGCTATTTAGCATTTGGGAAGATATTGGGTGAGCCTGGGTTAAGTATGGATAAAGTCACTTAAAACCCAATATCGTCTCATTTCTCCTTTTCTTTGGTTTATTCACCCAAGCGGGCGAAATTGAACAAAAAACTTAACTAAAAAACGTTTATAGGATGACTTAAACTTTGGTGTACTCAGATGCCCGCTATTTAGCATTTGGGAAGATATTGGGTGAGCCTGGGTTAAGTATGGATAAAGTCACTTAAAACCCAATATCGTCTCATTTCTCCTTTTCTTTGGTTTTTTCACCCAAGCGGGCGAAAGTGAACAAAAAACTTAACTAAAAAACGTTTAAAGGATGATTTAAACTTTGGTGTACTCAGATGTCCGCTATTTAGCATTTGGGAAGATATTGGGTGAGCCTGGGTTAAGTATGGATAAAGTCACTTAAAACCCAATATCGTCTCATTTCTCCTTTTCTTTGGTTTTTTCACCCAAGCGGGCGAAATTGCACAAAAAACTTAACTAAAAAACGTTTAAAGGATGATTTAAACTTTGGTGTACTCAGATGCCCGCTATTTAGCATTTGGGAAGATATTGGGTGAGCCTGGGTTAAGTATGGATAAAGTCACTTAAAACCCAATATCGTCTCATTTCTCCTTTTCCTTGGTTTTTTCACCCAAGCGGGCGAAATTGCACAAAAAACTTAACCAAAAAAAGTTTAAAGGATGATTTAAACTTTATTGTACTCAGATGCCCGCTATTTAGCATTTGGGAAGATATTGGGTGAGCCTGGGTTAAGTATGGATAAAGTCACTTAAAACCCAATATCGTCTCATTTCTCCTTTTCCTTGGTTTTTTCACCCAAGCGGGCGAAATTGCACAAAAAACTTAACCAAAAAAAGGTTAAAGGATGATTTAAACTTTGGTGTACTCAGATGCCCGCTATTTAGCATTTGGGAAGATATTGGGTGAGCCTGGGTTAAGTATGGATAAAGTCACTTAAAACCCAATATCGTCTCATTTCTCCTTTTCTTTGGTTTTTTCACCCAAGCGGGCGAAATTGAACAAAAAACTTAACTAAAAAACGTTTATAGGATGACTTAAACTTTGGTGTACTCAGATGCCCGCTATTTAGCATTTGGGAAGATATTGGGTGAGCCTGGGGTAAGTATGGATAAAGTCACTTAAAACCCAATATCGTCTCATTTCTCCTTTTCTTTGGTTTTTTCACCCAAGCGGGCGAAATTGAACAAAAAACTTAACTAAAAAACGTTTAAAGGATGATATAAACTTTGGTGTACTCAGATGCCCGCTATTTAGCATTTGGGAAGATATTGGGTGAGCCTGGGTTAAGTATGGATAAAGTCACTTAAAACCCAATATCGTCTCATTTCTCCTTTTCTTTGGTTTTTTCACCCAAGCGGGCGAAATTGCACAAAAAACTTAACCAAAAAACGTTTAAAGGATGATTTAAACTTTGGTGTACTCAGATGCCCGCTATTTAGCATTTGGGAAGATATTGGGTGAGCCTGGGTTAAGTATGGATAAAGTCACTTAAAACCCAATATCGTCTCATTTCTCCTTTTCTTTGGTTTTTTCACCCAAGCGGGCGAAATTGAACAAAAAACTTAACTAAAAAACGTTTACAGGATGACTTAAACTTTGGTGTACTCAGATGCCCGCTATTTAGCATTTGGGAAGATATTGGGTGAGCCTGGGTTAAGTATGGATAAAGTCACTTAAAACCCAATATCGTCTCATTTCTCCTTTTCTTTGGTTTTTTTCACCCAAGCGGGCGAAATTGAACAAAAAACTTAACTAAAAAACGTTTAAAGGATGATTTAAACTTTGGTGTACTCAGATGCCCGCTATTTAGCATTTGGGAAGATATTGGGTGAGCCTGGGTTAGGTATGGATAAAGTCACTTAAAACCCAATATCGTCTCATTTCTCCTTTTCCTTGGTTTTTTCACCCAAGCGGGCGAAATTGCACAAAAAACTTAACTAAAAAAAGTTTAAAGGATGATTTAAACTTTGGTGTACTCAGATGCCCGCTATTTAGGATTTGGGAAGATATTGGGTGAGCCTGGGTTAAGTATGGATAAAGTCACTTAAAACCCAATATCGTCTCATTTCTCCTTTTCTTTGGTTTTTTCACCCAAGCGGGCGAAATTGAACAAAAAACTTAACTAAAAAACGTTTAAAGGATGATTTAAACTTTGGTGTACTCAGATGCCCGCTATTTAGCATTTGGGAAGATATTGGGTGAGCCTGGGTTAAGTATGGATAAAGTCACTTAAAACCCAATATCGTCTCATTTCTCCTTTTCCTTGGTTTTTTCACCCAAGCGGGCGAAATTGCACAAAAAACTTAAACAAAAAAATTTTAAAGGATGATTTAAACTTTGGTGTACTCAGATGCCCGCTATTTAGCATTTGGGAAGATATTGGGTGAGCCTGGGTTAAGTATGGATAAAGTCACTTAAAACCCAATATCGTCTCATTTCTCCTTTTCTTTGGTTTTTTCACCCAAGCGGGCGAAATTGAACAAAAAACTTAACTAAAAAACGTTTATAGGATGACTTAAACTTTGGTGTACTCAGATGCCCGCTATTTAGCATTTGGGAAGATATTGGGTGAGCCTGGGTTAAGTATGGATAAAGTCACTTAAAACCCAATATCGTCTCATTTCTCCTTTTCTTTGGTTTTTTCACCCAAGCGGGCGAAATTGAACAAAAAACTTAACTAAAAAACGTTTAAAGGATGATTTAAACTTTGGTGTACTCAGATGCCCGCTATTTAGCATTTGGGAAGATATTGGGTGAGCCTGGGTTAAGTATGGATAAAGTCACTTAAAACCCAATATCGTCTCATTTCTCCTTTTCCTTGGTTTTTTCACCCAAGCGGGCGAAATTGCACAAAAAACTTAACCAAAAAAAGTTTAAAGGATGATTTAAACTTTGGTGTACTCAGATGCCCGCTATTTAGCATTTGGGAAGATATTGGGTGAGCCTGGGTTAAGTATGGATAAAGTCACTTAAAACCCAATATCGTCTCATTTCTCCTTTTCTTTGGTTTATTCACCCAAGCGGGCGAAATTGAACAAAAAACTTAACTAAAAAACGTTTATAGGATGACTTAAACTTTGGTGTACTCAGATGCCCGCTATTTAGCATTTGGGAAGATATTGGGTGAGCCTGGGTTAAGTATGGATAAAGTCACTTAAAACCCAATATCGTCTCATTTCTCCTTTTCTTTGGTTTTTTCACCCAAGCGGGCGAAAGTGAACAAAAAACTTAACTAAAAAACGTTTAAAGGATGATTTAAACTTTGGTGTACTCAGATGTCCGCTATTTAGCATTTGGGAAGATATTGGGTGAGCCTGGGTTAAGTATGGATAAAGTCACTTAAAACCCAATATCGTCTCATTTCTCCTTTTCTTTGGTTTTTTCACCCAAGCGGGCGAAATTGCACAAAAAACTTAACCAAAAAACGTTTAAAGGATGATTTAAACTTTGGTGTACTCAGATGCCCGCTATTTAGCATTTGGGAAGATATTGGGTGAGCCTGGGTTAAGTATGGATAAAGTCACTTAAAACCCAATATCGTCTCATTTCTCCTTTTCCTTGGTTTTTTCACCCAAGCGGGCGAAATTGCACAAAAAACTTAACCAAAAAAAGTTTAAAGGATGATTTAAACTTTATTGTACTCAGATGCCCGCTATTTAGCATTTGGGAAGATATTGGGTGAGCCTGGGTTAAGTATGGATAAAGTCACTTAAAACCCAATATCGTCTCATTTCTCCTTTTCTTTGGTTTTTTCACCCAAGCGGGCGAAATTGAACAAAAAACTTAACCAAAAAACGGTTATAGGATGATTTAAACTTTGGTGTACTCAGATGCCCGCTATTTAGGATTTGGGAAGATATTGGGTGAGCCTGGGTTAAGTATGGATAAAGTCACTTAAAACCCAATATCGTCTCATTTCTCCTTTTCTTTGGTTTTTGTCACCCAAGCGGGCGAAATTGAACAAAAAACTTAACTAAAAAACGTTTAAAGGATGATTTAAACTTTGGTGTACTCAGATGCCCGCTATTTAGCATTTGGGAAGATATTGGGTGAGCCTGGGTTAAGTATGGCTAAAGTCACTTAAAACCCAATATCGTCTCATTTCTCCTTTTCCTTGGTTTTTTCACCCAAGCGGGCGAAATTGCACAAAAAACTTAACTAAAAAACGTTTAAAGGATGATTTAAACTTTGGTGTACTCAGATGTCCGCTATTTAGCATTTGGGAAGATATTGGGTGAGCCTGGGTTAAGTATGGATAAAGTCACTTAAAACCCAATATCGTCTCATTTCTCCTTTTCTTTGGTTTTTTCACCCAAGCGGGCGAAATTGCACAAAAAACTTAACCAAAAAACGTTTAAAGGATGATTTAAACTTTGGTGTACTCAGATGCCCGCTATTTAGCATTTGGGAAGATATTGGGTGAGCCTGGGTTAAGTATGGATAAAGTCACTTAAAACCCAATATCGTCTCATTTCTCCTTTTCCTTGGTTTTTTCACCCAAGCGGGCGAAATTGCACAAAAAACTTAACCAAAAAAAGTTTAAAGGATGATTTAAACTTTATTGTACTCAGATGCCCGCTATTTAGCATTTGGGAAGATATTGGGTGAGCCTGGGTTAAGTATGGATAAAGTCACTTAAAACCCAATATCGTCTCATTTCTCCTTTTCTTTGGTTTTTTCACCCAAGCGGGCGAAATTGAACAAAAAACTTAACCAAAAAACGGTTATAGGATGATTTAAACTTTGGTGTACTCAGATGCCCGCTATTTAGGATTTGGGAAGATATTGGGTGAGCCTGGGTTAAGTATGGATAAAGTCACTTAAAACCCAATATCGTCTCATTTCTCCTTTTCTTTGGTTTTTGTCACCCAAGCGGGCGAAATTGAACAAAAAACTTAACTAAAAAACGTTTAAAGGATGATTTAAACTTTGGTGTACTCAGATGCCCGCTATTTAGCATTTGGGAAGATATTGGGTGAGCCTGGGTTAAGTATGGCTAAAGTCACTTAAAACCCAATATCGTCTCATTTCTCCTTTTCCTTGGTTTTTTCACCCAAGCGGGCGAAATTGCACAAAAAACTTAACCAAAAAAAGTTTAAAGGATGATTTAAACTTTGGTGTACTCAGATGCCCGCTATTTAGCATTTGGGAAGATATTGGGTGAGCCTGGGTTAAGTATGGATAAAGTCACTTAAAACCCAATATCGTCTCATTTCTCCTTTTCTTTGGTTTTTTCACCCAAGCGGGCGAAATTGAACAAAAAACTTAACTAAAAAACGTTTAAAGGATGATTTAAACTTTGGTGTACTCAGATGCCCGCTATTTAGCATTTGGGAAGATATTGGGTGAGCCTGGGTTAAGTATGGATAAAGTCACTTAAAACCCAATATCGTCTCATTTCTCCTTTTCTTTGGTTTTTTCACCCAAGCGGGCGAAATTGCACAAAAAACTTAACCAAAAAACGTTTAAAGGATGATTTAAACTTTGGTGTACTCAGATGCCCGCTATTTAGCATTTGGGAAGATATTGGGTGAGCCTGGGTTAAGTATGGATAAAGTCACTTAAAACCCAATATCGTCTCATTTCTCCTTTTCTTTGGTTTTTGTCACCCAAGCGGGCGAAATTGAACAAAAAACTTAACTAAAAAACGTTTAAAGGATGATTTAAACTTTGGTGTACTCAGATGCCCGCTATTTAGCATTTGGGAAGATATTGGGTGAGCCTGGGTTAAGTATGGATAAAGTCACTTAAAACCCAATATCGTCTCATTTCTCCTTTTCCTTGGTTTTTTCACCCAAGCGGGCGAAATTGCACAAAAAACTTAACCAAAAAAAGTTTAAAGGATGATTTAAACTTTGGTGTACTCAGATGCCCGCTATTTAGCATTTGGGAAGATATTGGGTGAGCCTGGGTTAAGCATGGGTAAAGTCACTTAAAACCCAATATCGTCTCATTTCTCCTTTTCTTTGGTTTTTTCACCCAAGCGGGCGAAATTGAACAAAAAACTTAACTAAAAAATATTTAAAGGATGATTTAAACTTTGGTGTACTCAGATGCCCGCTATTTAGCATTTGGGAAGATATTGGGTGAGCCTGGGTTAAGTATGGATAAAGTCACTTAAAACCCAATATCGTCTCATTTCTCCTTTTCTTTGGTTTTTTCACCCAAGCGGGCGAAATTGCACAAAAAACTTAACCAAAAAACGTTTAAAGGATGATTTAAACTTTGGTGTACTCAGATGCCCGCTATTTAGCATTTGGGAAGATATTTAGTGAGCCTGGGTTAAGTATGGATAAAGTCACTTAAAACCCAATATCGTCTCATTTCTCCTTTTCTTTGGTTTTTTCACCCAAGCGGGCGAAATTGAACAAAAAACTTAACTAAAAAACGTTTAAAGGATAATTTAAACTTTGGTGTACTCAGATGCCCGCTATTTAGCATTTGGGAAGATATTGGGTGAGCCTGGGTTAAGTATGGATAAAGTCACTTAAAACCCAATATCGTTCCATTTCTCCTTTTCTTTGGTTTTTTCACCCAAGCGGGCGAAATTGAACAAAAAACTTAACCAAAAAACGTTTATAGGATGATTTAAACTTTGGTGTACTCAGATGCCCGCTATTTAGCATTTGGCAAGATATTGGGTGAACCTAGGTTAAGTATGGATAAAGTCACTTAAAACCCAATATCGTCTCATTTCTCCTTTTCTTTGGTTTTTTCACCCAAGCGGGCGAAATTGAACAAAAAACTTAACTAAAAAACGTTTAAAGGATGATATAAACTTTGGTGTACTCAGATGCCCGCTATTTAGCATTTGGGAAGATATTGGGTGAGCCTGGGTTAAGTATGGATAAAGTCACTTAAAACCCAATATCGTCTCATTTCTCCTTTTCTTGGGTTTTTTCACCCAAGCGGGCGAAATTGAACAAAAAACTTAACTAAAAAACGTTTATAGGATGATTTAAACTTTGGTGTACTCAGATGCCCGCTATTTAGCATTTGAGAAGATATTGGGTGAGCCTGGGTTAAGTATGGATAAAGTCACTTAAAACCCAATATCGTCTCATTTCTCCTTTTCTTTGGTTTTTTCACCCAAGCGGGCGAAATTGAACAAAAAACTTAACTAAAAAACGTCTAAAGGATGACTTAAACTTTGGTGTACTCAGATGCCCGCTATTTAGCATTTGGGAAGATATTGGGTGAGCCTGGGTTAAGTATGGATAAAGTCACTTAAAACCCAATATCGTCTCATTTCTCCTTTTCTTTGGTTTTTTCACCCAAGCGGGCGAAATTGAACAAAAAACTTAACTAAAAAACGTTTAAAGGATGATATAAACTTTGGTGTACTCAGATGCCCGCTATTTAGCATTTGGGAAGATACTGGGTGAGCCTGGGTTAAGTATGGATAAAGTCACTTAAAACCCAATATCGTCTCATTTCTCCTTTTCTTGGGTTTTTTCACCCAAGCGGGCGAAATTGAACAAAAAACTTAACTAAAAAACGTTTATAGGATGATTTAAACTTTGGTGTACTCAGATGCCCGCTATTTAGCATTTGAGAAGATATTGGGTGAGCCTGGGTTAAGTATGGATAAAGTCACTTAAAACCCAATATCGTCTCATTTCTCCTTTTCTTTGGTTTTTTCACCCAAGCGGGCGAAATTGAACAAAAAACTTAACTAAAAAACGTCTAAAGGATGATTTAAACTTTGGTGTACTCAGATGCCCACTATTTAGCATTTGGGAAGATATTGGGTGAGCCTGGGTTAAGTATGGATAAAGTCACTTAAAACCCAATATCGTTCCATTTCTCCTTTTCCTTGGTTTTTTCACCCAAGCGGGCGAAATTGAACAAAAACTTGACTAAAAAACGTTTAAAGGATGATTTAATCTTTGGTGTACTCAGATGCCCGCTATTTAGCATTTGGGAAGATATTGGGTGAGCCTGGGTTAAGTATGGATAAAGTCACTTAAAACCCAATATCGTCTCATTTCTCCTTTTCTTTGGTTTTTTCACCTAAGCGGGCGAAATTGAACAAAAAACTAAACAAACAAACGTTTAAAGGATGATTTAAGCTTTGGTGTACTCAGATGCCCGCTATTTAGCATTTGGGAATATATTGGGTGAGCCTGGGTTAAGTATGGATAAAGTCACTTAAAACCCAAAATCGTTTCATTTCTCCTTTTCCTTGGTTTTTTTACCCAAGCGGGCGAAATTGAACAAAAAACTTAACTAAAAAATATTTAAAGGATGATTTAAACTTTGGTGTACTCAGATGCCCGCTATTTAGCATTTGGGAAGATATTGGGTGAGCCTGGGTTAAGTATGGATAAAGTCACTTAAAACCCAATATCGTCTCATTTCTCCTTTTCTTTGGTTTTTTCACCTAAGCGGGCGAAATTGAACAAAAAACTAAACAAACAAACGTTTAAAGGATGATTTAAACTTTGGTGTACTCAGATGCCCGCTATTTAGCATTTGGGAAGATATTGGGTGAGCCTGGGTTAAGTATGGATAAAGTCACTTAAAACCCAATATCGTTTCATTTCTCCTTTTCCTTGGTTTTTTTACCCAAGCGGGCGAAATTGAACAAAAAACTTAACTAAAAAATATTTAAAGGATGATTTAAACTTTGGTGTACTCAGATGCCCGCTATTTAGCATTTGGGAAGATATTGGGTGAGCCTGGGTTAAGTATGGATAAAGTCACTTAAAAAACAATATCGTCTCATTTCTCCTTTTCTTTGGTTTTTCACCCAAGCGGGCGAAATTGAACAAAAAACTTAACTAAAAAACGTTTAAAGGATGATTTAATCTTTGGTGTACTCAGATGCCCGCTATTTAGCATTTGGGAATATATTGGGTGAGCCTGGGTTAAGTATGGATAAAGTCACTTAAAACCCAAAATCGTTTCATTTCTCCTTTTCCTTGGTTTTTTTACCCAAGCGGGCGAAATTGAACAAAAAACTTAACTAAAAAATATTTAAAGGATGATTTAAACTTTGGTGTACTCAGATGCCCGCTATTTAGCATTTGGGAAGATATTGGGTGAGCCTGGGTTAAGTATGGATAAAGTCACTTAAAACCCAATATCGTCTCATTTCTCCTTTTCTTTGGTTTTTTCACCTAAGCGGGCGAAATTGAACAAAAAACTAAACAAACAAACGTTTAAAGGATGATTTAAACTTTGGTGTACTCAGATGCCCGCTATTTAGCATTTGGGAAGATATTGGGTGAGCCTGGGTTAAGTATGGATAAAGTCACTTAAAACCCAATATCGTCTCATTTCTCCTTTTCTTTGGTTTTTTCACCCAAGCGGGCGAAATTGAACAAAAAACTTAACTAAAAAACGTTTAAAGGATGATTTAAACTTTGGTGTACTCAGATGCCCGCTATTTAGCATTTGGGAATATATTGGGTGAGCCTGGGTTAAGTATGGATAAAGTCACTTAAAACCCAAAATCGTTTCATTTCTCCTTTTCCTTGGTTTTTTTACCCAAGCGGGCGAAATTGAACAAAAAACTTAACTAAAAAATATTTAAAGGATGATTTAAACTTTGGTGTACTCAGATGCCCGCTATTTAGCATTTGGGAAGATATTGGGTGAGCCTGGGTTAAGTATGGATAAAGTCACTTAAAACCCAATATCGTCTCATTTCTCCTTTTCTTTGGTTTTTTCACCCAAGCGGGCGAAATTGAACAAAAAACTTAACTAAAAAACGTTTATAGGATGATTTAAACTTTGGTGTACTCAGATGCCCGCTATTTAGCATTTGGCAAGATATTGGGTGAGCCTGGGTTAAGTATGGATAAAGTCACTTAAAACCCAATATCGTCTCATTTCTCCTTTTCCTTGGTTTTTTCACCCAAGCGGGCGAAATTGCACAAAAAACTTAACCAAAAAAAGTTTAAAGGATGATTTAAACTTTGGTGTACTCAGATGCCCGCTATTTAGCATTTGGGAAGATATTGGGTGAGCCTGGGTTAAGTATGGGTAAAGTCACTTAAAACCCAATATCGTCTCATTTCTCCTTTTCTTTGGTTTTTTCACCCAAGCGGGCGAAATTGAACAAAAAACTTAACTAAAAAACGTTTAAAGGATGATTTAAACTTTGGTATACTCAGATGCCCGCTATTTAGCATTTGGGAAGATATTGGGTGAGCCTGGGTTAAGTATGGATAAAGTCACTTAAAACCCAATATCGTCTCATTTCTCCTTTTCTTTGGTTTTTTCATTCAAGCGGGCGAAATTGAACAAAAAACTTAAGTAAAAAATTTTAAAGGATGATTTAAACTTTGGTGTACTCAGATGCCCGCTATTTAGCATTTGGGAAGATATTGGGTGAGCCTGGGTTAAGTATGGATAAAGTCACTTAAAACCCAATATCGTTCCATTTCTCATTTTCTTTGGTTTTTTTCACCCAAGCGGGCGAAATTGAACAAAAAACTTAACCAAAAAAACGGTTATAGGATGATTTAAACTTTGGTGTACTCAGATGCCCGCTATTTAGGATTTGGGAAGATATTGGGTGAGCCTGGGTTAAGTTTGGATAAAGTCACTTAAAACCCAATATCGTCTCATTTCTAGTTTTCTTTGGTTTTTTCACCCAAGCGGGCGAAATTGAACAAAAAACTTAACTAAAAAACGTTTAAAGGATGATTTAAACTTTGGTGTACTCAGATGTCCGCTATTTAGCATTTGGGAAGATATTGGGTGAGCCTGGGTTAAGTATGGATAAAGTCACTTAAAACCCAATATCGTTCCATTTCTCCTTTTCATTGGTTTTTTCACCCAAGCGGGCGAAATTGAACAAAAAACTTAACCAAAAAACGTTTATAGGATGATTTAAACTTTGGTGTACTCAGATGCCCGCTATTTAGCATTTGGCAAGATATTGGGTGAACCTAGGTTAAGTATGGATAAAGTCACTTAAAACCCAATATCGTCTCATTTCTCCTTTTCTTGGGTTTTTTCACCCAAGCGGGCGAAATTGAACAAAAAACTTAACTAAAAAATATTTAAAGGATGATTTAAACTTTGGTGTACTCAGATGCCCGCTATTTAGCATTTGGGAAGATATTGGGTGAGCCTGGGTTAAGTATGGATAAAGTCACTTAAAACCCAATATCGTCTCATTTCTCCTTTTCTTTGGTTTTTTCACCTAAGCGGGCGAAATTGAACAAAAAACTAAACAAACAAACGTTTAAAGGATGATTTAAGCTTTGGTGTACTCAGATGCCCGCTATTTAGCATTTGGGAATATATTGGGTGAGCCTGGGTTAAGTATGGATAAAGTCACTTAAAACCCAAAATCGTTTCATTTCTCCTTTTCTTTGGTTTTTTCACCCAAGCGGGCGAAATTGAACAAAAAACTTAACTAAAAAACGTTTAAAGGATGATTTAAACTTTGGTGTACTTAGATGCCCGCTATTTAGCATTTGGGAAGATATTGGGTGAGCCTGGGTTAAGTATGGATAAAGTCACTTAAAACCCAATATCGTCTCATTTCTCCTTTTCTTTGGTTTTTTCACCCAAGCGGGCGAAATTGAACAAAAAACTTAACTAAAAAACGTTTATAGGATGATTTAAACTTTGGTGTACTCAGATGCCCGCTATTTAGCATTTGGCAAGATATTGGGTGAGCCTGGGTTAAGTATGGATAAAGTCACTTAAAACCCAATATCGTCTCATTTCTCCTTTTCCTTGGTTTTTTCACCCAAGCGGGCGAAATTGCACAAAAAACTTAACCAAAAAAAGTTTAAAGGATGATTTAAACTTTTTTGTACTTAGATGCCCGCTATTTAGCATTTGGGAAGATATTGGGTGAGCCTGGGTTAAGTATGGGTAAAGTCACTTAAAACCCAATATCGTCTCATTTCTCCTTTTCTTTGGTTTTTTCACCCAAGCGGGCGAAATTGAACAAAAAACTTAACTAAAAAACGTTTAAAGGATGATTTAAACTTTGGTATACTCAGATGCCCGCTATTTAGCATTTGGGAAGATATTGGGTGAGCCTGGGTTAAGTATGGATAAAGTCACTTAAAACCCAATATCGTCTCATTTCTCCTTTTCTTTGGTTTTTTCATTCAAGCGGGCGAAATTGTACAAAAAACTTAAGTAAAAAACTTTTAAAGGATGATTTAAACTTTGGTGTACTCAGATGCCCGCTATTTAGCATTTGGGAAGATATTGGGTGAGCCTGGGTTAAGTATGGATAAAGTCACTTAAAACCCAATATCGTCTCATTTCTCCTTTTCTTTGGTTTTTTCACCTAAGCGGGCGAAATTGAACAAAAAACTTAACCAACAAACGTTTAAAGGATGATTTAAACTTTGGTGTACTCAGATGCCCGCTATTTAGCATTTGGGAAGATATTGGGTGCGCCTGGGTTAAGTATGGATAAAGTCACTTAAAACCCAATATCGTTCCATTTCTCCTTTTCATTGGTTTTTTCACCCAAGCGGGCGAAATTGAACAAAAAACTTAACCAAAAAACGTTTATAGGATGATTTAAACTTTGGTGTACTCAGATGCCCGCTATTTAGCATTTGGCAAGATATTGGGTGAACCTAGGTTAAGTATGGATAAAGTCACTTAAAACCCAATATCGTCTCATTTCTCCTTTTCTTGGGTTTTTTCACCCAAGCGGGCGAAATTGAACAAAAAACTTAACTAAAAAACGTTTATAGGATGATTTAAACTTTGGTGTACTCAGATGCCCGCTATTTAGCATTTGGGAAGATATTGGGTGAGCCTGGGTTAAGTATGGATAAAGTCACTTAAAACCCAATATCGTCTCATTTCTCCTTTTCTTGGGTTTTTTCACCCAAGCGGGCGAAATTGAACAAAAAACTTAACTAAAAAACGTCTAAAGGATGATTTAAACTTTGGTGTACTCAGATGCCCACTATTTAGCATTTGGGAAGATATTGGGTGAGCCTGGGTTAAGTATGGATAAAGTCACTTAAAACCCAATATCGTTCCATTTCTCCTTTTCCTTGGTTTTTTCACCCAAGCGGGCGAAATTGAACAAAAACTTGACTAAAAAACGTTTAAAGGATGATTTAAACTTTGGTGTACTCAGATGCCCGCTATTTAGCATTTGGGAATATATTGGGTGAGCCTGGGTTAAGTATGGATAAAGTCACTTAAAACCCAAAATCGTTTCATTTCTCCTTTTCCTTGGTTTTTTTACCCAAGCGGGCGAAATTGAACAAAAAACTTAACTAAAAAATATTTAAAGGATGATTTAAACTTTGGTGTACTCAGATGCCCGCTATTTAGCATTTGGGAAGATATTGGGTGAGCCTGGGTTAAGTATGGATAAAGTCACTTAAAACCCAATATCGTCTCATTTCTCCTTTTCTTTGTTTTTTTCACCCAAGCGGGCGAAATTGAACAAAAAACTTAACCAAAAAACGTTTAAAGGATGATTTCAACTTTGGTGTACTCAGATGCCCGCTATTTAGCATTTGGGAAGATATTGGGTGAGCCTGGGTTAAGTATGGATAAAGTCACTTAAAACCCAATATCGTCTCATTTCTCCTTTTCTTTGGTTTTTTCACCCAAGCGGGCGAAATTGAACAAAAAACTTAACTAAAAAGCGTTTAAAGGATGATTTAAACTTTGGTGTACTCAGATGCCCGCTATTTAGCATTTGGGAATATATTGGGTGAGCCTGGGTTAAGTATGGATAAAGTCACTTAAAACCCAAAATCGTTTCATTTCTCCTTTTCCTTGGTTTTTTTACCCAAGCGGGCGAAATTGAACAAAAAACTTAACTAAAAAATATTTAAAGGATGATTTAAACTTTGGTGTACTCAGATGCCCCCTATTTAGCATTTGGGAAGATATTGGGTGAGCCTGGGTTAAGTATGAATAAAGTCACTTAAAACCCAATATCGTCTCATTTCTCCTTTTCTTTGGTTTTTTCACCCAAGCGGGCGAAATTGAACAAAAAACTTAACTAAAAAACGTTTATAGGATGATTTAAACTTTGGTGTACTCAGATGCCCGCTATTTAGCATTTGGCAAGATATTGGGTGAACCTAGGTTAAGTATGGATAAAGTCACTTAAAACCCAATGTCGTCTCATTTCTCCGTTTCTTTGGTTTTTTCACCCAAGCGGACGAAATTGAACAAAAAACTTAACCAAAAAACGTTTAAAGGATGATTTAAACTTTGGTGGACTCAGATGCCCGCAATTTAGCATTTAGGAAGATATTGGGTGAGCCTGAGTTAAGTATGGATAAAGTCACTTAAAACCCAATATCGTCTCATTTCTCCTTTTTTTTGGTTTTTTCACCCAAGCGGGCGAAATTGAACAAAAAACTTAACTAAAAAACGTTTATAGGATGATTTAAACTTTGGTGTACTCAGATGCCCGCTATTTAGCATTTGGGAAGATATTGGGTGAGCCTGGGTTAAGTATGGATAAAGTCACTTAAAACCCAATATCGTTCCATTTCTCCTTTTCTTTGGTTTTTTCACCCAAGCGGGCGAAATTGAACAAAAAACTTAACCAACAAACGTTTAAAGGATGATTTAAACTTTGGTGTACTCAGATGCCCGCTATTTAGCATTTGGGAAGATATTGGGTGAGCCTGGGTTAAGTATGGATAAAGTCACTTAAAACCCAATATCGTTCCATTTCTCCTTTTCTTTGGTTTTTTCACCCAAGCGGGCGAAATTGAACAAAAAACTTAACCAAAAAACGTTTATAGGATGATTTAAACTTTGGTGTACTCAGATGCCCGCTATTTAGCATTTGGCAAGATATTGGGTGAACCTAGGTTAAGTATGGATAAAGTCACTTAAAACCCAATATCGTCTCATTTCTCCGTTTCTTTGGTTTTTTCACCCAAGCGGGCGAAATTGAAGAAAAAACTTAACTAAAAAACGGTTATAGGATGATTTAAACTTTGGTGTACTCAGATGCCCGCTATTTAGCATTTGGGAAGATATTGGGTGAGCCTGAGTTAAGTATGGATAAAGTCACTTAAAACCCAATATCGTCTCATTTCTCCTTTTCTTGGGTTTTTTCACCCAAGCGGGCGAAATTGAACAAAAAACTTAACTAAAAAACGTTTATAGGATGATTTAAACTTTGGTGTACTCAGATGCCCGCTATTTAGCATTTGGGAAGATATTGGGTGAGCCTGGGTTAAGTATGGATAAAGTCACTTAAAACCCAATATCGTCTCATTTCTCCTTTTCTTTGGTTTTTTCACCCAAGCGGGCGAAATTGAACAAAAAACTTAACTAAAAAACGTTTAAAGGATGGTTTAAACTTTGGTGTACTCAGATGCCCGCTATTAAGCATTTGGGAATATACTGGGTGAGCCTGGGTTAAGTATGGATAAAGTCACTTAAAACCCAAAATCGTTTCATTTCTCCTTTTCCTTGGTTTTTTTACCCAAGCGGGCGAAATTTAACGAAAAACTTTATTAAAAAATGTTTAAAGGATGATTTAAACTTTGGTGTACTCAGATGCCCGCTATTTAGCATTTGGGAAGATATTGGGTGAGCCTGGGTTAAGTATGGATAAAGTCACTTAAAACCCAATATCGTCTCATTTCTCCTTTTCTTTGGTTTTTTCACCCAAGCGGGCGAAATTGAACAAAAAACTTAAGAAAAAAACGTTCAAAGGATGATTTAAACTTTGGTGTACTCAGATGCCCGCTATTTAGCATTTGGGAAGATATTGGGTGAGCCTGGGTTAAGTATGGATAAAGTCACTTAAAACCCAATATCGTCTCATTTCTCCTTTTCCTTGGTTTTTTCACCCAAGCGGGCGAAATTGAGCAAAAAACTTAACTAAAAAACGTTTAAAGGATGGTTTAAACTTTGGTGTACTCAGATGCCCGCTATTTAGCATTTGGGAAGATATTGGGTGAGCCTGGGTTAAGTATGGATAAAGTCACTTAAAACCCAATATCGTCTCATTTCTCCTTTTCTTTGGTTTTTGTCACCCAAGCGGGCGAAATTGAACAAAAAACTTAACTAAAAAACGTTTAAAGGATGATTTAAACTTTGGTGTACTCAGATGCCCGCTATTTAGCATTTGGGAAGATATTGGGTGAGCCTGGGTTAAGTATGGATAAAGTCACTTAAAACCCAATATCGTCTCATTTCTCCTTTTCTTTGGTTTTTTCACCCAAGCGGGCGAAATTGAACAAAAAACTTAACCAAAAAACGTTTAAAGGATGATTTAAACTTTGGTGTACTCAGATGCCCGCTATTTAGCATTTGGGAAGATATTGGGTGAGCCTGGGTTAAGTATGGATAAAGTCACTTAAAACCCAATATCGTCTCATTTCTCCTTTTCTTTGGTTTTTTCACCTAAGCGGGCGAAATTGAACAAAAAACTTAACCAACAAACGTTTAAAGGATGATTTAAACTTTGGTGTACTCAGATGCCCGCTATTTAGCATTTGGGAAGATATTGGGTGAGCCTGGGTTAAGTATGGATAAAGTCACTTAAAACCCAATATCGTCTCATTTCTCCTTTTCCTTGGTTTTTTCACCCAAGCGGGCGAAATTGAACAAAAAACTTAACTAAAAAACGTTTAAAGGATGATTTAAACTTTGGTGTACTCAGATGCCCGCTATTTAGCACTTGGGAAGATATTGGGTGAGCCTGGGGTAAGTATGGATAAAGTCACTTAAAACCCAATATCGTCTCATTTCTCCTTTTCTTTGGTTTTTTCACCCAAGCGGGCGAAATTGAACAAAAAACTTAACCAAAAAACGTTTAAAGGATGATTTAAACTTTGGTGTACTCAGATGCCCGCTATTTAGCATTTGGAAAGATATTGGATGAGCCTGGGTTAAGTATGGATAAAGTCACTTAAAACCCAATATCGTCTCATTTCTCCTTTTCTTTGGTTTTTTCACCCAAGCGGGCGAAATTGAACAAAAAACTTAAGTAAAAAACTTTTAAAGGATGATTTAAACTTTGGTGTACTCAGATGCCCGCTATTTAGCATTTGGGAAGATATTGGGTGAGCCTGGGTTAAGTATGGATAAAGTCACTTAAAACCCAATATCGTTCCATTTCTCCTTGTCTTTGGTTTTTTCACCCAAGCGGGCGAAATTGAACAAAAAACTTAACCAAAAAACGGTTATAGGATGATTTAAACTTTGGTGTACTCAGATGCCCGCTATTTAGGATTTGGGAAGATATTGGGTGAGCCTGGGTTAAGTATGGATAAAGTCACTTAAAACCCAATATCGTCTCATTTCTCCTTTTCTTTGGTTTTTTCACCTAAGCGGGCGAAATTTAACAAAAAACTTAACCAACAAACGTTTAAAGGATGATTTAAACTTTGGTGTACTCAGATGCCCGCTATTTAGCATTTGGGAAGATATTGGGTGAGCCTGGGTTAAGTATGGATAAAGTCACTTAAAACCCAATATCGTCTCATTTCTCCTTTTCTTGGGTTTTTTCACCCAAGCGGGCGAAATTGAACAAAAAACTTAACTAAAAAACGTTTATAGGATGATTTAAACTTTGGTGTACTCAGATGCCCGCTATTTAGCATTTGAGAAGATATTGGGTGAGCCTGGGTTAAGTATGGATAAAGTCACTTAAAACCCAATATCGTCTCATTTCTCCTTTTCTTTGGTTTTTTCACCCAAGCGGGCGAAATTGAACAAAAAACTTAACTAAAAAACGTTTAAAGGATGATTTAAACTTTGGTGTACTCAGATGCCCGCTATTAAGCATTTGGGAATATACTGGGTGAGCCTGGGTTAAGTATGGATAAAGTCACTTAAAACCCAAAATCGTTTCATTTCTCCTTTTCCTTGGTTTTTTTACCCAAGCGGGTGAAATTGAACGAAAAACTTAATTAAAAAATGTTTAAAGGATGATTTAAACTTTGGTGTACTCAGATGCCCGCTATTTAGCATTTGGGAAGATATTGGGTGAGCCTGGGTTAAGTATGGATAAAGTCACTTAAAACCCAATATCGTCTCATTTCTCCTTTTCTTTGGTTTTTTCACCCAAGCGGGCGAAATTGAACAAAAAACTTAAGAAAAAAACGTTCAAAGGATGATTTAAACTTTGGTGTACTCAGATGCCCGCTATTTAGCATTTGGGAAGATATTGGGTGAGCCTGGGTTAAGTATGGATAAAGTCACTTAAAACCCAATATCGTCTCATTTCTCCTTTTCCTTGGTTTTTTCACCCAAGCGGGCGAAATTGAGCAAAAAACTTAACTAAAAAACGTTTAAAGGATGGTTTAAACTTTGGTGTACTCAGATGCCCGCTATTTAGCATTTGGGAAGATATTGGGTGAGCCTGGGTTAAGTATGGATAAAGTCACTTAAAACCCAATATCGTCTCATTTCTCCTTTTCTTTGGTTTTTGTCACCCAAGCGGGCGAAATTGAACAAAAAACTTAACTAAAAAACGTTTAAAGGATGATTTAAACTTTGGTGTACTCAGATGCCCGCTATTTAGCATTTGGGAAGATATTGGGTGAGCCTGGGTTAAGTATGGATAAAGTCACTTAAAACCCAATATCGTCTCATTTCTCCTTTTCTTTGTTTTTTTCACCCAAGCGGGCGAAATTGAACAAAAAACTTAACCAAAAAACGTTTAAAGGATGATTTCAACTTTGGTGTACTCAGATGCCCGCTATTTAGCATTTGGGAAGATATTGGGTGAGCCTGGGTTAAGTATGGATAAAGTCACTTAAAACCCAATATCGTCTCATTTCTCCTTTTCTTTGGTTTTTTCACCTAAGCGGGCGAAATTGAACAAAAAACTTAACCAACAAACGTTTAAAGGATGATTTAAACTTTGGTGTACTCAGATGCCCGCTATTTAGCATTTGGGAAGATATTGGGTGAGCCTGGGTTAAGTATGGATAAAGTCACTTAAAACCCAATATCGTCTCATTTCTCCTTTTCCTTGGTTTTTTCACCCAAGCGGGCGAAATTGAACAAAAAACTTAACTAAAAAACGTTTAAAGGATGATTTAAACTTTGGTGTACTCAGATGCCCGCTATTTAGCACTTGGGAAGATATTGGGTGAGCCTGGGGTAAGTATGGATAAAGTCACTTAAAACCCAATATCGTCTCATTTCTCCTTTTCTTTGGTTTTTTCACCCAAGCGGGCGAAATTGAACAAAAAACTTAACCAAAAAACGTTTAAAGGATGATTTAAACTTTGGTGTACTCAGATGCCCGCTATTTAGCATTTGGAAAGATATTGGATGAGCCTGGGTTAAGTATGGATAAAGTCACTTAAAACCCAATATCGTCTCATTTCTCCTTTTCTTTGGTTTTTTCACCCAAGCGGGCGAAATTGAACAAAAAACTTAAGTAAAAAACTTTTAAAGGATGATTTAAACTTTGGTGTACTCAGATGCCCGCTATTTAGCATTTGGGAAGATATTGGGTGAGCCTGGGTTAAGTATGGATAAAGTCACTTAAAACCCAATATCGTTCCATTTCTCCTTGTCTTTGGTTTTTTCACCCAAGCGGGCGAAATTGAACAAAAAACTTAACCAAAAAACGGTTATAGGATGATTTAAACTTTGGTGTACTCAGATGCCCGCTATTTAGGATTTGGGAAGATATTGGGTGAGCCTGGGTTAAGTATGGATAAAGTCACTTAAAACCCAATATCGTTCCATTTCTCCTTTTCATTGGTTTTTTCACCCAAGCGGGCGAAATTGAACAAAAAACTTAACTAAAAAACGTTTAAAGGATGATTTAAACTTTGGTGTACTCAGATGCCCGCTATTTAGCATTTGGGAAGATATTGGGTGAGCCTGGGTTAAGTATGGATAAAGTCACTTAAAACCCAATATCGTCTCATTTCTCCTTTTCTTTGGTTTTTTCACCCAAGCGGGCGAAATTGAACAAAAAACTTAAGAAAAAAACGTTCAATGGATGATTTAAACTTTGGTGTACTCAGATGCCCGCTATTTAGCATTTGGGAAGATATTGGGTGAGCCTGGGTTAAGTATGGATAAAGTCACTTAAAACCCAATATCGTCTCATTTCTCCTTTTCCTTGGTTTTTTCAACCAAGCGGGCGAAATTGAGCAAAAAACTTAACTAAAAAACGTTTAAAGGATGGTTTAGACTTTGGTGTACTCAGATGCCCGCTATTTAGCATTTGGGAAGATATTGGGTGAGCCTGGGTTAAGTATGGATAAAGTCACTTAAAACCCAATATCGTCTCATTTCTCCTTTTCTTTGGTTTTTTCACCCAAGCGGGCGAAATTGAACAAAAAACTTAACTAAAAAACGTTTAAAGGATGATTTAAACTTTGGTGTACTCAGATGCCCGCTATTTAGCATTTGGGAAGATATTGGGTGAGCCTGGGTTAAGTATAGATAAAGTCACTTAAAACCCAATATCGTCTCATTTCTCCTTTTCTTTGGTTTTTTCACCTAAGCGGGCGAAATTGAACAAAAAACTTAACCAACAAACGTTTAAAGGATGATTTAAACTTTGGTGTACTCAGATGCCCGCTATTTAGCATTTGGGAAGATATTGGGTGAGCCTGGGTTAAGTATGGATAAAGTCACTTAAAACCCAATATCGTTCCATTTCTCCTTTTCTTTGGTTTTTTCACCCAAGCGGGCGAAATTGAACAAAAAACTTAACCAAAAAAACGGTTATAGGATGATTTAAACTTTGGTGTACTCAGATGCCCGCTATTTAGCATTTGGGAAGATATTGGGTGAGCCTGGGTTAAGTATGGATAAAGTCACTTAAAACCCAATATCGTCTCATTTCTCCTTTTCCTTGGTTTTTTCACCCAAGCGGGCGAAATTGAGCAAAAAACTTAACTAAAAAACGTTTAAAGGATGGTTTAGACTTTGGTGTACTCAGATGCCCGCTATTTAGCATTTGGGAAGATATTGGGTGAGCCTGGGTTAAGTATGGATAAAGTCACTTAAAACCCAATATCGTCTCATTTCTCCTTTTCTTTGGTTTTTTCACCCAAGCGGGCGAAATTGAACAAAAAACTTAACTAAAAAACGTTTAAAGGATGATTTAAACTTTGGTGTACTCAGATGCCCGCTATTTAGCATTTGGGAAGATATTGGGTGAGCCTGGGTTAAGTATGGATAAAGTCACTTAAAACCCAATATCGTCTCATTTCTCCTTTTCTTTGGTTTTTTCACCCAAGCGGGCGAAATTGAACAAAAAACTTAACCAAAAAACGTTTAAAGGATGATTTAAACTTTGGTGTACTCAGATGCCCGATATTTAGCATTTGGGAAGATATTGGGTGAGCCTGGGTTAAGTATGGATAAAGTCACTTAAAACCCAATATCGTCTCATTTCTCCTTTTCTTTGGTTTTTTCACCCAAGCGGGCGAAATTGAACAAAAAACTTAACTAAAAAACGTTTAAAGGATGATTTAAACTTTGGTGTACTCAGATGCCCGCTATTTAGCATTTGGGAAGATATTGGGTGAGCCTGGGTTAAGTATGGATAAAGTCACTTAAAACCCAATATCGTTCCATTTCTCCTTTTCTTTGGTTTTTTCACCCAAGCGGGCGAAATTGAACAAAAAACTTAACCAAAAAACGTTTAAAGGATGATTTAAACTTTGGTGTACTCAGATGCCCGCTATTTAGCATTTGGGAAGATATTGGGTGAGCCTGGGTTAAGTATGGATAAAGTCACTTAAAACCCAATATCGTCTCATTTCTCCTTTTCTTTGGTTTTTTCACCTAAGCGGGCGAAATTGAACAAAAAACTTAACCAACAAACGTTTAAAGGATGATTTAAACTTTGGTGTACTCAGATGCCCGCTATTTAGCATTTGGGAAGATATTGGGTGAGCCTGGGTTAAGTATGGATAAAGTCACTTAAAACCCAATATCGTTCCATTTCTCCTTTTCTTTGGTTTTTTCACCCAAGCGGGCGAAATTGAACAAAAAACTTAACCAAAAAACGGTTATAGGATGATTTAAACTTTGGTGTACTCAGATGCCCGCTATTTAGCATTTGGGAAGATATTGGGTGAGCCTGGGTTAAGTATGGATAAAGTCACTTAAAACCCAATATCGTCTCATTTCTCCTTTTCTTTGGTTTTTTCACCCAAGCGGGCGAAATTGAACAAAAAACTTAACTAAAAAACGTTTAAAGGATGATTTAAACTTTGGTGTACTCAGATGCCCGCTATTTAGCATTTGGAAGATATTGGGTGAGCCTGGGTTAAGTATGGATAAAGTCACTTAAAACCCAATATCTCCTTTTCTTTGGTTTTTTCACCCAAGCGGGCGAAATTGAACAAAAAACTTAACCAAAAAACGTTTAAAGGATGATTTAAACTTTGGTGTACTCAGATGCCCGATATTTAGCATTTGGGAAGATATTGGGTGAGCCTGGGTTAAGTATGGATAAAGTCACTTAAAACCCAATATCGTCTCATTTCTCCTTTTCTTTGGTTTTTTCACCCAAGCGGGCGAAATTGAACAAAAAACTTAACTAAAAAACGTTTAAAGGATGATTTAAACTTTGGTGTACTCAGATGCCCGCTATTTAGCATTTGGGAAGATATTGGGTGAGCCTGGGTTAAGTATGGATAAAGTCACTTAAAATCCAATATCGTTCCATTTCTCCTTTTCTTTGGTTTTTTCACCCAAGCGTACGAAATTGAACAAAAAACTTAACCAAAAAACGTTTAAAGGATGATTTAAACTTTGGTGTACTCAGATGCCCGCTATTTAGCATTTGGGAAGATATTGGGTGAGCCTGGGTTAAGTATGGATAAAGTCACTTAAAACCCAATATCGTCTCATTTCTCCTTTTCTTTGGTTTTTTCACCTAAGCGGGCGAAATTGAACAAAAAACTTAACCAACAAACGTTTAAAGGATGATTTAAACTTTGGTGTACTCAGATGCCCGCTATTTAGCATTTGGGAAGATATTGGGTGAGCCTGGGTTAAGTATGGATAAAGTCACTTAAAACCCAATATCGTTCCATTTCTCCTTTTCTTTGGTTTTTTCACCCAAGCGGGCGAAAGTGAACAAAAAACTTAACCAAAAAACGGTTATAGGATGATTTAAACTTTGGTGTACTCAGATGCCCGCTATTTAGCATTTGGGAAGATATTGGGTGAGCCTGGGTTAAGTATGGATAAAGTCACTTAAAACCCAATATCGTCTCATTTCTCCTTTTCCTTGGTTTTTTCACCCAAGCGGGCGAAATTGAGCAAAAAACTTAACTAAAAAACGTTTAAAGGATATTTTAGACTTTGGTGTACTCAGATGCCCGCTATTTAGCATTTGGGAAGATATTGGGTGAGCCTGGGTTAAGTATGGATAAAGTCACTTAAAACCCAATATCGTCTCATTTCTCCTTTTCTTTGGTTTTTTCACCCAAGCGGGCGAAATTGAACAAAAAACTTAACTAAAAAACGTTTAAAGGATGATTTAAACTTTGGTGTACTCAGATGCCCGATATTTAGCATTTGGGAAGATATTGGGTGAGCCTGGGTTAAGTATGGATAAAGTCACTTAAAACCCAATATCGTCTCATTTCTCCTTTTCTTTGGTTTTTTCACCCAAGCGGGCGAAATTGAACAAAAAACTTAACTAAAAAACGTTTAAAGGATGATTTAAACTTTGGTGTACTCAGATGCCCGCTATTTAGCATTTGGGAAGATATTGGGTGAGCCTGGGTTAAGTATGGATAAAGTCACTTAAAACCCAATATCGTCTCATTTCTCCTTTTCTTTGGTTTTTTCACCCAAGCGGGCGAAATTGAACAAAAAACTTAACCAAAAAACGTTTAAAGGATGATTTAAACTTTGGTGTACTCAGATGCCCGCTATTTAGCATTTGGGAAGATATTGGGTGAGCCTGGGTTAAGTATGGATAGAGTCACTTAAAACCCAATATCGTCTCATTTCTCCTTTTCTTTGGTTTTTTCACCTAAGCGGGCGAAATTGAACAAAAAACTTAACCAACAAACGTTTAAAGGATGATTTAAACTTTGGTGTACTCAGATGCCCGCTATTTAGCATTTGGGAAGATATTGGGTGAGCCTGGGTTAAGTATGGATAAAGTCACTTAAAACCCAATATCGTTCCATTTCTCCTTTTCTTTGGTTTTTTCACCCAAGCGGGCGAAAGTGAACAAAAAACTTAACCAAAAAACGGTTATAGGATGATTTAAACTTTGGTGTACTCAGATGCCCGCTATTTAGCATTTGGGAAGATATTGGGTGAGCCTGGGTTAAGTATGGATAAAGTCACTTAAAACCCAATATCGTCTCATTTCTCCTTTTCTTTGGTTTTTTCACCTAAGCGGGCGAAATTGAACAAAAAACTTAACCAACAAACGTTTAAAGGATGATTTAAACTTTGGTGTACTCAGATGCCCGCTATTTAGCATTTGGGAAGATATTGGGTGAGCCTGGGTTAAGTATGGATAAAGTCACTTAAAACCCAATATCGTCTCATTTCTCCTTTTCTTTGGTTTTTTCACCTAAGCGGGCGAAATTGAACAAAAAACTTAACCAACAAACGTTTAAAGGATGATTTAAACTTTGGTGTACTCAGATGCCCGCTATTTAGCATTTGGGAAGATATTGGGTGAGCCTGGGTTAAGTATGGATAAAGTCACTTAAAACCCAATATCGTCTCATTTCTCCTTTTCTTTGGTTTTTTCACCCAAGCGGGCGAAATTGAACAAAAAACTTAAGAAAAAAACGTTCAAAGGATGATTTAAACTTTGGTGTACTCAGATGCCCGCTATTTAGCATTTGGGAAGATATTGGGTGAGCCTGGGTTAAGTATGGATAAAGTCACTTAAAACCCAATATCGTCTCATTTCTCCTTTTCCTTGGTTTTTTCACCCAAGCGGGCGAAATTGAGCAAAAAACTTAACTAAAAAACGTTTAAAGGATGGTTTAAACTTTGGTGTACTCAGATGCCCGCTATTTAGCATTTGGGAAGATATTGGGTGAGCCTGGGTTAAGTATGGATAAAGTCACTTAAAACCCAATATCGTCTCATTTCTCCTTTTCTTTGGTTTTTGTCACCCAAGCGGGCGAAATTGAACAAAAAACTTAACTAAAAGACGTTTAAAGGATGATTTAAACTTTGGTGTAACTCAGATGCCCGCTATTTAGCATTTGGAAAGATATTGGGTGAGCCTGGGTTAAGTATGGATAAAGTCACTTAAAACCCAATATCGTCTCATTTCTCCTTTTCTTTGGTTTTTTCACCCAAGCGGGCGAAATTGAACAAAAAACTTAACCAAAAAACGTTTAAAGGATGATTTAAACTTTGGTGTACTCAGATGCCCGCTATTTAGCATTTGGGAAGATATTGGGTGAGCCTGGGTTAAGTATGGATAAAGTCACTTAAAATCCAATATCGTCTCATTTCTCCTTTTCTTTTTTTTTCTCACCCAAGCGGGCGAAATTGAACAAAAACTTAACTAAAAAACGTTTAAAGGATGATTTAAACTTTGGTGTACTCAGATGCCCGCTATTTAGCATTTGGAAAGATATTGGGTGAGCCTGGGTTAAGTATGGATAAAGTCACTTAAAACCCAATATCGTCTCATTTCTCCTTTTCTTTGGTTTTTTCACCCAAGCGGGCGAAATTGAACAAAAAACTTAACCAAAAAACGTTTAAAGGATGATTTAAACTTTGGTGTACTCAGATGCCCGCTATTTAGCATTTGGGAAGATATTGGGTGAGCCTGGGTTAAGTATGGATAAAGTCACTTAAAAGCCAATATCGTCTCATTTCTCCTTTTCTTTGGTTTTTTCACCCAAGCGGGCGAAATTGAACAAAAAGCTTAACTAAAAAACGTTTAAAGGATGATTTAAACTTTGATGTACTCAGATGCCCGCTATCTAGCATTTGGGAAGATATTGGGTGAGCCTGGGTTAAATATGGATAAAGTCACTTAAAACCCAATATCGTCTCATTTCTCCTTTTCCTTGGTTTTTTCACCCAAGCGGGCGAAATTGAACAAAAAACTTAACTAAAAAACGTTTAAAGAATGATTTAAACTTTGATGTACTCAGATGCCCGCTATTTAGCATTTGGGAAGATATTGGGTGAACCTGGGTTAAGTATGGATAAAGTCACTTAAAACCAATATCGTCTCATTTCTCCTTTTCTTTGGTTTTTTCACCCAAGCGGGCGAAATTGAACAAAAAACTTAACTAAAAAACGTTTAAAGGATGATTTAAACTTTGGTGTACTCAGATGCCCGCTATTTAGCATTTGGGAAGATATTGGGTGAACCTGGGTTAAGTATGGATAATGTCACTTAAAACCAATATCGTCTCATTTCTCCTTTTCTTTGGTTTTTTTCACCCAAGCGGGCGAAATTGAACAAAAAACTTAACCAAAAAACGTTTAAAGGATGATTTAAACTTTGATGTACTCAGATGCCCGCTATCTAGCATTTGGGAAGATATTGGGTGAGCCTGGGTTAAATATGGATAAAGTCACTTAAAACCCAATATCGTCTCATTTCTCCTTTTCCTTGGTTTTTTCACCCAAGCGGGCGAAATTGAACAAAAAACTTAACTAAAAAACGTTTAAAGAATGATTTAAACTTTGATGTACTCAGATGCCCGCTATTTAGCATTTGGGAAGATATTGGGTGAACCTGGGTTAAGTATGGGTAAAGTCACTTAAAACCCAATATCGTCTCATTTCTCCGTTTCTTTGGTTTTTCACCCAAGCGGGCGAAATTGAACAAAAAACTTAACTAAAAAACGTTTAAAGAATGATTTAAACTTTAATGTACTCAGATGCCCGCTATTTAGCATTTGGGAAGATATTGGGTGAACCTGGGTTAAGTATGGATAAAGTCACTTAAAACCAATATCGTCTCATTTCTCCTTTTCTTTGGTTTTTTTCACCCAAGCGGGCGAAATTGAACAAAAAACTTAACCAAAAAACGTTTAAAGGATGATTTAAACTTTGGTGTACTTAGATGCCCGCTATTTAGCATTTGGGAAGATATTGGGTGAGCCTGGGTTAAGTATGGATGAAGTCACTTAAAACCCAATATCGTCTCATTTCTCATTTTCCTTAGTTTTTGCTTCCTTATTAGACAATGTCTAGTGATGACACCTACTATTGTGATAATATCCACTCTGCTCTGAGGGATCAGAATCTTAGACGAATTCATATCCAGCCTAAGCTAAATCAGTCGCTGGACATGTTATTCGACTTATACACCTCAGATTTGACCAGGTAGCGATTGGAATACCTATGGTGTCTTTACCTGATAAGATAGGTACAGTAGTTCCATGTCTGTAGAATTCATCGACCCTACAATTCCCTAGAATATCTCTATACACTGGCACCAAACAAAGGTGCTCTGCAATCTCTAATAGAGACGAGTGGTGGGCTAGAACAACTTTGGAATTGTTAGAGAAAGATTTCAAGGATTTAATACTTGCTTGGGTATCGGAAAAGACATGGATATCGGTATTGGATATCACGTTTTCCTTAAGCCAAGATAGGAGTTTATTAATCGGCATTAACTCAAATGATTAGGAAGACGGAAGGAGAGACTGAGATTAAGTCTATCAAAGAAAACACCTCACCCCACACCGTCGTTAATTTTTGAGTCGTTATCGTCGCTATAAAAGTGAATCGACTTGTCTTCTAGGAACACCAGGATGTCCTAGAAGCAATGGTTACCTCCACAGAGTGCGTATCTTTCAATCAGTCTTTCTGCGCTAAGAGCCAGTCTTAGAAGAGGTATGCAACTTGCATTTAAACTACGAATTGGTTTCAAGTTGGTAAGCTTTAATAACTATTACCCATTCTTAAAGGTCTTTCAGTATTTTATAAATATGTCCTTATAACTTCAAAATCTAATTTCAACTCCAGGTTTACATACTTTTGAAAATAACTTCATTGTATCCAAAGTGTTGCGTTTACGAGTAGCTCAAATTTTGCTTCACAAAAAAGCAACATTTCTAAAAGTCCAAGGATTTGAAAACATAGACCGTATTACTGTTTCTATTTACATTATTTTTTTTTTTTTGAAATACTTGTACTAGTTTTACTGGGCATTGTTATGCACTGTTTAACACTAGCACTTCCGTCAAACACAAACGCATACACTCTAGCCAGGCCCGCGTGAATTATGATGCTGCTCAGCTCACTGGTTATTCTTTGACAGTCTTTTCCAGTAGCAGCTTTGCAACTCAGAACTTTTGCTTTTTTTTCCAACTTCACAAGCCATTGGGGCGTGCCAATTCAAGTTGGGCAGAGTGTTTTGAAGTTTTTGTTTGAATTTTCTTTCACTTTTCACCTTTTCGTAATTTTGAAAAGCTTACGAAAGTTTTTAGAAATGGTTTGCCCGCTTTACAGTGGTCACAGTTTTTAGATGGAGTAATTTTTCAAAAACAATGAAACTCCTAGTTTATGTTTCTGAGTTCTTCTCATGCATTTTTAATTCGACCATGTTGGAGAATGCGTAAGTAAATAAGAATTTTTGGTTTAAATTCAATGGTATTCGCCGGTCTCGAATAAGCTGAAGCATAGGAGGATGTCTTTATAACCAGTTGGAGAACTGTGGAGTTCGTGAATATGAGGATTGGAAATCAAATCATCTGCTTCAAGGAATCGATATTACTGCCAAACATGCCAAACATAGCAGGATGCCTTAAAGAGATTCTAATATCCAGAGTAGTCAGCTCAGCCTCGATTTGGGTGAGGCACCAGCGAGAAAGTAAACGAGGAGTTAATTACTATTTCATAGGTTTCTGAACGACCTCAAGTGAAAGTGCCTTTGGCTCCTTTCAATATTCTAAATCACCAAGAGTGAATGAATGAACACCAATTCTATTACAGAAGGTCAAGGTAAATTAGTTCCACATCTGACAAAGATACTAAAAATTAGTCTAGCATTGGGTTATGTACCAAAACAGTGGATATGAGCGAAGATAGTGTTTGCTCCAAAAACCCAAAATGGAAAATCCAAGTCTGCTGAAGTCTCATTCTTCTTCTTAGGTGGCGCTACAGTCCGGGGTGGACCTGGGCCTCAACCAACAAGCCTCTCCAGTTAGCGCGGTCTTTGGCTAACTGCCTCCAGTTACGCACTCCAAGTTGGTTGAGGTTCTCTTCCACTTGTGCACGCCACCTAAGGCGAGGTCTTCCTCTACTGCGTTGTCCCTCCGGGATGGATTCGAAGACTCTTCGGGCCGGAGCGTTGATGTCCATCCGCTCTACATGTCCTAGCCATCTTAGACGGCTAATGCGTACTTTTCTGACTAGGTCGATGTCGCTGTACAGCTCGTAGAGTTCGCTGTTAAATCTCCTTCTCCATAGCCCGTCAACGCAAACGGGACCGAAAATCATCCGAAGGATTTTGCGTTCGAAACGACCAAGGATATCTTCATCCATCTTGGTTAACGTCTATGCTTCTGCGCCATAGAGCAGGACTGGGATGATGAGGGTCTTATAAAGAGTTTCCTTGGTGCTTCTTGACAAGGCCTTACTACTCAATTGCCTTCTTAGGCCAAAGAAACAGCGATTGGCAAGAGTGATCCTTCGTTTGATCTCTGAGCTGATATTGTTGTCAGAATTTATAGCGGAGCCGAGGTATACAAAGTCCTTAACTACCTCAAAGTTATAACTGTCTATTGTGACGTTCTGTCCAATTGTCGGTGTTGTGTGTCCCTTCTAGTTGACAGCATATACTTGGTTTTGCCCTCATTTACAGCTAAACCCATTTTTGCCGCTTCCGTTTCAATACCAGCGAACGCACCAGTGACAGCCCGCTGGGTTCTGCCAATTATGTCAATATCGTCGGCGTACGCTAGTAGTTGCACGGACTTTTGAAAGATTGTGCCTCCGGTGTTGGCTTGTGAGTTTCGCACAATTCTTTCAAGTATGATATTAAAGAAGTTACATGACAGCGCGTCACCTTGTCTAAATCCCTTTTTGACATCAAAGGTCTCGGTGAGATTGTTACCGACCTTGACGGAGCAGCGAGCATTCTCCATCGTCATCCTGCACAAGCGGAAAGTTTGCCAGGGATGCCAAAGCTAGACATGGCTCTGTATAGCTCGTCTCTATAAATGCTGTCATATGCGGCCTTGAAATCGATAAAAAGATGGTGAGTATCGATTTGGACTTCTTGGGTTTTCTCCAGGATCTGCCGTAGTGTGAATATTTGACTACCATAGTCTCCTTAATACAATGAAAAAAGTTGTGGACAATTATTTAAGAGCGGGCAGGTTCACAGGGTCTGAACTGACTGAAGCCTGAAGCCAAAAATATAGTAATGTGTCGCTTTCTGGACATTGAGGGAGCATACGATAATACATCGCATTAAACGATTGTACGAGCCGTGGTTAGAAACGGAATAGGTAGGTAGGTAGGTTAAAAGGGTGACTGCAAATTATGAAGCGGGTCCAGTCTCAATTACAACTCGTTATTCTATGCCGGGAGCTGCTCTCCCGCCCAACCCATTTTCGTTATGAATTTTAATGTGGTTTTACAGGGCGTTTATCTAACTTTCCCGACGGTTTGGTGTCTGACTCTGCTGGGACTTGGGTATTCGCAGAGGAAGTGCAGCGTCTTCTTGCATCTTTGTGTCGCCGCAGCCTCTGCATAGGTCTGACCTGTTGAATCCCATTCTATTGAGGTGGGCAGGCATTGGGTTATGGCCTATGAGGACACCAATGAGGAGTGTCAGGTGTGGTCTATTGAGAGACAGGAGCTCTTTGGTTCTTTTTTCCTTTCTTGCGTCGAGATCTTCGAGAAGATGAGGCTAATGGGCGATAGGATTTAGTGGTCCGTAGGAATGTCGTTTGATTCTTGATTCTTGATACTCGCTAGCTCATCCAGCGTAATGCTGTCTCTAGAGCTCAAAGATTTGGGTTCCTCTTTACATTGTATGAACAGATTTGAATAAGTTGTAATGGTTGTAATTGTTGTAATGGAAGTGGTGGCTTTAATGGCTGCTTGGCTGTAGATCTCAATATGCTCGTTTTCTTCCAAAGTAGATAAGCTTCTGCAGGTCTCGGTGATACCACATATTGAGAAGATTCCTGAGACCTTACCTTCATCCGCTATTGACTCATCCCTGCAGATGGATGTACGGAGAGAAGCTTGGAGTCGTAGATAAGGTTGGTAGAAGGGGAGTAAACAACATTGCCTCGCAGTGGTCTCTGGCATATTCTAGAGACGATATTACTAGAAGGTTCAACCTTTAAATGAATTTTACTACCAGGCTCAGCAATTAAAAGAATTGGAACAACGAATCCAAAATTTATAGACTGAACAATCACACAACAAAGTGGTACACACATTGGTCAAAAACTGACAAAGGATCTGGGCTCAAGCATCATCATCTTTCAAAGTCAAATCAGTGCCATAGGCAAATGTGTCAAAATCAATCTTGATAGAAACGATACCAACAGTGGAATAGCCATAATATCAGACAGCCTAACCCCCATTATGACACTCAACTGACATTAGAGTGTAAACTCGTCTGGGAAGACACTTCACGAACTGGGTAGGAGAAACAAAGTGACCTTCTGTCAGATACCTGCCTATGTGGAATAGAGGGTGTTGAAATGGCAAACTCACTGCGAGAGAAGGGGGATATTCGAAATCCTCATGGGTTTTGAACCATTCTGCGGAATAGGGTATCATACCCTCCACGAAGAATTCAAGAAAGAGGGCAAAAACCTGGAAAAAGGTTCAGGAGATGAGACAAGCCAAGGAGCTTCTAAGGCAATACAACAATAAAGAAGACCAACCTGCGTACCCTAAAGGTAAATTCGGGGAGTGCCTAAGGAAACTGGGATTCATCTAAAGAAAGTCACTGCAGATTCTGGGATGGGTCCAGCAAAATCCCGAAACATGTTCTAGGATCTTATGGGGCACTAGCTCAAAAAATTTTGAAATATTTTGGCCAAGTATCAATTACCAGATCAGGAAATACAGTCACTAGAGCCCACTCTCATCCTCAGATTTTTGGATTAGGGAGAGTGCTCTGGGACGGGTTTCTTTCGACCAAGAAGAAGATCTGAGGACACAAATAGAAAGGCATTGGTGGAAAAACGAATTACAGATTTATAGGAACTCAGGGGATGAACACCCCACAATACACAGTATTGTTAGTTCTTCCTACCTTACTTAGAATGTAATACGGGGTGGCCACATGTGCAGCCAATACTCAGATCCCTAGTAGATCTACAGTGAGTCCATGTCGCGAGGTTATCTAAAAAAAACAGAGCTTGTCAGCTCTGGGGACGGTCTCTGAACGCGTTTCTAGTTCTGCATAAGCTTGAGCATTCGTAGAAAAGTACATTACACTGCATCCGTGTCGCTACAGCCTCGGCAGAGGTCATCAGTTACAAGTGTTTTGTACAAGCTCCATCAGTATCTAACCAATCGGGCCCGTGCCACAGAAACAAACAGTACCAGATATAAGTCAATACAGTGGATTTAACTAAAGATATAAGACAATATTACATAATATGTATACAGTACTGACGCACACAGATGTTCGACTACGTCGTCTCTGGTGGAATCTTCGGAGCATTCTCCTTGCAAATCGACTGCGCAATAAACTCAACCAACGTACGTGTTGGTCTACCCGCCATTCCCCTCTGGATATATTCAAAGTCCTTTCCATTTGTGTTTATGACATTGGTTGCATCCTAAGAAGATTGATATCAATGGAATAAGAGTTAAAAATTAAATCTCAAACTATGCCTCTTACGATATGCATCCATTGGCCACATGGCACAAACTCCCGAAGGAATGCGGCTGCTTTGCACGGATTACCTCCACTTCCCAAAGTAAGCCCAGCATAATTTTGTACATCTGTCGAAATGCTAGCTTGAGTCACTAGCTTTGAGTAATAGTTCCACAATGGGAATCTCCATACCCGGTCACCGGTATGAATGCTAGCATTCTTGATTTGTTGCCACAATATTTCCGAATTCGTAAATATACCACAGGCAGACTCGTCCAGAGCCTGACGAAGACCTCCGGATGTAGTGCCCACATCTACTATATACTTTGGGCAGAAATTTTGCGCATAAAGCAGAGCATCTGCTAAAACCAAAACATCTTCATGGTCTGTGCCCGTAATTTCAATGCTTTTGCCATTCATGCACCTGACCGTGTCACCGGGCCGGAAAGCATTGCATCCCAAAACGTTTTCGCACAGCGGTATCAGTGCACGGATATTCACAGGCAGTCTGAGTCCTGCGATCGCCTTACATGTGGCGACTACCACCGCAGCGCCGGTCATATCGGCTCGCATAATTTTTAGCTCTGGTTTCTTTTTCAAATTCAATCCACCACAGTCATAGGTAATTCCCTGGCCAACTAAAACTATTGGCCGGTCATCATGAGTGCTTCCGTAATAGGTAAGCTCAAGAAATATTGGCGCCTCACAAGACGCTCTTCCAACTGCTAAGAACGCATTCATTTGCTGACTTTCTGCCCAACCCTCAACTTTAACTTCAACATTCACTCCAGACTTACAGAGCACTTGGATGACTCTCTCGGCAAACGAAGTGGGCGTCAATATATTTGACGGAGCCTCTTGCATTTCTCGGCAAAAGTTCTGCGCAGCTGCCTTCTGGAGACCAATACGCCAGCCATCCAAGTCACAGATTTCATCCTTGTGCGTGTACAGGTCAATACTTGGTATATCCCTTCGTTTTTTCGAATCCTTTAAATCCTGGTATGCCCATACGCCCAGAGCAGCACCCTCTGCTGCCGATTCGGCATGTCCGCATGTCTCAATGTCAATACGATCCGTTTCTAGCTTCGCTAGTTTGATGCAAGCTTTGGCCACAGATCGCCTAATGCACTCTTTACGCTCGTCTATAACTTCGTATGAATTATATCCCAAACATTCACTCCCAAGCCCAACAACAGCTACAGCCGAATAGTAGGGGAGTCTCTCCGGCTCAACGGCAAAAAGTACCCTCGCCTCACCCTGCCTGGGCATTGGTCCAGACATCCGCAGGACCTCCAGCAATCGACCGTCCGTCTTTGTTACATTGTATCGCCACGCCGAGGGTGTCAGTATTCCCATATCTGTTTTATCGTCTTCCTTTGCATACACTCCGAGGACAAGACCTCTTGATGGGGGATCTGCACAGATTTCCGTATGTGGTAGCTGCAGCAAGTGGGCAATGTTTTGGTTCGAGTATCTTCTAAACCCGCCAAGTAATTGCCTGCAGATAAATGCATGTCCTACCCCCCTCACACTGCTTAACATGGTTTTAGTTTGAAAATAATTATCTCTGGGTGTCACGCAGAAATAAAAAAAAAGTTAAGCAAATATAAGTAGTGGGGCCTTGACGCCGTATATGTTCTTAACAACTGAAATTGAACGAATGAATGAGAGATTCCTGGGGAAAATAAAGCGACTGGCGTACACAAGTTTACTTGGTTTAATCGAACTTCACATGTATTCAGTTGTGCTCTAAAAATAATGATTCCCACGGTACGGCAGTACTGGGAGGAAGCTTGTCGTTGGACAGATGCTGTGCCAATAGGCCGTGGGAGCCTTAGCATTCATCGAAGCAAGGAAAGTCTGTGCAAAGTACTAGAAATAATAGCTTTGATGGACGAAGAAGTTCCTTATATGGTCAAGGAAGCCGGAATGTCCCAATGTGCTAGCTGGTCACTTTGCAACGAATACCACGCTGCCACATAGTGCATTGTCTCCGCCTGTACCTAAGAGCGTCGAGTTTTCGATGGGACAAGTCGTCCACTTTCGCACTCTTACAAGAGTACTCAAAGGTTTGAACGTACACAAATCCGCTGGTTTAGATGGTATCTCCGCCATAGTTCTGTATTTTCTGTTTATCCTACCTTTCAGGGTTCTTTCCGAGAAGATGGAAACCAGCATTTGTCTAGCCCGTACCTAGAAAAGGCGAATCTTCCGCCCCATTGCATTTGCATCCCTTCTTTCCAAGCTCAAGGAAACGCTGATAAATCGTCAGCATAGAAAATATCTCGATTCACGAAAACTCCTCAGTGACCGGCAATATGGTTTTCGTAGCAACAGGTCCACTGGTGATTTGATGGCATATCTCACCGAAAAGTGGAACCAATCTTCTCTCCATCACGTTGCCGAAGCAATGATGATTGCGCTCGATACTTCTAAAGCATTTGACAGAGTTTGGGTATCTGGTTTTTTGTCGAAAATGCGTGCTTTGGCATCGATGAGTCTCTTCTTCAATGGATTAGAAATAACCTTGCAAGTTGTATTGGACGGTTTCAAGTCTGCAATCCACCATATAAATGCTGGTGTTCCCCAAGGTTCTGTTTTGTCTCCGACTCTCCAATTAATCCAATCCACTCCTGAGTTTTTCAGATTCCTTCCCTAACTCACATCCACATTCGGCCGTAGAAGAAGAACGGCAGCGTATGTTAAATTCCGACCTGGACAGCATACTCAAATGGGGTTAAACCAATAGAGTGGAATTTAATGCTTCCAAAACCCAATGCTGTCTCCTGTCTCTCAAGCGAAACCAAGTCCCTCAACCATTGTCCATGAATGGTACTTGCCATGCGCGGTATGTGTATTAATAACCACATTCGGTGGAATGATCACATATTCGGGGTCGCCAAAAATTCTGCAAAATGTCTAGGACTTCACCCCTTCTGATCTGGCCTCAATTTATAAAGCCCAAAGCTGGAATATAACGCCCATATCTGGTCTGGTACTCCCAAGACCATTCTGCAGATTATGGATAGAGTACAGATACGTGCGTTAAAGCCTATAGATGATAGAGACATTGTGAACTCTATTATTTCACTTGAAAATCGTAGAAATGTCTCGTGTCTTTCCCTATTTTATCTCTTTTTTTTGAAAACTGTTCCAGCACAATCGCCCGTTGCATGTGCTGGAATGTTCTGGGAAAAACTATTTTTTTAAAACCGGTACCTCAAGCTGTGGGCATGGCCGGATATAATGTATGAAGGAATAATATAGAATTTAACTATTAATTTTGCGTTAATTAATATTTTAAATTTTTAGTCAAACAATTAAAATATTGAAGAGTTCAAAACAAGGGGCAGTGGTTGTTTCAAAATTTTGCACGACATATTCCTGCAAATGTCTTATATTTTCCTTACATTAATTTTAAGCCCAAATCGCTGAAGAAATACTGGAGTAAGAGCCGATTTTCAATATGACTATCATTCGACAGTACCCAGTGCTATAAACTCGAATGACTAACAAGATTTTATCAAAATCTTTAAAGCCGTTTTCAAGAAAATCTATTTTAACTAAAATTGGCCTCAAGTAAGGTACCCTTAATTTAGAATAATAATTCTGATTTCGCCTCAAGGTGTGAACCTGGCAGACCAACAGATATAAAGTTTGTAGCGAATCCATCCAGCCATGGACGCAGTGGACTATACAGGCAGACAGATACACGGAAAAGAAGGACCGACTTTTTTGGACTTCTCCATCATAGAAACGTCAAGTTTGCTTAAAATTTCGAGTTCGATTTTTTTACGAAACCAATACTTGCCCTATATGTACATAGGCATAGTTAAAAATACCAAAAGCTATGTACAGGATGATTCTTTTAGATGCCAATTCCTCATTCGTACCCTGCCTATCTAGTAGACTTTAGGCGTAGCATAGCATCAAAGCAAAAAGTCTAGAGGTGTGATGTCACACAGTCTAAGCGGCCAATTCAACAGTCCGGAGATCGAAATTAACTGTTTACCGAATTGTTCTCACCCACCAAGCCATGGTTTCACCGGTTGGGTGGCACGTACCTTGTTGATACCACATGTCTTGGAGATCACTTCATGGAGATTACGCCTTGATGCAGCCCATACCCCAATATCATGATGCGATATTGAGCACCATAGACTAGATCTGGTTGGCCTTGTTTTTGAGGAAATATTGACCGGTGCATATTTTGCTTGAATGTAAAAGCAGCTCCTCAGCCCAGAGGCGGGAGTTTTGGTTATTGAAGTACCCATTAAGCCAGAAATGTGCCTCATCGCTGAACATCTAGTCGAAAACAGTGGATCTTCTTCAAGCTTCTTAAGAGCCCAAAGACTGAAAGGGTATCGATTCGGTAGGTCAGCCTGCTTGCTTCTTGGACGACTTGTATTTTGTGAACTATGGAACCAAGATCTTTACATAAAATACCCCAAGTTGTTCCATTCGACAAACCAAGCTGCTATGAAAGGCACCGATTCGTTGTCATTGCGTACACACTCAGCTACTGCTCCAATATGTTCTTTACTTCGTGCTGGATGTGGTCTAATTGGTCGCATATGGTCTAATAATGAATATTGGGTCTCAAACTTTTCGATGGTTTAGTTAATTATGTGTTCGGTAGGTCGATTATGTAGACCATAAGTTGGTCCAAGTGCAGAAAACTCATTCCTCGTAGATCGCTGAGGAATCGTAATACAGCTGAATAATTTGTAGACCCTGTGCCGGGCTAACTCTTTCCATGATAAAATGTCAAACAATATTGAACGAAAATACCATGACAGGTTAACACGATAAAAATTACCTCTAATGAATCAACCTTTACACATGTAATGGTTCAGACGCTGCTTAGAGTACTAAGGGCGCAAAAGGAAGAAAATTTCTTCAAATGAAAGATGGATATGTAAAGGGTGACCAGAAAGCAATGATACTTTTTTAAATTCTTATGTTTCGGCAACTGTCAAAGTCACTAATGACATCGAGCTGTTAAAATGTTCAACAAGATTTGCCATTCCACGGTACATAGCTTTAGATTTGCCGAACGTCCGAAAATTATTTAAAAATAAAATTTCCGGCTCAGTTGTAAATACGCAACGTGAAAATCCTCGTAAGACCAGTCGTCATCATGGCCTTTAGTGTGCATGCAACTCGTCGCTAAGTGGAAAAATTTGACCTTTTGTACACTCTTTTGGATGCTAAGCCCTCAACCAGACAGAGATTGGTGTGAAATGGAGAAAACATAGTGGCCGTAGGGGCCAGTATCGAAGAAGACCCAAAAATGTCAATTCGGCGCCGATCAGCTGAATTGGTCATCGCCAGAGAGTAAAGCCAGAAAGCCGAGGTGACTATTTGAATGATGTGCTTATTTTCACATTGTGGCATGAAGTTTTAATTTAAAGCGATTTTGTGTCTCAAACCCTTGTTATTTTATTTAAATCTTTTTTCCTATCGTTCTTATCTGGTCGCCCCATACAAAATGTATCAGAAGAAATCTGCACTCTAGCAGCTCTCTTATCCTTTGACTTTGGTTCTAAGCTGTCTAAGGAACTGTCTTGGAACTCAAGTCCAAAAGTCATATTAACATGTGTTCCAAGATGCGTATACTCACATATATCTGGCACCGAGACTGCTGACAAACTTGCTAGATCCGCTGCCCAATCTCCATTTATTGGCCGTGAACTCTACCAGCCCAGCTTTTGGCCATAGAAGGTAATGCGAGAATGAATGAGATTCTGGAAATGACTAAACGCAACCTGATTTTGACCAACTTACTTCTCTACTCTCTCAGGTACCACCTCGGGAAATTGGTACTAAGCAATCCAGCACATGCCACATGGAGACTTAAACATACAAAAATATTCGTCATTATCCGGAGTAGGCTCAAGCACTCGATTAAGCCTTATTCACTTAACCTTCAAACATAAACTTGATTTCAGCTGGTAAACTGAACCACTCACCTCTTCAAGTGGACAGACCACAAGATCTGCATGGCAAGGTCTTCTCACGACGACCTCCAGATTGATTCATTCACTTCAGTTATACAACAATTTTTTTGTTTATTATATTTATTTCGCTCAACAAAACATCCAATTTAACTCCAATACATAAACATATACATAACACTCCATGAGACTATTTTGTTTCCACCGGCATTTTAGGAGCATTTTCCTTACACAGCGTCTGCGCAATGAACTCGATAAGAGTTCTGGTTGGCCGCCCCGCCATTCCCTTGCGAATATACTCAAAATCTTTTCCCTGCGAATACATTACATTCGTGCAGTCCTGAAAGTTCAAAATTAATACAAATCTGATCACGAAAAATGAATAAAATTTTATGTTACAATGTGCATCCACTGTCCACATGGGACAAATTGACGCAGAAATGCGGCGGCCTTGCATGGTCTGCCGCCACTTCCAATGCCATAGTTCTGAACATCCGATGCTCGGCTGGCTTCAGTGATGAGTTTATTGTAATAGTTCCAAAGCGGAAGTCTCCATACTCGATCGCCGGTGTGAATGCTGGCATTTTTCATTTTCTGCCACAAAATCTCGGAATTTGTGAAAATGCCACATGCCGACTCGTCTAACAACTGTCGCATTGCACCCGATGTCGTTCCAATGTCTATTATCATCTTTGGACAGAAATTCTGTGCATATAGTAGAGCGTCGGCCAAGACTAGAACATCCTCGTGATCTGTTCCCTTAATTCCTATGCTCTTGCCGTTCATGCATTTGACAGCATCGCCTGGTCGGAATGAGTTACAGCCCATAACATTCTCGCAGAGGGGTATTAATGCACGGATGTTGACGGGCAAGCGAAGGCTTGAGATTGCTTTGCAAGTGGCCACAACTACAGCGGCTCCCGTCATATCGCCTCGCATAACTTTCAGTTCGGGTTTCTTTTTCAAGTTCAATCCACCACAGTCGTAGGTGATACCCTGGCCAACGAGAACAATGGGCCTTTCGTCTTTTGGACCGCCATCATAACTCAGTTCCAGGAAAATAGGTGGCTCACAGGATGCCTTTCCCACAGCTAGGAATGCATTCATTTGCTGAGACGCACACCATCCTTCGACTTTTACTTGAACATTCACGCCCGTCTTACACAGCACCTGAATAACTTTCTCTGCAAACGAAGTGGGTGTCAATACATTGGCTGGGGCCTCCTGTAATTCTCTGCATAAATTTTGAGCAGCAGCCTTCTGGAGACCTATACGCCATCCGTCTATGTCACAGATCTCGTCGTTATGTGAGATGTGGATGTCTAGACTGGGCATTTCGAGCCGTTGTTTCGGATTTAACAACTCCTGATACGCCCATATGCCTAAGGCGGCTCCTTCTGCTGCCGACTCAGCATGTCCGCAGTTCTCTACCTCAATTCTGTCAGTATCTAGTTCGCATAACTGCCTACACCCAGCAGCTACAGATCGTCGAATCGCCTCTTTACGTTCGTCAATCATCTCGTATGTGTCGAAGCCTAGACATTCCACTCCTAGTCCAACGACAGCCACAGCACTGTAGTATGGAATCCTATTGGTTTCAACGGCAAACACAACCCTGGCTTCACCTCTCTTCGGTATTGGCCCAGACATTCGCAATACTTCCAGAAGTCTTCCGTCGGTCTTTGCAAGGTTATAACGCTGTCCTGCGGGTGTCAATTCCCCAGCGTCTGTCTTATCCTCGTCATTGCAATAAACCCCCACCACCAGACCTCTAGATGGGGACTCTGCACAAATTTCGGTCGTCGAAAGCGCTAACAAATGGGTGATGGCTTGATTCGAGGAACTCCTAACGCTATTAGCTATCGTCCTATCGAAATATAGACGCAGCGCTTGTCTGCTCACACTAGTCAACATGGCAATTTAGGGTATAAAATATTGGCCACAAGAATTATTTATGTATATTCCAATTTATACGAAAATTTTTTTTGATTTTAATTCTACACTGAAGCAGTTTTTCGAACTTTACACGATGAATTTTGCTGTAGATTAATTCCGTAAAATGTCAACTGGACATGTTTGCTTAGATTAATTGAGCAGGTTGTTTGAGGAGTTTTCGAACTTGCAAGGTCAATTGTTGGTACAGTAAACGAGGTCCCACTTCTTCTCATTTCAAAAATTTCATGGATTTAATGTTTTCTTAATACTATCCTTGAACCGCTGGAAGCTATCGATGTTGGCGTTGGTCAGTTCACCTAATTTATGAAAGAAGAAAGCACCTGAATCCAATCGTTTTCGAGCCGAGACAGCTTGGCACGAATCAAGGAGGTGAAGATTGATTTCTTCTCCATCTATGCTCCTTCTACATCTTTAGCGAGATGGGCTATCTACTGGAGCGTCCCATCCCGACACCAATGATCATTTTTTTCAGTCTGATCAAACAGTTGGAGTATTTCTAATCCAACTTGTGCCAGACCTATCTGGATGCACTTAGTGCTGTCTGCCCATCTAGGAGGCGGGTTATCATTCTGCGCCCTCTAGGAGAAGCTCAACAGTTGCAGCATTATGCAACGTAAATCGTATACAGTCAAATCAACACTCTTGCAATGACAAAAGGATTAACTGAACATGAGTTTTGGTCAGAAAGGCATCCCAGTAATCTAACTTCCTTGTATGAATAACGCTCGGAATAGGTACAGGGAGACCAAATAGGAAAACAAAAATCAAATGAACAACGACGGTGTGAGATAGAAAATTGATTCAGGACTTTTTTTTTTAAGCAACATTCATGAATTTTCAAGCTTTGGTCACAGAAAGTCGGTTAACATTGCTCTATACTTGAGACTATTGACGGTAACGGTATCTTTTTCCATATTTTGGAAGAAATAAGGTCCAATGATGCCGCACCAAGCAGTCAGTCTTTGTGAATACATTAATGCTTAGTGGAACACTTGTCGATTGCGTTCGCTCCAACCATGGCAATTCTGCTTGTGGACATAGCCGCTCAGCTGAAAATGGGCCTCGTTCGAGACCCATGGTCGAATGGCAAATCGTACTGAATATTTTGACACTTGGATGTTATTTCTGACTTTGACAGCTGCTGAAACAAAACCATTGAAAAGAAGTATCATTGCTACCTGGTCGGCTTTTACGTGCATTTGTGTTCAGTTTCCATGGCAGAATAAGACCCAAGTATTTGGCATGCCCGGAGAAACTTAAGTGATCGTTATCGTTTGTTGGGACTAAGTCCGTATCTATCTGCCTACTTAACTACTTACTTATTTACTTAACGGGCTCCCAACTCGTGAAGTCTAAGACACGGTAGCCTTCCTTTCCCTTCGATCCCGGGCTTACTTCTTCCAGTGGTCCAGAGCAAGCGCTTTGGCATTCGCGATAAGTTCCTCCTTACAAGGTTCGGTCTTCCTCGTCGTCTTGAACCTAGGGGCTGTGATTCTAAGATCCGTCTTCCGAGATAGGAGTTTTGAACCCATTTGTTTTGCCAAACCGAAGTAGCAGCGGTTTCGTGGAGTTAAAGCCATAAAAGCTTCTATAACGGCGCGCTAAGACCGACCGATGACGTCGATGTCGTCTGCGTAACCCAGCTGCTGGACAAATTCGTTGAAGATGGTGCCTTCTGTGTTAACACCTGCCCTGCGCACTATCTATTCCAGCATTAGATTGAAGAAGTTACACGACAGCCGAAATCACGCAGCACAGCTGGATCAGTCTTCCGGGATCCCGAATTTGGCCATCGCCTTGTAGAACTCAAGACGATGAATGCTGCCTTATGCGGCTTTAAAGTCAATAAAGAGATGGTGAGTCTCGACTCGAAATTCGGTGGTCTTTTCTGAGATTTGCTTTTGTGTGAAAATTTGCTCGATCGTCGATCTGACGGGCCGGAAGCCATACTGTTACGTGGGAAGATAGATAAGATAGGATCTTATACGCGACACACAGCAGGAATATGCCTCGGTAGTTCTTGCAAGACATAGGATCGGCTTTCTTGAAGATGGGGCATATAGAGCTGATAGTCCAGTCATTGGGCTTCATCCACCCATATTTGGTTGATGATTTGGTGCATGCACCCTACCAAAACATCATCACCATGTTTGAAAAGCTCTACTTGCCCTATCACTCTCTCTATTTAATGCCCATTAAGGAGCAGCTGGGAATTCTCCTTGAATACATCTACTATTCCCTGACTAGGTTTTCTGTCTACTTTAGCAAACAGTGCTGTTTCCATTAGGCCTCGTACAGTAACTGGGTGCTTCCTACTGCTATAGTAATGTCATCCATATAAGCTATGTCACTGAAGCCTTCCTTTTCTAATGTAAGGAGTAGTTCATTCACGATGAGGAACCACTATTGTGGTGCCAGTACACCTCCTTGTACTGTTGAATTGATTTACACATCGTTGCAAGCAGATTTCTTTTTGGCTGCCTGGGTCCTCCAATATTCGGCATTAACCTGGATATTACTTCAGTTTTGTTCGCTAAGTCTAGACCTGTTGAGCGAAGCCATATCTTCACGTCTTTGATGGTGTTGTTGCAGTTTTGCACATCACATCCTCTATGGTTTTGGCTACTATCACCACACCGATGTCATCAATATATCCGATTATGTCCATTCCTCTTGTTCTCCGGATACGTAGTACTTGGTCATACATAATTTTCCACAGGGTAGGACCTAGAACTGATCCCTACGGCCTACAGGACCCCTCTTGGAACTATGGCTTTGCGTGCAATCTCGCAAGCCGCTTGTATCGATTGGGTGGTGCTCCGTTGTTTCCTGAAGCCGTATTGTTGGTTGGAAAGCCCGTTGTCTCCTTCGGTGTACTGGTCAAGTCTGCAGCGGATGCTTCTATCTAGTAGATGGATTGAAATGTTGACTAGCATCTGGTTGAGCCAGTGCCTTATCCTAACATTGATCCCCAGTTTTCTGAGAACATTTACGATGATTTCTATATACCTACCCATATCCACTAAGGCTACTCTCGTGTATTCTTTCTTTGCCGGAGAATGAAGTCCTGTAGAATTACCTCTAGCTCATTACCTTCACATGTCTTCCTGTTTACCTCCCTCAGGCAAGCCAAACTAAATAAACCTTCAATTTATAATAAAGAGTAAACGTTGCTCTTTTATTTCTTCTTCGTGTACACACCTTACACCAGCCATCTGGTCCTAACAGAAAAAGTCCTGCACTACATCAATAGAAAAGTACTATTCATTTACCTGTGCATCCTGCATTCAATGGATGATGACAGAAATACTCCAAAGTAGCATTTTTAAGCGTTAAACAGAAATGCCCCAGCTGAATGTTACATTTCTTTCAGACAGCACCCCTATCGCACCGCTTGACTAATTCCATTTATCTATCTCATAATTAAAAGCAATTCAAAGTACATAACTCACAATTAGGAGTAAAAACCTTTCCAGAGATAAATAATAAGTCCGTTTATAATGAGGATAAAATACTTTTTTTCCATGCTCTCCCATTTAGGACAGAAGTGCTCGGAAGCTGTTTTTTTTTTTTGTATTTTCCTCCCCTTAGCGTATCTTTTATGTGCCCCATGGCATAGGGTGAAGCAAGTTTAATAAACAATTGTTTTAACATAAAAAAAAAATTGAAACAATAGATTGTTAAAATTCTGATAAAGTTTGACAAAAAAGTTGAAAATAGTCCTTACTATGGTCGCATATTGTACAGGGATAAAGGATACATATCCAAACATCTACGAACTGGTGGAGCACTGCCTGTCAAAAAAGAAAGAAGATACCTCAATATGCGGTAGGACTGAGTGGTTCGTTGAGATGACGCTTGATTATGAGGCTGTTTTCGCTAGCTCATCGGCCATTTCGTTTCCTTGGACGCCCATGTGTCTCGGGATACAGCATAGCGTAGTGCTGTGAATAGAGATCAAAGATTTCAGTTCCCCCTTACATTGCTTGGCCAGTTTTGAATTGGTTGTAATGGAAGTGGTAGCTTTACTGGCTGTCTGTCGTTATTTTCCAGAGTGGATAAGCTCCTGCAGGCTTCGGTGATACCATATGTTTCCCCTTGGAATACAATCGCTTGGTTAGCAAGACAAGAAAGGGGAACAGTTTGTAAACATATCCAAATGTCTGATGATCTCTCTTCGCGATTTGAGTGGTTTTGTCGGAGACACCAGCTCTTCTACTTCGTTTGTTATGCGGTCCCTCCTGCGTATTCCCAGCATCGCTTTCTCCATCGCTCTTTGTGCTACTTTGAGCTAGAATTTCGGCTCCGTTTGTGATTACTGACATTACTATGACCTTGTCGCTCTTCAGGATGTCTTTCATTCCCAGCCTAGACCGATACGATGTAGCAGTTGTCATAATATGTTATTCTTCATCACGACCGAGATATAACACCTGATCGTGGGGCCTACTATGCAGTATTATGCTGTGGTTAGTAGTAAACCGATTCTGATATATAGAGCACTAGTTTGGTGGCCCGCTCTCAATGCGTCAGCATTACTGGTGCACTGAGATCCTCTCACGCTGCCGCGGTGCAAACCAAACTCCACTTACTCCCAAAAGACATCGAAACGAATGGACTCATTACGGATTGGTCCAAAAAAAACCAAGGCATCCACCCCTCCTTTAACCACCCACACTATTACAATGTTTTTTAAGTCAAAGTTAATACCAATGCCGGTTAATGAAGTATCTGCAGCGGATATTGTCATCTATATTGATAGTCTAGCAGTCATCAAAGCTCTCGGATCCAGTGCTATAAGATCTAAGGCATTGTAAAACGCGGTAAGGGTGGTCAATCATTGATGGCATCAGCTTGACCAATACAACACCGCTAGGCTGCTCTGGCCAACCTTAAGCGAAAATAGGATAATCGGACTCAAGAGAGGAACACAAGAGAGGAACCGTCTGCTAGATAGTTAACACAGAAGAAACGACTGTTTTGGGTCCTTTTAAACTGAAGCACTTACATCTGCTTCAGTGGGCGCCGTGGCTCAGTGGTTAGTGCGTTGGTCTATGGAGCAAGGGGTTCGAGGTTCGAATCCCAGTCGGGGAACACGGCCCCACCTCTCGCGAGCGTCTGACAAACATCCGAGAGTACAACTGTCTCGAGAAAGCTTCTCAAATAACAAATATCCCTTTGGACACGGCATTAAACAGTGATTGTGAGAAGCTAGGCCTTGGGTCCCATCGACCTGTTGCGCCCAGTATAAAAAAAAACTTACATCTGCGATATTTTTGGGACTTCTTGCATTAGTATTTAGTAGAAAGATTTGCATTAGGTCAAGTGGCTAGCCTCCGCCTCACGGTAGGATGAACTTGAACTAGAAGAGTTCTATTGTAATTGTGGGACTACAGCTGCGACCGAGGTCGTGGGTTGAAACTTCAAGCCTCAAGGCATATCTGCCTGATGGATCATGCCCATTGAGTAGTTCGACGAGGTTAGCCATACGTGGTTCATTAAGGGAGACTTGTTATGTGTGAGTAGCATGGTCTTATGCGTTTAAATAACGCCATCACAAATCCGAACAGAGCTAATATAAAGCTATTTCCAGGAACGTTTTAGTGACAAAGATATCAGACAGACAATGCAATAGTCTGGTATTCTAAAAGATATTCCTTCAACAAGGGAGACCGAAAACAGTCCAGGTCCTACACCCTCGCCTGTTTTATACTCGTTATTGTAGGTTTTTAATTCAGGTTCCAGTCTTAATAAGTAAGCAATTATTAACTTCTACCCTTCTATCTTCTTTAGAGAACCTGTCTGATATACTCTAGAAAATTCCCTGACAGATCTCTAGAGCCTCAGTAGATGTGTCATCATAACTACCTTTTGTACAGGGTGCACCATGTCGGTATGTGAATATCAAATAATTTAAAAAAACAAAAAACCGATTTCCATTTACTTTTATGGGTTCCTTACAATTTATTTGGAATAGTTTTTGAATACAATCTTTTCCATCACTTTTTTGATCATCTCAGGTGGTATAACTATGATTTCACCAGGAATGGTTACCTTGAGTTCGTAAATGATCTGGGGCTTGCTGGCGTATACTATGCTTTTCAAATAACGCCACAAACGGAATTCCGGAAGGGTCAAATCTGGAGGCCTGGGTGATCAGTCAATATCGCCATTTTTTGACTGCACACGTCCAGGGAATTTTAATTCCAAAAACTGCATTGCTGGATTTGACGTTTGGCATGGCGCACCGTTTTGTTGAAATCAGTAACCGTCCAGATCTTTTATACACATTTGTGGGTAGACATAATGACCCAACATCCACCTTTATCGATTCCTATCGATTTATCGTCTTCTCTGAAGAAAGAAAACCAAATGATGGTTTTGGCACAAATGCTGGCCCAAACAGTCACTTTATGGTCATGAAATTATATTTCATGCTGCAATTTTGCTTGTTAACGAAGTCAGAGTGTGCAAAATGGGCCTGGGTCATCAAAATTTGCCTCCAAAAATCTGGCTCAGTGTCAACCATTCGAGGCACTGTTTGGTCGTATTCCAAGTGACGTGGCAATATTCTTTGACTTTATACGGAAACAAATGCAAATCATCTTTAAAATATATGCATCCTTCTACTGATACCAAAATGCTGACCGCGGTGATGACTTTCTTATCGCCAGTTCATTGGAACATCTTAGGCGTCGATGAACGTCATTTCGACGATCTCCCACTCTACAAATTTCTACACGAATAGTATTGTCAGACGGTTTTTGTTGGCCACGGTATTTTCGACGATGTGGGCTTTGAGTTAACACAATTGAAGGAGTGTTTTCAATGTACAGCATCACTACTTCTGCGCATTGTTTCGGTATAAAGCGATTCATAGTTAAAATTGTACTGAATTGACGTTTCAATCGGTTCATAAATGTCAAACTTATTTAATTTTTACATATCGACATAAAAGATGGCGCACCTTGCAGGGTATCTATTCTTCGGTTTGGGTGTGACTTAGGTATGAAGATGACCCTAACTTGTCTCCACCCTACTTTGACGCTAAACTTTGTTTCGTTAAAGTTTACTGGACCCATGGAGCCGAGTGACACTATTAGCCTGACGTTTATAATGAAGGTAATACGCTTCTACAAGACTCTAGGGTATCATACCATTCCTTCTACAAAGATTGTAGCTCTTCGGCAAGTATTCAATTTGGTATGATTAAAAAAAAAGGGGAAAAAAACTACAGAAGAAAAAAAAGAAGTAAAGTACACCAATTTCGTTCCTATTACCTTTAAGTAGCTATAATTAGAGCCTGAAAAGGATTACTTTTAATTAGCAGAAGTAAACTGATTATCCGTGGAATGTTTCTGCTTACATAGCAATTTACCACTTTTGTCTTTTGTGTTCCACTCTCCAGAAGGTATTTATTCCAATTTCATATTTAATTATGGTGGTTTAAAAGGAAAGAGACTCTCAAAAAGGTACTAAAGGAAGGAAACCCCTGGTTTTTATTTATTTTAAAGAGAATAACATTTTTGGGCGATACTACGTGATAATTATTTACAGTCCATTGCGGTGGATGGGGGGTTAATTTTAAGAAACAATTTCATTACGGTGGCGTATACGCAATATTTTTTCCTATGAAAGGTTGACTCCAGAAAGGCATTGAGAGAGTATATATTACATTGGTTGCAATGCCTCCGAATGGAATCAGTTGACAGATACATAGGGATATTCAGTTTAAAGGAATGAGTTCCTTCAAAGTATTCGTTCATATGCAAAGCAGTTCGCATTTGAAAGGTCGTAAGCCGATTGAGACTGCTAAATGAGAGAACCAATTGTACTATTTTATACTTACAAACACCAGTTCGATAGAATACCCAAGGCAGACGAGATTGCTATAGCTAGTTATATCATCGAAATTCCTTCTTTCAGGAAGAGTCTGCTCTTGGAGTAAATGAGTAGTAATGGTTGCATTTAAAAAAGACACAAAAGACGAATACATACTTCAAAGACCATGTGACCCAAAAACTAAAGGTTATAAACAGTAACTTGCTAACCAGGTCTGATACTCATGGAGACGAGAGTCTCCTCCAGGGTATCATATTTTAGGATTACTTATCAGAGTTTACGACAGCCAGAGAAGTAGGGACCTGACTCTAAAACCACTGCAGTAGAAGTACCTACTGATAATGAATACATTGATAGTCAAGTATCAACAAAAGCCTTCCAATCACCAGGTCACAGGAATATTTCCTGAACATTGAAGTGTTGGCGACCTGACTTATAAGGGTGCAGGACAGTTACAGAATGATATCAGAGAGAAAAACTGCGTGTCCTATGGAATGAATAAAAGTCGGCTCAGTGTTTGCCACTTATTTACCAGCAGAACGTATTACTATTAACAATAATACATATATAGGAGCCAAACAAGGTGCCTGTCGATAATGCAGTAGATGTAAATGACACCTGCGATATATATGGGCGATCGTTTTAGACAGTTGGAGTGTTTGAATCAACTGTCTAGCAATGAGGTAGATGCAGATAGTGTCATCTGCCCATCTACATATATGTTATATTCAAAGCGTTGAAGCTTAGTTGCAAGAACATTCATCCCTAGCTTTTTACTGTAAATGATTCCACAGATTTAATTGCAGTTTGACTGATATTCTGATTGGATATGACATGATACTTTAGCTACGACAAGGATTCCTTGATCTCTATGACGTCTACCTGGAAGATGCTACAGACGCTGATAAGGTGGGAAGAGATACTTTTGATTTTTTGGAGAAGAGATCTCCTGCTACTCGTAATTCGTTTGTGTTCATCTGCATGGAAACACATGGACCTCTGTTTTAAACCCCTCTGTTTCTCCTCCAAATCCACTCTTGAGATGATAAACGATTCAAAGTTCTTGTGGAAAGAATCAAGGATGCTAGGAATATAAGAGTAAAGCGATTCATAGGCAGGCCACTGAAATATGGACTTCAAGCGAGTGACTGACATGTGCAAAAGATATCTGGCTTTCTCCAAAGCCATCCACTAGACGATCGAATGGCGTATACGATAGTGTAGGCCTGATGACAGCTACCTAAATACCAATATCTCATACCTGGCTGTAGTCTTTAATTATTTCACATTGCTTGGTTTTGGGATATTGAGTTTCTTAGCGACTATGAGAACTAAATGTTTTGATTTATCAGCAAGTTTAAGGCTAGTGTTATGTTATTCTATAAGATCACAATTCTGAACTGTATACTTTTTTGTGAAGAAGACAATACCAAGATTATTTCTATTATAGATTTTCAAATACCGATCTGTTGAGACAGCCTGATGATCAGGGACTACCAGCGCTATATGAACCATACTGAGCTCAGCCTTCAAAACCATACTTGCATTAAGCCCTATATTTAAAAAAAACTGGCTGCAAGGTATGCACTACACTTGAAGCAATCCTATTTATGCAAATAGTGTGGCCGACACGGCCACTCCAAAGAGTGGAGATTAATACCTCGATTTTCACGGACGACGGATCAAAAACTGACAGGAGAGTAGTCTCTGACAGATATTAAATTATTGTTGGCTCTCTGAGACCATCACGGCAGTGTGTTCCAAGTAGAACTACTAGAATAAGCGGTACGAGAACTATCTATGAAACTGCGTTCTAGAAAGATGATCGGCATCTATATTGACAATCCAGGCACCATGAAGGCCATCTCATCCACAGTCGTTAAATCAAAGCTGGTTAACCGAAGATAACGAGTGATGGAACGCACTTTAATTTTTTCATATCTCCAGAAAACTCTGAACAAAGCATGATATCGTCGAAACCAAACAGACTCAACTTAACACTCTTCACGGTGATCATTACCGGCCATAACATCATGACGACTCACTGTAGTGTAGAGTAGAGTAGAATCTGATGACCTCTGCCGTATGCAGTAGAATTTACTTTTAACTTCTTCTGCTATTTGCCTATGCAGAACTAAAAACCCAGCACTCGGTGAATATCAATTTGAAGAACTGAGGAACCTATCAGCCTATCAGAACCTATCGACCACTAACAATCCTGAAATTTATAACAAGTTCGAAATAGTTCAGGGACATCATGTAGTAATCCCAAAACTAACAACCGACCTTGTATTTATTTTGCAGGTAATTCCACAACAGGGATCCACATTGTAAATTATTACCAAGATCTCTGAACGACTGTCAAATACCACCTGACATATGTATGTCATCCGAACCAAAATGGCGGTCAAACAAAATTGACATAAAAGCCAGCCCTTACATTCATCTTTTGGTTTTTGTTGGTTTAATACGTTGAAGTGAACACGAATCCTTCACGATTTTCACGGCGTAATTTTGTCAAGTATGGGTCCAAACAATTATTTCCTTTACCTCGATTCTGCTTATTCAAAAACTGCTTCAACTTCGATACGAGTGTACAAACGCAGTAAAACGAGAGAAATCTGGTACAATCTCTCAGGCGTTTACGCAACATTTTTGAATACCATTTTGCCTTGGCAGGCATTTTACCAAAGGACTAAAAATGCATAGAAATTGTGTTTGAATGGTAAGTGTTGGATCCGTTTATGCATTTCCACTGTCAGTATTAGCTTATGTTAGTAACGATGAGAGCATTTCTGACAAATATCATACATGGGAGCCCTTTCTTCGCGCTCTAAAATTGTGTATTTACTGAACTACTTACATGTTTCTATTCAAAATATTGCTAAATCCAATGTACATGTTTTATCACTGCTGTCAAAGAACGATTCAGTTTTTACTTATTCAGTGCAGCATAGGGAACAAAACAAAGTCCTGAAAATGTTTTGTATTTAAATCGAAGTCATAAGACATTCCATGCGTACTCCTCATCCTTCAAAAGTTACTTTGTTATGTTCCACCAAATGTATGTAGAACAGAGATTATGCAACGTTAAAGAAGACAATGTAAAATTTATATCAAAATGTGTGTACGATATTTGAAATTGTAAAATAAATGTGCGAATGTAGCCTTGCACGTGACAATCCATTAATAATGAAATGAATCCATAACCATATCCAATCCATAAAGAAGTCAGATCCTTTTAAGAATTGTAGCCTAGAGAAATCAATCGGAAAGAAAGTACACACATCTGCAAGAGGTAGATTCCAGTCTATGTTTGAATGTCATTAGGGTAAAGGAAACATTTGCATAGGTAAAACAATTTAGTAATTGAAGTAGGTACCTACCTCACATAAATATCAATGAAATAAGAACTTACTGTCACTTGCCGATGCCTTTCGAATATTAAAGAAACGAAATATCTTTGTCGATTTTGGGTGCATACCATCAGTGATTTGATTTACACAATTCGGCCAAGTGGAGTACAAGTAGATGTGGTATTACTTTGGTTAGACTTACATGTATGTAAGGACACTTTAAGTTTGTTTAATTGCCTGTCAACTTCGAATGAAAATGGAAGTAATTCCACTTACAAAGGAGCACAGAATTCAAACTCTTGGAGTGGAATCCATCCATGTAATCAATCCAATGAGTCGACACGTGTTGGCCTTTCGGATAATATCCATATCTTAGTACAATTTGACTTCACCGAACGATGGGCCTTGTGGTGGTGATGGGGCTTAAGTACTCCCCGAACCATAGTTAATCTTCAGGGTCGATAAAAGAACAAAGAAGCATCAGTAGCCATTGTAAGATACTGCACGCTGACACCCAATACTCGTGGGAACAAAACACGAACCTCAGACTCCATAAACACCGGTCCTCAAATACAACCCCATCGCCGATCTTGAAGTATGGGATAGGAATAGAGAATATCAGCGATAGTCGCTAGCCCCAACATCTCTAGATTGTCAACATCATCCAGAAGGAGTCAAATCTCCAAATGCAGGACACTGTAAGACGACATGTAATGGGGATTGGGACTATCGGACGGAGGCGAAACGGAAACGGCTATATGTCTATCTGCAGGAACAGTGACGAATGGAGAATAAGGGTACTGCTCATATACTGGCGAAAAATAGTCCTGCAGGTAACACCGGCGTTGTGACCTGCTTTCCTTAGCTCATACTAGTCTGAGAGGAGAGAAGATTGGTACTGATAAAGTAAGGGAGGGGACATACATCTGGAAAACATTCAGAGTCTCAGCTCCACATAGAATCTGAATGCTACTTCTTCTCTTGAACGAGATATTAGTAGTCGGTATATCGTAAAAGACAATATAACAATAGACAGGTGTAAGATAGTCGTAGAGATCTTGCCAAGTGTTTCCCGTCAGCTGGAGCAAAAACTCTCAGACTCTAAAGCTACCAGCAGATGCAAGGGATGAACGTGTCAAGCCACGAAATCACCAAACAAGACGCACTCGAATAACTACTGATACCTTAACGGAAAAGGAGACACCAATTCCGAATAAACCCAGACATACCCTCCCGATGGTACCAGAGTGTATAAGACTATACAAATGACCAGCTTCACCTCAATTATAGGCAAATTGAAAGAACAATGATGAAGATAGGATAAATAAACCAATATCGCAGTAAAGGATACACAATTAGACTTGGGCCAAGTTCAAGATAAGGTAAGGCAAAATAAAGAGACTAAATCCAAGAGACTACAGCAACACCGTCTAGAGGCACTCCTCAATGTAGGACCTGGATTGTTGTGGTAAATACAATTTAAATAAAGTCATCATGTAGAGTCCAAATAGTAACATAGCTAACAAACCAGTTAGCAGATAGAAACCACCTTATGCATGGTAAAAGCTGAACTGATCCTTTTTATAGGTAAACAGATAATTCTAGAGATATATTCACCGAGGCCTACAGGGACAATCCACTTTGAACAGCAACAATCACATGGACACCTAGATAGACAGCCAAGCAGCGATCACTTGCATAACAATCAATTCAAAACTGGTAAAGAGGTGTAAAGATGAGCTTGAACCCCCATGGTTTCCAAAGGAAGGAAATAGCCAGTGATCTGCTTAGAATAGATTCGGAATCAAATGACCTACTTAAAGATCGCTCAGTTCTTACACCCATCAGTTTTCCTAACATCCCAAAATACTTTGAACTTAAACGACATATGCAAAGAAGGTGGATTGCACTCTCCTTGGGACACATGACGAGATTACTTTGCACCCAAGCCAAAAGAAAAAATACCTGAGGACTCATATCACTCACTAGGCCGCCCTAACTGGTTTCCTCACAGTCTACAATCCAATGTCTTTGGTGATACAGAGGTCGAGGAACACACACCACACTTCCTGTGCGAATCCACAAACGTGAACAAAACTAGTTATATACTCAGCGAACTAACTGATACACCACCTAAAACTATTCCAAAATTTATCATTCAAACGGCCAGGTTCAGAAGAGCTTCTCCAGCCATGAAGTACTCTGTTGGGCTAATTCTTGGTAATTCAGGCATCCTGCACAGGGGATCACAATAGATCAGTTGAGATCCGAATGAGGCTGCACTCCTATGGCTACGGTCACCCCTCCAATTTATCTACCTACCTAACCCCAAGGACATCACAAAGGATTTACATTGATTAGTTTCCATAGCATATCCTTGCCGAAATCCAATGTATGTCTGGGAAAGATCTAAAAGACGAGTCTGAAAATGCACTACAGACTGCATATTACAGGGAACTAACACCTCTAACCAGGAGTGCAGATACCCCTTAGTCAGGAGAAGCGCAATATGTCGAAGAATCTATGGTATGGTCCTCCTGAGTGAAATTGAGCTCCAACACTTACATGCATCCCTATTTTGAAAGTGAATTTGTGTATTCTAAACCAATCAACCGCGACGTACATATATGTATCTGCATGAAACCCAGATGTAACCGATACGTACTTTAAAAAAAAAAACAGAAAAACCCCTCCTCCTGTTGATTGACATTTTAAGTTAATGTTTCATCCGATGTCTAAGTGGCACAACGACCGACGACAATGATAGTATTATCTGTGCACGCCCTCAACAAGTGACATTAATATACAAATGCCATTAAAGAAGGTGACATGTGACTGAAAACATTAGAATGTCTGTTATCATCCAACTGAAACCGCATGCCATATCCTAACACCTCCCACGTGTCAGACAATCGGTCTTGCCTGATGTTCACATTAAATATGAAAATTCCTATCTCGCGCATTGTGTATGCAATAACAATTGAGTTCTGTGACTCGAAACAGATGTGTGCGCGTAGCTTCTGTAGAAATTGGAACATTTGTGCCCATCTACTGACAGACAACAAAAGGATTTTTCCTGTCCTTGTTCGATGAAACGTGCGATGTGTGAATGATATGAAAGGTCACAGGATTTCTTTCTTACTATATTGGATCACTTTCATTCTTCTAGGAAATTTTCAAGGAATTTATTCCGAATGACGTTTGCTTTCCTGATTGTGACGTTATCGCTTCGTGTGTTCCAGGAGCACAGCAGAAGTAACTTAAGGAAATTTTTGGACAATATTTTGAATGATTATGTTAATAGATATTCAATGCCTAGCCCTTAGATGCGCATTGTTGTATGTAAACAACATACCAATAAAATGACCATAAATGCAATATGCTGAGTATATTTTAACAAATATATACATAAGTTATAGGCTTCGGCAATTAGTTTTGTAATACTGGTAATACTGTTTGTATTCTCTTGGGTGTCCTATTCGCTATCCAAATGTCAAATTTAAGGGTTAAGTAGAGTACATACTGTTAGTTCTGACATCTCTTAGATGTCCAGAACAATGAAAAATGAGTTTTTCTCTTAATTCTCGAAGTAACTCTATTCAAACATAATTTACTGGACTTATGTACCTCACCATCATCACCCCAATACATCGATCGTACATATGGTGGGAAAAGGCTATTCAAGCCTCTTCCCGCTCTGCCCTACAAAAGGCAGGTTTGCGTATGTATTACGTGTGCAATGCATATTTGTCCGACTGCTGCGCATTGCAGCAGAGTCCTTCTAGACCTTCCACCTCTAAATATAAGTGTTAAGAAGACTGCAACGGCAAGTGCTATTAAGTTTCACGAATTAAACAACTTTCATACCACTGGCTTAGCTGGACACATGAAGATCCTTGACTGAATCTCGATTTTATCCTCTCCAGGAGTTTACTTCTCGGACAGCATGCCGAAAAGATTCAATCTCTATCGCCCCTTTAAAGTTGTTATTCCAAACCGCAGTTATTGGGATAGCCCTGATGTCCCGCAACTGATTTCTCATACTAATTGGTACACTGACGGTTCTAAAATGGCAAATGGGGTAACTGCGGTCCCAACTGTCTCCTTCATTAGGATGCTTTACCTCTATCTCCAAGGAGAGGTTTTTGTTGCAATCGAGCTCTGAGTCAGAGTCTAAGCCAGAGAGTGTATTAGAGGATATGTACCTCTAAGAACACATATAAATATTTTATGGGACACCTAAGCAGCTCGAAAAGCTCTCATGTTCTTTGACTTTCAGCCTAAGTTGGATTAAAAATGTCTTCAAACTCTCCTACAGCTAGCTGCTTACAATAGCATTAGTCTAGTATGGAGATAAAGGCATCCCTGATTATCATATATACCAATCATCATATATCGGCAATGAACCCTTCTCGAGTCTACTTATCAGCTAGATAAAGATGGAGCTAAACGAAAAGCGCTCTTTCTGCAATTCACTAACCGGCTTAAGACATCCCAAAAATTCCATTAATTTCTCAAAAAAAAAAAAAAGAAAATGATTCTAATAATGACCAAATATGACGCTAAGATCCTGACGGTTTTCATACCTGGTCACTGCTTTCTCAATATATCTACATACACTAATGGAGAGGAGATATGTGGCGACATTGCATTTTCATTAGATCTGGAGTTTCCTCCGTCCTTTATCAATCTATCATATCTGGTCACCTATCCACGGGCCTCAATTTCTGCTTCTAGCTTCAGTGCGCAAGGCGAAGTGAACACCGATGTGTTGACCATTTCTGAAGGAGATTTCAAATCTCTTTTGGTCAGTTAGTCGGCCTTCTCTTTACCAGGTATATTTTGGTATTCAGAGATCCAGCAGAGGGCAAACGTGGACTGTCTTCCAAGAATCTGAAGATCTTCACAAGCTTGGATGTTATTTCCGTAGCAGAAATCTATTTAATTGGTGTCAGGCTAGCGATCAAAATGTTTTACCTTTCGGTGACATCGCCTTCATCGTAGTCTCACGGGCACCTTTTGTCACTGCAAGGACTTTCCCTTGCAAAACACTGCTATGATTCGGAAGGCTGACTGATGGGGCATGCACAGTGGCTTAGAAAATATGCCTGAGCCTACGTCAACATCAATCTTCGATCCATCATTGAAGACAGAGATTTTTCGTGTTCTGGTAGGCTGACCTATTTTCCACTCTCCTCTGGTCGGGAACGAGCTTGTGAAAGGTCTCTTGAAATGTAGCTATTACCTTACTCCGTACCTGGACAAACAGCCTGTCTCGACAACACATGAGCACCGAGCTCTGCTCTAAATCCGCGGCTTCATTTAGCTCGTCTTGATGCATTCACCATGGGCTGTACTATCAAAGCAATCTACCGTCGATGGGTGACTTATGGTAACATCCATACTTAAGCTGGGATTAACACTTTAAATACGACCCTTGCTCGATGGATATGCCACCTTACCCAATAACCCCGGAACTTTGGCTGTTGTGGAAATTTAGAGTCGATTTTCTCTGGATTCAGTACTGGCTTCTGACAGATTCTGATCCTGGATTGAGATGTACTAAAATCTTCACAGATGCCTTGATATGTGGAAAGTACCGAATATGTTCTTAAGAATAAGTGATCTTCACGAATGGAAGAACTCCTTGAATTCGGTCGCAAAACTGAATTCTTTGACTCTTGGTCGGCTCCCAAGTCACAGTGGGATTGTTGGAAATGAGATTTCCGATGTTATTGCTAAGCAAGGCTCAGAAAGTGATTTCTCAGGAGCCGAAGCTGAGTCGGGTATCCCCGCGTCCTCAGTCAGGACCTCCATTGACGACTGGGTCTCTTACGAACACAATTGTGCCTGGCAAGCCTCTCCAGAATGCAGGCAAATTAAAGGTATGTGTAAGACTGTACCTAGACAACATTGGCTAAGCATATTAGTGTGTTAAGCTTCGGAGACACCACTGTCTGCAACGACTGGCTTGTGGAGAAGGGGACGATACTTCGAATCATTTCCTTTGTTATTGTCCTTCTTTTGCTCGGATCAGGTCTTAATGTGCTGTGTGTGGGGAATTGCGCGAGGATATGTAACTTTTGACGGTTTTTTCTGTACAAATCTTGTGCTAGGTTGTAATGGATACTTGTTCGTCAATATTTAAGGCTCTGAAGATCTGCATATAGTGAACATTGCTTATAGTAGATATTTTAAAAGAGACAATAATTGGCTAGAGGCGATAGATGGGAAACATTTAGACATACAAAGCCCATCAGTATCTGGTCTGATGATTTACCTGACTATTCTCAACATCACACTTCCTACACACTGCCACACTCTTTAAAAGTTGGTAAGCTAGGTAAGTTTCTTGATTCTTCAAAATCATCATGTCGCTTAATTTTCTAAAGCTCTCTACTGCGTTCTAGAATTGTTTGCTTTATAGTACATCCTTGGGCGAATGCCATGATTTGCTAAATATGTGCATAGTTTGCATAATCTCACCTAGTCCTCAACCACGTAGGACACATCGTGATTAATAAAGAACCATTTATTGTACTCATTCCGTTTTCATTTAACGATTCGCATCTAAATGCTACTCAGAGCGGACGATTACTTTCTTGCATGCCTTGCATCCTTCAACTATACCATCGCACATCCTTGCCAATTTGGTCAAGGGCCTCCTCCTTTTCCATTAACCTGGATTTGATTGATCGTATTATTGCAGGATGAGGTCCTTAATTCCTTAATCAAATCGCAAATATACCTTATTTTCGACCCACCTAATACCGTTAAATTATTCCCAGGTGTTCATCAAATTTAGCAACAATCAAACATTGTGTCCTTTACGAGCATGCCGTTTCATTTGTAGCTACTGTTGATGTGGTGAATTCAAATGGCTGAATTTTCCCGACGAAACACCATAACGACGAGGACACAATTTGCACTCACAGCGAAAGTGATAAATGTAATGGTTTCTTGAATATCTTGCGAAATAACTTCCTTTCAAGACATTTAGACGGTTGGATGGGTTCATGTGCGCACCAGCAACGTTCCTCATTCGTAATCAGCACGCAAATCGACATTTCCCGTGGGGACTTGAGAGATGCTTTTATTGTCTCGTCTCGTACAATGTTTTACATAATCTGGCTTGTGTGGATCTTCTTATGTTACGGCGACTGTGGAAGCGACACCATTTGCTAAGTAACTCGGAATCGGAAATGGATGTAACAATGGATTCCTTTTACATATCAATTAGTTGCGTTTCTTAGATACTAAATGCCGGAATTGAGAAATGAATTAGAAGCTATTCTGCTCACTGGTGAGTGGAGTTAATTCCAATGAGGGAGTACCATTCGAAGGCTGTTCAGTGTTCATAGAAAGTGGAGGTTTGAAACTGAATGTTAACATCAGCAGAATTAAAAAAAAAACTTATATATACATACATTTGTATATAATGTTGTTCTATACAGGGTGGGCCAAATATTTTTACAAAATTCACAAAAATAATTTATTTTTTCTTGTAGAGTCTTGAAAACTAGATTTTGAATCATGCTTTACTGAGCGATTTTGAATCTTACATTCGCCATAACTGCCTGATTGTAGTTTTTGACAAGAAGCGATGGTGCTTAATCAAAGACAAACTGCAAAGCCTACGTTTGGACGTAATGGACCCTCATTCAGACATTTGTTGACGACCACCCCTTCGATATAGATCCAGTGGCGATCCTTTCAATTTAAAATCCCACGGCACTGTTTGGCTTTTTAAAACCTCGGCAGCTATAAGTGCCCAGGTAAGATGCAACAGGTCTTTCCCGGATCCTGGAGAAATATCTAGGAAAAGTCTATACTATGGATTACCTCACTCCGTTCCTAGATTTTCATAGACCGTTTACTAGTTCGTTCCCAAGCAGGGAATAATGGAAGGATGGTCAGCCTGCCAACACACGTTCCATCTCTATCTATGCAGATGGATCTAAGATGGATGATGCAGTGTTTTCCAAGCGGAGGTCCTGCCCGTGAGACTGCGATTAAGGCAATACCACCTGAAGGTATCACCTTTTTCAGCGACAGCCAGGCGACAATAAAAGCGGATACTGCAAATGAAATAAAATCAAAGGTTGTGAAGTGCTGTCGCGAAAGAACTCAGGGTTCTTGGAACAGCACAAGGTTGCACTCTGCTGGGTCCCTGGACATGAAGGTATTCCAGGAAGACAGACGAATTGGCAAGAAGAGGCTCTGAATCTACATCGCAACAGGTATACACCTCGGTGTTCATCCCGCCTTGCACATTGAAGCAAAAGGCATGGATTATGGCCGGAAGTGAGGCCAATAGTAGATGGACCTCCCTGGACACCTGTGTAGGATCGACCGAATTATGCTAAAGGACAGGAAGTCCCTTTCTGTCCTTATAGGAATTATCACGGGACATAACTATCTTCGGTACCACATGAGTAAGCTAAGATTCACGGATGAAAATTTATGTCGGGGATGTGGAGACGAGGAAGCTAATGATGATACAACCCACTTTCTCTGTCACTGCCCTGGGCTTATCCAAATTAGATTCAAATTTGTAGGGCGACACTTTTCCTGTGACCTTGAAAAATTAGCAAGCAGACCAATCAATGAAATTTTTAGGTCCATCAAATCAACAGGATAGTATGGTGATCTACAAGATGTGAATCAATACAAGGGTTTACCAATGGGCAAGGAACTTTTTCCCCTTTGGGTATCACAATGAGTCTGTAATGACCTGAGTGTGGCGATGTGATATTTATTCTAGTCGCCTACCCACATATCTATCCTAACCTAACCTTCGGAACAATTCCAAAAGAAAAAGTCAACAAATTTTGCAGATTGTAATGCTGATATAGGGTGACCAGATAATAATGATATTTTTCAATTGTTACGTTTCAGCAGCTTTCAAAGTTACCAATGACATCCAAGTGTCAAAATATTTAATAAGATTTGCCGTTTCACGCTTACTGAAACGTTACGTGAAATTCGTCGTGAGGTCGGTTGTCATCATGGCTTGCTTCAGCGTGCGGTAAATTTGCCACGCCCTGGAAAAGCTTCAGTACCCTCTTTTGGATCTTAAGCCACCAACCAGACGGAGATTGATGCAAGATGAAGAAAACATAGCCGCCGTAGTGGCCAGTATCGAAGAGTCAATGATTGACACTTTGATGCGGTTCATTGAATGGCGGCATCAAGGAGGCACCGTTACCGAATTTCTGTGGCCAGAGCTCGACAATATCGATATATCCGACATATATCTGTGGTTCCAAATGGACGACACTACATGTCATACTTCAATTGGGGTAATGTGGCTTGACACCACTCGATTATTTTGTCTGGGTCTATGTCATTACATAGTCTACTCTAGCAAGCCAACCACTTTGGAAATGCTCCGACACACTATTTCAGGAATAAGGCAGCACTATTGGAGTGGCCGCTTGAAGCAGAGCCAGCGAAGACGAAGCGGCCATTTAAATGATATGCTATTGGATACATAATGACATGCATGTAGTTTCAAAATAAAGCCAAATATGACACCGTTTTTGTTTATTTTAAAAGTTTCCTATTATTCTTATCTGGTAGGTTGTTTTTTTGATACTTATCCACCAAGCAGCTTCTTCTGCCCCCCAACACAACATGTTAAGAGCAGAAACTCTTTTAACTTGCACCTAAGTATACCTATAGAATAATGATAGGTTTCCTGAAAAATTTGATGGAGATGGAGGTATGATGGAGAACTCCAAAAAAGTGGGTCCGGAAATTCCGTATGTCTGTCTGTCTATATAGTCGACTGCAGCCTAAACGGATAGATCGACATGCTTCAAACTTCATATCTGGAGTCTGCGGGGCCACAATTCGAAGTGAAATCAGAAAACGTCTTTTTGAAAGCGTTTTAATAAAAACAAAAAATCGTAAAAGCTTTACACCAGTATAAAGTCATGATTATAATTTCTTTAAAAATGCGGAATGCCACTCCCACTTTACTGGGAAAACCAAAACTTGAATTTCAATCCGCATAAGATTGTACACATAGCATTTACTTTCTTTCGAATTTTGAATCAACTTGCAACTACTTTAAAAACGGAGCCAGTTTTAAAAATATTCATAAAATATTCCACTTTTAGTAAATAAGTGAATTAAAAATGTCCTTTATGGCAAACAGAAGGATCACATTTTTATAGCATCATAAGGGTTGACTAGCGTGCACCAGCTTCTCAATGAAGGAATATGTATAGATACAAGTACCTGCGACCAAGTCGAGTGCCTACTTAACTCAGTTTCAAATAGTAAATCTGGTACAATGCATTAATGGAATTATTAAGTTTAAACATTCCACTTGTTAGTATGTAACTCCCATGTCCATAGAATTTCACTCATCAGCCACATTTCCGGTCCACAATAGCTGCAAAATTTTGCAATAATCTGCTAAAACTTTGCGAAATGCATTGTCGGAGAGCACCACAATTTCGCATCCTCTGAATTATACCAATTATTCTTCCAACTTGGTGTTTCCATAGTAAACTTTACCTTCATACGCTTAAAAGCTATTTCCATCCTCCGCAACTCCTACCCAAAATATATTGCAACTTCCAGGATAAGAGGATGTGTGTTCACACTTAGGAACACATTTTGTCCTTGAGATTAGAAAAATCCCCCCCAGTGACGGGGGGCTTGCCGTCCCATTTACTGCGCCCTATGGACACAAGTAGTACATCCCTGCCATACGCTGATAGTTTAGATTTATGGCTATCGGGAGAGTAGTGTCCTTTAAGCATTTGCTATCAGTATTAATAAAATTGATTAAATGCGGGAAGGCTCTTAAAAAGTAGTGCCATAGGTAATGTTTTCTAGGTCACAGCGGATATATAAAATCCAAACTCCTTTATGGCCCACCAATAACAAAGGGAGTCAAGTCTCAGTCGAGGATAAACCGCAACCGAAGACCAGCAAATATTTGAATTTCTTTCCCGGAATCATCTGCATGCAAGTGCATTTTACGATCCCTCGATGGAGATAGGAACTATCGATAGTTCACACTATTGGATAAAAGAGTTCCGGGTCCAAGAAGTTCACAAATAATTTCATGGTATCTGTGCTCTTGTGATTTAAAGTGGGAGAATTTACTGTTTTACTGTCGCCATCAACAGCTGCAGTAGGTTTAAAGGAGCAAGAGGAATGGAATTTATTACTGCCATGAGGGGAGGTGGTTGGTAGTAACATTCGAACTTCGATTTATGCTGTCGATAACTTTCTTGACTCTCAGCTTTTGGATGCTCGACATAGTAGCGGATGAAGTGGACAACCGTTTCTTTTTATATCGAAATCGATCGAAAAGTTATCGTGATTCTAGTGACAGTAAGAGGAGACAAAATACCAATGTATGTAGGAGTATGTTTGCATCTATGGGTAGTTTAAATTTTACTGCAAATGTATCTTTGCGTCCTCGATCTACAAATATGTATATGAGTATGTGTTTAGAATGCAAGACATTTGATGATAATGAGCCACATGTTACAAACTGTCACTGCTAGTGACTGCTTGAAGGTAAGTAAATCTTCATTTGTATATAAACATATATGTATATATGTAGGCACAAGATGGCGCAGAAGTCATCACCCTGTAGGAAGATACTTTAATTTTGCAAATGGCGGAAAATGTCAATTCTACTATTGTTCCGAATCATGTCTTCTTGACGTGTATTTTACCTGTTTATTTCTAATATCCCAAATGTCAAAGTTGAATTGACATTTGCCGCCATTTGATGACTTTTGCGCCACCTAGTATATGCACATATCAATCGTACGTACATACTGATGGTTTTGTGACGGTATGTAAGTTTAACCTAGAAAACGATTATAGAAACGAATATAGATTTACAGCAGGCTAAACTACAAAGAGGTGCAACACATGTCAATCTTTAAAAGTAGAAAGGAAGAAGCATATGATATTTATGATCACTGTGGAGAGTAGGGTTGTACATTTCACTTCAGTTCAGAGAACATTTTTCTGAACTAGTTCGTTCTTTTGGTTCATTTTGTTTCGTTAAGTTTAATGCTCAGGGAATTCGACACAGATACATAATTTGTAAATGTCAACACAATCTTGTGCTTTTAGCAGATCTGCGCGATACACATACATACCTAACGCAAAAAGTGCGCAATTTAGTTTTCTTACTGAACTACATGTATACAGTGTATACAAGCGCTTATTGAAGTAGTGAACTTAAATTAAATTACGTTGGGGACTACTTCACTGAGGTCACTTGTTAGACAACTTTTTTTAACTAGTTCATTCGTGAACTATACTCATACATTTGGTATGTCAAGCATATTCGATAAGAATACCAAACTTCACTGAGTATTTTGACAGCTGGATGTCTTTGGTAACTTTGACAGCTGTCAAAATATAACAATTCAAAAAGTTATCATTACTATCTGGTCACCCTTTTTCAATTTCAGTACCAAAGGGGAATGAATCATGTCTTGCTGTATTGCCTGTCGGAGTGTCATCGTGTAACGTCATCGATTTTATTAGAGTATCGAGCGTAGAACAGTCTGAAACCAGTACCCGCTAAATTGCAAACTGCCTTCCAGTGACAGAGTTTCGAATAATCGGATTCGTTCCGTTCTGTTACAGGTGGTTCTATCAGTGTGTCAGAGTTAAGATGTTTAAAAAAATCAATTTTTAAATTGTATAAAAAGCAAATGAGTCAAGTTAGTCACTGCTATGGTCAGTTGTTAATTACAATCAACGATCTGAACGGATGATGTTTTTGTTTAGTGTATTTTCAAAACAGTATTTGATACGTACGTAGTAGAATGAGTTTACTGGGGACGTGTATCATCGTCCTTATTGGTTTAATCCTCTTGACGGTAAGATAAAGTGAACGTTCTGACTTTGTTAGTCCAGTGCTTATAGTTTTTTTATTGGTTAGATAGTGTCACCTGTAATTAGCAGCTGGTTGTTCGACGGTTGTCATTGCTGCATGGGAGAGATGTGTTCTCTAATGCCTTGTCCCTTAGAAGAATGCTATTGACAGACATAAGTCAATTTATAAATTACAAATGCGTATTGTTCTGCTATGTGCTAACAAAATTCTCAATTATATACTTTAACATGGTCAAGACTGTTATCAAAGTATGGTTTCAAATTTGTTTGGTTACAAATAAGTCTAGTTAAGTTTTCCATTAAGAAAATCGACTTGGGACCCAACTATTGTTATTAATAAGCGCCCAATATACATACCTACACATGTACCTGGAAATGGTCCAAGTAAGGAAGTTAGCCCCAAATGGAATACCATTTCCATGTATGAAATGATTTGGGACTAAAGGACTAAAAAGTTTACGAACTCTGCAAAGCCATTGACGATATCTTTACGTTATGTAACCGCTTGATGGCTTAAACTTTACACAAACACATACATATGTATAAAGAAGGTCGTCTTAAGACTCGCCTGAGTAGATATGCTAGATGGAATCACCATAGGAACCGTATTAACAGTAACACTCTTCAGTAAGTTTGGTTCACACAAAAAAAGACAAAAAACTGGAAAAAATATTGTCCCAAGGACCAAGGACCAAGGAAGGAAATGGGCATAAACTCCATTAAATATATTTATCTATGTACATAGGTATGTACATATGTAGCGGTTTCAGCGAAATAATGACATTGCAATCGATATCAACATTGGTGCGGAGGACTATCTTGTTTAATTCGAGTAATGGATTCTTCATGCGTCACCGAAAAGATGCAACAAGAAACCGCCAGAATCATGGAAGGACACTTGTCTAGCTCTAGGAATCAACAAGGTAGGAAGAACATTGATTTCGGAATTCTACTCCAGGAAACTATGTCAGTGCATACTAAATAAAGGTAACGTACTTCAACATGCCACTGTCAGGGTGAATAAAAAATATGTATACAGAAGATAGCACTACATGTGCTTAACACCAATAAAGTAACTGAATGTCTTGCTGCCCAAACGCTTAGGGCGCACATCCATTGAAACATACATGTGTATGTCTGTCCATAAAACCCCGTCACCACGGAAGTGTATCCTAAGCGGAAATATATGGAGTCAAGCCAATTGTAATAAACATAACGACATCATCATAACTTTACTCATCACAACCAAATTAGAACTGATCAAGCGATTCAAAGAGGAACCTAAGCTTGAAGCACACCATCACAGCACTGCTGGGTTCTGGGACTTCCACGGTTATGGAATGACTAGAAAGGGTAAAGTTGGATTGGAACCAAATCAATCTATTGCTATTTTCATTTTCACAATATAACAAAAAGAGGACTATGGAACTTTGTTCAAACATACTACGGTTGACTGTCCATATAGGTATCCTCAAACCCCACAATGACTTAACATAACCAGCCATATATTCCTCGAAAAACTATTGCTTAGCGACCTAAGCAAACTAGCTAACATGAAACTGAAAGTCACTTCAAAATTAATAACAAACATATACATAAGTATGTATAAAAGCTACAATCCGTCAGGGACCTCCCTATTACATACCTTTTATGAAGTAGGCGTGGCCGCACGGCATGTTTTTTGTCGAATTACAACGATACCTTCGAATGTTTGTTAATGTTTTATGTAAAATTTCATCAACATTGTTTTATTATGAAAACGCCCCTAAAAGTGGGCGGGGCTGAAACGTATAGTAGAGAATTCCAATGTCTAAACATTTTGTCTTAATAAAATTTTCGATTTCATACAAAATAGTGAAGTTACGAAAAATTGGGCGTGGCAGTGGATATAAGAATTTTTTACACTGCTTTTTCTCAGAAGCCCATATATCAAATTTCATCCTCTTAGCTTGAAATTTAAGGCCCAAAAAGTGGTAACATATGGACAGACGGACCTAGCTTGTTCGTTTTCGCAATTGATACTGAATTATAGGGTCTATGTGGATTAGTTCTCTATGTTACAAGCTACATATGTAAAAAAAAAAATAAATACTTGGCGCAACATGTCGATGGGACCCAAGGCCTAGCTTCTCACAACCATTCGTGTTGTGCGTGTTATATTCTTTACACGAATGGATGGGGCCTACTGTTTAATGCCGTGTCCGAAGGGCAATTTGTTATTTGAGAAGCTTTCTCGAGATAGTTGTGTACTCTCGGATGTTTGTCAGACGCTCGCGAGAGGTGAGGCCGTAAAAAACTTTTAGGTGTTCCCCGACTGGGATTCGATCTCGAACCCCTTGCTCCATAGTCCAACGCACTAACCACTGAGCCACGGCGCCTACATGTACCCACAAGCTACATATGTATCAAACATAATATAGCCTTGGGAATTCGTCGTACCGTTTATTGTATCATGTATCCTACTTAGGGGGACACAATGAATCCGTACTCTCACACTAACCCAACTTTTATTCTTTAGGTGTAATAGCATTTACAGAGATGGGCTGCATTGAACCATATTAGCATTGGCATTCCTGCCACACTCGTCTGTCTCCAGAATCTACTACAGACTGTCCTTATTAAAACCTTTGGCATTAAACATGAATATATCCAACCTAACTTCCTCTCACCTGAGCTCGTAAATATCATACTTTAATACCTCATTTGAATATTCAATCAGGTAAGATACCAGAGTTAATAACCTGAGTGTCCACCTGGCAACTTTTTCTTCTCCTTTCGTTACAGACGAGGTACCGTCTCAGGACACAAGTCCAAGGACAAAAAAAAAAGAAATAAAAACTTCCATGCAGCATTTTAATTACATTACAAACATTTTGGCTCTTTCCTTTAAGCTAACTTGGCCCAAATCCGCTAGTTTTATAATTGTTTCAAAAGCGAAAAAAAAAGAAGCCATTCTGAACTCAACATTCTAATGAAGCAAATTGGTGAAACAGGATAATCACAACTGGGACTGCACTCATTTAGATTGTTTGGATTAATCACTGCAATGGAGAAAATCTTTGAAACAAACGCAAATACTCACTGTGCCATGGCACTCAACGAAATCAAACACTTTGTCAACTCAAATTGAATAATTGGATTTCGCAATCAAATCTGAAGAATCTCCATTCCGTCCGCACACTCAATTTGCACAAAATTTTGTATTGTGCTCGTCCGTTTTTGCGCAATTTGACACTCGTGTCCAGCCCTGCCAATCCAATTAAATACGTATACAGTATGAATGTCCAAAGCAATTAGTTTGCACTACCTTAAAGTGAAACTATGTGTTAAAGCCATTGAGATGGATTAATTCACAGCTAACAGTGCAATAATGGATACTTGTATAACGATATGTATGTGCACAACCATTGCAGCATTGCAAATTGGTTCGAAAACAAAAATGTCCATCTTGGACTTGAACTTATAAAAAGGTTGACTTTCATTTGTTGTTTTCGTTTCAGGAAATACATTGCAATTGGCCTTCTGTTAGTTCGTTTCCTTGATCCTTGAAGTTCCTAATTGGGGCATATGTAGATGGTTACTGTTGAGCTTGGATCGATGACAGTTAGATGTGAAATGCTTACATCAACGCATATCTACATATGTAATTCAAGCATCATTACATGACATACATAAATGAATGCATTTATCTCAAAGAGGCAGACTTTGAGCTCCAATATTTTACTACCTAAATCATAAACTGGCTTAAACAAACAGTGTTTACACCCATTTTAGTTTAAAGTAAAACAATCAAAAATAAACTTTAAGTATACAATTTATTTATGTCATCGACTAACCAAGTCTAGAATTCAATTCAATTCAATACTGTCTATTCCTCCAGTCATCTCCACGACGCACACTGGAGCTTTTTTAATGGCAGTCGTTGCTAAAGGTGATCTAAATAAAACGTTTTTCAATAAGGACGTACCAATATTGTACTTAAATAAAACACAGAATATTTCAGATATCGGGCTGAAATTTGTTCCAGATGTAATGCACATACTAAATTTATGTATGACTCCCGTTTATATCACCACCGTTAGTACGATCGACCGAAATTTTGCGTTTAATGTTATTCCAGAGCTTCTCTAACATTTTTGACTTATTGGCATGAAGAATTGTTTGACCAAATGTGTGGCATGTGGCACCATCTTATTGGAACCACATATTATAGATGTCAAGGGAGAGAATAGTATTCCCACATGGCAGATCGCGACTCAATAGACCATGTCGATCATTTTCACTTGCAACCACTTACGGATTTGATATTCATATTTGATACTTCAACTGGTGCTTAGTCTCACTGGCACAGAAACATTCAATAGTGAATAAGTCGACTCGAATTGATCCACTTTATGTAGAATGCAGAGTCTGTGTGGTGGGACGATTATTGCAACCGAAAGTAAACGCTCTTGCAGTGCTTCAAGGGGTCGGTCCAATTTTTGATGACTCGGTCCAATATGTGCGCCCTTATTATAGCAATAGCGTTTTCAATGTTAGCCAAAAGTTCATCCAAAGTGGCTGACTTCTTAGTGTAGACTAAGGACTTAAGGTAAAGAAGGAGAAAATAATCGAGTGGTGTCGTATGATCGTGGCGGCCAATTGATGAACGCTCGTCGTGAGATGACCCAGTCGTCAAATTTCTCTTTCACAACTTCGAGCGTTGCGTCACTTACATATATGGGATATAGCATAGTTGGAAGCACAGCTTGAATATGTCCATGCTGTCGAGCTGTGGACATAGAAACTCAGTTAACATTGCTCTATACCTGAGACCATTGACTTAAACTGTATCTCGATCCTATAATGGCAATTCTGGTTATTGATATAACCGCTGACCCAAAAATGAACCACGTCCGACAAGATGATTTTTTGGCAAAAATCTGGATCTCCGGCCAACGTTTCCAGCACCTAATTAGCGAACTCACTGCGTTGTGTATTGTCGTGAAACAATGCATGATGGAATGGCAAATCTTGTTGATTACTTTGACAGCTCGATGTCATTGACAGCTGGTGAAACATAGCAATTGGAAAATATATCATTGCTGTCTGGTCACGCTTTACATATCATTCATCTTAACAAACTGTGTTCTTTTACATATGTATGTGTATTACATATGTAAAGAGTGAATTATTTAGAGGTATTTTTTGTCTATGGATTTTTTGACAGGTGACTCGTGAGTCGCTTTAACCTGTCATGGTATTTTTGTTCCGTACTGTTTTAAATTGCATTATGGAAAGACTTATCTCGACACAGTAGTACGAAAATCAGCGATCTACTGTGTTGTGCACTTAGACCAACTTATGGTCTACATAATCGACTTACCAAACGTACGATTCGCTATACCATCGACAAGCTTGAAACCCAATGTTCATTATAAGCCAATACCAGACCAAATAGACCACATCCAGTACGTATTGAAGGAAATATTGGAGAGTAAGCTGAAACTGTACGCAATGACGGCCATGAATCGAATCGGCGTCATTCTCAACAGCTTGGCGTATTTTACGTAAGGATCTTGGTTTAGAAGCTAACAAAATCTCACTCGTGTGGGAATTGAAGAGCAACTCCAAGATATTGAAGAGCTGCCATCACATTTAGACAAAACAACAACTTGGTGTGGTTTACGGACTGGTGAAATCTTTGGTGCATATTTCTTAAAAAACGAGGACTCCAGAACGTACTTACTTCCTTAATTTGAACCCCGTGATCTTCAGGACATTTTGTGAAACTATGGCTTTCTTTCGAGAACAATTCTGCAATTGGCCCAATAGATTTTGGAATATCAAAGGTCTAGACTTTTTCCTTTGGGGCTATGTAAAATCCAAAGCCTACATGGACAACCCTCCACGACTGAGGGATTGAAAGCCAACATTCGTCAAACACCACTCGAAGTGCTGGGATGGGTTTAATTGTCCTCTTTTACTTTTGAAAAAGTAACTCTAAATGAATCATCCTTTATTGATGTATCTACTTAATGGATACATGTACTAATCGCACTCGATGTTACTTCACTATCGAACGTGCATTCAATCAGTTCGAACCATTATGAACAATCGACCTTAGCCCGGGAACTAATGACAGCAAATAAGCAGCATGTATAGCAAAATCAAGCACATATCCTGTCATGTAGAATATATTTAATTCAATATATCGTTAAGATGGAAGTTATTCCACTCAAGTGAGTAGAATTCCAACAATCCCTCTCACAGTAAATTATGAGAAAAGAAAAACGGAAAAAAAACAGGAAGCGAACTTTGATGGCCAACAGCAAATATTGACGAAACTAACTTCCTCAGTTTGCATCCTGCGCATCGTTTCTTCTTATTGTGCGTGTATATCCTTTCGAGAAACTTTACCAAACAATCTCATTCACTCACACATTCGAAAAATTCTTTACTGATATATTTTCACCACTTCAATACTTGAGGGATTGAAAAGGATTCTCCTTTCGGATGTCATGGAGTTTAGTCGAACTGAAAAATCGAAACCTACAAGGATAGACAGACACTGTACAGTGTTCTGGCACGACTTGATGAAAGATATCCCCCCCAAGTTTGTGTACAAGTGCATACAATATCGCACTGTATGTATACTATTGTATATCCTGTAAGAGGATACGATGGCAAAAGTTGAAACTTTCCAGCACATAACTGAATTCAGCAGGCAGAGAACTTAACTTGACACCATTTTCGGTACATTGTTTATTCCCTTACATTTCATCTTTGACGCACAAGGTTGCATTATTATGCCATGAAATTTCGCAACACCAAGCGTACAATTTCACACTTAGTTAGGTATGTCTACAAGGCACGCTGAATGCAATTTATACAGTATTTACCGCAAGGAATGTATTTAGTTGATTACTATTTACGAAAACTTATACTATGCAACAATTTTTTTAGCAGGACTACATACCCCTGCGATTGACTGTCCGTGAAGATATTATGGGTTGGTTAGACTCCTATTCTAGCTTTCATGACTGTAACAGGCCAGAATCTGAAGGAATTGTTAAAGAATTTTCATTGGCAGACATTTACCCAAACAGAATCCCCACACAGTGGGGCATAAGTCCCAAAAAAAAAATGATTTGGTCCTACCTAACATATTTTTTTTTAGAAAAGATTGAAATACGTCACTGTTGCTTATAGGCCACCTGCCTGTCAGGCAGCTGTTTACATACCCTTGGTGGAGCGACGACGTCATGTGAGCGACTAAACCCTGCGGAGAAAAGAGTGAAATTCTGTTATCGAGCGAAGCGAGCCACCTTCCACTAACTTGAATTTAACCAATTTTTTTAAATAAAATAAATAAATACTTGGCACTACAGGTCAATGGGACCTAGAGCCTAGCTTCTCACAACCATTCGTGTTGTGCGTGTTATATTCTTTACACGAATGGAAGGGGCCTACTTTTTAGGACTTTCTCAGGACAGTTGTACTCTTGGATGTTTGTCAGACGCTCGCGAGAGATGGGCCCGTGAAAAACTTTTAGATGTTCCCCTACTGGGATTCGAACCTCGAACCCCTTGCTTCATAGTCCAACGCACTGACCACTGAGCCACGGCACCCAATTTTTTTACTAAATAAATATTTAGTCTACAAAAATTTGGGACTTATGTATCATTTTCGGCAATGTCCCGCTGTGGGTGGGGTCTTTTAGCCGAGGGTTGGAAATACTTATAACGAAGTATCTGCTCCAGTTTTCCTGTGCTTTATCACATCCTCCATTCGGTCATTCCTCGAAATACTCGATGAAGTTATTTAGAGCCTTGCAATTTAAGATCATTGTCGGAGCACTTACATATATTTTGCTCCATCGTCCTTTGGAGTGGACATGTAGTCGAACAATTTCTTTGCTTCACCAGTCAATTGGTAGGTTATGTATAACTCCAAATTCACTGGGCAATGTGGTTGAGTAGCAGCTTTTTCCTAATTTGTGTTGTTTTACTTACTTACTTGCTTAGGTGGTGCTATAGTTCGGGGTGAACCTCGGCCTCAACCAAAAAACCTCTCCAGTTAGCCGGTTAGTCAGTTGGGGTCCCCTTTTACTTGTGCTCGCCACCTAAGGCGAGGTCTTCCTCTATTGTGTTGTTCCTCCGGGTTTGATTCGAAGAACGTAGCATTGGTGCCCATTTGCTCAACAAGTTCTAGCCATTTTAAACGACTAATGTACAGTTTTTTGTCTTGGTCGATGTCGCTGTACAGCTCATGCAGTTCGTCGCTGAATCTGCTCTTAAAAGGCAGTCAACACCAACGGGACCAAAAAGACGAAGACTCAGTCCTTCAAAGCGACTGAGGATATTTTCATCCACTTTAGACAGAGTTTACGCAAAAAGAAGAACTGGGATGATCAAGATCTTATTCAGAGTTCCTTAGGACTTTGGGATAGGGCTCTACTACTCAACGCAAAGAAGTAGCGATTGGAAGAGGTATTCTTCGTTTTATTTCTGCTAAGGTTTTATTTTCAGAATTGACCGCAGATCCGAGGTAGATAAAGTCTTCTACTACCTCAAAGTTATAGCAGTCGATTGTGACGTTCTGTCCAATTCGTCGATGTTTTGTATTGACAGCATATACCCGGTTTTCCCCTTGTTAACCGCTAAACCCCTTTTTAAAAGTTTCCTTTTCAATACGAGTGAACGTTCCAGTAGCCGAAGGACAGTGATGCGAGTATATGGGAGCAAAATCATTCCCAGGAAGCCTCTCACTATCAACTACTACTCTACAGCTCCACATGGTGGCTGCTGGATACCTAGAACCTCGACTAGAGATTGAGAGGAGGAGTGAATTCTCGCTACAGTGCTTCCTCTTGATGCTGGCGACAGTGGACGAATTCTCTGGGTGGAATAAACGGTGGCGTCTACCAGTTCCAGTTAGGTCGAACTATAAGTGTTTATCCCTAAGTATATGAGCTGCTCTGCTTCCATTTATTTGAATCCCAAATCTATTGGGATATCCAATACTGAGCGAGGGTATTGGAAAAGATTTGGTGGCGGATGAACCCTTAAAGGGGGAATGGCAGCGCTCGCACCCCCGAAGAGGGATACTGACTCCCGAGAAAGGAACTGGCTCTCCAGGTTGGGGGTTGACCGTCGGGATAACTTTCCTACCACAGACAAATTAAATAGTTCTGAAGCAACAACAAGAATGGTTTTGCTTTACTCCTGCACTAAGTTATGAGCATGTACAAGCACTCCACGATACAAATATTTAGAAGAAAATAAACTGTGTTAGTTAGTTGTAACATTGAATTCCAAAATTCCTTAAAAAAAAAACCTGGACGTCATATACCTACTTAGGTACTTGCTGTTTCTGCTTGAGAGGCAGCCTTCCATTGGCATTCGCGACAGCTTGATCCTTACAATGGAAGTTCGGAATTCGCTGTCGTTTCGAACTTAGAGGCTTCAAAATACTTTTCGTTAAGCCTTATTCCTAATTAGCTTTGTAAGGCTGAGCTAATGTAGTCTTCATGTTTTAGGTTTTTTCAATTACTTGATGCAGCTTGATGCAGCTCATAGAGTTCACGGACTTATCTTCACCTCCATTCGCTAACCTGGATATTTGTTTATCGTCCAACATTCGGCTCCATACTACTATGCAGAACTTGGAAAATGTCTCATGAAGAATGCATTTCGTCATCCGAGTTAGGAGTTTTGAATCCATTTGTTTCGCCAAAGGCAAGTAGCTGCTAGAATAAGTCTTCAGAGTATTTGATGTTTACCACCTTCAGAAGTCAATGACATTTCTATAGGTCTCTGGAGTAAACGACTTACTCTAGATCCTCATGATGTCTCAAAATGTATTGGACTACCATACCTTGAAAATTTTAAGGAATCAAATGCTACCTTTCCTGCTGTTCACGGTGTACACGTTTTGTCTATCAAGTCGCACTATACTGTCACCCCTTAACTAAAAGTACGGAAATGACATCTTAAGTCGGAAGGAGTAGGTACCTACTTATCAAGGACACTCCAAGGCTTGCGAAGACAAAGGGAAAACTCCGAAACTAGAACGCGACGATGTCATCAATCAAGTGTGTGGGCGAATGAAACCCCCATTAGAGGTTAACTTTGCATATGTGTCCGCAAAAACAGGCCAAACAGAATAACACACCATCTTATTACCAGAGATTACTACAAACAGCAACTCTGCACCTGCAACAAAAGAATCCTGCCAAATGCAATTGTCACAATAGGTATCCAAGGCAATAAATTTTCACTCGTTCATGCATGAACATTTGTCTGCCAGCCAGAGCCTAAAATTGTCTCAAGTCACTTTCCTGTTTTCGCAGGGAATCCGTGTCAAGGAACTCCGCACGAAGTAATAAATCTAAAAGGATTAACCACTCAATTGGAAAAGCAAATCAGGAAGAAGGGGACCACTTTGAAAAGTCAAAGCGAAAATAATACAAACTTGGCAAAAGAGAACATTACACCACGTATCCTTGCGCAGTGAAGTGTACAACACATCAACACATGCAAGGATGCAACTAAAAGAGAGAAGTAAAACAGGAAAAAAAATTATAAAAATAAATAGATTTCGATTTGTTACTCGAGTAGAAAAATACACAGCTTTGAGAGAAACTGCAGCAGCGTACGGAAGTGTCTTTGGCAAAGAAGAAACAACTTATGGCGAACTAAGCGCACAACCACATAAGGACACGAGAAAATGCGCAACCAAGTAGTGTCGATTATAAGATGGAAAAAAGACAGTTCTACCACTTCAGTTAAACTCCTTGAAAGGAGCGTTATGCTTGTTGTTTTTCTCTGTTTTTTTTTTTTTGGCTGTGTCTTAACATGCGGATAAGAGCATGAACCATAAAAGAAGATGTCCTTTTCGTGTGCAAAAATGAATGGATATCTACAGCATTATACCTAATCCTTGAGGGTAGACTATTGTAGGAGCCAGCTTGCAATAGAAAGGATTAAGAGAGATAGTGCCCATAAGGTCTAATAAATGATAACGTACATATCAACAGCCAAAAGCGTCACGACTTATATTTTATTTCATTTCGTCAATTGCAGAGCAATGTCATAACTCAAATTTAAAACTTCAATAAACAGGTTTTTATGGATGTTAAGATAGAACTTGCTTCCTTGATGCAGGAACCAACTCGAGTATAGAGAGTAAGTAATACAGGACATTGAACATGACTATGAATTAAGTCTCAAACTAAAGGTGATTTTTACGACTAAGAAGTACTAGTATGAACCAGAAAAGAACACCTGGTAGCTTAGGAAGGAATAACGATTACCCAATTCAGCTTAAATACGACAAACCTTGTAAAGCTTCATTCTCATATCTCCTCTTCCTTAGGTTTTTGGGGCAAATAAGCGAAACTCAACAAAGCAATGTGGGGGACCACAGTGAAAGATGGTCAAACTCGATTACTTACTTAAGTCCTGTAGTCCTAGGATATAGGACTCTCAACTGTTCTGCGCCACGTACTGCTAGGGCCGTTGCGTATCCTGCCATCCTAAGTAAGCGGGTTCCATTGCATCACGTGGTTAGCTATGGACCTATCACCATTTCGGAGAGTATGTCCAATCCACTGCCACTTTCGTCGTCGTATTGTTGTGCCTATAGGCCCATTCTCTGATAGAGTTATTCGTTAGAGATAACGGTTTGGCCAGAAAATCCTAAAGATATAACGTAGGCACCTATTGACGATCGTTTGCAGCTTCCTCTTGATAGTGGCGGTCACCCTCCAGGTACCATATCCATATAGCAGAACGGATTCAACATTGGAACGGAACAGTCATAGCTTGGTGGTTAAGCTGATCGCATTGTTACGCCAAACTATTGATAACATCCCAAATGCAGATTTTGCCTTGCCTATTCGGCTGGCAACATCCAGTTCGGTTCCGCCATCGGTTGAGACAATACTTCCAAGGTATTGAAAACTCTCAACTCTCTCAACCGTTTGTTGAGCCATGCATACATGAGATGATGAGCTCGGTCCTAGGCTGATCATTTTTGTTTTTGCCGAGTTAATTTTTAGCCCAACGACGTCTGCTTCCCACTTCACGCTTGCTGTCACTTGGTGAAGGTCCATTATTTTGTGTGACAGCAGACGTCGCGTCGTCGGCGTAGTCTAGGTGTTCGAGTTCTGATGTAAAAGTCCACCGAATTTAGCACGTCGCTTATCACCAATAAAAATAGTATTGGTGAAAGTATGCACCCTTGCCGAACCCCACTTTGAAGTTCAAATTCCTCTGACAGCCTTGATAATTGCTATTAATTTATCAGGAATGCCTCTCCTGCGCAAGGCACGCCAGATAAATTCCCGATTGACACTATCAAACGCCTTTTCAAAATCTATGAACAGAAGGTGAAGTGGCGATCGCTATTCAGCACATTGCCGGATAATGATCCACAGGGTGTTGATGTGGTCGACACAGGAGGATCCAGAGCGGAAACCTGCTTGTTCGGCGTCGAGTGTGTCTTCAAGGTGCAGTTTGATTTGATGTTGGCTACAGCAGGCAGTACGCAGATACCCCTCCAGTTTTCGCACTGCATTAGATTGCCTTTTTTAGGGAGCTTGACGATCATTCCTTTCTTCCACTCATCCCGACAAGTGGGAACAATAGCTCTGCCGATGCAGTTGGCGCAGCTGGTAAAAGCTCCGCGGGAATGCCGTCAAGTCCTACCGCCTTATTAGTTTTCAGTGCTCTGATCGCGGTAATAATATCATCCTTACTGGGGGTGGTGGTGCGGATTCGGGAATTTCTTTCTACGGACACTTCTGTCTGACTTGGGTGCATATTGCTGGCGAATACTCGGTTCAGAACCGAAGCAAAATGCTCCTTCCATCTCTTGAGTTGGTCCTCATCCGATATAAGCAATGAACCGTCTTAAGTAGAGTAGAGCTTCGGCCACCTATAAGCTCTTTGGTGATTCTCTAAACGGTTCTGCTGTCGCACCTCGCTGTTGCTTCTTCTGCTTCTGTAGCCAGCGCATTGCAAAGGTCGATTGCAAAATCTTCTCATATCTCCTCTTCCTTAGCTTTTTGGGTCAAATAAGCGATATTCAGCAAACAAACCTCAACTAAAAAACCCAAATCGGATAATCTAGACTTTGGTGTACTCAGTTTGAAAATCAATGCATAGTACCACGGTCAATAATGGATGAAGTCCCTCGATCCAACTCATAAGCTATGTGGAGGACCACATTGAAAGATGGCCAAAGTCTCTCGATCCAATCCATAAGCAAAATGGGGTATTCAAGCCTTCAATTTATCGGTTCCTATCTATCGAAAGAGCAAATGGCACATCGCGGGGTAGAGCTAACATTAAATGAGAAAAGGTTTATTAGGTCTTGTTGGCACAACTTATAGGTATGATCCTAGAAAATTCACTTACATATGTAGCTATGCATTATTCTGACTCCTTGTTTGTTTTAAGCCTGCTGAGTGTTCGTGACCAAGCAATTGTGGTGTATAACGTATCCGGAAAAAAACACTGAGGACGTTGTTTAAAAGCATTGGGGTCATAACCCTAGTACAATGCAGCTCCATCGTATGCAACTGCGCAATAAAGTAGGCAACCATAACTTGACTTCACACCTTGATTCTCGCGGAGCTTTCACCAGCCGTATTCATAAATCAAAGCAACGATGGGCAATAAATCAGAAAAAAAGAAATATTGCACATCGACACGTCATCCTGGCTTGCTTTTCACTCAATCCATCCTATATTCCAGAATTCTTCCATTTCTTTCAACCCTCCTCCGCCCACCTACATATAGGTACGTCTCTGCCTTGTTTTTATTGAATTTTGATTGATTGCCCGCGTAGATCGACTTATGTAAAATAGATTTTTTTTCCCCTAATGACATTTGAAGGATATTTTTACCCACAAGGAACTGCAACGATGTGATATCAGGCGAAAGGCTCTAGCCCCATCTACGGGTGTATACACCTGACGGGGCTGCCAACATCCTTGGCAGGCAGAGCGAAAAAAAAAAAACCCTGGCATGGAAAATAACATCAATCTAAATGTATGAGGAGAATATAGGAAGAACCGCATGTGTACATAAATTTGTAACCGGTGCTTGGCTGTTTGCCCTTTGATCATCTTGCATGCAGATGGGGGTATGTAGCCTCGTCTGGGAAAAGTGGAAAACACGCAATATAATCCAGGAGACCGGGGAGTGCTCAAGTGGCAAGTACCTACGTACTCGTATGCCATCCAACAACATCTTTCCAATTTGTAAACAATCTAGGATGTACTTACGGACGGAATAAAAATAGGAAATGCTCATTAATATTTCATGCATCATTATGTTCCTTTTTTAGACGCAGAAAGTTATTATTTAAAAATAAAATTGTGCTGTAAAATAGCTTGGAAAATGATTATCGTGATTCGGCGTCGATGGGATGGAGGACTGAGAGTTGATGGATTTTTTCACGCTTCACTGTGATTAATAATTCAATCGTAGGTGTTAGAAGTGCTGCGTTTGTGCTTCTTTGGTTCCACAAGGAATCACTAGTTTTAGTCGGGGAACTTATGCATGGTGAGGATCGTCATGAACGCCTTGTTTGTAAGGATCAGATTTTTCACAGTTTGATGACATATCCATGGCAACGTAAATACTGGAGCAGTTGTCTTTCGCAAACAGACCCAACAGATATTAAAGTCTTCTATTGGCCACAGCAGTACGTACCTATCATCTTTTTGGTTTCTAACCTGTTTCGCCTCCCGAACCATAGCAGTGTTTTCCAAGCGGAGGTCCTGGCAGTGACAATAGCTGCCCGTGAGACTGCGATGAAGGCAATACCACCGGAAGGTATCACCTTTTTCATCGACAGTCAGGCGTCAATAAAAGCAATTACTGCAATCGAAATAAAATCCAAGCTTGTGAAGTGCTGTCGCGAAGAACTCAGGGTTCTTGGAACACAGCACAAGGTTGCCCTCTGCTGGGTCCCTGGACACGGAGGTATTCCAGATAATGAGAAGGCAGACAAATTGTCAAAAAGAGGCTCCGAATCTACATCGCAACAGGTAGACACCTCGGTGTTCATCCCGCCTTGCAAATTGAAGCAAAAGGCATGGATTATGGCCAGAAGTGAGGCCAATAGTAGATGGACCTCCCTGGACACCTGTGTAGGATCGACCGAATTATGCTAAAGGATAGGAAGTCCCTTTCTGTCCTTATAGGAATTATCACGGGACATAACTATCTTCGGTACCACATGAGTAAGCTAAGATTCACGGATGAAGATTTATGTCGGGGATGTGGAGACGAGGAAGCTAATGAGCATACAATCCACTTTCTCTGTCACTGCCCTGGGCTTATCCACCTTAGATTCAAATTTGTAGGGCGACACTTTTTCTGTGACCTTGAAGAATTAGCAAACAGACCAATCAATGAAATTTTTAGGTTCATCAAATCAACGGGATGGTTTGGTGATCTACAAGATGTGAATTAATACAAGGGTTTACCAATGGGCAAGGGACTTTTTCCCCTTTGGGTATCACAATGGGTCTGTAATGACCTGAGTGTGGCGATGTGATATTTATTCTAGTCGCCTACCCACATACCTAACCTAACCTGTTCACTGAAAAGCCTTTTAAAATCCAGAAGGTTTGCCGGAAGCCATAGAACCCGCCACATTAGAGGCATCTCTATTACAGTGTTCTTCTGTTTCAAGCATAACGCCACACTCTGTTAGGTCCTAGGACATAAGACTATATCCGAAAAGGACAAGTCTGACGTGGACGATTGGTTAGCAAAAGCATCAGAAGTCATTCAAAAGTTCATCTTAAGTTTGAAGGATGATAGTCATTCCTTTTCTCTACAAATGTGTGTACTTTCAGGAGTCTTCAAATGATGGCTCTGGATTGATAAAAACTCGTGCAAGAGGCCTTGAGTCAGGAAGCATTTTTAAGGTTTTGGGTGTATTCGGCTAGATTTCTAATATTAACTGCAAGTGTGTTCACTCTAGGTGGAAGGTTTTACTAGGTTTTATTAGAAATATTGAGAACCCATGATTGGGACTTGAAACAACAACCTGTTACTCAAATGTGGACAGCTAAGTAGTGTCAAGACTCCACTATAAAACTCCAAATGAACGAGAAGAATTTTTGGTTGGAAAATGGAACGATGAGCGTGCGCTGAGTCTGAATTTGCAAAAAAGCTTTAGAAATTGAGACTGGTTACTTTTTATTTCGATATGCTCCAAACGCAGATTAATAATGATTTTTGAAAACTAAAGCAGAATGTTGAAAAAGAAATGGAAGCAGAGAGGCTTTTAGTTTGTGTCCGACTCTACCTTCTTTCTACCAAAGACTCATCAAGTAACTTTTAAGCCGATCTTCGTCTAAACTATACTGCAACAAATAACTTGTAATTTGCTTCATGTACATACATATGTAACTCTTCCACTATCGTGTCGTCTATCGTTTGATTTTTCTAAATTTTGAGTGCTGGGAGTACTGGGAGCAAAATCACGACTGAAATTCAACATATAGGGTGACCAGATAAGAAAACAAGCCTCGTCCGGGAAGTTGATTTTTTGGCCAACATCAGGATCTTCAGCCAACATTTCCAGCACCCAATTAACGAAGTCACGGCGTTGTCTATAGTCGTCCAGTTTCAATTCTTGCATCAGCACTTTCTTATATGCCCAGATCCAACCACAACCGGCTTGACCATCTGGTGATGCCAAGTTCAGCTCATTGGAAACGAATTGACATTTCTATATCTTCTTCTACATTGGGCGCTACGGCGAATATCTTTTCTTCATTTCGAACCAATCTTTGACTGGATGGTAGGTTAAGGTCCAAAGAGGGAACGTACGCTCAAACTTTTCCACGGTGCCACGAATTGCCTGCATACTGAAGCTGTGATCACATAACCTTATGACGAAATTCACGTTGCGTAAATACAACTCAGCTGAAAGTGTGATAAATTTTTTTAATAATTTACGCATATTCGGTAACCGTGAAACGTTGCTTAGAACGGTAAACCTTACTTCATATTTTGATAGGTGAATGTCATTGGTAACTTCAACACCTGCTGACACATTACTGTTCAAAAAAGTATCATTGTTATCTGGTCACCCTATAGATGTCACAGTTTTTCATCCTCCTTTTGGCGATGATATCTGCATTATAGCAAACTAGGGCATCATATAGGATTAAACACTTACAGTTCGACCTGACTAGAACTGGTCGACGTCACCGTTGATTTCATGTAAAGAACTCGTCCCCTGTGGCCAGTATCAAGAGGAAGTGTTCTTGTGAGAAACTACTTCACCAATCAAGGCTCGATCTCCAGTCGAGGTACTAGGTACCCCGTAGTTAGCCCTTGGAGGTGCATAGTATGAGTTGATCGTAAGAGGCTAGGCGGGAACACTTGTGCTCCTATATATTCGCATCATTTCCCTTGGCTACCGACAAGCATACTTACCGTGGGTAGATCCTAACCCCTATTCCAAGGGGATGGTAAAAACGAAGAGCTGGAAAAGTAAGAAACGAATGAAAAATGCCAGCCATTACAAAATGAAAACAATTATCGCATATACTTTACCTTGTCTAGACCAGGCTACCATTTGTAACCAATTGATTAAAAAAACCAAAAATCAATTTTACAAGTATCAACATCATCGATAAACATGTAATCCTGCAATCGAATACAAAAAAAAAAACAATAATATTTCAAAACCATTCGGATAGCATTGACCCACATTCACATTGAACTCATTTGCATTAATCGCTAATGTAACCTTAATATGATAGATGATTGATGGTCCTACGCTGCTACCACTTGGTCCTTACAGACACATTAATATTTCATAAGCATTTCGATGTTGCCAAAGCTCGCCTCGTTTTTCGTCCTTAAAAGGAGTGATGTGGAACCACAAACCGACGAGCAGACGCATTAACATTTCACTGCTTCACATGTAGCTGGAATGCTTGTCGAGTGTAACGCGTAAGCCCGAAATGAAGTAGAGAGATTAATGCAACCTTGTTGCATGAAGGTGAATACAACATGCGAACTCATCCTGCATAAATTTCCATCATGTCGGGTATTGTGATGCAAGTCATGATTCCTACGGTCCATTGGAGTTTATACAAAATTGGTATCTTGTTGATTTGATATATACATACATCGCACGTCAAATTTTGAAGACAGCCAATCACTTAATTTTAATGAGGGTAACTTGTTCTGCATCAATAGGGACAGGGTGTGGATGCCAAATTGATGCTAATTAAGTTGCTGGATACTGTGGACTGAGATTTGTTTATGGTCGAAGGAAGTGCTTTTCCTCACTGCGTATGAGATACACACAGAAAGTATCTATGCTATATTTTTTTTTAAAGGGAAAATAACTTGCTGGGCATTTGCTCATGGTAAATAAATCGACTTTTGGTGTGAAATAAACTCACATTTTTATAGTGAAATTATTTCCCAAGTGAGCAGCAATTCAATTGCTATTAAGAGCATTCTGTTTGTACAGTTCTACCCCTGTTAAAATTTATAGCTGAATTTTAGGAGACAAGATTATACTCACATAGTCATCCCACTTATCAGATATTCTTAACGACCCTTGGTTAGTAGAAGTATTTTCGTTTAGCTTGTCATAACCTGGATGAAGCTTCAAATTGAAACTTTGTTAGTAGAGATATTCTAAAGGGTGACCAGATAGCAATGAAAATTTTGTCCGTTTATTATGTTTCGGCAGTTGTCCAAGTTACCAATAATATCCAGCTGCCAAAATATTCATTAGGGTTTGCCATTTTATGTTTGCTAAACGTGTGGAAATTATTATAAAATATCATCGAAATTCCGGCTCATTTGTAAACAAAAAGGTGTGTCGTCATCATGGCTTCAATGTGCAGGCAATTCGTGGAAAAGGTTGAGCGGGACTAAACTCTTTTGAACTCTAAGCCACCAACCGGATAAAGATTGGCGCAAAATGAAAAAAACATAGCCGCTCGTATCCAAGAAGACCTAGAAATGCCAATTAGTTGAATTGGGCATCTCCAGAGAGTCAACCGGACGTATTTTGCGATTAGATTTGGGCCTAAGTCTCGACATCAATGAAAAACAACAAACAAACTCTCCAAGCAAATTCAAAGATCTACACAGGCCTCTAAACAGGATCTCTAATGGCAAGTCCGATTTCAAAAGGCGTAAAACCAGTTGACAACACATTAGGGAAAGTGTTGAAAGGATAATTCAAACAGGACTGGACAGCCAGTGTATTACAAACATAGTTCGTTTTGCAACAGTATGAAAATAAAGGGGTGAATAGAAATGTTTTTGAAATGCTAGTTCAGTACAATTTTAACCAATAAAAAAACATGGAAATTGTAACATTCCAACGAACTGGTGTAAGCAGTAACAGAGAGTGTTGCCAGAAACCCACATGTGTCTTATCGTCACCGCACTTAGCATTTTGGCGTCAGTGGAACCACCTTCCGACGCATTTTGAAGGATGAGTCAAAGAATATTGACGACAAACCGTCCACGTCGTTAGGAATACGCCCAAACAGTCGCTCAATTGGTTGACACTGAACCTAATTTTTTGAACCAAATTTTGATCATCGACGAGGCCTATTTCGCACTCGCTGGCGCCGTTAAAAAACAAAATTGCCGCTTGAAACACCATTTCATGAGCAAAAAGTGACATTGGGCCTTTTTCTTCAGATAAGAAGATAAATAGGACATGTAGAACGAATGGACACCAACGCTCCGGCGCGTAGAGTCTTCGAATCAAACCCGGAGGGGCAACGCAGTAGAGGAAGACCTCGCCTTAGGTGGTGTGGACAAGTAGAAGGGGACTTCAACCGACTTGGAGTGCGCAGCCGTAGGCAGTTAACTAAGGACCGGGCTAACTGGAGAGACTTGTTGATTGAGGCCCAGGTTCGCCCCGAACTTTAGCGTCATCTATGTAGGTAAGTAAGTAAAAAAATAAATACTTGGCGCAATAAGTCGATGGGACCCAGGGCCTAGTTTCTCACAACCATTCGTGTTGTGCGTGTTATATTCTTTACACGAATGGAAGGGGCCTACTTCTAATGCCGTGTCCGAAGGGCAATTTGTTATTTGAGAAGCTTTCTCGAGATAGTTGTACTCTCGGATGTTTGTCAGACGCTCGCGAGAGGTGGGGCCGTGAAAAACTTTATAGGTGTTCCGACTGCGATTCGAACCACGAACCCCTTGCTCCATAGTCCAACGCACTAACCACTGAGCCACGGCGCCCAGTAAGTAAGTAAGAAGATGAAAAATGTGTTAAAAAGATCTGAACGGTTACTCGTTTCGACAAGACGGTGCGATGCCACAGTAAAAGTCAAACAATGCAGTTTATACAACGAAAATTGCCTGGAGATGTGCAGTCAAAAGATTTGACCCTTCAAGACTTCCTTTTGTGGGATTTTTTTTTTTTTTTTTTGAAAAGCAAAGTGTACGCCATTAATCCCCAGACCATTATCAAGCCCAAAGCAAACATTTGTGGCGAAACCTTTGCTCGAAAGAGTGGTGGAAAACGCAGCACAAAGAGCACATTTTGCTTTGGTCAATAGAGGCTGCCTTTTAGTTGATGTTGTATTCAATAGCTAGTCCAAATAAGTTGTAAAGGACCAAGTTAAATAGATGCATATATGGAAATCAGTTGTTTTCTTTTAAGTTATTCAATATTCACACATCGACATCAGAGCCCAATGTAAGGCCAATGGCTACTATCTGAACTAAAGATGAACATTCTCTGTAATGATTGAAGTCCTAGATGATCTTGAAATCTACCAGTTCTGTAATTCTTTGACATATCCTTTTTATTCGCCTTTAACTATCAATTAAATACAAGATTGACTTGATATACAGTATATTTCTAGTAGTTTTAGTAGCATGACTTTATTATAAAACTAAAAATAACCAGAATCAGACCACAGGATCTTCTCCCCATTTACCCCTAACTACAGGATATTTTCAAAGGATTTCAAATACAATTCAAAAGAAATTATCACTTTACATAATTTACCATAGCCCATGTTAAACAAGACGCAACTAAATGACAAAGATATCGATCCCTTCGCAGAAGTTGACTGTTTTTTCAACATTACTCCGTTTCGCATGAGTAATGAAACTCATTATATTCAAACAAATGTGTTTCATTTGTTTTTAATAATGACCGATGCGTGATGAAAGGAGAAATGGTTCACTGGTTAATTCATTTTCATTGATGGGTCGTTAATTAAAATACTCATGGAACTGTGACATCAGTTATTATTTTTAAATAGGAATTAACACATTAACCTGGGTATACGTAGAGCTGAGGGACCTTGGAGCTTATATTCGAAGGACTTTACACTATATTTAGCAAACATGTAGATGTGCTTTAGAAAGTTAGCCTCGACCTCAAATAAAAGTGATTGAGCAGAATCAACCCCAGAACCTGGCTTAACATTATATTAGCAAATGAAGGAGAACAACACCAGGATTCAACAGGATTCGGGATAGATGAGATGAGATGACTGGAAGTGACAATGTACCCTGAAACGTTTACAGAGGTATAGCTACAAAGTATTGGATCCAACTCCGATTTCTGTCGGATAAGTACTAGTTACTGGTTTCATGAAAAAAGTTCGAGCTCGAAATTTGGCATAACCATGACTTTGTCAGTAGTTTTTGCAGTTGAAATTCTAGGCTAAAGTGGATATTTTGTTAAGTTTCAATATAAGCTATTCAGAGAACCCTTTCCCGACCCTGATTCATCCTCAAACACTGAATAGTAATCGTGGATCTTATAATCTTGAAGAGGACCCCTGCCCTGCAGCAAACCAAACTATATTTTGTCACATCAAACCAAAACTACATCATTTGATCCGAGATCTCTCTTCATCGTCTTCTAACACCTCTGCCTCTGCAGTTAAACTCACTAAGCTTACAGCCTTACTTACTTACTTAGGTCGCGCTTCAGTCGGATAGCAAGCTCTTTGGCTAATTGGATCCAGTTGGCCACTGCAAGTTGATTGAGAAGCCCTTAACACCCTTTCTCTAATGTGTTGTTTCATCGAGCTGCATTAGAAGGTAGTGTTGTCGAGTTATCATAGCCATCTTAGACGACTGATCCTTATTTTCCGATGTACGATGAAAGGCAACCAAACATGTTGCTTTCTAAAAGACCAAGGATATCTTCACCTGAGAAGATGAGAGTCGTATATAGAGTCTTCTTCTTGATAAGACCTCGGAATTGGTTTCTTAGGGCAAAGCAATGTCGATTAACAAGTCCAATTTTACGAGTATAGCTAAGCTGAGGCAAACAATGTCCCTAACTGCCTTAAAGTTGAAGATATCTGTTGTTACACTTTGTACATATCTCTTCATTTATAATGAAATTAATAGAATAATTCATGGTCTTGGCTTGCGAGTTCTGAGCAATTTTTCAAGTCTGACCTTGAAGAAGTCTCATGAAAGCATATTACATTGTCCGATTAAACTCAAAGGTCTGGGCCAGATTATAGCCAACCTTCGTAAATCAGCGAGCGTTCGTTTGGTCAAAACTAGCCATGGCTCCTTATAGTTCGTCTCGGACTTACCAGGTCTAGTCCCCCTAGTCGGACCAATTAGCTCGTTAACAAATTATTTCAGGGGTTCGTACGATATGACCGACTAATGCATCTACAAGCATACATTTTTTGAACCAAATCGTGGGAATGAGCATAATCTCCATCAAGTCACTCTTCGCCGCCTTGAATAATGCGACAGGTATGCGCTCCAGTACAGTTGCCTTGTTCGATTTGAGTCTGGACATCGATGTAATCACTTTATTTTTGATAGCGTCAAGGTTGAATTGTTAATTCTGCTTTAGAGTACAATTTGGGCCCTTTTAGCCGTTGAACAGTCTCCAATGGTGGTTTTCCATATTCTCAACACCGATGGACGGAACACAAGGTTTCATTCATCATCTTTTCAAGTTTTTGTTAAGGTTTCGTTACCTTAACAAGTGCTATATACGTCTTAGTTAAAGTTCCGACCATTGTTCCTGGAGTAGCACCTCTCTCTCTACTCGATCATATGTATCTCGCGTTCTTTTCTCCTCTTTTATTCTTGGATCTCATGAGCCGTTCTCGTCTTTTTGTGGAGCGCCTCGCCCAGGAAAGTGTCTACGTCCCTTGATGCCATCTGCAACGTTCTCATTGAGAGGCGCCTGCGATATCCGGAAATGTATAAAACCTTGGTTGGAACAAGGGAGTGGTCTCACTCCGTATTAGTAGACCAGAGTGTTCGGAATCCGCCTATCAAACGCAATGTGGCACACAGCTCAGGGAACATTATCAGTCAGTAAATTAGTCCAGATTAAGGCCAAAGTTTGTAATAATGAGACTAATTTATCATTTCAATTGCTTAAAGTGTACTATGGCTTTAACCTATATTTGCCCATCTCTATTCTGACTCGCTTTCTGGATCCCACATGTCAACAGACGAGGAAGGTATTACCTCTGAGAGTGCCCGACATGTTAAATTTAAACTAAATTTCATTCAGTATTCGTAGCCCGGATCCTTTTAGCCACATTAGCTTACGCTGAACAAATATAGAGCCACTTGTAGCGATAGTTTTCGTATTTACATCGTTTTACACCCCGAAGGGCATAGAAATTCTACAACGCTGTACGACATCTTGTTCAGAGTACTGTAACGCATTAGGACTGCTCTGCGCCTTATTTTCTTAGCGCATCCCACAGTTTTGGCTTCCAGGGTGATCGGCAACTTTTTTTTTATATGATAGGGTCCACAGATTCCTGACCCATTCTATGGTAATGTTGTTCGTTAAAGATAGGATTGAACCAAAAAATCCTCAAGAAAAGTTTTAGACGAACTTTCCATTAGTTGGTGGTCTCCACATTCCAAGTACTGCACACTTATAGCACGATTCTACGGCCGCAGCTTGGTATTTGTAGTGTGAGTATTTTTTTCTAGACTTTGGGCTTTGGACAGCATTCTAACTACACCTATCCCCATCCCGTTTCTGTTACTCATATAGGAGTTTCTCAACTTTTCGTCTGACAATGTTAAAATTAGCTCGGGTGTATGAGGCTCTAATTGCTTTTGTTTGGGCATTTTGGGCCATCAGATGATTGTGGCCGGAGACATATAATCTACATATTTACGAGTACATATACAATCTTTTGAAGAAAGGAGATTAATAAGAGGATTAGTTCAGCAAAATTAGTTCTCGACCTTTATGTAGATATTCATTGCAAAACAAGTTGGGTGTCTAAGAAAATAATTGGACTTTGTGGACCTACGGTATGTAAGTGTTTGTAATGTAAGTGTTTATGTCAACCCTCAGTTTGAATCAATTTCATTGGATTTAAATAAAATGTATGCTACTACCCCAACAAAGACCGAGAATAACATGCTCATCTTGAAAGGGATTTTCTATGAATGTGCAGGTTTCAAGTGTAATTCAAAGCCTACATAACACGACTAAGTTGAAAAATATATGTACATCTGTTTTCGAAACATTATAGGAAAATAAGAATACAAAACTTAGTGAAAACGTAAAAGTTTCCCAGGAAAGCGCAGTGGATTGACGTACATATTTTCATATCCCACCTAACCAATGCTAAATATCCATCAGAGATGTTTGCGGAGATGTGGAGTTCTCCTTCGTAACATTAAATTCGAAGTCATAAAACGACAAAACTTTGCAAATTATCTCAACTTTTATGAGCCAGAGTAATCCGATTTCACTACGGCGCGCATATGCACATATCACCATCAAAAAACGTTTCCGTCTAAACTTTGTGTCAAAACTAAGTGTCATCGCTTAAAATGTTCATACATATGACAAAAATATCTCAAATTGTAGTGTACTTCTCGTTTCGAATCAAAACGAAGGAATCAACGCTATCGCTGGAGCAGCTCCACTTCATATTTTTATAGCTCCATGCTTTCGGAAAGTTTCTGACAAGTCATAATCTGAAAGGAGTATTAAACTAGCATTACTATGGGATGCCTTTTTTCGAATTGGGTTTTATTACACACCCTTTCATAGATGACAGCTGGTGTAAGCTCGGTGTTGTCAGTTTGACGTAAATTTTAATCCAGCCGCGGATAAACTCACTTGTCATAGTTGTGCAGTTGAATTAGGTCAGCAAAGGATTTTCTAAAGCTTTGTTTATTAAATGTAGTTTATGTAGTTTATGTTTGGTTGTCCATTGGAATGCAAAGATAGGAGTTTACACCTATTTGAAGATTAAACTTTTTAATAAAAATCCTTTCCAATGGTTTAAGCCGTGATCTAGAGATCCACTGTGCTTAGGTTTTATCATGGAAGGATATGGGGTAGGTAAGGACTCATCGCGTTCGCTTGGAGACCTAAAACTTTATTGTGAATCATTTTTTAAAACCGAACCTATTTTGTTGCTGGACGACTTAGGAATGAATTAGAAGAGATGCTACATACATACAGGGTGGGCCAAATACAAGTTTCTTTTTAAAAATGCAATAAAATAAACAAAATTAAATTTTTTCCATGTATTACGGCTTTGTTAGTAAGAACAAACATTCCCATTAATTATGGAGCACAACGTCGTTCAAGTGGCTGCTTCGGCTGGCTCCGCAGTACCGCATTCTGTCACTCCAAAGATACTGCAGAAATTGTCAGATTCGACTGCGACTTCAATTCTTCCTTCCTGTTATTACTCCAGCCAAGATGCCAGTAGAGGATCAATTCAACGCAGAATATTCTTTGATTTGCTTTGTTCCCTTGTGATATACAGGGTCATTCATGATGCATGATGGAATGGCAAACCTTATTGACAGCTGGATGTCATTTGTAACTTTGACAGCTGCTGACATGACATACTATTAATTGGAAAAAGTATTATTGCTACCTGGTCACTCTTTAAAAACATACCGAAAGGCCGAAACGATGACGGAACCCCAGTCGTATTGCTTCTTTTGTAAACATATGCCAAATTTGTTTCGTTCATCGTTATGATTTCCATAACCTCAATCAACCATGAACTGTGAGTATATCCAAACATCGCAAGTGAAGTCCAAATTGCAGTTCTAATCGATATGTCCAGCTAGTTTTTATCTCCGAATCTCGTAGTTCCAGTTCAATGTCTTCCACCTTGGTCATGTGGGAGCTATTGGTCAAATGTTATTTCGTGTATTCACTGTTACTAGAGACTGAATGAATTGGCCAAAACGTCACTGTCAGCAGCTATAAATTAGAGGTAATAAGGGACTTCATCATAACGACGCAACCTCACAGGATGGCGCGTATGCATTGTCGAGGCCCAAGGACCCACAAGGGGATACAGGACTTAAGTAGTAAAGTAAGTAAGTAAGTAACTTCAGTAAAAATAAAATGAAACTTAACTCTTCCTAATCTCCGTTTTTTTACTGGCTAAGTGGGTAATGGAACAGTAAGGCTTTATCCCAAGCACCTAAGGAGGAAACCTACTTCAAGGCAATGGAAATCATCATTCAAGGAACCTGATTAGATAGCGATTGTTCGTCTTATTCAGAAACTAATGACACAACCGCGTGAACAATTACATCTAATCAGGATCAAGGACAGTATGCCTGCTGAGCATGTGCTCAATGATAATATACATATGAACGTAACCATGACAAAGTTAAAGGTTTTGTTAAAGAAAATATTTCAAAATGTCGTCAAAGCACAACTAAATGCCATTGGTAACAGTTTTCCAGACCACACATGGTCTTTGCGTTGTGTGCCACACCGCAAGGATCCATTATGGTTCCATTTTTCATTCTATGTCCATGTGGTGCTTCCATTCTTCGGCCAAATAACTAACATGTTCGTGGTATGAAGGACAAAGTCTTCAGCTAATTTGCGGTTTTGGTGTTGAAAATTAGAATTTTCTTATCGATCGACATGATGGGAAGAATACTTTTACTTGGGTGTCGTTATGGCCATAACTATATTAGGGCGGCAAGTTAATTGGCGGACATCCAGTATTGTAGTATGTGTTGACTTAAATGGAGGTTGAAGTGACGTACATAAGTGTAAGGGACGGAGGTCTAAGAATAAGGTCTAAGGTCCAAGGTCGAGTGATAGAACTATCTCTCCTATTGGCCGATGTCCTGTTTAGACTTGATTCACGCTCATGTTCGGCTCTGGCTCTAGTCAAAAATGTGTACATTGTTTACAATGAACGCAATCAGATTATGGTAATGGTAAGGGATCCCGCAAGAGATCGATCTTAAGGAATATTTTGCTTGAACGGCTCTATAGTGTGAGTCAATCCTTAACCAAAGAATGCTTGACATTTTGTGTCTCTTTTTCGTTTATAAAACGTGGGAACTGGATTGCATGTTGCACACTGCACACAACCTATCCATAGGCAATAGTGTTGGACATGGTAGCGCTTTTTATAAAGACTATACTGAATAATGGACGTCTGTGCCTTGGCCTTCTGGTGTTTAGTATGATCCGCACTAGATCACAAGGTGTCCTTTGAATGTTAGCCTTTCATCGACTATCACTACTCGAACGCATTCGATTTGTGAACGAGACTATGCCTTCATCTTCCTCCTGGTTATACGCTAAAGACAAGCCAACCGACGTTAGTCATGGCTGGACAATCCTTATGGTCTCATTGGCAATCTACTTACCGTTGCTTACCAGTTTAGCTACTGCATACGATTTTAAGGACAGAAGTACCTTATCATGGACGTCGCTTAACAGTAGGGGACCCAGCACGAATACCTGTGGTACACCACCAGTAACACTGCAGGGCTGTACATGTACGTCGGCACTCTAAATGTCAAGGGTTATCACAGGACAATATTTTAGAGCCGCCTTACCATCTTTTTCCGTGTATTAGCTTTCTTCTGCTTCAACCATTACTTTCATTGGGTCTATAGTATAGTGTGCTTTTCCAAACATTTTAGACAATCGTCCTGCTTCCTGTACCAATATTTCTACGCGTTTGCCAATGACATGTTCTAGGACTTTGCCGATCGTATCATAAAGAGTAATGGCAGTACGGCTCATTTGGTTTTTTTAGGAATTATGCTGTACTTCATCCACATTTTTCATTTACATGCGCAGCAGCATACTCTGAGCGATGCTCTATGTATGAACTTAGAACTGTTGTCGGTGCCCATTTAGGTGCTGCGTACATGAGGATGGACTTAGTCACTGTTTCGAGCAGATTTCTCATTGTCTATCTGAATCCTCCAATATATGGCATTAACCTGGATATTGCCCGGTTAGCTTTTGCGCATGTGCAGGTGAAATGCTCTCTAAAAGTGAGTCTATGGACAATTAGTACCTCTAAGTACGGTTTGACAGCCGCTCAACTTTTTTACGGCTGCTGATGAGAACAGCTTTAGTTTTGTAGTCCGCTAATTTCAGACCTATAGAATGAAGCACACATTAAAGGTGTTGTTACAGTTTTGCGTCACCTATTCTTGTGTTTAAGGAGCTACTACAACCGGAATATCATTGGCGTATCCACTCCTCTTGGTCTCCGGATAAAAAATATTATGTCATACATAATGTTTCATAGAGTTGACCTGGTACCAATCCCTTTTGGACTTCTCCTGTAATTTTGTATCTTTTCGGCCCTTCATCCGTGTGGTTGTAGAGAGTTCTGTGTTCAAAATAGTTTGTCCTTATTTGTACCAGGTAACTTGGTACTCGAATATTTCTCAGTTCCAACTGACTGAAGCGCATTTTTGACGTCGAGTGTAACTACAGCGGAGTACTTATTTGTTTCTTCTGGTTCCAGATGTGGTCTGGCGTGTAACCTTTACAAACTGCTTGCATCGCAAGGCACTGGTATTCCTTACATTCCGCTAACAATTATCATGGTCGGGCATGTCGGTACAGTTGCCGTAGGTACTCTTAAGTTTGCCGCACGCGTTATGTTGGAGATCTTCTCTCAGAGTAAGCTTAGGTTATGTTAAGGGGGTGACTGCAAAACCATGAGGAGGGAGCAGTTTCACTCGGAGTGTTCCCCAGTGTCGCCGCAGCTTCTAAATAAGTCTGAGCCGTTGAATCCCATTCTACCAGTGTGGGCCGCCATTGGGTTGTGGCCTGTAGGGACGCCGATGAGAAGAGTTAACTGCATACTATTAAAGGACAGTAGCTCTCTGGTCGTTCTTTTGTTAAATAATTACACTTAGCGTTGGCCACGTTACGGAAGTTGAGATACTAGAGGAAAGGAGCCTAATGGGTGATAGTACCAAGTTGTCCGTCGGCTCATTGGCTTTTTGTTTCCTTGGAAGCCCATATGTCTCGGGATCCAGCATAGCGTATTATTTTTTAACCAGTTTTGAAATGGTTATAATGGAACTGGCTTTGGTGAATGCCTGCCAGCGTTTAAAAAAATCCGGTTTAACCCTTTAAAATCAGTTTTTGAAGCTTCTTAGTTTTTCTTAAGAATTCATCTCGTCCGAGTTTTCACTTTGTTTTTTCTTACTCACTGCTGCAGCTTACGCATTTTGGGACACTTTGGTCTCAGCTTAGCGATGCAAACAGTACACTTATGTTCTACCATTCCCATTACGTTTCATGGATGCGTTGGATCCTCGGCTGAGATAGATCGTCAGTTGTTTGGCCTGGTTTTCGGCTGTTCCACTGGGAGTTTCTATGTACTAAGTAGTCAGTAGTCGGTATGATAACTGAAATGGTTTCGACTCTCTTGTTTAAAATAAGGTGGTCCTTCACATCTGTACGTACATGTAAGTATGTATGTATATTTTCTGAATTTGAATTTAGTGTCAGTTAACTTAATTTTTGTTACATGATGTGATTACAACCCTGAAAGCTACATGTACTTCAAATTGCATCTAAATCCAACTACCCTCATTGAATTTTTCGAATCCCTGTCAGCGTACAACACCATGTTATGTACCAAAAAGTTATGAAAATTTGCGTACCTACTCTAAAACTTAATCTCTCTTCCATTCATAAAGTGCTCACCATTTGCACCTGACTACCCTAAAAGTGGAACCATGTTTGTATCTGCACACGTACAGGCAGCTAGAGCTGTATAATCTGAAATGAATCTGCAGAAAGTTGATAGATTATGAACAAGAATATTGAATAATATTTGGCCAACCCTGTGCTGTAATAAATTCAAAGGCATAGGTATGCACAATTCACATCCTGTAACAATCTGTTCTGTTCTTGATATAGGGAAGCGCATCGCCTTGAAGCGGGTTAAATTTCCAAAAATTTTAAAAGCTTTTTCATGTTTGCTGTATCAAAGAGGTTTCAAGCTGAATATGTATAAAATATTTTTTCGAGAAAAATATTGAGACGCAGTGTACTGGAAACTATAAAACTTTTTCCATACCTATGGAGGTGTGCACTATATAGACGGTGTACCAGAGTTTGTATTCATATGTGCGTATTATCATATTATACTTATGTATGTCCTTACCGTTAATATGTATCTGTTAAGAATATTAAATGGCAGCAGTATCCTTTTATTACAGTACAGTCCACGAGTACACAGGTATACTCCTTGGCACTGGTGTACTAAGTAGAGTGTGTGGTTATGACCGGAACTACGCAGATTCGAGCTCGAACAAGGAAAAAGTAACTGAAGGGCACCCCTGCAGTGAATTGTGAATAGATTTGATAGAACAATAGACAGACTTGAGTGTGTAAGCACATTGGGAACGTTTACTTAGGACCATAGAGGATATGTCCAAGTACAACTTACTTACATGGGAGGCGCTACAGTTCTGGGTGGACCTGGGCCTCAATCAACAAGCTTCTCCAGTTGGGCCGATTCTTAGCTAACTGCATCCAGTTACGCACTACGTGTCGGTTAAGGTCACCTTCGTACCTACGGCCAACTATTCCTCTACTGTTGTCCCTCCGGGTTCGATTCTAAGACTCGATCCTAAAGACTGGTCGATACCACTGTACAGCTCGTCATTGAATCTCCTCCTCCAAAGACCGTCAACGCGAACAGGACAGAAAATTTTACGAAGAATCTTTCTCTCGAAGTGACAGAGTCCACGCTCCAACGCCATAAAGCAGGACTTAAATGTTCAAGCGTCTCCCTAATTTTTCGGGATAGGGCTCCATTACTTAGTTGCCTTCTCAGGCCAAAGAAACGGTCAAATCGTATCGTGATTAAGAAGCATGGATCCTGTCCAGAATTTTATTGAGTGTCGCATACCTTGAAAGTCTAAGGCGACTTGCTTCAGAAGCAATTCTGTAGATGGCAGGAGTAGATATATCGCTTAAGTTATGAAATAAATGATCATCCAGGACCACCTACATAGAGTCACTATCTATCTATCTGTCAAATAAAGCCAATTTCAAAGATATTAACAACATATTTCTGTATTTTACCTTAAATTCAAGTTGTCCGCCTCTATAAAACAAAACACCCTTCATTTATAATATTGCTACATCACCTTTGGTGTTAGTTTAACCTGCTATCGAAGCCTTGCGTTCGAGAAGAGATACCAAAATATTTACAATCATAGTATCCACGGATGGAACATTTTAGGTTGAGGATTGCTCAGCTTAAGAGCAACGTAGATGGTGCGCACACGTATAAGGCGACCGTAGCCGTGTACAGATGTGCATAATTGACCGTCTAACCATGGGTTTAGCTCCACCAGAACAAGAAAGTAGAGGACGAGAAACGCGCGATCGAAAAGATTGAGAGATTTTACTCCAAGACGCCTGTAGAGATGAAGAAGGAAACCTCGTTGTAGAGTCCCAGTCAGGGCTGAAAATATGGAAAGACTTCATCTGCAGACTGTATAAAGGTGGCGTATAAATATATTTCGCTGTCAGGCAGAATGCACCATTAAACATAGTCTAGCCTATGAGAACCTAAATTTTCGTCCTTCGGACCAAAGTGAAATAAGGAGAGTAATACCCAATCTCAAGACTAACAAAGTTTCTAGACCTGATGGCATTGCGGCCGAGTTTTCAAAGGAGGTGGAAATAATTTGGTAGAGAGCGTACACCAACTCATTTCCAAAGTTTAGTCAGATGAGTGTATGCCTGACTTATGGAATCTCAGCATTGTTTGCCCGATCCACAAGAAAGGAGACTCCCTGAATAGCGCCAATTACAGGGGCATTAGTCTCTTGAACATCGCGTACCAGATCTTATCTGTCAAACTGTGTGAATCACTGAGACTATTCGTCAACACACTGATCGAGCGATATCAGTGTGGTTTCAGGCCACGAAAGTTCGCAGTCGATCAAATTGTCACACTCTGACAGAACTTGAGAAAAAAAACTCAAATCGATTTCAAGACGCCATATGACACCATCTATAGAGACAAGCTATACAGACCCGTATCTAGCTTTGACATTTCTGTCAAACTCGTTCATGCTTGCACCATGACTTTGATGTCAAAAAAGGCTTAGACAAGGTGACACGCTGTCATAAGAGTTTTTTAGTTGATTGTGCGAAACTCACAAGTCAGCACCAGACGCAAAAGTCCGTGCAACTACTAGAATATGCTGACGATACTGACATTGTTGGGAGAACACAGCAAGCTGTCACTGGTGCGTTCGCTAGTAGTGAAACAGAAGGCAAGTACATATGTGTTGTCAAAAAGAAGGGCCATGCAATAGGAGTATTAGACAGAACATCACAATCGACAATTATACCTTCGCAGTCATAAGGGACTCTGTCTATACGTCGGGTCTGTTATGAATTCTGACATCTCAGCAGAAATTAAACGAAGAATAACTCTTGCCATTTGCTGTTTGGTTGAGCTGATAGGACAATTGAGAAGTAAGGATTTTTCCCGAAAACCTTTGAAGATTTTGTACAAAACCCTGACCATCTTAGTCCTGCTTTCTGGCGGTGAAGCTTGGACTCATCTAAAGCTGATGAAGGAAGGGAAGATTCTTCGAAAAATGTTAGAAGAGATTCGAAGACAAACTGTATATAGCGACCTACCTTGTCAAGAAGTTACGCATCAGTCGATTATAATGGCTAGGATATGTAGGATAAATGCTCTGACTCGTAGACGTTTTGAATCCGGTCCAGAGGGACAACGCAATACGGGAATACTCCGCTTTAAGTGGGGCGCAAAAGTCGAAGGGAGTCGACTTGGAGCTTGCAACTGGTAGAACTTGTCCACTGGGAGTCCAGATTCACAAAGAACGGCGCCGTTTAAGTATGTAAGTTAGTATGGAATGCAATTTGTTTGCTACTTTTAGGAAAGAATATAACTTCTATTGTTGTTAATAGCTTCAGTGGTACAGCTTGGGATGATTGGATCCTTCTTGAAATGAAGCTTGGCGTGCGTTTTAGATAACCACAGGACTATCTCCACAAATGTGTCCATTGGCCCTCCACTAAATGCGTTGTGCTGTGAAAATGAGCTTTTAAACTTTCAAGTACTGAGGACCAGAATACTAAATTATACAACATGAATACTTCTCCCATATTGCCACAGTATGGACTAAGATTAAGGTCGTGTTCATACCTAGAAGAGGAAAAGCATTCATTGGCAAAAGTACCTCAACCGATCGGACTACTCTCCTTTCTGTTGAAAACAGTGGAACTATTGAATGATATCCATCTGCAGAGACTATGCTCTCTATGTCGTCAGACCATGTGCCTTACAAAGGCAAATCAGCGTAGATAGTCCTACATTCAATTGTCCTTAACTACGAAGTGTATGTTTGTATGACGACAGTACATAGTCCATCTTTCCCAAGATACTATGCCTTAGTTTGTACCAAGTGATATTCCTTATTCCTTCTCCAGAATGCAATTCATCTAAACTTTGCTGCTGGTTACTTAAATGGGTGTAATCCATAACAATCCTTCCTTTCAAGGTTTTGCAGTCTAGGTCTTCTATTCATTGGAGATATTTAGTGTTTCAATGCCAAAGAAAATCCCTTCCAGAGGAATTCTCACAAACAACAAAGCACGCTTTGCAATCTCAATCTGATGATGGCAGAACTTGTAACCACCCAGGAGCCCAAGGTACTCTTAGCTGGACACTAATCGACCGAATAAGCATTTTAAGTTTCCTCTGAAAAGATATCCATACACTGATCTGGTAATGAGTCATGATTATCCTTTTAAGTAATTTGAAATGCCAACTCAATTTACTTGCATACCAAAGCGTATTATGACAATGCCCATGAAGGCCAATCACTCTGCACGTGAATATCTCAATTATGTATCCTTCATCCGGTTGGCACACGTGCGTACCAGTCGGGATGTCATTTTAATTGCTAAACAATATTCCAGCCAACGAGGGAGCGACCACCTCGGGTCAATGCAAGAGCCACCGCATGCATATGTAAACGCACAAAGTGTGCCATTAATTTCCCAAATGCAATGCCTACAGATGTAGTTTACGCCATCATCATTTAAAAGTGCAAATAGCTTAGGGACATGCAATTAAAGTTACTGCGGTTCGTATTTGCTTTAAATATTTTATTTGCAATAATTTAATGGGACACCAATTTCGACATGATCCGCTTAAAGGACAGACAGTACAGCGTGACATTAAAATGAATGAATGACACTTTGCGAAAGGACACTGAGTTATGACAATGGTCATGTCACATAAACTTTTGACGTTTCTGTGTGTAACGCCCCATTTACACCTTCAGAGACTGGCTGTGGGAGCATAAAAACGACGAGGCTATGAGTAATTGGGTAATCTAAATTCTACGGACTATTAAATGTGCTATTAAATTTTGAAAATTTCAAATTATGTGTATGTACATCCTCTTCATATGGATTGTGGTAATTTTCAAAGAAAATTAGACCTTTAACCGTAGCTTTGCGAGTATGGGGTTTTTGCCTCATCCAAGAGGTGCAATATACTAGTTTGGTGATGAAGCATGAGTGACACAATGTCAGATTTATCATTTAACCCGAACACCTGTGGTTTATGCCGTGAAATGAGGGATCATCCAACAAGAGGTGCCATTTTAAATTATGTGTCATTTTTGACATTTGAACAATCAACAGTCATTGCGAACTTTTGATAAGTTCTGCCCACACAGAGCCGAAGAGGACATTGGGTTGTACTTTAGATTACAATGAAAATATCATAACTTTTTGGAAACTTTCTATTCATTTCAAATTACACCTTTCATTGGATGACCCTACAGTCAAAGCTATTGCTGCTAGTTCTTTATATGCACGTTATGCTTACTGTCCAAAATTAGTGCCCTTAAGTACTTTGATTTGATTTTAGTAGCTAAAACTGCCTTAATGGCGACCTGATTGTATAAAAATGCTGATGGCATCTCGTGGTCTTGCCATCACAGATACCCTAGTTTGCATGACATCTAATCTAATAAAATCTAATATCTGCCAGATTTCAACAAAATGTTCACCTAAATGCAATTGTAGACAAAATGTCGAATCATGGGGTTGAAATGTTGATTGACTTACGGTGAAGTAGTTGCTTATTAACAAAACTGGGCCTCAGTTCGCAGGTTCGTCACTAGAGGTACACCACAAGGAGACGTGACCTGCCCTCTTTCAGAACGAATTGATATTAATCCTTGCTATCGCTCTCAGCGAAACAGTATGAAAGTATGAAAAAAAAAACATAGAAATGTAGTCTAGCCATAAATCTTCACAAAATCAAATGGGCCTTTGCACAAGGTAGTATGAAATTCCAAGCCACGATTAAATCCCTGGATTGAATCCCCTTCATGGCGGAAAACTGCAAAATCCACATTATTTGGGTGCCGGCCCATAAGGACATCCCCTGTAATTGCAGGAACTCACCAGGCATAGGACAACTATGGCGCTACTACCGGAGAAAGGGAATCTGAATATACATGTGTATGTCTTGAATAGAATCCGATAAACGCTAAGTACTTGAAACACTCATTAGGGGACAATGCATCATTCTCATTAGAGGCATGTCTTCAACGTGGGTCTTTTGGCAAAAAACTTCTGTAGCTATTCCTCACCTCGTATGCACCTGCCTCTCTCGACTTGAAAGAACCAACACCTAGTAGAACACTTCTTCGAAAATCTCAGAGTATCGGTAGTTATGGAGCTTAATCTTACATTCTGACCTCTGGCAGTATAGAAAGAAACTTGGATTTCTCTCAGGCCTCACATCTTGGAGCTCATATAAAATTGTAGAAAAATATGAGCTCATGTGGCTAGGTTTTGAAAGATTTCATAATTCTCAGCTCAAATCGATACCGGCTCTAACCAGTCCGCGAAGACATATTTAACGCGAAACTCAATCAGTTTAGTGAACACCTAACTGCTATAAAGCGTCGTCAACACCCTAGATAAGTCGATAGAAAAATGTATATTATACGTTAACATGCTGACAAAGAAGGGAAACGAGATACCTAAGTTGTCAAATGTCAGAAAGGATAAAAAAGGGACCGTTTTTTTATACTGAATAGCGGTACAAGACTGTGATCATCTAATCTGCCCACTTCTGGCTTAAAAATCCCTAGTCTAGTGGCCTGCAGTAGATAAGGTCGCATATTTTTGGAAATTCATTCAAATACTTGGATCGGATTAGAGTACGAATCTTAATAGATTTCAGGATCAAGTCCACTTCGTACTTGCGAACTACTCTCTGAACCAATTTCGGAATTTTTTTCCCGCTCGAAAGAGGCGCAGGAACCTAAGTGCCCAGGACATAAGTTAAATTTTTTTTCCCAATAATGGGACATGAGCTCAAATTTTTATAGAGCTAATATCTATTAAAACAGAAAATTTGGCTCATTTCCACTTTAAGGAAAGTGGCTTGCTTCGCTCACTAACAGGATTTCACTCTTTTCTAGACAGGCAAGCGCCCATAACTTATAATTTTCCCCATGAATTTGTTAATTGCATTTTTTTTTCCATATTTGAGTTCTCTAACCCTATCTAATAAAAAATATGTTAGGTGGGACATAAGACGCAGTATTTCTTTTGTCCCGATGGAGTGGGACATAAGTCCCAAACATTTATTTCGGGACTTATGTCCCTGTGCCTTCGAAAGACTCTTCCTTTCGGATCACAGCAAACCAATTATTTAGTATCTCTGTTAGAAATTATTTTTTGCTCATTTTAATTTTTGTATCTACATACATATGTATCTCATCGCAAGTTGGATACACTCGCTAGACAACAATCAAGGTTGACCTTCTTCATTACGATGTACCCATGTCAAGTGGCATCACTTAACGGGAATCACATAGGATTTTGGCATTATCAGATGTCCAAACTAACTAATTAACTAATTAACTAATTATGACTGTAATCCTGCAGATGTGTTTGCCCGCTGACATGTGACCCGTGCTGCAGATACTCCAGCGGCGTACGAGTCGAGGTTACCCATATGCACACAAATATTATTATTCCATTACGTTACATAATTTATTTATTTTTTTTTTACTACTAACCTACGTTTTAAAATTTATTACATACGTTATGTCCGTATAAGTGTTTGCTCAACACTAATTATACAGCAATTAATTGGGTTCGGCTATAAAAATAAAACATTGATTATTCAATTAATGCGGTTTTATTTGTTTTAAATTGGTAAACTCTTTTATAATCTCAGGGAACTGGGTTAAACTGTAATAGGGATAATAACGTACTTATGACGAACGTATGTATAGGTAATTATTTGAACGAAATTAAGATATTAAAATATTTATTGACAGAACGGTACGATTCAATAGTTCGATTATTAATACGATTCTTTGATAATATCCTTTATGATACTGCATCTGATTATTATTCCAGAAATATTAAAAATAATATTTAATTGAAAATATATATATTATTCGCTTAAAAATATTGAAGAGAATTTTTTTATTGTCGGAGGTAATTCTGCTTATAAGAATCGTCTTCTCTTTGCTTTTTGCTTTGAGATGCAATAGTTGTGAAAACAATAAAAAGAATTTAATAAACATTATGAAATACATATATACATCATTTCTTAAGTATAATATAAAGTTTAAGTGAATAAAAATAAAATAAATAAAGTACGACAAACTACTAAACAACATTCACACTGAACACTTTCACGGAATGGCAACAAGGAACTCAAAAGTAGATCAATGTACAGTTGAATCAGGGTGACCAGATGCGAACGATAAGAAATTAAATTAAATAAAACAACAATGGAGGAAAGTATAAAATTGATTCTAGTTTCATTTTGAAGCCACATTAATGCCATTATGTATGAAATAGAACATCATTTTAAAGATCGGCTTGGCTTTGTTGGCACAGCTGCAAGAAGTCGGTCCAATTTTTGATGGCTCGGTCCAATATCAGCGACGTTACTCTGGTCATACCGACTCGAATGTTGGTCTGGAGCTCATTCAAAGTGGTTGACTTGTTAGCGTAGACTTATGACTTGACATGGGGCTATGAAAATAATCGAAGGAGTCCAGTCACATGATCGTGGTGGCCAATTGATGAACCCTCGTCGTGAGATGACCTATTCGTCAAATTTCTCCATCACAACTTCGAGCCTTTCGTCGCTTGTATGGCATATAGCGCTTTTTTGTTGGAACCACTGCTCGAATATATCGACGTTGTCGAGGTCTGACCAGTTCAAGTTAACATCGCTCTATACCTGAGATCATTGACGGTCTGTTTCCTTCTTCATTTCGAAAGAAATAAGGTCCGATGATGCCGCCTTGCCATAAACCACATCAAACTGTCATCACTTATTGATTGTGTTCTCTCCAATAACGCCAATTCAGCTTGTTGATATACCCGGTGAACCAAAAATGGGGCTCGTCCGAGAAGGGTGATTTTTGGCCAAAATCCATATCTCCGGTTAATATTTCCAGCACCCAATTAGTGAACTCACGGGGTTGTCTATGGTCGTTCGATTTCAGTTCTTGGCTTAGCACAACCGCAAAATAAGTCGGGTTGGCTCTCTGGCGATGTCCAATATAGCTGATCGGCGCCGAATCAACATTTCTGGGCCTTCTTTGATAATCGCCGCCACGACGGTTATGTTTCTTCATTTTGCTCCAATCTTTAGCCTGGTTGGTGGCATTAGGTTCAAAAAAGCGGGCTCAAACTTTCCATGGTACAATGGATTGCCTGCGCAATAAAGCCGTGATGACGACCGACTTCACCACAAAATTTACGTTGCGTATTTACAACTGAGCCGAAATTTCGATATTTTTTAATAATTTTTGCACATTCGGGAAGCATTACACGATGCATAATAAAATGGCAAATTTTACTGAATAGTTTGACAACTAGGTGTCATTGATAAACTTAACAGCTGTTGAAACATAACAATGTGAAAAAGTATCATTGCTGTCCGGTCACCCTTTACCTGGACCTCATCTTAAACACACGACTTAGCTGAAAATCCGCCACTGAATGTGTCACTATAGCGTCACTATGTATCAGTAGGGACTTATAGGTCAGAACTTGTGTTCTTCGTTCCGAATCACTTAATTTTAGATGCAGTGAGACCCATCATCTTCAATGGGCACCTTAACCAAGAGGACTTACCCCACTGCAGCGTCAGAGATTACTGGAACATATTTTCCATTTCTTCCCCACAATTTGTTGTTCGTGGAGTTGCTTCCAGAATGCCTTCCTATTCCAAGAAAATGATTTTGATAAAAAAAAAACTATGTAAATACACGACATGATTGCAGTTTATCCCAGTTTATCCCAATAGGTACAGCGCTTCCTTAATTAGGACGGGGTATTACCTACATAAAATCCACATCATACGGCTTTATAACTTTCCCATAGGTATGTATCCGTGTAAATTTGAAGATTGAATGCTCGCTTGCAAGTCCCTTAAGTAACGAATACCCATTCCATTAATTTCACGTGTCTAAGCTTTTTGACATATTTTGTTTTATCGCCTTTCGTCCTTTCTCGCTAGACGGAACTTCCTGAAGTAATTTTAATTAATATTCAGTGCGAATGGAAGTGCATATGGAGCAGGTCTGAAAGCTTCTTATTGCAGATATCGTAGATGGAAATTCGCACCACCAGTATTTACACCTGGCTTTCGTTCGGATACCCTTTGATAGAAAGGCATCTACATGCATAATAAGTCTGAATTTTCTCATACGGATGGGGGTTCTGAAGGGAATTCATAATTTTTTTTTAATTCTTGTCTCAATCCTTATTCAGTGCAGAGATACCATTTTGGATTTCAGTTTAATTTACTGCAGGAGACAAATATAAATGTAGAACAAATCATGAACAACTTAACATAAATATATGTTCATGCAGATACATGAATGCAGCGGTTTTTAAAAAGTAATCTCGTGTAAGAATGGGTTTGGGAGTTTTTCTTTTGGTTTTAAAGAAACTGCGGTTCGTCCCATGCTAGTTCCGATGCTAGGAACGGAGAGGATATAAATATTCCTTTTTTTCAAACAAAATACATAAATCTACAGAGATATACAAATGTTTGCTAACACTGCAACTAGTTATACATCTAACGAGCAGTTTACTTTTCCAAATTAATGGAAGCAGAACAGTAGATGGCCAACAATTTACTTTTCCTCCAGATGGGTTGCATGTAGTTATAATGTATGTATACATATGTTCCTAATTCTTAACTTTTAACAATAACGACAAGACGAGATTTAGTTCTTTCAAAGCGTTAGTTGTTAAATTCACTCAGAGGCTTCAAAATCCTGATGAAGGTCACTGTCTTCGATGTACCACGGAGCATTCACAATGGTTCTAAGGACTTTACTGTGGAAGTGTTAGCTGGCATATTCTCAGAGTTGAGCGCCTTAGTTCCACACTTGTTTCAAGACCTGTTTATATAAAAGAATTTTGTTATTTATTGATAGTACCGATTACCTGCTTAAAAGCAACTCTATTTCTCTTTTTCTCTGATTGGTCATCCTCTGAGCAGAATCTACATTCAATGCCTGAGAGCAGATTATGTTTGTTATGGTGGTACTTCAAGCTACAGTGACCTCACAGAGAGTTCACCTGCTTCCTAATACTACCCTTGTGTAAATTAAGAATTTCCTTCTAGGAGTAAGGCTTATGTATATCTATAGATACATACATAAATATGTTTGACTTTCCTCTAAGGGCTAGTTTTATAGCTAAGACTTCCGTTTGCATTACAGAGTTAGATTGATGATGACAGAGTATTAATTTCCGACTCCTTTATAAGTCTTATATTTATTTGTGCAGCTTGAGAATAGCTAGAAACGTGACGACTGGTTATTATTATGATTTATTTTGTAAAAAGATATCTGTGGAAACTTTGCTTTCCATCGAAGATATAACTTATTCTGGACGTACGGTTTCTACACATCAGATCATTTGATTACTAGGTGAGTTAGCATCCCAAGACTTCAAGCTAAACTTCGATGTCCTTTAAGAAAAATATCAGTTTCTTCGTACTTGTATTGTAGGATTATACCTACAATAAACTGCTTAAGTAAAAATTATTAAAAATACTTAAAGGCATATAATACTATTTTAGCGGTTCATGTACACAATAATTAGAACATATACAATTTTAAAGTATTTCGGTTTTTACGATCATATTTTTAAATATTTAGGGTTAATAATTGTAGTTGTACTCCCTTTTGACAGGTTGTTTTAAATAATCCTCTTGATCATCCACAATCAGTTGGTAAGACATATATTTTCTAAATTTTAAGCGAATCTCATTTTCAAAACTGCATAACTTGGAAATTTTAAGCGCTAACATGGAATCTTGAATTCACTTAATATGACATATTACCATCACATGAAATTTTTTTATTTTTTATTTTTAAAATAAAACTCTATGCTTTTGCGTAACCAACGGCCGTTTTGCACTGTGCACTGTGCACGAAACTAAACTGGTAGTCGAACATATATTCGAATCTATAACTCTACCAGCCAAGTTAAAAGAAAAGCGTTTGTTATTGCCAGGGATACCGACGATACGTACTGAGATGGCATTCCAATTCAATCGGCTGTAGTTTTAGATACGAACGATGTTTGTAATAACAATCTATAAGACACATTTCCTTATTCCATTTTACAATAAAAATAAAAACGTTTTTTTTTAAATTTAAAGTAAGCGCACAATAATTTGTTAATAAAAAGACCCCCAAAAAGTAGGCGTGGCTTGATATGGTGTATGGGTAAAGTATAGATAATTTGCATACCGAATCTTGATTTCATGTAAAATAGTGATGTTATGAAAAAGCCTAGCATGCTAGCTCGAAACTTAAGACCTATTAAACTATTATCCTTATAGGGTGTACCTTGATTATTTTTCTATTTCAATCTATGTATCAAACTTAATCTATCCTTAGGACAGTGTACAGAAAGAAAGCAAACTTTCCGTTTTTGTGTCGCGGAGCGCACTGGGCATTTCGCTTCTTGTCTTGACAGCAGAATATGTATTACTCTTTCAGAGATTCAAATCTATTTCTTCGAATTTATTCCTTTAAAAGTTATGTCCTCTGTACATCAATTATTGACGACCAGACAAACTTAGTCCTGCTACCCACTTATTATTTAAACACAACTTTTCTGCAAATATCGAATGCAAATTGGATTTCATTAAAGTTTTAATTCGTAGAAGTAATATCCATAAACTCTGTAGACATTCTAACATCAGTTTTCAAATACTTCAAATGACCACAAAATGCCTTTCATGATTGCCATGCTTGCCGCTCTTCGATCAATAATTTACATTGAGTTCTACGTTGGAAATAACTTTGCAAACTCTTCAGATTCCAATAACATAAATAACACAGAAACCTTGTAATCGTAACAATTAACCATGGATGAATCGTGATGTATTCCCAACATGCATTATTCATCAGAGGATTTGCACAGAAAGAATATTGGTTTCGGCGTCATTTAGAACTTGTAAACATTCGGTCATGTTGCGGATAGTTTCCCTTTTTGTATGTGATTCGCATATTGTGGCACATTAATCAAACTCTGAGGATATAAAATTACATATTAAACAGGCTGCGGGAAAATGTCGAATTCCTATTCCATCCCGTATATGGTTCCACCACTGAAGGCCGCATGACTTTAGAATGCAGAATTAACAAATAGATAACGTCAACGCGTTCTAGCCAAATTTAAATATAAAGTGGTGGAAAATAATTAAACTGAATTAATGTGTAATGAAAGAAATGTAGGTAAGGAGTGCCGCCATCACAGTCGTACGCACTTGCACCTAAATGGTATAAGTAAACAGTCTTATGGGGTCTGAAGTGCAAGTCCTTCTCTTCCCAGTAAAGTATGCTTGACATTCCCCATTTTCGATTGAATAATAATCTTAACATTATACTGATGCTATATATTAAGGAGCTTTTAAGAATTTTTGTTTTTAAAAAAACGCTTTCAAAAAGTAGGCGTGGCCCTTTATGGTGTTTGGTTAAATTACAGAGTATTTTTGAAAATTGAGAATTTTTTTTCATTTTCTGGTAAAATTTTTGAAAATAGTAAGCTTTTAAAAGGGGGTGGCAGTTCTAAAACCTAGTACGCCATTTTGGTCTTTGCATTTGTCCCACAACCTCCAGGCATTAATTTCAAGCCCAATCATTGAAGAAATAACCTAGAAATAGCCAATTTTCAAAAGTACCCCTAAACGTACTTTTGAAGAAAAACGCCACCTTTAAGCATGCGTCCAAACTAACCCATATACCGAATTTTATTATAATCGTTGAGTAGTTTCTATAAAATCCATTTTAACTAAGATCGTCCTTAAGTAAAGTATCTTAATTTTGAGGTTAGACTAGAAATTCTGATTTCGTCTCCAGATGTGAAGTTGGAAGCAAATCCGTCCATCTGTTTAGGCTGCAGTCGAGCGTACAGACAGACAGAATTGGCGGACCCATTTTTGTGAAATTCTCCATCATAGTAGTGTCAAGTTTGATTAAAATTTTGAGTTCGAAATTTTTGAGGAAACCAATATTTGCCCTGTGGGTGCACGCCCAGAGGAAATTAACAAATAATGTAAAATATGATAATTTCAAAAATTTCAAAATAATTAAAAGTTTGTTTCCAAATTTATAAAAATTAATCTTTATTTTTAAAAAATTTCCGAATTTTTGTCTCATCTGTCACTTTTTGGTGCTATTTGTCCAGAAATTTTTGAATGCCTCCATGGTGTTAACAACTTTTTGGTGCCCTTCAACTCTCTTGTGACCAAGGCCCGACATCTATCAATTGGCCTAAGTTCTGGCGTATTCGGAGGATTGGCTCTAAGGACCACCGAGACGTTGTTTTGGTCATTCCAATCCATCACCATAAGCCTTAAACTCTTCTGCAGGCACTAATTAACTTAAACTTCTCCATTTATTGAGTCAGTAGTGCTTTAGTTCTTATCAGAACAAAATGTTTGCCAAACCACGATTTTTTTTTTGAAGTTTTGGTTTTGGTTGGGTTTGAAACCTTGCTCCAACTTTTCCCAATACCTTAGGCAGTATAAAATGCCTGCCTCGGAAGCTGATTAAAATCACCACAAACATATGTATGTTTCATCGTCCATAATAGTGCACGGAAATTTTGTCAAATAAGTAAGTTTTTTTGCAAAAGTTTTGCTCGTTGTTTTGCATTCAAACTTTTGTTCGGGCTCCCATCTGCAACTTTTTGAACTTTGTGCTTTCAAGTCCGTAGATTTGTTCACTTTGTTAACTAAAAAATTCGAACACTCCACTTTTTTGCCGAATTTCGGTCAGAAATATTCTTGGGTTCAAAAAACAATCAGATCCTTCTTTTTATTTAACTGAGAGATCCTTCTAATAGCAGAAGCAACAGTGTTTCTGTTAACTTTTAGATTTTTTGCGATTTTTAGATATGTACATCGACCCTGGGTGTGCTAAATGAAATTTTATAAAAAATTTTCTAACATTCGATTCAGATACCATGGCTTAACTATCCATCAGAATGGAATACCCTAACAGGCCCGGAAATGAAGCAGATAATATCCATGTAGTCTGCGTTTCCCAACACCTGGGCGGATTTGTTAGAGGTAGTGCCTTCCGTCTGACCATCTGCCTTATTCACTACCGCACGAGATAGCATGCTATAGCAGATGGCCTACCGAGGTCTGATGATATTTTGCACATAACAAGCATTTAGTATGCGACGCCCATTTTAGGGCTGATACAAAGCAAAATCCGTTCCTGTTTTTACTGCGTGCAACCTTTGTGGGAACTTTTTAAATTTTCCCACCGGTTACGCTGCGACACGTCCAAAAGTTTGAAGGTCAAAAGCGAGACCAATATGTAAACTTAACCCCTGCTTCTATCCCAGACGGTTTTCTTGAAGTTCTCAACTTCTTCCCATATGCTCCAGTAACATTATTATGAACTGTCTTCCTGCCTTCTTGGAAGTCTTATTCAATTTGCCCATTCCAGCACCCCAGTCAGGTTAGAGAATAGGCTAACTCCAGCTGGGTACTACCCCACCCAGTCGCCGCCGTCTCAAATAACTTTATTTGTACAATTAAACATGTCATGAGCACTCACGGCCTCAATTCGGATATATAGATTTCGGCGTGGTACATGGCATGCCGGTCGAAGGACCAAAAGAAAAAAAAAACTTTCAGAAATTACATTGCACACATTTGTTCGATTAGTTCCTTCCTGTGCTGGTCCAGCTATACGAGACGACAGGCCTGGATGCTAATTGAAACTTTTGCTTGACTTTGATTGTCGGTAATCGAAACCTGCTCACACGCAAATGTGTTGGCTTATTTCATTCCACGAGGCTGTTGCAGACTCCTTGTCCATGAGACCGTGGACTATTATTCCTTCGCATGGACTGAAGCGTAATGGCCGCTTATTGCTTATATGAATGTACATATGTACATATAGTAGGTAGGTACATAATTCATTATTTACCTTTTCAGTGAAAGTTATTTATTGTACGTGACTGAAATGGATATGCTCCACATACATTGGCGTACTTTATCGTTATGTCACAAGAAGTATCGCTTGAGTAGGTTTGAAATGTTGCCTCCAGTCGTGTCGGCCGGGCCTATTTCTTTATTCTGTAACTTGTGAGTGCTTGGTTTCCTTCTTTTTTTTGTAAGAAGTTGATGAAATTTCTTTATTGACTATTTATGGACGGGGGTCGCTGGCTGTGCTGAAAGCAATTTCGACTCGGCTGGCAAACTTTTTGCAAAGGCATTCTTTAACATTCTGTCGTTCATTTATTTATTTGTTGTTTGAGTTTTCGGGGCCTTGTTAGAGGCGCTGGTATGGCCAATGTTTTTGCAACAAATGGTTGAAGTAGTTTAGTGTTTGATAGTCATAAATTTAAGATTTTTTTTTTTGTTCATTTTGGGTCGAAGGTAGACGTCTTTGTGAAGAAGGTGAGTGGATGGTTACGAATTATAGCAATGAACAGGTTGTGGTAATGGTCTTCAGTTTGAAGTACCTACCCATATGTATTGAAACGAACAGGGGCCAAACCGAAATTAAAACAAAAACTACCAATTTTGGAACACCATAATGTGTGAACTTTGAAGTCAGTTTTGCTTTGACGTTGGGTTACGTGCAAAGTTCATTCGTACGTTATCACCTCGACATAAATTCCCTACTTCAGATTTTTTTTGAAATTAATAGGCGTGATGGGCTTGAGAAAGCTTCAAGAAGCACCGCGATCTCGTAGAGATCTTTTGAGTTATCCCCTAGCAGACGTTGAGTGGAATTGCCTTCTAGCTGAAATTAAGCTCATTAATGAAGCTTAGGAGGATGTGATATCAGAAGGCGAGGTGGAGGTGTCTGAGCCTGGCGGGGCAACCACGATTCACATGGGATATGTTCGGGGGTTATAATGTCCTCGAGCCATAGTCGACACGTGTCCTATTGGCTAGCACCAATTTTCTTGAACCGATGGTTGAGAGAGCAATAACCAGATAGGATGTCCGTCAGCATCTTAGTGTTATATTTGTTCATTGCCAGAATTTTTTTCGTTTTTTTTTTTGAGAAATTAAGGAATTTCTTAGCGTGTCATTAGCCTGTTAGTTAATTCCAGTAGAAGAGCTTTTCGTTTTGTTTCCAATGGTTCTCTATCTTTATATGGGTTACAGGTAGAGTTGAGAAGGATTCAGGGCCGATATATGTAGCCTTAATGAAGACAGTTCTAGACCAGCTAAAACTCAAAGCCAATAACATGAGAGCTTTGAGAGCTGCTTGGCTGTCCGATAAAAAATTAATATGTGTTCTTCAAAGGTTTCTTCTAATACACTTTCGCTCAGAGTCTGCCTCAGAGCTCGATTCCAACTTGGAGGTAGAGGTAAAGCGTCCTAACGAAGAAGACAGTTTGCAGCTGGGACCGAAAATTCCGACTCCTACCCGACATTTTAGAACCGTCAGTGTACCAATTAACATGAGCAATCCGTTGAGGGGCATCAGGATTATACCAATATCTGCGGTTCAGAATGACCACTTCAAATAAGCGATAAAGATTGATTCTTTTTGGCATGAAGTCCGAGAGGCATACTGGTGGACACGATAGCAGCGAAGATATTGTGATTGATAGTTCAACGCAGAAATTATTTATTTTTAGTACACTCACGGGTCTATTGTTCCGACAACCACTTAAAATATGTATCTATTAATACTTGTCAAATTGAACCTCAACCCACAGATAAGTCCTGCATTGAGGGGGCATTAAGGGCGCTTCTATTCTTATGAGTACTTGGCTATTTGACAAACTCAATCCAATTGGTAGAATGCTTTGTGTAAAACTCTGTAACTCTGTAAAACATACATACTTATGTATGATATGTATTTACTGTTCCTTATTTGGTCTGTAACTCATGTCGACGGAAGTGGGTGATGCGTATTGGTACCCGGCTAACGAAGAAGTATGTATACGTAGGTAAGTAGTTGGGTTGGGTAAGAGAAGAGAATACCTTCTTCACGGCAATCAGGTAGTATAGACTCATTGTATTGCCCATAAGGAGAAATGGTGTATCCCTTGATTGTGGAACATTTCCTAGCTTAAGACGGAATGCGTGCTACAGAAAAGTGCCAATCATTTCTAAGAATTCGCTTAACTTAGCATGGCATTTAGCTTTTCAGCAGTTTCTCGATAGATTGTTAAGGAATCCACGTACACTTTTCAAATCTATACAAAGGATGCGACTTTTGAGCTAATTACGATTCAGTTTCTTCAGGAAGAATCTATGAAACTTTCAGAAGATCGTGTAAATCGCACCTGTTTCAGGGCGAAATGTTGTGATGTCGACAATGAACTGGAGTAGTTGTTTCACTATGCTATTCCCCTCTAATACAGTGGACTGCAATTGAGACAATTGCCAAACCAATACCTTGTGAGGCTTCCATCTGACGACTTGTACTGGAGAAGTCGATTGTTGTATACAACACCGTCCATAAGGGCACATCGATATCCAAGGATTTCTCATTGAGCAAAGTCTGGGTACCTGAAAGGATGGTACAGCTACCAGGCTCCGCAGTGTCCCAAATGTAGACAAAGACATCGTCACACGTCCCCAGGTATACAGTGGTTTCATCGATGATCAGATTAGTATATAGCAATTCACATCAAAGAACTTCTCGTGGGAAGTCATTTCTTCTAACAACTTTATTAATATCAACAGAAATGACTAAAATCTTCGACGGACAAGTCACTTTGTAGCACTCCAGCATTCAAAGCCGATTTCGATTTCACGAATCAATTTTCAGCCATCTGTTGAGAAATACCAATTCGGAAAGACCTCCAAAACGGAACTGTTAGAAAAGCCAGCCTTCGATATACCCCAAAACATCAGTAAACAGATGCGGCGTGGCCACAAATATCGTATCATAGCCAGCAGTTAGGTCGGTGTTCAAGATACTTGCTAAAGTATTCTTGTGCTGACGCAAGAAATTGACGGACGACTATAGACAATGCCGTGAGTTCGCTAACTGGCCGCTGGAAATGTTGGCCCGGATTTTGGCCAAAAAATCATTTTCTCGGAACAGGTAAATTTTTAGGTCAGCGGATATGTCAACAAGCAGAGTTGCTGTGCTGATGCACAATCCACAAGTGTTCGATTAAGGATCAATGCATCTACAAAGATTGACTGTTTGGTGCGGATTATTTCTTTCGAAGTGAGGAAAGAGACCCCGTTTTTAGGTCTCAGAGCGATTTTCACAGACTTTCTGTGACCACATATACAAGTGCTGTGGTTTCAAGAAGATGGAGCTACATGCCATACAAGCGACACAACGCCAGAAGTTATGAAGGAGAAATTCGGCGTTTGGATCATCTCACAGCCAGTGTGCATCAGTTAACCGCCGGGATCATGCGACTTGACACCACTCGATTATTTTCTCTTGGGCTACGTCAAGTCCCTAGTCTACGCCAACAAGCCAACCACTCGAGCCCAACATTCGAGATGCTGTTGTCGGATTAATGCGGCACATATTGGACCGAGTCACCAAAAACTAGACCGACTGCTTGAAGCACCGCCAATGAAGCCAAGCCGTCTATGTGAATAGTGTTCTATTCCATACATAATAGCATGAATCCAGCTTCAAAATAAAGCCAGTATCAATTTCTATTTCTCACACCATTGATGAATTATTCAATTTTTTTTTCCTATAGTTCCTATCTGGTCACCCTGTAGATTCAAAGTATGCATCAATTTCAATAAAGGATTGATCCAAACAATCTCATATAAACTCCAATTGCTAAAGGATAATCCGTTATATTAACCTACAACTCATACACATTTTATCGAACATTGTTTCATATTTCGGATAACTTTACCGAAATGACGTATCTTTACACATCAATCAGCTTGTAAACACCTTGAAAAGATACAGGAAACAAATCCTTTCTCACCAATGTATATAGTGCAAAAAAAATGGATATGTATATAGTTACATGTGAATTCCTACACTTAACGTACGTTCTATACATATTCAGTATTATTCTGTTATGATGGCAATTGTTTTTTACTCGTTTTCCACAAACGCTCCTTTGCCTTGTTCCAGCTTCTGGCTTCATTGTCAGAGAAATATTTCTGCAATCCTAAAAGCGAAAGCAAGTCTATACATTCTAATATCAATCTCTATACGTTGGATGCATAAAGAGATGATGTACGAGCAAAAGTTCACAAAGTCGTCCCCGTAGCTACGTACAACATGGGAAATTGCATTACCCCGCCCGAATGTTGTGGAAAATAAATTGTTGCATGGGATGCAAGTTTTTCAAACAGAATGGAAATTTTGTGCAACTCGATAGATTTTTTTTCTGTTTTTTTCGATAGTTTGCAGGATTTGTGAAACTGCTACACACAGTTAGTGTCAAGAAATGGGTTTCAACAATGGCCCGCAAGGGAGAACAGAAAAACAACACGTTTTAGACATAAACATGGGTCCTGCAGGGATGCGCATTGAAGTGTTTTACTTTATATCACTTTACCACCGCAGGGATTGTATTCGTATACAACGAGCCTTGATTGGGATCACAGACGGTACTAGTATTTAAGTAATGCAGCAGATAGCTCTGACTTTGTATCCTATACGAGCATGCATTGCCTGTAGGCTGGAATATTTGAGTGAAATAGTCAAACAAATGAAATGAACCATTCAATCGTTAGTTTAACTATCTCCAGCAGTAGTTTGTATGGAAGGATACTGTCAATGACACCTGCACTGAGATCAAACAGAAAATAACTGATTCATTGAACTCAGAAAGTAAATGAAAATAAAGTCATCTTACGTTTGACATAAGTGACTCTATCGAAAGCCCTACACATCCCTTGTGGACTTTGTAAATGGAGTATGAGCTTTCCCTCGATTTGAGACAACAAAACGAACTTAAAGTGATATTTTGTCCTGTCCGGCTAGTGGTCTACAGATAAGTGGAAAGAAGTCCATTATCGACATTAATCTAGAATGGGCCATGTAGACTCAGTCCTGATGACCCATCTTCAAGAAAAGCGGTCCTGTGTCTTGCAAGAACTATCGGGGCATATTACTGGTTAATGACGCATGTAAGATCCTATCCAAAGTATTGTGTGCACGTCTGAAACCTTTCTGCAACAATACACTAATCGGGACGTACCAGCATTTTTGCATATAGGCAAATCGTGGAATTTCGAGTCGAGACTGCCTTCATCAACTCATCATCAAGTCTCTTAATCGTCTTGAACTCCATAAGGCGATGGCCGGATTCAGGTTCCCGGCAAAACTGATCCAGCTGTGCTGCGTAACACTGGAAAGTACGCAGTGCAATGTGCAATTTGGGAACAGTTCCTTTCGGCAAGTAGATGCGCTGTCATGTGAACACGGTGTAAACACGGAAGGCACTATCTTGAGTAAATCTGTCCAGCTCCCGGGGTACGCTGGTACGCGGTAAATAAAAGAAAAGACGAAACGAGTTGGCCTTGAGGTACATATGTAAATGAGGACAAAACCAGGTACATACCTGTTGTCAATTCAAAGAAATATCAGTCCCATAGCCTTAGACAAAACATCACTGCTGGTAACTTTCACTTCGAGGTAGTTAAGGAGTTTATCTACCTCGCATTAAATACCATCTCCACTAATGACACACTAGTGGAGATTCAGTGAAAACTTACCCTAGGAAACAGCTACTTCGGGTTGGGGGAACAAATGGATTTAAAACTCATAACTTGAAAGACGAAACGCATCCTCTACAAGACATCGACTCTGCCAGTTCAGCTGTATGGAGCCGAGTCCTAAACGATGAGCAGGAAAGCAGATCAGATTTTGGGTACTTTCTAGAGACAAATTCTTAGTCGAGTTTTCAGTCCTGTATGCTAGGTGTTCGAATGGAGGAGAAAATATAACCACGAATTCTAACCAAAAAGTTAAAACACGTCGACTACTATGGCTCGGCCACATCGAGCGAATGGACAATAATGTTCCAGCAAGTAGGATCTTTGAATCACAGCCCACAGGTTGTACAAGACAGGGAAACCTAGCCTCCTTTTTACAGATCAAGCTATCGCGAATGCCAGAGCGCTTGGTTTGGACAACTTCCATGTCTTAGGGAGAGACCCTTCACGGATCGGGAGCCCGTCTCTTCTTCTCAAATGCTGCTAGTCAGTTTCTTTTTAGGTTTTGAGTTCCGCCCACTAGGTCTGTACTACATTGTAGACAGTTCCAAAAACGAAAGGCTGGGGGAACGCTTTCTAAACACTTTTGCTGAAATACTAGGAAAAAGCGTTCCCAGTTTGACATTTTTTACAGCCGCCCCTAGAATCAATAAAAAAGATAGTGGCTATCTCGATTTTCAATTCCTCGTCTTTTTCAAAATCTGCCCTAGGTTTCAAGCATTCGCACAGTCTAGAAAATAAGATCTTGCAGACAACTTTAAGGAAACCTATTGTTTTATAGTTGGTAGTGGTACAGTTTAGAGGACCTATTCTCTTGAGGATCGGCCAACCGACTATGGTGCATGGTCCTTACCGAATCAACTCTGCAGCTAGTCAAATTATCAGGCTCAGCAGCTTTGTTGGAGCTTTAATATCCCTAAATCAACTTCATCCAAGTCGGATGGAAGGAAATAACGACTATCATCATTCATATTGAATGTTTCATTCTGTCTGACAACCGATTTTGGTCATCGTCGCTATATTCAGTCTACAGAAGTGACCTTTCCACATCTTCGAGGACAACTTTTTCATCTATCTTCTCAATACAGTTTTAAGGTACTTATCTAGAGTGAAAAATGATATAACCAAAGTGATGTACAAGGCTGCTCGAGCTACCTTTTTCCAGGTACAGAGCAAGATTTAGTTCAACAGGTTAGTCCATGTCTAGAGCGGCCCTTCTGAACGAGCCCGTTTTCGTTTTTTATGAATTCAAAGTGGTTTTAGGTGGCATGTTAGGTAGTTCGTTGGGATCGTTGAAATATACTTTCCCCGCTTGTATCTGGTTCTGCTTAGGCTTAGGCCATTCGTAGAGAAAGAGCGTTGTGTCTCGCCGCAATCTCTGCAAGCTCTATCCTGTTTATTCCCTTTCTTCTGAGGTTATTCCCCATTGGGTTTTCCCTGTGAGGCCACGAATGCGGTGGGACAGCTGTGGCTCTTTTATCGTTATATTGGGACCAAAGTACGCTCAAAACATGGCACTAGAAGAGTGCACTCCACCTATCATTGACCATGTTGCAGGCTTAGTAGTTTCAAAATTGTAAGTTTAACCCTCTGCATTAGCGGCTTTTGATTTAGAATACTAATAATGACTCTGAGAAGATCAATTACCGGGATCCAAATTTCAGTAGTAGTCTGCCTGTTTACAAGCACCTTTCGGTTTTCTTCTAGTGGTGATGGTCTGAACTTTATTTATTTTAATCCAAGTTGTTGCCCAACTATTTCAGAATGTCATTCTCATACTTCCCAGGACCCCGATCGTCTTCTGCATATATTCTGATGGAATTTGAAAGACGATATAAATGTCTTTTCAACCCGCCGCCGTATAACCCCAGTACAGCAAAGAATTAAAAATATCACCGATTTTTGGATTTGTAAGCAGGAATCGAAAAATGATTCCAGTCCTTGTCATTATTTGATCTCGATCCTTTCTTGTTTTCCCAGAGTTACCTTAGCAACAAAAACAACTGCTTGAGCGACCTTTGCAATGACTTCCTATGCCAGGGGAGGAGTTCTGTTCCTTGATGTGCGATGATTTACAGGACAACCGCCTTCCCATTTTCCCTGGAGAATTATTTTCGTCTTTCTTTTGATTGTTAAGAGAAATTAGATGAAAATAGGAGCTGCTTCTACATTTCTATCGGGTATACTCCGCTGGCATTCTGGCATTCACGTATTGTCATGGTTACGGTGGACGCATTCGAATACTGTTAATTTAAGTGATTCTTTTGTCTGTAAATTCCGAGCCAGGGCATCTCTTTGAGTTCATTAGTGGTTGGCTTGCTTCTTCCTGCGAAACGGTTTAAAATTACCTTACACTGTGAAACCAGACTGCGAACGCACTTCACTGTAGCTCTCGTTTAATGCCATCAAAGTGATTGGAACCCAATCCTCTGGGTATTCCCTACAAACATACATGAGTTGGTACATAGCGAATATTATGTTGTTATAGATTACTCGTGTAGCCTCTGTAATATAAATTAAATAAAACTGTAAAGGTGTGAGGTATGAAACTGATTCTGACTTTATTTTAAAGCTACATTCATGCCATTATGTGCGGAAGAGCATATCATTCAAATGGCCGCCTCGACTTTGCTGGAAGTGCCTTAACAGTTCAGCCCAATTTTCGATGACTCGGTCCAAAATATGCGGCATTTTTCGGACAATAGCGTCACAAATGTTGGCCTTGAGCTTATCCAAAATGATTGACTTGTTAGCGTAGACTAAGGCCTTGAGGTGTTGTCATAGAGGTGCCAAGTGTCATTATCAGGGCGACTCATTGACGAACGCTCGCAGAGAGTTGACCCAGTCACCAAATGTGTCTTCCACAGAAAGTCGGTTAACAACGCTCTATACCACTGACGGTAACGGTGTCTCCTTCCTCATTTCGTAAGAAATAAGGCCCGATGATGCCGCGTTGCCAATGGGGATGCATTGATGCTTATTCGAACACTTGTGGCTTGCACTTTCTCCAATAACGCCAGTTCTGCTTGTTGACATAGCCGTTGAGACAAAAATGAGCCTCGTCCGACAGGATGGTTTTAGACCAAAATGCGCATCTCCGGCTTACATTTCTAGCGCCCAATTAGCGAACTCACGGCGTTGTCTATAGTCGTCCGGCTTTAGTGTCTGCTTCAGCACAATATTATATGGATCTAGGTCTAAATCCAACCGCAAAATAAGCCGGGTTGACTCTCGAGCGATGCTCAACTTAGAGCTCTGCAAGTGTGAAGCGATGAGTGATTAAATGGCAAAACTTACTAAATATTTTGACAGCCAGATGTCATTGGTAACTTTGACAGCTGCTGAAACATAACAATTGGAAAAAGTATAATTACTATCTGGTCACCCTTTACAAAGCAACAAAGTATGAAATGCCCATAAGTAATCGTCTCAGGAGTTGATTGGATCGTCCCAACGGTAATCATGGTCGAAACAAGAGTTGTAGGAACGATGACGATGCAAGCGATAAATACAAATTAACTTAAATTTACGCGAAAATATTTTTAAATTTAAAAAAAATTTTTACCTTAACTGAAAATATATTATCCCGACTTAACGTTGTGTAAATTTAATTGAACCTCTTTCTCCTATCCGAGCTTCATACGGGAAAGTTAAGCTATATCACAAAGTATATCATTAATTTGATTTACGTTTAAAATATTTATTTGTTTTTGGCTTAAAAACTTCACAGCTTTTCGGTAACTTATCGCCGGACTTAAAGACTCATTTTGCCTGTGTAACGATGGTCTGCAAAATAAATAGGAACTGGGGCGACGAGGTCATACTGAAGTTATTACCGTGGCAGTGTATCCCACAAACAAAACACTATTTTTGTATGCAGCTCCATTTTTTTAACAGAGCCAAACACACAATGCCTGCCAAAATACCAGGGAGCACTCGTTCCGTACATTATTTATGTGCACAATACGTAGAGCCGTAGCACACACGTGTGGGTAGTTTGACTTAATGAACTCCTATTTGTTTTGCTATAGTGCCAGATGGAAGGCATAACAATCTCTCTTGCACCAGAGTATCAGTCGAAAAATTGGGAATCAGCTGCAGGCGAGCCTTGCAGGCTCTCTCAAGTGCAATGGTTTCATGAACCGTAAGGCAATGCAATCCTTTCCTGAGATGGGGTTCACAAAAATGCATTCGATTAATTTAGTCAGTTCCTAGCACCAATTAAAGGATCCCAGCAACCACATGCATGTGCCATTCAATCCTGTTAAGGATCGGCAAGACCTGTCCAATATACTTTTATGAGAAACGTCCAAGATGACTTCAAGCTGATCCAATAACAATCATTTTTTGAGTTATCTCTTAGTCGTCTTTCATCCTTTTGGATTGCCTTCCCCTCTCTAAGCTTTTAACATTGATTTTGACAGATTCCAAGCACGCGTGCAAGAATTCTGTTCTGGAAGTTTTCAAAGGGGCACGTACCACATATTCTGCAAAGCTTTTGCTCTTGTAAAATCGAGAGAGAGAGAGAGAGTACCATTTTATACCCGAAGGGGAATCAGACTGTTTTCGGAGTCCCAAGGGACTACTGGACTTAAAATATTGAGAGAATTGTGGGAAGAACAATACCTGTATGGTGTCTCCTATAAGCGCCCATTGATTGGGGTCAAGCACAGGAAAATATGCAGAAATGCAAGCATCACTGCTTGGTGCTGAACTTACAATACTCTAATATCATTAGCAGTTAAAGTGTTATGGGTTATGTGAATACTGAAGTCGGACGCAGTTGATAATGTACTGAAAGGTATGACATTCATTTACTTTTAATCGGATTCAGTTGATATTTACTTGTTAGGTACACATGTACGTACTTAATCCACTTCTCGTCAGTTGACGATAGCTTCTTCCATATCGAAGTCATGGAAGTAATTATCCTTGTTGTGACGTTCACAGCAATAATTGGTCTATTTATTTGTTTAATCCGTGTCCCATCAATGGATAAATAAAGAGTCTGATTCCTAACTTATTGTTTAAGATAATTCATTATACAGAAGATACGATTAGTTTATAGGATACGAATCCTCCCTACTATTCGTTGGGTAGTGGTTAAGATAAGTGGGATGGACTTCTGAACGGGAGGTATAAGACTCAATGACATCAACATTTTTTTGAAGGTACCATCTTTACCGAACATGCGAGGGTACAAGATGGTCCAAAAAGTATCACCCTCTGGGAAGATATAGTATCGGTGGTTGTCCTTTTTTTTATATTTCTGAAATAAAGAGATCCAGGAATTTCCATAACATGAATGCTGTACTCCTACGATCGCGGAATACTTTATCTACCTATTAAATGGAATGATTCTGCGGTTATTTTAGCGCAACCTGAATTTTAGGGCAGATTTTCCGGCCTTCCTATACCAACTCGTTGAACACTAAGGTACAGGACGAACACGTGACGGAAGAGGCCCCGGCAGAGATCGTAGTGCTCGATATATCAGGCAGAACACATGCCTGTACAACATTTTGTACGTGTTCACGCCTTCAAAAAGGGCATGGTTCTGTCTGACATACATATATGTAATTGCTAACTGAACTGAATGCAGTTGCTGTGGAAAAGCACTGGAGACGTTGTGAGTGCCCGTCCGGATTACCGAGATCACCGGATTAGCCGGGGTCCGGATTAACGAGGCTGCACTGTAGTTTGGCATAATAAAATAATTTTGTCCAAATAGAATAGTATTTTTGACCACCGTGCATGGATAACATGGATCCTTCGACTGGTGAGCGTTACAGAACCATGATCAATGAACTTTTATTGTCGAAAATTGTATTGGGACTGGATAAAATGTTATTCCAACATTTTGATGGATGCGTTTCCGGGTCTCTTACTATATCGCTTTGGTGATTTGCATTCGCAATATCGTTCGATTTAATTGCTCCAGAGTATCATCGGGTATTTTTTTAATTTACGGTGCTCTAAGAATAAGTCATATACTCTAAGAATTCTCAGGGAGAATATCCAACAAGAGTACGAGAACATATCACTCGAAGGAAGGAAGGAAAGGAAAACTTAAAAACCCAAATAAATAAAAATTCTCTCCAACAATAACTCCTTTCCTTTTGTGTGAAAAAAATAATTTTTTTTAGGTTCAATGGAAGGAAAAATCATCAATTGACAATCCAGTAGCATACACGCAACTGGGCCTTCTTAAATAGTGAGGGACTTGACCCCCTAGAAAGCCCAAGGGTAGTCTGACTTGTTATTAAAAAATCGCACTTAGTCGTTGAATATATAAGAAATTTATTTGTGAATTGTATTAATATTCTAAACTTAAAAATAAAGGTAACCTTTCATTAGGTTTCTTAACTTTTTTTGAAAATGTTAACTTATAGTTCAGCTTTGTCTGATAACCCTAGCTGCCTACTATCAATCAAAAGAGTTCAACATTTTGTTATGTTCTTTTGGTCTAGTAGTTTTGTTTCTTCTAAATTTACGTACTTGAGAAACCTAACTCTGTGTCTTTGCCCACTAATTCACCTTCATTCATTTCAAGAAAGGTTTAGATGTTTTGCAAATTTTGTCTGGTATGTATGTATGTATGTCTGGTTTCAAAACTTGAAAGGAGGATAGTTTCCTAGACGATCAGTTCTAGAGATTTTCGTTTTTATCAGGTTTACCACTCTTTAACCCAATCTGAATTATTATTTATTTTTTTGAGGAAAAGTACTGAACCAAATAAACTACTTTGTGGTACACCTTTGATTTCTCTTACTATTGAGTACTCTGTTTCTTTTTTAATTCTGACGAATCCTCTGAAATATAAAAGACTCTAGAAATTTAACAAATTACTCACATTATGTGTGCCTAGTTAATTAAATTTATATTCAAATATGAACTGACTCTCCACCCTTGAATTTTTGAATTTTAAACATATTTTTTTTGTTCACACATGCATCATGTTTGAGCTATAAATCTTAATTTTTTGCATATGGAAGTGTGTCTACATAAATATATGTATCGTAGAACATCAGTATCAGTTTCTCAAAAAAATGACAAACAGCAAAATAAATTTAATAACAAAATTCACATAAGAGACAAGCAGTCACACTCAACTGTCTACTGATTTACTATCTCCAATTACCATAAATTTTCTAACCCACTGCTGTGACTTTCCAATCTGCTTACATAGGTACTCTACACAATATGCAAGTGACATGGCTCTGTCTAATTTGCAACAATTATGTATAAAACTCTATTGTCTTTTATCTTTTGAATAATATTATGCGTATGATTGGTATATGCCAAAAAAAGAATTTATTTAGTATACGTGATACGTTTATAGCTAGCAGCTAAGTGTATAGTAAAGAGTTTTCCTTCAACAAAAATATTTTATGTTAAAGTGCCATCAATTAATTTTGGAACACAACATCAGCGAAATGTTCTGCACAGGTGAACCTAATTTAAAATTAAATTTTTTTCATAAATCGGTCGATAGATCAACAGTTTACTGTTCGATGTTGGTCATCTAAAATCTCCGGTTGGCCATGAATTCATATACGTAAAGTTTGAGGTCCAAATATTTCAAATCCCACAAACCAAGTGGGCGCCGTGGCTCAGTGGTTAGTGCGTTGGACTATAGACCAAGGGGTTCGAGATCGAATCCCAGTCTGGGAACATCTAAAAGTTTTTCACGGCCCACCTCTCGCGAGCGTCTGACAAACATCCGAGAGTACAACTGTCCTGAGAAAGCTACTCAAATAACAACTTGGCTTTCGGGCACGGCATTAAACAGTAGGCCCCTTCCATTCGTGTAAAGAATATAACACGGACAACATGAGTGGTTGGGAGAAGCTAGGCTCTGGGTCCCATCGACCTGTAGGGCCAAGTATTTATTTATTTTTTACAAACCAAGTCAAATACTTGAACATATGTACTTATGTATCTAATAATGACTGCTATACTCTCGGATGTTTGTCAAGTGCTTGTGGGAAGTGGTAAAAAAAAACATTTTCGTGTTCCTTACTAATCGAACCTTACAGCTATTTACACATAGGCCACGGTGCGTAGCGGTGCAAACAAAATATATTTGGGTGTAGCGAGGATGCGTGTAAGCGAAAAGAGCTAATTGGATGGTCTAAGTCGGAAAAGTACTTCTAAAAGCTGATCCTTTATTCATGCAGTTAACCCAATCGAAAGGTATTTTCGTACGAAGTGCATACAATTCTTGAAGTAGATCTTGTGTTGCAGAAATAAAAGACTATGTGGGGGAACCTTTACCCTTTAAGTCGGTTTTTTAAATTTTTCAGGAGAGCAGATAGATTGGATTCTATTTGACTTATAAGTCAATTTTATCTTAACTCAAGTTACGTGGTTATGCTTTGTGATCACAGCAACATATACAAAGAGAAGGTACCTTATTGGATTAAGTAAATTTCTGGCTTTTCAGCTCAGAAAAAAAAAACGATTTCGGAAATATGTATATTGATTATTGTCGACAACGATAATAATTTAAGGGCCGGCACAGCGATCACCACCCTCTCAAACAATGCTGAAAGTGTTGCCCAAAACTCCTTCAATCAATGAAATGTATAGGCAAATGTTTCTCTAAATTTCAATCGAATTTAAACATATGGATTGAAACTTTATATACAAAAATAGGTCGAATAATGAAAGTGGCACAGTACAACACGAAAAAACCCTGCCAAAAGGCCAACTGGTACAATCTTCTACAGAACTGTCTAGCAGAAGCTAAATTCAAATTTTCGACGACTCATCCAACCATTTCGAGTGGTATTTGGCTAAAAAGGTGAGTAATATAGGTTTTCAATTCCTCGATCGTACCCGACTTATTAGACTTTGAACTGTACATACCCACAAAGCAAACAAGTCTAGAATTGTGGTACCACACAATCTATGTAGGCGGCCCAATCACTGATCCAAAGTGCTAAATTCACTCTTCACCGAATTGTTCTCGAAATAAATCCATGGTTTCACAGGCTGTGTAGCAAGTAACGTCATCTTGTTGGTACAAATGTCCTGCAGATCACGGGTTTCAACATGAACCGATGATACAACCAGCCTATAAAACATACAAAACCGTTGTTTTGTCGTGATGTTATGGCCTTCCATCTCTTCGGATTGGTCTTCAGAACAACCTGGGCAATTTTGCTTATTAACGTACTCATTAAACCAAAAAATATGCTCTTATGGCTGAGTAACAAAATTTGTGAGGATTTTTTTCATTATTTTCAATAGTCCAAGGGCTGAAACAATAACGATTCGGTAGCATGTTTTACAAGTTAAATTTCGTATGGGTGTAAACCAAAATCCTTACGTCACAGGCGCCAAGATTAGACAAGCATTAGACAAGCCAAGCTGTTGATACCGGCGCTGCGTCGAATTGATTCATCGCTGTCATTGAGTATATTTTCAGTAACCGCTCCAATATTTTGTTCCTTAAGTCCTGAATGTAATCTATGTGGTCGTATATTGTCTAATAATATAAATTGGGTTTCAAACTTTTCGATGATATAGCGAATCGTGCGTTCGCTTGGCCGATTACGTAGACCATAAGTTGCTCTAAGTGCACAAAACACATTCCTCGCAAAAGTCTGATTTCGTAATACACCTGAATAAATTTGTAGATGCTTTAAACAGACTGTTTTTTCATGATGAAATGTCAAAGAATACTGAACAAAAGTACGATGACAGGCTCACGCAGCATCTGTCAAAAACTCCAAAGGGAAGGAAGCACTAACCACCCCTGGATTTTTACAAAAAAACTTGGTTAATGACACGTACTTCTATATTAATCTGATTTTTTTCTAAAAGTTGTATAGTATGTCCAACATTTTGTAATGTTATTTCCAATAAGCACCCATTTAATTTCGTTTTGTAAAAATGAAAGACAGGACTCTTCCCTTTATGAAATCATATAAATGAATGTGTTAAATATTTTATAGAACTGCCTATTACAGTTTATGAACATCTAAATATAAATTCATTTCAAATGCGTCATACAAACATATCCTTCAACTATAAACTTTACGAGAACAATAAAAATCCGAAAAGCAATTAACCCGCATAAAACAATCTCGCGTCTAATACTCGCACATTATACGCGCGAACACCATCAAATAGATTCAGACGATAATTTCCTGGAAATTGTCAACAAAGCATTCCATCATCAAATTACTGACGAATAAATCAATTTTCCTCCTGTACCCAGTGGAAAACACGTCCTAAAAGAGATTTTTCCTTCTTAATATGTCAACACCCATGGTAGGCAGATAGACGTACCTACCACCTACACATATGGATGTGTATACCCTACCCACAGTATCAGACAAATTTAAAAGCCTTACCAAACGATCCGGAACAATGTCATTCGAGACATATCATAGGTAGGTGTACATATATAAACGTATGTACATATGTGGGGTAGCCTTGTGAGCAATGGACCACGCAGACCCATTATTGTACTCGTATCTATCACATCGGAGACAAGAATGAATCATTGTGCAAATGATTGCCCTTCCTCGTAAAACCTAGTTAATACGGTGCGAGGGTTCCCACATATCGAGGCGAAATACCATGAATGAAATGGGTTCACAACATATGGAACATATGGCCGTCACACCATCTTGTTTTTCTTTATTAGAAGGCGATGAAATATGGAAGCCGATTAGGCGACAAAAAGGATGCGTAGGTACTTCCACACTGATGTACATTTTTAGATTGTTTTTTTTTTTTCTCATTTTATAGTCCTGTCTGTAACGTGACTTTTTTTACACAAAATGCAATTTCGTCCCATCGTCAGGATGAAAATTTTGACATCAAAATAAGGTGCGGGTATTTGTTACATTCACTAAATAAAAGTGTGGGTTCAGCCTTCTAGAAGGATGAGTTCTTCTAAAAACCACATCGTAAGCTGACACAAACCACCAGACAGTAAAGTTTACAGTGCCACAGCACGTTGTTACCCCACAGAGGGTAGAGCACAGCTTCCTTTTGCACAAGTCGCTTGGGCTAGTGGGTAGCTTAACAGTGGAATTACAGCAGGGTTTCGAGATTCTATGCCCCTGGCTCCACATTATCTTTAGGGGTTTTTTAAACTTCGGCTACACCCCCAGATCCTGGGCCAAAGTAGTATTCATACCGAACGCCGGTAAGGCATCCAATGGAACCCCTAAAGACTTCCGGCAGTTTATAGATTTTAGAGCGCCTAATCGACGTCCAAATTAGAACAAATGTAGATAGCAACCTTCTATCAGTATCTATCAGTATATAGAAAGTGCTCTACGTTCCTTAGTGGGAATCCTTGAGAAAACTTTTGAAAACAAGGATTTGGAGGACCCTTCAACAATGTCAAAACATAAGCTATATCTACTTCACTTCTCAACTTAAAAGTTGACAAGTATCTTTGCTATTGGATCGAGCAAATTCTTAATAGCAGACTCAACCATGCTGAGCTGGGGTGTGTCTATGGGCGGCGAACTTTTGCGGCTCATGGTAGTGAATAAGGTACTCCTAACCCTACGTCATAAGGGGTTCAATTTTGTAGCCTACGCGGAGGACATTCCTTCTTATAAGTAGAGACCTGATGGAGTCTGCTCTAATTAAACTCGTAAAATGGACAGTGAATGTGAGTGTTGGTCTCGGAGTCAACCCATCAAAGACTGGGCTAGTATTGTTCAAATTGTAGATCACGCTAAATACCTGGGCGTTATTCTCGATAAGAAACTCACTTGGAATCTGAATATTCAAGACCGTGGTAGTAGGGTCTCGATTGCTCTTCATTCATGTAGCAGGGCTATAGACCCACTCTAGGGTTTTCGCACCACGGATTGTACAGGATATACACCGCAGTCGTTAGATCTATCCTGATGTATGGAGTCCCACTCTAGTGAACGATAATGAGCAAGAACAGCAACGTTACAATACTTGAAAAGGCTCAAAGGCTATCCTACATCTTTATAACAGGCGCCCTTAGAACCACTCCTACCGCTGCATTGCATTACCTCCTATTGATATCTTTGGGAGGCTGATGGCTCGTGATAATATGGGCCACGCAGGTATTTTACTATTTTAATTCGTACTATATTGTCTCCGTACTATATCTGGACTCTAATGTCAGGTATAGAACCAGGATTCGAAGTGGTTGGAAATTGCGAGAAACTCTGAAAGAATCTGCGACAGAAATGGTGCGGGACTTACTCCAGGGTTTGTTTATCACTGCCAGACCACTATTGCGTTTTTCAAGCAGAAGTCTTGATCACGTTTTTCAAGCCTTTCGAGTAACTCAAGCTATTGTTTTCTATGTAGACAGTCAAGCTGCGATGAAAGCCTTGGAATCCAGCAATGCCGCGGATTTCTCAACGAGATGGCCGTCAGGAGGAACATATCCTCTGTGGTGGATACTCTACGTAATTTCAAAGCGAACGAGTCGGTGGTACCTTCAACAATTTCTGTAGAAACTGTTAAGGCGAGGAGGAAACCATGGCACATCCCCTGTGCACCTGTCATGCCCTATCTGTTCTGAGGAGGAAAACCCTAGGTGAGTACTTCTTTACAGATCTCAGCGTTCTAGCTAGACTAGACTTAAGTAGAATGAAGATCTGGTTAAACGCTTAATCAGCGAAACATACATCTTCGTCATGGGTAACCAGTTATCCATGTGGTCTGTGGAGCTGGTTATGCGGTTTTTCCCCATAGCGGTATCACAATGGTCGTTCGTCTGGTCTAAGTGTGTCCCTGCTGAGCGGGGACAACTACCCAACTTAACATTGGGCTTTTCCTATCATCTGTTTCCTCTCAGCAAAGTTCAACCAATTAGTCCTTCTTGGAATACGCTATTTTGAATTGTCCCTAATAATGGATTTTACATTTCGATTTATATTACATTACACGAGCATAATGGCTCTGCTGGCCCACATGTAAACAAATATCACACAAAGACCTGCCACTAGCCCTCGCGGTTATACATGTGATCCTCCATCCACAACGGCGGCGTCAAAAGCAATTATATTTACCTACGAGCATGTTTACACGCACAGCGACAATGGTCCACCAATCAGTCACAGGAAATCATTTGTCAATCTGCATTGTTCCAACATCTGTGTGTACAGGTTGTGAAAGACCCCAAGGGTGATTGATTTTAAATTTGAAAATGGGTTTAACCAAACAATTTTCATTTGAAATCTCCATCATGCCACAACCAATCAAATTAGTTGGCAGATACTAAAGCCAAAGTCAAGCCTCATTGTTTAGTAATGGCAAGGATTGGTTACACCGAATTTCGTAGGAACAATGCGAATTTCACACATTTGCCCAAAGCCAAACAATATTTCAAATCAAACATGTAAAACGTCAGCAAACGTACATACTTAGTCCTTTACAAATAATCGTAGGTGAAACTGGCAAGAAGTCAATTCAATATTCAAATGAACGTACGTTGATTGTGTTTGGATACGAAAGGACTTCAAACTCACAGGAGGTACTCGTATTGCAATTAATAAAATTAAAATGAATAGCAATGGAATTTGGGCTCCTCTGATGCATCAAATTTTGCTCATACGAACACTTACTCTGGCAACTGTATTAAAATTCTCATTAAAATGTTTTACTATCACAATTCAAAAGATAACAACGATACAAGCTCTGGTATTAGTGATATTTCTTAAGAAAATAACTTCTCGAAGTTTGGTATGCAAATTTGCAAGATATCCTTGTAATACACACACAGAACATACGGCGTTGTGGCATCCATATCTGCATGCAAATATTTCCATTCAACAACTTTAAATGAAACATAATATCATTAAGCCGTTGAAATCTTAGGAGATATTTTTGAAGAAGTAACTAGAGTAAAATAATTAAAATCAGTGCGACAATACGAGTAGAATTGCGGATGCTATTTCGAAGGACGAAAACCCACAAGCACTCTGATCAAGGACTGAAGACTGGGGCCTTATTTTGTATTCCGTTTCTTTAGCAAATGTATTCGAAAATCGGAAATTGGTATATTCTATTTCTATAGAAAACGGCTAAATCCGAATTCGCAAATTAAAAGTAATACCAACTCTTCTTAGGAAATTTGGAATTTTGTATTTCGAAAACGCTTGCCAAAATCATCTCATTTTGCGAATATTCATTCGAAAGGTTTTTTCTAACGGATTTATGATTTTCAGGGGAATTTGAAAACAAAGGTAGGTATTTCATAATTGAAAATATATTTAAAAATAAATATCGTGTTTTATTTCATTATCTAAACACAAAACCGGTAGAAATGAAAATCTTGGTGCAATTTCTGGAGATACACAGACCTAGAACGGATTTGTTCTTTGGTCGGAAGGTAGACATACATACATACATATGTATGTAATAAATCAACTTTGGGCTGGATTGCCTTCTAAGAATCGGTAGCTATGGCTCTATTGCTTATTGTACGTTGGAAAGTGTAAAGATAGTTTTTTCATAAAGCTCATGGCTCAGTTCCATAATGTTTGAATGATTCTCTCCATTCAATATTTTCCAATGGTCATCCTCAGATACCAACACTGTCTATTATTTCTATGTAACGCTAAGATTCGTAGATTTATCCTGACCAAATTTGTGCTGATATCCACCCTGTGCTAAAAACTTCAACGTGGCTGCGAGTTTTATTATTCCTGGTACTGCGGATTGTCTTCTGCCAATCGGTAGCAGAGGCTCTATTGCTTCCAAGGTGTAGCCGAAAATTTTTCACAAAACTGTAATATAGTTTGTGAAAAATACGCTTAAATAAATAAATAATTCAAATGTCTCAACTTAACACAGTTCCATGATGTTAGAATATCACAGACTATAATAGTAATAGGTTATCAGTGGTTAGAATGATCCCTAAGTCTCCTCCGTTCGATGCTTTCCAGTCGTTCTCTGTCCATTGTTTCTCTGTTCGTCGTTACTCATTCAAAACATTAAATTTAATTATTCATTATTAATTAAGGTGACTTTTGTTATTTGTTTTGAGAACCTGACTTGCGGAAATATTTGGTTTAGACTTGTAAGCACTTGAACCCAATGCAAAAATCATACAAAATACGAATTCACTTTTGAATCGGATTTCATTTCCGTATCGGAATCCGAATCCGAAACTAGTACAAAATAAGGCCCCTGATGCCTAAATTGGTCCATTTGAGATTAAAAATGATGCGAGCAGCTCTCGGGAGCAAACTCCAACTGGACACAGTCTTAATAGCAGCTTACAGAGAGTTTGCGAGCTGGCGTTCGTATGTCACCAGTTTTTGGGCCCTAAATTTTGAGTTTGGAGGTTGGAACTTTATATATGAGCTTCTGACGAGTAGAAGCAGTTCAAGTGTAAATTTTTTTTAAATCCGCTTACTGCCACGCCCACTTTTTGCTTAATTCACTGTTGTGTATGAAATCGAAAAATATTAATGCAAAATATTTACATATTCGAATTTTCTACAATTTGTTCAAACATCACGCCTACTTTTTTTGACCGTTTTGCTCAAAAAACTGAATTTTTTTAAAATTTTGCATGAAAATTCAATAAAAAACTCGAAGTTATAGTTTCAATTTGACAAAAAATGCGTTGCGGGTACACCCACTTCATAAGAGCTGCATAGGAAAGACGATAAGGTATTATACGATTCATTCCAAACGGATTGTATATGTGTTTTTTAAGAACAGTTCCAAAAATAAAAGCAGATGCAAACTTTCGCTTGTAGAAATACATGTTCCTTTCACTACTTAAAACTGATATCCTGATATCCAACTGATATCCTCAGGAAATAAGCTCTCTAATGCTATAATAAAATCTCGAAAATATTACTTTCTAATTGACAGCCAATCGAGTCAAGAGTTTACATGTTTAAAATGTTCAAAATGTTAAATTATGTCTTGATAATTTTTTTCAATTTGAAGTCAACATTTTAAGAAAAGTTAAATTTGTTAAAAGTGATCGCAGATCTGAACCAATTTTTTGGTTAAAATCATGACTTTAAAGTTTTTCACTAAACCAATTTTTGACCTAAACGTAGGTACATTGAGCGATCGTTTTAGGCAGAGGTTAACTCTTACCAGAGAGCTTCAAATTGAAGGTTCGTACTAATACAAGGACTTTTGCGGTTTGACAACTAGTGAACTAACCAAACCAATAATTGTACCGGTAGCACTTCTGGGATCGGGAAAGCCAGGTCATATGATTACCATATTCGAAGGACTCATATTTCTCTATTCCTAATTTGTTTCCTCAACTGTTTTGGCATGAAATCTCTCGACATCTCTCTTCTAGGAGTTCATTTCCGGGAGTGATCGAACCATGTGTCCAACTTGGGAGTGAAAATCAGAAAGTTCGAATGTCAAGAGTAAAAAGTCAATTATCCGCGAGTTACGGTCGAGAGTTTGTCCTCACCTTAAGTAAGTTTTTATACTATGACAGGTCCTTGATAATTTTTATATTCGTGCCCTTATACCTCCTAAATACCTATACGGAAGGGAGTCCGCATGATATAACCGGATCCGAATAAGCCCTGCTGTAGTCACAGCCTATCCCTCGAATGTCCAGCTCGAATCGCACTTCTGGAATGGTGTTGACGTCTGCATTATAGACTCTTCAAGTTAATGCTAATTATTCGTGCGAACATTCCTTGTAAAGACCCTATGATAGTTGTTTTAGTTTCATTTGGTGGAGCTGTCAGCAGTAGTTGCTTTCATATCCGGTATTTGTTGTTCCTTCGTCCTCTATTGGCAAGTATCCGTAAATAGTTTTGTACATGTTCATGTACTATCATAAATGTGTTTTCAATGATCCATCCGACTGCACCGAAGGTACAAACATGACGGTCTTATAAGTCACTTCTTTAATCGCTCCATTCGTGGGAACGAAATACTTGGTTGATGCTTCTCTTATTCATGTCCCAAATTTGTCCATCGACTATCCTATTAATCTTCTTTGGATGCGAACAAAAACGCATGACATTTAAGGTTCGTCAGGATTAAGTTTAGCAACAGTGATTCGAACTCATCCGAATCTCACCATTTACATGTACTTCGTTGAACCTCCTCGAGCTTTTATTAGGTACTGCGGCTAATCTTCTTCGAACCGAAGAAACAAGATTTTTCGTAACGTCAGGGGAGATTTTTGCCCTTTTGGGGCCAATGCCGCCTAAAGCCCTTGTTTAGACGTTATGGGCCGTTTTCTAATATTTCTGTTCAAAACTTTCTAAGATAGTCTATTTATCAGGAGGTCTGGGGACCGTGTAGGTGAGTGTAGCTTAAGGGTGAGGTAAGGAAACCATTTTTTTGTATGGTAGAAGACCCAAGTCGATATGAGACTCAAGTGTTGTCCATTGGGGAGTAATCCTTGCTATTCACTCCCGAGCCGGAGCCGATATCCTACCCTAAACCGAAGCCCCACCATGCTTTACGGTCGCAGTGAGATTGCTCTCAAAAAAGATGACATTATGCCAAAACGTTTGAGTGGTATTTAAGGTGTTTTTTTGCGAATGTCAGGACTTTCAGACGAATGGCATTAGAAATTCATGGTTTCTTTCGTGGAACTCTTCCATGTAATCCACTAGCTATTAAGACATTACGAATTATTTACGTACTAACAGGATTTCCACGCTCGTAAGACACGTTTTAGGCTATTTCCACTGCACTGGACTTCAGAGTTTTCTTTATTATGTCGTCTATGTCGTCTGTTGTAGTACATTTAAATTTTGTACTTTTAACGCTAATGTCGACCTAGAAATGAATTTCAGAAATTGAATTCTCAGTATATACATACATAAATAGTATAAAACCCAGACCAAAAATAAAAGCTGAAAAAAGGAGCATTTTAAACCAATTAACTCCACTTGTTACCACCAATCTATGTACGATTCCTTTGTAAAGTGATGGCTTCCAAACGATTAGCCATGACATCAACATTTGCATGCCTTTCAGACACATTAAGCATTGAATTAAAGTGGTAATGAACTAAATGTGATTTCAGGTATGATACCACCTTTAAACTACGTAGATATATGTACGTTGTACCGTCCCTGGTCAAGGATTTTGAATAAAGACCAGATATCATCCTCCCTGGACGAACTGATCAATATTACAAGGCTATCCTCAATCGAGAACGTGACCGGATTGGCACCAATTTTCCAATCGATTTACAATACATATTTACCAAAATTGATTATCTTTTTTCAATCTAATTTAATTGAGCTCTCCCTGTGACCTACACTCAATTTAAAAATTGATAACCCCAGAGAAACTACTCTGGTTCTTTGGCACTTCTTAGCCCGGTCATGTTTTGGACAGCTTCCGCAAAACACCATGTGTATCCAAAATCCCTTGCAGAGTCAGAAGACGAAAGTAATCAGTTAATTGACTTTGCAGCATGGTGAAAGGGTGCACTCTCATCTCCACTACTGCTCCTGGCAGGATAGACCACGTACACGAATATATTCTCCACTTTATGTGAGCTTCGAAACAAATTTGAGTTTCAAAATGCAAACGCATTGCGGACACATGCTGTGAGCAGGCTTGTTGCCTGTTTTTCCTTCTTAACCAGATAAAAGAGTTCCTTATTGAAACAGCGTTTCACCTTACGACTTACGTCTAAAAATACTAACATTTAATTAAATGGCAACATGCGAACCCATAAAGCGCATATGTAACTGCTTGCCAGAGCCATAACTTCTCTTTCCTTTGACCTTCTTTGCTAAAGCCATCACACTCCTGAGCTGCCAATTTCAGTCGTTTCGCCATGCTAGGTTAACCAGCCCCGTTCGAAGTAATCAAATCAATAGAAAGGTTAAAAGGAAGTCCTCTGACTTACATACATGCAAATTCATAATTAAAATGTTAAAAAAAAATATATATACACCCACAAATACCGTTATAACTCCAAGTGTTTGAACTTCTTTATATTCTTAATAAAAAAAAAAAAAATTAAAATAAATATGTACTCCACCACACTTTGGAAATAAAAGCTCCATCAGCCCTTACCCGGTACTTTACACGTAATATGTGAAAGGACTCTCTGACAGCACATTTACAGCTGCTGCAATAGAGGGGGGGATGTCGATGTCGATGTTGTACTCCTGGCTGGCTTAAAGTGAGTAATTAAATTCATTTATTCAGGGTCGAATATTGTCACATATGCTTTCGGTTGCACACTTAGTAGCACCAGTCGCAGGTGAAACTTCTCTAAGGGCCCTTGAAGCCGACTGCGGAGGTAGTTAATTTATTCTGTAATACAAGAAAGGGGATACAACTACCAGAGTGTGTTACACATTGTGTACGATTTCGTTTTAAAATTTCCCCAGTATTACGGTCGTAATTTACCTAAGCTGTGGCAAGAACTTTTGTGCGTATTGCACAAAAATTTAATTAGAAAGCAGGCAGGTAATAAAGTTGGGTGAATGGAAATGCATACTCTGAGTTTAAGACTTTGGTAAAGTTAAGTGCAGATATTGTGTTTAATTTTTATTAAGCATTTTCCAGATCCCGAATTTGCTAGTCCTTCGAAAACCATTCTAATGATTGACTATACAAAACAAGTCAAGAAGGAACGCCTCTAAAATGCGCTAACTACAGACGAACAAGGCTTCTCAACGTCGTCGTACTGTTTGAAAGCCTAAAACCTTTTGTCAGCAATATGATGGATCCATGTCAATGTGGGTTTAGGCCAAAAAAGTCCACTATCGACCAAATCTTCACACCAAAGCACGTTCTTAGTCGCAGAGTTTCTAATATCTGCTGGCGAGCATATTACCTTGCCGGGCATTCCCAGAGAATGTGCTCAGATGATTCGTCATTTTCTGAGCAGAACCTACATTCTATAATGTCTGCGCATAGATTAAGTTTGTTGAGGTCGTATTTCAGGCCACAGTGACCTGTTAGAAAACTCACCAGCTTTCTAATATACTTTCTTTGTCTAAACTAAGAATTTCTTTGTAGGAATAAGGCTTGATTAATCTTTAGGACTGACGTACAACCGTCGGATACATTCCCATAGGTATCGAGTGTTGGGTCCAAAGACATCAGCAACCACTCCAGAATCCATGTTCGATCCTTCTGTGAACCATAACAGACCCTTAGGGGACCAGTCTGCACAATCTAGTATATTAACCTCAAATAACCTACCGAAACAGTATTTCCTGACCATAATGACGGGTATGGTGCAGATCATGTCTCTTTGTGGGATTGAGTCAAGAATTTTCAAGTGTCCCACATAGTCAATTGCCTTAAACTTGTATTCTAGTTGCAACTTAATAGCGCATCTAACAGCGCTATTAAATCTTCTTCCTAATGAAGATTTCTAATGGTGTGAGCCCAACGATGGCTTCTGGCAATCCTTTGCAACCTCTGAAGTAGTTGCCGTTGTTCAAAAAAGGACTTTCGACCATCTTGCGGTGGCCGCTTATATATATGATTTTTGAATTGAGACCCCAAGTTCTGTCATAAAGGCTACTTCTGGCCCACATGGCCCTGATGGTGCATTCTATTGCGGACTTGATATGAGAGTTCCAGTTAAGCTGTTTGTCAAGGTTGACACCGAGATATTTGAATTCAGTGGAATAAGCTAATGTGGTGCCTTTAATGGTGATAGATCCCAGATTGACCAATCTTCTGTGAGTAAAAGGCAATAGAATAGTGTTGCTAGGGTTTTGCTAGGATACCACAAAACTATTTTCGTTTCGGAAAGATTTATTAACTGGATAACATCCTCGTCAATACTTGAGAAACAAAAAGTTTTCCGGTCGAAATGGGAAACACAGAAATATTGCTTAAACATTTCAGAAGTGTTTCAAAAATGTTTCTTTGGTGTGGACATACCTTATGACAGCAGCTATAGAGACGAGCTATATGAAGTTACGTCTAGTTTTGGAATCCTTGCAAAACTCCTCCGGATATGCAGATGACGATGGAGAATGCACACTACACCATCAAGTTCGGGAAAGATCTTATCGAAGCCTTTGATGTCAGAAAAGGATTCAGACAAGGCGACGCGCTGTCACGCCATTTCTTTACCATCGATCTTGAAAGAATTGTATAGACCTCACATGCCAAGATCAGGGGGACAGTCTTTCAAAAGTCCATGCAACTAGTTGCATATGCCGAAGATATTGACATAATTGGAAGAAGATAGCGTGATGTCAGTAGTGCCTTTGTGAGTATTAAAAAGGAAGGAGCTAAGGAGTATGAAAAGGCATGGAGTTTGTTAAAAATGGATGAGGTTGCTCTCGGTTATTTTAAGAGTAAAATACTTCGGGTGGTTTTTGGTCCCGTGTGATTGAGAGTGGAGAAGAAGATACAACCACGACCTATACGAGTTCTATAGTGGCATTGACCTAGTCGGAAGAGTTCAAATATAACGAATTAGATGGCTGTGTCATGTTGAGCGGATAGACAACAGTGGTCCGGCTCGGAAAGCCCTCGAATCCATCTCGGAAGGACGGTGCAGTAGAGGAAGATGCCGCCTAAGGTGGTGCGCTTAAGTGGAAAGGGACCTCACCCAAATTGGCGTGCGAAACTGCAAGCAGCTTACTAAAGATCGAGCTGACTCGAGAGGCATGTTGGTTGAGGCCCAAGTCAACTGCGGACTGTAGTGCCACCTTAAGTAGGTAAGTAAGGTATTTTTAGCACTACCATTTGAAATTTCATCCCTAATTCACATCTTGTTGTCCTTAAGTTAGGTTAGGTTCGTGGGTAGGTGTTGACTTCCTCATCCTCACATCCTCGACGTATACATGTCTTCTTTCGTGGTCCGGAAGAGTGTTATGATCCGTGAATACTTCTATCAGAGGTTTCCTATACTTTTGCATAATTCTGTCGGTCCTTCTCTTGTCAAAACAAAGCCATAATCTTCTTGTAAACACAAAGGTGTTTAGGGAGGACAGTCTACTGTTGGCCTCTCTATGGACCTTGATCCTTTCTTCTTGCTTCAATGCGCAAGGTGGGATGAACACTAAGGTGTCTACCTGTTCCGTTGTCTAGTAACAGTAACCGCTTTTATTGCTTCTTGGCTGTCGATGAAAAGATATTACTTTCCTGTGGCATTGGCTTCAATGTAGTCTCAACATTTTCATGACTTGTTTCCCTAGCTTTGGGTATACATACCACCTTTACCTCTATCCGTTCGTGGGATAAATCTTCAAATGAGACTGCTGGTGAATAGTTCTGCTGGTAATTCGAAGACCGTGCTCATGTTTCCTCTCGAGCTATGGATACATTGAGTTACACTTCCAGTTAATCCGGGCAAGATTCAGTCCATTTTCCGTCGGGATGTTTGACTGATCTTATAGCCATAGTTTATCTGGAGATGATCTTCCTAAGTCTCGCAGATTCTGTGGTTCCATTCATGTCATCGAAGAAATGCTGTCATCAGCGATGGCGTCTTATTTTTGAACTGCAGTGTCTCAAACGAGGATTATTACAGCTCATAAGGTACTGGGGAAAGCCTAAGTCTGTGGAGAACTAGGTAAACGACCTTTGGCGAATACCACCTCGAAGACATTTTGAAATGTGTAACTATTTCGAGTTGGTACGGGCACGCCCTTTTACTTATTCCAATCTTTGTCTTTACGTTCCTCTACGCCAAGTGGTGATAATGGATCCACTCTTGATCCGAGTGCTTCTACCTACTCAATGTCTTATCGGCCTAATTTTGTTGATGACCAATCTTTGAAACGCTGTACTATATCAAAAGAACTCTATCACCAAGCTTAAAATCTGCAGTACCGACATCTGATTTTTTGTAGAGCTCATCAAGGTCACAAGGAGTAGGCAGCAACTCATCTTATCGCCGAAAGATCTCTATGTCTAGGAACATCCACACCCCATAAATGTATTTAGATAGTGCAACTTAGCTAATCTTCCTTAAGCCAGCCCAAACTCTGCGGGGTGTTATACATATTTGTAAGCCCAATATACCGTCTGTCAGCGGGCGGGCTTAATAACCAAACACGGCAATATCCATTTGTTTGTTATTTAATAGGTCACGTATTGTAGTGTGTTTGCACCTGCCGGGCTATTATCCCGTGGCCAAGACGATTTCTGCGGTGATGTTGGCAAATACATCACCATATGCTTCAACACCACGATTTAATGTAAACGCTACAAGCCCACACATACATGGAAACGAAACCAAGTTCTCAATCTCAGTGCAAGGATCAGGGTTAACCATGTGTAAGTGGGATTGATGATGCTGCGGCTCCACATATTCAGGTATCGATACAAGATTTAACGATTACTTGTTTCCTTCGCCCCATCATGAGTTGGTGAGTTGGGAATAAATGTTGCATTTACGACTTAAATTGTGTGTCGCAAGTTATAGGCTTGTGGCATCCCTCGAAACACTCGTGCAGATAGCTCCTCCGTCTAACGCATTTAATAAGTAGGCTTTTATGTGCAACAACAATCATAAAAATCCAGCGCACAAGTTCACACTTTGGATAAGTAATGACAGATAGGTATATACAGACTCTTGTACTCGTTGTGATGACACTTCACCATTCATTCCTCTTAACAGCAGGAAACGCTGGCTGCTGCAAGGAACTTAATACTTGAGAATACCGTGAAAACGTGCGCTAGAATGTGGAGCACTGGAACATTGTGCGCGATGAGAAGGGACAGGTATTATATGTACATATTGCGTCGAAACTAGGTGGAAGTGGAATGTATGTAGGTCAATTGCAGAGCATTGAAATATCTGGACAAGACAGGAGGAGGCTTTTAAATCGCAAATAAGGATAGTTACGTTGCAATTGTGAAGCTCTTTCAACGCTTAATTGTTGCCTGATTGGGAAGGATACAAACTCAACATGATGGACATTTGGTGATGGTGATGGCTTTTAAATCCAACTTTGTCCCTTCCTCTTACTTTGAAACATGGTTATATGGTATCTTGTTATGTACTTTTAATAATAAATAGGAGACCTTTCAGTCGCGCTTTGGCATAACATTTTTGGCAAGCATATCAGATGAGGTGGAACACCACAACCAAAAGGAATTCATTTAAAACGACAGACAATTGCTGGCTGAGTTGAAAGCTAAACGAGGCAATTAATTTTAATTTGTAGAATTTTAGAGAAATTGTTTTGGATAATGAATAGAAAAAAGTGTCTAGACTTTTACCACAGCAGGTTATTGGCACAAGGACCTGCATTAAACATTTTCCTGAAAAAAAAAGAAAGAAAAAGCCTATTTAATTTGAGTTAGTCGAAATGGCTCTAATCGTTCTTGGAACTTAGGTCGTAAATAAAGGAGATAATACGAAATAATTGCTGTCCTCTTTATGGGAGACAATTAGATACATTATTATTCGCATTTACGACTGTTGGCGAGAACAAAATTGGTTCTTTTCACAAAGTTTGTCAACAGATGCAATCTGTAGAGCAATATCTCTGACACCATAGATGTACCACTTGGACTTAAAGCCAGACAGGCAGAGTAAATAATTGGAGCTATTAATCATACCAACTGTACCAACATGTAGGTAGAGACCAAAAGTCGGCTGCATTGGCTTGGCCACATAGTACGAGCCAAGAGAATCTTCGAATCCCCAACCCTAAGATGTAACACAACGGCGAAGTCGAGGTCACCGCCATGAAAATCAATTTTCCAGCAGGATGTCCAGAAAAGAAAAGACGAAATGACCCATTGTCTCAGGCTGACACTCATCACGGGTCGCGTACTTGGAAGGCAACTACTTAAGTAAATTGTCGTTCATAGTTATTGGAAGTGAACTTCCATACTATAATACCTCGTTATTAGTGTGATCTAAGCCAAATCGCTCAAATATGGCTGGTAGAACAAGAGAGAAAGAGCTGTCAAAGCTTCCAATGACATCCAACTGTCAAAAAATTCATAAAGGTTAGCCATTCCATCATGCATCGCTTCATACTTGACGAACTTACGGAAATTATTAAAAATATTATCGGAATTCAGCCTCAGTTGTAAATACCAAACGTGTGCTATGAGGTTGCTGGAAATGTTTGCAGAAACACTCATCTTCTAGGACGAGGCTCATTTTTGGCTCAGCCGGCTGTCAACAAGCAAAATTGTCATTACTGGAGCGAATACAATCCGCAAGTGTTCCACCAATCATCAATGCATCCACAAAGATTGACTGTTTGTGCGGTTTATGGCATGGCGGAGTCATTGGACCTCATTTCTTTCGAAACGAGAAAGGAGACAACGTTGCTGCCAAGTGTATCAGGTACAGAGACAGAGCTCGATAACACCTATATGTCAGAGAGCTGGAGCTCCAACAAGACGGCGCTGCATACTATTCAAGCAACGCAACGCTCGATCTTATGAAGGAGAAATTTGGCGACTGGGTCATCTCATGGCGAGTATTCATCAATTGGCTACCGGGATCTTGTGACTTGGTGCGACTCCATTATTTTCTCTGGGGCTACGTCAAATCCTTAGTAGAGCTCGAGGCCAACATTCAAGACGCTATGGCCAAAGTAATGCCGCACCTATTGGACCGAGGCATGACAAATTTAACCGACCGTTTGAAGCACTGCCAGCAGCTATTTGCATGATGTGCTATTCCACACATAATGGCATGAAAGTATCATCAAAACTAAGTTAGAATCAGTTTTATATCTCACAAGGTAGTTGTTTTATTCAAATTTTGTTTCCTACCATTCTTATCTGGTCAGCCTGTAGTATTGGTTGTATTGAGGATCAATATCAATGACGGGTGCATGCGCAGAAGGCTAGAGGGTATTTTAAGTAGCGTGGGGGTCATAGGGCTGGAGCACCCGACCCTCCTTTAAAGGATATTTCGAGATATGATTGCCATTTGCTTTTCTCGGGCGAGAGGAAAACTGGAGGTAACGTCCACACATCCCAAGAACCTATTACCGGACATTGACGCATGTGCTCAATGACTGCTGGACATTATTTTGTTTTTGGATATTCTTGAAGATGTACACTTATATCGATTTCATACAAATAAATAAATAATGAGGCTAACCTATGTGCCTAACGTATACCCCTACCTACGGCCCCCTGACAACAAGCACCTACTCTTAACCCGGTTAAACCCTGGCTCAAGGGAGAACTCGTTGTCACCCATTTAAAGGTGTAAAAGTGTCAAAATGTATTAATTTCCAAATTTTTACGGCATATTAGCGCATACTTCCGAAACGAAATTCATTTTTGAAAATTATATTCTTTGCGAACTCGCCATGCAAGGGTTATGCTGAAGTGCAATAAGCCTGCACGTCACGTGCTTGTCGTGGTTGTATGAACTCCCCTCTGAAATACAACGTTAATAACCACAATAACCACTTTTCCACGTTCCAACTGTTTAAACCTCCTTTCCAAATGTTCTCTATGTACGCCAGCCATGCTGGTTTCGTTAAAAGTGTTGTTAATCCTGATGCATCTTAAGCTTCTATTAGTGTTTTTCTCAACTGCAACAGCAAAGCCATCCCAGTATCCTGAATTCTGTCGACAATGATAAACAGACGCCATTGTCCCCATTTACAAAATGGATTTCACCTTAATCCACCATAAAAAGTCAACAGGAAGGACATTATATTTAAGAAGTCCAACAGTTCCCTATGCTGGATTATGCTACGATATCCTTAAGGATCTTCATAATATACTACGGACTGAATCAAGTCTTGATGTGTAGGCTTTTCCAATAATGGCTTTCGCTAACGGTCAAGTAAACAAAGCTAATAATTGTTTTCACAGTGCAAGTGCATTATGTTCATTCACTAAGGACGAGTGCATGTACATAGTTTATGTTCAATTGCAAAGTACACACCACTAATGAAAATCAATTAAAAGCATCAAAACCTCAGCATCGGTTCGCACACGTTTCGCAATTAATTATGAAAGTGATTGCCTTCTGCTGATGAAAGAACCCAATGCTCTGGAAGTGAGCTAATTTAACCTGAAGGTGGTTTTCATCAAGCCCCCCGTATAATGATCCTTGCTGTGAAACTGAGAAAATTAACAATTTTTATTCGTGCACATGCCTGTCGGTTAAAGGTTCCTTGTGCTACGGAGGACAATGAACTATGTAAGCAAAGGAGGTACATAGCCGCGATGAAGTTGAAGTTTTATTGTGAGGACACACTATTAGCTTGACCTAGTTTAGTGGTTTAAAAGGAATATTGAAATGCATACATAGGTAGGTAGGTAGAGGCGGTGGTTGTCAGTAAAACATGCTGAAAGCATAAGTAGCCCCGACTCTTGTGACCTGTCTGATATAAAGTGTTGTTGACTGATATGATAACTGACATCTGTTCAAGTCCCCCCTGCCACATTTAGGAAACTGGTAAGATCCACCATATTGCCCACAACTCTATAAGTTCATCGAAAAAGTGCGCTATCTGACCCTACTTAGAGCATAGGAGATGTACAACTGTTTACCGTTGCCATAGCTCTACCAATATCCAACCGGCTTCTATTCAGTAGTTCTTCTGTTCTGCGTTTGCAGTACTTAGGCCACACCTGCCTACATACTCTCTACGATCTACTATCAGCTTGCAACAAATAGTGTGAAAAAATTCTGCCCTTAAGGACCCCCATAGGCGGCATTAGGCAGATCCCCACCTTGCTAATTCGTCCGCTCGCTCCTTTCCCCAAATGTTACTGTGACCCGAAACGCAAAGATTAACCGACGACCCAAGGAGCAACGTTCATCCTCGCACTCTTCTTCAAGTTTCGACGATATAGGCACCGAATAGCCCCCTGGTTGTCAAAAAGGATGGCTATATTGTTGCCGGGTGTGCCCAAGTATACGGCAGGCTTCCTGTACAGCGAAAACCTCCAATTAGAAGACTGTGCATGAGTCAGGAAGCCGGAAGGACCTAAAAATATTCAGAGAGTCCCACCCTAGTGGAGAATCTGTCGCGACGTTATCTTTGAAGTTCACTTTTGACTGCCAGATCTCGAGGTATCCCATAAGCAGCGTCTTCATCACCTCGGTGTATTTTACTGGGAACAATGACTAAAAGTCCAACTGCCGCTCGTTGCGGATTAGATGTAATGCTAATGCACACCGTCTGGCGGAGCACCTATCATACATCCTATACATCCCTATATATCAGGGATGAGTCCTTATTAGAAATAAGTTCGTCTCTTGATATTTATAAAGTAGGTAATACTCCAACCTTTGTAGTTCAAGGTTCTAGACCTCACATTAAGAAGCCATAGTCTGAATAAATTTTTCAAGAACTGGAGAGTATCTAGTGATCTAGTGATCAGTCATATGTCTGATCACTGATCTTTCAGTCGTCTCTTGAAAGTAATATGAAAGTAATACGGCAACGCACTTCTGAAGGCGTAACCAGAGCCAATACAGTTGCATTTGAAACCAGCTGCCCGGGAAGTAAGGTTCCTTGGTGGACTAGTAATTTTTCTCCAATTATATCCATGAAAAAGGAACCTGGTATGATGGTCTGGGCACGAGGAAAGCCAAAAAAACTTTGAGGGCAATACAACCGGAAAAGATTAGAATCGCATATCATAATTAGGCGGAGAACATGAGTATCTTAACAGGGCACTGTAAACTCTGGGAGCACCTAAGGAAGCCAAGGATATCTGAAGAAGGAAGCTGCTGATTTTGTGATGAGAAATCCTGGAACATGTTCCGGGATCTTGTGGGGCACTGACCCACAAAAGACTGAAGTGTGTATTTGCCAAGTACCAATTACCAGATGAGGTCACTTTCGTCCTCAGATTCTTAGCAGAAACTGGATTAGAGAGAGTTCTCTACGTTTTTACCGAGGACGCACAACATAATTTCTTTTTAGATAAGCTTAGAGAATTCAAACACCCAGAAGAGCATGTAAGAAGTAAGTACATCGCATAATGGAATTAAAATCCAAAGAACAAATTTACGGGGAAAACTGTAAGGATTTGCTCAGAGAAATTCAGATTATAAGCCCCGACCTGGCGGTTGTTGACCTACCCTTAGCGGAGCGACGAAGTCGCGTGAGCGTCTAGTCCCTGCGGAGAAAAGGGTAAAATCTTGGTAGTGAATAAACTGAGCCACCTACCCCAAACTTGAACTAACCCAATTTTTGTTTAAGTAACGAAAATTTGGACTTTTGTCCCGATTCAATTTGGATCTTCTATCCCATTTATGTCCCGGGAACTTATGTCTCTGCGCCTTTACCGAGGCGTAGAAAGAAAATATAAACCTCACAATGATTCCGAAGGGGAACTCTATTGAGGGCATGTCCTGTCCAAGATGATGGTAGGGGCCACAGTCGATAAAAAGTTCGCGGTGCAACATAGTCCTTCAAGGACTATTTTTTATTGCCGTTTTCTGGATTTTCTGGAAAGATTTTTTGCCCAACTTGTTCAAAGGCACTTTAAATGGACAAAATTCTAGACAATAGACGAATGGACTTTAAGTGTCCAAAGCAAACAGTATTTACTGTTGCTGGGAATACGTAATTTGTGCGTCCATACCTACCTAACCTTCATGGTATCGTGTCGTAAGAATACTCTCCCACTATTGAAAATCTGTCCAAATTTCTGATGACTCTCCCAACTAAGCCCAGAACCTGATTTGAAAAAAAAAAGTAAACAGCTCTCGTGCGAATGAATTTATTTCCATGAAGCAACGGACCATGGTAAACCAAATAGAGACAGAATATTTTGAAATGATGCCAATGCAGATGCGGAATGCTATTTACCAATTTCTGAAATAAATTTGGTTTTTTGTTGGCATATCAATGTGTCGGGGCAGCAGTATTCCATCCGAAACGAAAGGAATGGTAACCGGATTCCTTTCAAAGGACCTCACAACATGTCGAAATTGTATTTAAATTTAAATTTGTGGACTGCTGTTTGGTGCATTATTCAGAGGAGTAGGAGAAAAGACTTTCTATGGAAATTGCGACAAAAGATTATTTTTAAGGATGCTTCACATATAAGAATTACGTAAGGGAATTCGGAAAACGTACAAGCATACACATATGACAGGATTTCTGGTTGATTGGTACAATTTTGCTAAGTGCTTTAAGTTGCAATACGATTGAGGATTGATTGAAGACAGGTTTTAACTGGGTTTGGTTTGGATAAGTACATGCCTCCATGCTTTGGCTGCTACACACATCCTTCAAGTTGAAGGATCGTACGATGTGTTATATGCTTTTTATGGACACCCAACCAATCTACTGAAACCCGCACAAGTTTATAGGCGAACTTCTATAGGAGGGATGATACTAAGCAAGTCCTGTGTTAAAGCCAATATGAGGGGCGCATTGTTCAGGGGAGAGAAAACTGTTTGACAGAAATGTCGCATAGGCGCCGATCAGTATATTTTGAGTTTGGATTTGGGCCTACATCTGTAAGGAATGTAACCGGACAACCACAGACAACGCCGTGAGTTGGCTAATTGGGGCTGAAAATGTTGGCCGGAAATCCGGATTTTTGCCAATAAAGCATGATCTCGGGCAAGGCCCATTTTTGGCTTAACGGCTATATCAACAAGCAAAATTGGCTTTATTGCAAGCATTATGGCATGTCCGCATCATTGGAACTTATTTCTATCGAAATGAGGAAGAAGACACCGTTAGCGTCAAACGTTCTGTGGCCAGAGACAACATCGATATATCTGAGCTGTGGTTCCAATATACCATACAAGCGACGCAAGCCTTGAAGCTATGAAGGAGATGGTGCGGTGAATAAAGTCCAAATTCGACCTAGAACCCTTTCCACCACGCCCACCACGAATTCACACAATGTTAACAAGCTAACTACTTTGGGCGAGGTCGAGACCAACATTTGAAATGCTTTTGAACCGAGAGTCAAGTACTGCCAGCGAAGCCGAGGCGGTCATTTGAATGATGTACTATTCCACACATAATGGCATGGATGTGGCTTCAAAATAAAGCCAGAATCAATTATATACCTCACACCGTTGTTCTTTTATTTAAATTGATATTTCTATCTTTCTTATCTGGTCACCCTGTAGTACAAAAAAATAAGGGAACTTTAAGCCTATGCTTGGCTTGTCATAATGGAGGATAGAGAGCTGACAAATCTCAAATTTACTTAAATTTTTGTTCCCTAATCTCTGAATATTTCTACGGACGTACAAGTCTACCCTCTACAGATCCATGTCCTCGATAATACACTTTTGGAATGAATCCACATTAATACTGTCTGACAAGTTAGGTCCCTTCATCTACCAAACAGAAGTATGTACCTGTCATATCGATTCTATACCTTGAACAACGTAATCATTATTTTCTTCTCTGTCGTTACCTTGTTAAGTGTTCTTGTCAACTAGCTACTCCTTTAGAATATAACGAAAGTCACCAAGTGCACTCGTCTTGAAACAAGAGGTACACTACACACTACATATGTACATACCATTCAATTGTGTTGTCAGTTCCTCTATAAAAAAAAATAATCAAACAAACACAAAGCAATAAAACAATTGTCCTGAAGTAACTCCTGACTCCTCCACGTAAGGACGAGCTGTAACTAAGCGCATGGTATAGAGCTTCAAGGCCAATCCTTTAATGCATAATTCAGACGTGTCAGTGTCCAACCTCCTCCACTAGTGCAGTGTTTTGTTCTCTAATTCTCACACAGATAGTGTAAATCATGTGTAAACCCGACAGTAGTAGAAGTTGAAAAACTTCTCTGTATCCTTAAAGGAAATTCTTTCAATCAAACCAAACAAATTGAATTAGTTTCTTAAATACAAAAAAAAAGAAACCCCTTTGTACGGAATTACTCAGGTATTTAATCTCTAAACATTCTACGAGTATCTTTGAAATTTCACATGAAAAGGGGATTTGTATTCGTCCTTTGGTAGATTCACATGGTTGGTTTTAAAAGGAATTCGAGGATTACAATTATTTGATGAATTACGAAAGTCAAGTCATGTCTCCGGTTGAAAAGGTAGCGAAACACGTTAGTGTGAGCTTGATGACACGTGTCAACTTCATCTGATCTATAATGTTATGTATGTACATATATAGAGAGTATCTATAAATAAATGCAAACACATTGTCTGCGGTAATTTTGGTTAGGTGCTCATTACACTCGTCACAATTAGGTCAAAGTATTACCAGTGTGACGGCCTACGGGTTAAGACATCCTACCCTCATATAAAAAAGCCTAAGGTCCTCCCGAGGCGTTTACGCTTTTAAAAAGTCATTTGTACCAGAAGATTTTTCTTAGCAGGCAGGTTATTGCGGAGCGTCAAGGTAAGTGTGGAGTATCCTCACGAATATACCTATGGTATGTGCTTCATTCATTATCGCATCTTCTACACAAATCATTTGCGCTCTTCAAGTGACGTAAAAGAAACATTAACGACTTTTTGTTGAGTTCTAAGTTTGTTTGTTGTAAAGTGCCAAATTTGTTGGTTATGACATCGAAATCGAGAACTCTTAGTAAGTCTTCGATTCACTACTACAATGATGGCTCAAAACTCAAGTAAGGTGAAAGCGGAGGTGTTTTCTTTGTCAGTCCTTATCCTGAGCTCTCCTTTCGTCTTCCAAATTACTGTAGGTTGCCCCACGGGGAAAGTATGACGGTTAAAAAAGTTTTATCTAGAGTTAAGCTAAGTACTCACAATCACTACTACTTCACCAAACTTGAATCCGCTCTCAATACCCTTCACAAGTGGGCGATAGAATGTGGACTAAACTTTAACCCCTTAAAGAACAGGACTTTACAAACAAGAGAACAATCCCACAGATCCCCATTCTAACCAATGGTGGCCCGTAGCAGACAAGACCACCGATCGCAGTCCTCGAAACCATACTTGCACTAAGCCCGCTAGACCTACTTCTAAAGGAAATAGCTGCAAAGACTGCACTACGCTTGAACCAATCTATCCTGTGTAAAGAGATCAACGCGGACTATCGTATCATTGCGAGATGGGTACGTACAGACGGATTATATATCACAATCCCACAATTCGGAAGGTCAACCAAATCAAACTCCCCCCAAGAGAGGATTGGACTTACTGGAGGGCCACTAACCCTAATAATATCTCGACTTTCACGGACGGGTCAAAAATTAACGAAGAACTGGGCTCTGCCATATATTCATCAGAACCCGAGATTACCTGATCACCAAACCACGGAAGTGTGTTCCAAGAGGAAGTATTAAAAATAGCAGAAGCGCCTCGAGAACTATCCACTAAACTCTACTCCAGTAAGACGATCGACGTCTATATCGAAATCTAGACTCTCATCCTCAGTAATCAAATCAAAACTGGTAAGGCGATGCAGTGGAGAACTTACAGGAGGATGCAGTGGTATTCAAGTACCGAACAGTACCTGACACATGTGTTCTACCGCCTCTAGATTTTGTTAAACACAACGTGAGACTGGCTAACGAGAGATGAAATGCACTGCCATTTTGTTGTGTCTCTAAAAAACTCCGATATCACCAAACAAATCCAGTCGCTTAACAGACCCAACTTAGCGCCCTTAACGGGGTTTCATTAATGGCGACCCAACGTAGCGAATATAAACTGATAACCTCTGCAGAGGATGTGGGGATACGGATGCAGTAGAGTGAATATAAATTCAAAGACCTGTGCAACCTTTCAGAAAAGCCACCATCAACCATCCTGAAATTTATAATAACTATAGGGTGGTTCAGGGAGGTTTTGTAGCGATCCAAAAGCCAACTAAGAACTCTGTGGTTTTCAGGTAAACACACGAAAAGGAGCTCACAATGGATTCACTAGTGATTCGAGTGTTGGCTGCACATGTAGCCAGCCACCGCGTTCTATCTACCTACCTACCTCTTTATGGATACTATAGTTTCTTACACTTTATTAGAACTTCAAAATGATTTAAGGAGTAGATAGAGGGAATCTTTCACCTAAGATCTACGTTTCGTATCATAATGCACGTACTGCTGGTCTAAGTGTGGTGGCGTGCTATGACCTCTGTATGAACTGGAGAATCCGATACTTGGAAGTAGAAGTTGGAGCTGATTTGCTTGTCATTTTTCTCTAATGGAAAACAAGTATGTAACGTAGGGTCTTTTGAAGCCTATGTAGTTGGTCGAGTATGAGCGGAATATCAAACTCGATTTAAGAGTATCTTTAACCGACATAGAGGACTTTGACGCATTCAAGATCATACCCAGTCCAGTTCTACATAATAATGAATACGTGTCAGAAAAAGTTTCCAAGGAATTGATAGCTGGTTAGCTATCTGAAAAGATGCGAATATCGGTAGTGGATATCACGTTTCCTGAGTCAAGATAGCAACCTCTCCATCGCCATTAATTCCGCTTGGAACATGCGAAAATGATTAGAAAGACGAAAGGAAAGACTCATCCACCTACACCGTCGTTATTTTTTGGGCCATATCCGTTTTTATAAATGTGGATCGACTTCTAGGAACACCTCCCCTTCCAGAATGTACTAGAAGAAATGGTTACCTGGAAGTTTTAGTCAAAGTTTAACTTCGAAGTAGTGGGGTCTATGTTTTCGGAAGCTATTTTGAAAGTATTCAATATGGAATCGTGGCTAAAGTCTTTCCTGGACCACTGTTAGTCGGGCATTAGTTTCACATAAATATCTAAATATGTTATGAACAAGTGGGGCATGTCGAAGTGGGCTTATACTGCTTTTCCTTCTCAAAAGCCCAGATTCATTCAATAAGTTCACAGTTTTCGACCAAAAAAGTTGTTGCAGATGGAGAGATGGACGTAGCTATTGATACTCATCACGAATCTAATATATACAGGGTCTATCTCAATTACTTGTCTGTGTTACAAACTGCATACCTATGGTATAAGGTATAGAAATACATCCCCTGCCTTAGTGAACTAACCACCCCACCACAGGCAAAAGTAACTTCAGAGCTACAAAAGTTATTACGGCCGAAATTATTCGGATTACACTCACCAGGAGTGCGTTCAATTTTTGATCCGAAACATGGCCAAAAACACGGTTTCAATTAATAACTCATGTAACAACAGAACACGAAAACACGTTTACGTTATTCACGTTGCAGGTCCGACAATTTGCCCATGATTTGTGATCCCTTCCTATGAAACGATGATAAATATTTCAAGGAACTTTCCACCTGATATGACACGTACCACTGTGAGAAGTATGAACGCAAAATATAAAACTTTGTCGACAATGTGAATGGAAAAAAGTTGGCGTGTTGAATCGAGGAATAAGAGGGATTGCTCAACTTGATTTCCTTCGCAGTCAGCACGAGAAGTGATAACAGAAGACGTGAATAATAAAAGTAATTGGAAAAGTTTTCAACTCTCCGAATAGAGACGGAATATGGAATTTTATTTCTCAGGCAACGTTACAAAGTGCCGCACACAAAAAGGACTACGATTTACACGACACAAATATCGCATTACAAAGATCTATCATTATTACTATTTTCATTTTTTTGTATCCGAGTCCAGGAAAGGTCACGGATAAGTCACAGCTAATACAGTATAGGACAGAAGTAATCATTCGGATTGGTCTTCGTACAACTTTGGCAACAACTTTAAAGGGATAGCAGTATCCATACCGATTAGATACGAGTAACATTAAAATTCGCATTCCATTAAATCGTAGCATCATTTCTATTTTCCATCTAAGCAGGGGAGATTCCAGTTAAGTATGTTAAATCCGTCCAGTCTGCTTCAAGTTGATCCATCGATGTAAGATAAGACGAGAAAGAAATTAACTTTATTTCTTATCTCCCCCTTGAACGGAAGAAGAAAAAAGATACAAAAGAAAACTAATCAACCCCACGGTTAAATGGAAGCCAAACAAGAAAGGTCACTCAAGCCTTAAGCGGAGTCATCAAAAATGCTTCACAAATGGAAGCAATTAAATGGCAATGGAGTGTAAACTGCTCCACTGGCTACAATCGATAAAACGAACGAAGGACGCAAGTGAAGTGCTCTTAAAGATTCTCCAAAAACTATCCAAGACAAGGAGGATGGAATTGATACTGAATTACGCTACAGATACATAAAAGCGATTTATTGTCGCATTTCTAAAGCGAGGGGAGTGAGCAATATTTGAATTGGTTTGGCTTGGGTTGATATTCAAATTCCTTGGTAATGGCCTTTGCTTGTAGACGCCAGGCAATACGTTGAACACACAGGAAATAGGATACAATCGATATTAAAAGGAGGGGAGTGACCGAGTCCTAATCCGGCAAGTTATGTTGCTCCACAAACAGTACTGTTGTGCGGAACCCCAAGCATAGTGACATCTTACTGTGGAACCAATAGCAATACATGACATTTCGATGTTTTGGAGACACATCAGCCCCGGACTGTGGTCTTACATATTTGTGACAAAGTACACATGTGGCTCTTAAAGCTGACGGTTTTCCACACCGACTTGGTTGATGTCTCTTTCCCAACCCTAGGCGAGAACGGATTCGAGCTCATACAACGCAAAGTTGTATCTTCTTCTTGACTCACCGTCTAGGTGGAGCCACTCGTACTCAAAACCTTCACGTCATAGAGCAGGATGATTGTAACTCTTGCACAGAGTTACTTTAGTTAAGAAAGAGGAAACTTTGCTTTGAGAAACAAGGCTATTGTGTCGGTCACTACATCATCGAAACTTGTAGAAGAGTTCAAAGATAAACTTTCCTTCTTGGATCGTCGGTTTAGAATGAAATGAGCGAGCGGGTGAATTAGGAGATGCCTGAACTCATGACCCATTGTAAAAGTAAGCAATGACCTACATGATACTCCAATAATCACTTCAGGTCATTTCCTGATTCAAACTGTTCTCAATGCGGTGCATGATCCCTCTAGAGCTTGTACCAAAAAACGACCCAAGATTTATAGAAAATTTGGTCATCCGAGTACTTAACATATCATCAACACTGAGTGAAGTGGAAGGCATTGAACCGGATATCAATGTTGGCAATATAGTATTGGTTAAAAAAGATTGTTTACCCTGCAAAAAACGAACAGCTCCACCTCATTACCGAGACACATCCTGGGAAGGACAATCATGTTCGAGCTGCAACCATATACTGGAATAAAAAGTGTGTCTAGAGGCTCATTTCAAAATTATGCAGATTTCCAATCGAAGATGTAAGCGACATACAGAAACTGGTTCGGAAGAGCCGCTGTTCTTCCCGTGTCTTCTGCTCGTTAAACTCGAGAGCAACCCTCGTCCTTCTTGTACTTGGCGGGACTCCTCGTCAAACCAGGGATTTGTTGGTGATGGTCGGGTGACACCCAGAATTTACTGGTCTTCGGCATTTGAGGATTCTCTGAGTGATTTCGGGATACGCGCTTGTCAAAGATTCTGGCGATCCCTTGCGATTGCAGCTTGTCGACAGTCATCTCACATTATTCCTTCTTTCTTGCGGCAATTTGGATATCCACATCCGTACCTAGGCTACAACAAGGTAGTGAGTCGAGTCGATGTTATCTGTTTAAAAAGTTCGTACATCCAGAATACTGGAGGCATACCTTGCGTTGATCGCAATTTGGCATGAAAAAACACTCCTCTCTCTCTCGCGTTCGCTACCACCAACGACCTCTCAAAGGGCTTAGCTACCCAATCTCTAGCCGAGATTTTAGGTATCCAGCGACATTGGCTTAGTAGTTTGTTCCCAGCAAAGTCTAGGTTGTCCTAATTATGATGAGAGGGCCATAAAAAATCTGAACAATGGACTACCACAGGGGTCAGAACTAGCACCAGCATTATTTAACCATTGTCCCCAGTCTTATCCAATCGACTAGGCTCAAATCTAGAAAACTAACCATGAACAATGCTTGGATGATATTTATTCTTTTTCATAGAAACCGCAAGTAAAATGTGGACTCTGCAGGTCCCTTAGCACAGTTCTAAGTTTCCAAGAATCTACAGCGAACTTGCGAATACCATCGGAGACCTTGTCAGTAGCCATAACATCCTCGTTCAGAATCCATCGGAATGTACCTTCAGTGAGGTTTTCTCTAAGCGGACATTACTAGCGTTGTCTGAATCCAATAGCCTATCCACGAGTCCTCAAGAAGTTTCGGACTGATAGCTAGCAAATCACATCCAGTCAATGCACTACTTTCATCTCTATTACGGAATGATGCGTTTATGACTACGGCCTTATAACCGAGTTTCTTATAGTAATTGTAGATATTAGTCACAGACCACACTCCAGGGTCTTTTTCCAGTTCAGTCGACTTGTTGTCAGTGTTTGCGACATATCAGTCTAAAATGGTTACCCCAACTTCGGCACTTGCCACAACTGGGCAGAATAAGAAGAGCACAGTGAGAGTCCACCATGTTGCTTCTAAAGAACACTGGCATCTTGAATTCCCTTCTACGTGGAAGCGAGTTTGTTGAGTACTAGCTACTTTGGAGTGCCAAGTTCACCATCCAGCACAATCGACTTAAGAGCCTTCTCAACGCTTTTTTCTATATCACACGACAAACGGGGATCCACACTTGACCAGGTACTATCTCATAATACGCACAGTATATCCATTGCTTCAGAAAGTGGATGAATAATAGTACAGCCGCACTGATCCCAATTGATGATCCTACAATGCTTCTCGCTGGATACATTCTGCCGCGCAACCTCTGGGTGAGACTCAACCGTCTGTACAGGCGTTGCACAATTAAAATATTTCAAGCTCACCGATGTCCAACTGTGGAGCAGAACGACAAAACATAATGCAGACAATTACAGAATGTCCACGAAGAAGTATCTAATAAAATGCAGCGACACGGTCGTCAAACAAGGATTGAGTGTTTCAGTGAGCACATCCTTCCAGCAGTGGAAAGGAGTTTTCGTCTACATTTACATATACTCCACGCGGCCTTATCTTCATTTTGGTTTAGTTTGGACGGGTTTTCTGCCGACCATGCATTCTTCATTAAAGCGCCAACTCAACATGGCTCTACAAAGCTCCATCTTCATGCTCACATGAGTGTCTTTTGAATCTGCAAATTATAGCAAGAGGAAGGACCTCTGTACCGCAGCGGACGAATAAGACAGAATAAAGTGAGGTTTGTTAGCTGATAGACGCATACAACATAAAGTCAAACATGACGCGTAGCATAAAGCATAATCTTCCGTCGAATGTTTGCTAAGGTTCATCAGAGCGAGGAGGTAAATTCTGAGAAAAAATCGATGAGTTTTTTCAGTGAAATACTTACAATCCATGGGATGTGCAAAATAGTGTTTGTATACTGTGCCTCATGAAGACCAGCGACAATTATCAAGTCCTGCGTCGTATAATACTCAATCGATACTTTAGCAAATGGCAAATAAATCCATAGATTTCATGCCTACTCACACAAGCATCGATAGTTGTCGAGATCATTTGGATTTTGCCAAAAATTGACACAAGTTTTCAACCGACATCAAGCCCGAGTAAACACCGATAACCATTTTACACATCCTTTGCTGTCAGGGGTACAATTCCGTAATCCTAATAAGGTCACTTAGTGTTCTACTATAAGTGTTTCTATTATTGTCTCTTTATCCACAATAGCCTTCCGGTACTCCTATTTTTATATCATGGTTTTCCCATTTCAGGGATGATCTGGTGGCCTGAATTGCATTGCTGGGCTGGGATAGTGTACGAGTAGGTCCCTCCGCGCGTGACCGAATTTAATTCGATTTCAATTGGATAAATATTTGAATTTCCATTCGAATTCCTAAAATGTTTCCTATTCGTATTCGTATTCGTATTCGTATTCAATGATTCGAGCCACTTAATTGTATCGGTCACATCTGCAACAACTTACTCTGAACCTTGGCCTATATGGCAGATAATTCTCAAAGAACTAAAGAACCCCACAAGGAACCAACGTACGTAGGACTAAGGACACATACATATAAGTATGTATGTATCTTCATATGTACTTACATAGAACGTATATCCGGATGCAAAGTGAAAAGGAAAAGCAAAGTGAGCATTATGCAGCATAAATTCTATTACAGCGAAACTCAAGATGACACTTTCACTAAGGGAACAAGGATGAGTTATCCTCTCCCCATAAGTTATTTGTTTTTCCTGTTCCTTTATCCGACATCCTAAATTAGAGCAAACTGTCTCAGCTATATTTCCTTTTGCGAACTTACAAAGTGAGAATCTTTTCAAATTATTTTTCGACCCTTTTGAGTATCTTTTCTCGTTTGTATCTCATTATATCCTTTATCTGCATGTGTATGTAGGTTTTTTTTTTTTTTTTCTTCTCTTTTTTCTTTTATAACGAATACATATATCAACTTGGTGTGGAAAAAGAAAAGAAAAGTAAAAAAAAAAAAGGGTAAATACCTTCGTTATTTTAATTCGGCTCAGGCGCTCGCTTGACCCAACATATTAAGGGCATGGAACATTGAAGGATAACAGGATTGTGTGCCATAATAATCTGTGAATAGAATTTTTCAGTAACACAGAGGAAGATACACATGGCGATGGCGATGGCTATCAAGGACATTGAAAACTCAAGGGTCTGTGTAGAGTTTTTAATTTTGAGCATCTATCAACGATGCAAATCCCAAGTAAATTTCCCCAGATAGAAGCACATTGATTGTGGTCATTAAATTTAAGTTAGAAAAGGAATTTATGTGATTATCTAAAAATAAGAAAGCTCATTTAATTTTACCTCTCAAGTGGCAAGGCAGACCAAGCGAAAGTCCTTCGTTGGAATTTTTTTTGTAGTATATCGCCTTGCAGGCAGATTTCAGTACTCGTAGACCCGAAATCCGCGTTTGTCCCATAATTAATGGCTTGTTAAATGGAGCGTTAATTGAGGCAATGGCTTACAGCGATGCTTGTAGAGAAGGCGTTTCGCCTGTTGTCTGGTGTCGACACCTTATACCTAATTTATTGCTTCACGTTTTTATTTGTTTTACGGATACGTTTTGATTTTATCATTTTAATGAGATTTTCAGCCCTCGAGATGTCTTAAATGGTATTTGTCGTCGTCGTCGTCGGTGGCGGCAGCAGCGGCGGCGACGGGCGAAGCTTTATTTGCAATTATTCCTAAGTTGAGCAGAAGTTGAAGCAATAACGACAGCGGCTTTTGGGTAATTAAAAAGAAAAATAAGCTCAGGATAACTATACATACATGCATACATATGAGCATATGTATACGAAAAAGGAAATCCATCCTGAATGGATTTTTATTTTATTTTTTGTTCTGAATTATTTGGTGTTGTTGGCTGTGTAACAAGTTATGGTTAGAGTGCCTGTTCGTGTCCTAATCACTTATTTTTAGAAATTCCCATTACATACAAACTTTTTACATCTATGGAGGGTCCCTCCAATTATACATATGTAGATTCACATTGATCTTCACCTCGTACGATAATCGAGCGAATTCGGAAGTGAAAAAGATAGATTTCTGGATAACCCAACTCCGGGATATGCAACTGTGCTTACAACCGTTGTAAGGATATCGTCTAGCGGCGAATTTTGGGAGTCAACTTTAATATAGAGGGTACCTTCGAATCAAGCGTAAAATAAAGCACGGCTTCGGTTGACGGAAGCTTGACTCTGATTGTATTTATTCCGTATTAAGAGAATAGGGTTTCAAGATGTCACTCCTCATACCATCGTGTTTAGAAAAAGGGACTTGACGTAGCCTCAGAGCAAACAATCGAGTAAAATCAATAAAAAATAAATACTTGGCGCAACAGGTCGATTGGACCCAGGGCCTAGCTTCTCACAACAATGGAATGCCGTGTCCGAAGAGCAATTTGTTAATTCAGAAGCTTTCTCAGGATAGTTGTACTCTCGGATGTTTGTCAGACGGTCGCGAAAGGTGGGGCCGTGAAAAACTTTTAGGTGTTTCGACTGGAATTCGAACTTCGAACCCCTTGCTCCATAGTCCAACGCACTAACCACTGAGCCACGGCGCCCACAATCGGCGAAAACAACCGAGACGACTCAGTCGCCAAATTTCTGCTTCAGAACTTCGAGCGTCGCTTATATGACACTTAGCGCCAACTTGTTGGAACCACAACTTGGATACATCGACATTGTCGAGCTCTGGCCTCAGGTCGGTCACTATCGCTCTATACCTGAGACCATTGACGGTACCGATCTCCTTCCTCATTTTTAAAGAATAAACCGCACTCAACAGTCCATCTTTGTGGATGCATTGACGCTTGGTCGAACATTTGTGGATTGCCGGTTAGTCAAAAATGGGCTTCGGGCGAGAAGATGATTTTTTGGCCAAGAGCCGGATCTCCGGCCAACATTTTCAGCGCCCAATTAGCGAACTCAGGACGTTGTCTATGATCGTTCGGTTTTAATTTTTGCATCATCACAATCTTATATGGATGTAGGCCCAAATCCAACCGCGAAACAAGCCGGGTTGACTCCGTGGCTGATCGGCGATACTGCCCGCTAGGGCGGCTATATTTTTTCCATTTTGCACCAATCTTTGTCTGGTTGGTGACTTAAGATCCAAAGGAACCTACTCACGCTCAAACTTTTCTACTGTACAACGAACTGTCTGCACACTGAAGCCATGATGACGACCGACCTCACGATGACCGATACATGATCGAATCGCAAGCCTTAGTAAATATTTTGACAGCTGGATGTCATTAGTAGCTTTGACAGCTGCTGAAACATAGCAATTGGAAAAAGTATCATTGCTCTGTAGTCACCTTGTGACACTCTACTCCATAGGACTTTGAAGTCCTCTGATATAAGTTCGTCTGGGGTGCCTCTTCTGTGCATTTTCAGTCAGTTAATCTGTTGATTAAAGTTATAGAAAACGTAAACAGAATTGATGAACAATAAAGGATAGTGAAGGTGTTGATACGATCTATACCCCGCCCACATTATGAAAAAATAAAACCTTTTCACACTGAAATTTCTTTGAAAACATCCACTAAAAGTATCGCAAAGACCTCAAAAATGCTAGAACCTGGCTCCCATGGATTTCTGGCACCAAAAATTTTTATTTTTTGTATTCAAAAGGACTCATACACCTCTCAAATTTCTCTACAAAATTATATGGTTTTGGAACCTTGATAGTCATCCCCTTCGGGTATCGCTTGTGCTCTACTACTGAAGTTGTTGCAGCCCGAGATTTGAAATCCGTCTACTGGGACAGCTTTTCTTTTCATAACTTCACTATTTTCAATGCATTCATGTGGCCACTTACTCGTAGACCACTTGTTATGACCCAAATTGTACCAGTAGGGATTAGGGACACATTTCAACTGTTGCTCTTCACCCGAACTGTCATCAAAACTAAATTAATCAAGTCGAATTCAAGAATCTTATCTGCACATTACAGAAAAGCAATTTGAATCTGTTCATGCAGCATATCTTCGTCGAATTAATCAACTGATTGAAACAGAGTTTCCTGCTGGAAAAACTAATCCATTTACATTTCAATTTACCCTTCTATCATAGAGTTTACGTAACACTACGCAAATACCAATCCAGAAAATGCAATTTATAAATTCTCAGATACTCTGCAATTGAACTGCGGGGGCTGTAATCGAATGCAATTCGTCTAAAGTAACATTGGTGCCGCAGGAGGATTGCATCAATTAAAGTATGATTAATTGAATCGAGTCTTATTTCACTTGCATTGGTACCTTCTAAGGAAGCAGGATATTGAAGGAATCCTTATGAGGTGAAACCTGTCTTTCAAAAATAAAGAAATTTGTAATTATAACTAAAAGGAATGTATGTTATCGATTTACGGTTCGAAAATAATTAATCACTATATGGATACAGGCATATGTATGTATGTAGGTTTCCCAAGGAGAAAATTGTCTTTTCATACAAACGCAGAGCTGTCTAGTCACGACGGCTTTAGTAGTCCAAGTGCTGAGTAACACGAGTGCGAAACACATCACGTCACGCATTGATTTCTTGACTTTCTGACTTTTTAGACGCTTTACTGCTGTTGCTGGCATTAATCCTTCTTTTTGGTGTCAATTTGTATTTAGGAATAGGTGGCGCTATTGACTATCAACTTCTTGTAGTGGTATACCCAGAGGCACTGTCTGTGACGTTAAACATGTAGTATGGTGGTGCGCGCCGTGGCTCAGTGGTTAGTGCGTTGGACTATGTTCGAATCCCAGTCGAATCCCTCTCGCAAGCGTCTGACAAACATCCGAGAGTACAACTGTCCTGAGAAAACTTCGCAAATACCAAATTGCCCTTCGGATACGGCACTAAACAGTAGGCCCCCTCCATTCGTGTAAAGAATATAACACGCACAACACGAATGTTTGTTAGAAGCTAGGCCCTGGGTCCCATCGACCTGTTGCGCCAAATATTTAATTATTTGTATGATTGGTGGAGCTGGATTGGGCTTTCGGATAATCTTTCATAAATTAAAGTTTTTCTCTTGGTATACCTAGCTTGGTACACTATGATGACCATGCTTGGCACCTCATGGGTATATCCTCGAACGCATTGACCTGGAAACTTTGGGTGCTCAACCTAAAGTCGAGTATCTTTGCACTGCACTGACGTAAATGGCGACGGATTGATCATACTTGACAGTACCCCAAATCCGGGTCTATCCGCAACCACTTGGCACTGGATTTTGCATAAAGATCTTGGCCTACATGCTTCTATGAGCTGTATACCCCAAAGTACTTTCTAGAAAAAATCTTTCCAGAAGAACTGTAGAAGTCCATATACTGGTCGTTTCCGGTTTCCGATCTCACGTTGTCTTTTTCATCTGCAGACGTGTTCTCTGTCTCTGTAATGATCTTCCCTACTCTGGTCTGGAATGTTATCGTCAATATCGTTTTGTGTGTTTTCCAGGATGGGATGCTACTCTCCGTTTTTTGAGTAAACAGTAGTTATGCACTCAGTGGATAATGCATTAAACCATTGAGCGGAGCTTTCGAAGTTTGAATCCCAGTTACCCCGAGACTGCAAAACAGTAAGGAGGGAGCAGTCTCACTCGGATCTCGATGGATCCATTGTGCTCTGCAGTGTGGGATACCTGAAGGAATATGAAAACAGAAATTGCAACTCATGAGTCCATTACGGGAGCGGGACAAACCAGATTTTGTTATGAATTTTAAAGTGGTTAGCTAGTTCGTAGAATTGGTCAAAAAATATTTTCCTGAAGACTTGGAGGCTGAGACTTAGGTATTCGCTGAGAAAGTGTGTTGTGTCTTTCTCCACTTCAGTTTCGTTCCACCCTCTGCCTAGGTCTGAGCTGTTCAATCTCATTCTATTGAGGTGGACTGCAGTTGGGTTGTGGCAAGTGAGGACATCAATGAGGATTATCCGCTGTGGTCCATTGAGAGGCAGGAGGACTTAGGTGTTTTTTTTCGTTATAAAGTACCTTTAAAACACCCCACGAGGAGAGGGCGTTCCACCTAGGCTTGGCCATTTAGCGCAAGTTCCTCGAGATCTGTTCCTTGAAAGCCCATATGTCCCGGAATCCAGTATAGCGTAATGTTATGTCTAGCGGTTAGGGATTTAAGCTCATCTTTACATTGTTTGACCAGATTTGAATTGGTTGTGCTGGAAGTGGTGGCTTTAATGGCTGCCTGGATGTCGATGTACATATGTATATGTTATTATGCTCGTTGTTTTCCCGAGTGGATATGCTCCTGCATCCCACAGTGATACCATGTATGTATTTCCGCTTGGAAAACACTCGAGTGGTTGGGGGCTTTTATGGACCGGGCCATCTGTGGCTCCTTTAAGAAACTTCTTGAGCCTGTGAAGAATCCCCAGACCATACCAAAGATCTTTTAAGAGTCTCATAAACATCCAACAGTATATTCGAACAGAAACAGTAGACACCATCTATTGGTCTTAACAATAAAACACGCATAACACGAATGGTTATGAGAAGCTAGATTCTTCGGACCAAATATTTGTATTGTAGACGAAGAAAGGAGCAGTATCTGACTTTATCTCGCCCATCCTAAGTTGATCTTGTCGTGAATTTTGTTAAAAGACAATCAAAATTTAAAAATTAATAATGCACTTATATTCGGAACATTTTCGCATTTGCATCTCATTTATTAACTTGGTACACATTCAACACTTTCAACGACCGGGCTTAGAGTGAGAATTGCATTGCAAGGATTTATTTCAAATTTTCCCATTGCTTTATTGTGTTTTATATGATTCAACTCCCAGACACAAGATAATGCGATTTAAATTCTCCACACAATACCACATGGGTTATGTACAAAGGATCTTACCGCCTCGAGGTGGAATGGCATTGAATAAGGCTTTAAGTATGTACCCGCAGGGAAAGAATTGATGCTTCTGTTTCAACAATAAAATTTTCTGCAGGTTTAACATTAAATACTTAATGGAAGTGCTCCCAGAATGATAATATACTTTACAAGACTAGCAAAGGTTTAAGAGTCTAAACTTAATGCCACAGTCAATTCCGACAGAAAGGGTTACACTCCCCTCGGAACTCTGATTCGATTTACTTGGCCCCGCACGTAACCAATATCCATGTACACCAGTTGTTGACAAAACAGAATCATTAACAATTACGCACGATATCCTCTTTATGTATTAATTTGGGTTCATTCACATGCCAACGTGCTTGGGGTATTAACATCCTGACTCCTAGCCAAAGCAGTCTCATTAACATTTATTCCAAAATCAATACAACATTCTGCCTTTTGTTCTAGATACACAGACACACATACAAACATACATATATGCGTATAAATTTCGTAAAATAGCCAGAAGGATACGATAAGTAAGTCTAGGAGAAGGAGGTTTATCTATTTCTCATTTAAATTGTGAAATTAATTTTAAACCTTTCACTTTGAATCCTTTGCCATGAAGTTTCTTTTATCGGAGGAACTTTGCATTTTTCATTTCCAAGTTTGTGTGGGTGTTTATTAAAATGATTTATTAGAGAAGTTTAAGTTTTATATACTTTCTATCTTTGAAATAAGGTTCTTTAATATTTAGTTTTTCTTTTAATAAATTGCATTTACTTGAATATATAATGTAAACACTTTTCAGTAGGTATTCCTTAATTAATCGCATTTAGGTGTGCAAGGCAGCTAACGTCTCACACTTCCTTCTGATCTGGCTGTGAAAAGGATAAAATGGCCCTTAAAATCCTTCATCGTAGATATTAGAGTGAATTGTGAGCGACACACTGGAAAATCTAATCGATAAGGTAGGAATCCTTATATATAGATTCCACAGTGCGAATATAAGAAATATCCTCAGGGCAGCTACCGCCCAAATGAGTGACGCCTGCACGCCGTCTTGATCGATTTACTGCAACGAGCTTAAGCTCTTTCCAACACTTTTCAACTGTCCTTGACTCCTCCTCCACTGCTCTGCGTCACGTCTTCCTTGGGTGATCAGCTCTCCTTCCTGTCTGGGTAAGCGGGTTGCATGGTTGCATGGTGCCTTCGCACTTTAAAGTGTGACCAATTCACAACCATTTCCATCTTTTTACAGTAATGTCCATCGACGCCTGTCCTGGTTCAAAATGGAGCTCGCACAGCGTTTCTAATTCGTTTGGTCATAATGTTCTCAAAATAATACGCAAACATCTGTTTACGAAGGACTGGAGCTACTTGTACAGAGTGATTGCTGTGCTCACCTACCAAGTACTGCACCCATAGGAGAAACAGTAGCAGCTTGGTCTCAGTACTGTAAACATTGGTTTTCCACATCTTAAACAACATTCCGAAAGCAGCTTTGGCGTTCCTGCTTCTGCTACTAACATCGAGTTGGGTGTCGCAGACACGGGTGCTTCCCAGATAGGGAGAGCTCTCCATTTTCTCGGACTCCTGTCCAGAAATATTAAGTTGGAAGAGAGAACTCCTAATGCCTAACAATGCCAGAACAGAGCCGCAGAACACTCGAATTTCAAGATCCACGATACCTTTACCAACTGGATTGTAGAAATTTTTAAGAAAAGGCATGTTATTACGGAACACGAGAGTACAAAAATGGAAGCATACACCTCGGAAGTACCCCTCAAGGCGGAGTAATCTTCCCACTGCAATAGGTTATTGTACTAAATCAGGAGTTGCTGCAACTCAAGTAGACTGACGAAGACGCACTGAAGGCCCTAATGGACCTCTTTCTAAAAGTTATTAAAAGAGATTGACACCTTGGGCAGTTACGTGCCAAATGTACCATATTTTCGCAAATGAATCAGCGGCCTTTAAATTTGTCGTCTGACCTAGACTCAGAATTGGAAGTCACCTTGAGTCGACAAGCTCTTGGAGACGGTCCACACCCTGAGCCCACTGCTTCATGTGCGCATACTACAGTTTCCTCGTGTGAGTGACTGACTTTTGATACAACTTTACCTACCTCTCTATTCAGACAAGCATTTTAACACTAAGACCAATCAGAGCAAGCAATTGAAAACTACATATTCTAACTTAGCACTCTTTACGGGGATCTTCACCCGCCACAACCTCATGGTGGTCCACCGTAGTCCAATGCGAGTAGAAACGGATGATCTCTGCAGAGGCTGTGGGCACACGGATGAAGTAGATTGCACTTTTCACTTCCTATGCCGATCTAGAAAAACGGCCGTCGGTGAATATCAATTCGAAGACCTGGTCGACCAGTTAGGAAAGTCACCATCAACCATCTAGAAATTTATAACAACCTCAGGGTGGTTCAGGGAGGCCATGTAGCTACCCTAAAGCTAATAAAAAACATTGCATGTGTTTTCTGGTAAACCTACAACAGGGGCTCACAACGGATCCACCAGTGATCCAAGTGTTGGCTGCACCTCGTTTTACCTATGTACCTACCATTGGGAACGATTGTGTCTATCATTCAACAATTGGGTACCTATTTAACACAGTCTTCTATACGACCCTTTTCGAAACTCGCTTCACCCCAGTCTTACTCAGTCATAGAGTTCACAGGTCTATACCAGGACAATACAGTATTTGGTTAAATAATGGTGCCTTTGGGTTTCAAGGCTAGACTTGGTGCCATTAATTTGATTTAAAAGAATGGTTCTTTAGAACTCAGCTATACGCCTCTGTCCTGAAAAGAGTTAAAGTGGTCCTTATACAGTCAGTCTGCCTTCCTTTATTTTTTGATTCTGGTAAAACCAATTGGCAGTTAAATTTTGTGTAGAATTTGGCAGAAACATGATTTCGAAATTCTAACACTTGCAGGCATATTCGGTAATAGCCGTTCTTGATTCTTTGGTCGTAGAAACCTAGTGATCTTTTATAGACAAGGATTATACAATGATTTAATTGAATGAGTGGTATGTTGCACTGTGATTTTTTTTTATCTATTCTGCCCCCTAATAACAGCTTCGAGAGATACATAGCCTCATAAGAGTTACTCTCGCATAAGATTCCTTTAGGAATCTATTTGAGTGACCACAAGATCCCAGGACATATTCCATGATTTCACTAAACTCATCGCAGAGTCTGTAGGGACCTTCTTCAGATATACTTAGCTTCCTTAGATTGTCCCTGAGTTTACAGTGCCCTTTTTGGATAAACACATTGTTCTTGCTCGTTATGATAGATGCTTCGAATCTTTTCTGATTGTGTTGTCCTAGAAGTTACTTTCCTTATTTCATGCCCTCAGCATCATTTCAGCATTTTGCCGTGTTTCCCTATATAGTTTCCTGAATTATTTCATAATGTTAAGGTTAAGGTAGAGATGATGTCCTTAGATGGTTCCACTTGCAGAAGAATTTCGTTACCAAGCTCAGCAATAAAAAGAATTGGAGCAAATAATCCACAATCTATAGACTGAGGAATCATCTAAAAATTTTCTTATCTGGTCACCCTGTATATTTTCCAAAAATTCTACTAGAAGGGTGTCCTGGCTTTCTTAATGCGTTCTTCGGTATTTAGTTTCCAATTAAGCTTTTTGTCATCATCGAATATAGTAACTTGGAACCACTATAAAGTTATCCACATCCTTTAACATTAACTGCATGCATGCACGTACATGTATGTACACACATATCTTCAAGGAAAAATTTGATAGATAAGGAGCACCAAAGCATAATCCTTCGCAGTAAATTGCAAGCAGAATGTTCCCCAGTCCTTAATGATATCTCCTGCTATGACGGTATGACTTCTCACCAAAAATGACCATTATTGTCGTAAAAGGTTTCCTCCGATCCCAGTTGTCGTTCATCAAAATATTATATGCACACGCTCCTTACGCATACACATCACGTGTGTGTCTAATGACCCGATTATATTTGGTTATTTTCGACCGTTAAGGAGATTGATATGGCTGAGAGCGGAAAGTTTAGATAATTTGTTGATGCTGGCCTTGTACACCTAGACTTTGATTTATTGGCATTTCGATGGCAAGTCCTTAATCCGTATTAGACTTGGTTTGTAGCCCTAGTTTATTACCACATCCCCAGTTAATTCAAAAGACTTTCCTATTGCAATCAAATTTCCATTTACCTACTCGTACTTCGTCGATTTCACAGGACGCTGCCGTTCTAACAAACAACTATGTTTGTACATATGTTACCTTGGTTATATTGCAATTTTCCTCATAGATGCCACCTGACCTTACAAGTTATCCCAAAATGGGAAGAAGATGAGTATAAAGGCCCGGACAAATATTCACGTAACACTGTGTGCGATGTATGTGTGGATGTATGTTGGCAAGGATAATAGAGAACGCAATGTGCAAAAACCGGGACCATATTCGTATTGTACACTTACCTGTTTTATTTTCGTACACAGCGTAAAAGAAGAGCATGTGCCAGATTGCTGTAGTGTAGTGGAAATGAAAGGAATAAATGAGGTTAGAGTTTGCACACGCTGCGGCAGATGTTTTCAGTTATAGTGACAATGAAATTCTCGTCATTCATGGCGAAGGACATTTATGTGTCAGCCTCGGATACGAGTCATTTCAGTTTCCGACAGTTGGCATTTGATTACTTGGATTCTCTTTCTTTTTTTTTCGGTTGTAAGTTGGACGTAATGTAATGCTTATAAAATACTTCTGGTTCTTGATAAGCTGAATTGGCTTTATTGTATCTGAACTGAGAGATAGTTACATATACATATATGTACATAAAGTGGCGACCAAAACTGGATATTTTTAATGCAAAACAAATGAGATATAAACGATGAAATCCCATAAGAACAACGTCTTAAACAGAAATAAATGCAGCACAATGTCTGAGAGGATCTATAGTAAAGGTTCGCGCCCAAAACGTTTAACCGATATAGGTGTTCAAATTTTGGGACATCTTATGGTCAACAAAGACGCATAAGGAGCTGAAAAAATAATACCCAAAAAAAGCTAAGCTAGTGGATAGCTCGAAGGGCTATTGGCAGAATTGGGCTCAAGCCCGCTGTAAAACAGAAAAATATAAAGGCCAGGCTTAGATTATGGATGACTGGAAACGAGTCAATTGTTCAGATAAAACTAAAATCAATAGACTTCAGTCTGACGGTAAAGAATATTATTGGCACCAACCCAACGTGATCCTTTAAAGGCACGTTGTCAGACAAACCATAAAACACGGTGGAGAAATTTTGATGGTTTTGGACAGAGGTCCAGAATGGAAAAAATCTCTAGACGATATGCAATATCGTCTCATATCTCTTTTCCCTTAGCGTTTTGCTTCAAATGGACGAAATTGAACAAAAAACTTAACCAAAAAACGTTTAAAGGATGATTTAAACTTTGGTGTACTCAGATGCCCGCCGTTTAGCGTTTGGGGAGAAGTTGGGTATTCAGAGGTCCAGAATGGAAAAAATCTCTGGACGATATTGCACTTCATACGCAATATCGTCTCATATCTCCTCTCCCTTAGAGTTTTGCTTCAAATGGACGAAATTGAACAAAAAATTTAACCAAATAACGTTTAAAGGATGATTTAAACTTTGGTGTACTCAGATGCCCGCTATTTAGCGGTTGGGGAGAAGTTGGGTATACAGAGGTCCAGAATGGAAATAATCTCTGGACGATATTGCATATGAAGTGAAATCTAATATCTCCTCTCCCTTAGCGTTTTGCTTCAAATGGACGAAATTGAACAAAAAACTTAACCAACAAAAGGTTAAAGGACGATTTAAACTTTGGTGTACTCAGATACCCGCTATTTAGTGGTTGGGGAGAAGTTGGGTATACAGAGGTGTAGAATGGAAAAAATCTCTGGACGATATTGCATATGAAGTGCAATCTTATATCTCCTCTCCCTTAGCGTTTTGCTTCAAATGGACGAAATTGAACAAAAAACTTAACCAAAACACGTTTAAAGGATGATTTAAACTTTGGTGTACTCAGATGCCCGCTATTTAGCGGTTGGGGAGAAGTTGGGTATACAGAGGTCCAGAATGGGAAAAATCTCTGGACGATATTGCACTTCATATGCAATATCGTCTCATACCTCTTCTCCCTTAGCGTTTTGCTTCAAATGGACGAAATTGAACAAAAAACTTAACCAAAAAAGTTTAAAAGATGATTAAAATTTTGGGTATTCAGATGCCCGCCATTTAGCGGTTGGGGAGAAGTTGGGTATTCAGAGGTCCAGAATGGAAAAAATCTCTGGACGATATTGCATATGAAGTGCAATCTTATATCTCCTCTCCCTTAGCGTTTTGCTTCAAATGGACGAAATTGAACAAAAAACTTAACAAAAAAACGTTTAAAGGATGATTTAAACTTTGGTGTACTCAGATGCCCGCCATTTAGCGGTTGGGGAGAAGTTGGGTATTCAGAGGTCCAGAATGGAAAAAATCTCTGGACGATATTGCACTTCATATGCAATGTCGTCTCATACCTCTTCTCCCTTAACGTTTTGCTTCAAATGGAAAATTGAACAAAAAACTTAACCAAAAAAAGTTTAAAAGATGATTAAAATTTTGGGTATTCAGATGCCCGCCATTTAGCGGTTGGGGAGAAGTTGGGTATTCAGAGGTCCAGAATGGAAAAAATCTCTGGACGATGTTGCACTTCATATGCAATATCGTCTCATATCTCCTCTCCCTTAGCGTTTTGCTTCAAATGGACGAAATTGAACAAAAAACTTAACCAAAAAACGTTTAAAGGATGATTTAAACTTTGGTGTACTCAGATGCCCGCTATTTAGCGTTTGGGAAGATATTGGGTGAACCTGGGTCAAAGATGCAAAAAGTCACTTAAAACCCAATATCGTCTCATTTCTCCTTTTCCTTTGCGTTTTCACCCAAGCGGGCGAAATTGAACAATAAACTTAACCAAAAAACGTTTAAGGGACGATTTAAACTTTGGTGTACTCAGATGCCCGCCATTTAGCGTTTGGGGAGAAGTTGGGTATTCAGAGGTAAAGAATAGAAAAAATCTCTGGACGGTATTGCCCTTCATATGCACTTCATATGCTATATGCAATATCATCTCATATCTCCTCTCCCTTAGCGTTTTGCTTCAAATGGACGAAAGTGAACAAAAAACTTAACGAAAACACGTTTAAAGGATGATTTAAACTTTGATGTACTCCGCTATTAAGCGTTTGGGAAGATATTGGGTGAACCTGGGTCAAAGATGGAAAAAGTCACTTAAAACCCAATATCGTCTCATTTCTCCTTTTCCTTGGTGTTTTGACTCAAGCGTTCGAAATTGAACAAAAAACCTAACCAGAAAAAGTTCAAAGGATGATCTAAACTTTGGTGGACTCAGATGCCCGGTATTTAGCATTTGGGAAAATATTGGGTGAACCTGGGTCAAGGATGGAAAAAGACACTTAAAACCCAATATCGTCTCATTTCTCCTTTTCCTTGGTGTTTTCACCCAAGCGGGCGAAATTGAACAAAAAACTTAACCGTAAAACGTTTAAAGGATGATTTAGACTTTGGTGTACTCAGATGCCCGCTATTTAGCATTTGGGAAGATATTGGGTGAACCTGGGTCAAGGATGGAAAAAGACACTTAAATCCCAATATCGTCTCATTTCTCCTTTTCCTTGGTGTTTTCACCCAAGCGGGCGAAATTGAACAAAAAACTTAAACAAAAAACGTTTAAAGGATGATTTAAACTTTGGTGCACTCAGATGCCCGCTATTTAGCATTTGGGAAGATATTAGGTGGACCTGGGTCAAGGATGGAAAAAGACACTTAAAACCCAATATCGTCTCATTTCTAATTTTCCTTGGCGTTTTCATCCAGGCGGGAGAAATTGAACAAAAAAACTTCAAACTTTGGTGGACTCAAATGCCCGCTATTTAGCATTTGGGAAGATATTGGGTGAACCTGGGTCAAGGATGGAAAAAGGCACTTAGAACCCAATATCGTCTCATTTCTCTTTTTCCTTGGTGTTTTCACCCAAGTGGGCGAAATTGAACAAAAAACGTTTAAAGGATGATTTAAACTTTGGTGCACTCAGATGCCCGCTATTTGGCATTTGGGAAGATATTGGGTGAACCTGGGTCAAGGATGGAAAAAGGCACTTAAAACCCAATATCCTCTCATTTCTCCTTTTCCTTGGTGTTTTCACCCAAGTGGGCGAAATTGAACAAAAAACGTTTAAAGGATGATTTAAACTTTGATGCACTCAGATGCCCGCTATTTAGCATTTGGGAAGATATTAGGTGAACCTGGGTCAAGGATGGAAAAAGACACTTAAAACCCAATATCGTCTCATTTCTAATTTTCCTTGGCGTTTTCACCCAAGCGGGCGAAATTGAACAAAAAACTTAAACAAAAAACGTTTAAAGTATGATTTAAACTTTGGTGCACTCAGATGATCGCTATTTAGCATTTGGGAAGATATTGGGTGAACCTGGGTCAAGGTTGGAAAAAGTCACTTAAAACCCAATATCCTCTCATTTCTCCTTTTCCTTGGTGTTTTCACCCAAGTGGGCGAAATTGAACAAAAAACGTTTAAAGGATGATTTAAACTTTGATGCACTCAGATGCCCGCTATTTAGCATTTGGGAAGATATTAGGTGAACCTGGGTCAAGGATGGAAAAAGACACTTAAAACCCAATATCGTCTCATTTCTAATTTTCCTTGGCGTTTTCACCCAAGCGGGCGAAATTGAACCAAAAAACTTCAAACTTTGGTGGACTCAAATGCCCGCTATTTAGCATTTGGGAAGATATTGGGTGAACCTGGGTCAAGGATGGAAAAAGGCACTTAGAACCCAATATCGTCTCATTTCTCTTTTTCCTTGGTGTTTTCACCCAAGCGGGCGAAATTGAACAAAAAACTTAAACAAAAAACGTTTAAAGTATGATTTAAACTTTGGTGCACTCAGATGATCGCTATTTAGCATTTGGGAAGATATTGGGTGAACCTGGGTCAAGGTTGGAAAAAGTCACTTAAAACCCAATATCGTCTCAATTCTCCTTTTCCTTGGTGTTTTCACCAAGCGGGCGAAATTGAACAAAAAACTTAACTAAAAAACGTTCAAAGGATGATTTAAACTTTGGTGTACTCAGATGCCCGCTATTTAGCGTTTGGGAAGATATTGGGTGAACCTGGGTCAAAGATGCAAAAAGTCACTTAAAACCCAATATTGTCTCATTTCTCCTTTTCCTTGGTGTTTTCACCCAAGCGGGCGAAATTGAACAAAAAACTTAACTATAAAACGTTTAAAGGATGATTTAAACTTTGGTGTACTCAGATGCCCGCTATTTAGCATTTGGGAAGATATTGGGTGAAACCCGTGGTAAGTATGGATAAAGTCACTTAAAACCCAATAGCATCTCATTTCTCCTTTTCCTTGGTTTTTTCACCCAAGCGGGCGAAATAGAACAAAAAACTTAACCAAAAAACGTTTAAAGGATGATTTAAACTTTGGTGTACTCAGATGCCAGCTATTTAGCGTTTGGGAAGATGTTGGGTGAACCTGGGTCAAGGATGGAAAAAGACACTTAAAACCCAATATCGTCTCATTTCTAATTTTCCTTGGTGTTTTCACCCAAGCGGGCGAAATTGAACCAAAAAACTTCAAACTTTGGTGGACTCAAATGCCCGCTATTTAGCATTTGGGAAGATATTGGGTGAACCTGGGTCAAGGATGGAAAAAGGCACTTAGAACCCAATATCGTCTCATTTCTCTTTTTCCTTGGTGTTTTCACCCAAGCGGGCGAAATTGAACAAAAAACTTAAACAAAAAACGTTTAAAGTATGATTTAAACTTTGGTGCACTCAGATGATCGCTATTTAGCATTTGGGAAGATATTGGGTGAACCTGGGTCAAGGTTGGAAAAAGTCACTTAAAACCCAATATCGTCTCAATTCTCCTTTTCCTTGGTGTTTTCACCAAGCGGGCGAAATTGAACAAAAAACTTAACTAAAAAACGTTCAAAGGATGATTTAAACTTTGGTGTACTCAGATGCCCGCTATTTAGCGTTTGGGAAGATATTGGGTGAACCTGGGTCAAAGATGCAAAAAGTCACTTAAAACCCAATATTGTCTCATTTCTCCTTTTCCTTGGTGTTTTCACCCAAGCGGGCGAAATTGAACAAAAAACTTAACTATAAAACGTTTAAAGGATGATTTAAACTTTGGTGTACTCAGATGCCCGCTATTTAGCATTTGGGAAGATATTGGGTGAAACCCGTGGTAAGTATGGATAAAGTCACTTAAAACCCAATAGCATCTCATTTCTCCTTTTCCTTGGTTTTTTCACCCAAGCGGGCGAAATAGAACAAAAAACTTAACCAAAAAACGTTTAAAGGATGATTTAAACTTTGGTGTACTCAGATGCCAGCTATTTAGCGTTTGGGAAGATGTTGGGTGAACCTGGGTCAAGGATGGAAAAAGTCACTTAAAACCCAATATCGTCTCATTTCTCCTTTTCCTTGGTGTTTTAACCCAAGCGGGCGAAAGTGAACAAAAAACTTAACCAAATAACGTTTAAAGGATGATTTAAACTTTGGTGTACTCAGATGCCCGCCATTTAGCGTTTGGGGAGAAATTGGGTATTCAGAGGTAAAGAATGGAAAAATCTCTGGACGATATTGCACTTCATATGCAATATCATCTCATATCTCCTCTCCCTTAGCGTTTTGCTTCAAATGGACGAAAGTGAACAAAAAACTTTACCAAATAACGTTTAAGGATGATTTAAACTTTGGTGTACTCAGATGCCCGCCATTTAGCGTTTGGGGAGAAGTTGGGTATTTAGAGGTCCAGAATGGAAAAAATCTCTGGACGATATTGCACTTCATATGCAATATCATCTCATATCTCCTCTCCCTTAGCGTTTTGCTTCAAATGGACGAAATTGAACAAAAAACTTAACGAAAAAACGTTTAAAGGATGATTTAAACTTTGGTGTACTCAGATGCCCGCTATTAAGCGTTTGGGAAGTTATTGGGTGAACCTGGGTGAAGGATGGAAAAAGACACTTAAAACCCAATATCGTCTCATTTCTTATTTTCCTTGGTGTTTTCACCCAAGTGGGCGAAATTGAACAAAAAACTTAACCAAAAAACGTTTAAAGGATGATTTAAACTTTGGTGTACTCAGATGCCCGCTATTTAGCGTTTGATAAAATATTGGGTGAACCTGGGTCAAGGATGGAAAAAGACACTTAAAACCCAATATCGTCTCATTTCTCCTTTTCCTTGGTGTTTTCACCCAAGCGTTCGAAATTGAACAAAAAACTTAACCGAAAAACGTTTAAAGGATGATTTAAACTTTGGTGTACTCAGATGCCCGCTATTAAGCATTTGGGAAGTTATTGGGTGAAACCCGTGGTAAGTATGGATAAAGTCACTTAAAACCCAATATCCTCTCATTTCTCCTTTTCCTTGGTGTTTTCACCCAAGTGGGCGAAATTGAACAAAAAACGTTTAAAGGATGATTTAAACTTTGATGCACTCAGATGCCCGCTATTTAGCATTTGGGAAGATATTAGGTGAACCTGGGTCAAGGATGGAAAAAGACACTTAAAACCCAATATCGTCTCATTTCTAATTTTCCTTGGCGTTTTCACCCAAGCGGGAGAAATTGAACCAAAAAACTTCAAACTTTGGTGGACTCAAATGCCCGCTATTTAGCATTTGGGAAGATATTGGGTGAACCTGGGTCAAGGATGGAAAAAGGCACTTAGAACCCAATATCGTCTCATTTCTCTTTTTCCTTGGTGTTTTCACCCAAGCGGGCGAAATTGAACAAAAAACTTAAACAAAAAACGTTTAAAGTATGATTTAAACTTTGGTGCACTCAGATGATCGCTATTTAGCATTTGGGAAGATATTGGGTGAACCTGGGTCAAGGTTGGAAAAAGTCACTTAAAACCCAATATCGTCTCAATTCTCCTTTTCCTTGGTGTTTTCACCAAGCGGGCGAAATTGAACAAAAAACTTAACTAAAAAACGTTCAAATGATGATTTAAACTTTGGTGTACTCAGATGCCCGCTATTTAGCGTTTGGGAAGATATTGGGTGAACCTGGGTCAAAGATGCAAAAAGTCACTTAAAACCCAATATTGTCTCATTTCTCCTTTTCCTTGGTGTTTTCACCCAAGCGGGCGAAATTGAACAAAAAACTTAACTATAAAACGTTTGAAGGATGATTTAAACTTTGGTGTACTCAGATGCCCGCTATTTAGCATTTGGGAAGATATTGGGTGAAACCCGTGGTAAGTATGGATAAAGTCACTTAAAACCCAATAGCATCTCATTTCTCCTTTTCCTTGGTTTTTTCACCCAAGCGGGCGAAATAGAACAAAAAACTTAACCAAAAAACGTTTAAAGGATGATTTAAACTTTGGTGTACTCAGATGCCAGCTATTTAGCGTTTGGGAAGATATTGGGTGAACCTGGGTCAAAGATGCAAAAAGTCACTTAAAACCCAATATTGTCTCATTTCTCCTTTTCCTTGGTGTTTTCACCCAAGCGGGCGAAATTGAACAAAAAACTTAACAAAAGAAATGTTTAAAGGATGATTTAAACTTTGGTGTACTCAGATGCCCGCTATTAAGCATTTGGGAAGTTATTGGGTGAACCTGGGTCAAGGATGGAAAAAGACACTTAAAACCCAATATCGTCTCATTTCTCCTTTTCCTTGGTGTTTTCCCCCAAGCGGGCGAAATTGAACAAAAAACTTAACGAAAAAACGTTTAAAGGATGATTTAAACTTTGGTGTACTCAGATGCCCGCTATTTAGCGTTTGGGAAGATGTTGGGTGAACCTGGGTCAAGGATGGAAAAAGTCACTTAAAACCCAATATCGTCTCATTTCTCCTTTTCCTTGGTGTTTTAACCCAAGCGGGCGAAAGTGAACAAAAAACTTAACCAAATAACGTTTAAAGGATGATTTAAACTTTGGTGTACTCAGATGCCCGCCATTTAGCGTTTGGGGAGAAATTGGGTATTCAGAGGTAAAGAATGGAAAAATCTCTGGACGATATTGCACTTCATATGCAATATCATCTCATATCTCCTCTCCCTTAGCGTTTTGCTTCAAATGGACGAAAGTGAACAAAAAACTTTACCAAATAACGTTTAAGGATGATTTAAACTTTGGTGTACTCAGATGTCCGCTATTAAGCGTTTGGGAAGTTATTGGGTGAACCTGGGTGAAGGATGGAAAAAGACACTTAAAACCCAATATCGTCTCATTTCTTATTTTCCTTGGTGTTTTCACCCAAGTGGGCGAAATTGAACAAAAAACTTAACCAAAAAACGTTTAAAGGATGATTTAAACTTTGGTGTACTCAGATGCCCGCTATTTAGCGTTTGGGAAAATATTGGGTGAACCTGGGTCAAAGATGGAAAAAGACACTTAAAACCCAATATCGTCTCATTTCTCCTTTTCCTTGGTGTTTTCACCCAAGCGTTCGAAATTGAACAAAAAACTTAACCGAAAAACGTTTAAAGGATGATTTAAACTTTGGTGTACTCAGATGCCCGCTATTTAGCGCTTGGGAAGATATTGGGTGAACCTGGGTCAAAGATGCAAAAAGTCACTTAAAACCCAATATTGTCTCATTTCTCCTTTTATTTGGTGTTTAAGTTTTTAAGTTTTTTTTTTAAGTTTAGAAGTTTAGAAGTTTATTTCATAATTTCATCAATTTATTACATTATTTTTACCTGCGAAGCCACAGGGCTTATCTGCAGGAGGTTATATCTCGAATGCAATAATAGTACTGTCATTAAAATTTCTATTAATTGAAATTAAGTGCTACTTGTGAAAGCTTTTTTTTTTTTTTGTTTTTTTTTTTTAAATTCATTTTAGGTATTTTTAAGTGTTTTCACCCAAGCGGGCGAAATTGAACAAAAAACTTAACCCAAAAACGTTTAAAGGATGATCTAAACTTTGGTGGACTCAGATGCCCGCTATTTAGCGTTTGGGAAGATATTGGGTGAACCTGGGTCAAAGATGCAAAAAGTCACTTAAAACCCATTATTGCCTCATTTCTCCTTTTATTTGGTGTTTTCACCCAAGCGGGCGAAATTGAACAAAAAACTTAACAAAATAAATGTTTAAAGGATGATTTAAACTTTGGTGTACTCAGATGCCCGCTATTTAGCGTTTGGGAAGATATTGGGTGAACCTGGGTCAAAGATGGAAAAAGTCACTTAAAACCCAATATTGTCTCATTTCTCCTTTTCCTTGGTGTTTTCACCCAAGCGGGCGAAATTGAACAAAACACTTAACAAAAGAAATGTTTAAAGGATGATTTAAACTTTGGTGTACTCAGATGCCCGCTATTTAGCGTTTGCGAAGATATTGGGTGAACCTGGGTCAAGGATGGAAATAGACACTTAAAAACACAATATTGCCTCATTTCTCCTTTTATTTGGTGTTTTCACCCAAGCGGGCGAAATTGAACAAAAAACTTAACAAAATAAATGTTTAAAGGATGATTTAAACTTTGGTGTACTCAGATGCCCGCTATTTAGCGTTTGGGAAGATATTGGGTGAACCTGGGTCAAAGATGGAAAAAGTCACTTAAAACCCAATATTGTCTCATTTCTCCTTTTCCTTGGTGTTTTCACCCAAGCGGGCGAAATTGAACAAAACGCTTAACAAAAGAAATGTTTAAAGGATGATTTAAACTTTGATGTACTCAGATGCCCGCTATTTAGCATTTGGGAAGATATTGGGTGAACCTGGGTCAAGGATGGAAATAGACACTTAAAACCCAATATTGTCTCATTTCTTATTTTCCTTGGTGTTTTCACCCAAGCGGGCGAAATTGAACAAAAAACTTAACCAAAAAACGTTTAAAGGATGGCTTAAACTTTGGTGTACTCAGATGCCCGCTATTTAGCGTTTGGAAAGATATTGGGTGAACCTGGGTCAAAGATATAAAAAGACAATTAAAACCCAATATTGTCTCATTTCTCCTTTTCCTTGGTGTTTTCACCCAAGCGGGCGAAATTGAACAAAAAACTTAACCAGAAAACGTTTAAAGGATGATTTAAACTTTCGTGCACTCAGATGCCCGCTATTTAGCGTTTGGGAAGATATTGGGTTAACCTGGGTCAAAGATGCAAAAAGTCACTTAAAACCCAATATTGTCTCATTTCTCCTTTTTCTTGGTGTTTTCACCCAAGCGGGCGAAATTGAACAAAAAACTTAACAAAATAAACGTTTAAAGGATGATTTAAACTTTGGTGTACTCAGATGCCCGCTATTAAGCGTTTGGGAAGATATTGTGTGAACCTGGGTCAAGGATGGAAAAAGACACTTAAAACCCAATATCGTCTCATTTCTCCTTTTCCTTGGTGTTTTCACCCAAGCGGGCGAAATTGAACAAAAAACTTAACAAAAGAAATGTTTAAAGGATGATTTAAACTTTGGTGTACTCAGATGCCCGCTATTTAGCGTTTGGGAAGATATTGGGTGAACCTGGGTCAAAGATGGAAAAAGTCACTTAAAACCCAATATCGTCTCATTTCTCCTTTTCCTTGGTGTTTTCACCCAAGCGGGCGAAATTGAACAAAAAACTTAACAAAGGAAATGTTTAAAGGATGATTTAAACTTTGGTGTACTCAGATGCCCGCTATTTAGCGTTTGGGAAGATATTGGGTGAACCTGGGTCAAGGATGGAAATAGACACTTAAAACCCAATATTGTCTCATTTCTCCTTTTCCTTGGTGTTTTCACCCAAGCGGGCGAAATTGAACAAAAAACTTAACAAAAAAATGTTTAAAGGATGATTTAAACTTTGGTGTACTCAGATGCCCGCTATTTAGCGTTTGGGAAGATGTTGGGTGAACCTGGGTCAAGGATGGAAAAAGTCACTTAAAACCCAATATCGTCTCATTTCTCCTTTTCCTCGGTGTTTTGACTCAAGCGGGCGAAATTGAACAAAAAACTTAACCCAAAAACGTTTAAAGGATGATCTAAACTTTGGTGGACTCAGATGCCCGCTATTTAGCATTTGGAAAGATATTGGGTGAACCTGGGTCAAGGATGGAAAAAGACACTTAAAACCCAATATCGTCTCATTTCTCCTTTTCCTTGGTGTTTTCACCCAAGCGGGCGAAATTGAACAAAAAACTTAACTATAAAACGTTTAAAGGATGATTTAAACTTTGGTGTACTCAGATGCCCGCTATTTAGCGTTTGGGAAAATATTGGGTGAACCTGGGTCAAAGATGCAAAAAGTCACTTAAAACCCAATATTGTCTCATTTCTCCTTTTCCTTGGTGTTTTCACCCAAGCGGGCGAAATTGAACAAAAAACTTAACAAAATAAATGTTTAAAGGATGATTTAAACTTTGGAGTACTCAGATGCCCGCTATTAAGCTTTTGGGAAGATATTGGGTGAACCTGGGTCAAGGATGGAAAAAGACACTTAAAACCCAATATCGTCTCATTTCTCCTTTTCCTTGGTGTTTTCACCCAAGCGGGCGAAATTGAACAAAAAACTTAACCGAAAAACGTTTAAAGGATGATTTAAACTTTGGTGTACTCAGATGCCCGCTATTTAGCGCTTGGGAAGATATTGGGTGAACCTGGGTCAAAGTTGCAAAAAGTCACTTAAAACCCAATATTGTCTCATTTCTCCTTTTATTTGGTGTTTTCACCCAAGCGGGCGAAATTGAACAAAAAACTTAACCCAAAAACGTTTAAAGGATGATCTAAACTTTGGTGTACTCAGATGCCCGCTATTTAGCGTTTGGGAAAATATTGGGTGAACCTGGGTCAAAGATGCAAAAAGTCACTTAAAACCCAATATTGTCTCATTTCTCCTTTTCCTTGGTGTTTTCACCCAAGCGGTCGAAATTGAACAAAAAACTTAACAAAATAAATGTTTAAAGGATGATTTAAACTTTGGAGTACTCAGATGCCCGCTATTAAGCTTTTGGGAAGATATTGGGTGAACCTGGGTCAAGGATGGAAAAAGACACTTAAAACCCAATATCGTCTCATTTCTCCTTTTCCTTGGTGTTTTCACCCAAGCGGGCGAAATTGAACAAAAAACTTAACCGAAAAACGTTTAAAGGATGATTTAAACTTTGGTGTACTCAGATGCCCGCTATTTAGCGCTTGGGAAGATATTGGGTGAACCTGGGTCAAAGATGCAAAAAGTCACTTAAAACCCAATATTGTCTCATTTCTCCTTTTATTTGGTGTTTTCACCCAAGCGGGCGAAATTGAACAAAAAACTTAACCCAAAAACGTTTAAAGGATGATCTAAACTTTGGTGGACTCAGATGCCCGCTATTTAGCGTTTGGGAAGATATTGGGTGAACCTGGGTCAAAGATGCAAAAAGTCACTTAAAACCCATTATTGCCTCATTTCTCCTTTTATTTGGTGTTTTCACCCAAGCGGGCGAAATTGAACAAAAAACTTAACAAAATAAATGTTTAAAGGATGATTTAAACTTTGGTGTACTCAGATGCCCGCTATTTAGCGTTTGGGAAGATATTGGGTGAACCTGGGTCAAAGATGGAAAAAGTCACTTAAAACCCAATATTGTCTCATTTCTCCTTTTCCTTGGTGTTTTCACCCAAGCGGGCGAAATTGAACAAAACGCTTAACAAAAGAAATGTTTAAAGGATGATTTAAACTTTGATGTACTCAGATGCCCGCTATTTAGCGTTTGCGAAGATATTTGGTGAACCTGGGTCAAGGATGGAAATAGACACTTAAAACCCAATATTGTCTCATTTCTTATTTTCCTTGGTGTTTTCACCCAAGCGGGCGAAATTGAACAAAAAACTTAACCAAAAAACGTTTAAAGGATGATTTAAACTTTGGTGTACTGAGATGCCCGCTATTTAGCGTTTGGAAAGATATTGGGTGAACCTGGGTCAAAGATATAAAAAGACAATTAAAACCCAATATTGTCTCATTTCTCCTTTTCCTTGGTGTTTTCACCCAAGCGGGCGAAATTGAACAAAAAACTTAACCAGAAAACGTTTAAAGGATGATTTAAACTTTCGTGCACTCAGATGCCCGCTATTTAGCGTTTGGGAAGATATTGGGTTAACCTGGGTCAAAGATGCAAAAAGTCACTTAAAACCCAATATTGTCTCATTTCTCCTTTTCCTTGGTGTTTTCACCCAAGCGGGCGAAATTGAACAAAAAACTTAACAAAATAAACGTTTAAAGGATGATTTAAACTTTGGTGTACTCAGATGCCCGCTATTAAGCGTTTGGGAAGATATTGTGTGAACCTGGGTCAAGGATGGAAAAAGACACTTAAAACCCAATATCGTCTCATTTCTCCTTTTCCTTGGTGTTTTCACCCAAGCGGGCGAAATTGAACAAAAAACTTAACAAAAGAAATGTTTAAAGGATGATTTAAACTTTGGTGTACTCAGATGCCCGCTATTTAGCGTTTGGGAAGATATTGGGTGAACCTGGGTCAAAGATGGAAAAAGTCACTTAAAACCCAATATCGTCTCATTTCTCCTTTTCCTTGGTGTTTTCACCCAAGCGGGCGAAATTGAACAAAAAACTTAACAAAAGAAATGTTTAAAGGATGATTTAAACTTTGGTGTACTCAGATGCCCGCTATTTAGCGTTTGGGAAGATATTGGGTGAACCTGGGTCAAGGATGGAAAGAGACACTTAAAACCCAATATTGTCTCATTTCTCCTTTTCCTTTGTGTTTTCACCCAATCGGGCGAAATTGAACAAAAAACTTAACAAAAAAATGTTTAAAGGATGATTTAAACTTTGGTGTACTCAGATGCCCGCTATTTAGCGTTTGGGAAGATGTTGGGTGAACCTGGGTCAAGGATGGAAAAAGTCACTTAAAACCCAATATCGTCTCATTTCTCCTTTTCCTCGGTGTTTTGACTCAAGCGGGCGAAATTGAACAAAAAACTTAACCCAAAAACGTTTAAAGGATGATCTAAACTTTGGTGGACTCAGATGCCCGCTATTTAGCATTTGGAAAGATATTGGGTGAACCTGGGTCAAGGATGGAAAAAGACACTTAAAACCCAATATTGTCTCATTTCTCCTTTTCCTTGGTGTTTTCACACAAGCGGGCGAAATTGAACAAAAAACTTAACCAAAAAACGTTTAAAGGATGATTTAAACTTTGGTGTACTCAGATGCCCGCTATTAAGCGTTTGGGAAGATATTGGGTGAACCTGGGTCAAGGATGGAAAAAGACACTTAAAACCCAATATCGTCTCATTTCTCCTTTTCCTTGGTGTTTTGACTCAAGCGGGCGAAATTGAACAAAAAACTTAACCCAAAGGAGTACTATGAAGATGCAAATTTTCGCAGACCAATTACTCATCCGTTTGGTACTAGAAGACAAGTCGAAGGAATGTATCAACTCCCAGCACTTATCAACGAATACGGCAGAAGACGATTGATGTACACCGTGCCGAATGTGCTAAATAATCTTCCTCAAGACTTGAGAAACATCCACCAAATAAATGCCCGAAAACAAAGATTAAAACAATTTTTTTTAGAAGAAATAACATAACTTTTACTTCAAACTTAAAACTTCAACTTAATTAATAATATTTAAATTCAAAAGCATTCTTTAAAATCTGAATTATGAAAACTAAATTACATAAAATTATTATTAAAATGTTTACGTAGATGATTGAGTCTTAAATAATTTTTGAAAATAATCTCCTGCAGATAAGCCACTGGGCTTCGCAGGTCAAGGCATATGATACATATATTTGTAAACTTAGTGAAATAATAAATAAAAAAAAAAAAAAAAAAAAAAAACGTTTAAAGGATGATCTAAACTTTGGTGGACTCAGATGCCCGCTATTTAGCATTTGGGAAGATATTGGGTGAACCTGGGTAAAAGATGCAAAAAGTCACTTAAAACCCAATATTGTCTCATTTCTCCTTTTCCTTGGTGTTTTCACCCAAGCGGGCGAAATTGAACAAAAAACTTAACAAAATAAATGTTTAAAAGATGATTTAAACTTTGGTGTACTCAGATGCCCGCTATTAAGCGTTTGGGAAGATATTGGGTGAACCTGGGTCAAGGATGGAAAAAGACACTTAAAACCCAATATCGTCTCATTTCTCCTTTTCCTTGGTGTTTTCACACAAGCGGGCGAAATTGAACAAGAAACTTAACCAACAAACGTTTAAAGGATGATTTAAACTTTGGTGTACTCAGATGCCCGCTATTTAACGTTTGGGAATATATTGGGTGAACCTGGGTCAAAGATGGAAAAAGTCACTTAAAACCCAATATTG